>OW443353.2:9262919-12197919 GCA_937001555.2 Hypsopygia costalis | reverse complement strand
TATTTATAGTTATTTATTTCTAAGTTATATTTAAGTAGGTATTTTATTTATAAGTTATTTGTATATTATTATAAATTATAGAATACTTTTCGAGATAAAAAATTTAGAAATCTAGATTAAATAATACCCTATCTTTTATTCCAAATGATATGTTCCCGAGGGATGGGACGGGGGTCCACCACACATTCCCACCACTGTTTCTCCCACGTACCCAGGATTAACAACGGCGACCGACAAAATAAGGCAATGAACAGTAAAGTCCATTGCAGTCCCGGGGGTAAAACTACGGCTACCTTGGAACTCTACATCGAATTTAATCAGAAGAAATTAGTAGGAGTAAGCTTTTGGAATTTGACTTCCCCTCTTAGCAATGTGAGAGACAGCAATATAATAAAGCATTTTTTTTTATACTATGTCGGGTGGCAGACAAGCATACGGCCCGCCTGATGTGAAGCGGTTACCGTAACCGTAGTAACGCTCGCAACATAATATATCACTTGCGCGCCGCCACCCCCCCTGCCAACGCAGCATCTCCTTCTTTTTTGGTGACCTCACTCACTTGCAGGAACACAACAACCCTCAAGAGAATTCTTATTTGGCTGCGGCTTCTGTTAGGTGGAGTTACATTCCCCAGTCAGGTAGCTTACAATTACGCTCCCTACCTCTCTTTTTGCCAGAGCTTCGTTTGTCAGTCAGCAGGGTGCACCAGGAGCAGGTGAAGTTGGCTTTGGTTCAAAGATGTTGATAAACAACACCCCCAAAAGCATCAAAAAAGCATAAAGAGATGACTAGTCAAGTGAAGCTCAACTGCCGTGCACCACGGATTTGAAGTATCTAACACTATTGGGGACCTAAAACATTGAGTTGTTACCTAACACATGATTCCAATAATATGAATTGCAAAATCGTCTGAACGCTTGGTAATTCTCTCTTGTTGCTACCAAATCTGAATAGTATACTACCCCGGATGCATCATGCAATGAATTCAACATGTCGTCCCGCTCCCGCTGCCAAAGATCACACTCCCAGAGAACATGATGTGGTTCCCAGGGGATGACGAAAAGCTTAGCGCGTTAACCGACATTGCCTAAATAAAATTGATTTTCCAGAATGTTCCAAATGGCTGAAGAGTTCTACACGTCCATGGGCCTGAAGCCAGCTCCTCCAGAGTTCTGGCGAGGGTCTATGCTGGTGCGGCCTCCGCAACGCAGCGTGCAGTGCACGGCCAGCGCTTGGGACTTCTGCAACAGAATTGACTACAGGTAACGAGGAGCTAATCGAACACGCAAGTTAAGCAACGTTGACCGTAGCCTGTTCATGGACGGGTTTATTTATCTCGAGCTTCTCCGTGTTTCGGAAGTCATGTTAAGCCGTCCGCCACGGCTGTTGTCGTTATATGACAGTCGATAAGAAAAGTCAGTGGCTTTTGAATGGCTTGATAACACTGGCCGGTGGCCAGCACAATGTTGACCGGCGCGGTGGAGTACGCTCTAAACCCCTTTGATTGAGGGGAGACCCGTATCCCAGCAGTGGGATGAATAAGGGTTGATACAGGAACCGTGTCAAGATTCTTCTTTCCGTGTTCTTATACTACGTTGGATAGCAGACAAGCATACACCTGCTTGATGGGAAGCGGTTACCGTAGCCATGTTAATGATAGCTCGTAACATGAAATATCGCTGGCACACCGCCAACCCCGCTGCCAACGAAGCAACTTCTTCCTTTCTGGTGATCTCATTCACTCGCAGGAACACAACAACCCTCAAGGGAATTGTTATTTGGATGCGGTGTTCTGTGAGGTGTAAGGTAAAGTTTAAGTTCAAGTTATTCATTCGCATTTCATGTTGTACATATGCTCTCACAATATGTAATTAGTTCCAAACATGAGCCCTGGTAGGGCACAGCAAAACTTATATCTAAACAATCTAATGCATTCTACATGCCTATTTTATGGCCGTAAAATTAAATTATTAATAAAATAAATTATATAATTATACTATGAAATGTCAAACGTTATTCACACAATTATTCACTCACAATATTAGTGTCACAGCTATTAAATTTATTATTAAATTAATTTTTAAATTATATTAAATGAATTGTCCAACTAAGTGATAAGAATATTAGTATTAATTTTAATGTCATATTGTACTATATACTACATTATAATGTCATATTATCTACTATATAAAAATAAGTCCGGTTTTCCTTCCTGACGCTATAACTCCAGAACGCACGAACCGATTTCCACGGTTTTGCATTCGTTGGAAAGGTCTCGGGCTCCGTGAGGTTTATAGCAAAGAAAATTCTGGAAAAATTTGAAAAGAAAAGCGGGAAAATCTTTTTTCACATACAGCGCCATCTCTAAGGAAATGGATGGAAACGAAAAGATTGAGCCACAGCGAAGCGTGGTCGGGCCGCTAGTCTACTATATAAAAATAAGTCGGGTTTTCCTTCCTGACGCTATAACTCCAGAACGCACGAACCGATTTCCACGGTTTTGCATTCGTTGGAAAGGTCTCGGGCTCCATGAGGTTTATAGCAAAGAAAATTTTGGAAAAATTTGAAAAGAAAAGCGGGAAAATCTTTTTTCACATACAGCAAATTTTTCTTCATCTTTTAATCACCAAACGAAATGTTACATAAAACGAAGCCATCTGGTGGCGAAACGGAGTTCGCCGGGTTTGCTAGTATTATATACAAATCTAATTCAAATTGTATTCATTCGCTTGATTCAAAAAAATCCTGCAGATTATAAAAGCCGTGTTGTATTAAGTAATCTTTCAGTTTTCTTATAAATGGTTTAGTTTACTTGTTGAGGTGTACATCGCCAGTCGGACAACTAACAAGCTTGTCAATCAGCAAGGTGCACCACGTGTAGGTTACGTTGGCTCTCGTTCAAAGATGTTGATGAACCACTTATACCCCAAATTAAAATTAACTTTTTTTTTTTCAAAACTTCGGTCAAACCAGTTAGACTAGTTTGGCTACGAGGAAGAAGAAATTCTCCTCTCTACTTCCCTGAAGAATACAAAAACTGTTTCTGTAAATTCCAGAATCAAGCAATGCACAGAAGTGACCATGCAAGACCTGATCTCCACACACCATGAAATGGCCCACATTCAGTATTACTTGCAGTACGCGGACCAGCCTCAGATGTTCAGGGATGGAGCTAATCCAGGTAAAGCATCTACAGTCGCACCGCTCGCCATCGACAGGGATTTCATTGTCACACATTGGAGCCTAAGTGGTCGCGTACTGTGCGGTTCTAGAGAAGTTTTCCCCCGCGTACTGTCAAGCTATGGAATGAACTGCCTGTCGAGATTTTCTTAGGTTAGGAGACTGCATTGGGTATTTAGGAAATTATGAACTGAAACAAAAAACCCGACTGCAAAATGTAACATTAACACAATACAGTACATGTCCATGGGATCCCAGCACAAAAACCTATGTAAAAGAATTAGGAAAAAGATTGGTCGACGTAACTGGTGACCCAAGATCTGGCACATTCCTCGCCCAAAGGATCAGTTTAGCCATCCAGCGAGGTAATGCTGCTAGCATCTTGGGAACGATGCCACATGGACCAAACTTTTTACATTTATTTTAGTTTTAGGTTAGTTTTATTTTATTATTATTTAGTTTTATACATTTTATATTGTTCTCCAATTTTTTTGACGTCAGTCAAGCGAGTGGGCAAATTTGGGTAGACTGAATACTCGACTATTGCAGAAGAACGGACGCCTGTCATAACTGCTTCTATTGCTAGATATTTGCGGCAGGCGGTGGCTTGCCACTCACTAGATGGCCCCCGAAATGCCAGGAAAACGGCCGGGGGCAACACCGGTGTGAGTGACTCAGAGATGTCGAGAGGTGTGCTGCGCTTTCTCCGAATTATTATTATTGTAGTTCTATTTTTTATTCTGTGACAAGACAGTTATTAGCAGCATGGACCAGGCGGTAGTGATTTAAAACTGTTAACCCTGGACTATAAATAAAAGCCCACCCGGACGCTCCTCGGATGGCCTCCAAACTAGGACAAATCCCGGGAAACCTGGTCGGATGACAACCCTAAGAGCGTTTTCACATTAGGGTCCGTTCGCACAGACCGGCGCGGAGAGTAGAGCAGATTTTGGTGGCGTTTAAAACAGAGTTTTAGCTCATTGGTATAAGGTTTATTGTTTAAATTCACTTCTTTTGTTATATGAGAATGGTCGAGAGCCGATGCGGATTTTTAAAGTAAACCTTATGCCAATGACACAAAACTCTATTTTAAACGCATCCAGAATCTGCTCTCCTCTCCGAGCCGGTTTGGTTTGAACGGACCCATATCCGATCCGATATCAGTGTAGGAGGACGACTGCCGATATCCGACAGCCGACACCATGTGCTGTTTTCACATATTTCCGACAAAATCGTTCCGATACGGCCATTTGTTCGATAGCTTAGTGCGGGCAGGTCATAAGTGCAGACTATAATAGAAAACTTTATTTGCTGTATGTATTATATTTGAGACGCAAAATAGGAACCATCCACAGACAGTACTGGATACATCCCATTGTGGAAGCTAGATATTCAGAGGGAGCATTTTATGCTCTTTTTAGCAAGCTACGAAATGCACCTAGAAAGTTTTTTAAATACTTTCAAATTTTCATTTCAGCTTTTCATGAAGCAGTAGCCAACGCAGCGACGCTGTCAGTCTTCAACTTGCCACATCTTCAGAGAGTTGGGCTTTATCAGAACAAGTAAGTAAAATATTTTTTCTACTACGTCGTGTGGCAGACAAGCATACGGCCCGCCTGATGAAACGGTTACCGTAGCCATATTAACGCTCGCAATATAAAATATCGCTCGCGCGCCTCCACCTCCGCTGCCAACACAGCATCTCCTTCCTTTCTGGTGACCTAACTCACTCGCAGGAACACAACAACCCTCAAGGGAATTGTTATTTGGCTGCGGTATTCTTTGAGGTGGAGATAATTCGGTTACAAAACTGTTCTACCCTACCTGTGTCTGTATCTTTTGCCAGAGCCTGTTTTATTAGTCGGCAGGGTGCACCACGTGCATGTTCGTGGTGAGCCACTACACCCCAACGTTCATAGGGGTATAAGTGGCTTACTACGATTATAGTATAGTAAGTACAGTTCTATAAAAAAACTATCTGACCCGGCAAACGTTGTTTTTCCATGTATATCATTCCTAGGATAATTTTAGTAGAAAAAAATAGATTACAACCTATTGTCAGACCTACTGAATATACATATAAAATTTAATCAAAATCGGTCAAGCAGTTTCGGAGGAGTACGGTAACTAAGACAGTGACACGAGAATTTTGTATATAAAAAAGTATTTGTTTGCAGAACCCACGACCCTTACGAAGTGAGCATGAATTTCCTGATGACCATGGCTCTGGAGAAGGTTGCTTACCTTCCTTTCGCATTCATGGTTGATCAGGTAAAACAGTTTTTAAATTTTAAAGAGGACAAGATTTATTTCATTATTTTCTATATAAAAAATGAATGTTGCTAATCGAAAAACTTGAGAAGAGCTCAACAAATTCTGCTAATTTTTGTTGTAATATTTTCGTTAAGGTACCTATAAGGAAGGTTCTTATGGAGAGAAAAGACGTAAAAATTGCAAGGAAATAAAATACCATTTTCTTCCCGTGCGAAGCCGGGACGGGCTTCTAGTATAGAATAAATATTCCTGGACAAATTACACGCAGCCATCTAGTCTCAGACTAAGCCAAGCTTGTATTATGGATAACTGATGTTATACTTAAATACATTCTTTTTTATAAATAGCTATTTACAAAAATAAAAAAATAGAAAACACCCAGACCAAAACAAACAGACATGTAAATAAGTAAATAAATAAATATTGTCAGACAAATTACACAGCGCCATCTAGCCCCAAAGCAAGCGAAGCTTGTGTTACTAGACAAATGATAAACATACGTAAATACATTTTTTTTTTTTTGTAAATACATACTTATGAAACATAGAAAACACCCAGACTAAGACAAACAGACATGTTCATGCACACAAATGTTTGTCCTATGTGGGAATCGAACCCACGAGCGTTGGTGTCGAATGTTCATCCACACAAATATTTGTCTTGTACGGGGTTCGAACTCGCAACCCCGGAGTCAAAGTAGACATTGCTAACCATTCCACCACCGAGCTCGTCAAAAAGCAGTTAATTTCATGTATTTGTAAAGAAAATGTGCGCCATTTTGCGCTAAGCGAAAATAAGAGATAGCAAGTTTATTAAATAACTGATATAATAAGTATGTACAGCGATAGTTTATGTCTTTACAATACGATATTATACACGTATGTATTTAAACGATACGATAGTATTTAAATCTAGCTATCTATTAGTGATGTAACGAATATTCGTATTCGCATTCGCATTCGCGAATATTCGCATGTTTCTCGACATTCGCATTCGCATTCGCAATTTTATGCGAATGTTTTGCGAATATGAACGTCCTAAAAATAATTAAGATTTTCAATTACAAAAAGGTAAATGAAATAGAGAAATAAGTATCAACTTCTTAGTATATAAGTATTTATTTCAAAACCTTCTCTTCTCTTAGGATTTTTTGTTAACAACACTCGTAGTAAATCAAACAGCAATCGGCCTTCTTCGGATCGGCTCGACAATGCTCGGAAGTAGATGCAAATAATTACAAAATGTGTGCGTGTAACTCGCGCGCCAACTAAGCTGTCAAAATAAAGGCATAGACAAATGGCATTCAAAGTCAAAGTCAAAGTCAAAAATTCTTTATTCTGTGGGCCCTCGCGGGCACTTAGACACGTCTTTTACAATTAGGTATATTTTTTTTTATCTACCAGCATTTCGGAATGACCATTGACGAGAATCTCTCCCCGTGGATGTCGTACAAGCCGACTAAGGGAAATACGTTATCGAACATCGATCAGGCCTCCCCAACCCGTTTGGCCAGCGTGGGGAGTGTAGGCCAAAACCTCCTTCTGTCTGGGACGGATGAGAGAGGGTCGTGCTCCTGTAGTGGAGACTAAAATGACCTGATGATGATGATGATTGACGAGAAGAAATGCTGAAAGAAACTCTGTCAATATAGGTCTTTTTAGGGTTCCGTACCTCAAAAGGAAAAACGGAACCCTTATAAGATCACTTTGTTGTCCGTCTGTCTGTCTGTCTGTCTGTCTGTCAAGAATTTCTATGTCGAGAATGCGTGGAGGTATCAAGCTGAAATTTGAACTGTATACTCAGGTCTACGGTCCCATGAAGCAGTAAAATAATCAAACTGATAAGTTTACGTAAAAAAAAGTTACGGCCGTTTATTCAGCAAAAAACGCATATTTCGACATTCTCAAGGGAATCAAAACCTATAGGGTACTTCCCGTTGACCTAGAACTATGAAATTTGGCAAGTAACATCGTTATAGACGATATACAGGAATAAATCTCATAACTATACATTTGTAAATAGATCTTAAAAAATAGGGGGTCTATATTTTTTATAGGGTGTCGAAATTTCAAATTGAAACTACTAGTTCAAATGGGGTATTATATGAAAGGGATTGATGTACACATTGCAAAATATATTTTATTTATTTTTTTCGACGCATTATTCCTTATTTATAATGAAAAATATCAAATTTAATATTGATACTACGTACGGAACCCTCGGTGGGCGAGTCCAACTCGCACTTGTCCGGTTTTTTTTTAAATTGCCATACAATATTATCATTATATCATTGGTATGAATAAGCATTCTATTCAGTTATTGAATCGCAATAAGAGATGGTGGTAAGGGGGCTGGAAGGTTTGTGATGGTGTCGAATTTTGCATTTTATATTTTACTGCTGTGAAGTCGCAGTGTGTCCATGACATAGCTACACACCATTTGTTTTTCATTTCGCAGTGGCGCTGGTCGGTATTCGAAGAGGGCGTACATAACATGAACACGAGATGGTGGCAAATGAAACTGAGGTACCAGGTAAGGTCGGAACATCTCTTACTCTATATCGACTCTACATTATGGGGTGTATGTGGTTCATCAACATCTTAGAACCAAAGCCATCTTTACCTGCACGCGGTGCACCCTGCTGACTGACAAACGAAGCTCTGGCGAAAAGGGAGCGTAATTGTAAGCTACCCGACTGGAGATTGTACCTTCACCTCACAGAATACCGCAGCCAAATAACAATTCAACAAATCCTTGATGGTTGTTATGTTCCTGCGAGTGAATGAGGTCACCAGATAGGAAGCAGATGCTGCATTGGCAGCGGGGGTGGCGGCGCGAGAGCGATATTTTATGTTGCCAACGTTAATATGGCTACCTTAACCGCTTCATCCAGGCGGGCCGTATGCTTGTCTGCCACCTGACGTAGTATAAAAAAAAAAGAAAACCTCTCACCACTCTGAGAAGCTCGATGGTGTCGTTGCGTGTGTCAGTTCAATCGATCACGCAAGTTAAACAACGTCGACCATAGTCTGTCCGCGGATGGGTTTATTATCTCGAGCTCCATCGTGCTTTGGAGGGTACGTACAGCCATCGGTCCCAGCTGTTGTCATTAGATGAAAGTCGTTAAGGTAAGTCAGCGGCCTTTAGGCGGCTTGAAAACACTGGCCTCCGCCAACCCACAGCTGAGCAGCGTGGTGGAGTATGCTCTAAACCCATGCAATTGAAGGAAGAACCGTATTTTAATAAATATTTCTGGACAATTTACACAGCGCCATCTAGTCCCAAATTAAGCGCAAAGCTTGTGTTATGGGTACTAGATACTGATAAATGTACTTAAATACATTTTTTTTTGTAAGTACATACTTATAATACATAGAAAACACCCAGACCAAGACAAACAGACATGTTCATGCACACAAATGTTTGTCTTGTGCGGGAATCGAACCCGCGACCTCGGAGTCAAAGTGGCCATTGCTAACCATTCGACCACGAGCTCGTCAATTCCTAACAATGGGATAAATAAGTGGGAACGGACGACATGTTGAATTCCTTACGAACCAAGGTAGTATATCCTTATTTTGGTAGCAACAAGGTTTTGACGAGCTCGGTGGCGTAGCGGTCAATGACGCGGCTTCGACACCATCGCTCGTGGGTTCGATTCCCACACAGGACAAACATTTGTGTGCAGGAACATGTCTGTTTGTCTTGGTCTGGGTGTTTTCTATATATCATAAGTATGTATTTACAAAAAAAAATGTATTTACGTATGTTTACCAGTTGTCTAGTACCTACCCATAACACAAGCTTCGCTTACTTTGGGGCTAGATGGCGCTGTGTAATTTGTCTGACAATATTTATTTATTTATTTATTATTTACAAGGGAGAATTACCAAGCGTTCAGACGATTATGCAATTCATATTATTGGAATCGATGTGTTAGGTAACAACTCAATGTTTTAGGTCCCCAATAGTGTTAGATACATAAAATCCGTGGTGCACGGCAATTGAGCTTCACTTGACTAGCCATCTCTTTGGGCTTTTAATGTCTTGTTTGGTTTGCCATATAGTTGTCTCTCACATTATTAAGAGGAGAAGTCAAAATCGTCAACTCGAGAAATTGGACCAAAAGACCAGTAACTTAACTGTACTTGATATTTTTCAGGGTGTAATACCCCCAATACCTCGATCTGAAGCAGACTTCGACCCTGGGTCCAAGTATCACATCATATCAGATCAAGTAAGTATCTCAATGACATTCTATTTAGATCAAGTAAGTGTCTTGATCTAATTAGAATGTCATTGAAGCTCTGGCCAAAAGAGAGGTAGGCAGCGTAATTTTAAGCTACCCGACTGGGGAATGTACCTTGACCTCACAGAATACCGCAGCCAAATAACAATTCCCTTGAGGGTTGTTGTGTTCCTGCGAGTGAATGAAGTCACCAGACAGGAAGGAGATGCTGCGTTATGTAGCGGAGGTGGCGGCGCGTGAGCGATATTTTATGTTGCGAGCGTTAATATGGCTACGGTAACCGCTTCACATCAGGTGGGTCGTATGCTTGTCTGCCACCCGTCGTAGTATAAAAAAAAAATTGAGACTCCTCTTTTCGTTTGCCATGCGGCGAAGCGGAACCATTACGCTGAGCTATTACAAAACAAGTTAATTAAAAAAATCAAAAACCCGACTGCACCTACAACAGATTTATTAATCACGCTTAACAATAATATAATTCCATACAAGCAAAGCCGCAGGCAAAAACTAATATATCAAATATATATTTGAAATCAGGTCATCGAGACCTTTATTTTGATACCCATATCGATATATTTAGAAGAAAAAAAAATTACTGCAACGACAATTTTGCGGCTCACAGTCGCCATATTGACTTTTTGTATATTTAATGTAGCCTATGACACTCTCACAGCAAATACGAATCTAACGACACCTCTCAAGCTAAACTCCATCCAGCCGTTCAGGCTGCAGAGCGTGCCAAACAATTATACATACATACATACATCCTCATACATAACCCTCCTTCCGTCGCAGTCGGGTAAAAGCAAGTTAGTAATTTTGGTCTACCTTTCCAGGAATATATAAAATACTTCCTGGCAACCATCCTGGAGTTCCAGGTCTTCGAGCAGCTGTGTACAGTTTCTGGCCACACGGGTCATCTTCACGAGTGTGACATCTATAGGAGCAGGGATGCTGGTCGGGTACTAAGGTAATTCCTTTGCAATAACGCATGGTAGGTACTTTGATTAAACATGGTGGCACTTTGGAAACCGTGTATTGTCACGAGAATCAAACAAGTGTGTCAAATTTAACTTACAAGATTTGATTACAGACACCATGGTGAAACTAAATGAAAGCATGTGAAAAGTATAAATGTACGGATGAAAGAACAATGACTGAATTTGACGGGACGCCCCGCTTTTTTAGGCTAAAGTGTAATGTCCCGCGCGGGACACCAGATGTCCCGGTTTTGGCAGTGGATTAAATTGTTTGTTATAAATTTATAAAATATAGTATGTGTATTTGTATTTTTTTTATACCACTAAAGTGGCAAACAAGCATACGGCCCGCCTGATGTGAAGCGGTTACCATAGCCATATTAACGCTCGCAACATAAAATATCGCTCGCGCGCCGTCACCCCCGCTGCCAACGCAGCATCTTCTTCCCTTCTCTTTCACTCGCAGGAAAACAACAATCCTCAAGGGAATCATTATTTGGCTGCGGTATTCTGTGAGGTGGAGGTACATTCCCCAGTCGAGTAGCTTGCAATTACGCTCCCTACCACTCTTTTCGCCAGAGCTTCGTTTGTCAGTCAGCAGGCTGCACCACGAGCAGGTGAAGTTGGCTTTGTTTCAAAGATTTTGATAAACTACTTACACCCCAAACTTACATTTACGTAAAAGCCTATACTTATCTGAATAAGGTGTCAATCGATTAGTTATTACGGCTCGGGTAACAAAGGGTACATTTTAACCTGACTTTAAGAACAGGAGAAGTCGATTTGTACCTTTTAATGCTCTTTTCCGGATTAAAGATTTTTAAACATTTTCCTAGAGAGACTTCCGTACGTCTTCAGAGCTCTTCTGTTTCCCGTGCTCCATTATTCAGATCAAATAGTGTATACACGTGAAATAAATACAAATACAAATATTTTATTTCATAATAGACGAAAAAAAATGTTTTTTTTAATAAGAATAACAATAATAATAAAACATCTAGGTCTTATTAGTTGTTAATAAAAAATATACAACAAAAAAAAAATCTTATATCTATATATCGTCGGTCTAGATGTGACACCTCGTATATGTAGATTGACGAACTTTACAGGAGAGACAAAAAACAGCTTCCTTGCTTAAGTTTCCTGCAAATCTTTATATATTTTACTCATTTCGATTTGAAATACTATTTACTTTATTAAGAATAATCAAAAAAGTAATATTTTTATATTCGAAATTATGAATTTGTAGTTACGAGATAACACTACTATGTCTCTGATTATTAGACGTCACTTACGTGGACTCACTAATACAAAATTGTTTAAAAACTATCAAATAAAACCCCTCTTATTCATACAAATGCTGTTTTATTATTATTAATATCTTATATAATCTCACTTTGAACTTAAAATCTAAAAGACTTTTTATAAAATATTTGGAAGTACGTTGTTTTACTTGGAAAGTAGTATACTTAATACTAACATGGCACTTGAAATCTATCTAGTACTTATTTAAAAGTCTTTGAGGTACATTACTCAACAAAATAATACTTATTAATAACATTTAGGAACTTTGGTAGCTTAACAAAATAACATCACAAAAATAACTACTTTTTCACCAATATTTTGGCTTAGACTAACTTTGGTAAAGGTAGGAAATTGAATAAACTTATGGCTTTAGACTAAAATTAAGGCTTTATACTTGTAGCGTTTTTGATACTAAATTTACTACTTACTAAACTAAATTATGAATGGTAATAAAAACTAGAGCTAGTTTTTATTATATAAAACTTATATACTATAGGCTTTGAACATAACAAATATTAACCTATCTTTAGTTAAGAAACAAAACTTAATCATACTTATCAGTCTCATAATTTTATGAGTTCAGTCTCAAATATAGCAAAATCTTTGGAAGTACGTAGTTTTACTTGGAAAGTAGTATACTTAATACTAACATGACACTTGAAATCTATCTAGTACTTATTTAAAAGTCTTTGAGGTACATTACTCAACAAAATAATACTTATTAATAACATTTAGGAACTTTGGTAGCTTAACAAAATAACATCACAAAATAACTACTTTTTCACCAATATTTTGGCTTAGACTAACTTTGGTAAAGGTAGGAAATTGAATAAACTTATGGCTTTAGACTAAAATTAAGGCTTTATACTTGTAGCGTTTTTGGTACTAAATTTACTACTTACTAAACTAAATTATGAATGGTAATAAAAACTAGAGCTAGTTTTTATTATATAAAACTTATATACTATAGGCTTTGAACAAAACAAATATTAACCTATCTTTAGTTAAGAAACAAAACTTAATCATACTTATCAGTCTCATAATTTTATGAGTTCAGTCTCAAATATAGCAAAATCTTTGGAAGTACGTAGTTTTACTTGGAAAGTAGTATACTTAATACTAACATGGCACTTGAAATCTATCTAGTACTTATTTAAAAGTCTTTGAGGTACATTACTCAACAAAATAATACTTATTAATAACATTTAGGAACTTTGGTAGCTTAACAAAATAACATCACAAAAATAACTACTTTTTCACCAATATTTTGGCTTAGACTAACTTTGGTAAAGGTAGGAAATTGAATAAACTTATGGCTTTAGACTAAAATTAAGGCTTTATACTTGTAGCGTTTTTGATACTAAATTTACTACTTACTAAACTAAATTATGAATGGTAATAAAAACTAGAGCTAGTTTTTATTATATAAAACTTATATACTATAGGCTTTGAACATAACAAATATTAACCTATCTTTAGTTAAGAAACAAAACTTAATCATACTTATCAGTCTCATAATTTTATGAGTTCAGTCTCAAATATAGCAAAATCTTTGGAAGTACGTAGTTTTACTTGGAAAGTAGTATACTTAATACTAACATGACACTTGAAATCTATCTAGTACTTATTTAAAAGTCTTTGAGGTACATTACTCAACAAAATAATACTTATTAATAACATTTAGGAACTTTGGTAGCTTAACAAAATAACATCACAAAATAACTACTTTTTCACCAATATTTTGGCTTAGACTAACTTTGGTAAAGGTAGGAAATTGAATAAACTTATGGCTTTAGACTAAAATTAAGGCTTTATACTTGTAGCGTTTTTGGTACTAAATTTACTACTTACTAAACTAAATTATGAATGGTAATAAAAACTAGAGCTAGTTTTTATTATATAAAACTTATATACTATAGGCTTTGAACAAAACAAATATTAACCTATCTTTAGTTAAGAAACAAAACTTAATCATACTTATCAGTCTCATAATTTTATGAGTTCAGTCTCAAATATAGCTTAATACCTACTTGATAATCAAGTATCTACTTATTGTTGAGGTAAATTGTCATAAAAGGAATGACAGTCTTTCGGGATCACTTCTTTTAATTGCTGCAAATGTAACCATTTCTGTTTTTTGATTGGAATTCTCTGTTTATGCAACTGTGTGAAGGACTCTATGCCTTTAATAGTCGATTTTCTGCCTCTTTTTTTAGGAATGTTTTGCAATTCTTCATCAAAATTAGTTTTTACCGATATAATACCGTCAGGAGTGTATTTTATTTCGACTATATCTGTCACCTGAGGATCTCCAGCAAATTTTCCGGGTCTGATGGAAGGGTAAGCCAAGTCATCTCCATAATTTCTACAAAAAGTAAAATCAAGGCTTTTGACTTCATATGGTTCGGGATCGCGTCGTGCTTCAGAAGTAAATCGGGTGTAATCGCTTGGTAAATATATAGGTTTATTTTTTATTTTCCTCTCAATAGTGGCGTGTACGGAATCAGCTTCCATTTGGGTATGGCCTTTAGTTAAATATTTTTGGTATATTGTTATACCTTTGCTAACGCTGAATGACAGAAGAGCATTTGAAAGAGTCGCATTCCTATTTTGGTAGGTACACCCGTCACTCCAAATTATTACCACAGATACCTGTCTACCGCTTAAAGTGTTCATAAGATAGTCGATTAGACAGCTTGCAAATGTATTTGCTGTTAAATCGGCTTCAGTCTCATCAAACCAATAGCATCGGCAATGATGATTATTAATGTTATAAACTGTAAAATTGTGTAAACACAGTTTTGTTTTATAATACAAAGCTGATGCGTTCAAACTTGGACAAATTTTAACAGCTTGCAAGTCCATTGTAAGAACGTCACAATTTCCTTCTTCTGCGGCAATTTTGTCTTTGTTCTTCTCATCACGTGCTCTTTCTTTTTTTGCAATATGATTACGATATGCTTCTTCATCAGCATTTCCTGTCTCATAACTGATACACAAATCACATCGATCTTTTTTTGGAGGTTGAAACCCTATATTTTTTTCCCTAACTACCATATCAAATGTAAACCGACTCAAAGGCTTAGCAGTACATTTTTTAACATACTCATGATATATTTCGCTCATTGAGTTCCTGAATGTCGGTTCTAGGTATTGTTTTGAGGTTGATTTTCTACAGTAATGAGAAGGTAATTTTGGAAGTGCGTCTAAGAAATCTTCTAAAGCTTTTCTGTTAGCATTACTATTTGTTTTTCTTAATTGCCGTTCTGTATTTCTTTCCTTTGTAGATTCCGACATTCCACTTTTTGACTCTTTTACCCAATTTGTTACCATCCACTCATTCAAACCTAATGTAGAGAGAAACATTCTTTTGCATACTTTCAAAATATTCTCATCTATCTTCAATCTATACGTTAGTGATGCCTGACGTCTAGAAGTATTACCATCTGTTGTAGTTCGCCGCTTTGGAGTTACACTTAATACATGAGATGCTATATAAATTTTCTTCTGGTCCCAATTCATTTTTTTCCAAAAGAAATGAAAAATACTTTCTCTTTGTGCTTGAGTAATCTTTTGACAGTCACGTGTTTTCTGACAATGATGAGAAGTACACGCCGGTCCTAGTTTTCTTTCTGCTCTTTCTGCACCTCTTTGCGCTTTTCCTCCTTTATGTTTTGTCCATCCTTGATAAGCTTCTCCACATTCTCTTCTTTTTTTGTTTTTTATGTCATTCCATTCTGTAGGATCTGCTTTTCGCTTTCTATTTTTCTTTACTTTTTTGTTTCCCTCGTTATCCAAAATCTGACTATTTTGCCCACCTGATTCAACACTTTCTACATCTGTTATATCAGTGTCACTCGCAGGCTTATCATCATTTTCAGGTATCCATTCTTGATCAGCAGTTTCATTCAGAATAGGTGATTTATTAATTAATATTGACATACTATCATTTGAGTTATGAGATTCATCGACAACAAATTCAATACATGTCTCATTTTGTACTGCAAATGGTTCTAGAGTTTCTTCTAAAATAGGAGTTGGGCTTGAAATTGAATTAAGTCTATCATGTGTTTCTAAATCAGTCTCGTAGTTTTGATTATTTTGTTGCGATAGTTCTTGACTGAATTCAATTGTTATGCTTGATGATGAAATAGTTGGATTATCTTGATTCTTTTTTGTTTCATCTATTATAGACAGATACTGTAAACAAGAAGAGTCATTGTCTCGTTCTTTTTCTATCGGACCATTTTCTGTAAAATTTTCAAAATAATTTAATAAAGTTGATTCGTTGGGTGCTTTTATTGTAGAATCAATGTATGACTCATGAGACCGTTTAATCGGATATTCTTTGGAAGTAGAAATCTGTAAGTCACCGTCTGATAATTTAGTGTTGATAGTTTGCACTGAATTTTGGTTAAAAACAACATCCGACTGAAAGCTCTTTTCATTTACAGGTTCTTTTTGTATTGAAGAAATTATGTCAATTAGTTCTGGATCATCCACAGAAATTGACATAATATCATCGGACCATGATGAAATTTTATCACTCGAATTCGTCTTTTGAAAAATATTGGATACATTACTTTCTAGAGTTGGTAAACAATCAGGGGTTTTTTGTCGTGTATTTTGAAAACATGGCATAATATCTTGGTTGCCGTTTTTTGGAAGATGAGTCTTGTTTATGTTCTGTTTACCTTTTGAACGTGTCTTATTGGCAGGATGATGATTTTCTTTTGAATTATCATATACAACACCTTGCTGGCCAAGATTCACCAAAAGATTCCCTCGAGACCCCTGAAAAAAGCAGTTAAATAGTAGAAAACTATATTATATTTTTTCATACATTTTGGAAAGTCACAATCCCAACATAGGTGCCTACTTTTTACATAATTAATTTTTGTTAGTTAAATTAATCGTATAAAAGTACTTTAAATAAACAAACAAATAAAAACGAAACGAAGTCATTCAAGTGTTTACTCGTATCTACCTAATTCATTTCTAACCGTTAACATGACGCTATTGTTTTGATAAGAATTGATTCCTCGTAACTACATCATAGGCAATTTTCTTTAAATATAAGTTTAAAAATAACAGTATAAATATATAGCACTTAGTATTTTTGCTAGCTATATGAGTAGTAGAATAAGATTTAAATGTGGTTTTAACTTTTAACTGATATAATATATGTGTAAATATAGGAAAAAACAAGACTCACCGGCATTGTTCTGTAATTCCTTGCCGCCATTTTGAAATACTGTGCACTTCCGAGTTCTCACTAAATGAATCTGACAAGGCGCAGATACAAGTAATCACAACAATGTACTTACGGGGTCTCACATTACTAAGTTGTTCTGTGATATTTTACTAGATGTCACTAAGAAACTTTACGAGGTATCACCAGAAGAATTGTTGTCAGGGTTGGTTACAAGATGTCACTGCAGGTCGCTTTTTGGCGTTAATTAGGGTGTAATTTGCAGTGGGCACTTACAAGTTCTCACCAGAAACACCGTCCGAATCTTTCTGCATTAAAAACAAAAAATACTCAAAAATGCAGTTACGTGGTGTCACATCTAGACCGACGATATGTATATAAAAATAAATCCATATTTCCCTTGGTCACGACATCCCGCGTGAACGGCTGGAACGATTTCGTTATTATTATTTTTATCTTGTATTTGTTAGTGTCAGGAGAAGTTTCGTATGAAAGAAACAATAAGAATGTTGCAAGGGAAAATAGAAAATTCAAAAAAACTGAACAGCCGTATTAACTTTTCTAATGTAACTTAGTGATGTCGTTTGACAGAATTATCAGTCATTTGACAGCTGGCGCGAAACGAATTCGAATTCAATATTATTGTTAAGAGGACAGAACGTGTGTCGGGTCAGCAGTTATCTATAAAATGTATCTCTTATATTTTGTATAAAATGCATACTTAAAACATAAAATAATGATAAACCTCTATGACTTTAAATTATTGTTCTATTTTTACTTTCATTTTTATGACACTTTTAACCAATTACGTCAAATTTTCAGTGAAATTATGCAGCCGGGATCCTCGAAATCAGCTTCAGAAGTAATCAGAGCAATGACGAAAGGCAAAACCAACAGAATATCACCAGAGTCGCTTGTCAAGTAAGTATTGTGTCGAAAGATCTACACCAGGGGGTACTTAATTAGTTTCTTCAGCACATTTCTTCAAGAAAATGAGACTACATCTAAAAAAGCAATGAACAATGAAGTATATTCCTGCTGTCCTGGGGGTAAAACTACGGATGCCTTGGAACTCATAACAAATTTAATCAGAAGAAATTAGTAGGAGTAGAAACCTTTGAAATTTGGTTTCTCCTTTGGCAATGTTAGAAACGGCAATATTATGACAAAGGTTTTAACTTGTTTTAAAAATTAACGCCTTGAAAGAGATGGCTAAAATAAGGATGGCTAAGTGAAGCTCAACTGCCATGCACCACGGTGGATTAAATATAAACTAAAATGGAGCATGGCATAAGGGAAACGCCTATAATATACCACCACCAGTAGATAAATATAGGCGAGGTTCAAGCAAGGCCGTACTCTCTACGAGGCCTTTACTTCCTCTGGAGAGAAGTAGAGCCAAAATGGTCCCAGCACCCGTCAGATACGTACCACTATTGGCTTGCTGGACAATCAAACGCGACAGTTTAACTTCCAACCTCCACGACGTTGAAGAAACTATTGTCTACCTCTCACTGTCTTCTTTTGTTTTCATCCGTACTTTAATTACCTCCTAGTTTGTGAAATATACAACCCCATTGCTTGAAGACTAAAGTTTTCAACAGTGCGTCCTCCCCACTATGACCTACAGTACAGAGATTTGGACGCTTACCGTCCGGCTGATTCACAGTCCTAAGACTGCATAACGAACGATAGCGTTTTTGTTGCTAGCTTGGGGTTTCTATAAGGGATCGAATCCGGAACGAAAAAACTCAACGGAGAACCAAAGTGGTCGATATAACATTCAGATTTTACAATCCGAAGTGGCAATGGGCCGACCGCATCTGCTGAGTCAGCAATAACAGTTTTGGGAGGAAAGTCCTAGAGTAAAGGCCACGTATGTGGCGACGAAGCATCCCTCTCTAAATCGATAGACGACTTAGAAAAAGTGGTTGGTCGCGGTTGGACGTGGAAATCGGAGGATCACATATGGTGGAAAGTATTGGGGAAGACCTGTATCCAGCAGTGGGTAAATACAGACTGATAATGATGATTGTGGAACTCGTAGTAAAGAAATTTGCGTAATGGATTCTCTATAGTTTCCAGTTATTCCCATTAAAGTAATAGTGTAGCGAAGAACCTGAGTATATAATTTCTTCCCTAACTAGAGGCTACCTAATTCCTACCTAACTCCAGCCCCCCTAGCCAAGTGTAATTCGTAGCGTAACGAACGTTAGATAGATCACGTGACATTTGTCAATTCGAACATTTTAGTATGAGCTCCACAGTTCAAATTAGCGATCGCTACGCTTTTCTACTTCGCAAACTGCCATTTGGCTAGCCCCCCAGGGGTTCATGTGACGTGATGTTGATGATAATGACAAATAAATTTTATTGGTTTTCAGATATTTCAGGCCCCTGGAACTGTGGCTTCGCGTCCAGAACAGAGACGAGCCCCTCATAGGCTGGAACTCTAACTACCACGACGTGGCGCTATTCGCCCCCCAAAGGGGCGGCTGTGATAACAACCTCTTGTCTGTATGTCTGTTAACTCTGTCCCTGATTGCATGTTATATGTTATAATGTCAATAAATATTTCAACATTTTTGATATTTTTTGTGTTCCTCCTTTTTTCGTCAGTCGGGTAAAAATCAACCAGCCGTTTTCGCGTTATAGAATAACAAACATCCTTACATAAATGGTCAAGACTAAAAACGAAATTAAAATTTCCATGTTATCTGCACTGGGATTTTGTGGCGCGAACTTGATGAGCGCGGTTGTAGTTCTAAACAAATTCTCATAATTTAATGTATAATTATATTAATTCATAATAGAGGTAGTGTATTCTGGTGCAAGTAATCATTTGAGTGCATAAAATTAGTAGAATTTTTGATTATAAGTGTTTGAATCGGAGTTGTCCAGTCATTCCAAGAAGTCGTGCAAAATAGCAGAAAAGATTCACTATCGGTTTTACTGTTGACTTATTACAAGTAATGGAGGAACAAGAAGATTCCTGATGATATTTTTCAGCATCCCCTAAAGCCGGGAATAAGTTAGAGAAAAAATACAAAAACGGGCTCAAAATGACATTGATTCCAGGGCCGTAAAGGGATTTGATAAAAAAAATATCTACACTGGAAGTCAAAAATGAGTGATTTCTACCAATTAATAGAAACCACTTTTACTACGAGTACGTACCGGCATCAGAATCGCAAAAAAGAAGTGTGACATCCGCATACAAAAGTAATTACTGATCTATATTTTCATTGTAATTAGTTTTATTTTTGTGAAGAAGTTGATTTGCCTTTTGTTTTTTGTGTCGAGGGAGCGGAATAGGCTCCAAAGCCACTGATCCGATTTTGATGAAATTTGTCACAATTAAAGACATCGACATGGATGAGGTTTGTGTTGAAAAAAAAATGAGATCGATCATGTCCTTGAGGAATGATCATCAAATAATTTTTTGTAATCAATGGAAAACATACACACAGCAAATCTACTCGGTCCACTCAATCTCGATTTTGGCCCCGTGGGCTAATCCGGCCTAGTACAATCTCTTATTTAGTTTCACCACGGTGTCTGTATTTAAATCTTGCACGTTCAATTTTACTCACTTCCCAGTGTCTTATTCATCAATCCGTATTCATCCTAATCCTACTGCAGGGATACGCCGCTCAACTCCGGATTGGTTCAGACTTTGTTTTCAAACCGCCCAAAGGCCACTGACTTGGCTTGTTGTGCCTGATGGTCGAACGGCTAGCAATGGTCACTTTGACTGCGAGGTTTCCGGTTCGATCCCCGTCGCCTGTCCATGGATGGGTTGACTTATGTTCCATACCTGTGTTAAGCTTAGTTGGTAGTAACTCTGGAGGTCTATCGACTGAGCTGAAGATGTTTGTCAATGACTAAAACCTATTTTCGAATCAAAATATTAGATGGTAATCGACTTCAGCTTAGGAGGCCACGAGCCCTACTATTGTACTGTAGCTATACCCATACTACAGCTTCGGTAGTAGGGCCCCCTGGCCACCTACCGCCGAACCTGAGGCCGACTCCCATCGGCAATTTTAATTGCGAATATCAAACTTCAGCCCCCTTACCACCATCTCTTATTGCGACTCAATAATTGAATAGATTGCTTAATCATAACAATGAATAAGCGACTCTACTGCATTTGAAATAGAGTCGCTTATTCATTGCTATGAATAAGCAATTTATTCAGTTATTGAGTCGCAATAAGAGATGGTGGTAAGGGGGCAGCTTAGACTAATGATACCTATGTTTAGCTTAGCTGCTAGAAACCCTGAAGCTCTACCGACAAAGCTGAAGATGTTTGTCAATAACTAAAACCTTTTGAATCAAAATATTTGATGGTCATCGGCTTCATCTTAGGCGGTAGGACCTCAGCCCCCCTAGCCAAGTGTAATTTTATCTGGAATGATGATGATGGACACATACTTTGTAGGTCCGTCGGTCGCTTCCGTTCGCGCCTGTCGTGTACTCATTCGATCATTACTATTCTGTCAGATCGCAATCTAAGGCGTTGACTACACTTAACGAGTGTAGTGGAAAGACAGCATGTCGCTAGTTGATTCGGCCGAGTGAAGCATTCTGAATCAGTTGCGCTGTACATTTTTCATATATATAACTTGTGGAAAAAGTGTCGAATAATTGAAAGAAAAAGACACTGTCGAAAAATAATTTCTTCGTCTTCAAATGAACTATGATCGACCGTGAAACATGTCGAATATAAGTTATTAAATTTTTTGAACTAATGAAAAGTTTCTTTAATTCAATCTTTCACAAATGGTAGATCACAAGTTGACGGTGTCTCCTTTTAGACATAATATGCCTGTGGCAGGAGGCACCGCTCTTTCATAACAACATAAACAGATTGATCTTTATGTAGATTGACACTTATAATTTAAATACGATGTAAGACATCAGGTTTATGTGCACAGTGTGTGTGTTGTGAGTTATATGTGTTTTTGTGTGTAAGTATGCGTTGAATAGGTAGGTGGTTAAGAGGTAAGATTGATGTGTGATAGTAATGAATGTTGCTGAATGATGAATGATTTTAATAAATAGTTTTCATAATTGAGACATAGATTATATCCAGAGGAAGGACTAGCCTTTTTTTTATGAAATACTTTTAGACGCGATATAACCGACATCATACAGGAAAATCTGCGAGTGGAAAGAATAAACTATTTAATCATTAGAATAATTTAAACGTGCAACTATATATTTATATGTATAAAGTCTCGTGTCACTGTGTATACACTCATCCGAAACAGCTCGACCGATTTTTATGATTTTATAAGTATTATGCTAAAGTAATATATTTAATAGAACAACTTTATTTAAATTAAATATAGTAAAAACCTTAAATTAATTAAATGTGACACGAAATATAGGTAGATTTCTACAAGGAAAGAAATATCTAATATAGGAATAATGGCCGAGAGCACTATCTTGCCAGTACACTCGTTACGTGTGCTCATGCCAATTTATGTATAGGAAGATAGTGCACTCGGCCGAGAGCACTATCTTGCTAGCAAACTCGTTATGTGTCAAACAACGCGTAGATAACGTACAGTAGTAATTTATCTGAACTTTCTCCGTTGGTGTAGTACTCAGTTTCTGCTATCTAAACCGGCATAATTAGGCAGCGTATATGTCAGAATTAAATTTTAGGGCTATTTAATTACACGTTTAGTAATATTACTTTCACGATGTTCCGGCAGCCATTAAAATCCAGATAAGGCGTCGAAAGATATACTGATTTGCATTAACATTTAAAAATTGTTTAAATTTTGCAATGGTGAAAATTCATGGCTTTTTTTTATACTACTAAAGAGGCAAACAAGCATACGGCCCGCCTGATGAAAAGCGTTACCGTAACATCTGCAGGGGTATCACACGCACGTTGCCCTACAGACCCCTTGTAAGGCCCTTTTGGAATACCCCAAGCTGTAGTCTCCTCAGAAATCCTCGACGAACAGGTCATTGCACAGCTTGACAGTAAGCGGCAGAAAATTTTTCTGAAACTGCACCGTACGCGACCACTTAGGCTCTAATGTGTGAGGAAGAGGATGAATTCCCTGTCGATGGCGAGCGGTGCGACTGTAAAAGGAGGCCGTGGGTATCATATAAGCTCCCATACAACAATCGTGATTTCTTTCCGTTTTTATAGATAATGAAAGAAAAGAAAAGAAAAATATATATTTATTTCAACAATCCACAACATATCAGTACATAATAGTAACAGGTGGTAAAAATGGTGTAATATACACATAAGTCGTAGATACCTATTACTTATTACAGTACCTATAATCATATCGCTATGCACCTTAATGGTACTGAACTTAATGGTACTGAACCCTACGTGTACGAGTCCGACTCGCACTTGGCCTGATTTTTTTATACTACGTCGAGAGGCGAATAAGCATATTGCCCATCTGATGTCTTCACATCAGATGGGAAATATGCTTAATCGCCAAATAAACGATTTCATTTCATTTACGGTAACTGCTTCCAGTTACCGTAAATGAAATGAAATCGTTTATTTGCTATGGCAAATGGTAAGCACAACGGTGTTACAATTATGTTATACTAGCTTTCGCCCGCGGCTTCGCTCGCGTGAAATTCGGGGCAAACACGTGTTTACTCATTTATATAAAGAAGTAGTCGTGTAAAGTTTCAAGATAAAATAGTTAACCAATCTCGTTTGCCCATAAAATTTTTGGACCTCCGTTTCACACTCTTAGGGGTAAAATTTGAAAAGTCCTTTTAACTAATTTTATGTCCATTAAGTTATATTTACAAATCGATGACATTTTCGTAGTTAACGTTCAAGAAAACCATAGAATCAACACCCATATTGGTATTATGGCATTTCAACCCGATCGCACTCCCACATGGGGTGATTTTATGTCACGTCGGCTATGTTGGATTATAAAATAGTTGTTTTTTTTCCGTAATCAGCGACCCGATAAACTATAAAACAATACCCATGACGATTTTCAGACTTAGTGACCGCATTTTAGACATTTCAACCCCATCGCACCCCAATAGGATGATGGTCACGTTAGCCACGTTGAATTTTAAAATCGTTGTTGTTTTCGTAACCAGCGACCCGATAAACCATAAAAAAACAATACCCATGACGTTTTTCAGACTATTGGGACCCGTTTTACCCTTTTAAGGGTTGAATTTTGAAAAATCATGAAACACGTGTTTAGTTATCTATTATTATAACTAAGCTCGTTTCCCCGTACAAACTTTGGACCTCCGTTTCACCCTCTTAGGGTTAAAATTTGAAAAATCCTTTTAAGTAATTTTTTGTCCACTATGTTACATTTTCAAATCGACGGCATTTTCGTAATTGACGTCCCAGGAAACCATAGAATCAACACCCATATTGATATTATGACATTTAAAACCCATAACACCCCCACAGGGGGAATTTCATGAAACGTCGGCTACGTTTAATTAGAAAATAGTTGTTATTTTCGTAATCAGCGACCCGATAAACCATAAAAACAATACCCATGATGATTTTCAGACTTTTTCACCCCATTTTAGACATTTCCATCCCATGGCACCCCCACAGGGGCGACTTTTTATCACGTCGGCTATGTTTGATTAGATAATAGTTGTTATTTTCGTAATCAGCGACCCGATAAACTATAAAAACAATACCCATGACGATTTTTCGACTTTTTCACCCCATTTCACCCCTTATAGGGGGCTGAATATTGAGAAATCCTGAAACACGTATTTACTCATTTATCTATAGAAGTACTCGTGTAAAGTTTCGGATAATATAGTCCAACTAATCTCGTTTCCCCATACAAACTTTGGACCCCCGTTTCACCCCCTTAGGGGATGAATTTTGAAAAATCCGTTCTTAGTGTACCCCTAGACGTCATAAGGAACCTACGTGCCAAATTTTGAATATTTCTAGACCCAGCGGTTTGGGCTGTGCGTTGATATATCAGTCAGTCAGTCAGGACTTTGAATTTTATATTTATAGATTGCGCACACATGTCCCGCCAGGATTACACTAACATGCCAAAACTTAGTTATCACTACAGGTATCTACGTGTATTATTATTGTATTTTTTTTAAATACAATTAAATATTTGACAATTAATACAATAACAGTCAATACAATTTACATCATAATTATACATAATAGTATTAACAATTAAGTAAATTTTCCAGAGAAACGAAGGAGATGCTGCGCTGGCAGCGGGGGTGGCGGCGCGCGAGCGATATTTTATTTTGCGAGCGGTAATATGGCTACGGTAATCGTTTCACATCAGGCCGGGTGTATGCTTGTCTGCTACCCCTGGTAGTATAAAAAAATAAAATAAAATAAAATATTGCTCGTGCACCGCCACCCCCGCTTCGAACGCAGCAACACCTTCCTTGCTGGTGACCTTACTTACTCGCAGCAACGCAACAATCTCAAGGGAATTGTTATTTGGCTACGGTATGCTATGAGATGGAGGTTACTTAGCTTACAAACACAACAAAAAATATGTCTGTTCTGTCATTTAAACCTACTTCAAACAAGAAATGTCTGAATATCTTATTTTTTAGGGTTCCGTACCTCAAAAAGAAAAACGGAACCCTTATAAGATCACTTTGTTGTCCGTCTGTCTGTCTGTCTGACAAGAATTTCTATGTCGAGAATGCGTGGAGGTATCAAGCTGAAATTTGAACTGTATACTCAGGTCTACGGTCCCATGAAGTTGTAAAAAAATCAAACTGCTAAGTTTACGTAAAAAAAAGTTACGGCCGTTTATTCAGCTAAAAACGCATATTTCGACATATTCTCAAGGGAATCGAAACCTATAGGGTGCTTCCCGTTGACCTAGAACTATGAAATTTGGCAAGTAACATCGTTATAGACTACAAGTACAGGAATAAATCTCAAAACTAAACATTTGTAAATAGATCTTAAAAAATTAAAAATAGGGGTCTATATTTTTTAAAGGGTGTCGAAATATCAATTTAAAACTACTAGTTCAAATGGGGTATCATATGAAAGGGCTTGATGTACACATTGCAAAATATATTTTATTTATTTTTTTCGACGCATTATTTCTTATTTATAATGCAAAATATCAAATTTAATAATGATACTACGTACGGAACCCTCGGTGGACGAGTCCGACTCGCCGTTGTCCGGTTTTTTTTTTATTAAATACTAACGGCCGCCCACGACTTCGTCATCGTAAATAGACCGTTATTAATAATTATGAATACTCTTGTTACACTAGAAGCGATGCTATTAATAGTAACATTTTTTGTTAATTCTTATTTTAATATGTGTGATGTAGCTGTTTGTGTAATAAATATATCATCTATCTATCTATTCTACCTACATCAGAAGTACCGTGACGAATACATGTCAATAAACGGCAAATGACCATCTTATGTACCTCCACCTCACAGGGTTGTTGTGTTCCTGCGAGTGAGTGAGGTCACCAGAAAGAAGGAGATGCTGAGTTGGCAGCGGGGGTGGCGGCGCGCGAGCGATATTTTTTGTTGCGAGCGTTAATAGGGCTACGGCAACCGCTTCAAATCAGGCGGGCCGTATGCTTGTCTTCCACCCAACGTAGTATAAAAAAAAAAAGCTATTAATAGTATGTAACTTTTTTTGTTAATTCTTATTTTAATATGTGTGATGTAGCTGTTTGTGTAATAAATATATCATCTATCTATCTATTCTACCTAGATCAGAAGAACAGTGACGAATACATGTCAACAAACGGCAAATGATGATTAATGTTGTTTGTTTAACAGTATAATAACATACTCTGTGAATCATTCAGTCAACGTTTTATGAATCGTCATCTGTTTATAATACGATACGTAACCAGGAATGATTCGATGTGATGTATCAATCAGCACATGCGTATGTTATTGTAAATAAATAAAGTAAGCGAAGCTTGTGTTATGGGTACTAGACAACTGATAAACATACGTAAATACATTTTTTTTTGTTTGTAAATACATACTTATGATACATAGAAAACACCCAGACCAAGACAAACAGACATGTTCATGCACACAAATGTTTATCCTGTGTGAGAATCGAACCCACGAGCGTTGGTGTCGAAGCCGCGTCATTGACCGCTTTAATATTACAAACTGTTTCGTGTTATACAGGTAAATACAAAGGTGAGCTTATCTCTACGAGAGATCTCTTCCAGCCTACCTCAATGGTTGTACTCGAGACATTACATTGTTGGACGGGTAGACCAAATAAAAACGTCAAATATAACAAAAATAAAACTGAATACATGACAAAATAAATCTACTTCTAGTTACTACATTGATAAACAAATACATAGACATACATAATTATGTTACTGTAAAAACTCGAGCTGTGGTAAATCATAAGTTTTATTCAAACTGACATAAATTAAACTAAAACTAATCTAAATACCTATATATTGTATCTGTAAAGAAAAGAAAAAGTTACGCGATTAAAAAATATTAACAGAAATTTACTTACAAATAAAAAATATCCCCAAGATCGTTGCCTGTCGGCATTGTCCCCAGGAGACTGGCATTATCTCGCTGGATAGCAATACTAATTCTCTGAGCTGGGTAAAAACCTTCTGGTTACAGGACGTGTCGTCCATTTTTCATGACACAAATTTACTGGCATAAATTGTATTGGCCGTGTGGTTTCCGGCAGACTATAATAGAATCACTCCGTTTCTTCCCGTGGATGTCGTACAAGGCGAATAAGGGAAATACATTATCAAATATCGATCAGGCCTCCAAACCCACCAACCCGTTTGGCCAGCGTGGGGAGTGTAGGCCAAATCCTCCTTCCGTCTAGGACGGACGAGAGAGGGTCGTGCTCCTGTAGTGGAGACTAAAATGGACCTGTTGATGATGATGATATGTATATTGTCTGACGAGCTCGGTGGTAAAGTGACTTACAATGGTCACTTTAACTCCGTTTTCGCGGGTTCGATTTCCGCATGAGACAAACATTTATGTGCATGAACATGTACGTTTGTCTTAGTCTGGGTGTTTTTAATTTACGTCAAAAAGCAAACTAATTGTAGGTACTAAACTAATACTGTATAATTAATAATTAAAATAAAACATTAATATGTTGAAACCAATTTAAAACTATATGTTAGAACCGTGTTAATTAAAAATCTTTAATGATGAACTTAACACGTTCGTCTTCACAAGTACTGTATTAATTAGAAGCTTGTTTTCAAAAAAAGAAATAGATTACATATTACGATAAATTATCCGGTAGTCGAAAATCGTTCTAGTTCGCAAACCGTGAAATAATTTCTAACGATCACAACTCACACATTCAAAAAGTATTCATTTCGACCACTAACGCACTTTCACTTTTCTCTTATAATTTTGAAAAATAAAACTATTCATTTTCAAAATACTGTTACTGCCAGCATCTCATAAATGGAGCGGCTTAGAATTTTTATCTGCATACATATCGTTTATATTCGAATTACGAATTTAGAAACTGAAACAAGAAAAAGTATATTAATTTGAAAAATTCTACAGATCAAATCTAACGCTGTAATGTTGAATAACTTTTTATTTTTTAATAGCGTTGTTGCATAGACTGGTATCCAGGAACAGTAAAGTTCTTAAAGTTATTTCTATTATTTAAAAAAAAGTTAGTCATAAACATCGAACGTGAAATACACAGGGTGTATGCATGTCAAAAATTGGCGCAAAGCTGGGCAGAGACAAATAATGTTTGGTCGTTAAAAATCTATATACATATTTAAATGAAAATTAATGTTGCTGACCGGAAAACTCGAGAAAGGTTTATTTTTTTATGTGAGAGGGGGCAAACGAGCATGTGGGTTACCTGGTGGAAAGCAATCACCACCGCCCATGGAGATCAGCGACACCAAGGGATCGCCAATCCGTTGCCAGCCTTTTAAAGGTTCGACCAATTCTGCCACCAGTACAAGAAAGCTTTCAGAACTTCACAGAATCTGGAGTAGACTGTTTCTATGCAAAAAGGTGGGCGTCCCTGATGCGCATAGTCAGGTATACTTCCAACAGCATCCTGAAAGTCATTGCGGAGAGAATCGACAGTCCGGTGTGGAGGCACAATATTCGACTGCATGTCTCCTCACATTAGATATCGAAAATAATAAATAATTTGTATCATTACTAACATAGTATTAAGTTGCTTGTATATTAACACCACATTAACACTATGGATCTCGTTCTGACAATAAATTATATTATTATCATGTAGGTATTATATAAAGTAACATGTCCTGACTGACTGACGTGTTCATCAACGCCGAGCCAAAACTACTGAAGGTAGAAACGTGATATTTGGACCGTGGCCTCCTTTTGTGACGTATAGATTCACTAATGCCTAGGCTGCACTCATCGCGATAACGCCCATATTCGGGTTATCGCGATGTACGAGTATGTAGCCAAATATTCGCGAATACTTCGACACTTCGGGCGAAACTGCGCGCACATCGCTCCGCTGTCGGTAAACTCTCGCACATCAAAGGGTTTTATCGCGATGAATTTCGCTTGCGAGACCACACTTCGGCCCGCACCCATCGTTCCTAGCGGACGTGTTAGATATAACTACAGTGCATAATATAGCCGAAGTGTAACATGGGTTGGAGTAACTTTTTTTTTTCTACTTTTAATTTGTTTTTTAGATGACATAAATGTAAAAAATATTATTTGCTGCCATAAAATAGATACAGAGTAACCGCGGCGGCCATAATATGGACGCCGCGGTTACTCTGTATCTATTTTATAGCAAACAGAGTACAGAGTAACCGCGGCGGCCATAATATGGACGCCGCGGTTACTCTGTATCTATTTTATGGCAAACAGAGTACAGAGTAACCGCGGCGGCCATAATATGGACGCCGCGGTTACTCTGTACTCTGTTTTTTTGCGTTTGTACATCGCGAAAAACTTTACATCGCGCCATACGCGCATTAAGTGGCGGCGAAGATTCGCCGTAGACCGAAGACGAAGTTTATCGTGCGAATAATATCGAGATGAGTGCGGCCTAGGCATAAGAAGGGATTTTACGAAATTCACCCCCTCAAGGGTTAAAAAGGGGTATCAACGTTTGTATGTAACTTTTTTTTGCGGTTAGATCTGTTTGGAATTTCGTGATACATTGCTCTTTGACATAATTTAATATAATAATAATAATAATAATAAGTCCGCAGGGCAGCTTGTGTGGCGAGCTGTTGTGTGAGTAGCGACACCACGGACCCGAGTCTCCAGAGAGTCGGTCAGGGCCTTCGTCTCCGACGTGTCTTCATCGGTCGGAGTGTAAACACAAGAAGGCCCGCAGGACTCTCAGCTCTGGCTTGCCTTCATTGGCCGTCCAGAGAGGAGCCGCTAGAGCTATATGCTCCAGGGGTGGAAGTGTTAAAGGGCATCACGCCGCGAGTAACTTCGGAGAAAGCGCAGCACACCTCTCGACACCCCTGAGTCACTCACACCGGTGTTGCCCCCGGCCGTTTTCCTGGCATTTCGGGGGCCCATCTAGTGAGTGGCAAGCCACCGCCTGCCGCAAATAACTAGCAATAAAAGCAGTTATGGCAGGCGTCCGTCCCTCTTCTGTAATAGCCCGGTATTAAGTTCACCCAGATCTCATCTCCATAGCCCATTTATTTTCCATCACACTTCGCAATAGTCTCAACGCCTGCCGAGACCTGCTCATGGGTATGTCGTTCCATTGACATATCCTGGAGCGGGTCACGGCGGGCGTACAACATTACATCAAACTTCTCAAAGGGGCCTCTACGCGTTGGATCCATATCCCCGCGCATGCCTATCAAATGACCGGGCCAGACCCGTGAGTTAAGAGAGATACATATAATAATAAAAAAAAAAGCTATAAAATAATAACCTAAAAGCGCCATAGAAAGAATGACAGTAAAAAGAGATAAAGGAGGACGAGGCTTTATTGACTTAAAAATTTTATTTGATACACAGATTAAAAGTTTACGTGATTTCTTTTATGATAAAGCCGAGTCGAGTATTATTATTATTATTATTATTTTTTATACTACGTCGGGTGGCAGACAAGCATACGGCCCGCCTGATGTGAAGCGGCTGCCGTAGCCATATTAACGCTCGCAACATAAAATATCGCTTGCGCGCCGCCACCCCCGCTGCCAACGCAGCATCTCCTTCCTTTCTGGTGACCTCACTCACTCGCAGGAACACAACAACCCTCAAGGGAATTGTTATTTGGCTGCGGTATTCTGTAAGGTGGAGGTACAGTCCCCAGTCGGGTAGCTTACAATTACGCTCCCTACCTCTCTTTTCGCCAGAGCTTCGTTTGTCAATCAGCAGGGTGCACCGCGTGCAGGTGAAGTTGGCTTTGGTTCAAAGGTGTTGATTAACCACTTACACCCCAAAACTATTATTCATTCGGCTATAGTAAACCTAGATAACAATTACACACCTCTAAGTTTAAAAAATAGAGATAGAACTTTTAAGACAAAAGGTGAAAGACAAAAAGAGAAACAGGACACATGGAGAACAAAAACTTTACACGGAAGACACCTTCATGACTTAGAACAAACACACATTGATATGGAGGCTTCAAATAAATGGTTGAAATTAGGAAATCTATTTCCAGAAACTGAAGGGTTTATGATAGCGATCCAGGATCAAGTGATAAATACCAGAAACTATAAGAAATATATCATTAAGGACCCAAACGTTCAATCAGACAAATGCAGAAAATGTCTCAGAATGCCAGAGACTATACAACACATTACAAGCGCATGCCCTAATTTAGCTCAAACAGATTACACCCATCGCCATAACCAAATAGCAAACATTATTCACCAAAAGTTTGCCATAAAACATAATTTGACAACTGAACAACAGGTGCCCTATTATCAATACATACCTAAACCAGTACTAGAGAGCGCCAACTATAAAATGTATTTTGACAGAGCCATTTTAACTGACAAGACCATCCACTACAATAGACCTGATATTACGCTTTTAGATAAAACTAATAGATCCGCATATTTGATTGACATAGCCGTTCCTAACACACATAATCTTCAAAAAATAGCCGATAAGATTCAAAAATATACAGAATTAAAGGATGAACTCCAAAGAATATGGAATCTAGACAGAGTTTTTATAGTACCGCTGGTACTCTCGAGTATAGGACTTATCCCAAACCATTTTCATCATAGCATTCAACAATTAGATCTCCATAAAAATACATACATACTGGCACAAAAAGCTTGTATCCTGAACACCTGCCGAATTGTAAGAAAATTTCTCCTAGATGACTCATGCACATCCATTTAACCACGCTATAGTTACTTGGCTTTAGCCCGTAACAATAGTGTTAATACCAGCAATTTGCTGAGAAAATTAAACTTAAACACAATAATAATAATAATTTATTTGCGTAAATAAGGTACATACTGCGGGTTGTTCAATAAGTCATAACAAAGTTTCTCTTATTCTACCCTTACCGGGCGTGCAAATTAACATAATGATATAGATATTTACTGCCTGCAGGTTCTAAAGTGGTCACAGTAAAATTGCAATAATGTCATGTCTCGCTTATAGTAATAGCATCAAAAATAAAATATGTTAAATTATTAAAATTGTCAAAGTTTAAATTCAATGTCATAGTGAAATAAAATAAAAAAATTAAAAATCCATATCATACCATTACAACAATAAAATTATATAAAATTAATTAGATTTTACAATATATTATTATGTATGTAATGTCAACGCCTATTTTTGATGTCCAAATACTCCTGGATAGAATAGAAACATTTGTCCATTAACCAGAGGTGCAATTGTTTCTTAAAAGATCTCACGGTCAGTTGTTTGAACTGTTCCGGTAAATTATTGAATATTTTAATAGCCATACAATACGAATTATTTTTGTATAGTGTCAGCCGAATATTTGGCTATAGTAATATGTTTTCATGCCGTGTCGGCTTATTTTTGATGTCCCCTCTTGTAACAAAGTATTCGGGATGTTCTTTAACAAGAATGCATAATTGTTTAATATATAAACAAGGCAGCGGTAGTATATGCAATTTTTTAAAAAGAGGTAGGCATGGTTCTTGAAAATGGGCGTTGCATATAGCTCGTATACACTTTTTTTGGGCTTTAAAAGCTCTACTTGAATCTACCGAGTTTCCCCATAATAAAAGTCCATATCCAAGTACTGAGGACACATAGCCATGATAGGCATTTAGAGCTGCTTCTATAGATGCGATATTTCTGAGCCGTCTTAGTGCGTAAACGAATTTGTCAATTTTTGAACATACTTTATCTACGTGCGCCTTCCAGTTACAATGCTTATCCAGAGTAAATCCTAGAAAGTTAACTTTGTTCACTATATCAATTTTACTATTTTCATATCGAATGGATAATGTACATGATTTCGATTGAGTCGTTTCAAATTGTATTACTTTTGTTTTATTTATATTAATTTTAAGGTTGTTCTGATTTAACCAGTCAATTACATTCAGTAAAGTTCTGTTAATGTCCGCATTAAAGTCATCAGTTGTATTGTTTTTTATTACTATTGTTGTATCGTCTGCAAACATGAAACACCCATGTCTGGTAATATTGGGTAGATTATTTATATAAATCAAGAACAGCAATGGCCCAAGAACACTGTCCTGCGGTACCCCACAAGTGTTTGGTCTATATTTAGATCTACAAATATTTTTTTTTGTTCTAGTTATTTTGGATATTTCTGTACATTGTTTTCTATTAGATATGTAACTTTTTATCCAGTTATAAGCATTACCTCTGATACCATTTTTCTCTAATTTGGATAAAAGTTTACTATGTGAGACAAAATCAAAAGCTTTGCTCATATCCAGAAGGAGTGCAATTAACGGTATTTTATCATTCATACTATCTATCACAAAATTAATTAAATTAAAACACGCCAAGGTAGTGGACTTCCCTTCTTGGAAACCAAATTGTTGGTCTTTTAATAGTCCATGTTTAATAATAAATTTGTATATACGTTTATACATAACCTTCTCAATTACTTTGGATATTACCGGGATAAGAGTAACCGGTCTGTAATTGTTCATATCAGTTTTGGAATCCTTTTTGTGTAGAGGTTTTACAATTGAAAATTCGAGAGCCTCTGGGAAGTGTCCTTCTTCCATACTTAGGTTTATAATATATGCCAAGGGTTTACATATAAATTTGGCACATAACTTTAAAGCATGGGTGCTGATGTTATCGTAACCTACCGCTTTGCTATTTTTAAGTGACATAATAATGGTGTAGACTTCTGTTTCGTTAGTAGGTTCCAAAAAAATTGTATTGGGATTATTAACTACATCATTTGCGAACCTGTTACTATAATTGTTGGCGTTATCAATATCACTTGAAGAGTTTGTCAATTCAATAAAATAGTCATTAAAAAGTTCGCTTATGATTTTAGGCTCTGTATATTCTATGTCATCTTTTATTATATTGTCAATACTATCTGATTTATTTTTTGCGTTCTCTATAATTTTTTTATTCTGCAACTTCCGTGACTTGTATATACATTGTTTTAATATTTTAGTGTATGTTAGATATTTGTTTTTCATATAATTTTTATTAGCTTTAGTTTTTAAATATTGCATGTACATTTTTCTTTTATTTTTACAAGCTCTTTTCAAGCCTTTACTTAACCATTTTTGATATTTGAACTTATTTGATACTTTCGTGGTTATTTTGGGAAAGCATAGGTCGTGGAACAATTTAAATAACTCATGAAATGGGGTGTAAGTGGCTCACTACCATCTTCGGAGCCAAAGCCAACCTCACCTGCACGTGGTGCACCCTGCCGATAAGCGGACGAGGCTCCGGCGACAGTCGCCAACCCGCCTGCCCAGCGTGGCGACTTAAGGGCATTACTTCCCAATGTATAGCAACCAAAATAAATGGCCCCCAGTACCCGGCAGCCCTGCTATCCCGTACCAAGGTGGCTGTCTCGGTTCCGGCAGGGCGGGGGGTGCGAACAATCTCCGGTTGGCAGGCCACCACAAACAACTGACCATTGGCACGTTTAATACACGGACACTGAGGCGCGACGAGGATGTGGGAGAGCTGGAAGTGGAACTGAGGTCAGTCAAATGCCAGATTCTGGGTCTGTCGGAAATCCGACGAAAGGGAGAGGATACCGTGATACTCGAATCTGGCAACCTCTTCTACTACCGTGAAGGAGACCAGCTCTCCCAGGGCGGTGTCGGGTTCCTCGTCCGTAAAGCTCTCGTCAACAACGTAGTGGAGGTATCCAGTGTGTCGTCGAGGGTAGCATATCTTGTGCTAAAACTGACAAAGAGATACTCTTTGAAAGTAGTACAGGTATATGCTCCAACGACGACACACCAGGATGAAGAGGTCGAGGCCATGTATGAAGACATTTCAAAGGCCATACATAATACCACCAAGACCCACTTCACAGTTGTTGTCGGGGACTTCAACGCCAAGGTGGGAGTACAAGAATGCGATGAATCGGTCGTCGGAGGGTTTGGTTTGGGGTCGAGGAACCACAGGGGGCAAATGCTGGTAAATTTCCTCCAAATGGAGGGGCTATTTTTGATGAACTCGTTTTTTAAAAAGAAGCCCCAGAGGAAATGGACCTGGCAAAGCCCCGACAAAGTGACTAGGAATGACATCGACTTCATCATAACGGATAAAAGGCGGATATTTAGGGATGTCTCGGTGGTTAATAGGTTTGGTACCGGTAGCGACCACCGACTTGTACGAGGCACCCTAAATATCAGCTATAAACTCGAAAGAGCCCGTATGATGAAGTCGAATCTACGTCCAACTCTTCCTCAAATCACTCAAGCTTCGAAAAAGTTCCAACTGGAACTTCAAAACCGATTCAACTCGTTGGAAACCACTGCGGACATGGACGAGGCATCAGAGAGAATAGGGGCGACACTACACGATGTCGGCAGCAAACACTTTGGGCGGCAGCAAAGAGCTCGAGAGGCCAAGCTCTCTAGCGAAACTCTGGCTCTTATGCAGAAGAGACGAGAGGCGACAGCATCTGTTAGGGCTTCGGCAGAATATGCAGCTTTGAATAAGCGGATCAGAAGGCTGATACGGCGGGACTATCGCGTCTTCAATGCTAAACGAGTTGAGGACGTGATAGCGCGCAACAAAGGGCTGAAAGTCTTTTCTCGGCCTTCTGAAAGAGCTTATCTGTCGAAGCTCAAACTAGAGGATGGTCGAGTCGTGTCTTCTAAGCCAGAGATCTTCGCAGAGGTGGAGAGATTTTACGGCAAACTCTATGCCGCACATGCGCCTGTCCCTACATCAGCTGCTCGTGTAAGTGATCGCCGAGCCCCGCTAACCCGACACGAAACCGAGGATATTCCACACATCAGCATGGGTGAGATTAGGATAGTCCTTGAACAGCTGAAAAATGGTAAGGCTCCCGGTGAGGACGGAATTACAACAGAACTGTTGAAAGCTGGAGGAACTCCGGTTCTGAAGGAACTACAACGTCTGTTTGATTCTGTCATTCACAATGGGACCGCACCAGTCGCGTGGACCAGGAGTTTGGTCGTCTTGTTCTTCAAAAAAGGTGACAAAACCTTATTGAAGAATTATAGACCGATCTCACTCCTGACCCACGTATACAAGCTGTTTTCAAGGGTTATCTCGAATCGTCTCGCCCGAAGGCTTGATGACTACCAGCCACCGGAACAGGCTGGGTTTCGTAAAGGCTACAGTACCGTGGACCACATATATACATTGCGGCAAATTGTGCAGAAAACCACAGAGTACAATTTGCCGTTCTGTGTAGCTTTTGTGGATTACGAGAAAGCCTTCGACTCCATCGAAACTTGGTCTGTTCTGGAATCCTTACAGCGGTGCCAAGTTGACCACCGCTATATCGAGGTGCTGAGATGGTTGTATAGCGCTGCGACAATGACAGTCCGCGTCCAGGACCAGCAGTCTAAGCCTATCCAGCTGCAGCGGGGAGTACGTCAAGGGGATGTCATTTCCCCGAAACTATTCACCGCTGCTCTGGAAGACGTATTTAAGACGCTGGACTGGAAAAAACGGGGCGTCAGTGTGAATGGCGAGTACATCTCACACCTTCGGTTTGCCGACGACGTGGTCATAATGGCTGAATCACTGGAGGATCTCGGTCGTATGTTGGTCGATCTCAATGCTGCATCTCGACGTGTGGGGCTGGGGATGAATTTCGACAAGACGAAAATCATGTACAACGATTTTGTCATCCCTAGCCCGGTTATCGTAGAGAATGCAGCTATTGAAGTAGTTAAAGACTATGTATACCTCGGTCATTCCATACAGCTTGGCCGGGGTAATTTCAACAAAGAGATCGACAGACGCAATCGACTGGGCTGGGCAGCTTTTGGAAAGCTTCGTCATATCTTCGCCGCGCAAATACCCCAGTGCTTGAAGACTAAAGTCTTCAACCAGTGCGTCCTCCCTGCAATGACATATGGTGCAGAGACTTGGACACTGACCATCGGACTGGTCCACAGGCTAAAGGTCGCGCAGCGAGCGATGGAGAGGGCTATGCTCGGGGTTTCTCTGCGGGATCGAATCCGGAACGAAGAAATTCGACGGAGAACCAAAGTTGTCGACATAGCCTTCAGAGTTTGCAAGCTGAAGTGGCAATGGGCCGGTCACATCTGCCGAGTAACTGATGGCAGATGGGGGAGGAAGGTATTAGAGTGGAGGCCGCGCATAGGACGACGAAGTGTTGGACGCCCTCCTACTAGATGGTCTGATGACCTTAAGAAAGCGGCTGGGAGCGGCTGGATGCGGAAGGCGGAGGATCGTATCTGGTGGAAAGCATTGGGGAAGGCTTATATCCAGCAGTGGGTAGATACAGGCTGATGATGATGATGATGATGATGATATTCATCAAATGCATCATTTGTATTATTGTTATTATAAACTTGGGAGAAAGTTAGAGAGGATATGCACTTAATAAACTTTTGTGAATTTTCTAGGCTATAGTCCTTTTTTTCGAAGATATATTCTTTTGGTACCGATTTCAATTTGAAAGAGATTGTCTGGGCGGTTTCATGATCAGATAACCCTAGCAAATGAGTTTTAGCTTCTACTTTATGCATGTTGCTTGCAATTTGGTCAAGGCAAGCTTTTTTGCGTGTAGGAATGGTAATATGAGGTTTTAAATTATAATTATTGAGAATACTGATAAGCTCTTTAGAAATATTGTTATCTTTTAAAATGTCAATATTCCAGTCTCCACATAGTATTAATTTGTATCTATTTTTCTTTTTTTGTAAATTATGCAATAATGATTGAACTTTGAAAAAATATAAATTAATGTCTGAATTAGGTGTTCTATATATATTAATTATAATTAAATTGTACATTGGTATTTCTATGCCACAGCATTCGAAAATATTAGTGAGTGATAATTTTTTACAAATGTTTAATTCCTTGAATTCTAAATATTTTCTAATCAATATTAAAGAACCGCCTCTTTTTTGGTTTTTCCGTGAAAAATGAGAAGCCAATTTATAATTAGGAAGCACTAAATTTGCTTCATCACCGTTTTGAATAAAGGTTTCACACAAACATATAATCATCGCTTCTAAGTTTACGGCTTTTAAATCTTCGACAGCGTTCAAAAAATCATCAATTTTATTTAAAAATCCAGCTTCCGATTCCAGCTTCTTAAAATTCCATGTTCTGATGAAAAATTGTAAAGGAATTCTTATTGCTCACGAAAAGAATTATTAGTTGGAGATGTCTTTGCATCTCGCAATTTATTGCATGGATCAGTCTTAGCATCTAGGTGTACAGTTGCATCTTGATTATAATAAAAATCTATTTCTGCAATTAGTGTATACAGGTCACCAAATATTATGCGGAGACCATTTCTGTTGACATTGCCGTACCGTGTAAAACATGTGAAGTTGTAACTCAAGTTTTTATTAGAATCGAAGACAAACGCGTATTGATAAAGTTTATTGTTTGTATATAATAAGCGATTAAATATTTCAATTCTTTTATTAATCAGTGTTGAATAATTATTGAGTTTGAATGTAGGAACGCATATTATAACATTAGTATGCTGTACCTTTTTGAGTGCATTGTTTATATATTCCACTAATGCCTGATAATTATTTGTCATTTCAAAGTCAATGTGTCCAATACATATTATACAATAATCTGATAAAGTAAATCCTACTAATTTAGTTTCCACTCCATCCAAAAGTTCTCGGACCCCAACCTTAGGTTTTAAATAATGACAGAATTTGCTGTCTGAAAAAGTATTTCCAATTATAGACAATAATTTATTCTTATTATCGGAACTCAAAACACAAACTTTTCTTTGTTTAAGGTGCATGTTACAAAGATTTCGATTCTGGACATCATTGAAAGTTTGAGGTTGTGATGTGTCATCTTCATGTTTTTCTTCTTCTATTGATCTATCAATAGATTCGTTATTTAACATTTCATTCTCATTTCTATAGCTTTCATTTATTTCAAAAAAATTGCCGTCGTTATTTGATGAATCTTCAGAATGTTGTGTGAACAAACGCTTTGATTGATTCTTTTTTTTCTTATATGGAGAAGAAGATTTCCGTACTGATCCTTTTTCATTCAATAATTTATTATATAAAGCGGCTTTCTTGATGTGATTCTCTATTTCCTTTTTCATGGATACTATTTCAGAATTTAATCTATCAATCTCCTCGTGTGCACTAGCTAATTGGGAAGTTAATTCACTTACTTCATCTTTTAACTCTATTACTATTGACGTGTCTGGTGATGCATTTGGTAGACTAATTGGGCTGTCCTCCCGCGATGAAGAATTTAAATTTTCGGTATTGATATTTGATTTAGATAGATTTTCCACAGAACTAAATCTCTTATTTTTGCGTATTATATTTTCTGGCGTATTGTTGTGGCTCTTTGTATTTTTTCGGATACATTCATTGCATTTCCAAATGTCCTTGTTTTGTTTAGTCATTAATTTAAATCTCTGTATTGTGATATTTACGCAATTTAAATTATATTTTTTTTTACATTTGTTACATTTAAGAAATTCCCGGCCGTTTAAATCTAAATTGCACTTTGCGCAATTCAATCCATCACTTATTTTCGTAACAAGTCTCTTTCTCCTTCCAGACATTGTAGAATAATAAAATATGTCAAAATAGTAATAGTCAATATAATGTAATAACAATATTTAATGCAACGAGTTAATCAAATTAGTAGTATAATCTGACTCAAAAATAATCAATTGTTGTTAAAAAGTCAAAATTCGTCAATAAAATATAATGTGACTCTGTTGAGAATCGAACTCCGAACTTCAGTGTCGAAAGTACTTAAACTTGCCACTGTACCAACTAGCTAATAATAACAGTGGCGAAAATCACGATATCTATCGTAACACCAAAATGTGGGTAAGTATTAGCAGTTAATTTTTATTTATTTTTGTGTAATCACCGTCACCACAATCAACTTATTCTGTTGTTCAGTGTCCATAGAATAATAATAGTGTTCACTTCTCGATACGGTGTAAGTAATTAAATAGTTATTGTGATTTCGTTTAGTCAAGCCGATAATTACTTATAATAATACTTAAACTCTTAAATAATGTGTGAGTATGTTGTGATGTGTGCGGTAGCACTCACCCTGAAGTTCACTCGGATTTCACGTATGTATTATTATTGATTGCCACTTGAATGTTTTGATAACTCTGTATGTTAAAACTGCCACTATATTACGACGAATTTATTTATTTTTGGTGACTAAACTGTATAATATTATTTTAATTTATATTAATATATGCAACTAAGTGTTTACTCAATCACAGCTGCTGTCCAAACCAAATTCTTATTCAATATTTTCTGAAATACGATCTCTTAAGGGGTAAAAATGCATAGCATATAATAATAAATTTATTCCCCATACAATTTTAAGTTTCATACCCCTTGTATTAAACTTTGTATGGGGATTTTTTTTTTATTATATGCTATGCATTTTGACTCTCATATCACTAATGCAACCGAACTCTTTGGACGTTCAGTTATGTGACTAGACAAGTCCTTAAAGGTAAAAGTGAGGCAATTATAAATTAAAAATGTAAAAAAACGAGTTTCAAGGTTCGTTTTCTCTACCAGTTTCATTATAAAACTACTTGACTTAAAACTAAACCTAATTATCAATTCTACGTCCGTAATAGGCGGATACTTTCTTTTAAAGTCGTTAAACGTCAAAATTTGTGCTAAATCGTAAAAGGTCTCCTTAAGGTGACATCAGATGTAAGCACAATTTGAACATCAACGATGTAGGATTGGCTCAATGTAATATATTGACTAATCCTACATCAGTGAGGGCAAGAATGATTTTTGACTTAAATTAACAATGCAACGTGAAGTCTCCAACGATAAACAAAAATATTCCAAAAAATGCATGTTTGGCGCCGACTCAAAATTACTTACGTGTACTTAAATTAGTTTAAGAACTTAGTTATTAAGGTCAATAAAAACAAAGTTTATTATTTTTTGCGTATCATTTTTTTCGGCGGTTTAATTTTTTTTGTTAAAATGTTTTTATTTTATATTTTTTTGTGGCTGTAATGTACTAATTACTACAGGCATAATTTTTGATTACTTTTAAAATAGCTGGTCTGAAGCTCATTCTTGGTGAGGTTTCTTTTTTATACTACGTCGGGTGGCAGACAAGCATACGGCCCGCCTGATGTGAAGCATTTACCATTGTGCGCCGCCACCCTCGCTGCCACCGCAGCAACTCCTTCCTTTCTGGTGACCTCACTCACTGGCAGGAACACAGCAACCCTCAAGGAAATTGTTATTTGGCTGCGGTATTCTGTGAGGTGGAGGTATATATCCCAGTCCGGTAGCTTACAATTACGCTCCCTACCTCTCTTTTCGCCAGAGCTTCGTTTGTCAGTCAGTATGGTGCACCACATGCAGGTGAAGTTGGCTTTGGTTCAAAGATGTTAATGAACCACTTGCACTCCAAATATATATATATATATTGTAATACACAACTCAGCATTAAAATCTGTGAATGAACTATAAATCATCTCATGTTTTCCTACACTTTGGATTGAATTTTTTTGGGGGTATACCCTTTCCAATAAAAAAAGAATTATCAAAATCGGACTACTCTATAAAAAGTTGAGCATGATCATACATAAAAAAAAATATACGCGTCGAATTGAGAACCTCCTCCGTTTTTTCGCCGGTTAAAAAAAACTAAAACCACATATAAAAAAACCGGACAAGTGCGAGTCGAACTCGCCCACCGAGGGTTCCGTAGGTACGTAGTATCATTATTAAATTTGATATTTTTCATTATAAATAAGAAATAATGCGTCGAAAAAAATAAATAAAATATATTTTGCAATGTGTACATCAAGCCCTTTCATATGACACCCCATTTGAACTAGTAGTTTCAATTTGAAATTTCGACACCCTATAAAAACTATAGATCCCCTATTTTTTAAGATCTATTTACAAATGTATAGTTTTGAGATTTATTCCTGTACTTGTAGTCTATAACGATGTTACTTGCCAAATTTCATAGTTCTAGGTCAACGGGAAGTACCCTATTGGTTTTGATTCCCTTGAGTGTGTCGAAATATGCGTTTTTTGCTGAATAAACGGCCGTAACTTTTTTCTACGTAAACTTAGCAGTTTGATTTTTTTTTAACTTCATGGGACCGTAGACCTGAGTATACAGTTCAAATTTCAGCTTGATACCTCCACGCATTCTCGACATAGAAATTCTTGACAGACAGACAGACAGACAGACAGACAGACAGACAGACGGACAGACAGACGGACAACAAAGTGATCTTATAAGGGTTCCGTTTTTCCTTTTGAGGTTCGGAACCCTAAAAACTTAAAATTTAATTTAAAATAAAATATAGCTAAATTAAAAACTAAAACTATAATAAAATACACAGAAAGAAAATATCATTATATTAATTGTCCCGACAAATTTCGAGGATTGTGGCCACAAGGATGGCCGCATTTCGACGCTGTATAGCGATGGAAATATTTTGACCTAGATATTGGCCAACCCTTTGGACACCCGTAGCCAAAACCAGCTTCATATAAGCTATTATAATTTAGACGGAATATGCTGGGTCAAAGAATGTAAGTATCTGGTGGTTGAGAGGGAGAGAAGGAGGAAGACCTTAGGAAAATAAATACAGGTTTTACTGTGCAGCCCTGACAGCCCAGGTAGTCATGCTCACTAAAGTGTTCAAACTGGTGGTGGTGTCGTATGGCGGGTCGCCGCATTCCCAATAAAATGGTTGAATGCGGTGATGGCTGCCCCATGCATCAACTCGTGAACGGGTGCTGCCAGAGGGGACTGGTCTGCCCTGGCTGTCATGGTTGCAAGGTAAAAAATAGGAGGATTTAGGTTAAGTAGTAATAGACAATAATATAACTATTAGCACAATAGCGACGTGCAATTTATTAATTGTAAGAATATTATAAGATAAAAAAAAATAGAACATTGTTAATAAAAGGTACGGACCCCGGGTCTGTAGACTGTAATAAATATAAAAAATAAAAAAAATAAAAAACTATTATAATCGTATAAGATCTATTGATAACACGAGGGGATGCGTCACACACAACCACGTCAAAACGACAAGATTTGCGCACAGCTTATGTTGTATTTTTTTTTATGTGAGAGGGGGGCTAACGAGCATGTGGGTCACCTGGTGGAAAGCAATCACCACCGCCCATGGAGACCAGCGAAACCAAGGGGTCGCCGATCCGTTGCCCATGTCGTAGTTGTTTTATGTACTTAAATATTTTTATTGTAGTTGTATATACTTAAATATTTTTGTAAATACATACTTATAATACATAGAAAACACCCAGATCAAGACAAACAGACATGTTCATGCACACAAATGTTTGTCTTGTGCGTAAATCGAACCGCGACCTCGGAGTCAAAGCTAACCATTCGACCACCGAGCTCGTCAGTCAAAAGAATGTATATGTCGCAGCCAATTCGTAAAATCTGTCGCATAACGTAACGGCTAGCCGTTTTGTAGACACAGCGGAGCCGTTATTAATCACCCGAGTGAGTTAACCTAATGACGATGTGCCATGCCACTAAGTTTACGGACTCTGTAAAAATCTCTTCACTCACAAACAAAGAATACGTAACATAATCGAAATATAATCCAGCTGAACGCAATCCGTCTAAACATTAGTCTGCTGTATTACAAAATGGACTTTTTTTCATATTTTAAAATTTAATAAATAGCTATTGCTAGCCGTTATGTAATGACTAATGCGACGGCTCTACGAATTGCCTGCGACATATATATTTTTATATATATACATATATATATTATATATATATATTATATATATATATATATATATATGTATATATATATATATATATATATATATATATATATATGTGTGTTATATATATAATGGCTGGCCAAAGTAATAAATTGACAATTATTAATAATTAGGCACACATCATTCATCATCTAGGTCAGGGCTGTCCAAATCACGGCCCGCGGTAACTTTCAAAGTAGATAGTAAAAATGTCAAGTAGGTTTCTGCGGCCCGCTAATCTGTTTAGTAATTTGTAATGACACGGTAATGTATATGGTTTGGACAGCCCTGATCTAGGTTGACGGAGCTCCGCTTTCCGATGACAGAATACAAGAAAAACCCTAACCTAAACAAAAATCAACTCAAATCTAACCAAAACAAGATTTATCACTTTGACCAAGTATTAGTCAGTTTGATTAATAACTAATTTATCACATTCACTATAACATATACACAGCCTATCTATAAAGGCAACATTATTTTTTTTAAGCTAAAAAAAGGTGTTACCGGCGAAACTTGTCTCGAGTACATTGTGTAGGTCAAGAAAGTTCGTTGATTAAATAAAAAGTTGACGGTCAAAGTCAAGCCAAGTGAAATCAATATCCGACTGAACATATCATTCCACCAATGCGAAGCCAGAATTGAGAGCAATGTTTCTGGCTGGTATATTGTACTACAACTTGTTTAGTAATTGAAGTGAAAACTTCTTTAGCGGCGTTATGCACTTTTTGGGATGGGTAAAAAATGTTAAACTCGCGTCAGGACACGTGGACTGATCGAAAACTCGTAAGACGAAGGGAGAGTAGACCGCCGGCGCGGCGTAGGAGAGGAAGTGACATCCCCCTATGTTTCTACCGCGCGGCGAAAATGTATGCCTGCTCCTGCTGTTTATTTTTAATGTAATATAAATTGTCATGTTTGTTTTTAGTAAATAAATGATAGTACTTTTACACTGATCAATAAAGCAATTTGTGGGAAATTATTCCCTAACCTTTCCAAAATGCACAACGTTAATGTTTAAGTTTTCACTTCTGCCGGCACTCCCGGAGTGCAACCATCCAAATCCAAGATCCAAAATATATCTAGCAACACTATCCCTGCATAACCACTCTTAATTTAGCGCTGTTTTATACCTTCTCTGCGATTTTTTTTTTCGAAAACGCTCTATACTACTGGCTAGTAGATTATGACGTCACAGGTTTGTATTATGTATGGATTGAATCAGAAATTTGTACGACAGCTGTGTTAAATAATACGTTTATGTAATTAGTTGGGGTGTAAGTGGTTCATCAAGATCTTTGAACTAAAGCCAACTTCACCTGCACGTGGTGCACCCTGCTGACTGACAAACGAAGCTCTGGCGAAAAGAGAGGTAGGGAGCGTAATTGTAAGCTACCCGACTGGGGAATGTACCTCCACCTCACAGAATACCGCAGCCAAATAACAATTCCCTTGAGGGTTGTTGTGTTCCTGCGAGTGAGTGAGGTCACCAGAAAGAAACGAAGGAGATGCTGCGTTGGCAGCGGGGGTGGCGGCGCGCGAGCAATATTTTATGTTGGAAGCGTTAATATGGCTACGGTAACCGCTTCACATCAGGCGGGCCGTATGCTTGTCTGCCACCCGAAGTAGTATAAAAAAAAAAAAAAAATTATTGTATCATGATAAAAGTTATAGTATTTTTATTGATTCTGCAATGGAAATATTATTTTTCAATAATTTCATACTTTTAAAATGGACTTTCCCACCAAACTTTGATCGACCCTAAAATAAGTCGGACGGAAGATATTAGAATGAATTGCGGGGGTGGCGGCACGCGAACGATATTTCATGTTGCGAGCGCTTATATGGCTACGGTAACGGTTCACGTCAGGCGGGCCGAATGCTTGTCTGCCACCCAACGTAGTATAAAAAAACTTATTTAGGTCTTATTTTTTGCATAATTATTAATGATGATGATTGCAATGTACTTATAAATAAATAAATATTTCTGGACAATTTACACAGCGCCATCTAGTCCCAAATTAAGCGCAAAGCTTGTGTTATGGGTACTAGATAACTGATATTATACTTAAATACTTTTTTTTTGTAAATACATACATATAATACATAGAAAACACCCAGACCAAGACAAACAGACATATTCATGCACACAAATATTTGTCTTGTGCGGGAATCGAACCCGCGACCTCGGAGTCAAAATGGCCATTCGACCACCGAGCTCGTCATTTATTATTGACTACAAAAATTTCGTTATTATTTATTAGTTAGTGACATCATGTTATTTTAATTGAATCTTAATTATGACAATTTGTTTCAGGCCGTCTTAAATAGAAATAAATATACAATATACAACTATTGTCAGACAAATTACACAGCGCCATCTAGCCCCAAAGTAAGCGAAGCTTGTGTTATGGGTACTAGATAACTGATAAACATACGTAAATACATTTTTTTTTGTAAATACATACTTATGATATATAGTAAACACCCAAACCAAGACAAACAGACATGTTAATGCACACAAATGATTGTCCTGTGTGGGAATCGAACCCACGAGCGTTGGTGTCGAAGCCGCGTCACTGACCGCTACGCCACCGAGCTCGTCAGAAATGTAACAAATCCGCGTGACTAAACGTTAGTTGGTCGCCGCGAACACAACAAACCAGTCCTAATCTTACAGTCCTAATAGTTCCATTACGCGGTTTTTATGATTGACATAACTTTCATTTTGAGATAAATGAAAGTGGTTTCGAATTCCAAAAATGTCAAGCGTGAACTACTTATTATACGGACGTTCCGTAGATTTGTGGTTACTGAAAACTCTGTTCGCCGAGAGTTGATATATATTACGAGAAGTCTTGAAATAGTGATTGTCGCTTAAGTGTCGCATACTGCAAGCCAAGAGGTCACGTGTGTCGCTATCGCTGTGCGTTCGCTGTGTTTTATGATACGAGGCACACAGGTGCTGTCAAGCACAGCCCCCTTACCACCATCTCTTATTGCGATTCAATAATTGAATAGATTGCTTATTCATACCAATTAATAAGCGACTCTATTACAAATGTAATACCAATGAATAAGCGACTCTATTACAAATGTAATACAAATGTAATACCAATAAATAAGCGACTCTATTACAAATGTAATAGAGTCGCTTATTCATTGGTGTGTACAAGCATTACCAATGAATAAGCGACTCTATTACATTTGAAATAGTGTCGCTTATTCATTGGTATGAAGAAGCATTCTATTCAGTTATTGAATCTCAATAAGAGATGGTGGTAAGGAGGCTGGCCATTGGCGCGTCAAATTTTTTACTATCAATCGATAAAAATAATTAGCGGGCCACAATCTATGATGAGATTAGAAACCCTGGTTTTTATTTTTTTTATCAACTCTCAACGAACAGATTATAAAGAGGTAGGGCATAGCGTATTTTTTATGCTGCCCAACTGGGGAAGTGCCTCCACCTCACAGAATACCGCAGACAAATAACAATTTCCTTGAAGGTATTGTATTCCTACGAGTGAGTGAGGTCACCAGAAAGAAAGAAAAGAAGGAGAATGGGCTGGCAACGGATCGGCGACCCCTTGGTGTTGCTGATATCAATAGGCGGTGGTGATTGCTTTACATCAGGTGACCAACATGCTCGATTTGAATTGGGGTACAAATATAAAATCCAAATGTTTTTATTATTTGTAAATATTTTTCATAAGTAATAAAATATATGGCGTAAGTTTAGTTGTTTTTCTGTTAGGATTCTTTTGTAATAAAACAAGAATAAACCAAAAATAATAATTGAGGTATTAAATGAGTTATTAATCAACATGTAGCAATAAATAATCATAGTACAAGCGTGCTGCACCTATAATTGGCATTCAAAATCAAAAATGGATTATTACATTTCTATTCTAAATTTAAAAAAATCATAACAGGCGAGTTTATGATTTTTGGAGAGGCTTTGGCTGTAAAAGTATGGTAAATATAAACCATACGACGTCCAAAAAATACCAATAAACGGAACCCTAAATTAGTAACAGGTTTGGTTTTGAAAATTGGTAGGCAAGAAGAGAGCAACGTCTTGCCCACGAAAGTTACACGTCATAAAAATTACTATCTACTTGCGGAACTACGGTAATTAAGTAACTACCTACTTCTAACAATGTTTTAATTTCACGTTTTTTTTATACTTAAATGCCCGCCTGATTTAAAGTGGTTACAGCAGGTATATGTTACAACAAAGGCGGAGGTCGGGAATGTCCGCTGATGCCCAGAAAGCCAGTTTCATCAGCCCCAAGCAGTCGAGGAAGAAAACCTCATTATAAATAATAAATATTTCTGGACAATTTACACAGCGCCATCTAGTCCCAAATTAAGCGTAAAGCTTGTGTTATGGGTACTAGACAACTGATAAATGTACTTAAATACATTTTTTTTTGTAAATATACACTTAATAATACATAGAAAACACCAAGACCAAGACAAACAAACATGTTCATGCACACAAATGTTTGACTTGTGCGGGAATCGAACCTACGACCTCGGAGTCAAAGTGGCCATTGCTAACCATTCCACCATCGAGCTCGTCAAATTCATAAAAAGTCATAAGAAAAATAACCCTTGATGTCGGCGTACCGGATGTCTCCCGGTGCTCCACTAATCGAGGAGAGGGAGAAACTCTGGTTCCCAGGAGGACGGTCCACAGGGACAACCGTCGGCGGGGTCGCGGATGTAATGCCTCCGCAGTTCCCGTGGCCTCGCCAATCAGCGGAGAGAAGGTATAGGTACAACGACGCTTGCTTGGGCCCTAATGCTCCCCTGTGCACCAATCCTTCGGTTATATTTCTTCTAATGTAATGGTTCTATCGTGCCCAAATCAACCAGGCACTCAAGCGGATTGGTAGCAGGTCTTACTCACCTTCCGCCTGCAAGCAGACTACTTAGGCACTCTTAAGTCGAATAGGTCGTGGCGACCGACGCTCGGTTTCCCAAGCATCGAGGCCCTACCACCACTCCCCTTTCTCCATGATAGGTACCTGATAGGTATATGTACAGCCAAGCGTCACAAGTGCAGTAGCACCCACCTTTCTTTATAATATACTAGCGGCCCGTCCCGGCTTCGCACGAATGGACAAAATATTGCAATTTTCATACGGATCCCTAATTTTTTCGAAATTATAATATAGCCTATGTTACTCCCTGATAATGTAGCTTTCTATTGGTGAAAGAATTTTTGAAATCGGTCCAGTAGTTCCGGAGCCTATTCGTTACAAACAAACAAATCTTACCTCTTTATAATATTAGTTTAGATAATTGTTATAGTCAATACCCGAAATGTAGGCGCTCCTAACTTTGACTAGTTAAACCTAAGGTACCTCACCTCCGTCTCCAAAACCAAGTCGACGTTAGGTTAGGTTAGGTTTGTGATCAACAAAGCAAAAGAATGAAAACTTTTGTGCTGTCAATTCTGTTTCCGTTGCCTATTTTGATTTCGATTCCGATTCCAATTCCAATTCCAATTTCGATTTGGATTCTCATCGTTCCATTTTCATACGTTTTTGTTTCTTTATTTATTTATTTATTTATGCAGTCGTTCTAACAAAATCATCGAATCAAATAATTGTGATTAGATTAAACAGAAATAAATTAACCATGTGGACAAGCACACACACTTCAACACTCATAATGTTTATTTTCAATAAACATAAAGACAATTAAATAAAAAAAAACGGACAAGTGCGAGTCCGACTCGCTCACCGAGGGTTCCGTACGTAGGATCATTATAAATTTGATATTTTTCATTATAAATAAGAAATAGTCCGTCGGAAAAAATAAATATAATATATTTTGCAATGTGCACATCAAGCACTTTCATATGATACCCCATTTGAACTAGTAGCTTCAATTTGAAATTTCGATCCTCTATAAAAAATATAGATCCCCTATTTTTTTAGATTTAATTACAAATGTATAGTTATGAGATTTATTCTTGTATTTGTAGTCTATAACGATGTTACTTGCCAAATTTCATAGTTCTAGGTCAACGGGAAGTACCCTATGGGTTTTGATTCCCTTGAGAATGTGTCGAAATATGCATTATTTGCTGAATAAACGGCCGTATCTTTTTTTTACGTAAACTTAACAGTTTGATTTTTTTACAACTTTATGGGACTGTAGACCTGAGCATACAGTTCAAATTTCAGCTTGATACCTCCACGCATTCTCGAGATAAAGGGTCTTGACAGACAGACGAACAGACAGACAGACAGACAGACGGACAACAAAGTGATCTTATAAGGGTTCCGTTTTTCCTTTTGAGGTACGGAACCCTAAAAACGAGTGTACTTTAGACCCCATGACTAAAGTAAAACTTCTTTAGCTCTACCAACTTATCTCTATTATTATACTCCCTCTCAACTTCCCTTCGCCGTATACATAACGCACTTATACGCATTTATCAGCTTACTCCCCAAGCGTGCGTAAAGAAGTTTTACTTCAAAAATAAAAATAAGAATATTCTTATAAAAGATTTACGTGACAACCCTGCCACACTACGAGCTTAATGTCATTAGATGACAGTCGTTAAGCCAAGTCAGTGGCTTTTAGGCTGCTTGAAAACACTGACCTCCGCCAACCCGCAGTTGAGCAGCGTGGTGGAGAATACTTTAAACCCCTTCGATTGAAAATAGACCCCATATCCCAGCAGCAGCGGGATGAAACTGCCCACTGCCACTTTGACCTACTGATCGTTAGAGCTATATAACTATTTATCTAATCTCATACTGAAATTTAGAGATTAAAAAACTAAACACAGAATCTTAATGTCAGTCTTTATGCACAAGACATCAAAATAAATTTAAAAAGTTACTTTGCGATACAGCTCTTCTATGGACAACTGTATCGAAAAATAACTTTTTTTCCATTTCGATATACTTCAGTCCTGGATACAGGTATTTTAAACAGGTTGCAATGCAAATGCATTGTAACGTTGCATTTTTTTTTCTATATAATCTGTGAACGCGGCGCCGCGTCGTGCATGCGCACCACGCATGCTCCATCTGCAAATGGATTTTTATGTAAGAAATGAAGCTGTTAAATTAACTTCATGGTTTACTTTAAAATATTATTATCATCTATTTCATGAGATTAGATAAAGTAGTGTATGAAACTGCACATAATTAGGTTCTTAAAATACTCGTGTGGTCTATTATCACACTCGCCTTCGGCTCATGTGATAAACTCACACTCTTATTTTAAGAACCCTTATTATGCAACAGTTTCATAAACTACTATTCTACAACAGATTTTACAACTCTTTATAACATACAGATACATAAACATTATATTTAACATAAACACCTGTGTACAATCTGTGTAGACATCATTAAATTGATATATAATTGAAGTAATAAAGATTTATTGGCGCGGTAGTATAGTTATTAATAGTAAATTACTAGGTAATAACGACTAGATACGACACTGCCCGCGGGTAAAGTTACTTTTTTAGGGTTCCGAACCTCAAAAGGAAAAACGGAACCCTTATAAGATCACTTTGTTGTCCGTCTGTCTGTCTGTCTGTCTGTCTGTCTGTCTGTCTGTCAAACATTTCTATGTCGAGAATGCGTGGAGGTATCAAGCTGAAATTTGAACTGTATACACAGGTCTACGGTCCCATGAAGTTAAAAAAAAATCAAACTGCTAAGTTTACGTAGAAAAAAGTTACGGCCGTTTATTCAGCAAAAAACGCGTATTTCGACACACTCAAGGGAATCGAAACCTATAGGGTACTTCCCGTTGACCTAGAACTATGAAATTTAGCAAGTAACATCGTTATAGACTACAAGAACAGGAATAAATCTCAAAACTATACATTTGTAAATAGATCTAAAAAAATAGGGGGTCTATATTTTTTATAGGGTGTCGAAATTTCAAATTGAAACTACTAGTTCAAATGGGGTATCATATGAAAGGGCTTGATGTACACATTGCAAAATATATTTTATTTATTTTTTTCGACGCATTATTTCTTATTTATAATGAAAAATATCAAATTTAATAATGATACTACGTACCTACGGAACCCTCGGTGGGCGAGTCCGACTCGCACTTGTCCGGTTTTTTTTATTCAAATCTTTTTAGAGAGATTTAACGCTACTAGTGGCAATGCAGTGCGTTTGGACAGGTGAACTTGAGTCTTATTAGTTGTATTTTTGCCTACAGCCCCCTTACCACCAACTCTAATTGCGATTCAATAACTGAATAGATTGCTTGAATGAATAATGAATAAGCGACTCTATTCTAGTTGAAATAAAGTCGCTTATTCATTGCTATGAATAAGCATTCTATTCAGTTATTGAATCGCAATAAAAGTTGGTGGTAAAGGGGCTGGCTTCCTGAAGAATAGAAATGTTGACACTTTAGTTAAATTAGTAATAAATATTAGTAACTTTTTATAGCCTGTGGTTTTGTATGAAAAATATATTATTATTGATCATAAGAAAAATAGATCATAATGAAAAGAAAGTTATTTTCATTATGTTACTATGTACTAATAATTAAAATATACAATTAAAATAAAAACTGAACATGGCTAACTATATGTATGTACAAACAAAAAAACGTAAATAACAAAAAGTAATTAAAATTTACAAAATATATTAATAGCGTCAAAAAGTTCTTCAGCATCGCCGTCAAAGTGTAAGGAGATCACCCCCTTACCACCATCTCTTATTGCGATTCAATAACTGAATAGATAGCTTATTCATACCAATGAATAAGCGACTCTATTTCAAATGGAATAGAGTCGCTTATTCATTGGTATGAATAAGCATTTCAAATGCAATAGAGTCGCTTATTCATCGATATGAATAAGCATTTCAAATGCAATAGAGTCGCTTATTCATCGGTATGAATAAGCAATCTATTCAGTTATTGAATCGCAATAAGAGATGGTGGTAAGGGGGCAGAAGGCTAGCAGCTATTTCTTGCTCAGCAAATAAGCATTGACATCCAGCGTGGTAATACGATGGATGTCAATGCTTATTTGCTGAGCAAGAAATAGGCCAACCCTCTGGTCGCGGAAAGAGTCGACAACTTTAAAAAAAAATAGATAGATAGAAAATGATGTACTTTTTTTTTTTTTTTTTTTTTTTTTTTGTTTTGTTTTGGCTTTTGCTACGACGCATTTAGCCACAGACGATTAGAAGGTAGGGAAACAGAGGCGCGTAAAATTTACGGAACAGGAAAGTTATGAATGCAGGATCGGTGGAGTATTATAAATATGGGTATATATCTAAATATATCTAGTCTAGTAATTTTTAAATTATATAATAATATTATACAGACAAGTATATGTACAAGGATTATTTACATATTATTTAAGTAATTATTAAAAATATATACAAAATGTTTAAATTTTAATTTTGTTAAGTTCAATAAATTTACACAATAATTTGTACACATTGGAGTCATTACAGGTAAGTAAGCAGGATACGGATGTTGGAAAAGGGATGGAAAGCAGGATAAGATCATTTACAAAAGAAGAATTATTATACAGTGGACAAACAAAGAAAATATGATTTAGGTCCCCCACGTCAATTCCACAAGAGCAAATGTCACTGTCGATTATTTTAATCTTAGCCAAATGAGACGGCGCACAGTGATGTCCGAGTCTCATTCTAGTTAAGATAGTAGTGGCAGTTTTATCAAATTTGAACCTATAGAACCAAGGTTTCAATGGAATAGTTGATTGTATATTAGAATAATATTTCCCTTTTATCTCGCGACTTTTAATCCAAAGTTTATTCCACGAATCACGGAGATAAGTCTTGGGTAAAGTGGCAAGGTCATTGCAGAAAATTTTGTACGGATACATGTCGCCGCATTCGACAGCCTCTTTAGCAATTCGGTCAGCCTTTTCATTTCCGTTAATTCCACAGTGGCTGGGAATCCACGATAAGACTAAGGAGATACCTATCGTCTTGCATTTGTAAATAAGATTTCTTATCTGAATTACTACCGGGAGAATGCCTTTTGAATTAAAGATATTTTTTTCTGTAGCTTGTAATGCACTTAAAGAGTCGCAAAAAATTACACATTTATTTAATTTCATTATTAAAACATATTCCAAAGCTTTTAGGATTCCGAAACATTCTCCTGTAAATACTGATGATTCTGGGGGTAGTTTAACTTTTTGTACTATGTTGTACTGCTGATGGTACACACCTATCCCTAAACATCCCTGTGGAGAGAGTTTGGACGCGTCTGTGTAGATGTAATGCCAGTTTTGCCAGTTAGTCTCTCTCTCGTATTTGAAGTTAGTGTTGGGGTCCGAATCATTATTGCAAACGCCTAGGTATTTCTTAACAGTAGGAGGTTCTATTAATGCTTTGTAATTCCCTTCAAATATAGGAAAAACAGATGATCTATGGATAGGAGCTTCAATTGACAGGTACTTTTGGTAGCTATGAATTAAACATGGAGGTGGCTTTTTGGCCCAATATTTAGATGAATTAATTTGACTTGATAAATTTTGTAACAGGATAATGAGAGGATGATTTTTAAAAAGCAAAATTCTAAACAAATATTTATCCGATAAATATTGTCTACGCAACTGCAATGGTGGGTCGACGCACTCCACCTGCAAGGCATTTATCGGGCTGGATTTCATTGCTCCGGTGATGATTCTAAGTGACTTAGATTGGATGCCATCCATTTTTTTAAAACCTGCAACATTTCCAGGCTCCAATAGGAACGTGCCGTAATCAAGAAGGCTTCTAATTAATGCATTATACATCAATTTTAATGAAAAGGGATGGGCACCCCACCAGACACCACTGATACACCTAAGCAAATTTAGACGTTTTTCGCATTTACTTACAATATAATTACAATGCGATAACCCTGTAAGCTTTGAATCCAATATGATTCCAAGAAATTTTACTTCTTTTTTCACAGGGATAGCTACGTTATCAATTGTAATTTGTATTGCGGGCAAGGTTCGTGAGCGTGAGAACAGAACAATTGTGCTTTTCGATAAAGATATTTCTAATCCCTTTGAATTTAACCATGTGTTAAGTGCTTCTAAAGAACTAGATAATGTGGAACATGCTTTATCAATAGAGGTATTTGAATGATAAATGACTATATCATCTGCGTATTGCAGTATTTTAATTTCACTACCAATTGAAGAATCTATATCTGATGTATACACATTATACAATAACGGGCTGAGAACAGACCCCTGTGGAAGTCCCCTCCATGCAGTTCGAGATAATTTAGTGTTTTCATCTACTTCTAGATGTATAATCCTTTCTGAAAGTAAATTTATAATAAAAGTCGATAAAAGTTTTGGGACTTTTAAGAGATCTAGTTTTTCACTAAGAATCGGTATTTGGACTTTATCGTATGCTGAAGATATGTCCAGGAAGGCAGCTATAACATTTTGATTGTCTGAGAAAGATAGACGGATATCTGATGTAAGGACGCTTAGGTTATCAAGAGTACTCTTTCCTTTCCTGAATCCCGATTGGGTCGATGACAATAGATTATTACTTTCTAGGTACCATTCTAATCTAATCTTCACTAAACGCTCAGCTATTTTTCCTAAGACTGAGGATAAAACAATAGGACGATATGACGAAACTTCTGTGGGTGGTTTTGATGGTTTTAGAACTGGTATAACTATATGTGTTCTCCATTCAAGGGGAACATCACCTGTGATTAATACAGTATTAATTAAATCTAAATAAAAATAAAGTGAGGCGTCAGATAAATGCGTTATGAATGAATATAGAATGTTATCTTCACCAGGGGTGGTATCTTTTAAATTTGACAGGACACCTTTTAATTCTGCAAGTGTAAAAAGGCCATCTAATTCGGAGTGATGAGGATATGTAGCATTGTTGGAGGAAGGCAGAGTGCTTGTAGATCGTAATTCTGGTGCGTAAGGAGGAGCTAAGGTATCTAGAAAATTTTCCGCTAAGTTTGTGTCTAAAGCTGTTTTATTATTACACTCAGTAACTGCTGACCTAAACCTCCGAATATTCCGCCAAACTACAGATGGATGGATGTCGGGGGATATGGATGCACAAAAGTTTTTCCAGCCATCGGATTTCTTCTTTTTAAAGAGTTGTTTAGTCTCTTTACTAATTTGTACAAGACTAGAGTAATTTTCAGCAGTCATAGAATTACTATATTTCTTTTCCGCTTCTTTTCGTTTCTTAGCTGCTTTTGTGCATTCATTATCCCACCAAGGGGGGGAAGGTATACGCTTGGAATTATTTTCTACTGGGAACACTGTATTTGCAACGTCAATCAAAATAGACGCGAACTTATGAGATCTGTCAGAAGAAATGTCAGAATATGTGCAATTGTTATTGTGCTCAATGTGAGAGTTTGTAAACAATGCTTTAACTTTATTTTCCACGAGATTTTTGAATAGATCCCAATCGCCGTTAGATGTTCTAAATTTTACTCGTATTTTTCTTTTAGGCTGCTTAGGGTAATTATCTAAGAGGGTTATTATTATGGGGAAGTGATCACTACCATATGTGAACGGTAAAGTGCTCCATGTTGTTGCAGAAGCCATGTCCGGAGTACAGATGGACATGTCGACAACACTGCTGTTGACCTGTCCATCCGGTCCCGGCTCCGATCGTCTGGTGGGAGAACCTGTGTTTAGTATGCAAAGATTGTTCGAATCAATTAAGTCCAGCAAGTTCTCTCCATAACTAGTATTAGTCGAGCTTCCCCAACATTGATGTTGTGAGTTCAAGTCCCCTAAAATAAAAAATGGCCTTGGTAGATTAGAGATAATAGAATTAAGTTCATTATATACAGTATTAGATGGATGAGGAATATAGACAGAAAGAAAACATATATTATTTACAATAGTAGCAACAACTGATAAGTCATTGCTGTGGGAAGGAAGAGTAAAGGGAGAGTAAGGAATAGAGTTATTGATGAGAATGGCGACACCGCCATACCCATCGGCTCTGTCTTCTCTGAGACATGAGTAGCCAGACACTTTAAAAGTATAGTCTGACTTCAGCCATGTCTCAGAAAGAGTGACAATAGATGGTTTATATTTATTTAATAAATAGATTAAGTCACTTTTCTTACTTATAAGACTTCGACAGTTCCATTGGAGAATTTTGGAGCTGTCCATTATTATTTTTAACTAAATTTAAAATGCTGAAAAGAGAGGCAACGTTGTCCGGTGATAATGAATTATTTTCTGATAAATAGTGTATTAGAGTAATTATCATTTCGGTTATGCTTTGGGGTTTCTCATTTGATGAGAGTGCACATCCATTATTTAGTTGTGAGCTGGGCTCACTGATAATGGCTTCGTGTGCTGACTTATCATACCCAATATTATTATTCTTTTTTGTGACAGTGTGGGGTTTATTATAGAATGTTTTTTTGTATGATTTATTTGTGGATGAGTGAGATGAGAGATGAGAGAGAGAATTAACAGGAGTTCGGTTGGAAGTATAAGAGTGTGAGGGAGCTGAACTTAAAACATCTGCATATGATTTGGAAGAAGGAGGGTGTAGCTTGGATGCCTCTGCATATGATACACAGCTCTGTGCCATAGTTAATTTGATCTGCTTTTGCCTGTGATATTCTGGGCATGATTGACTGGTAGCGCGATGGTTGCCACCACATAAACAACAGGAATAGTTATCATTTTCAATATCACAAACATCAGCAGTATGTGGTTGTCCACATTTAGAACATCGTGGCTTTGCTCTACATTGCACCTTAGTATGTCCGAAACGGCAACAAGTAAAACACTGAATGGTGGGATAGGTGTATAACTCAACAGGCAGTGAATTGTAGCACATAAAAATTCGCTTTGGAAGCACTTGTCCATCAAAAGTCAGCACAACTGTTTGCGATGGCTTCCAGACGGGATTACCATCGCTGATTGTCTTGTAGTTTAATCTTCTTATTTTAATAATTTCACCACAGCCAATAGGTACACTTATTGCATTTTTTATTTCCTCTGGAGTCCAATCGTTGGGTACTCCACGAACTAAGCCCATGCGCGTGACATTGAATGTTGGGATGAAAGCTTTGTAATTATTGCTTTCTAAAATTTTGTTAGTAACAAAAGAATTAGCATCTATGTAATTTGAAAATGCAAGAGAAATCCGATTCCTACCTATTTTTTTGACACTACCGTTAACAATGTTGTAAAATTTATTCTTTTTCAAAAAATTACCAAATGCAACTGGGTGAAGTATGGTTCCATCATTCAAAGACGTTTGCTCTCGCTGTACATGAACTGTAAAAGGTGAAATATCAGTACATTCATACAATTTTCTCCCTATTGGTGGTGGACGAGGGGGAGCCAAATCGGCACTGACCTTATGGCCATTATCATTTTCTGTAATTTTGCTAACAATTTTATCAATTTTTGTTGAAGACGTTGGTTTTTCACAATGACAGTCAGAGTCTCTGTGAATATCTGATTCTACATTATTATCATGTTTTTTCCTTCTTTTTTTATTACAATTTTTACACATTTTTGTTTGACGAATAACGCGGCGTTTGCGATTTTGTTTCTGAGAGCTATCCGTATCCATACTAGACTCATTTTCGCATCTTATGGTTACATTGCAAGCGATATCCTGGAGGCTGGAGCCCCCGGGGTCCGGGGGCTCATTCATGTTAAAAAGCTCAGCAAAAACTTACCGAAATGTCTCCAATCTATATAAATATAACTATTTTACAATTAATTTACAACTAAATATACAATACACTACTCCACTGATCGAATTTCAACAATAAAAACAATAAATTGTAAAAAGACACTCCCGCGTATTTCGAGGTTTCCCGCCCTTTTTTTTGATTCTCAAATGATGTACTTGCAGTTTACATCACAACGAAAACAAAAAAAATATTAATTTGTTACGAGGTTCTAGCGAAAAGAGAGGTAAGGCACAGCGTATTTTGTAAGCTGCCCAACTGGGGAAGTACCTTCACCTCACAGAATACCGCAGCCAAATAACAATTTCCTCGAGAGTTGATGTGTTCCTTGCGAGTGAGTGAGATCACCGGAAAGAAAGGAAGGAAGGAGCATAAGGCTGGCAACGCCGAAGCTGAAGCCATCGTATGTTTTGATTCGAAAAATAAGTCTTACTTTTTATTTTTCGTTTCGGGTGTAAGTGGTTTATCAACATCTTCGAACCAAAGCCAACTTCACCTGCACTTCTGCTCTTAAACTGCTCCTAAGGGTGTCAGCCGTCAATTTCGACAGTGCGACGCCGTCCTGCCCATCTGTCCACCAAATCTCCTCACTTATGGTCAGATAGCACTCCAATTTCTCAACAGACTACCAGTTACCAAACACAACGGAACTCCCATTTTTTCCTCCAATGGTGTAAATTAACACTTAATAAAGTAATAAAATTAACACTTGGCCGTGTGGTTTCCGGCAGACTAGAATAGAATCACTCCGTCTCTTCCCGTGGATGTCGTACAAGGCGACTAAGGGAAATACATTATAAAACATCGACCAGGCCTTCCCGACCCGTCTGGCCAGCGTGGGGAGTGTAGGCCAAATCCTCCTTCTGTCTGGGACGGCAGAGAGAGGGTTGTGCTCCTGGGGGCCTACTACCATCTCTTATAGCAGTATTATTTTAACCTTACTCCGAGATTTCGTACCATAACGTCTTAAAAGTAAGCTTACTGTAATATTGTTTTCTCAAGAAGTTTTGTGACGTCATCGGGCGCCTTTTGACACAGAGCAATATTGTTTTTATGTCAAATTTAGCAGGCTTAAAAAAGTTCCTTTAACACGGCGGAAACAACATTGTTTTTCATTTTTTGTACAAATTAATTGTTATTTACGTGTAAAAGTAAGTGAAATATATTTATTTTAGTAAATCTTTGTAAAATGTGTGGTGTATTTGCATAGAAATCCATAATTACAATAAAATGTGATGTGATTCTAGATGGCCAATGAATATGAAATTTTTGAGTTTCTGGAAGCAGATAACGCTGAAACAAACATAACGAAGAAGCTGCGTCGAAGAAGGTTACGTGAAGAATGTGACCCCTTCAATGTAGACGACGCGGAGTTTGTAAAACGTTATAGGCTGACGAAGGAACTCGCTCATAATCTATAATAATATGTGATGAATTACGGCCTATGATGACGAGGCCTACTAAACCTACAGATTTGTCTGTAGACACGAAGGTATTCTATTGATGCTGTTATAAACTATGTGATACATGTAACTAACAAGTACATAAGCATATACATTTCTTGCATACTTTTAGGTATTGACTGCTCTGTCCTTTTATGCAAGTGGCTCATACCAACGGCCTACAGGTAATATAGAGGGACATTTTATGGCTCAGCAGACTGTCTCATCAGTGATTGCACAGGTTACTGCTTGTCTAAATTCACTGCAGATGAGGCAAAAGTATATTCACTTCCCCGCCAATGATCAAGAACGGAACAAAATAAAAGCAGAGTGAGCAAATTAATATTAGTAACATTAAAATAATTTATTGTTCAGAGGTGACCGGTGAAAGAAATAATTGAAAATGAGGTAAAACAATTTACTGTGAATATGAAATTATATGTTTTAGATTCTACAATAAATTCAAAATTCCTGGAGTGTTGGGGTGCATAGATGGGAGTCATGTGGCTATAGTACGGCCTACACTCCATGAAGAGAGATTTTATTGCCGCAAGCATTATCATTCGTTGAATGTTCAATTGGTACGTAATTGCCATAATTATGTATTTATTTATTCCCATTTCAAATATCAACAATTTAAAAATATAATAAATATTCTCAATTATGCATATGACAATGTTATAGGGCAGTTGTACAAAATTGGTAATTATCAAATTGTTTACATGAAATACCTATACGAGTAAGGCTCTAGACAGTCAGACTGCATTTCAACTGCAATTCCACTGCAAATTTGTAGTTTGAATGCAGTTAGTACGACTGCAATGAAACTGGAAACCAACCGTGCAGCCTGATGGCAGTTGGTGTGCAGTGGGCGCGCGGTTCCAATGACTGCATCTTGACTGCAAACTAATTGCTCTAAAGCAATTGGTCCAACTGCATTAGGACCGCACGTCGACTGTGCAGCTAGCTTGCAATCAGCATGCAGTCGATGGAACTGCACGCCCACTGCACACTGCTGCACGGTTGGTTTGCAGTTAGAGCCTAAGATCCCATCACATTTTTTTTATAAATAAAATTATTTTGAATTTCCAGGTTTGTGATGCAAACATGCAGATAACAAGTGTAGATGCAAGTCATGGTGGTGCTACTCACGATTCTTTAATTTGGACTAATCATCCACTGAAAACTCATTTGGAAGAACTTAGCAATACAGAGAACATCTGGTTTCTTGGTATGTTTTTTGTTCATAAAAGATAAATAACATCAAATGATAACAGTAATTTTAATGTCACATATAACTTATTAATAAACAATTTACAGTTCAAATTATAAACATGAACACAAAATACCAAATTATTACAAATAAAGAAATTAAGTAATTTAAATTAAGGAATTATTTTTACAAATCAAGAAATACTTATTGTCTTCAATGAAACTTTTCCATCATATACATAACATCATTATCATACTAATTTCCAATTTCTAAGGTAAAAATTGGTCCAGTCTTTGGATGCCTCTTTGTAATTTTATTATTCTTGAACTTATAGGTGACTCTGGATATCCATTGAGGAAGACTATGATGACACCAATACTGGATGCAGCACCAGACACACCAGAGGCACACTACACCAATCTACATGTTCGCGCATGGAACATCATTGAGCGTACAATTGGACTTCTCAAAGCTCGCTTTCGTTGCTTACTTGTACACAGGGTGTTGCATTACGCACCAGAAGTAGCAGGCTCTATTGTAAATGCTTGTGTGATATTACATAACATTTGCAATAGAGCAAACACTCCTGTCCAACAATTAAACAGCGAAGAGGTGAACCAAGAAGCCCAATTTCAGCTGCATGCTGGAGCTGTAGAGCATCCACGATTACGAAGCAGCAACATTGCCCTCCAGCAGGGCTCGTCTACTCGGAATGCTCTTGTCCAGGAGCTCTGGCAAAGGCGGCATTGATAGATCTGTAATTACAATATGGTATAGATTAGTTCTATGTTAATTAAGTTTTAACAAAATATATTATAAGCCTTATAGCACACTCCGGACAGAAGAAGTATAGGCTGGCAACGGATCGGCGACCCCTTGGTGTTTTGAATCTTCATGGGCAGTGGTGATTGCTTTCCATCAGGTGACCCACATGCTCGTTTTCCACCCTCTTATATATAAAAAATACATGTTGATGAAAGTGTAACATCCAAAGATGTTTGTAAATGATTTAGTTAATATTTTTAATTTTATTTAATAAATATTTAATTAAATTTTACTACCAGACTTATTATTTAATGAATAATTAACTAAATATAATATTCATCTGACATATCAATGTAATGTATTTACATGCTTACATTTATGTAATATTTAATGTAATGTTTATTTGTTGAATTATAAAAGAACTATATTGATTTATCGACAAAGAATTTGAATTTATTATTTATAATAATCACCTTTCTATCCTATGCAAAGTGTTTACTATGCTAGTTATCCCTCGCTCAATCCCCTCCAAAGCTGTCATACTTCTAACAGCAGCATCTGCTCGCTGTTGAGAAGACTGAAGGAGGGCACGTCTAGCAGCCTCTTGAGTCATTGGAGGCTCTCGCCTCCGACGCCGGCGTCTTGGGGATCTTATTGGTCCTGCTGCTGCCGCGGCGGGTTGCGGTTGTGGGGAGATGGTAGGGGTTCTGTTTGGGGATGCTGCAATTGGATGTTGGAGTGCTATGTCTTGGGGAGGATGCTCTTCGAGCGGGATTTCCTGGATAGGAAGTGGTGGGTCAAGGATTAAAATAGATTGGGAGGCTGGAGATTCTCCCACATCAGCAGCAGCAGTACTTCCTGAAGGCTGTTAACAAAAAGAAAATATTTATTTTTCCCAATAAAATTCGCAGGAACACAACAACCCTCAAGGGAATTGTTATTTAGCTACTGTATTCTGTGAGGTCTCCACCTCACAGAATACATTTTGCAGTCTGGTAGCTTGCAATTACGCACCCTACCTCTCTTTTCGCCAGAGCTTCGTTTGTCAGTTAGCAGGTTGCACCGCGTGCAGGTGAAGTTGGCTTTGGTTCATAGATGTTAATGAACCTCTTACACCCCATTATTTTCAGAATAGACCCACTATAGGTAGTCAGTGACACGGATAAAAAAAATATACAATGCCTAGTCGTAGTATGCCTAGTAACTAACAATTAGAAAGGTTTTTTTATACTACGTCAGGTGGCAGACAAGCATGCGGCCCGCCTGATGTGAATCGGTTACCGTAGCCATATTAACGCTCGCAAAATAAAATTTCCCGCGCGCCGCGACCCCCGCTGCCAACGCAGCATCTCCTTCCTTTCTGGTGACCTCACTCACTCGCAGGAACACAACCCTCAAGGGAATTGTTATTTGGTGATTCTGTGAGGTGGAGGTACATTCCCCAGTCGGGTAACTTACAATTATGCGAAAAGAGACCTAGGGATACCTCTCTTCGCCAGAGCTTCGTTTGTCAGTCAGCAGGGTGCACCGTGTGCAGGTGAGGTTCAAAGATGTTGATGAACCACTTACACCCCTTTCCTGCCATAATTAGTTTTCGGATTCAGTCTCAGCATAAGAGGAACATTCATGTGATGACATTTGTAACGACTTGTAAATTATCTATTTCGCTGAAACATGAATACAGCCAAATAGCAATTATCCAGAGGAATAGTATATAGAATTAGTGCTCTTGCAAGTAAGTAAGGTCACCAGATATTGAGTTGCGTAGTTGAGCGAGGAGTCTGTTAGCTGTAGTAATGATAACGTGTGAGTGACACATTTCATGTTACAAGCGGTAATATGGTACGATAATTGCTTGACATCAGATGCGGTGTATGCTTGTTTGCCACCACACCACAACAATTTATATACTACAGTATAAAAATTGTTTGAGTTCAAAATGTTAAGGTGTTCTTTTTATATTATACCAGCCAGTAAATTTATTCCGCTATCGGTACTAAAAACAAGTAACTTACTGGGAGGAAGTCGCTTGTTTTTAGTACCGATAGTAAGATTTCTTTTTATGCAAATAATTGCCAAGTAATGACATTTTTTGTTTATTACTGTGTGAGTCTAGTATGCAAAAACAAAAATATTTGTTATTTGATATTCATATATATATATTTTTTATTCACTTACTTGTACAATTGATTCCACCTGGATACCCGGCATCCCTTGCCCTAAATCTTCACCTAGTATTTGAAGGAATCTCTTTTCCATTTCGGTCAAGGGCTGTTCAGTGGAAGGGCCTCCTCCAGTCCTCATCTGGGCGGAACGTAAGGCAATGGCTCTTCTTTTTAATTTTGCCTTATAGTCCACCCAGTACTGTAAAGCATATGTATACTTAATAACACTTAATAACATTAAAAGTATGAATGCACGTATTCAATAATTATGTACTACCTTAGACCAGCCTTTCCAGTCTTTATGAACTCCCTCGCCTTGGGAGTTGAGGATATCCGCCACTTCTCTTCATTTCCTCGTGGAGTATTCCTTCGCCTGGAGAGATCGGTTGTAGGCGACAGCAACATCCCTATGAGAATTTAAAAATTCCCATAAAACTTCTAGCTGTCGCCCAGAAACCCTTCGAACTCTGGCGCTGCAAATGTAAACAAAAATCCACGAAGCCTGATAAACGTACACAACTAGAAAAATACATCTCTTTGTCGTATATAAATAAGTCACTACATACACTAATATGTTTGTACTCACTCGCTGCTCGACATTTTCGCAATATTATTATAAAATAATATTTGAAAGAAGACTAAACAAAAACAACACTGAAACAATTTTAAAATTCCGCGTCGAACTAGGTACTTCTTTTGGCCTTGAAGATCGACGTCAACATAAATGAAACGTTCCGCTCCACAAAATTATAACCGCAGCACTAGCTCTTTCTATTCTTTTTATTTACTATTTGTCATATTATTAGAAGAAATTAAGTTTGGTGAGTTTAAAATTTAAATTTTAAGTGTATTTGCTCAATTGAGCACATTTAGAATAAAAATGTGATTTTTAATACGTCGACAAAATCTTCATAATCACCTTGCTATGTATACATACATGCGTGAGTTGGAGTCTGTAAAGTGTGCAAGAGACAGCGTTATATGAAAATATAATGTTGTCTCGTTTTTTTCGAAGCAGGGATAAAACTGTTCATTCGTTCTTTCGCATCTCTCGGCAGGTATAAAACAATATTATTTTCTGAGGTTTGTGGTACGAATTAAAGTAATATTACTTTAAGCTTGAAACAAAACGTTCCTGCAACATGATGGTTTTATAAAAGATTGTGGTAGGCCCCCTGTAGTGTAGACTAAAATTACCTGATGATGATTATGATGAACACTTAATAGAAAAACAGACGGGGGAGGAGGGGGGTATTAGAGTGGAGGCCGCGCGTATGCCGACGAAGCGTTTGACGCCCTCCTTCTAGATGGTCCGATCTGAATGCGGAAGGCTGAGGATCATATTTGGTAGAAAGCATTGGGGAAGGCTTATATCCAGCAGTGCGTAGCTACTAGCTGATGATGATGATGACGATAATATGGACAAATTACACAGCGCCATCTAGTCCCAAACTAAGCAAAGCTTGAGCTATGGGTACTGTGTAACTAATAAATGTATTTTTTTTGTAGTATTTACAATAAACAGCCAGACCACGACAAACAGACATATTCATGTTTGTCTTGAGCGGGGATCGAACCCGCGACCTCGGAGTCAAAGTAAAGCCATTGCTTGCCATTCGACCACCGGGCTCGAAAATTATGTTTTAGGTGTAAAAATGCAAAATAACTAATCAAAATGTTGTAACATACAAATGTTTTACATAACTTATAGTCCCCTGGTGCATATCATTTGACTAAACAACCTAATTAGCAAATTAGCATCGATTTAGATATATTGTTGTATTCAAATTTGAGCAATAAAGTTGTATATGATCCATCATGATTATGGACATAGACAATATAGTGTTTGACTGTTTATAGACCACAAATTAACACAAGTATGGCCTGCCGAAGTTGGACTTGGGCTGTCCAGGTGGAGGGGAAAACGTAGCAGTTGCCATCCTTCCACCAATTAAATCCAACCTGCCCCCTTACCACCATCTCTTATTGCGTTTCAATAATTGAATAGATTGCATAATTGAATGCATCATCACCATTATGGCACGGCAAGTTGAGAGCGACCGATGCCGACAGACGCTCTGCTGTTGAAGAGTTCATTGCTGAAATGCATCTTCATATTCACAATACCCCTGAAGCACCACCTACTTTTAGTAGCCCTATGGGCGAGTCTTTTATTGACGTCACACTTTCTAGTGCAGACGTCCGAATACAAAACTGGCGCGTTCTTACTGAAGCTTCTTGTAGTGATCACCGTCTGATCGTATGTGAATTCTCCCCAGTTGTTGAAAGCTTACATCGGCAACAGTTAATAGGTTTTCAATATAAAACTAAGAATGCCGACTGGGCAAGCTTTGCTTCACTTTTCGCTTCCCGCGCTAAAGATTTTACTCGTAGTGAACTTACAGTCACAGAAAGTGTTGAAATTATGTCTGACACATTCGTGTATTGCGCTGACGTTGCATTAGGCCGAAAACCTATAGTTAATAACAGACGATGCGATTGGTGGAATGATACCCTTGTTAGGTTGCGTAGGAATTTCCGTGCCGCTAGACGTAAGATTTCAAAATTAAAGAAACGTAACATCGAGGGAGAAATTTATCAAACAGCTCTAAGTGACTTGCGTATTGCTAGATCTCATTATCGCGCTGCTGTTGAAAAATCCAAAGGTATTTTATTAAAACGTATTGTAGAAAGATTAAATAGTGAGGGCCCGTGGTCTCCCCTATATAACGAATTTAAAGCAAATAGGCGGATTTATCAGGCATACGTATCCAATATAAAATTTAATAATTCACATACCCTTGGTGTAGAAGAGACCGCTGAGACAATTCTGCATGCGTTAATTCCTGATGATTCCGCCGATAGTGACAGTGACTACCATCGTGAGGTTAGGAGCGCGGCGGATATGTGCCCTTCCACTCCAATATCAAATGTACCGTCGATGAATGAATTTATGTCTATTGTTAAAGCTTTGCCTACAAATAAAGCATCCGGTGATGATAAGATTTCGAATAGAATGATTAAAGAAGCTTGTAAAGTAGCCGCTGAACCTATCTTAACAATACTTACTCGGTGTATTGTAGAAGGTCATTTCCCTGGCATTTTGCGAAGTAGTGTTATAAAAATAATACCAAAAGGCGGTGATAAACCACCGGACGATCCGAAGTCCTACCGTCCTATTACTCTGCTACCGTCGTTGGGTAAGCTGCTTGAGCGCTTGGTTGTGCCACGGTTGCTGCCCGGTGGCCCGCAATTTCATAAAAATCAGTACGACTTCACCATTGGCAAGTCTACTGTTGATGCTGCGCTCGCAGTGCGCAAAGTTGTTGAACTCTCGGAGAGCAAGTATGTTGTAGCTATTTTCTTAGATATCTCAGGTGCCTTTGATAATGCTTGGTGGCCAATGTTGTTGCTGAAACTTAAGGTGAGAGGTTGCCCTAGCAATATCTACTCTCTCATTCGATCGTACTTTTTGAATGGTACAACTAAATTAAAACTTGGCCATTATGTTGCTTCAAAGGTGCTCACGCAGGGCTGCCCCCAGGGTTCAGTGTTGGGACCGTATCTCTGGAATATCGGTTTTGATGATTTTTTTAGCCTACCCTTACCGGAAGGGTGCTCGTTAACTGGTTACGCTGACGATGGTCTCTTATTAATCAATGCTAATTCAAGATCTAGCATAGAGAAACTAGCCAACACTAGCCTAGGCTTAATTTCAGATTGGGGTTATCGTAATCGTCTCGATTTTGCGCCACATAAAACATATCAACTCTTGCTTAAGGGAAATTTACAGGTTTCACCGCGATTTCATTTTAATGGAGTATCTGTTGCTAATAGAAGTTCGGTTTGTTACTTAGGTTTGCTTATTATATTGAGCACATGAAGCAAGTAGGTGAAAAAGCAAAAAAGAATTTCTATGCCTTAACACGAATTTCTACCTCTACGTGGGGATTAACTTTCAAAACGTTAAAAACTATTTATACCGCCACATACTTGGGTTGTGTTACGTACGGTTCACCTGCGTGGGCAGATAGGGCTACTATAGGTGCAGCACGTCGTAAATTGCTTCAAAGCCAGCGCCTTGCTCTGATATTTTTATGTAAGTCGTATAGAACTGTAAGCACCGAGGCACTACCCGTGCTAGCAGGTGTGTTACCGGTAGACTTAGAAGTACAACGCCGCGCTTCAATGTACTATACATCTAAAAATATGGTCCCTGATTTCTTGAAAACGCGTGATCGTGAAAAAATAGTTAGACTGTTCAAACCTATTAATGAAGTATTTGAAACATTGCTGTCTGAATGGCAGGAAAGGTGGGAAACTTCTACCAAAGGACGCCACTTGTATCTGTTCTTTCAATCGGTAAGAGATAGATTAAAGAAAAAGTGGTTAGAAGTCGACCACCCCGTTGCGCAATTTTTAACTGGACATGGCAATTTTAAAGCTAAACTCTTTTCGTTTAAATTAGTGCCGTCGCCCTTATGCGAATGTTCTACTGCTAATTCTGAATTCGATCAAACAGCACACCATGTTCTCTGGGAGTGTGATCTGTGGCAGCGGGAGCGGGATGACATGTTGAATTCATTGCAAGTTGCATCCGGGGTAGTATACTATTCAGATTTGGTAGCAACAAGGGAGAATTACCAAGCGTTCAGACGATTTTGCAATTCATATTATTGGAATCGATGTGTTAGGTAACAACTCAATGTTTTAGGTCCCTAATAGTGTTAGAAACTTAAAATCCGTGGTGCACGGCAGTTGAGCTTCACTTGACTAGCCATCTCTTTAGGCTTTTAATGCCTTATTTGCCATATTGCTGTCTCTCACATTGCTAAGAGGGGAAGTCAAATTCCAAAAGCTTCCTACTCCTACTAATTTCTTCTGATTAAATTCGTTGTGAGTTCCAAGGCAGCCGTAGTTTTACCCCTGGTCGCCGCTGTTAATCCTGGCTACACAGGAGATACAGTGGTGGGAATGTGTGGTGGGCCCCCGTCCCAAAAAAAATTGAATAGATTGCTTATTCATACCAATGAATAAGCGACTCTATTCCATTTGAAATAGAGTCGCTTATTCATTGGTATGAATAAGCTTTCTATTCAGTTATTGAATCGCAATAAGAGATGGTGGTAAGGGGGCTGGAATGTTCCAGGTTGGATTTACTTATAATCCTCAATTGTTGCTAAATAGGGGTGAAAGTTAATATTTTTACACAGAATACTCTTCTCTATAAACCAGGTACAGTCTTGCCTTTTTAACCGACTCCAAAAAAAGGGGCAGGTTCAATTCGGTTGTATTTTTTTAAATGTTTGTTACTTCATAACTCCGTCATTTATAAAGCGATTTGAAAAAAACTTTTTTTTATTGAAAGAGTATACTTTCAGATTGGTTATTTTTTTTATATCAAGAAATTCAGTTCTGACAGTGTTTTTAACTTTTTATTGGTGCTTACGATTGTAGAGTAAGTCGGTTAAAAATTAGGATCAGTATTAATGTATTTTTAACTGACATGTATCTTTTACTGATCAGTATTTATGTATTTTAATCGACTCCAAAAAAGGAGGTTCTCAATTCGGCTGTATTTCTTTTAATGTTTGTTACTTAATTATTCCCTGTTTTATAAACCGATTTCAAAAAAACTTTTTTTATTGGAAAAAGTATACTTCCAGATTGGTTCCATTGTTTTTTCATCATCATTATCATCAGCCTGTATCTACCCACTGTTAGGTTTGTTATTTCATTACTCCATCATTTATAAACCGATTGGGAAAACAACTTTTTTTATTTGAAAGAGTATACTTACAGATTGGTCCCATATTTTTTTTATCATCATCATCATCATCAGCCTGTATCTACATACATAAATGTAGAGTAATGTTTGGAGTCGGTTTTTTTTCTTAAAATTATATTATTGAAGCCTCGTTATTTTGTAGCTAGTGAATAAGACTGACATATTATGCTCGGGAATGTAACGCGTAATGGACGACTCTGTAACGCTCGTTCGGGTAAAGCAGGGAGGGAACGAGACGGAGCGACATTTGAAGATGTCATTACTGTCGCGGAGTCAAGCACATCGTTTTTTTTTAATAATCTTTTTTTTTAATTAAATTTATTACTGAATAACTTAGAAATTCAAAACTAAGTCGAAATTTGATGCCCTGCATTTCGCACTACACCATCTTAAACTGTAATAAATTTGATATTTTAAACTTTTTAATTTATATTAAAAAATAACTAAAAAGTTTCTTACAAGCTTAAATTATAATAAAAAGTAAACTATTTAACCAAACATCAAGTAAATACATTGCAAAGCTAACCTAACCTATTTTCCACATCAAAAACCAATTATTGCACATCAAATGCAGTATTTGATGTGATAACAGATTAATTTGATGTTCAAACCAGGTTATTTTAGTGGATCAATTTAATATTTTCCTAATAAAAATAACAGTCTAGAAATGCTTTGTCTATTCATAAGTACTCTATGTCTTCAGCTTAGCATATCGAGTTAATTGAAATTTTAAAATATACAGATATTTGGTATCAAACTGAGAAATAATAGCCATTAGATTACGTAATCATTACGCGGAGGTCGCGGTCGGGGTCGTGATACGTAAATATATATAGATTGCCAGACGTTTATGGGGTGTAAGTGCTTCATCAACATCTTTGAACCAAACTCAATCTTTTAACCAACTTCACCTGCAGGCGGTGCACCCTGCTGACTGACAAACGAAGCTCTGGCGAAAAGAGAGGTAGGGAGCGTAATTTGTAAGCTAACCGACTGGGGAATGTACCTCCACCTCACAGAATACCGCCGCTAAATAACTATTCCCTTGAGGATTGTTGTGTTCCTGCGAGTGAGTGAGGTCACCAGAAAGGAATGAAGGAGATGCTGCGTTGGCGCGCGTTATTTTTTATTTTATGTTGCGAGCCGCGAGCGTTAATATGGCTTCGGTAACCGCTTCACATCAGGCGGGCCGTATGCTTATCTGCCGCCCGACGTAGTATAAAAAAAAATCCCGATTTTGGTGGGGCATCCCGCTTTTTGAGGCCTAAGTGTCCCGCCAAAAGACATGCGATGTCCCGCGCGGGACATCGCATGTCTTTTGGCGGTGAAGAATATTATTTTTTTACGTAATTACATTCTTTTACAATACAGTCAAAATCTGTTATAACGACATCGAAGGGACTACTCATATTTAGTCGTAAAAACCGATAGTTGTAACAACCAGTGACAGGTGTTAATAGGAAAAATAATATGTATATTCATGTAGGAAATTAAACCACATTTTGTTTACTTCAATACAAACGTATAATATAAAAGAACAATATCATTTTTCCATCAGTTTTGTATGCATAAAATCTGTAATTTTAGTTTGTTTGGAGCACTTCTGTCGTGCATACACATTTTGTAATTCACGTTGGATTTTAATCAGCGTATCGTCACAATTTCCCTGCATGTGGAACTGTTCATTAAAAAGAACAATCTTTCGTAATACACTAACAGCATTGAGACCGTCAATCAAAGTTGGCACTGTAAATTGTTCTTCCGAGTCTTCCTGTTCGTTTTCATTTTCCTCTTGAACTTCACGTACAATATCATCCTCCGTGGCTGGTGCACAAATTGCAATAGACTGATCTACATCAATGAACTCGTCTGCTTCAGTAGTAGATAAAGCAGGTCGTAAATTTTGGGCTAATTGAGCCAAAGAAATATTGTCGTCTTCATCATCGTCAATCACTCCATCTGAGGTTCTTGTTATAAGACTTGTAAGATCTTTAAAACCTGCATGCCCAAAGCAGTTAGCTATAGTTTTTTGTGAAACTTTTTCCCATGCTTCTGATATCATCAAGATGGCATCAAGAACCGTAAAGCTGTTCTGATTATTACTGTCAATGCTTTGCATTAACTTTAACACTTGCAGTCTTCTATAATGAAATTTTAAACATCTTATTACACCTTGGTCCATAGGTTGCAGTACAGATGTAACATTTTGTGGTAAGAACACGAGTTTAATGCACTTCAGATTAGTAACAGCCGGATGAGCAGGACAATTATCAACTAAAAGAAGAACTTTCTTATTGTTTGCTTTAAATTCAGCGTCCCAGTTTCGTAACCATCTTTCAAAAATTTCCGATGTCATCCATGACTTCACATTTTTTTCATAAGTTACCAGCAGTGAGCGTATGTTTTTAAAGCATCTTTGTTTCTTAGATTTCCCAATAATTAAAAGCTTCCTTTTACAGGATCCTGTCATATTTGCTGCAACCATGATCGATAGTCTCGTCTTGGACATTTTTCCTCCCGAACAATTCTCTCCTTTGAATTTTAAAGTCCTGTCTGGTGTCATATTGTAATAAAGTCCGGTTTCGTCTGCATTATAAATGTCTTCTGGACTGTAGCCTTCGCATAATGTAGGCCACTTTTGCGTCATCCATTCGTCTACAGCACCTTTATCCACACTGGCAGCTTCACCACTTATTTTCCTACCGACAATGCCATGTCGAGCCCGGAAACGTTGAATCCAACTAGACGAGCAAACAAAATCTTCACCAAAACATTGAGCAAATTCGTTTGCCTTTTGTTGAAGAATTGGTCCATTTATTGGCACATTATTTGTCCTTTGATATTTAAACCACTTTAATAAAGCTTCCTCAATCTTCGTATGCCGCGTTGGTCTGGCTCGTTTCATTTTCAAAAAATTCTTGTCATAAAGGATTTGAATTTTCTCCCTTTCTTTCCAAATGGTTGAAATTGTCGAGTGTGATACACCATATTCTTTTGCCAGGTCTTTGTTTGGAATTCCTTTCTCTAGCTTTGAAATAATACGCGATTTTTCTTCGATATTGATTTGTTTTCTTTTTGTTTGCGACATGTTACAACTTTCTCAGTTAACTCAACAATATGTTTTGGTGCGTCTTGTGTAAAGATAAGTAACAAACTGATTTAAGAGATATGACGAAGCGGGCCTTGAGGCTACGGCATGCATGTGCTCTGTTTCTAAGAATTACAAAAGACCCTAAATTTTGTTTACTTTTACGATAATAGCCATTGACCATTATACTGTGCCAGATGTGGATACTGTTACCTATTGGAGGCTGAGCCGGTCGTTCTACAGATATAATTCTCCGAAAACATTACCCAAATGTGGTCGCTTAATGCGGTATGTCGTAGTAAACAATGTCGTAAAAACCAATGTTTTTGATAAGGCGGTCATATAGCATTCAGCCAGGACCTTTGATTTTGGTCAATTTAACAGGTATGTTGTTCTAAACGATGTCGCCATAAGCGGTTTTGACTTTTTAAGTAATAATAAATATTCAATGAGACTTCATCATCATCATCAGACTGTATCTACCCACTACTTGATATAGGCCTTTCCCAATGCTTTCCACCATATGCGATCCTCCACTTTCCGCATCCAACCGCTACCACTTTTTTAAGGTTGTCGGTCCATCGGTTTAGACGAGCTCGGTGGCGTAGCGGTCAATGATGCGGCTTAGACACCAACGCTCGTGGGTTCGATTCCCACACAGGACAAACATTTGTATGCATGAACATGTCTGTTTGTCTTGGTCTGGGTGTTTTCTATGTATCATAAGAATGTATTTACAAAAAAAATGTATTTACGTATGTTTATCAGTTGTCTAGTACCCATAACACAAGCTTCGCTTGCTTTGGGGCTAGATGGCGCTATTTAATTTGTCTGAAAATACAATATCTCACAATATCTAGTAGGGGGCGTCCTACGCTATGTATCCCCAAACACGGAGTCCACTCTAGGATTTTACGCCCCTATCTGCCATCGCTGCAATATCTGTCAACCCACTGCCACTTCAGCTTGCTTATTCTGAGAGCTATTTATTTATTTACGATTACAATTATTATGCATTACAGTCACCCAATGCGCATAACAATTAGATAATTTTGATTCATATGCATGACATATAGACATGATAATTACTTATATGAAGTATCAGTAACAAAATTAAATTATTAACAATGTCAAAAAAAACAAAAATAATAATAAATAATTTGAATTCCAAATAAATTGATACAGAATTAAGAACAAATTCCTATCAATCATAAAAATTAAATGTCCATTAAAAAGAAAAAATAATTCAAAATAAACCATTATAAATAATAATTAGTAACAATCACAAAATTAATTAAGTATATATCAATTCTAAAAATTATTAAAAAAAAAACCGGACAAGTGCGAGTCGGACTCGCCCACCGAGGGTTCCGTAGGTACGTAGTATCATTATTAAATTTGATATTTTTCATTATAAATAAGAAATAATGCGTCGAAAAAAATAAATAAAATATATTTTGCAATGTGTATATCAAGCCCTTTCATATGATACCCCATTTGAACTAGTAGTTTCAATTTGAAATTTCGACACCCTATATGTATATATATATATATATATAGACCCCCTATTTTTTAAGATCTATCAAATGTATTGTTTTGAGATTTATTCCTGTACTTGTAGTCTATAACGATGTTACTTGCCAAATTTCATAGTTCTAGGTCAACGGGAAGTACCCTGTAGGTTTTGATTCCCTTGAGTGTGTCGAAATATGCGTTTTTTGCTGAATAAACCGGTCGTAACTTTTTTCTACGTAAACTTAGCAGTTTGATTATTTTACAACTTCATGGGACCGTAGACCTGAGTATACAGTTCAAATTTCAGCTTGATACCTCCACGCATTCTCGAAATAGAAATTCTTGACAGACAGACAGACAGACAGACAGACAGACAGACAGACAGACAGACAGACGGACAACAAAGTGATCTTATAAGGGTTCCGTTTTTCCTTTTGAGGTACGGAACCCTAAAAATGATTCCATAAATTAGAGTAATACGAATAATTGGAAATAATAATTGTAAAATGAATTAAATAACTACAAGATTTAACAATCGCCTTAAAAACTATGTCTACTACATACAGACTATGTATATACTACATATTCTCCGTCGAATTTCGTCGTTCCGGATTCGATCCCATAAAGAAATGTCAAGCATAGCTCTCTCCATCGTTAACTATGGGACTTTTAGTGTGAACCAGCTCGATGGTCAGCATCCAGGTCTGTGCGCCGTAGATCACAGCAGGGAGGACGCACTGATTGAAGACTTTAGTCTTCAAGCGTTGGAGTATATCTGGTGAGGATGTGCCAAAAGTTCCCAGTCCAGTCGAATGCATCTATCGATCTCTTTGTTAAAATTACCACGACTGACTGACCAAGCTGAATGACCTGCCAAGGTATACATAGTCTTTAACCTCAATAGCTGCATCGCTCTGCAATAACTAAGCTAGGCACGATGAAGACACTGTACATGATTTTCGTTGTATCAAAATTCATCCCTAGCCCCACGGATCGAGAAGCAGCATTGAGATCGTTTAGCATTCGACTGAGATCCTCCAGCGATTCAACTATTATGACCACGTCATCAGCAAACCAAAGGTGTGAGATGTACTCGCCGTTCATGTTAACGCCCCGTGTCTTCCAGTCTAACATCTTAAATACGTTTTCCAGTGCAGCACTGCCTGTATATATAGTTTCGTATGTATAGTTTCGGGGACATGGCATCCCCATGACGCCTTGTATTATATACATCAAATTTCTTTTTAACAAACTAGAACATGGTATTTTATATTCCTAACAATGTAAAGAGATATTACACATAATGTTCACATAGAAAATGTAGAAATTATATTATTTATGCAAATAAATTAATTAGCGGATGCGTAAAATGGCCATTAATTAAATTTTTCTTCAATGCATGAGGTGGTTTAAAAAGATTTAATAATTGTACTTTCTACAGCTGAGATCTAATGCAAGTAATTCATATAGTTATAATGAATCTACTGACCGACTGGCAGACTAAAATAGGGCCAGTGTTGCTAGGCATCCCGAGTATGGGATATATTTTGTGGTGTAAGTGGTTCATCACCATCTTTGAACCAAAACCACCAACTTGACCTGCATGCGGTGCACCCTGCTAACTGACAAATGAAGCTCTGGCGAAAAGAGAGGTAGGGAGCGTAATTGTAAGCTACCCGACTGGGGAATGTACCTCCACCTCACAGAATACCGCAGCCAAATAACAATTCCCTTGAGGGTTGTTGTGTTCCTGCGAGTGAGTGAGGTCACCAGAAAGATAGCAGATGCTGCGTTGGCAGCGGGGATGGCGGCGCGTGAGCGATATTTTATGTTGTGAGCGTTAATATGGCTACGGTAACCGCTTCACATCAAGCGGGCCGTATGCTTGTCTGCCGCCCGACGTAGTATAAAAAAAAAATTATATATTTTTTTTTTGTCCGCTTTTTAGAATAGAATAGAATTACACTTTATTGCACCAATATCACAATACATACAAGAAACTTATAAAATTAAAAGTACAAAAGGCGGTCTTATCGCTAGAAGCAATCTCTTCCAGACAACCTTAACAAGAGAAACAATGATACAATTAGGTAGGTGGCGCATCATTATAAAGTTACAAAAATCTTAGCTTTTTAACCATATGGCCGGGCCCTGCTTTTCGCGGTGGATGCCAAAATTATGATTTCATCGAATTAATGGACGTGTTGCGGACTCTTTATTGGGCAGCCTCGCAACTGGCCACCGACAAAGAACCAACTGACAAGACAGAAAAGGAAATAACTAAGAAAAAATAGGACAATCGACGACTGACGGAACTAGTGAACGCACATGTAAATAGACAAATAAATATATAATAAAAATATTAATAAGCCGTGAAATAAAATAAGTGTAAAGTAAACGAGTGTCTTTTAAATCCTTCAGGACGGAATGTCAGAATTTGAATTTCTGGAAAATATGCAATTTAAACGTTTTATATTTTAACGTTATATTTGATTTGATCTTTTGATTATGTACACTAATACCAAAAACACTTATCCATTTATATTTAAAAAAAAAACTATCTAATGAATTTTAGGTCCCGCTTTTTTCAAATATGTTTTAACGTTTAAAATTCCGCTTTGTTCTAAAATAATTCTGGCAACGCTGGGTAGGGCGCATGGAAATGACATCAAATGGAAATGGTATTCAATTAGATTTGTGTGACACTAAGCGTACAAAACTCACACACGACATGCAACCAATATCACTATACTACTAATACCTAACTTCTTATATATATTTTTTTCCTTTTTTCATTGCAATCTGTCGCTCTTAGGACATTAAGCAATCGGTTATTATACATTATTTTGATTGTCTGGCCGTGTGGTTTCCGGCAGACAAGAATAGAATCACTCCGTCTCTTCCCGTGGATGTCGTACAAGGCGACTAAGGGAAATACATTATCAAACATTGATCAGGCCTCCCCAACCCGTCTGGCCAGCGTGGGGAGTGTAGGCCAAATCCTCCTTCTGTCTGGGACGGACAAGAGGGGGTCGTGCTCCTGTAGTGGAGACTAAAATGATCTGATGATGATGATGAAATTATATATTTAACAATTCTTGCAGTCCAAGTTCAGTCTCTTGGCCACCTCAGTAGATTTTGGTACAGGTGTATGATATGATGATGAGCTACCGCTACCGCGCGAGCGTACGGACGTGTTCTAAGATAGTCTCGATATTAAACTAACGTAAAATAATTACGAAGCCTAAAGTTGGATGAAATGGTGACAAAGTGTAACGGCTGTGATGCAGTTATTTATGACATTCTGTTTATGGAGTGTACAGTTGAAAAATGTAAAAAACTGTACCATTTAAAGTGTCTGGCTATGACAACGGAGATGTTCGAAGCACTTACTAAGGAAAACAAGGAGCAATGGGTATGTCCAGAATGTACATGTGCTAATCCTAAGCGGGGTAATACAGAGACTCCCGTTAGAGGAAGCGTAGTACTAAATAAAACTTTTACGCCAGGTACTTACGTGAATATGGATCGCGGTAACCGCCTGCAATTAGGTGATTTATCTATGATAGAAAATGAATGCAGAATATTGGCAGAACTACGAGAGTTTCGGACTGAAATTATCACCCGATTAGATACACAGATGGAAGCATATAGAAAATTAGAAGATAAATTTATAAGGTGTGAGTCAGAACTACACGAATTACGTAAATGTTTTATGACTACCCAACAAACAAATACAAGTAAAGTTGGAGAACTAGAAGATGAAATTAAAATTATAAAACAACGTAATAAGGAGCTTGAATCGTGCCTAAGTGAAACAAAAACAATGCAGCATAAATCTACAGGTATTAAGATAAATGAATCTGTATCATTCGCAAAGGTTGTGACACAAAACTTGAAGACGGTAGAAGTCGATAAAAACAAAGGTGGGGCCATGAAAAGTGCGGCGATACCCGTAAACCAGGTACATTCAAAGGAAGTTATGAATGGAACAGGGGTGCAACCAGATGAGCGAAGGGTACAAGATAATAATAATAAACAAGAAGATAATTGGACGGAAGTAAAAAGTAGAAAAAGCAAGTATCCTAACAACCAGGTAAAAAAAGGAGGAAGTACAAGTTTAATCGAAATACAAGGGACAGAACGTAAAAGACATTTACATATCTGGCGGTTGAAAAAAGAAACTACATTGGAAAGTCTGGAGATTTATGTTAAAAAGATATGCGGTGAAGATATTCCAGTAAAGGTGGACAGAATAAAATATAAAACGGAACGAGACTATGCCTCTTTCATTATAGGAGTACCTGAAAGCGTATACGGTAAAATATGTGAACCAGAGGTATGGCCTATGAATGTTGAATATTGTGAGTGGGTGTGGTTTCGAAGGCAAACCGAAACTTCCAAAAAATCGTATTAAATCAATAGAGATTTATTATCAAAATGTCCGTGGACTTAGAACAAAACTGGAAGAATTTTGCACTTCATTGATATCTTCAGGGGCAGACCTATTTGCAATTACTGAAACAGGCTGCAACGAATCCATCAGTGATGCAGAAATAATTCCTATAGGCTATAAAATTATACGAAATGACCGAGTGGATGGACGCAAACACGGCGGCGCGCTTCTCGTGGCCACACCGCGTTTCGAGCTGCGATCAGTACCGCTGCCCAATGATGTAAACATCAGCGATCATCCGTTTGAACTGGTTTGTGCGCGAGTGTATCTAAGCGGTAGATTTTTATTCTTATGTTGTGTTATCTACATACCGCCTAATAGTACTGAGAATGAATACATGTTGCTATTTAATATCATAGAAAATTTAAGTGTTAAGTATAACAATATGATTGTAATAGGTGATTTTAACTTGTTTTCTAGTTGTAATAATATTTCTAACTATTTCGAATATTTCCAAACATATTGTGAATTCACTCAGAGAAACAAAGTAATGAATTGCAGTAACCGTCAGTTGGATCTAGTTTTGTCCTCTATGGGCGAGTCGGTAAATGTACGTGCTGCGACCGAGTCGCTAGTGCCGGTGGACGCATACCATCCGCCGCTTGAAATTACCGTGGCGGTGAGCGGTTGCATCGCGACTGTGATGGCGACAGAGTCTTGGCCGCACTTGAATACGAGTATGGCTAACACAGAAGCGCATTCTCCTAGGCAGTGGGACTTCAGTAAGGGTAACTACTCATTGTTATATATGTCTTTAGCTTCAATGGATTGGGGGTCATTGTATCAATTATCAAATGTAGAAGATAGTTTAAAGTATTTTTATGACATTATATATACTATTTTTGATGTCTGTGTTCCTAACAAAAAGCGAAGGCGTGTAAATTCTAGGTACAATTACCCTGAATGGTACACGGCGGAAATCATTCGCGACATTAAATATAAGTCTGTTCTACATAAACGTTATAAAGCTAGTAAATCACAAATTGATTATGGGGCGTTCGCTCGGTGCAGGGCCAAAGTGAAAACTATGGTTAGGAATGCTCAGACTCGGTATCAGGAACAGGTTCAAAGCCATCTAGTCGAAGATCCGAAGTCCTTTTGGAAATATATTAAATCTGCCAGGAGCCAATATAAAGGTAAACATATTTTAAAGGATGACGAAATCCTGGGCGGTGAACAATGTGCTAGAGAGTTCGCCAACTACTTTCGTTCAGTTTATACTACAGTGCGGCCCCAGCTTAATGTGACTGCAGCAATAGAGGAAGCAGGGGTGGCAAACGGATCAGCGCGAATACAGTTGAACCAACTGCAACTGTCTGATTTGATGCGGGCGCTTGGTAAGCTCAAACCTAAGCGATCGGCTGGGCCAGATGGCATCCCTGCTTTCATTATTAAGGACTGTCGGTATGTACTGGCCGCGCCACTACTGCATATATACAACCTATGCTTAGACGTTGAGGATTTTCCGGGAATGTGGAAGACGACACGAGTTGTTCCTGTTCCGAAGGGAGGGGCGGGTGAGAGAGTTGATGGCTATAGACCGATAGCTGTGCTCTCTACACCGGCTAAAGCATTTGAATCTGCCATACAGGAAGCTATCTTTGAGCAGGTGAAATCACAGCTATCGGAAGCACAGCACGGATTCCGACCGGGATGTAGTACCACCAGCAACCTAATTAGTTACATGGCTAAGCTCATACCGACAGTGGATAGTGGGGGGCAGGTAGATACTGCGTATTTTGACTTTCGTAAAGCTTTCGATGTTGTCGATAACGACATATTACTTAGGAAATTGGCAGGCATAGGGTGTACGCCTCATCTATTGAAGTTTTTTGCTAGTTATATGAGCGGTAGACAGCAGTACGTCGAATATGCTGGTCACCGATCAGAGCTGTATGGGGTTATGTCGGGAGTAAGTCAAGGTAGCAATCTTGGACCCCTGGAGTTCCTCATCATGATAAATGACTTGCCAGAGGTGATCCAGAGTTCAAATTGCTTGTTGTTTGCCGATGATTTAAAATTGTATAAGTCTATTAATAGTGCTATTGACTGCGAGCAGCTGCAAGGTGATATTGATAGGGTATTGTCATGGAGTAAGCGGAACAAACTTTACATTAATAGTTCCAAATGTATGACCATCACTTTCTCCCGAGCACATAATCCCATACAGTTTGATTACATGATTGAAGGGACCACGTTAAACAGAGTAACAGAAGTAAAAGACCTAGGAGTAAATTTTACATCAAAGCTTACGTTTAGAGACCATATTACTAGTATCTGTAAGAAGGCCTATAGAAACCTGGGGTTTATACTACGTAAGGGCCATAGTTTCACTAATGTTAAAGCTATAATTTCTTTATATAACGCTTTAGTAAGAAGCCACCTAGAATGTAATGCAGACATCTGGGCTCCTCATGAAACTAAATATGGCCTCATGATGGAGCGCATACAGAATAAATTTACCAGATATTTGTACATGAGGTATTACGGAGTGTATCCTTTCTACCCTTTAATGTATCCTACTTTATTCGTGTTAGGTATGGTAGGGTACAATGAGCTACGGGTACGGAGGGAGGTGCATCTGGCATCTTATGTACTGGGAGTTGTTAGAGGCAAGGTTATTAATAAAGAACTACTGGATGTGGTTGGTTTTTGCGTCCCCGACCGGTACGTGTGGCGTCGTCGTCGACCACGGTTGCTAGTGGTTCCAGCTGGGCGCACCAATCTGCTCAACAAATCGCCGTTGGCTAGGGCGCTGCGCACTCTCAATAAGTTAGCTGAGGACATTGACTTATTTGTTTGTCCCCTGAGTGAATTCACAAGGTTGGCACTATTTGTGGTATGTTATACGGTAATATAATATATTTGCATATTGTAATAAGTACTTACACATTCGTATTAGGCTAGAACCTGTAATGATTGTGTAAAATTGGTTGAAATAAATAAATAAAAAATAAATAAATAAAAAATTTTGTGAACTTCAGTTTAGTAGGTCAAAAAGGTCTTAGAAATATATTTTATATATTTTTACAAATTACACATTGCCATCAACTTTTTGACGAGCTCGGTGGTCGAATAGTTAGCAATGGCCACTTTGACTCCGAGGTCGCGGGTTCGATCCCCGCACAAGACAAATATTTGTGTGCATGAACATGACTGTTTGTCTTGGTCTGGGTGTTTTCTATGTATATATTTACAAAAAAAATGTAAATGTAAAGTATTATACATATCAGTTATCTAGTACGCATAGTACAAGCTTTTCGCTTAATTTGGGGCTAGATGGCGCTGTATAAATTGTCCAGGAATATTTATTTATTTATCTACTTAGTCCCAAACTAAGCAAATTTACCAACGGGTCGGACTGGTCCACGGTCTAAAGGCCGCGCAGCGAGCGACGGACAGGGCTATGTTCGGAGTTTCTCTGAGGGATCGAATACGGAACGTAGAAATTCGATGGAGAACCAAAGTTGTCGACATAACCTTCAGAGTTTGCAAGCTGAAGTGGCAATGGGCTGGTCACATCTGCCGAGTAAGTGATGGCAGATGGGGGAGGAAGGTATTAGAGTGGAGGCCGCGCGTAGGACGACGAAGTGTTGGACGCCCTCCTTCTAGATGGTCCGATGACCTTAAGAAAGCGGCTGAAAGCGGTTAGATGCGGAAGGCATTGGGGAAGGCTTATACCCAGCAGTGGGTAGATACAGGTTGATGATGATGATGATGAGTGACATATCGGTGGACCGTATTAAAAAAAAACAACAATATTTGACGAGAAAGTGACGATAAGACTATTTAATGATAAAAAGTAATTGAAACAGATGATATCTCAAACAAATTAATGATATTTTAAAAATGTGAAAGGTACAAATAACCGTGGTTTGAAATTTAAATAATATTTTGTAATTATCGCTTGCTTGACTTCAAATTCTTGTACACGTAAAAGAAAATTAGTATATATTATGACGAGCTCGGTGGTCGAATGGTTAGCAATGGTCACTTTGACTCCGAGGTCGCGGGTTCGATTCCCGCACAAGACAAACATTTGTGTGCGTGAACATGTCTGTTTGTCTTGGTGTGGGTGTTTTCTATGTATCTAAGTGTATTTACAAAAAAAAATGTATTTACGTATGTTTATCAGTTGTCTAGTACCCATAACACAAGCTTCGCTTACTTTGGGGCTAGATGGCGCTGTGTAATTTGTCTGACAAATAATATTATTATTATATTATATATATATATATATATATATATATATATATATATATATATATATATATATATATATATATATATATATATATATATATATATATATATATATATATATAAGAGTTGAGTAGTATATGTTGTTTTGTTGTTGGATGTATTTTTTTTTTTGTTATTTTACCTTTTGCCCCATCGCCCGTCAGATCTGTGTGTGATCAGAATAGAAGAAGAAGAAACATTATAGAATATTATACAAACTGTTAATAAGTTTCACCACGGTGTCTGTAATTAACGGTGAATAATATAACATACAGAGCTATGGAGAGGGCTATGCTCGGAGTCTCTTTGCGGGATCGAATCAGAAATGAGGAGATCCGTAGAAGAACCAAGGTTACCGACATAGCCCAGCGGATTAGCAAGTTGAAGTGGCAGTGGGCAGGGCACATAGCACGGAGGACGGATGACCGATGGGGTCGAAAGGTTCTCGAGTGGAGACCACGTACCGGCAAGCGCAACGTAGGACGTCCACCCACAAGGTGGACAGACGACCTCATTAAGACCGTGGGATCGCGCTGGATGCAAGCCGCTTCCAACCGGTCTTATTGGAGATCTAGAGGGGAGGCCTATGTCCAGCAGTGGACTTTCAATGGCTGATATGATGAATATAACATACATACTTTGGCCGTGTGGTTTCCGGCAGACTAGAATAGAATCACTCCGTCTCTTCCCGTGGATGTCGTACAAGGCGACTAAGGGAAATATATTATCAAATATCGATCAGGCATCCCCAACCCGTTTGGCCAGCGTGAGGAGTGTAGGCCAAATCCTCCTGTCTAGGACGGACGAGAGAGGGTCGTGCTCCTGTAGTGGAGACTAAAATTACCTGATGATGATGATTATAACATACTAGCTGACCCGACACACGTTGTCCTGTCTTCTTAACTATGAATATTGAATTCGAATTGGTTTCGCGCAATCTGTAAAACGACTTAAGTTACATTAGAAAAGTTAATATGGCCGTCCAGTTTTCTGGCTTTTCCGCGCAACTTTTAAGCTATTGCATAGCTTTTATCGCAAACTTTGAGCGCGGCTACCGAATCAAGAAATTCCGTAACGAAAATAAAACCTAACACCCCCCATCTAATATGACCTTTGGACTCGACCTGGCTTAAGAACATTTCCTTATACAATACATACTCGTAATTCGCCCGTGAGTATTATCGAGTCAATGGCGCAGTTGTAAATGTGTGACCAATTTGAACTATCCTTTCTATGTTCGCGCCTCGATGTGGTCATTACTCTTTTTGTAACTTTATTCGATGTTGGTGAATGACTAAAGACTTTTTTTGAACTTTTTCGCTATTATTAGTTTTGACATTCGATTTTGACATCATTATTTTTGACATTATTACTGATTTTGGGATAAAATTTTAATTTAATAAAATAGCTATGCAATAGCTTTACCGCGGCAGTCCCCGAGTGCCACACGTAATCAATGGTACTAGTCAATGGTACTACTGATCCTAAGGGATTTTTTTTTCATAAGAACCTTCTCCTGATAATTGCAAATACAACATAAAAAGAAATAGTGTTATCGGTCCAGCCGTTCACGCGTGATGCCGTGACCAAAGTAAATAGGAATAAATGTTTATATAAATAGACTAGCTGTGCCCGCGACTTCGTCCACGAAAATAAATAATAAAAGAAATAACTATTCCAGTTTTTTTTTTATTATTTATTTAACATTAATAAATATAAATAAAATTTCTAAAATAAAAGTAGCCTAGGTTACCCTCTTATCATTACTAAGTTACACCTTACACCTTAGTTACATCAGCTATCGAAAGTCCCGTCGAAATAAGTGCAGCCGTTTCAGAGATTAGCCGAAACAAACAGACAGACAGACAAAAATTGTAAAAAAAAATGGTATTTTGGTATATGTACCCTGTATACATCCATATGTATTTAGTACAAAACGGTTATTTTAATATTACAAACAGACACTCAAATTTTATTTATCTCTATATATACGAGTATATAATCTATAGAAGTAAATACTAAACGGATAATATTCATTTCAGGGCAGGCGTTCATTTCCTATAATTTCATATCCATTATATATTATTTACTATTATTGAATGGATTAGAATGATGAACTGTATCTACTTAGCCCGTTGATGTCTTTTGTATGAATAGCTAACTAGCCAACTAACCGTGTTAACTAGCCAGCTACCAGCGACTAGCTAGCTACAATATCATCAGGGAACCTAAAGGCTTTTTTTATACTTTGTCGTATAATTTTTGTCTGATGGCAGACAAGCATACGGATCGCCTGATATGAAGCGGTTAACGTAGCCATATTAACGCTCGCATCATAAAATGTCGCTTACGGGCTGTCGTCCCCGCTAATGCCCCCGCTGCCAAGGTAACAACTTCTTCTTTCCAAAAATGGTCCCAATTGAAAATCAGCGCCATCTAGCCCCAAATTTAGCGCAAAGCTTGTATGTTATGGATACTAGACAACTGATAAATGTACTTATTTTTGTAAATAATTAATTATAAATCTTATAATACATAGAAAACACCTAGACCAAGACAAACAAACATGTTCATGTATACAAATTTATTTTTTTATTTATAAATGTTTGTCTTGTGCGGGAATCGAACCCGCGACCTCAAGTCAAAGTTGCCATTGCTAACCATTCGACCACCGAGCTCGTCTAAAGATCCTGGTAAGCCATTTACATCCTATATTATGTTGTTCTGGCTGTATGGCCAGTCGGCAAGGTGCACCACGTGTAGATGAGGTACCTACAAACGCTATTAAATACAACACTACTTACGAAAGAAAGTGATTTTTTTTATACTACGTCGGGTGGCAGACAAGTATACGGCCCACCTGATGTGAAGCGGTTGCCGTAGCCATATTAATACTCGCAACATAAAATATCGCTCGCGCGCCGCCATCTCCGCTGCCAACGCAGCATCTCCTTGTTTTCTGGTGACCTCACTCACTCGCAGGAATACAACAACCCTCAAGGGAATTGTTATTTGGCTGCGGTATTCTGTGAGGTGGAGGTACATTCCCCAGTCGGGTAGCTTACAATAACGCTCCCTACCTCTCTTTTCGTCAGAGCTTCGTTTGTCAGTTAGCAGGGTGCACCGCGTGCAGGAGAAGTTGGCTTTGGTTCAAAGATGTTGATGAACCACTTACAACCCAAAATTTTCCATTTTAAAAATATTCAAATAAATTCGGGCAGTCCGAAAATCACCTTGTCGTCAATCCTTATTCCTTCCACTGCTGGACTGGAACACGGGGCTCCCCTCAATCCAAGGAATTTAGAGCATACTACACCATACTGTTCAACTGCAACTGCACTCAGATATCGAAGAGCAAAAATACTCTTTCCGAGATGGAGGGATGAAAATAAATATTCCTGAACAAATTACGCAATGCCATCTAAACCCAAACTAAGCAAAGCTTGTACTAAATAACTGATATTATATAACACATTTTTTTTTTTGTAAATGCAATAATTTATTATTTAATCTTCATGCACAAAATAACACAGCCGGATTGCGGATTTATATATATATTTATTTATTTATTTATTTCATACAATTATTAGCGTTACAGTTTCCCAATTCGCTTAATAATGTCATAAATCATAATAATAACAAAAATTCTAATCGAAATAACAAACAAAATAATTGGATACATATACAAAAAAAAATTATTATTAGAATACAATACAATACAATACTCTTTATTGCACCAAAAATACAGTACAGTTTTAAAAATAAACACTTAAAGAAATTAAGTACAAAAGGCGGCCTTATCGCTTAGCGATCTCTTCCAGGCAACCTTTGGGTAGAGGAGATATAGGTAGATGGCGCAGCATATACTATATACCTACATAATTATACAATACAAACATACATAAACAAATACACACATAATCATACATACACTACATAAATATATAAATGTACTTATAATGAAAAAGCAGTCAGTGACAAACAAAGAAACATACATAAAGAAGTTAAATAGAGATAAGTAACATATAGTGAATTTTAACGAGATAGAATTACATACATTACAAAAAAATTATAATATATAAGACATGGTGGGTGATCGGGCGATGATAGATATCGGGCGAGGCGAACGGAAGTCGAGAGCGAGATATGAGTAGAAGAATTCAATTTCAGTCGTATGTATGGTCTAAAGTACACTCATTTTTTTTAACTGTTGGGAAACGGGTCTCCCTTCAATGGAAGGGGTTTAGAGCATACTCCACCACGTTGCTCAACTTTTTAACTTAAGGTTAGCGGAGGTCAGTCTTTTCAAGCCGCCTAAAGACCACTGACTTGGTTTTATGACTGGCATCAAACGACAACAGCCGGGACCGACGGCTTAACATACCCTCCGAAGCGCAGAGGAGCTCGAGGTAAACAAACCTATCTATAGACAGGCTATGGCTGACGTTGCTTAACTTGCGTGTTCGATTAGATACACGCGCAACGACGCTAACGAGCTCCTCATCAAAATCATCTATTAAATCATTATTACTCACTCGCAATCGGAAATAACCGTATTAATAACGGCTTTTTTGAGAGCTAGTCAGAAATTTGGCTAAATAAGGTTAATAGCTAACTAGTTTTTTTAACTTGAATCATCATCATCAGGTCATTTTAGTCTCCACTACAGGGGCACGACCCTCTCTCGTCCTTCCCAGGCAGGAGGATTTGGCCTACACTCCCCACGCTGGCCAGACGGGTTGGGGAGGCCTGATCGATGTTAATGTATTTCCTATATAGTAATAATGATATTTGACGAGCTCGATAGCGTAGCGGTCAATCACGCGGCTTCAACACCAACGCTCGTGGGTTCGATTCCCACACAGGACAAACATTTGTGTGCATGAACATATCTGTTTGTGTTGGTCTGGATGTTTTCTATGTATCATAAGTATGTATTTACAAAAAAAAATGTATTTACGTATGTTTATCAGTTGTCTAGTACCCATAACACAAGCTTCGCTTACTTTGGGGCTAGATGGCGCTGTGTATTTTGTCTGACAATATTTATTTATTTATTTATTCCCTTAGTCGCCTTGAGCGACATCCACGGGAAAAGACGGAGTGATTCTATTCTAGTCTGCCGAAAACCACACGGCCAACTTTTTAACTTGAATATATCTTTAAAATTGCTTTTTTTTTTAAATTGGAGGCAGTTCAAAAAGACGAATGATAACAAAATCGGGGGATACAGTTTGGTGTTGCAGCTACATGTCTATCGTATCCATCCAAAATTCAATCCACTGGATAAAATCAATCCAGTGGATTGAATTTTGGTGATCTATCCGATAGATGAAGGATTAAATAATTTATTACGCTAAGTTAGGACTATGGAACATCGCGTGCGGAGAAGGGGGAGCGCTGCCATTTTTACATAATTGTAGTGTAACGTATTCACGTAAAACACGTTATGGGGTGTAGCTGTGTCATGGTCATGTGTTGTACGTGAATACGCTATATGCACTAAAATTATCTCAAAATGGCAGCGGTTCCTCCTCCCCCACACGCGATGTTCAATAGTCCTTACTTAGCGTAATAAATTCTTTGATCCTTCATCTATCCAGTGGTGTGATTGAATTTCGGATGTACAGCATAGATTCGAAACTACAACGCCAAACTCTATCCTCCGATTTTGTTATTATTACATTTTTTGAGACAAGTTCGGTGGCGTAGCGGTCAATGACGCAGCTTCGACACCAACGCTCGTGGGTTCGATTTCCACATAGGACAAACATTTGTGTGCATGAACATGTCTGTTTGCCTTAGTCTGGGTGTTTTCTATGTAGGTAACTTATGTATGTATTTACAAAAAAAAAATGTATTTACGTATGGTTATCAGTTGTCCAGTACCCATAACACAAGCTTCGCTTACTTTGGGGCTAGATGGCGCTGTGTAGATTGTCCAGAAATATTTATTTATTTATATATAAGAATTGACGTAGTACATGTTGTTAAGTTAAGCAACGTCGCCAGTAGCCTGTCCGTGGATAGATGTATTTGTCTCGAGTCTATTCTATCTATTTACGTATGTTTATCAGTTGTCTAGTAGCCATAACACAAGCTTCGCTTCCTTTGGGGCTAGATGGCGCTGTGTAATTTGTCTGACAATATTATTTATTATTTATTTTGGATTGCCCCCGTATGATAGCAAATTTAAATACGTATTCAAGTCAAAAGTATAACATTTGTAATAAAAACGGTAATTTAAAAAAACTAAAAAACCCGACTGCTTTTCTGTGTAATTTGGAAATAAATAAATAAAGTTGATTTAAAAAAAAAATTAAACCGACTTCATTTGGCGAGCGCAGCTTATTGGTGGAATACCCCGGCAGACGCTGCTGCCCGTCTTCCGGGAGAAAAGTTATCGCGTGACACAAGATTCCTTAGTCGCCTTGTACAACATCCAGCGCAGAGCAATGGAGTGGCACAATTTTATTCTGCCGGCTACCATAGGGCAAATTTAAGGGTTTCCCTCGATTTTTCTGGGATCCCATCATCAGACCCTGACTTGGTGAATATGGAAACACCTCGCAATTACCTTTTAAAATAAAAAAAATGAATTTGACCATACGTGCTTATAAAATTTAAGGGTTTCCCTTGATTTCCCTGGCATCCCATCATCAGATCCTGACTTGGTGAATATGGGACCACCTGGCAATCATACCCTTTCAAATAAGAATTATGAAAATCGGTTCATAATTCGCAAAGATATCGAATAACATACATACGAAAAAAATATTCAGTCGAATTGTAACCTCCTCCTTTTTTGAAGTCGGTTAAAAACCCCTAAAACAAGAAAACATGTAGCAGTCGGGAGCCTACATGTGCTCTAAATTGTCTAAGCTTCCATTTTTAGAATGGGTTCCGACTGCTACATGTTTTCTTGTTTTAGGGGTTTTTTATTTCCAAATTACACAGAAAAGCATTCGGGTTTTTTAGTTTATTAAATTACCGTTTTTATTTTATATTTTTTAGTTTTATTTATTTTGATATATGCAATGTCACTCTCACAGTAAATACATATCTAATGACACCCCTCAAGCTAAAATCCATCGAGCCGTCCAGACTGCGGCGCGCATTTGCATTTGAACTTGGCGCCAAAAATACACAATTTTGTTTTTTTTTTTATTTTGACGTACCCAGTGTCACTCTCACAGCAAATAAGAATCTAACGACACCACTCAAGCTAAAATCCATCCAGCCGTTCAGGCTGCAGAGCGTGCCCAACAAAGAACATACATACATACATTTTTATACATACATACATTCTCTCGTAAAACATAACCCTCCTTCTGTCGCAGTCGGGTAAAAAGGTAAGACGACACAAGTAAACCGCTAAAGGTTTAAGGGAGTCAAGTAATAAAAGTGATTGAAAACCTAATGCCTAACTTGATAACCTGATATAGACACACCATACTTAAAGACGAAAACACATACTTTTTAACCGGGCACTGCGACTACGAGATTCAAAAACATCTATTAACAGCAATGTCCTATATTCAAACCTCAAAAATTTAATTACACCTATAAAATATAATCCGTACATGCATATTATAATAAATTTCAAGCAACTTTTACTCTCAAAATATTCTAATACGTTTATAATTACCCTACAATCTAACTTCAAATAAAATAATAAGAGCATTTGACTCAAATTCCCGCGACAAGTAATTTGAACACCGGTGGGAGTGAAAAAAGAAGTCCAAATTTTCGAAATCATAACGCGACCAATTTGAAGAGACCCCTCTCACTACGTTAGGTACATCTAAATATTAAAACGAGAGCGTCATATAGGGTACTAATCTTAATCGGCCGCACATATAAGTAGCAGGTCCAACATACTATACTTTCGAGCCGCGAGACATTTAATTTTACAGTATCAAAACTGAATCGCGAGCTACACAACGTCTTAAAATTTATAAAACAAAAAAAAATAATGGCGTTTAAATATTTCATTTTAATCAGTTGTTTAATAAGTTTTGCGTTTTGTGATGAAGTTACAAAAGAAAAGAATGATGACTTTGACATGTTGAAGTCAATAGAAGACAGAATGGACTCCAAGTTTGGACAGTATGCTGGAGCTATGACGGACTGGTTGAAGAAATTTAATGATAAACATCTAATTAAGAGTGATTTGGGGAGGATGCTGCATTATGAAGACATCAAGCCTAAAGCAGAAGGTAGTGGAAATGGTAAGTCGGTTTTTTAAAGTACTGCATAGAAATGGTGAAAACTGTTATATTTCTAAATATTTTGTTATCTATATATATAAATTTGAATATTTACCTAATATTACAAATTTCAGTATGAGTTTTTTTGCTATTAGGGTTCCGAACCTCAAAAGGAAAAACGGAACCCTTATAAGATCACTTTGTTGTCCGTCTGTCTGTCTGTCTGTCTGTCTGTCTGTCTGTCTGTCTGTCTGTCTGTCTGTCTGTCAAGAATTTCTATGTCGAGAATGCGTGGAGGTATCAAGCTGAAATTTGAACTGTATACTCAGGTCTACGGTCCCATGAAGTTAAAAAAAAATCAAACTGCTAAGTTTACGTAGAAAAAAGTTACGGCCGTTTATTCAGCAAAAAACGCATATTTCGACACACTCAAGGGAATCAAAACCTATAGGGTACTTCCCGTTGACCTAAAACTATGAAATTTGGCAAGTAACATCGTTATAGACTACAAGTACAGGAATAAATCTCAAAACTATACATTTGTAAATAGATCTTAAAAAATAGGGGTCTATATTTTTTATAGGGTGTCGAAATTTCAAATTGAAACTACTAGTTCAAATGGGGTATCATATGAAAGGGCTTGATGTACACATTGCAAATTATATTTTATTTATTTTTTTCGACGCATTATTTCTTATTTATAATGAAAAATATCAAATTTAATAATGATACTACGTACCTACGGAACCCTCGGTGGGCGAGTCCGACTCGCACTTGTCCGGCTTTTTACTCTCAAACTACTCAACCGATCATCGTGAAACTTTGTACACATATTCTCAAAGGTTATTATTAGAAAGGAAATAGGATACTTTTTATTAAAAAAAAAGTAAATGCTGGCGAAGTCGCGCGTGGTATATATAAATAAATCCCTATTTCCCTTGGTCATGACTTCACGCGTAAACGGCTCAAGCGGCTATACCAATTATGCTATTTCTTTTTATTGTAGATATTTGTTATTGTCAGAAGAAGGTTCTTATGAAAGATAAATTAAGAAAGTTGCGCGAAAAATTAGAAAATTTAAGAAAACTGAATGATCATATAACTTTACTAATATAACTTTATATCGTTTGTAAGAACTGTCAGTCATTTGCCAGGCTGCGCGAAACCAATTCGAATTGAATATTCATTATTAAGAAGACAGGACAACGTGTGTCGGGTCAGCTAGTTGATAATAACTCCCCTTTTTTTTTGACGCATCAAGGTAAAACATACACGTGATTTTAAGTTAAACACCCAGTAGTACTAGCTAGTGCCGAAGCAGAAGAAGAAGATTGGATAGTTTGATTTCGAAAATAAAACTTCAGCTGACATTGGTGGTAATTAATAATTGTATGAGTTTTTAGATTAGTATTCAATAACATATTATGTTTAATTATACCTGAATTAATTAACTACCTATCTAATAAAAGAGTGCTCTTCATGTAGGTGGTAATTGTGTTAAGCATAGCCGATAGAGACCCTAGAGCTCTACCAAATAAGCTGAAGATGTTTGATATTAACTTCAAGCTAAGACCTATTTTTTAGGGTTCCGAACCTCAAAAGGAAAAACGGAACCCTTATAAGATCACTTTGTTGTCCGTCTGTCTGTCTGTCTGTCTGTCTGTCTGTCTGTCTGTCTGTCAAGAATTTCTATGTCGAGAATGCGTGGAGGTATCAAGCTGAAATTTGAACTGTATGCTCAGGTCTACGGTCCCATGAGGTTAAAAAAAAATCAAACTGCTAAGTTTACGTAGAAAAAAGTTACGGCCGTTTATTCAGCAAAAAACGCATATTTCGACACACTCAAGGGAATCAAAACCTATAGGGTACTTCCCGTTGACCTAGAACTATGAAATTTGGCAAGTAACATCGTTATAGACTACAAGTACAGGAATAAATCTCAAAACTATACATTTGTAAATAGATCTTAAAAAATAGGGGGTCTATATTTTTTATAGGGTGTCGAAATTTCAAATTGAAACTACTAGTTCAAATGGGGTATCATATGAAAGGGCTTGATGGTACACATTGCAAAATATATTTTATTTATTTTTTTCGACGCATTATTTCTTATTTATAATGAAAAATATCAAATTTAATAATGATACCTACGGAACCCTCGGTGGGCGAGTCGGACTCGCACTTGTCCGGTTTTTTTTATTCAAAATATTCGATCGGTATCGGCTTGAGCATCGGCAGTAGGGCTCCTGAGGTTCTACCGCCAAAGCTGAAACCGATTACTGTCGGTTTTTTTGATTGCGAGAATCAAGTTTCAGCTTAGATTGGTCCTGATTGTGTTTAGTTCAACTGGTAGTCACCCAAAGGCTCTACCGTAAATCGGTATAGCTCTGAATATTTTTAGATTAACTTAAGCCGAAGGCCTATTCTCGGAATCAAAATAATCGATGGGATTCGGCTTCAGCTTCGGCAATGAAGCTTCCGAGTTTAAAAATAAACATTGGCCATTTCTCTAATAAACTTTGATATCTAATAAACTTGAAAAAGATAATAATAGCCCAGTTTCTTCGAGAAAAATATTGTTTATGTAAAAGGCACAATCTGTGGTTTTTCGACGTGAATACGTCTTCAAAATTGCTTCCATGGGGAGGCAATGAAAAAAAAACCGGACAAGTGCGAGTCGGACTCGCCCACCGAGGGTTCCGTACGTAGTATCAATATTAAATTTGATATTTTTCATTATAAATAAGAAATAATGCGTCGAAAAAAATAAATAAAATATATTTTGAAATGTGTACATCAATCCCTTTCATATGATACCCCATTTGAACTAGTAGTTTCAATTAGAAATTTCGACACCCTATAAGAAATATAGACCCCCTATTTTTTAAGATCTATTTACAAATGTATAGTTTTGAGATTTATTCCTGTACTTGTAGTCTATAACGATGTTACTTGCCAAATTTCATAGTTCTAGGTCAACGGGAAGTACCCTATAGGTTTTGATTCCTTTTTTTGCTGAATAAACGGCCGTAACTTTTTTTTACGTAAACTTAGCAGTTTGATTATTTTACAACTTCATGGGACCGTAGACCTGAGTATACAGTTCAAATTTCAGCTTGATACCTCCACGCATTCTCGACGTAGAAATTCTTGACAGACAGACGGACAACAAAGTGATCTTATAAGGGTTCCGTTTTTCCTTTTGAGGTCCGGAACCCCAAAAACGAATGATAACAAAATCGGGGGATACAGTTTGGTGTTGCAGCTACATCTCCATCTAAAATTCAATCACACCACTAGATAGATAAAGGACCAAAGAATTTATTACGCTAAGTAAGGACTATTCAACATCCTGTGCGGGGAAGGGGGAAGCGCTGCTATTTTGAGATCATTTTAGTGCATATAACGTATCCACGTACAACACACGGCCGTGTCCACAACACAGCCACAACCCATTTTCTTCCCTGTGTCGCCCTGCATTTCGTACCTATATACATATAGAAATCATATAAAAAAACAGACATATTCATACGCACATGTTTGTCTTATCCAAGGATCGAAATGCAACCCGCGCAGTCCTAAAGTTGCCATTGCTATGCGATTACCAGGCAAATATGATATTAAGCTATCTGTTTTAATGTCAATATTCGCAGAGCTGGTAAATAAAATAAAATAAAAAAATACATGCACACTGCCTATTCATACACAAGTAACACAAGTCAAACCTTTCAGCGCGCTGTCACGTTTCACTTGGGCGTGTGTACGTTATGTTTTCTTAAATATCTGTTATTTACAGACATCCACTTCTTAGAATTTTACTATACTAGAGCCTCGCCCATGCTTCGCTGTGGCTCAATCTCTCCATTTCCATCTCATTCCTGTAGATTTTCCATACAAAATATGTCCTGACAATATCAAAAAACAATTAAAGCGAAATGTTTTTGAAAATTAATTTTCCTCATTTTTTTCCCTATTTTTTTCTGATACGTAGGTCACACTAAAAGTTTTGCGTAACTTAAAAAAACAACATGTTATAACCAAATATTATCTTTATTGCTTTTCAAAATACTCTACTTTACATTTTAAACATTTTTTCATGCGATCGAACCATTTTTTAAAACCACAGATCTGAAGGCATGTTTTCTACGTGCTGATTGAACGCTATCACTGCCTCTTCGGAGTTGGTAAAAGTGAAACCTCTCATCAGATTTTGGGGAAAATACAGAAATCACAGGGTGCTAGGTCGGGGCTATGTGCAGGATGGGTGACGAGTTGTACTTTTTGGAAAGCTAAAAATGACTTTGTTTTGTTGGCGTGTGTGAAGAAGCGTTGTCATGATGTAGGAGAACGCGGCTTTTTGGTCGTCTTTCGCGAACTTTTTCTAACACCCTGGTTAAACAAATGGTAGAATACCACTCGGCATTAACACTCTTTTGATCTTCAAGTGGAATTGTGCAGATGGGACCCGTAGCTGAGAAAAAAACGCGATCATTTTTTTACCAACGTTTCTCGCCTGCCTCACTTTTGTTGGCCTGTTCTCATTTTCAAACACCCATTCACAAGATTGCTGTTTTTTTCGGGTTCAAAACAATAAATCCACGTTTCGTCTCCTGTGACAATGTCATAAACAGCATTAGAGTGTCCGTGGTCGTACTTCAGTAGTATCTATGAGCACCATTCCACGCGAGCCCGCTACTGACTGCTCCGCTGTCAGTTCATGAGGGATCCAACGACAACAAAGTTTCCGAACTTTTAATTCTTTGTGTAAAATTTTCTGAATTTGGCTCATACCAATCCCCAATAGTCCTCGAATTGTCTCATAGGTAATCCGCGGGTTTTCTTCAATTAGCCGCTTAACAGTAGCCACATTATTTTCGTTGACGGCAGTTGAAGACCGCCCTTCACGAAATTCGTCATGTAAGGAAACCCGACCTCTCTCAAATTCAGCAAACCATCGCCTCACGGTGTTTAAACAAGGTGGTTCTCTCCCAAAAGCATTTTGAAGACGAGCGGCACAGTCTTGCGGAGATAGAGAACTTTTAAAATCATAAAAAATCATCACTCTATAATCTTTTCGACTCAATTCCATTTTCGTTGCGTACCTAGAACTTTGATGTGTGATAAAAAACAATTGACAAATGATTTCCCGCCAATTTTTTTTTATTACTAAGATTGCAACTCGTTTCAAAAAATATAACATTCGAAATTAAAATAGTTCCGATTAGTAGAATTATATTATTGTTACGCGTGATTAATAATCTGTTGTAGGTGCAGTCGGGTTTTTGATTTTTTAAATTAACTTAACTTGTTGAACAACTATTCTACTGTTCGGGATAGAGACAAATCAAAAAAATCAAAGACATATCTTAAAAAAAACATTGCAAGAACACTATTTGTCTCAGTTGTGAATATGTATGTATTTATAGTCGACTAGCAAAGTACCCGTGCTTCGCTACGGTATCACTCCTGATTTGCGTCTATTTTTGTTAAGATTCCAGATATTTCATTTTTTCCCCATAAAGGACTGTTTCATATTGACCATTATTACAAACATGCACCATTTAGGTTAAGACGTCCCGGTAAACAATATTTTTGGCATTCGCACCAGGAGCCAAAATTGCAAAGCTTCTAGGAGAACTTACTCCTGACCAAGCTACATACAACTGATCATGAGAGAAACAGTCCTGTCTCAAGTCAACCCCAGCGACCTTTAGAGACTGCCCCCTGAGCTTTGTTAATGGTCATAGCAAAACACCTTTATGGGAAATTGAAGTCTCTTAAATTGAACGGGGTGGTCTGATGGAATAATAGGAAGGCGGGGTATAAAAAGAGATACCTCAACACCGCATCCCTTACTGTCCTCACTCAACAACTCATCGTTCCAGTTGTTTAATACGTGAACAATGGTGGCACGAACCTCCTGATGATACACCTCCGTTCCATGCAAGTGGTAGATGGATCGGAACAGGCCAGCTCCATCACCTTCCACAGCTATAATGGTATGGGGCATCATCACACCTTCCACAAGTATAAATTTAGTCAATCTTGACGTCATTGTTCAAAAATACCGAAATTCTTATATTAAGTAGGTATACCCCATAAAGTCGGTACTTAGAATTGATTTTTCAGTTAGTTTTCTGCACCAAATGTAGCTTCATTTGAAGGACGCAGTTTTTTTTACGCCCTACGCGCGCGATGGACAACCTCCGTGGCTAACTACTGGATGAGGTGAGCGATAAACCGTCATGGATAACCCCATGGTTTGAAATAATCTCTCGTATCGTATCTCGTATCTTCCATAACGAAAGCATAGCGCGCTGTACAAATGCTAGGTATAGTGCCATCTAGTGATGAGTTAATTAAAATATATATAGAACATTTTTAGACATTTCTTGGCTTGGCGCTGGTCAAAAGTTAATCAGTAACCCATAAACCCTTTTTTTATGAACAACTATTCCACCAAGTCTAAAATCGTATGTGAATCGATTTCCAAAAAGAGGGTTTATTTTTTTTCATCCACTTAGGGGTGAAATTTCGGAAAACTCCGTCTTAGTGCGCGCTTACATTGTATGGGAACACATATCCAAAGTCAGTGGTGTGGGCTATGCGTTGATTAGTGAGTCAGTCAATGAGGACAAAGCCTTTTACTATTTAGCTTTTGGTCGCGGCTTCGCTCGCGTGAAATTCGTGCATTTTAGATTATCCAAGTTAAGTCTAACGCAACGCAACAACCTTCAAGTAGTACCTTTAATTGTACTAAATACGGATGCAAGAACGCCGCGCCGGCCGCCCGCGATTGTACATATAATCACTGATTAACGCCATATACAAATTTAAAAACCTATTAGGATAACACTTCAGTAAACACACAAGTCTTATTCCATCAGCCTAAAAAGGATAAATAAAAGTTTAAAAAAATTACATGATGATGGTCACGTTAGCCACGTTGAGTTTTAAGATCGTTGTTGTTTTCGTAATCAGCGACCCGATAAAATATAAAAACAATAATATCCTTGATGATTTTCAGACTTTTTGAAATTCAACCCAAAAAAAAGGAGTAAAATGGGGTCACTCATTTTACTCCTTTTTTTTGGGTTGAATTTCGAAAAATCCTGAAACACGTGTTCATTAATTTATCTATAGAAATACTCGTGTAAAGTTTAGGATAAAATAGTCTAACTAATCTCATTTCCCTACACAAACTGTGGACCTCTGTTTCACCCTCTTAGGGGTAAAATTTGAAAAATTATTTTAAATAATTTCGTGTCCACTATGTTACATTTTCAAATCGATGCCATTTTCGTAATTGACGTACCAGAAAATCATAGAATCAACACCCATATTGATATTAAGACATTTCAACCCCATCGCACCCCCATAGCGCATAAGGGTGATTTTATGTCACGTCGGCTATGTTGGATTATAAAATAGTTGTTGTTTTCGTAATCAGCGACCCGATAAACCATAAAAACAATACCCATGACGATTTTCAGACTTTTGCCCCTCCATTTTACCCCTTTAGGGGTTGAATTTTGAAAAATCCTGAAACACGTCTTTACTCATTTATCTATAGAAGTACTCGTGTAAAGTTTCGGATAAAATAGTCCAACTAATCTTATTTCCCCATACAAATTTTGGACCCCCGTTTCACCCCCTTAGGGGATGAATTTTGAAAAATCCTTTCTTAGTGCACCCCTAGACGTCATAAGGAACCTACTTGCCAAATTTGGAATCTCTAGACCCAGCGGTTTGGGCTGTGCGTTGATTAGTGAGTCAGTCAGTCAGTCAGTCAGTCAGTCAGTCAGTCAGTCAGTGAGGACAAAGCCTTTTATTATTATAGATATGTATCTAACAATATGTATTTGTGTTTTTTATGATTTGTTATGTAGATTTTTTTGGTTAATGTTCTTTCTTACTGCCTGCTATTACACTTTAAAGAGTCCGAATATCACTTATTGTTATGTTTTTTCTCTCTCTTTCTTTATTAATAAGTACGCACATATTGTAATTATCCGTCAAGTGACTATTTCTCTCACTGTCTATAGGGTCGGCTGGAAGAGATCCCTTGTAGAGATAAGCTCACCTTTGTACACTTTTGATGTAACTATGTTATGATAATTTATATGCAATAAAGAAAAGAAATGCAATAAAAAAAATTAGTCCGGCTGTTCTTTTGAGTTATAAATGGTGTAATTTACCCAACTTTTGAGTTATAAATGGTGTAATTTACTCGACTTTTGAGTTATAAATGGTGTAATTTACTCGACTTTTGAGTTATAAATGGTGTAATTTACTCGACTTTTGAGTTATAAATGGTGTAATTTACCCGACTTTTGAGTTATAAATGGTGTAATTTACTCGACTTTTGAGTTATAAATGGTGTAATTTACTCGACTTTTGAGTTATAAATGGTGTAATTTACTCGACTTTTGAGTTATAAATGGTGTAATTTACCTACTCGACTTTTGAGTTATAAATGGTGTAATTTACCCGACTTTTGAGTTATAAATGGTGTAATTTACTCGACTTTTGAGTTATAAATGGTGTAATTTACCCAACTTTTGAGTTATAAATGGTGTAATTTACCCGACTTTTGAGTTATAAATGGTGTAATTCACCGACTTTTGTGTTATAAATGGTGTAATTTACCCGACTTTTGAGTTATAAATGGTGTAATTTACCCGACTTTTGAGTTATAAATGGTGTAATTTACCGACTTTTGAGTTATAAATGGTGTAATTTACCCGACTTTTGAGTTATAAATGGTGTAATTTACCCGACTTTTGAGTTATAAATGGTGTAATTTACCCGACTTTTGAGTTATAAATGGTGTAATTTACCCGACTTTTGAGTTATAAATGGTGTAATTTACCGACTTTTGAGTTATAAATGGTGTAATTTACCCGACTAAAGACAAGAATTATAGTAAATAATTAATTATTTAATAATTGATTACGGTCAACTTGCCGAATTTTATTTAAATATTAATAAATAAAATTGAATAATCCGACTTTGTTTTAGGTGACAACCCACAGTTTTAGGTCCCCAATAGTGTATATTTAATCATCCGCGGTGCAAGGCAGTTGAGCTTTACTTCACTAGCCATCTCTTTCAAGGCTTTTAATGTCTTAGTTGTCATAGTGCTGTCTCTCGCATTGCTAAAGGGGGAAGCCAAACTCCAAAGCTTCATACTGCTACTTATTTCTTCTCATTAAAATCGTTGTGAGTTCCAAAGCAGCTATAGTTCTACCCCCGGGACTGCAATGGACTTCATTGTTCATTGCCTTTGGTGGTCGCCACTGTTAATCCTGGCTACACAGGAGACACAGTGATGGGAATGTGCGGAGGGTCCCCGCCCCGTCCCGACAAAAAAATCGGTTGTCTGTAAAGTCGGTTTACTGACGATAGTTGAACGTGACAACGTCATAAGAAAATACTGATGGAATGTTTGCATTTTTCAAAAGAAAATTTTAATGGAACGCCTCAGAGCGAGGTAACGCCGCATGAGTCATGTTTTTTCGTGCGTGCAGCCGGCTCCATCGAATTATAAGACGTTGTCACGTCAAAAACCCGACTTTGTTTTATTATTTTTATAATATATATAAATATATAGATTAACACTGTTACAAGTAACGAGTCTAAACCTATGCAAGTAATATATTCAAACAGTCAAATTAAGAGCGAGAGTTATTGCATATCTACATAATATTTCATTTAGAATCCGTTACAATCTGGACAGAATGTAGGTAATGATAGTAAAAGTGTAGTTAGACTCATTACCACTTATTAATGTATATTTTTATACTACGTCGGGTGGCAGACAAGCATGCGGCCCACCTGAAGCAGTTACCGTAGCCATATAAAGTTTATGCTTACTTTTTTACCAAAGTGTGATTATAGCGAATTATGGGTACTAGACAACTGATAAATGTACATTTTTTTTAAATACATACTTATAATACATAGAAAACACCCAGACATGTTCCTGCACACAAATGTTTGTCTTATGCGGGAATCGAACCCACGACTTCGGAGTCAAAGTGGCCATTGCTAACCATTCGACCACCGAGCTCGTCGTCGATGCTTACTTCTTGGACAATTTGTCAAATTTATGAATCGTGCGCCTATTCATATGTATATACAGTATGTTTATACATAATTTTATATCTATTTATATCTATTATATATTTCGTTATTTATGTAATGGGTATGTATAAATAGTTTCTATTGTACTATTTCATATCACTACATAGTATAAAACAAAGTCGCTTTCTCTGTCCCTATGTCCCTTTGTATGCTTAAATCTTTGAAACTACGCAACGGATTATGATGCGGTTTTTTTTAATAGATAGAGTGATTCAACTGGAAAGTTTATATGTATAATATATGCATAACATAGTAGAAAAACACTGATAATTTAGAGGTTTCTAATGTGATGTCGTAAATAAACACATTTTTTTGCTCTTTCATTGCAAACGCTGGCTGAACCCAACGAGATAGATCAAAATAATGTAGTACAGTATTGTTCACCTTAAAATGGTCTACAAAAAAGTTCGCGATGGTATATGTCTATCTCTTAGTGGTAACACACAATAACCGTTATTTTATCCTTTGCTTTTTACAAGAAATAATGCCTTATTTACGAAGCGATTTTAAGCAATACAGAATTAATCCTTATCCAATTAAGTACCTTAAATACATTGCGCATTTAATATAGATCAATATGGCCCTTCACAGAATGTAATTTAAATGAATAGTTTAGAAGATATTACACATTTAAAATGCAGGGACATAACGGCTGTGGCGGTACCGGCCGCGGAGCCGGTGGCGTGTGCCTATAACTGGGGAAGGACTGGATAGGACAAAGCGCAAAGACCTTCTGTAGTACATTTAGTATCAGCATTGCACCCGTGCGAAGCCGGGGCGGGTCGCTAGTTGTTAATAATTTATTTCTGTATTCCGCATTCGTGTATATCTGCTCTTCCCAAAGTATGTCTAGTAGAGAATGCTATTAGCATTAAGACCGCCTATGTACCATTCATCATCAGGTCATTTTAGTCTCCACTACAGGAGCACGACCCTCTCTCGTCCATCCCAGACAGAAGGAGGATTTGGCCTACACTCCCCACGATGGCCAGACGGGTTGGGGAGGCTACGTACCCCTAACTGTTGATAAATAAAGTTTAAATAAATAAATACAATCTACAGAAAGACCAATGACTTGGCTTAACGACTCTCTTTTAATGACAATAGACTTTTTTATTCGCAATCATGTTAACTTTTCAATCATGTTAACGTAAACACACCGACCAAATAGAGAAGAACTCTCATGTTGTGAATTTATAAGATGCGTGTTATCAAATTATCTATCTTATCTGTCGAAGCTCAAGCTAGAAGATGGTCGAATCGTTTCTTCTAAGCCAGAGATCTTCGCAGAGGTGGAGAGATTTTATGGCAAACTCTATGCTGCACATGCACCTGTCCCTACATCAGCTGCTCGTGTAAGTGATCGCCGAGCCCCGCTAACCCGACACGAAACCGAGGATATTCCAGACATCAGCCTGGGTGAGATTAGGATAGCCCTTGAACAGCTGAAAAATGGTAAGGCTCCCGGTGAGGACGGAATTACAACAGAACTGTTGAAAGCTGGAGGAACTCCGGTTCTAAAGGAACTACAACGTCTGTTTGATTCCGTCATTCACAATGGGACCGCACCAGTCGCGTGGACCAGGAGTTTGGTTGTCTTGTTCTTCAAAAAAGGTGACAAAACCTTATTGAAGAATTATAGACCGATCTCACTCCTGACCCACGTGTATAAGCTGTTTTCAAGGGTTATCACGAATCGTCTCGCTCGAAGGCTTGATGACTACCAGCCACCGGAACAGGCTGGGTTTCGTAAAGGCTACAGCACCGTAGACCACATATATGCATTGCGGCAGATTGTGCAGAAAACCACAGAGTACAATTTGCCGTTCTGCGTGGCTTTTGTGGACTACGAGAAAGCCTTCGACTCCATCGAAACTTGGTCTGTTCTGGAATCCTTACAGCGATGCCAAGTCGACCACCGCTATATCGAGGTGCTGAGATGGCTATATAGCGCTGCGACAATGACCGTCCGCGTCCAGGACCTGCAGTCTAAGCCTATCCAGCTGCAGCGGGGAGTACGTCAAGGAGATGTCATTTCCCCAAAACTATTCACCGCTGCTCTGGAAGACGTATTCAAGACGCTGGACTGGAAAAAACGGGGCGTCAGTGTGAATGGCGAGTACATCTCACACCTTCGGTTTGCCGACGACGTGGTTATAATGGCTGAATCGCTGGAGGATCTCAGTCGTATGTTGGTCGATCTCAATGCTGCTTCTCGACGTGTGGGGCTGGGGATGAATTTCGACAAGACGAAAGTCATGTACAACGAGTATGTCATCCCTAGCCCGGTTATAGTAGAGAATGCCTCTATTGAAGTGGTTAATGACTATGTCTACCTCGGACATTCCATACAGCTTGGCCGGGGTAATTTCAACAAAGAGATCGATAGACGTATACGACTGGGCTGGGCAGCTTTTGGAAGGCTTCGGTACATCTTCGCCGCACAGATACCCCAATGCTTGAAGACTAAAGTCTTCAACCAGTGTCCTCCCTGCAATGACATATGGTGCAGAGACTTGGACAATGACCATCGGACTGGTCCACAGGTTAAAAGTCGCGCAGCGAGCGATGGAGAGGGCTATGCTCGGGGTTTCTCTGCGGGATCGAATCCGGAACGAAGAAATTCGACGGAGAACTAAAGTTGTCGACATAGCCTTCAGAGTTTGCAAGCTGAAGTGGCAATGGGCGGGTCACATCTGTCGAGTAAGTGATGGCAGATGGGGGAGGAAGGTATTAGAGTGGAGGCCGCGCGTAGGACGACGAAGTGTTGGGCGCCCTCCCTCTAGAAGGTCCGATGACCTAAAGAGAGCGGCTGGAAGCGGCTGGATGCGGAAGGCGGAGGATCGTATCTGGTGGAAAGCATTGGGGAAGGCTTATATCCAGCAGTGGGTAGATACAGGCTGATGATGGTGATGATGATGATGTGTTATCAAAATTATACGGCTTACTTGCTCACATTTTGAAGTGAGCAACCTCGCTAATTTCGATATGTAACACGCATCTGGTAAATTAACAATATGAAACTTTTTCTCAATTTGGTCGCCTTGCAAATGTTTGAATAGGCACTCGGTTCTTCGAGTCCCGTAAATGTTTTACTCGACACTCGTTTCGTTCACCTGAAGACGTTTCCATTCAATTGTAACATATAACGTATGGAGTGGTCCTCAAGTGATTGAGTGTTGAAAATACGTGAAAAATTCCAATCGAATGCTTCAGTCGCTACCATATCGCAGCATTTCAACATTATAAATAGTAAATAAATAAATATTCCTGGACAAATAACATACGGTCTTCATTCCCAAACTAAACAAAGCTTGTACTATGGGTACTGGATACTTAAATACATTTTTTTTTTTTGTAAATACATACATATACATAGAAAACACTCAGACTAAGAGAAACAGACATGTTAATGCACAAAAATATATGTCTTATGCGGGGATCGAACCCACAACCTCGGAGTCAAAGTGACCATTGCTAACCATTCGACCACCAAGCTCGTCATTATATTATTCGTACCTCAACAGCTGGATAAACAATAAACATTTGTAAGAGTACGTTCGACGTTCTTAACTTAGATTACTCTCACACAAGTATGATGTCATCAAGCTTCTCAGTTTTATTTTAACTTATTATTTATCGTGCAACATGGTTTACAAACTGTGTTTGTTTAAGACTTGACCTAGACACTTCTATGCATACACAGCCATCAACACTGTTTACTGTTTAGTATTTGAATATATGTATTGCAAATTGAAAGGTGAGAGTCGTCCGAAGGAAAGTGCGCTATATAAGGTGAACAGTTTTTGAAATACAAATTTGTATGGAAAACAGGAATGCGATGGGAACGGGGACGATTGAGTCACAGCAAAGCGTGGGCGGACCGCTAGTAAATAAATAAATATTCCTGAACAAATTAACAGCACCATTTAGTCCCAAATTAAGCAAAGCTTTTACTATATAGGTACTCTCTATATAACTGATAAATATACCTATATTTTATTTTAGATACGTAATAGGTAGGGGAAAAAGTCTTTTCGCATTATAGTATGTATGAACTTGTAATAAAATCTCTTTGGTTATACCATTGGTATCTAGCAGGTTTTGATATCTTTAAAAAGTTTAAATTTTAAAAAAGATAATTCCAAATTCAAATTAGGTAAATGTGTGATTTTCATTTGTTTTTTTTACTGTCAAGATGAGTGAATCTAATGAAGAAATTCGATACATTTTAAAATTTTACTACAAAAAAGGTAAAAATTCAACGTAAGCTACGAAAAAAATTTGTGACGTTTATGGACCTAGTGCAGTGTCTGTGAGAGTAGCACAAATTTGGTTTAAGCGTTTTCAATCCGGATATTTTGATGTCAAAGATGCACGTCGCTCTGGTCGCCCTGTTACGGATAAAATGGATGCCATTTCTGAAAAAGTGGAGCAAGATCGGCATATCAGTAGTTACGACGTAGCTGAAGAACAAGGAATTGACCACAAAACAGTTTTGGCGCATAAAAAGGTCGTGGTCAAAGGCCGGCCAGGCTTCACAGACTCTGGCGAAACCCGGGTTAACCCGCAACAAGGTGATGCTGTGTGTATGGTGGGATTGGAAGGGAAGATATTCATTATGAGCTGTTACCGCCAGGCAGGACTATCGATTCTGAACTCTACTGTGAACAACTGATGAGATTAAAGCAAAAAGTTGAGAGAAAGCGGCCGGAATTAATTAATAGAAGGGGTGAGATTTTTCACCATGATAACGCTAGACCTCACACATCTTTAGCCACTCAGCAAAAATTAAGAGAGTTTGACTGGGAGGTGTTAATGCATCCGCCGTATAGTCCTGACCTTGCACCTTCTGATTTCCACCTGTTTCGGTATCTTAAGAATTCTTTAGGCAATGTCAGGTTAACATCACGAGAAGACTGCCAAAACCACTTGTCGCGGTTTTTTGAACAGAAGTCCCAAAATTTCTATAGTAATGGGATCATGTCTCTACCTACAAGATGGCAAAAAGTTATCGAACATAATGGCACCTACATACTTTAGTTAAATGTAAATAAACTTTATTAATAAAATGTTTTGAATTTTCATATAAAATACGAAAAGACTTTTTCCCCAACCTAATATAATACATAAAAACACCCAGGCCAAAATAAACAGACATATTCTTACACGCAAACGTTTGTTTATGCGTCTATTTTAAAACCATATCTTGTTTTATTCCTGAAAATATGTTTTGAAATCGACTTTAAAGTGCTGAACCGATTTAGACAAATTATTGTGATGGACAACCACGGGTTAGGTTAGATTAAGTCTAGCACTGCGCGTGGCTCGACACGCATTTGGCCGATTTTTTTTTATAACTTACCAACTAAACAATACAAGTGTTTATAATGTTTGATTCATATTTAAATGATTTATTTTGCTGAAAACATAGGTATGAATAAAAGATCCATTATACCTTTTTCAACAATTTAGGCAAGCAAAATGTCAAAATTAATAGTAAATTATTTATAAATGTGATATACGTACTGTACGAATGTACTATACAATAATTACTGATCCATAGATAAGATATCTTCTACAGTCAAGTAAACAAAGTGTAGCACACAACATAATTACTAATTTTACTTAAATTCTTTAATGAAAATTTTGATTATATTAACATTACAATGCAGATATAATGAACTAAGTCATGGTACGATGTGCGAGTTTCAAAATTTCGTTTTTACAATTTAACATTTTTTGTAACTTTCACCCTTGATTATTATACTATTTAACATAATTATAATTTAAGAGTTTGTTAATAATGCCTTCATGGCGTCTTACAAATTGAGATGACGCATTGATGTACTGAAATATTTCATTCTGTGGGCTAGTAACTTACTAGTCCGAATTCTAGCCCACGGGGCCGAAATCGAGGTTGAGTGGAGCGAGTAGATTCGCTGAGTGTATGTTTTCCATTGATTTCAATGGAAAATGTATTTGATTATCATGCCTCAAGGACATGATCGATATCAATTTTTTTTCGACATAAACCTCAAGCATGTCGAGGTCTTTAATTGTGACAAGTATCATCAAAATCGGTTCGGTGGTTTTGGAGCCTATTCATTTTCAAGCGTGACTTTTGGCGTATGTAAGCGTTCCACTCAACATAAACGCGCACTGCTCCGGGTTGCCCTTTCATCTCATAATGCCAACAGCTCGCGAATAGTCAACTTATTAAATTGCCAACTTCGCGAAATTGCTACTTCTCGGAATGTATTGGAAATTTTAGAATACCATTGCACTCTTGCGTCTAATTCTAAGTTATTTTGAAATGTAGTCATTATGCGAAGTTTGCATTGCGAGCATTAACGTGTCAGGACGTTGGCCTGCCGAGAAGCTGGCAATCTGATAAGTTGACCATTCGCGAGCGGTTGGCATTTTGCGAAGTTGCCATTATGAGCTGAAAGGCTGGTTGCTTCTCTTAATTAAACATCTAAAGCCTATTTTAATATATCCAACTGTATTTAGGAAATTTAGACGAATTTCTGTTCCGTATACCTATCTTATCCTCGTCGTATCGTATCCTCCCCAACCCGTCTGGCCAGCGTGGGGAGTGTAGGCCAAATCCTCCTTCCGTCTCGGACGGACGAGAGAGGGTCGTGCTCCTGTAGTGGAGACTAAAATGACCTGATGATGATGATGATGATGATGATGATACCTATCTTATATATGTTACAGTCAAAACTCATAACTGGTCAAAACTACTTATTACTGCAAAAATCGGCAAAAAATCATTTTGATTAAAGTCCTTAGTAAAAAAAATGGGATGTGGCTGTGAATGAACACGATCGTGTGTTGTACCAGAATACGTTATATGCACTAAAATTATCTCAAAATGGCAGCACTTCCCCCTCTCCGCACGCGATGTTCCAGAGTCCTTACATAGCGTAATAAGTTCTTTGATCCTTCATCTATCCAGTGGTGTGATTGAGTTTTGGATGCAGTTGATAGATTTGTAGCTGCAACACCAAACTGTATCCCCCGATTTTGTTATCATTCGTTTTTTTTAATTGCATGTCTATGGATGCAATTTTAAAGAAATTTCGCGTCAAAAATGATACTGAACTGGTTTTAAAGTAAACGAGTTGATAACACGTTGAGCCGGCTATATCGTTTACATACAGCAGCCGACTTTGATCCCAAATCCGACGCCCTCCGGCTAATACGGTATAAGGCCATACCTGCTGCAAAGCAGCGCCACTTGAGTGAAGAATTAATTATTCGCTAAATACACAACGGATTAAAAAAACCTGTGTTATTTTATCTTAGAGTGGGTCCAGTACTGCAGCACCGGTGACACGTCGACCCTCATGGATCTTTTGTATTCTCCCTAATCCTTTAGTCACTCTCCCCTGACTGTCTGGACACATGTTCCATGTACTTCAGTATGCCGCTTATTGGGAAGAGTCTGTAGTCCTCCAGGTCCGGGTATGCCTTTCCTAGGATTTCCATTCGTTTGCCGGCTAGGGCGTCACATCGACACATCAAGTGTTTCATGGACTCATTAGACCCTTTGCATGTTCTGCACTCTGGGCTATCAACACGTCTCATTTTGAAAAAATGTGTTACACGATTAACCAATTGAAATTAAACTGAATATAACCCCCGTTAACTTAATTCTATGTATCCCCATTTTTTTTAATAACGCATAAAATTGATAAAAGCGATCGGAGCGGGCGAAACGCTTACATACACCAAAAAGTCACTTTTGGAAATGGATAGGCTCCATAACCACTGAACCGATTTTGATGAATATTGTCGCAATTAAAAACTCATGCATTTGACTGATGAGGTTTGTGTCGAAAAAAATTGAGATTGATCATGTCCCTGAGGAATGATCATCTAATACATTTTCCATTCAAATCAATGGAAAACATACACTCTAGTTATTTTTATTTTATATATATAGACGAGCCCGGTGGTCGAATGGCTAACAATGTTCATCTTAGACTCCGGGGTCGCGGGTTCGATTCGAGACATAAGATAAATATTTGTGTGCATGAAAATATTGGTCTGGGTGTTTTATGTGTATTATACGTACGTAATTACAAAAAAAGTGTATTTAAGTATAATATCAGTTATCTAGTATCCATAGTACCAACTTTGCTTAGTTTGGGACTAGTTGGCCGTGTGTAATTTGTCCAGGAATATTTATTATTTATTTATTATATTATATACTATATTATACCTACCGAACGAGTTGGTCCAAGCTTACTGCACACTCTGAAATATTCACTTTTCAGTTACTGATTGAACTGTAGTGAGTGTCACTTGTATTTAGTGATATGGTAATAATATTTATCTAAAAGCCACCATTTTTAATTGACATTACGGCTAATAATATATAAGATAATATAAGACTAAGAATTATAAATTCCACATTTATGATATAGGTATCGAATTTGATAAGCGAATTTTATTTGTTTAATTTGTTTAAAAATATTGTTATGTTTTATACAACTAAAACATATAAATTTTGGGCTGTATGTAGTGGTTCATTAACATCTTTGAACCAATGCCAACCTCACTTGCATGTGGTGCACCCTGCTGATTGACAAACGAGGCTCTGGCGAAAAGAGAGGAAGAGCATAGCGTATTTTTTAAGTTACCCGACCGCGGAAGTAGGTCCACTTCCAGGAAGAACAGAGCATGTGGGTCACCTGATGGAAAGCATTCATCACCGCACATGGAGATCAGCAACACCAAGCGTTTCGTTGCCAGCCTTACTCCTTCCTTTATTTATTTATTTAAACTTTATTTACCACAATTTAAGGGTACATAGGCGGTCTTAATGCTAAAAGCATTCTCTACCAGGAAACCTTTGGGAGTGCAGATATACACGAATGCGGCATTAAAAATAAATTAACAACAATATAGTACAGTACAACAGAAAATATACATACATACACATTACATAAATACAAAATATATGATACATATAACATAATATAAACATACATATACATAATGAATAGGAGGATTCATAGTTTTGGTAAATTGTCCAAGAGGTGAGCATGAACTTTATTTTTGAAGTTAAATTTATTCGCGATTCTTCTGATGCTATCGGGTAGCGCATTCCAGAGTCGTGAAGATTGTAAAGTGAAAGAGTTTGATATAAAGCCAGTACGAAAGAGCGGGGTAGTAAGCGCAATGGAGTTGTCAGATCGAAGCTGTCTTTCGTGAGAGTCACAAAGATGTTGAAACTTACATTTCAAATATTCAGGGGAGAGAGAATTATTCAGAATAGAGTGAAGTGAACAGAGCAACCTCTTATGCCTGCGCTGACGAATAGGAAGCCATGCCAAGTCCTTTCTGGTGACCTCACTCACTCGCAGGAACACAACAACCCTCAAGGGAATTGTTATCTGGCTGCGGTATTCTGTGAGGTGGAGCTACTTCCCCAGTCGGCCAGCTTGAAAAATACGCTATGCCCTACCTCTCTTTTCGCCAGCGCCTTGTTTACCAGTCAACAGGGTGCACTATGTGCCGGTAAGGTTAGCTTTGCTTCAAAGATGTTGATGAACCACTTACACCCCAAGTCACCCTAGCCGTGTTTTTCATCATGAGGTCATTTTAGTCTCCACTACAGGAGCAAGACCCTCTCTCGTCCGTCCCAGACAGAAGAAGGATTTGGCCTACACTTCCCACGCTGGCCATACGGGTTGGGGAGTTAGTAGTCGTGTTGTTAACCTATACTTAACACTTATTCTAGTTAAACTTAACCAGTATACGTATCTATTGTTGCAGAAATAGAAGGTCGCAGTGCAAAGAAAATGGCAGCCCTCCTACCCCTGATCTTCCACATTGGCATGGCGGCTGCGTGGATGCTGATGACCACGATCCTCACTGCCAAGTCTGTAGCCATCGGTATAACGCTCCTGGTGTTGAAGATTGCTGTTGGTTCTGCTAAGGTATGACTTAAGATATTTCTTCAATTCAAGTGGGGAGGGAGGGGGTTGCGGCCATATTGGCGTACAACTTCCACTGTCGTACCGTTTCACAGTCAAAACTATTCCACTTTGGTACTATATTGAGTCTATACTCGACGAGACGAGCTCGGTGGTCGAATGGTTAGCAATGGCCACTTTGACTCGATACCTGCACAAGACAAACATTTGTCTGCATGAACATGTCTGTTTGTCTTTGTCTGGGCGTTTTCTTTGTATTATATGTATATATGTATTTACAAAAAAAAATGTATTTAAGTATTATACCAGTTATCTAGTACCCATTGTACTGCTTTTCGCTTAATTTGGGACTAGATGACGCTGTGTAACTTGTCAAAAAAAAGAAAAGAAAGATACTGTACCCATGTAGAGTACAGAGTAGGCTTTCTTTGGTGGGGTAGGCGCTTTCTGGGCGTGAGCATGCCTTACAGCTTCGGTACCTGTCATGGATTTCAGGAAGCCAGCTATCTGGCGACCAAGTGTTAGTACAGTCACACTACTCATACAGTTCCAGTACCCATCATGGAGATTAGGAAACTGAGCGAAGGTCGCCACGAGCTACTCCACTTAAGTAAAACTTAAACGTAAGACCTATTTTTCGCTTGGGTGACACAATGATAGACTAAAGTATTTTATATAGCAAAACTAAGTAAACTTATTTCAAACTTATTTCCATATTTAATGTGTGTGAAAATTTATAACAAAATACCAAGTGACATTAAATGCGTAAAAAAACCTGAAGAATATTTATTAAAAAATTACTTAAATAATAAAAAAATTACTTAATAATTATATTACTTAAAAAAATATTGATTTCTAAATGTTATAATTTAATTGACGAGTTCTTTAATGATAATCATATAAAATAAATAATATTGTTAATAAATTGCATAAAAACTGACATTGAAAATTTGCCTATTAATTACCTATTTTTAAATTTAAATAAAAATTGTAATATATTTTAATCAAAAATTTTAGATTAATTTTTGATTACATTGCTTTGCCCTATAAACAGGGTTCATGGTTGTGACCATTTTATTTATATAATAACCTTGTACTATAATAACATGAAATGCAGTAAATAAATAAGGAACTGTAATTACAGCAGGACACTAGCTAAATTATATTATAGTTAAATTTTGACCGCTTTTCTTTGTACGAATTAAGCCTACGTCTCAGACCATACCGAAAGCAAACGATTACCAAAAGTCTTTGACTCAATTTGACTCATCTGAGTTCAACTTGACTCAGAGTAGTTCAACATATTTCAACAAGGTTTGGCCTAACTGAGCCAATATTGACTCTGCGTAGTTCAACATCATTCAAAAAGGGTTTGGCCAATTCTCGTAATTATTTTGCGATCGCAGAATGAACGTTGACCGAATTGATATTGAATTGTGAATTTACTAAAATTATATATTTGATTTAATTAATTAATTATTATCAATTCTTAATGTTGGTAACAATACATTCAATAAAATTCTGATAATATTAGGACTAATAATAATTAATAAAATTATTGAGAAAACAAATAATAAAATTAAAATAATAAAACGATTTAAATTTAACTCGGAACTTATACTATAAACTTTTCTATAATAAATTACAACAGAAGAAATTAACATAACAAATATTATAAATAATAAAGATAATTAATCTAATAAAATTGATAAAGTTTGTTTAATTCTCGGTTTGATTTCGATATACTCCCACTTAAATTGAACTTTGAAGTTTCATACTACGACAGAAGAATATCAAATTTGACATTTATGAGATTGTGATTACATCGTAACGGTATTTTGACTACATTTTATTTACTAGAATTGAATTGAGCTCAAGTTGAGTCAGCGAAGTTCAGCATCATTCTACATGGTTTGGCCCACCTGAGTTCATCTTGACTCAACGTAGTTCAACATCATTTAACATGGCTTGGCCTAAAATTGATTTAGGGGTGTAAAACATCTTCGAACCAAAGCCAACTTCACCTGCACGTGGTGCAGACAGAGTGCAGGGCGCTGCTGACTAACAAACGAGGCTCTGGCGAAAAGAGAGGTAGGGCATAACTTAGTTTTAGGCTGCCCGACTGGGGAAGCACCTCCACCTCACAGACTACCGCAGACAAATAACAATTCCCTTGAGGGTTATTGGGTTTCCGCGCGTGAGTGAGGTTACCAGAAAGAAAGGAAGGAGTATAGGCCGGCAACAGATCGGCGACCCCTTGGTGTTGCTGATCTCCATGGGCGGTGGTGATTGCTTTCCATCAGGTGACCCACATGCTCGTTTGCTCCCCTCTCATATAAAAAAACGATTTTCACTTTTGATACAATCTGTCTTAAAACGATTTTCATTATTAAATATCTTTACTATAGCCCTCTATACATATCATTATAAGAAGTGTACCCACTTAGATTACTTCCTTTCCTTTCACAAGAATCGAGTAACGAAAAAAACTGGAAGTTCTAATGGAGTGGTTGACCGAGCTCTATATACATACAGCGGATTTGGAACTCCGCTAGGGTTGCCAAGGCCAACCTTATTCCATTGATTATTTATTTATTGTTTATTTATTTATAGAAGTAAAACTTCTTTACGCACGTACTTGACTTGGGGAGTAAACTGGTGAATGCGTGACAAGAGCGTTACGAAAAGTGTGATCGGTAGAGGCGAACGGAAGTTGAGAGAGAGAGAGATAGCGCATTTTTTTTTTAAATTACCATTTATACAAAATATTTTACATTAATTTCTCATTCACAAAGATCCACATAGGTTCAGAATAGGAATGAGTGTTCGACGATCATTCACACATATATTACTTTAAAATAAATACGCTATCGGGTAATAATTACATTTCAAGATCACACAAGAAACAAGTCTACCCTAATTAATTCGTAGCCGACCACAGCGAGCGCTGTCCGACCGCAGAGCTAACTTCACAGTCAGGCAAATACAGGCTGTTATAATTTTACTAATAAGTGCTATTTAAGTTTACGTTTTAAATTTGTTGGTGTAATGTTTTTTAACCTCAATATCTAGGTCGTTAATTAATCGCGGAATTAAATATGACTTAGATCGTTGACCGTATGTATTATTTATTTTAGGTATTTTAAGTGTATTTTTTGTTATTTGTCTGGTAACTGTTTTATGTTCTATCGGTTTTTGAAATTCCTTAGACACTATTAAACAAGTTTTCACGTAAAAAAAAGTATTAAAAAGTTTACTTTCTGCGTTTCGCTCATTGAGCCCTTTCATTTGATACCCATATCAAAGGGATACTAATATTGGAGTTTTAAATAGCCATTTTGCAGCAGCCGTCATACTGTTTTAAAAATGGCGGCGTTTTTGTAATCGTGCATTGTCGAGAATCAAATGAGTATGCCAAATTTCAGCTCAATCGAATACTGCCACAGCATAAGCAATAGTACTACGTACAGTATGGCCTCTCCCTGTCGCTCTCTCGTGTCGACCTAAACATCGTGTAGAAACAGTAAACATCACACGGGAACAAAACAACAATAAACAGTAAACAAAGTAAAGAAAAAATATATATAATACTGTTTTTATCAGCATAACTAATAACCCGCGGCATTATTCGTTGGTCATTATTTAAATTAAACTTCTTTTCCCGTGGGAATTACATCTTTTTCAGGTGTAAAAAGTGACCAATGTCACTCTCCAGATCTTAAACTATCCCCGTAAAAAAATATGTCAATACATTGACTTCTTTCGATGTGGAAGAAGACAAACAAACAATAAAACAAACACACTTTAACATACATAATTAAATTTGTATATATTTATTAATTGGTAGATTAAACACAACCCTAGGTGATTAATTGATTATACAAAAAAGTCTTCGACGGTGCTTACGCCCTGCGTTTTTAGAAAAAGTACATACGTAGCAACCAGTTTTATTTTTTTATTTTGTTTTATGTCGCTGACGACCTGAATTTGACGGACAAACGAGTCTAAGGAGAGTTTTTATAAGTTCAAGTACATATCTTAGAATTCGACCCCACAGTGAATAGTTTTCATAGTCTATGGATTGTTAAATGAGATATCTGCACATTGTCCTCTTCACGCTCCTTTTAAAAAAGCCTTGTCTACTAGTTGATATTATTATATTTCATTAAAACTTTTTTCTCTTGGGAAAAGGATGCTTTTTCGGGGATGAAAAGTTGGTTATAAAAAAAACAAGTCAATTGATTCGTTCCTTCAGACGAGATTGTAGTAAAACCTTGTTAGTATATTTATATTCTTCTTTATATACTAATAAAAAAGAAAAATACACCTGTCTTAATTTAAAATGTACTGTTTACGTTAGTTACGATTGAATATATGTTTCTTGAGAATAAACTCCATAATTTCTTATTTTTGCCTAATCAATATTCAACATTCGTTATCAGCACGAAAGACAACATTTAAAATATCTTATTTAAATAAAGATAGTTTTGTGAAGAATGTCTGGAACAAATTTTCAAGGAATTTCAATGTTAAAAAATCGTGATGATTATTCGTGTTGGAAGTTCAAAGTAAGAATGTTACTTATACACGAAGATCTTTGGAATACCATAGTTGGGTATTCAGATGATGATAAAACACCAATTGAAACGCGTGTTCGTAATGACCAGAAGGCACTTTCAAAAATATGCTTGACGGTTGATGGTACAGCTATTACTCATGTGAGAACAGCAACTACTGCGAAGGAAGCGTGGGTTGCATTGCAGAAAGCATACGAAGATCGTGGTATGGGAAGAAGACTGGCGTTAGAGCGGAAACTCTACAGGTATTCCCTTTCCGATTTTTCTGATATAGAGACCTATATAAATGCAGTTATGTCAACTGCTCAGGATCTTGACGATATTGGAAAAAAGATTGATGATGGCTCTCTAGCTGCAATTATACTTGGTGGTTTGACATCACGATATGAACCGTTGATTATGGCCTTAGAAAATGCGAATGTAGAAGTGACCTGTGAATTAGTAAAAGCAAAATTACTTAATGAGATGTCGAAAAATACTCAGCAGGAAGATGTAACAGCGCTTCGTTCGACTAATTCTAAAACTCAAAAGAAGAGGCCAATCATTTGCTTCAAGTGTAAGCAACCTGGACATAAGAGTCCTGAGTGTCCACTGAAAAAGGACAAAAAGGCACTTATTATTACAGATAAGAAAGTTGACGACGTGAGTACATCAGGATGCGCCTTAACTGTATGTTCTTCGACAAGTCGTAAATGGTTCATTGACTCAGGAGCCTCTTCACATATGACTCCTTATGTTGATTGGTTGGATTCTTACAGACGCGTTGAGACTGGAACAATAACAGTGGCAAACGGACATAAAGTAGCTTCTGTAGGTATTGGTGAAGTAAATATTAATACAGACTCTAAATTTAATAAAATAGGTAATGTAGTTCATGTACCAGATTTAAACTGTAATTTGCTTTCAGTACAGAAAGTTGTAGACAAAGGGTGTACTGTGATATTTGATAAAAGCGGTTGTAATATTTATGAAGATAAAGATGTTAGGTATAATGGCAAAGCAATTTTGCATGGTTCTCTTTATGGTGGAATGTATTGTTTAGATTGCTCATTTAATATACCAAAAAATGTTTCAGCTTTTAATGTGAACTCTGACACTGAGAAATTTCAGCTTTGGCATAAGCGGCTGGGACATCTCTGTCGAATTGGCATGGATCTTCTCAAGAAGGGTCTAGCTGTCGGCGTGGAGTATACAGAAGTTGATAAACAACCGTGTATATCTTGCATAGAAGGTAAGCAAGCTCGCAAATCCTTCAAACCCTTAAAATACAAAAGAGCTACTTCAGTACTCGAATTGATTCACACAGATGTATGTGGACCAATGTCGGTAACCTCCTTTAAAGGTAGTAAATATTTTATCATTTTTATAGATGATTATACACGTTTTATATTTTTATTTTGTATTTCCTCTAAGACGGAAATCAAAACAAAATTTAGTACTTTTCAATCTCTTGTAGAGAGACAGACTGGTGCAAAAATTAAAACTTTGCGATCAGATAATGGTACGGAATTTGTGAACAAAGAAATGACTGATTATCTGAGTTCACAAGGTATCGCTTTTCAAACGACGACTCCTTATAGTCCACAACAAAATGGGGTTAGCGAACGCTGCAACCGTAGCATTGTTGAGAAGGCTCGTTCTATGCTATCTCAAGGCTCTCTCCCAAAAGCATATTGGCAAGATGCTGTTGAGACGAGTGTTTATTTAAAGAATCGATCTCCACATCGCGCGCTTTCCGGGAAAACTCCTTATGAAATGTGGAATGGTACCAAACCTGATCTGTCTCATTTGAAAGTATTTGGATGTAGAGCATTAGTTCACGTTCCTTCATGTCAAAGAACTAAGTTGGACATGAAAGCAACTGAACATATCTTTGTTGGTTACTCTGAAGATCCTAGAAGTTATTATTTTCGTAATGCTGTAAATGTAAGAAGACTAGTAAAATCAAGAGATGTTACTTTCTTTGAAAATAACTTCATAGGATTGAAAGAAAATTCAAATGCAGAAGAGACTGTAAATGTAAATTTATTTTCACAGAGTTCTTCTTTAAATCAGACTACGACTTCTTCAATCGGGCGAAGTGAGGTAGTTGATGACTCGGAAAATGATTCGTTTGAAGACAGTAGTGAAATAATCATCGAGAAACCTGAAGTTGGGAGTGGTGATACTGTTGAGAGAAGGTATCCTCAAAGGGCACGTAATGTCCCAGATTTTTTCTCGTACAATACTCTTCTCTTTAACAACGAACTTTGTGATGATCCGTTAAGTTATCATGATGCTATTACTGCAAGTGACAAAGATAACTGGATTTCAGCAATGGAAGAAGAGTATAATGCTTTACTTAATAAGCATACTTGGACTTTAGTAGACAAACCTACTGATAAAAGTTGTATTCCTTGTAAATGGGTTTACAAACTTAAGCGAGATGCAGATGGTAACGTAGTGAGGTACAAAGCTCGCTTAGTAGCGAAGGGTTTTTGTCAAAAGGAAGGTGTAAATTACTACGAAACCTTTTCGCCAGTAGTTCGTAACTCATCACTACGAACTCTGTTAGCTCTTGCAATACAGGATAACTACAAAGTACGACATTTGGATGTGGATACAGCCTTTCTCAATGGTGACTTGGAGGAGGAGGTATTCATGTTGCAGCCTGAAGGATTTGTTAAAGAAGGAGAGGAACGCAAAGTTTGTAAATTAATTCGATCTTTGTATGGCTTAAAACAGGCCCCAAGAGCTTGGAATAAAAAGTTGAGAGAAACTTTGTCAAGTATTGGGTTCATACAAACTCCTTCGGAACCTTGTGTTTTTACTAAGAATATTTCGAATAAAGACTCCTTGGTTCTAGCTGTCTATGTCGATGATATTCTCTTACTGTATCGAAATGACATGACACTAGTCAATTTTAAATGTCAAATCGAAAAATTCTTTCCTATAAAAGATTTAGGACTCGTAAATTATTTTACTGGAATTAATATAAAGTTTACCGAAAGTGAAATAAAATTAACGCAAAGTACGTATATAGAGTCTTTGCTGAACAAATACAATCTTAAAGGTTGTAAAGGGGTTAGTACGCCCCTTGCCCAAACGAAGCTTGAACCTAGTACAGGTGAGTGCAATTATCCATATCAAGCTCTTATTGGATGTCTTATGTTTCTGGCGGTGAACACGAGACCTGACATCGCCTATACTGTTAGCTACTTGAGTCAGTTCAATACCAAATTTGACGAGACTCATTGGAGTGCAGCTAAACGCTGTCTACGATATCTGAGTGCAACTAAAAGTGTTGGAATTACTTACAGTAAAGATAAGGATATTCAGCTACGGGGATATTCTGATGCAGATTGGGCTAACTGTCCAATGGATCGACGGTCATACACTGGCTTCTATTTTGAACTTGCCGGGGGTCCGATATCTTGGGAGGCACGCAAACAGCCTACCGTTGCATTGTCTTCAGCTGAAGCCGAGTATATGGCCTTAACGTCGGCCGCAAAAGAGGCATGCTTTCTAAAAAGGTTCATTTCGGAAATAACATGTAAGTCGCCTAATGTTATTATTTACTCAGACAGTCAAAGTGCGCAAAAGCTAGCGTCCAATCCAATCCACCATAATAGAACGAAACATATTGATGTTAAGTTTCACTTTATTAGAGACAAAGTAAATGACAGGGTTATAGAACTTAGGTATATGCCCACAGATAAGTTACCAGCAGATGTTCTTACGAAAGCGTTAGGTCCAGTTAAACACTCCAGATGTTTAACGTATATGGGTGTAACTTAGTTACGTAGTTTGTATTCATTTATTTTACTCTTGTCTCCTATTTATATCTATTATTTTTCTATTTTATTAAGGGTGGATGTAGTAAAACCTTGTTAGTATATTTATATTCTTCTTTATATACTAATAAAAAAGAAAAATACACCTGTCTTAATTTAAAATGTACTGTTTACGTTAGTTACGATTGAATATATGTTTCTTGAGAATAAACTCCATAATTTCTTATTTTTGCCTAATCAATATTCAACAGAGATAAAAGGACAAACAAACAATTTCGGCTTCGCCCACGTGGTTATTATTTCATTAAAACTTTTTTCCCGAGAAGCTGTTTGACATGATTTTTTTTTTTGGTAATAGTTTAAGGAATGTAAAGTAACATCGGCAACTTTGTATCCCGGAAAAACATCTGATTCCCATGGGAACAAAGTTGTATTAAAATGACTAAGAGGGCGAAGCAGTGGGTAACAGTTAGTATGAAATAATTTGACAACAAAATTTCACCCATTGCGGGTAGGTAAATGAAATTTTATTAATAATTCTCCCAGTATAACGGCAAATGCCAAAGTCAAGCTGGGGCTGACCCACTAGTTTAAGGGCCCAGATTGTCTAGGCGCGACGTCAATTTCGAGCGACCGCAGCGCTACTGTTTACTGAAACAACCGACGGGGCGGGTGAATGACCTAAAGACAGCGCGATTTTCAAAATGTTTTGCGACAAACGTTCCACGTTGAGTTATATTGTTATTGAAGTTGAATATTTACAGCATAACAAAAATATTGAATAATTGGAAATAAACGACGAGTCTAAAATATTCTAAGACTAGTTTTTCGTTATAAAATGATCCTAATTACTAGATTAATAAGAGTAGTTGAGACACTATTTTTATGTTTTTCTATTTATAATAAACAATCAAGAGCAGGTCCGGACTGACCTTTTTGTATTCTACTTACAAAAAATTCCAACTATGTATTTATTTGTAATTTTACTACCAAAGTTTATTCTTATTTCGTAAAATATTCATTCAACAAAATAATTGCAAATTCAGTAGGAAGTACGGTCGAAATAACATCGAGCTTTCCTCGCTAGTGTATATCTCTACGCAAGGAAATGTGCCTATTGCGTAAACTCAAATAGGGTGGTGGCACCAATTATCGGCCATGTCAACTTTTTTTCAACTTTGCTTGCTTGTAATTTTTGAGTTAATAACTTTTGCTACGATAGTATACGAAAGCTGTATATATATATATATATATATATATATAGTATATTGGGGTGTAAGTGGTTTATCAACATCTTTGAACCAAAGCCAACTTCACCTGCACGCGGTGCACCCTGCTGACTGACAAACGAAGCTCTGGCGAAAAGAGAGGTAGGGAGCGTAATTGTAAGCTACCCGACTGGGGAATGTACCTCCACCTCACAGAATACCGCAGCCAAATAACAATTCCCTTGAGGATTGTTGTGTTCCTGCGAGTGAGTGAGGTCACCAGAAAGGAAGGAGATGCTGCGTTGGCAGCGGGGGTGGTGGCGCGCGAGCGATACTTTATGTTGCGAGCGTTCATATGGCTACGGTAACCGCTTCACATCAGGCGGGCCGTACGCTTGTCTGCCACCCGACGTAGTATAAAAAAAAAAAAAAAAAAAAAAAAAAAAGTATAAAAATGATTCATATAATTAAAAGTAAGTAAACAATAACAAATATGAGTCGCCATCTAAAAAGCGTGCTAGGGTTGTACAAAAATAAATGAAACACAAGTTTATAAATTATTTATTAATATACTAATTAAAAGTAAGTAAACAATAACAAAATATGAGTTCAAAATTCTAATGTTTTTTCATTTTAACGATTACTGATCAAATTCTGATTTCTGCTAATTTGATGATAAAATCAATTGCTATTGCAAAACCTATCAGAATGAAAATGTTACCAGCTGCCCGATTCACGTAATAAAAACCGTAGCGTAGGGACTTAAAAATGTCACTTCGTTTTTTGCAAATTAAGCCCTTTTAACCGACATAAAAAAAGAAGAAGATACTCAATTCGCTGTATTTTTGAAACGATTTTGATGATTCTTTACACCAGGTAACTCTTCAAAATCGTATAGGAATTGTATAGTAATTGAACTATTGAAAGATTTATGACAATCCAAGACTAGATAAGTAAGTGCGTTTAAAACAGAAAACCGAAAGGCGATTTCTAAGTTAAAACGACTTTTGAACTGGCGTGTTTACGTGAATCGACCGGCTGGATAGTTAAGTTACCTTAGTCTCTTTCAAAATCATTAGGTGTTCTTCTCTTTCAAAACACGTAAAGCTCTTTCTTTCCTCTCTTTCATAGCCTCTATGATACTGGACGCGTCACGAATGGGCATGCTTCGTGACTGCCGAGGATCAACTAATTCTGGAAGTAGACAATCGTAATAAAACCTAACTAATTTCATCTCCATTTTCTCCTTCCAAAATTTGTCGTCCTTTTCTATAATATAAACTTTCATAGGTACAGTAGCACCAAACCAGATGCCAAGCATGCAAACGTTTCTTTTAGTAATATGTACCTGTCCCTGAATTTGGAAATACCAGTTATGATTTTTATTTATGACATAACCCTTGGAAGCCTTGTCCTTAACCCAAAAGGTATGTTTGGCCATTGCTTCATCAAGAGTCATGCCAGCTAAAGAATGTGGGCACTTAATTTCAATTAAACCGTTTGCATAAATGCCATCTGGTGTATTACCAAGAAATTCATATTGATCGTCGACGAACAAACCGCAACGTTGTATACTAATATTCTCTTGAATTTCTGACTGTCTAATTGCGGTTTCTTCGTTTTCGATACCGTACCGTACAGCAGGCAAACTGGAGATATTACTACCATAAACGATTTTACCAACAAGAGCAGCACAACTTGTGCTCTCTCGTTTTTTACAAACTTCCCCGAATGATGATGAGGTTAGTAATTTTCTCCTTGTACTCATCCACTCAGCACTACTTCTTTGTAAATGGGTCGACCTTTCAAGCTCCTCTCTTTCAGCACAAGACAACTTTAAATCGGCTAAAAAAGCTGACTTGGCTTTCTCATATAATTCTGGACTCAGATCAGGTTTTTCGCAGTTTGGTTCATAGTGAGCGTCTTTCGATACAGTGTTGTGGCTTTTTTTCAATCTTAATTTAAGTTTAGCAATTAAACGGTTTCTACGATTACAATTTTCCACTTTCGCGATCAAAGGATTCGGACTACATTTAAATATGACTTCATGAGTTTTACTATGAATCGATCCCGTATTAAAAGACACAACAGCAGCTGCGCTCGGCCCGCATAAAAACCACGGGAAGAATAATTTACACGCTTACCCCCAACTAATTTGGCAATTACTCCGTTAAAACTTTCAACTATATTACTTGTGCAATTATGAATTAAACTTCTAGAATGATATGACAATCTTTTACTTAAAATTTCTACCGCGTCCATTAATCCGCATCCAACAATTGCTGGAAGTAATCCAACAAGTTCTATTCGACGAGTATCAGGTCTACAGAAATACTCCTTGCAATGTTGGTGATTACCAAATACGTGTTGTGGACCATTTAGGATATCTTCACTAAGATTTTTTATTTTTTCTTCGAGTGACTGATTTTGATCCGCCCAATATTTAATCGCGCATTTTACACCCGTTCTTAAACGCAAATACCTTTCTTTTAGGAATTTCCGCAATTCGCAAGGATACTTAGTGTCTTTCGACAGTTTCTCCAAGCTATTGCAGTAGTTTCGTAAAAGATGATTTTTGCATTCAATTTTCTCTACTATTAAATTATCGTACGGACGCGAATCTAATATTTTTTTATAAGTACTGGAATCGCCGTCTGCTACAAATTTATTATAAATTACACCGTGATCAACAATGGAACGTTTAAACCCCTCAACTATTATGGTCAATTCCATCCCGGTAGATGATCCTGAATAATTCTTGAAACAATGGTGTTCCGGGGGCTGACTGTTTTTCTTTGCGGCTCGTACACAGACTACGCAGTATTTATTGTTAACTCCAAAAAACAATACTTTATTAGTTTTAATGCCAATTATCGCAGCTGCGGATAAGGCGGAAAAATTCTTACCATAAGATCTCTTGCTCCAACAACCGTCAACAGCAACAGATATTAATGGTGTACCATTTTTATCAACACTACCTATAGACACTGCGTACTCTGCTTCTTCCTTGACAGCTTCTGCCATGGAATGTGCTGCTGTCTTTTCCCACCAATCGCAAACCGTATTATTAATTTCATTGTATAATGAAGGTGACATGATTGGTAGGGCTACTGCGGCAGTTAATGTTTTTAACTGAGAGTAGCTCCCACCAGACGATATGATACCAGATACAATTTGATGATTCACTTCCATGCTATCTTATTTCTTTTCAACCAAACACACAGTAAATTTCATACTACACATACTACATTTCATGATGAGTTTTGAGTCCAGATCAACTTTTACTTCACCTATTATACTGAGGTAACTTAACTTACAATCCATTGGACCGTGGTCCCCTATGGCCTGAAGAGCTTAAAAAAAAAAGAAATATCTATTACTCTACGCCCAACTTCAACTTCATCCACCTTTCCCTCTTGACTGTTTTCAATAACTAGTTCCTGTAAAGAAAGATAATGGCTTTATTTTTTTAATAAAAAATAATTAAAAAAGAATGGGCCAAATTTCTTCAAACATAGCTAAGAACTCCCTTAGAATACATCTTTGAAACACATAACACTAGATCAAAATCTTGAACGTTTTATATAAATAAACGTAATAAAAACTGGTTGTTTGTAAAGTTGGTTTAGGACAATAATTTTATGGGATAACGTCAGGATCTAGTGAACAAAAAAAGCTGTTGTTTCATTTTTAACCTTATTAATATTCCTGTTAACATAAAAAATAGCTAAACATGTTGTTTAGCGTTTTCATGCATTTTCCTAATGTCGGCCGGGTGGCCGATATTGGGATTTATCAATAAATAAAGATCCCTAACCTCGACCCTGCGATTATTTCATAAAAAAGACAAGTAAAAGTAAAAACGTTTTTCTTGAATAAAAAACAATATAAAATACCATAGGTATGTTTAATTCCATTGAAATACTAACTAACTCAATGCGTTCGCAACCGGTATTTGACTCGCCACTGCCACTAAACGACACAAGTCGGTACCGGCGCGTGCTCTATTGCCAACTGAACGTTCAAATATTGAAGCACCCGCACCAAAATATGGATTATTCGTATATAGAGTCGCTTTTTGAATAAAAACTATTATAATTTTAGGGTTATTTTAATAGTTAGGGTAAGTGCTCCAGTGAATTAACACCCACCAGTGAATGAACAAAACACACATTTTTCAATATAATAAGAAATCTAAGCCTTTCTACTCAAGCCAGTATTTTTTTTCTCAATCGAAACATTATATTACGTCAACTACAGGTCACAGGCAAACAGGTGTTTGCCTGTGACCTGTAGTTTCAAAATCGCGACCGCCTAAAATGAAAGTATTCTGTCGTATTTTTGATTGTATGGAGCAGAATTTAGGGCATTGCTGAGACTTCGTGTTTTGATATTCACTTTGTAGACACTATAAGTGTGATAGTGTTAACAAAATTTGGTAGTAGGATGTAAAAAGGACTGTTTTATCTTACAAAAAGCAGATTGCAAAAATTTTAATTATCATAAATAAATTATAGGGGTGTACGATAATTGGATCACGAAATTGAAGAAAATCTAGTCAATGAACACACGGTTCATTCATAGGAATTGACTTATTTTATAGTTTTAAGCATTTGGCATCTTAGCCTTAATGCAATTGGCTAATTTTTTGTACACAACTTTTATAAACGGTTGTCAATTTTTTGACCAATATTCGAACGAGGTGTTCTTTTATTATTACCAGTTTATCCTCCATACCTAGCCTGATATCTTCAGTAACTTTTAGAAGTGCAGTAATAGTACTGTGCCCAGGACGAAAACCAGACGGAGTGAACTGATTAAATAAAATAAATAAAGATCTCCACATAGAAGTGCCTTTCAGCTAAAACGACCATGGAAAGACAGCAAAATGCAAGCTAAAAAGAAATTATTATATAATGATGACATATAGAACCAATCTTCTATTATAGAAATATAATAGTTTAGAAGAGAAAGGAGAATCTAACATAGAAGTGATGAATAACAATATTAAATATTTTATAATAATAATCCAGTATTAATATTATGTTTTAAGCATTTGGCATCTTAGCCTTACGGTCTGCCCGAGGGGCTATGCGAATGGGTTGCTAGCTTCTTGTCCAGCAGAAGCATTAGAGCCGTTGTAGATGGCAGTTGCTCCGATAGCATGGACATCAATACTGGCGTCCCGCAGGGTTCTGTATTGTCCCCGACGCTGTTTCTGCTGCATGTTAATGATATGTTGTATAATGACAGCATTCATTGTTATGCGGACGACAGCACCGGGGACACTTATTACACGGGCCGCGCAAATATCACTGGATTTTTTTGTTCATTCTCTGGTGATTTGTGTGTTCAATGCTGATAGTTATTGAGATAACCTGCATTTTATACAAATATACCCCATATTTGTATAAAATGCAGATTATCTCAATAACTATCAGCATTTTTGCTAAAATATGTATACTGTATCAATCATGAATAAATTGTGAACATAATAAAATAAAATATTTTTTGGTTAGGATCTCATAAGTAGCTGGCTGTAATTTTCAAAGTTTGGAATGCCCTTAAGGGTTCATTCAATTGAGCACTTACCCTATATTCCATTTTCTCGCAAAGGCCGATATTAGGAGGAGGCCGATACTAGAAGACTTCACCCTACTGAGATTTTGTCTTCGTCCATCACTAACTAGGTATTTTTTTTTTTTATACTACGTCGGGAAGCAGACAAGCATACGGCCCGCCTGATCTGAAGCGGTTACCGTAGCCATATTAACGCTCGCAACATAAAATATCGCTCGCGCGCCGCCACCCCCGCCACCCCCGCCACCCCCGCTCGCATCGCCATCGCAGCATCTCCTTCCTTTCTGGTGACCTCACTCACTCGCAGGAAGACAACAGCCCTCAAGGAAACCGTTATTTGGCTGCGGTATTCTGTGAGGTGGAGGTACATTCCCCAGTCGGGTAGCTTACAATTACGCTCCCTACCTCTCTTTTCGCCAGAGCTTCGTTTGTCAGTCAGCAGGGTGTACCGCATGCAGGTGAATTTGGCTTTGGTTTAAAGATCTTGATGAACCACTTACACCCCAAGGTAGTTTGTTTATTTATGTAATAAGTCTACAAGAATTACGTATAACCAAACCCCGGCCACTCCATACAAAAATGGCGCTTTTGCATGTAGTAACCAATTGACGTCTGTACACGTGCCTATGTTTGAGTGACGTTCTCTAGGGCTGACATTATACAATTATTAGTCGGACATGTAAGGGGGTGTAAGTGGTTCATCAACATCTTTGAACCAAAGTCAATCTTATCTGCACGGGGTACACCCTGCTGACTTACAGACGAGGCTCTGACGAAAAGAGAGGTAGGACATAGCGTATTTTTTAAGCAGCCCGACTGACGAAGTACCACCACCTCACAGAATACCGCAGTCAAATAACAATTTCCTTGAGGGTTGTTGTGTTCCTGCGAGTGAGTGAGGTCACCAGAGAGGATGGAGTTGCTGCGTTGGCAGCGGGGATGGCAGCGCGCGAGCGATATTTAATGTTGCGAGCGTTAACCGCTTAACTTTTTTTTCTTCACTACGCCCACCTGATGGGCGTAGTGAAGAAAAAAAAACGTGTGACACTCGGGGACTGCCGCGGTAAAGCTATTGCATAGGATTTTTTATCAACTAATGCTCGTTTGCTCGTTCATCCATCCATCCATCCATATCCATTCATCCATCCATACATCCATCCATCCATTCATCCACCCATCCACCCATCCATCCACCCATCCATCCATCCATCCATTCATCCACCCATCCACCCATCCATCCACCCATCCATCCATCCATCCATCCATCCATCCATCCATCCATATATCCATCCATCCATTCATCCATCCACCCATCCACCCATCCATCCATCCATTCATCCATCCATCCACCCATCCATCCACCCATCCACCCATACATCCATCCATCAATCCATCAATCCATCCATCCATCCATCCATCCATCCATCCATCAATCCATCCATCCATCCATCCATCCATCAATCCATCCAACCATCCATCCATCCATCAATCCGTCCGTCCGTCCGTCCGTCCGTCCATCCATCCATCCATCCATCCATCCATCCATGTTGAGACATCCATCCACTGCACAAATAACTCTCATCTTTTACATACTCGCATAATATTTTAAACTGAATGGAGAATAAAATACAAGCGACGTCAATTCGTACGTTGTGGCATTCCTTGCGAACGGTTCCAAATCGGTTCCATAGGGGAGGTGAGGTCGACTAGTGAGAGCGGCAGAGAGTGTCCATACTGTACGTTAGTACTATTACTTATACTGTGGTATAACAACTTACGTCTATAGTGTGTAGTCTAAGCATAGCAGTGTTGCTTGGAGTCTCGGCCTGAAGGTTTTCTTTATTTTCAATACTGGAAATATTATTCATCATTATTATCCACTTTATAATTATTTTGTAATTTTTGTACAACACCAGACCCTAGGCGCGTCGCGTCTCTTTGGCGGTAAGTATGTCGACAAAGCCGCGTGCCCGTGCTATTTCTGTTATGAAACATACCTACTTCCACAATCTGATATTTAGACAATAATGATGAACATGAAAACGAATACTAGGTAGAAATTGACTTTATTACTATATAATACAAACCAATATTTACATGCTATTGTATATGTCTGAATCAAGCGATCTAAATCATATGACATAGGTATTGTATTAGCTTTGTAATGTACCCTGTTCAAATGCAAATAAATTATATTATTATTACTACTTATACAGGATAAGCACACAAATAAAACTAGGATTTTTACATGACACTTTCACAGAAATCTCGTATTTTTTTTCTAGGTAGGTATTTAGGACAAGACGTAGTAAAGTAGGCAGATAAATAAATAAGTAGGAAGGAACTTACATTTTTTCCGAGATCTTTTGGCTTTCATATTTTTATAATGCGTACTAAACTTTCTTTTCCCTGGCAAATTCAAATTCAATCAGTCCTGCGAAAAAAACCCTCGATTACCGACTAGATACGTTTATGATATTGGCTATAGCATGTTGAAATCATGTTTCAAGCCTGAATTGATACATATTTTACAAGGTTCATAAAATAACCTACTCAACAAAGTATCTAATTCATTCTTTGTATTTTTTACGATTTATATACATTCATTATATTGGTAAATTAGTTATACTTACAGTTTTTCACAAAAAACACAAATTCACAACACGTAATTTTGCTGGAGCATCCGACGCGCGTGGTGTCACCTTGACATATAAAAACACACTGGCGATTTAGTGGCGACGCTGAGTACTAATTCGTAATATCGGAATGTGCGTCATTTTTCATACATTTTTCTATGGAGTAATTTACGTAAAACATATGTAGATTTTAAGGCTTTAAAAGAGGAAGTCTTTGTTTGTAAAGGTACAAAAAAAAAGTATATGTTATATTTATTGGTTTCTTCAGTGTTCAAAAAGTGTTTCTTTTTATCAATTTGTGTTGATTTATTGGGTTAAATCTGAAAAATACGAAGGCATGTTTTTGCATTTTTTCTCAATTTTGTGCGTTTGTTGACCTTTATTATAAAACAACTATTAGATTTTAAGAGTTTAATATAATCATACCATAATTTTTGGTCTTTGATTGTAATATATACAAATTATCATTGATATCAATCATATCTAAATAGGTTAAATATGAAAAATCGTAACACTCTTTTCACAGTTTTCACGATCTGGCCCCTTAATATATTTATATTTACAAATTGAATGAACGAGAAAAAATGAACAAGATTTATTTAAATTCACTTAAATCTTGTTCCTGTTTTCCATTTCTCTTAAAGCCCCATGTGCAGGTTTTAAAACTCAACCACAAAGGATACAGTTGTTATCCTCACGCATCAAAAAAGTTCAGCAATTAATTTAGTTATCTGCCGAACCATATAGCTGTGGCATTCGTCTTCTAATCCAGTCATTAGGACGTAGCGTAAAGAAATACTTATATAAGTTACAAGAAGTAATGTCACATACATACATACCAATATATAAATTCCAAAAGCTTCCTACTCCTACTACTTTCTTCTGATTAAATTCGTTGTGAGTTCCAAATGCAGCCGAAGTTTTTCCCCCGTGACTGCAATGGCCTTCATTGTCTTCATTGTTTATTGCCTTTTTTGGTGGTCGTCACTGTTAATCCTGACCACATTGGAGACACAGTGGTCCGATTGTGTTGTGAGCGGGGGCCCACTGTGTCCCGTTAGAATGCCAATATATAAAAAAAAAATAACCAACCTCGATTTGTGATTTGTCTAGCTTCTATAGATTAGAATCTAAAAGATCGACATCCTGTGCCGTGCGTGAGCAAAAAGTAGGCCGAATGCTCAATGTAATGAAAAATAATAAAAAAAGAATGGAAAAATCGTACCATCAGCCAGACTGACTGACACCTGTGATAGAAATATCAAATTCATTTTTGACAGTAAGAAAAAGAATAAGTATAATTGAATTGTATAAAGATGGTGCCTTAGTGTTAGCGGAGCTAAATGTAGCGGTAGCGCCGCGTACGAAACGAAATATCACAGCTCGTAAACGGAGTCAAACATACATACATACAACGTAAATTATCTAATATATAAAATTCTCGTGTCGCGGTGTTTGTTACCAAACTCCTCCGACACGGCTGGACCGATTTTTATGAAATTTTGTATGCATATCGGGTAGGTCTGAGAATCGGCCAACATCTATTTTTCATACCCCTAAATGATAAGGGTGACCCACCCCTATATATTTATTTTTGTTATTGAAAAAAAAAATATTTTTATTTTATTATGATTTAGCATTGAAAAATACATACAACTTCAAATTTTTACCATACTACCATCAACACCTAAATGTATATGGCAAAACAACGTTTGTCGGGTCAGCTAGTATTTTGTATAAATTCCTCAAGAGCACATTAAATTATTTTGTTATATACCTACCTATTATGAAAAGTGACCATTTGTAACGATTACGTAGTAAATAACTAAACAACTATAATTTAAGTGTTGTATTAAAGCACTTAACATATTATCCAACTCAACCTCGATTCAACTTTGAAATTGCGTGTGGTCAAAACTTAATACGTTAGATATATTAATACTATCCAATTTCATTCCAATTTCCAATTTGAGTCGGGGTTGAGTTGGAGAAACATAATACGCTTTTTAGAGACTTAAAATCGTTTACTATGTTTTTAAACATTTTTACTAATATTACTAAATTAACATTTTTTTATACGACAATAAAAAAAACATTTGATAGGACAAAAAAGAAATCAGGCGACAGCTGAAAATCAGTGTTTTTTGAACAATGTGCAAAAAGTCACACCGATCATTTGCTTGCTGCAGCCCACACATGCATCTTTTATTTTGCATTCTGTTTCCTAGTGTATAAGTTCTCTCCTTGTTATTTTTTTTAATTTAATTTTTGTATGTGTGTGACTGTAGTATGTAATAACGTATATATCTATCTATCAAAATGATTGAACGACGCTGCCGCCACCGCTTCCCAGCCCGCTATCGCCAAATTCATCATAATCTCTTGAACTCGAGCCCCAACTTTATGACGTAGCGCTTATTTTTCTTATTTGTACTTTCTCCATTCAACCAGTCAACGTCTGAATCAGGCCTAGTTTACTTAATTACAATAGTTAAATAAATAAAAGATTGTTATTGTAATATAATGAGATAAAAAATAACAGCGAATGCGAATTATAATTTGCTATTCAATTAATTATTAGATTTATTATATTATACATCAATACGTCTTTATAGAACTGACATATTAATTGTATTTATTTGTATACATTCAAATAATAGATATACTGTACCAAAGATATAAACAAATAGAATTGATTTATTTGTATCTATATAAATATATAAAATGAATCTGTCAGTTTGTAATGAGCTTCTTGCTAATTGCTGATGAACAACAAATATGCTTGTTTGATTGATTGATTGAGAATCAATCAATCAAACATAAAACAAGCATATTTGTTGTTGTTGTAAGTACCTTTATTGTACAAAAGTTGCAGAATACTATCTAATATATAATAATAAATAAATATTTCTGGTCACAGCGCCGTCTAGTCCCAAATTAAGTGCTCTTTGCACTTGTAGGTACTATGGGTTCTAGACAACTGATAAATATACTTAAATACATTTTTTTTATAAATACATACATAGAAAACACCCAGACCAAGATAAACAGACATGTTCATGCACACAAATGTGGGATCGAAACCGCGACCTCGGAGTCAAAGTTTGCGGAAACAGTCATCTAATGATACCGCGACCGACGGCTTAACGTGCCCTCCGTCCTCCATCCATGGACAGGCTACAGCTGACGTTGCTTAACTTGTGTGTTCGATTAGACTGACACGCGCAATGACGCCATCATGCTCCTCATAACTTTTGTATACCTTAAAATATTGTTTTTGTTCATTATAGGTGGCATCATACTTCACGGCATGGAAAGCCAAGCATCATCACGGATACCACGACCACGGCTGGATCCCCCACCATGAACACCATGGTAAGTGATGGGTGACAACGATGCCTTTCCACGAAACGTAAGTAGAATTAATGTTATGCTATCAAGCTATCAAGCTTATAACAGCCTGTACAGGGTGGGAACGACAATTTAACTTAATCAATTATTTTGAAACTGTAGAAGGTATTGAAAAACTGATTGCTGATCACGAAAGTGTTTCATAAGCTCTATAAAATTGTATTGATAATTGGATACAAATTAAACTGGATTTATCCGAAAATTCGATGATACAATAAAGAATCTAATTTAATATATTATGTATCACTTCTGAGATACACTGTGTTTTCATGCGATGGCCAAGTCATTCTGTTTATTTAAAACATAAAAGAGTTTTAATATTGATATGGTCGCTATAAGATGTTGTTAGGTTAGCTAATTACTCAACAACTTAAGATAGAAGGTCCCTTGTAAGGACTGAATGAATTAACCGGCTTGGTATTACATGGATCTCACAACTTTTTATGGTAGAAGAACTGAGTTGCGAGACTTGGTTTTTTATGTAAGTTATGTTTTGATGGCATTAAAATTATAAATTATTTCAGATAAATAAATAATTGGGTGGTTAATTAAAATTATGTAATTTTGGAAAACATTTGCATTTTTAGGCTTTACACTGGCATATAAACCATACTAAATTGTATAGTTGATGCAAATATCAAACTTTTGGCTGAAAGTTGTTTTTTTTTTTATATATTTCAATGTTTTATATTTATTGTGTTGATGTAAAGTCCATATTCACTCACCGAATCGAAGGAAATTCGTAGCGAAAAATTTTCACTTCGGAGCAGGCCATTTGACAGAGTTTATGAAGCACTTTCAGGATTAGAAATCGATTTTTCATATCTTGTATAGCTCAGAAATAATCGACCACTTACCGTTCCCACCCTGTATGTTTATCACTAGCCCCGGCTTCACAAGTGTATATAAAATAAATATATTGTACATAAACCTACCAGAGAAAATAAGCGAAAAAGGTTCTATCCTTTTTAAAAAGGGCTCTGTTGTTAAGGATACAAATCAAGGACTCGAATGAAAAAAAAAAAAAGAAAAACCTCTACACAAAAACTTGTATAAAAGCACCTCTCTTTGTGTCAATATTGGTAGAAGATATGCATGGACTAACCAGGGTGTTGGACAATCTTAGGGTGGTATTCCAGTCATATAATAATTATATTTGTCCAATGTACATTTACATAATCAAAGAAATCAGACGAATTTATGAATGTACTACTAATACTACAAATATGCAAAGAATATTTGATGAGTAACATGTGCACCCGTCAAAGAAATTTGATGGAATTTTGACAAAGATATTGGATGATTGGTATATCACTCATATTTACGTAAATACGTCTGGGTCAAAATCACCAAGGTGGAGAATTTGCATTTCCAGCAAATAAATGTTTAAATTTAGTTTATTTAAACAAATCGTTATAGTAAATATTACTTAACTCTGTTCATATTAACTGTACATAATATTTTATACTTAAAAAGTAAATCGCATTTATTATTATTTGAAGAGATAACTACAAAAAATCATTTCGAGAACGTGTCCCATGTAGCAATCATCAGAAACTAACTTTGGAAATATTCAAAAAATAAAATAAATTGTAAAGTTTTTTTAAGCCCTTAAGGCCTATAATTTTATCTTATATCAATTAATTATTGTTATTACTAAAGAAAGAAAAGAAATTAAAGAAAATCAAGTCAACATATTGTGTCCGACAATGTAAGCGTCATTTTAGTGAACGCAATTTTGATTATCAGTAAAAATTCAGTTTTTGAACGCAACCTTTAGTTGTCTATGGTACAGTGATGTGAACGATATAAACAAACGGTTATCGTCTCTCGTTTTCGCCAAAACAATTGAAATTAAGTAGTAAGTATCTTTCATTTCAATATTTATAGAGCGTACATCAATACGTCATCATACCGGGAATGCGTTTCTCAACTTGGAATATTGAAAAATAAGTTTCGTAGTGTTTTATAGCAAATAGTAACATCAAATATTTTACAATAACAAAGCCGAACATGATGTCAAAGATGGCTGCCGTCTAAAAAGGCCGCGTGTAGTTTCAAAAGTCATTTCGGTAACGGTCATTTCGGGACCGTTCCCGGACTTGACGGAGCGTTCTCGAAATGATGATGCCGTTCCCGAAATGACTTTTTACAAATAAACACTCCCTGTTATTATAACTATTGGTTAATTAATTAAGTGTATGTTGTGCTAACATATTTTTTAATATAATGTTTAATATATACTATTATTTAATTAGTATTTATTATACAACGAGAGAAAGCTAATGCCAGGAAAAGGAAATTATTAGATAAGATGACGGAGGAAGAGAGAGAAATAAAAAGGACTAAGGATAGAGCGTACTATCAGAAAAAAAAAGCTGAAAAGAAAGTTACAAGCATTGATGAGATGACTGAGGAAGAAAAGCGAAAGCAGAGAAAAAAATTGGAAAGAAGTAAACAACAAGAGAAAACAATTGCTAACATAAAACGTAAATATGAAAATTTAAAGAAAAGATTAAGAAAAAAAGAAAAATAAGAACAATAAAAAGTTCAGGTACCAACAACTCCTAACAGCAAAGTTGACGCATTGATTAAAAATGTCGACGTGCCTCCTGAAGTGCGCAAAAATCTCTTAGTCAACAATGTACTGACTGCTAAAAAAAACTAAAAGAAAAGGCCTGTACTTTAAGAAAAAAATCCCAAAAGAGAGAAGTTTTCCAAAAATGTGTTAGCGGTAACATCATACGGAATTATAAATTGCTTCATAAGACTTTTTTGCCAAAAGGGAGAACCGGTACATCGATTCTGAAGTCTGATACCAAAATTCGTGAGGTTGTTTTGAAGGAGGAAGTTCGTAAAAAAAGTAAAAGATTTCTTCGAAAGAAATGAACTATAAAACATGGGAATACCTTCAAGAAAGTCAAGAGAGCCTATGCATACATTTGAGGGACAAAAGTTGCTGCAATTGAAGAAACGGAACATTTACACCATTTTCTCATCATCATCCGATGATGAAGAGAATCTATTACTGTTGAAGCTGTTACATCTTACAATCAAGACATGGAAAACCTACACTCAAATTTCATAACCCCTGGAACCTTTATTTTAATGAAAATACCTACTCAAAAGAAAACTGTCAATTACAGATAAGTTGCCACCTGTAAGACAGGTGTCGATAAAGATGATGGAGAAATCCTAGTCACATTCTTGGATTCGGTGCGTAATAATGCAAAAAATATTAAATTAGATCCGAGTGATGTATCTGCTGCATTTGAACAAATAATAAGTGTTATTTCAACGCCATTGCTGAAAAAAGAAAATGATTGAGAGTATTATTACTTTGATACTGATATTGACGTTTATGAAAAATTCTAATGTTTGTTTCTTTTTATATAATATTATATTAATATGTTTAATTAATATGATTAGAAACTAAACAATATTAATATTAACTACAAAATAATTAGTATAATGTTCAGATGGTTTGATTATGACCATCATAATAAAAGTTTAATATGATTATAAAGAATTTCTAATCGGCTGTGTACAGCAATTATAAGACTGTAAAGTGATTTAAGCTACGTTTTTGTTAATTAAGAACCTTATGCCAAAACAAATAAATAAGTACGACGTACAAAAACATTGCTTATGATTTTATAAACCTAAATTGTATCTATATCGTCATTTAGGGAACATACGCATCATTCCGCGAACACCTCATAATTTCCGGGAACATCACTAAACTCACAGATAACACATAATTATTTTAGATATTTAAAAAAAGGCCCTGGTAATATTAAAATAAGGCGAACTTCTTCTACCTATAGCATGTTAATTTACTTAAAAGACAGCAATATTTATCATATTTAGATAATTTAGCCAAAAAAAAATTGACATATTAGCTTCATTTGCACTATATTTTGCTTTTTAACGTCTTTACTGGCAATTTCATTACATTTCTTTAGTTTCTATTTATAAATAACATATATCCACTATTGAACAAGGAAAAAAATAAATACTTATGTTATATTTTAATATTAATATAAGCCGCACAAAAACATTCCCGTAATGATTTTTTTCAGCGATAGCTCTCTTTAATAATAAAATTACAAGAGTAGTAATCCATTCCATGCTCTGCCAACGTAAATATTGTTTAAACGTAAGTTTAGTGATCATTTAGGCTGATCATCAAAGTAATAGCTGCTAGGTAAATTCATCATAAAACAGAATTTGGAATTTGCCACCTTGGTGATTTTGACCCGTCTATAGTTTCGTTTCTTCGATCGTATGTTTCGTTTATAACAGAAACCATTTCATAAACACGAGCTCACACCCTTACGCCATCTATTGGTGCATAAGTGAACAAAGTCGAAAAGTAGGTACATATAACGATTCATCCGTAGAACAAAGTCTGATGAAATAATGGCGCTAAATCGAGTTAAATTGCGACACGAAATAATTTTCTAATTCTACACGGATTTGAAATACAACTTTGTTTATCTTAATTTTCCTCCGTATATACGTCGAATTCAAAACAGACCGTTAATTGTACTCCGTTTTTGATTTCTTTTAATATTCCAATTAGATAAATAGTCTACAAACACTGCACTAGGTAAAAGCAAGTCAACGTCGATGATAATCGTTCGTATCTCCTTAGGATCTCCTTAGTACTCCTTAGTACTGTTCAGTACGAGCATTTATTCAGAACAAGAGTGTTACGCCACGCCAGCTGCCATTAATGTTTATTTTTATAACGTCAAAAAAGGGTATTACGTTTTTTTGTCTCCTTTTTTTGACTCCGTCGAACAACGCTTCGTTGACTACGTAACGTTGCACAATGATAATGTTCCTAAGGTAACGTCACATAATATGGCGTGTTATTAAGTAAGCTGAGTGTGTTACGCTACAGCACATAACGTTGCGTGTTATCCCGTATGTTCAGTGTGTTTCTGTCACTGATGACTGAATAGTAGGGTGGCGTAGGGCTAGTGTGTTTCTAATGTAACATCATATATCGTGATGTGGCATCACATAACCTTTATATCTTTGTCTTCTTTTACTAGAATGTAAATAACATTGAAGTCGAATAGGATTGTATTGAGATTTTCGTTAAAGGGTCAAGTAGTTCATAGGATAATCTTTATTCCGCATGTATTTATAATTCTAGACAATACATTTTTTTCACTTATTTATAATTAATTCAAGGAACTATTGTTTCGTATAGAAAACATGTAGTTGAACCGTAGCGGGGACCTATGTCTATGGTTAGGTACTTCAAAGCAAAGAAAGTACTCTTGTATTTTTAATTGTGTTCAGTCAAACAATAATCATTTAAAATTTATTATTTACTTCATGGAAACACAGCAGTAGACAATACTGTCGCCCTATAGCTAAGATTAACCTTCAATTCGGCTTTCTTTTATATATGAAATGATAAAATATTTATTCTGAAGTTACAGTATCTATGTTATTATTGATAAAGATAGATATTTGTTTGCTTTAAACATGTGATATGGTGGAAATACGTGATAGTATCACTGTGACCACTTTCAAAAAGAAATTAACAGAACACTACTAGTTGATTAATTGCAGTATTTGTTCCATATGGTTAAAACCTTTAAATAATGTGTATTAATGTGTATATTTTATATAAAATCATAGCATGTCTGTATACATGTTTGCATAATAAAAAGATAAATAAATAAATAAATAAATAAATAAATAAATAATTCCCTTACCAGCCAAATAACGTTTCGTTATGATTGTTAAGGTTGGCTGGAAGAAATCTCTTAAAGAGATAAGCTCGCCCTTGTACACCTTCTTGATTACACTATTTTATGTAACCACTGTATATGCAATAAAGAATATATATGGTTCTACATGCAGGTGGTGTTACAAAACTTTGTCACAACATGTTTGGCCAGACTATGGCGTGCAAAATTTATTGATAAAATTACTGCGAATCAAATAATTATGTCAGTATTTAAAACAATATTAATAAAACAATAATAATATTCAAAATTTAATTAAAATTATAAAAGGAAAATGATGTCCTGTCAATATAAAATACATGCAAAATTTTAACGTTGACAGTTTCCCATAAACTTGATAACAAAAAGATTTTAGCCATAGCAACCTTTTATTTTAGTCAGTTAGGTAGGATTTAGTAAAATGGTAAAATTAAAGACAATCGTTTTTCCAGGAAAGTGGTTACCTTCTTCTCTTCTTTACCTTCTAACCATTTACTATTGCAGTAGTTAGAAAGGAGATCAAATTAATATTACTGAAAGTAGCACGTTCAGAAAAGGTTCTGAAAGGACTAATATTAGTTCTATCTGCATGCATTTTGCTAACAAAATCTAGGTAGCTACTTTAAATCCCATGATCTCTTTCTTTGTTCACAGATGAAGAGAGAAGTTTTAACAGGATAGGTAAGAATTTAGTATTTTTCATACGAGATTTTATTAGTGAAATGGTAGTTTATTAGTTATAGCAATATTATTATGTAGAACATAATCCTATCCCTATAGTCTATATAGTAGATATAATCCGGCCAAAACAATTAGATGCATATCTACAGGAGGCGTAGTGCGAGCTTTGTAACGCAGTGTTCCGCAAAGTGTGTGCCACGGCTCACTGGTGTACCGTGGTCATTAGTTGGTGTGCCTCGGAAAAATAAGGTTATCTCATAAAGCTAAAGAGACGGACGAAAGAAAAATTCTTACACAAATAAAAACTATTTTTTCATTGATGGTGTACCTCCAAAAATTTTCCTTTGCCTAGATGTAAGTACCTTAAACACAAAAAGTTTGTGGAACACTGTTGTAACATAATCGATGTCGACAACGTTAATTTAAACTAGTATGAGATTGGATCTTCTTCGATTGTTTGTCGGTAGATGGCGTTATGTCAATTTCATATAAAGTCAAGATAACTTTGACGAAAACGAATAAGTAGGTACGTAAAAACTCGTAATAAATACACTGTACGTACGTTTTATGTAGATATGCAGCTATTGGTTATGTAGAACTGCTTTTTTGGTAGAATAATGTTTTTAGTATTTGAAACTGTGAAGATAAGTGTAGACTTCAAAATGACAAATGTAGAGAATAATTTTGTTGTACCTATAGATTAATAATAGGTTCCCGATGCGCTCAACTAGATTTTTTTATACACTGATACAATAAGCGGACCTAATGCTAATTGCATTCTCTACCAGTCAACTATTGGGAGTGGAGAAAATCACGAATGCAGTTAAATGATGGGAAATCCAATAATACAAACACAATATACACATACATAAATTCATAAATTAAGCCAATATATATACATAAAAAAACTATGAATACATACATAATACATACATTACACTACATATACTGATGGCAATTACTGCTTTGATAACGTTACTAAAAGGCTAAGTTCTTTTTGAAAACAAATTTACTGGGAGATTTTCTAATATGTTCAGTTAGCGCATTCCATATTCGCGAAGCTTGTAAGGTAGGACATAAAGTCCGAACGATAAAGTGGGATTGATAAATTATATACAATGGTACAGAAGGCGGACTCAATACTAAAAGCATTCTCTTCTACGCAACCTTCGAGAAGTGCCTGCACTTCTCGAGTTAAGTAGCTATTCACGATGGCGGTTTACAATATGTACATAAACAAAACACATACTAAATTTATACACATGCACATCAAAAAATTACATGCGTATGTGTCTAATAGACATACCTACCGCGTGACTAATAAGTGAGTAGACTATTAAAGTTTAGAAGTGACAGTATTATTTTCTCAATATTGTTGCACTCAAGAAACTATTTTTCATAAAGAGAAAGGTCTAGTCGGAGCGTAGTGAAGACCTATCATTATCCTATGGTACATTACACATATTAAGACGGAGTGAAATGCAATATAACCTACGAACTATAATACAATGTAAGCCAATTACATAACGTACAAATTAGGTACGAACGTAAAAGGATAGGACGCGCGTCTTCCTTCCGTAGAAATATGACGCATTCTCAAGAATCCACGCAGTTCTGAGGCCCTACCGGTGAAGCTGAAACCGATTATCGAATCGAATAATGTTGTCTTACGTTTTTGTTATTGACAAACATCTTCAGCTTAGTCGATAGAGCGTTTCTACCAGCCAAGCTAAACACAAGTACCATAAATTTAAGCTCAAGTTTGATTTTCGCAATTAAAAGAGTCGGCCTTGAGTTTCTTGCCAGTTCTTCTCAAGAAGCCCCGTCGCTGGAACTGGCACTTAAATTCACTTTCACATTCAAGATAGTGTGATGAAAGCGAATCTCTAAGATTTGCGGATTTAGAGTAGTATGATTTATACATGTTCTTATATTTAATTTGTATGACGTTTCTAAGTGCTATATAAAGTTTAAGGAATAAAGATATTTGATTTGAAAGAATTCGATGGTAATCGGATTCAGCTTCGGCGGTAGGGCCACTGATCAGCGAAGCTTGAGGAAAAGCAAGTCTTCTAAAGTCGTAGTAGAGCATAAATCGACTATAATACAAATTTTGTATGTAGTCAATGCGCAATCACAGGAATTCGCAACATTCCCGTAAATTCTCGCGCCTTTTCTCGTGGCGTTTCCGTTCTATTTCATTCCACTCTAATATAAATTGGCCCATCACCATGGGCGTAGTTAGAGTATAGAGTATTATTTTTTAGCAAATAGAGTTATTGATGCACACGTAGTGAAGTTCCTTAGTGGTAGAACTGGTAGATGGTAGCACTACACTTGGTTGTACGAGTAAATGAACTACTTAGATTATACTATAGTGGTTACATCAGCATTTTGTAAAAACTTACACTCGAACTGCACGAGAAGAATTAAGTACAGCACCCTTACCACCATCTCTTATTGCGATTCAATAATTGAGTAGATTGCTTATTCATACCAATGAATAAGCGACTGTATTCCATTTGAAATAGAGTCGCTTATTCATTGGTATGAATAAGCAATCTATTCAGTTATTAAGTCGCAATAAGAGATGGTGGTAAGGGGGCAGACTGATTAGTGCGAGTTTATAGTGACATTTGAACGTGTTAACGTTTACAAGCCGACCAAATTGAGATAAAGTTTCATATTGTGAATTTACCAGACGCGTGTTACATATCCAAATTAGCCGGGTTGCTAACTTCAAAATGTAAGCATGTAAGCCAAATAATTTTGATATGGAACACGCGTCTTATAAATTCACAACATGAGAGTTCTTCTATACTTGGTCGGTTTGTTTTCGTGGACATGATCGAACTCACACTAAGCACTTTGTTGATCACTCACCTAAACACAATATTCGGGGATATCACACTGCACTATCAACAGCAATATCTGGTTCATGATCAGTGTCACTGGAAATGGGCACCCATTTAATTGTAAATCTTTGTACTCAAATTTTTTTTCTTGAGACTGTCACGAGAAACATAAAAATCCCTATTCGCTTGAAAATCCCTAACAGCCAACACGTTACTGCTGGCTAGTAAGCGTCCTAGTAGACTAACTGCTCCGAATGCTTACAATTAGGCAGGTACAAAGCGTGTTTCCTAGTTTAGCGATACAAAAGTTCCGTAGCATACGAACAGTCGATCCAAAAATATTTGTGATTATCAATGTCTAGGGAATGAACCAAGTACTTACCCAAAGCCAACAGTTGACAAAAGTTTGGCATGATTTCACCTACTATGCTGTTTAGGTTTCCGTACCCAAAGAGTACAAAGGAACCCTATTACTAAGGCTCCGCTGTCCGTCCGTCCGTCCATACGTCTGTCATCAAGCTGTATCTCATGAATCGTGATAGTTAGACAGTAGAAATTTTCACAGATGATGTATTTCTGTTGCCGCTATAACAACAAATACTAAAAAAATAGAATAAAATAAATATTTAAGGGGGCTCCTATACAACAAACGTGATTTTTTTGCTCTCAATTGATAACGGCAATAGGTAGACATTTGGAATACTCACATAATATTTAGTTATGTATTCACTTTAAAAATAAATAATTAAATAAAAATAAAATAAACATTTAAGGGTTTAAATAAACGTTTAGGTAAATAAATATTTCCCATACAACAAACGCCATTTTTTTGCCGTTTTTATAGATAATGGTACGAAACCCTTTGTGCTCTTGGCCGGTTTTTTAAATTAATACGTTTGACGAAGATGATAAACTACGTCGCATTACTTCAGCTGAATTCGGTCACCTTATTTCGGCATGGTGTGTTTCAATACTGAATTTTATACAAATATAGTTTGAGAGTCAGGATTCAAATGATTTTGGAACAACAACGTGTTAAGTCAACATTTCATATTGTATTTGAATTCATACCACTCTTACATTAATTCCTTCAATTTCTTTTCAGATCACCACGCTACCCACGAATGGCCTTCTTACACTCCCGAATGGATACCTCACGACACTTCAGCAACTGATTACAAACTATCATCTCCATACCAGGGTCATACCTTTGGAGAATATGAGTTTCCAGTAGATCCTAAAAAAGCTTTGGAGAAAAAGTACGGTTAAGGTCTAGTCATTAAACCAATTTTTAAGTTACACTTACAAAAAAAAATATTTGCATTCTTACTGTCATACAAGTACAGCTTGACAATAACGATGTGATTTTAACTCTTATTATATATGGCATAAGAACAGTACAAAGGTCGAAGTATCAAAGTGTTCTTAGCTTAGCGTACATCTCGCTATCAGTTACTTTACAAAACTTCCCAGAGTACAGTGCAAGTTTTGATTTACTCAATCTCGACAACATCCAGAAATTGGTGCCGTGACCAGGATTTTGTAGACTTGTTTTATATGGAAAAAAAAATGTACTAGTTTCTACTTATTTGCGGATTTTACCCACAGATACTGGTTTACCACAGCAGAAGTTGTTTTCCATTCTGTATAGAATTGACACAACTCCATCTACTGATAATAAGTGGAAGCAGACTTAATTCGACACAAAATGAACACGAAAGCATTGTAAAGATTGAACATGTTAGAACACTCGCCTACAGTATTCAAAGATTAGCTGGAAAATATCTTATAAAGATATGCTCGCTTTTGGAAAACTATAACAAAAACTCCTTGTATTTTTTATGCAATAAAGAATATAGTTGCAAATAATCAGGTCTAATGTGATGTGGTAAGTGCCAGACATCGCAAACACATGTCGCATAAAATGGCGTTTCATCGTGCGATATGTCGCGTGTATTGCGTGTTAATATGAATTCCGTTGCTAAAGTCAATTTTAGTGTATTTCTGACGTAATATCACATAACTCGGCGTGTCATCCATCACGTAAGCTCAGTTTGTTTCTGTCACTAACGAGGCAGACTATTGGCGTGGCATAGAGCTAGTGTGTTTTAACGTAACGTCACATAACGTGGCGTTACATCATATAAGCTGAATGTATTTACACCTTGTAGAGTTAGGCAAAATTAAACCGGCAAAATTTAGAAGCAACTATCCTCCTCCTTGCGTCATACTCCTCATTACTGAGGGTCGTGATTCCCACTCAGAATCATTTTTTTTTATTTAACAATTTTTCTCCAACTAATGCGATCGACTATAGTATAGAAGCAACTATAGTACGCAAAAATAAGCACCTTTCGCAATTAATAATTTTAAATATTTTTTTCATGAATGCAAGTATTTTTTTTAATTGGTGGTATTCCGGGGATAACTAACAATTTCTAAACAATGTTATACGTCTTTTAAGATCTGGTTATGGGTCATACTATATAATTATAAGGCGATAGTTAAGGCTAACGAAGAATAATAAAAATAAAAAATAAAGTACGCGAACGAATATAAAAACGAAGTACTTTTTGTTTTTATATTCGTAAACATTCACAAACGTAGCCGTGCCCCGCGGTTTCACTCAGCCTTTCAGCTCCTAATGGTCAAATCGTGAGGTTAAATAGCCTATATAATAATCAAGAATTTGTCTATCTATGAAAATTATATTTTTTCATCTGGTAGTTCCAGAGATTAACGCGTTTTAACAAACTAACAAACTTTTCAGCTTTGTACATTACTACAGATTTCGAAGCTTAAATGTATGTGTAGCAATTTTTATAATATTGTTATTATACAAAATAATTGTTAACAAATTATACATGCTGATTCCCCCGCAAGATAAACATTTATTTTAGTTGATTGTACGATTTTGTCTTCGCCAAATTTTTTTATGTATTACATATATGTATTTACATAAAAAAATACCTACGCATTTTTTATTAATATGTACAAATATTTTTATATGTACCAATAGATTTGCTTAATTTGAAACTAGATGGCGATGTGTAATTGGTCTGGAAATATATATTTACTAAAACAATAATATTAGAGAAGAATTTTAGATATATACTTGGATTTACTATGACATATTATGATGTACAGTCAGCGTCAAAAGTAGATATTCGTTTTGGTTTTTAATATTAACTTATTAAAATTTAAATTTTATTAAATAATCTACTTTTGTGTTGACTAAGAAGTTATATATAGACTTACTTTAAACTTAATAGATGTATAACATTAAAAATTAATTGTTATTTATTTTTAGTTAGCAAAAGCAGTAAATGAAGTACAATAACAAAGTAATAGTTAAACTATTCGTTAATTGTTAATTTATTTATTTTATTTTTAGGATTTAGTACGAATTATACTCTGCGTCACTTATAAATTAAAATTTCGCATAAAAATTAAAAAAAAATTAAAGAAACGCCACCTAGTGGACAAAAACAAAAACTTGTAGATTACTTACAAAATTCTAAATTAATGCGTTATATTTTTGTAGTTATATTTTTGTTTGTTGTTATGCAAATTTTTATTGGGTGTTTTTTTTTAAAAGGTGGCAGATTTTTTTCTATAATAATGATTACCAAAAATAATAAGTTATTTATATACTCTCTTTATTTATCACGTATTTATATATGTTTTCTGATTAATAAGACTGTTATATTATTATATTTCTGACTAAATAAGGAGCATGATTTCAACTAGCGAAAACGTTTTTGAGTATATTTTATCAAATAACATTATTCCACTTGGTTATAAAACAATACAGCTGTCAAACAGAGAAAAGGCGGAATTACAATATATAGTTTTAAACTATTACGGCCTTTCTCTGCATGGAGAAGTGGAAATTGCCTTGAAAGTGTCAGAGAATTTACGTCCTTTTTCCGTATGACAGCAAAATAATAATATCGCTGTAAACTGGCTTTTATAGGGCAGTTTTTACTTATGCGACCGACTGTACAAAATTTGTGACAAAAATGCTTTAAATCGCTTGAAAATTATTGGTTAGTAGTAAACCGAGCATCTAAAATTGTAAAACATGTAAATCATACCTAACAAAGAGGACTGGAATGTTAGAGGAATAGTGGTAGGTATAATTGCTTGGAGAGAGGTTTAACACAATTTAGGTGGTTATAGAAGATCTTTGCCGTAGAAAATTATATAGTGTTGTTATGCAGTATTTCCTTCAATTGCAGGATAACTGTCCATGATGCTCTATGTGCACTTGCAAGATTGCATAAAACCAAGACTTAGGGATAGGGAACACAGTTTTAATATACAAGATTATGGCGATTTTTTTTTTGATCTGCGAACAAATAAATAAATAGTCGTCCGCGGACTCCACAGTTAATTTGTATAAAAATAAATCTAGACCAAAGCTATTTTTTTCAGTATCAGTATAGTTTCAAATTTCTAGTTAGTCCCAAACTGATTTTTATTTTTCAAGGAGTCGATGTTTAAAAAGCTGGGTCCTAAAGATCCGCCTTTAAGACTGGATGTAATTGAGATTGGTTGAAATAAATTACAACAATGCATCAATATTGCAAAGCATTACTTTAAGTCCAATTTCAAAAAGTCCTATATTGTAATGCATTGCTTTAGGTCTAATTTCAAAAAGTTCTTGAAATGATTTGCCAATTTGTAGATGTATTGAAAACACCTCAGAAAACCATCCGCGATTTATAAATACAAAATTCGAAATGCTTTGCTTGCGAAATATTCTCTTTGAGAATGTTCTTTTCTTTGTCTGAAGTTATAAACCAAAACCGAATACAGTTAGTTACTACTCAATACTCTCAATATTTTAAATTTTATTTTGTATAAATTGAAATGTAATGAATTAATTTATTTGACAATTATATTTTATACCTAACGTATTCGATTAAATACATTATTTGTCTTCAAACATATCGTTTAGCATTCTGCGTAGTTTTAATTTTGTAATTTACAATTATTTATGACCAAGTGGAAGATTTTATTTCCATAGATTAATAATAGTCTCCGCTGCGCTACGTATAAATTCCGCCAACATACGAATAGAATGCGGCAAATAATTATACGAGTAGCAGCTACTATTTCACATTTCATAGTTCACATGTCGCGTGGCCACTAATCAAGTAAAAATAATATTGAAAATGTTCTTTTTTCATTTGACAATAGTGTTAAGTAGAAACACTCTGTATTTGTATAACTATTTTATGTCACTTCTTATTTTTATCAACTTCTATTACAGTAGAGCGTCGATTATCCGAACTAATTGGGAGACATGGGTGTTCGGATAACCGGTATTTTCGGATAATCGAACTACCTATAACGTATATTGATTCAGCCATACATGTTTACGTACAGCTAAATGAAAACCATATTTACATTACCAACAACATTAACCATATTAATGACAAATAGGAATTAAACAAAATGAGTACAATCTATTATATAGTAAAACATGTATCTTATCATCAGACATCATCATCAGCCTGTGTGTACCCACTGCCGGGCGGGCGTAATAGTTCGGATAAGTGGTCGTTCGGTTAAGCGACGTTCGGATAATCGACGCTCCACTGTACCATTTGTAATCTACCGGCATTTCGGTACTTACCATTGACTAATTAATGCCGAAAGAAACTCGTCACTATGAGTAATTTGACGAGCTCGGTGGTCGAACTCGCGATCTCGGAGTTAGCAATAACCACAAACGAAGAATCAATAACCACAAACGAAGAATCATTTAAAATATCTTAACTAGTTGACCCGACACAGGTTGTCCTGTCTTCTTAACAATGAATATTGAATTCACGCAATCTGTCAAATGACTGACAGTTCTGTCAAACGTTCAGACATAAATTTACATTAGTAAAATTAATAAGGTCGTTCAGTTTTCTTAAATTTTCTAATTCTCCGCGCAACTTTTTTATTTTTTTCTTTCATAAGAACCTTCTTCTGTCAATAACACATACGACATAAAAAAGAAATATCATAGCGAAATCGGTCAAGCCGTTCACGCGTGATACCGTGACCAACGGAATTCTTTTATATATATAGATTACAATAGTAAATTGCCGCATTCAAGGAGCTATTGCATATATAGAGAATGGTATCTAGATGGAGCGGAGCGGACATCAATCATTAATCTATGTTTATTTGTTGTTTTTTAATTGACTCAATTAATGTATTTAGTTAGTTGAATAATGTATTTAGAGGCTATAGTTACCCAAATACGTAAACAAGGCGACCTGATATGTAAGATTGTCAATTACTAGGTAAAATATTATATTATTAGACTACTGCGTCATTATGACGAAATAATATGGTTATCTAGAGTCTAGATCATTCTATCCACTTCATACCACCAGTGGTACCATGTGGAAACTCCACTAATTTTAACAGCATTATTGAGCATTGACGGTGTAGCGGAGGGCATGTGAAGCCGTTGGTCCCGACTGTTATCATTAGATGATAGTCGTAAATCTTGAAAACGCTAGCCTCCAACCCGCAGTGGAGGAGAATGCTCCCTACCCCTTCGATTGAGGAGAGACCCGTATCCCAGCAGTGGGATGAATAAAGGTTGACGACGATTGAGCACATCGCTAGTGTCAAAAGAAAGACAGATTCCTTTTGACACCACTGGTGGTGTAATCTTGGTGATGTGAAGTGGAAAGAACGGTCCATATAACGTCTATATTATATACGCATGAAACTAGTGTAAAAAAACATATGAAAGCTGTATACCTCACGTGTTATTAAAGATACGGACACTATTAAAACTTCGGCTTATATGCGATTATTCTTACTGTCCTCACCAACTTATCCCACTGGTGGGCATAGAGACAATTTTTAATATTATCCCTGATGGCCACCTCTATAAATATTTTTAACAGTGTATCAATTTAATTTGAATTATTATTTTGAAAGCCATAATTTAAAAATACATTCTATAGTAGAGTAGTGGAACTTAGGGTTTTATTGGTGTTCGTATTAGTAATAACACCATATTATTATTATTTTATATAAACTCTTCACGTCATGGTCGGTTCAAGAAGTTTTACGAAATATAAAAAATAATTTAAGATTAAACTTTTTGTATCGACTGTACCTACGACTGTAAAATATATTATCTATTTTATTATAAAATACTTATTTTAAAATATATTAATTGCCTTATTTTCTTTGGAAAGTGTAATAAAAAGCATTTACTAGATTTTTAAAGTATTTATTTTAATAAAATATAAAAAAATATAAAATTGTTTTATTTTTTTTCCTTATATACTATACTTATATATGTATTGAATCATCCTTAGAATAAAATCCGATGTGTATCGTTGCTAGTTCACATTCGTGCGTTATTATGGGGAGCTAATGACAGATTGAACCTTTTTTTTTAAAAGAAAGCTATGTTATTATTATATTCTAAATATCGGAAGATAAATGAAATAACAAAAATCTAATAAGTACAGTTTAAAACAACTAAAAAACCACGCTTTAACGATCGCTTTTAGTTTTTTTAACTACATTTATTTTCCACTTTTTAATTCGATGTGATATGTGAGGAAATCAATTAATTCTGGCGATCCTTCCCAGGATAATACAATAAACTTATCAAATTATTGTATTGTCATCGGTCCTTGATAAGTATACAAAGTTTAAATTAAATTTGACCGTTCAAAGTGGGTCAAAATCAAGTTCAAAGAATTCGGTTACAAACTGACAAACCGACAAACAAGCAAACATACAGAAGGGCAATTCTCGTAATTAAAATATAGTCACACTTCAGTTTCGATCCCGTCTCGATGTCACAAATGTCACATTTGTTATTCTCGTAACACAATATGTAACTTCAAAATTAAATTTAAGCGGGATTATATCGAATTATGAGTGAAAATTAAACAAACTAAGAATGTTACTTTTCCAACAACAAGAATTGATAATAATTAATTAATGAAATCAAGTATATCATTTTAGTCAATTCACAATTCAATCTCGATTCGGTCAACTTTCAATCTGCGTTCGTAGAAAAATTACGAGAATTGGCCTTCAGGGTGAAGTTAATAAAAACGTGTAAATAATTCATATCCCTTATCGAGTATAGTCTATCTAGCTTAACCTTTTCATCGATATAGGCAAAATAAATATCAGTCGATTTATTGAAGTATGGAGGTATTTCAACAAATCGACTGGCATTTATTTTGCCTATATCAATTAAAAGGTTAAGCTAGATTAATCCATAATAAACACAAATAAGGTGTAAATGAGCTAATATTTCGCAACGCCTGATAAAGTTATTGTCAGATTTTTATTTGCCTATAAATTATCTTGTTAGTCTGCTATTATTCAATTTTAATGGGTATTTTCTATGTATTATAAGTATGTATTTACAAAAAAAAATGTATTTAAGTACATTTATCAGTTGTCTAGTACCCATAACACAAGCTTTGTGCTTAATTTGGGACTAGATGGGGCTGTGTAAAAGTGTCCAGAAATATTTATTTATTTATTTATTTTATTTTGCCCATATTTCGCGTAGATCGTGTTGTTCGTGAAAGGGGTAATCGGTTTTTGTTCCATAATCACATCGGATTATGTTCTTCGGATGAGTAGGTAAATTGGAATGTCATATAGGAATGAAAATTACTTAAAAAATATATATTGGCACTACTTATTATGTAAATTCAAATAAGTGTCAACAAAAATACAAAAATAATACTTATTAACTATACAGTTTAAAATCACAATATCGTTGAGATTCTCACATTGTATAATAAAAAAAATATTAAAGCCTTCGTTTGTGATGATCATTATATTGAACACAAAAATACACAAAAAAAAAGTTTTTCAATAGACTACTTGACTTTTGACTTGAATAAGTCTTTAAAATTGCTTCCATGGAGAAGCAATTCAAAAAAACGAATGATAACAAAATCGGGGGATACAGTTTGGTGTTGCAGCTACATATCTATCATCTCCATCCAAAATTCAATAACACTACTGGATAGATGAAGGATCAAATAATTTATTACACTGAGTAAGGTCCATGTAACATCGCGTGCGGGGGAGGGGAAGCGCTGCCATTTTAAGATATTTTTAGTGCACATAACGTATTCACGTACAAAACGCGTGTTCATAACACAGCTACACCCCCTTTTTTTCCGTAGTCTCGTTACAGATCTTTAAATTTAATCCTGTTGGGAATTGTTTTTCTTTTGGTATGGACTTTTTTGAGCGCAGACGTCCATTGAATGGTAAATTGTCAAATAGCCTATTTCAAACAATTTATAATAGTTTCACATTTTGCCGCCAGGGGTATACGGCATAATAAAAATGGCGCCAATGTAGAACATCTCAAAATGACGTTCTAATGTCGCCGTGGTCTTGAAACACAAAATATCTCTTAGTTTAAGTAAACAGCACATTTTTACAAATTATGGACGGTAAGTTGTAGGAAAATATAACGTCGTATGTCAGAAATAAACAAAATTGAATTTCATTCTGGCCTTTTGTTTTTTTTTTATATATAATATTTATAGTTTTTCTTTTTTTTTTCAAATGGCCTCTTACCTTTTTTTCACGAATGTAAAAATCACAGAACATCATTATTTATTTACAAAATAGGACACAAATTTTAAAGCTTCAAACATAATTGGAAAAATAATTATAATTTAAATAGTTGGATTTCGGCCAACTTGTCAGAATATTATAAATGTTTAAAAAATTGAAAAATTCACCTCCCCCACCTTGGTGGGATTTGAACCCACGACCTCTCGGGTCATCGAGAGGTCGTGACTTCAAATCCCACCAAGGGGGAGGTGAACTTTTCCATTTTTTAAATGTTTCTAAAATTGGAAAATTTCGTCGTTGTACAAAAAAAAATTTCCTTTTTAATATTACAGATTTCTTCTTATAAAGAAAATTAAAAACCACATGCTATATAAAAAAAAATCTTTAAAACTCGAACCTGTATTTTGTTTTACTTTTAATAAGCTAAATCAGTCATTTTCAAACAAACGCCCAAAAATATACATAGCGTTAACAAAATGGAGTCACTAACCAACCCGAGCACACTATTACTAAACCAACTGTACGTAACTTTCTTTTTCGTCAACCTCCTTTTGTCTATGCTAAGCTTTTTGGGCCAACTTTCAAAATCAGAAGGTATTTTTTGACACTGACTCGCGAACCATTTCCTTGGGGCGCTATCTGAACTTTTCCCGCCGATGCACAACTCGTTATTTCCACGCAGTGACGTTTTCAATTCGTTGTCTATTGTTATAACCAATGAGCGGAGATTGTATGCGACGATGTTGCTATATAATAAATTATTTTTATCATCTCGAATATAGATATTAAAATCGGCAATGTCTTGTGTTGTCAGTATGTACCAATGTACATTTATTGCATTTTGAGCACTGAAAAGAACAAATAATTAAAATATTATAATGAAAAAATAGAGTTCACTCAATATGGAGAAGCATCCTATGTAGGGAATTGTACCTTACAAAGGACCAAATAATAAAATTCTGCTTAGCCATGTCCATGAAGTTCTATTCAATTACTTTCCAGTAATAGGTTACATATCTATACATAATAATGATTCTTATAATATATTACTATACTTAAAATTTTAATTAATTTCTTCTGATTTGCGAATCCTGCCCACTCCATGCACAAATTCGTTACCCTAAGGTTGCCTTGAAAAAATTGCTCTCAGCAATAAGGCCGTTGTTGCATATATACATGTCTGTAATAATTTATTGATTCACTGTACTGTCAATTTGTATTATGCAAATAACGCATGTTCTATCTATCTAAGCTCTTAAACTGCTGAAGAAAGAGAAGCAGTAATGTATCGCCGAGTAATCTCGAGAGACATAGACAATATTTGTTATCCAAGACTGGCTGGTGTTCGAATGGCGGCAAGCCCCGTCGCCGGAACTGGCACTTAAATTCACTTTCACATTCAAGATAGTGTGATGAAAGTGAATCTAAGCTCTGCGTCTTTAGAGTAGTAATGATTTTTACATGTTCTTATATTTAATTTGTATGTCGTTTCTAAGTGCTTTATAAAGTCCAAGGAATAAAGATATTTTGATTTGATTTGATTCGCGGGTTCGATCCCCGCACAAGACAAACATTTGAGTACATGAACGTGTCTGTTTGTCTTGGTCTGGATGTATGTATTATATGTATGTATTTTCAAAAAAAAATAATTTAAGTACATATATCAGTTCTGTTTATAGTACAAGCTTTGCGCTTAATTTGGGACTAGATGGCGCTGTGTAAATTGTCCAGAAATATTAATTTATTATTTATAATAATACCCTTATTTTATAAAACCTTGACTTGACAATTAGCGTGTCAGTTTCATTTTATAAATTAAACCCTGGAAATACAAATTCTAAATTAAATAATACTTAAAATTAATAAATAAATAAATACATCTAAATTAAAACTAATTAAAATAAACTAAAAACAAAATTAATCTAATAAACCGCTGCCCGTAGGCAAAGTTCCCAATATGCTGGCCCCGTTGCCTCGTTGGATCGCAACACTAATTCTTTGTGCAAAGTAGAGGCCAGCATTTTGGTCACGAGATGTGATTTACGAGTATAATACTTACTATTGTATATCACGAAATGCCAAATCCGGTTCCAGAACGAAATCAAATCCAGTGTTGCCATAGTCATCCAATTTATTATCTAAGTTAATGTTGCCAGCACATAATAATCTGTCCTCGTCTATGGTCAGGATGTTTTCTCCTTCAATGGTAACTGGATGCGTGCATGTTAGATTATGATAATTGGTGACAGATTTCAGTGACGTTGGTGACAGATGGTTTAAGTAGTGTTTCAGCGGACGGATTAGACAGTCACAGTATAATTTGTTGCCTGAAAAAAATATAAATAAATAGTATTAATACTATGCCTAAGTATACTAAAATGCTGAGTGAGTTCCGTATTTTTTTTATACTTCGTCGGGTGGCAGACAAGCATACGGCCCACCTGATGTGAAGCGGTTACCGTAGCCATATTAACACCCCCGCTGCCAACGCAGCATCTCCTTCCTATCTGGTGACCTCACTCACTCGCAGGAACACAACAACCCTCAAGGGAATTGTTATTTGGCTGCGGTATTCTGTAAGGTGGAGGTACATTCCCCAGTCGGGTAGCTTACAATTACACTCCCTACCTCTCTTTTCGCCAGAGCTTCGTTTGTCAGTCAGCAGGGTGCACCGCGTGCAGGTAAAGTTGGCTTTCGTTCAAAGACGTTGATGAACCACTTACACCCCAATTTTTTTTATATTGTGCACTGAGACACGGTTGGCATTGATGAGTATTTATTAACAGAGTCCAAAAAAAGAAGTTCAATTCGGTTGTATTTTTTTTTTAATATGTCTTATATTTATTATATATTGTATTATGTGTGCAAATTATGTCAAATGTGTCTTGTTGGGTTGTAGTGTGCTTTATAATCAATTTTCTACTATCTATCTCATCATCAGGTCATTTTAGTCTCCACTACAGGAGCACGACCCTCTCTCGTCCGTCCCAGACAGAAGGAGGATTTGGCCTACACTCCCCACGCTGGCCAAATGAGTTGGGGAGGCCTGATCGATGTTTCATAATGTATTTCCCTTAGTCCGAATTCGATTCTTCAGAGAAACCCCGAGCATAGCCCTCTCCATCGCTCACTGTACGAAGAATTAAGAATATATATACCTTTAAAATACACCTGCATTCCTTGATCTCTGATCTTCTTCACCAATTTAGGGTCAAAACCAGTCAACTGATTGTCCCTGACATCCAAAACTCGAAGTTGGGACTTTGCAATCTGATCGATAGGCAACACTTCAAGATTGTTATTTTGTAGATATAATTCTGTTAGATTATCTGGTAGATCGAATTTACCTTCGGCTGAAAAAAAAATTGGTGAATCAAAAACCTGACATTATGATCCCTGATTTGCATTGGACCCCATAGCACGGAGAGATCAATAAAAAGTAAATCTAAATAAAAACTTGTAGGTGTAAACTTACTTGTTTTCGAAACTAAATCTTCTAGGTAATTATTGGAAAGATCTAAAACTTCCAGCGATGTTAAATTGCCCAGGACATCTGAAAAACGACAAAATATTGTATAATTCACTGTATATAGTATAATAGGAGCGCCTGCTGGAGGTTTTAGGGTTGGTGAAATAAATAATAACTGCTGACGAAAGCAAATACCCCCCGCCCCCTCTCAAGCGCTTACGTAATACTTGAATGGCCCCCAAGCATGCGGCGGAATAGATCAAAATTTATATTGACATAATCTTTAATTATCATATATTTTATCGTTATTTATATTAACATATTTATAATTTTAATATACTGTATCAATTTAATTTTAGTATAACAATGATGGATTGCATTATTTAATTACATACGCGTAACCTAACAGACTAAGATTTAACCCGATTTAGTGGTAAATCTCCATAAAGTGACAACAAAGGTGGGTAAATTATTTCAGAAAACCCTTTTAACATTTTTTTTTATTTTTTATAATTGTCGTTGATTGCACAGTATAAAAATGTTTTGTAGAAACACAAACACCATCTGTTTACCTTCATAATGCCTTAACGGCGAAACCGGTCGGTAATATAATAATAACGTGGAACAGTACAAGTGCTTTTTTATAACATTAAGATCTAGAATCGATGTCCACTATAGTCTATATTTTAATTGTTATTTAATTGCCCGATTGGCAGGAAAAGGCCGGCTGTTGGGCTGCTAAGGAATTTTAATTCAGTAATTTCTACGACGTCACAGTAAGGAAGGGGGGGTCTCACAAACGTGACAAGAACAGGGGGAGGGGTAAAAAAATCATGAAATTCGTGTTACGTAATTTATGGATGGCCCTAATTTAAGTGATTTCTACTACTATAAATGATAACTACTACTCCTAAATAATTTGACACTTACTACGCCTAATCTCATTGATGATATTTCCCGTAAGGTTCATCCTCTTCACTTTCTTTGAACCGTGTGTGATGTCGAATGTAAGTACAGGTATCTCATTGTGACTCAGGTCGATTTCCATCAGCCTGTACGGCACCCACGGCGATGAGGGGAACATCTTTTTAGTTAGGAAACTAAATTTGTTGTGGCTTAAATTTATCTGCAAACATATATAAATAAATTTTCCTGGTAAATTACGCAGTGCCATCTAGTCCCTAACTAAGCAAAGCTTGTACTATGGGTACTAGATAACTGATATTATACTTAAATACATTTTTTTTTTGTAAATACATATAATATATAGAGAATACCCAGACCAATACAAACAGACATGTTCATGCACACAAATATTTGTCTTGTGTGGGGATCGAACTCACGACCCCTGTGTCAAAGTGGGCATTGTTAGCCATTCGTCCACTGGGCTCGTCATATATAAATGAATGAATACGCTTGATATTTCACAGCAGTAAAATATAAAATACAAAAATTCGCCACCATCACAAATCGTCCTGGTAGCTCAGTTGGAAGAGCACTCGACCGGTAATCGAGAGGTCGTGGGTTCATATCCCACCTAGGCGAGGGAGGTGAATTTTTCTATTTTTAAAATATTTATAATATTCTGTTAAGTTCAAACGAAAAATTTCTGTACATATAATATAATACGGGAACTAAACGTTAATCTATTTAAAATTAGATTAACGAAATGGTTGAAAGGCAAATGTTTTTATTCATTAGGTGATATATGAAAGCGACATCTACTTATAACATTAATGACATTAATATTTTTATCTAATCTCATACTAAAATTTAGAGATTTAAAAACTAAACACAGAATCTTAATGTCAGTCTTTACGCACAAGACATCAAAATAAATTTAAAAAGTTACTTTTCGATACAGCTCTTCTATGGACAACTGTATCGAAAAATAACGTTTTTTCCATTTCGATACAGCTTCAGCCCTGGATACAGGTATTTTAAACAGGTTGCAATGCAAATGCATTGTAACGTTGCAATTTTTTTCTACATAATCTATGAACGCGGCGCCGCGCGGCGCGTCGTGCATGCGCACCACGCATGCTCCATCTGCAAATGGATTTATAAGTAAGAAATGAAGCTGATAAATTAACTTCATGGTTTTCTTTAAAATATTATTGTCATCTATTTCATGAGATTAGATAAAGTAGTGTATGAAACTGCACATAATTAGGTTCTTAAAATACTCGTGTGGTCTATTATCACACTCGCCTTCGGCTCATGTGATAAACTCACACTCGTATTTTAAGAACCCTTATTATGCAACAGTTTCATAAACCACTATTTTGACATACCTATTTATTATTTAATTTAATATTATTAATTTAATAATTCAATATTTTCGAATGTATATTAATTTGCACGCCATCTATTTTTTTTTATACTATGTCGGGTGGCAGACAAGCATACGGCCCGCCTGATGTGAACCGGTTACCGTAGCCATATTAACGCTCGCAATATAAAATATCGCTAGCGCGCCGCCACGCAGCGTCTTCTCCCTTTCTGGTGACCTCACTCACTCGCAGGAACACAACAACCGTCAAGGGAATTGTTATTTCGCTGCGATATTCTGTAAGGTGGAGGTCATTCCCCAGCCGGGTAGCTTACAAATAAGCTCCCTACCTCTCTTTTCGCCAGAGCTTCGTTGCGTGCAAGTGAATTTGGCTTTGGTTCAAAGATGTGGATGAACCACTTACGGGGTGTAAGTGGTTCATCCACATCTTTGAAATGAACCAAAATATAGCAAAATATGAGAACTGTTTAATAACTAAGATCTGTGAATCCATATTTTATGCAAATAAATTTCTTTATTTTTACCTTTTCTAAAGACAAGCAGTCATCCAGTAATCCATTGGTTTTATTGTCTAATTTCTCCAGCAAGTTATATGAGAGGTCTAATTTTCTGAAAATAAAAGACGGTGAGTGAATGAATAAAAGAACGAATGAAATAAATATTTATAAATAAATAAATATAAATATTTCTGGACAATTTACACAGCGCCATCTAGTCCCAAATTAAGCGTAAAGCTTGTGTTATGGGTACTAGACAACTGATAAAAGTACTTAAATACATTTTTTTTTGTAAATATTAAGTATTATAAGCATTATAATACATAGAAAACACCCAGACCAAGACAAACAAACATATTCATGCATACAAATGTTTGACTTGTGCGGGAATCGAACCCACGACCTCGGAGTCAAAGTGACCATTGCTAACCATTCGACCACCGAGCTCGTCAAAAATGAATGAATGAATGAAATATTTATTTGTATCTTTGTGTCATACGACAGAAGTAAAAACTTCATCTCTCGTACAATTACTGCAGAGTCTAACGGTACCAGAGTTACATATCCGAGCGTGACGCGTTACGTTCCCGAGCGTGACAGTTCAGACTCATTCGGTAGACCCAAAATTCGGCTCAGAGCGTCTAAAGAAGTTTTCACTTCAAAAAAGGAAAGCTTTTAATTCTCTCTCCTTATCGTTATAGCTCTCGCCTTCTACTCGACCCACAATATAAGAACTTTGACAGTAAACTTTTTCCTAACTCTCCGTAGAGAGTACTCTTAGATTATTAGTTGTGTCTTAGGAAAAAGTCAATCTCCTTTGTGCCTAACATCCTTGAATAAAACGAATATTACTGACTAGCTTCAACTCGCGGCTTTGCGCCTCGTGAACACAATACATAGGTAAAAAGTTTGACGAGTTTGACGAGCTCGGTGGCGTAGCGGTCAATGACGCGGCTTCGACACACACGCTCGTGGGTTCGATTCCCTCATAGGACAAACATTTGTGTGCATGAACATGTGTGTTTGTCTTAGTCTGGGTGTTTTCTATGTATCATAAGTATGTATTTACAAAAAAAATGTATTTACGTATGTTTATCAGTTGTCTAGTACCCATAACACAAGCTTCGCTTAATTTGGGGCTTGATGGCGCTGTGTAATTTGTCTGACAATATTTATTTAATTATTTATTCTACTTGTAAATCCAAAACATCCATATGTATACTTCTATACTAATATTATAAATATGAAAATGTGTTTGATTGTTTCGTTGTTTATACGTCTAAATGGCAAGAAGTGATTTTAAGGTCTAGGGACTGACATGGGCTACTTTTTATCTCGTACTATGGGTACTAGACAACTGATAAATGTACTTAAATGCATTTTTTTTGTAAATATATAATATCATCATCATCATCAGGTCCATTTTAGTCTCCACTACAGTAGCACGACCCTCTCTCGTCTGTCCCAGACAGAAGGAGGATTTGGCCTACACTCCCCACGCTGGCCAGACGGGTTGGGGAGGCCTGATCGATGTTTTATAATGTATTTCCATTAATCGCCTTGTACGACATCCACGGGAAGAGACGGAGTGATTCTATTCTAATCTGCCGGAAACCACACGGCCTAAATAAATATAAATATATAATATATAGAAACATAATACATATAAAACACCCAGACCAAGGCAAACAGACATGTCCATGCATACAAATGTTTGTCTTTTGCGGGGATCGAACCCGCGACCTCGGAGTCAAACTAGCCATTCGACCACCGGCTCGTCATTAACTTTATTAATATTAGTTCAAATATTCGTACCTCAAAGCAACCAATCCCTTGAAGGCTTCATTAGGAACATGTTCCAACATGTTCCCACTCAGCGACAGATCGAGCAACTGTTGCATCCCGTTGAACGACTGTTGCGCGATAGACGACAACTGGTTGCGCGACAAATCTAATTGGAACATCGTTGGTAAGTTGCCGAATGCTGATTTCGAAAGAGAGGTTATGTTGTTGTCCTGAAAATTAGAATAATATTAAAATTATATTCAACCGTAAGAAATCCTTAGAGATCAAGAATCTCAACTGCACGTAGTGCACCCTGCTGACTAACAAACGAGGTGCTGACGAAAAAGAGGACATAGCGTATTAAATTTGTAAGTTGCCAAGCTGCTGTAAGATGGGGAAGTATCTCCACCTATCAGAATACCGCAGCCAAATAACAATTCCCTTTAGGGTTGTCGTGTTCCTGCGAGTAAGTGACGTCACCATAAAGGAAGGAATTGCTGCGTTGGCAGCAGGGGAGGCGGTAAAGGTACACTATCAGTTTCACTGTAGATTATTACGAGTATTTAAATATTCCTGACGATATTTTTCGCCATGTCCCTGAAGACGAGAATACGATAAAAAAAACCCGCCAAGTGCGGGTCGAACTCATCCACGTAGGGTTCCGTACAATTGTCTATAAAAACGGCAAAAAAAAAAAACACTTGTTTTATGGGGTTGGGGCCCCATTAGATAGGTATTTGTCTTACTTTAATTTAATTATTTATTTTTAATATATAACTAAATATTCTGAGAATATTTCAAGTGTCTACCTGTTGCCGTTATCAATATCGAGCAAAATATTTATTCTGTTTTTTAGGACTTGTTGTTATAGCGGCAACAGAAATACATCATCTGTAAATATTTCAACTGTCTAACTATCACGATTCATGAGATACAGTCTGCTAACAGACGGACGGACGGACAGCGGAGTCTCAGTAATAAGGTCCGTTTTACCCTTTGGGTAAGGAACCCTAAAAATAAGGAAAATAATAACATGAGCCACAAAAAATACTAAATGAGCCACAGAAATACTAGGTTAGGTTTGGTATGTTTTATATCAACTTTAGTCGCCAAGTCAGTATAATAGTCGCCCAGTTTCACAATTTTAGATGCTCGGTTTATTACTACCCAAAAAATAATACAAATACGGGTATACAAATATTCAATACATAAAGCCATTGAATAAAAAAATATTTTTTATTAAATAGCTTCACGGCTCTGGATATAAAGTCCTTTAGAGCCCGTCTATGAAAGAACTTAGTGTAAAAACATACCTGTAAATACAAATATTGTAAACTAGTCAGCGTATTCAGCGCTTCCCACGGTGGCTTAGTAACACCATTGTCGGATAAATCCAGCACTTGAAGCGTCAACAGTCCAGCGAAGCTCTCGCTAGATAGATTGTCCGATACATTGTTACTAGAAAAGTTAAGACGCAGTAACGCGTTCATGGTCGGCCACGTGTTCGCTTTTATCTCTTGCAGACTGTTGTGGGCAAAGTTTAATTCTCTGGAAAGGACAATAGGCTATAAAAACTATTTATCAGTATCGCAAAATACATCTATTTGACGAACTCGGTAGTCGAATGGTTAGCAATGGCCACTTTGACTCCGAGGTCGCGGGTTCGATTCCCGCACAAGACAAACATTTGTGTGCATGAACATGTCTGTTTGTCTTGGCTTGGGTGTTTTCTATGTATTATATGAATGATGAATATTTACAAAAAAAAAATGTATTTAAATTTTCAATTATTTAGTACCCATAGTACAATCTCTGCGCTAAATTAGGACTAGATAGCGCTGTGTAAATTGTCCTAAAAAAAATTGCTCACCCTAAACTGATCGGTATCTGCGGGATCCTCTCCATCATATTGTAACTCAGGTCCATCTGCCTGCAGCTGGCCAACTTGGCGAGTCCACCTCTGGATCCATCGCGCAACTTGTTGTGTGACAAGTTGAGCTCAAGCAGCGTCGGTAGAGTGCCGAATGTCGCTGGCTTTATAATTTCCATTGAATTATGACTTATGTTTAAAAATCTGAAACAAAAACAAACAAAAAATGTTCATACTAACTTTTATTAGTAGGTAATAAAAATGGGGTGTGACTGTGTCACGGACACGGCCGTGTTGTACGTGAATATGTTATATGCACTAAAATTATCTGAAAATGGCAGCGCTTCCCCTCCCCCGCACGCGATGTTACATAGTCCTTAAATACTTAGCGTTATAAATTCTTTGATCCTTCATCTATCCAGTGGTGTGATTGAACTTTGGATGGTGATGATAGATTTGTAGCTGCAACACCACTACACCAAACTGTATCCCCCGATTTTGTTATCATTCGGTTTTTTTTAATTGCCTCCCTCCATGGAAGCAATTTTAAAGACGTATTCACGTCAAAAATGTTTATACAACCTTTCATTTGATATTGAGGAAATTATAAATCGCCATCTTCATCATCAAATGAATGAACAAATGAGTGAATGAATGAAGGAACGAATGAATGAGTGAAACATTTATTTGTATCTGGAGCACACAGATAATTAGTTGTTTCCAGTCTTATAAGACAATTAGTTTTAAGCTTAAGTGAAATATAGTGTTAAAAAAAAGCCAGTCAAGCGCGAGTTGGACTCGCGAAACGATGGTTGTAAATTATTCATTCGTGAAAGCGTGGTGTAAAACTAAATTGCGAACTTACCTCAAAGAGAACAAAGTTTGAAAGACTCCATTAGATATTTCAGTTAAATCATTATATGATAAATCAACTGTATGCAGCTCGTACAACTTGGGGAACGCCATCTTGGGAATGTTAGCGATGTGGTTGAAAGACGCGTTCAATATTCTTATACCGGTCATGTTCTGCATCGGTATCTGTAAACAATAATAAAAAATTATTATTACTTTTACAGGCAATTTGATCTACATTTAGGGATTGCAATCCGGAAAAACAGATCCGGTAATCCGGCGGATCAGGAATTATTAAACGTTTACCGGATCCGGTACTAATATACCGGATCCGGTGCTCCGGTCCGGGCCGGAGATGCACCATCATAAAGACAGATTTGACATTACAGGAAGAATTACAGAAAAGAAGATAAAATTGTCATCTAGCATATTAAGGCTAGATGTCAATTTTTTATTTCTATTTGTTATGTATGGACGTCTCAATAATATAACCATAGGCGAAAGAATTACTTCAGTAGTACAAAAATCTCTCGAGATATTTTAATTTGAAAATCACAATTTTGGACTTTCTCGAAAACGGTCCATACAAAACCCTATTGAGTTATGACGTCACAGGTTTGTATTTTGTATGCATCAAATCAGGACAGGACGGGACAGGAATGTAGGATAGCTATGTTAAATATTACGTTTGTGTAATTAGTATCATAATAAAAGTTATAGTATTTTTATTGCTTCTCCAATGGTAATATTAGTTTTATAATTTCATACTTTTAAAATGGACTTTCCCGCCAAACTTTGATCGACCCTAAAATTAGTCGGGCGGGAGATATTAGAATGAAAGTTTGCAGATCTTTATAGTTTTGTGTAGTTTACGATATTGTTAAATAATTTATCTAATCTCATACTGAAATTTACACATTAAAAAACTAAACACAGTATCTTAATGACAGTCTTTACGCACAAGCTATCAAAATAAATTTAAAAAGTTATTTTTCGATACAGCTCTTCTATGGACAACTGTATCGTAAAATAACTTTTTTACCATTTCGATACAGCTTCAGCCCTGGATACAGGTATTTTAAACAGGTTGCAATGCAAATACATTGCAACTTTGCAAAATTTTTCTACATAATCTGTGAACGCGGCGCCGCGCGGCGCGTCACGCATGCGCACTACGCATGCTCGATCTGCAAATGGGTTTATAAGTAAGAATTAACTTCATGGTTGTATTTAAAATATTATTGTATTTAAAATATTATTATCACATATTTCATGAGATTAGATAAAGTAGTGTATGAAATTGCACATAATTAGGTATTAAAATACTCGTGTGGTCTATTATAACATTCGCCTTCGGCTCATGTTATAAACTCACACTCGTAATTTAATAACCCTTATTATGCAACAGTTTCTTAAACTACTATTATATAATTATTGAACATTGTCAAATAGCGTATTTGATCTACATTACTTTGCGTTTACTACATTACTGCCTGCACCCACTACCATTAGTAGTTGCATGCGACTACCGTGGCTGCTTTGGTCGTCTCTGCTCCAGTCGCTGCGTTCGTCTCTGCGACTCCCTGCCAAGGTTTTCCCAGAAGACCACAGCATGGGGTTCTTCAAAAAAAGGCTTAAAAGGGTTTTACAGAGTCATGCCTATTCAAGCGACCATAGGTCGTTTGTTAGCCACCCTAATGCCTACGGCACCTATCACCATAGTGTCTATATGGCTATTATAACTGCTTTACATCAGGCGCGTCGTTCGCTTGTTTAACACTCGACGTCGGTTAAAAAAAATGTGGTGCGGCTGTGTCATGAACACGGCCGTGTGTTGTATGTGAATATGTTATATGCACTAAAATTATCTCACAAACTACCTGTTAAAATATTAGAAAATAAGAATTTTACAGGAAAAAATATCTTTGCGGTCATTGGCTGAATTTAATTGACTAATGATGTATCCTTCTTCTTCTAGTATTCAATTTAGTGTTTATAATATTTTTTTGTTTCCGAAGCCAAATTTTCATGTTAATTATCTTATTCACTCGCTGAGTCAACGAGCCAACACTGGTGCGCAGCTGTCCGCTGTTTATGTTAAGAGCGCAGTGTTGCGCCGCAAGCAGAGCGTGCGCTGCTACGCAGCTCACTTGGCGGCCGGAAGCGCATTTGATCTTGTTCCGCTTTGGCGCAGTTTTGAGTTAACTCAGCGAGCCGGTACAACTGCGCTAGCGCTACTGAGTTGACGCACGAAATTACACTAATTTACCCATGTCTATTTGTAGAATAGATTATTATACACTTTATTGCACCAATATAACAAAGATACATTCAAGAAACTTGCAAAAGGCAGTCTTATCGCTAAAAGCAATCTGTTCCATACAATCTTTAGAAGAGAAACAATGATGAAAATTAGGTAGGTGGTGCATTATAAATAGTTAAAAATTATACAATAGGTGCATTATTAATTAATAAAAAATTGTACCATCATGTTCACACCATATAAAGAAATAAATGAATTTCACACTGAAGATTGTCGCATAAATTTACTTACCTGAGCGAAATCAGTGAAATTATTATGCGCCACGTTTAACTCAAACGCATAACTGTTCTCATCAAAAGCGCCTCGAGGTATCTTCTGCAAGTTGTTGAACCTAAAAAAATAATTACATATTGTACTACTCATTACTGAAGTATGTAGACATGGGTAATACTGCGCTACGCCGCGCAATTGCGCTAACACAGTTCACAGTACTGATGAGTTGAAGCACATTTTTCAAAATGTATTGACGCACAGCGCACTTTCAATGCAAGTGTCCAATACACCTGATATGTCTCGCTCTCATTCTTTATCTCACTCATTCGCTGAATCAACGAGTCATCACATTGCGCATGGTGCACAGCTGTGCGCTGTTAAGCGCAATGCTGCTGTGGCGCGTGTCAAATTATGGCTGGTATATATATAAATATAAGTATATAGGGGTGGTCTTTAAATTATATAATAAAACCATGAAAGTATATTGTAGGTTTGTATAATAACACTATTTCAGTAACATTGAAGTTAATAATAAATCCTTATAACCAATATTTACTTTTATTTTACATCTTGTACACAATTCAGCGTAGTAATGTTTTTAAATTATCATTCTGCTTCTATATAAAATTATATACATACACCATATATGTATATATAACATCATACACCTATAGGACCTTATATACATCCAGTCAGCTTATATACCTATTAGTATATAATTTATGTATCCATATATAACAATATATACCCACTGTTAGGGATAGAAAGTAAAACACGTTTTTAAATCAATTTGCGTGCACGATGAACCGCCGTTGTACCGATCCGCAAGCTACTAACTCATCGTGGCGCGGGGTTCTCACACCACTGAGAAATTATAAATTATGGCGGGTCATCGCGCATTCGTATGCATTTTTATTTTGTATAAAAACATTTTCTACATTTAAAATATTGTACAATTGAAATGTAGTGCGTCGCTTACAATCTGCCTCCTTAGTGCTAACTAGTTAGCACTATCTTCTCGTGGGGCCAGTAGGGCGACGCGCGTGGCCGGCCGACGCAATATACCGGTGCGTGTGCGTACGTCAACACTACGGACGCGTCCATCCGCACCTGCATGGGCCGCACTAACAACTCCGTGTCGCCAGCAGCTACGCTCTAAATTAGGGTCTGCAATTATGACATAATCACCTAACTGCAACGATCGGGTTTCCTGAGTCCATTTGTGACGAGGTAATAAAGTAGGCAAGTATTCTTTTAACCAGCGGGCCCAGAACATATCTGCTAACCGCTCTGCAACTCGCCATCGCTTCCGTAAGCTCAAATCGCTGTTGTCGTATTTACCAAATGGCGCACTGTTTGAGGAAGTGCCAATCAAAAAATGATTAGGAGTAAGGGCCTCCGGATAATGTGGATCGTCGGAGACATGAGTGATAGGACGGCTATTCACTAATGCCTCCACTTCGGTTAGCAAGGTGGTTAAAATATCAGGGTGAGGTGCGCGCTCTTTTAGAGCGACTTTTAAGGCGGTCTTCACTGTCCGTATTAGACGCTCCCATGAACCTCCCATCTCTGGAGCCCCGGGGGGTATAAATCTCCATTCGACTCCGCGGATGGCTCCGTCTTGTCGAATGGCCACGGTGTTGAGTTCTGCTAAGCTACGCTTTAACTCATTATCGGCCCCTCTCAAATTCGTGCCATTATCGGAGATAATGACGGACGGCATGCCTCTACGAGAAGCCATGCGTCTGAGCGCCATTATTGTGGAATCTGTTGAGATATCTTCCGTCAGCTCAATATGAATTGCTCTGACAGTGAGACACGTGAAAAGCATAGCATATCTTTTCTGCCTTTTGCGTCCGATAGTAATGTCCAGTGGGCCAAAAAAGTCAACTCCACAGAAACTGAATGGACGTCTATGGTGCTGCATTCTAGCGGCTGGCAAATCAGCCATTCGTTGTGGCTGCGGCTTCGCACGTCTGTAGTGACAAAATAGACAGCGAAAAGCAACCCCGCGTACAGTCGGCCGAAGCCTCAAAATCCAATAACGTTGCCTAAGTTCGTTTACAACGAGTTCATTAGATCCGTGAAGTGCTCGTCGATGATAGTACTCTACTAATAAAATCGTTATCCTGTGCTTACCATCCAAGATTACAGGTCTTTGTGTTATATGGTCGACACCGACTACTTTGTCAATTCGACCTTCAACGCGTAACATGTCAGATCCGTCGAGGTAAGGTGAAATCTGTAGTAAACGACTAGTCGACGGCAAGGGCAATCCTTGTCTTAAATGCTGTAAATCGGCAGCAAACGAATCCTGTTGACATTTTTTTATGAGCAGTTCTTCTGCTTCCTTCATTAAGGAAATGTCAAGTTGTACGTCTTTGCGCTGACATCTTCTAATAAACAACAAAACCCTGGCAGTGGCGCGTACGAGGGTGATCCATCTCGAGATATTATCTTCATTAGGTAAAGATAAATCTGAGTTGTTGACGATCGTTGTTAGTACAGACCGTGCCTCACACGTAGCGTCTTCAGACTGTTTGGTGAACTTACGATCCCTAGGCCACTCGTTTTCAGGGCGGCGTAAGAATGTGGGCCCGTGAAACCAAGTGTTTGAAAACTCAAGTTGAGGAGCGTCCTCTCTCGTGGCTATATCGGCTGCATTAAGGTCAGACGGTACGTAACGCCACTCTCGAGACTTCGACAACTCATCTATTTCGCCTAAACGGTGGGCGACATAAGGTTTATAATTACGTGGATCACTCCGTATCCACTGCAACACTGTGCTGGAATCGATCCAAAAATATCGTTTTGTGGGCTGTACATCTTTGTGCTCACTCTGTATAGTGGCAGCAAGGCGTGCACCTAAAAATGCGCCCTGTAGTTCCAGCCTGGGGATGGACAGAGGTCGGAGAGGACTTACTCTGCTTTTACTAGCTACGAAACAGACAAGTACTTTACCGTCCGATCGAATGAATCGCATATAAATAACAGCTGCGAATGCTTTCAAAGAGCTATCACAAAAAATATGTAATTGCGTTTCCACAATATTACATTCGACATTATCAATGCTCATCCATTGCTCGTTTGTGTAGCACGGTGTCCAATCACACGTATTGGCGTAGCACCGTGGAATGCGTAAAGAGTGTAGCTGTTGTAAATCACATAACCAGTTCACCCATCGGGTGCGCTCAGCTGATTGGATGCGGCAATTCCATTCAACTCCACTTCGGTGGACGTTCTGAAAAATAATTTTACCCTTTATAATAAAAGGAGAAAGAAAACCATGTAGGTCGTATACTGACATAATAATGCCTAACATTTGAGCTTTAGTAGGCGGCTCGGAGCCGTCTAAAATGTTTTTCGGTATACGATCAAGTGATATTTTAAATCCAAACGAGTCATCATTGGGATGCCACATCAAACCAAGAGTGCGCTCAGTTGTATTCGTAGCTCCGAGTTTGAATTCAACTGCAGTCGGCGCGAGCGCATCGGGCGGGACAGTCTGCAACACTTCTTTGCTATTGCTCGACCAGCGCGCGATTTCGAACCCAGCCTTACTTTGAACATAAGTTATATCGCGCACTAATTGAATAGCCTTACTTTCACTGCTGCATGAATGTAAACAGTCATCCATATAATGGTTGTTTATAATTACGTCAACAGCCTCTGGATATTGATCCTGATACTTTAACGCATTTTTATTTCGTATATATAAAGCTATAAATGGTGAACATGTGGCGCCAAATATAAGACTTTGCATTATATATTTTTTCAAGGGCGCCTTCACATCAGTTTGCCATAAAAATCTTAACACGTGTTGGTCCTCAGGACGAACTTTTATTTGAAGAAACATATCTTTTATATCTCCAATCAAAACAAATTTATGTTCCCGGAATCGTAACATAATCCCTAACAAAGACGTATAAAGATCGGGGCCGGTAAGTAAGAAATCATTTAGGCATAACCCGTTTACCTTACCCGCACCATCGAATACTAATCTTAACTTCCCGGGCTTATTAGGATTTTGAACCCCAAAGTGAGATAAATACCAAACGCGATCAGCTGAGAGTTCGTTATCGTTTAGTTCTCGAGCATAACCGTACTCAATAAGTTTATCTATCTCCTTTCTATATCGTTCTGCGTACGCGCTGTCAGATTGAAACTTTTTCAATAAACCGCGTAACCTTGACCGTGCATATTCATAGCTATCCGGTAAAATAAAATTGTCATTTACAAAAGGCAAACCAACTTCCCATCGATTACCTATATTTCGTGCTGTTTCATCTAATATTCGTACAGCTCTCAAATGTGCCGTGTTCTCACGACGTAAGGTTGAAATTCCTATGGAGTCTAGTTCGAATGACATTTTAACTAATTCGTTTAATTTACGTATATCACTGTCCTGCTCCTCCGAATGAGAGAGATGCAATATTTGTCTAATCGCGGAGGAGTGAGTGCGACCGAAGCAGCCATGAATGGACCATCCTAAGCGACATCTTGTAGCATAAGGCTCATTTTTGCTGCCGTGTAATATCTCTAAAGGAGCTATCAAAAAATAATTATCTTCGCCGATTAGTAAGCGAGGCACTACACTTTGGTTACATACATAATCTTTTACAGGTAACAAGTGGTCACAGTGAATGTTATTTATTATTGAAAGGTTCTGCATAGGCAAATTTAATCTATCGACCTGGCGTAAAGTTATGTCATGGTAAATATTATCAAAGCCAGCAATTTTTGTACATAATTTTGGAGCATCAGATTGATACACCTCAATACCAAACGCATCAATAAACTTAATTGAGCTACAATGTAAACTTTTAAGACCTAACTCGTCAACCAAGTTCTTATCGATCATAGATATAGATGCACCATCGTCTAATAAAGCAAATGTACTCACGTTACCGTTGGGTCCACTTAGATTAACTTTTACCACTTTGAGAATCACATCACTGCACTGAGGTGTCGCCGTTGGCGGCGATTCGCGCTGCCGCGCGACATGCGCGACGGTCGTGGCCGCCTCGCTCTCGGAAGACAGCGGCGGCGGCGGCGGCGCGTGCGCCTCGCCAGCCAGCTGACTATGTGACGTAACAGGCTTCTTATAATGAAGTAGTGGGTGATGAGCGAGCCCACATCCGTCAATGTTGCACACAACTGCCTTGCAGGCACCCCTGTCGTGCTTCAGCAAGCAACAATAACACAATCCCTTGGTCCTTGCGTACATCCAACGACTCTTTGTCATAGCTCGTTTAAACTCTCGACAATCAGGTAATGGGTGAGCGGCCTTTTTACAATAGTTACATAAACGGCTATTATCTGTAGATGCAGTTGTAAGCACCGGTCGACCGTAGTTAATGTTATAGCGTGATCGGTCGTCCGTTTTCTTAACATAGGGCATAGAATCGGGTTTCTTCTGTTCTCGAGGCTGTGATACTCCTACGGCTGTTATCATATCGGCTTCGTGTTTTAGAAATGTAGCTAACAGCTGTAATTTAGGTACACCTCTAGATAACCGTGTATATGCATAATCAGTCCATTTACTTAGCAATACACTTGGTAACTTCGATATAATAGCTGACAACAACTCTGGACTGCGTAGATAATCTTCTTGATTCAGTGCATGTAAAGTAGCTACGCAGTTATTTACTTTTATTGAGAAATTAATTATATCATATTGGTAAGATGTAGGCAATGGGCTTAGCTTTTTCATCTGTGTGGTGAGATGTAGTATTATAGTATCAGAGCGGCCGAATCTTCGTTCCAGCGAATCCATTACAAAGTCAGGTGATGTGTTGCCGATCAGCAGGTCGGTAACTGCCTCCTTAGCGTCGCCTCTCAAGGCTCGACGGAGTCTCCACAAGTTTTCGGAATCACTAAATTTGCACATGCGAGTTGATTCTTCATAAGCATTTTTAAAATGCAGAAATTCTATACAATCACCGGTAAATGCCGGTAGTTCCCGTGGTGTAGATAAGCGTGTCAACAAGCGCTCCTGCTGCTGGTTAGCCGGAGTAAGCATAATATCCTTAAGCGTGTGGGCTAGCTGTAGAATACTATCGGCGGGCATATTCATCTGTGAAGCTGCTGCGCGGCTGGTTTGTGAAACATTCGGTGCCAGCGCTGCCTCTGTTACCTCGTCCTTCATCAGTGCCGTCTCTGGAACGGTATTCCGTGACGGCTGTATATCGCTCTTCTCGAGCCATTGTTCCACATTAGACTGTGCTTTTTCTTGACTACTAGTTCTACTATTGGGTGATGGACATCGAGAAGCGTTGCCATCCTCTTCGTCGAGCATAGCTAAATCGACTTCCAGCTTCTTGTCAATCAGTTCCATCTGTAATTTTGCCTTAGCGTGAGCAGCTTCCAGCTCCAACTGTTTGCGTCGACGACGTGTTGACGATGTCGAAACCTTACTGGCGACAGACTCGTTTTTAACAGATATTCCCGGAAGTGTATTTTTACAATCACACAACATAATATCACTATGAGCCGTACACACGCGAGTATTTCGATGTTCGCAGGGGCGGTTAGATTTTGCGAGCACATTTTCACTAGCCGTGTCCAATCTATCCGATATAAGTTGGCTCTTTAGCGTGAGCCTGTCCCGAGGAGGTGTTGTGAACATAGTTATACACTAAATAGGTACTAGTCCAGATTTGGTTCGAAGGCCAGATTGTTAGGGATAGAAAGTAAAACACGTTTTTAAATCAATTTGCGTGCACGATGAACCGCCGTTGTACCGATCCGCAAGCTACTAACTCATCGTGGCGCGGGGTTCTCACACCACTGAGAAATTATAAATTATGGCGGGTCATCGCGCATTCGTATGCATTTTTATTTTGTATAAAAACATTTTCTACATTTAAAATATTGTACAATTGAAATGTAGTGCGTCGCTTACACCCACACTGTATATGTAACATTATATACTTCTAGACACTTTATATACTTATGAACATAATTGATAAATGGTTTAGAAATTATATTACTAGTTATAGAAATTATACTTAGCTTGTTTATCTTTCATAAACAATAGCAGCACGTGGCCTACTGGCGAACTTGTCTACAAGACTACGAGCAGAGCTTCCGCTCTCTCTTTATACTTTCATAAACAATAGTAGCACGTGGTCTCACCAACCCGCCCACCAGACTACGGGCAGAGCTTCCGCTCTCTCCGACGATCAGACGGCAAGTGTCGTGTCCGACCGAGCTCTGGCCATTTTATAGCATAGCATAAACAAGATGGCGAGGACACGTGATTCACCAACACTATCAAATTCAATACTATTTTATCAATGAATTTACAGTAATTTGATTAGTTTTACAAAATAAAATATTAATAATGTATCAAATATGTATAATATTAATTACAACAAATTATGTTGTAATTAATATTGATATAATCGTATTAATTACTGTTTTTATATTTCTTAAATTACAAATCACTAAATTTATTATCAATTGAGGCATTTTTAAAATAGTAAAAATGCTTATCTATTCATTTCATATATTTTGACACACTGTAATATTTAAATAAATCTATCACGCGCATACGGGTACACGGCGAACAGAGCGTGCGCCGCTACGTTTTAACACGTTGCGCCATAACGCAATTTTTGGTTAACTCAGTGAGCCTGCGCAGTAAGCTGCGCTAGCGAGTTACTCATCTCTAAAACTATGTCGGCATGTTACTCACTCTGGTATGAAGAAAATAAATCTTCCAGTGGTATTGATATGAGGCTGTATTTAAAATAATCCATTATGACCTAACTATCGACGCTTAACAAACCATAGCGTGAGGTATCTCAGCGAAAGTGTCATCTTTTGGCAACTTTGAGGAACAAATTAATTTTATACGCTACTTTTAAAAATTAGATATATTGCACATTTATGCAATAACTTTTAAATGGCACATAGGTTAATGACATATTTATTTATTTAAAACTTTAGAGACTGCACTAAAATTGTATAAAATTCATTGTTAACATTCAGTGCTTACCTCAGATCTAAAACTGTCATATTTTGACAGTTCTGGAACGCTCCCTTCTCTATGGTCGTCAGCTGATTATGTGTAATATTCACAACAGCTAAATACAAATCTGTGAAAGCTTGTGAGTCTATGGTGGTTATTTCATTTTCAGCTAAATTTATAATCTGTAACAAAAAAAAATTGTCTGTAAAGTCTGGTTACCTAAATAATTTTACGTGATGTGTTCATAAGAAAACATCGGCCGATAGAGTGGAAGAGAGATAGATGCGTCACAAGCCGAACGTTTAGACCGATCGTGCCTCTATCGCTTGTTCTGCGCTCTCGTTTGCACGCTCTACTCAGGCGCAACGTGACAATGAGTCATGCTTTTTTGTGCGTGCAGCCGATGTTCATCGATTTACAAGACGTTTTCACGTCAAAAAAGTCAATTGTTTTTTTTAACGTTTTTTTTTTTTTATACCACTAAAGTAGAAAACAAGCATACGGCCCGCCTGATGGAAAGCAGTTACCGTAGCCTATGAACGCCTGTAACACCAGGGGCATCACACATGCGTTGCCGACCCTGTAAAAACCTCTTCACGCCCTTTTTGAAGAACCCCATGCTGTAGTCTTCTGAGAAAACCTCGACAGGCAGTTCATTCCACAACTTACGCACGGTACGCGACCACTTAGGCTCCAATGTGTGAGGATGAATTCCCTGTCGATGGCGAGCGGTGCGACTGTAAAAGGAGGCCGTGGGCTTCATGTCAAACAACTCCTCTGAACACACCCCATTGTACAAACGGTAGAACACACAAAGGGACGCAAAATCCCTCCTCAGACTTAAAGGTTCTAAACCGTCTGTCAGTTTGGGATCGTCAACAATCCTCAACAATAACGTGATTGGCTATTTCATGAAAGTAGTTTCTAATTGGCCATTCCATAAAAATACATCACCCACCGTGCGTTTGTTTGCGGTAGTATCCAGTATAACTTGAACCCTTATAGTATAATTAAACATATGAGCTACTTGAGATGTTCACGGGTCTAACGTCTGGTCGATACTGAATACGCCGCTCGCTGATTTACATCAATGAATTTTCATCGATATGGTAACCATAAGCTGCCTTATAATTTTTTAAGACAGGTCTTGGTGGTCAACAAAGAAGGTAATCTATGTAAGGAACTTACTTCAGCATATTTGACTTGTTCAAACATTTGGTAGTCGACTTTCTTGATCTTGTTCCTAGCGAGGTCGATGGTACCTATTCTGGTGACTGACGTGAAGGTGCCTCTGCCCACGTCCGATATCTGATTATCTTGGAGAAAGAGACGTCTGAAAAATAAATACATTGGAATATATAATAAGAACCGGCCTGTACGCGTTAGATCCACATCCCTGCGCACACCTATCAAACGACCGGGCTTGACCCGTGATAAAAGAGAGATACATAATAATAATAACAATAAGTCGTTATATGCTCCAGGGGTGGAAGTGTTAAAGGGCATAACGCCGCGAGTAACTTCGGAGAAATCGCAGCACACCTCTCGACACCCCTGAGTCACTCACACCGGTGTTGCCTCCGGCCGATTTCCTGGCATTTCGGGGGCCCATCTAGTGAGTGGCAAGCCACCGCCTGCCGCGAATAACTAGCAATAGAAGCAGTTATGGCAGGCGTCCGTCCCTCTTCTGTAATAGCCCGGTATTTAGTTCACCCAGATCTCATCTCCATAGCCCATTTATTTTCCATCACACTTTGTAATAACCTCAGCGCCTGGCGAGACCTGCTCATGAGTATATCGTTCCATTAATATGTCCTGGAGCAGGAACAGGATAGCATTATAGCAGAATTATATGTGTCAAAGAGCGCAGACAATTTATATTACATTAAAAATAAACAGCAGGAACAGATATAGGCACATTTTCGCCGCGCGGTAGTTTTCACTTCAAAAATATTTATGATAAATTTTACTTACCTCAAAAATCTCATCCCTCTAAAACTATTCCCATCCAGTTTTTTTATTTTATTATTATCCAAATGCAATACTTTTAGTACCGTGTTTCTTGCAAACATACCTCTGAAAAAAGAAATAAAAAAATTAAAACATAAAATTCTTGACTTTCCTCCCCCATCCGCCAACACTGGCCGGCCCACTGGTACATCATGATGCAGCATCTTCGCTTTTGAGAGCTATGATAGCAACCTATATTTCCCTTAAAAACTGGCAACGGATGGCGACCCGATCGATTTTGGGGTGTAAGTGGTTTATCAACATCTTTGAACCAAAGCCAACTTCACCTGCACGTGGTGCACCCTGCTGACTGACAAACGAAGCTCTGGCGAAACGAGAGATAGGGAGCGTAATTGTAAGCTACCCGACTGGGGAATGTACCTCCACCTCACAGAATACCGCAGCCAAATAACAATTCCCTTGAGGGTTGTTGTGTTCCTGCGAGTGAGTGAGGTTACCAGAAAAGAAGGAGATGCTGCGTTGGCAGCGGGGGTGGCGGTGCGCAAGTGATATATTATGTTGCGAGCGTTAATACGGTTACGGTAACCGCTTCACATCAGGCGGACCGTATGCATGTCTGCCACCAGACGTAGTATAAATAAAAATCCATTGGTATTGCTGATCTCCATGGGCGGTGATGATTGCTTTCCATCAGGTGAACCGCATGCTCGTTTGCCCCCCTCTCATATAAACAAACTAACCAACTAACTATGATGCAATAAAATGACAACCTAACGTTATTCATATTCTACAGACTTCATAGTTTCGATAAGTATATAGATTGATTCATCATCATCGGGTCATTTTAGTCTCCACTACAGGAGCACGACCCTCTCTCGTCCGTCCTAAACGAAAGGAGGATTTGGCCTACACTCCCCACGCTGGCCAAACGGGTTGGGGAGGCCTGATCGATGTTTGATAATAAAGGGAAATCCCTTAGTCGCCTTGTACGACATCCACGGGAAGAGACGGAGTGATTCTATTCTAGTCTGCCGGAAACCACACGGCCAATACGTTTGATTAGTAAACAAATAAGTACAATTTACAAAATATATATTTTTAATTATTTAGCCTTGACAAAATTGTTTTAGACAAACCACATGTGATTTTTTAAGTAAATAAATAAATCTTTTTTGCATAAAACATGGTATACAATGATCTTAGGTGCTCAAATAGGGCGCTCATATCATGCCAATTACCTTAGCATGCAAATATTAATTTTAATTTAAAACTTATTATCGTAATTTATATGATATAAAATACTTTCCATCCCATATACGAATGAGTGGAGATCGCTTTCGATTCGATCAATAAGATATAGCGAACGGTTCGGTTCTAAGAACCGATTTTGGACCGGCTGCGTCAAATACTTAATAATCAAAATATTTGGTTCAAAAGTAATTAAATTCTTTGCGAGTTCTAAAGGAGTCGTAGTTTTACCCCCGGGACAGGGGAGTTCATTGTTCATTGCTTTTTGGTGGTCGTAGCTGTTTATGGTTACACAGGAGACAGTCGTGTGAATGTGTGATGTCCTGGCATGTTTATAGTTAAGGCGAGGTGAGCTAGCGCTAGAAACAATATGGCAATTCCGCGAGACACTGGCGACTCTGGCGACCGAAAATCAATTGAATAATCGATTAAAAATTTTAAAGATGTAATAAAAAAAATCTCTCGGGTATACCTAATACCTCCAGTTATTTATGACCTTTTTTTAGTACATGACTTATAATGTCAAATTACTTATTTTAAAAATAAAACCGAAAATAGAAGATAAAATGACACGAAAAGAAGTAACTTTGTGAATTTATTTTATCGAGTCAACTTCATCAAATCATGTTTCCATCGGATATATTCCCTAGTATATATCCTCAACAATATCAATATAATTTTCCTAGATTTTAATTCTCTGTTTATTACTTCAAAGATGAATTCTAAATTGTGGATTTTGCAGTACCACTTGTACCACCCCGCCTTATGTCACATTGCTAAGAGGTAGGTAGTAGTACTCGTAGGTAGGTAACAACTCAATGTTTTAGGTCCCCAATAGTGTTAGAAACTTAAAATCCGTGGTGCCAGGCAGTTGAGCTTCACTTGACTAGCCATCTCTTTAGACTTTTAATGCCTTATTTGCCATATTGCTGTCTCTCACATTGCTAAGAGGGGAAGTCAAATTCCAGACGCTTCCTACTCCTACTAATTTCTTCTGATTAAATTCGTTGTGAGTTCCAAGGCAGCCGTAGTCATATCCCCGGGACTGCAATGGACTTCATTGTTCATTGCCTTTTTTGGCGGTTGCCACTGTTAATCCTGGCTACACAGGAGACAGTGGTGGGAATGTGTGGTGGACCCCCGTCCCGTTTTTTATATCCATAAAGTTAAAAACAATGTGGGGTGAAAGCGGTTCATCAACATCTTTGAACCAAAGCCAACTTCACCTGCACGCGGTGCGCCCTGCTGACTGACAAACGAACCTCTGGCGAAAAGAGAGGTAGGAACGAACCTCTGGCGAAAAGAGACGAATGGGGAATGTAACAATTCCCTTGAGGATTGTTGTGTTCCTGCGCGTAAGTGAGATCACCAGAAAGGAAGGAGATGCTGCGTTGGCAGCGGGAGTGGCGGCGCGCGAGCGATATTTTATGTTGCGAGCGTTAATATGGCTACGGTAACCGCTTCACATCAGGCGGGCCGTATGCTTGTCTGCCACCCGACGTAGCATAAAAAAAAAAAGAATATTTTACCTGGGTATATCAGCAATTTGATTGTGACTGACGTTACACCAGCCAAGCTTCGTTAGATCACCAATATGGCTGCCATCCAGTTTAGTGATGTTATTGTAACTGAAAAATATTTTAATATATTTAAAGTCTTCGTCAACCTTTACCCAACCCACTGCTGGGATACAGCCCCCCTACCACCAACTCTTATTGCGATTCAATAACTGAATAGAATGCTTATTCATACCAATGAATAAGCGACTCTTCAAATTGGATAGAGTCGCTTATTCATTGGTATGACATATACTGGATAAGACAATTTTTCTCTCAATGAGTCACACCCCTGCTCTTAGGGTGTGACTTGTTGGTAACAAGTATAAAAAGTGGTCCCATCGAGTTGGGATATTTTTTCCCAATCAGTCACAGTGTAACAGTTCAGGGTGTGACTCGTTGGGAACAAACGAAAAAAATACACACCTGATGTCTAAGAGTTCAGTATCCCGCAATCCTTTGAATTGATTCCTCTTCAGTGTTACCAGTCTATTACCATGAAGATCGAGTGTTTTCAACTTTTTCAAATTCTGAAAAATAAGATACGAAAATACAGTACAAAACAGTTACAAGGGAAAATGTTTTTATCTTAGATAATAAATAAATAAATATTCTTGAACAATTTACACAGCGCCATCTAGCCCCAAGGTAAGCGAACCTTGTGTTATGGATACTAGACTAACTGATAAACAAACGTAAATACATTTTTTTTTTGTAGATACATACTTATCATACATAGATAAAGAATAAAAATCTTATATCATAACGAAGAGAATGCGATTTTTAATCCTAATTCCTCAACCAAGAAGATATCTGAATATTACCTGGAACGCCTCGACAGGCAGGTCACTAATCAAGCCGTTCGTTATGTGCAATCTCTCTAACCGTCCTGCCGCTTCGCTGCCAGCAAATATGTCCTTATTGAGTTTTGTCATCTGGTGTCCATCTATCACCAACGTTGATAGATTGCTTAGGATCTGAAAAGCAATGGAATTAATTTTAAAAAATGCGGTCTTAATTGCGAAAAAATATGTGATAAAAATGCGTTTTTAATTCAATACAGAAGGTTATTAATAGTCAAAAAGTGGCCTTAATTGCTAAAATCCTAACTTAAAAAAAACTATTTGTCATATATGTCTAATTGCCCGTTTTGGTCTAAATGGCAAATAAAGCTATTTAGATTTTTTTAACCACCGCTTTCAATGGCAGCTTTCGATATGATTCACCAACATGTTGGAACACCAGACCACCGCCATTTCGAATACTCATTATTAGTCGTAAACTAAATTGCGTCTACGGGAATGTTTTTAAAAAACACCCTCAAAAAATAGACATGTTCAGTTCATGCGCATGAATGTTTGTCTTGTGTAAGGATCACACCCACACCAGGAGAAATAGACATGTTCAGGCACACTTGTTTGTCATATGTACGGATCGAACCTGCGATCCTTCGTCACATCCCGACCACTCCATATAAATGTCGCAACGTTAACTATTAGTACAGTATAAATACTACTTACAGTATGGCTACTCCCTGCCGCTCTCAAGTGTCGACCTCACCTCCCCTCTGAGACGAATCTGATTCACGCTCTGCATAGATGTAATTTTTACCCGACTGCGACAGAAGGAGGGTTATGTTTTTCGAGAGTATGTATGTATAATTGTTTGGCACGCTGTGCAGCCTGAACGGCTGGATGGATTTTAGCTTGAGAGGTGTCGTTAGATTCGTATTTGCTGTGAGAGTGACATAGGCTACATCAAATATATAAAAAATCTATATGGCGGCTGTGAGCCGCAAAATTGTCGTTGCAGTAATTTTTTTTTTCTTCTAAATATATCGATATGGGTATCAAAATAAAGGTCTCGATGACCTGATTTCAAATATATATTTGATATATTAATTTTTGCCTGCGGCTTTGCTTGTATGGAATTATATTATTGTTACGCGTGATTAATAAATCTATTGTAGGTGCAGTCGGGTTTTTGATTTTTTAAATTAACTTATAACTTGTATATGTAGTAGTAAACGAAGCTATATTTGTATGGAGTGGCCAGTGTATTATTACATAAACAATGACATCTGTGCAGAGCTGGAATAAGCATGTGTGCGTGCGACGCCATATAAACTGTTCCAGATTCGTCTCACTCATGATCACTCTCAGATGGGGGTCGATACAAGAGTGGCAGGAAGTGGCCATACTGTGTATTTGACCACTTTAATCATCATACATACCTTGAAAGCATCCTTTGGAAACTCCTCAATTTTCGTATTGATAATTTTTAACTCCTGTAAGGTTCTGTTCACACCAGCAAAGGTATACTGGTCTATAGTTTTTATTGGAGTATCGACAATGTGAAGCACTCTTATTGTAGATTTGTGTAAAAGTGGTCCATATAAATGAGCTGAAAAACAAAATTACTCTATTTTAAATGTTTTTTTATAAATGGAACAATTCACCTTCCCGCTTAGGTGGGACCTACAACCCCTCGATTACCGGTCGAATGCTCTTCCAACTGAGCTACCAGGAAGGTTTGTGATGGTGGCGAATTTTTGCATTATATATTTAACTGCTGTGAAGTCGCAGTGTGGCGCCATCTAACTATTAAGTATTACACTACTAAACAAGTCATAGCAGGCCATCGTTGCAGATGAAATTCGGCTATTTTTTAACCGAAAAAAGGAGGTTCTCAATTCAACTGTTTTTTTTTTGTATGTATGTTCTTCAATTTCTACGCGAATTGTGAACCGAATTTCGAAATTCTTTTTTTATTTGAAAGGGTATGATTGCAAGGTAGTCCCATATTCACCAAGTCAGGATCTGATGGTAGGATCCTAGGGAAATCAAGGGAAACCCTGAAATTTTCTAACCAAGTTCTGTTTTTTTTATTTGAAATGGTTTGATTGTGAGGTGGTCCCATATTTACCAAGTCAAGTTACAGAAAACCCTTAAATTTGCCGTGTGGTTGCCGGCAAAATAAAATAGCGCCACTCCATTGCTCTGCGCTGGATGTCGTATAAGGCGACTAAGGAATCTTGTGTGACGCAATAACTTTTCTCCCGGAAGATGGGCAGCAGCGTCTCCCGAGGTATTCCACCAATAAGCTGCGTTCGCCAACTGAAGTCGATTTATATATATTTTTTTTAAATCAACTTGATTGATAACACCAAACTTGTATAATAATTGAAATCAATCAAAAATGGTGCATTCAAATCCCACCTATATTTATAATATTCTGAACAAGTTGGCGGAAATAATTAAATAATTAATTGTTTGTCAATAATTTTTGTTTCTGAATTCTTACTGCTCTTTCTAAATATGCTAAAATTGTATTTGTAATACTTACATATTTTACATTCCTTTAGCAATAATCTTTCAATAGGCAACCCTAAACTAGCTATATTCCCTATCCCAACACTCAACACTGCCAGCCCTGAATTCATGCATTTTATGTACACCCCTGCATCTGTCCCGTTCTCACATATGCAGGGATACAGCAGTGCTCGGTCTGACTCTTTCGGGCATGGATACGCCGGACCAGGAGGGATATACTCTGAGTTTATATATGTTATTAGCGTGGCTAGCACCAAAAATATAAATGCCATTTCGGTAGGTTGTTGATCTGTAAAAAGTAAAATTAAATTATAAACATAAATATTGACTAAAATTGACGGAGGTCAGTCTGTGGATGGCTTTATTTATCTCAGGCTCCTCTGTGGTTCAGAGGGCATATTAAGCCATCAGTCTCGGCTGTTGTCATTAGATGACAGTAGTTAAGCCAAAACAGTGGTCTTAGGGCGGCTTGAAGGCCTGGAGGCCTCCGCCAACCAGCAGACCCGTATTCCAACAGTGGGATGATTATGGGTAGATGCCAATAACATGTTTAAAACCTTAAGGCTCATTGCACACGGCGATATAACATATTGTATGATTGTATACATTATTGTAGGATTAAAGTTGGCTATAAAACTCATTTACACAAACTCTAGAACTTCTCCAGTACCTACGTACTTCACTCACTATTATTATATTCATATGTATCTCTTTTTTAATCTCGGGTCAAGCCCGGTCATTTGATAGGCGTGCGCGGGGATATAGATCCAACGCGTAGAGGCCCCTTTGAGAAGTTTAATGTAATGTTGTACTATTTTATTACTTTCTATTATTATATTCATATTTCATATAACTTTACGTCTGCCAGTCCGTAAGCTCCTCCATATTATTGGAGACAATCAGTCAGTCGCTACTAACAGTTAGTGTTCCACTGGGGGTGGGAATGTTAGCGACTGGCTGGTTGCAATGTAAATTTATGTATATTTTTCTATATTTCTATTTTTGTATTTGACGTTTTGTTTTTGATATGCTTCATTGTCTTAGATTCAATCTTTTCTTATCGTGCAACTCGTTTGTGATCTCAGTAATTATAATTTCATTTAATTCTACTAAGAGTTTCCTTCATATTCCTACATTTATACAGTCCACTTAACATCACATAATCTCCGGTAGTTATCATTTGGTTAATTAATATTATCACTATAATATGAATATAATAATAGTGAATACTAATGAATTATTTCACTACATTATAACAATTACAATAAATTACAAACTAAACTTACTAAAAATAAACACAATCTAATTATAGAAAACTTACTTAAGTTACAAAACTAAAATTATTTATAAATTAAAATTAAATTTATTTACTTACAATTAAAAACTAAAATTATAATAATACTAATTGCATTTAGTTACCCTTTTCCAAATAAAGAAAATTGAGAAGTTGTCTTGTTAACCTGCTAACTGGGTTTTTAAACTTATGTCCCGTTTTGAGTTCAAAAATAAATGGTCAGTGTATGCATACTATAACAGAACAGGCAACTCTCTGAATTAATATTTATATACTATTTTATTTTAATTTATATACTATTTAAATTTTAAATATCATGCTAGACAAACAAATTATATTTTTTAGAAAGAAATAGCAAAAAAGGAAGAAAAGAAACCAAACAAAAATTATAAATAATAAAATTCCCCCAAATCGTTGCCTGGGTAACGTACCAAGAATACTGGCAGCATTTCCTATTTTATATTTAATATTAAGTTTAGTATATAGATCTTAGATCTTGAATGCAAATACATAATATAAAGGAAAAGAAATCTAGCCTAGTCAACTAAATGTATACCAAGGCTGCATGAGACACAGCAGGTAAAAAATAGGAAGTTAGCAAGCTAGCAGAAGGTCAATATAACCTGTTTTGTAGCATTTATAATATAAATGACGTCTAATTTTATGAAAATCAAATAACATCAACTAACTAATCATTATTACTAATTTCCTTCCAGCACCACACAATCAATGAATAATTAACTCAATTCAAGAATCAAGTTGAAACTGGCGACGACGTAAATTTACAACTTTCACTTCTGAAATAACTTATTTAAACTCATTACCTGCCAGTAATCCAAGATTCAAAATCAGTTACAGCAAATCCAGCAGTTTATTGTGTTATTTTCGTTGATTGTAACATAATAATTACGCTAAAAATCACGTAATTATTATTTTCGCAAAAACTACACAACCTACCATTTCCCAAACAACACAAAACTGACCAAAGATTACGATGAATCTGACAGCAGACTGACAGCAAACCATTGACCCTGCATACACGTTTTTTTTTTTTTGCACATGTTCATCTTTATCTGGCCACTTTATTTAATAAATGACGTCAGGGCTAAGCTTATTTCTCCAGTACTCAGTTCCTCAGCAAGAAAAAAATCTTTCCTATACAATTTCCTTCTTCTTTTCTCAATTGTTTGACAGGAATAATCTATACGCTGTGGTACATATAGAATATATATACCTAATCAATGTCAAACAATGGTCAAATTCAAATCAAACATCGTTTCATTGTCAATTTGGTTGAACTGGAATGTCTACAAGATTTTATCCCATGATTTCTTACCTCAAAATCAATTTTTGTGTGCAAAATACAGCCGAAATAATCAGATTTGGATCTTGTAATACCCAAAGAATAATAAATCCATGGCTCCAAAACCAAAGAAGAAACCGCGCGTTGAGCGGATTCGCTGCGACGAAGTAGAAGGAGAAAGATTTCATGCTCAAACTGAAGATGTATTCAGATACAATTGGTGGGAAGTATTCTGCTTTCCTTACATCTTATGCGCTAGATTTTGGGATTGCTGCATATCACTTTGTGCAGGAACAAACCAATGTCTTGTGTACTGGATGATGATTCAATGGATCGTATGTAAAATTACAAGATTAACAACTCCAAACGCTATCATATTTCCGTACTACTTTTACATGTTTTGTCAAGTTATATTGCTAACAATTTTATTTATATTGCTTTGGCATTGGTTTGGCAGAACCGTTGTAATTCCATATTTCGTTTCATTTTACGAAGCCCTTACAGACGAAAATTTGAGTGAAAAAATGAAAAATCAGTCGAGATTACAATTTAGAAGGTATTGTTTTAGAAAAGGTGAAATATTCGATAATACTCTTGAGCCTACATCTGAAGCTAGTTACGTACAATCATCATATACGATCAATGCAATGACAATGATTATAGATTTTTTAATATTTGATGTTGTTTTTTGACACTGTAAGTTTTTTTGGTCTGCAAAGTGTATTGTATTCTAATTCCAAAACTATAAAGACAATATACAATGTTAAGTGTTGTATATTTTTCCATTCATTATTATATATTTGGATCATTATCTCTGTATATGGATTGAAAGTATATTATGTATAATATTATTGTCTAAATCAACACGAATACAGATTCTCTGTATGTTTGTGTTACAATAACCGTCGAATAGCTGGCCCGATTTTGATTAAATATTGCAGATATATAGATAAAGTAAATACAAATTTTAAATTTATTTGGCAACGATATCGGTTGTGGAATTTTTATTATATAAATGTTGCATTACTACTCAAAAACCGCTGGTCGCATTTTGTTGAACCTAGATAAGTTAGATAAGATTCAAATTCGAATTTTACATCTATACTAATAGCACAGTATAAGTAATAGTACTAACGTACAGTATGGACACTCTCTGCCGCTCTCACTAGTCGACCTCACCTCCCCTATGAGACCGATTTGGAACCGTTCGCAATGGATGCAACGTTCTACAAATTGACGTCGCTCGTATTTTATTCTCCATTCAGTTTAAAAGATGGGAGTTACTTGTGCAGTGGATGGATGTCTCAACACATGGAAAATAAAAAAAAGAAATTTATTCGATCCCTTTGGATGAAATAAAGTACTGATTTTTTTATAAATTACCTAAAAAGCATGCGGCAGCCATAGTTTCATCATAACTAATTCATGTCTGTCAAAGTAGGATACAAGTTACAATTAATACGATATTTATATATATTTAAATGGTTTGACCATTACAATGAACCGGTGTTCGGAAGGCGAACGTTTGATTAGAAAATATAAAATTTTGGGTAAGTTAGCAATGGTAATTATACAAGGCGTTTTGTAAATATTGGCTGAAGTTTTTTTTTTCTTCACTACCTGGTGTGAAGCGGTTACCGAAACCATATTAACGGTCGCAACATTAAATATCGCTCGCGCGCTACCATCCTCGCTGCCAACGCAGCAACTCCATCGTCTCTGGTGCCCTCACTCACTCGCAGGAACACAACAACCCTCAAGGAAATTGTTATTTGACTGCGGTATTCTGTGAGAGGGTGGTACTTCGTCAGTCGAGCTGCTTAAAAATTACGCTATGTCCTACCTCTCTTTTCGTCAGAGCCTCGTCTGTCAGTCTGCAGGGTGTACCCCGTGCAGCTAAGATTGACTTTGGTTCAAAGATGTTGATGAACCACTTACACCCCCTTACATGTCCGACTAATAATTGAATAATGTCAGCCCTAGAGAACGTCACTCAAACATAGGCACGTGTACAGACGTCATTTGGTTACTACATGCAAAAGCGCCATTTTTGTATGGAGTGGCCGGGGTTTGCTAATAGGTAGGGGAAAAAGTCTTTTCGCATTATAGTATGTATGAACTTGTAATAAAATCTCTTTGGTTATACCATTTGTATCTAGCAGGTTTTGATATCTATAAAAAGTTTAAATTTTAAAAAAGATAATTCCAAATTCAAATTAGGTAAATGTGTGATTTTCATTTGTTTTTTTTTACTGTCAAGATGAGTGAATCTAATGAAGAAATTCGATACATTTTAAAATTTTACTACAAAAAAGGTAAAAATTCAACGCAAGCTCCGAAAAAAATTTGTGATTATTATGGACCTAGTGCAGTGTCTGTGAGAGTAGCACAAATTTGGTTTAAGCGTTTTCAATCCGGAAATTTTGATGTCAAAGATGCACGTCGCTCTGGTCGCCCTGTTACGGATAAAATGGATGCCATTTCTGAAAAAGTGGAGCAAGATCGGCATATCAGTAGTTACGACGTAGCTGAAGAACTAGGAATTGACCACATAACAGTTTTGGCGCATAAAAAGGTCGTGGTCAAAGACCGGCCAGGCTTCAGAGACTCTGGCGAAACCCGGGTTAACCCGCAACAAGGTGATGCTGTGTGTATGGTGGGATTGGAAGGGAAGATATTCATTATGAGCTGTTACCGCCAGGCAGGACTATCGATTCTGAACTCTACTGTGAACAACTGATGAGATTAAAGCAAAAAGTTGAGAGAAAGCGGCCGGAATTAATTAATAGAAGGGGTGTGATTTTTCATCATGATAACGCTAAACCTCACACATCTTTAGCCACTCAGCAAAAATTAAGAGAGTTTGACTGGGAGGTGTTAATGCATCCGCCGTATAGTCCTGACCTTGCACCTTCTGATTTCCACCTGTTTCGGTCTCTTAAGAATTCTTTAGGCAATGTCAGGTTAACATCACGAGAAGACTGCCAAAACCACTTGTCGCGGTTTTTTGAACAGAAGTCCCAAAATTTCTATAGTAATGGGATCATGTCTCTACCTACAAGATGACAAAAAGTTATCGAACATAATGGCACCTACATACTTTAGTTAAATGTAAATAAACTTTATTAAAAAATGTTTTGAATTTTCATATAAAATACGAAAAGACTTTTTCCCCAACCTAATATTTTTGCGAACTCATTCACACGAGAGCCATTGCATTCAATGAATAACATCATTCAATCCGTGCATTCAATGAACGGAATGGAATATTTCTATAGATACATATACATTAGGAGTCAAAATTAACACTCGAAAAAATCACGTTGTACCTTAAATATTTATTTTATTCTGATTTTTAGAGCGGCAACAGAAATACATCATCTGTGAAAATTACAACTGTCTAACTATCAAGGTTCATGAGATACAGCCTAACAAATAGCCTACAAACAGACGGACGGACAGCGGAGCCTTAGTAATAGGGTTCCTTTTTACCCTTTGAGTACGGAACACTAAAAATGCAGTGTTATAAATTTAGAAAATTTATGTTAATGAAATAATTAAAGCCCAAGAGATCACATATCACACGGAAGTATACAATAATAATTGATTTTAACACGTTAATTTCATATTTTTGCAAGGGAAATTAGATCCATCTTGGGCTCAGCCAAGAAAAGAGATAGCAAGTATATTAACCCTTTTGCCAGAGACTCATTAACTAGTCGACAAGGTGCACCAAGTGTTGGTGACATTGGCTATGACTCTAGCGATCGTGGTGAGCCACTTACACTCCAGAATTTATATTATACCTACACGATTTGTCTAGTGCACGAAGTTTTCCGAAACTACTGGATGGGACTGTATCAAACATTTTGAAAGAGCGCAAAACGACCGACTTTGCAAAACCTCTTCCCACCTTTTTTGTTTATCTATACTTATAATAATTAATATTAAACAATTATTATTAGTAACTCCATTTCACTTTCTACACATTGTATCAAAGCACCAGATTTTAAGTCACTATACAACGATACGACTCACTATTAGTTTGAGTAGAACAAGCTAGCTGGACAACAAATAAATGAAAATTATTTGTTGCGACTTTTACTTTTACACGACAATAAGGGTACGTACGCACTATGCGGTTAGCCGGAATGCGGTCAGCCGTCCGGTTAACCGCAGTCAGAAATATGTATGAAAATTTTATTTTTATGCGCACTGTTATGCCGCTGCCGCTCAACCGTTGCGGTCGCTCGCAGCGCTGCGGCCCGAGTGTGACCAGCCGGTCGGTTGTTTTACCCACTACGCGGTTACTAGTATTTTGCTGCGGTTGACCGCCACTGACGACGTACGTGTATACTAACACGTTAAAAACGGACGCTATAAATTTCGATACAGAACAGTTTATAATCAGATATACAGAGTAACCGAAAAATATTTCAAAATGTTTACTCTCATCTCGTGTTTTCAAATAAGGATGCACCCAGTACCTTTTTCTTTGTTTATTTTTCTTTATATAGCTCAAGTAAATATAATAAATAACTACGACTTCTTCAATGTCCATCTTGACAATGGGCCGATCAATCGATTAATCGAAGTGTTTTCATCCGCATTTTCCGGTTGCGACTACGGCTAGCCGCCATCCGGTTGGCCGCAATTGCAACCGCATCCTGCGGCTAGCTGGACGGGCAACCGCGTTACGGCAAACCGGGCAGTGCGTAAGTACTTTAATACTCGAATACACAAATGTATAACTCTGAGCAATCCTCGGTCACAATTTCTCGTTGTTAACGGGTATTGAATAAAAAATGTGCAAAGTACAATGTATTTAAAAAATACATATATCAAAATCCGTTATCAAGTGACAGGCAGCCAAAATATTAAATATTCTTGTACAAATCACACAGCGCGATCTAGTCTCAAACCACAGTATAAGTAATAGTACTAACGTACTCAAACTAAGCGAAGCTTGTACTGTAGTTGTATGTATAGGTACTAAATAATGTACTAAGCAATGTAGATAAGGTTTGCACTTTAAATTAATAACATTTTATACAATTACCGTTTATAATTACCTTCACAATTCTCATTTTGAGAGCACCTAAGAAACAAATCGCTGAATTTGTTAATATTTAGACCTAAAGACTATACACTGATTAAAATGAGACGTGTTGACAGCCCAGAGTGCAGAACATGCAAAGGATCTAACGAGTCCATGAAACACTTGATGTGTCAATGTGACGCCCTAGCCGGCAAACGAATGGAAATCCTAGGAAAGGCGTACCCGGATCTGGAGGACTACAGACTCTTCCCAATAAGAGGCATACTGAAGTACATGGAACATGTCTCCAGACAGTCAGGGGAGAGTGACTAAAGGATTTGGGAGAGCACAAAAGATCCATGAGGGTCGACGTGTCACCGGTGCTTCAGCACTGGACCCACTCTAAGATAAGATAAGATAAGATAAGATACACTGATTAGAACATATTAGAAATTTTAAAGTGGTTCTTGTCCAGATAGTTTTATCTACACGAACTACTGTGCAACTGTGAAAACGAATCGAATTTCATGTAATACTTATAAATTTTTGCGTGAAGCGCATTTACACATAAAGACAGACAAAAATTCTAAAAATGATTTGCTATTGCTTAAACATACCCTTCACATTAATTTGTGTTAAATGATATTTCATATATAGACAGACCTTGGTTATTTACAATTTTATTTTAAATAGTGTATTTAGATATAAAATTTGGATCTACTATTATTATCCTTTTGTGACTAATAACTTTTACGTAGGGTAATAAAATATATAAAGTATACTATGTAATTAAAAAAACAGATAGATTTATAATATAATCTTGTTATTCATCTTAGTTATTGAATAACATTAGATGAAATTCTTCTAATACAAAAGAAAGACACAAATTGCGCGCTTTTATGTTGAGCGCGTGACAGCTACTAATTTGTCCCGTCAACAACAACGCGGAGTTCAACAGGCCTGCTTTCAATTTCTTTTAACGACGCTATATATATTAGGTTGGGGAAAAAGTCTTTTCGTATTTTATACGAAAATTCAAAACATTTTTTAATAATGTTTATTTACATTTAACTAAAGTATGTAGGTGCCATTACGTTCGATAACCTTTTGCCATCTTGTAGGTAGAGACATGATCCCATTACTATATAAATTTTGGGACTTCTGTTCAAAAAACCGCGCCAAGTGGTTTTGGCAGTCTTCTCGTGATGTTAACCTGACATTGCCTAAAGAATTCTTAAGAGACCGAAACAGGTGGAAATCAGAAGGTGCAAGGTCAGGACTATACGGCGGATGCATTAACACCTCCCAGTCAAACTCTCTTAATTCTTGCTGAGTGGCTAAAGAAGTGTGAGGTCTAGCGTTATCATGATGAAAAATCACACCCCTTCTATTAATTAATTCCGGCCGCTTTCTCTCAACTTTTTGCTTTAATCTCATCAGTTGTTCACAGTAGAGTTCAGAATCGATAGTCCTGCCAGGCGGTAACAGCTCATAATGAATATCTTCCCTTCCAATCCCACCACACACACAGCATCACCTTGTTGCGGGTTAACCCGGGTTTCGCCAGAGTCTGTGAAGCCTGGCCGGCCTTTGACCACGACCTTTTTATGCGCCAAAACAGTTTTGTGGTCAATTTCTAGTTCTTCAGCTACGTCGTAACTACTGATATGCCGATCTTGCTCCACTTTTTCAGAAATGGCATCCATTTTATCCGTAACAGGGCGACCAGAGCGACGTGCATCTTTGACATCAAAATTTCCGGATTGAAAACGCTTAAACCAAATTTGTGCTACTCTCACAGACACTGCACTAGGTCCATAAACGTCACAAATTTTTTTCGCAGCTTGCGTTGAATTTTTACCTTTTTTGTAGTAAAATTTTAAAATGTATCGAATTTCTTCATTAGATTCACTCATCTTGACAGTAAAAAAAACAAATGAAAATCACACATTTACCTAATTTGAATTTGGAATTATCTTTTTTAAAATTTAAATTTTTTAAAGATATCAAAACCTGCTAGATACAAATGGTATAACCAAAGAGATTTTATTACAAGTTCATACATACTATAATGCGAAAAGACTTTTTCCCCTACCTATTATATAACTCCAGATGCGCCAGAAAACATTTTACTGTACCTACCTATAAAAATACTAAATAGTAAATTTATCGGCGATTTTGGTTTACTATAGTTCTTGTTGTGAAATGGTCTCATCAAATTAAATTATTATGAAGCAGTATCTATTAAAAAATTTATGCACTGTTTGGTTTAAACATGACCATAAACAAAAGTCGAGCTCAAAACAACTAGTATCCAATGGCAGCCAATCGAATATTAAAAATAAATGATTACATGTGAAACTGACACATTTTTTAACACTTTTGGGATTTTGACATTTGTGATCAGTATAGTGTTGCCAAATCAAGGAGCTTTCCCTTAAAGTTGGATTATGTATATATATTAGATATTAAAATGTTACATTCGACTGCAAAAAAATCCTAAAATAATTTTATTTTGAGTTGAGGTGTATTTTCATTAAAGTTAAAGCTAATCTAATCTCACTTATCCATGATCTAATATCACCGACGTGGTTCGGAATATGGCAATAATAAAAACAAAAATTTCAAGTATTTTATTTTCTGTAACTAGGTCCGAACTAAGTGTATAAGAAGTGAATAACTGTTAAAGACAAAAAAATTCAATTACTTACCGTAATTATTTATTGATGGTTATTTATGAATCGGTATTGAAACACTCATGAATTGCGACACTTGTGACGTATACCAGCTGTTGACAACTAAAGGTCCGATTCCCGTAATTAAATTTTCAGTCGTTGTGTTGTTGTAATGACTTAGTCTTTAGGTTTTTACAGGGTGGGCAACGCGTGAGTATTCTTCTGGTGTTGTGAGCGTCCATAGTTTACGATGACTACTTAGCATCAGGCAGGTCGTATGCTTGTTAAATTTGTACAAAAAACACTTAAAAAATTACAACTTTTAAACTACAACCATTCCGTGTATTCATAGATAGAGTTTTTGAATTAATTTCTATGTATATATTTTTAATAAAATTTTGACATCTAGTATCAAAGTTAAATAATAATAATAATATCAGTTATGGCAGGTCCCTCTTCTGTAATAGACCGGTATTTAGTTCACTCAGATCTCATCTCCTTAACCCATTTATTTTCCATCACAGTTCGCAATAGTCTCAACGCCTGCCGAGACCTGCTCATGGGTATATCGTTCCATTGACATATCCCGGAGCGGGTCACGGCTCACGGCGGGCGTACAACATTACATCAAACTTCTCAAAGGGGCCTCTACGCGTTAGATCTATATCCCCGCGCACGCCTACCAAATGACCGGGCTAGACCCTTGATTTAAGAGAGATACAGAATAATAATAAAATGTTTATTTCAGATAATTTGAATCCATTATTGATAATAACAAAGGTCTTAAAAACTAAGGTTAGTAGTATAAAGTTAGTAGTATAAACACCGTGTCTATTTTATAACTCGCAATCGGACCGTTATTAAATGACCGTTATTAACGGTTATAAAACAGCGTGTGCATTAATACCTACAAGTTGTGGGATAAGAAGAATAGCACAAAATATACATGAAATTATTTCTAGTAAATATTATTTAATTGTTGTTTGACTCTTGCGATCAATTGTTACTGAAAGTCAAGCTCGACTAGTAAGCTAGCTAGATTCAGTGAGGACAAAAACCTCACAAGTTTTTATACGGCATAAACCGACCTATACTAAAGCCAATCTCAATGTAGAATGTTTAATAACAATGCGTTGCCTAGCAACCTTTGACAGACAGAAATTAACAACCTTTTTTCCTGGACCTGTATTATATTGGTACTTGTCAAACTTTATTCATCTCACGACTGGGATACGGGTCTCCGGCCCGTATCTCAAAATATAATCCGACCAATGTAAGGTCATGGAACGTTTCGTTTTCTGAAAATTACATTAAGGAAAAAATCAAAACACATAAAAAATAAGGTTATAAAGTATTTGTTATATATGTAATATGTAGGTAGGTGTGCGTGTTGCATCTCCACACCACCGTCTTTACTTGTGTATCAATAAATACTCAGTGCGCTGTTAGCCGTTGTTTGATTGACACCTGCACTACGTCTCTTGTTCTCATACATAACAGTGGCGACGAGGGAACTACAAGACGCGTGCATTAAGATGGCGTCAGCTGGGAATCAAGGATTTTTTGGAATACTTTCGACATTTGACCATAATTCCCAAAGTTGGGAAACATATAGATGTCGGCTGGAACAGTGGTTTTTAGCAAATGGTATCGAACAAGACAAAGCGGGTATCAAACGTCGGGCTATTTTGCTCAGTGCACTCAGCGAAGGAGCTTACCATCTGGCAAGAGATTTGTCGTTGCCGAAAAAATTGGAAGAGAGGAGCTACGAGGAAATCGTCAAGCTACTCGACGACCATTTCATTCCGAAACGGTGTGGATTTGCTGAGCGGGCAAAATTTTTTTCGGCAACTCAGATGGCAGGTGAAGGACATTCGCAGTGGGCGGCGAGGTTAAGAGGACTTGCAGCGCATTGCAGCTTTAGTAACCTGGAAGAAGCTTTGTTGAATCAGTTCGTGATGGGCCTGGCGGCGAGTCCAGAGCGCGAGAAGCTATTCGGGCAAGACGTTAACGGACTAACGTTGACCAAAGCGGTGGAGCTAGCCGAGAGTGTGCGGTGCGCGCGCAAGGGCGCTGCCGCAGCCGCGGGCGCGGGCGCCACGGGCGCTGGCGCAGCTGCCGTGCTTAAGGTGCAACAGAAGCCCAACGTACCCGGTGTAAAGTGTACAGTGTGTGGTTTTAAAAATCATAAAGCGGCACAATGCCGTTACGCCTCCTATAAGTGTAACAAGTGCGGTATTAAAGGCCACCTACGAAGGATGTGTCGCGGTAAAGCGGTCAACTACGTGGAGGAAAGTGCCGAGGAGGAGGATGACGGTATGAATAATTTTTTTAATATTCGTTGTGACGGTACGAAACCGATGTTAGAGCGTGTTAAGGTAAATGGTATAATTTTAGAATTCGAAGTCGATAGTGGCTCGGCAGTTACGGTTATGTCCAGTTACACGTTCAAAAAATATTTTTCTAACGTGCCATTATCGTCGTCGAACAAACGCTTGACAAACTATACTGGTGATAACATACCTACAGTCGGCTGCGCGCGCCTGGATGTGTCGTATGAAGGTCATACGCGGTCGCTTAATTTCTTTATAGTGCATGGTGGTGGGCCACCGTTGTTAGGCCGGGATTTTATTAGTTCATTTAATTTGGAAATGTCACCTATTAAATATTGTACAGACTCCGTCAGTATTCAATCGTTAAGTGAGGAGTTTCCCGCTGTATTTTCAGAGTCCTTAGGCTGTTTTAATAAATATAAAATTAAATTAACGTTAAAACCCGATTATAAACCAGTTTTTTGCAAAGCCCGGCCCGTCGCATTCGCGCTGAAGAATAAAATAGATAAGGAGTTAGATCGTTTATTGAAATTGGGTATAATCGAACCAGTCGACTATTCGGATTTTGCCTCTCCGATTGTGCCGGTACTTAAAAAAAATGGGGAGGTGCGTATTTGTGCCGATTATTCGGCAACGATAAATAAACAATTAATTGTAGATAAATACCCATTGCCCACTATAGATGATTTATTTACTAAGCTACACGGAGGCGAACATTTTTCAAAATTGGATCTCTCCATGGCATATAACCAGTTTTGTTTGTCAGACGAGGATAATAGCCAGCTGTTAACATGTATAAATACACACAGAGGTCTTTTCAAATTTAAAAGGTTAATTTTCGGTCTCTGTAGTTCACCGGCAATTTTCCAAAAAGCCATGCAGGGAATCGTAGCTGACATAGAGGGAGTTTTATGCTTCCTAGACGATATTTTAATTACGGGGTCGGATAGGAAGCAACACATGGAAAGACTAAAATTAGTGTTGAAACGATTAGAACAAGCTGGGCTAACCTTAAGACGAGATAAGTGTATGTTTTTTCAAAATCAAGTTGAGTACTTAGGTTATGTGATTTCTAAAAATGGTATTAGAAAATCACAGGAAAAGGTTGAGGCTATTATGAAAGCCCCTGTGCCAAGCAATGTTAAACAATTGCAATCATTTCTGGGCCTAACCAACTACTATCGTAGCTTTGTGCCAAATGCTTCTTCAGTCTTGCATCCATTGTATAAATTATTAAATAAAAAGGAAAAATGGTTGTGGACAACTGAGCAACAAAAAGCCTTCGAAGAAATAAAGAAGTGTTTAGCTTCCGATAGGCTTCTCGTCCACTTCGATAGTAATTCAAAAACCGTGCTGACTGTCGATGCCTCTCCCTATGGGCTCGGCAGTATATTATCACAAATAGATTGCAATGGCATAGAGAGGCCGGTCTCATTCGCTTCTCGCTCGTTAACGGTAGCTGAAAGGAAATATTCTCAAATTCAAAAGGAAGCAACTGCAATAATTTTCGGGGTGAGGAAATTTCATCAATATTTGTATGGAAGGGCGGAACCTTTTATACTACGCACAGACCACAAGCCTTTGCTAACTATTTTTGGTTCACACAAGGGTATTCCTGAAGTGTCAGCGAATAGATTGCAGCGGTACGCCATATTCCTAGCAGGTTATAATTACACCATTGAGTACATTAAAAGTACTGATAACAGTGCAGATTTTCTATCTCGTGCTACATTGCCGGCGCGCGAGCTGGACGTGCACGCGGACTCCACGGCGGGAGAGGACCGCGCGGCTTACGTCAACTTTGTTTTAGACGGAAGCTTACCGGTAACTCGCATGGAGTTACGCAACGCTTCCGAAACCGATCCGATTTTAAAACAAGTTAAAGATTTTACTTTCAGGGGATGGCCGCGCAAGATTTCGGATGTGAGTTTGAGACCGTTCTATTTATGTAGAAATCAAATTTCTGTTGAGGACGGCATAATCATGAGGGGCCATAAAATTGTTGTACCCGCAAACCTCCGCCAGAGACTGTTAGATGAACTTCATACGACTCATCTAGGTATTGTTAAAATGAAAGCGGAGGCCCGCGCTCGGTTTTGGTTTCCGGGAATCGACGCAGCTATCGAACAGACAACGGCCGCGTGCACCGTCTGCGCACAGCTGCGGCCGTCGCCCGCGCGATCTCCATTATGTGCATGGCCTCACCCGCTCACCGTGTTCAGCCGGGTACACTTAGATTTTTTAGGGCCGGTTAATAATAAAAGTTATTTAATTGTCGTGGATGCATTTTCTAAATGGGTTGAGTGCTTTCCGATGAAATCCAATACGTCATCGGACGCAGTGATAGACAAATTAACAGAATTGATATCTAGAATGGGCATTCCACAAACCATCGTCAGCGATAATGGCACGTCATTCACTTCGGAGAAGTTTTCAAATTTCTGTAAGTCAAATGGTATTAAACAAATATTTTCTCCTGTGTATCATCCTTCTAGTAACGGCCAAGCCGAAAGTGCAGTTAAAATAGTAAAAAATGCCATCCGAAGTATATTATTGTCGAACCAGACGGATAAAAAAATTGATAACGAAATAAATAGATTTCTTTTCAATTATAGAAATTCTAAGCACGGTGCAACGGAACAATCACCCGCTTATCTAGTGTACGGGCGCGCGCTCAGGTGCCGCCTAGACTTGCTCTCAGCGGAGCGTGAGTCATCGCCGCTGCCGTGCGCGTCGAACTCCTCTCGGCACATTTCTCATGTGGTGGCGCGCAAACAGTGCTCGCAGGCTAAATACTACGGTGGAAGGAAGAGGTCAGACTTTGAAATTGGAGAAACCATTTTATACAAAAAATTTAAACAAAATAAAAAGTTCACATGGTCCATTGGAAAAATCATAGAAAAAAAAGGGCGTGTACTTTACGTTATTTTTATTCCGGAGCTAGGGTGTACTATACAAAGACACAAGAATCAAATAAAAAAATGCACCGAGGCCGAGAAGCGCGCCGATCACTTCGATGTGTCGGGCATAAATAGCAACGAAATGCCATCTAACCTTTTGAACCAGCCATCGGGAGCATTTGAGTTGATTCCTAGCCCATCAAGACCTGAATCAACGGCGGAGGGAAGGGGCAGAGAGACTTCATGTGTGACACCAATACAAGCAGCCGGTGAGGGAAATGATGACGTTATATCTCCCGCAGATGATAATCTGCATTTCACGACCCCGCCGCAAAATACAGATTTGGTACAGGCGTCACCCCTTGCGACGCCGATACCTGAGGCGCCCCCGACGACGTCACATCACGAGACGCCTCCGTCGATGCAGCCTCCTGAGGCGGCACCGACAACGCCGCTGCCGCAGCAACGTAGTCGACGCCCTCGGCGCGTTGTCACTTATTATAAATAGTAGTGCTACATAAGGATTTAAAGGGGGAGGAATGTTATATATGTAATATGTAGGTAGGTGTGCGTGTTGCATCTCCACACCACCGTCTTTACTTGTGTATCAATAAATACTCAGTGCGCTGTTAGCCGTTGTTTGATTGACACCTGCACTACGTCTCTTGTTCTCATACATAACAGTATTTTACATGTATTAATGACTATGCGTGATGGTAGTTATAAATATTTTTTATTGGTTTGATTCTCATTTTCTGATAAATATCATAAAATCTTTTTGTTTTTTGGTAGTCAAATGCTTGACAAGTGAAACAAAATGTATATCATTATTCTGTCGTCGGTTTGTAAAGACGCGATAACCTAACTAAATTAATAACAAATTGAAAACAAGCAAATAAATGGAAAAGAGATAGAGTTTGTACATTTATCTCCAGCATAATAAAATTACCCCGAAGGTTGCGTACATCTGTAATTATTGTAAAATGACAGTAAATTAGGGTTGGTAAGTCAAGGAGATCTTTTCTGAAAGTTGGAAAAATGTTTTCGACAAGAACAAAAATTATATTACATAAAGTAATAATGTCAAAAATAATAAAATAAATTGTAGTATGCATATAATAACATAATTTTAATTAATAGTAATGTTAAAACGATTTTCCTTGATGAATATTTTACAAGTGACGGGACAACCCTATTTGCCATGTTTTATGGTTTGTTTACATAAATTCCATATTGAGTTTGGCTTTAGTATAGACGACTATTTTAATAGGTTGATTTTACCTCTCTGTTGTATTTTATTTTCAGACCCGAGTAGTATGAAAGAAAAAAAAGGAAATTTTTAGTTGCTCTTGCGTTAAACTATGAGAAAAATGTAACAGGCAACATACTTAGAGCTTATGGGGAAATCGAGTACTATCATAGCAACATCAGCAAAATGTCCTGTCCTTTTTTTTTTAGTTCACCCTGAAGATGGCGAGTTGTGTGTTGTGTCAGGTGTTTTAAAGTACCTAATTTATTTACAAAAATAAATTAATATATCATATCCTTATCGAATCGAAAAAAACGGCCGATATAAAGTGAAAAATTTTGTTTTCAACGACGCCAATCTTTATACTACTGGTGAGTAACACGCTCGTTTTGAAGAGAAACTAGATTTCACATCCGATTTCTAATACAATTTTTCTCGCGTATATTTGAATAATAAAATAATGGTTTAATTGAATAATAAACACACACAGATTCTGTCCAATGCCATTCTATTAATTTTAAGGCATTGGTCAATGTAAAGTGGAAAACATGCAATATTAAATCCGACAGTCGAAGTCGGGTCAGGGATTATGATGCTGGTGTAATAATTTGCAAAGTAAACATTGTTTATTAGCACAACAGTATTTTTCACGTATTCTTAACTGTTACGAAGGTATTTGGATGTTATTCGCTAATTTTTAAATGCCAAAACATTTTTTTTTTGCATTAATCAAATGCCCTACTTTGCCAATTTGACCTTGTTTAAACTACTTTCTACATAATGTTTGTATTCGGTTTGCCATTTGCCGACTTTTACTGACTTTCTTCTTATTAAATCGCAAAGAAAATGTCTTTATCGCGTAACTAAAATATGCTATGAACTTGTTTTAAAACTTATATAATAACACTAGTTTACAAAATTTAACTTTTTGTCTGTTGCCGCGAATTTTGTGGTTGATAATGTTCACTTATGACTTGTTTTCGTCAAATCTACCCTCAAAATTTTTTGAGCAGCTCGAGTTACTTTGTTTTTGATTTTTGTCATTTAAGCGTATATATTAAGCGATAACAGGCATATTTTACTGTGTTAAGATTAGTATCCAAAGTTTTTGCGTCATGAGTAGTTCAAGGAGACGTTGTTTAAACAATCCAGATCATTTTTGTTATATATGCGGGGAATATGTGTTTAACGATTGTAGAAAAGTTATATCAGAGTTGATGAAAAATACCTATTTTGAGTATTTTGGAATGCTCTTGGATAAAAATGAGAAGTCTTGGGCTCCCAATTGTGTTTGTAAATCGTGTGTGGAATATTTAAGATTGTGGAAAAATGGTAAAAGAAGTGCCTTTAAATTTGGAACACCGACTATTTGGCGAGAACCACGAAATCATCTCGAAGACTGTTATTTTTGTAGCGTAAACGTAAACGGTTTAAATACTAAAAATCGAGCTAAATGGCAGTACCCAAGTACTAGTTGTGTTCAGCGTCCAGTGCAGCGTTCAACTGACTCTTCAGTGCCTAAAAATATATCTGAACCCATGGAACAAGACATCGAAGGACCAAGCTCATCACAAAATGATGCTGATTTTGAAGGTATGTCAAATGAGCCAAAATGCTTTTCCCAAAATGAGTTAGATGATCTTGTAAGAGATTTAAATCTTTCTAAACAAGCTTCAGAATTTTACATTTGCCAAAAATTTCCTCAGCTCACTATGGAAAAAATAAAAGCCGGTATTTTTGACGGCCCCCAAATTAGACAACTTACGAAAGATACTCAATTTAGAAATTCTATGACTGAGTTACAACTAAAGGCTTGGACAGCTTTCGTCTCTGTGATGCAGAATTTTCTCGGAAATAAAAAATCTGAAAATTATATTGAACTTGTAGAAGACCTTCTGCTACAGTTAAAAAATATGGGGTGCAATATGAGCATAAAACTCCATTTCCTCCATAGTCACCTGGACAGGTTTCCGGAAAATTTAGGAGATATGAGCGAAGAGCAGGGAGAGCGTATGCATCAGGACTTACGTGTCATGGAAGAGCGCTATCAGGGTTTCTGGGATACAAATATGATGTCTGACTATTGTTGGTCGCTAATACGTCATTTTCCAAAGTCTACACATCAGAGAAGAGCTTTAAAACGAAGTTTTTTAGAACTCAATGATTAATTATTTTTTTTAATAAAGTTTTTCTTAGTAAATACATGTTTTTTTCTGTTTTATACCTACATAGCTGAAACTCAGAAACTAGAGCTGATAAAAATCTTTTACTTATATTTTTGAAAATAGCATATCATATGTAGTCAGCAACAGCTAAAATTTCTTTGGCAACAGATGTACTGTAAACTAGTGTAATCACTAGTGATTCGGTGTGAACTGAAATCACGCGAATTTTTAAATGAATGTTATTATTTCAAAAATGTTCCTCACTGGAGGAACAGTTATCTCCTGTCACTTAACGCCTAAAACAGATCTGCTAAGGGCTTGATAAGCCGATTGCACAATTGTGAACACAAAAAAAAAAAATATTTGTCAGACAAATTACACAGCGCCATCTAGCCCCAAAGTAAGCGAAGCTTGTGTTATGGGTACTCGACAACTGATAAACATACATAAATACATTTTTTTTGTAAATACATAATTTACAAAAAAATTTTTTGCAAACATAGTCCCGTTGTGCCTCTCTACGGCTTCGGCGGAACGTAGTGAGTCATGCTTTTTCGTGCGTGCAGCCGGTGTTCATAGATTTATAAAATTATCACGTCAAAAATTATCAGCAAAGTGGGTCAAAATTCAATTTAGTCGGTAGAGCCTTAATAAGTTACCAGCTGGCCCGGTGAACTTCGTTTCGCCTTTAAATATTTTTACGTTAATTTTTCAGAGCTATAAAACGCATACTACTTGTAGTGCTTACCGTACCGTGGGAAACTAACATACCCAAAGACCACGCGATAAAACAAAACAAATATTATGACCTCCTAAACGAATTAACAAAAAGCGGCTATCTATACGCTGTAGAAGTAGGAGCGAGAGGTATACCAGCAAAATCTCTCTATAACCTGCTGAAAGACCTTGGCTTGTCCAGAAGTGCAGTAAGTTATATACTAAAACGAGTATCTAAAGCTGCATTAGCAGGTTCATACCAGATTTGGCTGGGCAGGGAGAGAAACACAAGTAGTGACGGTGAGTGTTGATGTACGTCGGAAAGGGGCCCCTTAAACCTACACCCGTGTCACAAGTCTCGGGATCTGCTTGGGTTTCTCTCTCTGCCACACGATGGACCCGGCACCCGCACAGTGAATCCATGGAACCTAAGAAGTTCGTCTCATCCTATCTCTCAAGTTTGATCAAACTGCACACACTGCCAAATTTTATTAAAATCGGTTCAGTAATTTAGGATTCCATCGTGGACAAACAACGTGACACGAATTTTTTATATATTAAGAGTACACTAGGGTTGCCACCTTTTTTCTTTGTAATTAGAGTACATTGGTTATTATAGGTAAGATAAAAAAGTGCATAGTATCAAAATAAAGTACAATTTATTTTTCTTTATTATTATGCTTAAAAACATATCTTTTATTGCTTTTTGCAGTTTGTTTCAAATTTGTATTTCTACTAAACAATTGCACAGTATCTTTGGGGCCATTCATTTATTACGTAAGACTATTATCGCTAGTTTTTGACCCCTTCCCCCCCTATTATAAGAAAAAATAAGAATAGGCCGACCCCCTCTCCCCCGTTAAATATTTATTACGTAAGAATCTAAAGGAAAAAAAACAATTTTTCTAAGTAACAATTTTTAGAAATGTTTATTTTTGTACTTACAAAGGTGCTAATAATTTTTATTTTTTGGTAGTAATAAACTTTGGTTTTAATCATTCATCTATAATTTTAACATTGCGCATTTGTGATCTTACGTAAGAACTATCAAGACTCCCTCCCACCCCTTTGTAAGAAAAAATAAGACATGGCCGACCCCCCTCCCCCCTAAATCGTCTTACGTAATAAATGAATGGCCCCTTTACAGTCTATATTTAAATTTAAGTAAATAAGTAATTCATTTAAACTAATCAAAATCTCAATGAAATCAAATCATGCGAAATAAAGTATTTTCGTGTACTTTATTATTCTCATAAAGTATAGAGTACAATTACTTGAAATAACGTACAATACTTTATTATAAAGTACGGGTGGCAACCCTAGAGTACACCCAAGCATTTTGGATGGGTTCTTTGTGCAAGTGTTGTACGAAATGAGACAAGGAAGCTTCGCCGTACGGAAGCACTATTAATTATTAAATATTCCGGTTCTCTACACTGACCTCGAACAACGTATTTTAAGTGAAAGATTCTTTTTCTTTGCGTAGATGCGTCGTTGACGCACGAATTTTATTTCGCATACATATACATATGTATCATGTATGTATATAAAAATATTTTACATTTTTACAACGTCGGTTTTATTTGGCTATGGCTTCCGCAAAATGACACATGCCCCCTTACCACCATCTCTTATTGCGATTCAATAACTGAATAGAATGCTTATTCATACCAATGAATAACCGACTCTATTTATTTGAAATAGAGTCTCTTATGTATTGGTATGAATAATCTATTTTCTAGAATAAGCATTCTATTCAGTTATTGAATCGCAATAAAGATGGTGGTAAGGGGGCTGTATCTATTAATTCATTTTTTTTGTTTACTCTTATTTATTTTTATTTTACTAACGACTACTAAATGGTATCATGCACTGTCATCATCATCATCATCAGTTTGTATCTACCCACTGGATATAAGCTTTCCACCAAATACTCTGCCTTCCGTATCCAGCCGCTTTTTGACGTGACAACGTCTTATAATTCGATGGAGCCGGCTGCACGCACGAAAAAAGATGACTCATGCGGCGTTACCTCGCTCTGAGGCGTTCCATTAAACTTTTCTTTTGAAAAATGCAAACATTCCATCAGTATTTTCTTATGACGTTGTCACGTTCAACTATCGTCAGTAAACCGACTTTACAGACAAGCGATTTTTTTATGTGAGAGGGGGGGCAAACGAGTATGTGGGTCCCCTAAAAGCAATCACCACCGCCCATGGAGATCAGCAACACCAAGGGGTCGCCGATCCGTTGCCAGCCTATACTCCTTCCTTTCTTTCTGGTGACCTCACTTACTCGCAGGAACACAACAACCCTCAAAGGTATTGTTATTTGGCTGCGGTATTCTGTACTTCCTTATACACTGTAATTACTTGTAATTATTATAGTTTTCCGAATTGGTTTATTATGACTTACTTAGGACTGGTCGTTAAAATTGTTTTACAAAGCAGTAAAACTGTGGATTCATAAGATTCTAAGAAACATTGAATTATATTAATTAGTTATATAAGAACTTTATCACAGACTAGCAACCGGTCCTGTCTTCGCACGGATAAATAAATATATTTCTAGACAATTTATACAGCGCCATCTAGTTCCAAATTAAGCGCAAAGCTTGTGTTATGGGTACTAGACAACTGATAAATGTACTTAAATACATTTTTTTTTCGTAAATATATACTTATAATACATAGAAAACACCCAGACCAAGACAAACAGACATGTTCATGCATACAAATGTTTGTCTTGTGCGGGAATCGAACCCGCGACCTCGGAGTCAAAGTGGCCTATGCCAACCATTCGACCACCGAGCTCGTCTCCTCTCTCTAGAAAGAACTCCAATAATTTACCAGTCATTTCGTCCCATATCGTTGAAAGTTCCAAAATAACATATGGTTATCTAATATAACCACAGAATAATATACTCTAATATAACGTCGGGTGACAGACAAACAACGGCCCGCCTAATGCAAAGCGGTTACCGTAGCCATATTAACGCGCACGACATGAAATATCGCTCGCGCGCCGCTATCCTCGCTGCCAACGCAACATCTCCTTCTTTTCTGGTGACCTCATTCTCTTGCAGGAACATAACCCTCAAGGGAATTGTTATTTTGCTGCGGTATGCAGGGTGCCCCACTTCCAAATAATGTGATGTTGGCTGAATCTACGCACTTCGGTGATGTTTCCGACACCTGAATTCATTGTAGCTACCTAAGTTATGTCTTATTGTAGGCAATAGGCTATTTGACAATGTTCAAAAATTGTATAAATTATTTAATAATATCGTAAAAAACACAATAATATAAAGATCTGCAAACTTTCATTCCAATATCTTCCGTCCAACTTAATATAAGGTCGATCAAAGTTTGACAGGAAAGTCCATTTTAAAAGTATGAAATTATTAAAAAAATATATTTCCATTGGAGACGCAATAAAAAATACTATAACTTTTATTATGAGACTAATTACATAAACGTATTATTTAACATAGCTGTAGTACAAATTTTTTATTTGATGCATACAAAATACAAACCTGTGACGTCATAACTCAGTAGCCTTTTGTATGGAGCGTTTTCGAGAAAGTCCAAAATTGTGATTTTCAAATTAATATAATCTCAAGACATTTTTGTGCTATCGAAGTAATTCTTTCACCGATGGTTATATTATTGAGACGTCCATACATATCAAACCGAAAAAAATGTTGGACAAATAGTCTATTGTGTGTATTTTTGTTTATATGAGAGGGTGGCAAACAAGCATGTGGGTCACCTGATGGAAAGCAATCACCACCGCCCATGGAGATCAGCGACACCAAAGGGTCGCCGATCCGTTGCCTGCCTTTTAAGATAAATGAAAACTCTGTTCTTGAAGGCACCCATGTCGTAGTTGTTCGGAAATACCGCTGAGGGAAGTGGATTCCACAGTTTCACCGTTCGTGGTACAAAATGTGTTAGGAAACGAGTAGTATGTAGTAGATCCTCCTCTTTCTACCGCGTGGCGAAAATGTATGCCTGCGCCTACTGTTTATATTTATTGTAATATAACTTGTCATATTTGTCTATGATAGCGTTATAAATGAATATTGTATTTTATCACATAAATGAAAGTACTTTTATACAGATAATTAAAGCAATTCGTGTGAAATTATTCCCTAACCATTCCAAAAATGCACAACGTTAATGTTCAAGTTTTTTCTTCTGCCGGCACTCCCGGAGTGCAACCCGTTTTATTTTAATTTATTTTTGTTCAACCAAATATATAATTGGTTTTTCCTGCTCATATATGCTTCCGAGATATGAATCAACGTGGAACTCTGCCCGACAATGGGTTTGCGTCATCTCGCAAACGCCTGCATACAAACGTTCATTGATGTTCTTTAAATACAGTTACATTTGCATTTTAACAAAGATTCAACGGATGACAACATATCCGCATAAAATATAAAGTTTCGTATACTTTTTGACGTAAATTATTTATTATATTAATACTTGAAAGTAAAACTTTGTACCGCTTTTTACGAAAATTCCGCGGACGGCGAAGTATGGAATTTCGCACACTTATAGTTTATATAGAGAAGGAGTGCAGAATGCTATTATTTTCTAATAGTTATGCGTAAAAATACATTAAATCAATAAAAAAAACTATTTTTTTTTAAATAGTTTACTTAATAGGTTGATGACGTCACCCTGTGACTCACACAGTAGAAATATAAGATGCAAAAATTCGTCAGCAACACAAACCTTCCTGGTAGCTCAGTTGGAAGAGCACTCGACCGGTCATCGAGAGGTCGTGGGTTCAAATCCCACCTAGGGAGGGCAGGTGAATTTTTCCATTTTTCAAAAACTATAATAAAAAAAACATTGCACACTACCATAAATTTGACACACGTAACGCATATATACCCTTTTGTTTATAGTTAAAGTCATATTAATTATATAAATATTAATTTCAACTAATGGGCGACCACTAGTATATTCAGCGAAATTTATTGAGCTTTTAAAATCGTCCGGTCGTTCTGTCTGTCCGTCCTGAAACTCAAAATTTCGAAGTTCTGACTTCGGATTCGTGTAGAGCATCAAAAAGTAGTAATGTAAAGTGACCTTGGTTTTCCGATATCAATTCGGGAAAGTGGCCAAAATAAATAAATAAAAAATTATGTCTGTCCGTCCGTTGCATGAATCTCAAAATTTCGAAATTCTGACTTCGGATTTGTGTAGAGCATCAAAAAGTACCTAGTAATGAAAAGTGACTTTGGTTTTCCGATATCAATTCGGGAAAGTGGCCAAAATAAATAAATTTCGCTATGGTGGCGCATGCTGCGCGTCCGATGTTTTATTACTTAAATGCACCTCTTTCAAGGTATTTACTCCAAGGCGCTCATGTGTTATAATAAAAGTGTCCTGTATTTAATTGAATTGCCTTGGTTTTCCCAAATTCAAATCCTTGTTTTTGATATTTGGTATTGGCAACCAGGGGCGGATTAAGGCCTTGGCAACCAGGCACATGCCTAGAGCCCGTAATTTTTGGGGATCGAAAATTAGCTTTTTAATTTTTTGTTTTTAATTTTTGAAGTGAAAACTTCTTTAGTAGGGCTGGAAATGCAATGTTGCCTAGGACCCGCTTTAGCGTTAGTTCGCCACTATTGGCAACACTATCTTTAGAAATCAAAGAGACTTGCCAAAATGGGTTTTTTTACAACGTTTTATTTAGTTTCACCGCGCTGTCTGTAGTCAAATCTTGTTGTTGTTGCGTATTTTAAAAATACTTTAGCACGTATTTTTTTATATTATGTATTACGTCAATTGTAATGTCAATATTAGGACTTTGTCTTTGAAAATCTGTTGATTATCACGTGAGGCCGTGCGTGTAAAAAAAAATATATAAAAAAACGTAAAATTTCCGTCAAAACAAAACATACCAAACAACAGTACATTGTTCATCGAGACAAGAAAGTGACAATGAGGGTGTCAGTTTGAGGCTCGAGACGTAGACGAGGACCTCAATACATCCGAATTTGCAATCGGATTTTGTCCCGATTTTGTTCATTGTAGTTTTTTATTGAAACGACTTACTTTTCTGTAAAGGTTCATCATATTTTCTTTTTAATTTATTCTGTGAGTAAAATTTATAATTTAATAATAACTACAGGTATACAGAGTTATGCAACATCAGCCTGTATCTACCCACTGCTGGATATAAGCCTTCCCCAATGCTTTCCACCAAATACGATCCTCCGCCTTCCACATGCAGCCGCTTTCTTAAGGCCATCAGACCATCAACGACGACGAGCTCGGTGGCGTAGCGGTCAATGATGCGGCTTCGACACCAACGCTCGTGGGTTCGATTCCCACACAGGACAAACATTTGTGTGCATGAACATGTTTGTTTGTCTTAGTCTGGGTATTTTCTATGTATCATAAGTATGTATTTACAAAAAAAAATGTATTTACGTATGTTTATCAGTTGTTTAGTACCCATAACACAAGCTTCGCTTACTTAGGGGCTAGATGGCGCTGTGTAATTTGTCTGGCAATATTTATTTATCAAGAAGGAGGACGTCAACGCTTTGTCATCGCCTCCACTCTAAAACCTTCCTTCCACATCTGCCATCACTTATGCGTATTGTATTGTTTCAAAAATCGATTCAAAAACGCGACTCACTTTTCTCAACTCAACCAATAAGACAACCAACCAGAATAATATTAGAATATATTATTCTGTGACTCAACTCATCAACTGGCCTTTTTATCCCACTGCTGGGGTACGGGCCTCCCATCAATCGAAAGGGTTTAGAACGTACTCCTCCAAGCTGCTCAGCTGCGGGTTAGCGGAGGTCAATGTTTTCAAGCCGCCTAAAGCCCACTGACTTGGCTTAATGACTGTCATCTAATGACAACAGCCGGGACCGACGGCTTAACGTGCCCTCTGAGCTCGAGATAATTAAACCCATCCATGGACAGGCTACGGTTGACGTTGCTGAACTTGCGTGTTCGATTAGACTGACACGCGCAACGACGTCATCAAGTATGGAAGCGTTCGCGGCGAATTATTCATCGAAATCGAAAGTTTTTTTTTTATTTGTTTTTTTATACCACTAAAGTGGTAAACAAGCATACGGCCCGCCTGATGGAAAGCAGTTACCGTAGCCTATGAACGCCTGTAACACCAGGGGCATCACACGCGCGTTGCCGACCCTGTAAAAACCTCTTCACGCCCTTTTTGAAGAACCCCATGCTGTAGTCTCCTGAGAAGACCTCGACAGGCAGTAATGAACTGCCTGTCGAGGTCTTCTCAGGAGACTACAAGTTAGGTATAAGCAATGTAAATAACTTTCGTGCTGTGAGGATTGTATTCGTGCTGTGAGGATTGTTGACGATCCCAAACTGACAGACGGTTTAGAACCCTTAAGTCTGAGGAGAGATTTTGCGTCCCTTTGTGTGTTCTACCGTCTGTACAATGGGGTGTGTTCAGAGGAGTTGTTTGACATGATGGCCACGGCCTCCTTCTACAGTCGCACCGCTCGCCATCGACAGGGAATTCATCCTCACACATTGGAGCCTAAGTGGTCGCGTACCGTGCGGTTCCAGAGAACTTTTCTCCCGCGTACTGTCAAGCTGTATGAACTGCCTGTCGAGGTTTTCTCAGGAGGCTACAGCATGGGGTTCTTCAAAAAGGGCGTGAAGAGATTTTTACAGGGTCGACAATGCGCGTGTGATGCCCTTAGTGTTACAGTTATTCATAGGCTACGGTAACTACTTTCGATCAGGCAGTCCGTATGCTTGTTTCCCACTTTAGTGGTATAAAAAAAAGACAAGCATAAATAAATATTTCTGGACAATTTACACAACGCTATCTACTCCCAAATTAAGCGCAAAGCTTGTGTTATGGGTACTAGACAACTGATAAATGTACTTAAATACATTTTTTTTGTAAATACATACTTATATTACATAGAAAACACCCAGACCAACAGACATGTTCATGCACACAAATGTTTGTCTTGTGCGGGAATCGAATCCGCGACCTCGAAGTCAAAGTGGCCATTGCTAAACATTCGACCATCTCTCTCAGAGTCAATAGGCTGAAGAGGCAGTGGGCCAGCCCTGTACGTGGACCCACGGCCTCAAAGGAACGATTAGTAATGGCTGGCTCCGGAAAGTGTGGATCGCATATAGTGGAAATCATTGGGGAAGGCTTATATCTAAATTGACCATTTATTTTTGAACTCAAAACGTGACATAAGTTATTATACCTCAGTTAGCAGGTTAACAATGAAAATAAACACAACTTCTTAATTAAGAAAAAGTATAACTTAATACAATTAGTATTCACTCTATTATTATATTCATATTAATTAATTCTAATTATTTATATTAAAATAAGTTGTGAAAAATGAAAATCAATCACCAGTTCACCAGCTTTATTAAAGCAAAGTTCCTCTGACAGTAATTATTAAATTATATGAAACAAACTTTCACGAGCTTCGTAATTTTAAATTTTCGCGCAGTGTCCGAAAACTGCCTCTTACCACCATCTCTTATTGCGATTCAATAATTGAATAGATTGCTTATTCATACCAATGAGCGACTCTATTCCATTTGAAGTAGAGTGTTCATTGGTATGAATAAGCATTCTATTCAGTTATTGAATCGCAAGAGATGGTGGTAAGCGGGTTGGACTATTTTGTGTCCGAGCGCTTTGTTTGGCGCAACGGGACAGGTGACCGAGAAAAAGTACAGTCCCTTTCAAAACGGGACGTATGGTCACTTTTCTTATATCCAGTAGTGAGTAGATACAGGCTGATGATAATGATGCCTTTTAATTTATTATTTTACGTCTAATATTACCAGACAAAGGATGAATATTAAATTTCCCAAACCTGCGCAGCCTTGAGACGAGTATGTATTTCACACTGACAGAACCGGTTGCGGTGATACGCTTGCTTCACTAGTTCACTTTAGTAATATGTTAGGTAATGACCTAAATATGCCAAGGTAGAGGTCATAGGGTGGTGGATGACCATCTTTTTACCCGACTGCGACAGAACATGAAAACATGTAGCAGTCAGGACCCCACATGTGCTAAATTCACTAAGCCTCCATTTCTAGAATGGGTCCCGACTGCTACATGTTTTCTTGTTTTAGGGGTTTTTCATTTCCAAATTACACAGAAAAGCAGTCGGGTTTTATAGTTTTTTAAATTACCGTTTTTATTTTATGTTTTTTAGTTTTATTTATTTTGATATATGTGTCATTAGATATGTATAAAAATTTCGTGTCACGTTGTTTGTCCGCGATGGTATCCTAAACTACTGAACCGATTTTAATAAAAATTTGCACAGTGTGTGCAGTTTGATCCAACTTGAGACATAGGATAGTTTATAACTCATCGGAAAAATTCATGTAAAAATATCTAAAAGCGATACGAAGTTCGCCGGGCCAGTTAGTTGTTCAATAATTAATCAATTCAAATATGTTTTCAATACAAGGCTATTTCTCTTCTTAATTTTTGTGTGAACATTAAAAACCTAATTAGTTCACCTAAAAACTAAATCGGTGGCAAATGGCACTTTTTGAACTTTTTTGAACAATTTTTGAACTTTCATAAGGTAGAGAGGATGACGGAGGAGGGGGTCGCCGGGATTTTTTTTTTACATGTAAATGGGTCCCTTATTCCATAAGATTTAAAAAAATTGGTTGCCTGTAAAGTCGGTATACGGGCGAAAGTTTTACGTGACAACGACTTTGAGTGGTAAAATGTTTTCGAGTGGAAGGGACGCATGCCTTTCACTTTTTATGTCTGTCTCTCTCGCTCTTAGAAGGGACGCGTGCCTTTCACTCGCTCTCATTGTAAGCGCATAACGTGAGCCAGTTTCTTGAAGTGTCACCCGGCTAACCAATTTATAAGACGTTGTCACGTCAAAAACACTGGTTTTGTCATTCCGTTGCGTTGCGTTGGTGTCGCGAGACGTGTAGCAACGCTGGGATGAGAGAGGTAGGTCTGAACATCTCAGCAAATGTCACCAAAAATGATTGATCATATCAGACACGTCATTGTTTTGTAGTCAATGCTTTACAAATGTGTCATATTTCAGCTGAAACGAATATTCATAAGTATTTTGAAATGACTTGCAATATTAAGACAGTAATTTAAATAAAAACACGGGAAAAATAGAAAGAAAACAGTGTAATGTAATGTAATTTGAGTTCATTGTTTAGTTGACACTAACAATACTTTGTAGGTATGACGTTACTTCTATATCTATATATGAAATTTAACATTTGTACTATGGGTACTAAGCAACTAATAAATGTATTTAAATACATTTTTTTTTAAATACTTACTCATAGAAAACACCCAGACCAAGACAAACAGACATGTTCATGCATACAAATGTTTGTCTTGTGCGGGGATCGAACCCGCGACCTCTTAGTCAAAGTAGCCTTTGCTAGCCATTCGACCACCGGGCTCTACGAGGCTCTACGAGGCTCTACGAGCTCTACGAGTATTATAATAGGTCAAATATGACCAACATTTTTTTCTGTTTGATATGTAGGGACGCCTCAATAATATAACCATAGCTGAAAGAATTACTTCGATAGTACAAAAATCTCTCGAGATATGTTCATTTGAAAATCACAATTTTTGACTTTCCCGAAAACGCTCCATACAAAAGGCTACTGAATTATGACGTCAAAATTTTGTATTTTGTATGCATCAAATACGAAATTTGTACGACAGCTATGTTAAATATTACGTTTATGTAATTAGTATCATAACAAAAGTTGTAGTATTTTTTATTGCTTCGCCAATGGAAATATTATTTTTTAATAATTTCATACTTTTAAAATGGAATTTCCCGCTAAACTTTGATCGACTCTAAAATAAGTCGGGCGGAATATATTAGAATGAAAGTTTGCAGATCTTTATAGTTTTGTGTATTTACCCGACTGCGACAGAAGGAGGGTTATGTTTTTCGAGAATATGTATGTATGTATAATTGTTTGGCACGCTCTGCAGCCTGAACGGCTGGATGGATTTTAGCTTGAGAGGTGTCGTTAGATTCGTATTTGCTGTGACAGTGACATAGGCTACATCAAATATAAAAAAAAACAATATGGCGGCTGTGAGCCGCAAAATTGTCGTTGCAGTATTTTTTTTTTCTTCTAAATATATCGATATGGGTATCAAAAGAAAGGTCTCGATGACCTGATTTCAAATATATATTTGATATATTAGTTTTTGTCTGCGGCTTTGCTTGTATGGAATTATATTATTGTTACGCGTGATTAATAAATCTGTTGTAGGAAGTTGGGTTTTTGATTTTTTGACGTGACAACGTCTTATAAATTGGTTAGCCGGGTGACACTTCAAGAAACTGGCTCACGTTATGCGCTTACAATGAGAGCGAGTGAAAGGCACGCGTCCCTTCTAAGAGCGAGAGAGACAGACATAAAAAGTGAAAGGCATGCGTCCCTTCCACTCGAAAACATTTTACCACTCAAAGTCGTTGTCACGTAAAACTTTCGCCCGTATACCGACTTTACAGGCAACCAATTTTTTAATTAACATTGTCAAGTAAGTAGCCTATTACGAGAATTGCCCTTAAATTCACGCGAGCGGAGCCGGCAAACATTGGTAGAGATTTGTAGTGATAAACGTCATCATTTTGGTATTATCTTCCTATATTTGAATCATTCTACTCAGTCATGTCATAGTCATTCAAAAGATCGGTAGTGGCACAGTATAAGTTAGTGATGTGGATACATAAACAACGTTGGTAGTTGGTAATGTGTACAAATTGTATTAATACATTTTAGGATCGAAGTGAAGGTGAATATGTGTTTTCTATCATAAGTATGTATTTACAAAAAAAAAATGTATTTACATATGTTTATCAGTTGTCTAGTACCCATAACACAAGCTTCGCTTACTTTGGGGCTAGATGGCGCTGTGTAATTTGTGTGACAATATTTATTTATGTAAAAAAACCGGTCAAGTGCGAGTCGGACTCGCGCACGATGGGTTCCGTACCATTATCTATAAAAAATAAAATAAAGAAAACACGTTTGCTGTATGGGAGCCCGCTTAAATATTTATTTTATTATATTTTTTAGTATTTCTTGTTGTAGAGGCAACAGAAATACATCATCTGTGAAAATTTCAACTGTCTAACTATCCCGGTTCATGAGATACAGCCTGATGACGGACGGACGGACAGACAGCGGAGTCTCAGTAATAGGGTCCGTTTTACCCTTTTTAAACGGGACTGGGGCCACCACACATTCCCACCACTGTTTGTTTGTAAGTTCTTTAATGTAATAACAATATGTAATACAATTCTTAAAAGTATAAGCGGATTTATCAATAATAGAGATCTCTACTAGTCAACCTTACAGTCATTGAAAGGAGCTGAACTGGCACTTAAATTCACTTTCACATTCAAGATAGTGTGATGAAAGTGAATCTAAGCTCTGCGGATTTAGAGTAGTAATGATTTAGATACATGTTCTTATATTTAATTTGTATGACGTTTCTAAGTGCTTTATAAAGTCCAAGGAATAAAGATATTTTGATTTGATTCAATCAAGGCGAGAAAGCACACGTAGGTACATTTTGGTATTAACACATATATTTAATAACAATATTAACTACAATCAATAAAGAAAATACATACCTACTTATGTTATGTAAATACACACTGTGTCTCCTGTGTAGCCAGGATTAACAGCGGCGACCGCCAAAGGCAATGAACAGTGAAGTCCATTGCAGTCCCGGGGTTACAACTACGGCTGCCTTGGAACTCACAAGGAATTTAATCAGAAAAAAATTGTAGGAGTAAGAAGCTTTTGGAATTTGACTTCCCCTCTTAGCAATGTGAGAGATAGCAATATGGCAAATAAGGCATTAAAAGCCTAAATAGATGGCTAGTCAAGTGAAGTTCAACTGCCGTGCAGCACGGATTTTAAGTATCTAACACTACTTATTGAAAGTGAAGTGAAGCTGTATTGTTTCTTTAGTGCTATTTGACGAGCTCGGTGGCGTAGCGGTCATGACGCAGCTTCGACACCAACGCTCGTGGGTTCGATTCCCACATAGGACAAACATTTGTGTGCATGAACATGTCTGTTTGTCTTAGTCTGAGTGTTTTCTATGTATCATAAGTATGTATTTACAAAAAAAAAAAAATTATTTACGTATGTTCATCAGTTGTCTAGTACCCATAACACAAGCTTCGCTTAGTTTGGGGCTAGGTGGCGCTGTGTAATTTGTCTGACAATATTTATTTATATATATTATATATTTATATATTTAAGTTTTTTAAGGTAAAATTAAATTATATCACGGGGAGTGCATCGAACACTTCCCCTGATATAATAATTGAATCGCAATAAGTTTTGGTGGTAAGGTCGGTAAGGGGGCAGTTCGAATCGTCGATGACCCAATGATCTCGGATCGACAAGACACTCCCTCTACACGTAGAGATGTAGCGTATATTTGCGTACTATATAAATTATATCACAGGGAGTGCTGGGATGAGCTGTTCGATTTGATACCTGCCACTGAGTTCCACTATCGTACAACTCGCCATAAATTAAAATTCCATCCATATCATCTTGATAATTGGCGATCTACCACAGTACGCTTTTTAAGACATTTTCTACCACGAACTGTGAAATTGTGGAGTCGACTTCCCTCAGCAGTATTCCCGAATAAATACGACATAGGAGCTTTCAAGAACAGAGTCAATATTTATTTCCCTTGAAGTCTGGCAACGGATCGGCGACCTCATGGTGTTACTGATTTCTATGGGCGGTGGTAATTACTATCTATCAGGTGACCCACATGCTCGCTTGCCACCCTCCTGGCAGTATTTGACGTTTGACTATATTACACAATTTACACATATCGCTAAGAGGGGAAGTCAAATTCCAAAAGCTTCTTACTCCTACTAATTTCTTCTGATTAAATTCGTTGTGAGTTCCAAGACAAGTGTGACCACTTCATTGCCTTTTAGTGGCAATTATTTTTCAAAAAACCGGACAAGTGCGAGTCGGACTCGCCCACCGAGGTTTCCGTAGGTACGTAGTATCATTATTAAATTTGATATTTTTCATTATAAATAAGAAATAATGCGTCGAAAAAAATAAATAAAATATATTTTGCAATGTGTATATCAAGCTCTTTCATATGATACCCCATTTGAACTAGTAGTTTCAATTTGAAATTTCGACACCCTATAAAAAATATAGACCCCCTATTTTTTAAGATCTATTTACAAATGTATAGTCTTGAGATTTATTCCTGTACTTGTAGTCTATAACGATGTTACTTGCCAAATTTCATAGTTCTAGGTCAACGGGAAGTACCCTATAGGTTTTGATTCCCTTGAGTGTGAAATATGCGTTTTTTGCTGAATAAACGGCCGTAACTTTTTTCTACGTAAACTTAGCAGTTTGATTTTTTTTTAACTTCATGGGACCGTAGACCTGAGTATACAGTTCAAATTTCAGCTTGATGCCTCCACGCATTCTCGACATAGAAATTCTTGACAGACAGACAGACGGACAACAAAGTGATCTTATAAGGGTTCCGTTTTTCCTTTTGAGGTTCGGAACCCTAAAAAAGGCCTTTTAGTCACAGTGGAAGGAATGTGTGGTAGGTCCCAGTCCCGTATGGAGTTTGGAGTACGACGAACGAGTATGTAAAAACCGTATCGCGCTGTAATTATTTGCCACTGAAGCAGCATAAAGTAATTCGCCGCCGTAGAAAAACCATGAAGTCAGTAAAACCGGAATTTTACACGATAGCCATATTTGAAGGCCACAAAAAAAAACCGGTTATAAAAGTAATATTTATTTAAATTTTACCCAACTGCGAACACTAAAAGGCGAGTTATGTATAAATGAAATGAAATTATTTATTCTGTCATTGGGCCCTTGTGGGAAACTTTGACACGTCGTGCACATTGTTATAAATAATATACTTATTTTTTTTTTTACGTGAATATGTGTTAATTGCTTCCATATGGAGACAATGGGCATCTGAACCATTTTTTTTTCGATTTGTTATTTAAAGACGTCACAATAATGTAACTATAGGCGAAAGAATTACTTCGATAGCATAAAAACTTCTCGAGATATGATAACTTGAAGATCACAATTTTGGACTATCCCGAAAACGCTCCATGCAAAAGGCTACAGCATTATGACGTCACGCTATTTTATATGCATTAAATCAGAAATTTGTACGACAGCTATGTTAAATATTGCGTTTATGTAGCTAGTTCCGTAACGAAAGTTATAGTATTTTTTATTGTTTCTACAATGGTAATATTTATTTTTTATATTTTCATACTTTTAAAATGGACTTTCCCACCAAACTTTGATCGACCATAAAACACGTCGGACATAAGTTACTAAAATTTTGAGATCGCAGATCATTTTAGTTTTATGTATTTTACGTTACTGATAGAGAGTTTTGATAATTTTAGAACATTGTTCAGATGCTTAATAAAAAAAACGAATGATAACGAAATCGGGGGATGCAGTTTGGTGTTGTGTATCTATCATCTCCATCCAACATTCAATCACACCTCTGGATAGATGAAGGATCAAAGAATTTATTACGCTAAGTAAGGACTATGGAACATCGCCTGCTAGGAAGGAGGAAGCGCGGCTATTTGGAGCTAATTTTAGTGCATATAAGGTATTCACACCGTGTCCATGATACAGCCACACCCCATTTTTTAACCGACTTCAAAGAAGGAGGAGGTTCTCGCTCAATTCGACAGAATTTTTTTTTGTATGTATGTTATTCGATATCTTTGCGAATTGTGAACCGATTTTCATAATTCTTTTTTTATTTGAAAGGGTATGCTTGCAAGGTATTCCCCAGGTCCCATATTCACCAAGTCAGGATCTGATGATAGAATGCCAGGGAAATCAAGGGAAACTCTTAAATTTTATAAGCACGTATGGTCAAATTCTTTTTTTTTTTTGAAAGGGTATGATTGCGAGGTGGTCCCATATTCACCAAGTCAGGGTCTGGTGAGGTGATCCCAGAAAAATCGATGGAAACCCTTAAATTTGCCCTGTGGTTGCCGGCAGAATAGTATTGCACCACTCTATTGCTCTGCGCTGGATGTCGTACAAAGGAATCTTGTGTGACGCAATAACTTTTCTCCCGGAAGACGGACAGCAGCGTCTCCCGGGGTATTCCACCAATAAGCTGCGCATGCCAGCTGAAGTCGGTTTTTATTTTTTCTTAAAAATCATTTATTTGTCATTTTCTATCTACTAGCATTTCGAAAGAAATAAATATTTCTGGACAATTTACACAGCGCCGTCTAGTCGCGCCCGAATGATGTGAAGCGGTTACCGTAGCCATGTAAGCGTTCGCAACATGAAATATCAGGTTTTTTAAGTCTTAGAATAAGTCTAAAGTTATGTAAAGTTTTATGTATGAAAATAAAAACCCATACAGCATTGTACATGTTCGAAATAATTTATCCATCCAAAAACATGTTGTGGCTGAATTTGCTTGACTCACGTGTAAGTTTAAAGTGACGCGGACGTTGCGAAGCTTTACAATTTCTACAAACAATTCTAGCTAACAATATTTTTACCTATTTCATTGTCTCTAAAAATAGAGAACTTATATATATTTTGATGTTGCCAAGAGTATATTAAATGGATATAATATACTCTTGCCTTCCTACCTACCTTCAACTTTTGAGCAATTATGCCATCGCCATTCTTTAATTGTTTCAAACAAAAATCTTTTTTATATCCGGGGGGTGGGGGGGTGGGGGGGGATGTATGTCACCTGATCAGCAACACCAAGAGGTCGCTGATCCGTTACCTATGCCCCTTTCTTTCTTTCAGGTGACCCAACTTACTCGCAGCAACACCAAGGGAATTGTTATTTGGCTGCGGTATTCTGTAAGGTGAAGGTGCTACCCCAGTATGGTATTTTAAAAAGTAAGCTATGCCCGCCTCTCTTTATCTATGCCGCCGCAGGGTGCACCACGTGATGGTGAGGTTGGCTTTGATTGAAAGATGTTGATGAAACACTTACACCCCAAATTATATTAATATTAAATTACCTATATTAATATTAAAATTTCCCTCTTTCCAGATATTAGCTGCCAAGCAGCTCCACAGCAGTAGATATGAAAGTGTGGGGAGCTCATGGAGAATTCTGCGCCAGACACCAATGGGAGGTCATTGTTGCAACCCTCGCCCTACTCGCCTGCGCGGCCAGCGTAGAGAGACACGGCCCTGGAACCAGACCTGAGCGATGTGCAGGCTGGGCGAGAGCCTGCCCAGGCCTCGAAGCAGAATACCAAGCTGCCGATGCCGTACTTATGACCTTCGTCCGCTGCGCAGCCCTCCTCTACGCCTACTACCAAGTCTCTAACCTCCACAAAATAGCATCCAAGTATTTACTCATCATCGCCGGCGTCTTTTCCACTTTCGCAAGCTTCATCTTCACGTCAGCGCTCGCAGGAGTTTTCTGGAGCGAGCTGGCGAGTATAAAAGACGCTCCTTTCTTGTTCCTCCTTGTAGCAGATGTGGCTAGAGGCGCAAGGATGGCTAAAGCCGGTTGGTGTGCCGGTGAAAATCAAGGGAAAAGAGTCGGAAGAGCTCTAGCCTTGTTAGGGCCAACAGCAACACTCGACACGCTGCTAGCAGTACTCCTAGTCGGTGTCGGGGCCTTGTCAGGAGTGCCAAGATTAGAACACATGTGCAGCTTCGCATGTTTAGCATTGCTAGTAGATTATTTAGTTTTCGTCACTTTCTATCCAGCGTGTCTTTCACTAGTTGCCGATTTCGCGACTGCAAGAAAAGACATCAATCCCGAAGGACCATTCTCTGAAGCAGATTTGAAACCTAACCCGGTAGTCCAAAGAGTTAAAATGATTATGGCTGCTGGGTTGTTATGTGTTCATTTAACGAGTAGATGGCCCTCGACTGTTGACAATGGTATAACTGAAGGACCAACCGATAATATGACTCCAGCTAACCATGATAATGTCTTAATGCATTCATATGTCAAATGGTTCTCAGTCAGTGCCGATTACATTGTTATAGCGACATTATTATGCGCTCTGATAATCAAATTCATCTTTTTTGAAGAACAAAGCAATTGGGTTTACGATATGAACGATATGACAGTCAAAGAAGTCATTCAAACTGACAACGAAATAGATAGTGGACGTAAACCATTATTTTCCATTTCCGATGATTCTATTTCTGAAGTTTCAACACAAACTGATGATCCCGTTAATCTAGAGGATACAGAATGGCCCCAGCTTTCGCCAAGTGCTTCAGGCGCGAAATTGAATATGAAAAAAAGACCACTGGCAGAATGTCTCGAAATATATCGTTCAGAAGGAAGCGCTACGTCTCTAAGTGACGACGAAGTTGTTATGTTAGTAGAGCAGTCGCACATCCCTCTACATAGACTTGAAAGTGTTCTTGGAGATCCTTTAAGAGGCGTTAGATTGCGAAGGAGAGTAATAGCATCAAGATTCAAGACAGAAGATGGCATGAAACTTCTCCCTTACCTGAACTATGATTATAGTAAAGTACTCAACGCATGTTGCGAAAATGTTATCGGATTTGTTGGCATACCTGTCGGTTATGCTGGTCCGTTAGTTGTAGATGGTAAATCTTATATGATACCCATGGCTACTACAGAGGGTGCCTTAATTGCATCAACGAATAGAGGTGCCAAAGCAATAGGACCGAAAGGCGTCACTAGTGTTGTAGATGATGTTGGGATGACTCGAGCTCCAGCTGTACGACTACCGAATGTGATCAGAGCCCACCAATGCAGACAATGGATTGACAACAAAGAAAATTATGCCTTAATCAAAGAAGCTTTCGATTCAACTTCGCGTTTCGCTCGTCTCCAAGAAGTCCATATTGGAGTCGACGGAGCAACACTATATCTAAGATTTAGAGCTACAACTGGTGACGCTATGGGTATGAATATGGTGTCAAAAGGCGCAGAGAATGCGTTGAAGCTCCTCAAGCAATATTTCCCAGATATGGAAGTCATCAGCTTATCCGGCAACTATTGTTCAGACAAAAAAGCCGCTGCTATTAATTGGATTAAGGGTAGAGGAAAGAGGGTTGTGTGCGAAACGATAATTTCAGCTGAAAATTTGAGAAATATATTCAAAACTGATGCTAAAACTTTAGCAAGGTGTAATAAGATCAAGAACATATCGGGATCAGCTTTGGCTGGTTCTATAGGTGGGAATAATGCCCACGCAGCGAATATGGTGACAGCTATATTCATTGCTACAGGACAAGATCCTGCTCAAAATGTCACGAGTAGCAGTTGTTCAACTAATATGGAAGTTTGTGGTGAATTTAAGGAAGATTTATATGTGACGTGTACAATGCCTTGTCTGGAAGTAGGGACAGTTGGTGGAGGGACAGTTTTGACTGCTCAGTCTGCGTGTTTACAGATATTAGGAGTGAAAGGGGCTGGAGAACGTCCAGCAGAGAACTCGGCAAGGCTTGCATCTTTGATTTGCGCCACAGTTCTCGCAGGAGAGCTGAGTTTAATGGCCGCTCTAGTGAATTCTGATTTAGTTAAATCCCATATGCGTCACAATCGTTCTGCGATTAACATGCAAGCATCAGAAGCTATTGGAACGACTGGGGTTATGCTTGAAGTGCCTATTTTATAACATCTAGTTTTTAGAAAATGATTTCAATTTAGCCATTTGATGATGTGTTCGTTTACTTCGATTATCAGATGATATTACTGAGGAATCCCACTTCTGATGTTATGAATGCTAATGCTTCGTTACCTGGTCAGATTAAAGAAAATAAATAATAAAGTAAGATATCTGTTAGCGATATTTACAAAAAACGTAGGTAGAAAGAAATAATATAATAAAAAAATTAGTGGTATGTAAACTACTCGGTTTAATTAAGGACGATAATTTAACGTGATAACGTCATATGAAAACATCGGCCGATGGAGTGGAAGGGAGATAGATGCGTCACAAGCCGAAAGCTTAGGCCGATGCCTCTCTATCGCTTGATCCGCGCTCTCGCTTGCACGCTCAATGTGACAATGAGTCATACTTTTTCGTGCGTGCAGTTAGCGTTCATCGATTTATATATATATAGATATATTTATGACGTTATCAGGTCGAAAATCATATGGGTTTAAAAATGCAAAACCTCGTTTCATACATAATAGAACAACTTATAACGTTACTGATTAAAAAGTAACAGTGAAATGTTAAAATAAATGACAATATCAAAATATTCTTATGAAAATTAAGGTTAAATATACGAACACGTTCAATGAAATCCATTTTTTATATAGATTCTAATGTGAGTATTCTACATGAAAGTTACGCATAAGTTAGGCTTTCATTCTTCTCTAAGAGAAATAAATATATATATTAAGTATTGCGACAACTTCAATAATTGCTTGTAGTGGACGATAGACTTTTATAAATATTTTAAAAATGGTAAAATTTACCTCCCCCGCATAGGGGGGATTTGAACCCACGACCTCTCGATGACCGGTCGAGTGCTCTACCAACTGAGCTACCAGGAAGGTTTGTGATGGTGATGAACTTTTGTATTTTATATTTAACGTTAGACGTATTAAGGTGATCCCACACTAGTGTTACATGTTATATAACATTCGATATAGAAACCAAAATTATATTAGCGTATAAATAGTGTACATAACGTTGAAAAATTTTTTATTTTGTTGTTATTTTTATTGCTACATCGAATGTTACAAAATGTTATATAATGTTACATAATGTTACAAAATTCAACTTGAAGATTTAAATTTGTAGATGTATGTTATGGTGTATGTTCTATGTCAATGTTTTTAATGATTATTTATATGAATTTAAATTAGGTATCTTCTTATTTAATTTATTGTTATTAATAGTCATTTAATGTACGCATTTTAATTTATTCATATCCAAGGATATTATATATTCCTGTTATGGAGATAAGAACCAACCGACAAACTATGCTAAATTGAGACATATACAAAGCGAAAAACTTCGAATCTAATTTTATATATTCGCAACAGATTCTAGCCGTTTGATGACATATGCTCCACAAAATTTAACCACATTCACAAAAATATCATGTTTTTTTTTAAAAAAAAAGTACACTGGGCCCCAATAAAATTATGCCAACGGCGGCTTTATGCACCAGTTACTAAACAGCAACGAAACATTTTAATAAAAAATAAAGAAAACACCAGTGACTGTACTTTGAATGTGGTATCACAAAAATGTTGTATTTTGCGAATGTCGTGTGGTGAAAGATCATGATATTTTGGGAATATGATATTCAGCGACGGAGGGATTTTTATTACTATTAAACTTTAAATAGCTTTAACTTAAAAGTAACAAAATGTCGATTGGATCTTTTCTGCATAACAGGATCCATTTATTTAATGTAATCATTGTATTGAATGTGAAGCTATTAGTTCTTTCCGAGTCTCCACCGAACAAAAAATGCCATCTTTTATCTTATCAACACATGTTGGCAAGGGCGGATCCAGGGGGAGGGTCAAGGGGGTCATGACCCCCCCCCCCCCCCTGGGCTGGGTCCACGAGCACGACCTATATGGACCACTAATAAAAATTATTAAACTTAATGTTTTTAGTTAATGTTTATAGATTAAGTACAGTACTTACATACATTAATAAAATACCTACTTTTTACCTGTATCTCTTAATATCAAAATTAAATTACTTAACTTAATTAACATGAAGTGACCCCCCCCCCCCCCCCCCCTGGCGCCGAAGCTGGATCCGCCCTTGCATGTTGGTGACAAAAGTTTCTGTGGATACGCTCCTTAGATGTTCAAATAGTGAACAGTGGTTAAGAACAATCTGACGAGGCACATTCTAGGCCGACATAATAGACGCGAGATGACGTAAAAGAACGCGTAATTACGTCACTTCTATCCCTAAAGGCAAGTTTACACGAGGCCATCGCTGGCTGCCAGTCTCACTGGCAGCCAGCGATGGCTTGGTATTTGCTTTGTGTAAACAGTTTTTCAAGCCAAGCCAGCGCTGGCTGCCAACGCTGGCTGCCAACGCTGGCGAGAATAGAGCGCCCGTCTATTTTAAAAGCCAGTGACCTCCGCCCGCATACCCCTCGACCCCCGCGCCAGCGTTGCGGACACGTGTAGACGCAGCACGCCACGTAGAAAAATCCGTGGCTGAATGGCCTCGTCTAAACAACAGGGGCCAGGCCAACGCTGGCTTGTCTGCAGGACTGGCGCCAGCATTACTGGCTTCGTATAAACTCTGCTTAGTCCAGTGTCTTGACATCCAGTTTTATGGAGCTGACACATGCAGTGTTCGAAAAACAATTTTCATACCACGTAGCTTACTATAATATTTAGTTTAATTTAAGTTGTGTTAGATATAAGTACACAGTGTGTTACTGTTGGTTGAATCAAAAAATGGTGGCTGTGTCATGGACACGGCCGTGTGTTGTACGTGAATACGTTATATGCACTAAAATTATCTCAAAATGGCAGCGCTTACCCCTCCTCCGCACGCGATGTTCCATAGTCCTGACTTTGCGTTATAAATTATTTGATATCTAGTGATTGAATTGTAATTAAATTTTGGATGGAGATGATAGATTTGTAGCTGCAACACCAAACTGTATCCCCTGATTTTGTCATCATTCGTTTTTTTGAACTGCCTCTCTAAAGAAGCAATTTTAGAGACATATTCACGTCAATACTTAAATTAACGACATAAAACGCTAGTGTGGGAGCTCCTTAACAAAGCGCCACGAAACATACAAGCTTCCAAATAAATTTTCATCTCTTTCCATTTTAATTGTCTCTGAGTAGAATAATAGTTTGTAGACATCTTATGTCATAGTTATATAAACTCGAATATACGTTTTCTCTTCACCATAAATTATTTATAGCATTACAATGCTAGTGTAACGAAGGTGGAATAATAATCAGGAAAGGTTAGGAACACACTGAGCGGTAATTATAGGAATTAATAAAATAACTAATGAACTGTATTAATATAAAATATTAGCTGACCCGACAGACGTTGTCCTGTCTTCTTATGAATGAATATTGAATTCGAATTGGTTTCGCGCAATCTGTCAAATGACTGACAGTTCTGTCAAATTATAAAGTTACATTAGAAAGTTAATATCGGTCGTTCGGTTTTCTTAAATTTTCAAATGTTCCGCGAAACTTTATTTTTTTCTTTCATAAGGACCTTCTGCTGACAATAACATAAAAAGAAATAGCGAAATTGGTGCAGCCGTTCACGCATGATGCCGTGACCAAGGAAATAGGGATTCATTTTTATATAAATAGATGAAGAAAACACGAGGATGGACTTAATTATAATTTAATTAGAACACATTGGACGGCCTTAGAGTTAATACACTACATTTTGTACAAAAACAAAAATAATCGAGTGGGGCTGTGTCGCTGCCCACGGCGTTTGGTTAACGATCACCGCGCCCAACCAACGGCATTAGCTTATAATAATACTTCCTTCTGCCCGCGACTTCCCACGCGTGAATATCGGTATCGCTCAAACTTTTGATGTCATCCCTCTGGAACCCTTATTTTTTTATATAAAAGTATCCTATTATTTATTCTGGAATCCTAATATCATGTATGCAAAATTTCATAGCAATCAGTTTAGCAGTTAAAGGGGAACAAACAAACACTCACTTTCACATTTATAATGTAAGTAAGAATATCAGTGCTCAGTGTAAATACTGCCTTAATATAAACATGACGTATCGCATTGACATTCGTCTTCGTATTAAATAGTATTATGTGTTTTTTACATACATTTTAAAGGTTTTGTATTCGTACCTTAATATAGAGATCATATTGTATTGCAGTTATCCCACTTCTGAAACTGAACATATTCAGAAGTGGATTAAATATAGGACAATGATGTGTTATCGTTTTGAGAATGTGCTGATTTACTTTTGATGATAATTTGATAACTTTTGCACTCATAACTGTAATAACAATGAGAAACGACAAAATTTTTTGACCCTTTATTTTCTTAGAGTAAAGATAAAAGAACTTATTTTGACAGCTATATCATTTTCATAAAAAAGGAATTGGTTATCTGTAAAGTCAGTTTACGGACGATAATTTTACGTGATAACGTCATAAGAAAACATCGGCCGATGAAGTAGAAAAGAGATAGATGCGTCAGAAATTCGTTCGAACGATTAACACTCTCACTATCGCTTGTTCCGCATTTTCGCTTGTACGCTCGGCTCAGGCGAAACGTGACAATAAGTCATGCTTTTTCATGCCTGCCGCCGGCGTTCATTGATTTATAAGACGTTATCACGTCAATAAATCCCACCGGGATATTCATTTACGTACTTAATATTTTACAAGTTCTAACAAATAACAATAACTCATATTATTTTAAAGGTGATTGACGTAAACTGTGCGAGATGCTGGGATTGTTGGAGAGAGTGTGATCGAGTAAAAATCCGATGCCAAATCACTAGGTACACAGCGTGGATTTATTTGCCACAAGTCTTCTTACAGAGTAACTATTTTCTACTCAGGAGCGCTTCAGTGTTTTCTTTCTTCTATTTTCTTATTCAGGAGCGCTTGAGTATTTTTCTTGTTTGCCCGTCGTCTTCAACTGGAGCTGGAACTGGAACTGACGAACGTAGGACATGCTCCGATTAATAAAATGAAATTAAAAGTAGGTCAATCTATAAGGTCGCGAAAAGGGTTGACCAATCAGAGCGATTGAATTATTTATAATCGACTCTATCTCTATCTCTTTCTAAAATTTGCTATCTCTTCCTATCGGCATGTCCTGACATTCGAAAGTTTTACAAATATTGTACAATCTATTTTTCTATAACGAGGGCTTATATAACTAACTTATTATAACAAGAATTATCTAAATACGATCATTATTTACAAAGTTATAAGCATTTTAGTGCAAAGTGCTTACGTCGCGGTAACGCCTCTTCAGGGCACCCTAGCGGGATATTGAAAAACGTCAATTTCTATCCTTTATTGGTTTAAAACTTACAATCTAATGTTAAACACGTAAAATATACATTATCATCTATTAACCAAAACAATAATTACACTTAAGGATCTATTACAAGCAAAGTTATACGACTTTCAAATTTTCATAATAAAAAGTGATTCTTACTATTTCTTACGAACTATCTTATAATTTTATAAACTTATAACTACGTATAACCGTTATCTATACATAATATCTATTAGTAATCGTTGTCCTGCACATTTCTCCCGCCGTGCATCGTAGTCGCCGCCGCTCGACACGATGCAGTAGATGCCTGTGCAGGCTTGCTGGTGTTCACCGGGATGACGATGACTTTCTTAGCTGGCCGTCGGAGCACTCCCCCTCTGGTAGCCACGTCGACTGTTCTGACGACTCCGTCGGGGCCCGGGTATGTGGCGCAGATTCGTCCACGTACCCAGGTGTTGCGTGGATGGTTGCCGTCGACGATGAGGACCAGGTCGCCGTTGTGCAGAGCAGGCCCTCGTCCATGGGGCTCCCGCCGGTTTCGGAGTTCAGGCAGGTACTCCCGGACCCATCGGGCCCAGAAGATGTCGGCAAGGCGCTGTGAGGCGCGCCAGCAGGCGCGCAGGTTCAGGTCGCGCTCGCTAAACTCGCCCGGTGACTGCAGGCGTCCTGGCCCGCCCAGGAGGAAGTGGTTCGGTGTGAGGGCTTCTGGGTCTTCTGTGCTGACGGAGACGTGCGTGAGTGGCCTGCTGTTCACCGTGTGCTCGGCCTCGACGAGCAAGGTCTGCAGGACTTCTTCCGACGGGTGGCGCTCATGCAGTGTGGCAGAGAGCGCTGTCTTTACAGAGCGCACCATACGCTCCCAAGCGCCGCCCATGAATGGAGCGCCCGGGGGTATGAAGCGCCAGTCGATGGTCTTCTTTGATGCTTCCTCTGCCATGGCCGAGTTGATCGCCTGGCGTAGTTCCTTGTCGGCTCCGTGGAAGTTGGTTGCGTTGTCGGACCACAGTTGCGTTGGACGTCCTCGGCGTGCGATCATGCGTCTCAGCGCCATGATGGCGGAGTCGGTGCTGAGGGAGGCGGCCATTTCCAGATGGACAGCGCGCGTGGTGAGACACGTGAATAGAGCCACGTATCGTTTCTGGTGGGTCCGTCCCACGGTGATTGTGAGTGGACCGAAGAAGTCCCACCCGGTGTAGGTGAAGCTTCGCTGATGGTGTGCGAGGCGACATGGAGGGAGGTCACCAGTCGCAGGGTGCGGTGGAGACGCCGTACGCATACGGCACCTGATGCAGCTTCTGATGACCGCCTTCACAGTGGGTCTGAGGCGTATGACCCATCGTTCTTGACGGCACTCGTTGACGGTTGCTTCGACGCCCGCGTGATGGAGCTGCTGATGAATGTGTTCAATCCACAGCCTTGTTGCACGGTGTTCGCCATGCACCACCAGTGGATTCTTCAAGTCTTCAGGTACACCGGTAGCTGCTTCTATTCGTGTTTTCAGCCGTAGTTCGTTGTCGGTGAATTCGACGGTCAGCTGATGCAACTTACTATTTTTCTGTAGTGGTCTTCCGATCTTCATATCGCCGATTTCTTCACCAAAGGAGTCTTCTTGTGATGCTCGGATGATTAAGTTCTCGGCGCGGCGTAACAAGTCAGCTGAGATCGGCCTATAGTGCCTTATTGAAGTTGCAGTGATTTTTTCTGTGTGTTTGACTGCTTGTTTCTTCTTATAAGTTCGGCGCCAATCTGAATCATCCGTAGCATTTTTCTTTGTTCGTTTATAACTCACTATTTGTTTTGGCGGTCGACATAGTTCGATAAATTGAAGTACTCGTGCCGTTGCGCGTAGATAGCGTTCCCATTTTGAAAATCGCTCGACTGTAGGTAGACTGTATACTAGGCTCGGCGACGCTTCTTTGCTTGTTACGGCGTATGTTCTTTCTTCTCCCGTGTCCTTCTGCGTACTTCTTTCTGCTTCCTGTGGCCATAATTCGGGTTCCTCGTACAAAAATTCGGGGCCACGGAACCAACGGTGAAGGCTGGTGAAGTCTGTAGGGACGTCTCTGGTAGCGTCGTCGGCGACGTTGATTTTCGTAGGTAGCCACCTCCATTCGTTCGCCGCGCTGTGTTCTTCGATGTTTCTGAAACTATCTAGGTAGTCGTCGACGTAATGATTCTTCTTGATGGCTTCTACGGCGTGTGGGCTTTCTTCTATGAACTTCTCAGCGTTGATGTTCTTCACGTAGATTGCAGTCGCAGGCGAGCTTGACGCGCCGAAAATCACGGATTTCATTCTATATTCTTCTGGCGGTTTGCTGTCACGTCGATTTCCACGCCACAAATAACGCAATGCATCTCTATCTTGTTCGCGCAGTTCTATTTGCATAAACATTTCCGCTATATCTGCAGTTACGGCGATCGGATATTGACGGAAACGCATCAGTACACTCGGCAGCGGCTGCAGTAAGTCAGGACCGATGAGTAGTTGATCGTTGAGTGAAGTCCCATTAGTCTTGGCTGCGGCATCATGCACTATTCTCATTTTCTCGGGTTTCTTCGGGTTGAAGACAGGAAAGTGCGGTAGGTACCAACTTCTATTAGCGTTTGTTCTTGTAGGCGGCGCAAGTTCGGCGTAGCCCTTTGCTACGAGTGCCTCCATTTGTTCGCAGTACCTCTTCCTGAACTCTGTGTCACGATCTAATCTTTTCTCAACTGTGTGAAGCCTCCTTAGAGTATTTTCGTAATTATCTGGCATCTTGATTTCTTCACTCTTCCATAATAAGGCGGTCTGGTACTTTCCCTCCGAAGTCCTCTTAGTGTGTTCTTGCAAAATACGAAGTGCCTTTTCCCCTGGGTCGCTGTTTGGTCTTCTTGGATCGATGTAGAGGTTGTCAGCTGTTATGAAGTTCTTCACTACTCGGTCCATGTCTTCATCAGCTGAGTGGTTGATGAAGTTGACTCGATGTCCCAAGGTTCGAGTGTGGCTGCCGTGTAACACCCATCCTAGTTGTGTACGCGATGCAACTGGCTGATTTCTTCTACCTATTCGGGATTCTGTAGACAGCAGAAGGTGCCAGTTATCCTGGCCGATGAGGATCTTTGGCTTCATGATGCCATGCTGTAGCTGATGAGAGATGTCCCGTAGATGTTCGCACTCAGTGATTGCTTCTTGAGGTATCTTCTGAGCTGCCAAGTCCAAGTTCTTCATGGTGCGCGCCTCTATCTGTAGCTTGTTTGCTCCATGTCCTCTTGCGTTGAAGGTTACACGATGAGACTTCTTGTAGGTGGCGGTGTCTCCATCGAAGGTCGAGATGTGCAGCGTTTCCTCCGGGCCGTTGGCTCCTATTTGTTGAGCTAGTTCTTCATCTATAAGGGTGATGGTGGAACCATCATCCAGTAGTGCGAAGGTGTCCGCTTCTCCCGCCGGTCCGGAGATGTGCACCGGTGCAATCTTCAAATACGAGGCTGGTTGCGGCGCCCATGCTGAGTTGATCTTCTCTTCGACTTCGGTCTTCAGGTCTTCCTTCTGTGAATGAAGCATTCGGTGGTGGTAGTGCTTGCAGTCGTTTACTTCGCATCTCTTGGGACGGCAGCTATGTGTACTTTTCCTATATCGCAAACATCGGAAGCAAAGTCGGTGTTTCTTCGCCATATCCCAACGGTCGTGCACTGTTGCGTTCTTGAATTTGTAGCAGTCAGCTGTGGCGTGTCCTTGGCGATCACACAGGTTACATTTCGGCTGCCACTGTTGATTCTGCATATTGTTTACTCGATGACGACGGCGAGTTTCATAACTGTCTGTTGATCCTCCTATGTTCTCTGGCGGTGCATACGGGCTGCATATTTCCGCTTCTCTTCTTATGAAACGGCTAAACTTCAACAGGTCGGGCTCTTCTCTCGGTTGGGTGGCTGCATATTCATACCACTGCCTCTTCATTGTTGGAGTCAATTTCTCAACTATATTCTTCGAGACTTCGGGGTTGTACAGATAATACACACAGTTGAGGGCTTGCATTGTTGCAACGATGTTTTCGACTTTCGTTGCGAAAGTGCAGATATCTCGTGGTGAGTCGGTGAGGCGTGGCAATGCTCGTAGTCGATCCATTTCTGCCATTGCTATTGAGTCTGGCCTCCCGAATCTTGTTTCTAACGTCTTCATAATGCAGTTTGCGTCTGCGTTCGCTATAAATAATCCTTGTACGGCTTCTTTTGCAGCTCCCTTTAAACTTCTTCGTAGTCTCGACAAGTTGTCCGTTGTTGAATATTGATGGCCCGACTCGTAGTACGCTGCTTTGAACGTCAAGTAATCTTGATACGCTCCATTGAAGTTCGGTAGTTCGTGCGTTCTTGATCCTGTGTGTCGGGCTGATAGGACGGCTTGTGAGATGGCTGCTGTTAGTTCTTGCAACTCGGTTCGCCGTTCTTGTTCTTGAGTAGGCGCGGTTGCATGCGGCGTGAAGCTGTTCGGCTGCCAAGAAGCTGCTGTGCTTGCTTGCGGCTGTGACGTCGCTGCGATGTTCACTGGTGACGCAGCGTTGTAGTTCGGATGCCAGGGCGCTGCGATGGCTGCTGGCTGTGACGGCTGCGTCATGTTCGTTGGTGGCAAGGCAGACGACGGAGCGTAGAAGTTCAAGTGCCAGGGAGCTGCAAAGGCTGCTGGCTGGAGTTGCTGCGTCGTCGCAAAGTTCGGTGCCACATTGACAGGCGGTGCGCTGGAGATCGGTGGCCACGGAGCGGCTGTGTCCGTTGGCCTGTAGGGCTGCATCGCTGTCTGGTTCGGTGTAGGTGCAGGCGTAGATCTTCCTGCTGGCGGCGGAGGAGGCGGCATCAGTATTGCGGCGTGTTCGTTCACGGAGAGACGCGGAGCCGACGGGAGTGCGGCGGTGACTCCCGCCGGTGTTGGCGCTGGGGTGCTCCAGGATGCGGCAGTGATCACTGGAGCCGGTTCAATAGTCGCCTCTGGTTCTGGTTCATGCTGTCCCTCTGTGATGGCAAGGTGGCTGGTCTGTAGCCACGTGCGGACGCGTTTTTCTCCTCCCTCGCTGTCGACTGCAGATGCTGCGTCTTCTTCATCACTTGATTGTGCTTCTATTTCTGCTATACGAGCTTTGGCGAGTTCCAGCTTCGCTTTGGCGAGTTCATGAAGGGCTTCGGCAAGACGACGGGTTTTCGCAGACTTATGGCTTGAGCTCTTGACACGCGACGGCACGGCTGAAGGCGCACGGAAGTGATGACCGGTGGCAGCAGGCGGCGCGGTGGGCTGCTCTGGACGCGGCGCGAAAGGTTCGGTGGCAGCCTGCGGAACGGCAGGTTGCTCAAGACGCGGCGCGTGTGAATCCAGGGCGGCCTGTTGCATGACTGGCCGCACGGCGCTGGACTCGTTGGCTGTGGCAGCCCGTGGCGATGATGTCTGCTCGGTCGTGGCGGATGTGGCGCCGGTGACTGTAGACTCCGTCGCGGTGGTGGCTTCAGACGACGTAGTCTTCTCTGCAGATGACCCTGTAGCCGTTGTTCCCGATGGTGTGGATCCTCGTGGTTTTCCACCATGCTGTGACCTGGTAACAGGCATCTTGGAAATTACTCGATGATCTCTCCCCAAAAGATCCGGCTCGAAGGACCACTCGATATGCGAGATGCTGGGATTGTTGGAGAGAGTGTGATCGAGTAAAAATCCGATGCCAAATCACTAGGTACACAGCGTGGATTTATTTGCCACAAGTCTTCTTACAGAGTAACTATTTTCTACTCAGGAGCGCTTCAGTGTTTTCTTTCTTCTATTTTCTTATTCAGGAGCGCTTGAGTATTTTTCTTGTTTGCCCGTCGTCTTCAACTGGAGCTGGAACTGGAACTGACGAACGTAGGACATGCTCCGATTAATAAAATGAAATTAAAAGTAGGTCAATCTATAAGGTCGCGAAAAGGGTTGACCAATCAGAGCGATTGAATTATTTATAATCGACTCTATCTCTATCTCTTTCTAAAATTTGCTATCTCTTCCTATCGGCATGTCCTGACATTCGAAAGTTTTACAAATATTGTACAATCTATTTTTCTATAACGAGGGCTTATATAACTAACTTATTATAACAAGAATTATCTAAATACGATCATTATTTACAAAGTTATAAGCATTTTAGTGCAAAGTGCTTACGTCGCGGTAACGCCTCTTCAGGGCACCCTAGCGGGATATTGAAAAACGTCAATTTCTATCCTTTATTGGTTTAAAACTTACAATCTAATGTTAAACACGTAAAATATACATTATCATCTATTAACCAAAACAATAATTACACTTAAGGATCTATTACAAGCAAAGTTATACGACTTTCAAATTTTCATAATAAAAAGTGATTCTTACTATTTCTTACGAACTATCTTATAATTTTATAAACTTATAACTACGTATAACCGTTATCTATACATAATATCTATTAGTAATCGTTGTCCTGCACATTTCTCCCGCCGTGCATCGTAGTCGCCGCCGCTCGACACGATGCAGTAGATGCCTGTGCAGGCTTGCTGGTGTTCACCGGGATGACGATGACTTTCTTAGCTGGCCGTCGGAGCACTCCCCCTCTGGTAGCCACGTCGACTGTTCTGACGACTCCGTCGGGGCCCGGGTATGTGGCGCAGATTCGTCCACGTACCCAGGTGTTGCGTGGATGGTTGCCGTCGACGATGAGGACCAGGTCGCCGTTGTGCAGAGCAGGCCCTCGTCCATGGGGCTCCCGCCGGTTTCGGAGTTCAGGCAGGTACTCCCGGACCCATCGGGCCCAGAAGATGTCGGCAAGGCGCTGTGAGGCGCGCCAGCAGGCGCGCAGGTTCAGGTCGCGCTCGCTAAACTCGCCCGGTGACTGCAGGCGTCCTGGCCCGCCCAGGAGGAAGTGGTTCGGTGTGAGGGCTTCTGGGTCTTCTGTGCTGACGGAGACGTGCGTGAGTGGCCTGCTGTTCACCGTGTGCTCGGCCTCGACGAGCAAGGTCTGCAGGACTTCTTCCGACGGGTGGCGCTCATGCAGTGTGGCAGAGAGCGCTGTCTTTACAGAGCGCACCATACGCTCCCAAGCGCCGCCCATGAATGGAGCGCCCGGGGGTATGAAGCGCCAGTCGATGGTCTTCTTTGATGCTTCCTCTGCCATGGCCGAGTTGATCGCCTGGCGTAGTTCCTTGTCGGCTCCGTGGAAGTTGGTTGCGTTGTCGGACCACAGTTGCGTTGGACGTCCTCGGCGTGCGATCATGCGTCTCAGCGCCATGATGGCGGAGTCGGTGCTGAGGGAGGCGGCCATTTCCAGATGGACAGCGCGCGTGGTGAGACACGTGAATAGAGCCACGTATCGTTTCTGGTGGGTCCGTCCCACGGTGATTGTGAGTGGACCGAAGAAGTCCCACCCGGTGTAGGTGAAGCTTCGCTGATGGTGTGCGAGGCGACATGGAGGGAGGTCACCAGTCGCAGGGTGCGGTGGAGACGCCGTACGCATACGGCACCTGATGCAGCTTCTGATGACCGCCTTCACAGTGGGTCTGAGGCGTATGACCCATCGTTCTTGACGGCACTCGTTGACGGTTGCTTCGACGCCCGCGTGATGGAGCTGCTGATGAATGTGTTCAATCCACAGCCTTGTTGCACGGTGTTCGCCATGCACCACCAGTGGATTCTTCAAGTCTTCAGGTACACCGGTAGCTGCTTCTATTCGTGTTTTCAGCCGTAGTTCGTTGTCGGTGAATTCGACGGTCAGCTGATGCAACTTACTATTTTTCTGTAGTGGTCTTCCGATCTTCATATCGCCGATTTCTTCACCAAAGGAGTCTTCTTGTGATGCTCGGATGATTAAGTTCTCGGCGCGGCGTAACAAGTCAGCTGAGATCGGCCTATAGTGCCTTATTGAAGTTGCAGTGATTTTTTCTGTGTGTTTGACTGCTTGTTTCTTCTTATAAGTTCGGCGCCAATCTGAATCATCCGTAGCATTTTTCTTTGTTCGTTTATAACTCACTATTTGTTTTGGCGGTCGACATAGTTCGATAAATTGAAGTACTCGTGCCGTTGCGCGTAGATAGCGTTCCCATTTTGAAAATCGCTCGACTGTAGGTAGACTGTATACTAGGCTCGGCGACGCTTCTTTGCTTGTTACGGCGTATGTTCTTTCTTCTCCCGTGTCCTTCTGCGTACTTCTTTCTGCTTCCTGTGGCCATAATTCGGGTTCCTCGTACAAAAATTCGGGGCCACGGAACCAACGGTGAAGGCTGGTGAAGTCTGTAGGGACGTCTCTGGTAGCGTCGTCGGCGACGTTGATTTTCGTAGGTAGCCACCTCCATTCGTTCGCCGCGCTGTGTTCTTCGATGTTTCTGAAACTATCTAGGTAGTCGTCGACGTAATGATTCTTCTTGATGGCTTCTACGGCGTGTGGGCTTTCTTCTATGAACTTCTCAGCGTTGATGTTCTTCACGTAGATTGCAGTCGCAGGCGAGCTTGACGCGCCGAAAATCACGGATTTCATTCTATATTCTTCTGGCGGTTTGCTGTCACGTCGATTTCCACGCCACAAATAACGCAATGCATCTCTATCTTGTTCGCGCAGTTCTATTTGCATAAACATTTCCGCTATATCTGCAGTTACGGCGATCGGATATTGACGGAAACGCATCAGTACACTCGGCAGCGGCTGCAGTAAGTCAGGACCGATGAGTAGTTGATCGTTGAGTGAAGTCCCATTAGTCTTGGCTGCGGCATCATGCACTATTCTCATTTTCTCGGGTTTCTTCGGGTTGAAGACAGGAAAGTGCGGTAGGTACCAACTTCTATTAGCGTTTGTTCTTGTAGGCGGCGCAAGTTCGGCGTAGCCCTTTGCTACGAGTGCCTCCATTTGTTCGCAGTACCTCTTCCTGAACTCTGTGTCACGATCTAATCTTTTCTCAACTGTGTGAAGCCTCCTTAGAGTATTTTCGTAATTATCTGGCATCTTGATTTCTTCACTCTTCCATAATAAGGCGGTCTGGTACTTTCCCTCCGAAGTCCTCTTAGTGTGTTCTTGCAAAATACGAAGTGCCTTTTCCCCTGGGTCGCTGTTTGGTCTTCTTGGATCGATGTAGAGGTTGTCAGCTGTTATGAAGTTCTTCACTACTCGGTCCATGTCTTCATCAGCTGAGTGGTTGATGAAGTTGACTCGATGTCCCAAGGTTCGAGTGTGGCTGCCGTGTAACACCCATCCTAGTTGTGTACGCGATGCAACTGGCTGATTTCTTCTACCTATTCGGGATTCTGTAGACAGCAGAAGGTGCCAGTTATCCTGGCCGATGAGGATCTTTGGCTTCATGATGCCATGCTGTAGCTGATGAGAGATGTCCCGTAGATGTTCGCACTCAGTGATTGCTTCTTGAGGTATCTTCTGAGCTGCCAAGTCCAAGTTCTTCATGGTGCGCGCCTCTATCTGTAGCTTGTTTGCTCCATGTCCTCTTGCGTTGAAGGTTACACGATGAGACTTCTTGTAGGTGGCGGTGTCTCCATCGAAGGTCGAGATGTGCAGCGTTTCCTCCGGGCCGTTGGCTCCTATTTGTTGAGCTAGTTCTTCATCTATAAGGGTGATGGTGGAACCATCATCCAGTAGTGCGAAGGTGTCCGCTTCTCCCGCCGGTCCGGAGATGTGCACCGGTGCAATCTTCAAATACGAGGCTGGTTGCGGCGCCCATGCTGAGTTGATCTTCTCTTCGACTTCGGTCTTCAGGTCTTCCTTCTGTGAATGAAGCATTCGGTGGTGGTAGTGCTTGCAGTCGTTTACTTCGCATCTCTTGGGACGGCAGCTATGTGTACTTTTCCTATATCGCAAACATCGGAAGCAAAGTCGGTGTTTCTTCGCCATATCCCAACGGTCGTGCACTGTTGCGTTCTTGAATTTGTAGCAGTCAGCTGTGGCGTGTCCTTGGCGATCACACAGGTTACATTTCGGCTGCCACTGTTGATTCTGCATATTGTTTACTCGATGACGACGGCGAGTTTCATAACTGTCTGTTGATCCTCCTATGTTCTCTGGCGGTGCATACGGGCTGCATATTTCCGCTTCTCTTCTTATGAAACGGCTAAACTTCAACAGGTCGGGCTCTTCTCTCGGTTGGGTGGCTGCATATTCATACCACTGCCTCTTCATTGTTGGAGTCAATTTCTCAACTATATTCTTCGAGACTTCGGGGTTGTACAGATAATACACACAGTTGAGGGCTTGCATTGTTGCAACGATGTTTTCGACTTTCGTTGCGAAAGTGCAGATATCTCGTGGTGAGTCGGTGAGGCGTGGCAATGCTCGTAGTCGATCCATTTCTGCCATTGCTATTGAGTCTGGCCTCCCGAATCTTGTTTCTAACGTCTTCATAATGCAGTTTGCGTCTGCGTTCGCTATAAATAATCCTTGTACGGCTTCTTTTGCAGCTCCCTTTAAACTTCTTCGTAGTCTCGACAAGTTGTCCGTTGTTGAATATTGATGGCCCGACTCGTAGTACGCTGCTTTGAACGTCAAGTAATCTTGATACGCTCCATTGAAGTTCGGTAGTTCGTGCGTTCTTGATCCTGTGTGTCGGGCTGATAGGACGGCTTGTGAGATGGCTGCTGTTAGTTCTTGATGATTATAGGAATATATAATATAGTATTATGTACTATATGTACCTAGTATTATCTATATATTCCTACGACGTTTTTCATTTTAGACTTTCTTCTAGTTGACTATTTCAGATTTCAGACGTTTTACTAGTAAGTCGTTTTACTGTCGTCGTTAACGCATTATGGTCATTTTGCTAATTTGACCTTCCGAAACGGAGGGGTCAAAAATAAGTAAAGCGAAGGCCACCCCCTCCCCTCCTCCCTACCCTGTTGCTTAGTAACACTTCAACAGCCCCAAACTATAATATTTTAATACTCTCTAGTCCGTTGATTACATTAATAATTGTTTAGGAGTTGTGTAGCCAGCATGCAGATTAATTTTTTTGTGTTTAGACTTGGGTAACATTATTTTATTATTAAGACTATTTAACGTTTGTTTTTATATGTTATACATCAGTATGTACAGTATTCTCTACTTAAAAAAAACTATTGTAAATGGGCCATCCTGTATACATACTTCCTTGTATATAAAATTTTCATTGTACCTTCTTTTCTAAACATAAGGTATTAGTTATAATAAGAGACTAAATTCGCCAGAGACGAGGCACAATAAAAAAAATGTTATAGTAATAATATAATTATTTCAGAATATGAATATTGTATCTTTTTAATCACGGGTCAAGCCCGGTCACTTGATAGGCGTGAGTGGGGATATAGATCCAACGCGTAGTGGCCCCTTTGAGAAGTTTAATGTAATGTTGTACGCCCGCCGTGACCCGCTCCAGGATATGTCAATAGAACGACATACCCATGAGCAGGTCTCGGCAGGCGTTGAGACTATTGCGAAGTGTGTTGGAAAATAAATGGGTTATGGAGATGAGATCTGGGTGAACTAAATTTAACTGAATATTGTATTATTATTATCTTATACATATTTCGTTTCGTCATATATCGTTCAATAAAACTTTCGTTCGAAAATACAAGACTTTCGATTTCTTTATAACGAAACCTTTATGGTATATCATTTATTTAGATTAATATTTCTATTATACGTATAAAAATAATGGATGGAAAGCGCGCCTGAGTAACGCCAATTGATAAATGTGTCGTTTGTTCTCTATATCGACATATAATACAGATTGGATGATTATGATGTAGACGAGTTTTCGGATACAGATTTTAATTCTGATTATTATTTATACTTCCCGATAGGATACGTATTTTAGGAGCAGTTTGCCAAAATGTTGTGTGTAATAGTTTAAAACATCAAATTCTATAGAACGAATATCAAGATCTAATTATCAATTGGAAAAGATTTTTAAAGAACCCGCGATAATTGTATTTGGTGAATTAAAAAAGGATGCCTCACAGTTAATTTGGGGAGCATATGCACTTTAAATCATTCACATAATAACCCGAGAGTGAAAAAAAACAGATCTATTATAGTGTTATTTAATTTTAAAATATAATATTTAAAACTCTTGCTTGTAGTTGATCGTCGTCTGAAATATTTTCATATTTAAGCAGACCTCGTACGTTTAAAACGTAAAGGAAAACATGTCAAAAAATTAATAAAAAATATTGGCTTTTTCTAAAGCTTCTGTATATTTATCATATGATTTATTGCTCCTTACTTTCTTTTTTGTAATAAACTTGTATTTTTAGTCATAGTGTACTTGTATTTTTAGTAATAGTATTGATTTATTAACTCTTAATTAATTTATTATTTATTTTAAGCCCCACTGATGTCTCCCACTCGCCTGACGCCATCTCTATACAACTAAATGCACTTTTTCTTAAAACACAAGAAAACCGTTGTTCCGTCTAAATATATGAATAATTAATTGACAATATTCCAAGTGCGATAACTTTTTCGTCAAAATGAATAAGAAACTTCTATACATTATAATCTATCTTCTTTTGTAAAAGTAAAAAAACGAGAAAAATGTTTTTCATATAAGAATGTTTTAGGAGTATAAGCTTATCATTAATTGGATCCAGTTATGCAGAATACATCCAACCGACATTTTGTTACTTTTAAGTTAAAGCTATTAACTAAACTTTAAAAATAATAAAAATATCACTCAGTACTGCGAAGCATATGTCATCACACTGCTAGAATCTGTTGCGGATATATAAAACTCGATTTGAACTTTTAAACTTTCGCGTTGCATGATTGAAATTATAATAAACACGGGAATTAACGCGATCATGCATGTAAGGGGGCCATTCATTTAATAAGTAAGACTATTTTCGCTACTTTTTGACCCCTTCCCCCCCTAATAGAAGAAAAAATAAGAATAGGCCGACCCCCTCCCCCCTGTTAAATATTTATTACGTAAGAATCTAAAGGAAAAAATCAATTTTTCTAAGTAACAATTTTTAGAAATGTTTATTTGTACTTACAAGTAATAAACTTTGGTTTTAATCATTCATCTATATTTTAACATTGCGCATTTGTGACCTTACGTAAAAACTATCAAGACTCCCTCCCACCCCCTTGTAAGAAAAAATAAGACATGGCCGACCCCCCTTCCCACTAAATCGTCTTACGTAATATATGAATGGCCCCTAGGTAGTTTTACACACTACCGTGGACACAGGCTGACTGACAGTCAGCCTGACTGACTGACAGTCAGCTGACTGACAGTCAGCCTGTCACCACGGCCGGTGCAACCTGGTCGAAACGTCAGGCAATAAATAATAAAGGTATGTAAAATTACCTTATATGCATGATCGCGTTAATTCCCGTGTTTATTATAAATTCAACTCGATTTGAAGTGTTTCTAGCTATGTGTATCTCTCAATCTGGCATTGTTGGTTGGATCTATTCTGCATAACACGGTCCAATTATTGTAGTGTTATAAATTTAATAAGGTGATTTGCACTCTAAATGTTTGCATTAGAGTGTAATTCGTACGTCTCAGGTTAAGATTTTAATTAGTAATGAGATGATGGACAGGCTTATGATGTACAGAGTGCTAAGTGCAAGATTTCGAATATATTCGATCTCGACAAGCTAAACTTAATTTTGTATTGAGTTGACTCTGCTTCGGATTTTTGTCAATAGATGGCGGTTTGGCAACTCCATATAAAATAATTTTAACTTTCAGTTGTTCGTAATTCAAATCAATGTTTCATGTTATTCAATGAGTATTAAGTATATATGTTTGTGTTTTGTTGCTATTAGGTATATACTAATTTTATAATTAAAAATGTACAGCCAATGGCACGCCAAATTATACATTGATTTTATACTTATAAAGTACTAACTTTAGTTGTTGTTGGCATCGACTGTACTTTTTTTTAATGAAGCTTTATCGTCTATTGAAATGCTTGGATATTGTAAATTGTGGAAAATGTCGGTAGAATTGTTATGTCGCATATATGGAGGGTAGACGTAAGGAAAACCGTCTTATATGGGAACCAGTTTGAAAAAGAGCAGCAAATTACAATTCGGAAACTCTAAAAAAAATATAGCGCTAGCGTAGAAAGATGTGAATGTGATGTGAATACAGCAGTTGTAACGAAGTGAAAGGTGCTGAATTTAAACCATCCAACCATCTTACCCTTATGACTTTTGGCGCTATGTTTAAAATTCATCTTGTTTCCCAACCAGCTGTTTCTCAGCGGACACTTTTTTATACTACAGTTAGTTCTCCTTGCGTCTACACTCCATAGTCGCGTAGAGCGTAGAGTAGATGAATAAAACAAATAGTTACTAAAGCTGATGTGTTCACATTACTTGGAGATATTGCAAATTGCGAGAGCGTCTAAGCATAAGTGGCGCCCTCCTTGCGTTTTTATAAATTTAATAAAGTTTAATCAACACACTAGCGCCGCCATGATCATGTTAATTTGCGGGAATAGACGGGTTCATGCATGTAAAATCGCGATAATTCCCGTAGTTCCCTTTTGTTCATTCTACGCGAAATTTTAAAAGTTATTATTTTTTACTTATTATTTGTTGCTGCAAGAGAAGTTAAAGTTAAAATGAAATTGTCAACCTAAATATGTTTATAATACACTCACAAGCTTTAGTTAACTCGAGTGTTTAGTGCGATTTTTTTAGTCACATTCAAACTTGTTAACGATTACAAGTCGACCAAATGAGGGTATTTTGGCAGCACTGTAGCGCAGGGTCCAATCATTTGTCAATTCAATTGGGTCAATTCATAGCATCTTGTCAAATGTCTTGTTAACGTCTTGTGTTGTCTTGTCGTCTGAAAGTTTCACTGACAAAAAAATCAGTACATTTTGACAATCTGGACCCGACGCCTACCTAGCGACACCTAATGTCAGAAAAAATATCAAACATCCCCATTGAGAAAGTTTCATATTGTGAATTTACCAGACGCATTACATATCCCAATTTTGGGTTGCTCACAACATGAGAGTTCTTCTCTATTTGGTCGGTTTGTTTGGTTGACATAGAAAACGAACAAAAAAATTGGCACTATTCATTCTAATGTCTCAAAGTATTTATGTACCAGTAAATTGACAAATAAAACAATGCATATTTCTGTTATTGTTAGCTCTAGATGTAGAAGGCAGATTTTTTTGTTAATTTGACTGAATAATAATGGTGCTTTGATTAATTTGATGTTTTATTTCATACAAACCACGGGTCCTAGCGGCCGCGGCGAAGCTGAAGCCGATTTTCATCGGATTTTTTATTGCTAAGGCTCTTTTTACACCGCCGCGGAATGGAATGAAACAGACTTTTTGCCCCTTCGGACTCCTGTCTCCCCTGACGGCCCCCCTCGTGGGACTTCTACGCTACTGGTGCCTCCCCAAGGCTGGGGAGACATCCAAAAAAACTACACCACCTAGCGAAAATCTGATTTCACCCAGATGTTGGCTTGAATTTGTCGGAAATAAAACACAACTGGTCGATGCGTAATTAAAAAGTTACACGCATTTTTAATAATTCACGTTGTAGTCAGAGATCCTAACGTAGGCAGAGTAGAATAACACCACCCCATTCACATATGGCTATCGTAAAAAGCAACTAATGTAGTGCTAAAGAACACTAAAGCATTCGTAGATTAGAAAACAGTTGCATGCATTGACAAACTTTGCCAGACTCTGAAAAAGGAAGGAAATAAAACGTTTACTGTTGCATTTTGTGCATGATAAAATTTTGATGCAAGATCTCGGACTATACTTATTATGAGAATTATTAAAATGCGTCAAACTTTTTAATTACGGGGATATACGAGTACTAAAAATATAATAAGTAAGTTCGGATGTCTCCCCAGCCTTGGGGAGGCACCAGTAGCGTAGAAGTCCCACGAGGGGGGCCGTCAGGGGAGACAGGAGTCCGAAGGGGCAAAAAGTCTGTTTCATTCCATTCCGCGGCGGTGTAAAAAGAGCCTTAGCAATAAAAAATCCGATGAAAATCGGCTTCAGCTTCGCCGCGGCCGCTAGGACCCGTGGTTTGTATGAAATAAAACATCAAATTAATCAAAGCACCATTATTATTCAGTCAAATTAACAAAAAAATCTGCCTTCTACATCTAGAGCTAACAATAACAGAAATATGCATTGTTTTATTTGTCAATTTACTGGTACATAAATACTTTGAGACATTAGAATGAATAGTGCCAATTTTTTTGTTCGTTTTCTATGTCAACCAAACAAACCGACCAAATAGAGAAGAACTCTCATGTTGTGAGCAACCCAAAATTGGGATATGTAATGCGTCTGGTAAATTCACAATATGAAACTTTCTCAATGGGGATGTTTGATATTTTTTCTGACATTAGGTGTCGCTAGGTAGGCGTCGGGTCCAGATTGTCAAAATGTACTGATTTTTTTGTCAGTGAAACTTTCAGACGACAAGACAACACAAGACGTTAACAAGACATTTGACAAGATGCTATGAATTGACCCAATTGAATTGACAAATGATTGGACCCTGCGCTACAGTGCTGCCAAAATACCCTCATTTGGTCGACTTGTAATCGTTAACAAGTTTAAACAATCCGACCAAATAAAGATGAACTCTCAAATTTTTAATTTATAAGTAGCTTGTTACATATCATTGGACCAAGGGGTCGTCGATCTATTGCCAGCCTATACTCCTTCCTTTATTTCTAGTGAACTCACTCACTCGCAGAAACACAATCCTCAAGGGAATTGTTATTTGGCTGCGGTATTCTGTGACACCTCACTACTAGGGACGACTAGGGAAGTATAAGTCCACCGACTATACTTCCCTAGTCGGGCAGTAAAAAAAATTCGCTATGACCTACTTCTCTTTTCATCAAAGGCTACCTTTGTCAGTCACCCCATGCAGGTGAAGTTATATACAGAGCGACGCAAGAGTAGACACAGTTTTTCAACTTACTTCCCAAGAACAGTTTACACATGGCAACCCTTGAGCAGTTTTGTATGGAAAGTCAATGTTGCTATTTCTAATAAATCCGTTTCTACTCTTGTTCGCACTGTATAATGAATAGGCATTCATATAGCAAAAAAACAAAGTTATTATAAATATAATAATATTTATTCCTTCTCACAAGTCATTTTTTTACAATTATTGGTTCACTGTACGCTACAACCTCTATATTTACACATAATGTACTTTAATAAAAGAGATCTTTTTTACACGCTAACAGAAAAGTACTATCTACAAAAAAATATTAGAAATTTCTTTTTAATATGACACTATTTTGTTTTTATGCCAGTTATGTTCATAAATCTTTGTGGCCTTAAACAGGTGCGGCTAAATTATGCTCATTTCATTTTTATATTTTTTTTAAGTAGCAACACTGATGAATTTAATTCTTTCTTGTCTATAGATTGATCCCTGTGAGTATTTCTTACAAAATGGCTAAATTTTGACGTGATAACGACTTATAAATCAATGAACGCCAGCTGCACGCACGAAAAAGTTTGACTCACTATCACGTTCCGCCTGAGCCGAGCGTGCAAGCGAGAGCGCGGAACAAGCGATAGAGAGGCACGATCCGGCGGCCTATGTTTCTTATGACGTTATCACGTAAAAATATCGTTCGTAAACCGACTTTACAGACGACCATTTCTTTTTCAACTGCAGTATTTTTTTTAAATTTGAATAACGTACTTAGACATTTGTAATAAATGATCACAGGGACCAATACATAATAGATTTTTGGATAGACATTTCTAAAGGAGCTTTATTTAATATTTAAGTTTCGAAAATACCTGTGAATGACGGTTTCAAACTGGACATAATACGCTGCATTATTAACTGAACATGTTTAAAGTGGCATAAAAACGGTGAGTAACGCAACTTCAAAGAAACTCCCTTACTATAGTGTCATATTAGTGACTGCATTAAGAATCAAAATATCAATTAACATTCTCGACTCAATACTTTATTATAATTCTACAAAAATCATTAATCGATTTTAAATCATAAATCTTTTGAGCTTACCTTATAAAGCCATTGATATACTTGTCTAGGTTAAAATTTTATAAGGAGAACCTAGCTGATCCAAGTATCCTCGCTTAGGACAAACTGTATTGTCATTTAGAAATTTAGATGTGTATGCATGGATCAACTAAATTCCTAAAATCGTTTGAAGTTATTGAACAATTTAATTCTAGTTCATGTTTAGAACTTTTGTATCAAAAAATAAGTCACAAAAGAAATTTCTAATCTATATTCCCCCAGGCGCCCTGGGCCCACCGCGCCGCTAAAACGCGGCGCAGTGGTAACACGTCAAAATTGAGATTTTGTTGACAAAATGCTTTTTGGTTCATTGAAGTCGGTTTTTTACTCGCTGCTACAAGGAAAATTTATAAAAATACTAGCCGACCCAACAGACCTTGTCCTTCTTCTTAACAATGAAAATTTAATTGAAGTCAAACGACTGACAGTTTATCAAACGGCATAATGTTACATTAGAAAAGTTAATATGGCCGTTCAGTTTTCTTAAATTTTCTAATTTATCGTGTAAGTTTTTTAAATTTTCTAATTTATCGTGTAAGTTTTTTTTTTCGTAACACGTTTCTCCTGACAATAAACAACAAAAAAAGAATTATCGAAATCAATGCGGCCGTTCACGCGTGACGCCGTGACCAAGAGAAATAGGGATTCGTTGTTATATTTATAGATACGTGGATACTATCGTGTATATACATATAGCAGAATGTTTATTTTGTATTGCAAACGTTTAGATGGCTATTAGCATAGTGCTTGTCTACCGCCATATGTAGTATAAAAAAACCCTCGATAAAAAAAAGATTGATTTCAATCACATTGAAGATTCGTAAATGACCTTTGGACGTTTAGCGGATGTCGCGGATGTGTTCTGTTTTACATTAGTCGTCTCAATAGCATACCATCCTACAGTCATGCCTAGAGATCCGGAAATGTCCGGCATTTTGCCCATCTCTAGTCATGCCTCAGTAAATTAGGTAGCTTAAAATGTCTTATGAAAAATTGACAATAGGACCACAGGAAATAAGTCCAGAAATATTTATTTATTTACTATGTACTGTACAGATCAGGTCTTATTGTTAGCCCGGGATTAGGAATGGCATATATCAGCAAAAAATATCTATATATAGAATATTAGATAATATAGAATAGTGTTGTTATTTTGCAACGTTTCTTCTTCTTCAAAAACGATTTTTATAAAGAAGCATAAGTGTATCGCTTCAGGTAAGTTGCCTTTAGGCAACATATTGCAATGAAATTAAAGCATAGAGATAAAAATTATAACTTAATATTAAGTAGAAACATGTTTAAATATTTTTTGTATATAACATAACCTGAATTTAATTCAAATGAGAAGGGAAAAACTTTATGATTTGACTAGAGACATAGTTAATTAATTCCTTTTTTGCTCTAGGCACTACTGTGTGGCACTACCAGTAATGTCATGAGATTGTCATTTTTCTTTACAGACTCGTCAGTTACTGATCAGATTCCCATACCAAAATTCCCCCTGGATTAACTCATTATCCATGACATCATGATCAGCTTGTATACACAGAGAAGAAAAACGATGTTAATGTCGTTTTTCTTAACACTTTTCTTAAATTGACACAGGGAAGAAAAACGATGTTATTGTCGTATTTCTTCCCTGTTTATACAGGCTGATGAAAGCGTGTCGCAAATTCGTAAGAGCAGTTTTAATTACTTTTCCTTGTACTATGCTTAAAATATTTTTTATTATAATAGTTTTATAAAAGACGAAGAAACATTAGAGGCATTGACTTCATTATAAGTATATACAGTACTTAGTCGCCCCAATGTGTTTAAATGTAATAAAATGACTGGGTATATTACTCGGTAGTGCAAAGGGAGAAGAAATTTCCTGTGACACTACTGGCATCAAAGTAGTGTCACGGGAAATACAATTTTCCCCATGACACTACCAGTAGTCACGGGAAAGAAAAATCTTCCATGATAATGCCACGCAGTAGTGCCTTGGGCAAAAAAGGAATTAATTAAGAGAGATAACATAAATAAAGGATATTTATATTATGCATAAGCTATGCTTAAAGTGCTTGAAGCACACAGTTTAACTGATCTGAATGCACTGAAAATTTGACAGAATATAGATAGCTTTTTTTATATATATTATGACGTAGGATAGGTTTATTGGTGGTCATATTCCTAAATTAAATTACTTTATGAATTACTGTACTGTGTTTAGTACTATAAAACAGGAGATACAGCATTGGGAAATGGTGAGGTAGGCCTGCGTTGATTTAAACTAATTTTATATGAATTGTTTTTTTTTTGTAAAATTTGTAGCAGCAAATATTCATTATTCGAGATATAGAATACGGATTTAAAATACCCTGTTTTCCTAAATCTTTGTTCATTCTCAGTTTACGAACGGACCAACTTCAATGTTACCAACATAATTCGACTTTGGCCCCAGTGAGAATATTGCCAACTTCATATTTGTGTGAGAAGACTTTGTGTTGAGTAATAACATATTATTGCATGAAAATTGCTATATTTAAGCGAAAATTTTGTTTAAATAAGAGACAAAACTTAAAATGAAAAAATAAATAGATAGCGAGGGATTTCAATAAAAGTGAAAGACAAATTTTAAAAAATCAAGATGAGTTTACTCATACATCTCCTGAGGAGCCTATATAAGTTTTTAACTAAAAAATATGTTGGGTATAAACACCCAAACACACCGATGTGTTGGCATATGAATGTAATTTATATAGAAATTTAACAAAATAAATTCTTAATTATTTTCTTTAAAAAAAAAAATAAGTAGTCTACTTCTTTAAAATTACGGATAAACAAAAAAGAAATGACATAACACAATAATTTTCAATTTAAATTAATGTTTTAATTCAAATATATACAAAACAAAATTGAGATTTTTAACACGAAAAAAGTTTGAGAGGTAATTTTACAATGGTTTTTTTTACACATACAAATTGTAATCCAAATAAATACACAACTTATTTAAAAAACTTTAAAAACCAAAATAATATATTTATAATGGTTATATAATTAACGTTTTTTTTTTAAATAATACTGACAAAAAACCTAAATACTATTGTGACATTTATTTTTTTCACAAAACTTAATAGTTCATTGGAAAACATAACTTTGAGATGAGAGAAAGATTCATACAAAATAAATACAAATATTATTCAGAAATGGCAATACTCTCACCTACAACCCTATAGGTCATAGACCACATACACCACAGAGTTCTTGATCTACAAAGTTCATAGACAAGAATTATTCATACACTTAAATGTTCACAAATGCATTGACTGTATTCTAGTGTCATTTTGCAAAAGTTGCGTCAATTTTTTTAAAAGATTAGGCGGACATTTTTTGTTTTTATACGATGGGGGGGGGGGGGGGGGGGGGCAAACGAGCATGTGGATCACCTGGTGGAAAGTAATCACCACCACCCATGGAGATCAGCGACAGCGAGGAGTCGCCGTTCCTTTGCCAGCCTTTAAATATTGATTATTATTTATTTCTAATAGTATTTATTATGAACAGAAACCTTCCCAACATGACCGCTTTGAAATAAAATACAGAGAAAATGTTGCCTTAGTGTGCAAAAGAGAAATTTTTGAAAAGATAAACGGACAAATAGAATAAACCTGGGACACAATGTACAAAACATCTACTGACATTATGCACCTTGTAGACATTTTACAAAGAACGTAATGCACCTAGTGATTTGACGAAACAAGCACCTAGAAGCCACTAACGAGCTCGGTGGTCGAATGGTTAGCAATGGCCACTTTGACTCCGAGGTTGCGGGTGCGATTCCCACACAAGACAAACATATGTGTGCATGAACATGTCTGTTTGTCTTGGTCTGGGTGTTTTCCATGTATTATATGCATGTATTTACATATGAATAGTAAAAATGTATTTAAGTATAACATCAGTTGTCTAGTACCCATAGCCTTGCTTAGTTTGGGACTAGATGGTAGTGTGTAATTTGTCCAGGAATATTTATATTTATTTATGGATTTTGGTACAAATTCCTTCATAGATATTTAAAGGACGATTGACCTAGCTAACAATGCATACAGTAGGCATTTTGCTAATTATTTAATGCACCTGGTAGTCATTTTACGAAAAACGCAATGCACCTGGTAGACATTTTACGAAGAGGACATGCTGAAGGAAAACCAATTGTGGCAAGTAATACTCCCTTCCTAGGGAATGCTTATGTAATAAGTATTAAAACTAATAAGGTACATCGTGCACCACAACACCACAGGATTTTATCAATATTGCCAAATATTGCACATTATTGTCGTCATTGGAGAGTCACTAGGCGTGTCCATTAAAAGTAAGACATCATTCTTTGTTCCAGAATGTATTACGACTAGTAGAATTAAAAGAGTGACATAATTTATTCATTACATACAAAGCGGGACATGCTAGCAACATTTTATATTGCAGGTGTATGGTAACTGCTTGACATCAGGCAGGCTATATCACTATATATCGCATAAAAAAAAGACTACTTCTTTGCAATTTTCAAGCTGGTCTATACGACACAAATTTCAAGTAGAAAACATGTCATATGATTCGTTAAAACTTTATGTATGAACGTTCAATATTTCCATTCCACAATCTTCCAAATAATTTGACGCAATTTTCCCAAAAATCACAATTCACTTGACACATTCACTGGCGCACATTCACTGTCATTTGGGTCGCGTGTGCGGGCGCTGCGGGCGCTAGGTCGCGGGCAGGCGTCTGTTGAGCCACGCGTGGAACTTGGCCGTGCGCGCGGCCGCCAGGCGCGGGTGAGACGCGCGCGTCGACGCGAGTGAGCCCGCGCGGTATAACTGCAGCGGCCGGAACGTCAGGAGGCTGCGGGGGAAAATATACATTATTAGACTTCATTTCATTTACTGTCTGTAATCAAATTTTGAAACTTAAATATGACCCACTTCTAAAGAGTTGGAATTTCGTACACTCCTTTGGGTCTTGTGACATTGCAAGAATATGTAAATGGCGTCATTCATAATTCTAAATAGCGGCCGCCGCAAAATTGGTAACAAGTGAAAGAGCTTCATGAGCATCATGATAAACGATAAGGAAACTTTTTAGTTATTATTTTTATTATCAGGTTATTTTAGTTTGGAGTGTAAGAGGTTCATGGCATTGGTTCAAAGATGTTCATCTTTGAACCAATGCCAACTTGACCTGCATGTGGTGCACCCTGTTGACTGATAAACGAGGTTCTGGCGAAAAGGGAGGTTTGGCATAGCATATTTTTTAAGCTGTCCGACTGGGGAAGTACCACCTCACAGAATACCACAGCCAAATAACGATTCCCTTGAGGGTTGTTGTGTTCCTGCGAGTGAGTGAGGTCACCGGAAAGAAGAAAGTTGTATAGACTGACAACGGATCGACAATCATTTGATGTTGCTGATCTCCATGGGCGGTGGTGACAGTTTTCCATCAGGTGACCCACATCCTTTGCCCCAACCCGTCTCATATTTAAAAAACACGATGTTATCGATCTTCTTTATGGCTAATCGAGTAAAAATACATTGTTTGCCCCCCTCACAAATTAAAAAAAATCTTCTTTATCGTTAATCGAGTAAAAATACAATGTTCCAGTACTAACCGTAAGTTATTAGTGATAGTGCACTCTGTGTTATCGTGCAATCTCGGCGGTTTCCTCCTGGCGTGCGCGGGTTGTGCAGTATGTCTGCCCGCGGGCAGCGCGTGCGCCGCGAGCGGTTGAACGCCGGCCCGCGCGCGTGCGGCCCGCCTTAGGAACACCGGCTTGTTCCTCCGCGGCGCGGCCGAACACACGTCCGCGCGGGCGTAACGCTCCGTGTACAGAGACCACGCCGCGAGGCGGGACACCGCCGAACCGTTGGTGCCGTGTGCGCGGGGCTGCAATACAAAAATATTTATTTTAATTCATTATCTTACCAACTACTATAACCTCTCTTCAATTCAAAATTCAACTACTACAAAATCTCTTGTCAATATTATAAATGGAGTCAGTTATGCAGAATAGATACAACCAACATTTTGCTCGCGCGCCGACACACCCGCTGCCAACGCTGCATCTCCTTCCTTTCTGGTGACCTCACTCACTCACAGAAAAACAACAACACTCAAGGGAATTGTTATTTGCCTGCAGTATTCTGTGAGGTGGAGGTACATTCCCCAGTCGGGTAGCTTACAATTACGCTCCCTGCCTCTCTTTTCGCCACAGCTTCGTTAGTCAGTCAGCAGCGTGCACTGCGTGCAGGTGAAGTTTGCTTTGGTTCAAAGACGTAGATGAACCACTTACACCCCAAAGGGAATAGAATGGATTTGAAGCGGATGTGACGCAGCGGCGGTTTGGATATCAATAATTAAAAGTACAATTAATAATAAAGTTTGTATTACAAACATAGTTTACTAAGATTCTACTAACAAATATGATCTTGTAATTGATTGAAGTAAAATATATTCATTCATTCATTCATTCATTCATTCAATAGATCCCTCACCTGGTTGGTAGGCGACAGCCTCGTGCCATCGTTGTGGTGTGCGGGTGAACTGCGTCCCTCGCCAGCGCTCTCCAGTAGCTCGAACGTCACTTTACATTCGTCACCACCGTACTGGAACAACACCGAATACAATTAGGTATTGAAAAAAAAATGTTACTAAGCCAGATTCTAGCCCACGGGACCGAAATCAAGGTAGAGTTAAGCGAGTAGATTCGCTGGGTATATGTTTTTCATTGATTTCAATGGAAAATGTATTTGATGATCATTCCTCAAGGAGATGATCTCTCAATTTCAATTCTTTTTCGACAAAAACCTCAAGCATCTCGAGGTCTTTACTTGTAATAAGTTTCATCAAAATCGGTTCAGTGGCAGCGCTTCCCCCTCCCCTGAAAGCGATATTCCATAGTCCTTACTTAGCGTAATAAATTCTTTCATACTTCATCTTCCCAGTGGTGTGATTGAATTTTGGATGGAGATGATAGATTTGTAGCTGCAACACCAAACTGTATCCCCCGATTCTGTTATCATTTGTTTTTTTTGAATTGCCTCCCTGTGGAAGCAATTTTAAAGACATAATCACTTCAAAACTTTACGAGTGAAAAGTTATCACTTTAAAAAGTTATTATAACTTACCACTCTGACGAGGAAGGCTGCGTGGTCAGTCCTGAGCTGGTGCAGTGCCCGTCTCACGTAGCCCAGTGCTCCTCTCATGCCTCCCCGAGCACACAGCTCCGCACACCGAACTGACCACGGCTCTGACACACAGTGCTGTAGCTGTGGGAGACAACAAATTATATTATATTAAATACCTGTCTTACTATTGTATCTCAGATTACATAAATGATAAAAGTTATGTTATGTTAATGATTGTATTTGTATTTAATGTAACAATATTGGCAATTAAAAGAGTCGGCCTTGAGTTTCTTGCCAGTTCTTCTCAAGAAGCCCCGTCGCCGGAACTGGCACTTAAATTCACTTTCACATTCAAGATAGTGTGATGAAAGTGAATCTAAGCTCTGCGGATTTAGAGTAATAATGATTTAGATACATGTTCTTATATTTAATTTGTATGACGTTTCTAAGTGTTTTAATAAAGTCCAAGGTATAAAGAAATTTTGATTTGATTTGAGTTGTCTGGAATAGGCTTGTGAAGCATTTTTTTTCGTGTATTATTTAATACATCAATGACGTCACAATAAACTTCGATAGCTTAAATACTTCTCGAAATATGATAACTTGAAGATCACAATTTTACCTACCCTAATCTAACCAAAAATCAACTCAAATCTAACCAAGACATGATTTATTACATTGACCAAGTATTAGGCAGTATGTATAATAACGAATTTATTACATTGATCATAACATTGACCATAACGCGCGTGTGATGCCCCTGGTATAAAAAAAAACATATATACCTATTGCTTAAAGTCCTGATAATGACAGATTGCAATGAAAAAGGAGAAAAAAAAAAACCTCCATCTGATCTCAAGAACGGACGAAATTGTAAGCGGTTTTTATAAGCCTTTATTTAGTGTCACCGCGTTGTCTGTAGTCAAGCAAGTTCAATTTTACCCACTTCCTAGTCTACAATTGAGCTGAACACTCGTTTGGTTCCCGTGACAATACACGCAAGTCTAAATATCGCCAGTTGAAGTATAATTTGGCTGCTGCTACAAAATGGTGGTTTATCTATCATCCCATATTAACCTATGATATGGCTACCAAATGAAAAAGGCTCGATGAGTAAAAACTCATTAAGCATTTTTCTAGTTCTTATTTTATTGACAACAATTTTATTTATGAGACGTCAGTAGGAAGGCAGCATGCGTGTGATCAACACCGACAATCTGTCGCACTACATCGCATGGCTCTCATCATTGTCTCTATGACCTAGCGACTTGGCCCGGCTCGAGCAGTGGCGTAACTACAGGGCTGCAGGGCGGGCATAATGCCAAGGGCCCCCGGACCAAAGGGCCCCAGGCTCGAGAGATTACTACAAAAATAGTTTTTTTTTTTAAGTTAGGCTATAAACATACAAAATTGTAATAAATAAATATTTCTGGACAATTTACACAGCGCCATCTAGCCTCAAATTAAGCGCAAAGCATATGTTATGGGTACTAGATAACTGATAAATGTACTTAAATACATTTTTTTTTGTAAATACATACTCATAATACATAGAAAACACCCAGACCAAGACAAATAGACATGTTCATGCACACAAATGTTTGTCTTGTGCGGGAATCAAACCTGCGACCTCGGGGTCAAAGTGGCCATTGCTAACCATTCGACCACCGAGGTCGTCATATGCAGGTACATTATCATCATATTTCTTGAAAATAAAATTATAGATTATTAACCAAACATATTCAAAATACATCTTTAGTGTTGGTTACTTACATCAGGGCTGTCCAAACCATATACAATATCTGGCCATTGCAAATTACTAAATAGATTAGCGTGCCGCAGAAACAAATAACAACTTGACAATTTTACTACCTAATTTAAAAGTTTAAGCTTAGCTATACCATTTTAACTTTTCTAGAAATATATAATTTTCAGTCACATTCGTTGTACAAAAACTGTACCGATAAATGAAAAAGACATCACGGGCCGCACAAATATAAGCCGAGGGCCGCGCCTTGGACAGCCCTGACTTAGATGATTTATTACAGGGCCCCAGCCTCCGAGGACCCATCTGATGAATTTGCCACGGTTTCCTGATGGTATAGTTACGCCACTGGGCTTGAAGGGTGTCTAAACGTTTATATGAAAGTCCTGTTTTCTCCGCAAAAAATTTAACCCCAACTCCATTCAAAAGCCAAAGGCACTAAGTAAAAATCAATCAATCTATATTATTATTATAAAAAAGTGTGACGGTCTGCCTACTCGTTAACTTTATATGATGATGTTATTGCTGTAATTAAGTACTTGTCCTTACCTGTCTAACCGCAATGGAGACGAGCTTGTCAAGGGTATACGCTGGATATGCTTTGATGCCAAGCATTTCTCTGGCGGCGTCTTCGTACGCAGCCGCTTCAGTGTTGCCGTCCAACACACCTTTCACCAACTCCAACAGAGTGTTGTAGTACTCCGCTGGGGAAGACGCATCCGCTGGTAAATCTGAAAGAAAGAAAAACAGTATTTTTTAAGTTTTTATGGAGATGAAACTTAAATAGTAAATCGGCTACTTAAACTAGGCCGCATTTTAGCCCACGGGGCCGAAATCGAGGTTGAATGGAGCGAATAGATTCGTTGAGTATGGAAAATGTATTTGACGATCATTCCTCAAGGACATGATCGATCTCAATTTTTTCTCGACACAAACCTCAAGCATGTCGATATAATTTTATATATAATATATATATATATAAATATAATTTTATATATAATACAATAAAAGTACAAAAGGCGGTCTTATCGCTAAACGATCTCTTCCATACAACCTTAAGGTAGAGGAAACGAGAATTATAGTAAGCAAATATTAAATTACTATTTACGATCTTGGGGACATTTTTTATTTATAAGTAAATTTGTATTTATTTTTATATTTTTTTATCCCATACCTTTTTCTTTGGTTTATAGATAAATTAGATAGGCTTTTAGATTAGTTTTAGTTTAATATACATTTTAGAATATAACAGTGATCAATTAATATCTAGACGAATTTTTAGAATTAATGAAGTCGACGAATATTATTTTTTCATAACCTGACTATTTAATTATATTGGTATTAAATGACTTACTGTTAGGTTTTAGCCTTAAAGCCGTGGCGACGCTAGGGTTCCTGGAATGCCTCTCTCTCGCCTCCTGCTCTGCTAAGGAGGAGGCCGCTCTCCTCGCGGCCGCCAACCTCTGGCACAGCAGCCCGTGGAGGCGGAGAAACAGGTACCAGGCAGCACTGCATACGAACCGGGCTTCCTGTTCACAAAATAATTTATTTTTGTACATTTTGTATAAGATACTGTTGGATTCCTCACATTTTGCATTCGGGATAGTAAAATATTCTAATTTAGGGATAACAAGAGTGCATTAACAGATTGTAAATAGGCTAGAACGATTTTTTCTTTCAATATGCTATATAAGGACGTCATTATAATATAACTGTAGGTTTTTTATTTTTTTTTTATGTGAGAGGTGGGCAAACGAGCATGTGGGTCACCTGGTGGAAAGCAATCACCACCGCCCATGGAGACCAGCGACACCAAGTGGTCGCCGACCCGTTGCTAGCTTTTTAAGGAAAATGAAAACTCTGTTCTTGAAGGCACCCATGTCGTAGTTGTTCGGAAATACCGCTGAGGGAAGTTGATGCCACAGTTTCACTGTTCGTGGTATGAAATGTCTTAGGAAACGTACTGTAGTAGATCGCCAATTATCGAGATGATATGGATGGAATTTTAATTTATGGCGAGTTGTACCATAGTGTAATTCAGCGGCAGGTATCAAATCAAACAGCTCATCGGAGCATTCCCCGTGATATAATTTGTATAGAACGCAAAGAGACGCTACATCTCTGCGTGTAGAGAGAGAGTCCAATCGATCCGAGATCATTGGGTCACCGACGATTCGAGCTGCTCTTCGTTGTATGCGGTCAAATGAAGCAAGCAAGTACTGGGGCGCACCGGCCCAGTGATGCGAACAGTACTCCATGTGAGGTCGAACCTGGGCTGGAAGCCAGTTTGGCCTTGCATTCCAAGTGACCGCGAAACTGAACATCACTCGATTGTCGAGGTGAAAGATTTACTTCGATAGCATAAAAACTTCTCGAGATATGGATAACTTGAAAAACACAATTTTTAACTTTCCCGAAAACGCTCCATACAAAAGGCTACAGCATTATGACGTCACAGGTATTTTGTATACGTTAAAATATAAATTTGTACGACAGCTATGTTAAATATTGCGTTTATGTAGCTAGTGCCGTAATAACAAAATATATAATATTTTTCATTGTTTTTCCAAAGTTATATATTTTTTATTTTATTTCATTCTTTTGAATTAGACTTTCCCACCAAACTTTGATCGATCATAAAACAAGCCGGACATAAATTATTAAAATGTTTGCAAGATTGCAGATCGTTCTAGTTTTATATATTTTACGATACAGATAAATATTTTTTTGTAATTATTGATCATTGTCGTCTAGCCTATTCTCGTAATTAAGGTATGGTCAATTTCAATTCCAATCTGGTCTCAATCTCGCAATATGCGGTGAATACAGTGAAGAAGTTCTACTAAGAAGATTGTACAATGGCGTGTGTTCAGAGGAGTTGTTTGACATGATGCCCACGGCCTCCTTCTACAGTCGCACCACTCGCCATCGGCAGGGAATTCGTCCTCACACATTGGAGCCTAAGTGGTCACGTACTGTGCGGTTCCAGAGAAGTTTTCTCCCGCGTACTGTTAAGCTGTGGAATGAATTGCCTGTCGAGGATTTCTCAGGAGACTACAGCATGGGGTTCTTCAAGAAGGGTGTGTAGAGGTTTTTTTACAGGGTCGGCAACGCGCCTGTGATGCCACTGGTGTCACAGGCGTTCATAGGCTACGGTAACTGCTGTCCATCAGGCTTGTTTGTCACTTTAGTGGATTTCAAGGGTGTACAACTACGAGTAGTTAGTTCGTATAGGTGATGATTATTTTTCTTATTTAAAATTCGCAGTCTATGATACGAGACGTCAGTAGGAAGGCAGCATGCGTGTGATCAACACCGACAGTCTGTCGCACTACATCGCATGGCTCTCATCATTGTCTCTAATATTAGTTTGTAAAGATATAAACGTAATAATATTATATTCTGATGAAAAACTGTGAATATATTTAATAATACTAACTAGTGGACGCCCAGTGGTCGAAATTCGACTATAATTAATTTAAATTATGACTTTAACAATAACCAAAAGAGAATATATGCGTGTGTGTGTTAAATACATGGTAGTGTATGTAATGTATTTTTTATTGATTTAATCAATTTTTATGCATAATTAAAAAAAATATTAGCATTCTCCACTCCTTCTCTATATAAACTAAACATAAAAATAATTAATTAATTTGTATCTATTTGTACTACATTGAAAGGAATATGTATGATAATAAAATAAATAACTATGTAAGGTAATGATAACGACATGTATTGTAATTTGATAATATATACCATCATATATATATGTACATTATTGTTATTATTAATTTTAAATTAATTGTATTTTTGACAATTAATTACATAAATAAATTCATATCATATTCATATCGTTTACGTCTGGATCTTGACTTGAAAACTAACCATAAAAATAATTGTTATGTACCCGCATTGTGACAAATAGTTATTCTATTCTTTAAGTGTGCGAATGCTCCTAGTGATACAACCAATATTTATGATGGTACAACTGATCGCAAATTAGTGTCACTAGTACCATTGATGGTACTAGAGATACAAAGTTGTGTCACTTGTACCATCAATGGTACTAGTCAATGGTACTACTGATCTGGAGGGGAAATTTCAAACTCCTCCGTCCGCACAATTTTCGTAAAAAGTGGTGCAAAGTTTTTGCTTCACGTTAATATAATATGACAATACTTACATTAGGCGGATGGTCTCTATAGTCATCTTCGATGTCCTGCTCCGACTTGAACTCGCTCTTGAGGGGCTCGTCGTTACTGCTGTTCCGTTTCACGCTGTTCGCGGAGTTTGTGCTCTCTGTAACAAACCAATCACTTTACTTCAGAATAAATTATTTAAAAAAAATGTTGTTTGTAAAGTCGGTTTACGGACGATAATTGTGATAACGTCATAAGAAAACATCGGCCGATGGAGTGGAAGAGAGACAGATGCGTCACAATCGGAACGCTTAGGCCGATCGTGCCTCGAGAGCGCGGAACAAGCGTTCGATTTGTGACGCATCTATCTCTCTGCCACTCCATCGGCCGATGTTTTCTTATGACATTATCACGTAAAATTATCGTCCGCAAACAGACTTTACAAACAACCAATTTTTGTTTCTTATTTTGAATACCCTAACAAAACAATTGCACGTTTATTTTGTTTCATTTCGGTTAGGCGTTTAATGGGTTAACACGTTCGATCATTAGTATGACTAGCTGACCCGAAAGACATCGCCCGGTCTTATTAACTATGAATATTTAATTCGAATTGGTAACGCATGCTGTCAAATGACAGACAGTTCTGTCAAACGGCTTAAAGTTATATTAGACAAGTTAATATGGATATAAGTTTTCTTAAATTTTCTATAATTTTCCACTGAACTATGTTTTTTTTTTGTTTTTTTTCTTAAGAACCTTCTAAATACAACAAAAAAAAAGAATTAGCGAAATTATTCCATCCGTACACGCGTGATGGTAGGTTAACAACACTTACCTTTGCTGTCAGCATTATTGTTGTTCTTAGGTTTGTTCTCCTTGTCATTCTTGTTGTTGCGGCCGCTCTTGTCGGACGCGTTGTCTGACTCCGACGACTGTTGAAGATAAAACATTAAAGTCAATTAATTTTAAGGATTTATTTATATTTTTTAGCTGAACCGACACACATTGTCCTGTCTTCTTAACTATAAATATTGAATTCGAATTGGTTTAACGCAATCTGTCAAACGACAAAGTTACATTAGAAAAGTTAATATGGTCGTTCAGTTTTATTAAGTTTTCCAATTTTCTGAGCAACTTGCTTATTTTTTTTTTTTTTTTTCATAAGAACCTTCTCCTGGCAATAACAAATACAACATAAAAAGAAATAGCGATATCGGTCCAGCCGTTCACGCGTGATGCCGTGACCAAGGGAAATTGTGACTCATTTTTATATATATGTTATTGTCAATAAATAAATAAATATTTCTGGACAATTTACACAGCGCCATCTAGTCCCAAATTAAGCGCAAAGCTTGTGTTATGGGTACTAGACAACTAATAAATGTACTTAAATACATTTTTTTTTGTAAATAAATACTTATAATACATAGAAAACACCCAGACCAAGACAAACAGACATGTTCATGCACACAAATGTTTGTCTTGTGCGGGAATCGAACCCGTGACCTCGGGAGTCAAAGTGGCCATTGCTAACCATTCGACCACCGAGCTCGTCATTGCAATAACTAGTAAGTCGTCAATGTAATAAATTAGTTATTGCGAAATCGCTTGAAATGTTATCTCAGTAAAGCCTGTATGTATACAAAACACTAGTTTTTGTTGTAGTCAAAAATGCCTAGTAGTTTTGATTTTATAGGCATTCAAAGTTTCGAAAAATATCGAGTCCCGCTAACAGTTACGTGACCGCTTGTGACGTCATTTCACAACGCGTCGCGCGGGCCACGGCCACGGCTCGCTTAGTATTAGGGATGTGACATTCTAATTATAGTATTTAATTAATTATTATAGTAATTAAAATTTAAAATACATTTTCAACACCTTTGCTCGTAAAGCTGATGTAATTCCACCGGTTTTAAATATGTAAAGCGGGTCATAAAAAACGCGTGTGTTACCAAAGTAAATAGTTAAGTTATAGTCCATACAAATTCCATAACAGTATTATTTGCCATTTCGCGCGCTGTTGCTATTCAAATTTCAAACTAATCGCCGCACGACGCCAATCAGTAGGCAGCGCTAGCGCGTTAAAATGGCGGGAAAGCAACAGTGTGCATTCACAGAGTGAGTTTATTTAAAATAAAAAAAATCAGTTTATTCGGTAATTTAAAAACTTGGCTGCATGCTCTAAACATAATTAAAAAACCAACTACAACTACGTATCATTTTAATAATTGTAATTTCACTAACTGTTTCAATAATTAAAAATGAACAAAATATACTTTTTTTTTCTGTTTCCTCGCAAATGTGTTGAAAAACGTCGTACGATATACGTGCGTATTGGTTATAACGCACTAATATCGTAATGTACAATTATAATAAAATTAATTTAAATAAAATTTATAATAAATTTAATTAATTATTATTATTATAGTATTAATTATTTAATTGTAATTATAGTATTTAGGTATAATTTCAACGGCACGGGCGCGCGACCGCGAATGGACTGAGTGAGCCAGACTAAGCGTGTTGTGCGATGACGTCACACAGCCCGCGTCGTACGGTTACAACTTGTTTTACTTCTAAATCGGAAACTAATTGACATATCGGAGTAATTCTTTCACTAGTATTTTTTTATTTTTGACAGAGAATATGGAGTGCTAATAATCAAAATTAGTTAACATTCTTCATTGACAATTTATTGCATTTTCGTGCCATTATAAATAATGACCAATTTATTACATTAACTGTAACATATATACATTCGATTTGAAGGATATTTCATATGGTGGTCACAGGCTGATACTGATGATGATCAAGGATATTTCAGTAAGAAAAAGAATTAATTACCTCTTGCTTCTCCTGCTTGACACTCTTGTCATCGGCGGGGGCGTCTCCCGCCGGACTTTCAGGACTCCCTGGTTCCTCCTTCTCTTCTATAACAATATCCATACTAATATTACAAATGTGAAAGTGTGTTTGTTTGTCCGTCTCTCACGTCGAAAGTAACAAACGGATTGACATGATATATTTTTTTGGATATAATTACGACCTGCCCCCTTACCACCAACTCTTATTGCTATTCAATAACCGAATGGAATGCTTATTCATACCAATAAATAAGCGACTCTATTTCAAATTGGATAGAGTCGCTTATTCATTGGTATGAATAAGCATTCTATTCAGTTATTGAATCGCAATAAGAGTTGGGTATTTCAAATTGGATAGAGTCGCTTATTCATTGGTATGAATAAGCATTCTATTCAGTTATTGAATCGCAATAAGAGTTGGTGGTAGGGGGCTGGAGAGTGACATAGGCTACTCTTTATCCCGGAAAATCATCTTATTCCCACGGGAAAAAATAAAGTTTATAATCATTTGTCCTTCTTTCACTAGATAAGTAAATGGCGCTGTAAATCGCGCTATGGTTGTGTATATAAACATACACAAATAAATGGCAGCTCCCCTGGAGCACGCGGGCGAAGCCGCGGGCAACATCTAGTTTATTTATACTTTATGGACAACATAATTACATAAGGATACAAAAGGCGGACTTAACGCCACAAGCATTCTCTATCAGTCAACCTTTGGGAATAGCAGAAATACACGAATGCGGTTCTAAATTAAATGAATAGAAAATAATAAATAACAATAACAAACGTTTTTTCGGTACAAAGCAAGCATACGGCCCGGCTGATGTAAAGCGCAACACTTTATATCAACGCACGCTATACAATAAGTAGTGCTCCAGTACACCCCCGTTGCTATCGCACTAAGTCGTTCTTCTTGCATCTTGTAACCATTCACACGAAGAAAAACAATCCTTAAGGCTATTGTGAGTGAGGCTGCGGTAATTTTCCAAACTGAGACAGTTTGATTACCCTAACCTCTTCCGCCAGACCTCCGTTTGCAAATCAACAGGGTGCATTGCGTGCAGGTGCTAACGAAATAAAAGCAATATGTCGTATTAAAGCCTTTATAAAACTTAAACGTCCACATTTGCGGAGGATTTCATTCCTTGTCACCCAAATGGTATATAAAATTAGAGACGTCAGTAGGAAGGCAGCATGCGTTTGTTCAACACCGACAATCTGTCGCACTACATCGCATGGCTCTCATCATTGTCTCTAATATTAGCGAAATTAACTAAAATAATGAAACGGTAATGCGGAAAGGCCGAGTGCTTTTTCAACTCGGCTACCATGAAGATGGCGCCACACTTCGACTTTACAGCAGTAAAATGTAAAAAAGCAATGGACAATTTCATCGCTATCATATACGTTCCGTTTCCTTTCCGAAAATATACAGATAAACATTAAAAAGTGTAAAACCATGTGCTCAAAATGTAGGAGTAATGATTAAGTATGAAATAAAAAAATACTATATTTTTTTGTTCCAGCAGATAAACGCAATATTTAACATAGCTGTAATACAAATTTCAGATTTAATGCAAATACAATAGGAAGATGCGACGTCATAACGTGACCTTTTGGATGAAGCGTTTTCGGAATAGTCCAAAATGGTTATTTTCAAGTTATCATATCTCAAGAAGTTTTTATGCTATCGAAGTAATTCTTTCACCAAATTTTATATTGCTGTTACATAACAAATCGAAAAAGAAATGGTTCACAAGCATATGTGATGGATTTGTCTTATCACTGGATATAGATTGGCAGTCGAAGCACAGTAGCAACCTTTTTACTAACTTTTACTTTTCTTTGACCTTTTTTTCAACCGCTACTAAAAAATATGACCCTATATGGATGTTTAAAAATTAAAACAATCGTAATGTCTACTTTTTTAAACAGTTTAGTTATAATATTACCTTCATCCCTCTCGTCGTCCGACAACGGTTGCCTTGGATGTGAGAATAAATCGGGCAAGAACCGCCTTAACAGCTGCTTGATGCGTCTCTTCTCCGCTTTTTGTATGGCGGTCTGCCTGCGCGCGTGGTGTATCAACAACTCCGCCGCGTCGCGCACTATCTTGATCGCTGCCGAAGTGAGAAAAACATGTCATATGACAAAATTGACAGGGTAATATTCTGGTATATATATGTCAGCTGGTAGACAAGCAAATGCAAAGGCACTTATATACTCAAAACACATTGAAACGGCAGTGGTATACAGAGCGGTTTTAGTGAATTTGAAACTGATATCGCTTATCAAAGTTAACACATAAAAACTTAAATACCAACCATCGGCACACTCGAAGAGAACAGATTAATGGCTACGACAATATCCTTTAATAGTTCTCAATGGAAATTAAGGACATGGTATAAATGAAGACTTAAAAAACAGGAGGAAAGCCATAAAACGGATTACACGCTGGTCGTTACAAACGCATTTCGTCACTTACGCATTATGTCACATTACGCTGTTCGCCATAAACGGGATTCGTCACACATGCAGTTTGCCACCTACGCAGTTCGCCACAGACGCACGTCATCACATACGCAGTTCGTCACACTCGCAATTTGTCACATACCCAATTTCGATCCTATTGTACATGTTAATTGGCACATTCCTCTTGGGGGAGAGTTTGGTACACTAAAAAAAACAACTTTTTCTACAAAACTGCAGTATTTTTTTCGTGATCTGATAATCGTCCTTATAGGTAAAGTTACGACGAACCGCGTCTGTGACGAACCGCGTATATGACCAATCGCATATGTAACGAACTGCTTGTGAGACGAATCGCGAAAGTGACCAATTTACGTAAATAACGGCGATGACAAACTGCGTTAATGACGAAATGCGTTTGTGACGACCACGTGTAATCCAATAAAACAAAGCATTCAAACCAATGGAATCTATAGCTTAGCGGAGATCCTTGCTCGTAATCCAGAAAATACAAATATGCATTTCCCATTCTCTAACTGCGAGCAAAGTTTTTAAACCAGAATGCAAGATTTTTGAAATATCGGTCGCGGTCGACGGCCGCTGCCATTTCAGTGTGTTTTCAGTCTAAATCAGAGACGTCAGTAGGAAGGCAGCATGCGTGTGATCAACATTAATAATCTGTCGCACTACATCGCATGGTTCTCATCATTGTCTCGAACATAATTAATTTTCATATGCGGATGCATATAAAAATTAATAAGTCATTAATTATATCTTAGTTAACTAATTACATAATTCAAAATTAGTTATTGCAGTGTGTGTAATTGGACCATACAATTCAGAATTAGGTGACGCATTAATACCTACTCCATTCCTTGTAAAAGTGTGATTTGGACATCATATCATTGAAGTCGTCCTACACGAGGTTTAATAATATGGTATATATTGGATATAATTGAAGTTGTTGTACCGGAGGTCTATTTTGGTATATATCCCAGAGGTATATTATGGTATATATCCCCAAGGTCTATTATGGTATATATCCCCAATGTCTATTATGGTATATATCCCCAAGGTCTATTATGGTATATATCCCCAAGTAGGGTTGCCAACTTTTTTACCACAAAATAAAGTATATTTAGGTCTGACAAGAATATTAAACAGTATTTTAGAAAAATTAACAGTATTTTATTTATTTAATGGTTTAAATACATATTTTTTTAGAGCTTCTCACGCTACTTTTTAATTTACAGGTTTTTTTTTTAATATTATATACACCTCACTACAATTATATCTAAAATTAAATCTCATCTCAATCTCAAGGAGCTCATTTTTTATTAAAATAATAGTTATAATTAATGAGTAAATAAAAAAAAATGTATGATCGTCTAAGTCTAACCCTAGTGTTAAGCATCAGATGCTGAAAACAGTATTTTGTATACTTTATTTTTGTTCAACAGTAAACAGTATAATGTAGTGAAAAACAGTATAATACTGTTTTTAACAGTATAGTTGGCAACCCTATCCCCAAGGTCTATTACGGTATATATTCCCAAGGTCTATTACGGTATATATCCCCAAGGTCTACTATGATATATATCCCCAAGGTCTACTATGATATATATCCCCAAGGTCTCTTATGGTAAATATATATTATGGTAAATATCCCCGTGGTCTATTATGGTATATATCTCCAAGGTCTATTATGGTATATATCCCCAAGGTCTATTATGGTATATATCCCCAAGGTCTATTATGGCATATCTCCCAGCGGTCTGTTATGGTATATATCTAACCTTCTTGCCGACTGTGCATATTATAATCCACAACCAGGTGTGGGCCCGGCCTCCTAGCTGCATATGCGCTCTCCACCTCATTGAAGAGCGTCTTCGACCTCATAGCTTTGAGGTCGTTCTGCTTGAAGTTTATTCCTTGATGGTCAAGTGATTTTAAGTAGTACTTCTCGTTTTGTTCACGCCATTGTTTGTTGAAGCCCTGTTGAAAAGATATTTTGATTATAAAATGGGTTTCTTTACAAACAAATAAAATTTTAGTTTTTGTGATGTCAAATATTGCATCGCTATATTTTTGTGAATAAAGAAAAACAAGACAGGTATTTCACTAAATGCATATAAATATAAATATTTTTTTCTGTATAATTTACACAGCGCCATCTAGTTACAAATTAAGCGCAAAGCTTGTACTATGGGTATTAAACAACTGATAAACGTACTTAAATACATTTTTTACATGTAATACATATAAAACACCCAGATCAAGATAGACATGTTCATAGACACAAATGTTTATCTCGCGCGGAGATGGAATCTGCGACCTCGAAGTCAAAATAGCCAATGCTAGCATTCGATCACCGGGCTCGTCAATATATGGTTTCACTGGCAGATAAGTAACTCTACTTCGGTGCAAAAAAAAAGCGTTTTGTGATAAATTCCATGTGGACAAAGTAGCAGAAGCAACCAGTTTTTTTTTTAAATATTAATATTTAGTACAAATATCTATACATCCCTCCTGATCTAAAGCAGCAATATTATTATTATTTTTATACCACCAGTGTGGCAAACAAGCATACGGCCCGCCTGATGGAAAGCAGTTACCGTAGCCTATGAACGCCTGTAACGCCAGAGGCATCACTACAGACATAGTAATTAACCTACTAATACAATAGTACCGAAATACAGTAGTCATTAACCCACTTATCGCAAAAAAATCTTTCCATAGAGGAATAATCAAGCATTGAAACAAGTTATACATGTCTTAACTTGTTACCGTATTCTTAACCTTATCGTTATAGAAATAAGAGTTACCTTCTGCGCCTCTCGCCATTCTTCCTCTTTAGCCTTCAATCTCCTCAATACGACGGGTACTGCCACCACTGGGTTCTTCTTTAGACCAGCGATAATGTCCACAGCCTGCGAAACACACGACACGTTTGAAATTGAACTTTGTAGATAAAGAAATAGGATCGCTATTTGCTTAAAAATCCACCCACGTGAACTTTTTCGATGACCAAACTATTGTGACCTACATTTTACATGGAATTTCATAGCTCAAATTAAAACTGGATATAAAGGATTATAAAACGTCCCAGTTGCTAACGTATCATCTCCTTACACGTTTGGTAACATCACTCACTCGCGGGAACACCTTCAAAGAAATTGTTATTTGCCTGCTGTCTTCTGTGAGATGGAAGTACTTCCCCAATCGGTCTCGACATATTCTACCTCTCGTTCACCAGAGTAATGTGTACTAGTCAGTATATACCATGTGCAGGTGCAATTGGCTTGGACTCTAACGATGTTGGCGAGACATAAAAAACCTTGTTACCAAAATTGCTAATATTACATGTTTTATTTTGTTTCCCCGCTGTGGGTATAATCAAATTTTACAAGTTATATTTTGACCCACTTTCCAGTGTACGATTGAGCTGAAATTTCGCACACTCGTTTGGTTTCCGTGACAATGCATGGTCACGTAAATAAATTTTCAACTTCTTAAATCGTCTATGATATTTTTCAAAACATGCATAAAATAATGCAAAGCTATAATAAAATTATAAAATATAATATAAAATAAATAATAAATATACTTAATAATAAACTAGCCTAGATAAATGCATGCGATGCTGTGACAATATAATAGATAAAAGTGCTAAGTTTTTTTATAGAATTGCAAAATAGGACAAAATGCTTAGGCAAAATATCTTAGGACAAAAGGATAAGAATTTGCAATTAGGTAAATAATCTTGGTATTTATATAAAAACTGGGATGGTAATTAGAATAAAAAAATATACTAGAAATTTATAATGAAATAAAGGACCATCTTAGGACAATAAAGCAATTACTTTAGGAGGTATTAGATCAAGGCACAAAACTACTGAAAAACTAAATATGTTTTTAGGATAATCGTTTTTTAAAGCGATAGAATATGAGCTCAATTAAGTTCTTAGAAATTGTAAGGATTATTTTAAATTTTTTTTTAAACATTAGTTTAGTAACTACATACTTTAGGACAATTATAACAGTCTCCACATGTATACAATAGGGAATAGAATATGAGCATAATTAAACACTCTTAGAAGTTGTAGTTAGGGATATTTTAAATCTTGTTTGTGGAACTATTTGATGTAGTAACTATATACTTAAGACAATAAATCTTAGGACATATTTATAAAGCTTGTAATATTACATATTTTCAAATAAATCGTTTCTTTAAAGCGGAGGATAGATAATCGTGGGATATGTTAGGATATGTAACTTAAGCCAAATCTAAAGCTTGGAAAACTAACATTACTATGATCTTAGAAAGACAAACTGGATATCTTAGGACAAACAACTTAGGCCAAAAACAAAGAAGCTCAGGGAACTATTATAAATATGATATGCAAAGGTCAAGTGGGATATACCTTAGGCCAAATCTCAACAAGCTCTAGAAATTAACATACTATGATCTTAGAAAGACAAGTTAGATATCTTTGGACAAACAACTTAGCCCAAAATTAACGAAGCTCGGGAAACTATCATATGGTCTTAAAAGGTAAAGAGGAATATCTTAGGACAAACAACTTAGGCCAAAATCTAAGAAGCTCGGGAAAGATCATATGGTCTTAGAATGGGGGGGGGTCTAAATTCACAGCATGCCTACAGTTCGGATCGTTCGTACCACCTTATCACCGTAAATCCGTTTGAGCGCCCTCTGGTGGATGGTGGGCGAGTGTCCCCCGAGGCAGTCGTCCAGCCTGTACTTGGCCGCGTCTTCGGGCGCCATGCGAGATAACTTCTTCTGCACTCCTTCCAGCACACGGATTGTGGAGGAGTTTGTTTCTATTACAACATCCAGCTGAAAAAAATGGCAAATATTAATGTTATGCGGAATTAGGAATGACGCTCATCGGTAAATCGAGGCGGGGACAATAATAAATATACCTAGACTAATTACACACCGCCATCTAGTCCCAAACTAAGCAAAGCTTGTACTATGGGTACTCGATAACTGATATTATACTTCGCTAACCTGCCTATGGTTTGGTCAGGTCTGCGATGAGTGCTTACCATGCGGTCAGTCGTATACTTGTTTGCCAACCTAGTAGTATAAAATTTATAGACATACCTCAAATCGCTCGTCTTCGCATCTGTATATGTACTCTTCGTACTGCGTCTTGCGTGACGTCACGAATGTTGAATCTTCACTCCACGTGGGGAAGGATACCCAAGTGTCGTTCAATACCTAAACACAAATTGGTAAAATTTTATAAATTATTATAATAAAATTTCCTGTAACACAAGAGGTTACGAAAGTAAATCTTTATAGCAATTCTAATAATAGCCTGAAAGTTGAGTGTCTATTTATTTACGAGCGTGAGAGTTGAGTGTCCATTGTGTTGCGAGCGTACAGTTGAGTGTCTGTTCAGTAATCATCAGAGCCTGATGAGTTAAATGTGCGTTCAGTTGATTCGGATGAATTGAGTGTCTGATAAGAGCCTGATCAGTTGAGTATCTGTTTAGTTGAGGGCTTGATGAGTTGAATGTTCGAGCAATTGCGAGCCTGAGAATTGAGTGTCCGTTTAATTGAGAGCCTGGTGAGTGTTTTTTCAGTTCAGAGCCAGACGAGTTAAATGTCTGTTCAATTGAGAGCCTGATGAGTTGAATGTCGGTTCAATTGAGAGCCTGATGAGTTGAATGTCGCATCAATTGAGAGCCTGATGAGTTGAATGTCTCATCAATTGAGAGCCTGATGAGTTGAATGTCGCATCAATTGAGAGCCTGATGAGTTGAATGTCTCATCAATTGAGAGCCTGATGAGTTGAATGTCTGATCAATTGAGAGCCTGATGAGTTGAATGTCGCATCAATTGAGAGCCTGATGAGTTGAATGTCTGATCAATTGAGAGCCTGATGAGTTGAATGTCTCATCAATTGAGAGCCTGATGAGTTGAATGTCTCATCAATTGAGAGCCTGGTGAGTTGAATGTCTCATCAATTGAGAGCCTGGTGAGTTGAATGTCTGATCAATTGAGAGCCTGATGACTTGAATGTCGCATCAATTGAGAGCCTGATGAGTTGAATGTCTCATCAATTGAGAGCCTGATGAGTTGAATGTCTCATCAATTGAGAGCCTGGTGAGTTGAATGTCTCATCAATTGAGAGCCTTATGAGTTGAATGTCTCATCAATTGAGAGCCTGATGAGTTGAATGTCTCATCAATTGAGAGCCTGATGAGTTGAATGTCTGATCAATTGAGAGCCTGGTGAGTTGAATGTCTCATTAATTGAGAGCCTGATGAGTTGAATGTCTCATCAATTGAGAGCCTGATGAGTTGAATGTCTGATCAATTGAGAGCCTGATGAGTTGAATGTCTCTTCAATTAAGAGCGTGATGAGTTGAATGTCTTATCAATTGAGAACCTGGTGAGTTGAATGTCTCATCAATTGAGAGCCTGATGAGTTGAATGTCTCATCAATTGAGAGCCTGATGAGTTGAATGTCTCATCAATTGAGAGCCTGATGAGTTGATAGTCTCATCAATCGAGAGCCTGATGAGTTGATAGTCTCATCAATTGAGAGCCTGATGAGTTGATAGTCTCATCAATTGAGAGCCTAATGAGTTGAATGTCTCATCAATTGAGAGCCTGAGAATTGAGTGTCCGTTTAGTTAAGAGCCTGACGAGCTGAGTGTCTGCTTAGTTCTGAGCCTGATGAGATGAAAGGCTGTTCAGTTGAGTGCCTGATGTGTCGAGTGTCTGTTCAGTTGCGAGACTGACGAGTTGAGTGTCTGTACCGCTATCCTGTTGCGAGTGGTTTATATGAAATATGCAGTGAACTACTTGCGTATCTCAACGTCCCTTACATAAAACATCGAAACTCATGTTACGTACTTTACAGTTCTATAATAGATTACGTTTCTATGATAGAGTATGACATTATTACTTAAATACATAACATTAACTTTGCTATATTTAAAAATAATAATAATGTAAGCACTTTGATTATGATATACACATTTGCATGTTACATCTGTTTTTTTATTAGCTTTTTACGAACACATTTGAGAGATTCATTGTTATGAGATACATGAGGCGTTGTTTTACTACCTCGCCGAGGTAACTAGTTTACTCTGTAGAAATAGTTCAGCCTGTATATGAATTTTTCTTGGAATTTAGACTTTGTTTGGATGATTTACGTGAGGAACGTCGATGAGAATCTATACGTAAAACTGGAATCCGCCTACCTAGACGCGACCTAGATATTAAAATTTAAAAAATTACCTCTTTACACAGCGCAGTGCGTCCCGAACAACGTCTAGCGGCCGCGTCTCGCGGCAACGCGCAGTACGATGTTCCGAGACGTTTACACGTTGTCAGATCTGTCGACAACAGATAATAATTATGAAGAGTTAATATTTTATACATACATATATACAAGAATTGCTCCTTTAATAGTTCATAGTCCATGACCGAATGAAGCTCGGAGTTATTTTTAGGATTATATTTTTCCAGGGCTGTAAGTATTAAAATAAAATAAGTAAACAAAAAGGTCCGGACTCCAGGGTCTTTAAGATTGTAATTAAAAACAATAAATAAATATTTCTGGCTAAACACACGGCCATGTAGTCCCAAACTAAGCAAAGCTTGTCCTATGGGGTAACACATAACTGATATTATACTTAAATACATTTTTATAGGCCAAATCCTCCTTCCGTCTAGGACGGACGAGAGAGGGTCGTGCTCCTGTAGTGGAGACTAAAATGAACCTGATGATGATGAATTTTCGTGCCCGAAAAATTACGAGCCCTTAGTTCGTCCCTGACTACAGGTGTGTGTATGTCCCCCCCCCCCCCCCTCACCTATGTCGAGAGCGGCGTCTCCCTGCGGCCGCTCGTGCCGCAGCTGCGCGCCCAGCGCGCCCACGGGCTCGTACCGCAGCTGCTTGTCCGCGAGCGCGCCGCGCGCGTACCCGAGCAGCGCGCCGCCCCCGCCCCCGCCGCCGCCCGCGCTCGCGAACCCCGCCGGGGGAGCGCTCGAGTTGTAGCCTGTACACAAACAATAACAAACATCAACACCCTATAAATAGTCCGCTCAAATTACACCAACAAATAAGAGTAAAGCTACATAAATTCCCACCAAGCAAGAACATTGGTGAAATCGTTCAAAATATAATTATAAATAAATTTTGAAAGTTCCCCATATTTCCTCTGTATGGAAAAAATATTATTCGAGTTCATAGGTCAAAAAAATGAGTTTTCGCGATTTTCAGCAAAACGGTACGTTTTATCATAAATATACTTCAGACAAAAATTGTAGATCATAAAATTATCTATAAAAATATATAAATACTTTTTTCCTACGAGCCACCGTTTCTGATATAACGATTCAAAAATTTGTAAAAGTTGTAGTTGCTGGTTGGCAGCGGGGGTGGCAGCGCGCGAGCGATATTTTATGTCGCGAGCGTTAATATGGCTACGGTAACCGCTTCACATCAGATGGGCCGTATGCTTGTCGGCCATCCTGTGGTATATTCCTCCCGTAAGTCCGAGATAACTCACTCAAATGTGCCGGTGCATTAGTGGGCGTGTGCGGCGGTGACGACAGTCCCACGAAGTCTTGAAGCCATTTCTGAAGCTCCGGATGCCTGCAGAGGAACGGGCTGGTCACGCAGAGCAGCTCCGACGATGAGATGATCTCGTTCGTGAACAGGAGCAGACATCTGTTGGAGACGGTGACTAAATTAGTCGTCGTCGTAAACCTTTATTCATCCCACTGTTGGGATTTCATGAAAATCGGTCAAGCCGTTTCGGAGGAGTATGGTAAATAACACTGTGACACGAGAATTTTATATATTAGATATTAACATTAAGTCCGCCTATTGTACCCGTTTATTGTATATTATTAAAATTAAAAAAAAAAATACCCTCTAATAAAATCAAAGTCAAAATTCTTTATTCTGTGGGCCCTCGCGGGCACTTAGACACGTCTTTTACAATTGGGTATATTTTTGCATCTACCAGCATTTCGGAATGACCATTGACGAGAAGAAATGCCGAAAGAAACTGTCAATATATGTCTTTTTTTAAATCGCCATACAATATTATCATAATACAATAAAAAACATGGTATTCAACCAAAATAAGAGAAAAAAAAAATTAAGTAAAATAAAATAGTAAAAAAATATAAAAAATCATAGTATAGAGTGTATATACATATTGTATAAAAGTCTAAATATGTATATCCACAATACTACTTGTAAAGATATTCATTGTGACCTTATAATGAAAGTTGTATGTAAGTAATTCCAAAATCATGTGACTTACCTCAGGAAGTTTTCATACACATGTTGTGACCGAAGCGCCTTCCTGGCGCGGTCGAAGAAGTTGAACTCGTGCACGGTGGCCAGCTTGGAGGCTTCGGCGTAGGACACGTCGCGTACTGTCGCCCCGCTCAGAGACGACAGGCGGGACTTCTTCGGGGGAGGACCCACGGCTGGGGGGGGGGGGATGTTTATAATAGACCACACGAGTATTCTAAGACCTAATTATGTGCAGTTTCATACACTACTTTATGTAATCTCATGAAATATATTATAATAATATTTTAAATACAACCATGAAGTTAATTTAACGAGTAGTGCGCATGCGCGACGCGCCGCGCGGCACCGCGTTCACAGAGTATGTAGAAAAATTAGCAAAGTTGCAATGTATTTGTATTGCAACATGTATAAAATACCTGTATCCAGGGCTGAAGCAGTATCGTAATGGAAAAAAAGTTATTTTACAATACAGTTGTCCATACGACAACTGTATTGTAAAATAACTTTTTACATTTATTTTGATAGCTTGTGCGTAAAGACTGTCCTTAAGATACTGTGTTTAGTTTTTTAATGTGTAAATTTCAGTATGAGAGTAGATAAAATATTTTTAAAATTGATAAACTCAGATCTGAACCGGCTCAAAGATTCAGATCGCATCACCTTGAGCTATAAAATCGTAGCTCAGTTGTAAAATAAACAGCTCGCGGCTAAAATGGACGCTGTTATGCATAATTCTGCAGAATATTTTTTTTGATTTGATTTGAATAGATCCAACCGACAAATTTGCCAAATTGAGATATATACATAGCGAGAAACTTCAAATCGAGTTTTATACATTCGCAACAGATTCTAGTAGTTTGATGACATATGCTTCTCAAAACTTATACTGCGTAATGTTTTTATCCAAATTAAACTATATAGATTTAAATTAAAAATAACAAAATGTCGGTTGCATCTATTATATTATATTAAATAAATAAATATTCCTGGACAAATTACACACAGCCGTCTACTAGTCCTAAACTAAGCAAAGCTTGTACTATGATAACTAAATAACTGATATATATATACTTAAATGCTTTTTTTTGTAAATACATACATATAATACATAGAAAACACCCAGACCAAGACAAACAGACATGTTCATGCACACAAATATTTGTCTTGTGCGGGAATCGAACCCGCGACCTCGGAGTTAAAGTGGCCATAGCTAACCATTCGACCACCGAGCTCGTCTAAGAAGATTAGTTGACGGCGCACTATGTCTTATTATTTTTTATTTTATATTAGCTCAGCATATTGTCTCCGCTTCGCCTGATGGTAAGCGATAAGAGGAGCCCCAATCGCATCGGCAACGGACAAGAGACCTTGATGTCTTGTCAGTTGACGCTGCCATGCTGGCCTACAAGATGCTTCTTCACGCTTCTCTTCTTCACGTTGTTTACCACCCAACATTGTATAAAAAAAATGTGAGTAATACTTACGTAACGAACTAGTTGACGTAAAGCTTGGCGACCTCTTCAGATGGTGGTGAACAGTCGGGGGCGTCGCCACTGTGCTCGACACGGCGCTCGTGTGTTTTGGAAGCTAAAAGAAAATATAACACATTATTATTATTTTTACTATGTCAAAAGGCTTACTATTGTATCTCAGATTACATAAATGATAAAAGTATTCGGAAATGGTATGTTTAGGCGCGTGGCAGAGTCTGGCGCGACCGAGAAATCTCATGGGTAAATTTAAGAAATATATAAAAACTAGACTATGTTAAAAGGCTTACTATTGTATCTCAGATTACATAAATGATAAGAGTATTTGGAAATTAATTGCTCTTGTTATGTTATGTTAATCATTGTATTTGTATTTAATGTAACGATATTGGCAATTAAAAGAGTCGGCCTCGAGTTTCTTGCCAGTTCTTCTCAAGAAGACCCGTCGCCGGAACTGGCACTTAAATTCACTTTCACATTCAAGATAGTTTAAAACAATACACTATTTGTGCTATGAGGCAATAAAAAAATAATTATGAAAATTTGTGAGTACCTAGTACGGTATATACGTGGCAAGCATACCTGAGCGTGGTGTATCGTATGATGGGCGTGCGGCGGCGACGCGGCCGGAGCAGCTACGAACCTCTCAGCTTCTGGTTCAGCGCGCTGACAAACAAAAATATCCTAATTAATAACGTAACTTAGATTTAAATTTATTAATATTAAATTTATTATGCCCATGAAATTGTTTGCTTTCCTAAAGTATTATTATATAATACAGAATGATTTTGCAATAAGTACATATCCATAGATATATATACACAGAATCTAGTCCCAAATTAATCAAAGGTTGTTCTAAAAGGTACTAAGTAAGAGACAACCATACACAAGGGCGTCGCCAGCCGATGGCCCAAGGAGGGGCAAGTTGATATGGAAAATGAGAAAAGTATGAATTGTAGGTAAAGTCAAGAGCTCATGAAGCTTCTCACTTACATCTACAGCGATTGTAATAATAATGGTACAGAGCCCAACGTATAAAGCTTCACGAGAGACGAGAGACTTTATACAATAAATAAAACGAATCTCGGGGGGGGGGGGGGGGGCTGCCTCTCCTGCTCCCTCTTGGCGACGCCCTTGACCATACATAGTTTTTGACGTTTATAAATCAATGAACGTCGGCTGCACGCACGAAAAAGCATGACTCATTGTCACGTTCCGCCTGAGCCGAGCGTGCAAGCGAGAGTGCGGAACAAGCGATATAGAGGCACGATAGGTCTAAGCGTTCCACTTGTGACGCATCTATCTCTCTTCCACTCCATCGGCCAATGTTTTCTTATGACATTATCACATAAAATTATCGTCCGTAAAACTACTTTACAAACAACCTTTTTTTTTTTATAAATACATAACATTATACATAGAAAACAGCCAGACCAACACAAACAGTGTTATTATTAGTTAGGGGTGTATGTGGTTTATAAACATCTTTGAACCAAAGCCAACTTCACCTGCACGTGGTGCACCCTGCTGACTGACAAACGAAGCTCTGGCGAAAAGAGAGGTAGGGAGCGTATATGTAAGCTACCCGATTGGGGAATGTACCTCCCCCTCACAGAATACCGCGGCCAAATAACAATTTCTTTGAGGGTTGTTGTGTTCCTGCGAGTGAGCGAGGTCACCAGAAAAGGAGATACTGCGTTGGCAGCGGGGGTGGCGGCGCGCAAGTGATACATTATATTGCGTGCGTTAATACGGCTACGGTAACCGCTTTACAAAAAAAAAAAATCGTCAAATGTTTTTCTTTTGCGGGGATTGAACAAGCAATCAACACTCCTCCAATGTTACGACCGTATGGCGAAATGTCACAGCAACAGCCGGCTTGACACGCTGCCATATTTCACTTCATAAAAAATATACAGAAAAATAAAGTACAGTACACACCTGTGGCGGCGGCAGCAGCGGAGGACTGCGTGTGTGTGGATAGTGCGTCGGTTTGGTAACCGCCTTAGCATCCGGAAGAAATTGACCAAACTCCGCCAGCAAGTCATCTTGGTTCTCGAACAATTTGGCTACCTGTACAAGAAATATCATCATCATCATCAGGTGCATTTTAGTCTCCACTACAGGAGCACGACCCTCTCTCGTCCGTCCTAGACGGAAGGAGGATTTGACCTACACTCCCCACGCTGGCCAGACGGGTTGGGGAGGCCTGATCGATATTTGATAATGTATTTTTACATTATATATCATAATATGTACAAAATGATAATAATATTTTAAACTACATCTTCTTACGTTTATGTATGTTTTTTCATTTTTATGTTACGTCTCCATATTATATAATTATTTATTTTCTATGCCGCCAATTCACAATTTCCTTTCAGGGACTCAAAGATTGACTAGAAGAGATCCCTTATAGGGATAAGTCCGGCCTTGTACACTGTCTTATTACTAGTAATATTTAATGCAATAAATATTTTACGAACAAACAATACGTACATACTTATTTATATTAACAGTGAACGAAATAGGTAACCTATATTTTAGTACTTGCGATACGTTAAATATAAATAAATAAATATTGTCAGACAAATTGCACAGCGCCATCTATCCCCAAAATAAGCGACGCTTGTGTTTTGTGTACTAGACAACTGATAAATATACGTAAATACATTTTTTTTTGTAAATACATACTTATGATACATAGAAAACACCCAGACCAAGACAAACAGACCTGTTCATGCACACAAATGTTTGTCCTGTGCGGGAATCGAACCCACGAGCGTTGGTGTCGTAGCCGCGTTATTGACCGATACTCCACCAAGCTCGTCTACGTTGCAATAATATGAACATTCCCGGGATTCCACTATAAATGTTCGAGGTCTAGAAACTAAAACAAAATTAGTATAAAACGTGTCCATACCTGGGAATACACCTCCTGTTCGGTTTGTTGTTTAGCCTGTGGCTCCTTGACATCACGGTGGCCCCTTTGGTACGCGTGAAGTATCTCCAGGAAGCGCTTGTACTTATCCGGTTGGCGGGAAAATCGGGACTGGCGGACAGACATTTCAATTAGTATATATTGTTAAGCTAAACAACATGAGTATACTACTAATAACCCATAAATAAATTAATTCCAAACTAAGCAAAGCATGTCCTGTGGTTACTAGATAACTGATATAATACTTAAATACATTTTTTTTGTAAATACGTACATATAATACATAGTAAACACCCAGACCAAGACAAACAGACATGTTCACGCACACAAATATTTGTCTTATGCGGGAATCGAACCCGTGACCTCGGAGTCAAAGTGGCCATTGCCAACCATTCTATTACCGAGATTCGCCATTAATTAATTATTATCAATTATTATTGCTAGCAAAATAACATTCTTAGTTTGTTTAATTTTCTGTCACATTTCGTTATAATCCCACTTACATTAAACTTTGAAGTTTCATATTGTGTTACGAGAATACCAAATGTGACATTTGTGAGATCGAGACTGGATCGAAACTGAATTTTTACGACATTTTAATTACGAGAATTGGCCATCTGATATTCAGATCTTGTTGTAACGTTTTGGTATAATATTTATTTATTTATTTATCCACATACACAATAGTCTTTACAGGCCTTTCAGCCCAATGCGACAATATACAAATATATAAAATCCGTGATGCATGTCAGTTCAGCTTCACTTGACTAGGCATCTTATGTTTTTAATACCTTATTTGCTATATTGCTATTATCCCTCACATCAAATCCAAGTAACAAGTTCCCCAATAGTGTTAGAAACTTAAAATCCGTGGTGCATGGCAGTTAAACTTCACTTGACTAGCCATCTCTTTAGGCTTTTAATGCCTTATTTGCCATATTGCTGTCTCTCACATTGCTAAGAGGGGAAGTCAAATTCCAAAAGCTTCCAACTCCTACTAATTTCTTCTGATTAAATTTGTTGTGAGTTCCAAGGCAGCCGTAGTTTTACCCCCGAGACTGCAATGGGCTTCACTGTCCATTGTCTTTTTTGGTGGTCGCCGCTGTTAATCCTGGCTACACAGGAGACACAGTGGTGGGAATGTGTGGTCCCCGTCCCTATAATATATAAAATATCTCACCTTGATCTTATTAACGTATTCAATTGCGTGGTTGAATTCGACGGGCTGTCCGGGCGGCGCGGATGCTGGATGCGTGCCACCACCGGCTCCCTGTTGCACCGTACCTGAACATAACAACAACGGTATAAATCATATGCAAAGTTATATTGTCAGACAAATTTTAATTACACAGCGCCATCTAGCCCCAAAGTAAGCGAAGCTTGTGTTATGGGTACTAGACAACTGATAAACATACGTAAATACATTTTTTTTTTGTAAATACATACTTATGATACATAGAAAACACCCAGACCAAGACAAACAGACATGTTCATGCACACAAATGTTTGTCCTGTGTGGGAATCGAACCCACGAGCGTTGGTGTCGAAGCCGCGTCATTGACCGCTACGCCACCGAGCTCGTCGAAAGTAGAAAAAGGAAGTTATATGTATTCAGTCATCAACATAAGACAGGATGGAAGTCGCTATTTTTATATACTTTAATATTAACATTTAGCGCGAACAATTTTTATTTTATATTTATTTGGGGTGTAAGTGGTTCATCGACTTCTTTGAACAAAAGCCATCTTCACCTGCACACGCGGTGCACCCTGCTAACTGACAAACGAAGCTCTGGCGAAAAGAGAGGTAGGGAGCGTAATTTGTAAGCTACCCAGCTGGGGAATGTACCTCTACCTCACAGAATACTGCAGCCAAATATAAATTCCCTTGAGGGTTGTTGTGTTCCTGCGAGTGAGTGAGCTCACCAGAAAGGAAGGAGATGCTGCGTTGGCAGCGGATGTGGCGGCGCGCGAGTGATACTTTATCTTGCGTGCGTTAATATGGCTACGGCAGCTGCTTCACATCAGGCGGGCCGTATGTATGTCTGCCACCCGACGTAGTATAAAAAAAAACGAGAGGGTCGTGCTCCTGTAGTGGAGACTAAAATGACCTGATGATGAATGAATGATCCATTGTGACTCTTACCAGGATTGTGATGGATAGCGGCAGCTTCAATCTGCTGATGAGCTTGGGAGATATGATGCAACGTGTTCGCAGGCGGAGCGCTGACCGACAGATTGTGAACGATCGCGCTGCTTACAGACCTGTGAACGAATGATACGGTTAGAAACTGTCGGTAAAAAGGTAGGTTGTGTGTTTAACTTGTATAATAATCAGAACTCTAATAGAGCAGCCGCTTGTTATTATCATTTTTGGCTCAAACGGTAATTAATTTCATCATTATAAATATTTTGAAAAATTGAAAAATTCACCTCCCGCCCTCTTTTGAACCCACGACCTCTCGATGACCGGTCGAATGCTCTTCCAATTGAGCTACCAGGAAGGTTTGTGTTGGTGCCGAATTTTTGCATTTTTTATTTTTACTGCGTGAGTCCTAGGTGGGATTTGAACCCACAACCTCTCGATGACCGGTCGAGTGCTCTTCCAACTGAGCTACCAGGAAGGTTTGTGTTGGTGCCAAATTTTGCATTTTATATTTTTACTGCTTGAGTCCTAGGTGGGATTTGAACCCACGACCTCTCGATGACCGGTCGAGTGCTCTTCCAACTGAGCTACCAGGAAGAGGTTTGTGTTGGTGCCAAATTTTTGCATTTTATATTTTTACTGCGTGAGTCCTAGGTGGGATTTGAACCCACGACCTCTCGATGACCGGTCGAGTGCTCTTCCAACTGAGCTACCAGGAAGGTTTGTGTTGGTGCAGAATATTTGCATTTTATATTTTTACTGCGTGAGTCATAGTGTGGCAAGTTGGCCAAGACAACAATTTAAATAATAATTTAATTTCATCATGATAAAAAAATTAGTTGTCTCTAAAGTCGGTTTACGGACGATAATTTTACGTTATACGGATACCCGATATCCATTATTCATTCTGAATCTGAAATACTATTTGATAAAGCAAATTGCTTACCTGCTTGCGGCGCGGCTAGCAACAATATCCAATGGCGAGGGAGATCGCTTGACAACAGGCGGGCCGTATCCTTGCTTTCCGGATCTGCGAAAAAAATAAAAAAATATTAGCATGTGTAAAAAAAAATTCTACAGAAAATAAGAAATAATTAATGCGGAGAGCTCGATGGCACCGGTCCGCGTGTCAGTCTATTCAAACACACAAGTTAAGCAACGTTGAACGTAGTCTCCCCTTCAATCAAAGTTTTAGAGCGTACTACCATACATACATGGACACATGCATACATAGCAATTGTGTCCAAAGTGCGGCTCGTAATCAATATTTTTTTCACCTCACTAGCTCGTAAAAGCTCTGTTTATCATTCGAAATCTGCGTGGAATTATCCGCTAGCGTGGAGTGTTTTTAAAATTCGAATATTTTTATTCAATAAAGGTTTCGTACAATAAATTACATATATATAGAACCTCATTGGTTTCGTAATAGTTTATATTCTCTGCAGCCAGTCCATTGATGATTATTTATTAAAACTGTTTTTCTTGCACCTAACATTTTCCTCGCTTTAGTGAGGTGAAAAGTTGTGTGTTGCGCTCGGCAGCAAAGTTATTTAGCGTCTCGTACCTTTGAAACCCTCGCTACGCTCAGGATTCTATATTTGAACCACTCGCTTCGCTCGGGGCTCAATCCTAGAATCCTTCGCTTGCTCAGGTTTCAATACAAGGTACTCGCGCCAAAAATTAACTTTGCAGCCTTGCATAACAAATAACTATTTCCTTATTAGTCTACTAGCATTTCTGAATTTGACTGTGTTCAGGGGCGCCGACTCCGTGGGTGCTCGGGGGCTCGAGCACCCATGAGAAATAAACAGTGGGTGCCGAGCATCCCTGAGAATAGACATCAAGAAACAGATCAGTAATGGCCTTTTAGGGATGGGCGCTTTTTCATTACCCGACGACCCGTTTAGCACAGTGGTTTAGAGCACCGGTTGAGACGCAAAGGTGGCGGGTTCGATTCCCGCACCAACACAAATGTTTGCTGATGAAAAAGATATTTGTGTTGGGTCTGGGTGTTTGTGGGTCTCACACTTCGTTTTTTTCGAGTCATCAAATGAGCATGAGCACCCGTGACGTTTTCTAAAAGCCAGCGCCCCTGACTGTGTCCTTGACTGTACTTCAAAGATAGTAAAATTAATGTTGATACTGTTGATTATGTCACTTGGTGGAACATTATTGTCATAATGTTATAATAAAAAATGAGAAATTAGTTCGGGATCGCTCAAACTCACGCAGATGGGCGCGCATCATTTTATGTACGTTTTAGTTAAATTTAAAACGTGTGGTCGATTACTATATGTGAGTAATAGTATTTTTTCTTTTTGTATTGCCACCCCTAAAAACATTTAATTATAAATATAACCGCTTGTATAACATTATTTATATTCTACGTCATTGCTAAGTCTCAAATCAATCAAGTTCAATGTTCTATTTGTTATTTGCAGGAGAAGGTTTTTATGAAAGAAAAAAATAAGAAAGTTGCGCGGAAAATTAGAAAATTTAAGAAAACTGAACGACCATGTTAACTTTTCTAATGCAACTTTATGTCGTTTGACAGAACTGTCAGTCATTTGACAGATTGCGCGAAACCAAATCGAATTCAATATTCATTGTTAGGAAGACGTTAACTTTTCTAATGTAACTTTATGTCATTTGACAGGACTGTCAGTCATTTGACAGACTGCGAGAAACCAATTCGAATTCAATATTCATTGTCAAGAAGACAGGACAACGTCTGTTTGGTCAGCTAGTTATCCATAAATAATGTTTATGAATCAATAATGTTGCGAACTATTACTTCTTTTAATCATAATTTATCATAATTTTGGGGTGTAAGAGGTTCATTGCACGCGGTGCACCCTGCTGACTGACAAACGAAGCTGGCGAAAAGAGAGTTAGGGAGCGTAATTGTAAGCTACCCGGCTGGGGAATGTACCTCCACCTCACAGAATACCGCAGCCAAATGGCAATTCCCTTGAGGGTTGCGAGTGAGTGAGGTCACCAGAAGGGAAGGAGATGCTGCGCTGGCAGCGGGGGTGGCGGCGCGCGAGCGAAATTTTATGTTGCGAGCGTTAATATGGCTACGATAACCGCTTCACATTAGGCGACCGTATGCTTGTCTGCCACCCGACGTAATCAACATCTTTACACCTTATATAGCACTCTTCCGATGAATTGAGCTAACATATCAATTTATTTTGCCGTGGATACGTCTTCAAAATTGCTTCCATAGGGAGACAATTAAAAAAAAACCGGACAAGTGCGAGTCGAACTCGCCCACCGAGGGTTCCGTGCGTAAGATCATTATACAATTTTCATTATAAATTAGAAATAAAGCGTCGGAAAGAATAAATAAAATATACAGGGAGCTTTTGATTTATCTGCCAGGATTGAAAAGGGTAGTAGTATTACATATGCCGATTTCGATAGTAAATGAAATTTGTGCCCCACTTGTTATTTTTTTTCTCTTAGGAAATAAAATCGCATCATGAAAAGATTAGTTTACTTTGTATGAACCATCCCTCTGTGTCGCAGTCTAGACGGCGTGGTCAATGCGCTCGGGTATGACCCGTGCCGAAAGGCTACGTCACGAGTTGCCAAACGCTTTCCGAATACGGTGATAACCGCGGTAAAGTCAAAGTTTACTCAAACGTTGGGCCGCCCTTTGTAAACGCCGCTGCTTCGCAGCGATGTCTGTCGCTTGATCTCATGCCGCCCGCCCCCGCACGGGCGGCGCGGCAACAGCGCTCGCGCCGCGAGAAAGAAGGAAGAAAGGATCCAAGGAAACGAAAACAGTGTTAACCGTGATTCGTCCGTGTGTTGACCTAATCATGCCTATACGCCGCAGTTTTACGAAATGTACAAATTTCTCGAAATGGTATGGTATGGTTTCTTGTCGCGAGTGTAAATGCGCACGCAGAATATCTGTACGAAATTCAGTACAGATAGACCTCGATCAGTTACAGAAAGCGGTAGTGGACTTTTTCCGCAGACATTCCATGGCAAAAAAGTGGTAAAACATGTATGTAGACGTGGATAAATTAGTGGCTAATTGTGATTTTGTGTAAATAATTTGAATGAGCTTTTAAACACGCTAAGTTATTGTAGAACATGTTATGTGACTGCGTTATTTTTGAAAACTAACATCGTAACTAAGTGTTTTTATGATGTTTCCATAAACAAACACATACATTATTCGACGAGCTCGGTGGCGTAGCGGTCAATGACGCGGCTTCGACACCAACGCTCGTGGGGTTGATTCCCACATAGGACAAACATTTGTGTGCATGAACATGTCTGTTTGTCTTGGTCTGGGTATTTTCTATGTATCATAAGTATGTATTTACAAAAAAAAAAACTGTATTTACGTATGTTTATCAGTTGTCTAGTACCCATAACACAAGCTTCGCTTACTTTGGGGCTAGATGGCGCTGTGTAATTTGTCTGACAATATTTATTATTTATTTATTATGATATTAATTTGACAGTTCAAAACCTGTGATAATAAGTGTGATGAAAAGTTCAATGACCTTGATAAGGACAATCATCTGCCCTCCTGTAAGTGTATGTTATTATTACCTATCAGTTTTACATTTGATTACATTTTTTTTACCTATCCTATTTTGATTACAACTCATTTTAAAGGAAATATGCAATTGGGACGACGCTACCTACGTACAGCTGTTATTGTTATTATCGACTTCATCTGATAGCGCGGAATGTATTAAGCACTATGAAACCAGTTCATTGACTACGTTATTTATTTTTTCAAAGCTTATTATTGATATTGGGACGCCATATTTCTTCACTAACGTAACAAGTAGGCTTAATACTATCTGCCATTAAATTCCTGGCTAATACAAAAAAAGCACCTTATATTTTGCAATGTGCACATCAAGCCGTTTCATATGATACTCCATTTGAACTAGTAGCTTCAATTTGAAATTTCGACCCCTTATAAAAATATATGTATTATCTATTTTTTAAGATTTAATTACAAATGTATAGTTTTGAGATTTATTCTTGTACTTGTAGACTATAAAGATGTTACTTGCCAAATTTCATATTTCTAGGTCAACGGGAAGTACCCTATGAGTTTTGATTCCTTTGACAATGTGTCGAAATATGCGTTTTTTGCTAAATTGACTGAACTGATTTCTTTATAACTTCATGGGACCGTAGACCTGAGTATACAGTTAAAATTTCAGCTTGATACCTCCACGCATTCTCGACATAGAGGGTTTTGACAGACAGACCAACAAAGTGATCTTATAAGGGTTCCGTTTTTCCTTCTGAGGTACGGAACCCTAAAAACGAATGATAACAAAATCGAGGGATACAATTTGGTGTTGCAGCTACATAATATAATCTATCATCGGCATCGAAAATTCAATCACACCACTGGATAGATGAAGGATCAAAATATTTATTACGCTAAATAAGGACTATTGAACAATGCGTGCGGGGGAGGGGGAAGCGCTGCCATTTTGAGATAATTTTAGTGCATATGAGATAATTTTAGTGCATTCAAGTACAACTCACGGCCGTGTCTATGACACACGAACACTCCATTTTTTTTTAATATACTACGTCGAGTGGCAGACGAGTATACGGCCTAATATCAGGCTACTAAATGTTTGACATTATATAAATTTTATAAAAAATATTTTTTTTTGATTTCCTGGTCACTAATTGTTTTTATTCCATAAATGACATTTTCAATTATAAATTCTAAAATTATGACATGTTTATAAGTACTTAATATTCAATTTACAATGTAAAATGTTAATTTAAATATATAACTTTGTTTTTCATATTTTTATATAAATATTCACATGCCATTTTGGTGGAATATGCTGAGGACCCTACAATTTATAACGCCTTATTGTTAACCATATTCTGTGAATAAAGTATAATTCATTCATTCATACGACAGCTAATCTCAGATTGAACGTTATTTGATTCTAAATATCAGAAGCGTAAATAGCAAAATTTATGACTGTATAATTCATATTCCTTATTTAATCTAGCTAGCTCAACATGTTCCATTATCATATCGGACTCTGTTCCACGGATGAATCGATGTATTTATAAAATGAATGACGTGCTCGGTGGTCGAATGGTTAGCACTTTGACTTCGAGGTTGCGGGAGATACGTCACAAGCCGAACGCTTATGCCGATCGTGCCTCTCTATCGCTTGTTCCGCGCTCTCGCTTGCACGCTCGGTTCAGGCGGAACGTGACAATGAGTCATGCCTTTTCGTGCGTGCAGCCGGCGTGCATAGATTTATAAGTCGATAGCACGTTAAAAAAATCTGATTGACGTTCATTCACAGCCTTTCTAGATATTATCTGTTGCCATAATTCACGATCCTGTCTGATTATGTAATCAACGCATTCAGACTTGATAACATATGCAAAAGTAAACAAAACGTCATAACCGTGAATTTATATTATTAAATAAATAAATAACTATAAAAAAGACGAATTATATACCTACTGCCATCTAGTCCCAAATTAAGCAATGATTATATAAACTATGAGCACTAGATAACTGATACAATGTACATAAATTCATATATTTCATAATAAAAAATAAAAATTCCTGTACAAATTACAAACTGCCATCTAGTCTAAACAAAGCTATGGGTACCAGATAACTGATATAATACTTAAATATGTATTTTTTAAAAAACATAGACATAAAACACCTAGACCAAGACTAACAAACAGACAAACATGTTCATGCACACAAATATTTGTCGTGTGCGGGGATCGAACCCGCGAGCCAAGAATCAAACTGGACATTGCTAGCAATTCGACCACTGAGCACGTCATACTGACTTTCCGATTTTACAATATAAGCACACTCCGGACACTCCATACAAATGCCGCGTCGTTTACTACTACATAAACAATGGCGTCCGTGCAGAGCGCGAATGAGCGTGTGTGCGTGCGGCGCCATACAAACTGTTCCTGATTTGCCTCAGAAGGGAGGTGAGGTCGACACGAGAGAGCGGCAGGGAGTGGCCATACTGTACGTAGTACTATTACTTATACTGTGTTATAAGTAAAGATTAGTAAGAATGAATATGATAGCATTATTAAAACACAACGTACAAACAATAGTACTTTTGTCTTATCAAGCGCTCAATAAAGTGCTTGATTCAAGCAACAATCGCGCTCGACTGCCAAACGTCTCAACAATAGACCGGCCAAGTTCGTCCAAAAACCGCAACTTAAAAATACACCGCTGACCTATTTATCTTGTACGAAAATAAACGAGCAGCGGGTGAATGACCTCGATCAGCTGTGGATGTGTTTTGTCCCTTTCGCACGGTACGTCGATCGCATAATAATGAGCGGGATAGTTTAAGACGATGTATGACGATACTACTCATGTATATACTACTCGTACACCTTGTAAGGGCTCTTTCATACAGCGATGCGTTTTACAGTTCCGTTTTATTGTATATGGTTTTTTAACTACTAAATAACATTTCTTTTCCATTAAAAAAAAACCGGACAAGTGCGAGTCGGACTCGCCCACCGAGGGTTTCGTATGTAGGATCATTATAAATTATTATAAATTTTATAGTTTTCATTATAAATAAGAATTAATGCGTCGGAAAAAATAAATTAAATACGAGTATATTTTGAAATGTGAAATTTCGACTCCTTATAAAAAAATATGGACACCCTATTTTTTAAGATTTAATTACAAATGAATAGTTTTGAGATTTATTCTTGTACTTGTAGTCTATAACGATATTACTTGCCCAATTTCATAGTTCTAGGTCGACCCTATGAGTTTTGATTCCCTTGAGAATATGTCGAAACATGCGTTAAATGCGTTAAGGAAATTACTGATTTTAAAAAGAAATTCCATGCTCTGTTAGTTGATAAATGCTACTATAGCGTTAGTGATTATCAGAATGACAGAACTCTGTATAGTGCATGATTAGTGTTTGGTTAAAGTTAATAATTATTGTATGCCTAAGTGGTGGAACACAGATAGGATCGATATAAACTTGTAACATCTGTAAAACCTGTTGTTCACAATAAAGACAATTTGTTTGTTTGTCGTTTTTTGCTGAATAAACGGACGTATCTTTTCTAACGTCAACAGTTTGATTTTTTTTACAACTTCATGGGAGCGTAGACCTGAGTATACAGTTCAAATTTCAGCTTAATACCTCAACGCGTTGGCGACATAGAGGTTCTTGACAGACAGACAGACGCATAACAAAGTGATCTTAAGGTTTTTCCTTTTGAGGTACGGAACCCTAATAAAGAATCAACAAAATTATTTCACCTAGAAAAAACTTCTGATGAAAATACAGTCAAATTAAGAAAGGTTAAAAGTGTAAGACCCAATGGCTGAACAAAGATTTAGTTAATCTCGGCATTTCATCAATTGTAGCAACTTCGATCGTAGCCTATACATGGATGGGTTTACCTCTAGTTTCTCCATGCTGCGGATGGTACTTTAAGCAATCACTTCTGGCTGCTGTCAGTGAAGACAGTAGCCCGTTAGGCGACTTGAAAATACTGGAAAACCTGCAGTTGAGCAGCGTGGTGGAGTACGCTCTAAACCTCTTCGATTGAGGGGAGACCCGAATCGCAGCAGTAAAGGTTGATGCCGATGAATCTTGGCATTTGCATCTCTTCCATATGGTATAATATAACGTCGCCTTGATTGTACACAAAAAAAAAAAACAGTACTCACTGTGCCACGGGCAGCAGGTGAACCAACTGTGCTTGCTGGGGGGGATGGTGTACCCCCAACAGTACTCCGGACGCCCCCATACCAGTAGGAGACGGCATCGAGACAGATACCTGTGTATCAAACAATACAAATAAAATACCTGCACATGATGCACCCTGTGGATGTGAACATCTTTGAACCAAAGCCAACTTCGCCTGCACGCGGTTCACCCTGCTGACTGACAAACGGAGCTCTGGCGAAAAGAGAGGTAGGGAGCGTAATTGTAAGCTCCCCACTTGGGGACTGTACCTCCACCTCACAGAATACCGCAGCCAAATAACTCCCTTGAGGGTTGCTGTGTTCCTGCGAGTGAGTGAGAGCACCAGAAAAGGAGATGCTGCGTTGACAGCGTTGGTGGTGGTGCGCGAGCGATATTTTATGCTGCGAGCGTTAATATGGCTACGGTATCCGCTTCACATCAGGCGGGCCGTATGCTTGTCTGCCACCCGACGTAGTATAAAAAAAAACTTTAAGATAATATAATTGTTTTGGAAAGATTTTTCATTTAACAAATATTTGCCTTAAATATGGATTTGAATCGATGTGTTAGGTAACAATGTTTTAGGTCCCCAATAGTGTTAGATACTAAAAATCCGTGGTGCACGGCAGTAGAGCTTCACTTGACTAGCCATCTCTTTAGGCTTTTAATGCCTTATTTGCCATATTGCTGTCTCTCACATTGCTAAGAGGGGAAGTCAAATTACTTGAAATAAATGAATTAATAATTAATAATAAAAATTCCGAAAGCTTCCTACTCTTACTAATTTCTCTGATTGAATTTGTTGTGAGTTCCAAGGCAGCCGTAGTTGTACCCCCGGGACTGCAATGGACTTCACTGTTCATTGTATTTTTTGTTGGTCGCCACTATTAATCCTGGCTACACAGGAGACACAGTGGTGGGAATGAGTGAGTGGTAGACCCCATGTGATTTTTTTTAGATTTAAAATCTTTATTGACCACAAATTATTAATAAGGGTACAAAAGGCGGACTTAATGCTAAAAGCATTCTCTACCAGTCAACCTTCGGGACAAGCAGAAAATCACGAATGCGGTTCTGAAGAATCGAAACAAAATCAGATTTAACTACTAAAATATAATACTACAACTAATAAAATAGAATTAATAATTGCTACAGAAAATATTATAAACATACATATCATAATTATATATTTAATAAACATACATATACATACATAGAAATACATAAATTCAGCGATGATGATGAGGATGATGATGATGAGTCAGTGCTTAGTTAGACCGTCTAAAAGATATGCATGGGTTTTCTTTTTGAAATTAAATTTGCCCGAAATTGCCCTAACAGACTCAGGTAGCGCGTTCCAGAGGCGTGAAGCTTGTAATGTGAAGGAGTCAGACATAAAACCAGAGTGGTAAAGTGGAATAGAAAGTAGACGTGTATTGTCAGAACGTAGTTGGAGACTATGAGAATCACAAAGATACTGGAATTTGCATTTTAAGTAATTTGGACTTAGGGGATTGGTTAAAATTGAGTGAAGTACACAAAGCAATCTTTGCTGCCTGCGCTGACGAATAGGAAGCCATTTAAGTTGAGACCGGTATGAAGAGATATGGTCAAATTTTCGAAGGCAAAAGATGAAACGAATAGCGTTGTTGATGAGCCGGTCCAACTTATTAAGAAGATCTACATTTAGGTCCGGATAACAGACATCAGCATAATCAATGATTGGTAGAATTAGTGAAATAACGAGAGTGACCTTAGTGCTAAATGGAAGAAAATTTCTAAACCGATTGAGGGATCTTAATGCCGATATGACTGCACGACTCACTTCAGTTATTTGCGGTTTCCAGCTCAGAGTGGAGTCGATATGGAGACCAAGGTTTTTAACGCTACGACTGAATGGAATAACAGAGTTATCAAACATGACAGGCGACACAGAACTGAAATCAATCCTGGCAATCTGTCTAGAGCTGCCCACCACTAAAGCTTGACATTTAGCTGGGTTGACGGGTATACCAAAATCCTTCGACCAAGAACTAATGTTGCCAAGATTAACATTTAAGTTCGCGATTGCAGTATTTATATTATCTGTTGTTGTCTGCACATATATTTGTAAGTCGTCAGCATAAAAATGGTAAGAACAACTGAGCGAAAAGGAGAGGAAATTTATGAAAATGGAAAATAGTAAGGGGGATAGGATTCCTCCCTGTGGTACGCCAGTAGATAGATCTTTCCACTCTGATAGTTCACGACCTAAACGCACAGCTTGTTGGCGTCCACGAAGGTATGATGAATACCATTTCAGTGCAATAGACGAGAAATTGTGACGTTCTAATATAGCAAGCAGAATATCGTGGTCCACCATATTGAAGGCGTTAGAAAAATCTATAAGTATGAGAATGGTGACCAGTTTATTCTCCATGCCTAGCCGGATATCTTCAGTGACTTTAAGTAGTGCAGTAGTAGTACTGTGCCCAGGACGAAAACCAGACTGAAGTGGGCTAATGAGGCAGTTATAATATATATATGATGACACCTGTTTGTGCGCGGCGGCTTCTGATATTTTAGAGAGAAATGGTAAGATTGAAATAGGCCTATAGTTGTTTAATACCAAAGGTATGGAAATTTTAGGTAGTGGAATAACAAAAGCCTTGTGCCATTGAAAAGGGAAGTCACCTACTAAAAAGGAGAAGTTGATAATGTGAGCAATAACAGGAAGAATTTGATCAATAATGCAGATAATCATTTGCCTACTCACATCATCACAGCCGACCGCTTTAGATTTTATAGAAATTATTATTTTACGTATCTCATCCATTGACACTGGAGAAAAAGAAAAGGAGCCGGAGTTAGAATAAGCCATGGAAGAAATTTTCAAAATAGTTGTAGATTTAATGGAAGGGTCAAGAGAAGGAGTTGAAACGAAATGACTGTTAAAATCATTAGGAGAGAAGGTTGCAACTTGAGGCTGAGTGACACATTTACCCACACCGATTGAATGAAGAAACTTCCATATATTGGCTGCGGACGTGTTAATGATATTCTCATGAAAATATTGCCTTTTAGCTGTTCTTACCATTTGATTGCAACGATTCCGCGCTATTTTATATAGATTCCAGTTACCATCACACCTGTCATGCTTGAAAGAGCGAAAAGCACGATCCCGTCGACTCATCGCCATACGAACATCCTTAGTGATCCAGGGCGTAGGTGGACGCTTTACTTTAACAGCTCTAAGTGGAGCATGCGCATCAAAGAGTTCAAGGACACAATGAGTAAATTTGGAGACTTTTTCAGTTACCGTCGTGGCTGAAAAAACTGAAGAAAAATCAGTCATAGCGGCATCTTTCCTTAATTTGGAGACATCTAATCGCGCATAATTACGCATCCAAATTACAGTAGGTTTAGGCTTAGGTGGTTTAAGTTTGTACTGAAGAAAAACAAGGTCATGTTTAGAGAAACCGGGGGCAGGGAGTTGACCATGTTTGATGACATAGTCTGGAGAAGATGTAATAATCAAATCAAGCCATGTGTCATTAGAAGTAGGATTGTGATGAGTAGCCTCAGAAGGCAAAATAGATAAATTGACTGACTTGACGATATCATTGAGTTTAAGAGATTGAGAAGTTATACTAAGAAGATCAGTATTAAAAAATGTGATGTGATGCGCACACATCCCCATTAAAAAAAAAACAGTCATCATCATCATCATCAGCCTGTATCTATCCACTGCTATAGGTCTTCCCCAAATTCTTCCACTGTATGCGATCCTCGGCCCAAAAAAACAACGGGTTGCTCTCCGGGAGTGCCGGCAGAAATGAAAACTTGAACATTAACGTTGTGCATTTTTGAATATTTTGGAATGGTTAGGGAATAATTTCACATGAATTGCTTTTTACCCGACTGCGACAGAAGGAGGGTTATGTTTTCGAGAGTATGTATGTATAATTGTTTGGCACGCTCTGCAGCCTGAATGGCTGGATGGATTTTAGCTTGAGAGGCGTCGTCACAGTCAAAGTCAAAGTCAAAATTCTTTATTCTGTGGGCCCTCGCGGGCACTTAGACACGTCTTTTACAATTAGGTATATTTTTTTTTTTTTTTTTTTTTTTTTTATTATTTACAGTATTACTATTTTTCAAAACTGTGGCGTCGTTAGATTCGTATTTGCTGTGAGAGTGACATAGGCTACGTCAAATATAAAAAAAATCAATATGGCGGCTGTGAGCCGCAAAATTGTCATTGCAGTAATTTTTTTTTCTTCTAAATATATCGATATAGGTATCAAAAGAAAGGTCTCGATTACCTGATTTCAAATATATATTTGATATATTAGTTTTTGCCTGCGGCTTTGCTTGTATGGAATTATATTATTGTTACGCGTGATTAATAAATCTGTTGTAGGTGCAGTCGGGTTTTTGATTTTTTTGGATGCACTTTGTTCAATTTCCATATTTTAAACACTTTATATACACGAATTTTACAAGTATACAGACGCTCAAGCCATCAGCAGTCACCATCCGTGGATGCGCGTAGCAGACTGTAGTACAAACACACGCACACTCGCGCAAGCGTCCTGCGCCGCACTAAAATTTACTTTATGTGTTAATTATTATGTTCAAATTTCTTTTAAACGCAAACAAAAGTTGCACAGCGCCGCTAAAAAAGTTTTCACTTCAAAAAAAATTAAAAATAAATATGTAAACCAACTCACTTGTCCGTTACTCTGAACTTCAATCTTATAGCCGGGTGGTAAGAATGTATTGAAGCCAACGATGAGCTCTGGATGTCCTTTGAAGAGGTTGGACACCCGGGTGATGACACCCGGAGTGTCGATGCTGGAACGACACCGATGATCACCGGTTAGACTGGCGATGATGACATTGATGATGGTGATTCAAAAGTTATATATAACAATAGATATATCCACCGAGACATGATCATGCATATCATATATACTAGACCGGATTCTAGCCCACGGGGCTGAACTCGAGGTTGAGTGGAGAGAGTAGATTCGCTGAGTGTATGTTTTCCATTGATTTCTATGGAAAATATATTTGATGATCATTCCTGAACGAACCGATCTCTTTTTTTTTCAACACAAACTTCAAGCATGTTTGCAATCAATCATGCAATCTTTAATTGTGACAAGTTTCATCAAATTCAGTTCAATGGTTTTGGATCCTATTCATTTCTGATGCTGCGGCTACAATACCGTGATATGCCAATAATTATTGCCATAATTTCAACAACGCCTAGGTGTAACCACGATTTATGGCCATAATTTTACAATGCCAATCAATATGGCAAATGGCGGTAGACAATAGCTCCGGCGGCGGTCTTTTTTCGCACATCAAAGAGAATTACCGCAGTAATTAATGCGTTTGTGGCCACACTACCGTTTGTCCAGTGTGCAACATGAGCTCAACGGCGACGCACGTATCGACCAACATGGAGTGGTCAAAAGAAAAAAGCTTGAGTTTTGGAATTATTCCAATGCGAACCGTATCTTTTTATGGGATTTTTTCAGTCGGGTATACCCCGATAAAAATCGCGGTGTACAATGATGATTTGAAGAAGAAAAAAGACCGAAACCATCTAAATAAATATAACAGTTGCAGCTTCAACCTCCATCTTGAAAAATTATATTTTTACCGCCTAATTTATTGACATATCTAGGTAAACTCTAGTGTGACCACACCACTTCACGCAGTAATTTGAACGGTAATTTAATGCCACAATTATTGCGGTAACAGCCCGGTAGACGGTAAGGTAGTGTAGCCGCAGCATAAGAGTGATATTGCGGCGTATGTAAGCGTTGCGCTCGCTTCGATCGCTCGACTCAATCAATCAGTATGTTTTAATATCATGTGAGACGAGTAAAATTTATTGGGTAATAATTAACCGAGCAGGTAAAATTGTAAAACTATGCGATTATTAAGGTGCACTCACTTTGGATACGAATTACATCATATATAAACATACAAACAGATTATGTTCGTACGAATCATGTGCTCACACCCAGAGGGGCAATTCTCGTAATTATATTTTAATATAGTCAAAATTCACTGCCGATCTAGTCTCAATAACTCAAACGTCATATTTGGTATTCCGGTAACACAAAATAAAAGTTCAAAGTTTAACTGTAGTGTGATTATAACGAATTAGGCCTGAACGATAAAGAAGCGAATAATGGTATTCTGCTTACAATGAGAATTCATATTAATTAATTAATGAAATCAAGTACATATACAATTTTCTGTCAACTCATAATTCGATCTCCGATATGGTCAACTTTCGTTCTACGATGTCAAATACATATGAGAATTGATCTTCAGATCCGTTTTACCGCTCTCGAGGCGCTCCTATAGTACTTGGAAGATCGGTATAGTGTGTGCGTATTCGTACGTTGCCGTACGAACTAAATCCGTACAAAAAACGTATTCAGAGTGAGCACAGCCTTATGATAAATGCAAGTAAAGACGATATAAGACATACCTAACCTAACCTATAATTCCAGTCGCCAATTTAGTACTTTTTAGTCGTTCATATTATTATTACTAATGGTATACTAAATTGGAGGTCGGATAACTTTTTGAAGTTAGCTTAGCTTAAGATCCCACAGTAAAACTGAAGTGTCTAAAGTCTAAACATTAAAATTAGCAATACTCGAGTGAAAAATTAATTCTCAAAATAAAAAAAGAAACACAACTAAAAAAACTCTTTTAGACAATTATTTATTAAGCCCTATAGATTTTATATACCTATAATTTGCAAAATTGATGAAACATGGAGCAGAATGGCGAGGGATAGACAGGAACAGAAACGTATGGAGGAGGCCTTTGCCAAAATAGTATTAATACATGTGGAAAAATATGTTTTTGTTTGAATAAAAAGATAAAGATATTTTATGTTTATTTTACTACTGGTTGTATTTGTAGACAGCCGATGTTTTGCACATTTTACATCAACAACATGTTTTTATTTTATGTTATACATATAAAAAAAACATGGGGCGTAGTAAACAATTGTGTAAGGCAAGTTGCTTGATTCATTGTGCATTTTGCGAATATTTTAATTTTTCACTGGACTGTCGCTAGTGTTGCAGCGGGGACAGCCTTATAATCTTTTAACTAAAAGGCAACCGTTACCGACTGATCTATAACACACAGCTTAAATCACTGGACGGAACCGGTTGAAATTCGGCAGACAGGTAGATATTATGACATATGCAACAAAAAAAATTTTTTTTTTGAAAATTCCCGCGGTTTACTGGGATACGTGCGAATGAAGTCACGGGCGCAAGCTAATATAAAATATTAAACACGTAGGTATGCAAAACGACAGGGTTTCTTGGCAAAATCTTGCAACAAGTATGTATTTGTACAGTCCATGTAATCTTTTATTTTTCTTTAAGTTTCTTAAAACAACTATTTGATGTAGCTGAGTAATTAATAATAAAAAAGTGATTATATTTGCACGCCACCAGGCAAAATGTTGCGGTAAACAATATATTCTATGTTAAACATCCCTGTACCTAAATTTAGCAAATAAATTAATTTGAATTTATTTAAATCACATTTTGATTAAATAACAGCGAAGTGCAATCTTTTACGGTGGGATCTTACACTATCAAAGACACAGAGAATTGTAATTTGGCGTCATTAAGGGCATGACAGACTCGGTAGATACAATATATTTAGAGCGAGACACTGCTATATGCATGTAAGGGACGGTGATATAGCCTCTCTTAAATATTCCTGGACAAATTACACACGGCCATCTAGTCCCAAACTAAGCAAAGCTTGTACTATAGGTACTAGATAACTGATATAATACAACATATTTCTATACATAGAAAAAACCCAGACCAAGACAAACAGACATGTTCATGCACACAAATATTTGTCTTGTGCGGGGATCGAACCGGCAACCTCGGAGTCAAAGTCGCCATTGCTAACCATTCGACTACAGAGCTCGTCATCTCTTGTCTCACCTATAGCAGTATCTCACTCTAAATATAAATAAATAAATATTGTCAGACAAATTACACAGCGCCATCTAGCCCCAAAGTAAGCGAAGCTTGTGTTATGGGTACTAGACAACTGATAAACATACGTAAATACATTTACTTATGATACATAGAAAAACACCCAGACAAAGACAAACAGACATGTGTGCACACAAATGTTTGTCCTATGTGGGAATCGAACCCACGAGCGATGGTGTCGAAGCCGCGTCATTGACCGCTACGCCACCGAGCTCGTCAAAAATATGTCGTGCGAATATTTTTTATACGACTTTAAAAAGGGGAACTTTAAAAGTATTAAGCAAATACCAGTGTGGTTCTAAATTCATTGTTATTCTAAATACTTTAACCGATTCCATAGTGTTCTGGTATTATTAGAATCCTAATGTCAAAATGTCACACAGAGGTAAACAGTCACATTAAGTCTTTTATAAAATTACGTCTAGTAAAAATCTCTACAGTCAAATAAAAAATCGAGTTGAGCGAGTAGATTCGCTGAGTGTATGTTTTCCATTGATTTCAAAGGAATAGTTATTTGTTATGCAAGGCTGCAAAGTTAATTTTTGGCGCGAGTACCTTGTATTGAAACCTGAGCAAGCGAAGGATTCTAGGATTGAGCCTCGAGCGAAGCGAGTGGTTCAAATATAGAATCCTGAGCGTAGCGAGGGTTTCAAAGGTACGAGACGCTAAATAACTTTGCTGCCGAGCGCAACACACAACTTTTCACCTCACTAAAGCGAGGAAAATGTTAGGTGCAAGAAAAACAGTTTTAATAAATAATCATCAATGGACTGGCTGCAGAGAATATAAACTATTACGAAACCAATGAGGTTCTATATATATGTAATTTGTTGTACGAAACCTTTATTGAATAAAAATATTCGAATTTTAAAAACACTTTCCACGCTAGCGGATAAAGTGCGATTTTCCACGCAGATTTCGAATGATAAACAGAGCTTTTACGAGCTAGTGTAGGTGAAAAATGTATTTGATGATCATTCCTTAAGGACATGATCGATCTCAATTTTTTCTCGACACAAACCTAAAGCATGTCGAGGTCTTTAATTGTGACACGTTTCATCAAAATCGGTTCAGTGGTTTTGCAGTCTATTCATTTCCAAGAGCGACGGTCGTCATCGTATATACAACGAAACGCACTTTGACTCCGAGGTCGCAGGTTCGATTCCCGCACAAGACAAACATTTCTGTGCATGAACATAGCTGTTTGTCTTGGTCTGGGCGTTTTCTATGTATTAAAAGTATGTATTTACAAAAAAAATGTATTTAAGTACATTTATTAGTTATCTAGTATCCATAACACAAGCTTTACGCTTAATTTGGGACTAGATGGCGCTGTGTAAATTGTCCAGAAATAGAAATATTTAGAAATATATAATAACCGTTTCGCTCGCGCCACTCTGTGGCATTGTCCTAATAGAACGCGAATCATCGTAGGTTCGCGCGAATTTTACTCGTACGAACGCGCGATCAAACATATTGAACTCGAGTAGGTGTCCTAACTGGTAATCGCAAGACTCGGTCGCGCGACTCAAATGTTTGTAATCTATTCGCGCGATGATGATTCGCGTTCTATTAGGACACCCAGTTTTTGCCATCGCGCGAACACGCGATGTCACATCGCTTACTCGCGCGATAATCGCGCATTCGCGTTCTATTAGGGCGATGCCTGTGCTATATAAATGAAGACTACTTACGTTTGACTCTTGAACTCCTTCATGATGTCCAAGAAGTCGTTATACACTTGAGGTTGAGTGTTAAACTTGAATTTCACTTGATCCAAGTAAGACAATGCATCTTCGACCTTCAGTCTTTGGAACTGTGCGGCGGGGGGCGCACTGTTAGGTGACACCCGGCCCCCTTGGGGTCCGGTCGGAACTTGCCCTGGAGGACCCACCACAGGGGGTCCAGTCACAACGTTCCCTGGCCCGACGTTCACTGGACCCCCTACAGGTAAAGGCTGTGGTTGTTGCTCGAACAGCTGAAAAGATTATTTTAATATTAATAATGTTATTTATGTAGTTCCATTTTGTGATATGTGAGAATTTAATCAGATTATAAATGCAGCCATATTTATTTTTCATTTATGTCAAACGGTAATTGTTTTCATCATTATAAATAATAATAAAAGGTGCTAGATGGCGTCGTTGCGTGTCAGTCTAATCGATCACACAGGTTAAGCAACATTGACCGTAGCCTGTCTATAGAAGGGTTTACATATCTCGAGCTTCTCCGTGCTTCGGAGGGCACATTAAGCCGTCGGTCCTAGCTGATGTGTGGTGAATAGGTGTTATGTATGGAATTCTGTCCGGAATCCGGAATTACAATTCCGCGGACGTAAGTAAAGTCGTTTGCCGTGTGGTTTCCGGCAGACTAGAATAGAATCACTCCGTCTCTTCCTGTGGATGTCGTACAAGGCGACTAAGGGAAATACATTATAAAACCTCGATCAGGTCTCCCCAACCCGTCGGCCAGCGTGGGGAGTATAGGCCAAATCCTCCTTCTGTCTGGGACGGACGAGAGGGTCGTGCTCCTGTAGTGGAGACTAAAATGACCTGATGATGATGAAGCTAGTCAATACAATAGGTAAAATATAAATAAATTTATTCCTTCTCTCACAATTTCAAAGATACTAAAAAAACAGTACAAATCAATTATCACTACCTTTAGATACAAAAACATTTTCTCGTTGTTGTTATCTAATTTCATGAGAAGCTGGTGCCTGAAGTAGGCTTCAGGGAGCCTGTCTTACAGGCTTCAGGTCACCAGGTTCCCACCTCTCTTAACTAAAACAGAACAAACCTTGAGTCTCGGTTGCGGCTGCTGTTTCGGCGCCGCGTACTGCACGCCGGGCTTCATGTACGACAGCACCGGAGCGCCGGCCTGCCGCGGCGCGGCGCGGGCGAAGCCCCCCACGCCGCCCACTGATAACATTGTTGTTGCTCCTGCGGGGAGAAACATTTAAAAAATTGATTGTCTGCAAAGTCGAATTACGGACGATAATTTTACGTGATAACGTCATAAGATCGGCCAATGGAGTGGAAGAGAGATAGATGCGTCACAAGCCGAACGCTTAGTAGGCCGATTGTGCCAGTCTATGGCATATTTGGGGTGTAAGTGATTTATCGACATCTTTGAACCAAAGTCGACTTCACTGCACACCCTGTTGACTGACAAACGAAGCTCTGGCGAAAAGAGAGGTAGGGAGCGTAATTGTAAGCTACCCGACAGGGGAATGTATCTCCACCTCACAGAATACCGCCGCCAAATAACAATTCCCTTGAGGGTTGATGTGTTCCTACGAGTGAGTGAGGTCACCAGAAAAGGAGATGCTGCGTCGGCAGCGGGGGTGGCGGCGCGCAAGTGATATATTTTGTTGCGAGCGTTAATACGGTTACAGTAACCGCTTCACATCAGGCGGGTCGTATGCTTGTCTGCCACCCGATGTAGAAGATAAAACCAAAAGTGTAAATAGGTTATCACCAGCTTTAAAGTCAAAACCAACCTCACCTACACGTGATGCACCCTGCCTACTAGCGGGCGGCCGCTAGTATATTATATACCTAAATAGAAAAATAATAAATAAATAATTTATTAATCTCTCACAAACAAGTTCGATTTTTTTAAAATAATGAAATATAAATGTTATGCATAGCTTGCTTGACTCCCAGCCATGTAAAGTTTCTTTATGCACAGTACGGTTGGCTGGAAGAAGTCTCCTGAAGAGATAACCTCACCTTTATATACTTGTCTGTTCACTAATTTATGTATTTGTTGTTATGCAATAACGAATATAGATATAAATAGCGGCCCGGTACGTGCTTCGCTACGTATAAAGTGAAATACTAAAAAAAAAATTGGAACATCAAATTCATTTATTCTGACAAAAAAATATTTTATTAATTGCTAGCTATTTTAAAACTTAATCCAAAACATTTGGATAACAGAATTTTTTGTTTTTATATTTTGTGCATGAATAAACAAACGGCTTGGGGACCGACTCTGGAACAGGCAACATAAAGTCGAAGCACGTCCAAAATGAAATGACCGCATGAATGACATAACAACATGCTTGTACAGTCAACACTGAATAAAGTTTCAAATTTGACAGCAAAATCCCCATTAACAAAATGATCCGCCATTTATTGAATTCATTTGTTACAAAAAATGCGATAAATGAAGAACCGCTCTACCGATTTTGTGCAAACTTCACATAAACCATCTACTAAATAGTGCGAACAAAGCCTAAACATTTGGTTTGGATAGGTGAGCCCGTTCTTGAGTTATAAAATTACAACGAAAATTGGCATTGATTTTTATATATACAGATAAAAAAAGAAAAATCGGACTACTCTTAAAGAGTTGTGCGTGGTCATACATAAAAAAAATATATATACGCGTCGACTTAAGAAACTCCTCAGTTTTTTCGTCGGTTAAAAATTGCTTAGATGTGTTAAATGTTATTTTAACTTTTTAGCGAGCGATGTTTCAAATTTGCGAGCGTTAATATAGCTACGGTAACGGCTTTACATCAAGTGGGCTGTATGCTTGTCTGCCACCCGACGTAGTATATAAAAAAAGAACTCACCAAGTAAAGGTTGGGCCGATTGGGCCAGCGTATGCATATTACTAACTCCAGGCTGCTGTATCTGCAACAATGAACAATATTTTAAAAATAAAAAAAAAATTGGTTGCCTGTAAAGTCGGTATACGGGCGAAAGTTTTACGTGACAACGACTTTGAGTGGTAAAATGTTTTCGAGTGGAAGGGACGCATGCCTTTCACTTTTTATGTCTGTCTCTCTCGCTCTTAGAAGGGACGCGTGCCTTTCACTCGCTCTCATTGTAAGCGCATAACGTGAGCCAGTTTCTTGAAGTGTCACCCGGCTAACCAATTTATAAGACGTTGTCACGTCAAAAACAAATATCTTTGGTCTATTAGACATATTGCATATACTAAGGGGATAAATGACATGGAATTCTACGTTTTTCAGTACTTTAAAAAACAACGCTTGCTTAACCCAGACGACAATAGAGAAAACTTCATCTTTCGCTCCGTCTCGCTCCCTATCGACTTGACCCGAAAGTACGTTACAGAGCCGAATTAAACTTAAGTTTATGTTCACACCTATCTTTAGCCCTAACGTACATACATCATCATCAGGTCCATTTTAGTCTCCACTACAGGAGCACGACCCTCTCTCGTCCGTCCGACGAGACGGAAGGAGGATTTGGCCTACACTTCTCACGCTGGCCAAACGTAGTATTTCCCTTAGTCGCCTTGTACGACAGCCACGGGAAGAAACGGAGTGATTCTATTCTAGTCTGCCGGAAACCACACGGCCTGATTCATCAATGCACAATAAATAGTCTCTTCACTGATTTAACAGGTAAATTTTTCTTTTATATATACATATATTGTAAATTAGGTAGGTGTATAATATTATGTATTCATTCATAAAACGCATTCGTTATTTTTTTTCACTCTCAATGGTAAATAATGCTATTAGCATTAACTCCGCCTTCTGTTCTAATTTATTGTAATCTTTATGTAGACTTTAATAAATAATAAATGAATCAAGGAACGGTCGGACGTGGCTGAACGCGGGAACCGGATGTAGTTGATAATAATTGTTATCAGAGATGGGCAAAATGCCGGGCATTTACGATAGATGCCCAAAAAGTACGTATAAATTCCCTATTTATGCCCAAAACTAGGCATTTATTGGGCATTTACAGATACTTACTTATTAGGGTGTAAGTGGTTTATCAACATCTTTGAACCAAAGCCAACTTCACCTGCACGTGGTGCACCTTGCTGACTGACAAACGAAGCTCTGGCGAAAAGAGAGGTGGGGAGCGTAATTCTAAGGCCATTTTCTAATGACTGGGGAATGTACCTCCACCTCACAGAATACCGCAGCCAAATAACAATTCCCTTAAGGGTTGTTGTGTTCCTGTAAGTGAGAGTGAGGTCACCAGAAAAGGAGATGCTGCGTTGGCAGCGGGGGTGGCGGCGCGCAAGTGATATATTATGTCGTGAGCGTTAATACGGTTACGGTAACCGCTTCACATCAGCCCCCTTACCACAATCTTTTATTGCGATTCAATAACTGAATAGATTGCTTATTCATACCAATGAGTAAGCACTGTCTTCAATTTGAAATAGAGTCGCTTATTCATTGGTATGAATAAGCAATCTATTCAGTTATTGAATCGCAATAAGAGATTGTGATAAGGGGGCAGAGCCCGTATGCCTGTCTGCCACCCGAGGTAGTATAAAAAAAAAACTTATTGTAAATGCCTGGCATTTTGCCCATATCTAATTGTTATTGTTATTTTACAATGTAGGTATGTTTTTAATTATTATTTTGAGCGAGGCTATTGCCATTGTCATAACTTGTTTTGTTTAAGGCGTAACCGATAAGTGATAACTCACTAGTATCACAGACAATTGATAACATATTGATTTATGTAATCTCAATGATAAATTATACGTGATGATTCGTAAGAATTTATAAACAACATTTTTAAGCGATACAAAAACACATTACGCTATGGCCCGGTAGGTACGAAAACTGCGGCACGGAAGCCCCAACTTGTAGAAAATTGGCATGGCAAGCGCTGCAAACCGCGAGTTTCTTATTCTAATACTATGTTTTCAAATAGTTACATTAGTATTAGTAATTAACTTTCAGCAAGCAGATCTTTCTCTTTACTCTGTATAGTATTAGCAATTAAATTGCGGGCGACTTCTTAAATAATCTGACTACTTTCCAAACTCTCTTTTTCTCGAAATCCTCTAAATCCAGGCATTTCATCAGCGCGTGGAAGATCATTTCTATCCTAAACTAATGCTTGCTTAAACATAATTAGTAACACTAATGTTACTATTCCGTTCATAAGTTAAACTAACTAATAGGCTATTTGACTAACATTTTTTTCAGTTTGATATGTAGGTTCGTCTCCATAATATAACCATAGGTGAAAGAATTACTTCGATAGCACAAAAATCTCTCGAGATATGTTAATTTGAAAATCACAATTTTTAGACTGCCCCAAAACGCTCCATACAAAAGACTACCGAATTATGACGTCACAGGTTTGTATTTTGTATGCATGAAATCAGAAATTTGTACGACAGCTATGTTAAATATTACGTTTATGTGATTAGTATCATAATAAAAGTTATAGCATTTTTTATTGCTTCTCCAATGGAAACATTATTTTTTAATAATTTCATACTTTTAAAATGGACTTTCCCGCCAAACTTTGATCGACGCTAAAAAAAAGTCTGACTTTAGATGTTAGAATGAAAGTTTGCAGATCTTTAGTTTTGTGTATTTTACGATATTGTTAAATAATTTATACAATTTTTAAACATTGGAAAATAGCCTATTCTGTATTAAAAACTCGTGATTTTGAGACTGCTTAAGACTGATTATTGTTGATTTGCTGGTTTGAAATAAATATTATTCTGTAACCTTGAATCATTGTATTTTGCCTCCATTTACTTAAAGCAAGGTGTATTTTTCATAAAATATTTTAAAGGTTTCATCCTAACACATCAAGCCGGCCGGGTTGGCGGCGGATGTTACCAGATTACCAGACCCGGCCGGGTTGAAAAACATACCGGGTTGCAATCTCTCTAAAGAACTAAGTGAAGGTCATTTAGTGTTGACAAAACAATTATGTTACTATTACATCCATACACGAATGGGCAATCTCCTTTAGCACACTAGTCTAGTAGTCCTAGCGACATTGTGCTTCAAGCTCTCGATAGGTCAGCGATGAAGAGGTCACAAAAACCCTAGAACCTCTTCAACTTCGTAAAGACACTAGCTAAGCGTATTTTATCACCTCTACCATGGTCAGTGCTCTGAAGAACTGTATACCCTTATCCCACCTTCTCCCTTTCGTCACAGGATCACGCGTTTCAGGGTTGCAATGTCATTGTTTCACTGTTGAGAACATCTCCTCACGTAAAATGTTCGGCAACTCCCATCACTGTCGCACCATTAAAACACCTTGGCAGTACATTTGTTTCCTATCTCCTTCTTACAACATGGGATCCTTCAAACGAAGCATGAAGAAGTACCTCACGGTCCAGCAGTGTCAACTGACAGAACACTGTTGTCTATTCTTTGGTCAGTTGCCACTGGAATCTGCGCTCCTCTTTTCGCTTACCATCAGGCGAAGCGAAACCACAAAAAAAGATTACCTATATGCCCCGGAGCCCGGTAGTCGATTGGCTAGCAATGGCTATTTTGACTCCAAGGTCGCAAATTCGATCCCCGCACAAGACAAACATTTGTTTGCATGAACATATCTGCTTGTCTTGATCTGGGTGTTTTCTATGTATTATAAGTATTTATTTACAAAAAAAAACTTATTTAAGTACATTTATCAGTTGTCTAGAACCCATAGTGCAAGCTTTTCGTTTAATTTGGGTAAGATGGCACGATGGTAGTAATAAACTGATCATCTAAAATTGTGAAACTGGACGACTATTATACTGACTTGGCGACTAAAGTTGATATAATACATACCAAACCTAACCTAACCTAGTACTTCTGTGGCTTATTTTGTGGTTCATGTTATTTTTTTCCTTTATTTATTATTTATGCAGTCATTTTTAATACAATATGGCGGCCGCCACAAAAAAGACGATTTATAATTTCCACATTAACACCCTTTTGATAAGGCCAACAACAAATGAACTAAAAAAAAGTTTGTTACAAAAAAAAGGTTTGTTATTATTATCCTTCAATTGTCGGGTTTGCTAAGTAAATACCATTAATTTATATCTCTAGCAACACTAAGCCAACTCGTGACGGACAAACGAACTGAATCAGCGTGTTATTTATATAACACCACGCGGGTGTAGCGGGCTCTTTCCGTACACAAGTTGAATCGGTGCGGCCTTGGTTCGGCGCAATGTATTTTCATGGATTCGTGGGAACATGTATCACGGAGGTGTAAATACTATCTCCTACGTTTATATCTCCATTTTTAAGACCAAATATAGTAGTGTCATATATAAGTAATGGTACTACATAGTCAGAGTTCATCATCCGATCATTTTAGTCTCCACTACAGGAGCACGACCCTCTCTCGTCCGTTCCAGACACAAGGAGGATTTGGCCTACACTCCCCACGCTGGCCAGACGGGGAGGCCTGATCGATGTTTTATAATATATTTCCCTCGCCTTGTACGACATCCACGAAAAGAGACGGAGTGATTCTATTCTAGTCTGCCGGAAACCACACGGCAAATATTAAATAAATACTATATCTTACGTTTATATGTCCATTTTCAACAGACTCGATAAAAGGAGGAGGTTTACAATTCGGCTGTTTTTTTTTAAATATTTGTTACTTAATTCAATCAATCAATTACTCCCGTGATTTATAAACCGATTTGAAAAAATCCTTTTTATTTGAAAGAGTATACTTCCAGATTGGTCCCATATGTTTTTCATCCTCATCATCAGACTGTATCACAAGTTGAACGGCGTGGCCTTGGTTCGGTGCAATGTATTTTCATAGTTCGTGGGAACATGTATCACGGAGGTGTAAACAATATCTCTTACGTTTATATCTCCATTTTTAAGACCAAATATAGTAGTGTCATATATAAGTAATGGTACTACATAGTCAGAGTTCATAAAAAAAACAGAAAATTTGCAGTGGAATTAACGACACAAACGGCAAATTTTCAACTGCAATTGCAGTTTGGACGCAATTAGTACGACTGCAATGAAACTGCAAACCAACCGTACAGCCCGATTGCAGTCGGTGTGCAGTGGGCGTGCAGTTTCAACGACTGCATGCTGACTGCAAGCCAGCTGCACGGTCGAAGTGCGTTCCTAGTGCAGTTGGACCAACTGCACTAGGACCCACGACACAACTACTATGCTCAACTGGTTAGGTACCTTGAAGTTCAAATGAAGTTCTATTACGGTCCTGGTTCAGTTGGTCCAACTGCATTAGGACCACACGTCGACCGTGCAGCTAGCTTGCAGTCAGGATGCAGTCGTTATAACTGCAGTTTCATTGCAGTCCGTCTGTCTAGAGCCTTAGAGGGGAGGTGAGGTCGACACGAGAGAGCGGCAGGGAGATGCCATACTGTACGTAGTACTATCACAAGATATAAATTTAAATTACTAGATAAAAATAAAAAAAATATTAACAAAAAGCAACATAACTTAATGCTTCCAACATAACCCTCAAGATCACAACAAACTGCGTGTTATTTTTAAAACGTCAATAATTTCGGCACCATGTTACCGCGATGCGGCCTTGATTTTAAAGTACGCAGCTGTTTTTGTTATAGAAATCGTTCTTTGGATCGAAACAAGTAAAAAAAACATTAGGGTACTTGTACATTCTTGATTTGTGCTTATTAGGACGCAATTTAACAAATAAATATTCTTGGACAAATTAGCGCCATCTAGTCCCAAATTATGCAAAGCTTGTACTATGGGAACTAGATTACATACATATAATACATACATAGAAAATACCCAGACCAATACAAACAGACATGTTCATGCACACAAATATTTGTGTCATATGCGGGGATCGAACCCGCGACCTCGGAGTAAAGTGGCCATTGCTAACCATTCTACCACCGAGCTCGTCAACTAATTTTTCGCTCGCTCGCTCGGTTAGCTAATTTTCGTCTGCCTTGTATGCCGAATCTCTCTATTTACATAATAATGGCGCGTAGTTGGGGTGTAAGTAGTTCATCAATACCTTTGAACCAAAGCCAGCTGCCCGACTGGGGAAGTACCTCCACACCTCACACCTCACAGAATACCGCAGCCAAATAACAATTCCCTTTAAGATTGTTGTGTTCCAGCGAGTGAGTGATATCACTAGAAAGAAAGAAAGGAAGAAGTATAGGCAGGCAACGAATCGGCGACCCCTTGGTGTTGCTGATATCCATGAGCGGTGGTGATTGCTTCCATCAGGTGACCCTAAACTCATAAAAAAAACGTCATAGACAAACCTTTACAAACACCTGTACAGTTCTCAGTCAATGCACTCGACTTGACTGCATGCCAAATATCAAGGCGTCTACTTGCGATTTTGTGCATAGGCCATCCATAAATTACGTCACAAAAATTTCATGATTTTTGACCCCCTCCACCCGTCCGTCACATTTGTGAGACCCCCCATCCTTAGTGTGATGTCACATATTTTACAATTTTACATCTAGAGTTGCAAATGTATTTGAGTATTTCGTTAATAGTTCAAAGTTCGTGTTTTAACATTTAGATTATAATAGATTTTGAAATGTCACGTCACGAAATTTAGGACCCCTCCCACCCCCTTGTCACACAATATAACACTTCGTCGACTCCCTCCCTCCCCTTAAAGTGTGACGTAATTTATGGATGGCCCCATATCCAATGGGACTGTAACTGAAAGCTCTTGGTAGGTGGCAGCACTGGTAAATGTATATCATCATCAGGTCTATTTTAGTCTCCACTACAGGAGCACGACCCTCTCTCGTCCGTCCTAGACGGAAGGAAGCTGGCCAAATGGGTTGGGGAGGCCTGATCGATGTTTTATAATGTATTTCCCTTAGTCGCCTTGTACGACATCCACGGGAAGAAACGGAGTGATTCTATTCTAGTCTGCCGGAAACCACACGGCCTACAACCTTATGGCGTACCTCAACAGGTACATGTACGCCATTATGAGAAGCCCTGGCCTAGAGACTGCGTCAGTAGACAGGCGCTCGCGGCGCCTATCAAAACCACGAGCTAAATATACACAAAGCCACGTTACATACAATTATTGCATTGATAAACTTTCCCTGTTGTAAACAATGGGTTATCGACTTACAGACACGGTAGACGCAAATAAACATGCAATGTTTGGCCGCAGTATACACTGAACAGTATGGATATGACGAGCTCGGTGGCGTAGCGGTCAACGACGCGGCTTCGACACCAACGCTCGTGGGTTCGATTCTCACACAGGACAAACTTGTGCTTTTGTGTGCTTGAACATGTTTGTTTGTCTTGGTCTGGGTGTTTTTCTATGTATCATAAGTAAGTATTTACAAAAAAAAATGTATTTACGTATGTTTATCAGTTGTCTAGTACCCATAACACAAGCTTCGCTTACTTTGGGGCTAGATGGCGCTGTGTAAATTGTCCAGATATATTTATTTATTTAATTTATATACGCCGTGATGGAGGCCGTGTGCTTTCCGGCAGACTAGAATAGAATCACTCCGTTTCTTCCCGTGGATGTCGTACAAGGCGACTAAGGGAAATACATTATAAAACATCGATCAGGCCTCCCCAACCCGTCTGGCCAGCGTGGGGAGTGTAGGCCAAATCCTCCTTCCGTCTAGGACGGACGAGAGAGGGTCGTGCTCCAGTAGTGGAGACTAATATGGACCTGATGATGATGTGATGGAGGCGCTGCGTTATATAAATTTGGTACACTCGTTTGTTGCTCATGATAACGCACGATTACCTAATGAACTGCCTGTTGATGTTTCCAGGAGACTACAGCATGGGGTTCTTCAAAATGGGCGCGAAGAGGATTTTACAGGATCGGCAACTCGCATAATATAATGACATTAAAAAATTGGTACTAATAATATCCATCTGGTTAAAAAAATTAAATAGTTAATATTATTAAAATTTACATTTTTTTTATGTATTATTAATGTAATTTTATTGTATATTTGCATGCCTAAATATTTCTGGCAAATGTAATGGATCAAACTGCTAAATATGTTATTTCTAAACCTGTATACCCACATTTAAGCAAATAAATGATTCTATTCCATTCATGTGATGCTTCTGGTGATGCAGGCCTCCATAACCTACGGTGACTGCTTTCCATCGAGCGGGCCGTATGCTTGTTTGCCACCTTAGTTCGTAAAAAAAATGACACTTCTCATTCTGCGTTAACCCGTACGATATGGGTATCAAATGAAAGAGCTTAATAAACGAACCCATAAAAGTTTTTTCTTAATAGATTAACTAAAGATTGTTTCAAAAATGTTAATTATTCTTATTTATACGACTAAAGCGCCAAACAAGCACACGGCCTGCCTGAAGGTTAGCAACTATAAAAACCTATGAATGCTTGTAAAACCCATATTAAAGGTCTTATTCATAAAAAATGCTTAAATTACACATTAAGGCGTTAAATGTTGAAAAATAAATGGAAAATAATAACATGAGCCACAAAAACACTACGTTATTTTCTGAAAAATGGAAAAATTCACCTGCCCCCTCTCTTTCAACTGTCTCCCAGTTTTACAATTGTAGATGCTCGGTTTATTACTACCCAAAAAAAATCATTCATAAACGATCCATAAGCTCGCCAAAACAGTAATTAAAGAACATTTTAAGTCTATAGAGAAAAAAGGGACGACTCTGCTACCTGAGGCCTGGCTAAGCCCAAAAAAAAAAAATATCACATCTATTTGAAAAGATCTAGTTTTTTCTACGTTAACAGGCACTATTTTGTTTGTCAAGGAACATTTTGAGGTTATGTGGTTTTTCTGATAAAACTCTATAGAGGAAATAGGGACGCCTCAGGTACCTGTGGCCTGGCTGACCCAAGACAAAAGTTTTTATCAAATCTATTCACAGAGCTAGTTTTTTCTACGATAGCAGGGACTTTAGTAATCTATTATTTATGGTATGGTCACACACACATAGGACACACAGCCAGCTGACGAGTCTCTCCTAAACATTAATCAACGTGTTAGTATTCAGTGTACAAAATATGTAAAACCCTGTTGTACCCACGAAAGAGATGGAGGAAGATAGGAAGAAATAGGGAAACAACTTGGAAGAAGTAGCGGGAGTCAGGTGAAAGTCTACCCAAGATAGGAAGACTTGAAAGTCTTGAGGAGGCATATGGCCCTTTGGCGATATGCCTCATGCTGATTGATATATTTATAGTAAGGTCCACCCTATTATAATTTTAATGGAGGCTAATACAATGTTTTTTACACTATAGAAAGTTTATGAATACTGTTTTTTTTAGAAGTTTCAATAACTTATTAAGAATAAAACCGTAAGTTTATGGAGTACAGTATTTTTATAGTGAATTCTTGTACAACCCTAAATATTCCCCGCACACATTTGCCAGCATGCGTACAAAGGTTTAAGTTTATGTAGATGTAAAGCATTAACGCGGCGATTGTAAGGGTTGTGCCAAAGCTTCAATTTCTTGTTAACGTTCCGCTGGATCTTTTTAAGGACTATTTGCAGGACCGAAAGCAACGAGTAAAAATAGATAAATTCTTGTGTGAAGACTCATTTGTCACTTCTGGCGTTCCTCAGGGTAGCGTGCTGGGTCCTACGTTATTTGTCGTTTACTACTCATCAGACTACTCATTTTCATTTAATTTCTTGTATTAACATTTTCGGCACGCCACAATTCAGTTTGAGTTTGTGACGCTTCCAATGCTAATTCATTATACCCCCTATACGCAGTTGATCAAACCTATAAAGGTAAGCAACGGGAATTGGGGGAATTTTAACGTTTTTATTCTCTTGCACATTAACTCTTTATTTGTATAGGCTGGCAACGGATCGGCGACCCTTGGTGTTGCTGATTTCCATGTGCGGGGGTGATTGCTTTCCATCACATGTGAACTACATGCTCGTTTGCCCCCCCCCCCCCCCCCTCATATAAAAAAAAAAAGAATAAAACCTCGAATGAATCGATTTTCTAGATAGTGACCCTAGTTGCATGATTAATGCCAGCGTAAATATTTTTTTATCCTCACATGGAAGATTTATAAGTACATATATGTATAATTGTTTAATGATGATAGTCTAAGAGGCGGCAAAAGATTGACTGCACTATCGTTAGGCCTGCTGGTTTAATACCTATAGCGTGTAGAAAAGTTATGTGAATCACATGAAGCCGGTCTGACTGCATGGCGTTGGTGCGTTCGGTAGGTACATTTGTTGGAACACGTATAATTTAATGAACTAAATTATCAGTAGGCCAGCTGATTCAAGGATAGGTAGTTAAACTTTGACAGCTATACGCAGTCTAAAAACTGAGGTGATCCGCTAGTGCTGATGATTATAAAGGTGTGCCCAGATCTGGCGAACGTGTGAAGCGAATGGCTTGGTGCGTCTTTTTATCGCAACTTACGCAAGGCTAGCATAATGGGCTTTTGGGCGCGTTCTATGCAGAACATTTACGCTCGCTTTCATACAGTCTCAGCTATGAACCTTTAACAAATTTTAATTAATCGTAAACAATTTTCATCCAGTTCATGACAACACATACGTCTCCGACAATTAGAAACGAAATGAGCAGTCGTGACGAAATACAAACAAGCGAGGCTCGCGCGTGGGTGGCGCAGAAGTGGGTTGGGATTTGCAACATGCAGTGCAACTTACCAGGGGCGCATTTCCCAGATCTAGATACCCTTATATCGGCCTTACATAGCAGGAATACGTCAAGGAATACAGAAACTAAATTAATCATTAGTCTTAATTCTGGACACACGGAATTTCATGCCTATTCACCACATATGTGAAGATTTTTTGGATTCTAATTTTTCCAGATTGATCTGACAAAAAAATACTGACGAATTCAGATTCTTTAATTCACGGATTCCGGTTGTGTAAAATCGGCCAATAAACTGCCTTAAAATATAAAGATCGGAACATACCTGTGCAGGGCTCTGCGGTGGCATCGGCGAGGGCTCGTCGGGCCCCAGCCGAGGGACACCTGTTCGTTTCATCATCTTCACGTCAATGCGGTCCCATCACCCAGTCACCTGGAAAACGACAAATTTATGATTAATTATGGTAATTCATTTCCAATCTATCTTCTTATTATATAAAAGTTTCGTGTCACGTTGTTTGTCCGCGATGGAATCCTAAACTACTGAACCGATTTTAATAAAATTTTGCACAGTGTGTGCAGTTTGATCCAACTTGAGACATAGGATAGTTTATAACTCATCGGACAAAAATAACGTAAAAATATTTAAAAGGCGATATGAAGTTCGCCGGGTCAACTAGTCTATCTATAAGAACCACAGATATAAAGGGGAGAGATATCCCTACATGGAATTTTATTATACCCGTATAATATAATGTAAATTTTAGTAAAGCAACGCTAAGGTTGTCTGGAAGAGATCGCTCGACGATAAGATCTACTACTACTGTACTAAATTAATCTACTTAATGTTTTTACTCTATATTTTTCTTTTATTTTGGTTCAATAAAATATCATCATCATCATCATCATCAGGTCATTTTAGTCTCCACTACAGGAGCACGACCCTCTCTCGTCCGTCCCAGATAGAAGGAGGATTTGGCCTACACTCCCCAGGCCAGACGCTACGCTGGCCAGACGGGTTGGGGAGGCGATTAAATATATTGTATTGTAAATCCATTGAGTCAACGTGAGAGAAGGTCAAACAAAGAAACACACCTTCATATTTATAATATTAATATAGATGAATCAAACAATTTTAAGTTTCCTTGAGATATCGAAACCCTGTCTCAGAAAGAGAAAAAGTCCGCTGACTGGAGGTTTCTTTGCACCTTGATTGTGACTGAAGGTTAGAAGTACGTTCTTTGTTTTGGTGAACAGAACAATTTGCAAGGTAAACAATAAGAGGATTTAGGTTAAGTAGTAATAGACAATAATATAATTATTAGCATAATAATAGCGACGTGCAATTTATAAATTGTAAGAATATAGTAAGATCAAAATAGAACATTGTTAATAAAAGGTACAGACCCCAGGTCTGTAGATTGTAATTATTATCAATAAAAAATAAAAAAACAGAACAATTACAGATCTAAGTTAAGACAAATTTATAGTTCATCAGACGTAACTTTGGCAAATATCCTGCTGGCTGGAGGTCCGTTGGAAAAGTTTATATTTAAGTTTTTTATATGGAACAAATTCTGTTTTCAGCATAACTCAGTAGAACTAATCCACATCTAATTCTCTGCATGACTCGCAATTCTCCCAGACATGGGATCCCGCTGGGTGGAGACACATAGCACAGCTAGTGCAATTTAAACCTAGATATACAAAGTGAGATATCTAAGTCCAGATAGGGACTTTACATATAATGTCTTTGTCGCTTTGTATTGCTGTAAAATTGAAACCAGAACAATTGTTGATTTGATAAGACACACACAGACAAATGTATACATATAACTCTTCTTTTTGAGTCACAGTTCTTTTGTTTTAAAGGACGAATATTCGTAATACACTCGGATCTATTTGAAACAATGTGAATGCGTAAAGAAACTTTTTATATTTTTTTTGTCATAAACACGCAAAAATATGTAGCCGTCTCAAAACGCTACCAACCAGGCAAGTTGCGTGAAAACTCCGGACATTGAATCTTAAAACCCGAACATGTCATCAGTGTTTTTAGTACTAATACTATTTTATTATGTGTGGCAAGACAGTTATTCGCAACGTGGAGCTTTCTCAACTATCACTAAAACACGTTCCATCGCAACAGTTTTCCCGTAAATTAAGGAAATGTATTTTAGGTGCATTTATTTGGATTGTGAATTTTTCGGAAAACATCCAAATTTCCACAAATAAAACGTGCCGGTTAAGCTCTTTTATATGATCGGCATTTATCTCTCTGAGATAAATGACTGACAGATCCAAAAAGAGGCACACGAGTAACCATATAGATATCGAATTATGTCATTCTTTTCTCAAACGAGTGACATATCGTTCGTGAATGAATGATTTCACGTGAGCGAAACCGCGTGCGAATACTACTTGATATGAATCATCAAAATCAATGTTCGGTCCGAGTGGGCGGAGGGCGTAACATCCCTCTGGATCGATAGTCGTTGCAAATGTAACGTCTGCCATTTTATGACAGGTGTCTAGTTTGTCTATGGTTTTCGCATTCAGACATAGGACAATATGCAGGGGTGGCGTAGAACAATATATTCATATTGGCGATGGCAACCTACTAAAGTTCGCAATAGTGATCGATATTTGAAATCGTCGTGAGTTCCATAACAAAAAAATTGAAACTAATAATAAAATTGCTAAATTCAATTCAAACTAATACTAAAAGTTGTGTTAAGAAAAATTTTAATTGTATTCTCTGTAAATTATTGTTCAAATAAAGATTATCTTCTACTATATAAAAATAAGTCGGGTTTTCCTTCCTGACGCTATAACTCCAGAACGCACGAACCGATTTCCACGGTTTTGCATTCGTTGGAAAGGTCTCGGGCTCCGTGAGGTTTATGGCAAAGAAAATTCTGGAAAAATTTGAAAAGAAAAGCGGGAAAATCTTTTTTCACATACAGCGCCATCTGGTGGCGAAACGGAGTTCGCCGGGTTTGCTAGTTCTATCTATAAATATTCCTAGAAATATTACACACGGCCATGTAGTCCCAAACTAAGCAAAGCTTGTACTATGAGTACTAGATAACTGGTATTAATACTTAAATACATTTTTTTTTGTAAATATATACATATAATACATAGAAAACACCCAGACCAAGACAAACAGACATGTTCATGCACATAAAAATTTGTCTTGTGTGGAGATCGAACCTGCAAACACGGAGTCAAAGTGGCCATTGTTAACCATTCAACCAGCGAGCTCGTCATCGAAAGAGTTAAAGGGCATTAAAATTAATTTGGAACTGCGACAACAGATGTGCATTTGGCTAGTTAGGAGATAACACAATCCTTTTCTGTAGTTTTTTGATACCAGACAAGAATATGGCCCGCCTGATGTGAAACTATTAGCGTAGCATATAATAGACGTACCTACGTACGAGTACAATACAAATAACATTGTTGGCGCGCCAGCAACCCCGCTGCTAATGCAGAATCTCCTTACGATGACCTTACTCAAAGGTACACAACAATCCTCAAGGGAATTGCTTGGCAAATTTTAATTTAGTAAATACATGCACCTATTTTACATGCACCTATTTTGAAGGCGGTTAACAAATTATGAAAGCGGCTGACGTCACTACATCATTATTAACGCTTGGTTGGACAAAACCTATTTCAAGTAGGGTACAGTCATGCACAAACTGCTTTAACGCAAAATGACTATCATTTTCAATTTATAAGTCAATGCAGAAGTACTTTATTTTAGTGTTTACATCATTATAGTATAGTCGCAATCTAAGGGGCAATACTCGTAATTATATTATAGTCAAAATTCAGTTTCCATCCAGTCTCGATCTCACAAATGTCACATTTGGTATTCTCGTTCACAAAATGAAATTTCAAAGTTTAAAAATGTGATTATATCGAATTTTTACCGAAAATTAAACAAGCTACTGCTAGCAATAAGAAATGATATTAATTACTGATTGAAATCAATCATAATATAATTTTTAGTAAATTTTAATTCAAAACTAGGCCTACGGGGTAGAAATTGCGGTTGAGCGGAGCGAGTAAATTCGCTGAGTGTATATTTTCCATTGATTTCAATAATAAATAAATAATAATAATAAATATTTCTGGGCAATTTACACAGCGGTATCTAGTCCCAAATTAGGCGCAAAGCTTGTGTTATCGGTACTGGACAACTGATAAATGTACCTACTTCAATACTTTTTTCTTTTTTGTAAACACACACTTATAACACATAGAAACGCCCATACCAAGACAAATAGACATGTTCATGCACACAAATGTTTGGCTTGTGCGGGGATCGAACCCGCGACCTCGGAGTCAAAGTGGCGATTGCTAACCATTCGACCACCGAGCTCAAACCATCATCAAAATGTATTTGATGATCATTCCTCAAGATCTCGATTTTCGACACAAAACGCAAGCAGGTCGCGGGCTCTAATTGTGACAAGTTTCATCAAAATTGGTTCAGTGGTTTTGGAGCCTATAAATTTCCAAGAACGACTTTTCGGCGTGTATAAGCGTCCCGCTCGCTCGCTCTCTCTCTCTCTCTCTCTCTCTCTCTCTCTCAATGATTAAGTTTGTCCTTCCTTTCCTTCCTTTGTGAATTGTCCTTCAGCTTCTTAGTCAAAGAATTAATGTTTTAAGTATTATTGCAGAAGTATCTTTAATTTTACAGTACCTAAAATTAAATGCTCATAACCATAAACTATAGCTCGTTTATTTATACATTGACATTGTACAATATCACGCAATACATAAACAAAGTCAAAATGGCACATGTTACTAACGTTACTAAGTACTATGTAATGTATTACTGATACTGTGCTATGACATCAATATATTTATATATAGATGAATCTCTATTTCTATTGGTAATCACATCACGCGTGAACGGATGGAAGAAATTCGCTAATTCTTTTTATGTTGTATTTGTTATTGTCAGAAAGTTCTTATGAAAGAGAAAAATAAGAAACTTGCGTGGAAAATTTAAGAAAACTGAACGAGCATATTAACTTTTCTAATGTAACCCTTTATGTCGTTTGACAGAACTGTTTGCAGCAATTTGACAGATTGCGCGAGACCAATTCGAATTCAATATTCATTGTTAAGAAGACAGGAACATGAACATGTGTCAGCTAATAAATAAATAAATATTCCTGGACAAATGACACACGGCCATCTAGTCCCAAACTAAGCAAAGCTTGTACTATGGGTACTAGATAACTGGTATTAATACTTAAATACATTTTTTTTTGTAAATACATAGAAAACGCTTAGACCAAGACAATCAAACATGTTCATACACACAAATATTTGTCTAGTGCGGGGATCGAACCCGCAATGTGATAACTTCATCTTTCTCTCCCTCCCTGCCGACTTTACCCGAACGAGCGTTACAGAGAGGAGCGTGACAACTCGGTCTCCTTCACTAGGCCCCAAACAAAATTTGTGCATAGCGCGCCAAAAAAGTTTTCAGTTCAAAAACTAAGTCAGAAAATTTGAGTGGTTCATCAACATCTTTGAATCGAAGTAAACTTCACGCGCACGCGGTGCACCCTGCTGACTGACAAACGAAGCTCTGGCGAAAAGAGAGGTAGGGAGCGTAATTGTAAGCTACCCGACTGGGGAATGTACCTCCACCTCACAGAATACCGCAGCCAAATAACAATTCCCTTGAGAATTGTTGTATTCCTGCGAGTGAGTGAGGTCACCAGAAAGGAAGGAGATGAACATTACAGAGTATAATACTAATATCACTGTATTATGCTTCAATATATAAAATTTTCGATAGCATTATATGAAAAGTCAGCTATTGCGTTTTAGAGATGTGTGCCACCGAATCATTGATATGATATACATAGATATACAAAACAGATTTGATGAAAGGGTCAATAAACATTAAAATGGCAGCGGCCAACATAGCATTTTAAACTTTATCTCCATTGACTAAGACAACATCTTGTTTGAATGGATGGAAAGTATCGTGCTGTCGCCGCGATCAGCCGTGCATGCCTCTAACGAATTCAAGCAAGATACTGTCTTTGTTAATGGATATAAAGTTTAAAATGCTTTGAAACTAAAACTGCTTTACTGGGCGCTGCCATTTGTGTGTGTTTTGGCCCTAGAGTTTATAAGTCAATATAAAAGTAATTAGTAGTAAAATTACGTAAGTTATTTCGCGTAACTATCGAGATAGTACTACAGATAATAGTATGATTTACCCGACATCCGAGGAAAGGGGAGTAATGTCTTTCGAGAATCGAGAGTATGTGTGTCTATTTCTTCAACATGTTCTGCAGCCTAAACTGTGTTGATTTCAACATATGAAGTGTCTTTAGATTTGTCTCAGTTGTGGAAGTGACAAATGAAAAACAACAATATTCCTACTGGTATGAACAGTGGGAAGAAGTGGGAACAAGCCACTTTTGTTCATAACTGTACATAATAAAATGTATTAGCATTTTCGGCACGTCTCAACTCAAGAGTGATATTGTTACGCTTCCAATGCTAACTCATTATACCCCTTATACGCAGTTGGTCAAACCTATAGAGGTAGGCAACGGGATTTAGGGGAAGATTTGATAAAAAAAACACTATAGGTGGTGTTTAAGATGTAAAAGGTAGGCAACAGTAATCCCGTTACCTACTTATCATCTTAAACACCACCACAGGGAAGATCTGATAAATAATCTCAACAAAAAAAACCGACTCCAAACATTACTCTACATTTAAGTATATAGATACAGGATGATGATGAAAAAATATAGGACCAATATGGAAGTATACTCTTTAAAATAAGGTTTATACATGACGGAGTAATAAAATACCAAACCTAACAGTGGGTAGATACAGGCTAATAATGATGATGAAAAAAATATGGAACCAATCTGGAAGTATACTCTTTCAAATAAAAAAAGTTTTTTCAAATCGGTTTATAAGTCACGGAGTAATTAATTCACAAACATTAAAAAAAAAGAGATGAATTGAGTACTTCCTCCTTTTTTGGAGTCGGTTAAAAATTTCACAATAGGTGCGTAAGGTAAGATGCGACAAACTCTGCAAATATTTACAAGCACTAGCTTATTGTGTTAACTGCCCAATTGATAACACCATAGCTGTGATTAGTAAAATCATAAATTAATATTATCAATACATGCCAAGGTCTAACAATTTCCTATGTGATACAGAAATCTATTATAGAGAAATAATGGCAAGTCGGACTTGTGCTTTTAACTAAAGCAAGAATAAACTAAATATAATATGTAATAGCTTTTATTAGTGCTGTATAAAAACTAAATAACAAGTTTACTAAAGTTGGTACTGTTGATGTATGACGAGCTTGGTGGTCAAATGGTTAGCAATGGCCACTTTGACTCCGAGGTCGCGGGTTCGATTCCCGCACAAGACAAACATGAAACATTTGTGTGCATGAACATGTCTGTTTATCTTGGTCTGGGTGTTTTCTATGTATTGTAAGTGTGTATTTACAAAAAAAAATGTATTTAAGTACATATAACAGTTGTCTAGTACCCATAACACAAGCTTTGCGCTTAAATGTAATGTGTAAATTGTCCAGAAATATTTATTTATTTACTTGGTGGAACATTATAATCATAATGTTATAATAAAGGACTTGTACTGTTCCACGTTATTACATTTATTTTTACCAACCGGTTTCGCCGCTAAGGCATTATCAAGGTAATCAGATGGTGTTTGTGTTTCTACCAATAAGTTTACTGTGTTTTGCTCATCAAGCCTTTTTATTTGATGATTTATAATTTCCACATAAATTTAAAATAGTCAGTTTAAAACGACCGCCATATTGGATGGCGGCATATAGGTAAAGTTTTTTTTTTATATTAGCTCAGCATAGTAGCTCCGCTTCGCTTGATGGTAAGCAAAAAGATGAGTCCAAATTACAGTGGTTACTGACCAAAGATTAGGCAACAGTGTTCTGTCAATGGATACTGCCATGCTGGCCCACAAGGTGCTTCTTCACGCTTCCTTTGAAGGATCCCATGTTGTGGAAATTATAAATCGACAGTTTAAAGTGACCACCATATTGGATTGACAAAATGGTAATTATATGCATAACCTGCCACCAGATTATTTAAAATGCCACCACATTTAGGTAATCAGGCATTGTAATGAAATTGAGTGCGCTAAATTTCAGCTCAATTTCAATCGGATCCTTAGAATTCGGTCAAATTTTAACTTTCAAGATGTAAATTACTGTCACCGCAGTGAAACTAAATTAAAAACTTGTAAAAACCCGTAATCCAAATATGGGTATCAAATTAAAGGGCCTGATGAGCAAAACACAGTAAATGAATTAAGATGTTGTTGTCTGTTTATTCTTGTTTTTATTTAGAATTTATGTACTTTTAATTTATTTTATTAATAATTTATTTTATTTTGTAAGTACCTATTTTAGGATTATTTGTATATTTATGTTTTTAAGTATAATAGGTGTATTTAAAATAAAAAATATAAATATAATGATGTATTTTTTTCTGTGTATTTTATTATAACTTTAGTTTTTAATTTAGTTATATTTTATTTTAAATTTAATTTTAAGTTATTTATGTAATTTTAGTTTAATTAGTTTTTTTTATAATATACCTTATGTTAAATCAATGAATAAATACATAATAAACTGATAGAATTTTATGAATTATAATTGTTAAATTCAGTAATAAACATTTTAGAATGCTAAAAGATATACATAAAATTAAAAGGAAAATAATAACATGAGCCACAAAAAACACTAAATGAGCCACAGAAATACTAGGTTAGGTTTTATATCAACTTTAGTCGCCAAGTCAATATAATAGTCGCCCAGTTTCACAATTTTAGATGCTCCGTTTATTACTACCCAAATTAAAAGCCATGCCACATTTATGGTTTTGACATTTTATCATAAAAAAATAATGATAGTATGATATATAGCTGTAGTTGCATAGTACAGCAAATTTCACAATAGTTATCATTTTCACTACTAAGCTACTTCTAACGGTGGTGTGACGACAAACAACTCTGTGTTCAATATCAAACATGTAGGTCAAGGTGCATTGCTGTCAAGACATTTAAACATGATAATGTAGGCGAACTTATTCAGTGTTGCTATAATGTGTTTGGAAAATTAAAATATATCTATAATCACAGAATACCGCAGCGAAGTAACCATTCCCTTGAGGGTGGTTGTGTTCCTGCGAGTGAGTAAATATTTAAATATCCTTGTACAAATTACAAACTGCCATCTAGTCCTAAACTAAGCAAAGCATGTACCATGTGTACTAGACAACTGATAATTGTACTTAAATACACTTTTTTTTGTAAATACAATACTTATATATATATTATAATATATAGAAAACACCCAGACTAAGACAAACAGACATGTTTATGCACACAAATGTTTGTCTTGTGTGGAGATTGAACCTTAACCAAACCCAAAAATCTAGTCCCAAATTAAGCATATGGGACTAGATGGCGCTGTGTAAATTTATTTATAGATAGCAACAGAAGAGAAAATATAATTATTTAAAATATCATAGTGAATAAACATATATTCCAATATATGTTTATTCGCAACTTAAAATACCATATGATACTGCATGGTCATTATTTTAAGTGGGAATAAGATGGATTTTCCATGATTTAAAGTATCCTATGTCACTCTTCACTATTAACCTTAAACTATTACCATAAAAACAACATGTCAGTTTATTGGTTCTTCCTCTTCCCTTCGACTTGAAAGAACAATTTAGATCAGGACTACCGCATGAAGCCAATTACAATCTATTTTTTTTAATGTGAAATTTACACTACTGCTTAGATTGTTGATAATTATGTTTCGCTCGGCTGGAAGAAGCCCTAGAGCTCTACCGATTAAGCTGAAGATGTTTGTCAATAACTAAAACGTAAGACCAATTTTTTGAATCAAAAAATCCAATCATAATCAGCTTCAGCTTCGGCAATTTTACATTACAATGTAGTCATTACACTGAAACATTTTTAGTTTATATAAATGGGGGCCCGATTCTCAAACTAGGTCTGACCTGTATCTTGAGAATCGGAATCCCTTCTCATTTGCTTTAACTTAAAAGTATACAACACAAGTACATAACAGTGCAATTTGTAAAAGCCCAGTATTTAACGAGCTCCGTGGCGTAGCGGTCAATGACGCGGCTTCGACACCAACGTCGTGGGTTCGATTCCCACATAAGACAAACATTTGTGTGCATGAACATGTCTATTTGTCTTAGTCTGGGTGTTTTCTATGTATCATAAGTATGTATTTACAAAAAAAAAAATGTATTTACGTATGTTTATCAGTTGTCTAGTACCCAAAACACAAGCTACGCTTAATTTGGGGCTAGTTGGCGCTGTGTAATTTGTCTGACAATATTTATTTGTTTATTTATTGTATATGGTTTGGACAGCCCTGATCTAGATAATTATGTATGAAGTGCACATGGTGGAAGTCGCGGGCGCCCGCATGGTTTTTTTCAATAAAGTCTAGTTAGTTTAAGTTTGCTGTTTGGACAGTCAGTAACAACAATAGACTAACAATTTTTTTAAATTGAGCTCTTAGCAACGTTACTGAAAAAATTCATCTCAACATATTATTATATTTGGCACTCATGCATTAAATGGATATGACTGAAGTGAGAGTCGAAATAGACACATGAAACTTTTAATAACACTTCTCTTTTTGAGTTTAAAACATCATAAAGAGGAAATACAAAGAAAAGGCTGACCAAGAATTACCTACAAGTAAAAAGCCTTTTTACTTGTAGGTAATTCTCCCTTTCTAAAAAAGGGCGGGAGAAGACTCAAGGACATCAAATGATCAATCCTGTTTTGGTGTATGGAGAAGTGTTCATCGCGGTGCTATGGTGTATACATGAATATGGAAAACCATTGACAAATCGACACGGTTTTTGTTTGCGAGGTGTTACAGAGATCACATTTAATAAAAACAAATGTCTGTCTACATATTACCTCTATATACATGCAAAATAATAGGTTATGTTGTCAGTGAAAACAGAGAAATACCTTTTAAACTTCGATTTATTAAAATATATACTTTACATGGTAATTTGTAAGTCATGGCACCGAATTCTACTGCTGTGTTAGTCATATTACGCAAAGTTGTTTTATATTTCGAAATTTACTTATCTGATTTCAACAACGATTACATAACGAAATATTAAACTTACGACAGGCTTTTCTGCAAACACATACATTAACATTGAAAACTGTTTCAGAATTTTACTTTTTGTTACATTTGATGAAGAGGCAAGCAAAAAAGACTTTCGACTCGAGAGGTTTGGCTAAAACTCACGGAAATGACGAAAAAGAAAAAAAAGAAACCAAGAAAGGCTTACCAACCAATGGAAACGAGAATGAGATAACACTCAGTATGTCAGGGTTCATGGTGGAAATGGTTGAATTTGAAAAAAAAAAGTAAAGTGACTGTACTACCGGTGCGTTCATGATAAATAAATTACGCAATAAACGAAAATTTACGCTTGAGAGACTACACAACTACAACTCGAGGTTTCAATTTGGAATTTTAAACCGCTCCGGTCACAGCACCCACACAGGTTCGTTCAAAAACCGGTACGGCGGCAACATCGATGACACAAAACTCGTACTTATTTATAGCGGAAAACGTACACAAATCGATAAGTCCGCCTAGGTGCACCACTACATAGAACGGGCGGCGCAAAATGCGATTCGTGAAACTTTCATCTTGGCACTTGGCAACAAAACACAAAATGACATTAATTATCCCGCCCTTTTTACCGACGCGATCAGCACTTTTAATGTATTGTGTGAACTTGTGTGAAATTATTTAGGGCGATTTCTTCGAGACAGCGGTCTCTCACGAAAATGTATTATTATTTCCAATGTGAATCATAGCGAGCGGATCTTGTTTGAAGAAAAACTTGAATTTGATTGAGGATAATCATCTTTCGGAGTAGAGTGGTAAAGTCCGGTTTGCAGTGGGGCAGGTTAAAACGAGGACGGCGAGGCGGTATTCGTCACCGACGTAGAAAATGGCGACTAAATACCAACAATTACATGGCGCGACTTCGACGAACGTCAATGCAAATCAATGTTATTCAGCGGATAATAACAGGCGCGAACCTCTTCAATATACTGGAAAATACCTACATCTGAACTCATAATTCTTAATGGTTTATCTGAACAGTATAGATAAGATTTGGCCGGGGCAGATGTTGAAAAATAGTCAAAATAGATACATACCGTTGTATCATCGGTAATAACACCACAAAATCTTCAATGTTCAGTTGAATATACGGTTTATAACTCAAAAAACTGTAGTAATACGAGGGTTGGTGATAATAACGCGTCACACGCTCGGGGCGAGCACATTCGTGCGCCTCCAAATAGCGCAACGGCGCAACTTTTTCGAGCGCGGCGTCAACACGGTCAGGTGGGCGAGGTTGCGACACTGCCATAGCGCGGTCTCTTTCCCGCACCTCTCGCTCGCTCTAGCAGAGTGCTATCTTGCTCACACTCGCGGCGAAGGCCTAACCCGGGATAGGAGGGACGCAAGCGGAGCCCTCCGCGTACGAACGTCGCGCACCGAGCTGCGCGGCCGACTGACTGCGTTCAGCGCCTCGCCTCCATCCACCGCGGGCCTGCAACCGACCGAGTAATCGAGCCCAGAGCCCCGTGGCAGAACGGCAACACCGCCCTCGAATAATAGCGAGCGAAACGGACGTGCCGCGATATGAAATGCCACGAACCAACCTCCAGAGGTGGTGGACCAAAACAAATCTCCTTTCTCTAAAATTATACAACAGTTGCGATTGAGAGCACAACCGGGCTTTGCATCTATTTTCCCGCCAAAAACAACTTTCTACACTTAAATGATCAATGTTCATGTGTATATTTTGTGTTCTCTGACCCGATTAGTTGTTTGTGTCAGAAACACAATGGCCTTAAATAATAATGACATAAAACACGACTAACCATAGCAAGGGCTTACGGACTTATTAATTGGTTCTACAAATGGAAGTCAATTCAATGGCTCATGAAAGTGCAACAATGTCGGCTGAATTAGAGGTATAGGTATTACGTTTTATTCACCAAGATGTTTGCAAAAGCGAGGACGGGCTGACGCTTACTGGGACTGGTTGCCTTGACAACAAACTTGCCGAATGGGGAAATAAAAAGTATTAGGAAATGTAATAAGTTACTGAAAATATCAAGACGTATTTGTTATTCAAACAATAGCAAAAAAATCAAAAGACTTTTAGAAACGTTTTATAGTTGATTTAGAGAGTATTTGTACATTGGAAGCTTAATCAAACGGTTAGACTGAAACATATGTAGACAAGGTATACCCGACCATGGATAAATGTAAAGTTAGAACATGAGGGAAATGTTCTCCAACTGCATCAACCCCTATTTATGCTAATGTTGATATACAAGACGCCCCTCGATCGAAGGAGTTTAGAGCTCTTCAAACCCAATCCGCTTGAAGGCAGCCAGTGTTTTCAAGCCTCCCAGAGACCACTGACTTGCCTTAATCACTGTCATATAATAAAAACAGCAGAATACTGCAAAATTCCATGGAATACGAAACCAAGAAGAGGTTAATGGTGGACACTATACTTTATATCCTGTGTACAATAATCGACGATGTAGGATGTGACTACATTTTACTTACACTTTCTTATGTTTTGCAGCTATGCTGGTTACTTTCGTTCATGTAAATAGTTGGATTACAAGCTGGTAACAGCTCTATTACTTGACTTTAGTGCTACTCCATGGAAATTGCATTCTTTTCAGTGATACAAAGTACCATATCTAATAAATGACCCAGGATAATTATTTTGACTTATATATCATTTGTCTAGCTTCATTTTTATTTCAAACAATGACAAACTCGACACTGCTATAATTTTTATATTACGTAGCTTGCACCAAATGGGAATTCTGTGTAAAAAAATTTAGCTTTTCGGAAATGACTTGAGTTCATTCACAAATTTTACAAAATAAGAATAACAATAGGTTGAATATAGCTCGGTTGCTCAGGTACTGTAGATAGATAACAAAGTAAACAAACCGACACTTAGTCATATCTGTTGAAAGGTAATAAAAAAACGAAAAAGATTTGGTATTTTTTTATTTGGATCAGTAAATAATAGAAAATAATGGCTGCCGTTCATGATTCTCAAACCTAAAATTTTGAAAGATGAAGAGAAAAATAAAGTTTAATTCTAAATAAGCAGATTCAAAACTTTTTAGATAAAGCTGTAATTCAAATGATATTTGAATAAATGGTCTACTAAACTACTCTACTAATAACTAAAATACTACAATGTAAACTAAGTAAACTATATGATACTAGCTGGCCCAACAGACGTTTCCCTGTCTTCTTAACTATGAATATTGAATTGGTTTCGCGCACGCAGTCAAATAACCGAAGAATTATCGAAATCGAACTAACCGTTCAGGCATGATGCTATGACCAAGGGAAATAGGGATTCATTTTTATATTATATATTTAAGACAAGTTTTAAAGAGTTTACATTCTCTTCGAGGTACAACACATAATATTAAATATCGAAGTATTTTCAATGATTCCTTAGCATTCATTACAATCATTGATTCACTATATCCTGAGATCTACAATTTTTTTTATCCTAATTAAAGATTATAGCTTAGCATAGATCGCTTTAGCACGAAATAAAGTGAAATACACAGTTTCATGTCTACAATTTATTACATTAAGAAAAATTTACTAAACTGTTATAATCTTTGGAAATGTCAATCAAATATTTATTGATACCAGTTAGAAGAAACTATTACTACACAAGTATTTAATAAATATGATCTCATCTCATGTGCATTGAATATTTGAATTTTGGTGATAAAGTCAGTATGACATATATAACTACGAATTGTTTTATTAAGTTTTATTAATAGAAAATTAAAAAAGTAACATTATATCACTAGATAGGTACAATCTATAGAAATCAGATAGAACAAAAAATCGGAGATGTTCAATGAAGACATAATAAAAAAAAGCGTTTTATATGTACTTATTGTGTTTAATGCCAGAAACCTACAAATGTAAGACAGTCTTAGAGGTAAGACGTAAAGATTAAGAAGTTATTTGATATTTTTTTAAGTCTAACCTAACATACCTTAACTTAACCAAACCTATCAAAACAAAAAATTGTAAATACATAACTTTCAAGAGACGTCGACAAACATGAACTACCTTTTTAAAGTTCTAAAATGTTCAATTGCTGCAGAGAACGTACTGTGAGATGCAATAGGGTTCAAGCTTAAATCCCTGATTCAAAAACGACGACGGTCAGAAACCAGACACATCATCAACACATCGTCCGTTTATTTTGTTATATTAATATCGATTTGTAAATGAAGAATATAATCTATAACAAGTGTCAACAAGTTGTAGAGGCTCGGTAAAGAAAAATCTCTCATGACACTACTGCTAGTGCCACGCAGTAATGCCTATGGCAAAAAAGGTTACAGCAAGATATATTTAACGATGAAAGGTGTATTGAACAAAACATGAGGGATGAATAACGTATCTTATCGTAATATACGTATATACGATCACCTGCAGATCTCAATTTTACCTTACATGGTACCTGATCATGTTTTGCGTCACCTGTATAAAGTATACAGTATAGTATTCGTGATATATGTACTTTAAGATTATCGCATTCATAATGTTTTACCTCCTCTCCATGTCACAAGCTATTTCATCAGTATACATACAAGTAATGACATCTAGCGGTGGTTTCGTTTAACATGAGACTATAATGTTGAACTTGTATTATCAACATAAAAACTAGTACCTACCTATCAACATGTTCGTAATATAAGTTGTTATTTTTTTTTAAATACATTCTATAATAACGAACATCATAATATTGTAAACGAATAAGAGTACATATATTCTACAAATATTATAAACGTGGAAGATTGCTAAAATGGATAATTTAATTGTTACAGGTAGGTAGGTACTTTTGTCGGGTAAATCGACGGTCCCTACGTATAAAGCGAAATGTCAAAAATGACAGTTTTTTTTATTGCATAAATTGCTATAGATAGCCCATAAAAAACATTTTCCTTTTTATTTTATTGATTGTATATAATTAAAAAGTAAGAAATTAACTCATTTGTCCAATAATAATATTCTCTAAGTACTATATCGAAGAATAAGCAGACATGTCTGAAATGACATGTCGCTTTATACGTAGGGACCGTCGAAATAGCTGAACGGATTTGGATTAAATGACAGAATTTGGTCTGTTTAATATAAATGATCACGGTAGCTTGGGAAGCGGCGAAATAAAGTTAGTTGAAGATAATAACACTGTGCTGAGAGACGTTTAAATGGATTTGCCAAAAGTTAATTCCTATTCACACGATTTGTTCAATAACATTGCAAAACACCTTGAATTGATCTAAATAAAAATCAAATGTTACGTGCATCATGAATATGCAATGTTTACAATTAAAGATCTAAAAATGACGTAATGTGTAGCATACCCGTACTACCGTAGACAAAACTATTATCCTTCTCGAGACATGTCGACATGTGGTTGTATGAGTTCGACATGTCACACACACAATTATAAGTATAGCGAGCGAGGGACCGCGAGACGCTAGCGTATTAACCTCAATTAAATTGCTGTGTGCGTGACCACGATGTACTAGTTAAAATTCATCAAAAACTACTAATAATTGCTAAATTTAATTGCATATCCAAAACGATCGGCTAATAAAGCTGAATTATCGCGCTAATAATTTTATTTTATCCATTGTTATAACCGAGGATACATTAGCCTTGAAACTTCTTATCGAACAAGTGACTGCTCACAATTACCGGCCGAGGTGCGACGTTGCCATCGTTCGCGCGCGCTACTGCGTCGTAATTTACCAGCCGCCATTTTGTTTCATTTATCAGATGCAACTCCAATGATGAGCGATTTTGTACTTTCTTAATATGCCTATTTCATTCTTTAGAGTTGATTTTTACACCATAAGAAAACGCTCAGGGAGTCAGTCAGAGAATAGGTATTTATTTTTGTTACGTAACCTGAAAAAAAGTACCTACGTAGGTGCATACCAGATGGCTCATTATTTACGGGAGAACACTATAGGACATCCCAATAGAGATATGGATACGAGAGCGATAGGCATCTAGACCATTGAGATAGTAAGCGTTAGACCTATGCATGACATATCCATAAACACTTATGTAGGGAGGGCAAAGTGTCGGCGCAATATGGTTGAGATACGTACATTGAGCGGTTCGGGAGCCGCGGCTGGTTGCAGAGGGCACGCCCCGAGGTCCCGGGGCGAAGCCCCCACCGACCCACAACCAGATACATCACAAATTCGAACGTTTTTAACGCAAATTCCACGATATCGATCACGCACAGACGCCATTTTGAACCGACACTGAGAGCAGACGGGCGTGCGACGTTGCCACGTCGCTGGTTTCCAATCCGCACTTCTATTTCTGGCTCCCTCCCTTCCCCCGCCGCGCTGTGACGACGGAGCTCCGCAAACAGAGCGCTCCACAAAACATGATTTGAATTATATCTGCCAGTCCGCGGGCTTAAATTATGATTCGAAAAAGGAAAACAACATCGAGACGACTTCGACGATGATGTAGAGAGGGGGGAGGGGGGCTGAAGCGACAAAGCATTTTGTATGATAAGATAACTATATACAGTTATTATAGTATGTTGTGTGTGTAATCTGGCTAGCGAGCGCCCGGCTTTCACCAGAGCGGGGCGAGGCGCGGCCGCGCAGGACCGCACCGACATGTGCCATTGGCCACCGCAAAGATCGATAGTCAAACACTGGCGAGGACGTCGACCTACATACGATTGTGCGTCCTAATGCAATAGCAATAGGGGTGATTTCGCGTCGGTAGTCACTATAAACAAACTACCACACGAGCACACTACCGTCCTCCACGTACATACGCACGAACACAGGCGATTCGGAAACGACGCGCGGCCAGAGCGGTGAATGTATACGTACCTATCATCATGTATTATGGCACTTTTCTAGAGTCGAAATTCCTGTACCAAGGCGCACCCAGCGCGCCCTATCGAAGGACAAAGGGCCGATTTCACACGGAAAACAAAGGGAAATGCCGGTCTGAAGATAATAACATTTTATTTTCATATCGAAATCAACTTTTGGTCAACCGAGTAAGCAACTGGATAGAGCGTTGTCAAGTCACTAGCTAGTAACGTAGAGAGCGCGCGGTCTACACATTATGAAATTCGGATTATTACCATACTAATGAATTGGTTTATTAAATTTTGTGAGCGTTGCTGGAGTACATAGTCAATAATACACGATTAGAGAGATTTTAAGGACGTAATGTAGGGATAGAATACAGTTGCACCAATCGAATAAAAACACTACTATAACTACTATCAATAACAGGAAAATAATTTCCATATGTAAAGCAATATCAATTTATCAAAAATGTAGACAAAAAGCATATAATAGGAAAAGACGCAGTCTGTCAACCATTCACTCACCTGTATTTTTACTTGAAATTAACACGTTTCTTCACAAGATTCACGTGAACGTCACTTGAGGACGTGGCTAACAAGAATATTAAGGTATTTTAAGGACTTTGAAAGATTTGATGTGCACAAAAAAATTATACATTCCGCGAAGCAAACGTCTTGCGTGTAAAGAGACTGAATGCGAACTGTTCTGTTGGTTTGGGTCGGTTCAGGTCGGTTGGTGGGTGGGGGGAGCGGCGGGCGGAAAACCGGAGAACGGCGAGCGAGGGAGTCAGAAAGGGCAAAAATTTATTAATTATAGATGGGCCCAGTTTACGTACGAAATAACAAAAGGTGCATAATAATTCATATAATTTTATTTTTGAATGTATCACTTTACAATGTTTAATAGTTAATGCTAAATAATAATTAAAGTAATTGTTATGACATTTTAGTTTTCCTGTTGATCATTTATATGATAATGACATTATATTGACATCAATACACTCAAACTCTTTAACTGATTCTGTGGGTTAGGTTAGGATCATAAAATATTGTGTTAATCTGTGATTTGAATTTGACATTGTTTTTTTTTGTACACAGTGAAAAGCTATAGACAAATCTAGCTATATTGATGATAGTTTCATCACACTCAGAAGAGTGAAATTGAATGAAACAGATTGATATTAAGATTTTTTTGTTTTACACTTGCGTTGCTTACGTTTTTTTTTTTGCGAAACAGATGACAGCGCTATAGAAAATATCGATATTCTCTAACTCATTCTTGCCACGGCTTTGCAAAGTGTTTCGTTTATTTCTAGTATTAAACCAACTTGGTTTAATACTCTAAGGTTTATTTAGATAAATTACTCTATATTTATAGAATGAATGACGTTCGATTTGATTGACTAAGGACAATAGTGATGAAACTTAGCGAAAAATACTAGGCAGATCTATGTCTATTATTTTTCGCTGTTCATTGACGCGGTATTTATACAGACCAGCGTTTCGTAACCTTTTCTAGTCACGGACTCCCAAATCGGAAACCCAGCACGATTTTCATCATAGATCCTTAATAAAATGGGGGGGGGGGGGGGATCACTTAATGCGAATAAACATTTGCACTTTAAATCTCAATGTTTCGCAAACAGAGCCTTGAAACGAAAAACATACAATATTTAAGAAAGAAACTAGCTTACGTTCCCCCTGAGGGAGAGCAGTTACCGTAGCTTATGGACGCTTGTAACACCAGAGGTGTAACATGCGCGTTACCGATCCTGTAAAAACCTCTTCACTCCCTTTTTGATGAACCCCATGCTGTAGTCTCCTCGGAAACCTCAACAATCAGTTCGTTCAACAGTTCCACGAACTTCTCTGGAACCGCAGAGTACGTGACCACTTCGGTGCTACTGTGTTTAATGAATTCCCTGTCGATGACGAGCGGTGTAACTGCAGAAGTAGGCCATGGGCATCATATAAAATAACTCCTCTGAACACACCCACTTTACCAAGGGCGTCGCCAAGGGGGAGCAGGAGGGGCAGCTGCCTCCCCCCCCCCCCCCAAGATTCAATTTATTTATAAGTTTTATTTATTGTAAAGTCTCTCTTGAAGCTTTCTACGTTGGGCTCTGTACTGTAATTATTGCAATCGCTGTAGATGTAAGTGAAAAGCTTCATGAGCTCTCGACTATACCTACAATTCATTCTTTTCTCATTCTCCCTATCAACTTGCCCCTCCCTGGGCCATCGGCTGGCGACGCCCTTGCTCTGTATAATCGGTAGAACACACAAAGGGTTCGCATAATCTCTTCTCCGACTCAACGGTTCTCAAGCAATTCTCAGAGAGGACCACTGAATCGAGTCACTAGATGCAAGCTGGTATTTAGGTGCACCCGCCCGTAGATTACAACAGTACTACAGTACTCCATATGCGACCGTACCGTACTTGAGCTTTGTAAAGTAGAAGCCTTTGACACGTGTTGAAGTACATACTGCATAACTCTGTAGAGCACACTTAGTTTCTTCGACGCCAGCTTGACCTTCCCCTTCAGATGACAACGAATTGGACATCGCTGGAGATTTCAACTACTAATATACTAATAATTTTGGCGATTTTAAGGGGTGTGTTTTGGAAATGTAGAGCCACAGCTTTTCTTAGCAGTGAACGGACAGACTTGTGTCACAGAGGAGTTAAATCGGACTAAGTTCTGTCGCCCCCAATCGGACACTCTACTTAGTGTGCTCTCAATTTCTGACATAAGTTTTTCGCGGCTTTCCTACACCAACATCATCATCATCAGGTCAAATTAGTCTTCACTACAGGTGCACGACCCTCTCTCGTCCGTCCTAGACAAAAGGAGGAATTGGCCTACACTCCCCACGCTGGCCAGACGGGTTGGGGAGGCCTGATCGATGTTTTATAATGTACTTCTTTAGTCGCCTTGTACGACATCCACGGGAAGAGACGGAGTGATTCTATTCTAGTATGCCGGAAACCACACGGCCTACAGCAACAAACGAGTGATAATTTGCGCGGCCCGTGTAATAAGTGTCCCCGGTGCTATCGTCCGCATTGCAATGCTGTCAATAGACAACATAACATTGATATGCAGCACAAACAGCGCGTCGCGCTTAGGGGACAATACATTACTACGGAACCATAAAACAGCAATTAGCAAGTATTATAAATGTAAAACAAGAATAAGCCATAAAAATAAAAGTTCTTTTGTCGGTAATATAAAAAAATAAGCATATCTTTTTATCACATGTTTTAAATGTCAAATATAAATCGCCATTTTGTTTCGACAAAATGGTGATTTGAAAATGGCGGCATTCCTTGAGCATTATTACAAGGACCAAACGAGTGTGTCAACCTCAATCAGACACTGAGAAGTAAGTCAAATTTAATTGGCAATACATATTCGATTATAGACACCGAGGTGAAAATAAATAAAAGCTTGGAAAAATAGATTATTTTTATAAAAAATTACATTAAGTGAAGGGATTTTTTCTTTCCAAAAAACACTATTTATGAATAGTAATAGCAATATATCGGTGAGTATGTTAACTACCTTACAATAGATGTATGTGGGTGGTTCTATTGCATATGCCACTTAACTACATGATTCTGGGAAAATCCGTCTCTTCTAAAGAATACTGAGCTTTGCGCGGTTATCCAGGTGCTATTTTTTATACACGAAATTAATAGATTTATATTTCTGACAATGGGCTGTATCCATCAATATAATTTTATGTGATTAAACGATACATACAGCGATTTATTGATGAACTATATATAGCCAATACATCAAAGGCATAAATGTTAATAAACATCGACATAAAAGTATGAATTGAATCAAAGAATTCTAAAATTACTATTTTTTTTTGTTCAGCTAAATAATCATTAAATTGAGAAAATACGTTTTATTTATTAGATTAAGTTTATTACTTAATTATTCAGGGGTCAAGTTTATTCGATGTTAAAAACTGTTAAGATTATAATTTTCGTTTAGATACGTCATATCATAGTTACAATACTTACAATATAATTGAATGTTAATAAAAATGTCTTTAATTTCGTTTTGTTGTGGAATGGATGTAATAATTAAAACAACTGAAAGACATCGATTAAATATAAATCGTACTTGGTAACTATGATTTTTGTAATGTCTATGTTTTCAAACATCGATGTTTTGTAGAACGATGACATCCCTATCCCGGTAATTTTTTCCACAAGCAGCCAATCACAAAAAGACGTCATCTTTAAAAAAAATCTACCTTGAAACCAGCCAATAACGAAGAGGTGCGTGTATTTTGACAGAAGATAAATATTTCTTACCACGTATAGGAAATTCCACCGCATTTATCGCGAATTTTCAACGAAAATACACATTTTCTGTGTAGAAAAGTCGTTAAGAAATCTAAAAATGAGAGGCGAAGTAATAATTTTAATAGTCACTGTTTTATTTTCGGTAGTATCAGCTAAAATTGACCCGAGAAACTTGAAATGTTTGGGTACGTATTTTAATTTTATTTTAATCCTTCTATTTAATCAAACCGAGTTAATACCGAGGCGATAATGTTGATTTCAGTATGTCGAACGACCTTCGAGGAATTAAATACAGTCATAAAAGGTGTGGATAAATGGAAAAAAATAGATGTAAGTATCCATTGTAATAGTTGACTCTTAGGTGTATAGTTTAAAATATATATTTTGCACAGTCGCGTAACTATACCATGAGGGGCCCGTGGCAAATTCATCAGATGGGCCCTAACAGTATGGGGCCCTATTTATTAAATCTTTGACGAGCTCGGTGGTCGACTGGTTAGCAATGGCCACTTTGACTCCGAGGTTGCGGGTTCGATTCCCGCACAAGACAAACATTTGTTTGCATGAACATGTCTGTTTGTCTTGGTCTGGGTGTTTTCTATGTATTGTAAGTATGTATTTATAGAGTAAGCGCAAAAAGAACGGACAATTTTAAGTAGCATAGCATTTATAACTTGTTTACGATCAAAATGTCGCTTATGCCCCTTTACATTTTAACCGTCATATAAAATAGCCGACAGTAAAATTGTATACTATCTATAAATTATATATCAGAAACTGAAAAAAAAAAACACAAAATCGGGTTTATCTTGAAACTACCAAACATTACTTATCCATTTTTCCTTCTATGCAGACGATATACTAAACTTGTACGAAATTAGTTTGATGTTGTCTGCATGTTCTTCTTATCTCAATATCCATATTGCAATGCCTGAAAAGTTACATGTGTATGTATGTGCTGTGTAAATAATATGTAATTAAGTAACACATGTAATGCAATTATTGATTATATAAATAAATAAATGTTTTATCGTAAGTATGTTTTAAACAAATCGTGTTACAAACTTGTACCCTGCTTTTTACTAAGAAAACATTTTTAAATTTGAATTTTTATTGTCTGATAAATTAAATTAATTAATGAGATATATGCCAGTTGGTTAACAAATATAAAAAAAAAAAAAAAAAACAACAAATCAGTAGATACGTTATGTCTCTAGAGCAGTGAGATCACAATATACTTTCCGAGCTAACAAATATAAAGAAAACAAGTAGTGTTGTGGGACACCTGGTGTGTCCCACAGGAACGAAGGTAAATATAGAATAGAAAATATTAATTTCAAGTTCTATTCGAGGTAAAGAAAATAATTATTTGGGTATACATTTTTTATTACCATTTTATTGTCGAAAAAAAAATTATAAAAAACTTTACAAAATTATCTTAACACCTTTATTTTGTTTACGATGATTTATAACAATATATAATAATAATAATCAGATGATTCGATAATTACATCATCTGGTGGTCAAATCAAAAGTGGAACCACACTTTTGATTTTACCACCAGATGATGTAATGTATCGAATGGTTTTTTTTACGTTACGGACTTTTTCTTTAACGGTACTACTTTTTTTTTAACGATACGGACGTTCCAAAAAAAATCAGCAGACCCGTTGAGGAGTGTGATCACAAACACCGTGACATGAATCAAATCAAATCAAAATATCTATATTCTTTGGACTTTATAAAGGACTTAGAAACGTCATACAAATTAAATATAAGAACATGTATCTAAATCATTACTACTCTAAATCCGCAGAGCTTAGATTCACTTTCATCACACTATCTTGAATGTGAAAGTGCCAGTTCCGGCGACGGGGCTTCTTGAGAAGAACTGGCAAGAAACTAAAGGCCGACTCTTTTAATTGCCAATATCGTTACATTAAATACAAATACAATCATTAACATAACATAACAAGGGCAATTAATTTCCAAATACTTTTATCATTTATGTAATCTGAGATACAATAGTAAGCATTTTGACATAGTCTAGTTTTGATATATTTCTTAAATTTACCCATGAGATTTCTCGGTCGCGCCAGACTCTGCCACGCACCTAAACATACCAGTGAGCGACACGCCTCAGTGCGGTCTCACACTCATCAGTTTTTATCCATATAAAAATTTTCATTATGGTACTACCTTTTTACAGGTGGGCAATTTCCGAATGGATGCAAGTGGCAACACTTTGCAGCAGAAGTTGCCAGCTCATCGCTCCGCTGTCTACATCTCAGAAGTAATTGATGGCATTTGTAAGTTACTTTTTTTTTTTTTTATATTTTTGAAAAATGGAAAAATTCACCTGCCTCACCTAGGTGGGATTTGAACCCACGATCTCTCGATGACCGGTCGAGTGCTCTTCCAACTGAGCTACCAGGAAGGTTTGTGTTGCTGACGAATTCTTGCATCTTATATTCAACTCACTATTCACAACATTAACTCAATATTCTGCCAAGTTGGCCAAGACAACTATTAAAATAATAATATTTTTTTTATAATTCCATGCGTACATACGTAGTATAAAAAAAGCCGAGTCAGTGTCCTATGGGTGGGTTGAAAACATTGGCCTCTGCCAACCTGAAGTTGAGCGGAGTGCTGGAATAGACTGTAAACCACTTTTATTGAGTGGAGATACATGTCTCAACATAACATGACTATGGGTTAGTGCCGATGGTACAATAAAGCTATGTTCCGACCCCATGGCAGATGGTAAATAATTTCATTTGTGTCTAACCAAAAATGTATTAATGAACGATCCTTCCAAGCATAATGCATGAGCAAGCTATGTCTCCAGCTAATGCTCCCCTGTGCACCAACCTTACGGTTATATCCTGTGGTACAGCCCACCTGATGTGATGCAGTCTCTCGCCCAGTAAACCAACCAGGCACTCGAGCGGATTGGTATCAGGTCTTACTCCCCTTTCGCCTTGTAGCAGACTACTTACTTAGGGTGGTGGGTTGTAGTAGTGTTGGTGGTTCATAAACATCTTTGAACCAAAGCCAACTTCACTTGCACGCGGTGCACCCTGCTGACTGACAAACGAAGCTCTTACCATTGAAGAGGTTTTACCAATGAATATTTTGTTTAGTGAACTCAAACTTTACCTCCACCTCACAGAATACCGCAACATAACAATTCCCTTGAGGGTTGTTGTATTCTTGCGAGTGCGTGAGTGAGGAAAGGAAGGAGATGCTGCGTTCGCAGCGGGGGTGGCGGCGCGCTAGCGATATTTTATATTGCGTGATTTAATAAGGCTACGGTAACCGCTTCACATCAGGCGGGCCATATGCTTGTCTGCCACCCGACGTAGTATAAAAAAAAATTTGGGTACTTTTAAGTACGAGTCGCTCGGTTACCCAAGCATCGGGGCCCTACCACCACTCCCCAATCTCCATGATGGCTACCGGATCTACTAGGATCATCACCTTGACAGCAAAGTACGATGTTTCCAGGCAAGAAGATGGATGACTACGTCCGGGTGTACTACAAGTCTACCGGCAAGCTGGCCATCATGATGCTCACCACTCCTGACGGCAAAATGAACGCAGAGTTCTCCAAGACCAAGTTTGTCACGGATGATGACCTCAACAAGAGCTTGGAATACTATGTAAGTATAATTGAGTGGCCGTGTGGTTTCCGGCAGACTAGAATAGAATCACTCCGTCTCTTCCCGTGGATGTCGTATAAGGCGACGAGCTCGGTGGTCGAATGGTTAGCAATGACCTTGACTCCGAGGTCGCGGGTTCGATACCCGCACAAGACAAACATTTGTGTGCATGAACATGTCTGTTATTTGTCTTGGTCTGGGCGTTTTCTGTGTCTTATTATGTACATATTTACAAAAAAATAATTAATTTAAGTATTATACCAGTTGTCTAGTACCCATAATACAAGCTTTTCGCTTAATTTGGGGCTAGATGGCGCTGTGTTAATTGTCCAGGCGACTAAAAGAAATACATTATAAAACATCGATCAGGCCTCCCCAACCCGTCTGGCCAGCGTGGGGAGTGTAGGCCAAATCCTCCTTCTGTCTAGGACGGCCGAGAGAGGGTCGTGCTCCTGTAGTGGAGACTAAAATGATCATGATGATGATGATGATTGAGTGGAACGAGCGGAACGCTTTAAATATATACGCCGAAAAGTCACTCTTGGAAATTAATAGGCTCCAAAACCACTGAATGGATTTTGATGAAACTTATAACAATTAAAGACCTTTACATGCTTGAGGTTTGTATCGAAAAATAATTGAGATCGAGCATGTCCTTGAGGAATGATCATCAAATACATTTTCCATAGAAATCAATGGAAAACATACACTCAGCGAATCTACTCGCTCCACTCAACGTAGATTTCGGCCCCGTGGGCCGGAATCCGGCATAGTAATTTTTAAACTTTAGCATTGCATGATTAAAATAATAATAAACAGGGTGTCCACATTCTGGAAAGTCAGGGAAAATCAGGGAAAAGTCAGGGAAGCTCAAAGTAGTCAGGGAAAGTCAGTGAAATAGAGGGGTCACCTGGAAAGTCAGGGAGAAATTGAGATTTTGTCTCCCAAAAAACTGTTTGTCTCCTTATGCTCTAGAAAGACCCTTAACTTGACTATCGAAGCATTTTTTTTTTCAGGTTTGGAGTGATCTACATTATGACTTCTTTTTTAGTCATAATTAAATTACTCCTTTTTAGTTTTCTATCTATTTGACGAGCTCGGATAGCGGTCAATGACGCGGCTTCGACACCAACGCTCGTGGGTTCGATTCCCATATAGGACAAACATTTGTGTGCATGAACATGTCTGTTTGTCTTAGTCTGTCACAGGTCGCTCGTCGACAACAGATAGATTACTCCTTTTTGTTTTAATAGTTGTACTTTTTTGTTTCAGTAAAATAATATATTTTCTAATGTGGATGTGAAAGTGCAAAATGTGCAAATTATAAGTTATCTTTATTTGTATTTTTTTTATAATTATTTATTGATTATTATAGAGTGCAGACTAATGAGCAGTTCACTGTGAATGCTATTAATATACTTAATATAGTAAACGGGCAACAGTGCTGAAATGAGTGCTAAACAATGTACATTTAATAAAAAGTGGCTAGATCCTAAACTCAGTTCAGAATTTTCGGATTGGTTAAATGATGTCCCAGATAAACCAGGATTAGCATACTGTAACGTATGTTGCAAATCATTTAAACTAAGTAATATGGGTAGACAAGCTCTAGTTTCACATGCCAAGGTACCTAAGTATATTAAAAATATTGAGTTAAAAAAAGGGCAACCTGATATTTCTTTCTTTCCGCAAAAAAATACCAAATCTGAAACTTCAACGTAATTTTATTATGTTAAAACCACCCCTTTTTAAGAAATTACAATTTTAAATATCATTTATTTTAAAAAATTGCCAAAAATACTGTAAAATTTAAAGCACTTTAAAGTATTTCAAAAATATATATTGTATTTTATTTTTCTGTAAAATGAATATATATTGTTGGTCAGGGAATTATGAAAAAATTGTCAGGGAAAGTCAGGGAAAAGTCAGGGATTTTTTTCGAACATTAGCAGTGGACACCCTGATAAACACGGGAATTAACGCGACCAGGTTGTCTGGTAATCTTTATTATTGCCTGACGTTTGTACCAGGTTGTCTGGTCGAAACGTCTGGCAATAATAAAGGTATGTAAAAATATCTTACGTGCATTTTTTCGACTTTTCGAATTTGACGAGCTCGGTAGTCGAATAGCAATGGCCACTTTGACTCCGAGGTTGCGGGTTCGCTCCCCGCACAAGACAAACATTTGTGTGCTTGAACATGTTTGTCTTGGTCTGGGTGTTTTCTATGTATTATTATTTATGTATTTTCAAAAAATATATATTTATGTATAGCATCAGTTATCTAGTACCCATGGTACAAGCTTTGCTTAGTTTGGGACGGGATGGCCGTGTGTAATTTGTCCAGGAATATTTATTTATGCATGACAGCATTAATTTCCATTAATTATCATTTTACTATGTAAGTAATTTATAAACGTTAAGCAAATCCAGAGTACGGTCTGCAGAGTCTGTAGATTGTAATGTTACGAAATTAAAAAATAATCTGAAGAATAACAAGTTTGGAATGTAAATGCTTACGATAAGATGATCTTTAGAGCCTACTCCAACTTCACCTGCATGTGGTGCACCCTGCTGATTCACAGACGAGGCTCTGGCTCTGGCTCTGGCAAAAAGAGGTAGTATTAATTAATTTTAAGCTGCCCGACTGGCGAAGTACCTTCCACCTCTCAGAATACCGCAGCCAAATAACAATTCCCTTGAGGGTTGTTGTGTTCCTGCGAGTTAGTGAGGTCACCAGGAAGGAAGGAGTACCTGGGGGAATTAAAAGAAATTGAGTCCCAAAGTATTGTTTGTTACAGCACTATAAAAATAAAAATGCATTTTTTTTATTCAAAAAATGATTTGTTTTCAGTGTGAACGTATGTTTGAAGAGAATGAAGATGAAATCACAGATTTATACAAGAACAGGCCTGAGGATGACGTCATGCCAGACGCTGAAAAGGAAGTAAGTTCTTCTTCTTCAATTTTAGTCATGGTAATCAGTGGCAGAGACCCGTGTCATAACGTTTTTTTGTTAAACTTTTACGTTGTGGAATTGACTTTTTGCCGAGAACTTTTTTAAACGAAATTTTATAATTTTAAGTATATTGATTCATAATAAAAATAGTATATTATACAGGACGTGATCATTAGAGAGTACATAATTAGTGGTATCTTTGATTAAAAGTGTTTAACTCGCGCTGTCGAGTTGTTCCAAAATGTCGCGTAAAACAGCAGAAAAAATTAACTATCGGTTATGCTGTTGAGATATTGAACAACTAGTGCATTGCTGATAAATATTTTCGGCATATCCCTGTATTCAGGACAACAAAATTATAGAAAATAACTTGATAATGGCGGCATACTCTTCGATTGAAGAGTGATCGCCAATCAAACAAAGATAAATAGATAGGTTGTGGAATTAGTTAACCAAACAAGCAAACGGTGCTGGGACATCATACTGCATATTGCCAATATTGTAAAAACTCCTTGAAGCCCATTTTGATGAACCGCATGCTGTAATCTGCTTGTCTTGTCTGTCCTAACCATTGGTAAATAAACTACTTTCTTCTATTCTGAATTCTAAGCTCAATTCTGAATATTTCCCTAGTTGGCTTCACATCAACCTATATTCATCCCACTACTGGAATACGAGGGGGTGTAAGTAGCTCATATCTTCGAGCCAAAGCCAATATCACCTGTCCGTGGTATACTCTGCTGAGTAACAAGGCTCTAGCGAATGAGAGGTAAGGCATAGCCTAATTATAAGTTGCTCGACTGGGGAAGCACTTCTATCTCACAGAGTACCGCAGCTAACAGTTCCCTTGAGGGTTTACCTGCGACTGAGTGAGGGCATCAGGAACGAAGGAGTTGCTGCGTTGGCAACGTGGCTACGGTAACCGCTTCACATCAGGCTGATCGTATGCTCTTTTGTTACCCGACGTAGTAGAGTTCCACAAGTTGAGATCATGAAACCTCTGTTAAACTTGGGTATGGTGTAATTAGTGCGCATATTAACAAACACCTTTTTTTTCGCCTTTATATGTTAGTTGTTTTGCTAACACCCTATACTTGAATTTCTTACAGATCTGCTTCAACCACGCGAAGTACTGTGAGGATTGGATGTTGCCCACCGAAGAAGACACCACGTGGACGACTGAGATGGAAGCTGAATATGTAAAGGTAAATCATCATCATTTCTTTGTGTTGCGATGGACGAGGGGCGTCCGACGCTTCTTCGCCCCATACGAGGTCTCCATTTTAGAACTTTCCCCCTTATCAGCCATCACTAACTCGGTAGATATGGCCAGCCCACTGCCACTTCAGCTTGCTGACTCTGAGCTGAGCTAAGTACAAATGGTAATTAATTATTGACGTGAATATATCTTTAAAATTTCTTCCATAGATACAATATGATTACATATCTATCATCTCTATCCAAAATTCAATCACACCGCTGGATAGATGAAGGATCAAATTTATTACGCCAAGTAAGGACTATGGAACATCGCGTGCGGGGGAGTGGGAAGATATTATTTTCATTTTAAGATAATTTTAGTTCATATAATGTATTCACGTACAACACACGTCCATGACACAGGCATATCCCATTTTTTTAACAGTTTATCTACTATATAAAAATAAGTCGGGTTTTCCTTCCTGACGCTATAACTCCAGAACGCACGAACCGATTTCCACGGTTTTGCATTCGTTGGAAAGGTCACATACAGCGCCATCTCTAAGGAAATGGATGGAAACGAAAAGATTGAGCCACAGCGAAGCGTGGTCGGGCCGCTAGTTAGGTATATAATTTAGGGAGTTTATAATGTACACAATATTATGTAATATTCATTGTCTTATTTAATAAGCACAATATTTTCTTTTTCTAGATTCACGGCCCCGACCCCTACGGTTTTGGAGGCTTCGCCCCACCACCCCCAGCATCCTTCGACGACATTGACGACGAGCCTATGGATGACGAAGAGGACGAAATGACAGCAGAAGACGACGAAGTAAACACCGAGAAGGACGAACTTTAGACAAGCCGAATCTACAGAAAAGTTTATGGTCGTAACATTCCTATGTTTGTGTGATATTATGTTTTTATATTTTATGTTTTTAACTAACGTCTGTCCGTAGCTGACGTGATGTATCAATCCAGATTGTATTCTATATATTAACAAGCTCGGAGGTCGAACGGCTGGCAATGGCCACTTTGGCTCCGAGGTCGCGGGTTCGATTCCCGCGTAAGACAAATATTTGTGTGCATGAGCATGAACATGTCTGTTTGTCTTGGTCTGGGTGTTTTCTATGTTTTATACGTATGTATTTACAAAAAAAATGTATTTAAGTATCATATCAGTTATCTAGTGCCCATAGCTTTGCTTAGTTTCGGACTAGATGGCGCTGTGTAATAATGTTCAGATTTTTTTTCCAAATCCGATCACTCATGAACTAGTAAAAAACATATACTTCCATTCCATAAGCTTTCACTTTTATAATATTAGCGGCAAGTAGGATTCCTGAAACGCCCAGTTTCAGGAAATATCTGCTTCCCAAAACTTATACTGCGTGATATTTTTATTCCTGTAAATCTTTAAAATTTAACTTATAAGTAACAAAATGTCGGGTGGATCTATTGTGCATAACAGTGTCCAGTTTACAGTAATTAAATTATGAATAGGCGAGACGACAATGTTAAAAAAATATAAAAAATACTTATCAGTGTCATAAATTATACAAAACTAGAACGATCTGCGATGTCGGAAATTTTAATAACTTATGTCCGACTTGTTCTATGATCGTTCAAAGTGTAGTGGGAAAGTCCAATTTAAAAGAACGAAATTATAAAAAAAAATATTAACTTTGGAAAAACAATAAAAAATACTATAACTTTTGCACTAGCTACATAAACGCAGTATTTCACATAGCTGTCGTACAATTTTTTGTTTTAACGTATACAAAATACATAAGTGTGACGTCATAATTCAGTAGCCTTTTGTATGGAGCGTTTTCGGGAAAGTCCAAAATTGTGATTTACAAGTTATCATATCGCGAGAAGTTTTTATGCTATCGAAGGAATTCTTTCACCTATAGTTATATTATTGTGATAACTTTACATAATAAATTGAAAGAAAAAATTGTCGTCTAGCCTATTCAATCAGTGGTTTTTGCGCGAGACGCTTAAAACATTGTAAAAGTTCTACTGTGCTCAAAGTTAAATCGTGTCTTCCAAAAGATTTATGGATTTACTTAGATATACAAAATACAGCGCCGACTTTAGAGTTAGATCGAGTGGAACGGTCACTGTAGCTCAGTGGTTCCCAACCGGTGGTTCGTGAGAGGTAAATTATGGTCTGTGATACAAACTTATAATGAACGAGATTGAGTACTATTATACGACGAGTTCGGTGGCGTAGCGGTCAATGACGCACAAATCTCGAGTTATAGAATAACGGATTTAAATGACACTTGGGGACCATACTTCCAACAAAAACATCGTAGTGGTCCGCGAACAGAAAAAGGTTGGGAACCACTGCTAGTCTTGCTAATACGAAAAACAAATCAAATATAAAAGGTTTCCAAAGGACAATCTTGTTCTATTGTAATTAATAGCTTAGGCCATATACAGGGATTAAATAAGTTCAGTAAGCAGGAAATCTGTCAGGGGCAACAGAAATGTGGGGATGTCGAGAGGTGTGCTGCACTTTCTCCGAAGTTACCCGCGGCGTGATGCCCTTTAACACTTCCACCCGTGGAGCATATAGCTCTAGCGGCTCCTCTCTGGACGGCCAATGAAGGCAAGCCAGAGCTGGAGTCCTTCTTGTGTTTCCCGAAGGCCCTGACCGACTCTCTGGAGACTCGGGTCCGTGGTGTCGTTACTCACCCAAATTGCGGGCGTATAAATATTATTATTATTATATATTATAATAGTTATGTAATACACATTGTCCTAATATTTCTTAGTAATACACAAACATGACAATACTTAATGATTTTTTTAATGAATTGGCCAGTAAATTATAATAACGTGCCTTATTAATGTTATTCATTTCTTAAAATTACTATTTATCATTATTTTGTATGAAAAAGTATAAATTCGTTCGTCCAGTGCAATACTGACACAACTTTCATTTACGGCATTCTTTCCCTGAGAATAAGGCAAGGCAAAAACAGGCTTGCAAGGCATAAACAACTTTTGATCGAATAACTATTTAATTGTGATCCCAAAGAATGTATGAGGAATTGTATAAAGCTGCGCCAACAAGCATTTCGATTGTTTTTTTTTGTTAAATAATTTATTTTCCACGCATTGTTTTATTTAAAACTTTATATAAATTCCACATCGATCATTTTATCGTATAATAATAGCTCAACTCTATGTAGACGTGCCAAACAGCTTCTTCAGATATTTCTTAAAACAAAATAAAGAAGCAGATAACTTTACCTTAAATGAAAGACAATTCTACTATAATTATTATATAAGGGACGAGTGATTTTGTCCGCCAGTTTGCTTCATGCAGACACAGTACTGTTATAAAAAGTACTATATCACAGTCCCAAACATAGTCTATATGTATGTTAAACTTCATCAATATCCATTTTCCCATGAAATAGTAACAAACTTCGTACATCCCTCGCCCCCAATTTACTTAGGTAGTACGAAATAGTATGAATGTGTCAATGTTGCACTGGATGAGCGAATTATTTAATACTAAACTGTATGTGCATTTATACGGAGATTAAAATACGTACTGCAACTGTAAATATACCGCTATATGCGACAGTAATGCCATTACCTTTCGCTTACCGCGACTGTTAGAGCTGTACTAACGCTGTAGCCACCATGGAATTTCGGCACGCGAGGGTATAATTATAGTTGCGAAGCCGGTTCTTAACGATTTTTCGTTATTACCGGTTAAATATGAATTACTGACTTTTTTCTATCAATATTGTAGTATACTTTTTAACTTACCATAAGACATTTACCTACCTTAAAACATCACAGTATCCATTTTGTGTTACACAGTTGGATAAATAACCGATATTAACCCGTAGTCAATCATCGTAGCTAACGGGTATTTTTTACAACTGAAGGGTACAGGCAAAGATCAGGGAATGTCCTAATAAATAGATTTTGAGTAAAACACAGTAAAAAGTTCAGAAGTATTAAAATTTACATTAAAAGCGTATGTAGTTCACACTAAAAACTTTTACTTTGCCTTTTGTCTTTGCGCCATCTTTAATTTCCAACTCCTAACTTTTAACTATATAACTACTAGTTGGCCCGGCGAACTTCGTATCGCCTTTAAATATTTTTACGTTAACTTTTCCGATGATTTATAAACTATCCTATCTCTCAAGTTATATCAAACTGCACACACTGTGCAAAATTTTATTAAAATCGGTTCAGTGGTTTAGGATTCCATCGCGGACAAACGTCACACAATTTTTTTTATATATTATGATAAGATGTGTCATTGTTACACTGGATGAGTGAATTATTTAATACTGACTCACTTTTTAGGGTTCCGAACCTCAAAAGGAAAAACGGAACCCTTATAAGATCACTTTGTTGTCCGTCTGTCTGTCTGTCTGTCTGTCTGTCTGTCTGTCTGTCTGTCTGTCTGTCTGTCTGTCTGTCTGTCTGTCTGTCTGTCTGTCTGTCTGTCTGTCAAACATTTCTATGTCGAGAATGCGTGGAGGTATCAAGCTGAAATTTGAACTGTATACACAAGTCTACGGTCCCATGAAGTTAAAAAAAAATCAAACTGCTAAGTTTACGTAGAAAAAAGTTACGGCCGTTTATTCAGCAAAAAACGCATATTTCGACACACTCAAAGGAATCAAAACCTATGGGGTACTTCCCGTTGACCTAGAACTATGAAATTTGGCAAGTAACATCGTTATAGACTACAAGTACAGGAATAAATCTCAAAACTATACATTTGTAAATAGATCTAAAAAAATAGGGGGTCTATATTTTTTATAGAGTGTCGAAATTTCAAATTGAAACTACTAGTTCAAATGGGGTATCATATGAAAGGGCTTGATGTACACATTGCAAAATATATTTTATTTATTTTTTTCGACGCATTATTTCTTGTACCTACGGAACCCTCGGTGGGCGAGTCCGACTCGCACTTGTCCGGTTTTTTTGTTAAAGTTACGAATTGGAAATTAAACTACCATAGATAAATATTTACTTCCAATAAAAAAAAAATTGACATTCCTCGTTCTTTGCCTGTACCCTTCAACTATATTAATATAAATTACAAACAGAAAGAATTTCGTAAACGTATATGATTTATTTTACACAAAAAGATACATATAAGATTTGCCAACTAATTTAATTTCGAAAACAATATAATGATAGTTCGTGTGTTTTTTACAAACATACATAAATGTCTGCATGTATTTTGAAATGGTTGTAATAAGTTGTGGTAGAGTGAAATTTGTAAAGGGTGAAAAACTATGTGATTGTTGTTTTTTAATAAAATTATTTAATACGTTGTTTCTTTGTATCATTTTAATAGAGAAACTTGATCGACAAGTTTAACTGTCACTTATTTTAACTAGCATAGACTTGTGTAGTTCCTGAGTAAGTAGTTCAATTGTACCAGTTCACCATACAAGCCGGTTCTTGTCACTCACTGTTTCTTGTCCCATATAGTTCACTGCGTCATTTAGTTCAATCGAATGACAAAGAGTAAAAAGAACGGAAATACCTAAAGCGTACGAGTAGAGTTAGAATGAGAGAGATACGTTGTAATGCCAAATAGAGAGCGAAAAGGACGGAAGATTTTGAAATTGTTCGAGATAAAACGAGACAGATAGTTTCGTGCGTGGTTGACTGACCGAATTAGAACTCGAAGGCTAAGGACATAAGAACCATAAGCTGTTAGCGAAAATATGCTATAGTAGTAAAGATACAAGGCTCAATTTTTATATTGATTATTATTTTAACCACTAAATAATTTCTTTTTCTCAAGGTTGACAGTCCTAAGCCTGTTAAAAGTTTTAAGGAAAATCAATATTTGTAAGGGAATTTATAAAATATTTAATTAGTTATACTTATATAATACAAAAATACAATATCATCAAAATTATGCATTAGAACTGAGAAGAATGTAGAAGGAATCAGTCAATAGAACTACTGAGTCGATTGAATCAAAGATACATTGAACTAAACTAAAATAGTGAGTCAAAAGAACTAAAGAAGTAATTGAACTAAATGAAGCAATTGAACTAAATGAACTAGATGAGTGTATGATATACATGAATAGTTCATTTGCGTCAAAAGAACTGCATCTCTCTTTTCAGTTCAGTGAACTGTTTTGCGCAAGTCTAGTGAATAGTGAATTCGAATTTGTTTTGTTTTGTTTGTCAAATGACTTGACAGTTCTGTCAAACGACCTACTATAGTTACTATGTTGTTGTCGTTACAAAGTTGGAAAAGTTGTTATGGTCGCAACTTTTTTTTTTCTTTTATAAGTTCCTTCTGACAATAACAAACATAATAAAGAATTAGCGAACTCGATCCAGCTGTTCACGCATGATGACATGATCAAGGGAAATAGGGATTCATTTTCAGCGAAATTTATTTAGCTTATAAAGTCGTCCGGTCGTTCTGTCTGTCCGTCCGATGAAACTCAAAATTTCGAAATTCTGACTTCGGATTCGTGTGTAGAGCATCAAAAAGTAGTAATGTAAAGTGACCTTGGTTTTCCGATATCAATTCGGGAAAGTGGCCAAAATAAATAAATTTTGCTATGGTGGCGCATGCTGCGCGTCCGATGTTTATATATATACAGATATGCTCGCTAGGAGCTTTAGCCGCCAGCTTATCTTGCATAGGTTTTAGTCAATACAAGTAATCTAGGCACTCTCCTAAGCTTGGTTAGTTAAAGTAAGGTACCTCCCTCTGAAAAAGAAAGTCGAGGTTAGGTTAGGTTATGCTTGTTATAGACTCGCTTTTAGAGGAGGTTAGGTTTAACTAGCCAAACCTAGAAGCGTTTAGATTTAGGGCATTGACTAATAACACACATGACACCGCAAGTGGGTGCATGTGGAAAGCAATTGGATCGCATTCGGCGAAAACAAAAGAAATATGAAAGGGAGAGGAGTTGATTACGGGAGTATGCTTCAATAAAACCGAGAATTTAAAATATAAAAATACTTTTTATTATGATAATATCACATTACCAAAATACAGTTAAAATATGTATCTTATTTATAAAAAAAAAATAGTAACAATAATATTTATCCATATTATACAAAAAATAAATTCGTTTAATCGAACATTGGTCCAAATATTTATGATATATTATTCTCATGTGAAGGCCAATTCTCGTAATTATTTTAGGAAAATATTAAATTGAGCCACAAAAAAACCTAATATGAACATCAAATTAATCTGATAGCACATCAAATCCTGCAAAATAGGTTAGGTCAGGTTTGCAATGTATTTATTTGATGTTACGTTAAATAGTATCCATTATTTTACGATCTCAATATGAAAGTTGACCGAATCGAGATTAAATTATGAATTGACTAAAAATTATAAACTTGATAATTCTTATTGTTGGCAAAATAACATTCTTAATTTAATTTTCGGTAATCCCACTTAAACTTTGAAGTTTCATATTGTGATACGAGAATACCAAATGTGACATTTGTGAGATCGAGACAGGATCCGAACTGAATTTTGACTAAATTTTAATTACGAGAATTGCCCCTCTGGTGCAACACAGTCAAATTGATTTTTTTATTTTATAAATGTGTGGCATTGTTACTGAAGTGTAATCTTATTAATCAGAGTTTCCCAAACTTTTTGACACGGGTGAGTTTACGGCTTAACACTAAGTATTTCAATGTTACGGGGTTATTATTTTATGTATTGCTTTATTATCCCTTATCACGTCACAACACATTTGAGATATTAAAAGTCTGTTCGTAATCAACCCTTATGGGATACAGATCTCCCTTCAATTGAAGGGGTTTAGAGCCCTACCACGCCGCTAAACTGCGGGTTGGCGGAAGCCAGTGTCCTTAAGCCGCCTCACTCAAGGCCACTGACTTGGCTTAACGACTGTCATCTAACGAGTACAGCCGGAATCGACAGCTACCGTGAAGCACGGAAGAGCTCTAGATAAAATAAACCCATGCATGACTGGCTACAGCCGTCGTTACTTATCTTGCCTTTTTTGATTAGTTTGGTACGCGGAACAACGCCATCGGGCTCCTCTAACTAAAAGCCTGTACGAATTGAAAAACTACAGCAATAGAGTTAGTGAACTGTATATTTAGGCGGTGGGTACCAGTTATGGCTCACTAAAATATTTTTAACTGAAGAAATATTAAAGACTTATAATATGTAATACAAGAAGGCACTGTAGTATGACCCGGTAAATTCCTTTGCGGCCCGGTGCCGGGCCACAAAGGAAAATATATTTGGGAAATCCTGACATAATGTCCCGCCACTTTATAATTTATTCACTGTAACAACTACATTAAACTTTAAAATCTTATGTACCTATTATGAACAATCAGTAAGTAGAATTTATATACCTACAACAAATTGAAAAATAAAAAAAAACAAGCAATTACCAATATGACAAAAACTTTTAAATTTTTGTCTTTTTTGTCCAAAATGACAAAAACTTTTTAGTTTCTGTCATATACAGTGCCATATCATGTACGACTGCTATGTATAATATTGTATTTTTGTGGCTGGTGCTGTTAGAAACGTTATAGCACTTTTTGTTGTATTTCTAGTGGTAATAAATTTTGTTTTATTTATTTATTTTATTTTATATATAAAAACTTTTTAGTTTTTGTCACATTGGCAATTGATCGCCATACAATATGATATATTTCATCAATCATCAATGGAATGTTAACAATAAATTTATGTATGAAAAGAATAACTTAAGGGATTTTTAATAATATCGTATAGCGTAAATAAATTGAGCTGTTGCTGGCAGCGTCGGCAGTCATTTTATGTATTTGTTTGTTTGTTTGTATTATTATACACTTAAAATAGAGATGTACAAAGGCGGCCTTATCCCTATAAGAGATCTCTACCAGCCAATCTTTGAGTGTTGGATATAAACTGTGAGTGGCTAGGGCCCTCACATATAAAGAACAGATAAAAAAATGTCGCTTGCTCTTTTTCAGTAGTGCAAAATATTTCCTGGCAATTAAAAAAACACACACGTAATTGTTCAAGTTTTCACTTCTGTCGGCACTCTCGGAGTGCCACTGTTTTTTTTAAATATAGGATATGTAACGAAATCATGTTATAAAAATATGCTTTTTTACAACTTCGAAGTTAATTCCTATTTCGAAATCACCGTGATAAGCGCGCGCAAGAATTAGGATCCACCACGAAGAGGCCCATTCGTGAAGACTGATATAAAGTTGTATATGCATCCAAAACTTTTGTATAGTATAAATCTGTGACCTTAATAAAAAATATATAATTTCCGTCAACAGCACATATTCTTCTGCATTTCTCCGTGGGCTATGTTGTCTATGCTCCAAGCCGGAAGTTCTACTTTGCCTGTGTGTGTGGCTGCTTCCTCTGTAGGTGTCCCTGTAATTTAAAAAATATATATTTTTAATTGGAAAATACTAACATGGGCCTCAAAAAATACTAAATGAGCCACAGAAACACGAGGTTAGGTTTTTTTTTATACTACGTCGGGTGGCAGACAAGCATGAGCAAAAAAATGAAACCGACTTTGGCGAGCGCAGCTTATTGGTGAAATACCCCGGCAGACGCTGCTGCCCGTCTTCCGGGAGAAAAGTTATCGCGCGACACAAGATTCCTTAGTCGCCTTGTACGACATCCAGCGCAGAGCAATGGAGTGGCACAATTTTGGCAGGTGAATTTTTCTATTTTTAATATTACATAATATTTATATTTACATAAATTTGGTTCAAATCCCACCTAGGCGAGGGAGGTGAATTTTTCCATTTTTTTTAATATTTATAATGATTGTTAGAATTTGCACCTCGCATGCAAGGTAGCATAACACTTGTTATGCTACCTTGTCATACGCGTCGTCAGTTGAACGCTTTGCTACAAGTTCGAAACTACCCGCATGCAACCCGCGTCTTGCATGCATGTTTATAGTGCCACAAACTTATCTGACCCGGTGGCCAAATTTAGAACTAAAGCCGCCATCTTGAAATGTCATTCACGAACGTTTCCATTATTCAAGTTGTATGCAACTTGCACCTTGCATGCACGCTACTTACATAATGGAAACGCGCCTTCAAATTGTCAAAAGCCATTCTTGTCAGTGCCACCATGCATGTTTGGGTTAAAAAAGTTAGCTTCTCATGAAAATAGATAGTAGAGAAGAGACAGAAAGAGCATGAAATGGGAAAGAAGGTTTAAAACTTTGTAGTGTAGTGTCAATAGTCTGTAAGGTTGAAATTTTATTTTTAAAACTTTATTTTACGAGCGCTATCAGAATACGCGCTTACACGCGCCTTTCATATCGCGCTTTAAAAAGCCGAACGCGCTAACACAAGCGTAAAGGCGGTTCCGCAGCGCCAATTTTCTAACAAAACATGTCATCAAAACACGTTAGCAAAACCGCGGTAATTAATAAATTTTCTGCTAAATACAATTAAATTGTCAAATGTCATTAAAAAATGTCCTATTTGTAAAATTTATATTATGTCCCGTTGGTAAATTATTGTTACACCGATTTATTGCATTGGCTCTGTCTTTTTAAAATAATAAATTACAATATGTCTCTAATTAGTCCTAGAGTGTGTAATCAAATCTTGCAAGTTAAAACACTCTTCCCAGAGTCCGATTGAGCTACAAAATAACTATACAGGGATGTTTGATATTTTTTCAGACATTAGATGTCGCTAGGTAGGCGCAGAGGCGCCTATCGCTATTGTTTTTGTTTCACACAATTCAACACACAATCCTCGTACGAAATTCGTACGAAAGTGACGTCTTCCTCTAGTGCGCGCGAACACAAAATGCGATATTTCCCCACCCGCAGGCGACCGCGGGGGATGTTATCCATACGACTCGGCAAACATGTTATTGTGTTTTTTCTAACATAACTGTTAGGCTACACCCATATACGGTTAGCTAACAGTGTTATCGTGTTTGCTAACACGAAAACACGTCGCAGCGGACCCGGCTTAACTGGAACAGTCTCTCGCGGCTCACGCTTGTAAGCGCGTACTAGTTTGCACGTATTGCAAAAGACGCTCCTATACGCGCATCTAAAAACGAGCGTTGACGCTCCATTCCGAAAGTGCTCTTAGTCGTGTCAAATTAAAATTATTTATTTGCGAGAGTACAGTAAGTACATACGAGTATGTTCTTAAAGTTTTTAGATAACTTAGTGAGTTGTATTCAACCTGTTTAATAAATGTCGTTTAATAATAAATTTTCTACTCATCATCATCATCAGGTCATTTTAGTCTCCACTACTGGATCACGACCCTCTCTCGTCCGTCCTAGACGGAAGGAGGATTTGGCCTACACTCCCCACGCTGGCAAAACGGGTTGGGGAGGCCTGATCGATGTTTTATAATGTATTTCCCATAGTCGCCTTGTACGACATCCACGGGAAGAGACGGAGTGATTCTATTCTAGTCTGCCGGAAACCACACGGCCAATTTTCTACTAAATACAATTAAATTGTCAAATGTCATTAAAAAAAAATGTCCTATTTGTAAAATTTATTACACAGATTTATTGCATTGGCGCTGTCATTTTAAAATAATAAATGACAATATGTCTGTAATTAGTCCTGCAAATCTTGCAAGTTAAATACACTTCGCAGAGTTTGATTGAGCTAGAATTTAGCTCACTTGTTGGATTCCCGTGACTATGCATGATTACCTAAATTCCGCCGTTTTTAATCCAATATGGTCATCGCCATAGTATGGCGAAATATTATAGGTACATATATAATAAATATTATGGTTTAAAATGAAAACTCTTGATAAACGAAATATAGTAAACGGGTAGGTTATTTTTTATTGACGAAAGAAAGAAAGGGAGGAGTACAGGCTGGCAACGGATCGGCGACCCCTTGGTATTGCTGATCTCCATGGGCGGTGATGATTGCTTTCCATCAGGTGACGCACATGCTCGCTTTCCCCCCCTCTCATATAAAAATAAAAATATTAACAACTAATAAAAAGTTATTTGTTTTTGATGTGATGTTAACTTATAAATCGACGAACGCCGGCTGCACGCACGAAAAAGCATGACTCATTGTCACGTTCCGCCTGAGCCGAGAGTACAAGCGAGAGCGCGGAACAAGCGATAGAGAGGCACAATCGGCGTTGGCGTTCGTCTTTTGACGCATCTATCTCTCTTCCACTCCATCGGCCGATGTTTTCTTATGACGTTATCACGTAAAATTATCGTCCGCAAACCGACTTTACAAACAACCAATTTTTGTTTTGTTTATTCTTATTTTACTTAAATTAACATCTACATTAATATGCTGAGCCTGAGCTAATATAAAAAATAAATAAAAAAAATAATGTTTATAAAGCAGGTAGGACAGAGACAGCCACACAACCAGAGGGAGAGAGGTATACCAGTAGGCAGGTGATGGATGTTCTCACCGTCCGAGTGGTACGACCGGAGCGACGACATCGGCCCCGCCGCGCACATGTTCAGTAGAGAGGTCGCCGTGTTCAGGAACACCTGGTCTATGCCCTGAAAATACAAATAATATAATAATAATCATTTATTTCGGAATATAAACCCATATTTTAGTTAGTAACAATTTAAGTTATGTACATAAGAACTAGTGTTAGTAAGAAATAATGACAAAAAACCAAGCTTATTTTGCGGCATGGTTTGAAGGTGCCACATGGATATTGGTCCAGTGTTTGAGGATTGTCCCATCAAACCTTTCTGCTACAGTTCTTATAATTTTATTGGGGCTGACACGTACCCGCCTCCAAAGGGATGCAATTCTTTTACGCATTATGCAGTAGAAGTCATCTGTGCGTTGTTCCGCCAACATCCCTGAGGCGCTGCAGTATCGCGGCAGCCTCATCAATGCCCTGAACGCATTGTTGTATTGGACGCGTAGGACGCTGTAAGCCCTTTTAGTATAGTCGACCCACAGGCTGCAGGTGTAAAAAGACTGACAATAGGCCTTAAATAAGGTCACCTTCGCCTCCTGTATATAAATAATAATAAATCTGTATTGCAGGCAAAACACCCATAGTAAAACTAGGGCGGATTCTAGCCCACGGGGCCGAAATCGAAGTTGGGTGGAGAGTAGATTCGCTGAGTGTATGTTTTCCATTGATTTCGATGGAAAATGTATTTGATGATCAATCCTCAAGGACATGATCGATCTCAATAGGCTATTTGACTAACATTTTTTCGGTTTGTTATGTAGGGATGTCTCCATAACATAACCATAGGTGAAAGAATTACTTCGATAGCACAAAAATCTCTTGAGATATGATAATTTGAAAATCACAATTTTTAGACTGTCCCGAAAACGCTCCATACAAAAGACTACCGAATTATGACGTCACAGGTTTGTATTCTGTATGCATCAAATCAGAAATTATATATGTACGACAGCTATGTTAAATATTACGTTTATGTAATTAGTATCATAATAAAAGTTATAGCATTTTTATTGCTTCTCCAATGAAAATATTATTTTTTAATAAGTTCATACTTTTAAAATGGACTTTCCCGCCAAACTTTGATCAACCCTAAAAAATGTCTGGCTGAAGATATTAGAATGAAAGTTTGCAGATATTGTTAAAAATAATTTATACAATTTTTGAACATTGTCAAATAGCCTATTCTTTTCCGACACAAACCTCAACGAGGTCTTGAATTGTGAAAAGTTTCATCAAAAATCGGTTCAGTCGTTTTGGAGACTATTCATTTCCACGAGCGACTTTTCGGCGTATATAAGTGTACGGCTCGGGCCACTCTCTCACTCATATCATCTTGATAATTGGCGATATACTACAGTACATTTCCTAAGACATTTTATATACCACGAGCTATAATATATAAACTGTGAAATCAACTTGTGTTTCCGAACTATTACACTTGCATTTATATACAAGTGGCACCTGATCGTACAGAGCTGAAGTATCGTAATACTCCGATGGACTGTTAACAACGCTGTTTCTCTACTTGACACTACTCGTGATTCCACTGCCGCGTGATTTCCCTGGCAGAGGTACCTGATCATGGAGGGCCGATGTCTCGCAGTACTGCGCGCCGATGGACGCTGCATACAACACTGCCTCATCCCTCGACACCGCTCGTGATTCTTCCAAATCACACTTGTTGCCTACCACCGACAGCACCATAGCTTCTGGTACGTTGCTGGAATTAGAAAACAACAATAAAAAAAATGGGGGTTGGCTGTGTCATGGACAGTAGCGTCCAGTAAGTAATAAATAAATAAATATTTCTAGACAATTTACACAGCGCCATCTAGTGCCAAATTAAGCGCAATGCTTGTGTTATGGGTACTAGACAACTGATAAACATACGTAAATACATTTCTTTTGTAAATACATACTTATGATACATAGAAAACACCCAGACTAAGACAAACAGACATGTTCATGCACACAAATGTTTGTCTTGTGCGGGAATCGAACCCGCGACCTCGGAGTCAAAGTGGCCATTGCTAACCATTCGACCACCGAGCTCGTCAATTGTAGTACCTGTAAATTGGCCGTGTAGTTTCCGGCAGACTAGAATAGAATCACTCCGTTTCTTCCCGTGGATGTCGTACAAGGCGACTAAGGGAAATACATTATCAAACATCGATCAGGCCTCCCCAACCCGTCTGGCCAGCGTGGGGAGTGTAGGCCAAATCCTCCTTCCGTCTAGGACGGACGAGAGAGGGTCGTGCTCCTGTAGTGAAGACTAAAATGGACCTGATGATGATGATGACGATGAAGTACTTGTAAATGCCCAATAAATGTCTAGTTTTGGGCATAAATAGGGAATTCATAAGTATTTTTTGGGCACTTATTGTATATGCATTTTGCCATTCTCTAGTTGTACGGGAGCACGTTATATGCACTAAAATTGTCTCAAAATGGCAGCGCTTCCCCGTCCCCCGCACGCGATGTCCCATAGTCCTTACTTAGCGTAATAAATTCTTTGATCCTTCATCTATCCAGTGGTGTGATTGAATTTTGGATGTAGAGCATACATTCGAAACTACAACGCCAAACTGTATCCACCGACTTTGTTACCATTGATCTTTCGGATTGGCCCCGTAGGGTAGCAAATTTCACATCAAAACCAATTTAAAACATGACGAGCTCGTTGGCCGAATGGCTTACAATGGTCACTTTAATTCCGAGGTCGCGGGTTTGATCCCCGCACGAGACAAACCTTTGTGAGCATGAACATGTCTGTTTGTCTTGGTGTTTTCTATGTATTGGTTTTATGTATTTACAAAAAAAAAGTAAGTCATCAGTTACCTAGTTCCCATAGTACAAGCTTTGCTTAGTTTAGGACTAGATGGCGCTGTGTAAGGCTAAGTTCACATGACCGCGCGGTACCGCGCGTCGCCGCGCGGTTGGTGCGTTCATTTGACGGCATATATATACAGAGTGCGCCGCGCGGTCATGTAAACGATAATCTTGTACCGCGCGGCAAGCGTTCCGCGCGGTACCGCGCGGCCATTTGAACTTCGCCTAATACGTCAAGAAATAAGAAATCCAAGCTTAGAGTACGCTTACCGCTAGGAGCAACTCGTCTGTGGGCACGGCTAAAATGCTTGCTATTTCACGAAACGAGCTGTTAGGAAGAGATAGCTCCAGTGATGAAGAGGTTAGAGCATAGGCACACCATAAAGTTAATACCTAGGTATATTAACTTTATAGCATTTTGGGGGCGACCCGTTATAGTGTTGTCATACGTGACTCCTAAAAGACGTTCGAAAATTGATTTTCATTGCGATTTCGATATCGGTTTTCATTGAAATTTCGATTTCATTCTGATACCGTTCGCTATTTTCATTCGAATTACGAAATCGATTTTCATATAAATTTCGATTCAGATATCGATTTTCATATCGATTCCGATTTTCATTCCGAAATCTATTTCGATTTTCATTCAAATTACGATTCAGATGCTGCGAGCGTTAAAATGGCTGTGGTAACCGCTTCATCATCAGGCAGACCGTATCAGCACTTGCCTCGATACAGAATAATTTAGACACCAACCTCTGAAGCTCTCTGACCCAACTCTTGATGGCAGCAAAGCTGTTAATGCTGGTGATGTCGAACACCAGAAGGGCGGCGTTCGCGTTCCTATAGTACATGGGCGCCATAGAACGGAACCGCTCTTGGCCCGCTGTATCCCAAACCTGGAATTTTAAACAAGTACTTATTATTTAATGTTTGACTAGCTCGGTGGTCGAATGGTTAGCAATGGCCACTTTGACTCCGAGGTCGCGGGTTCGATTCCCGCACAAGACAAACATTTGTGTGCATTAACATGTCTGTTTGTCTTGGTCTGGGTGTTTTCTATGTATTAAGTCATCATCATCATCATCAGGTAATTTTAGTCTCTACTACAGGAGCACGACCCTCTCTCGTCCGTCCCAAACAGAAGGAGGATTTGGCCTACACTCCCCACGCTGGCCAGACGGGTTGGGGAGGCCTGATCGATGTTTTATAATGCATTTCCCTTAGTCGCCTTGTTCGACATCCACGGGAAGAGACGGAGTAATTCTATTCTAGTCTGCCGGAAACCACATGTCCAATGTATTAAGTACATTTATCAGTTGTCAAGTACCCATAACACAAGCTTTACGCTTAATTTGGGACTAGATGGCGCTGTGTAAATTGTCCAGAAATATTTATTTATTTATTATTTAACGGCTGACATTAGAGTAGCTCGATGACTTCGTTGCGCGTGGCAGTCTAATCAATCACAAAAGTCAAGCAACGTCGACCGTAGCCTGTCCACTGATGGGTTTATTTATCTCGATGCTTCAGAGGGCACGTTAAGCCGTCAGTCCCGGCTGTTGTCATTAGAGATGATAGTCGTTAAGCCAAGTCCTTTAGGCGGCTTGAAAACACTGACCTCTGCCAACCAGCAGTTGAGTAGCGTGGTCGAGTACGCTCTAAACCCCTTCGATTGAGGGGAGACCCGTATTCCAGCAGTGGAATGAATAAGGGTTGATATTGATCAGATCAGCAGACTCTGCTTAAACACAAACAAATTACACAGCGCCATCTAGTCCCAAACTAAGCAAAGCTTGTACTATGGCTACTATGTAACTGATGTTATGTTATCTGTGCTTATTTGTAAATACATAGAAAACATGTACACCAAGACAAACAGTCATGTTCATGCACACAAATATTTGTCTTGTGCGGGGATCGAACCAGCGACCTCGGAGTAAAAGTGGCCATTGCTAGGTATTTGAACACGAGACTGTTTTTTAACAGGACACAGGCCCACTACACATTCGCACCACTGTATCTCCTGTGCAGCCAGGATTAACAGCGGCGACCGCCAAAAAAGGCAATGAACAGTGAAGCCCATTGCAGTCCCGGGGGTAAAAACTACGGCTGCCTTAGAACTCACAACTAATTTAATCAGAAGAAATTAATAGGAGTAAGAAGCTTTTGGAATTTGACTTCCCTCTTAGCATGTGAGAGACCACCACGCTTGACAATTATTGAGCGGAGCGAGCTGCACTCCTTGGAAAACAAATAGGCTCCAAAATCACTGAACCGATTTTGATGAAACTTGTCACAATTAAAGACCTCGACATGCTTGAGGTTTGTGTGGAAAAAAAATTAAGATCGATCATGTCCTTGAGGAATGATCATCAAATACATTTTGCATTGAAATCAATGGAAAACATACACTCAGCGAATCTACTCGATCCACTCAACTTCGATTTCGGCCCCGTGGGCTAGATTCCAGGTCTAATTTTACCTGTAACTTGACCCTAGCGTCATCCACATTGATATTGCAGGTGAAAAACGAGGCGCCGATCGTCGGCGATATATGTTTGGAGAACATCTTGCCGATGTACCGTACCACCAAGCTGGTCTTGCCCACTCCTGGAAATACAAATAATAAATAAATAATTCTGGACAATTTACACAGCGCCATCTAGTCCCAAATTAAGCGCAAAGCTTGTACTATGTAACTGATATTATCATCATCATCATCAGGTGATTTTAGTCTCCACTACAGGAGCACGACCCTCTCTTTCAATCCTCTTCCTCTCTTTCAATTCCTCTCTGACAATTTTTCAATCGAGCTCGGTGGCGTAGCGGTCAATGACGCGGCTTCGACACCAACGCTCGTGGGTTCGATTCCCACATAGGATAAACACTTGTGTGCATGAACTTGTCTGTTTGTCTTGGTCTGGGTGTTTTCTATGTATCATAAGTATGTATTACAAAAAAAAAATGTATTTACGTATGTTTATCAGTTGTCTAGAACCCATAACACAAGCTTCGCTTACTTTGGGACTACATGGCGCTCTGTAATTTGTCTGACAATATATATTTATTTATTTATAATTTACACAGCGCCATCTAGTCTCAAATTAAGCGCAAAGCTTGTACTATGGGTACTAAATAACTGATATTATACTTAAATACATTTTTTTTTGTAAATACATCCATATAATACATAGTAAACACCCAGACCAAGACAAACAGACATGTTCATGCACACAAATATTTGTCTTGTGCGGGAATCGAACTCGCGACCTCGGAGCCAAAGGTCATTGCTAACCATTCCACCGAGCTCGTCTTAATATTGTCGCGGTCCTGTCTCGAACGATCTAGAATAGAACCTTTTAGAATAGTCGCCGCATACTTCGATGCAAGCAATAATGACCCGTATGTCTACTGCCATAAGGTTCATAACACTATGACATGAAAATGTTCATTACGATGAATTACCGATGGGTAGTACATGCATGTACATACCGGAACATTCGAGAACCCTTGCCGGCGGATATAAATAGCGACCGCCGCGGCGCATAGGCAGTTCAGTTTGGACTTGGGAAGAGTAAACTTCGAGCGAATCTACCTGCGAGACAAGTGATAACCTACGACCTCAGCGATACTATTGGACTTCGTTTTGACCTGCGATTTGGAAACTTGGTGTGGACTTCGTCTTGTGAAGACCTGCAGACCAGACCCTGCGTGAATAAATCCTTGGAAGTTGTCATTGGCGTTTTACATCCAAATCCAGAACCCTAGCTCGTAACATTTGGTGTCAGAATTGGGGATTTGGAGATGCCACTGACTCCGAGGGAGGATACTCCTGGCGTGAGGACTAGGGCACAGTGTGCTGCGGAGGCCACGCCTACTGCCCCTGAGGCCACGCCCACCGGCCATAGGGGCACGCCCACTGGCCCCGCCCACCAGGCCCCGCCCACCGGTCAGGCCCCGCCCACCGGCCAAGCCACGGCCCCTAGCCCCGCCCACCAGGACACGCCCACTGACCAGGCCCCGCCCACCAGTCAAGCCACGCCCCCTGGTCCCGCCCACCGGGACACGCCCACCGAGCAGGCCACGCCCACCGACCAACAGGCCCCGCCCTCTAGCCACGCCCACCTGGTCACGCCCACCGGAGACATTAAACCTCCGAAACTTTCAACGGAGGTTTTGGATATGTCGTGCCTGATGGCAATTTTGAAGGGCATGAAGGATGAGCAGACAAGGATAAGAGAAGAACAAAGCAAGCACATGAGGTGCCTGCAAGAAGAACAGAGGGGCCTGCGAGAAGAACAGAGGGGCCTGCGAGAAGAACAGAGGGGCCTGCGAGAAGAACAGAAGGCAGATCAACAAAGGATTATTTCTGCCGTTACCAAGTTTAGCGATACGGTAGCTAAGCTACATGAAGATGTAGAGATAGTGAATGGACGGGTTTCCGAATTAGAGGAAGTCTTGAAAAATGTGAAAACTGGTCTCACTGGACTGGAGATGAAAGTTCGGCGTATAGAAGCTGCTGGAGCTACGTCGAGCGGAGCTGTCGGCATAATCCAGGGACCTAAGGTGAAGGTGCCTCCTTACGACGGTACTACGTCTTGGGCCGCCTACCGCCAGCAGTTTCAGACTGTCGCTGCTTCGAATGGGTGGACGGACGAACAGAGCCTGACAGCCCTCACCGTCGCGCTCAGAGGTTCGGCCTTGTCTGTGCTGGAGGCACTGCCTACCTCAGGCAGCGATTTTAAAGACCTGCTGGAGGCACTTGAGGCTAGATATGGGGAACGACACTTGGAACACGTTTTTCGTGCCCAGCTACGGGACCGGACCCAGCGCCCAGGTGAAGGACTTCAACAATGGGCGCTGGAGATCGAAAAGCTGGTTCGAAAGGCGTACCCTTCTGCTGATAGTAGGATGGTGGACACCAACATTCTTCAAGCCTTCGTTGACGGAATCAAGGATCTTGAAATTAGGGCTGCAGTGAAGCTTCGCCACCATGGCTCATTAAAAGAAGCACTCGCACACGCCCTGGAAGTTGAAGCTGTGCGACAAGATATCCGGCAAGGGTACAAACTTCGTGAAGTTACGGAGGATGTTAAGGAGATCAAGACGCCGCCCAAAAGGAACTCCGGGCCCATGTGCTACAAATGTGGGGAAAGAGGACATCTGCAGTTCAAGTGCCCTAAGAAGGAAAGACAACCGACCAAAACTGACGACAGGCTGGATGCACTTCTAAACAAAATGGAGCAGCGTTTTGAAGAGTTGGTAAAGAAGCATGATGGTGCGCCCTCTAACCCTGAATCAGGGAAACGAGTAAAAGCCAGGACTGCGGGGCGGGTACTGGCTGGAGCGGAGGAAGCCCCAGCAACCGTAATCTCACAAGCATGGAATGGGAACAGTCTACTAATACGCGGTAGAGTGAACGAAATAGACTGCAAAATCACCTTAGATACAGGAGCCTCTAGAACAATAGTGAGATCAGATCTAGTGAAAGCTGTAGGGAGACGCAAAAACACCAGTTTATGCAGACTTCTCTCCGCTTCTGGCCAACAGATACCCGTCCTAGGGGAAAGGTTGGTTACGATACGTGTTGGAGAGTCGACATATACTCATGACGTAATCGTAGCCGAAATTATGGATGATTGCATTCTGGGCCTAGACTTCATGAGGAAACACAACTGTCACATCGATGTCACTAACGGTGTCTTTAAATGTGGTGATGAGGAAAACTTCATACTTGGCGGTCCCGATGGAAAAGTAACGTGCCTGAAGAAAATCATAATACCTGGACGAGCACAAGCTCAAGTAAAGGTGAAACTGCCTTTGAGTCAGAAGAATCAGCCGGATAGATGTGTGCTGATTGAAGATACGCCCGGCAGTGCAGCCTGTAAGAAAGTGCTGACAGCGAGAACTCTCGTCCGTGGAGGTAAGACCGCTGTAGTAAGGGTTGTGAATTTGTGCGACCGAGAGATTAGCCTAAGCAAAGGTGAAGTTATTGGAAGATGTGAAGAAGCTGTTTGGATGAGAAATTGCCAATCACCTTCAAGCTCAACTACGTCGAACACCAGGAGCGAAATTATAGTCTCTAAACTGCTTGAAGATTGTAAAAGTAATCTGAGCTATTCGCAGAGCATGAAGGCCAAGATGTTGCTACTGCGTTTTGGGGAAATCTTCTCTTCGGACGAAGGAAATCCAGGAAGAACATCTTTAGTTCAGCACAAAATTGACACCGGACACGAAAGACCTATCCGTCAGCGAGCAAGGCGCATACCAATTGCTAAAGAAAAGGAAGTTCAAGACATGTTGGAAGACATGCAAAGAAACAACATTATAGAACCTTCTGCTAGTCCATGGTGTTCTCCAGTTGTGTTGGTCAAGAAGAAAGATGGTAGCACAAGGTTCTGTGTGGACTATCGACGACTTAATGATGTGACAAAGAAGGACAGTTATCCACTACCACGAATCGATGATACTCTGGACACATTGAGTGGTATGAGATGGTTCTCGACGTTAGATCTGAAATCCGGCTACTGGCAAGTGGAAATTGATCCGAAGGATAAAGAGAAGACAGCCTTTTCAACTGGTAAAGGTTTATGGCAATTTAACGTCATGCCTTTTGGATTATGCAACGCGCCGGCTACTTTCGAAAGACTTATGGAGTGTGTACTGGCAGGATTAGTTGGAGACGCTTGCCTTGTCTATTTGGATGATGTCATAATCATGGGCAGAGATTTTGAAGACCACTTACGGAACCTAGAGCAGGTCTTGAAAAAGATAAAGGGAGCCAACTTGAAGTTAAATCCGAAGAAATGCAGTTTGTTTAAGAAGAAAGTTAACTATCTCGGCCATGTGATAACCAGCGAAGGCATACAGACTGATCCAGACAAAATCGAAGCGGTACAAAAGTGGCCTACTCCCAAAGATAAGACAGAAGTGCGGGCATTTTTAGGGCTATGCTCGTATTACAGACGCTTTGTTAAGGGATTCTCCGAAATTGCCAAGCCTTTACACCGATTAACTGAAGACAAGCAGCCATTTCATTGGGATGAGACCTGCGAGGGTTCTTTTCAGAAACTAAGAAAATGTCTTTGCGAGACTCCAATCTTGGGATTTCCACAACCTATTGGCCAATTCATTGTAGACACAGACGCCAGCAACACAGCGATCGGAGGTGTGTTATCGCAGAAACAAGGCGACAGAGAAGTGGTGATGGCTTATTTTAGTAAATCGCTGTCGAAATCTGAAAGGAACTACTGTGTGACAAGAAGGGAGCTCTTGGCTGTGGTAAAGACATTACAGCACTTCAGCAAATATCTCATTGGCATGCGGTTTACACTTCGCACTGACCACGCCGCCCTGAAGTGGCTGTTACAATTTAAAAATCCAGAAGGTCAAGTTGCTCGATGGATCGAACAACTGCAAGAGTACGACTTTGCGATTGAACACCGCAGCGGAAAGGCGCATGGAAATGCTGATGCACTGTCAAGAAGGCCATGTCCTGAAGACTGCAAGCACTGTGCCAAACAAGAGACAAAGGAACTGCCATTGAGATTGACAAGAATGGGCCCATCGAGATCCTGGGAAGATGAGGCGATGAAAGAAGCACAGGAAGATGACGAAGATTTGCGACTCATTGTCGCATGGAAGAAACGAGGCGAGGACAAGCCAAGATGGTGCGAAGTCGCCCCTACTAGTGTTATCACCAAGGCATACTGGGCTCAATGGGACAGTTTTATTCTTCAGAACGGAATACTTTACCGTAAATGGGAGAAACCTAATGGCAGAGAGTTCCATCTTCAGATAGTTGTCCCAAGAGACAAGGTACAAGATGTCCTTCGTGAAGTACATGATGGCGTGTCAGGTGGACACTTGGGCGTGAAACGGACGTTAACAAAGATTCGGGAAAGGTTTTACTGGCTTCATTGTCGAGAGGATGTGCAAGATTGGTGCCGCAAGTGTGCTACTTGCGCTGCGGTGAAAGGTCCATCAACTAGAAGCCGAGGAAACCTGCAACTTTATAACGTTGGTGCGCCATGGGAACGCATTGCAGTTGATGTGGCTGGACCATTCCCTGTAACGGAATCAGGAAATAAGTACTTCATGGTAGTTATGGATTACTTCTCTAAGTGGCCAGAAGTATTCGCCATACCTAATCAAGAAGCCACAACTGTTGCATCCAAGTTGTTGGAAGAAGTAGTTTGCCGATTTGGAGTGCCTTTGGAAATACACTCCGACCAAGGTAGGAACTTTGAGTCACAGATATTTCAAGAACTCTGCAAAATATTGGGTATACATAAGACTAGGACCACCCCATATCATCCTCAATCCGACGGCATGGTAGAGAGATTTAATCAGACACTTGAGAGACATTTGGCGAAACTCGTTGACAACCACCAGAGAGACTGGGACAAATACATACCGCCGTTTCTCCTGGCCTACCGAACTGCTGAACATGAAAGCACAAAGGTAACCCCAGCACGTGTCAATTTTGGGCGAGAACTGAGAATACCAGTAGATCTGCTAACTGGAGGACCTCCTGACGACCCACGTACTATACACGACTACATTTCCGAGTTACGTGAGAAAATGCGAGAAATTCATGCCATAGTTCGGGAAAATGGGTTGCAGTCGAGTGAAAAGATGAAAACTAGGTACGACCGTCGAGCAAATACAAACGGCTTCGAAGAAGGAGCACTAGTATGGCTTCACAACGTAACTCGACGAAAAGGAAAGTCTCCGAAATTACAGACAAGATGGGAAGGGCCATACAAAGTGGTCACTCGGTTGAATGACGTGACATATCGAATTCAACGGCAGCCGAGAGGTGCACAAAAAGTGGTTCACATTGACCGCTTAGCTTCTTATCACGGCAGTAATGAAGATGCTCGGGACGAGCATCTCTAAGAGGGGAGCAGTGTCGCGGTCCTGTCTCGAACGATCTAGAATAGAACCTTTTAGAATAGTCGCCGCATACTTCGATGCAAGCAATAATGACCCGTATGTCTACTGCCATAAGGTTCATAACACTATGACATGAAAATGTTCATTACGATGAATTACCGATGGGTAGTACATGCATGTACATACCGGAACATTCGAGAACCCTTGCCGGCGGATATAAATAGCGACCGCCGCGGCGCATAGGCAGTTCAGTTTGGACTTGGGAAGAGTAAACTTCGAGCGAATCTACCTGCGAGACAAGTGATAACCTACGACCTCAGCGATACTATTGGACTTCGTTTTGACCTGCGATTTGGAAACTTGGTGTGGACTTCGTCTTGTGAAGACCTGCAGACCAGACCCTGCGTGAATAAATCCTTGGAAGTTGTCATTGGCGTTTTACATCCAAATCCAGAACCCTAGCTCGTAACAATATCATCATTACGAGCGGCACAGTATAATAATCTTCTATAGACGTCGTGAGGAGCTCGACGGCGTCTTTTGCGCACGTCAGTCTAATCGATCACGTAAGTTAATTAACGTCGAACGTAGCCTGTCTATGGATGGGTTAACTAATAGACAATGCTATAGCATTAAGTTCGCCTTTTGTATACAATACATATTTGTAGAATAGAATTACTTTATTTGTCAGAATACGGGTACAAGTAATTATTTTGATGATTAGTTTCCAAGTCAAGATCCAGGCGTATTCGGCCGTGTTACGGCGTACAGATGTTACATGAATTTATAAGTAATTATTTATTAAAAACACAATTTAATTAATTATATTGTGTGCATTAATAATTTTAAAAAGAAATACAAAAATATCTTTCAAAACCGTTTAGACGTGGCGACGTCTTTAAAATTGCTTCCATAGGGAGGCAATTAAAAAAAAACCGGACAAGTGCGAGTCGGACTCGCCCACCGAGGGTTCCGTAGGTACGTAGTATCATTATTAAATTTGATATTTTTCATTATAAATAAGAAATAATGCGTCGAAAAAAATAAATAAAATATATTTTGCAATGTGTACATCAAGCCCTTTCATATGATACCCCATTTGAACTAGTAGTTTCAATTTGAAATTTCGACACCCTATAAAAAATATAGACCCCCTATTTTTTTAGATCTAGTTACAAATGTATAGTTTTGAGATTTATTCCTGTACTTGTAGTCTATAACGATGTTACTTGCCAAATTTCATAGTTCTAGGTCAACGGGAAGTACCCTATAGGTTTTGATTCCTTTGAGTGTGTCGAAATATGCGTTTTTTGCTGAATAAACGGCCGTAACTTTTTTCTACGTAAACTTAGCAGTTTGATTTTTTTTTAACTTCATGGGACCGTAGACCTGTGTATACAGTTCAAATTTCAGCTTGATACCTCCACGCATTCTCGACATAGAAATGTTTGACAGACAGACAGACAGACAGACAGACAGACGGACAACAAAGTGATCTTATAAGGGTTCCGTTTTTCCTTTTGAGGTTCGGAACCCTAAAAAACGAATGAACAAAATCGGGGGATACAGTTTGGTGTTGCAGCTACATATATCTATCATCTTCAACCAAAATTATATGTAAAACCAACCTATTATATGTGTATGTATATATGTTGTATATGTGTGTGTGTATAATTCAAGTATGAGTATTAAAGTATGATTTCATTGTCATTATTTTATTTTATATTGTGCGAAATTTACTCCTCCTGTATTCCGTGGTTGACTGGAAGAGATCCCTGTTGGGATAAGTCCGCCATTGTACTAGTGGTTAAGATTACGTATAAGTGTATGTATTACTGTTATAGTGCAATAAAGATTTACAAACAAACAAACAAAAACAAACAAAATTCAATCACACCACTGGATAAATAAATTAAATTAAATTAAATATTCATTTATTTCAGATTTGAGTATCCATATAAAACATTATTATTAGTAAGTAAGAATTAATTATTTAACATGTCAAAAATTATTATCAAAATTACAATAAAATAGTGTCAATTCAATAAGTAATATGTCAAATAAAATAGCAATGTCAAAAATAGGAATAAAAATGAAATATAAATTAAATTGTCCAATTCATTTTGTTATGTCTATAATTATAATAATTTATTGTAGCATGTCAATATATTATGAAACATGTCAAAGAAACTGATATTGTGAAAAAATAAAAGGATTAATAAATGATTTCAAAATTTAAATTGTCGGGTTATTTTTGACATCTACCTATTTTACTGGGGGGTAATGGAGGCGCGTGCATATCACTATAACTCTTAAACATAGGCCCATGTAGTCTTTCTGCCACTGTGGCGAGGAGGCTATTGGCGCCGCCACGCACACGCCGAATCAGGGACGCCACTCTTTTACGCATAATACAATAAAAGTCATCTACTCGATTTTCAGCAAACATCCCTGACGCACTGCAATGTCGTGGCAGCCCCAAGAGCGCCCTGAACACATTGTTATATTGGACACGCAGGACGCTACGCGCCCTTTTAGTATAGTTGATCCAAAGACTGCAAGTGTAGAAGGACTGGCAGTATGCTTTAAACAATGTGACCTTCACACTATTTGTACACTTAGCAAATCTCCGGATCAACATATTACCACGGACAGCCAGCGCCCTGCGTTCCCTCTCAATGTCAACATCATCATTGAGCTTCTCAGTGACCCAGTGTCCCAGGTATTTAAACTGCTTGACAAAGTTAAGAGGAGTGCCACAGAGTGTAACTGTAGGTATACATGGATAATGTTTTGTACCAGCCCTAAACAGCAAACACTCGCTCTTTATAGAGTTATACCTGAGACCATGCGCCTCAGCATATCGCTCACAGACTGAAACAAGGTTCCTCAGAGCCCTGATTGATGGGCTTAGCAGCACCATGTCATCAGCGTAACTAATATTGTTAACAATAGTCCCACCAACCGAACATCCCACACCAGTGCTGCTAAGCTCCTCAATCAGCCGATTTACATACAAGCTGAAGAGCCGAGGCGAGGTCAACCCCCCCTGCCTTACCCCGCACTCCAGCCCATAGGGTGAGGATAGTGCGCCCGCCCATTTCACTACATTGGTTTGATGACCATACCAGTATTTAAACATTTCAATTAACTCACCAGGCAATGTGGTCTCTTCATACAGCTTCCTCCATAACAACCCATAGGATACCATATCAAAGGCCTTAGATAAATCTAAAAAGCAAGCATACACAGGTGTTGATCTATCAGTGTAGTACCTAACGGTGTGCTTCAGACACAAAACAGCTGTTTCTGTGGACAGCCCAGTCCTGAATCCGAATTGTGCATCATGAAGTGTAACATGTTGTTCTAGTTGTTTGTCCAGCACACCATCCAGCACCTTGGCACACACTGATGCCAATGATATGGGCCTATAGTTGTTAATGTCGGATGCATCTCCTGTCCTATCTTTCACAATCGGCACGAGCACGAGCAACACATAAATTAAAAAACATTGCGAGCACTCTGGGTAAGTGCACACCAGCATGTTGTAGGTGCTCTATACTAAGAAAATCATGGCCAGGTGACTTTCCACGCTTCATATCTTTTATTATGGAACCCACATCTTTCCCTGTGAATATAATATGTGTTGGAGTTTTTAATTCCGAACCCCTTGATGAGCCCTCTGCCGGTGCCAACGGAGAAGCCACTCTAAAGTGACTTTTAAATAGGTCAGCAATTTGGTCAGGCTCACTAACACCCCCCACACTCACAGGGATGCTCGGCTTGGGACTCAGTTTGTTTGTATGTTTCCAGAACTTACTAAAATCTTTTTTTGAATGATGAGATGCAATGATATCCATTTTAATCTGTTCACTGTTATCCTGGCACCATCTAAGCCTATTTTTGAACACTTTCCGTGTTTCCACCATATGAACATATGCTGGACCTGATTTCTGTTTCCCAAGTGAGACCCAGTTGATATCCCAACCGAGCCTCCCTATGAGCGCGTTGAACATGTTTGTTCCACCCTACTACATGTTTTCTTTTCTTTCGCTCCACCTCACCACCATAACTCTTACACGCTGCCTCACTTAATATGTCAATAATATTTGAATACATTTTGTCTAATACTAACCTATGTTCTAAATTGCTACATTTATTGTCACTACATTTTACAAATTCCTTTGGAAAGTCAATTTCCCTCAGCTTTTCATTACAAAGCTTTGCATAACACATAACTTGTTGTTTATTCCTCTCTCCCCAAGTCACCTTATTGTGAGTTGTGATACTACTACTAGTTTTACAAGTAACTCTATTTAAATTACATATAATTTGCAGAGGTAAATGATCAAACCAATAGACATCGTATAAAATGTTTGCATTTATAACAGTTTTCCATGCCGCTTCAGATACAACACAATGATCTAACCAACTTTTAGAACCACAAATGTCTCTCACGTATGTATATGTGTCCGACGATGGTCCCAATACTTCAATATCGGCACATCTCCATTTTTGCTCTACACAAAAATTCATAAGCTCCTTACCAAATCGAGAACTTGGCTGTGCATTGAAATCACCCAACACAAACACTGAATCGATACCACAGTCTTCAACTGTTGCTGCCAGTTCACCCAAACACTCGGTGAACTCAGCCTGGTTGTCAGCGGAGTCCGTCGGCATATACACTGATACCACAAGTAGTGACCTATCTGGAAGATTTATGCTTATGGCCACCAGCCGATCACTATTACACTTGATCACAGAGACTGACCTAAATACACTCTTCCGCCACAATAATGCCACTCCACCATAGGGTCGCCCACGTAGTATGCCTACTCTCGTATCCACTGCAGACTTTCCTGTGTATTCAAATTCTGGGTCTATGCTGCCCAGGAAGGGGATGTCTTCTGGCATCAGCCACAGTTCTTGCAAAGATACTATGTCAGCTGATCGACATAATTTCCTGACACACTCAACCGATCTTTTGACTGATCTACAGTTGAAACTAACCATTTTTATATTTGATATCTTGTTTATGTCACTTTTCATTAATAATATTATTTCTTCATGTCACTCCCATCTCTGTTCTCTCTTTTTCTGCGGTCATCATAATTATTTCTGTCAATGTAAACAAATCGTCGGTATTGTATACCTTCTGGCCATAAGCCCTCACATAAGAAAATGGACAGCTTATTCTGCGGTACAAAAATTTTATAAGCATCGTACCTTTTGTGTTTCTTTGTATTTATCTTCTTTAAAGATACACTCACAGCTGTTTTTTGCAATATATAATCAGTGATATCGCTTTCTGACACTTCCTTGTCGACGTTATTGATAAACAAAGGCACCATTTTGACGTCAGCGGCTTTAAATTTGCTGTCCGGTTGTAATATTGCTTTTCCTCTATTTCCAATGAACTTATTTCTCAGTCTTTTCTTTTGAATTAATGTCCATTCATCGTTGTGTTGATTTTGATTGTCATTGTAACATTTTACACCGTCGTCGTCAGTCAGTCAGTCAGTCAGTAGGATTCATGCGCTTGCGCGCGTACGAGATTCGAGCAATATGCTCTTTTCTCGGGCAAACCTTCGGGGGCTTCAACCCCCGAGAAACTTGAGTCCGCTTACGCGGATTGGGAAGGACAAAAACATTTATATTTTATATATACCGACTGACATAAAGGCCGAATGAATAAATGAACAAACATTGTACCAAACAAAAAAGCAACGAACACAACAATTTTTTATTTGACACATTTAGACACAGTTTTGGTTTGACACAATGACAAAACCTACACGAAAAAAATTTCCCTTGGTTGGACGATTGTGAGAGCGCATGTTTGTACCCCTAAGGTTACATACATACGCCCGCACTATCTCCAATACACCTAGGTTTCGCTTGGCCGCGCAGCTGGCGGCAGTGTGCCTAAGCACACATTCGTCACTCCGCGCGACCAGGCGAGAACACTTACACTCAACAATGAGATACGAACACAATTTGCAACCTAAGCTAACTGTAATTACTCAGATTTACACTTCTTTTTCAGATACATTTACCCTACACCTAATACGGGTCGCGACGCCGGCGCATGCGCACTGTTGCACCCCCGTTAGGATGTAACCCTGCGCACTCACCCCGCGTCGCGGACCGTCCCTAGCTGTAGAGTTTACCTCGGCAAGAGGGGAAGGAGAGGATAGGTGCCAGGGAGACAGTGGGAGCAACCTACGACCCGACATACTAATGGACACAACGACACTAGATGAATCTGTTTGCATTTGTAGCGATACGCTTGAGTGGCGTATTACTACAAATGCATATCCTGTAATAAAGAATCGACTACAAAAGAACATTATTATATTTTTGTTTGTGTATATATATATTTTTATTTTTGTTTTTAAATAATATGAACGGAATTATTGTTTAATTTTATACTTTTAAGTAGTTTGTAATAAACTTTGAAGCTTTATTGTGTTTTTATTTTACACTTTAATTTAAATTAGGTTTTAAGTTATATATTAAGTTATATTTTAGGTGGTTTTAAGATATAATAATTATTTATAAAAAATGATTATTTTAACCTTTTGATTTAGTTAACTGGACGCCGTCTGGGCGTCTCTAACTAGGTCGCGAGGTCCCTTATGGACCGTAGAGTCTGGTGGACGCGCGTGCAGTGGCGCTAGGTTGCGCAGATGTATATATGGCAAGTTGTCGGCACGATCCAAGAGCTTGCGGGTCGTGTCGACAACGAAATCATGCACCGATTGCACGCGCAGTCCGCTGGCGATAGTCTCATTGGCGACATATCGCCCCGCGCCGGTGCAAAGTCGGAGCGTGAGATTCTGTTGTGCCTGTAACCTCTTTTTGTTGGATGCTGAGCAGAGCGCGTACCACGAAGGGGCCGCGTACGTTAACCTACTCCTGATGTACGTCTTGTAGATTCCTAATTTCGCCCGCAGTGGCAGGCGCGATGACAGGACCGGTCGAAGCGCGGCGCGGGCCGCCCTGGCCTGCGTGATCGCATGGTCGACCTGCGGCACCATGCGCAGCGACCGGTCTATGTGGACCCCCAAGTAGCGCACCCTGCTCTCCCACGCGATGGGCTGACCCCGTAGTGTGAGCGGGGGTGGGACGTGCTTACGGCCCACCAGTAGCGCGACGGTCTTTCCCACGTTGACCGTCATGCGCCACCGGTCGAACCAGTCGGGCAGCACGTCCAGCATCCGCTGCAGCCCTTGCGCGGCAGTTTTCGGCTTCTCGGCTGCCGTGAAAAATGCACTATCGTCTGCAAACAAGGCACACATTATCTCACGCTCCCACCGGCGTCTCGGCGCGGGGGGTTTGTGAGGCATATCATTAATATAGGCTGCGAACAGCGCCGGCGATAGGCAGCTACCCTGCGGCACACCGGCGGTTACGGCCCTCGGTAGCGATTCGCTACCCTCTACCATCACTGTGAACGATCTGTCGGATAGGAACGATAGAATAAGGCGCACAAGTCCAGGCGGCATGCTCGTATTTTCCAGTAGTTTAAAAATAAGCCCTTCGTGCCACACCCGATCGAAGGCTTTCTCTACATCGAGAAAGACTCCGACCGGAGTGAGGCCACGGTTGCGATGATCGGCCAAATAGTGGAGCACGCGCACCAACTGGAGAGTCGTAGAGTGTTGCTCCCTAAAGCCGAACTGATCGTCCCTTGGGACGATAAAGGGACGCAAACGACGCAGCACTAAACGCTCTACCAGCTTGGAACCGTGCGCCAAAAGAGTGATGGGCCTATAACTCGAAGGGTAGCGCCTATCTTTTCCGGGTTTAGGCAGAACTATGACTCTCCCCGGACACCACTGCCTCGGAAAATGCCCTGTTCGCAACACCCCATTAGTGATTTTCGCCATGGCGACGACTCCACGGCGCGGCAGCTGCTTTAGCATCGCGTTTGTTACGCCATCCGCCCCCGGCGCCTTGCGTCCGGGCAGATAGCGTATGACACGACGCACCTCGGCTGGAGAAACAAATAGATCACCTGGTAGCGCCGGCACCGGCGCCTCTTTAAACTCCTGTATGCGACGCTCTACTTTATTGTGGTGCTCGCGGACGCTTGCAGAGGCCTCGGGAGGCACCGGGTTCGGGACGAAAGTGCCGGCCAGATGTTCTGCCAACACCTCCGCCCTTTCAGCAGCTGAAAATACACGATTTCCCGCTGCATCATACAGCGGGCATATAGGTGGCCTTGCATTGGTCAGCTGTCGGTTGAGCTGGTAGAGGTTGGCGCGATCCTCGGAGACCGTGTCGATCAGGGCCTCCCAGGACGCGCCACGCCACGCCTTTACTCTATCCGACAGCTGACTCGTGAGGCGGTTGAGGTCTCTTTTGACGGTAGGGCACCTCGTTCGAGTCCACAACTTCCGAAGTGCTCTCTTTTCCCTCAAAGAGTCGCGAATGTCTCTTGGTAGGTCCCCTCGCCGCTTCGCTGACGTTGGCGCCGGGGAGGTAGCGTTTTCTTTGGCAGCCGTAATCTTCCTAGTAAACTCCTGTACGGCTGCCTCCACCTCGTCGGGTGTTGTAAGCGGCCCTTCGAGAGAAAAGTTCGCGAGAGAGTCCTTAAACATCTCCCAATCGACTCTAAACCGCGGAGGGCGCACGATTGTGTGTGGTGCGCCCAAGTCCAGTGTGATCATGATCGGAAGATGTTCAGTTGATGCAGAGTAGAGTGCCTCAACCGCCGTACAGTAAGGCACAGATTTCAAAAGTGCTATATCCAGCACATCGGCGCTATGTCGCGGGTTGGATGGGACATGGGTCGGTGATTGTGGGCCTATCAGTTCAAACCCTCTATTTTCAGACTCTATCTTCAGGGCTCTACCCGCAGGATTGGTGACCCGCGATCCCCAGAGCGGGTCCTTGGCATTAAAGTCGCCGACAGCCAAGATAGCGCCTCCTCCTGCGAGTAGAGTCCTGAAATCATCAATATGAATAGGGCCCGGGGGCCGGTAACATGCGTAGATCCGCATCTCTACATCACCCGCCTTCAGCCGCACCCCTACGCTGGCCAGCGACTGAAAGGGCAGGTGATCCAACTCCTCGTGCACGCAGTTGCGCCGGACCAGTATCGCCGTGCCTCTGTATGCTTGGCCTCTCGGCGATACTTGGTCTCTACGGTACACAAAGTAGTTGGGGATGCGGAACGACACAGATGGTTTGAGTTTAGTTTCGCCCAGTAATATGACATGCGGGTCATATTCCTGGGCGAGCAATCTAACATCGGGAGCTTTGCCTGTGACACCCCCGGGATTCCAGTATATAACCCTTAGTGCATCCCTATCCATACTGGGTTATAAGTTTCGTAAGGGCTTGTGTCGCCGCCGTCCAGATGTCGACCCCTGCGGCGATATTTCTCAGTAATTCTATCAATATTCCCACGATCACCGACATAGAGTCGCTACTAGGTAGGTTAGTTGGGCGAGGAGGTAGCCTATTCGCGGCCGGTGGAGCCGGCCGCGGGAAAAACGAATCATGCGCCGACCTAATGTCAGCGTTTGCCTTGTTAAAATTATTTATTAGGTTTTTTGAATTGAAATTTGCACCTTGTGCCTCGGCCGTTGTACCCACCGACTGCATGCCATAAGGCGGGTTTTTATAATTTTGTTGTGTAGGCATTGGACGTACCTGTACATGATGGCCTACATTATCGCGGGCAGGCGACGCATTGCGTGACTGCGCGCGTGACTGCGCGCGTGACTGCGTACGTGATTGCGGCCTAGAGGAGGGCCGCGAATCGCCCCCAGTGTTTTTGTTGGCTCGCTTGCGGCCACGGCGTTTCCTCTGACGCTGGTTTGTCCCTCCGGGGTTGGCAGCCGGCATCAGTGTTGTTGGCGCCATCTGTGGACTTGATGTCGCAGCTGCCTCATCGTTAAACCTAGTGGTCGCTTTGGGACGACCCTTTCTGTCCCTACCTGTCTGCCACCCTTCCGCGATTTCCTCAGCGGTGAGTTGGGTGGGCGGGGGTTGCGTATATAGGCTCCTGCGCTGAGTGAAACGCGGGGGAGGCGCGCCAGGGAGCTGAATCCCCTTCCGCCTAGCCTCGCGCCGCAGCACAGTGCAGCGCTTGTCGTTAGCTAAGTGCGGCTTGCCGCAGTTAGCGCAGTTCGGTACTCCTTCCTTTTCGAGCGGGCAGTTGACGACTGTATGCTCACCCGCGCAGCGAATGCACTTGGTAGGTCTAAAACAATTGCACGATGCATGCCCGAAGCCTTGACACCTATGGCATTGTGCCAACCTCTTTTTAGAGCGCCAAGCCTCTATCCTAACCCCAGGCATGTAGAGCAATTCGTCCACCGCGTATAAGCGCTCTAGCGCTACGGCGGAGAGGTGCTCCATCTGTACATGGAATATAGCTCCCGTCCTTCCAAATTTTGACGTGATTGTTCTCACCAAAGTAACTGTGTACCCCAGTGAGTTAAGCGCCGCGGCGACGTCGTCTTCACTAGTGTTAAGTGGCAGCCCTCTCACTGCCACTTTCGTCGGCAGCTCCTCGGCGACGGAATAACAGTACCAGGAGAGCTCTGGTTCGCGGTTTCCCAACTCCCTGAGGTACGCTTGGACCGCCCTGTACTCCCCTGGGGATTTAGGGATAATTCTGACGCCCTTGTTATAAGGGCGTGCATTGGGCGGATGGCCCAGTTGAGTGCGTAGGACGCCAAAATGATGCGCCCAATTGGGAAAATTTTCTATTATTATTGGAGGATACCCTTTCGGCCTCTCACTAGCCTCGGCTTGTTGCGGAGGGGTGGGGGGCCTGCCCGACGCTTGCTGTTGCGTCTGACTTGGTGGTTGGGCCGCCGCGGCGGCGTATGAAAACATAGATGTATTGGGCGATTCATGGTGGGTTGTAACACCTAATTGGCGGTATGAAGTGTCATTATGAGTGTCCATAATGTTGGAATGGATACTTTCCTGGACCTCCTCAGCCTGGGCCTCTTCATCTTCTTCAACTTCTTCATCGTCGCTGTTCGGCGCCGACGAGTGCACAGATCCAATGGGCGAGTGTTCTTCCCTGTGAAGCATTATCGTTCGCTGCGGCAGAGGTGTGGACTCGTTCCTGCGCTCGAGTCCGCTGGCGGTCTTCTGTGACAGCTCAATTTCGCTATCAGAGTGGACGGTCTTCGTCCTGGATTTCTTGTCGTCCTGAATCACACTGGATGGCGACGAAGGAAACGTTCTTTTCGCGGGGACCGGAGCGGCCTGTCCGACGCCGGAACATACGAATTCCTGCCCTGCATACGATATCGACGCACGACTGGAGCCGGCCGAGGCGACGTCGGGCACGGAGGCCGGAGCCCTAGCTAACGGAGCGGGTCCTTTGCCGCTGAATTTCAGCTGGGTACCAGTTTGGGTGGGAATTTTGCCCTTAGAAAGCGCTGCAGTTGAAGCAGTTTTGGTCGGTTGACCATAGGCAGTTTTGCGGGGGGGAGGCGGGGGGCCCCTCGGATCCCTCTGCGACATGACAGATGGCGGGTCTAGGCCCGCTTAGAAGGAAAAGTGATACACTGTGGTTATTAAAATATAACCCAATGTATCCCTAACACCCAAGCGAGCCCTATGCAAATTATTATTGGTTGGAATTCCGAAAAAATCCGGATTCCAACCAATAATAAGGTGCTGTTGTCCACCCCTTCCCTACTATGGTCGGGGGTTGGCAACGAACACAAGCCCGGCTCGACCGAAACGAGCCCGGGGAACAACGAACACCTGTATAGACAAGTGCGGACAAAACAAGTACGACACAAAACAAAACAACGAAAACAGACTGCACTAAATCCTATTGGGAACGAACAATACAAAAAAGCCTAACTAATTTGAGCTTAATTAGAAGTTTTTGTAACAAAAACCCTAATTAGCTCGCTCCTAACCTACAAAGTGCGCTGCAGACTCGGAACACCTAACAACGTACAGACGTCGAAACAATAAGTACCGACGGCGGAACGCGGTTGCGACGCTTTCCTCAACCCCGGAGCGTCGGCTCGACGGGGGAGTACACACGCGCGGCACAGAACAAGCGTACGCGACGCTCTGGGTCGCTAGCGACGTCGACCAGGAACGATGTGCTGGGACTTGCTGCGACACGACCAGAGCGAACGACGACACGACGCGAGCTGCGTCGTCGTCGTCACCGGCAACTCTTGCCCACGCCTTTGTCATAGTGACATTACTGACATTGACATTGACAGCGGGTTCTTGTTCCTGTCTGCCCAAAGAGAATTGCCTACCTGTCTCACTCTGCTCCGTACCCGAAAGTATCTCCGTCCCTATCTCACTCGATTTCGAGGCACTTGACCGCCTTGACGACTGGGGATGATGCGTCATCGCCTCACTTCGGTCCTGAGAGAGCGAGACAACTCCCTGCGTCAACTGTACATGCGACTGAGATAGATCTACTTCACTACGTACCGCATTAGACAGGTTCTTCGCTACTTCTTTCGGCAACGACGGTAAACTGCTAGTGATGTTATGCGCAGATTTATCGGAAATGTGGGGTAGTCCCATCGGTCCACTATCCAAGCAAAAACTATCAATTTTTCCACTACCACCACCTCTCTTTCTGTTAATATTCAAATTGGATTCATTTAAAATTGATGCATATTTCAACGCATGTATATCATTTTTGACCTCTTGCAATTGAGATTCAGTCACATAATTATCCTTTATGGTTTTTACGTTATTTTGAAGAACTAACATATCTTTTAGCAACTTACTTACATCTATATGGTCAAAGCAGAGCGGTGGTAGTTTGTGCAAGTCCTTTGCCACAAATATAGGTACTAGGTCAGGTTCTGTCTGTTTGAAAAGAGATATCATGTCGTAGAGATCTCTCTGCGATTTCCCGTTACCTTTTCTTGCTACATTTCTCTGATTAGGCGTAATTGAATCAAACAGCAGATTCTTCGCGGATTCAATTTCCTCCGTTGAAAACGACGTTAAGCACAGATTTACTAGACACTCTTCACTCATAATATCTATTTTGTTCTGTATAAATGCTAAGCTTTCACAAATAACAATGTTACAATTATTACACTTAATTACTGATTTATTAGTAGCCATTGTTAACTACGATGACATATGTCACCGTATCACGTCTATTCACCTTCGCAGAGAGCGAGTGACTGATAAAGATAAAGGATCAAAGAATTTATTACGCCAAGTAAGGACTATGGAACATCGTGCGAGGGAGGGGGAAGTACTGCCATTTTGAGATAATTTTAGTGCAATTAATTCACGTACATCACACGGCCGTATCCATGACACAGGCACACCCTATTTCGTTTTGCTTGTACTTGTTTATGATACAACCAATTTTTAACAAACACATGACCCATCTTATGACTGTCTGCGGTCGAGGTTGCTTGACTTGTGTTATCAAACGAGGTTAAAATGTTGAACTGTCCTCGTTGGTACGCCGGTTTTAACCACTATACAGTTACAGGGAGCGTGTTTCGTTCCGTTTCACGCACCGGTTACCCGCGTAATCGAGTTTACGTAAACTCGACTGCATCTCGTGGTTTATTTAACTGTTGTTTTGGTATACTATATATGTATATACATAGTATTGGATGATATATATGGTACAATATATGTACAGTGTTCCGGGACAAACTGTAACCCTGAAAGGGGGTGAAAATAAATAAAAACATCGGACGCGCAGCATGCGCCACCATAGCGAAATTTATTTATTTATTTATTTTGGCCACTTTCCCGGATTGATATCGGAAAACCAAGGTCACTTTACATTACTACTTTTTGATGCTCTACACGAATCCGAAGTCAGAATTTCGAAATTTTGAGTTTCAGGACGAACAGACAGAACGACCGGGCGATTTTATAAGCTCAATAAATTTTGCTGAAAATATCGACAGAATAGAAAAAAATGATTTCTATTTTTTTTAATATTTATAAGTCATAACAATCTCAGGTAATATGGCCATAATTTTGAGAAATTTTGATTTAATTGAAAAATTCAGTGAAAATGCAAACATTTTTATAACTAAAACCACAGTTTAGGTAATGACAGTCACTTTTTTGGTGCCTGTTTGTAGACAAGCATACGACCCGCCTGATGTGAAGCGGTGACCATATAAATAACCATACGTTTTATCTTGATACGTCAAATAGAAAAACAGTTGGGTCAATTCCCACTGAAAGAGAAGCGACCAGCATCGGCAATGGTTATTTGCGGCAAACTATTTTGAGTCACGCACACCCTAACCTAACCAAAAATCAACTCAAATCTAACCAAAACATGTTTTAGTACATTACCTGCCACTGCTGCTTGAAACAAATGCTTAGCATACGTTTTTTAGGGTTCCGAACCTCAAAAGGAAAAACGGAACCCTTATAAGATCACTTTGTTGTCCGTCTGTCTGCCTGTCTGTCTGTCGTCTGTCTGTCAAGAATTTCTATGTCGAGAATGCGTGGAGGTATCAAGCTGAAATTTGAACTGTATACTCAGGTCTACGGTCCCATGAAGTTAAAAAAAAATCAAACTGCTAAGTTTACATAGAAAAAAGTTACGGCCGTTTATTCAGCAAAAAACGCATATTTCGACACACTCAAGGGAATCAAAACCTATAGGGTACTTCCCGTTGACCTAGAACTATGAAATTTGGCAAGTAACATTGTTATAGACTACAAGTACAGGAATAAATCTCAAAACTATACATTTGTAAATAGATCTTAAAAAATAGGGGGTCCATATTTTTATAGGGTGTCGAAATTTCAAATTGAGACTACTAGTTCAAATGGGGTATCATATGAAAGGGCTTGATGTACACATTGCGAAATATATTTTATTTATTTTTTTCGACGCATTATTTCTTATTTATAATGAAAAATATCAAATTTAATAATGATACTACGTACCTACGGAACCCTCGGTGGGCGAGTCCGACTCGCACTTGTCCGGTTTTTTGTATGGTGGAAAGCATTGGGAAAGGCCTATATCCAACAGTTGGTTGATGCAGGCTGAATCATTGTATTGGGAAAAAAATAAGCTTTATTTAGATGTATGACTTAATTGGTTAAGTCCCGAAGACAGTCACTTGCTATTCAGCTGCTACTTTTTCAGAGGAAATTGACCCTTACGACTAATCCCTACTAATATTATTTGTTTATTTATTTATATTTATTATTGTTTGGGTTATTTTCGTGCTCCTGTAGTGGAAACTAAAATGACCTGATGATGATGATGATAATTCTATTGGCGGAGACTTGTAATTTGCATAGTTTTCACTTAGTGAAAGACTTGTAATTTGCAATAGTTTTCACTTAGTGAAAGACTTGTAATTTGCATAGTTTTCACTTAGTGAAAGACTTGTAATTTGCAATAGTTTTCACTCACTTAGTGAAAACTATGCAAATTACAAGTCTCCGCCAATAGAATTATCATCATCATCATCATCAGGTCCATTTTAGTATCCACTACAGGAGCACGACCCTCTCTCGTCCGTCTCAGACAGAAGGAGGATTTGGCCTACACTTCCCACGCTGGCCAGACGGGTTGGGGAGGCCTGATCGATGTTTTATAATGTATTTCCCTTAGTCGCCTTGTATGACATCCACGGGAAGAGACGGAGTGATTCTATTCTAGTCTGCCGGAAAACCACATGGCCAATAGAATTATGGAGAAAGATAAAGAACAAACATAGATAAATATATAAGTTACTGCCATGAATAGATTGCTCAAGAAACCAAGGTATCATTCGTAATTGAGCATTAAGTTACAGATACAAAAAGAAGCCATTTGCAAGATGCCTCCTTACAGTAGCGGTGGTACAGAACAGGTCGACATCAATACTAATGTTGTTAAAAGTAGCAGCAGCACGCTGCTTACAAAATGTGAATGTGAGTTTGTTTGTTACGCTATCACGCCGAAACTACTCAACCGATCATCATGGAACTTTGTACACATACTCTCAAAAGAAGGACAATATGATACTTTTAATTAAAAAAAAACCGGACAAGTGCGAGTCGGACTCGCCCACCGAGGGTTCCGTACGTAGGATCATTATAAATTTGATATTTTTCATTATAAATAAGAAATAATGTCGGAAAAAATAAATAAAATATATTTTGCAATGTGCACATTCCATATAATACCCCATTTGAACTACACTCGCGAGCAAAAGTTTGGAATCACCTACTTGCGATTTGCTACGAGCGATTTTAAGAACTAAATAACTAATGAAGATTAATGAATATGGTATCATTTTAAAGGTTATTCTGTAAACTTTAAATTCATACCATTTTCATTTCAATCGGACCTCTATTTCAGGAGCTGTCCTTGTTTAAGTGAAGGAGTAAGGAAAAATGAAGGAATGAGGAAACGGGAACCATTAAAAAAAAACAAAATTTAGAGGAAAATCTTTATTTGGGATAAAACATTTTTGTTCAATATTTAGTGTTACCTCCTCTAGCCCTAATTACAGCACGAAGACGATTCTTCATGGACCTAATCAGCTTCTTGGCAGAATCTTGTGGGATGCCTTCCCACTCCTCTGTCAAAGCCGATTTCAACTCATGAACACTTGAGGGAGCTGGATTTCTGGATCGAACCCTTCTTTTCAACTCATCCCACAAGTACTCAATGGGATTCAAGTCAGGGCTGAGCGCTGGCCAGTCTAATGTGGCGATTCCAACTTGACCCAGGAAGTCAATTGTGGCACGTGAAGTGTGACATCGGGCGTTATCGTGCATTAGGACGAAGTTATCGCCGACATATCCCGCATAAGGAACAACATTACCGATGTTCCAGCAGAATATCGGTAATGTACCGGTCCGAAGTTAGACCACCCCCTCGTCCCCCGCCAGGCACGAAAACAAGCTCCGTTTTTGCGTCGAATGAAATGCCGGCCCACATCATGCAGGAACCGTCTCCATATAAGCTACTGTTTCAGCGAAACAGCACTGAGCAAATCGCTCTCCAGGTCGCCTGTAGACCCGGCCCCTTCGGTCGCTACCGTGTAAGCACATTCTGCACTCGTCTGAGAACAGAACTTGCCTCCATTGCTCGATTTCCCAATTAAGATGGGCGCGAGCAAATTGAAGGCGTGCTTGACGATGAGCTGCCGTCAGTTTTGGGCCTGTGGCAGGCCTTTTTGGAGTCAAGTTCGCCTGCTTGAGTCTTCGCCGAACTGTCCACTCACTGGCAGTTGTCCCACGAACTTCCCTGAGCTCCTGCTGGACGTCGACACCGGTCAGGTGACGATTTCGAAGAGAAGTTGACACGATAAAACGGTCATCTCTCTCCGAAGTGCGCCGGCGCCGTCCAGATCTTGGCCTCGGGATGAAGCCTCCAGTCTCCAGAAAGCGTTTATAAACTTTCGAGACACAGGACTGGCTTATGTGGAGCTGACGTGCGACAGCCCGCTGGCTTAGCCCTTGTTGTAGTAGAGCAACAATTTGGGCTGCTTCTGTTGGCGTGGTCTCCATTATCGTCCAATGTCAGGGTCAAATTCAACGGAGGGCTGTACCAGTCAACGTGTAACAGCCGACTGATAAGAAAATTCCGATGCCCTGCGCTTTTATAGGATTCATAGGCGCGCAACTCGTAACGAATAAATTGAGACCTTTTCGTTACTCCTTGATTAAACCAGGATTGCTCCTAAAATACGGGTCCAATTGAAATGAATATGGTATCAATTTAAAGTTTACAGAATAACCTTTAAAATTATACCATATTTATTAATCTTCATTAGTTGTTTAGTTCTTAAAATCGCTCGTAGCAAATCGCAAGTAGGTGATTCCAAACTTTTGCTCGCGAGTGTAGTAGCTTCAATTTGAAATTTCGACTCCCCATTTTTTAAGATGTACATAATTACAAATGTATAGTTTTGACACCTATCTCTATCGTTATAGACGTGACGTGACGTGAGGTTTTTAGGGTTCCCCTAAAAAGTAAACACAGGTGAAGCTGCGGGTGGAAGCTAATAATTATAGTTTCCATGTGGCAGTCGTGGGTGCCGCGAGTCGGTTAATAAATATAGCATATAATCCTTATGTCACAAACAACATACCTAAAAACAAAATATTTGCAGGCAGGCTTATGGGATTTTGTCTTTAATCCGAGCCTACAGTCTACCGATGTCCAGTACAGAGTCAATATATCACATAGATAATATGGATAATGCAATAGCTGATAGCTTATCAACAGTTTAGATAGCCACAGCCGCTGGAATCGCCCAGATTTTTGCGATAAAAAAAGTAAATATTGCAATCATTTGTGCACGCAAGGGCAGATTGAACATCAAATTTTGTTGTAAAATTTTCAATGCTTTTGAAATTTTGTTTTCTTTTAGAGGAGCTCGAAGGGGTGGTTGCGTGTTTTAGTTTAATCGAACACGCAGGTTAAGCAACTTCGACCGTAGCCTGTCCATGGATGGGGAAATTTTGTTTTCTTTTAGAGGAGCTCGAAGGGGTGGTTGCGTGTTTTAGTTTAATCGAACACGCAGGTTAAGCAACTTCGACCGTAGCCTGTCCATGGATGGGTTTATGTCAACCTGTACTTTCTTTCTGGTGACCATACTTACTCGCAGGAACACAACAACCTTCAAGGGAAACCTGTTATTTGGCTGCGGTTTTCTGTGAGGTGGAAGTACTTCCAAAGTCGGGTAGCTTAAAAAGTACGTTATGCCCTACCGCTCTTTTCGCCAGAGGCTCGTTCATCAGTCAGCAGGGCACCACGTGCAGCACACCACGTGCAGGTAACGGTGGCTTTTGGTTCAAAGATGTTGAGAATCACTTACACCCCAAACTTGTTTATAATTGTGTATTGAATATATATAATTTATTGCTTTTTTTTATACCACGTCAGGTGGCAGACAAGCATACGGCCAGTCTGATATGAAGCGGTTACTGTAGCCACATTAACTGTCGAGCAGCAATTCCTTCCATTTCTTGGTGTAACAACTACTGAGGAGTAGTTCTTAATAAATATATAAAAAAATATTGATTCATTTTTAATTAAATAATAGACCAATTTAGCATGTAACGTATATACAGTGAATCATTTTTTTATATGAACAAGGGATTATAAAGTGTTCCTAATAAATATATAAAAAAATATTGATTAATTTTTAATTAAATAATAGCCCAATTTGGCATGTAACATATATACAGTGAATCAATTTTTTATATTAACAAGGGATTATAAAGTGTTCCTAATAAATATATAAAAAAATATTGATTAATTTTTAATTAAATAATAGCCCAATTTAGCATGTAACATATATACAGTGAATCATTTTTTTATATTAACAAGGGATTATAATTTATCTATAAATCAATAGATATGCTGCACATGTAGAGTTCAGTAAACAATAGAATTTGTTTTGAGCATTTTATCAATGTATTGGGTGCAATGAGGACATATAATATGATGCAATTATATGCATTGGGACGATGAGCTCACATATAACACATAATTTTAACAAAAAAGAAACCAACTCCATACAATGCTTTACATTTATGTATGTAGATAAAGGCTGAGGGCTGAGGAGGTATACTTCCAGATAATACTATTTGGAAGTATACTTTTCTTAAAATAAAAAAAGGTTTTTTCAAATCGGTTTATAAATGACGGAGTAATGAAATAACAAACCTAACAGTGGGTAGATACAGGCTGATGGTGATGATGATGAAAAAATATGGGACCAATCTGGAAGTATACTCTTTCAAATAAAAAAAGTTTTTGCAAATGGGTTTATAAATCACGAAGTAATTAAGTAACAAACATTAAAAAAAAAAATACAGCTGAATTGAGAACTCCTTTTTTGGATAAAAAGTTAAGCAACGTTGACCGAAGCCTGTCCATGGATGAGTTTATGCTTCGTAGAGCACATGACAGTCGTTAAACCAAGTCAGTGGCCTTTAGGCGGCATAAAAACACTGATCTCCAACCTGCTGTTGAGCAGAGTAGTAAAGTATGGTTGCAGTGTTTCGCATAGTGTGTACCGTGGCACACTGGTGTACCGTGGTCATTAGTAGGTGTGCCTCGGAAAGATAAGGTTATCTCGTTGAGCTAAATAGATGCACGAAAGAAAAATTCTTACACAAATAAAAATTGATTTTTCATTTATGGTGTTCCTCCAAAAATTTTCGTTTTCCTAGATGTGCCTTAAACACAAAACTTTTGCGGAACACTGCTCTGAACCCCTTCGATTGAGGGGAAACCCATATACCATCAGTGGGATGTATAAGGATTCAGGACATATGCATTGGGACAGTGATGCAATGTTACAGTAATATTAATGCCAACAGGGAAATGAGGTCACCAAGCAATTAGTGATTCCCCATTTATAATACTACCACCTAACATTAAATATTATGGTGTATCCACACCACACACGCCGCCGGCTTTGCCCCCGGCTTGTAGACTGTCTTCGCGTCGTTTTTTAATAATTTGTATATTCATTTATTGCATCACATTATGTCATTAACAAATTCGAGATCTGATAGTAGTGTCATATAAGCATAATGCACCTTGATAGGTATAGCAATGTATGGAATGGTATGGAAGAGAGAGAGGCCGATATTACAGGGTTACAATTGTGTTACAGCTAAAGAATCATTGACTACTGGTTTGATATTATGATAATATAAACTTTGAATGTCCTACCATTTTTCATCCATATATTACGCCTACGGTATAATATGCTTTTTCAATTAAGAATTGTCTTAAAGTTTGTATGAATTTCATATCTTATATTTCGTTTTTTAAGATCGTCGGTAGTTTATTATAAATTTTTATGGACATGGAGTAGGGTCCGGTACTATGCAACGCCAATTTTGATGGAACCAGAAGTAATTTATTTTTGTTTCGTAATTCATGCCGGCGAGGAACATCACATGCTCTGGAATAAAAGGTGGGATATTTTCTCACAAATTTACATAATTTCAATATGTACATGCACGGAAGTGTCAGAATCTTAAATTTTTTAAAATGTGGTTTACAGCTTTCTTCTTGTTTAATATTAACTAATATCTTAACACATTTTTTTTGTAGAACGAACAAGTCGTGACTGTTTGTACTGTCACCCCACAACATCACTCCGTAATTCAACCACGCGTGTGCAAAAGAGTAGTAAGCTGTTACCGCTGTTCTTAAATTGGTTGTTATCTTTAGCTCTCTCAATGCATATACAAATTGAGAGAGCTTGGTTTTTACATTTTACAGTTTTACCGCGCGTGCCGTCTTGGCCGTCGGCCGTGCCACTGCTCATGTGTGGATACACCATTAGTTCCCAGTCAGTTTTCCATTTCTTGTCATATGCTGGGACACTTATACCACCTAAGGGTAAGCTTTACATCTAATATTATAAAGCTGAAAGTTTGTTTTAATATTAGATAGTTTATTTTATCAAGGTAAATAACATCTATAGCAGAAGTTTCCAGACCACCACTGGTCCGTGAGGACTACCACTGATACAACCTTATAATGAAAGAGATTATTGCTATCATACAAAATACTAATAAGTCGAGTTATAGAATAATGGATTTATATGACACTTGGGGACACTACTCCTAACAAAATACTCATAGTGGTCTGTGAACAAAAAAAGATTGGGAACCACTGGTCTATAGGGTAAATTAATTATAATAAGGAAAATTTTACAAGGTCAAGTTTGCGTTGAATTGCTCGTCTAAAATAAAATTAATCCTAATATTACAAAACTGTACAGTTTGTTGGTTCGTTTGGTTGAACACACTTATCTCAGGACCTAAAGGTCTGAATAGAAAAATTTTTTCAGTGTTAGATTTATCAAGGAAGGCAATAGGAGCAACTTTACATATTACATACAAATATAGAGAAACTTTCGTTTATTTGAGTGCTCTGTGTAAAATGTTAGTTACACAACAATCATGTATGACTAGAGATGGGTAAAATGCCACACATTTCCAATAAGTGCCCAGTAAGTACCTGTAAATGCCCAATAAATGTCTAGTTTTGGGGATAAATAGGGAATTTTTAAATACTTTTTGAGCATTTATTGTAAATGACCGGCATTTTGCTCATCATTGTATGACTGAATTGTTCCTCTAAAAGTCTTCCTTTCCTACTGTGCGGCTCCAGAGGGAGGAGTCTTCTAACTCAAACTCTTGAGTTGAACAAAATAAACTCTATGACAAGGTTTCCACAGGAGAATACAGTATGGGGTTCCCTAAGGAAGGTGTAAAGGTGAAAAACAGGAAAAACTGTTAGTACAGCAAACAATTGAATGAATAAATAAATAAATAAATAATATAAAGGTGTTTTTATCGGGTTGGCGATGCGCGAGTGGTTCGCAAGCGTCCATAGGCTGCTATAACTGCTTACTATCAAGTGTGTCGTATGCTTGTTTGCCACACTAGTGGTATAAACAATTAATAAAAAAACGTAATCTTCAGAACTTACGGAAGGAACATGTATATATTATATATATTAGGAAATATGATGGACATAAAATAGGCTTTTTTGGCTGAAATTTGGGCAAACCACAAGTTAGTATTACAATGTGTAGTTGCAATCACAAAATAAGATCTTTCCGGTTTGTTGAAATGATTTGTAATAGTTGACATAAATTTTACCTTGCGATCCTAAAACCACGATTTTTGCTTCTATCACTTTCATTGTCACAGTTTTACACTTCAGCACAACGGACGGAAATATATAACGTATTTTACATCGTGTCAAGGAAAATCACCACGAAATTTTCTATAGAAAACAATAGAATAAACTTTACAACAAAGTTACGTGCAAACTAGCACGGAACTCGTACTTTTTTTTTGTTTGTTTGATTTGATTTGACATTTGACAGGAGTTGCAAGAATTAAAAAGGCGACTAAAATGAAAATCACTTTGTTTGAATAGGTACATTTCGATCTAACAACATGTATTTCTAAAATAGAACTAAAATTCTTTAAAAAAAAAAAAATGTTTTTGTTATGTTATTTACGTTTCTTTTTTTGTTTGTCTAATTAACTAGTCATATTTAGTATTTATTTTATTTGTCTACTTTAAGTTAAAAAAAAAACTGATTAAAGAGTTCAACAGATTGTTGAGCAACAACGAAACATCTGGATTTTTAAATTATACGGGTGCTTCTCTGTGCTTCTGTCACTAGTGTCACAGCTGTTTTCGTTCTTTGATTGATTGGCAACTACGCTGCAATCGAAAATTATTCCGTGATTATCTAGTTATTTTGTATCTTTGAATACTCAAAGTTTTGTATAATTCTTAAAATACTATTTCATCGTCCCGGCTTCAGGGATATGCCGAAAAAAATCGCTAGAAATCTACTAGTTCCTCAATAACTCAACAACAAAACCGATAGTGCAATTTTATTGCTCTTCTAGGCGGCATTTTGCTTTGAGTAACTCAAAGGCATTTTGGTATGTAGGTATAACTCGACAGTGTGACTTAAACCGTAGTACTATTACTTAAAGTGTGCTTAAACACTGTTAGTAGATGCCACTAATTTTATTATTCTAACCATGATCAAGTTAATAATTTTTCGTCCCGAACATTGCTGAAAAAGTTCCTGCCTTTAAGTCAAGAGAGAACGTTCCTCTTCTTCATCTTTCTTTGTCTTGTTTGGAAACTATTCAGTCGAAGATTATTTTTGCCATTATCAACTTGATTTGTTTAATTTAATTCTAGCTTCAGGGGTATTATGTCGAAACATATCGTCAGAAATCCACTAGTTCCTCAATAACAAGATCGATACATAGTGCAATTTTACTACTGTTCTGTTTTGTAACTTAACACAAACGTGTTCTATACGTCTTTTTTTTTGTAGTAGTGTTTTTGCTTTGCTGTCAAAAGCGACATCTGCTAAATAGAGTTTGGTGTCCGTCGAGTCTATGATTTTTTTTTCTTCAGAAGTGACATCTAGTGTCGAAACCTACAACAAACTCAAACAGATAAAATAATTGTGAATTTGCTGTTCAATATTAAAGATGACGCTACTAGTAATGCAATAAATATTTTATATAGCGAATAATTAGTAGGTTTTTGCAATATTTAACTGCTGCGACGTTACTCATTTGTTTCATGCCATGTTTTTTTTCTATACATTTAAATATACCTAGCGGAGTATCTTAACTGTAAACATTAAAATACCGGAAGTTCGGAGAGGCATTATGTGGATAATTTACCCTATTTTTTTTCCGATGTACGAGCTCTGGAACCTTGACACTTCGACCTTTGTTAAGGTTGCCATCTCTAAATGGTAGCAACCATGACAATGTGTGAAAACTCCTGAGTTTGAATCTTAAAACCCGGACATCTCATCAGTGTTTTTAGTACAGTGCTACAAACTTATCTGACCCGGTGGCCAAATTTAGAACTAAAGCCGCCATCTTGGAATGTAGTATTGCCAGGTACATTTAATTTACTTACCGCGTATGCACATTCCATTGAGGTGTATTTTTTTTAAATACATATTATCTTTTTCTACACATATTTCATTTCTTACAATAAAAAAATCGTCAACGAGTTGTTTCTGTGCAAAATTATAACTCTCTAATATTATATTAGGTTGGGGAAAAAGTCTTTTCGTATTTTATATGAAAATTCAAAACATTTTTTAATAAAGTTTATTTACATTTAACTAAAGTATGTAGGTGCCATTTTGTTCGATAACTTTTTGCCATCTTGTAGGTAGAGACATGATCCCATTACTATAGAAAATTTGGGACTTCTGTTCAAAAAACCACGACAAGTGGTTTTGGCAGTCTTCTCGTGATGTTAACCTGACAATGCCTAAAGAATTCTGAAGAGACCGAAACAGGTGGAAATCAGAAGGTGCAAGGTCAGGACTATACGGCGGATGCATTAACACCTCCCAGTCAAACTCTCTTAATTTTTGCTGAGTGGCTAAAGATGTGTGAGGTCTAGCGTTATCATGATGAAAAATCACACCCCTTCTGTTAATTAATTCCGGCCGCTTTCTCTCAACTTTTTGCTTTAATCTCATCAGTTGTTCACAGTAGAGTTCAGAATCGATAGTCCTGCCTGGCGGTAACAGCTCATAATGAATAATGCCCTTCCAATCCCACCATACACACAGCATCACCTTGTTGCGGGTTAACCCGGGTTTTGCCAGAGTCTGTGAAGCCTGACCGGCCTTTGACCACGACCTTTTTCGCACGTTCTTGTCGTACGTGATCCACTTTTCATCACCAGTTATAAGCTTCTTCAAAAACGGTTCGCTTTCATTACGTCGTAGAAAAGAATCGCAAATGAGTACACGGTTCATTAAGTTTCTTTCAGTGAGATCGTGAGGCACCCAAATATCGAGCTTTTTAATGTACCCCGCTTTTTTCAAATGCGCCAAAACTGTTTTGTGGTCAATTCCTAATTCTTCAGCTACGTCGTAACTACTGATATGCCGATCTTGCTCCACTTTTTCAAAAATGGCATCCATTTTATCCGTAACAGGGCGACCAGAGCGACGTGCATCTTTCACATCAAAATTTCCTGATTGAAAACGCTTAAACCAAATTTGTGCTACTCTCACAGACACTGCATTAGGTCCATAAACGTCACAATTTTTTTTCGCAGCTTGCGTTGCATTTTTACCTTTTTTGTAGTAAAATTTTAAAATGAATCAAATTTCTTCATTAGATTCACTCATCTTGACAGTAAAAAAAACAAATGAAAATCACACATTTACCTAATTTGAATTTGGAATTATCTTTTTTAAAATTTAAACTTTTTAAAGATATCAAAACCTGCCAGATACAAATGGTATAACCAAAGAGATTTTAATACAAGTTCATACATACTATAATGCGAAAAGACTTTTTCCCCTACCTATTATAATAGCTATGATCGCGACTTAACGTGGTGCATTTTTAAAACTAATCAACAAAAAATAGAAGGCAATTGATATTTAATTGAAACACCACACAACACAATTAATAAGTATATCAATGCTATTATTTTAACAGTGTATTTGTATTCTTTGATTTTTATGTTTCCTCTAAAACGGGCGGCATTTCGTTTAATGGCAACACTTAAGTCGATCGCACCGCCCCCGCCACCGGGCCAGATAAGTTTGTGGCACTATACTACCTAGTACTATTTTTATTCTGTGACAAGATGGTTATTCGTAGCATGGAGCGGACGGTAGTGATTTAAAACTTTTAACCCTGGACTATAGTTGCGAAGAAGGTTATTAACGATTTTAACCGTGCGGTTAAATATGCATTTTTCGTTATTAACGGTTAATTAACCGCATTTTATGGTTTTTACGGTTAATTACCACCGCTAGATGACGCTAGCTCCTTAGAGGGGGACGAAGTAGCGCGTGCCCAGCCGACACACGGTAGGCGATATCGCGGCCAGTATAGCGAGACGGAGCGAGTGAGGCAGCCGACGCGACGTACTTTGTTGAATATTTAAGTAAATAGTGTAGAACTTGACCATCGCGATGTCCACTGGTAAGTATTTACCCTTTTGAGTTATCATTCCATAATTGTATAGCAAACGAATATAGAAAACAAACAAACTTAAATCTAGTGCGTACCACATATATTTCGATGTATATGTCATTTTTTAACGTTTACGTTAAATTACCCATACATAATTAAAGAGTCATTTGGTTCAAAAAATAGTGGTTACCTGGAAAGTTTTCCGGGAGTTTTGCAAATTGGTAATGTTATAGATTTTGATGTGCTCTTTTGGAATTTCGACTTTGCCACCTCGTATTTTTGCCGCACGCGCCGCCATATTGAAAAAGTGGCACCTAAAAGCAGTTTTTTGGCAATATCTCCTTTCCTACTCATTTTACGATACATTGTACAAAATGAAACTAGACACAATTTCCTACAATTTATGTATTAACCTTTTTTTTCATAAAGTCAACAGGTTTTGCATACGAGCGCCGCAAACTGATTACCTGTGATAATAGTAAATAGCGGTACCTGTGATAACTCGCAAGTTCCATCACAAGATAGCGATGAAGAAGTAGACACGGAGACTATTATTGACTAAACATATTATCGGAACGAATGTTGTCGTGCTGCTGCTTCTGTTGGTGGTGGCGACGCAATCTCAAATTTACTTTTATATGCTGATGTTGTGAAGCATACGTACCTATCTATAGCTTTTTATTGCTATAACACAAATATAATCAGTTAAAATTAAATGTCACAGATTGGGCATGTGAGTAATGATCAAAACTCGTGTTGGAGTACATTTCGCGGCGCTCTTATGCAAAAACTATTGACTTTATGAATAAAAGGAAAATACAAAAATTGTAAGAAATTATGTCTAGTTTCATTTTGTATATAACTGTTTTTATCTTAAAATGAGTCGAAAAGAAGACATTGCCCAAAAACTGCTTTAAGGCGACATTTTTTCAATATGGCGGCACGAGCCGCAAAAAATCGAGGTGACAAAGTTGAACTTCGGAAAGACCACATCAAAATCTATAAAATTGCCAATTTTCAAAACTCCCGGAAAACTTTCCAGATAAAACTACCAAATGACTGTACTATATGTATGTATGTCGCTTTAAATATAATTTATAACATATAAAACTAAATCTTTATCTTTCAGATATCGATTTATCACTTGACCGAGGAGTTGACTATAAAAGAAAACAAAAAAAACTTTACCCTTTTTAGGTGTCGCAGTCGGATAATTAACCGTTAATAACCGCATTTTATCGGTAGCTAACCATAAATTTGGTTAATTAACGGTAGTTAACGGGTTTTTTACAACTATACCCTGGACCACAGTATAAGTAATAGTACTAACTACAAATGAAACCCCGCCCGGACGATCCCCGGAGGCCGTCCAAACTAGGACAAATCCGGGGAAACCCGGATGGATGGCATCCGTAACCTTTGTTCACTTCTCATCTCAGTAACCTTTAGACCCACCCACGTTACCCACTGTCAAGTTTTCATTTAACAATAAATTCAAGTAACAAAACAAAAAAAAATCGATGGAAGTTTACATTAAAACAAAGCTTATAATTGATTATTTTACTAGTACTTTCTACTCAAAATCGATACCTCCAATGAACACTACGCCAACTCAAAACATACACATCCAGATACACACCGCTAATATGAGTTATATATTTACTTAGCGGTTTTTATTTGTCGATTTTGTCGTGTCTGTGTGTCTTTTATAAATAAAATTCAGGTAGCATAATGTTACTGACTTAATGAATCGATTTATATAAGAAAAGAAAACTATCAAATTTTAGTTGGTGTAGTGTTCCCTGGAGGCATCGAAATGATCCTTCGCTTAGGGTATTATTTTTGCTACCTGCTTCAATTACTTTTTAATCCCAAAGTACGAGTAATTTGTCGCCACGTTAAATACATTGATACCAAAAAGAAATTCGACCATCTCACAGAGAACCATAGCCAAATAACAATGTCTTAGCTTGCTCCAGAAGAGTCCTGTATCAAAGTTTGGTGGGTACTCTTCTACACAGACACGCCGGGGGCATCTTTTGTCTACTCGAACCGAGCCTGTAGGGGCGCTTGTAGCACAGAATAATTGCTTGTAGCCCAGGTTCCCCGTATCGTTGATACGGCTGATACGGCGGTAGCTACCCCTGCCAAGTAACAATATCATTGAGGAGTATAAATATTTTCAAAATAGAAAATTCCACTCCCCCGGCTAAGTGGATCGTCAAGTACGTAGTACTATTATTCATTGTACTGTGCTTTGAGGATTGTTGTGTTCCTGTGGGTATGTAAGTTTATCCGAAGTGCAGAGATGCTGAGTTAGCATCTTTCAAGGGTCTACATCATTTTACATTGCTGATTGTTAAATATATTCTATAAATCTATTTTTCCATATTTTCTGCTCAATAATTACAACAAAATCTATTAAAAGATAATAATCAACTTAATAGATACTGCATTATAGCTTAATATGGCAATATACTTTTATGTCATAATAAAACCATTAATTTCTTAAGGCGAGTGGGCGGTTTACGGCCATTTAGCGAATCATTAATAATTTATGAGATATAATATCATTAAAATTGGGCACCAGGAAGATATCCTTTCTTTGACGATCTGTCGATCTGTATTGCTTTCTTAGCTAGCTATTCCTGCGGCTTCGTTCGCAGAATATCCTTTTCATCCCTCCAGAATCGGAAAGAGTATTTTTGCTCTTCGATATCTGAGTGCAAAAGTCGTTTTTATCCTCTAGCTAGAGGATAAAGTAAATTTGAATTTAGAACATCGTGTGCAATTTTAGAATTCATCGTTTGCTCGGTCACTCTTGTGTAACAAATAACTATCACATGTACTAGTGTTCCAGAATATTACACAACCTTTTTAGGGTTCCTTACCTCAAAAGGAAAAACGGAATCCTTATAAGAACACTTTGTTGTCCGTCTGTCTGTCTGTCAATACCCTCTAACTCGAGAATGTGTGAAGGTATCAAGCTGAAATTTGAACAGTATACTCAGGTCTGCGGTCCCATGAAGTTGTAAAATACTCAAACTGCTAAGTTTACGTAAAAAAAAGATATGGCCGTTTATTCAGCATAAAACGCATATTTCAACACATTCTCAAGGAATCAAAACTCCTAAGGTACTTCCCGTTGACCTAGAACTATGAAATTTGGCAATTAACATCGTTATATATACAAGTACAGGAATAAATCTCAAAACTAAACTATACACTTGTAAATAAATATTAAAAATAGGGGAGATTCCCGAGCTATTTATAATGATCCTACGTACGGAACCCTCGGTGGGTGAGTCCGACTCGCACTTGTCCGGTTTTTTCTTTTATATTGTCACTGACAATCGCATTTTACACATCAATCAGCATAATTAAGTTTATATGAGACCCCTGGAATACTTCTATCCTTTTTGACGTTGATACGTCTTTAAAACGCCCTGTAATGATAATTGTGTACGTGGATAAATAAATAAAAAAAAAATATATCTTGAATTGTCTCCTTTCATATGGAGACAATTCAAAAAAACGAATGATCACAAAGTCGGTGGATACAGTTTGGTGTTGCAGCTACAAATCTATCATCTGCATCCAAAATTCAATTACACCACTACATAGATGAAGGAATCGAAATTTATTACGCTAAGTAAAGACTACGGAACATCGCGTACGGGGGAGGGGGAAGCGCTGCCATTTTGAGATAATTTTACTGCATATAGTGTTCACATACAACACACGGCCGTGTCCATGACACAGGCACACCACTTTTAATTTTTACCCGACTACGGCGAAGCAAAAAGGAGGGTTATGATTTTGACCTGTATGTATGTATGTATGTATATGTATGTATGTATTTATGTATTTATGTATTTATGTATTTATGTATTTATGTATTTATGTATTTATGTATTTATGTATTTATGTATTTATGTATTTATGTATTTATGTAGTTATGTATTTATGTATGTATGTATAGGTGTATGTATGTATGTATAGGTGTATGTATGTGGCTATGGATGTTCATCTGTTCCCTCATAACTTCTAAACTAGTTATCATAATTAGACAAATGAGATGTCGTTGGAAGCCTCTTGATCGTCCGCTGGTTATAGGCTACATGACGTCACGTTATCACCGATGGGGTCGAAAATGGGTAGAAGTATCGCAGTGCACATTTTTACCTCCCGCATGCGCTCACCGTAAGCTCCCTTACTTGCAAGTGCAGACCAAGGGCTACATCTGGGAGATTTCTCCATAACGTTGCAATGTTGCCCATTAACTATTTATTTGGGCTGTAAGTACGTCACGATCTGGGGTGTAAGTGGCTAATGACGATATTTAGAGTCAAACCAACCTCACCTGGACGTGGTGCACCCTGCCGACAAGCGAAAGGGGCTCTGGCAAAAGAGAAGTAGGGTACAGCGTATTTGTAAGCTGCCCGACTGGGGAAGTACCTCCACCTCACAGGATACCGCAGCCAAATAACAATTCCCTTGATTGTGTTCTTGATTGGGTGGTTGTGTTCCTGCGAGTAAGTGAAGTCCCTAGAAAAGAAGAAGTTGCTGCATTGGCAGCGGGGGTGTCGGCACGCGGGTGATATTTTAAATATGTTACAATTAATATGGCTACCTTTATCGCTTCACATCAGGCAGGCCGTACGCTTTACTGCCTCAGTACTGTTAGTATAAAAAAAAATAACTTTGATTCTTTCAATGGCACAGTCCATTAATAAATAATTTTAAAAACAAATGGTTTTAATTACATAACGTAGGCAAGTTAGAGTTAGTGTATAATTTTCTTAATCAAATTCTCCAAAAATATACTTAATTTCAATTGCAGACTTCTAAAGTAGGCAACATCTTATACCTAAAGGGCGGGAAAGTAATCCAATATGGCCGATTTGCGCACGCTTTCATGGGGATTTCTGGCGCCATTACAATATTTGTGAAATCTGTTTTGCAGATACACTACATGCATTTGTCTTTGTCTTTATTGCTGTAAGAATTAGGTTGAGATTTGTGTGTTCAAACAACAGAATGTAGATGATGTTGCAAATATCCTAACTGCGTATTAAAAAGTCTTGTTACAATCGGCGTTAAGTTCAGTTTCCTTTGTATCAATAAAAATGGTTTTGGTTTAAGTAAGAGCATCCTGTCCTGCCACAAGTCAAGTTGCAAATCGAAAACATTATACAGATTAAATTTTCACAGAAATTTATAGAGTTGATATTACTATTATAGGTAGTAATTGTTCATCACATATTAAAAAACAATGTGTCCCGGTATCTGTCGTTTGTATGAGAAGTCAGAAGTGTCTAAATGCGATATCGAATTAATGCGATAAATTAAAAAAAACAGTACTAATTAGACTTTCACCAATTGATTTAGTGTTTTTAGGTATACCTATAATTCATAATGATTCTGTGAAAATTAGTTAAAATATTTTTGAAGACTTGGGAAAAATGTCAAGTCGATCGGGAGCTTTTCTAATGTGTGCCAATTAAACTAATAATGTTCGCAGGTCTCTAGAAAATAAATAGAAGAAACTGAATCAATCGGCTGACGTAACAATATGGTCCAATCTATTTAGTTTACTGTCTTGAAACTTTTTACGGAGTTGCATAGTTTTACCACGTTTTACGCAAAAAAATCACTAATGAATAATAGTAAGTATGCTGGACCGTTGTATTAAATATGTCTGGACGTTCGCCGCCACACTGTATGTAGGTACAGCTACCATATCATATCGTTGTAACCTTAGGGTTTAAAGACTCAAGGGTCATATCTAAAACTAGATACATAGATTGAATGATTTCCAAAAACTTATTTGTAACCAATTAGATTATAAATACTACATGTTATGCTACAAGGGGTAAAACGTACACACGAAAACTGAGCCAACTGTCTCACCTGGTATTTAGTTCTCACAAGTAAGCCGACGAAACTGTCGTTTGCGGTACAAAATGCTGTCTTCTGTATTACGAAAATGCACAATTTATGTTGATAAAGAATATAAAGCATAAAGGGACCACATATCACACTAAAGTACCTGCACGCCATTGCGCCGATTGCGTATTTAGCGAGGGAAATGATAGTAAGCATATTAAAGTGCCGGGATGATAAGGATAGCGTTTGTACGGTGCAACACCGTACATTTTCTGGAATCAGCACTTTGGGTCGCGCGCGCGTCGTATCATACTTTACATTATATTTTATTTTATAATTAATTCACTAGTTCGCAGCTCAGTGGCTATCAAGGCGCACGCGCGACTCATACCATTTTATCATAATTATTGTATTGTTTACGAAGTACAATAAAACCAGAATTAAATTAACAAGAAGTTTACCTTCTCACCAACCAACATACACCAAGAACAAAGTTGTAGGATCAGACCCCTACATCTTTATGGTCCTTCGAGTTTTTAAGTGTTTTTGGATTCTTGTGTACAGTAGCGAATCGGTTCGGTTGGCCTCCCACAAGCGGGTCTCACCAATCGAATTGAGAAGGCGCACATACTGTGCGGAGAGAACAAAAGCACTGACAACAACCAGCAAACCAAGTCGAAATTATCATCAAGAACTTCACAAACAACTATCATGGAGAATTTATTAGCAAACCAACAACAAATTATTGACGCTATCGACCAACTTCTTGTGAACTTCAAGAAAGATGGTCGGGATAGGAAGACAGTGGATTACATCAGCCGAAAACTGAAAACATTGGATGGATACTGGCAAGAGTTTCAAAATATCCACCTAAAACTGTGGGCGAGCAGTGATAAAACCCATAGTTATTTTACAAACAACATGTACGAGCAAATCAAGGATAAATACGAGCAAGTAAGAACGGTATTTCAATCGTACGACCCTCAGATGGATTCAAGGCCTTCTCATATCAGTCTTCAACCGTCGACCTCTGATCAATCAAGGGGAACCAACAGCAAGATGGAGGAAATGCTCAGAAAACAGGCGAGCAATTTCAAAGCGTTTCAGCGAACAGTGTCGAATATCAACCTAGACTCCGTTACTGAAACATGGGAATTTGAAGACCACCTCAAATCTCTGAAATCCCGATGGACTACAATCGACACTCTACATTGGGAGATCGATAGTGAGACTCAAGGCGTTGATCAAGAATACGATCGATCCTACACTTACCATGAACAGACGTACGACAAAATCAAGAGAGCTATCAACAGTAAGCTCTGGTCAGTCGCACACCGTGAAAAATCCACACCACGGATAGACATCCCAGTCTTCTCAGGAAATTATCATCAATGGGTTTCATTCAAGGATCTATTCACGGAGACAATCCATAATAACCCATCCTTGTCGCACGCACAAAAAATGCAGTTTTTAAAAAGTAAGGTACGAGGCGAAGCTGAGAAACTCATTCAACATCTTGCGATTACATCCGATAATTACAAAGACTGTTGGGACATACTTAACCACAGATTTGATAATAAGAAACTTATTTTTAACTCGCATATTCACAACATAATGAGTATACCTACGATCCAACAGCCATCTGTTAACCACATCAAGCGTCTACATGACACTACCATGGAAACGCTCAACGCAATAAGAAACCTAGGTTGCGACATCAGTACCTGGGACCCACTCCTCGTGTATCTGCTCATTCAAAAACTGGATGCCGAGTCTCTTAATGAATACCATAGATCATTAAAACAACCACGAGAGCTGCCAATACTGAGAGAATTGTTGGACTTTTTGGAAAGAAAATTCACCCATATGGAGGGTTGTCGTAAAAAACAAGAATTTATTGCAGTCAATCCATCAACCAACCATTACCAAAACAATCAGAACATGAGATACCAGAAATCAAACTTTCAAACATATACAAGCAACAAAACACCAGAACAAACAATCAGCAGAAAAGAAAATCAACCATCGAGGCCAAAACAATGTCCTCTGTGCAACAACGAACACGGACTTTTCTATTGTCCAACTTTTTTATCAATGTCACCGCAAAGTAAGCACATAACAGTAACAAATCTTCGCCTCTGCACCAATTGCATGAACAGCCACTTTGGAAAGCCTTGCATCTCCCTAAAACGGTGTCGGGAATGCCAAGGTGCGCACAATACCATACTTCATGAAGCATTTTCTCAACGGGAACACCAAACTATAATGCATACCACTGCATCAACATCTGAACATGGCCCAGCATCCGTTCCCATGCAACCAAACAACAGCAACACGCATGTGTCACAGCAAGACAAACTACCAGAAATATTACTTGCCACCGCGATTGTTCAAGTACAAGCGGCTGATGGCATATACCATAATCTCCGAGCTCTTCTGGATCAAGGCTCACAGACATCAATTATCTCAGAAAAATCAGCACAATTATTATGTCTGCCTAGACGTAAATGTAAAGGCACTATTTCTGGCATTGGAACAAAAGAAAATAGTTGCAAAGGCATAATTAATATCAATATCAAGTCCACTAAGAGCGACTTCACACTGAACACGGACGTCTTTATAATGAAAACCCTCATAAACAATCTACCAAGCTGCACTTTATCAAAACCAAATTGGCCATTCTTGGAAAATATACAACTGGCTGATAATGATTTCTACAGGAGTCGCCCAGTAGATCTGCTGCTGGGAGCAGATGTGTACTCCAGCATCTTATTAGATGGTATTTGCCGCGCAGATGAAAAATCTCCGATCGCTCAACAAACACGACTCGGCTGGATACTGAGCGGAAGCATGAACCAACCTACCTTACAGTGCAATGTCATTCTCAACAATCCAGATGACATACAAAAATTTTGGGAAATCGAAGACTTCTCACAAGATTCTTCTCTGTCATCTGAAGATCAAGCATGCATCGATTATTACAAATCTACTACCATACGCCATGAAGACGGCAGATATCAAGTGCACATGCCCCTTAAGTCGAACATTACACAAGACTTAGGTGCATCGAAACAAAAGGCCGTTGCACAATTTGTACAATTGGAACGGAAATTTATTAAACAAAATAATATTGCAGCTGACTACAAATTATTCAAAAATGAATACATAGCAGCGGGGTATATGAACTTAGCGCCCGGTAACACGAAACCAGAGTGTTACTTGCCTCACCATTGCGTTCGAAAGGAATCACAAACGACAGCACTTCGCGTCGTATTTAATGCGTCAGCTACAACTTCAACCGACTACAGTTTAAACGACCTTATGCTTAGTGGACCAAACCTACAACAAGATCAACAAGGTTTGATTCCCATGTGGTACACATATAAATACGCATACACAGCAGACGTCGAAAAAATGTTTCGTCAGATCTAGTTGAGCGAAGAACATCAAAAATACCAGAAGATCGTATGGCGAGATAATCCACTGAAGCCCTTAGAAGATTACCAACTTACAACAGATACTCTACCAGATGACATCAATAGCGAATGGGTGAAATGCAAAGCTGAGATTCATAACATAAATCAATTCAAAATCCAAAGATGGCTCATGACAACAGAAAACAATTCATTAATTGAAATACATGGGTTTTGTGATGCGTCAACGAAAGCATTCGCCGGCGTCATTTATTGCAAAATTAAACGTGGAGACCAAGCTACAGTGGTCTTGGTTGTCGTTGGTAGTAAACAAATAACATTACCACGACTCGAATTATGCAGCGCTGCATTACTCGCAAACCCAATTCTGAAAGTAAAACAATGTTCGAAAGACTACCAAATTAATCAATACGGATGGATTGGTTCAATAGCAATACTAGGCTGGCTACAGGGAAATCCAGACAAGTGGAAGGTCTTTGTCGCTAACACAGTCAAAGAAGTGACAGCTGTGATACCTGGAGACTGCTGGCATTACACAAAGTCTTCAGAAAACCCTGCGGACTGTGCTAGTAGAAGGCTTACCGTTACGCAATTGAAAGATCATTCACTTTGGTGGAACGGTCCTCACTGGCTACCATTATATCAAAATAAACCACAAGAAGTAATCATTGAAACGAATGAAGAATTGAGATCAACAAAACAAACCAACATAATATCCGTTTATCAAGTGACGGAAAATGACACCATGAAACATATTGTAAACAATTATAGTTCGTTTACTAAAATGGTGCGAGCTCTAGCAGGGACACGCCGTTTTATGTTGGCCAACAAGACATCAAAACAATCACATTTGACGCTGGGTGAAATCAGAAAATCGAAGTCATCAATCTTGTCATTGCGTCAAGATGGCGAGAACGATAACATTCAAAGCCAGAGAATAGAGAAACGTCAGAAAACAAAGGAGTTCCAGGTGAATTTCAGTTCGCTTGTTATGGCTCTTTTATGTTTTCTCAACATACTTACCACAACCGAAGCTTCGTTTCACGTAACGCCTCTGAAACCAAACAAAGGAATCTACTTCGACAAAACTGCCAACATGCAGTTAGCAAGAGACGATTGGAAAATAATTGTTTATTACAACATGGACCCATATTTACGTGGAATGAAAACATTCAACCAATATTTTAATCACATACAAGAATCATGTGACAAAATGACGGAACATGCGCAGTGTGACATAATTCTATCACAACTACGTCACAGTTACTCCGAATTAAAATACTACGACACTATTTTGCTCAATCAGCAGACTCGCACGCGCTCCAGGCGCGGGCTTATCAATGGTGTCGGTTACCTAGCAAACTCACTGTTCGGCGTATTGGACGATAGATTCGCAGAACAGTATGAGAAAGATATTACACTCATACGAAGCAATCAACAACATTTGGCTTCATTGTGGCGTAACCAAACCTCAATAGTAGAAGCAGAGTATAACTTACTCAAAAGAAGCGAAGAAGCCATGGACAAACAGCATAAATTAATAAATCAACAAATGCTAAGGATTGATAAATCCGTGAACACTTTAAAATCAGAAGTTCTCAACATTTCGTCGCTTCAGTACTTCACTTTAGCTGCTATGACTGCAACCAACATGGTTCATAACTTGAAAAACATTCAAGACACATTGTTGGACACTGTAACAGATATATACCATGGGAGATTCAACTTTCATCTGATGACACCAGACCAACTTCGAGATCAACTTCACATCATTTCAAGCCAAATATCAAAGGAGTTGACTCTACCAGTCGACAACATACAGACTAACCTGCAGGGCCTATATAGTCTGCTGCAAGTCAAGGCCAAAATGAGTACGGACTATCTGCTGTTTGAAATCAAGGTTCCTCTAATCAGTAGAGACACCTACGAAATATTTCATCTTATTTCGATTCCAAAATCAACAGATCAGAAGAAGATGATTACTACAGTTCCAATCACAGAGTACGTGGCTATTAACTTAGGCAAGGACGCCTACATTCCTATGAAGAGGGAGGATCTTACTGCTTGTCACCAACAAGAGAGCAGTTATCTTTGCCATCTACAAAAACCAGTATATCATATGACACAAGAAGAAAATCTTTGTAACTTGGATAACTCATCAAAACAATGCACAACAGTTGTCGACTCCTGTAAAAACATATGGATCGAATTAAATAATATTAATTCGTATGTTTATTTTTGTTGCGACTCGTGCCGACTGCGAGTGATATGCGCGGATCAGGTGACAGCGCCACAGCTGACAAACGCCGGCCTCATCAGCATTTCTCACGGGTGCATTGTCAAGTCGGAATCATTTACAGTTTATACACACAATGAAGACAAGAGTATAATCAGAACGATTCCTAACATTGAGATAAAATCGGACGTTCTCATCAATCCTATCAACAACGTATTCAACCTATCGATACCAAATACTACTATCGTTGATGAGTCGGAGAGTGAACGACATCAGCAACTCCAGTACTTAGAAAGAAGACTGAAGGAGTTGAAGGACACCACCGTACTGGCAACCGATGTAACATACCATGACGTTCACCACTACGCCGTCATTTACATAATCATCGGAGCTACAGGCATCGTGGGAGCTATTTTACTGTATCGGCACGTGAAGCACAGGCGGCAAGCGGCAGCGGCGGCGTCCATGGCGTTGGCGGCATTCGAGTCTGGAGCGGTGCGGCTTTCTTCTGTTCGCAACAGCATTACCAGAGACTTAAGTGCGTGTCCGCGTGAAGTAGACCGATCTACTTCCCCGGTATTTAATCGACCAGTTTTTACGATAAGTGATAATGCGTAGAGACATTAAGGGTATACATTTACTTTTATACATTATTGTTTGCTTACTTATGTATTGCTAAAACTTATACTTGTTATCATCATCACCATCACCATTTCATCTCTGTGCCCCGGAGCATGTACGGTGCAACACCGTACATTTTCTGGAATCAGCACTTTGGGTCGCGCGCGCGTCGTATCATACTTTACATTATATTTTATTTTATAATTAATTCACTAGTTCGCAGCTCAGTGGCTATCAAGGCGCACGCGCGACTCATACCATTTTATCATAATTATTGTATTGTTTACGAAGTACAATAAAACCAGAATTAAATTAACAAGAAGTTTACCTTCTCACCAACCAACATACACCAAGAACAAAGTTGTAGGATCAGACCCCTACAGCGTTAGTCACAGATTTGCCAGGCGACGGAAACCGTTTTCAGATGCAATTTAATATGGGTATGCAATACCTATAGTATATTATAATATAATTGTTTGTAACTGAATACAGCCCATTTTATAAAGAAGATATCGGAAGCCATTTTATGTCTTCTTAAGTATGAGATATATCAGATTATCGTCCAGTCTTTAGCTCTTCGTCCCGTCCATATGGCCAGTAATAAAAAGGTTTCCTAAACTATCTGATTCCCTCTATAATACCCGAAGAATATAGGACGCGTTGGACAGCAGTCTGAATGTTATGAGTCTAATGAGAAAGAAAGAAAGGAAGGAATATAGGCTCGCAACGGATCGGCGACCCATTGGTGTTGCTGATCTCTATGGGAGCTGGTGACTTTCCATCAGGTGACCCACGTGCTCGTTTGCCCTCCTCTTATATAAAAACAAAAATTGTTCCCGGAAATCATTAAATAGGTGGTATTATCAACTTTATACAATTACCTACTGAATACCACCCCCGAAGAAATCTGTACGAATCGGATCTACTACATACATACAAACGGTCGTTTACATAAAAAAGCTATTCCCTTAACGTATACAGCAGTTAAACGGCCAGAATTGACTGTTGGCCCGTAAATTAAATAGAAATCATTCCGATAGCACTGCCAGTCCTTTGTCTACTATTTTTTTAAATGGTACCTACCATTTAAAAAAATAACCACAGGCTACCAACGCTAACGAAGTAACTATTTGATTACAGTACATATTACATTACAGAACTATTAATTACATGACGCTGGCTGTTAGGGATAGAAAGAAAACCACGTTTTTAAATAAACTTGCGTGCTCGATGAACCGCCGTTGTACCGATCCGCAAGCTACTAACTCATCGTGGCGGGGGGTTCTCACACCACTGAGAAATTATAAATTATGGCGGGTCATCGTGCATTCGTATGCATTTTTATTTCATAACAATAACATTTTTTACATTTAAAATACAGTATAATGGAAATGTAGTGCGTCGCTTACACTGGCCTTACACAGTCGGGTGCGCTCCGGATTCAGAAACTGATCTTTTTTTCTATAAAAGGGTGGAGCATGTGGGTCACCTAAAGGAAAACAATCACCACCGCCCATGGAGATCAGCAACACCAAGGGGTCGCCGATTCGTTGCCAGCCTCTCATTCCTTTCTGTCTACGTGGGACACTCAGAAAGTTTTGCGAAACAGAAAAAAATTGTTCTATGGGCAAATATATTTTTATTAAATCTTTTCAAAAAACTCTCCACTAGCATCTATACAAAGTTTCATGCGTCTGAACCAATTTTCGAAACACTTTTTCAGTTCGCCGCAGACACCTCGTTTACGGCCTGCTCGACCGCTGACAGCGCATCTTTCGGCGACGAAAATTGTATCCCTTTGAGCAGATTTTTTATTTTTAGGAATAAATAGAAGTCACACGGTGCTAGGTCCGGGCTGTAAGGAGGATGACCCAGGAGTTTGACTGGCGTGCTGTCCAGGAAGTCGCTCGTTTTGAGCGAGGTGTGCGCGGGCGCATTGTCATGGTGGAGCAGTAGCCCACGGAGCCCTGTGTTTGGTCGCTTGTTTCTCATAACAGAGAAAACTTCTGGCAATTAATATACCATTCGGCGTTGATGCTTCTTTGGTTTTGTAAAGGAATTGACACCAAGTAGCCAGTTAAATTGAAAAAGCTCGCGATCAAAATTTCCCCCCCGCTTCTAAATCGCTTCACTTTGGTAGGCGTTGCTTCGTTTTGAAACACCCAAACTGTCGACTGGCGCTTCGTTTCTGGATCGTATTGATATATCCAGGACTGGTCACCTGTAATGATGTCATAAACACGCCGAGACGAACCTGCTTCAAATTTGTTAAGCATATCACAGCACCATTCCACCCGGGCCTGTTTCTGAGCATCGGTGAGGCTGTGCGGCACCCAGCGTGAAACTATCCTCATCACGCGAAGATGCACTTGCAGAATCTTGTGAAGGCTTCCCGATCCAATCTGCACAATGTGCTGAATCTCTCGGTATGTAACTCGCATATTGTCTTAGATTAAATTTTTCACTGCTAGCACGTTTTCTTCCGTAACAGCCGTCGAAGGGCGACTTCTTTCTTCATCCCCCAAAGTTAGTCGACCGCGGCTAAATTCATTATACCAACGATACACGGTTGCCTTAGAAGGGCCTTCTTCCATGAAAGCCATTTGAAGTCTTTCGTACGATTCTTCCGGTTTCAGGTGGCACTTGAAATCGTATAAAATCATAGCGCGATAGTGTTCCCGGTGCAGATCCATTTTTCACTGAGACACGATAATTTAAATTAGCTTGCAAAAAATGTGGAAGGAAATTTACTTATAAATAATCAAATTTTTTAAATAAATTTTAACTGGCCAGCCTCTCATTCATAAAAACTTTTTGCGCAATATTTTCTGAGTGGCCTATGTATCTGGTGACCTCACGCACTCGCAGGAACACAACAAGCCTCAAGGCAATTGTTATTTGGCTGCGGTATTCTGTGAGGTGGAGGTATTTCTCCAGTCGGGCGGCTTAAAAAATATGCTCTTTTCACCAGAGCCTCGTTTGTCAGTCAGCAGGGTGCACCACGTGCAGGTGAGGTTGACTTTGTTGACTTTTCTAATAATCGTGGAAAGATTACACCCCAATTACCTTATAATTATATTTATTTTATCATAAATGCATTAGGATCCGTTCATGGAAACTGGACATATCTGTACTAATATTATAAAGAAGTAAAGTTTGTGAGAGGGGGGGGGGGAATCTCTGCAACTACTGAACAGATTTTGAACATCGCTTCACGTACAACAACACACGGCCGTGTCTATGACACAGCCACTCCTCATTTTTTGTTACATTATTTGGGGGAATTTTCAGAAAGTTATATATAGGATTTATTCAAAGTAGCTAATAATACCCAATGTTGCCATTCTGTGACATTATGTAAGTAGTAGGGTATGTAAATCGTCCACTCAGCGTTCCCGAAACAAATTGACCAAAAATCTTTATGATACATTAGTGAAATTACGACGGCAAATGTAATCTCAACCATAGAGTGGCTATAAACTCCATAGACAGAACATTATTTTATTACCAATATTAGATATACATTTTAGTATGGTAATTTCACTTATTTTTTTATGTATGCATGTATTTCAGTGTATTTTTTTATATTGCTTGAATCTTTTATTTATTGATATAGCAGGGCTTGTCACGTATTATGTTATGTAAATAGGTGGTGTGGTGTGGTGCTCTACAGTAACTAAGCTAATGCAAGGCAATGCATCGCAATGCGATTTAATAATTTTTAACACATGACATTTAAAAAATTGACTTGAAATTTAATGATTGCTCTAAGTTAAGCCAAGTACCGAAGCTTATAATAACATACTAACATACTCTTGTATACGGTAGTGAGTAGGGAGTAACCTCAATCACATTATTATTGAATGACGAGCCCGGTGGTCGAATGGTTAACAATGGCTACTTCGATCCCCGCACAAGACAAACATTTGTGTGCCTGAACATGTCTGTTTGTCTTGGTTTGGGTGTTTTCTAACTATTATGTCTATGTATTTACAAAAAAAAATGTTGTGAGTATATTTGTCAGATAACTAGTATAGTATGTACCCATGCGGCCATGGTACAAGCTTTGCTTAGTTTAGGACCAAAGACAAAACCAAGTACCTAATGAAATGACTAAAAATAATATACTTGATTTCATTCATTAATTATTATTAATACCTACTAAACAAGCTAGCAAAATTCATAGATTCATATTTCGATATAATCCCACTTAAATTATACTTTGAAGTTTCGTATTGTAATACGAGAATACCAATTGTGACATTTGTGGAATTGAGACTGGATCAGAACTGAATTTTGACGACAATTTAATTACGAGAATTGCCGCACAGCTTGCGCTGTGTAATATGTGCAAGAATATTTATTTATTGTTTTATTTATCCAACCCATTCACTCTTAATTTAATACACTACTCAATTTCAACAACACATTTACTTGCAAAGTAAACAGTTGCTGTTTTTACAAAGGTATTCAGTCTATTTCCAGTCTTTCAGATCAATGGCCCAAACAAATATGTTATAGGTAGTAGTAAGTAAGAAATGAGAGTAATTTAGCTGAAAGCCCGCCAAAAGTGGTCGTAACAATAAAAGGGGCAATATATTGTGTTACAGCGCCATCTATAAGTCGAGTGCTGCTGTTATATTCATGAGATTTGCCGGTAGATGGCGATAGTGGTGATTTAATTTGGGATTGCTAAGGCTATTGCAAACCAAATGTTATTTGAATGAGTGTAGACTAGAATCAAAGTGTTATAAATTAACTGACATGGGATGCCATTTTTTTTGTTCGGGACTCTCTTCAAACAATTCTTTCACGTGTCAGATTAGTGGAACAAATTAGTCGAGTCAAGGAATGTCTACTTTGATTTTAAGGAGATGAGCTTATTTATACAGAACGGGGATGTTATTGATATGAAATTTCTACTTCCGCCACCAATTAGTTCATGCAAAGTACTGCCGGTTGGCACCCACCCGTTAGTAGATGCATGCGATGCGACCGACGTGGCTGCTTTGGTCGTCTCTGCTCCAGCTGCTGCGGTCGTCTCGGCGAATCTCCAACATCTGAAACGGAAGAAACGTGCGACTGCCGCCGCCGCCCCGACTGCCGTGGTCGTCTCTGCGATACGTGTTTCGCCTCTATGCGAGGCATCATCAGGCGACCCTAGTTTTATTGTACATGTTCATAATTAATTCATACTTTTATCATCGAAACCATTTATTTATTTACTCAAAACATGTAGGTACTACAACCGTGCCTTGCTTAATATTACATGACAATAGGACACTTAATTACATTTAGTTGAATATTTCAGAGGTAGATAGGCAAGGTACACAGCCGTAGTTGTCAGTAAATTGCCGAGTGAGTGTCACAATGCGGTGTCGGCGGGTGTCAGACGCAGGGGACACAATCACGCGACCGGCCAAATTTCTGTTAGAATAACCTGGACCTACCATATTATTTTTTAAGCTTTTGACTGGCAACGTTTTTATACTTGCTTGTTAAATTTTTGCAAGCTATGTGTGGACTACATGAGGTAACAAACACAAACGAACATGTGGATCGTCCGATGGAAAGCAATCACCGCTGCCCATCGAGCGCCCATGCGCCACCCATCCGTTAGCAGCCTATACGCCTTCCTTTCTTTCTTTCTTGTGACGTTACTCAGTCGCAGGAAAACAACAACCTTCAAGGGAATTGTTGTTTCGCTGCGGTATTCTATGATGTGGAGGCACTTCCCTAGTTAGTTTGCTTACAAATACGCAGTGTCGTACCTCTCCTTTGGCAGAGCATCTTTCGCTATGCAGGCACCCTCGCCATCATAGCTATGGCTCTAAGGATCGTGGTGAGGTAATTATACCCCATCTTTAACTTTATTGATACAATTTGGTATATGTAGCTATTTATTTTATTAAGACTGCGGGCGGAGCCTTACCAAAGTGCCCTGAGCAAGGTCATGGCTCAGGGGCGGGCAAATTGATATGGAAAAGTATGAATTGTAGGTAAAGTCGAGAGCTCATGAAGCTTTTCACTTGTAGTACGAGACTCTAAGGGGGGGGGGGGGGGCATGCATTAAGTACCTAATGCTGATGTAATCGGTCTCAACTCGACTTAAATGACATGTAACATTATACAATAAATGTTTCACGTGATAACGTCTTATAAATCGATGAATGCCAAGCGAGAGCGCGTAACATGAGAGACACAGAGAGGCACGATCGGCTTAAGCGTTCGACTTCCACTCCATCGGCCGATGTTTTCTTATGTAATACGACTTTACAGACAACCAATTTTTAACCGATTCCAAATATGGACGAGGTTCTCAATTCGGTTGTGTTGTTTTTATGTTTCTTTCTTACTTCGTTACTTTATAAATTATTTGTAAACAGATTTGAAAAAAACCTTTTTATTTGAAGAGTATACTTCCAGATTGGTCTCATTTTTTCTTCATATCATAAATTCAATTCATAGTGTTTTTTACTTTTTAGTGGTGCGATTGTAGAGTGCCTAATTTTTGGAGTCGGTTTTTTTTTGTTAAAATTATTTTTAGTAACATCCACTCTAACATCATCGTACCGCAAACGAGCAATCAGCGAGCGATCGCCGACGCGACAAAGCCTCCCCACCTTCACCACCCCCCACCCGCTACCAAATTCAATTTGCACCAATCAACGGGCGCCGTCTTCCCGCCTTCCGCGTAGTCGTGAGACAATGGGGTAGCTTTTTGATTTTTTTTTAGTTTTTTTTTCGGTTGTTTGTGCAATGCCGCAGGGTAGGTATGCTTTGGACCACACTGATATTTGTTTTTCCATATTGCCTCCACTTACATACACAGATGGACATTATGCTAGGTATACTAATGTGCTAGACTTTAGTATTTTCGTTATTTTATTACTAATAATTGCTAATAAGAAATTTATTCGAGTACAATAAAATCGGTTTATAATATTGATGTAAAAATAACTTCCTTGAAAGTCTTTTTTTTTTATACGTCGGGTGGCAGACAAGCATACGGCCCGCCTGATGTGAAGCGGTTACCGTAACCGTATTAACGCTGGCAACATAATATATCATTTGCGCGCCGCTTCCTCCGCTGCTAACGCAGCATCTCCTTCTTTTCTGGTGACCTCACTCACTCGCAGGAACACAACAACCCTCAAGCGAATTGTTATTTGGCTACGGTATTCTGTGAGGTGGAGGTACATACATTCCCCAGTCGGGTAGCTTACAATTACGCTACCTACCTCTCTTTTCGCCAGAGCTTCGTTTGTCAGTCAGCAGGGTGCACCACGTGCAGGTGAAGTTGGTTTTGGTTCAAAGATGTTGATATACCTCGTAAACCCCAAAACAGTCTTCCTTTTATTTTTTATTTATCAAATAGCTTTACGGCTCTAGAATGAATGTTCTTTAGATCTCGTCTTTGCATTGTTTGTATCTTATTCTCGACTTCAGGGACATGCCGAAAAATATCGCCAGGAATCCTTTTATTCCTCCATTACTTGTATTAAGTCAACAGTAAAACCGATTGTGAAATTTTTCTGTTGTTTTGCACGACTTCTTGGAATAACTCGGCAGCCTCGATTTGAACACTTTTAATCAAAGATTGGTTCTATTTTATATACTCAAATGTTTACTTGCACCATAGCTATCTATATTATGAATCAGTATCATTATACATTACATTATAAAAAAATGTTTAGCATCACAACCGCGCTCAACATGTTCGCGCCAAAAAATCCTTCAACATTTTTAACTTAAAATCACTTCATAGAATTGGCTATTATTATCGAACAGGTTCTAGGTTGCGACCCCCGTACCACAGTATTACTATATGCTTTTAAAACTGTGCCCGTACCTACACATAATTATTTTTTCTGTATCCTATTGCAAAGTATCTGTCACAAGCAAAAAGCGCGGTAGCGTTGAAAATAAAACGCACCTATCTATGTAGGTAAGGATTTTTCACCTACAAAGCGTAGCGAAAAATCCTAAGGCTGCGGTACCTACATAATTAGCCTCAAAAATGAGAATTCTTAGCACGAATTAATAATAAATATCGCTATACAATTTACACAGCGCCATCTAGTCCCAAATTAAGCGCAAAGCTTGTACACTGGAAAACAAAAGAGTGGGTAGAAAGGGAACTACGTTTATTAATAATAGCAACATTGTCTTATTTTTTTACACAAAAGTGCTAAAGGGTTGCCATGTGAGAAATATTTTTATAAGTGGCGCCCTTAGATAGGTCTACTTTTTTGTGTTGCACTATTAAGGGTAATATACAACTTTACTGATAAATGTACCTACTTAAATACATTATTTTTTATAACATACATAAAATACATAGAAAACACCCAGATCAAGACAAACAGACATGTTGATGCACACAAATGTTTGTCTTGTGCGGGGATCGAAGTCGCGACCTCGGAGTCAAATCTCGACTACCGGCTGTGCTATCGGGCATCGGGCTCGTCTTAATCATAATAATTGATATACATGTATTGTTTTCTAAAATCACAATGTAGTATTAAATTTTAAAATATATTATTTCATTGAACATGACTTTTATTTTCATAATTCACAACAACAATAAATTTATCACCAACGGCGAAAAACGCGCGAACGCGAACACCCAAAATGGCGGGCGGGCGTTTTCGTTACAAAATCAAATATCAAATATTGATATTCTCTCGATTTGGTATTCTGTTTGAGGGTAGATACTATTTGCAGTTCCATTTGGGACGCCGGCGTTACAGTTTTGATCTGTCATCGTTTTTATTACAGTGCTGTGAAATAACTTGTGGATATGAAACAATTGACAAGATATTTTTTTGGCATTTTAATTTTGTGGTTTATAGGCTCATAAATCATAAAGGAGTGTCCCGGTATAAACCCTGAAAGGGGATGAAAATAGATCAGATTTTCGACAAAAAAAAAATTAAAATAAAAAAATGTTTCCTATTTTTTTCATGAATTATGATTTTTTTTCACTAAGTAGGTACTAAGTACCTACTCTATGTGAAAATAATATCGATTTCTTTCAAAGTTGCTGACATAAAAAAATAATCGCAAATATAAAAAGTAGCGGAAACATTCCTTAAAGGATTAAAACATTCATTAGAGGATGAAAAATCTAAATTTGTTATTTTCATTAGCATATTGCATCGCCGTGATGTTAGTGATTCAGAAGTGGGATACACATTCCTGTAGACGTTGTAAAGTTAAAAATAAAGCATATAAGCTTCTCTACGTGTAGGTACCATACAAGTATTATACACGTAATAGCAACATTTATCGACTATCGAGGTTTTGTGCCAATTTGTCGGTACGAGTATATCGACAAGCGGCGGCGAGTTGTTGAAACAAAGGGCATCAATCACCACTAGGCACGCCCACTTGCAGTATTTATAGTCAAGTCCTTAACACGTTCGCGTTAATTCGCGACTGGTATTTTCTTACAAAATGTTTGATCATAAAGCAATAAAAAAAGGGGTTTATATTGTTTGAAGACTGTTAACCGTATTGTCAAATTGCACCATTACTGGAGAGAGTAGATCCTGTTAAGCTGGGGCCCTACCGCCGAAGCTGAAGCCGGTTATTACCGGATATAATGAATGAATGAATGAATGAATATATTTTATTTCAAGCAATTACAAGCTCATATTTTGTTAGTAGAATCTTAGTAAACTATGTTAGTAATACAAACTTTATTATAAATTGTAATTTTAATTATTAATATCCAAACCGCCGCTGCGCCACATCCGTTTCAACCCACTGGATATGGCACAGCAACGATTCAGATAAGAGCTGTCCAGCCTGCTCGCGAACATGCTCAGGATGCTGTTGTTGCCGCCTCGCACCCTACTCATCAGGGACGCGCATCTTTTGCGCATTGTGGCATAAAAACAATCTACGCGAGCCTCTGCGAACATCCCTGATGCGCTACAGAAGCGAGGCAGCCTCAACAGCAGCCTGAGTGCATTATTGAATTGCACCCGGAGGGCGCTGCAAGCTTTTTGAGTATAATTGGCCCACAGGCTGCACGTGTAGAACGACGTACAAAATGCTCTGAATAGAGAGATTTTAACATCACGTGAGCAACGAGCGAACCTGCGTGCCAACATGTTGACTCTTACTGACAGCGCCCTCCGTTCCCGTTCCAGGTCGTCATCGTCTTTCAGGTCGGGAGCCAACATATGTCCAAGGTATTTAAATTTGTAGACTCTTTCTAGCTCGTGCTTATTAATGAAAACAGGTGGGACTATGTCGATGTGTCTGCTCCCGGCCTCGAAGACCATAATTTGGCTCTTCTTTACATTGTACGCCAACCCGTGGGAGTTTGCATACACTTCGCATATTGACAGGAGTTTCCTCAAGCCGCAGATAGACGCACTCAGTAGCACCATGTCGTCGGCGTAGCTGATGTTGTTTACGCTGACACCGTCGATGTAACAACCCACCCTGATGCTACTGAGCTCGCCTATCAGCTCATTTACATAAAGATTGAAGAGCGTGGGTGAGCTGAGTCCCCCCTGTCTCACCCCGCACTCCAACCCAAAAGGTCTGGACAGAGCTCCATCCCATCTTACATGGTTTCCGTACCAATATTTAAAGATATTTATGAGCTCTACTGGTAAGTGAAGTTTTTCAAGCTTACTCCATAATATGTCGTAGGAAACCAGGTCAAAAGCCTTGGACAGGTCCAGGAAGCAGGCGAACACCGGCGTCTTACGCTTCGTGTAGTAAGTGATAGCCTGCTTAACACACAGTATAGCGCTCTCTGTCGACAAGCCCTGCCTGAAGCCAAATTGGTTATCGTGTGGTTTTATGTATCTATTTAACTGAGTATTAAGCACGCCATCAAATACTTTCGAAATAACAGTTGCCAGCGAGATTGGCCTATAGTTATTCGTATCTGCAAGATCTCCAGTTTTATTTTTAGCTATAGGTATAACGACCGTACGCATCATATCTACAGGCATATAACCATGTCCAAGGCAAAGATTTAATAACATATACAGTACTCGAGGCAGGTGCGGGCCTGCAAACTTAAACAAAGATGTTCAATACTGAGTCCGTCGTGACCAGGGGATTTCCCTCCGGACATGGATTGAATGATACGTGTGATGTCCTTTACTGTAAACGTTATCTCCCTGTTCACTCCGGGCACAGCCTCCAGCATCGACTGTGAGGGCCCCAGAGGCGATCTAACTACAAAATGGTCGACAAAGAGATTAGCTATTTTATCGGGCTCACTCACACCGCATACGCTCATAGGAAGACTTGATTTACATTGTAACTTATTAGTGTGTTTCCAAAAGGAACGGAAATCATTCTTTGAGTGGTGAGAGGCCAAAATATTTTGGCACCACTTTATACGTGACTTGAACATTTTTCTCGATTCACACATTTCATTATAAATATTACCCGTAGTAGGTCTACCATACCACGTCCACCTATGAAACTTTAACCTAGCCTCCCTATGTGCGCAGGCTACATGTTTGTTCCAACCCGCAACCACCTTTCTTTTTGGTTTCATACATTCACGTCCTACCTTGGAAGAGGCCATAAGAGCATTCACAATATTACTGTAAAGTGTATTAATAACAATTTTATGGTTATGATTGCTGCACATGTTATCGCTGCAGTCGCGAAGCTCACATGGGAAGTCGATAGTTTTCAATATTTCATGACATTCCTTTTGATAGATGCCTATTTGTTCAGGTGTTCTTTCCCCCCAAACGACCATATTTTGACTAATATTCCTAGGTGATCTAATCGGCAAGACAATATTCAGATTGCATTCTATCACTAGCGGGAAGTGATCTGACCAGAACACGTCGTAGCAAACATACACATTCTGTATCGAGTTCACTGCCGCCTTAGTTACTAAACAGTGGTCGAGCCACGAACTAGTCCCATGTACTTCGCTTACAAACGTATAAGTATTCGAGGTCATCCCTAACATTTCAACATCGTTGCAAGACCATTCCTGGTCTATACAAAAGTTCGCTAGTTCTTTATAAAATGGTTTACACGGATGAGCATTATAATCACCTAGCATATAAACACAATCTATATTGCAACTGTCAACAATAGCACTCACCGAGCTAAGTACGTCCGTAAAATCCGCTAAGTTGACTGCTTCATCGTAGGGCATGTACACACACATCACGAGAAACGATTTATTATTTAGCACTATTTTAATTGCACATAAACGCGGGTTGTTACACTCAATCACGGTCATATCACTGAAGATATTATGCCTCCAAAGAAGAGCCACACCGCCGTGCGGCCGCCCAAGCCGCACGCCCGTGCCCGCATCCATCGCCGACACTCCCGTACTGCTGAAGTCCGTACTTATCGTGTTGAGCAAAGGCGTTTCCTCTTTGTATAGCCACGTTTCTTGTAAACCAATAATATGACATGTCTTGCAAAGATCACGTAAGTTATCTATAGAACGTTTTACGTTCTTACAGTTAAAGGTGGCAAATTTATATGTGTTGTCATTAATCATCATTTATTTGACAATGAAGGGTCGACTCGTTTTGTTTTGAAATTTACAAAGCGACGGAAAATTATCCCCTGCGGCCATATCTTATCGTCCATAAATAATGACAGTTTATTATGCGCTACGAGGAACTTGTATGCATTGTAGTCATATTGACTTTTAGTTGATATTCTCTCGAGTTTCACTGTTTCTTGCGTCATCTTATAAATGTATTGAGCAATGTCCGATTCCGTTGTATCTTTATGCACATTTGTTATAAACATCGGTATTTTTCTTTCAGCAGCTTTAAACAACTCGTTAATTTCGACTACGCTCGTTCCTGTTTTCCCTTCTATACGGTTTCTCGATCTTTTTCCTTTCTTTTCCACGAGTGTCCACGGAATATCGGACTTTACGACTGCCGCATAAGAGCCATTATCTTTTGTACTAAGACCGGGGCCGATCAGCTGGTCGGTCGCCTGAGCGGGCGCACGAGATGATTCATCGCGCTTCGCACTGTCGCTGCCGCTAGCCGTTGCGACGACCTCGGCCGTTGAACGAAATGTTTCAAATGCATTACTACTGCTACCCTCATTATAATTATTGATTATGCTTCTATATTGCAAATCATTGTTGTTGTTCAACGCTGAAATTTCGCAACTAGAACTGTCTTCATAAGTAATTACAGCTGATTCGTCTAAATGGGATAACCCTATCGGGCCACTGTTACAGTACGCACCTCTCTTCATGTTTATTTTTGCAGCTGAGAAGGGTGGAGATTTAGCACTAGAGAACTCCTTCCTTACATCTTCCAGCTGCTCAACCGTAGCATACGAGGATTTAATAGATTTGATGTCCTCCTGCACCAGCACTAAATCCTTCAATAACTTCGAGACATCCAAATGGTCAAAGGTTATCGGCGAGCTCACGAGCTACAAAAACTGGTAGCATATCAGGCTCAGTAACCTTGAAGAAGTTTAGAATGTCGTATAACACACGATCTTCCTTTCCTTTTCCCTTTCTGGCGAACCTTTTTTGCACCGTTGAAGACACCGATTCAAACAACAAAATATGTGACTTTTGTATTTGATCCGTTGAAAACGTCGACGCACATATTTTTACCAGACTTTCTTCATCACATATCGAAATTTTATTCTGTACATAACACAGAAGCTCGTCAATAACTATGTTACAGCTAATGCACTTTACTGTACTCGACATATTTGCGAACAAACGGTCGCTCGCAATCGGAAACACGCACGACACGGGTGAACACGCGCACGAGACTGATAATACTGCTTACATTGTTGGTAATTATGTTTAGCTCAGCTGGAAGAAACCCTAGAGCTCTGCTGACTAAGCTGGAAATATTTGTCAATAACTTTAAACTAAGACCAATGTTAGGAATCAAAAAATCCTATGGTAGGTAATCGGCTACAGCTTCGGTGGTGGGGCCCCAGGCCACGTCGACATTGTTTTTGCTTTATATGATGCTGGATGTCAAAGAAACGTAAGGTCCGTCTGATATAAAGCGATTGTTGTACTAACAACAAATAATTAACTATATAAATTTAACAAAAATTGACATAATTAAATTTCATCATCCAAAATTTAATCCAATATAATTAAATATTAAATGACCAGACCAGAGGGCTGGCCTATTTCTCGCTCAGCGAATAAGCATTGCCATCCAGCGTGGCAATGCTGCTAGCCTTCTGGCCACTTTACCTTTTGACGGCGATGCGGAAGAATATTTTGACGCCATTTAGTTTATTATATTTTATTACTTTTAATTAGTTTTTGTCATTACCGTTTTATTTGTATATATAGTTAGCCATATTTAGTTTTTAATTTAATTGTATATTTTTAATTATTGGTAAGTAGTTTGTATATATTATTATAGAAGCTAAGTTATATATGTATATATTATTATATTTGCAAATGAAAGGAATTATACACCAGAGAATCACTAACCCCTGATGAAATGTCCAACCATATCCAGTCAGTCACGAACACTCGTATACACAACACGTGATTCTAAGTTAGGTGAATCCATACATTACCAACCTTTTTTTTTCTCCTAAGCATAATAGTATATGAATTTAGTTTTTCATTACACTATCCAATATGAAGTGCGCGTTATGTGAATTGGTCTTCACGGATGGAGTTCAATGTGCTTTATGTAAAAAGCACTTGGACTTTGGATGCGGCGGTATCTCGGAGTCGGGTTGGAGGAAGCTGGGAGCGGAGCGCAGATCCTCCTGGAAGTGTCCATCCTGCAGATCTACATCTCCGGTTCCTACTGCATCTGGTGAGCCAATGACTTTGGAAAAGATTTATAACGAGATACGTGATCTTAAACTGCAATTGGCCTGTCTTCCCAACCTTATTAATGATGTGAACACATTAAAAGAAGAGATGAAAGACGTCAAATCATCCTGCGAATTCTCTAGTGCAAAGATTGATGAATTGTCAGATAAACTGTCTAGCACTCAGAATGACTTGATTAAACTGGAACAAAGTCAGTCAGAAATAAATGCACTTCATGATGATATAGCCGCCCTTAAATTTCAGTATTCGATGGCCGAGCAGCGATCCCGCTTAAATAATATTGAGATTAAAGGAGTGCCTGAGTCAAAAGATGAGAATCTATTTAAAATCGTTGATGCGATAAGTAATAAGTCAGGTTATCATTTTCCTAAAACGCAAATAAATCAGATATCGAGGGTTCCTTCTTATACAACTAAAGAAAAAAATATAATTATTAGCTTTGTCAACCGCTATATTAAAGAGGAATTTATAGCGTCTGTAAGAGCTCTGAAGACTCTGACAGCTGAAGACATCGGCTTCCCAGGATCATCGCAGCGGATCTATGCCAACGACCATTTGAGTGCTGAATCAAAAAACCTGCTCAACAAAACTCGACAGATCGCTAAGGACCAGAACTTCAGTTACGTTTGGGTAAAATTCGGAAAAATTCATGTACGAAAGAATGATACTTCGCGTGTATTTGTTATCAGTAGTCTCAAAGATTTAAACAAAATTGCTTAACATGCTTCATCGCATTGAACAAGTTGATTATATTAAATTTGCATTATGAGTTTCTCCTAAACATATTTTATAATATTATATACTTCTGTTTAATTCACAAACCCAAACTATTTAGCACGCCTGATGCACCGCATGCGTCATTACATTACTATTGTCTTGCATCGAGAGTGGGGACGGCAACCGGCCGCCGCTGCGTCTTGCTTAGAGCAGTAAATACCAATTATATAACCATCTCTTTTATATTACCATGTACTGCTATTTGCTTGCCGCTTTATACATACGCGCATTGCTTGGACAATGATACTGCTAGTAATGCTCATTTTACCCGCAAATATTATTGTAACAGAGATATTTGTAAGTTGCAATCGTACATAAACTTGTTAACTCGTGTGGCCCTTTATTACATACATATACGTTCATTGAAGCTATTAAGGTATAACTGTTGTTTCTTACACCAATTCAAATTTTTTTTATATATTGCTGCTTCTCATATATTATTTTACACTTAAAAAAAAAAAATGGTTAATTCTACAGTCAAACACTTGAACATTTTTTATCAAAATGTACGGGGCCTCCGCTCAAAAACTACTGCATTTTATCGTAATTTAAATCTTAATTCCTATGATATTATTATATTGACTGAGACATGGTTAGTTAGTAGTGTGGGTAACTCAGAGCTTTTTGACGACAGGTATGTGGTATGGCGGCGAGATAGGGACTACCAGTTGACGGGGCAGACCCGGGGAGGAGGTGTACTCATTGCCATTCGTAAAGAAATAGCGGCAGTGCCTCAGCCACTATACCATTCTTCCGCTGAGGATCTTTGGCTAACACTGTCTCTTAAACATCCCATATCGAAACTAAGTTATAAATTAAACCTGTGCGTTCTTTATTTATGTAAACAGAATCTTGGCCTCTCTTTTTCGCAACAGTTACAAAATTATATGAATAAATTGAATGAAATAATTCTTTGTAACCCAACAGACAAATTTTTGATCGTAGGCGATTTTAATATGAGTGGGATAACATGGCATTCTATTGATAACCGGTTAAACCCAAATAGTGTTATTAGTTGCGATGAACAATTTTTAATTGATGAATTATTTACTCATGATCTAAAGCAATTCAACTGGGTAACTAATAAATATGATAGAATATTAGATCTCGTTCTATGTAATGATGACGTCACTGTATCCGAGTGTCATGATCCTTTAGTACCCATTGATCCCCACCATAATGCCTTACTAATTCATCTTAGTTTTTTAAATTACGAGGAGTTGAAACCAGCTTCACGTACAACATTTGTTTTCACTAAAGGTGACTATGATAACATCAACAAAGAAATTTTAAATATTGACTGGTATAATGAGTTCTTTAACATGAATATTGAAGAAGCGGTTAGTTATTTTTATCTTAAAATTAAAAAGATTATCGCAAAACATGTACCCAAAAAATCATTTATTTCCGACACATACCCGGTGTGGTACACTTCTGCTCTAAAGAAAGTGATTAAAGAAAAGCATAAATATTTTAATAAATATAAAAAATATGGTAACAGATCAGATAATGATACATATAAATTATTAAGGGACAGAGTTAAAAAGTTAGAAAATCAATGCTATAAAAATTATATTTCTTCTGTCGAATCATCAATTTTAAATAACCCAAAATATTTTTGGTCTTACGTTAAACGTCGTTCAAAATCGTCCAGCATCCCAGGAACAATAAAATATGGTGGTGTTTCGGCAAATACTGGAGAATCCATATGTAACATTTTTTCTGATTATTTTTACTCAACTTTCTCAACTCCTACTCAGACCTCAAGTTCGTCTTCTACTTATTGCGATAAAGAGCCGCTATCTAGCATAACTAACATAGAAATAAATAGAGATATGGTAATCAAATTACTCCTTAAGCTTGATCTGTCTAAATCCGCAGGACCCGATGAGTTGCCACCAATCTTCCTTATTAAATGCGCACACAGTATTTCGTTACCTATTACTCTGCTCTTTGAGAAATCCCTGAGTGAAGGGGTTGTGCCGTCCATGTGGAAGTCTGCATTTATATCGCCAGTCCACAAAAAGGGAAGTAAAACTGAGGCAACCAATTACAGACCTATCTCTAAACTGTGTATTATTGCAAAAATTTTTGAAAGAATAGTTTACGACCAGGTTTATTCTGCCTTAAATCGTTCATTTATCAACTCTCAACATGGTTTCCTGAGGGGTCGGTCCACTGTTAGTAATCTAATTTTATTTAATGATTTTTTAACTACTTCTATGACCAAGGGTAGGCAGGTTGATGTCATTTACACTGATTATAGCAAGTGTTTTGACAGGATAGACCATGCAAGACTGCTTTTCAAACTAGAAGCCATGGGGATAAGAGGGGACTTGCTGAGATGGTTCACATCCTATATTTCTCAAAGATCTCAGGCTGTAGTAGTCAATAACTATATTTCCAGCTGGGTTTTTGTTCCTAGTGGAGTTCCGCAAGGCTCTCTTCTTGGACCTCTATTGTTCCTTATCTTTGTAAATGACATCAACACATGCCTACGCTCATCACAGTTACTATGTTTCGCTGACGATATGAAGATATTTGCCTCTATTGCTACCTCTGAAGACGTATCCTCGCTTCAGTGTGACTTGGACCGACTAGATCAGTACTGTGTTATAAATGGTTTGGATTTAAACCCTTCTAAATGCTCTATAATAACGTATAGTCGTAAAAGTAATATTATAACAGCTAATTACTCTATGAAAGGGCAAAATCTCCAGCGATGCCATAAAGTACGCGATTTAGGAGTGACACACGATTCCAAATTGTTGTTTGATGAACATATTAACAATATAGTAAAAAAAGCCTCTCAATCCCTAGGGTTTGTTATGCGTATATCTGCAGACTTCAAATCCTTAAAAACCTTTAAAATATTATACTGTACCTATGTTCGTAGTACCCTAGAATACGCATCTCAAATTTGGAACCCGTATTATAACATTTATATTAATAGATTAGAAAATATTCAAAAGAAGTTCGTCAGATATCTCTGCTATCGTCTAAAAGATAAATATAATTCCGAAGATTATTTTTATTATTGTGCCAAATTCCACTTGTTACCGCTTTCCGAACGTCGTGAGATCGGTGATCTTACGTACTTAATTAAAATTACTACGGATGCTATCGATTGTCCCGAACTGTTGTCTAAATTGAATTTCAATATCCCTTCAAAAATTGCCATGAGGTACCATGCCCCATACCACGTACCGTTAGTCCAAAATAATTATCGACTAAATTCATTTTTGCTGCGAGCAACTAGCAAATTCAATAAACTAAACCGTAAACTAAATCTTGATATATTCAATACCAGTGTACCGGCGGTGAGAAGGCTGCTAAGTAGTGAATTTTTCAAAAAATATGCGTAAATAATATTAAGTAGCTAGTGACAAACTGTAATATGTATCTAATCTTTAGGCTTCAACATAGTGTAAATCTTTTATATATAATTGTTAGATGGAGAAACGGTTGATAGAAAAATGTTATCATGTTATTACTATTGTTCGTGATAAGTGTCTCTAATCAAACTCTTATACGTGAAGACTTGTTATTGGCTTCCAATTGTTTAACCTTTTTAATGTATTATGATTTAAAAGCTGTTAGTCTTCCAAATAATAAATAAATAAATAAATAAATAAATACGTGCTTACAATATTAAATGAATTAAAGTAAATGGGTCACTCACGTATATTTGTCGGAAAAGTGGACTAGTTTGTATAGTTAGTAGAGGGTGGACGCGCTGGACACTCGCCCTGATCTTCAAGCCAGCCTGAAGGTCTTCGTTTGAGATTGACACTAATCGGTTTTCCCCACAAATATGTATATGTGAGTGATTTTACAGTTTAATTTTATTTATTTATTGAATATAATGTCTTATGTAAGTTTAAATCATATTACAATGAAATGTATGAACACATATTAATATTTGTATGCTCTCTTTAGAGCAAGAACTGATTATTTAAATTTTTTTCCTAATAAAAAATTGTCAAACCTATTGTAAGTACTAGCTTATTATTTTTAAATGAAAGATTTGATTTCATGTTCGTGTCAGATTATTGTGTGTAAATCTGTTAATTAAAAAAATCACAAATCACTCTAATATTATTATTCGAATTATTTTAGGTTTATACCGTTCTAGTATTCATGATCGAAGTTTATAACACTGTTTCATTGTTAATATATGATGTAACTCTATTCTATTTTGATAATAAACAAACACATTAAACAAACTTTTAAAACCTATAATTTTTTTATACCAAGCTGGGAGGCAGAAAAAAGTGGAACGCGTTGCCGGCATAGGTATTTCCTCAATCATACAATATGTGATCCTTCAAGCGAAGCGTGAAGAAGCATCTTGTGGGCCAGCATGGCAGCGTCAACTGACAAGACATCAAGGTCCCTTGTCCGTTGCCGTTGCGATTAAATTTTGAAATTAAATTAGTTTGACCATATTCTGGCATTGATATTATATAAACAGCAGTATCACATAATTGTATAATATCCTTACTTGCAAGTGTATACTTAATAATCGAAACATTGACATTATTGTAATTTTTGCACGCTGTTATATACAGCAGAATATGATGGACTATGTAACTTTACTAACACATGTATATTACCCATATTCTTCGCAAATAAACTTTTGATTGATTGATTGATTGATTGGGGCTCCTCTTTTCGCTTACCATCAGGCGAAGTGGAGCCAATATGCTGAGCTAATATATATATATAAAAAAAAGACTAACTTACGACCCACCCGATGTCAAGCTATTATATTGTATCTTAGACACGCGTGCAATATGTTAATTGTAATTTAATCGGTTGAGTAAATTCGGAGAAAATTGGCTAAGACGACGGATCGACACGAGTGATCCGTAGGTAATATCATTATTGTACAGGGAAAAATAATGATAAAACATACTTAACATTATAACCTTAAAATATAATTTGTACAAAGCCAGGCTTATCTCTGCAAGAGATCCGGTCGTTATTTCATTCAGACACTAAAGCTAAAAATTTTAATTATATATTTTATTAAATTAAATAAAACCTGAACTATGAATATGACTCGCTATTAGTAACACAAGACGGTAAAACGAGACACCGAAGATCTAGTATCTCCCTCTAACGTACGAGGCGGGAATACAGAATAAGTGAGTTTTTCCCGCGCAATTTATACCGCCGCCCGCCAGCTACTTGAGAAGATAGGCGAGGGTGACCATGGTTTTGGGAAAATCAGGGACAAATTCTTTTATTACAAGGAATATTTCTGTAACTGAAACATGGATGATATTATTGCTGACAACTTTGCTAGATAGCACATATACGTAGGTACATATATATTCTGTATTAATCTTTTTTCTAGAACGATGTTTGTTGCTCAATCATGCCAAACGGCATAACAGATTTGGATGAAAATTGACAGAGATTTAATTTATATACAGGGATCAGTTTATTCCGACAGCTGAAGGCGTAATTAATTGTAGCATAAAGTTTTTACTACACTATAAAATATAGTATAAAAGTATAATACAAAGTGATTAAATGAATGAGATAGAAGATTCAATCAATCGTTTTTATTATAAACTAGCTGTCCCGGCGAACTTCGTACCGCCTAACAATCAATGAATGTCGTGGTACATATTAGCTGAACTAAATTTATGATTTTATGGAATTAAAACAATGAATAATATAAAATAATAGAGAAGCTCGATGGCATGCGCGTGTCAGTCTAATTGAACACGCAAGTTAAGCAACGTCGACCGTAACCTGTACGGATGGGTTTATATTAACTTGAGCTACTCCGTGCTTCGGAAGACACGTTAAGCCGTCGATCCCGGTTGTTATCATTAAATGACAGTCGTTAAACCAAGTTAGTGGCCTTTTAGCGGCTTGAAAACACTGGCCTCCGTCAACCCGCAGGTGAGCAGGGAGTATGCTCTAAACCCCTTCATAAAGTAAAGATTTCCTTATTGTTTAATCAAAAAATTTAAAGAAACGTTTTGTGTTATTTTTTAGTTTTGAAATCGGTTTTATCGTTTTGGTGATTTGTTCTTTCTTTTCATGTTTACTCTAATTTGATTCTTGCGCTCGGACCACAGACATCCATGGGCCAAGCGTTTTCACCCCAATCGATTTGACATTTTTCAATTTTTAAAACAAATCACAGACAACTTTCGCGACATAAAAGTGTCACCAATCCTTTTTCAACTGACACTTTCATTTGTATGGGAAAATGTTTTTCCTTTTATTTAATTCTTTCGTCAATTTTCCAATGATTTAATTTTGCTATTCGGGACGGAGAGAAATCCAACAAACTAAAAACCATGAAGATCGGTCCAGCGGTTCTCGAGTTATAAGTGTTCGAACAAACCCGACTTTGTTTTATATATATAGATATTGTGTAAATATGCAATATAATTATTTATAAGCCCAGAAACTGCGAAACATAGTGAAACTATAATTACTAACATTATCATGTACTTTTCACCTATGTTTAACAAATAAAAATAACTGATTGAAATGAACTATGAGAGATCTCAGTATTGAGAAAACATTTGACGCTTGAGGCGGGTATGAATAATAATACAAGTTTTTAAAGAATTTAGAAAAATATGGTGGTGCTTAGCTCGCTGGGTTATCTAGCTTTATATATTTTTTTTTTATAAGAAATATCCATTTCCACCCCCATTATCCATTGTCACTACATGGCTGGTGCCACCCCATCCCCCTCGCTTAATTTACTGTTGTAAGCGATCCGTTACCGACGAGTTTGATGCCGTTTAGCGACGACTGTTAGTTATATTCATTTGTATAATTATACTATACTAGTCACAGAGCCTGACTTTGTTCGTTTATTTTTCATAATTTTGGTTTTAGCAATGGATATAACTACGAAGTAATGAGAAGTTCGATTACAGCAAGTGAGTCCTCCTGAGTGCTTAGTGCTTATGTTTTTTGTCCGCGTCCGATCATGTCAACGTAAACAAACCGACCAAATAGCGAAGAACATATCAAAATTATGTGGCTTACTTGCTCATATTTTGAAGTGAGCAACCTGGTAAATTTGGATATGTAACACGCGCCTGGTAAATTCACAATATGAACGTTTTTCTCAATTTGGTGGGCTTGTAAACGTTAACACTTTCGAATGTGACTAAAAAACTCCCACTAAGCACTCAGTCTATCAACGTGTATATGGATGGGTATATTTATCTCGAACTCCTCCGTGCGTGGTGGGAACGTTAAGGCATAGGCCACGGGTGATCTTGTTAGATGAAAATCGTTAAGCAAAATCAGTGGGCTTTATATTCAAGCAGCCTTTGGGCTGCTTGGTATAACAACTTGAGTATGGGTTCATATAGGTACGAAAAAAGTGTTCGGACTGCAGAAGTGGATGTGTAGAAGTAGGAACTCTACCTTGTTTGTAACTTTTTTGAGGTTTTTATCCATCACGTAAGTTTTGCAAAAAGTATATTTTTGCTTGCTGACTATTACCATTTTTCCAAAATACTTGGAAGGTTTCTTGAAACATTTTTAATAATCGTGATAGTTATAAAACAGAGGAATTTTACTAGCTTTAATTTAGCTTCACTGCGGCATCTGTAGTCAAACTTTGCTTGCAAGTTAAATTAATAACACACTTCCCAGTGTCCGATTGAACTGAAATTTGGCAAACTCGTTTGGTTCTCCGCCACCATTTATACTTCAATATGGGCGACACTAGCGCCACTCGATTAAAAGAACTATTATTCGATAGATAAACTGTAGTACATGATTGTTTATTAAGTCCCGTAGTTTCTTTTATAACTTAGAAAATTGATGAATCCTGTAGCTTTTGCTACAAAATTTTCGGAAATCAGCCATTTTTGGCACATTTTACTGCAACAACTACAGAGTAATAATATTTTATAAATTTTATAAGTTATTATAAAACTATGGGGGTTAATAAACAATCGTGTGATACAGTTTTTTTTATTCGTTGTGTATATAGTGAATAATTAGTTTTTCACTGTAGATAGTTTTTGCAGCAGGTACGGCCTTAACTGGCCTGATGACACAAACCCTTTTATTTATTAATTAAACACTAAGAGAAGAATATTAAACACTAAGAATAATGAAAAAAAAAATATCTACAAATATTTTTTATAAATAATAAATAATTGTTAATAAAAAAAGAACTAAAACGATTACTTCGTTTTAGTTCTTTTTTTTTCTTTTTTTATTAACAACTAATAAAAGGGTGTTTAATATTTTTTTCATTACTCTTGTTTCAGAAAATAATTTCTTTCGACTGGTGTTGCGGGTTCCTTAGTCGCCTGTTACAATATTGTGATTTTGTGCTGTAAATATGTGATGTTTTGTGGTATATATAGCCTTACATTTATAGTTTTGCGGCGTCATTCAACCAAATTGTACGTCGATAAACCAAACTCAAAATTGAATATTTTTTAAAGACCTATACCCAACACGAAAGGAAATAAAATAAGCCCACATCGCTTAAGGGAGGTAAAAATTAGTCAAAATTACAGAAATAATTTTACCATTTTGTCGGCGTCATTAATATGTATTCTAAATTTGAGCTTTCTAGTACTAATAATCTCTGAGATACGCCGCGGACGCTGTCCATCAGACAGAGAGGCAGACAAAAGGACATGACATGGCGAAACTATAAGGGTTCCTTGTTTACCCCGGAACCCTAAAAAAGAAGGGTGTAAGTGGTTCATCAACATCTTTGAACCAAAGCCAACTTCACCTGCAAGCGGTGCACCCTGCTGACTAACAAACAAAGATCTGGCGAAAAGAGAGGTAGGGACCGTAATTGTAAGCTACCCGACTGGTGAATGTACCTCCACCTCACAGAATACCGCAGCTAAATAACGGTTCCCTTGAGGGCTGTTGTGTTCCTGCGAGTGAGTGAGGTCACCAGAAAGGAAGGAGATGCTGCGATGGCAGCGGGGGTGGCGGCGCGCGAGCGATATTTTAAGTTGCGAGCGTTAATATGGCTACTGTAACGGTAAAAATAGATTTGATTAGTTCTTCATGTGTAAAAAAAAAACCGGCCAAGTGCGAGTCGAACTCGCGCACGAAGGGTTCCGTACCGTTATCTATAAAAACGGCAAAAAAAAAAACACGGTTTTTGTATGAGAGTCCCCCTTAAATATTCGTTTTATTTTTATTTAATTATTTATTTTTAAAGTCAATATATAATTAATTTCATGCGTCTATCTATTACCGTTATTAATTGCGAGCAAAAACGAGCAAAAAAATCACGATTGTTGTATGGGGGCCCCCTTAAATATTTATTTTATTCTGTTTTTTAGTATTTGTTATTATAGCGGCAATAGAAGTACATCATCTGTGAAAATTTCAACTGTCTAACTACCACGGGTCATGAGAAACAGCCTGGTGACAGACGGACGGATGGACGGACGGACAGCGGAGCCTTAGTAATAGGGTTCCTTTTTACCCTTTGGGTACGGAACCCTAAAAAGTACTAAAAAGTTACAAAAAAGCATACGGCTCGCTTGATCCTAAGCGGTTATCGTAGCCCTGTAGTTGAAGTATCGCTAGCGCACCGCCACCCGCTGCCAATGCTGCAACTCCTTCCTCGCTGGCGACATCAGTCAGTCGCATGAACACAATAATCTTCAAAGGAATTGTTATTTATCTACGATTTATTGTGTGATATAAATGAGCTGTACTCTACCTACCTCTCTTTTGTCAGAGCCTCGTTTGTCAGTCAGCAGAGTGCATCACGTGTAAGTGAGGTTGAACGACTTAAGTACACCCAAATTGCAGTGTCAGACTTAAATTATAAGTATTATAGTCAGCTAGCTTGTGTCCGCGACTTCGTACGAGTGTATCCCGGTATCTCGTGGGAATTTTCAGAAACCTTAGTGGATGCCTACGTCATAAATTAATAATATTCCAGGACTTAATTACACACGGCCATCTAGTCCCAAACTAAGCAAAGCTTGTACTCTGGGTACTAGATAACTAATATAATACTTAAATACATTTTTTTTTGTAAATGCATACTTATAATACATAGAAAATACCCAGACCAAGACAAACAGACATGTTCATGCACACAAATATTTATTTTGTGCGGGGATCGAATCCGCGACCTCGGAGTCAAAGTGGCCATTGCCAACCATTCGACCAACGTGCTCGTCGAAATTCTCTCTATATGCCAAATTTAACCCGATCCGTCTAGTGGTTTGATTTGTGCGTTTATAGATCAGTCAGTAAAATTTTATTATGTTCCTAACAAGGAAGCGGACGAATGTTTGTTCTTCAAAATGGTATCTACAGCTGTATATAGTTTATTCAGAAATATATGTGCCGAAAACTCTTGAAATTTTATTACGGTTATAATGACTTGGCACTTGACACTAACTGTAATTTAGTAAAATGTATTATACTGCAGATAGTTATCAGGGTGCGAGTTTTGTAACATAATCATTTTCGAGAACGTTAACTTGATTTAATATGGAATTGACTCTACTTCGACTGTTTGTTGGTAGATGGCGCTATGTCGGTTTCATATTATAATGAAGTTAACTTTGTTGGAAACGAATACGTAAAAAACTCGCACTGAGCTTGCAGGTAAAATCATTCCATTCAATACAATTTTACCTGCTTTAATATGATAACTAAGGTTTGCTTATGATTAAGTTGTTTAGCTATTTATTAAATTTCGAGTGTTCTCTGCAAATTTACTTCGGAATGGACTATACCACAAAACCTACAGCTTACCTTGTCCTCAGATGAGAGAGCCAAACATCTTCGTTGGTCATGCTAACTATGTAGATATACTCGGGGGACCTAGTCAGAAACTAGGCATAAATAAAATATTTCAATGATTAATGAGCTCATCGCAGTGACTCTGCCTACTGCCCTATTCTATACTTTTGTCTGTGAGTGTGTAGGTACTTCTCCAGCCGGGTAGTTTACAAATACCCTGTACCTTACCTTTCTTTTGCTAGAGCTTCTTTCGCTAGTCGGCAGGGTGTACCACGTGCAGACGACGTTAAATTTTGTTCTAAAGATCGTGGTGAGCCACTTACACACTTGTGATGTCACAAGTTACAAAGCCAAGAGAGTCCACTAGTTACGTAGCACCATGTATTTAGGAGAATAAATAAAAAAAATATCTCTGGATGGGGCAAATAATAAAAAAGAGCTTTATAGAATTAATATTTAATGTTTGTCCCAGTAGATGGCAGGATAAATGAAAAGTCGCAAGACGAACAGGTGACTCTATCGAGCGCCTGGTATTTCAGGGTAGAGTTGAGGGTACAAGACCATGTGGCAAATCACCCATGAGATGGACCGACAAGATGGTTTGTTGTGGGTGGCCCATTGTTTGAGTGTACCGGAAGTGTCGAACGAAATGGCGAAGCATCGAGAGGAGAGCGACGACAGCCCCCATATCTCTCTGCCAAGAGCGAAGCGAAGAAGAAGTTGAAATGAAACTTCAAATAATTAACATAATGACTATATTTTATAAATTTGCACATAATATTCAATTCAATATATTAACATAGGATTAGATGTTTTGGCACATGTATATATTACAATACTCTACAACCATAGAGGTTCCTCAGTAAAGTGCACTGAATTGGTGTCGCTTTGATTTTTGTTGTGAAACTTCTGAGCGTAATAAATTGGGTGATCAGACTTTATATGATGTACTGATCACCCAATTTACATCATGATCTACATTATCTATTAATTGTTCATTGTAATGCGACCATCTTACTGTCAGCTACGGGATAAAACCTCGCTAATCAAAATGTCAAAGTAATTTTTATGCCACGTCAAGGATGCTTGAGTTCTTCATGCGGTTCTTTATTAAGACTCCACACATTCGGCGCTATGTGACAAATTCAACAATTACGCTGCGCTACAATATTTGCATTTTATTTTACTTTAGCATTCACAACGGATGCCTACAATGATTTAAAAAAGATCCTATAGGATTCCATTTTGAAAGAGCCTGTCATTTGGCTCCCACTTTGTTAACAATTTGTCTATAGTGCTAGCATTGATAGTAAATCAAAATCAACTAATAAATTATTGTCACAAAAAATAATGTAACGATTTCCCCTTTAAAAGTATTTTAGATTATTCATTATTATGAGGAATTCATTCGTATTGCTGAAAGTAAAGACGACACGCCACAAGTACAGTTTTCAAAATACTTTGAAGAAGAGAGAAATTGCCACGTTTCTTAAGTATATATACTTAAGAATTACATACAATCTTATACACTTAAGAATGTATTTAAATAAGTATATATATTCTTAAGAATGATGTCCAGCGGTATATTTATTGAATTTTTATAGTTAACTATAAATGGACGTTACTGAAATATTTCTCTGCTCCATAATTGCATTCTTTCATTTGCTTTTCCTTACAGGTTACAGATAAACCATATTTTGAGCATAATAGTATACATATTGTTTGTGCAACTGACTTACTAATTTTTTTATACTATACAATATAAGTACCGAACATTATTTTTACTACTATTATTTTACAGTTGTTATATGAAATACGTCTTAAATGTAAGTTTCACAGTTTTAAAGAAATAAAGTATAATAAAATATAAAAAAATAGTACATACATGTATATTTTGAATTTTTAAATTAAATATAATTTGCACAAAATACCCAGCATATAAATAAAATAATTATTTGTACTAACCTTGCAAATACTTCTCAGTAAAGGCCCATCATATATAATTAATATTTTTAAAACATGTACAAACTCCACAGTAATAAATAAAATTGAAATTTTAAATTACAACACGTTATTAAATAATAATACTGAATAAAGATGTCTTCAATTGTTATATTTAAATAGGATTTTTTACATAATAAACTTAAGTTACTAATCTTAAAATAATTTTGGCCTGTGTCAGTTCTTATAGCTTACATATTTATTTATTGTACTATAATACATTAAGTACAAATAATACTACATTATCTTCATTCAAAAGTTAATGTATATACTTTTTATATTTAGTTATTATTTGTATTGGGAGAACTATATCAATTTAATATAGGGTTTTCTTATAGGTTAGAAAAGCGTGCCTTATTGGGACAACTAGAGTTAGGCAGAATGTATTCGCGAAATCTGCTAAATGCCAAGGTAATTCACCATTCAATCTTGATTATATTTCTAGCCGAGGATTTGCTTAGAATTCAATAAATTAATCCATTTTGTATCCAAGAATACCACCTGAACTAAAGCCGATTCCTGTCGAATATTTTGATTCCCATAGATAGAACTCAGGATTAAGTTATTGACCAACAATTTTAACTTTGTCGATATTGCCAATAGCATCAGGGTGTCTACCATCTAAGCCAAAAACAATTGTTACTGATCTAAGCTGGAGTTCAACTTTCACAATCAAAAAATCCCATAGCCATCGGCTTTAAATTATGTGGTTCTAGGGGTCCTCTTAAAAAAGCACATCCTTTTCCGACCTATAACTATTATTGTTCTATTGCTTTGGTCATAAAAATGCTGGCCTATAATGGAAGTAGTTTTTCATAACTATTAATCATAAATTAAATTGTTGTCTATGTTTTATTTAATAAGCAATGACCTAAGAATAAATAAAAACATTTTTTATTCTTTTACATGACACATTATACACGACAGTCCTATTGTTTTCTAAGTATTTGTCGTTAAATGTTTGTTCACCTTCATCAATTTCCCTCAACATTATGCCCAAATAAGCCTTCAAGAATAGAGTCTATTTTTCCCTTATAAGGCTGGCAACGGATCGGCGACCCTATGGTGTTGCTGATTTTTATGGGCGATTGTGATTACTTTCCATCAGGTGACCCACATACGAAAAAAAAAACATCAAACTCATAAATGACTGTGAGTTAGCTACTTTTGTTTTAGGGACTAAATATAGATATTAATTGACCAAATAAACTCAAATATTATTATATTACCACACAAATAGGTACCACATAAATTTTAACATAACTTTTGTCTGAGGCCAGCCCATGTAGGAAAATTACAACGTAAATACGAAAACAATGTCATTCTATTGTCTGTAACAGTATACACCCGTTATTATTTGGTTTAAAATATATAATATTATAACTACCTTACCAAAGTATGTAGGTAAATATCTATTTATTTATTTACAATGTATCAATTAAAAAATTAAAACTAAGTGAAATATTTGTCAAAAGGAAACTTTATGGTCACCCTACTTTTATAATTATTTAACATTTTTTCTATTTACATAGTTTTGTACCGTAATTAATATTACCTACGTATAATGTTTATTTACATAAAAATATTATTATTATTTAATTAATAATATGTAAAAAAATCATTAAATGCAATCTATCAATGGTTATGTATTAAAAATGTACTTTAAATTCGACTGGTTGGAGATCTTCACAAAAAATAATGTAATAATTGTAATAAAAATATAAATTATTTTCATACAACGTATGGTCTAAACATGTCATTAGGTCGAGCGCCATCTTGGCTCATCACAACCAATCCGCGTCTGTTGTTTTCCAAATTCGAATTAAAATTTGCTGCAGCAATTGCTCTCTCCCTTTCTAATGCGATAATTCTATCCCTGTCTAGCATGGGTGATTTGACAGCTGTCAAATCTGCCGCCATTTGTTGTGGTTTTTCCGATTCGGGAGGCAAAGGAATGTCTTTAGGTTTCGGCTTATCCTCACTTTGATGGGAAGAGTGTGATTCTTTCGAGCCCTTGGAGTCTTGTTGAGCCTTTTTTGATCGTTTCCATTTCATTCTTCGGTTTTGGAACCATATTTTTACCTGGTGACAAGAAAATTGTTCAATTAAAAAAATAAAACGAGTGTGCTCTAAACCACACGACTGAAGTAAAACTTCTTTCTTACTCTACTAACTTATATCTCCCTCTCAACTTCCGTTTGCCGTTTCCGTAACGCTCTCGTCACGCATTCACCAGCTTACTCCACAAGCCAAGCGTGCGTAAAGAAGTTTTATATTATTCTGTGGTTTTACCTCAAAAATCTTTACCAGCAACTGTCAAAATGTTGTCAAAAACAATGTGGGTATCAAGCCCAACGTGAGAAAAGTGACCAACTGGGGATGTTACCTTTAGCACAGTCAACAAAACGCAGCCAAAATAACAATACCTTTGAGGACCGTTACGTTGTGAGTGAGGTCATCAGACATGAGGAAGTACTAGGTCAACAGCGGGGATAAAAGAAAGATAAATTCTTAGTTGAATAAAACATAATGCAAAAAAATGGGGTGTGGCTGTATCATGTACACGGCCGTTATAGCGTATTCATGTACAACAGTACATGAATACGCTATATGAACTAAAATTATCTCAAAATGGCAGCGCTTCCCCCTCCCCGCACGCGATTTTCCATAGTCCTTACTTAGCGTAATAAATTCTTTGATCCTTCATCTAACCAGTGGTGTGATTGAATTTTGGATGGAGATGATAGATTTGTAGCTGCAACCCAAACTATCCTCCGATTTTATTATCATTCGATTTTTTGAATTGCCTGCATAAGACGTATACGACGCACAGGGGCGCCGACTCCGTGGATGCTCGGGGGCTCGAGCACCCATGAGAAATAAACAGTGGGTGCCGAGCACACCTGAGAATAGACATCAAGAAACTGATCAGTAATCGCCTTTTTGGGATGGGCGTTTTATCATTACCCGACGATCGTTAGGCTGAATGGTTTAGACCGTCGCGGTTGAGACGCAGTGGTCGCGAGTTCGATTCCCGCACCAACACAAATGTTTGTTGATGAAACAGATATTTGTGTTGGGTCTGGGTGTTTGTGGTACCTTCGTTGTTACTGGTTTCCGTAGGAGAACCTTAGTTTGGGACCAGGACAATGTATGTGATGTTGTCTCAATTTATTATTTTCGAGTTATTAAATGCGTATAAGCACCCATGAGGTTTTTTAAAAGCCGGCGCCCCTGACGACGTACGTACGTCACGTCAAAAGTACAAACACAACGAAATCACTTTAACTCAATCTCATTACTACCCCCGCTATTTTACACCTAAAGGTCCTAAAACAATATCCAAAATGACAAGATTAATCTCAGCCCACACCATAACGTTTATGGGATACCTCCCCCGTAATCTTGTAGCATTTGTAAACGTAAATCCGACGTCAACTTGACAAGTGATTGCCGCCATTTTGTAACTGCGTCGCTGTTTTTGGGGGAAAGATAAAAAGTGAGGTTATGGTGTGTGTTTTTTTGGTTAGAAGGGTCCTATTGTAAATGTCGTGTGTGGATGTGATTTTTGAGGGGTTCGTAGTTGTCTTAGCGTGTTGAGTGTAAGTAGTGATTAAAATAAGCCAATGAAACTTTTAACACGTTTGTTATCCTATTAGAAATTTGAAAGTTCGTGAGGATAGATGTATAGACACAGGTACCTATAGATGCAGTGTAGACCCTGGATTGATTCCTATTATGCTTTCAATCGAGGTATTGTAACTCGTGATGCGAAGCTGTGAACATAGGTTCATAAATAAATAAATATTTCTGGACAATTTACACAGCGTCATCCAGTCCCAAATTAAGCGTAAAGCTTGTACTGTGGATACTACATCAAGTAGGCCGTATGCTTGTTTTCCACCCGACGTGGAATAAAAAAAATGTGACTGATTCAGTCACATTTTTTTTCTCGCTAGCCATTCGACCTCCGGGCCTCGTCACAACAAACAATAGGATATTGGACAGTATTATAGTAGCTTATACCCAGGGCTTTACCTCCCATCAACAGAGATGCAAAAGTGTCGTCTCGACGTAGGTAGAATTTCTAAAATTTCACAAACGTAAGCTCATGATACCGAAAGTCTAGTTAAATTATTAAGTCCGTATTTCCGAACAATAGGGTATTTGAAAAACATTTTTTTCGGTTTGATATGTAGCGACGTCTTCATAATATAACCACAAGTGAAAGAATTACTTCGATAGCACAAAAATTTCTCGAGATATGTTAATTTGAAAATCACAATTTTTAGACTGTCCCGAAAACGCTCCATACAAAAGAGTTTGTGACGTCACAGGTTTGTATTTTGTATGCATCAAATCAGAAATTTGTACGACAGCTATGTCAAATATAACGTTTATGTGATTAGTATAATAATGAAAGTTGTAGTATTTTTTATTGCTTCTCCAATGGAAATATTATTTTTTAATAATTTCATACTTTTAAAATGGACTTTCCCGCCAAACTTTGATCGACCCTCAAATAATAATAAACACGGGAATTAACGCGATCATGCATGTAAGGTAGTTTTAGATACCTTTATTATTGCCTGTTTATTATAATTTCAATCATGCAACGCGAAAGTTTAAAAGTTATGACCCTCAAATAAGTCTGACGGAAGATATCTGGGGGCACGGCAGTGCCCCCACCAAGTCGAGCAAAAAGCGGCACGGCCGTACCATCCTTTTCTCGAAGCACTTCAGGCCTTTTTCGACCCCCTATAACTTTGTTGTGGATAAAACTAGGAGCCTGAATTTTTAGTAACCAAGCAGGTATTGTTAGACCTTCTGATTCGGAGGGGTATAAACACGGTATATTTAAAATTTCATTCAATTCGAACCAGTAGTTTTAGAATTATAACTAGTCAAAGTTCCTTAATTTTGTCACTCACTCACTGACTCACCGATCATCAAAATTCTAAGGCACTTCTAGCAGACATAGAATCTTCAAATTTAGAATACTATTTGTGTTTACTGTATAAATCAAGGAAAAATTAAAATATTTTGCAATTTCCGTCCAGTTTTCTAGATACGCTAACTGCATAAATAACTTTGTAATCCCATACAAATATATGGGATTACAAAGTTACATTTGCGGTAAAAGAATCAGTATACCTGTATTATCATTTTTTTAACGGAGATAGTTTATTTACGGTCTGGAGAGTGACATATGCTGCTTTTTATCCTGGAAAAACATCTTATTTCCATGGGATAAAAAATAAACTTTGTAATCATTTGTCCTTCTATAACGTCGAAAGGAACCTAAGTACCGACATGATTTTTTTAACGGAGATAGTTTATTTACGGTCTGGAGAGTGACATAAGCTACTTTTTATCCCGGAAAAACATCTTATTTCCCTGGGATTAAAAATAAAATTTATAACAATTTGTCCTTCTATCACGTCGGAAGGAACCTAAGTACCGACATGATTTTTTTAACGGGGATAGTCTACGGTCTGGAGAGTGACTTATGTTACTTTTTATCTCGGAAAAACATCTTATTTCCATGGGATAAAAAATAAACTTTGTAATCATTTGTCCTTCTATCACGTCGAAAGGAACCTAAGTACCGACATGATTTTTTAACGGGGATAGTTTACGGACTGGAGAGTGACATAAGCTATTTTTTATCCCGGAAAAACATCTTATTTCCCTGGGATAAAAAATAAACTTTGTAATCATTTGTCCTTCTATCACGTCGAAAGGACTATATATATATATATATATATATATATATATATACATATATATATACATATACATACATATATATATATATATTCGTCCGCAGACCTTGATGATTAAAATGAGTACATATTGTTACTACGTTTTATCCCACGAAGTAAAAAAATTGCAACAAGAAAAAAATATACACAAATGTATGGCACCGCCCCTGGAACACGCGGGCGAAACCGCGAGTAACAGCTAGTAAAATAATATACCCATGAGCAGGTCTCGGCAGGCATTAGAACTATTGCTAAGTGTGTTAGAAAATAAATGGACTATGGACATGAGATCAGTCCATTACGTAATCCACCCAAATCTCATGTTTTGGGTGGATTACGTAATGGACTGATTATCGATCGTTATGTGCAGCAGGCGGTGGCTCGCCACTTACTAGATGGGCCCCCGAATTGCCAGGAAATCGGCAGAGGGCAACACCGGTGTGAGTAACTCAGGGGTGTTCAATAGGTGTGCTGCGCTTTCTCCGAAGTTACTCGCGGCATTATGCCCTTTATCACTTCCACCCCTGGAGTATATAGCTCTAACGACTCCTCTCTGGACGGCCAATGAAGGCAAGCCAGAGCTGAGAGTCTTGCGGGGGCCTTCTTGTGTTTCCACTCCGACCAACGAAGACATGCCGGGGACGAAGGCCCTCTGGAGATTCGATACCCGTGGTGTTGTTACTCCCCAACAACTCGCCATAAGCTGCCTTGCGGGCTTGTAATATTGTATAGATATATTTACCATACACAAAAATATTATAATATATCTATAGATATACAGCGAGCGATGGAGAGGGATATGCTCGGGATTTCTCCGAAGGATCGAATCCGGAACGAAGAAATTCGACGAAGAACCAAAGTTGTTGACATAGCTTAAGTGGTAATGTAGAGTTTGCAAGCTGAAGTGGTAATGGGCCGGTCACATCTGCCGAGTAAGTGATGGCAGATGGCGGAGGAAGACATTAGGAACCCGCGCGTAGGATAACGAAGCGTTGGCCCTCCTTCTAGATGGTCCGATGTCCTTAAGAAAACGGCTGGAAGCTGCTGAATGCGGAAGGCGGTAGATCGTATTTGGTGGAGAGAATTGGGGAAGGCTTATATCCAGCATTGGGTAGATACAGGCTGATGATGATGATGATAGATATACAAATACTAGTTAATAGTTTTTATTAATTATATACAATAGAGTAAATACTTCCTAGTATTTACTGTCCAAACTTGTCGAAAATTGTAACATCAAAGCCTCCGAGAAAAATCCCTAGAGACAGGAAGTGGGCTTTGAGAAAAACTATGGCTGAAGCTCAAGAACTAGTACCGGATAGGAAAAAAGGAGGACTACTTATCTACAAAAAGCAATGAGATGCCATCAAAAACATAACTTGTAAAAAAAAACCAAGTCTCGAAACTCAGTTCTTCTACCGTAAAAAGTTGTGAGATCCATGTAATACCAAGTCGGTTAATTCATTCAGTTCCTACTTAAGGGACCTTCCCTCTTAACTTATTACGTAATTAGCTAACCAAACAACATCTTATACTGACCATATCAATATTAAAAATCTTTTATGTTTTAAATAAACAGATCGACTTGGCCATCGCATGAAAACACAATGTATCTCATAAGTGATACATATTATATTAAATTAGATTGTTTAGTGTATGTTGATATGTAGCTGCAACACAATTTTGTTTTCATTCGTTTTTTTTTTAATTGCCTCATTATGGAGGCAATTTTAAAGAAGTATTAAAGTCAAAAAATTTAGGGGTGTAAGTGGTTCATCAACACCTTTGAACCATAGCCAACTTCACCTGCATGCGGTGCTGACTGACAAACGAAGCTCTGGCGTAAAGAGAGGTAGGGAGCGTAATTGTAAGCTACCCGACTGGGGAATGTACCTCCACCTCACAAAATACCGCAGCCAAATAACAATTCCCTTGAGGGTTGTTGTGTTCCTGCGAGTGAGTGAGGTTACCAGAAAGGAAGGAGATGCTGCGTTGGCAGCGGAGGTGGCGGCGCGCGAGCGATATTTTATGTTGCGAGCGTTAATATGGCTACGGCAACCGCTTCACATCAGGCGGGCCGTATGCTTGTCTACCACCCAAAATATATTTATAAAAAAAAAGGAAAATAAGTGAATCTTACTTGTGTCTCAGTGAGCATCAAACTTGTAGCCACTTCGAATCTTTTCGGCCTGGAAAGATACTTGTTCATCCTAAACTGCTTCTCCAGCTCCAAGAGTTGCTGAGACGTGAAGGCGGTGCGAGGACGACGGGTCTTCCCTAGGAGCGCGTGAGGAGCTCCTGAGAACAAAAATATTATTTATTTAATTATTTTTTTATTATTGTTTACAAATAATGATGATGATGATTTTATAAATAAACGATGCAAAGGCCAATTTGCTAAACTTTCTCTAAAACTGCGTATTTAGCGTTTTTGAACCATATTTTTCGTGATTAGTAACTCCGTCCCTGTATTTGCGGTTGTGTGTGTGGTATTTACGTGTGTTTGTTTTGGCGTGCATTCAAACTTCTAATGCTTAGTTCTGCTTACTATCAAACCGAAACAAATGTTAGTCAAATAGCCTATTAGGCTATTTGACTAACATTTTCATATGTAGGGACGTCTCCATAATATAACCATAGGAAAGAATTACTTCGATAGCACAAAAATCTCTCGAGATATGATAATTTGAAAATCACAATTTTTAAACTGTCTCGAAAACGCTCCATATAAAAGATTACCGAATTATGACGTCACAGGTTTGTATTTTGTATGCATCAAATCAGAAATTTGTACGATAGCACACGATAGCTATGTTAAATATTACGTTTATGTGATTAGTATTATAATAAAAGTTATTTTTTATAGCTTCTCCAATGGGAATATATTTTTTTAATAATTTCATACTTTTAAAATGGAATTTCCCGCCAAACTTTGATCGACGCAAAAAAAAAAGTCTGACAAGATATTGGAATAAAAGTTTGCAGATCTTTATAGTTTCGTGTATTTTACGATATTGTTAAATAATTTATACAATTTTTAAAGATTGGAAAATAGCCTATTAAATTGAATGTCTGTTTGTTTGTTTGTTTGTTTGTTTGTAATATCTTTATTGTACTAAATAAAACAATAATATTATAAAAGTTTACATAGAATAAAAGTACAAAGGCGGACTTATCCCTCTAAGGGATCTCTTCCAGTCAACCTTTAAATATTTGAGAGGATTCAGTAAATATGTATATCCCGAGGGTGGAATGAGACTACGAACGAAGAACAAGTTAAATTAACCTATTAGGTACACTAAGTGATATTTGAATTCAATATAGTTGATACTAGCAGTTCAAGGTTTTATCATAGGATCTTTTTAAAGCCGATTTGAAAGAATCCACAGAAGAGGACATTTTTACATCACATGGTAAGGAGTTCCAAAGCTTAGCCGCAAGGATAGAAAAGGATTTGCCGTAAATATGATTATTGTAGAATGGTATGTCCAAGAAGAGTCGTCCACATGAACGCAAGCGGTTATCCACGTCTCGAAAATGAAATCTCTCTCTCAAGTAACCAGGTGCAGAGGGATTGAAAAGTACATTATACAAAAATGAAGCTATGTGGAAATTTCTTCGAATTCTGATTGGATACCATCCAAGTTGCTCACGGAACATGGAGATGTGGTCGAATTTTTTCAATCCAAATGCATACCGTATGCATTGATTTTGTATCCGGTCCAATTTATCCAGTAACTCTTCAGTACAGTCCAAGAAAGCAACATCGCCGTAATCAATCAAAGGAAGTAAAAGAGAGCGAGCAAGCATCGCCTTAGTAGTAACCGGGAGGAAATTTTGCAACCGCTTTAATGAATGCAGAGACGCAAACACTTTCCGACTTACCTCATTAATCTGAGGAGCCCAGGACAACGTTTGATCCATAACTATTCCCAGGTTAGTTACCGTAGAGGAGAATGGTATAACAGTATTATTGAGAACCACCCTGGGAACAACCATGGACCCCAACTTGGCGATAAAATGTGGACTCCCAATAACGATACATTGTGATTTGGAGGCGTTAATTTGGAGACCAAAACGCTTAGACCATTCACCAATAGTTGCCAAGTCAGTATTTATGACCCTTATTGCATCAGAAATATCAGAAAGTGAGGTAGCTGTATAGATTTGGACATCGTCTGCGTATAAATGAAAGGAAGATAGGAGAGAAGATGTAATACCGTTAATAAATATTGAAAAAAGAAGCGGGGATAGAACACCTCCCTGTGGAACACCAGCACTCAACTCACACCAGTCCGATCTGCACTCATCAATCTTTACCATGTGTTTTGAACGAGCATTTACTCAGCGTTAAGAGGTCGTATCTGAAATTGTCGGCTTGTAAATATTAACACGTTCGAATGTGACCAAAAACTGTCACTAATCACTCCGTTTTTTTTTATTATAGAGGGCACGACTATCATCATCATCAGGTCATTTTAGTCTTCACTACAGGAGCACGACCCTCTCTCGTCCGACACAGACAGAAGGAGGATTTGGCCTACACTTCCCACGCTGACCAGACGGGTTGGGGAGGCCTGATCGATGTTTTATAATGTATTTCCCTTAGTCGCCTTGTACGATATCCACGGGAAGAGACGGAGTGATTATAATCTATTGTATCCTGTGTAGCCAGGATTAACAGCGGCGACCGTCAAAACAGGCAATGAACAGTGAAGTCCATTGCAGTCCCGGGGGTAAAACTACGGCTGCCTTGGAACTCACAACGAATTTAATCGGAAGCAATTAGTTGGAATAGGAAGCTTTTGGAATTTGACTTCCCTTCTTAAGGCAAGACTAGTATGAGTTACAAGAAATTGATCGTTTAATAGTATAGGATTATTACTGCCCAACTCCTTTAACAGGTTGAAGTGTTAGTGGGCCGGCCACATCGGCCGAGTCAGCGATGACAGATGGGGAAGGAAAGGCCTAGAGTTGAGATCTCGTATGGGGCGACGAAGCGACCTCAAGGGAACGGCCGGCAGCGGCTGGATGCGGAAAGCGGAGGATCGCATATGGTGGAAGGCACTAGGGAAGGCCTATGTCCAGCAGTGGATAGATGCAGGCTGATGAGGATGACGATGATGATTGGCTCTTTTAACAATAAATAAATAAAATATAATTAAATCATAATGTTTTGAAGTACTTGTACTGTTCCACGTAATTACATTTATTTTTACGTTTCTTCGTATTAGGTTTCACCGCTAAGGCATTATCAAGGTAAGATGGTGTTTGTGTTCATAACACAAACACGTGGAACAGTACAAGTGTCAACTATATAAATAAATGTTCCTGCACAAATTACACACGGCCATCTATTCTCAAACTAAGCAAACCTAATACTATGGGTACTAGATAACTGATATTATACTTAAACACAATTTATTTTGTAAATACATAACATATAATACAAAACACCCAGACCAGGACAAAAAGACATGGTCATGCACACAAATATTTGTCTTGTGCGGGGATCGAACACCCAAACTCGGAGTCAAAGTGGACATTGCTAACCATTCGACCACCGATCTCGTCAACAATAATTCAATGACAACTTCAATTCAATACAAATGGCGCCTCTAATTAGCAACATAAACCTACAAAATATTCAACACAATCGAACATAGATAACGATTTCACGAAAGAATAATACCAAAAATAGATGTCAAATCAACAACACAATCAGAACATTACAATAATCAAATTTATCAATGGTGCCGCGTGCTCGCCTAGGCCAATAAAGATGATAATTGTCAATTAGAGTAGGCGACATTTGGCAATGTTTGCACAACGATAAAGTCGCGGTAAGCCCGCGGCGCATCTGTCGCTTTTAGCGTTATGGCGGGGGACGTGAGAGGAAGATTATTTTGAAAGGCGCGATTTTTCATATGGGATTGTATTTGAATGAATGCAATTCATTCATTCAACGATTAAAAAGTATTTACTAAATTATCGAATATCCTGTTTTATCTTCCTAAATAAAAAGTTTGACGATCCCGGTGGTCGAATGGCTAGCAATGGCTAATTTGACTCCGAGGTCGCGGGTTCGATCCCCGCACAAGACAAACATTAGTGTACATGGACATGTCTGTTTGTCTTGGTGTTTTCTCTGTATTATAAGTATGTATTTACAAAAAAAATGTATTTAAGTAAGTACATTTATTAGTTGTCTAGTACCCATAGTACAAGCTTTGCGCTTAATTTGGGACTAGATGGCGCTGTGTAATTTGTCCAGAAAATATTTATATTTTATTTATTTGAAAACAATAAATTGCGTTTGGACAGAGGGTGATGTAACCACAACCCTGTGGTACACTATACCCTTTCAAAAGCAAATCGAATTGCTAGAAATGTAGGTACAATAATTAGGTGATGTAAAGAATTCGACCCTTATACATTTCGACTTAAATGAGACATGCAAAAACTTTAATAATTATTAAATTAAAACAATTGCTATACGTCAAAAAAAAAATACTAAATATTAAATTCATAAAGTCAAGTTCTTAAAATGACATTAAAATACATTCAATACAAACAATAATAGATTAAGCATTAAATTATAATATTTACGTCAGTTATATAATCATTAACAGAATAGTAACATTTGTCAATCAAAAATAATTTCAATTTATTTCTGAACACTTGTGTGGGTAATATTTTTAAGTTGTCTGGTAATTTATTATATAATACAGGTCCCATTCCAATTACACTTTTACGTAACAAAGCAGTATTGTGACCACCAACTCTAAATTTATTTATATATTGAGATCGTAATTCAACTGTTCTACTTCTAGATTGTGATATTTTAATAAACAGATGCTGATTAGTTTTTATAAAGGTGCACATTTCAAGAATGTACAGAGATGGTAATGTTAATAATTTGAACAACTTAAACACTGGCTCGCAGCTATCTGTAGTTTTTAACCCACACATAGATCATAAACATCTCTTTTGAGCTTTGAAAATACTTTCTCTTTCACTTGAGTTACCCCAAAAAATTACGCCATATTTCAATATCGGTGTTACCATACCATGATAAGCAACTAGTAATGTTTTTGGTTTTACTTTTGCGATAGGTTATATAAGGCATAGGCGGCTGAGTTTAAACGTTTGCAGATATGCTCTGTTTGGAATTTCCAAGTGAATTGACTGTCGATAAACAATCCAAGAAATTTTGTCACGTGAACTTCCTCAATAGTTCGTCCGTTATTAATTACCTTTATAGTAGGAGTACACATTTTTTGACGGATGCATAATATAAGTTTTTTGCAAATTAATTTTTAAATTATTTATGTCAAGCCAGTACAATATATTAGTCAGTGTTTCATTAATGTCATTTTCGTAGTCAACTGATTTGTCACATTTTACTATCGCCGTGCTGTCATCGGCAAATAGAACCATTTGTTGCTGAATGTTCCTAGGTAAATCATTTATATATATGAGGAACAACAATGGTCCTAGAACACTACCTTGAGGCACCCCATATCTTATTTCTTTAGAACTCGACAAGTATCTTAGTTCATATTTGGTTTTTAAGCAAACTCGTGAAATTTCAACATATTGCGTACGTCCTTTTAGATAAGATTCTAGAAGATTTAACACGTTTCCTCTCAAGCCATATGCGTCAAGTTTCATTATAAGCCTTTTATGGTCCACATAGTCAAATGCTTTTGTCATGTCAGTAAAAATTGTCAAATCCTTCTGTCCACATTCGTCAATATATTGTATAATAAGTCAAAAATAGCCATGTCACTTGTTTTATTTTTCCTAAATCCCATTTGTTCGTCGCATAGAATATTAAATTTACATGGATACATAAATTGCATCATAAATATATCTTTCAAATATTTTTGAGAATACTGAACTTAACGCTATTGTACTACTTTTTCTCAATTTGGTCGACTTGTAAACGTTAATACGTTCAAATGTGACTTATTAACTCGCACTGTGCACTGTGATCGCCAAGTTTCGAATCATTCGATTCTAGTCCCATCTATATTATAAAGCGAAGGTCATGATTGTTTGTCATTCATATTCTCCCTACAATAAAATGAAAAGAATCGATTATCATTACAACCATAAAATAAAACGATATCGTTTTAAAAGTGCCCACGAGAAGTCACGTACGGTCAACAAGAACATCTCCATTTATTGATTTTTGATTTCGGTGCTTAAGCACGCCCGTATTGTTTGATTTGTCAACGGTACACTCTTTTAATGTATTTTTAAATATTTTTCGAATGTTTAAAAAAGCTGTTTGTTTGTTGCTTCCTTTGCATCGTGTTGGTTGGAGAAGGTATAAAATCTTATGCTTTTGACATAGAGTTAAAACGCTACGTAATATAGACGCTGCTTTCTTAGTATAACCACAGTATAAGTAATAGTACTACGTACAGTATGGCCACTCCCTGCCGCTCTCTCGTGTCGACCTCACCTTCACTCTGAGACAAATCTGGAACAGTTTGTATGGCGCCGCACACACACACACGCTCATTTACGCTCTGCACACACATAATTGTTTATGTAGTAATAATCGACGCGACATTTGTATGGAGTGGCCGGGGTGTGGTATAACAAAAGAAAATGAGAGTACCAGACGTAGTATACAAAAAAGGTGCGTTGCAGCCAGGGGCGGACTAAACACTAAGCAACCTGGACACGTGCCTAGAGCCCGTAATTTTTGGGGCCCGAAAGTGAGGTTTTTAATTTCTATTTTGAAAGTGAAAACTTCTTTAGTAGGCCCGGAAATACAATTTTGCCTAGGGCTCGCTTCAGACTTAGTCCGCCACCGGTTGAAGCCCGCCTGATGTTTAGCTTCCTTAGAAGATTATGGCGTAACTTACACTTTTTCATGTGTAAATGCTATGGAAAATATAACTTTCTCTATAGTTAATATGTCTACGGGTTTCAAGTTTAGTCGTATGAGCTCCTTCTTTAATTGTACCGGAAGTCCCCTATGTCTGAAATGGGAGGGTCCTGAAATATCTGCGGGGTTATTTATACCGTTTGCCAATACTTTGTAATGCTACCGAGGGGCTTTATTTTAAATTTTAATTCCTGTTCAGAATCGGTTTTTATAATTATAGCATGCGTTTTGGGAAGTAAGTGGTTAATCATCATTATTGGCCCAAAACATCACCTGCACGTACACTTTGCTGACTGATAGACGAGACTTTGGCGAAGGGGCTCAGCGTTTTTTTAAGCTGCTCGCTGTAGTCTATCTCCTCCACATTACAGAATACCATAGCTAAATAACAAGTCCTTTGAGGCCACTTTTGTCAATACGGGACTTATCGCGATAGATTTTTATATTTCATATGAAACAAAAGTCTTATGCTGTAAGTCCCGTATTTGTATATACTGCGGTATTCTGTGAGGTGGAGGTAATTCTCCAGTCGCGCAGCTTACCAATACGCTGTACCCTACTTCTCTTCCGCCAGAGCTTCTTTCGCTATTCGTCAGGTTGCACCACGTGCAGGTGAGATTGGCTTTGTTACAGGTTACAGTTTGGTATTGCCGCTACAAATCTATCATATCCATCCAAAATTCAATCACACCACTGGACAGATGACGGATCAAAGAATTTATTACGCTAAGTATGGATTATGGAACATCGTGTGCGGGTAGGGGGAAGCGCTACCATTTTGAGATAATTTCAGTGCATATAACGTATTCATGTACAACACACGACCGTGTCCATGACACAGCCAAACCATATTTTTTATACACACAAGGGTTTGCCCTTTTGCGAAAGAGCATATTCTGTATGGGCCCAGAAGTATACAATAAATTACCGTCATCAATTGTCGAAAGTGTTAGTCTATCTGGTTTTAAACATAAATTGTATAATCTGCTGGCAGAAAACGCATACTATACTATTAATGACTACTTGAATGACAAACTGTAATACTAAATTTAATAGTTTATTGACATGCTTGATATTATATTCGAATACGTATGTAACAACATTTTATAATTTGCACGCCGAAAGGCAGAATGTGGCAGTTCAATGTTATTATTAATATTATAATCCAACTGTATATTACCCATATTCGCGAAATAAATGATTTGATTTGATTTGGTTCTTTTCTTTTACTACAGAATCCTATATACAAATATTTTACGATCTCACATATTGAAGAAATAGAGCTACATTCGAGGCAGACAGCCAAGATTTATTATACTCGCTCGCGGAATACAAGCTAGCGATTACTGGATTTAATCTGCCCAGCCACAGATTCTTTATGGCCGTATTGATTTATTGTCTATGCTCATATGTATTACTCTATGACTACTGTTCTGTAGCATAGCGAAAACTTCTAAGTAAGAGATAGAACATATAGTTAGAGTACGAATATTATGTACATTTGGGTGAAAGTAGTTTATAACACATTTAGAGCCAAAGCCAACTTCACCTACCCAAGAGGCGAGCAAACGAGCATGTGTTTCACCTGGTGGAAAGCAATCACCACCGCCCATGGAGATCAGCAATACGAAGGGGTCAATATTTTCTAAATGGTACTGAAAATCGCATCAAAATCCAATAGGTACTTGTTGGTAGTTTTTTTTTAAATTGATAATAATTACAATCTACAGCAAGGCTTCCCGAAAGGTGGGTGGATCCGTCCATACATTAACAAAACATTCGTTGAAAAAAAATGACTAGTTAGGCCCTATATAATAATTACAGCTATTATATAATAATGCACCATCTACCTAATTTTATCATTGTTTCTCTTCTAAGGGTTGTCTGGAAGAGATTGCGTTTAGCGATAAGACCGCCTTTTGTACTTTTAATTTTTGCAAGTTTCTTGTAATGTATCTTGTTTTATTCACTAAATATAATAAAGAACCTATAAATGTCCTATAACGATGCACATCATCAATACTCCCTTTCCCCTCTTGATGTGTATCGATCAAAATATCCGGATAAACACTTGGTTTCAAATTCTCATAATTATATTTATTTGTTCTGTCTAATCCTTTTGTCAATATGTCTGCATAATTTGAATTAGTTGGACAGTAGAATATCTCAATTTTATTTTCTTGAATTTTTTTTTAATAAAGTGAAATCTAACGTCTATATGTTTACTTCTTCTATTATATTGGTGCAATAAAGTGTATTCTATTCTACAGCTGCTAGGTTTCCGCTAGGAAAAGTAAATCAATTAGGGTTACGTGGCAAAAATATCTGGGACTCTCGGGGGCCTTACCACAAGCTCTAAACGCAGGAATGGAACTATGATGGTTGCGTATTTATCAATGAATTTCATTCATAAATTCGCAACCATGATGGTTCGATTCCTGCGTTTAGAGCTTGTGGTAAGGCCCCAGCCCCCTTACCACCATCTCTTATTGCGACTCAATAACTGAATAGATTGCTAATTCATACCAATGAATAAGCGACTCTATTTCAAATGGAATAGAGTCGCTTATTAATTGGTATGAATAAGCAATCTATCCAATTATTGAATCGCAATAAGAGATGGTGGTAAGGGGGCTGATCTACAGACCCCGGCGTCTGTACCTTTTATTAACAATCTTCTACTTTTATCTTACAATTTTCTAACAATTTATTAATTGCACGTCGCTATTATGCTAATAATCATATTGTTGTCTAATAGTTAGTAGGAGTTTACAGATAAACAGACATACAGACGCACAAAGCAACCTTATTTTTCACTATGCCTCTACATAGTGTAGACAAAGACCGCTTTACGAGTGTGAAACGATAATATACAATATATATTTACGTCTGTCGGTGACAAATTAGATTACTTGATTGCCGTCTTGTGCTCCGCCGAGCGCACTAACGTCATTGTATTGTTTGGGCTAGCTAGACACGAGCCCGGGGCTCGCTCATGTAGGGCACAGATATGCTATAGTTAAACCATATTTAACCGACTGTAGAAGTACGGAGGGTAATGTTTTTCGAGAGCATGTATATTCATACCAGGGTTCGAAAAAATCGGATTTTTATAATAAATATCAAAAATCCGATTTTTTTATATATGTACATATATCCGATATATATCGGATATATATCCAGGCTATGAAAAAGAAGCGAATTTTATTCTGTAAGGGGATTAAACATTTAAAAATGTAAAAGGAATTTATAAAATAATATGTGTCAAATGGCCTCTTTTTTACCACTTTTAATGAACACTTAAAAAAACAAGTACCTATTAATATAATAATCAAAATTTTTTTATTACCTCGTAAAATGAACTTTATATGATATGAAGTTAAGGTTTGAATTTCAATAAAAAGCTAGCCTGTACTGGTAAGTTAAAGGGGATTTGCCCAACTTTAAATGAGGTTGCCATTTTGGAAAACTATCCAAAGTATTCTGAATTGTAGTTTTTCGGTACGTGTTGCCAGGGTAAACATCCAAAATTTTTAGTTCAGAAGGCAGGAAAAAATTAATTGATATATATCATTATATATATCCGCTGATATAATATATATCGGCGAACGCTGATTCATACTATACACGTCGCCGAGTGAACGTGTTCATTAGAGTAGTTATAGTATATTATACTATATGCATGTTAGTTTTAAGGTACTCTGTACTGGACCTATGTATATTATTAATAGGCATGTGCACCATTTTTTTTTCAATTTGTTATTTAAAGTCACAATAATATAACTATAGGTGAATGAAGAAGTTTTTATGCTATCGAAGTAATTTTTATGACAACTTGAAGATGACAATTTTGCAAAAAGCCAGCACGTTATGAAATCAAATCAAATCAAAGTATCTTTATTCCTTGGACTTTATAAAGCACTTAGAAACGTCATACAAATTAAATATAAGAACATGTATCTAAATCATTACTACTCTAAATCCGTAGAGCTTAGACGTCAAACATTGCTATTTTATAAGCATTAAATCATATGAATATGAATTGGCCGTGTGGTTTCCGGCAGACTAGAATAGAATCACTCCGTTTCTTCCCGTGGATGTCGTACAAAGCGACTAAGGGAAATACATTACCAAATATCGATCAGGCCTCCCCAACTCGTTTGGCCAGCGTGGAGAGTGTAGGCCAAATCCTCCTTCCGTCTAAGACGGACGAGAGAGGGTCGTGCTCCTGTAGTGGAGACTAAAATGGACCTGATGATGATGATGAAATCATATGAATGAATTTGTACGACAGTCATGTTAAATATTGCGTTTATGTAGCTCGTGCCGTAACAAAAGTTATAATAGGTTTTGTTGTTTCTACAATGGTAAAACTATAACTTTAAAAAAAGACATAAGTTCAAAAATGATACTTAAATCATTAATTCAATAAAGCAACCTGTCGTTAAACTCGTGAGGTCATTTAGACCCCACACGGCCCTCCACGCCAATTTAAACACAAAAACAAACAAATTAACTGAACAATACAATACTACCCTAATTTTAATCCACCCTTACTATTTAACTAATTGTCCCAATAAATAATAAATAAAAGTCACCCTTATTTTATACGAAATTTGTTCTTATTTTTATAGCATTAAGACACAAACATAGTCATTTCATTTTGTATTTTATTGGCTGAGTTTAGGGGTAACATATGATCCGTATGTTTAGTTAACGGTCATTCGGTATGGGTTTAGCGAAGTGTTAAATTGATGGTTTAAGCCAAACTTAACCTGATTTTGTAACAATATTTTTTGTGTAGACGAGGTTGGCTTTGGTTCTAAAAGTCATTGTGAGCTACTTACACCTCAAAGTTTTTTACTTCAATCTATTTATTGCTTCGTGCTTTGTACAAATTTTTATTTAGTTTAACTACGGTAATCAAATCTTGAAATTAAATTTGATCCACGTCATTAGGCATATTCGTTTGATTCTCGTGATAATGTATGATTACTTAAATGCCGTAATTTTTATCAAATATGGCGGCCGCCGCAAAATGGCGATTTGTTTCCACATTAACTCCTATGACATGGAATCAAATGTAAGGGGTTGACGTGGGAAATATAGTAAACTTATTAGGTCTTTTGTTATTAATAATTAGATAAACTTAAAAAAAAAAAAATGGTTTTTGTATATTCTTGATTATTTTTAATGTACATAAATAAAAATGAATGTTGCTAAGTGCAAAATTCGAGAACGGCTCGAACAATTCTGCTATTGTTGTTTTCATATTTTCGTTAAGGTATAAAGAAGGTGGAGAGAAAAGATTTAAAAATAGAGAGGAAACTTAATATTTTTACCTACGAAGCTTAATATTTAACTTAAACCAAAGACTTACTGACTGACTTAAAATATTCATTGGGAATCAGGATGTCCCTACCGCATAAGCTGAAGCCTCACAATAGCTAAGACCTAGGATTTGTGCGCGGGTGGCGCGAAACGTTCAACAACTATTCCGTGCCGATCTTAACAAAGAAATTAAGTATTGTGTAAAATACGCCCAAGCCTAGCAAAAAGTTGTACTAAAATAATCGTGTAGTGTCTTAGAAGCTGGAAGTGTAATAATTTTACAAATAATATCATCCAATTTATTAATAATACGAAATTAAAATTCAAACGGACAAAAATTTTACGGTACCCGACCACTCAAGTCGATCGCGCGGTGAATCAGCTGCGCGCCTGCCAAGCCAAACGATTTTCAACCGTGTGCAGAGCGCATAAGATATAACCCTACAGTGAGGCTGCCTCCGCCTGCCGAAAGCTTCGAAACCATGTCAACCCACAACATCTGCAAAGCCGGCTGCGACGACAATACCAACAATGAAGAATACCTGGAATGTACAATATGTCGAGATAAGTACCACTATCGATGTTTAAACATGTCCACAACATACTACACAACAAACATACAAATCTTAACTCTCGCTTGGCGCTGCCAAAGATGCGATATTATCACCAGACGGACACGGAACGACAACACACCCATCAGAAACTACGAGCGCTCCATACTTGACGACACCACTATGTCGGTAGACGAACAACATATCAACAACAACACAAAAAATATAGACGATACTTTCTTATCCCCTGAGCTACAAAAGACTAACCTACAAGACCCACAGCAACATCACGCTACTCCTCAGAACTACCAATCCAACAATATCTTAGAAAATATAGGCAACATGTTAGACTCTAAACTGGGGAAAAATAAGGATTCAATTTTGTCAGAAATAAGAAATGTAGTGAAGAATGAAATAAACTCAGCCGTGTTAGAGTTGAAACAGGAAATACTCCAAATAACTGATAACCTACAATATGAACAATCCAAACAAAAACGTAACATCATTAGCATCAATGAAAAAATTGACAAGCTAGAATTAGAAAATACAAAATTAAAACAGGAAATTCAAAAGTTACAAGAAATGTCCTCGCCAGAACGAAATGATATTAAACAAAATCAGAATGTTTTCGTATTATACGGTCTCAACGAATATCAAGGGGAAAAACAATATGACATAGAAAAAAGAATTATACACGCTTTCAAAGACATACTACAAATAGATATAACGGGATACATAGAGGACATATATCGTATAGGAAAAATAGGACCACGACGACCATTACGTATAGAATTAATTAGCAAAAGAATGACCAACTACATTATAAGGAACTCAAAATATTTTAAAAACACTGGACTATATGTATCAAAACTTCTTGATAAAAAATCACTTGAGGAGAGAAGAAGCCAAAAACGAACAACCCTATTTGGAAGAAAACCATCGACATATATTACACAAATGGACTCACCTGGAAAGACACACGAAACCACCAACACAGAAGTAATAGAATCACCAAAACGAAAACATATACAAACAGATAAGCAACAGCTCATACATGAAAAACATGAAGCGAATACATCACACAGAAATACAGACCATGCCGCGGGACAACGTATAACCGATAGCAACCCGAAACACCCTTCGATTTCTGGCTGTTCCTTTCGACACTAAGAACCACTTTAGCGTATTGTTTCAAAATATGCAAAGCTTGAACAACAAACTTACAATATTTGAATCTTTCTTAGACCAAAATCGGCATTGCTACCACGCCTACTGCATATCCGAAACATGGTTGTCACAGAATAAATTAGAACTTATTAACTTGAATGGTCATCACATTGCTACATCATACTGTCGGAAACAATACGCTGGAGGCGGGGTGTGCATAGTGATACGCGACGATATAAAATACGTCGAGAGAAGGGACATTATGGATATGTCCTTGGAATTTCTTGTAGAATTATGTGCTATCGAAATATTTGATAAAAACTTGTTACTAATTACTTTGTATTGGAACGATAGGCGGATTGAAGCTTTCTTAGAGCAATTACATTTGATTTTAAAGTATCTTAATAAAAAATACACATCTAGGAAAATTGTAATAGGTGGCGATTTTAATATTGACGTAATTAAACAAAGTCCGGAAACAAAAAACCTACTTCGATTAATGGCCGAAAATAATTTTAAACTCCAAATAAAAGATTCTACCCGAGATACCCCTACTTCATCTACCTGTATAGATCTTATTTTCACAAATTTCACGGAAAATACTTTGATAACATCTGTAGTAGATAATGGCTTCTCAGATCATAAAAGCGTAATTATCAGATTAGACGAATTTGTAAAAAATCCCCCAAAGTTCTGGATTAGGGAAAAACGAATATTTAATACAAAAAACATTAATAAATTTAAGTCTGAATTGAATGAAATAAATTGGAACCATATAATAATACCCGACAAATCTGTAAATGAGAACTATACTAATTTCCATAATACTTTACAATTAATTTTAAATAAAACTATACCTAAGAAAACTATCAAAATAAAAAACAAAAACAATAAAAAATGGCTTACAAAAGGCATCCGAATGTCATGTAAAAATAAAAGACTGTTAAAAATATTGGTTAATAGCTCTAGGGACCCAACTTTAAAAAAATATTACAAAAAATACGAGAAAATACTCAAAAAGGCTATAATAAAATCTAAAAGATTACAATATATAAAAAGTGTTAAGAATTCAAGTAATGTAGTCAAAACTATGTGGGAAATTATTAAACAGCGTACGAATAAAATCACAAAAAAGCTTAATCTAAATATTGAATTGAATGTCCACAATAAACTAACGTCGAATCCGAAGATAGTCGCAAATACTTTCAATGAGTATTTTGCATCGGTGGGGAAACAAACCGGTTCTACGCCTCGGAACGGCCGGCCGGTGTTAAACTCACCTGATAACACGATGTACCTGCGCCCGGTCGAACTGCGCGAAGTAAACAATATTTTACGTAATCTCAAAAGTAAACATAGTTATGGAATTGACGAGTTACCCCCTGTTATTATCAAACAATGTGCAGATGAATTAACATTACCCTTTTATTTATTAATTAACCAATCTTTTGACGAAGGCACCTGTCCGGATATGATAAAAGACTCCATTATAAAACCAGTTTTCAAAAAGAGATCTAGAACTGACACGAGCAACTATCGGCCAATTGCATTGTTACCGACACCCTCAAAAGTCTTTGAGAAAGCAATTTGTAATCAAATCACTTCCTTCTGCGAAACCTTTGACATTTTCGATGATTCACAGAACGGGTTCCGTAAAAATCGTTCTACCACACTAGCGACGTACAAATACATACAGGAAATTTTAAAAATTATAAATGATAAAAAATATGCAATTGGAATCTTGCTAGACATGACAAAAGCTTATGACAAAGTGCAATATAATATTTTGTTAAATAAATTATACGGAGTGGGAATAAGGGGCTTAGCTTACGATTGGCTTAAATCATATCTACAAGACCGAAGACAATACGTAGAAATAGAAAGCTATGACCATAAGACCGGGAAAATAATGACAGTAAGATCAGAGTTACAAACTTTAAATTCCTCTATTCCTCAGGGTAGCGTAATTGGGTGTTTGATGTTTTTACTTTACATAAACGACCTCCCAAAGAACATAAACCAAACAAGTGTTCTCTTTGCAGACGACATTTCGATACTGACACCTTATTCAATGACCGATAATTTTGACGAAAAACTTACAAACATCTTGGACACAATAGTAGCCTGGTTAGAAGACCACAATTTAGAAATTAACTTTTTAAAAACAAAAATTATGCAATACAGACCTTATCAAAAGCAGGCTCTTAATGTCGATTTCAAGTATAACGGGATCAAACTCGAGTGTGTAGAAAATTTTACTCTACTTGGACTAACACTCGATAGTAATATCAATTGGAAGGTTCATGTCGATAACATAGCAATGAAACTGTCTAAATTTATTTATGCACTTAGGGAACTCAAAAAATCCACTGATAAAAAAACCTCAATCACAGCCTACTTCGCTTATGCCTATGCGTGGCTTAATTACGGAGTCATTCTTTGGGGTAATAGTACAGACACAAACACATTATTTACTTTACAGAAAAAATGTATTAGAATAATAGAAAATATTGAAGCCAGAGAAAGCTGCAAACCATATTTCAAAATATTAAAAATATTAACTTTACCTAGCATGTACATTTTGGAAGCCTGTAAATTCGTAAAAAAGTATCCTCATTTTTACACAAAAATAGGAGATTTACCCCGACGCTATCCTACTCGATACAAAGACAAATTAATACCAACAACTTCGAAACTCAAACTAGTCTGTTCAGGTCCACTGTCTATGTCTATAAAAATTTATAATGCGTTGCCGGACGAGTTCAAAACAGAAGACAACCAGAAGCAATTCATAAATAAACTGAAACAGTTTTTAACACAGAAAAGCTATTATTCCTTAGACGAATTTCTAAACGATAAAGACAAAAAATTATGTAAATAAATAAACATTAGTACTACTATTAAACATGACCAAATAATTTTGTTTGACATACGAATATTTAAATATATTTTTATATACTAATGAAATATTATTATTATTGACATATCATTGAAATTAAATTAACATACTTTATGACTAAAATAATATGATTATTATAAATTATAGACATTTATATAATACCTACATAAATAGACAAAATATTAATATTAACAATGAATAGACAATGATTGACATCAAAACTTATTTTAATTTTGTTCTAAATGTATTTTTTTTTTTCTCAAACACATTTTTTACATATACATAAGATTAATTGTCATATTTTTTTTTAATAAAAAGTAATAATCAGAGAAACGCCTAAATCCATCTGCCGTACCTCAAAAACCGCTAACACATCTTTGTAATGCCCAACAGGGTTCATATGTATGTAATAATCTGTATACTGTATTAACATCCTTATAACTATGTACTACATATGAAATGCAATAAAGATATTGAGTATTGAGTATTTTTCTCTAGCTGAATCCGTTTCACATCGAATATTATTATTTTCATTCCAAACGTTAGGTTTATGGGGAATACCTCTTTCTACCCGTGCGAATACTGCGAATCCATAGTTCGTATATGTCGTATGTTTGTATGTCACCTCAGTTGTAAACATATTTTTTTTTTATTAAATTGAGCTTAGGTTCTGTGCGAAATATGTGGTGATATTCAATAAATACCACTTATGGCAAATGTAATAGCTGTAAAGGGATAATCTTTATTACCCGTCCTCACCCGGTGCCCTAGGGGACAGGACCATTCAAGCCATGACACCCCTCAGTTAAGGACACGATGAAAGTATGTAGAAACTACTTTTTCTAGTTTTTAGGATTCATCAAAAAAAAAAAATAAACACAAAAATGAAAAAAAAAAAACTTTTTAGCTAATTGACGAGCTCGGTGGTCGAATGGTTAGCAATGGCCACTTTGACTCCGAGGTCGCGGGTTCGATTCCCGCACAAGACAAACATTTGTGTGCATGAACATCTCTGTTTGTTTTAGACTGAGCGTTTTTCTATGTATTATAAGTATGTATTTACAAAAAAAAATTACCAGTTGTCTAGTACTCATAACACAAGCTTTGCGCTTAATTTGGGACAAGATGGCGCTGTGTAATTTGTCTGACAATATTTATTTATTATTTATTATTATGGTTGAATTTCGACCACTGCGCGACCACAAGTTAGATTTAAAACTATAATTTCTTGTAGTTCGTAGGTACAAAATGGCGTTTTAATGCGCATGCCGGTATAAACCACGCCTACTCCACACCTACACGCGTGGGTATGTATTTACTTTACATTATGTAGAATGATGTAGGTTGTATGATGAATTGGCAACAGTACTTTCTGGCCAGGCTGACGCAAGTCTGGGGCTAAGCTGGAGCCGATCCGCATCGGATTTTTTGATACTTCATCTTAGGTTGATAGTACTTAAGTGTTGAGCTAAACAAACTATCTGTATATGTATAAATATGTGTATTATATTGAATAGGTATATATATGTAGGTATATGGCACATATGTATGTATTTGTGTATATATGTATGTAGTATATGTATGTTTATAATTATTTAGACATGGTGCATAATTTCAACTGCCTCGCTAATCTTTCAGTTTCCTATGAGTATTCTATGGTTGACTGGAAGAGATCCCTGATGGGATAAGTCCGCCATTGTACAAAAATGTTATAAACACTGTATGTATTAATGTTATGTTTTTGTACAATAAAGTTTTTACAAACAAACAAACAAACTTATTACTTGTGTTTGCTTAGCAAATTTTTTTTTTCTTACTATGTCGTCGGGTGGCAGACAATACGGCCCGCCTGATGTGAAGCAGTTACCTAAGTTATGTTTTAGAAGTCCTAAAACATAACAATAGCGGACTTTTCAAATGCTCTTATACCGTAGAATAGAGCAGGAGGGACCCACCACACATTCCCACCTGTGTCTCCTGTGTAGCCAGGATTAACAGCGGCGACCAAATTGACCAAAAAAGAAATGAAGTCTACTGCAGTGCCGGGAGTAACACTACGGTTGCTTAAGAACTCGCAACGAATTTAATTAGAAGAAATTAGTAGGAGTAGGAAGCTTATGGAATTTGACTTCCACTCTTGGATTACCAAGAGGGGAAGTCAAATTCCAAAAGGCCATGAACAATGAAGTCAACTGTAGGCCACTGTGGTAAGACTACGGCTGCTTTGGAACGCACAACGAATTTAGTAGCAATATAGGAAGCTTTTGGGATTTGACTTCCCCTCTTGGCAATGTGAGAAACAGCAATATGTTGCCATATTGCTGTCTCTCACATTGCCAAGTCACATAAGGCATTAAAAGCCCAAGGAGATGGCTAGTCAAGTGCAACTGTCACCACCGATTTTAAGTACCTAGTTATATAAACTCTATTGAGACCCTAATACTGTACTCAAAGCATAGACAGAGAAAACTATAGACAAATAGACAGTTTCCAACGCATTCATACAAATAAAAGAGCAACTTGGTATAAGGATAGAGCTTAAACTATTACGAAAGGGACTTGTCCTTTAAATCAGTAATAAATTCAAAGAATCGCCACAAAATCCATTTAACGGCCTAATAAAATGTCCCATATTGTCCCACTTCAGTCCCAACAGTGGCCATTGATTGTGTGACCGTATAAATACATAGATCCTTAACTGGAAAATCCACTGAAAACTGCCCGTTTTCTCGCTAGGGTTTTGTGAATAGTGATGCGACATGTCCATGTCGATATAAGTTTTATTGTATCTTCTGTACTAACAGTAGGTATATTGTAATTTCTGTACTAATAGTACGCACATACTGTAATTATATCGCGTTCAAAGACTATTTCTTTTAATGTCTGTAGAGTCGGCTGGAACCTCATGTTTGTCCACTCTTGTTGTAACTAAAGTATTAAAGTTATGTGTAACACAAAAATATATACCTATATAAGTACCTTATGCCGAGGAGATAAAAAAATAATTAAAAGAGCGTGATTGTTAAATTATAACTATAAAAAAAATATATGTACAACAATGTCTAAGTGCCCAAAAAGCCCCCAAGGCAAATAAAAATAATCTTAAATTGGTACTACTACGAATCTTGAATCAGGCGTTTGTCATAATTAAGACTTACTTCATCATCAGGTTCATTTTAGTCTCCACTACAGGAGCACGACCCTCTCTCGTCCGTCCTAGACAGAAGGAGGATTTGGCCTACACTCCCCACGCTGGCCAAACGGGTTGAGGCCTGATCGATATTTGATAATGTATTTCCCTTAGTCGCCTTGTACGACATCCACGGGAAGAAACGGAGTGATTCTATTCTAGTCTGCCGGCAACCACACGGCCAAGACTTACTTAATAAAATTAAATTCTTAACGAAAATACTCATATACCTAGAATGATATCATTTTAGTAAATCTTGTTAAAATTTTAAATTAATTCCGCAAATATTTATTTATCTTTAATTTTTCTTAGCTAAATATACAATTGTAACTGTAACAAATAAAATGAGCAATTGAGGTTGAAATTGATAATTTAGTTTTGTTATATTATCACAATGTGTTAGTGGTTGATCATAATTTTATATCAACAGAAAGTAAAATTAGTGTTATTTAATTCATTCAATTAGTAATTATTTTGTTTGTGCTTTGGCCTGTGGTTTTAAATAATAGGCAATTTTGATTAATCATATATGGACAATCTATTATTGCCGGTCTAACTGTTTGTTAAGTATGTTTATTAATAAATCGGTCTGATGAATCTGGAGATACTGTAGCAATAAAAGTCTGCGTTTTTTACGAATTTTAGAACGTATAAATCGTTTTTATTAATCCTAAGACCAACTCTGCCAGAGTTGGTCTTAGGATTAATAAAACCGATAGGCAAAACTGTATACTTTAATTTTTTATCGATACATCCAAGATGAATTTATCGACACGTTCTCTACACTCTACACGTGGATCTAATTTGTTAAGGGCAGCCCCTTTGTTTGTGCGAACAAATTGCTGCCTGATAATTGGCTTAGCGTTCCCTCGACACTGTGGGGTCTCACTGTTAGCGTGTTACAGTTGTGAGGACATCGCGGTAGGCACTTGCAGTCTAGTAGAATTCTTTACGATAAAAAAAGAAATTTGACGTTGAACCAAATAATATGTAGATATGCTATAGTCAATACCCGAAATCTGGGTGCTCCTAGGTATGACTAATTAAATTTAAGATACCTCATCAAACTTGCCGGGACCCACGGCTGATCGTGACCTCAGAAGCACGGAGGAGCTCTAAATAAATAAATCCATCCATGGACAGGATACGGTCGAAGTTGCTTAACTTGCGTGTTCGATTAGACTGACACGGGTAATACCGCCATCGTGATCTACGCTTCTAAAATATGTTTTATTAATTTTGCACCCGCTGAAAGTCGCACCACGCACTTACCGAGCTCGAAATTTAATTAACAGTTTATTATTAATTAAATTTTCTTGAAAACGTTTAGATTTACTTGTTAATTACGTCATTTAGCCTTAATGAGGACCATTTTAAATACACGGGGCTGTTTAAATTACTTTCAAAAAGGTTTTCAGTCGCAGGTTTTTTTTTATATAACTAAGTGGCAATTGGGCTACCTAATTACCACTGAGTTATATAAAAAAAAATTGATAAAGAGTACTTGTACAGTACATAGGACTTTATAAAAACTATTTTTTGAAAAATTGAAAAATTCACCTGCCCCCCCTAGGTGGGATTTGAACCCACGACCTCTCGATGATCGGTCGAGTGCTCTTCCAACTGCGCTACCAGGAAGGTTTGTGTTGCTGACCATGTTTTGCATCTTATATTTCTACTGTGTGAGTCACAGTGTGATGTCATCAACCTATTAAGTAATTACACTACTAAAGTAGGCATAGCGGTCCATCGTTGCAGATGAAATTCAGCTATTTTTTGATAACACCAAACTAATTAAATTATTATTATTTAAATAGTTGTCTTGGCCAACTTGCCATATAAATATTTTTTGAAAAATGGAAAAATTCACCTGCCCCCCCTAGGTGGGATTTGAACCCACGACCTCTCGATGACCGGTCGAGTGCTCTTCCAACTGAGCTACCAGGAAGGTTTGTGTTGCTGACGAACTAGGTATTTAAATAATAAAAATCATCATCATCAGGTCATTTTAGTATCCACTACAGGAGCACGACCCTCTCTCGTCCGTCCAAGACAGAAGGAGGATTTGGCTTACACTCCCCACGCTGGCCAGACGTTGGGGAGGCCTGATCGATGTTTTATAATGTATTTCCCAGTCGCCTTGTACGACATCCACGGGAAGAGACGGAGTGATTCTATTCTAGTCTGCCGGAAACCACACGGCAAAATAATAAAAATATAATTCATTAATAGCTATAACAAAACTCAATAAAATTAAAAACATAATCGAGTGGAATCGAACGCACACCCCAGCGATAAAAGCCGTCACTAAACATCCCTAACAGGTGCCATAGGGTGCCATATGGGGTCGTAATAAAATTATTGGCACTTATGGTGACATGAGGGGGTCGCGTACAGATTTTTAGGGTGTTTTTGTAATGCCAGTGATAATTTTTTGTGATATAGAGGTAAGTGAACTTTTGTACAATTTGAATTTATTGTACAAGTTTTTTTTTATACTACTTTACGTCGGGTGGCAGACAAGCATACGGCTCGCGTGATGTGAAGAGGTTGCCGAAGCCATATTAACGCTGGCAACATAAAATAACGCTCACGCGCCGCCACCCCCATTGCCAACGCAGCATCTCCTTCCTTTCTGGTGACCTCACTCACTAACAGGAACACAACAACCCTCAAGGAAATTGTTATTTGGCTGCGGTATTCTGTGAGGTGGAGTACATTCGCCAGTCGGGTAGCTTACAATTACGCTTCCTACGTTTCTTTTCGCCAGAGCTTCGTTTGTTAGTCAGCAGGGTGCACCGCGTGCAGGTGAAGTTGGCTTTGGTTCAAAGATGTTAATGAACCACTTACACTCCAAAACGTTTGTTGCAGATTCAAGGAGTGTGAGCGATATTTGAGTCATAAGTATGGTTTAACCCTTCGAGTGCCACGGTCCCATGGTGGGTACAGGGTACATATTATTGAAATCGATGTGTTAGGTAACAAACTTATTGTTTTAGGTCCCCAATAGTGTTAGATATTTAATATCGGTACACGGCAGTTGAGCTTCGATTGACTAGTTATCTCTTTAGGCTGTTAATGCTTTATTTGCCATATTGCTGTCTCTCACATTGCCAGGAGGGGAAGTCAAATTCCAAAAGGGTATTACTCCTACTAATTTCCTCTGATTAAATTCGTTGTGAGTTTGGAAGGCAGCCGTAGTTTTACCCCCGGGACTGCAATGGACTTCACTGTTCATTGCCTTTTTTGGTGGTCGCCGCTGTTAATCCTGGCTACACAGGAGACAGTGGTTAGAATGTGTGGTGGGCCCAAGTCCCGATAAATAAAAAACTACTTCAAGTTTTGCCTCCATGCTTTACGTAAAATACATGGCAATTATAACATATGACTGTAAAATGTGAAAAACAGTATTCATTCATTCACTCACTCATTCATTCACACATTCGTTCACTCATTCATTCATTCATCACTCATTCATTCATAAATTGAATCAAATTTATATAATTAATTACATATAATTGAAATGATGAAAACCATAAATATATCCCCAATAGTAATAAAGGTTGCTCCACACCCGAGCTAATTTCACTAATTTTATTCACGCATAGTTGCGCGCCCCTCCCTCGTCCGTTTTATCCGGGCACATTTAATCTTTATCCGGTGGGGATAATCGCATCCGCGCACATGTCGCCTCGTAGTTAACTCATAGTTAAATATTTTAACTGATTGACGAAGGGCGTGAAGACAAGTGTCAAATTGGACTATTTTTACCCGATTGGCGAAGGACGGGTTATGTTTTTCGAGTGTATGTATGTGGATTTCTCTACAGCCTAAACCGTAATGGTGACTGCTTTCCATCAGGTGACCCACATGCTCGTTTGGTGTAAACGAGCATGTGGGTCACCTGATGGAAAGCAGTCACCATTACTCTTATATAAAAAAAGAATGTGTAACTTTTTTTTTTTTTATACTACGTCGTGTGGCAGACAAGCATACGGCCCGCCTGATGTGAAGCGGTTACCGTAGCCATATTAACGCCTGCAACATAAAATATTGCTCGCGCGCCGCCACCCCCGCTGCCAACGCAGCATCTCCTTCCTTTCTTTCTGGTGACCTCACTCACTCGCAGGAACACAACAACCCTCAAGGGAATTTTTATTTGGCTGCGGTATTCTGTGAGGTGGAGGTACATTCCCCAGTCGGATAGCTTACAATTACGCTCTCTATCTCTCTTTTAAATCATCGCTATTCGGCTATATTGATAAAATGAATCATGGACTACGGATGTTAAAAACAAAATTCAAACAACTCATCCAATTTCCCATACATCAGCGATAAGATAGTGTCCAATCAATCATACATTGGGAACAAAATGTCTGCCATCAGATGAGCTATCGCGTATAATGCGGGCATTATCACAATAACATCTTATTATTGTGAAATCATTTATCTAACTGTACCAGAAATCCACGTGACATTATTGATACTACTAGTGGTTTAAAAAAATATTAGAATTCTGCACTCTTTCTCTATATAAACTATTAGCGGCTGTGACTTCGTACGCGTGGAGTTAGTTATTTGCACATAATTTTCAATTATATTCGTAAAGCTAAATCCCTTTTTATAATAGTAAGTAATTGTTTTCAATAATTCTTATACTTAAATGCCATTTAAAATCCTTCATCCATAATTACTTTAACTTCATCACATTGGACTTTCATGCAAACTACCATCCCCCGTTTTAATCCCAAAATGGGGTTGATTTCTAAAGATACATTATTAGTACACCTCCACATCATTTATAGTATACATTTTAAATTTCAAGTCTCTTACTTCAAAAACATAGGACTTTCATACAAACTTCCAACCCCCGTTTTACCCTCTTAGGGGTGGAGTTTCGTAAAATCCGCGGATGCGGATGTCTACATCCTATAAGGAACCTACCTGCCAAATTTGAAGTTTGTAGGTGTAATACTTTCTGAGAGTTCGTGATTAATCAGTGAGTGGTATTTCGCTTATAAATACTCATATAGATAAGTGTGTGAAATTTCAAACTCCACCGTCCGCGCAATTTTCGTGAAAAGGGGTACAAAGTTTTCGCTTTACGTATTAACGTATAGATAATACATACTTATTTGTAATCCGTGGTGCACGGCAGTTGAGCTTCACTCGACTGGCCATATAGCTTGCTCTCATATTGCTAAGAACAGAAGTCAAATTCCAAAAGTTAAACTAATTTCTTCTGAATAAATTCGTTGTGAGTCCCAGTACTGCAGTTCACTTTACTATTATTTTCCTTTTTTGGTGGTCGCCGCTGTTAATCCATGGCTACACAGGAGACAGTGGTGCGAATGTGTGGTGGGCCCCTATCAGTACTTGATTTTTGCACCACCAAAAAAGGCAATGAACAATGAAGTCCATTGCAGTCCCGGGAGTAAAACTACGGCTGCCTAGGAATTTGACTTCTCTTAGTAATGCGAGAGACTACTATATGACAAATAAGGCATTAAAGAAATGGCTAGTCAAGTGAAGCTCAACTGCCGTGTATCACGGATTATTATCTAACACTATTGGGGACCTAAAACAATGAGTTTGTTACTTAACACATTGATTCCAATAATATGAATTGCAAACTTGAAGGTTACAATAAATATATAAAAATGTATAAATATTTATTAATATAATACAAACGCAAACGTTTGTATGTGTCTGGTTCCATGAACATATTTCCATAATGCGTCATCATACTGCGAATACCAGGGAAAATAAAGTACTTAAGTCGTATTTTTTACTAAAATGAATTCCCTTTTCGTCTGTGAAGATCCTCTACGCAGTGTCGCATAATAACCCCGAAATATTTAAATAAAACTACTGAGATGCTTAATAAAATGTACAAAAAAAATCCAAAAACCTTAAATCTAAATTAAAAAAGCACTATGTAACGGCTCACCGGCCTTGGATAAACCCCATGTGGTTTGTAAGGTACTAAGGTGTGGTGTATTATCATTGTATTGTAGTATTAAGAATTTTGGAAATAAACGATAATTATTATTTCATTTATCTTTATTTTATTATTGTTTAAATTTACTTTCATTATTTTAATTGTATTAAAATTATGAATTTTAGTTTAATTATAAATTTTGTAATGTACCACATAAATGTTTTGGTAGATACTGTAAATTTATGTGTGAGTTTAATAAATAAATAAAGTAAATAATAAACATATATATATATATATATAAGATATAGACAACGAGAAATATAACTAATTTATACATTCTAGAACATTGTCAAGTAGTCTATTAACACGACCATAAAGATAAATGTTAAAACGTAACGTAAGTAAAGCTATTTTTTTCGGTAAATTTCTTCGACTTTACACCTATATTCCACTAAAATCGTAAAAACTGCTCAATTTACTTACAAAAGGGGTGACATGTGTTGTGGGCAAACACGCGGGCAAACAAGTGACACAAAGCCGACACCACGTGATAGAGAGGGTGCGTGTTCACTGATTCACAAACATGATGCCATAGATGTAAGAATAAATCCTGCCGAATCTTTACTGGCCTCCGCTTCGCAAACCAATTTCTACATGCGAAGCCGCGGCGGTTCAATAGTATATACAAAACTTAATAAATAAATGTTCCTGGACAAATTACACACTGCCATCTAGTCCCAAACTAAGCAAAGCTTGTACTATGGGTACTAGATAACTGATATTATACTTAAATACAGTTTTTTTTGTAAATATATACATGTAATACATAGAACACACCCAGACCAAGACAAACATACATGTTCATGCACAGAAATGTTTGTCTTGTGCGGAGATCGGACCCGCGACCTCGGAATCAAAGTGGCCATTGTGAACCATTTGACAAAGAGCTCGTCAAATATATATTTAGAATATTAATCAGCCTTCTTTAGGAGGGCCCCAAGTATATAGTGGTGTGATCGTCGGTTCATGGTCCCGGAAGGAGAAAAAGCTATAAAACAAGTTAAGTTAATTAAAAAAATCAAAAACCCGACTGCACCTACAACAGATTTATTAATCACGCGTAACAATAATATAATTCCATACAAGCAAAGCCGCAGGCAAAAACTATTATATCAAATATATATTTGAAATCAGGTCATCGAGACCTTTATTTTGATACCCATATCGATATATTTAGAAGAAAAAAAAATACTGCAACGACAATTTTGCGGCTCACAGCCGCCATATTGATTTTTTTTATATTTGATGTAGCATATGTCACTCCCACAGCAAATACGAATCTAACGACACCTCTCAAGCTAAAATCCATCCAGCCGTTCAGGCTGCAGAGCGTGCCAAACAATTATACATACATACTCGCGAAAAACATAACCCTCCTTCTGTCGCAGTCGGGTAAATACCTTCAAAACATTTGAATCGGTCATTTCAAAAACCTCATAAGTCTCCTTTTTTTCCAAAATGCTTTTTTTTGCTGATAATGGTTGCTTAAAGTGAGATGCGTATTCTGGGTAAAAATCACGATGATTTAAACTTATGATTTAAGAGTGCACATCAATAAAAAAAATAAACCAAGTTCAGGATAGCATTCTGGAAGAGTATAAGCCATTTTATAACTACATTATAAACTAGGCCGCAATAAAAGCGGGTCGGTAACAAAAACATCAATTTTTGAAATCGTCTTTATTTTTTATTTATGGTTTTTATACAATCACCAAAAAGAAATAAAAAGATTTTGCTTCTGCCTATATTTGTAAGGAAGTAAACTTTAATTCAGTATTTATTTCATAAAGCTAGCTAAAATATTTTGGAAGTTATTGATGTTTTTGTTACCGACCCGCTTTCATTGCGGCCCAGTGTATTTAGCTGGCCAACTGCAAATGTTGAAGATAATCCAGATGAGAATGATGAAGAATATGACTATTGTACCTTAAAGATATAACAACATGACAAATTAATATATGTAAAATGTTAATACGTTTATTTTTAAGTGTAGTTTTCAATAATAAGCAATAAAAAATATGATTACTTCGATTGTTTTGGTTAAATTATATACCACTAACCTTATTTCTCGCTAGAACAACATAAGTCAAGAACAGTGGTTTAGGTTTTTTTTCATTATTTTTATTAATAAACTGTGACGGTAATTCGCAATGTACATTTTTTACTACTCAAGTACTAAATTAGGCATAAAAAAGTCCTGTATAACTCATTTATTTCTTAAAGAGTTTTTATTGTTTCCTGAGAAATTCTAATTGAGTGACTTATGAGATTTTTGAAATGTCCGATGCATTTAATGTAAAACCACTCAAAAGCCAAAATATATGTTTTCCCGCAGCTTCGCTCGCGTTTACGGTGAAAAGTGTTTAACAAAGCATTACTCAAGAAAATGTGAGGAAAACATCTGCCGCGCTAACAAAATAAGATAGGATAAACTTACCGCCTAACTCTGGTATCCTGTGGTAAAACATGCCAGTCCTGGCCAGCCACTCCAGCTGCATATGATGCAGCACCCTGTCCCCGGGGTGATGGAACGCGGACGGCATCGGAGCCCCGGGGGGCAGAGCACCCGGTTGCGACAACTGCGGGTAGTTGAACAGAGCTGCTGATTGCGCTGCAACTAGAGCTGGGTTTTGAGGTAGCAGACCTGGTTTCGGGATGATTCCTGGGGAAGAAATTAAGTATTATTAATCACAAGCTTCTTCCCGTGGCTTCGTCCAGCGTGGACACAATACCTGGGTGAATAGGGTCCTATGTAGTCGTCCATAGAACGAATCATTGTCCAGGGGCAAGTGGAGGGCAAGCTGTCCAGAGGTTGATCATCCACGCACTAGACAGACTTAATTAAATTATGACAAAAAGGTGAATTTTTCCATTTTTCAAAACATATTTACTATAGTCCATTGTTCCCAAGACCGCAATAAGTGGAGGCGCATTGCGAGGGCTGCGTCATCCAGACTCATCGTCATGAAACCACGACCACACTGTCAAGAGTGACCGACTGAGGAGGAGGATGTCGTTGTCGTCGTTAACCCACTGCTGGGATATGGGTCTCCCTTCAACCGAAGGGGTTTAGAGCATACTCCACCACGCTGCTCAACTGCGGGTTGGCGGAGGCCAGTGTTTTCGAGCCGCCTAAAGGCCAATGATTTAACGACTGTGATTTCAATGACAACAGCCGGGATCGGCGGTTTAACGTGCCCTCCGAAGCACGGAGGAGCTCGAGTTAAATTATATGATAGGCTGCAATCGCCGTTGCTTAACTTGCGTGCTCGATTTGATTGATACGGGCAACGACGCCATTCAGCTCCTCTATAACGAAGTAATATTCCATAATAAAGTGATAACTTCTTTATCGGCGTTGTGCACTTTTTGAGATGGGTAAAAAATGTTAAACTCTCGTCAGGACACGTGACCTGATCGACAATTCGTAAGACGGAGGGAGCGTAGTGGCGTAAGAGGGGCAGTGATATCCCCCTCTATTTCTATCGCCCGGCGAAAATGTATGCCTGCTCCTGCTGTTTATTTTTAATGTAAAATTGTCATGTATGTGTACGATAGTGCAATAAATGAATATTGTATTTTACCACATAAATGATAGTACTTTTATACTGATAATTAAAGCAATTCGTGCGAAATTATTCCCTAACCATTCCAAAATATTCAAAAATGCACAACGTTAATGTTAAAGTTTTCACTTCTGCCACTCCTGGAGTGCAACTCGTTTTTTTTACACAACGTCGGGTGGAAGACAAGCATACGGCTCGCCTGATGTGAAGCGGTTACCGTAGTCATTAACGCTCGTATTTCGCTTACCAGCCCTGCTTCCAATGCAGCAATTCTTTCCTTTTTTCTGACATTACTCATTCGCTGGAACAAAACTTTGACTCTAACAACAAAAATACCCATACCTGGTCTGTAGCTCTCATACTCTTCATTCCCCCCCTCAACACCAGGCGAAATAGGAGGACTGTAACTTCCCGATCGATTCCCATCCTCAGATATTGGACTACCACTTCTTGGGCTGCTCTGCCCAGACCTTGGACTCTCAGTCTCTCTCTGATCAAATCCCTCACCTTCCTGTCTACTCTGGTATTTATTTATAGTGTTCTGTTCAATTTGGGTATCATAATTCTCACTCTGGTACCTAGTTATATAGTTTTTATTCTGAATTAAAGCGAGATATTTATTCTGTGGGATTCTTTCTTGACTTTCTGGCTCTATATGACGTGATAGCAGAGCGTCTATGCAGAAGGATTTCTTGCTTTGGTTTAAGATTGTTTTTTCGTCTAGCTGTTTGTAGTACTTCATGTTTTTTGAGCTGTTCGATCTGCTTCGGTCTGGGTTTGAGTCTTGGTCTATTTCCAAAGGTCTGTCCTGGTCGTTGGAGTCTCTGCGGTACATTGTGTGTGTGAGGATCTGCGAGGACATGACTGGTTACATGGTATGCCTGTGGAAAGAAACGGAGTGTTAGCACATAGATGTTTTTTATACTACGTCGGGTGGCAGACAAACATACGGCCACCTGATGTGAAGCGGTTACCGTAGCCATATTAACGCTCGCAACATGAAATATCGCTCACGCGCTGCCAACCCCGCCAACGCAGCAACTGCTTCCTTTCTGGTCACTCACTCGCAGTAACATAACAACGTTCCAGGGAATTGTAATTTGGCCGCGGTATTTTGTGAGGTGGAGGTACTTCCCCAGTCGGGCAGCTTAAAAATACTCTATGCCTTACCTCTCTTTTCACCAGAGCCTCTTCTGTCAATCAGCAGGGTGCACCGCTTGCAGGTGAAGTTGGCTTTGGTTCAAAGATGTTGATAAACCCCTTACAAAATTCGTTCCTGGTGACCTCACTCACTCGCAGAAATGCAACAAACCACAAGGGAACTGTAATTTGTCTGCGCTATTTTGTGACTTTTTTTTTTATATATTAGCTCAGCATATCGGCTCCACTTCGCCTGCTGGTAAGCGAAAAGAGGATCCCCAATCGCATCGGCAACGGACAAGAGACCTTGATGTCTTGTCAGTTGACGCTGCCATGCTGGCCTACAAGATGCTTCTTCACGCTTCTGTTGAAGAATCCCATATCGTATGAATGAGGAAATACGTATGCCGGCAACGCGTTCCACTTTTTAATGGTGCGACATAGATAGGAGTTGCCAAACTTTTTAGTACGCGAAGGAATGATCCCAACGGTAAACTTATGATATCGCGAGCTTGCACGTGATGTTCTGTGACGGAAAGGGGAGGAAGGGATAAGGGAAAACAGTTCTTCAGAGCACTCACCATGATATAGGCGGTAAAATACGCTTAGTGAGCCAATATCCCTGCGGAGCTGAAGAGGTTCAAGATTCTTGGTGACCTCTTCGTCACCAATTATGCGGATCGCTCGTCGCTGCAACCTATCGAGAGCCTCGAGGAGATACTCGGCGGAACCATCCCAGAGATGCGAGCAGTATTCCATTCAGGCACGAACTTGAGTCTTATATAAGAGACAAAGTTGGTATTGAGGCTGTTGAGATGAGTGAGGCTCTCAATATAATCCCTTTGGTTAAGGTTGCAGCGAATATTCATGCCCAGCATTTTTAAGCTCTCTCGCAAATGGAGCGAAGTGCTCTGAAGACTGGGGGTAGGAAGGAACGGAGATGTTTTTGTGGTAAACGCGCACACTTGGGTTTTCTTAGCATTGAACTCGACCAGATTGCTGGAACCCCATTTACTAATGAGATCCAACACCCGATCCAGTTCAACGACAAGAGTCTCCCGTTTCTCACCGATTTCTGCCCTACCAGCACCAGGCCGACCGAAATATCGCCCATGAACCGTACTGTCGTCAGCATAGCAATGAATGTTTCCAAGAGGTAGCATGTCATTGATATGAAGCAGAAAGAGGGTGGGCGATAGAACGGAGCCCTGGGGGACGCCCGCATTCACTGGCATGAACCGCGAAGCGCAACCATCTGCAAGAACGCGGATTCTACGCTCATGCAGGAAGCTATATAGCAATCCAGTCACAAAGCTGGACAGGCAGACCGTATGTCGGAAGCTTGGAGAGAAGTGCTTTGTGCCAAACCCAATCAAACGCCTTGGCAATATCTAGGCTGATTGCCATAGATTCACCATATTTGTCGATTGCCTCACCCCAGAGGTGCGTCACATACGCTAGAAGATCACCCGTTGATCGTTTCGGCCTAAAACCATATTGACGGTCATTAATTAGGGAACGATCTTCTAGGTAGCGGATCAGTTGGTTATTGAGGATCCTCTCCATGCCTTGCACAGTACTGAGGGTACGGCTCGGGCAGTTACTTCACCAGTTGAGCAGCTTACAAATACGCGTACCCTACCTCTCTTCTGCCAGAGCCTCTTTCGCTAGTTGACAGGGTGCACCACGTGCATGCGAGGTTGGTTTTGGGTACACCTCAAAATGTTTGGTTGATCTCTGTAGTTATACGATATAAAGATTAATTTATTTCGCCCATTGGTAAAAAATATAGTTAGATATGTGCGCGTTGAAGTCTTTTATATGAAACCCAATTTGATTAGACAATAATAAATTAATTTTGTAAGTTTCTACAATCTGTGTACATAATGCCGAGCCGGGTGGTCGAATGACTACTGTGACTCCGAGGTCGCGGGTTCGATCCCCGCACATGACAAATATTTGTGTGAATGAATGAATGAAACATTTATTTGTATCTCCAACACACACATAATATTTTTTTTCCAGTCTTATAATAATCACTACATAGTATAAAACAAAGTCGCTTTCTCTGTCCCTATGTCCCTATGTATGCTTAAATCTTTGAAACTACGCAACGGATTATGATGCGGTTTTTTTTTAATAGATAGAGTGATTCAACTGGAAAGTTTATATGTATAATATATGCATAACATAGTAGAAAAACACTGATAATTTAGAGGTTTCTAATGTGATGTCGTAAATAAACACATTTTTTTGCTCTTTCATTGCAAACGCTGGCTGAACCCAACGAGATAGATCAAAATAATGTAGTACAGTATTGTTCACCTTAAAATGGTCTACAAAAAAGTTCGCGATGGTATATGTCTATCTCTTAGTGGTAACACACAATAACCGTTATTTTATCCTTTGCTTTTTACAAGAAATAATGCCTTATTTACGAAGCGATTTTAAGCAATACAGAATTAATCCTTATCCAATTAAGTACCTTAAATACATTGCGCATTTAATATAGATCAATATGGCCCTTCACAGCATGTAATTTAAATGAATAGTTTAGAAGATATTACACATTTAAAATGCAGGGACATAACGGCTGTGGCGGTACCGGCCGCGGAGCCGGCGGCGTGTGCCTATAACTGGGGAAGGACTGAATAGGACAAAGCGCAAAGACCTTCTGTAGTACATTTAGTATCAGCATTGCACCCGTGCGAAGCCGGGGCGGGTCGCTAGTTAATTATAAACTTAAAATGTGCCGCAGTAACACAAAATGGCCATAGCTCAGCTACATGTTTTGAACAAAACGTTGATAATTCTGCTACAGCCAGTGATTAGCCGCAACACTAGTAAATATGAGCGAGTAAAATTGGTGATTAATGTAGGTGAATAAGTTGCAAAGTGAGTTTGCGTGTACACATAACAAAAACATATGAAATAAATGGGTACCTATAATATAATAAATATTTCAATATTTTTACGTCCAAATAAAAAAAAAGTTATGAAATAAATATACCATGCCTATAAATGTCGGGTGTGCATGAATACTGTTTGTTTTAGTTTGGGTGTGTTCTATATATTATGTATGTATTTTAAAAAAAAAATGTATTTAAGTACAATATCAGTTATCTAGTATCCATAGTACAAGCTTTACTAAGTTTGGGACTAGATGGCCGTGTGTAAATTGTCCAGGAATATTTATTTATTTATGCGGCCGTGTGGTTTCCGGCAGACTAGAATAGAATCACTCTGTTTCTTCCCGTGGATGTCGTACAAGGCGACGAAGGGAAATACATTATCAAATATCGATCAGGCCTCCCCAACCCGTCTGGCCAGCGTGGGGAGTGTAGGCCAAATACTCCTTCCGTCTAGGACGGACGAGAGAGGGTCGTGCTCCTGTAGTGGAGACTAAAACGGACCTGATGATGATGATTTATTTATGTGCAGTCAAGATTGGTTTTGACTATAAAGAGCATGGCCAGTCACATACACCTTAAAAGAATATTATTTTTCTTTTCGATAAAAAAATTGCTGTGAGATAGCTGCTTTTCATAGCCTTAATTCAGCATTAAATATGCTTTTAGAAATGTAAATATTGAGAATCGAACAGCAAATTAACATAATACCGAACCATGGTAGCATCCGGACGTTACGTCAAATATTAAATAAAACGCACGATCGTGCGGCCGAATTGCTTCGACCAAATATTCGAATTTTTACAAATTTTTATTTAGTTTGATATCGCCACTGCGTCTGTGCCATGCTGTGAGGGGGAGCTCGATGGTGTCGTTGCGCGTGTCAGTCTAATAGAACACGCAAGTTAAGCAACGCGACCGCAGCCTGTCCATGGATGGGTTTATTTATCTTGAGCTCTCTCTGCCTAAAAAAAGACAAATCACACCACGCTATTCAGACTCGAACTAAGCAAGGCTTGTACTATGGGTATTAAATAACTGATACTATACTTAAATACATTTTTTTGCAAATCCCTATTTCTCTTGGTCACGGCATCACGCGTGAACGGCTGGACCGATGTCGCTATTTCTTTTTATGTTGTATTTGTTATAGTCAGGAGAAGGTTTTTATGAAAGAAAAATATAAAAAAGTTGCGCGGAAAATTAGAAAATTTAAGAAAACTGAACGTTGGCCGTGTGGTTTCCGGCAGACTAGAATAGAATCACTCAGTCTCTTCCCGTGGATGTCGTACAAGGCGACTAAGGGAAATACATTATAAAACATTGATCAGGCCTCACCAACCCGTCTGGCCAGCGTGTAGGCCAAATCCTCCTTCTGTCTGGGACGGACGAGAGAGGGTCGTGCTCCTGTAGTGGACACTAAAATGACCTGATGATGATGATGAAGAAAACTGAACGTCCATATTAACTTTTCTAATGTAACTTTATGACGTTTAACAGAACTGTTCAGTAATTTGACAGATTGCGCGAAACCAATTCCAATTCAATATTCATTGTTAAGAAGACATGACAACGTGTGTCGCGTCATACATAGCTAGTAATACATAGAAAACACCCAGACCAAGACAAACAGACATGTTCATGCACACAAATGTTTGTCTTGTGCGGGAATCGAACCCGGGCTCTCAGAGTCGAAGTGGCTGTTGCTGGCCATTCGACCACCAGGCTAACGATAACGTTTTGTACTCCAATCGATACGTTTCACGTGACTTCGATAGTACCCCCGTTCAATATCTACTGAGTAATAATAACTTAATTAAAGTTAAACCCTATTCCCACTAGATAAGTGAAGTGGTTATTTCACCGGTTATCAAAAAAATCAGTTATGATCGAATTATCGTTTAATAAACTGCTATCGTCGGCCGACACGTGGCTCGATAATACTTTTATGGACTTCTGAATTTATCTACAGTAGTCAATTAATTTTATTTAAGTACCTATCTACTGTTAGCGTCTGGCTGGGTGCAATGTATACTTTTTCTATATTATTATATGTGACGTTCTGTTTTTAACCGACTTCAAAAAAGGAGGAGGTTCTCAATTCGACTGATTTTTTTTTTGTATGTATGTTATTTGATATCTTCGCGAATTGTGAACCGATTTTCAAAATTCTTTTTTTATTTGAAAGGGTATGATTGCAACGTGGTCCCATATTCACCAAGTCAGGATGTGATGATGGAATCCCAGGGAAATCAAGGGAAACTCTTAAATTTTATAAGCACGTATGGTCAAATTCTTTTTTTTTTTTTGAAAGGGTATGATTGCGAGGTCGTCCCATATTCACCAAGTCAGGGTCTGGTGAGGGGATCCCAGAAAAATCGATGGAAACCCTTAAATTTGCCCTGTTGCCAGCTGAAGTCGGTTTTTATTTTTTCTTAAAAATCATTATTATTATACTTATATTGGCTTTGTCTTTGCCTAATAGTTCTTGTGTTCTCGTACATCATAAGTGATCTCAGCAATTATAATTCCTACCATTTTTACTAAGCGTTTTCTTCATATATACAGTTCACTATCTTCACATAATCTCCAGTAGTTATCACCTACTGTTAAGTCTTTTTAGGTTATCTTACCATGGGTTTTTTATATGAAAGGGGGCAAACGAGCATGTGGATCTGATGGAAAACAAAGGTTGACTGGTAGAGAATGCTCTTGGCATTAATTCCGCCTTTTGTACCCTTATTCTAGGGTCAGTAAAGTTTAAATAAATAAAAAAATAAAACCAATCACCATTGCCCATGGAGATCAGCAACACCAAGGGGTCGCCGATCCGTTGCCAGCCTATACTCCTTCCTTTCTTCCTTGTGACCTCACTCACTTGCAGTAACACAAACATACGGCCCACTTGATGTGAAGCGGTTACCGTAGCCATATTAACGCTCGCAACAGCATAATAGAGCAATAGTAGCAGTACCTAATGGCAGTAATTAAATATCGCTCATGCGCTGCCAACGCAGCAACTGCTTCCTTACTGGTCACTCTCCGATAGGAACACAACAACCCTCAAGGGAATTATTATTTTCGGGAGTCTGTGAGGTGGAGTCTTCCCCAGTCAGACAGCTTAAAAAATATGTATATATGCGTGTGTGTGTGAAATACATGGTAGTGTGTGTAATGTTTTTTTTAATTGATTTTATATTTTTTTATGCATAATTAAAAAAAAAGTATTACTATCCTGCACTCCTTTTTTATAAAAACTATAAGTGTGCGGAATTTCATACTCCTTCGTCCGCGGAATGTTTCGTAAAAAGGGTACAAAGTTTTTGCTTCACGTATTATTATAATGATGATTTACTGACGAGGTTCTGGTATAAAGAGAGGTAGGGCAGCCTCCTCACAGAATACCGCAGCCAAATAACAATTCCCTTGAAAGTAAACGAGGTCACCAGAAAGAAAGGAGTTGTTGCATTGGCAGCGGGGGTGGCTACGCGCGAGCGTTATTTCATGTTATAAGCGTTAATATGGCTACAGTAACAGTTTCACATTAGGCGGGCCGTACGCTTGTCTGCCACCCGACGTGGTATAAAATAATAATCAGCCCGCAGGGCAGCTTGTGACGAGCTGTTGGTGAGTAACAACACCACGGGTACCGAATCTTTAGAAAGTCGACCGGGACCTTCGTCTCCGACGTGTCTTCATCGGTCGGAGTATAAGTACTAAGTCCACCCAAATCGTCCTTATGTCCTATTATTATCCTTTAACACACTTTGCAATAGATACAATGCCTGCCGAGATCTGCTCATGCGTATATTATTGTTTCAATGATATATACTGGAGCAGCCCACTTACCATCATCAATAGAGTCGCTTATTCATTTGTATGAATAAGCAATCTATTCAATTATTGAATCGCAATAAAAGATGGTGGTAAGGGGGTAGGTCACGGTGGGCGTATACCATGACATTAAACTTCTCTAAGGGACCTCTACGCGTTAGGTCCATATTTCCGCGCACGCCTTTTAATCCCGTGAAATTAAGAGACATAATAATAATAACCAGATGCAGAAGGTGGTTGTCCAGGACACGGCTTTTATCATGAGCAGGGTTCTTACTCTGGAGCCCTGACCATCGGTAGTTTGGGTCTCCACTCCGATAGCGGCGGGTGTCTCATTTTTAGGGTTCCGTACCCAAAGGGTACAAAGGAACCCAATTACTAAGGCTCCGCTGTCCGTCCGTCCGTCTGTCACCAGGCTGTATCTCATGAACCGTGATAGTTAGACAGTTGAAATTTTCACAGATGATGTATTTCTGTTGCCGCTATAACAACAAATACTAAAAAAACAAAATAAAGTAAATATTTAAGGGGGCTCCCATACAACAAACATGATTTTTTTTGCTCGTTTTTGCTCGCAATTCATAACGGCAATAGGTAGGCGCTTGAAGTACTCACATAATATTTAATTATATATTCACTTTAAAAATCTCCTATACCACAGACGTAATTTTTTGGCGTTTTTATAGATAATGGTACGGAACCCTTCGTGCGCGAGTCCGACTCGCACTTGGGCGGTTTTTTAAATTTTAATTGTACTTTTTTTGTAACTACAGTTACGGAAGGTACTTAAAAATGTAATAAAATGTGAGAAAATATTAAGAAATGAATAATAATAATAATATATCATTTCAATACATTTATCACACAAAGTCACTATTTTAGCAGCCGAAAAAAGTCAAATTTGCCTACATAAGGTATTTTATTTTTAGTAAATTATTTTAGTAAACTTTCGTTACGTATTTTAGTAAACCATTCCACCACACTATAGATTACCATTGCATTTTTTGACTGCAAAAATCAAACTTTAGCTTAAGTAGATTGGCGGTAGGTAATTGTGTTTAGCTTAGACGGTAACAAACCACAGAACTTTACCGACTAAGCTGCACTTGTTTGTCACTAACTTTAACCTAAGTTATATTTTTCAAATCAAATACCGACTTATATACCTATGTCTTGTTCTCATGGTAATGGAACATCTTTCCAGACGGTCAGGGGAGAGTGACTAAAGTATTAGAGAGAGCACAAAAGATCTATGAGGGTCGACGTGTCACCTTGCTGTAGCATTGGACCCATTCTAAGATAAGAGTTATTGTTATGGAGGAGCAGAAACAGGGCCTGATTAACCCTTAGGCTAATTAGGCTGCAGCCTAGAGCGCGAGGATCGGGGGGGCGCGCTGAAATCGTGTCTTCTCATGGACTGTTCATCTAGTATCATTGCAACTACCCTACATATTTCAACTAAAACGAGACAAAACACTAAAACTAAATGCGATGTGAACTGAAAAAGCTTGGGAGCCCCTGATTTTAACAAATAAAGATAATACAAACAGACAAATGTTAAAAAGAGCGCGTAAAATAAATTCTGACTTGTCACTCGAATCAGTCGGTGGTCTCGTCCTCATAATTAGCATAGGTCAGAACTGTTGATCAGTCGCTGAGCAGAAAGTCGTGAATTTTTTTTGAAAGTTGAAAGTCAAGACTGTTGCGGTGTCGCCTCTCGCTCGTAACTCCTCAACTCTCCTCTAAATAGGCTTCGTAATCTCCCCTTTCTTAAAGCAGTTGGTTCTTTGTCGGTTGTCGGCCGTGTATTCAATTCAACCTCGCGCGTAGCGAGTGGGGGATCACTGGATTAAGGCATTAGGCCGCCACAGTGGTTGTCCACGGGTTTTGGAGCTTCCAAAGTCAGCATCGCAGCTCGGGTACTTGCCTGCTAAGCAAGAGGATGATGGTCCATCGCTTCCGTCGATCCGGTCACCCTACCGTAGGTCTGGGGTAGGCGTTCTCTGGGCGTCGGGAAGTGAGCGTGCCTTACTGCTCGGGTACCTGTCATGGATATCAGGAAGCCAGCTATTTGGCGCCCAAGTGTAAATGCAATTACACTAGGCGTACAGAGTGCGTCGGGAAGCGAGCGAGCGACTCCCTTTAGGGGAGTGCGCCTAGGTACAACTCCGGTACCCATCAAGGAGATTGGGGAGTGGTGATAGGGCCCTGATGCTAGGGAAACCGAGCGTCGGTCGCCACTAGCTACTCGACTTAGAGTGCCTAAGTAGTCTGCTTGTAGGTGAAAGGGTGTAAGATCTGTTACCAATCCGCTTGAGTGTCTGGTTGATTTACTGGGCGCAATAGTGGGGCGGGTGAAGGTCCTCTTGCCTGGTTGGTTTACTGGGCGAAAGACTCGCAATCCTGTGATTTATCCGAATGGTTGGTGCTTGAGGCATAGGGTCCGTTGTCAGTTAACTGTATCTACTTACTCATCTGACTGACTTGCAATGCCCTGTCTTAACCGCTATTCAGTGAAACTTAATTTCTGGTAAAACAATTCTTTGTAAGATATTGGGGATATTTTTTTTTATTAAGTAGCACACGAATGCTTGTGTTCAATAAAAATACTGTAAAAAAAATATTGCTTAGGTGTACTCTAATAAACTTACCTTACTCAATAAAAAATATTTTAAATTTCACAACACTTCACAAAAAAGTTTTGAATATTTGTTAAAAAAAATCACAACACCCGGAACGCGTCCAACCAAAAATTAAAAAACAAAACGAAATGTCATATTTTCCCGCGCGATCCGTTCGGAAGTACCACTCAGCAGAGTAGTTGCCAACAACTGAATTACTTATTACTGAACTCCTATCACCCATTATCGTCCCATATCTTGTACATGTGGGCGGTTCAGAACGCCCATTTTACTGTGAACTTTTGGCCGTATTCATTTTTGGGTAGACAAAGGCCTGTGTACACTGGAATATTATACACGCCCCACCCTATTGTGTTGTATCTCATTCTTTTATTTGCTTTCTCTGTCGCTCTTGGTACTTTTCGCTTGACTTGTTGTATTGTCTGGCGACCACAACGGTGTATTTCGTGTTTGTATGAGAGAGCAGTACAATTTATACTCTTGCTTATTTTGTTAGAGATTTTTATGTGGTTGGATATTAAATTAGATGTTAAATTGTTTGATTAAATCATTTTCTTTTTTGTTTTGCTGCACTGCAACTGACTAGATACTATGATCGACTGAATTATTGTCACGTCCTTAGGTAATTATTTTTTTAGCGGCGTGGTGCACTTTTTGGGATTGGTAAAAAATGTTAAACTCGCGTCAGGACACGTGGCCTGTGGAATATTGTATTTTACTACATAAATGATAGTTCTTTTATACAGATAAATAAAGCAGCTCGTGCGAAATTATTCCCTAACCATTCCAAAATATTTCAACGTTCCAAACATGCACAACGATAATGTTCATGTTTTCTCATCTGCCGGCACTCCCGGAGTGCAACCCGTTTTTTTTCACTACTTACGTCGTCAGGTGGGTATGAAACGATTACATGAAACATAAAATATCGCTCGCGTGCCGCCACACCCGCTGCCAATGCAGCATCTTTACTCATAATCTCACTCACTCGCAGGAATACAACAATCCTCAAGGCAGTTGTTTTTTGGCTGCGGTATTCTGTGAGGTAGAGGTATCTACTTCCGGTTGTGGACAGCCTACACATACGCTGTAGGTACCTCTCTTGCCAGTGTGTACCTACATACTTAGGTATACTCATAAAACACCCAGACCAAGACAAACAGACACGTGGACACAAATGTTTGTCTTGTTTGATCGAATCCGCGGCCTCCGCGGAGTCAAATAAAATATATATAAATATTGTCAGACTAATTAGACAACGCCATCTAGCCCCAAAGTAAGTGAAGCTTGTGTTGTGGGTACTAGACAACTGATAAACATACGTAAATAGTTTGTTTTTGTAAATACATACTTATAATAAGTACATAGAAAACACCCAGACCTAGACAAACAGACATGTTCATGCACACAAATGTTTGTCCTGTGTGGGAATCGAACCCGCGAGCGTTGGTGTCGAAGCCGCGTCATTGACCGCTACGCCACCGAGCTCGTCTCAAAGAAGCCATTCCGACCACTTTCGGGCTCGTCGATTTTAAATAAGTGTAACAAAGTTGAGATCATCTGATACGTAATTCTATGTACTTATTTCTAAACATATTTTTATCAAAACCTCTGCTTGAGATACAATATCATTGGAATCCAGCACAATCATGTCTTTATCAAAATGTAGAATTTGATAAATATTGACTGATGATCAATAAAAGTCCATAATCCATTTTCGAGTTATTATCATGAATTTTTATTTAAGCATACAAATAAATTTATTATTCGTTAAGTAAATAGATTTTATGATAAGTTAAGTAGATTTTTCGCATAACGTTATTTTATGTCTATTGCATCAGCATGTTCAACACCTTAACCTAACCATACCAGAGGTTCATACCAGAGGGGCAATTCTTGTAATTAAAATATCGTCAAAATTCAGTTTCGATCCAGTCTCGATCTCACAAATGTCACATTTGGTATTCTCGTAACACAATATGTAACTTCAAAATTAAATTTAAGCGGGATTATATCGAAATAGGTATTACTGAAAATTAAACAAACTAAGAATCTTATTTTGCCAACAACAAGAATTGATAATAATTAATTAATGAAATCAAGTATATAATTTTAGTCAATTCACAATTCAATCTCGATTCGGTCAACTTTCAATCTGCGTTCGTAGAAAAATTACGAGAATTGGCCTTCAGATTTGACTGGGCAGGGATAGAAACACAAGTAGTGAAGGTGAGTGTTGATGTACGTCGGAAAGGGGCCCCTTAAACCGACACCCGTGTCACAAGTCTCGGGATCTGCTTGGGTTTCTCTCTCTGCCACACGATGGACTCGGCACCCGCACCGTGAATCCATGGAAGCTAAGAAGTTCGTCTCATAGCAATATATAAAAGAGTAATAACTCTAACGAGTTGAAACCATGACGTCAATATTGACTAAATTTATACTTGTGGAAGGTGTGATGATGCCCGAAACCATTATAGCTGTGGAAGGTGATGGAGCTGAGCTGTTCCGCTCCATCTCCTACCACTTGCATGGAACGGAGGTGTATCATCAGGAGGTTCGTGCCACCATTGTTCACATATTAGACAACTGGAACGATGAGTTGTTGAGTGGGGACAGCAAGGGATGCGCTGTTGAGGAATTTCTCTTTATACCCCGCATTCCCATTATTACATCAGACCACCCGGTTCAATTTAAGAGACTTCAATTTCCCATAAAGGTGTTTTGCTATGACCATTAACAAAACTCAGGGGGCAGTCTCTAAAGGTCGATGGGGTTGACTTGAGACAGGACTGCTTACTCAGGAGTAAGTTCTAGTAGAAGCCTTGCAATTTTGACTCCTGGTGCGAATGCATAAATATTGTTTACCGGGACGTCTTAACCTATTTAGGTTAAGACGTTGTTACACCATTTGGTGTATGTTTGTAATGATGGTCAATACGAAACAGTCTTTTATGGGGAAAAAATGAAATATCTGGAATCTTAACAAAAATAGACGCAAATCAACCCCCTAGCCAAGTGTAATTCGTAGCGTAATGAACGTTAGATAAATCACGTGACATTTGTCAAAATCGAACATTTTAGTATGAGAATTGACAAATGTCACGTGATGTATCTAACGTTCGTTACGCTACGAATTACACTTGGCTAGGGGGGCAGGAGTGTTCCCGTAGCGAAGCACGGTTACATTGCTAGTAGTGTAATATCCGTCAAGTGACTCTTTCTCTCACTGCCTATAGTCGGCTGGAAGAGATCTGTTGTAGAGATAAACTTACCTTTATACGCTTTTGATTTAACTATGTTATAATAATTTATGTGCAATAAATAATATACATAAAATTGCCTGTTCTGTTTGTCGGTTTTTGACGTGACAACGTTTTATAATTCGATGGAGCCGGCTGCACGCACGAAAAAACATGACGTATGCGACGTTACCTCGCTCTGAGGCGTTCCATTAAAATTTTCTTTTGAAAAATGCAAACATTCCATCAGTATTTTCTTATGACGTTGTCACGTTCAACTATCGTCAGTACACCGACTTTATTTATTTATTTATTTAAACTTCATGCACAAAATTGTACACAGGCGGACTTAATGCTATACAAGCATTCTCTACCAGTCAACCATAGGGTGATGCAGAGATAATACATGGCAGGTGCACAGGAAAGGTATAATAGAATATTAAAGTGTTAATTTAGTTATATTATAAATTTAAACGAATGCAAATACTCGTACATATTAAATAAAATAATTTTACTTTTATAAATATACATACATATACATATAATATACGTAATGGGGGTGGGGATGTGTCAAGCTGTTAATTGCACAATGTCTGTCGTGTTTGTGCTAAATACTGGGCCTCCCGGTGCCGTCTGTCTGTTCGGTGTGTGTTGTGGAGAACTGTCCCCATTATACGTGCTGGATAGTCTGACGGTTAGGGATGCCAGGATTGATTTTTTGTTTTTTTATTTATATAAAAAAGGTATACCTCGGCCGATGAGGTTCGTGTCGGCACCTGTTGGCTGTCGCAGAATACCGGCGCTGTGTGTATTACACAGCAGTAATGCCGAGCGATGGCCAATTAACATCATAATTATGTACATGTTTGTTTAAAATGTTTATTGTTATTGTGTATTGTGTTGAATTTATTGTTTCATGTTGTGATGTTAATAAACGTATTTTATTATTATTATTATTATTTATTATTATATACACAAATACATATATGTATATATACATATATAAACACACATACATATATACACATAAACACATACATATACCTACAAATATATATATATATACATATATATAAACACACATACATATAGATACACATAGGTAATCAGAAAATAATTATGTCTGCAATTCCTGAATAGATTTAAGAAAGTAGGCACGTGTCATTGATTTGAATGAGTTCCGAGTCAAGGCCCTCCTGATTTCGACAGGTAGCGCATTCCAAAGACGAACAGACTGGATTTTGAAAGATTGGTCTACAAACCCCGAATGATGAGGAGGGCACAAAAGATTATCAGCAGAACGAAGATCTTTACTGTGAACAGAACAAAGGTGTTGAAATTGGGTTTTTAAATAAGCAGGAGATGTAGTACCATTAATTATAGAAAAAAGAGTAGTGAGGATACGAACATTTCTTCGCTGGCGAATGGGTAACCATTTGAGTTGAGATCGGTAAGTAGATACGTGATCATACTTTCTAAGCCCAAAGGCGAAACGAATGCAATTGTTAAGAAGCCGTTCAAGTCTGTTGAGTAGATCTGAGTTCAAGTCAGTGTAGCACACATCACCATAGTCAATTATGGGAAGGATAAGGCTTTGCACTAGCATGATCTTTGTTTTGACAGGAAGAAAGTTTTTAAAACGATAAAGATTACGCAAGGATCCCACCACCTTCTGACAAATGCTAGAGATCTGAACTTGCCAAGTCAGAGATGAGTCAATGTGCAGTCCAAGGTTTTTTACAGAAGCGCAATACGGAATGGTCTCACCATTAAAAATGATAGGTGGCATAGTGGTCAGGTCAAGTTTATTTAGCATTCGCGAACTACCCACAATTATGGCTTGACATTTTGTAGTATTTATAGTGACCCCAAACTGCCCAGACCAAGTCTTAAGGCGAACTAGATCTTGATTGAGCCTATGAACCGCTAGTGGGAGATCGTTTAATTCGTCATGAGAGTAAAGCTGCAAGTCATCAGCATATAAATGAAAAGAACACTGAAAACTAGAGACAAGTTGATTAATGAAAATGGAGAATAGAAGAGGAGAAAGAATACCGCCTTGTGGTACACCAGCATCAAGTACAGTCCAGCTAGAGGAAGTTTCCCCAAGCCGAACAGACTGCCAGCGGCCACGAAGATAACTAGAAAACCATTCCAGTGCCAGAGGTGAAACCTTGAGATAGGATAGGATCGCAAGTAGGATATCATGGTCCACGGTATTAAAAGCATTTGAGAAGTCTACTAGGGTTAACACAGTAAGCCTAGAATCCTCCATATTGTCTCTAATATCTTGGATCACTTTAAGAAGAGCGCAGTTACAGTACTGTGACCTGGCCGAAATCCAGATTGGAAATCACTGAGTAGATTATTGCTAAATACGAAACGGGACAGTTGTTTGTGAACACAGGCTTCCAGCACCTTTGAAAGAAAGGGAAGTATGGAGATGGGACGAAGGTGTTTTGGAAGGGTTGGATTAGATATTTTAGGTAATGGAATTACGAGAGCATTACGCCACAACGAGGGGAATTGGCCAGTTAAAAGGGAAAAGTTAACAATGTGTGTAATGACCGGGAGTAGCTGTTCCAGGATAGTAATTATCATGTAACGACTAACGCCATCACAACCGACAGCCTTGGACTTAATGGATAGGATAATCTTTTTGATTTCACCAGGGCTTACTGAAGTAAAATTGAAATAGTCTACATTGGCAAGTGGGAAACCGGCAATGAAGTCAACTGTTTGACGCTTGGTAACAGGATCCAATACATCAATAGAGGAAAAGTGTTTGTTGATGTCATTTAAGCAGATGTTAAATGGAACCTCTGAGTTAGGAGATTTGCCAATCCCAAGTGTTGCCAAAAATTTCCAAATATCCGCAGGAGATCCGCTGGATATATTGTCATGGATATGGCGGCGTTTAGCATTACGTATCATTTTATTACACTGATTCCTTGCAACCTTAAACGCTGTCCAGGTATCGTCAGTCCGTACTATTTTATGTCGGCGAAACGCGCGATCTCTTCGTCCCATTGCCTTCCGTATATCAGCTGACATCCAAGGTGCAGGAGGACGCTTAATTTTAACCTCTCTAACTGGTGCATGCCGGTTATATAACCCAAGAACAATATCGTTAAAAATTTGTACCTTGTCGTCAATATTCGCGGCCGAAACTATCAACTCCCAGTCTATTGAAGAAGCATCCGTGCGCAGCTTCTCAACATCTATCCGAGAATAGCATCGCATACGCATGACCCTAGGACGCGGTTTTGGCGCCTTCAAAGAATATGTCATGTAGATAAGATCATGATGGGAAAAACCTACAGCAGGAAATTTTACAGACAACCGATATTTTTTTGTTTTTTTTTTAAATCAAATACTTATTTAAAAGTTATAAACCTGGGATATTAACTATTAACTGCTTTATCTAATCGAATTGGGGATGTGTTAATTTTAATAGAAGGTAATTTCTATTAAATTATATTTTTTATAAAATAGATTTTATAAAAAAACTAGCGGCCCGACCACGCTTCGCTGTGGCTCAATCTTTTCGTTTCCATCCATTTACTTAGAGATGGCGCTGTATGTGAAAAAAGATTTTCCCGCTTTTCTTTTCAAATTTTTCCAGAATTTTCTTTGCTATAAACCTCACGGAGCCCGAGACCTTTCCAACGAATGCAAAACCGTGGAAATCGGTTCGTGCGTTCTGGAGTTATAGCGTCAGGAAGGAAAACCCGACTTATTTTTATATAGTAGATATTACGACATAATTCTACAATAAATTAATGCAATAAGAAACTGCCTCCATAGGGAGGCAATTAAAAAAAAACGAATGATAACGTTGATTGGGATACAGTTTGGAGTTGCAGCTACATATCTATCATCTGCATCCAAAATTCAATCACACCACTGGATAGATGTAGGATCAAAGAATTTATTACGCTAAGTAAGGACTATGGATAGATAATTTAAATGCATATAACGTATTCATATAGACACACGCCCGTGTCCATGACGCATCCACACCCAATTATTTTATATCAGATACGGGGGGGGGGGGGGGGGGGGGTTTAAAGAATATGTGCGTCACCTGATGGATTTTTTTTTATATGAGAGGGAGGTGAACGGACATGCGGGTCACCTGATGGAAAGCAATCACCACCGTCCATGAAGATCAGCAACATCAAGGGGTCGCCGATCCGTTGCCAGCCTATACTGCTTCCTTACTTTCTTTATTTCTATTTACACATACAAATAAAATTGTTTGTTCTGTTTCTGGGCCAAATTTGGATTTTTTTATACTACGTCGGGTGGCAAACAATCATATGGCCCGTCTGATGTGAAGCGGTTACCGGAGCCTTCATTGTTCATTGCCTTTTTTGGTGGTCGCAGCTATTAATCCGGGCTACACAGGAGACGCAGTGGTGGGAATGTGTGGTGAGCCCCTGTTAAAAAAAAAACAATGAAAAAATTATCAAGCAACTAATGAGAAAACTAATTAATTCTTTCCTTTGATGTGTAATGCTTTTACGTTCACGTAGAGTTCGGAGGCCAATTCTCGTAATTTTTCTACGAATGCAGATTGATAGTTGACAGAATCGAGATTGAATTGTGAACTGCCTAAAATTATATACTTGATATCATTAATTAATTATTATCAATTCTTGTTGTTGGCAAAGTAACATTCTTAGTTTGTTTAATTTTCACTAATACCTATTTCGATATAATCCCGCTTAAATTTAATTTTGAAGTTACATATTGTGTTACGAGAATACCAAATGTGACATTTGTGAGATCGAGGCTGGATCGAAACTGAATTTTGACTATAGGTATTTTAATTACGACAATTGCCCCTCTGATGAGAGCAATAACGTTCTAACGTTGAATACCTAAAACAATACGGAGGTACTAAGTATAAGAACTTAAGTTATTTCATACTAACAGTTGTTTTTAGAAAGGTAGAACAAAAACTTTGTTACGTGGTGAAAATTTTTATTTTGAGTGACAGGACTCCGCCAACCCGCAGTTGAGTAGCAGCGTGGAGTATGCTCTAAACCACTTCGATTTAGGTGTAGTCCGTATCCCAGCAGTGGGATGAATAAAAGTTGTTAATTATTTAAGAGTTTACGGGATACCCTAACTAAATAAAAAAACATCCGACGCGCAGCATGCGCCACCATAGCGAAATTTTTTATTTTTTTTTCGAAATCCCGAATTGATATCGGAAAACCAAGGTCACTTTACTACTTTTTGATGCTCTACACGAATCCGAATTTCGAAATTTTGAGTGTCATGGCAACGGACGGACAGACAGAACGACTTTTTTTCGGAAAACAAAGGTCACTTTACATTACTACTTTTTGATGCTCTACACGAATCCGAAGTCAGAATTTCTAAATTTTGAGTTTCATGGCAACGGACAGACAGAACGACGAATGCTCTTATGCACAATGAATTTCGCTGAAAATACGAAATTGACAACGTCACATGAAAATAAGGCAATATTGTTTCAGAAAATCGTTCTAACACAGTCTGTTTGCCAAATTACCTGAGAGAAGAAGAGTAACGAAATCAAATTCGCAAAACGGACGCTCTAAATCTAATAATGTAATTTAACCAAGAATTTCCTACTTAAAACTACGTTTGCTCACATTTTTGAACGTACCCTCGAGGAACAGGGACGGAGCAAGACCTTCTTTTTTCCTCGCGCCTTTGTTTTCATAATGAGGGGAGTGGCGCGAAACTTTTTACTCCAATCGCGTTGTCTGCAAGACAGAGAGGGAAAATCCATTTTTAAGACGATGAAAGGGAGAAGTGATGTACTTTTGACATATTTATTGGCGCCATAAGTTGAGTGCATTGGTGTAATACGGCAAAATTAGATAGGTTGATGATTTGTATGGCGAGGGAGGGTTTTGTTTGTCGAAAGGATTTTACTGATTTATGCAGAAGGCGGATCTGTCTTAATTTGCCAATTTGAATGTGTGTATAATCTGGTTTCATTTGCATTTTGATATCGCTGAATGCGGATCGTTATGTTTTAGAATTGATAGTAGGAAAATACTTTTATTAAGGCGTCTTTATGAGACATCCGCTCAGTTACACTATCGTTCATCTCGCCATAAATTAAAATTCCATCCATATCATCTTGATAATTGGCGATCTACTACAGTACGTTTCCTAAGACATTTTACACCGCGAACAGTGAAACTGTGGAATCAACTTCCCTCAGCGGTATTTCCAAACAATTACGACATGGGAGCCTTCAAGAACAGAGTCTTTGTTTCCTTTAAAAGGCTGGCAACAAATCGACCCCTTGGTGTTGCTGATCCCCATGAGCGGTGATGATCGCTTTCCACCAGGTGACCCTATTACTCGTTTGCCCTCGTCTCATATTAAAAAAAAGTGTATAGTTAAGTTATGCGTAAAGTAATTTTTAGATCAAGAGATCACTTCCAGCTAGTGCTATCATCTTTTTTTGGAGAAAATAATGGTTCTTCAAGTTAGCAAAAAAGTATCTATGCGGTATCAAAATAAAAAGTATCATTTTGTAACAAATATTGGTTCTTGATTAAAAACTATTCATTTGTTTTAATGACATACTTAACTAATATATTTTAAGACTACATCACGCTTTGCGATTTGTGCTTATTGTTTTTTTCAAATTCTTTATTTATCAAATAGGTTTACGGCTCTGGAATCAATATTACCTATATACTTATAGGTAATCAATGCTAGGTAAATATCTATAGAAATATAACATCATTGGTTGGACGTAGTTATAATAATAAAATTTGGCACATAGGTTGGCATGGTATACCTGCAATTTGACTTCCGCGAAATAATACCTGAATCAATTAACATAGGTATCTAACTTGGATAAAAATAAATACCGTTTATGTTTTCAAAAGTTAATAAATGATTGAGTTGATGAATGAAAAGTTGATTTATCAACTTATATTTATTGGCGTGTTAAACAAACAAATTTAAGCTTTTAAGCTTAAATTTGTTTAACACGCCATCAACAGGCCAAGGTACTTACATCATTGACTTACCTAGCTTATACGTCAAAAAACGGCTGAACGAATTGGGAGAGAAATTGCCCCATAAATAAGAAGTAGATAGTTATTTTAAATTATAACTTAAACAAGTTAACCTGAAACTCCTTTATGTGTCCAAGTGGTCGAAGACACGGGCGGAATCTACCCAGTTACTAAATAAAGTTGATAAACAAACCTTAAATCTTAAAGAAAGTATGATTATTCTGAACTTTAAATTGTCTAACAGTAATGATCGAAGCTTACAGGTCAAAACTGACAATAGGTAAGTATACTTTAAATTATTCAATGCCTATGAAACTATCATCAAAAGTGCAGTTCAACGTTAAAAATATAAAAACACAAACTTTTCAACATTTCTTCATTGTCAATTTTCACGCGTCCCCACCGCCATGGACCAAAAATGGCCGCCCATATTTATGGCGAAAGTTTGGCGCGCAAATTGGCTGACGTATTAAATACGATTATAATGTCCCAAATTGCGAGGGGACAAATTAATTGTAAGGGGAGAGTAATGAAATGAATAATTCTGTTGATGTTTTGTTGTAAAAAAAGAATATTAATGTAGGGTGTTAGTGGTTCACTATCATATTTGAAGTCAAGTCAAAGGCTACGTTTAAAGGTTGAACATTACCAGTGGTTATATTCCAGTAACATTCATTCGTTGTGTTGTCCTAGCGACGGTGGTCGGCTGCGTTCATACGAACTCTTAGATTTGAATTTTTCATGTATTCTATTTTCCAGATGCCGAATGAGAATAACGAAATGGGACAGCACCGTGTGGACAGAGACGTATTTTATTTTTGCAATTTCTGCACAATCAAAATATGTTATCTGTGCCCAAATCAACTTTCACACAGCAATTATTTTCCCACAAGCGGCTTATCGCTAATGTGTGTTTGTTTGTTTGTGTTTGCAAATAGCGATAACCGCGGCCGTTCACACGCCGCGTGCAAATACGTGACAACAGGTTGAATGAATATACACCTAAGTATATTTTCACCCGACTGCCAAAGGAGAGTAATGTTTGTCTGATTCAGTGGTTCTTAACCTTTTGTTGACAGCCATGTGTTTATTTTTTTACAACGTCACGGACCACCAAAAACGTTGATCGAGCATTCCTACTCTCGTAAGTTATTGAAAAACCGGCCAAGTACGAGTCGGACTCGCGCACGAAGGGTTCCGTACCATCTGCAATAAAAATCAAGTTTGTTGTATGGGAGCCCGCCAGGATTTGATGTAAGAGGAGTTATATTTGTTTTATTTTAATTATTTATTTTTAAAGTCAAAATATAACTAAATATTCTGTGAATATGTCAAGAGTCCTGTTGCCGTTATCAATATCGAGCAAAGAAAAAAAAATTACTTTTGTTGTATGGGAGCTCCTTAAATATTTATTTTATTCTGTTTTTTAGTATTTGTTGTTATAGCGGCAACAGAAATACATCATCTGTGAAAATTTCAACTGTCTTACTATTACGGTTCAATGTTCATGAGATACAGCCTGGTGACAGATGAACGGACGGTACCTACCTACTTGACGAAACTTAACTTTGTTGTTCCTTTAGCATATTCCTTATGGGATGGAAGTTTTGGATCTGTACCGGGGATGTTTCATTTCGAGTGAATTTTTCATCGGGACTATAACCAATAACTTCCTTAGGATGCCCACGGACCCCTTGAGATGCCCTCACGGACCACTAGTGGTCCGCATAGGTTAAGGACCACTGGTCTGGCCTAATAGGCTATTTGGCCAACATTTTTTTCGGTTTAATATGTAGGGAAAGGACGTCTCAATAATGTAAACATAGGTAAAAGAATTACTTTGATAGCACAAAAATCTCTCGAGATATGTTAATTTGAAAATTACAATTTTGGACTTTCCCGAAAACGCTCCATACAAAAGGCTACTAGGTTATGACGTCACAGATTTGTATTTTGTATGCATTAAATCAGAAATTTGTACGACAGCTATGTTAAATATTACGTTTATGTAATTAGTATCATAATAAAACTTATAGTATTTTTTATTGCTTCTCCAATGGAAATATTATTTTTTAATAATTTCATACTTTTAAAATGAACTTTACCGCCTAACTTTGGTCGCCCCTAAAATAAGTCGGACTGAAGATACTATAATGAAAGTTTGCAGATGTTTATAATTTTGTGTATTTTACGATATTGTTAAATAATTTATACAATTTTTGAACACTGTCAAATAGCCTATTCTTTGCACACTCTACGGAGGAAACGATTGCCAAATATCAATATGAAAGTGTCATTAGTCTAACTCACATTTTATACAAGCTGTGCCCACGACTTCGTCCGCATGGAATAGTTATCTTATTATTATTTATTTATACATAAATATTTTATTTATACAATAAAAATAAATAAAATTTCTAAAATAAGAGTATCCTAAGTTACTCCTTATTACATCAGCTATTTGCTAGGGAAAGTCCCGTCAAAATCGGTTCTGTTGTTTCAGAGCTTAGTAGGAACAAACAGACAAACAGATAAAAATTGTAATAAAAAATATATTGGTATATGTACCGTGTATAAATTCATATACATTTAATAAAAAGCGGTTATTTTAATGTTACAAACAGAAACTTCAATTTTATTTTACTGTGAATTGATATTTTCCATTTTTGTTATTGCCTACTTGTACCATTCTTTTTTTTTATATACTCCGTCGGGTGGCAAATAAGCATAAAGCGCTTACCGTAACTATATTAATGCATCAAACATTAAATATCGCTCGCGTGCCGCTACCCCCGCTGTCAACGCAGCAATTCCTTCCTTAGATAGTTAAATGATTCAGGTGTGACGGATGCGATAGGTGATTGCGGAAGTCAAATTTACAGGCAATTTGATCTACACTACTTGGTGTGCTTCCGCCAACAATTAGTTCATGCAAACTACTATCCACCCACTACCGTTAGTAGATGTATGTGACTGCCGTGATTACTTAGGTTTCTAACTTTGCTTCAGCTGCTGCGGCCTGCTCAAAATGGCAACGCTTCCCCCTCCCCCGCAGGCGACGTTCCATACAGGGATTGAAAGCGGTAAAGGTATAAGGGTATGGTACTGGTATAAAATTACGATATCGTTTTGATTTAAAGGTAGAGCCAAAACGGTTGAGAATTGTGGTTACGATACCGGTAAAACAAGAATACGAATTATTTTTTTACGGTATCATTATACCTTTATATTACCAGTACCTTAACCAAAACCATTTCGGTACCGAAAAAATGATGCGACAACGACGCGACGTAGGTATCGATCAAGTACTTACCTACCAATGCGGCCGACATTGTGGAAAGAAAACGTTTATTTTATAATTTAGATACCTAAAAAAATAACGATACCGGAATATTACAATACCGAAATTATTAAGATACCTTTACTTTAAGGTATCGAAATTTAAAGGTATGACGTCATACCTTTAACCGATATATCCAAATTTTTTCGGTTATTCAATCCCTGGTTCCATAGTTCTTACTTGGCGTAATAAATTCTTTGATCCTTCATCTATTCAGTGGTGTGAATGAACTTTGGATGGAGATGATAAAGCTGCAAGCAACACCAAACTGCATCCCCCGATTTTGTTAGCATAAATTTTTTGAATTGCCTCCATAAGGAAGCAATTTTAAAAGGCGTATTTACGTCAAAAAGAGACGAGCTCGGTGGTCGAATGGGTAGCAATGGCCACTTTGACTCCGAGGTCGCGGATTCGATTCCCGCACAAGACAAACATTTGTGTGCATGAACATGTCTGTTTGTCTTGGTCTGGGTGTTTGTATGTATTATAAGTATTTATTTACAAAAAAAAAATGTATTTAAGTACATTTATCAGTTGTCTAGTACCCATAACACAAGCTTTGCGCTTAATTTGAGACTAGATGGCGCTGTGTAAATTGTCCAGAAATATTTATTTATTTATTTGATATGATTGAATTTGATAGATAGATAACATTTTTATTTGCACACTGAAACACACAGAATATAGAAACTTAAAATTATTCTAATAATAAAACTGCCCCCTTACCACCATCTCTTATTGCGATTCAATAACTGAATAGAATGCTTATTCATACCAATGAATAAGAGACTCTATTCCATTTGAAATAGAGTCGTTTATTCATTGGTATGAATAATCAATCTATTCAATTAAATAAGAGACTCTATTCCATTTGAAATAGAGTCGTTTATTCATTGGTATGAATAATCAATCTATTCAATTATTGAATCGCAGTAAGAGATGGTGGTAAGAGGGCAGAACTTGGAACTCAACTCCAGTTCAACCGCGAGCCATCACCCGATACCTCCAAGGAACACTACGCCAACTAAAATCTCTATAGTTTTCTTTTTTTATCTAAATCGATTCATTACTTCAGTAACATTATGCTACCTGAATTCTATTTATAAAAGACACACAGACACAACAAAATCGAAAAATAGAAACCGCTATGTAAATGTATAACTCATATTAGCGGTGTGTATCTGCATGTGTATGTTTTGAGTTGGCGTAGTGTACATTGGAGGTATTTCTAATAATATTAGAGCTCACATCACACACGCTCACAACACAATTTATGTTGTTATTTTAATGCATCATGACATATTGCATCATAGATCAGGGAGTTCTGCAGGACTGAGCCCATTCTAAGATAAAATACATCTTGAATTATATTTCTTTCATAAAATCCATCATCACACTATCAACAACTAAACGTCTGATAAGTAGCGTTATCAGAATCACATCGTAATTTCCGAGTCATTTGCCGATGACACATGTCACCGTGACACCTGTCAGATAGTGTCAAGTTAAGTGTGAATTATTTGCTTTTCGATTTTTAATAGAGCTCTTAAGGTGAGTGCACATTGGATATACAATGTGTCTCATTCACTTAGGGACAAACTTTGATCCCGAAAACCAGACATAAAATTATCGAGAAAAATGACATTATTACCTAATAGCATTCTGAAAAAAAAAAAAAACTTTAACTAAAAAAAAAAAAATATTTTTTCTAGGTAGAACATACCAATAGCTAGCAACTAAAATTAAAAATCAAGTGTTACGGCCTTCGAATGAAAAAAAAAATGTTTTTTCTTTTTGGGATAAAACTTTGTCCCTAAGTATGTAAATGAAAACGAAACAAGAAATTATTCGGCGAAAAAAAATTCGACTACAATTTTGCAGAATTTAGAGTTACTTACCAAAATAATGAGCTTATTTAAGTGCGAAAAAAGAGGCTGAAAGCGCTTGGATGCTGAAAGCAGAGGATCGCTTGATAGAGTGATTACGACTCGACATGAAATTGTGGAATGGAATACATACATTAGTTATCAGAATGTATTTAACATATCGAGCTCGGTGGCCGAATGGTTAGCAATAGCCACTGTGACTCCGAGATCGCGTGTTCGATACCACCTCACACACACATATCAGTACCCACAGTACAAGCTTTGCTTAGTTTGGGACTAGATGGCAGTGTGTAATTTGTCCAGGAATATTTATTTATTATTCTCTTAGTGAATGACTGAAATTACTGTGACAGCACCCTTTTTAATCTCATAAAATCGATAGTACTGCTGGTTTCATAAATATCACTTATCTCAATATTTAAGATAGATTCCTAGTACATAAATATGACTCATTTGTACTTATTTATCGAAGAATATATACCTACAGAGTACTAAGTACTCTGTAGGTATGCTATGCGAGTGTTTTGCTCACATTCGAACTTGTTATCGTTTACAAGTCGACCAAATTGAGAAAAAGTTTCATCTTGTGAATTTACCAGACGCGTGTTACTCGTTACATATCCAAATTAGCTGCTCACTTCAAAATGTGAGCAAGTAAGCCACATAATTTTGTTATATAACACGCGTCATATATTGTTTTTAGGGTTCCGTACCCAAAGGGTAAAAAGGAACCCTATTACTAAGGCTCCGCTGTCCGTCCGTCCGTCCGTCCGTCAATCCATCTGTCACCAGGCTGTATCTCATGAACCATGATAATTAGACAGTTGAAATTTTCTGTTGCCGCTATAATAACAAATACTAAAAATCAAAATAAAGTAAATATTTAAGAGAGCTCCCATACAACAAACGTATTTTTTTTTTGCTCGTTCTTGCACGCAATTGATAACGGTAATAGGTAGATGCTTGAAATACGCACATAATATTTAGGTATATATTCACTTTAACAATAAATAATTCAACAAACGTGATTTTTTTTGCCGTTTTTATAGATAATGGAACGGAACCCTTCGTGCGCGAGTCCGACGCGCACATCGCCGGTTTTTCACTACACTCTAAAGAAACTACAGTTATCTATAAATATAAAATTCAAAGTCCTGACTGACTGACTGACTGATTGATATATGAACGCACAGCCCAAACCGCTGGGTCTAGAGATTCGAAATTTGGCACGTAGGTTCCTTAAGACGTCTAGGGGTACACTAAGAAATGATTTTTCAAAATTCATCCCCTAAGGGGGTGAAACGGGGGTCCATAGTTTGTATAGGGAAACGAGATTAGTTGGACTATTTTATCCTATACACGAGTACTTCTATTGATTAATGAGTAAACACGTGTTTGCCCCGCATGTCACGCGAGCGAATTCGCGGGCGAAAGCTAGTATACATATATAAATAAATATCCCTGGACCAATTATACACTGCTTTCTAGTCTCAAACCACAGTTTATGTAATAGTACAACGTACTCAAACTAAGCAATGCGTGTACTATGGGTACTAGATCCAGGGGCGCCGACTCCGTGGGTGCTCGGGGGCTCGAGCACCCATGAGAAATACACAGTGGGTGCCGAGCACCCCTTGAGAATAGACATCAAGAAACAGATCAGTAATGGCCTTTTAGGGATGGACGCTTTTTCATTACCCGACGACCCGTTTAGCGCAGTGGTTTAGAGTACCGGTTGAGACGCAAGGGTCGCGGGTTCGATTCCCGCACCAACACAAGTGTTTGCTGATGAAACAGATATTTGTGTTGGGTCTCACACTTCGTTTCTTTCGAATCATCAAATGAGCATGAGCACCCGTGAGGTTTTCTAAAAGCCGGCGCCCCTGACTAGATCACTGGTAAATGTACTTAAAAGTTTTTTTCCAATTTAATACGTTGGTTATAGTCAACGGCCGAAAGCTAGGCGCTCCTAGGCAGGGTTCCCGACCGTCCGGTTTTCGACCGGACTGTTGGGTTTTAGAAGGAATTGTTGGGGTCAGGTCGATAACTTCTGAACGCGACTTTCAAAAATCAAATAAGTACAATTTTTTGAATAAATAATTTTCATGCGCCTATATTTTCTTTTTACCTGTCTGTTAAGTTGATATATCTGCTATTTCCTAATAAAATATACTTAAAATGTTTTTTTTTTAGATTTTGACCAATTATGATCAGATTAAATTTGTTGTCCGGTTATGGCCGCTGAAAAAGTTTCCTAGTCGGGCATAATTACGCTGTGTCTTTTCATTTCAAGCCAACCTCACTTGCACATGGTGCACCATGCTTACTGACAAACCAGGCGCTGTCAAAAGAGATACAGCGTCTTTATAAGCTGTCTGCTGGAAATTGGGGAAATACCTCCACCTCACAGAATACCGTACCCAAATATAAATTCCATTGAGAGTTGTTGTGTTCCTGTAAGTGAGGTCCAGGAAGGAAGGAGCTGCTGCGTTGGCAGCGGAGGTGGCGGCGCGCGAGCGATATTTCATGTTGTGAGCGTTTATATGGTATGGTAACCTCTTGACATCAGGAGGGCCATAAGCTTGTTCGTCACTAGACGTAGTACAAAAAAGAATAGATTAAATCACCTTTATTTATTATCAGCAATGGCCACTTTGGCCGTGTGGTTTCCGACTAGAATAGAATCACTCCATCTCTTCCCGTGGATGTCGTATAAGGCGACTAAATACATTATAAAACATCGATCAGGCCTCCCCAACCCGTGTGGCCAGCGTGGGGAGTGTAGGCCAAATCCTTCTTCCATCTAGGACGGACGAGAGAGGGTCGTGCTTCTGTAGTGGAGACTAAAATAGACTTGATGATAATGATGATGATGAATGGCCACTTTGACCCCGAGGTTGCGGGTTCGATCCCCGCACAAGACAAACATTTGTGTGCATGAACATGTCTGTTTGTCTTGGTCTGTGTGTTTTCTATATATTATAAGTATGTGTCAAACAAAATAGTATTTAAGTATAATATCAGTTATCTAGTACCCATAGTACAAGCTTTGCTTAGTTTGGGACTAGATGGCAGTGTGTAATTTGTCCAGGAATATCTACTATATAAAAATAAGTCGGGTTTTCCTTCCTGACGCTATAACTCCAGAACGCACGAACCGATTTCCACGGTTTTGCATTCGTTGGAAAGGTCTCGGGCTCCGTGAGGTTTACAGCAAAGAAAATTCTGTAAAAATTTGAAAAGAAAAGCGGGAAAATCTTTTTCATATACAGCGCCATCTGGTGGCGAAACGGAGTTCGCCGGGTTTGCTAGTTTATTATATTTATTTATATCATGTCAAATATACATGGCGTCATATGAAGCGGTACTTTCATTATTTGCTCATTTCAAATTAAGGGTGGGAAGCAATTTTACAAAATCATAATATTTATAAAACTTCCGTCAATATGTTTGTTCATTCGTATCTTATCTTACTATCTAGATGGGCCATTGATGGCTCGTATCCTCAAGTTAAAGGGGAACACAGACATAAGCACGTCCTTTTACGTTTCGGGGTGTAAGTGGTTCATCAACATCTTTGAACCAAAGCCAACTTCACCTGCACGCGGTGCACCCTGCTGACTGACAAACTGCTCTGGCGAAAAGAGAGGTAGGGAGCGTAATTGAAGCTACCCGACTGGAGAATGTACCTTCACCTAACAGAATACCGCAGCCAAATAATAATTCCCTTGAGGGTTGTTGTGTTCCTGGGAGTGAGTGAAGTCGCCAGAAAGAAAGGAAGGAGATGCTGCGTTGGCAGCCGGGGCGGCGACGCGCAATATTTTACGTTGCGAGCGTTAATATGGCTACGATAACCGCTTCACATGAGGCGGGCCGTATAAGCATACGGCCACCCGACGTAGTATAAAAAAAATACTATTATTGATTTAAACATTTTTTTTAATATGAGAGGGGGGCATACGGGCATGTGGGTCACCTGGTGGAAAGCAATCACCACCGTCCATGGAGATCAGCAACACCAAGGGGTCGTCGATCCGTTGCTAGCCTATACTCCTTCCTTTCTGGTGACCTCACTCACTCGCGCTCACAACAACCCTCAAGAGAATAAATAAATAAATATTGTCAAACAAATTACACAGCGCCATCTAAGCCCAAAGTAAGCGAAGCTTGTGTTATGGGTACTAGACAACTGATAAACGTAAATACATTTTTTTTTTGTAAATACATACTTATGATATACAGAAAACACCCAGACTAAGACAAGCAGTCATGTTCATGCACACAAATGTTTGTCCTATGGTAATCGAACCCACGAGCGTTAGTGTCGAAGCCGCGTCATTGACCGCTACGCCACCGAGCTCATCATTGTTATTTGGATGCAGTATTTTGTGAGGTGGAGACCCTTGCCCAGTCGGGTAGCTTAAAAAGACGTTATGCCCTACCTCTCTTTTCGACATGATACACCACGTGCAGGTGAGGCTACCTTTGGTTCAAAGATGTTGATAAACCACTTACACCCCAATCCATGTTTCCAATTCGGCTGTATATTTTTTTTAAATGTTTGTTACTTAATTACTCCGTTGAAAAAAACTTTTTTTGTTTGAAATAGTATTTTTATTTATTTATTTGTACATAGGAAAACATACAGCGTTTACTTTCTAAGTATGTATAACTTAAATATATCTAAAAGCCATTTTACACGTTTTCACAAGTAAGCTTCTATTTAAAGCTTCGCTCGGTCAACAACAAAAATCAACAGACATTTTTTTTATTTAAACTTATTTATTTACTTATTTAAACTTTATTGACCATAGAATAAAGGTACAAAAGGCGGACTTAATGCTAAGAGCATTCTTCCAGTCAACCTTTGGGAAATTCAGATAACACACGAATGCGGTTTACAAAATAACAGCTATGAACGTACACACAATAAATACCTTTGAAAACATAAAATTACATACATACATAGAAATATGCTAATTACACACACATACATAATCATATACATTAATACATAATCATACACATCTACATAATTATACACGGAAACGTAAAGGAAAAACAATAGGACAATTATGATTATTGCTTGGACAATTTCTCAAGTAAATAAGTTTGAACATTCTTTTTGAAAATGAATTTACTGGAAGATTCTCTGATGGCCTCCGGCCTCATTTTTGTAGACGAAAAAACAGAATCGTCCTAGGAATTAAAGAATAGGTTGGCCATCAATCGCCTGAGCGTGGCCGGTGTCGCTGCAAATGCGTCAACTGATGGGTCACTACGAATTAATGCATTAAATCGTGCGCTAGCTCTACAGATGAATGATTTTTTTCTATAAATAATATTACAAAAAGGGATATGAAAAGGAAGATATCGTCGAGGTTGCCTCGTCGGAATACGAAATTGAACTTCATATATACTTCCAGATTCCAGCCTGTATCTATAACATAAATGTAATGTTTGGAGTCGGTTTTTTTTTTTTAATTATTAAAACATATTCTTCGACAAGCTCGGTGGTCGAATGGTTAGCAATGGCCACTTTGACTATGCTATGAGGTCGTGGGTTCGATCCCCGCACAAGACCAACATTTGTGTGCATGAACATGTCTGTTTGTCTTGGTGTGGGCGTTTTCTATGTATTATATGTATGTATTTACAAAAAAAAAATGTATTTAATATCAAGTATTATATCAGTTATCTAGAACCCATAGTACAAGCTTTGCTTAGTTTGGGACTAGATGGCCGTGTGTAATTTGTCCAGGAATATTTATTTATTTATTTATATTTTTTTGACTGAGCGAGTGAAGTTAGTGAGATCTATCATAAATCGAGGTTCTTTTTATATGAGAGATGGCAAACGAGCATGTGGGTGGGTGATAGAACACAATCACCACCGCCCATGGAGATCAGCACCACCAAGAGGTCACCGATCCGTTGCTAGCGTTTCAAGGGAAATATAGACTCTGTTCTTGAAGGCCCCCATGTCGTGATTGTTCGAAAATACCGCTGAGGGAAGTTGATTCCACAGTTTCACTGTTCGCGGTATAAAATGTCTTAGGAAACGTACTGTAGTAGATCGACAAGTATGAAGACGATATGGATGGAATTTTAATTTATGGCGAGTTGTACGATAGTGGAATTCAGCGGCAGGTATCAAATCAAACAGCTCATCCGAGCACTGCCCGTGATATAATTGACGAGCTCGGTGGTCGAATGGTTAGCAATGGCCACTTTGACTCCGAGGTCGTGGGTTCGATTCCCGCACATGACAAACATTTGTGTGCATGAACATTTCTGTTTGTCTTGGTCTAGGTGTTTTCTATGTATTACATGAGTATGTATTTACAAAAAAAATGTATTTAAGTACATTTATCAGTTATCTAGTACCTATAACACAAGCTTTGCGCTTAATTTGGGACTAGATGGCGCTGTGTAAATTGTCCAGAAATATTTATTTATTTTATTTATAATTTGTATAGAGTGCAAAGAGACGCTACATCTCTACGTGTAGAGATTTAGGGTGTAAGAGCATTTTGTTTGTTTGTAAAAATTTTGTTGCAGTACATCAACAATAAAGAATGCCACAAGCGTCAAACGTTTTTAAACGTTGCGCATGTCAGTCTAATCGAACACGCAAGTTAAGCAACGTTCACAGTAGCCTGTCCATGGATGGGATTATTTATCTCAAGCTCCTCCGTGCTTCGGAAGGCATTCAAGCCGTCGGTCCCCGCAGTCGTTAAGCCAAGTCAGTGGCCTTTAGGCGGCTTGATAACACTGGCCTCCGCCAACCCGCAGTTGAGCAGGGTGGTGGAGTACGCTCTAAACACCTTTGAACGAGGAATTGATTCTATATTCATGTGGTGCGTCACAAATGACGGGTCGCAAGTTTGTCTGCTATTTTTTTTTATACTACGACGGGTGGCAGACAAGCATACGGCCCGCGTGATGTGAAAATAGGCTTGTTGCCCATGTCACAAAATTATAAAAACTCTCTATCAGTAACATAAAATACACAAAACTAGAACGATCTGCGATCTTAAAATTTTTATAACTTATGTACGACGTGTTTTATGTTCTGTCAAAGTTTGGTGGGAAAGTCGATTTTAAAGGTATGAAATTATAAAAAATAAATATTACCATTGTAGAAACAATACAAAATACTATAACTTTTGTTACGGCACTGGCTACATAAACGCAATATCTAACATAGCTGTCGTAAAAATTTCTGATTTAATGCATATAAAATAGCACGGTGTGACGTCATAACGTGGTGGCCTTTTGTATGGAGCGTTTTCGGGATAGTCCAAAATTGTGATCTTCAAGTTATCATATCTCGAGAAGTTTTTATGCAATCGAAGTAATTATTTCACCTATATTTACATTATTGTGACGTCTTTAAATAACAAATCGAAAAAAAAAATGGGATACAAGCCATATTAACGCTCGCAACATAAATAATCGCTCGCGCGCCGCCACCCCCGCTGCAAACGCAGCATCTCCTTCCTTTCTGGTGACCAACCAACACAACAACCCTCAAGGGATTTATTATTTGGCTGCGGTATTCTGTGAGGTGGAGGTACATTCCCCAGTCGGGTAGCTTACAATTACGCTCCTTACCTCTCTTTTCGCCAGAGCTTCGATTTTCCCAAAGGTTGACTGGTAGAGAATGCTCTTAACATTCAGTCCGTCTTTTGTACCCTTATTTTATGGTCAATAAAGTTTAAATAAATAAATAAAATAAATAAAAACACGTAATTTCGATAGAAACGGCAGCCTTGTTTGTTTTCACATAGTGCCACTCGTGGTCACTTAGCGGCACTTACCGTCACTTACTGTCAATTAAATGCCGCTGATAACTAACTGATAAACTAATGTATTACGGCAACATTTTTAGAGCCACCGAAATATGTTGATAACGTTAATGGTAAAAGGATCATCCCACTGGTGGGACACGGGTCCCTCGATCGAAGGGGTTTAGAGCGAACTCCGCCTCGCTGCTCACTTGAAAATTGGAGGCCAGTGTTTTTTTATACTACGTCGGGACAAGCATACGGCTCGCCTGATGTGAAGCGGTTACCGTAACCATATTAACGCTCGCAACATAAAATATCGCTCGCGCGCCGCCTACCCGCTGCCAACGCAGCATCTCCTTCCCTTCTGGTGACCTCACTCACTCGCAGGAACACAACAACCCTCAAGGTAATTGTTATTTGGCTGCGGTATTCTGTGAGGTGGAGGTACATTCCCCAGTCGGGTAGCTTTTTTTTTTTTTTTTTTTTTTTTTTATGCCAATCGCAATATACGCACATCCAACGGGTGTATACAGTCCGCTGGATGTGCGCAGATTGGCTTATTTTAGAAAACGCACACCCCTGTCGTAGACAAGGCTTTTACTAGTCTTACACATTCGTTATAGCATTTTGAAACGATCTTAAAAAACTAATATTTAAAAACTTAACTAACATATCTTTATGTCGCAATAGCGTAAAATTGTGAACATGTTATACAATATAATAATTACAATATAATATTTATTCGAATGAAGCAATAGCTTAAAATACATAATTAACAATTAATATAAATTTTTATTAAATGACTATGTCCGCTTTTGGACGCCGACGAGTTGAGGTGATGGCTTGGTCCAACTTACAATCTGATTATTGTCAATCCATCCACAGCTGTCCCCGGCAGACACTTAGCTCAATAACCCCATCTAGCCACCGCGATCGAGACGCCTATCGGAAATATAGGCGCCCAAGTCCAACATTGGTCCTAGGTGGGGCCATTCTGCTTGTTCCGCCTGATGACAGCCGTGGCTAGATTGACACAGTAGTCAATGAACTTAAATCTACTTTTTCCAGCCATCACCTCGGACACGTTCGCTTCAGTGACCCGCATTCCCAAACGCTGCTTCAATTCCCATCTTTGTTTGGAGAATGCGGGACACTGAAACAAAATGTGCTGCACTGTCTGACCCTCGCCAGCTTCACAGAAACACGATGGATCGTCCGCGCACTTGAACCTGTACAAGTACGCGGCAAACCCACCATGTCCCGATAAAACTTGCGTGGTGATGCCAGACGGAGCCATTTTGCCCACGATACTGTACGCGTACAGTCGGGTAGCTTACAATTACGCTCCCTACCTCTCTTTTTGCCAGAGCTTCGTTTGTCAGTCAGCAGGGTGTACCGCGTGCAGGTGATGTTGGCTTTGGTTCAAAGATGTTAATGAACCACTTACAACCCTAATCAAGTGTTCCGTCCAAAGGCGATTTGAAAACGTCTTCTTGGCTTAAACAGCTTAATATGCCTTTTAAAGCATGAAATCTATCCATACATAAGTTATGGTTGGCGTTGCTATCAGAGGTGGATTTTCCATAAGGCCAACCAGATCTGGGCCTTGGGCGGTCAGATATTAGGGGCTGCTGGCCAATAGTGGCCAAAAAATATACTTACTTTGCAAACTTAAAATAAATATTGTCAGATATTGTCAGACAAATTACACAGCACCATCTAGCCCCAAAGTAAGCAAAGCTTGTGTTATGGGTACTAGACAACAGATAAACATACGTAAATACATTTTTTTTGACGTGACGTCTTATAATTCGATGGAGCCGGCTGCACGCACGAAAAAACATGACTCATGCGGCGTTACCTCGCTCTGAGGCGTTCCATTTCAATTTTCTTTTGAATATATATAATTCAAAAAAACTAAAAAAACACGCGTTGATGAGCTTTTCAAACTAAATAATTCTTAATACAAGCTGAAAAAATTAATGAGTAAAAAATACTAGCATTATTGTGAAAATAGCGTGGGGCGTGTATTATTTTTCACTTTTTAGTTTGATGTGCTATGAAAGCCCCCAAAAGGTCGCCGATCCATTGCCAGCTTATACTCCTTCCTTGCTTTCTTTCTGATGACCTTACTCACTCGCAGGAATACAACAACCCTCAAGGGAACTGTTATTTGGGTGCGGAATTCTGTGAAGTAGAGGTACTTCCCTAGTCGAGCACCTTAAAAATACGCTATGCCCTACCTCTTTACCAGAGCCTCGTTTGTCAGTCAGCAGGGTGCACCACGTGCAGGTGAGGTTGTATTGTTCTCGATAGGTTTGTTATATTATAACCTTGAAACCTGATCGTGTTCAAAGTCCATTACGTGGCCTTTCTCACAAGTGCAAACACGACTATGATACGATATTCCATCATGGCATGCCAGTGCCTATCTTCCGGCTTCATCTTCAGACCTTGAAACCTAATCGTGGTCAAAGTTAATTACAAGACTTTTCTAAGAAATCCAAAAACAGCTATGATACGATGTTCCATCATGAAGTTCCAGTTCATATCTTCCGGCTCCATCATCGGATCAGTTCGACAGTACCATATTATTGTATTGTCATCACAACTACATACAGCTGCCAATTTTCAATACGCTACGATACTTGCAAGATGGTTAAATTAGTTACTTTAGATTCCATTACATAGTTAGTTACATACAAGTCGACCTAATAAAAGTGTGATAAAAATGCAAACATTCCATCAGTATTTTCTTATGACGTTGTCACGTTCAACTATCGTCAGTAAACCGACTTTACAGACAACCGATTTTTTTGTAAATACATACTTATGATATGCTTTTGGAATTTGACTTACCCTCTTAGCAATGTGAGAGACAGCAATATGACAAATAAGGCATTAAAAGCCTAAAGAGATGGCTAGTCAAGTGAAGTAGTAAGTAGCCACTTGTCAGAACCTTATTGATTATTTATTTATTTATGTATCTACGGGTGGGTAAAATGGTATATTGCATTATTTTTAAAAGCTTTTATTTGTTGTTTCCTTCATCTTTGCGTCCAACTGATTCCAATGTATTGAACAAAAATCGGGTATAGCGTGAATGGTAGGCTAAGAGGAGGGCGGCTGATATTAAATAAATAAATATTGTCAGACAAATTACACAGCGCCATCTAGCCCCAAAGTAAGCGAAGCTGTGTTATGGGTAAAAGACAACTGATAAACATACGTAAATACATTTTCTTTTTTGTAAATACATACTTATGATACATAGAAAACACCCAGACCAAGATAAACAGACATGTTCCTGCACACAAATGTTTGTCCTGTGTGGGAATCGAACCCACGAGCGTTGGTGTCGAAACCGCGTCATTGACCGCTACGCCACCGAGCTCGTCAAATAATATAGTTCGTCAAATAAATATTATAGGGCCTAGGGCGACCATGGCCGTAAATCAGCATCTGGGGCCCTACCGCTGAAGCTGAAACCGATTACACCCAGATTATTGCGAACGAAAATAAAACTTTAGTTTACATTGGCGGTAATGGTGTTTAGCTAAGCTTATTTTTTTATTTTTTTTTATTTTTTTTTTTTATGTTAGCTCAGCATATTGGCTCCACTTCGCCTGACGGTAAGCGAAAAGAAGAGCCCCAATTGCAACGGCAACGGGCAAGAGACCTAGATGTCCTGTCAGTTGACGCTGCCATGCTGGCCCACAAGATGCTTCTTCACGCTTCGCTTGAAGGATCCCATATTGTATGATTGAGGAAATACGTATGCCAGCAACGCGTTCCACTTTTTAATGGTGCGACATAGATAGGAGTTGCCAAACTTTTTAGTACACGACGGAATGATACCAACGGTGAATTTGTGGTACCGCAAGCCAGTTCGTGTTGTTCGGTGATGGAAAGGGGAGGAAGGGATAAGGGAAAACAGTTCTTCAGAGCACTCTCCGTGGTATAGCTGGTAGAAACCATATAGCTTTATTGACTAAGCTGAAGATATGTGTCATTGATTTAAACCTAAGATCAATATTCGCGATCAAAAGGTCCGATGGTACAGCTTCGGCAGTACCCAGAGGGGCAATTCTCGTAATTAAAATATAGTCAAAATTCAGTTTCGATCCAGTCTCGATCTCACAAATGTCACATTTGGTATTCTCGTAACACAGTATGTAACTTCAAAATTAAATTTAAGCGGGATTGTATCGAAATATGAGTGAAAATTAAACAAACTAAGAATGTTACTTTGCCAACAACAATAATTGATAATAATTAATTAGTTAAATCAAGTAGGTATATAATTTTAGTCAATTCACAATTCAATCTCGATTCGGTCAACTTTCAATCTGCGTTCGTAGAAAAATTACGAGAATTGGCCTTCTGGTTGCTATGACATAGGTAACAAATGCAAGGGCTTGATGAACGAAACACGGTAAGGACACGTATTATATCAATTCTTTTTAACAAAAGCTTGTTTAAAATATATTGACGTCAATACCTACGTCTTTAAAATTGCCTCCCTATGGAGGCAATTAAAAAAACTAATGAAAACAAAATCGGGCGATACAATTTGGTGTTGCAGCTACAAATCTATCATCTCTATCCAAAATTCAATCACACCACTGGATAGATGAAGGATCAAAGAATTACTACGCTAAGTAATGACTATTCATCATCTCGTGCGGGGGGAGGGAGAAGCTCTGCCATTTTGAGATAATTTTAGTGCGTATAACGTATTCACGTACAACACACGGCTCCATGATACAGCCACACCGCAGAATACCGCAGCCAAATAACAATTCCCTTGAGGGTTGTTGTGGTCCTGCGAGTGAGTGAGGTCACCAGAAAGAAAGATTTTGCTGCGTTGGCAGCGGGGATGGCAGCACGCGAGCGATATTTCATGTTGCGAGCGTTAATATAGCTACGGTAACCGCTTCACATCAGGTGGGCCGTGGCTTGTCTGCCACCCGTCGGTGTATAAAAAGAACTAATTATTTCATGTGGATGCAAGTACCCGTGAAGTCGGCGCCGGTGGCTGCACCACAGTATACATAAATTGTAAACATAAATACTCTTGAATTTATGTAAACATAAAATATGTATGTAGATACTCGTACGTATTTATGTCGTAAGAATCGCAACACAGCGGTAAGTAGGCGCGATTAAAACAATTAGCAACGAATGAGACTGAGTTGGGTGAAGATGGTATGGTGTAAAACATAAGCGGTAGAGATCTTTTGACGTGAAACACTTCGGTGAAACATCTATAACATCACATCGAAACATGTCTATGATGAGAAGTGGATGACAACGAAAAGATCTACGTCGTTTTGCCTTAAGAGCCCTATTAAATTTGCACGCTGACGAGCTCTCGCGCAGTACTAAACCCGTTTATCGTTTTTATTGAAATAAGATAATAAATTCATGCTACAAAGTTTATTCATCATAAAGTAACAATTATTCTCGTATAAATTTTGCTCAATAATATTATCATTTATTCGAGATTAAACAGTTTACCTAAAGCGATTTTCGAAGTTTTTTTGGTTAAAACAATGTTTTTTTTTCTATATTAAATTAATGATATTTCAAAATTCTGAGGCCGGTATGTACTATACGACTATATAAGAAATAACATTATATATTTTTTATTTCATTTGTTTGGAACAGTTGTACAATCCAGGAGCTCAAAAAAGTGAATAATTTTATGAAAATCTTTCTCTGCAATTTTGGGTTTAATTAAAAAGTATAATATAATAATAGCTATTCTGTACTATTCAATAAGTCAACATTGTTAATGTATTTTTGTTTCCGAGATCAAGAACGCCAAAAAAAGGCATTTTACGCAAAAATCACAGTCGATATTTAATATGGCTCTTAAAGCGTTTTTAGCTGCGAAAGTCGTGCCAGTTTGAATAAAAATCATATTTTAGCATCTCTGATATGTTACCTTCTTCTGAGCTACGATACAATTTTATGTCCAAAGTGGCGCCACTTTCTTGCAGGCAAAGGCCTTAATTATGATAATCTCAAAACGTTATTTGGACCGCGTTATGCAGAATAGATCCAACCGACAAACTATGCCAAACTGAGAGATTTTCGGGGTTGTAAGTGGTTCATCAAGATCTTTGAACCAAAGCCAACTTCACCTGCACGTGGTGCACCCTGCTGACTGGCAAACGAAGCTCTGGCGAAAAGAGAGATAGGGAGCGTAATTGCAAGCTACCCGACTGGGGAATGTACCTCCACCTCACTGAATACCGCAGCCAAATAACAATTTCCTTGAGGGTTGTTGTGTTTCTCCGAGTGGGTGAGGTCACTACATAGAAAGGAAGGAGATGCTGCGTTGGCAGCGGGGGTGGCGGCGCGCGACATATATTTTATGTTGCAAGTGTTAATATGGCTACGGTAACCGCTTCACATCAGGCGGGCCGTATGCTTCTCTGCCACCCGACGTAGTATAAAAAAGAAAGAAAAATATGCCAAATTCAGAGATACACATAGCGAGAAACTTCAAATCGAGTTTTATTTTAGCAGATTTGATGACGTATGTTTCCCAAAACTTAAACTGCGTGATATTTTTATTCATATCAAATTTTAAATAGCTTTAACTTATATGTAACAAAATGACAGTTGGATCTATTCATCACAACAGGGTCTATTTTATATCTCTAATTAGTCTTAGTGTCATTATTCAGTTTATTGCAGCTTGCTATTATAACTTTGACTTTGTGTCGGGATGGGTGAAGTTGGCGGGGAAGAGACTTCGCGAAAAATGGTCGAATTCATTAAACTTGACGCTTATACTTGTCTCTCGACGTCGTATAAAAAATACCACCAACAAAAGCTGAGCGAGTGAAGCGTTCGAGCCTCGTCTTGGTTTTCGAGAGAGAGGTGAGGTACCCTAAGGTTGTAAATGTAAATATTTGTTCGTCCGTGGTGTCACGGATTGGTCCCAGCTGAATCAGCGCTGGGGTCTAACATAGTCAGACCACAGCAGCAGTCCAATTTGTGGCATCATGCAGCACTATTGTTTCGTCTTTCTGTATTACCTAGCTTACCTGTAATCTATGTAATAGTGTTGTGTCGTGTTACAATAAATGTTTCTTCTTCTTCTTCTTCCTAAGGTTTAACTAGTTAATTCTAGGAGCTCCCAAATTTCGGGTATTGACTATAAGATTGATAATATATATGAGCCATTTCGGCTACAATACCTTGTACAATTTTCTTGCGTACCCCAATAGCTTAACGTATAAACCTTGCAATAGAGAATGCGCGTCAGCAATATTGTAGGTATCACGAGCGCTTTAAATAATTATACTTCCTACTTTTCATAAAGACTGGACATTTGGAAAATTAGAGATTTGGTTGTTTAAGTTTTGGAAACCGTTAGAAATTTTAAGAAGATATTCTGAACGGATGGATCGGCGTTAAAGATATTTAAGTTAGACATAATTAAGAATGGATTTTTGAACATTCTGTGATTCCAGGACATGCGCATACAACTTGAGACATTAAGAATGCTAACTTGTTAAGTAATTTCTATCCCGCTGTCGCTTGTGACTTGCGCTAGGTGTTTGGGGAGCTTCGAGCGGGTGAGTTTGGCTCGCGGAGCGGCTAATTTGTCGAGTAATGGCTCCCCCGGCATATCTTTAATCTGATAGCTAATTGGATGGCGGGCAGGGACGGACTCAGGCGCCTGTTTAGAACAATCAATTTTCAAGAAATAGGCAAAAATAATGTTAGTATATATGTGCGTACCTATACGTGTGCTTTCTCGCCTTGATTGAGTTCCTTGCAATGACTGCATGGTTGACTGGTAGAGTATCTCTATTATGGATAAGTCCGAATATATATTACTCTATATTTTAAAGAATTATTTTTATTTACTTTAGTTTTATAGTTGAATTGTACTTATTGTTTATGGATTAAGTTTATTATAAATTGTCTTAAAGAATTGTATTACATATTGTTATTACTTTAAAGAACTTACAAACAAACAAACACGTCTTGTCTTCTGATCCATTATACTTTTAGATACTTTGAAAGGAAAATTCATTATTTTTGCTAGCTAAGTAATTACCTTATTGATCAAGTGCAAGTCAATGTGTAATAAACACAAAAGTAAAAAAGTCGTAAAAACCAAACTTGATGGAGCTCCGGGCCCGGCTTCAGTTGGTGCAATTGTCAAAGTTGTTCGTATTCATCATCATGTCCATTTTAGTCTCCACTGCAGGAGCACGACTCTCTCTCGTCCGTCCTAGACGGAAGGAGGATTTGGCCTACAATCCCCACGCTGGCCAGACGGGTTGGGGAGGCCTGATCGATGTTTTATAATGTATTTCCGTTAGTCGCCTTGTACGACATCCACGGGAAGAGACGGAGTGATTCTATTCTAGTCTACCGTAAACCACACGGCCAATTGTTCGTATTGATGAGTAGAATCTCCCATACATTACACATCCGACTCTACTAACATTCCTTAGTTTCAGAGTATTTATTATATGTTTCTAGCCACACTGCCTACAATGACATGTCTGTTAGGGGTGTTCATCATATGTTCATAGCAGGGATGTAACGGAGCTTCGGTTTCGATTCCGATACGTCGGAACTTCCGATTGCTTTTGCATCCTCGGTTCCGACTTCGGTTCCGATAAATTTTAAACCGAAGTCAGAAGTCATATCGGAGGTCGGCGGCCGGCGCGGCGGGCGAGGGTGGGTAGACGGGCCGGGCAGCGCGAAGCCGCGGCGGAGTCGCGATCTGTGCGTACAAAAAAAGGTCATGTGTGCAATTCACACGTGGTAGAAGTGAAACCTTCAGAAATATTGGTTTCGAGATAATGAGGCGAATGTAAAATTTCGGGAAAAGGATGATTGTAGATTTCAGTAGTGATCATAGTGATACAAAGTTTGATAATTATTTTACATTTTTCTCGTATATTTTACATGAATTTTTTCAGCTACCAAAGCTACAGTTTATTGCAGTATTATTTAATTTGTCTCATATTTTAGCAATTGTTTCATTGTTACACTGTTAAAGTATTGATAATAAAGATAACACTAAGTTAGTGTCACTAACGAATAATGATGTGTAATTATTTCATTGAAAATGATATCTACACATATCTCTGACTGACTTCATATTTTATTCCGATTCCGGTTCCGATTCCGGTTTCGACTCCGATAAACCAAATTCAAAAATTCCGATTCCGGTTCCGATTCCGATATAACCACATCCGTTACATCCCTGGTTCATAGTTCATTTTATTCAAACATCTATCATAATATGATAGATGTTTGAATAAAGTAAGTATTATTAGGGTATAAGACCGACGCCATATTTAGTGAGTCAAACGAGAAACATAGAAAAGTTATCTCTATAACTAGTGATGTACGCATACCAATGATTAATGATGATTGACGAGCTCGGTGGCGCAGCGGTCAATGACGCGGCTTCGACACCAACGCTCATGGGTTCGATTCCCACATAGGACAAACATTTGTGTGCATGAACATGTCTGTTTGTCTTAGTCTGGGTGTTTTCTATGTATCATAAGTACTTATGTATTTACAAAAAAAATGTATTTACGTATGTTTATCAGTTGTCTTGTACCCATAACACAAGCTTCGCTTACTTTGGGGCTAGATGGCGCTGTGTAATTTGTCTGACTATATTTATTATTTTATTTGTGTATTTATTAGTGATGTGACCATTCACATATGACATGCCTTACATTCGGTAAGGCAGACGATCAGAGACCACGTGGCCGAAGTCCGATACGTTGGTCGGACCAAATCCGGACTGCTCTCGACACCAGCTTACATGATGCAGTTCACGCCGCAGAAGATAGGAACAAGTGATAGACATAGGAACATCATCCTCAGCAATGAGGAAAACGACGCAAGGAGGAGTAGGACTTCCCCATTCGGTATCAGTCCATATTGATCTCACTGCTGGGATGCAAAACTCCCTTCAATCAAATAATAAATAAATATTTCTGGACTATTTACACAGCGCCATCTAGTCCCAAATTAAGCACAAAGCTTGTAGAGTACTAGACAACTGATAAATGTACTTAAATACATTTTTTTTTTTGTAAATACATACGTATAATACATAGAAAACACCCAGACCAAGACAAAAAGACATCATCATGCACACAAATGTTTGTCTTGTGCGGGAATCGAACCCGCGACCTCGGAGTCAAAGTGGCCATTGCTAACCATTCGACCACCGAGCTAGTCATTGTGTCGATACATCAAGTAAATTGTCATTATCTAAACGGTGACCCATCCATCAAGTCTTTCCACCAAGTTGCTTAACCAAAACGATCGAAATATACGTACGGACTCTTAAATATATAGGGTTATACAAAATTGGAAGTCAGCTAATTCCAGGGCTGGCAAACGGGAGATTTTTACATAAGCAATACATGGTCTAATGGTGCGGTGGGGGAGCGAGAGGGTTGCAAAGTTTGTTAGGTGTGTGAAAGAGAGAGGAACAGTGGCTGCGTTAATCAACTGTCTGTTGTTCCGAATGAGTTTTGGGACGGACTCAGGGATGTGGGATACTTTTATTTTCTTTTTAAAGTGAAAACTTCTTTAGCGGCATTGTGCACTTTTAGAGATGGGTAAAAAATGTTAAACTCGCATCAGGACACGTGGCCTGATCGAAAATTCGTAAGACGGAGGGAGCGTAGAACGCCGGTGGTGCGGCGTAGGAGAGGAAGTGATTCTCTCTTTGAAGTACCCCTCTCTTTCTACCGCGCGGCGAAAATGTATGCCTGCTCCTGCTGTTTATTTTTAATGTAATATAAATTGTCATATTTGTGTACGATAGCGCAATAAATTAATATTGTATTTTACCACATAACTGATAGTACTTTTATAATGATAAATAAAGCAACAGCGTGCGAAATTATTCTCTAAAACCATTCCAAAATATTCAAAAATGCACAACGTTAATGCTCAAGTTTTCACTTCTGCCGGCACTCCCGGAGTGCAACCCGTTTTTTTTAATACGTCTTTAAAATGCTTCCATATGGAGGCAATTAAAAAAAAACGAATGAAAACAAAATCGGGGGATACAGTTTGGTGTTGCAGCTACAAATCTATCATCTCCATCCAAAATTCAATCACACCACTGGATAGATGAAGAATTACAGAATTTATTACGCTAAGTAATGACTAGGGTACATCGCGTGCGGGGAGGGGGAAGCGCTGCCATTTTGAGATAATTTTAGTGCATATAACGTATTCAGTAGGTACCTACAACACACGGCCGTGTCCATGACAGTCACACCTCCTTTCACCTTTTTTTATACGACACCGGGTGTTAAATACGGTCTGCCTGATGTGAAGCGGTTGCCGTAGGCATAAACGCTCGTAACATGAAATATCACTCGCGCGCTGCCACCCCCATTGCCAATGCAACCACACCTTGGTTTTCTCAGTCGCAGGACACAACACAACAACCTCCTAAGAAGTTGTTATTGAGCTCCTGTATCATGTGAAGTGGAAGTACTTCTCTGTGCCTTACACCCCAAACTGCCTGATTTCGTAGTCGGGTTATATTGTTTTAATGTTTACTATTTTGTAGGTATATGGTCAAGGTACTTGCTTGCTCCATTTGAGCGCATTTAATTTAATGAAGAGCAGTTCGAATGATCGATGACCCAATGATCTCTGATCGTCTGAACTCGCGCTCTACATGTTGTGTTTTTATTTTAATCCATATCAGTCAATATTTTCGTTAAAACGCTGGGCACTGATCGGCGACCTCTTGGTATTGTTCTCCATGGGCGGTGGTGATTGCTTTCCACCAGGTGATACACATGCTCGTTAGCCACCCTCTTATATGAAAAAAAGAATGGGTCACCCGACCCAGACAGGCGGACGTGACAACATGAATTATTGTTCCTGCGCCGCCACCCCCGCTGACAATGCAGCAACTCCTTCGCTCGCAACAACACAACCCTCAAGTAAATTGTCATTTGGCTGCGGTATTCTGTGAAGTGGACGTGTGGTTTCCGGCAGACTAGAATAGAATCTCTCCATCTCTTCCCGTGGATGTCGTGCAGCCGGCTCCATCGAAATATAAGACGTTGCCACGTCAAAATGACCTGATGATGATTCTGTGAAGTACCTCCATCCTCTGTCCTTTTATATACACTGAGCCGCTCTATCTCTCTTACGACAGGGCCACGTTTGTTCACTCAGAAGCGAGTAGTAAGTTTTTAGGTCACATTCGTGCACACTTAAAAAATGAATATCCTCTATATCATCAACTAATTTTTGACAGCTATTAGCACCTTTTTTTTCAAAGTCAAATCAATCTAATTTTTAGATATTATATAAAATTGATACTGACACTTACTTGACATAGATTAAATTGAAGAAAAATTGTCATACCTACTTATTATGATTATTACAAAGTTTATAAATCAATGATGAATTTAATAAAATGTATGTAAGTAGGTACTTATTGTGAATTGGAAGGTTAATGTTCTTACATGATAAATAATTATGGAAACAAATTTGCACGCTATTAAAGTTTGGCAAAATATAATGGATTATGAGGCACTACAAATCTAGACACGCGGCAGCGTGTCAAGCCAAGTTCAAGCAAAGGAACTGGCTAGCCAGCGCCGAGTCTAATATTACACGAACCACTTGGTGCCACTTTTGACCCTTCTATAACTCAAAACCTCTTTAACGTAAACACATAAAACTACGTGTGTTTAATTATATCCACAAGGACACCTAGAAGCCCAAATTTCATGAAGCTAGCTCAAACGGTTATAAAGATGAAGATCAAAAAGTCGTAAATTTTAGCACTGACTGACTGACTGATTTATAGTACCTAAACGTTACCTACTTCCAGATGACCTAGAAGGATGAAATTTGGAATCCAGCTCGGTAATTGTGTGTAAGCGTAGGAAAAAATCTAAAAATAAAAAAAAGTTAAAAAATAGGGTGGTCCCCATACATTTTTTTTAATTGTAGCGTTGAAACCGTTACCACGTTACAAGCAGATATTTCAAACTATCCCAATATATGTATTATTATATTTGCTATATAACAGAAATATAAAAAAAAAGTTAAGTCAAAAAATAAGTGGTGTCCCCATACAAAAAACTTGTAATACGCGCTAAACAACCGGCCAACGGTGTGTCTTCGGCGGCGCGCGGCACCACATAATTATACACATAACAGAAGTAAATCTACATAAAAGCGCTCCCGAGCAATACATAAACATAGGCACGGTTAAAATTTTGCGGGTCGGTTGGTTTATACATGCATGGTAGTGATTTTATAGTCGACGGCTCACTAAAATAACAAAGATCAGTACCCAAGGTTCGTTTCTCTGATTTCTTTTGAAAATAAGAAATAATATTTTAATATACATTTGTTAGTTCGAACTCTTTGTACCTTAAAAGAAAGTCCATATCGTCCGGACTTGACTAATTTAAGCATAAACAGGAAGCGTATTAAAAAGGTAGCAGATAATGAATGGGCAATGCGCACTATTATCTCTAACATTCAAGACAAGTAGACAATAGCATAAAAAAGAAAACCAAACAGCGGAAACACAAGAAAAAACATTAAATATCAATACCTACCTAGTTTTCTTTACAAAAAGTAATGATATCACAAATAACAAAAATTATATAAGCATAATTTCTGTATTGAACTTGGCTTTCCTTTTTTACATTTATGTTTTTGGTGGGATTATTATTAAAAGATCAACTTATATTATTATCCATAGTGCCATCTATGAACATAAAAGTGAAAATTAAATTGCTGCTATGTGAAAGAGGCGCCATCTTTGATACTACGAGCAATTTAAACTAAAGTTTTATAGATGGCCTATATTTGAATTTTGCTAAGCGTAGTACCAATGGAACTGAAAAAAAAACGAGTGTTTAGACCACACGACTGAAGTAACTTCTTTAGCTCTCTCTACTAACTTATACCTCTCTCTCTCAACTTCAGTTCGTCGTTTCCGTAACGCTCTCGTCACGAATTCACCAGCATACGCGCCAAGTTGAGTGTGCGTAAAGAAGTTCTACTTCAAAAATCGGGCGATATTGCCATAGATTGTACTCGTAGGATAGAACGGGCTGTTTTTAGGACAGTAATTGTCCTCGGGATTGCGTCGATGAGTAGGTACAGGAACAAAACTTGTGTCTGAGATTGAGACGTCCGGTCCCTTGGACACGTCTCGGATTGGGGTAGCTTAAAATTTGGTACTTACTGCTAAATCCCTCAAAGACATAGGTTTGCGCGTTTACCGCTAAAAACGCATTTTTTTTTATACTACGTCAAGTGGAAAACATGCATACAGCCCCCATGATGTACAGTACACAAAAAATAAAACCGGCCAAGTGCGAGTCGGACTCGCGCACGAAGGGTTCCGTACTATTATCTATAAAAACGGCAAAAAAAAAAAAGTTTGTTGTATGGGAGCCCCCCTTAAATATTTGTTATAATTTTATTTCATTATTTATTTTTAAAGTGAATATATAATTAAATAATATATTATGTGAGTATTTAAAGCGTCTACCTATTACAGTTATCAATTGCGAGCAATAACGAGGAAAAAAATCACGTTTGTTGTATGGGAGCCCCCTTAAATATTTATTTTATTCTGTTTTTTAGTATTTGTTGTTATAGCGGCAATAGAAATAAATCATATGTGAAAATTTCAACTGTCTAACTATCACGGTTCATGAGATACAGCCTGGTGACAGACGGACGGACGGGCGGACGGACAGCGAAACCTTAGTAATAGGGTTCCTTTTTACCCTTTGGGTACGGAACCCTAAAAAAGAAAACTGGTGAGTGCCAGCTCCGAGAGTCTATAATTCCCATTTGCACTACCTTTAGGCACAGGTAGAGATGGGCAAAATGCCAGGCCATTAAATGACCAATATATGCCAGTATACTGTAACTGGGCACTTATTGTAAATGCCTGGCATTTTGCCCATCTCTAGGCACGGGAAATAAAATCTTCCATGGCACTACTAGTACTGCCACGCAGTAGATACTAGGTTTTTTTTTTATAAAGTTATATCACAATAATAAAACAACCAGGTATAGGCTAAAATCTTTAATATTAACAATTATATACTCTACATGTTACAATAAACTTCATATAAATATCGTCCTACAGGAGTTGCAGAGGCAACGTGACAGTTGAACTGTCAAAGTGACATTATGAGTTATTTGGTAACGTACTTTTGACGGCAGGCTTGACAGTTAGATGGAAAACAGGCCAGGTGCGACAGAGAAAGCTATATGAAGAAATTGACAGTTACTTGTACGCCATCTTCATGTAAGAATGAGATAAATTGACAAGATTTTCTTGTATCGCGTAACGTGCTGGGTTTTGACAACCTGCTTTGCATCACGGTTGACTAAATATACACTAAGGCTCAATTTCCACCGCCGCGGAATGGAATTGAAGCGACTTTTTGCAACGAAATTGTACATAGCATATTGAACTTTATGTCAATTGTATAACATATAAACTTAAATACGAGCCAAAAAAAAGTGGGGCGCATTCTCGACAATTCCTCTAGCTACTGATCGTATTTAAGTTTATATGTTATGCAATAGACATAAAGTTCATTATGCTATGAACAATTTCGTTGCAAAAAGTTACTTCTATTCCATTTCGCGGCGGTGTAAATTGGGCCTATTGGGGACTTATAACTGTTGATTGTCACCTAACACATTGCTTTCAGGAATATCAATTGCAAAATCTCATAAAAGTCTAGTAATTCTCCCTTGTTGCAACCATATCAGAATACAACCCAGGATACCACGTGTATGACATCAGCCGTAGATGGCATGCCAATTTCTGGAAACGCTTCGAGAACTGTCAGATAGATCTTCCCAAATCCTCGCGGAAAGAACACTTCCAAGTCTGACGAGTTCCTGGCATCCTACGTACTACCAGTGCCTGACATACGGACCACTAGTAGAAGTCCCTTGAGGTTGAATTCTTGCTCGATGCAGTAGAAGCATGCGATTGCCGTGGCTACTTTGGTCGTCTGTTGATGGAGAGTCGCAGTGACGACCGCAGCAGCCACGGCAGTCGCATGCATGTATTAATGGTAGTGGGTGGGTGCCGGCCAGCAGTAGTTTGCATGAAATAATTGGTGGGGGAAATAAGCAAAGTAGTGTAGATCAAATATTGGCTGCAAAAAAATATGATCTGTAACCAACTGTATTCCGCAAATAAATGATTCAGATTTCTTTAAAGAGAAGTTACAACTTGGAATTCAGTAACGCACTTCCAATTTGGTATTCAGTAAAGCATTTCCAATTCGGTATTCAGTAAAGCATACTCCCAATTTCATTCTAAGGGCAAGTTTTCCATCTAACTGCCTATCTATCCTTTATTCCAATGTACTATTATATCAACAAAATACAACAAACACATGTTAAGGCAACTTATATCTAAAGGAACGGATATGATGTTTAGATAGAGGAGATTATTTGTAACTTAAGGTGTAGACCAAACAGTAGCAAACAGTATAGGGTTTCAAAAACCTGGTAGTAAATTATCAGAACGATTTAGTTGGTATATGTTTAACTTTTTGACTGCCCGGCTTCATATCAGTTGTCGTGTCCCTAATCCTAGGAAAGGCGTATCCAGACCTGGAGGACTACAGGTTCTTCCCAATAGGCATCTGAACAAAGTTTTAAAATTATAAAAACTCTATATCAGTAACGTAAAATACATAAAACTAGAACGATCTGTGATCTCAAAATTTTTATAACTTATGTCCGACGTGTTTTATGGTCGATCAAAGTTTGGTGGGAAAGTCCATTTTAAAAGTTTGAAATTATAAAAAATAAACATAACTTTTGTTACGCCACTAGCTACATAAATGCAATATTTAACATAGCTGTCGTACAAATTTCTGATTTGATGCATATAAAATAGCGTATCGTGACGTCATAATGCTGTAGCCTTTTGTATGAAGCGTTTTCGGGATAGTCCAAAATTGTGATCTTCAAGTTATCATATCCCGAGAAGTTTTTATGCTATCGTAGTAATTCTTTCGCTTATAGTTATATTATTGTGACGTCTTTGAATAACAAATCGAAAAAAAAAATGATTAAGATGCCCATTAAAGCCGTGCTGAAGTACATGGAACATGTCTCTAGACAGGCAGGGGAGAGTTACTAAAGAATAGGGAGTGCACAAAAGATCCAAGAGGTTGGCATGCCACCGGTGCTGCAGCGCTCGAACCATTTCAAGATAAGATTGTTAGTACATACATCTCTCTCATTTTGTGTCGTGTCATTCTCCCTTGGTCTACTACAAAATGTGCGGATAGTTCGTTCGACGTACGACAATACTTTTAACAGCACAGCACCAACCGCATACAGATAGATACGTTTTGTTCAAACTACGGTCACACACATACATAAATTAAATTAAAATCATCTGACAATATACAACCAATCTTTGTTTTGTCTGCGCATATTTGGTCACACCTTAACATGGCTTGTCGATTAACTATGTAATAAACATTTTACTAAAAGTTGTGCTTGAAACGTCAAACAGGTATATGGCAAGTCGCTTACAAAACTGTCAATTAGTCAATATGGTTATTTGTAAGAGTTCATATTGCGTATTATTTTTACAAACTTACTTGGATGAAGTTATTACCGGGTTCCAAACAGAAATTGAAAAATTTAACAACTTTCATTGCACTCCAAAAGCTACTAATACCATATATATTTTTTTATATCACTAAAGTGCCAAACAAGCATACGGCCAGCATGATGGAAAGCAGTTATCGTAGCCTATGAACGCCTGTAAAATCAGGGGCATCACACGCGCGTTGCTGACCTTGTAAAAACCTCTTCACGTCCTTTTTAAAGAACTCCATGATGTAGTTTTCTGCGAAAACCTCGACAGGCAGTTCATTCCACAGCTTGACAGTACGCGGGAGAAAAGTTCTCTGGAACCGCACAGTACGCGACCACTTAGGCTCCAATGTGTGAGGATGAATTCCTTATCGATGGCGAGCGGTGCGACTGTAGAAGGAGGTCGTGGGCATCATGTGAAACAACTCCTCTGTACACACCCTGTTGTACAATCGGTAGAACACACAAAGGGACACCATATACTGTGAACATCGCGCAGAAGCAAAATCAATTTTGTTTTACCAAGCTCTTTTTGCTGAAACATTTGCAATGTATGGATTTAGTAATTTTTGGAACGATAGTTGGTAATTTTTTCCCTTACTTAGAACATAGTAAAATATTTATCACCTCATTATGAAGACAAAATTTTTTCAACCGATTTCAAAAAGGGAACTCAAGTCCGTTGTATTTTCCAAGCGACAAGCTATATTTTTGATATTTTGCTATAGTTTGATGAAGGAATTTAAGTAATTGTACTGTTATTTATATAAAAAAAAAACTGTACTTTAAATATAATTGGAGATAAAAAAAGACGAAAAATTACAAAATGAATAACTTACAATAATTTACAACTTAAAAATGTAATTAAGAATTACGCGAATCGAGATGTAATACTGCAGTTTTTTAAAATATTTCTATCATTTTGAATTAAATTAATGAATCTGTTAAAATTAATTAATATTATAATCAACTGAATTTATTAAATGAATTATTTGCTTAAATTAAATTTATTTTAGTCGACTGGGGGTAATTACCTCCGTAAGGATAACACAGTTCTTCTATAGAGGTGATAAAGTTGGTAAAACATAGCAAATTAAATTTGATCAATAAGGTCTAACCTAGGGGAAGCGTAAAATATTTATTGGTCATAGTCATAGATCATTGAGCTAAAAACATTGAAAAGGTTAGGAACTGCTGGCTTACGGCTTTATATATTAAGTTTTATTATGTTTTGAGGTAACGAGAAGACCTGCTTAAGTTTTGTTCACCTTGAAAATGCCATAAGGAGAAACCGGTCTGTGAAAATAAATTTAATTAAATGCATTCATTTTATTCAATTAAATATTGCTGATAATTTTGAGCAAAAAGTTGATAATATTATAAACACTTAAGGGATACTTTTGAAAATAATTTTGATTATTTTGTGCAAAGACTTGGTGGTTTTGTACAGAACGTCGATAAATTACAAACGATACACAGATTATTATTAAGAGAATGTTGATAATTCAACAGTGTTGACAATTTTGTACAGAACAATGAAACAAAACAAAGAAAATTTTGGACAGAATTTTGATAATATTGAACAATATATTTTATACTGTCGATAATAACATCTCGATTCGCGACAAATTATGAAACTAAAAATATACAAACAATAGGGGAAACCTATTAATATCAATTGTATGTCCGTTCGTCTGTTGAGTGTGATATCAGTAACCAAGTTGGAGTAATACAAAAAGTAATTTTTAATCATACTTTTATCACATTAGTGTGATTAGTTAGTTGTACTGGTGACCACTACGTATTTAGTACGGCAACTACTTAACGTTGTAGTCACGGGTTCAATCCTCGCACAAGACAAACATTTGTATCTATGAACATGTGCGTTTGTCTTGTTTTCCATTTCCATATGTATGTTTGTTACCCATCTAGTACCATAAGCTTTGCTCGGTTTAGCACTAGATGTCGCTGTTTAATTTTGTATTTACTATGGTTTCTGACGTCACACGCAATAGTCTATAGTCGATGGAAATATCCATTACGCCTACACGAGTAACTAAATTTAAACTAAGTCTAAGCCTTAGGTTTTGTATAAAAAAAAATGACTAGTGCACGTTCACAGTGAGATCTTACGGCTTTTTGTTGTTTCCATCGAATATATTTGTTGTCTATTCCTGGTAATTCGTCTATGGTCCATAAATGTCGTCATAACACGTTAGTGGACGCGTAACTAATTAGGATGAAGGAAATCCGTTTTCTATAGATTAATAATCTACTAAGATAGGGTCAGAATGATTTTCTGAGACCTACTTAAAAAAAATATAGGAAAAATAAATTAAAAAAAAAAATGTGGATAAGACAAATAACAAATTAAAAATTAACCTAATCAGATGTATAACACACAATCAACATTTCATTCAAAAACAATTCAACAATCACTATTTTTTATTTATTTAATATTATTTGTATTTTAATAAAAACTAATTTAATCCTATTGATTTTTTCCTTCGGCCTAACTAATTAGGCGTCTCAGTTACTAGGATCAAAGAGTTATAAATTCCTGTAGTATGGTATAATTTCGATAGATGGCGCTAAATGTTAATATGTATACGATGTTCTAAACATCGTAAAAATCAAGACCATTGTCGGAAAAAGTAACATTATCGTGTCCTGCACACACATAAGAATTATATTTCCTTTTTCTTAATCCGTTCGTATACAATATTGATATTTATCTTTCATTGTATAATTTCTAACAGACATTTGTAGGGGCAAAATGACGATGAGGACTTGAAATAAATATGACAGCAGTGCGACGCTACTGTCTGCATTGTGAATACTATACGATCTTAAAAAAAAATGTATATAAGTACCTATTTCATCAGTTATCTAGTACCCATAGTATAAGCTTTGCTTAGTTTAGTGCTAGGTAGCGATGTGTAATTTGACCAGGAATAAAAAAAAGACGTGTGGCACTCGGGGACTGCCGCGGTAAAGCTATTGCATAGCATTTTGTATCAACTTATGCAATTATAATTTTATTTATTTATTTTATTCATGCAGTATTGCTTTTTCTTTGATATTAATTCAAGTTACACTTTTTGAGCGTGGTGACCGATAAGAAAACAAATTTTTCTATTATTAAATAAATAAAACGAGTTTCGTAGAGTCGTACAATACGTCTAATCGCACGCACACAACGCCGTGTCGAAGACTGCCGAACTGAAACGACGTTAGACGATGCACGGCCTTCAAGCCACACCTCCTTGCCCGTCGGAGTGGGGAGCGTGAGGTTTTTTCGTTACGGAATTTCTGGATTCGGTCCCCGCGCTCAAGGCCCGCGATAGAAGCTATGCAATAGCTTAATAAAAAAATTATTTATTCTGCAAATCCACATTAGATTATTTAGAGAAAGCATATTATTTATTGTTTTTTGATATATTTATATTTTTGTAGACTGTATGGCAGTTGAAAAAGTAATTTTATTGTAATTGACCTACACTTTTAGTGCTGCTCCCTGGCGGGCACTTTAATTTCCTCATTGTCAACTTGTCTTGTTGTTACAATGCACTTCAAAAAGTTCAAAACGGTGAACAGTAGGTGATTATTGGGAATTTTAACTAGGATTCTCAATGATCGCCTACTTAATTCCACTTTGAAACTCTTGAAGTGTATTGTTGTTCCATTATAAAGTGCATTAAAGCGGAGTGCAGTAGGACATTATTGGGAATTCTAGTTACTCCCAATAAGAACCTACTAGTGTTATCGACATATACCGACGGGTAGTACGAAAGTTAGGCTCAAACTGGACGCATAAATTTATATTTTTGTAATTTGTAAGGCAATAGAAAAAATAATTTTTAATGACTTGCACCTCTAGTGCTGCTCTCTGGTGGGTTTTTTAATTCAAGTCCTCATTGTCGACTTATCTTGTTACCATGCACTTTAAGGAGTTCAAAGAGTAGGTGATTATTGGGAGTCTAACTATAGTCACTTTGAAACTCTTGAAGTGTATTGTTGTTCCATTATAAAGGGTATAAAGCAAAGTGTAGTAGGAGATTATCGGGAATTCTAATTAGTAATTCCAAGAGTAATACCTACTCCCGGTATTTCCAGTTATGCTCGATCTGTACAATTACTAACTTAGTTAGTTTATGTGAAAGCATAATGGTATTTGGGTCAGGACATAATAAGCTAAGAAAACCCCATTATTTAAGTATTTGTAACATTTTCCAAACTGGTTCTAAAAAGAACCAAAAAGGAAAAAATGGGAAAGGATGTAAACTGTCTTAGTATCGGTCACTACTCTTATGTACAAATAAATTACAGTATTTTTATGGTTTTTAAATACAAGCTGAAATAAGGTGTAAAATCAATTAAAACTCTATTATATTAATAAAATTCGCGATTCTGTAAATGTGATGACAATTATTGCTAGTTCCACAACACTTGTGTCCATCGCTTTGTTTGTATGTTTGTGTTAACGACGAGGATTCCTTGTATCGGGGTGTGGTCTACGGGGGTGGTTCAGTACTGGAAATAAATTAGAAAACATACTAATTAAAAAAACAATACTGGCATTGTCACTATATCTAAATAGACTGTATCTAGTATAGCAAAAAATATGTATATGTGTAAAAAAATATGAATGTGTACAAAGTATTTATAATATGGCTGCATTGTTTTTAAGTGTAACTATTGCCTGAAATAAATGATTATTATTATTAAAAACAATTAGGTATAGTTATATAAATCTTTCTTTATATATAAAAATCAGTGGGGCAATTCTTGTAATTAAAATGTTTGACTACATTTAAATTCAGATGATTCTGTTCAGATCCAGTCTCGATTTCACAAATGTCACATTTGGTATTCTCTTATTACAATATAAAACTTTAAACTGTGAGAGTTTTTCGATTATGTCGAAGTATGACCGAAAATTACACAAACTGAGAATGGTATTCTCAAATATCGCAAAACAAAGTGATATTAATTCATTAATGAATCCATCTTACCTGGATGGATGGGTCCTGGTGAACGCCTGCACCACGTTCCGGGCGACATCTATATGAAATAATAATGAAATATTTCAATGACATTCATCATCATCATCAGCCTGTATCTATCCACTGCTAGATATAGGCCGTTCCCAATGCTGTCCACCATATGCGATTCTCCGCTTTCCGCATCCAACCGCTACCAGCCACTTTTTTTGAGGTCGTCGGTCCATCTAGAGAGGGGACGCCCTACGCATCGTCATGACACAGTAAACGAGTTAATATAGAGAAAGGTGCATTTTGAGAAAGATGCATTTTGAGAATGGTGCATTATGAGAAATGTTCATTTTGAGAAAGGTGCATTTTGAGAAATGTTCATTATGAGATATGTTCATTTTGAAAAAGGTTTATTTTGAGATATGTGCATTTTGAGAAAGGTACATTTTGAGTAATGTTCATTTCGAGAAAGGTTCATTTTGAGAATGGTGCATCATGAGAAACGTGCATTTTGCGAAAGGTACATTCTGCGACTGAAGGATTCATACTTTACATCAATTTATTTACTAAGTCTGCCACATTTCGAGGTATAAGTTGCTCATTATCTTTAAACCTAAGCCTCGCCTCAACCTCACCTATGGTGCATCCTGCTGATTAATTAACTAAGCTGGATTCTAGCCCACAGAGCCGAAATCGAGTAGATTCGCTAATGCTGCGGCTACACTACCGTGATATGCCAGTAATTATTGCCATAATTTCAACAACGCCTAGGTGTAACCACGATTTATGGCCATAATTTTACAATGCCAATCAATATGGCAAATGGCGGTAGACAATAGCTCCGGCGGCGGTCTTTTTTCGCATATCAAAGAGAATTACCGCAGTAATTAATGCGTTTGTGGCCACACTACCGTTTGTCCAGTGTACAACATGAGCTCAACGGCGACGCACGTATCGACCGACATGGAGTGGTCAAATGAAAAAAGCTTGAGTTTTGGAATTATTCCAATGCGAACCGTATCTTTTTATGGGCTTTTTTCAGTCGGGTATACCCCGATAAAAATCGCGGTGTACAATGATGATTTGAAGAAGAAAAAAGACCGAAACCATATAAATAAATATAACAGCTGCAGCTTCAACCTCCATCTTGAAAAATGATATTTTTACCGCCTAATTTATTAACATATCTAGGTAAACTCTAGTGTAACCACACCACTTCACGCAGTAATTTAAACGGTAATTTAATGCCACAATTATTCCGGTAACAGCCCGGTAGACGGTAAGGTAAGTGTAGCCGCAGCATTAGTGTATGTTTCCCATTGATTTCAAAAGAAAATGTATTTGATGATCATTCCTCAAGGACATGTTCGATCTCAATTTGTTTTCGGCACAAACCTCAAGCATGTCGAGGTCTTTAATTGTGACAAGTTTCAACAAAATCGCTTCAGTGGTTTTCCTATTCAATTCCAAGAGTGACTTTTCCGTGTACATAAGCGCTCGCTCCACTCAACAAGTCTCTGGCAAAATATGTCAAGCGGGGAGAGAGCCGCAGGTTTGTGTATTGTTTGTGATTTGTGTTGTGGAGGTGTAAGTGGTTCATCAACATCTTTGAACCAAAGCCAACTTCACATGCACGCGGTGCACCCTGCTGACTGACAAACGAAGCTCTGGTGAAAAGAGAGGTAGGGAGCGTAATTGTAAGCTACCCGACTGGGGAATGTACCTCCACCTCACAGAATACCGCAGCCAAATAACAATTCCCTTGAGGGTTGTTGTGTTCCTGCGAGTGAGTGAGGTCACCAGAAAGGAAGGAGATGCTGCGTTGGCAGCGGGGGTGCCGGCGCGCGAGCGATATTTTATGTTGCGAGCGTTAATATGGCTACGGTAACCGCTTCACATCAGGCGGGCCGTATGCTTGTCTGTCACCCGACGTAGTATAAAAAAAAAAAGAAAAAAAAGCCAACTTCACATGCACGCGGTGCACCCCGCTGACTGACAAGCGAAGCTCTGGAGCTCTGAAGCACATCAATTAAATTATAGCATTGAGTATTTAGTGGATAATAAGAGCACATGGCGGCGTGTCAGCCAACAGTCGGCTTGAATCGTACCTGTCTTAACAAATATGGCGGTCTGTATTGAAAAGGTAAGGGATTCACGTTTCTTCTATCGAATTTCCGGTCGGGAGCGCCACCGTCCGGTTTGTCCGCTCCGTCCGGTTTCTTATCCGGTCTGTCCGATTCCGGACGGCGACCGGACCGGTCGTAGTTTCGATACTGGTACTCGTGGTTCCTTCTGTCTTGGTGATCTGTAGAAGAGTGTAAGTGGGGTGTAAGTAGTTCGTTATCACCTTTGAAACAAAGACAATCTCGCCTGCACGTGGTGCACCCTGCTGCACAAACGAGGCTATGGCAAAAGAGAGGTAGGGTACAGCGTATTTATAGTTAACTAGCTGTTACCCGCGGCTTCGCCCGCGTGGTCCAGGGAAGCCTGCTGCCATTGATTTGTGTATATTTTTCTTTTGTTGTATTTTTTTATTTACTTCGTGAGATATTACTATTTATATAATATTGATAATACTATTTAAGGAACGTTTGTTATTACTATTTATATCTCACGAAGTAAAAAAAATACAACAAAGGAAAAATAGGTACAAAGTTTAATGATGATCAGCTGACATAGAGCGTTAAGAAATAACAAACAAAGGAATACTTACTTTAACACTTACAGTATTAGTATGGACAAAGACAAAAAAAAATTGTTCACCACGTAAATGATTGCCCTCTGCGGGGATCGAATTATTTTTTCCGTGGGAATAAAATGTTTTTTCCTGGATAAAAAGTAGCCTATGTTACTATCCAGATCGGAAACTATCCCCTGTTAAAAAAATCATGTCGGTACTTACGTTCCTTTCGACATGATAGAATGCCAAATGATTACAAAGCTTATTTTTTCCCATGGGATTAAGATGTTTTTGCGGGATAAAAGGTAGCCTATGTCACTTTCCAAACAGTAAACTATCCCCATTTTAAAAAGTCATGTCCGTACTCTACTACGTAACTATCCCGTTAAAAAAAATCATGTCGGTACTTAGGTTCCTTTCGACTTAAAAGAAGACCAAATGATTACAAAGTATGTATTTACCCGTAGAAATAAGATGTTTTTCCTGGATAAAAAGTAGCCTATGCCACTCTCCATACCGTTAACGTACGTTATTAAAAAATAAAGTTCATTTGTCCTTCTTTCACGTCAAAAGAAACCTAAGTACAGACATGAATTTTTAATAGGGTAATCTAGAGAGTGACATAAGCTACTTTTTATCCCGGAAAAACAATTTAATCCCATGGGAAAAAATAAACTTTGTAATCATTTGTCCTTCGATCACGTCGAAAGGAACGTAAGTACTGATGTGATGTTTTAACAGGGGATAGTTTCCGGTCTGGAGAGTGACATAGGTCACTTTTTATCCAGGAAAAATATTTTATTCGAAGGAAAAATAAAGAGGGCAAACATTTATGTGGTGAACAATTATTTTCTCTTGAGTGTGGGCGTTCCATCCATACAAATATTATAAGTGTTAAAGTAAATTCGTTTGTTTGTTATTTCTTCATGCCTTAACTATGCAGCCAATCATCATTAAAATTTGTACATACTGGTACTACTTTTTATCCCACGAAGTAAAAAAAATACAACAAAAGAAAAATATACACAAATCAATGGCAGCAGGCTTCCCTGGACCACGCGGGCGAAGCCGCGGGTAACAGCTAGTTTTATATATAAAATTAATCTATACTATCTAATTCTATACTAATATTATAAAGCTGAAGAGTGTGTTTGGTTGAACGCGCTAATCTCAGGAACTACTCTTGAAAAAATATTTTAGTGTTAGGTACTTAGCCTATATTTTAAGGAAGGCTATAGGCTATATAACATCACGCTACGACCAATAGGAGCGGAGCACCGGTGAAAAATTGGAAAAAAATATTCCTTTTGAGGGCTTATGTCGCGTGCGCTGCGTAAACGGTTGAAGTTACGCATAAATCATGTATGACGGAATTGTTCCTCTTTAAAAGTTCTAAAAAAAAGTCCGCGACAGTATATGTCTATCTTTTAAGATTGACACACTATAACGTTTTTTCATGGTAATCAATAGGAGAAAGTAGGTAAAAAAAGGTTATAGTGAGTTAATCTTAAAAGATAGACATATGCTGTCGTGGACTTTTTTTTAGAACTTTTAAAGAGGAACAATTCCGTCATACATGATTTTTGCGTAACTTCAACCGTTTACGCAGCGCACGCGACGTAAGCCCTCAAAAGGAATATTTTTTTCCTATTTTTCACTGGTGCTCCGCTCCTATGAGTCGTAGCGTGATGCTATATAGCCTATAGCCTTCCTTGAAATATAGGCTACCTAACACAAAAAGATTTTTTCAATTCGAACCAGTAGTTCCTGAGATTAGCGCGTTCAAACAAACAAACAAACAAACAAACAAACTCTTCAGCTTTATAATATTAGTATAGATATGAAAATTATAAACTTTAAACATGACAGAAGTTAGAAAATGATACGTCAGGTTCCCTGACAATGTGTCAAATTTCAATTCAATCGTACACTGGATTAAATTGAACTTATAAAGATTTGATTACACCGCAGTAAGAGTAAATAAATTAAAAATTGGCCGTGTGGTTTCCGGCAGACTAGAATAAAATCACTCCGTCTCTTCCAGTGGACAAGGCGACTAGGGGAAATACATTATGCAAACATCGATCAGGCCTCCCCAACCCGTCTGGCCAGCGTGGGGAGTGTAGGTCAAATCCTCCTTCTGTCTGGGACGGACGAGAGAGGGTCGTGCTCCTGTAGTGGAGACTAAAATGACCTGATGATGATGATGAAGACTAAATAAATACAAATACAAAATTCTTTATTCAGTATCAGATTATTACATTTCCGTGTTGGGATTTAGGATTTTATTTAAATAAAAATATATTTGTGCAAGAAAAAATTGTCTCTCCATAACAATAGTTTGAGAGTGATGCTTAGTAGGACACTTAGAAGGCTAACTCTTGTGTGTCTGTGTATGTGTGTGTGTGTGTGTGTGTGTGTATGTATGTGTGTGTTTGTGTGTGTGTATGTATGTGTGTGTGTGTGTGTGTTGTGTGTTTTGGTGGGTTTATAATAAAATATTTTAACTTGTAATGTTTAATTTATTATTCTAGAAATCTCTCAGTTTCTTCATAATTCCAAGTTTTTGCTTTTTTAAAACCTTGAAAGAAAGTAATACTTACAATTCTTAGCCTGCATGTTCCGTATTGTGTTGACTATGGCTCGAGCGGCTGAAGTCAGCTGGGTCTCGTCGTTGGAGGGTCTGGTGTACAAATAATATATATATATTTTTTAACACTAAGGTGACAAACAAGCATACGGTCCGCCTGATGGAAAGCAGTTACCGCAGCCTATGCACCGCACCAGTACGTCTAGTGTTTCTGTACCCACACTGGGTCGCCAGTTAGCTGGCTGCCAGATGTCCATGTCAGGTACAGGAGCTTTTTTTTTATGTGAGAGGGGGGCAAACGAGCATGTGGGTCACCTGGTGGAAAGCAATCACCACCGCCCATGGAGACCAGCGACACCAAGGGGTCGCCGATCCGTTGCCAGCCTTTTAAGGAAAATGAAAACTCTGTTCTTGAAGGCACCCATGTCGTAGTTGTTCGGAAATACCGCTGAGAGAAGTTGATTCCACAGTTTCACTGTTCGTGGTATAAAATGTATAAGGCACGCTCACTTCCCGACGTCACTTCATAGAAGGACGCCTAACCCTGTCCTATGGTATAGTGACCGGGGTTACGGAAGCGATCGCCCGCCATCCTCCTTGCTTGGAAAACTGGGATAGTTTGAATAGTATTTTTTTTTATGCTCACCCCGGTAACCGTGCATTTCCATGCGGGTAGCTGCCCAGTATGCCGTGTCCCGTGTCCCGCCGCCACGTGTTCCTGTCCCGCGGCCTGTCTCTGTCCCGCGTGTTCAGTTGCGCCATTTGCTCTTTAATTTGTTGTATTTTCGCTGCTATTTCATTTGAGTTTTGACGACTTAAGTTCTTATCAACACCTGTAAATAAATTGTTTTTTGAAATGAAGTTATTCGGCCATTTTTTTTTCTAAATATATTTTGACGCCAACCCGCAAACGAATAGCGTGGCGGAGTATGCTCTAAACTCTTTTGATTGACCCGTATCCCAACAGTATTTTTTGAAGTGAAAACTTCTTTAGCGGCGTTGTGCACTTTTTGGAATGGGTAAAAAATGTTAAACTCGCGTCAGGACACGTGGCCTGATCGAAAATTAGTAACACAAAGCTGCGAAACTACAAAATTCAACTTTAAACAAAGACGATACGATTGAGAATTGTTTGAATATTTTAATGATACGAATTGACAGTTAGTAAGACAAAGCGCGACAATTGAAAAAGTTGACGAGTATGTATACCTGGGTCAGAAAATTAAACTTGAAAAAGATTCTCTGGAGTCCGAAATTAACAGGCGAATACAGCTGAGTTGGGGTGCGTTTGGTAAACTTAAAGACGTATTTAAGTCTGGGATCCCACAAACACTGAAGACCCGCGTGTTTAATCAATGTGTTCTTCCAGTTATGTCATACGCTTGCGAAACGTGGACGTTAACTGTAGGGCTTATCCATCGACTCAAGGTCACGCAGAGAGCTATGGAGCGCTCAATGCTTGGTATCTCTTTGCGTGACAAAATTAGAAATGACATCATACGCCAACACTCCAAGGTCACAGATATAGGCACAAGAGTTGCTAAATTAAAGTGGCAGTGGGCCAGACATGTCTGTCGCTTCGGTGATGACAGATGGAGCCAGAGAGTATTTCACTGGATACCCCGATCGGGTAGCCGAAACGTAGGCAGCAGACCAGCGGCCCGATGGTCGGACGACATTAAGAAGACGGCAGGGCCGATCTGGACGAGATACGCCGCAGACAGAGAAACCTGGAAATCCATGTAAGAGGCATACGTTCAGCAGTGGACGCGTATATGCTGAGAAGAAGACAAAGCTGCGAAACTACAAAATTCAACTATAAGGAAAGACGATACGATTGAGATTGCTTTGAATAGTTTATGTTTGTGTACGATAGCGCAATAAATGAATATTGTGATTTACCACATAAATGACAGTACTGTTATACTGATAAATAAAGCAGTTCGTGCGAAGTTATTACCAACTTCGCACGAACTGCTTTATTTATCAGTATAACAGTACTGTCATTTAACCATTCCTAAATATTCAAAAACAGAAGTTGGGAATAACTTCGCACGAACTGCTTTATTTATCAGTATAACAGTACTGTCATTTAACCATTCCTAAATATTCAAAAATGCACAACGTTAATGTTCAAGTTTTCTCTTCTACCGGCACTCCCGGAGTGCAACCCGTTGTTTTTGTTCTTCTAAATATTTTTTGACGCCAACCCGCAAACGAATAGCTTGGTGGAGTATGCCCTAAAACAGTGGTTTCTAACCTTTTTTTGTTCGCGGACAACTACGAGGTTTTTGTTGCGTGTAGGGTGTCGGTCTACATATAAATCCATTATTCTATAACTCGAGATTTGAGAGTTTTGTGTAATAGTGCTCAATCTCTTACATTATGAGTTTGTATCACGAACCATAATTTACCTTTCACGGAGCACTGGTGGTCCGCGGCCCACCGGTTGGGAACCGCTGCCCTAAACTGTTTTGATTGACCCGTATCTTAACAGTTTTCTTTTTTTTAATATATGTCAGTTGGCAGACAAGAATACGGCCCGCCTGATGTGCAATGGTTAAATGTTTTTTTTTTATATAATACGTCGGGCGGCAGACAAGCATACAGCCGCCTAATGTGAAGCGGTTACCGTAGCCATATTAACGCTCGCAACATAAAATATCGCTCGCGCGCCGCCACCCCCGCTGCCATCGCAGCATCTCCTTACTTTCTGGTGACCTCACTCACTCGCAGGAACACAACAGCCCTCAAGGGAACTGTTATTTGGCTGCGGTATTCTGTGAGGTAGATGTACATTCTCCAGTCGGGTAGCTTACAATTACGCTCCCTACCTCTCTTTTCGCCGGAGCTTCGTTTGTGAGTCAGCAGGGTGCACCGCGTGCAGGTGAAGTTGGCTTTGGTTCAAAGATGTTGATGAACCACTTACACCCCAGAAAAAAATATCAAAATATTTTATTAATATTTTGATATTTTTTCGAACGTTTTGACGTTGACAAAATTCCACCATGTCCCAAAATAAACTCTATTATAAAATACCTTGGTTATTACACTGTGCGTTGTCTTGATAAGGCGCAGTTTTTTCATCTGTGGGAGTCTGTAGCGGCGTGTTCCGGGAGGAGCCGGAAACGGAGTTGCGTTTGGATTGTCTATGGCTGCCGGTGGCGCTGTTCCGTCTAGCATCAGGCTTGTCTATTACCGGGTAGACAGGCTGGCAGATTGGGTACGGTTGGGTGATTACCTGAAAAACATTAAAAATAAATATTCCAGGACAAATTACACACTGCCATCTAGTTCCAAACTAAGTAAAGCTTGTACTATGGGTATTGGATAACTGATCATCATCAGATCATTTTAGTCTCCACTACTGGAGCAAACCCTCTCTCGTCCGTCACAGACAGAAAGAGGATTTGGCCTACACTCCCCACGCTGGCGAGAAGGGTTGGGGAGGCCTGATCGATGTTTGATAATGTATTTTCCTTAGTCGCCTTGTACGACATCCACGGGAAGAGACGGAGTGATTCTATTCTAGTCTGCCGGAAACCACACGGCCGAACTGATATTATACTTAAATAAATTTATTTTTGTAAATATACACACATAATACATAGAACACCCAGATCAAGACAAACAGACCATTTTTTTTATACTACGTCGGGTGGTTGACAAGTATACGGCCCGACCGATGTGAAGCAGTTACCGTAGCCATATTAACGCTCGCAAAATGAATAATTGCTCGCGCGCCGCCACGCCCGCTGCCAACGCAGGAACACCTTCCTTTGGTGACCTCACTCACTTGCAGAAAGTATAGTAACTATATTATACTTTTTTTTTATATTACGTCGGGTGGTAGACAAGTATACGGCCCGCCTGATGTGAAGCTGTTACCGTAGCCATAACGCTCGCATAACGCTCGCTCATATAAAATATCGCTCGCGCGCCGCAACCCCCGCTGCCAACGCAGCATCTCCTTCCCTTCTGGTGACCTCACTCACTCGCAGGAACACAACAACCCTAAGGGAATTGTTATTTGGCTGCGGTATTCTGCGAGATGGAGACACTTCCCCAGTCGGGCAGCTTACAAATATACAGCATCCTACCTCTCTTTTGCCAGTCTCTTTGGCTAGTAGACAGGATGCGCCACGTGCAGGTAATAATGATTCTAAGAAAATTCGTTTTTACTTAAAAACGGCGATCATGTGTGGAATGTATATGGGGTGTGAGGACACCATGGCATGACCAACATGCTCGTTTGCCCCCCCCCCCCCCCCCCCCCCCCCCATCCCCCTTATATCCGTAAGAAAGAAACGTACTTGCGGGTACATGTTGTACTGTGGGTAAGGGTACAATACAGGGTACAGCTCCGGGACTATCAGCTTCGGGGCCGGGGCACCGATGGGCATCAGCGGGGCACCCGCCTGCCACTGTAGTGGCTCCTGATACTGGAAAAATTGCGATACACAAGACAATTAAATAAAATAAAAAAAACCCCGACGTTCTAGTCTAGTCGAGCCCTTTCACTTTCACTACAGCGTGCACTTCACGGCTGTATACATGTATAACAAACTACCTGACAAGTTGAAAAATATGGAATCTATACATATAATAAAACAGTAAAAATAATGTGTCTGTACATTGAATATATTTACAAAAAAACAATTGGAGGCGATGGAGATATAGTAATAGAGTAAGAATTAAAAAAAAATGTCTGTCTTTTTGTCTGTATGTCTGTTTGTACACGCTAATCTCTGGAAGTACTGGACGGATTCGAATGAAACTTTTTTTGTTATATAGCTGTTAAGCCTGGGCAAAATATAGGGTATAATTGATTTTGGAAAGTGGAACACCTGATGCAGAACCATAATGGTTCAGATAAACTATAAGAAATTTAAAAATGACTCCTTAGCAAAAGTTGTTCAGCCTGATGAGCTTTTTTGGTTGAGGTATAAAAATCCAAGATTTGGAACACCTGATGCAGAATAAAGTTAAATTTATTTGAATAAACAACACGTGTTTACAATAAATTATAGTTTATAAAAAAAGTGAAAAAACACGCTTTAATAGCCAATAGAACTAAAAAAGTTTTTAAGTAACTTTTTTAGTTCTGTTTGCTATTATAGCGTGTTTTTTTACTTTTTAAATCTATTTATTACAATACATAGATTACAATAAATAGATTAACAAAATCTTGAATGTATTGTAAAAAAAAAAACCGCGGGGTGCTACTTTTATTCTTACCTGCTACAAGTTTATTATAGACGTGTACGCTCGTATCGTACGTTAGTGACGCTTCAGGTCTGTTCATATTAGCTTCCGAAGGAAAGACTCCCTTAATTTTATTTTTTAAACTATGGTGTATATGTTAAACAAAAAAAAATATTGACTTTTAACGTATAACAAATATTTTCTTATGTATCTACATTAGTTCGTATTTATATTAATACGCCGGAATCATAAAGTCCACGCGAACGAAGTCGCGGGCATCAGCTAGTAATGAATATAAACAAACGGTTACGCGGATATTGAAGGACAAGTGCTATTACGACATTAAAGATTATATAGATGACAAAAAATTTTATAATAACTAAATTTTGATAATTATGACATGAATATTGCTTGACATAATGCTTGACATGCGTTACTGTAAATATTGTAGATTCATTTGTAACTGAAAACTATTACATTATTAATATTTGTATGTTCTTTTTAGAGCAAGAAGTGGTTTGTTCAATGCATTAATTGTAAAACCTATTGTATGTACCTGCTTCTACAAATAAATTATTTGATTTGATTTGATTTGATACCCATATTTAGAGAGCTGTGAAAAAAAAATTGACATTTTGTGGTGGCGGCCATCTTGGATTTGAAATTTATCATAGCGTATAGTATTCTACTAGTCAAGCCCTTTCATTTGATACCCATATTGAAGGGGTCGTGAAAAAATATGTAATCCTTAATTTTGTCGGCCGCCATATTGGACCGATTTTCATCAAACATAGCTAAGAAAACTCACAACTAATTCAACTTTCAAATATAAAAAAAACAGAACGACGCTTCAAACATATTATATCACCCAGTCGTTTTTGCGTCGGGGATTAAAAAACCGAAAAGAGTTAACTAAAATGAAAATTCTATATTTAGTAGTTCAGCAAGAAGAGGCACAAATTACATCACGGGTGTGTATTTGGAGGTTGAATAGAAGAAGATCCCGCCAGACGTCACTTATTTTCTGATGAACAAAATGTGAGTCATGATTGAGTAGTGTTAGGGTGTACTATGTCCGTATGACTACCTATTTGGCCAGACGGCCATTCTCCAAGCATCAGGTAATCAAGGTGAGTAAACGTTTAACGTTTTGCGTGCCGCGGTCCCATGGTGGGTACAGCGTTGGTACGGCACTTGGTGCAGAATTGACAGGTCGCTGCCCGCGAATATAAGTGAAATTTATTAATTTTTTAAAGCGTCTGTAAGGTAACTCTGCCATCCAGAAGTGTCTGGGAGTATTGATTGCTGATCCTAGTTTTTAACGATAATGTGTAACGAAGTCCATTGCAGTCCCGGGGGTAAGACTGCCTAGAAACTCACAACGAATATAATCAAATAAAAAAATAGTAGGAGCAAGAAGCTTTAGTAGGAAAAGAGAGAGATGTATAAAACATAGTTACCTGTCTGTCTGCCCGGCATGTGTTGTGGGGATCTGTCCCATTATACGTGCTGGACGGTCCGATGGTCTTGGATGCGTTGTTGTTTTTGTGTTATAGTATTGTTATTTTTTATGTACCGTAAGGTCGGGGTACTTTAACCCTAGGGTGTTACTTTGTCCCAAACCGAAAAAAATTTTGAATTTCCCGCCACGCTTTTGCAGTGCGAGCTATCGAAGTATTTCGCGCTGTTATCGATAGATGGCTTTATAGTTTTGTCGGTAAAGCAGTTCAATGAATGACAGCGAATGCGCGAGTAATGTTACTACCGCCAATAATTGACATCTTTTGACATTCGTGAAACTGTTGTGTGCAAACTTTCTATTGAAACTAAGTTCTCAGGTAAGTGTAAGCTATTTTATATTATTCATCGTAACAGACATATCGTACCTTTAATAAAAGCCAATTTATAAAGAGAGTCTTTTCCTTTTATATAATATAATCGATTTTAACAGGTTACTTCAGCCCATCATAGTAAATCATTACGTTTTCCATACAAAAAAATACATGGGCCATTGAAACCACTTTCAAAATACAACTTTGGCCCAAACTTTGCAAAAAAAAAAAAATACAATACATAGGTACTTTTCCTGGTTTTACTGGTTTATATGCGTCGTATGTATATAGTACTAGACATACGTTACCATTAGACAGATCTAGAACTATTAAGACGGAGATTATCAAACGAAAACCAAAAACTAGTATAATTTTGGGACAATGTACCCCGACCTTACCAGTATACCTCGGCCGACGAGGTCCGTGTCGGCACCTGTTGGCTGTCGCAGAATACCGGCGCTGTGTGTATTACACAGCATTAATGCCGAGCGATGGCCAATTAGCATCATATTGATGTACATGGTGTTCGTATTGTAATAATTGTTATTGTGTATTGTAGAAATCTTATGTGTCATGTGATGTTAATAAACATATTTTCTTTCTTTTCTTTCTTTCTTACCGGATAATGTTGTAAATGTGGCTGCGGTAAGACGACGTTCCCGAGGGGGTACGGCGGTGGCAGTACCGCCGGGACTTCCATCTGGCCGTATGATACGTTGTAACTGAAAATATAGCACGGCATTAAGTATTAATCCCACTGCTGAGATACGAGTCTCCCCTCACTCGAGGGAATTTAGAGCGTCCGTGGAATACTCTCTAAATTCCTGCTGAATGAGGGGAGACCCATATCTCAGTCATACGTTGATCAACTGCCAGTTGGTGTTTTCAGGACGTCAAAATGGCCAAAGGCCAAACTTTGGTTAACGACAGTTATTTAATGACAACAGCTGAGACAGATAGCTTACCGCACCCTCCGAAGCACGGAGGACATGGATATAAATAAGCTATTCAGAGACAGGCTACAGTCGACGTTGCTGGACTTGAACGATCGATTAGTCTGAAATAGCACATTTGTTGCAAACTGGTTATTACCCGCGGCTTTGTCCAAGAGGTCATTATTTAATAAAACTTTTGATCTCGTAGGGATGTTATTCCGGGATAAAAAGTAACCTATGTCACTATCCAGACCTTAAACTATCCACGTAAAAAATCTTATCGATTAGCTCCCTTTCGACGTGGCATATATACATAATGCATAGAAAACGCCCAGACCAAGACAAACAGACATATCTTTTTTTATACTACGTCGGGTGGCAGACTAGCATACGGCCCGCCTGATGTGAAGCTGTTACCGTAGCCATATTAACGTTCGCAATATGAAATATCACTCGCGCGGCGCCACCACCGCTGTTAACGCAGCAACTCCTTTCTTTCTGGTGACCTCACTCACTCGCAGGAACACAACAATCCTCAAGGGAATTGTTTTTTCGCTACGGTATTCTGTGAGATGTAGGTACTTCCCCAGTCGGGCAGCTTACAAATACGCTATACCCTGCCTCTCTTTTCTCGCCTCGTTTGATATTAGTTATTATTAATAATGCACTAGTACTGTTCCATGTAACCCATGTGGCGGTGCACCCTGCTGACTGACAAACGAAGCTCTGGCGAAAAGAGAGGTAGGGAGCGTAATTGTAAGCTACTCGACTGGTGAATGTACCTCCACCTCACAGAATACCGCAGCCAAATAACGGTTCCCTTGAGGGCTGTTGTGTTCCTACGAGTGAGTGAGGTCACCAGAAAGGAAGGAGATGCTGCGGTGGCAGCGGGGGTGGCGGCGCGCGAGCGATATTTTATGTTGCGAGCGTTAATATGGCTACGGTAACCGTTTCACATCAGGCGGGCCGTATGCTTGTCTGCCACCCGACGTAGTATAAAAAAAAATGTAATATAAGTTATTTTTACCGACCGGTTTCGCCTTAAGACCTTATGTAGGTAAACAGACGGTGTTTGCGTTTCTACAAAACATTTTGATCCCGTGCAATAAATGACAATTAGACCCTACTAGCGGCTCGACCACGCTTCGCTGTGGCTCAATCTTTTCGTTTCCATCCATTTCCTTAGAGATGGCGCTGTATGTGAAAAAAGATTTTCCCGCTTTTCTTTTCAAATTTTTCCAGAATTTTCTTTGCTATAAACCTCACGGAGCCCGAGACCTTTCCAACGAATGCAAAACCGTGGAAATCGGTTCGTGCGTTCTGGAGTTATAGCGTCAGGAAGGAAAACCCGACTTATTTTTATATAGTAGATTATGCAGAATAGAACCAACCGACATTTTGTTACTTTTAAGTTAAAGCTATTTAAAGTTTAATAGGAATAAAAAATATCACGCAGAATAAGTTTTGTGAAGCATATGTCATTAAACTGCTGGAATCTGTTGCGAATATATAAAAGTCGATTTTTCTCGCTAATATGTATATCTCTCAATTAGGCGTAGTTTAAATAAATAAATAAATAAATATTTCTGGACAATTTACACAGCGCCATCTAGTCCCAAATTAAGCGCAAAGCTTGTGTTATGGGTACTAGACAACTGATAAATGTACATAAATACATTTTTTTTTTTGTAAATACATACTTATAATACACAGAAAACGCCCAGACCAAGACAAACAGACATGTTCATGCACACAAATGTTTGTCTTATGCAGGAATCGAACCCGCGACCTCGGAGTCAAAGTGACCATTGCTAACCATTCCACCACCGAGGTCGTCAAAGTTTGTCGATTGGATCTGTTCTGCATAATAAGGTCCAATAGGCTAGTTGTGAATGTTACAAAATTATAAAAAACTCTTTATCAGTAACGTAAAATACATAAAACTAGAACGATCTGCAATCTTAAAATTTTAATAACTTATGTCCAACGTGTTTTATGGTCGATCAAAGTTTGGTGGGAAAGTCCATTTTAAAAGTATGAAATTATAAAAAATAAATATTACCATTGTAGAAACAATAAAAAATAATATAACTTTTGTTACTGCACTAGCTACATAAACGCAATATTTAACATAGCTGTCGTACAAATTACCGAAATTTTTGATTTAATGCATAAATAGCAAGGTGTGACGTCATAACATGGTAGCCTTTTGTGTGGAGAGTTGTCGGGATAGTCTAAAATTGTGATCTTCAAGTTATCATATCTCGAGAAGTTTTTATGCTATCGAAGTAATTCCTTCACCTATAGTTTAGTTATTGTGGCGTCTTTAAATAACAAATAAAAAAAAAATGGTACACAAGCCTATAGTAGTTCTTATTATAGATATTGTATATAGATACAAAATGTTATGAACCTGCGTTGTTGCAATGCTGCGGGGTCGACGCAGGCGCCGCACTGGGATGCGTAGTCCACTGCGGCGTACGGGTAGCTAGGATCTAGACAAAAACATCATCTACAAATTAATAAATATTCCTGGCCAAATTACACACTACCATCTAGGCCCAAACTAAATAAAGCTTGTACAATGGGTACCAGTAGTAATAGTATGCTAAATCGGGTAGCAGACAAGCATACAGCCCGTCTCATGTGAAGCAGCTTCCATAGTCATTTCAACGCTTGCAATATAAAATATCGCTCGTGCGCCAACACCTCCTGCTAATGCAACTACTCCTTCCTTCTTGGTAACTTCCCTCACTCGCAGGAACATAACATCCCTCAAGGAAATTATTTGGCTACGGTTATTCTGTGAGGTGGACGTATTTCACCAGACATGCAGCTAGCATAAAAACGCTATGCTCTACCTCTCTTTTCGCAGGAACCTTGTTCGTCAGCAGGGTGCACCACGTGCAGGTAACGTTGACTTCGGTTCGGAAGATGTTGATGTACTTGCACGCTATTATACCGCTAAGGTGGAAAACAAACATACAGCTGATAGAAAGCATCTCAGCTCATAATGTCCTTTCTCATAAGGTACTTTTCTCGAAATGTCCTTTCTTAAAATGTTCTTTATTCAAATTTTCAAAAAAAAAATCTTTTCTCAAATCGTCACTTTCTCAAAAATATGCCCATTTCTCATAATGACCTTTTCTCAAATAAAAAAATAATGAAAATGCATTGGATGACATTTGTTATACCTACAGACACATTTTTTTTTATACCACGTCGGGTGGAATTTTGAAAAAATGACGGCAGGGGCATCAACTCGCTCGCTGTATATGTAATGGAGCTGCGTAATTTATCAAGAATATTAAGTTTGGCGCTGTTTTATGCCCTCTCGGCGATTCAGTGATTTTTCGAAAGATCAAAAGAAGCTGAAAATCAGTGCTTTGCCTCTAGAGTTCGTCCCTGCTCTAGAGGCAATAATTGTCACTGAGCTAGAGTATATTATTCTGTGACTGAGCCTCCAACACATTGGTTTTACTGGAGCACATGCGCGCTGTTTAAACGTGTCCATTATTTGTGAATCTTTGTTCATTTAAGCGCAAAGCTTGTGTTATGGGTACGAGACAACTGATAAAATGTACTTAAATACATTTTTTTTTGTAAATATATACTTATAATACATAGAAAACACCCAGACCAAGACAAACAGACATGTTCATGCACACAAATGTTTGTCTTGTGTGGGGATCGAACCCGCGAACTCGGAGTCAAAGTGGGCATTGCTAACCATTCGACCACCGAACTCGTCAAATGAATGAAAAAGTATGGCACAGAATAAGTAATAGTATATACAGTATGACCACTCCCTACCGCTCTCATAAGTACACCTCACCTCCCCTGTAAGACAAATCTAGAATAGTTTGTATGGCGCCGCACGCACTCACGCTCATTCAAGCTTTGCACTGACGTCATTGTTTATGCAGTAGTAACCGACACGACATTTGAATGGAGTGGCCGGGGTATGGTTTAACTAAAATATGTAATTATAAGTGCTTTTAAGTGTAAAAATATATCCCGCCAATACAATACATTCCCTTGACAAGCTATCTGTTTAGGCTTTAAAAGCCTTATTTGCCATATTGCTTTCCCTCACATTGCTGAGCGGGAAAGCCAAATTCCTAAAACTTCTGTCTCCTAATAATTTCTTCTGATTAAATTCGTTGTGAGTTCCAAGGCAGCCGTAGTTGTACCCCCGGGACTGCAATGGACTTCACTGTTCATTGCCTTTGGTGGTCGCCGCTGTTAATCCTGGCTACACAGGAGACACAGTGGTGGGAATGTGTGGTGGGGCCCGTCCTGTCTTAACAAATACATACCAATTCTGAAGGTGGTATCGTTGGTGTGCGGTGAAGGCGCCAGCTGTTTCTGCTCCTCTTGCAGCATCGGCTGGTACAGAGGCTGGAGAGATTGGTCCTACAAAGTACAAATCGCTTGTATTCTTTATATATTGACTCTCGAGCACAAGTTTTATGCTTTTATGACACAATGGGTGTAAGTGGTTCATCAACATCTTTGAACCAAAGCCAACTTCACCTGCGCGTGCAGGTGAAGTTAGTATATATAAAAATCAAATCAACCAATTACAACACGAAGTTATTAGGAGTTAGTAGAAGTTATGAGGATAGTACGAATAGTACAAGTGCTTTTTTTATACTACGTCGGGCGGCAGGCAAGCATACGGCCCGCCTGATGTGAAACGGTTACCGTAGCCATATTAACGCCCACAACATAAAATATCATAAAATCTCCTTCCTTTCTGGTGACCTCACTCACTCGCAGGAACCCAACAACTCTCAAGGGAATTGTTATTTGGTTGCGGTATTCTGTGAGGTGGAGATACATTCCCCAGTCGGGTAGCTTACAATTACGCTCCCTACCTCTCTTTTCGCCAGTGCTTCGTTTGTCAGTCAGCAGGGTACACCGCGTGAAGTTGGTTTTGGTACAACGATGTTGATGAACCACTTACACCCCATGTACTATCCTCATATTGCTTGCCTGACGTTGTGTGAGTTTGGCTTGGTTCTCATACAAATTTAATTACATACATACTATTTTTATTCGATTTCATTTCCGTGTACTTACCATCCTGCACTGGTTGACGTATTGGTAGCTTTGAGCTACCGTTGGATACATCATGTTGGTCAACGACACCGGTCCTGGAAGAAACAGAGTCATGTAAAGAGGTCTTACAGATTTTTCTGTTAAGATGCTCCCACACTGCTGTTAGAAACGTTTTCTAAAACGTTCATTTCACGCCATAAGAACAGACGATCTGTGTTAGACATTTTTTTTAAAGTTAGACTTTTATGGCATAAGAATATCTAATATAATATATAATATAAGTATACTAATATTATAAAGCTGAAGAGTTTGTTTGTGTGGTTGAATGCGATAATTTCAGGAACTACTCATTCGAATAGTGTTAGATAGCCTATTTTTGGAAGAAAGCTATAGGCTATATAATATCACTCTACCACCAATAGGGGCTATCCATAAAATACGTCACACGTGAAGGGGGAGGGAGGAGGTCAACGACGTGTGATATTGTGTGACGAGGGGGTGGGATGGTTCTTAATATTTCTGTCGTGTGACAAGGGGGTGGGATGGTTCTTAATATTTCTGTCGTGTGACAAGGGGGTGGGATGGTTCTTAAAATTTCTGACGTGATGTGACATTTCAAAATCTATTATAATCTAAGAGTAATAACACGAACTTTGAACTATTAACGAAAAACTCAAACACATTTGCAACTCTAGATGTAAATTGCAAAATATGTGACGTCACACTATTGAGGGGGGAAGTCTCACAAATGAGACCAGCTGTGATAAGAACGGGGGAGGGGTCAAAAATCATGAAATATTGTGTGACGTAATTTATGGATGGCCCCTTACAGACTTTTTCTGTTAGGATGCACACTATTGCTATTAAAATGTTTCATCATCATCATCATCATCACCAGGTCATTTTAGTCTCCACTACAGGAGCACGACCCTCTCTCGTCCGTCCCAGACAGAAGGAGGATTTGGCCTACACTCCCCACGCTGGCCAGACGGGTTGTGGAGGCGTGATTGAGGTTTTATAACGTATTTCCCGTAGTCGCCTTGTACGACATCCACGGGAAGAGACGGAGTGATTCTATTCTAGTCTGCTGGAAACCACACGGCCAATTAATTAAATTAAAATGTTTACAAACTACGATTAAAAAAACAAAAATGTATATAAACATTTTTAATAGCAGTGTGGGAGCATCTTAACAGAAAAAATGTTTACAAACTACGATTAAAAAACCAAAAATGTTTATAAACATTTTTAACAGCAGTGTGGGAGCATCTTAACAGAAAAAATGTTTACAAACTACGATTAAAAAAAAAATGTTTATAAACATTTTTAACAGCAGTGTGGGAGCATCTTAACAGAAAAAATGTTTACAAACTACGATTAAAAAAACAAAAATGTTTATAAACATTTTTAACAGCAGTGTGGAGCATCCTAACAGAAAAAATGTTTACAAACTACGATTAAAAAAACAAAAATGTTTATAAACATTTTTAACAGCAGTGTGGAGCATCCTAACAGAAAAAATGTTTACAAACTACGATTAAAAAAACAAAAATGTTTATAAATATTTTTAACAGCAGTGTGGAGCATCCTAACAGAAAAAATGTTTACAAACTACGATTGGAAAAACAAAAATGTTTATAAACATTTTTAACAGCAGTGTGAGAGCACCCTAAGATTTCTAAAAAAGAAAGTGGTTTATCATCATCTTTGAGTCAAAGCCAACTTCGCTGCACGTGGTGCACCCAGCTGACTCATAAACGAGGCTCTGGCGATAAGAGAGGTAAGGCAATAACAACTCCCTTGAGGGTTGTTATGTTCTTGCGAGTGAGTCAGGTCACCAGTAAGTTGTTGCGTTAACTGAGGAGGTGCTGTTTATATTGCTACAGTAACCGCTTGACATGAAGCGGGCTGTATTGCAAGCCATTGACCTTGACCGCACGACAGAAGATAAGACTTCATCATTAGCTATAAAATGCCTAGATTTTAATAAAAAAATAATGGGTTGTCTGTAAAGTCTGTTTACGGACGACAATTTTACGTGATAACGTCATAAGAAAACATCGGCCGATGGAGTGGAAGAGAGATAGATGCGTCACAAGCCGAACGCTTAGGCCGATCGAGTTTCTATCGCTTGTTTCGCGCTCTCGCTTGCACGCTCGGCTCAGGCGGAACGTGATAATGAGTCATGATTTTTCGTGCATGCAGCCGGCGTTCATATTGTCCTATACTTACGAATATTGGGATCAGGCATCTGTACTTGAGTCATCTTCGTCTGCGCTATGATTGTCTGTATGTTTGTTCCATCTTGTTGCATGAACACGTGGTTCGCTAGCTGAGGGGGGGAGGTCACCTAAAACAAAATAAACAAGCTTTTATTAGTTGTTAAAAACAAAAAGGACTAAAAACTTATCGTGTTTCGCTCATCGAGTCCTTTCTACCCATAGATATATTATTCATCGCATTGCTGGGATACAGGTTTCCCCTTCAAAGGGGTTTAAAGCATACTCCATCGCGCTGCCCAACTGCGAGTTGGCGGAGGCTGACTGACTTAATGTCTATCATCTAACGAAACAGCCGGGACAGACCGCTTAACGTACCCTCTGAAGCACAGTGAAGCTCGAGATAAATATACCGGGACCGAAGAGCTTGAGAGAATAATATAAGCCCATCCATGGGCAGGCTACGGTAGACGTTGCTTAACTTGACGCCATCGAGCTCCTGGCTCGGTAAAAACATCTTAGGATATCAAACGACGATGGGATCAGGGATGGACGAACACACAATAGAATACTGCATGGGAAGCGTCGGTAACGGTACTTGCGTCAGGCGGGCCGTATGTATATTTACCATTTTACCAAAGCATCTCATAATAACTAGGCTGGATTCTAGCCCACAGGGCTGAAATCGAGGTTGAGTGTAGCGAGTAGATTCGCTGAGTGTATATATGTCTTTCATTGATTTCAATTGAAAATGTATTTGATGATCATTCCTCAAAGACATGATCGATCTCAATTTTTTTTCGACACAAACCTCAAGCATGTCGAGGTCTTTAATTGTTTTTCAACAAGAACGGTTCAGTGGGTTTTGGAGCTTATTCATTTCCAAAAGTGAAGCATTCCGCTCCCTCCACTTAAGCTTTGGTTTCCTCCAAAAGCGGTGGCGTCATATAGCGGCTGTAATATAGCGGTGAATGACGTCACTAGAGCGATGCCTATATAATCAAAATGGCGTGGTTTCCTAAAGAGCGGTGTTTGACGCCGCAACGTCAAAAAGCGGTGCATGACGGCCGTCTTGTCGGTGGCGAATGGTTTGTGAACGTTATTTCGATAGCGATGGAGCCATTTTAAAATATTTTTGTACAAAACGAATGCCAACTCCAACTGGAGCAGCGAGGACGACGAAATTTTAATTGATTTTGTGCGGATTCATGAGATATTATATAATGAATGAATGAATGAAACATATAACACTATATATAATACAATAATGATAGAAGATAGATACAAAGTGCAAAGGACAAAGTTGTAGAGAATTTAATTAGCTTTTATTATGTAGTACAACAAAATTTCGTACGAAGCACCGTTTTCGAGATGTAAGCAAAAAACCAAAAAACGGGACCTTCTTTGTGCTCCCCCCCCCCCCCCCTCGGGCTCACCTCGGAGGGGTAAGGACTTTTAGTATGTTTATCTCCTAACTAGTCCAAACAAAGTTCCTAAGTTAAAGTTTCTGCTTTCGACTTTTCCATCCACAAATTATTCGTTGACTAGGCTAACTACAGACAGACGCAGATGAATAAATCACTTTCCCCCGCACGAATATTTTCGTCTTCTGATGATTGTTCATCTTCCAAATATAAATATATAAATATTCCTGGACAAATTACACACTGCCATCTAGTCCCAAACTAAGCAAAGCTTGTACTGTGGGTACTAGATAACTGATGATTATACTTAAATACATTTTTTTTTTGTAAATACATACATATAATAGATAGAAAATACCCAGACCAAGGCAAACAGACATGTTCATGCACACAAATATTTGTCTTGTGCGGGGATCGAACCCGCGACCTCGGAGTCAAAGTGGCCATTGCTTACCATTCGACCACCGAGCTCGTCAAATACACGAGTAACGCTATATCAATGTCGTCCATTTGCAACCGTTGACAGGTCTACGGCCGTCTTTTTACGGCCATCGTATTGCGTCCGCTTTATGACGCCACCGCTTTTGGAGGAAACTAAAGCTATAATAAAACTATAAAACCATAATTCAAACCTCATCATTCCGTAAAGCTGGAGGATACTGCGCATTATACTGCAACTCCTGGCTATCCTGATTGGTCAATTTATTGACAACCGTCCTCTGATTGGTTGCTACATCGTTCACCGCTCTCTGATTGGCTGGCGAGCTATTCTCAAAAGATGGCGGCCTATTTTCGAACCTCTGTTCGTACTGTCGATCATACGACTGTTCGAAAATTTGATTTGAATTTTCGAATCTCTGGTTTTGTTCGTATGCGCGCTGATTCTCTTGCTTCTGATTGGCTGGCGGTTCGTAGGATCCTCTGTGATTGGTTAGTTCTGTGTTGTGATTAGTCGTGTCGTAACGGGTTTTACAAGGGCTGGTTGGTTTTGATGTCTTTTGTTCTGTTTGTGCGTTAATCTAGAAAAAAAAACAGTTTTAATTTCTATTTTATATTTAAAATAATATCTTCAGGAGATACAAGGTTATTGACGTTGGAAAAAGGGTAGCGAGATTCAAGTGGCAATGGGCTGGATACTTGTGTCGTAGAGACGACGAGAGGTGGTGTCAAAAGGACCTTTACTGGAGACCCAGAACCGGCAAACGTCATGTAGGCAGACCACCAGCCCGATGGTCGAATGATATAAAAAAGACAGGCAGGGCCGACCTGCACAAAAATCGCCGCACTAAGAGACGAATGGAGATCCCATCAAGATGCATATGTCTAGCAGTGGACGTAAAATAGATGCTGAAAAAAAGAAGAAGAAGAATTGGAGATCTACAGTATAGTGCCACAAACTTATCTGGCCCGGTGGCGGGGGCGGTGCGATCGACTTAAGTGTAGCCATGAAACGAAATGCCGCCAGTTTTAGAGGAAACATAAAAATCAAAGAAATATAATATATTTCTTTGATTTTTAAACAGTGTTAAAATAATAGCATTGATATACTTATTAATTGTGTTGTGTGGTGTTTCAATTAAATATCAATTGCCTTCTATTTTTTGTTGATTAGTTTTAAAAATGAACCACGTTAAGTCGCGATCATAGCTATTATATAATATTAGAGAGTTATAATATTGCACAAAAACAACTCGTTGACGATTTTTTTATGGTAAGAAATGAAATATGTGTAGAAAAAGATAATATGTATTTAAAAAAATACACCTCAATGGAATGTGCATACGCGGTAAGTACATTAATTGTACCTGGCAATACTACATTCCAAGATGGCGGCTTTAGTTCTAAATTTGGCCACCGGGTCAGATAAGTTTGTAGCACTGTACAGTGCCACAAACTTATCTGGCCCGGTGGCGGGGGCGGTACGATCGACTTAAGTGTTGCTATTAAACGAAATGCCGCCCGTTTTAGAGGAAATATTAAAATCAAAGAAATATACACACTGTTAAAATAATAGCATTGATAAACTGATTAATTGTGATGTGTGGTGTTTCAATTAAATATCAATTTACTTCTATTTTTTTGTTGATTAGTTTTAAAAATGCACCACGTTAAGTCGCGATCATAGCTGTTATATAAAAATAAAGAGTTATAATATTGCACAGAAACAACTCGTTGACGATTTTTTTATTGTATGTATAGAAAAAGATATATATGTATTTAAATAAATACACCTCAATGGAATGTGTATACGTGGTAAATAAATTATTTGTACCTGGCAACTATGACATTTCAAGATGGCGGCTTTAGTTCTAAATTTGGCCACCGGGTTAGATAAGTTTGTGGCACTATACAGTGCGACACAAAAAAGTAGACAAAAATAGGGGCGCCACTTTCTTCGTAAGAACAGTTCTCACATGGCAACTCTTGAGCACTTTTGTGTAAAAAAAAGACAATGTTGCTATTATTAAAAAAAAATATTCCCTTTCTATTCTTTTGTGTTCCACTGTACGTTTCCTAAGAGGTTTTATGCTACGAACGGTGAAACTGTGGAATCAACTTCCTTCAGCGGTGTTTCCGAACTATTACGAGAACAGAGCCTTCGAGAACAGAGTCTTTATTTCCCTTAAAAAGCTGGCAAAGGATTGGCGATGTGGTGTTGCTGATCTCCATGGGCGGTGGTGATCGCATTCCTCCAGGTGACCCACATGCTCGACCCCACATCGAATAAAAAGTCATTTCTTAGAATATCTGAAATGTCGTAGGCATTCAAAGTCCTTATGCCTACAGCTAATCCTCCCCTGTGCATCAACCTTCCGGTTATTTTATTTTTTTATACTACGTCGGGTGGCAGACAAGCATACGGCCCGCCTGATGTGGAGCGGTTACCGTAGCCATATTAACGCTCGCAACATAAAATATCGCTCGCGCGCCGCCACCCCCGCTGCCAACGCAGCATCTCCTTCCTTTCTGGTGACCTCACTCACTCGCAGGAACACAACAAACCTCAAGGGAATTGTTATTTGGCTGCGGTATTCTGTGAGGTGGAGGTACATTCCCCAGTCGGGTAGCTTACAATTACGCTCCCTACCTCTCTTTTCGCTAGAGCTTCGTTTGTCAGTCAGCAGGGTGCACCGCGTGCAGGTGAAGTTGACTTTGGTTCAAAGATGTTGATGAACCACTTACACCCCAATATCACAGGATTGCGAGTTTTGGGGTGTAAGTGGTTTATCAACATTGGAAATTGGCCAAGACAACTATTTAAATAATAATAACTCAAGCCTACCGTCTAGAATTTGTTACCAAAATAGGGCGGGGCGCAAGCTACAAATTACATCACGCGTGAGCATTTGGAGGTCGAGCAGCAGGCGAGAGTTCTAAAAAGCTACGAGTGATGTAATTTGAGCTTACACTCGAGTGATGTATACTACATCTGCACAAGATATAAAGAAGAGGATTGCATGTGCAATTGACAACTAATTAAATGTAAAACGTTTAATTAATTGTCAACGTTCTAATTACTCACGCTCCGCCCTGTAACGTTCGGTCGGGTATATTTTATTTCTATTTTATTTTATTCGAAAGACCAACAGCTGAACTTATCATAATATATTTTTTTTAATCAGCAGAGAGGGAGCGAGATGGACTGACAGATGATGTTTTCCCTTCTGTTGTTTGGTGAAGCATAGGTACACCGTTTTTACACTTTCGCAACACACATCGTTGAATATTAAAATTTGATTACCTTTTCAGTATTTTTTTGGCATCCATCATGTCTCCGACACTCGCAGCAACATTTAGTGCGACACTCCTCCGCGGGCTGACACTCACAATCTGTAACAATAATATTTGTTTCAATTAATCATTTTTTTTTCAGCGAAATTTATTGAGCTTATAAAATCGTCCGGTCGTTCTGTCTGTCCGTCCGTTGCCTTGAAACTCAAAATTTCGAAATTCTGACTTCGGATTCGTGTAGAGCATCAAAAAGTAGAAATGTAAAGTGACCTTGGTTTTCTGACATCAACGCGGATTTCGAAAAAAAAAATTCGCTATGGTGGCGCATGCTGCGCGTCCGATGTTTTTTATACTACGTCGGGTGGCAGACAAGCATAGAAAGTGATATTTTATTTTCCTCGCAATTTTTAAATGTTTGTCAAAATATGAAAACAAAAAACAAACATGTTTTTTTTTTTTCTCGTTTTTGCTCGCAATTGCTAACGGCAATAGGTAGATGCTTGAAATACTCACATAATATTTAGTAATGTATTCACTTAAAAAAAAAAAATTAAATAAAAATAAATTAAATAAAAATATTTAAGGGGGGCTTCCATACAACAAACGTGATTTATTTGCCGTCTTTATAGATAATGGTACGGAACCCTTCGTGCGCGAGTCCGACTCGCACTTGGCAGGTTTATTTTTGTTTATTATTATTAATTAATATAATTATGAGTAACATGGAATCCGAAACGAAGAAATTCGACGGAGAACCAAAGTTGTCGACATAGCCTTCAGAGTTTGCAAGCTGAAGTGGCAATGGGCCGGTCACATCTGCCGAGTAAGGGATGGCAGATGAGGGAGGAAGGTATTAGAGTGGAGGCCGCGCGTAGGACGACGAAGTGTCGGGCGCCCTCCTTCTAGATGGTCCGATGACCTTAAGAAAGCGGCTGGATGCGTAAGGCGGAGGATCGTATCTGGTGGAAAGGCTTGGGGTCGGCTTATATCCAGCAGTGGGTAGATACAGGCTGATGATGATGATTGACGTTAAATACTAACCATTATCTATAAACGAGTGCTGCTTTTCCAATTTTCCTCGTCTTTTCTCGCAATTTGAATCAATCTGTGAACAACAAAAATAAATAAATAAATATTCCTGGACATATTACACACTGCCATCTAGTCTCAAACTAAGCAAAGCCTGTACTATGGGTACTAGATAATTGATATTATTGTTACGAGCTAAGGTTCTAGATTTGGATGTAAAACGCCAATGACAACTTGCAAGGATTTATTCACGCAGGGTCTAGTCAGCAGGTCTTCACAACACGAAGTCCACACGAAGATTCCAAATCGCAGGTCAAATCGAAGTCCAATAGTATCGCTGAGGTCGTAGGTTATCACTTGTCTCGCAGGTAGATTCGTTCGAAGTTTACTCTTCCGAAGTTCAAACTGAACTCAACTATGCGCCGCGGCGGTCGCTATTTATATCCGCCGGCAAGGGTTCCCGAATGTTCTCGTATGTACATGTATGTACTTCACATCGTAACGTGTCTAGAACATTTTCATGTCATAGTGTTATGAACCTTAAGACAGTAGACATAAGGGACATTATTGCTTGCAGCGAAGTATGCGGCGACTATTCTAGAAGGTTTCATTTTAGATAATTCGCGACAGGACCGCACTCACCACACACATTATAATAAAATTCATTTTTCTTTGTAAATACAAAGGAGCTCGATGGCGTTGTTGCGCACGTTGGTGCACCGCGAGCAAAGTAGTATAAAAAAAAAAGGATTGACCGCTACGCCACCGAGCTCGTCAGTTATAAATAGTTACCTTCTGTTGGTCCGCCTGTGTGCACTGGCCGGGGTCGTACAACACAGGCGGGTTCGCGGGGTCGAAGTGGTATACACTGCCGTCTGGGTTCGTTAGAGGCCGCCCCGTCTGCAACAAGCAATTACTTATTTGAATATTCCTAGACAAATCACACACTGCCATCTAGTCCCAAACTAAGCAAAGCTTGTACTATGGGTACTAGATAACTGATATTAATACTTAGTAACATTTTTTTTAATACATACATATAATACATAGAAAACATCCAGACCAAGACTAACAGACGTGTTCAAGCACTCAAATATTTGTCTTGTGCGGTAATCGAACCCGCAACCTCGGAGTCAAATTTGCCAACCATTCGACTACCGAGCTCATCGATGTGTTCTTCATGAGTCCCTTCATCATCAGGTCCTTTTTAGTCTCCACTACAGGAGCACGACCCTCTCTCGTCCGTCCTAGACGGAAGGAGGACTTGGCCTACACTCCCCACGCTGGCTGGCTGGATAAGGGGCCATCCATAAATTATGTCACACGAATTTCTTAATTTTTTGACCCCTCCCCCGTCCTTGTCATAGCTGGTCACATTTGTGAGACACCCCCCTACCTAGTGTGACATCACATATTTAACAATTTTACATCTAGAATTGCAGATGTTTTTGAGATTTTCATTAATAGTTTAAAGTTCGTGTTTTAACACTTAGATTATAATAGATTTTGAAATGTCACGTCACGAAATTTAGTATCCTTCCCACCCCCTTGTCACACAATATCACACTTCGTCGACCCCCTCCCTCCCCCTTAGCGTGTGACGTAATTTATGGATGGCCCCTAACTAATATACTTAAATACATAATACATTACATACATACTCGTATGTACATGGCCGTGTGGTTTCCGGCAGACTAGAATAGAATCACTCTGTCTCTTCCCGTGGATATCGTACAAGGCGACTAAGGGAAATACATTATAAAACCACGATCAGGCCTCCCCAACCCGTCTGGCCAGCGTGGGGAGTGTAGGCCAAATCCTCCTTCTGTCTGGGACGGACGAGAGAGGGTCGTGCTCCTGTAGTGGAGACTAAAATGACCTGATGATGATGATGACATGTACCTATCCCTGACCTAAAAATTTCACTTGCAAACGTTCTTAGGTAGACTGGAAGAGATCCCTTCTGGCATAAGTCCGCCATTGTGTATGTTATTCTGTACTTGAAGTTATATGTATTTGTACAATAAAAAACAAACAAACAAACAAATATATATAATAACAATAATCATTTATTTCAGACATTTGCAATGTACAGAGAGAACATAACAAGTCCAAATAATAAATACCTTAAACTAGAAATATATATTTATAATTATAATCTATCTAAAATTAAATGCGCATAGTCGGCACTGTCAGCTTATTCCGCACGGTGTCCTGTAACCGACCACGAAAGCGTCGGAAGCTAACACCTTTAGGCCAGAATTCCTCCTTCATGAAGGTCGACAGATGGTCTGTTGGAACCCTCACCACGAAGGAATTGAAGTTCAATCCGTGGCGCGATTCCAACCTTTCGATTCTCAAATTGAAGTTGGTCTTCACTCGGATGTACTCGACAATCTCCTCGTCCTTTGTAGAGTTATGAAGGCGGGACACATACAGCAACGTCGTCGGCACGGCCGGACGCAGCAGGTGTAAAAAATATAAAACATCCAGACCAAGACAAACAGAGATGTTCATGGACGCAAATTTTTGTCTTGTGTGGGGATCGAACCCGCGACCTCGGAGTCAAAGTGGCTATTGCTAACCATTCGACCACCGCACCGGGCTCATCGAATTAAATAAATAAATATTGTCAGACAAAATACACAGCGCCATCTAGCCCCAAAGTAAGCGAAGCGTGTGTTATGGGTACTAGACAACTGATAAACATACGTAAATACATTTTTTTTTGTAAATACATACTTATGATACATAGAAAACACCCAGACCAAGACAAACAGACATGTTCATGCATACAAATGTTTGTCCTGTGTGGGAATCGAACCCACGAGCGTTGGTGTCGAAGCCGCGTTATTGACCGCTACGCCACCAAGCTCGTCATTATTTATATATTAGGGGTGTATGTTATATTAAGGGCTTATGTGGCTCAACACAATCTTTGGAGCCAAAACCAACCTCACCTGCACGTGGTGCACCCTGGCGTCTAGCGAAAGAAGATCTGGCGGAAAATAGGTTGGGCACAGCGTATTTTGTAAGTCTTCCGACTGGGGAAGTTCTTCCACGACACAGAATAACGCAGCTAAATAACAATTCCCTTGAGGGTAGTTGTGTTCCTGCAGGGGTGTAAGTGGTTCATCAACGTCTTTGAACCAAAGCCAACTTCACCTGCACGCGGTACACCTTGCTAACTGACAAACGAAGCTCTGGCGAAAAGAGAGGTAGGGAGCGTAATTGTAAGCTAACCGACTGGGGAATGTACCTCCACCTCACAGAATACCGCAGCCAAATAACAATTCCCTTGAGGGTTGTTGTGTTCCTGCGAGTGAGTGAGGTCACCAGAAAAGAAGGAGATGCTGCGTTGGCAGCGGGGGTGGCGGCACGTGAGCGATTTTTTATGTTGCGACCGTTAATATGGCTACGGTAACCGCTTCACATCAGGCGGGCCGTATGCTTGTCTGCCACCAGGTGTATAAAAAAAAAAGAGAGTGAGGTCACCAGAAAGAAAGAAAGGAAGGAGTATAAAATATGGGTGTGAGTAGAAATTGGGGGGATTAGAAACATGTATGTTTGGAGTGTACAGCCTGTTCCATACCTGCGGATGTATGACGAGTGCCCCGGCGGGCACGGCGGCCATGTCTGTGACGCACCACACCACGCCGCCCACGCCCACGCCGCTCACAGAGCCCACGCCCACGCAAGCTCCGCCCGGCTCAGGACTCGCACCACCTGGAAACGAGGTTAAAAATAAACATTTTAATAACAGGAATCTCGCTATTGTTCTAATTGTTTTTTATACCAATTTTATTTTTTTTATACTACGTCGGGTGGCAGACAAGCATACGGCCCGCCTGATGTGAAGCGGTTGCCGTAGCCATATTAACGCTCGCAACATAAAACATCGCTCGCGCGCCGCCACCCCCGCTGCCATCGCAGCATCTCCTTCCTTTCTGGTGATCTCACTCACTCGCAGGAACACAACAACCCTCAAGGGAATTGTTATTTGGCTGCGGTATTCTGTGAGGTGGAGGTACATTCCCCAGTCGGGTAGCTTACAATTACGCTCCCTACCTCTCTTTTCGCCAGAGCTTCGTTTGTCAGTCAGCAGGGTGCACCGCGTGCAGGTGAAGTTGGTTTTGGTTCAAAGGTGTTGTTGAACCACTTACACCCCAAAACCAAGTCAATGCAGTGTGAACTCACCCGTGGGAGACGGAGTGACAGAGTCCGTACTTCTCAAACTTAAGGTCTTGTATCCTGAACTGGAGGGAGAGAGTCGCCAGCTACTGGAGGCTAGATCACCTGAAAGTAAATTAGAGATTGATAGAGAAGGTACCGCTCCACCAATCAACGCACCAACCCCCCACCACCCTTTCCAGTCGTGCGGCGCAGTGTCCGGCGCGAGAGACAAAGGGTGGACGTGTCTGGACATTCGCCCTGAAGAAGGTCTCCTTTTGAGATCGAAACTAGTCGGCTTTCCCGACAAAAAGACGTGAGTGACCCGTTTAATTTATCTAATTAATTTAGATTGATGCTGTTGATTGTTGGCACTTGGTGGAACATTATTATCATAATGTAAAAAATAAAGCACTTGTACTATTCCACGTTATTATATTTAATATTACCGAACGGTTTCGCCGCTAAGGCATTATCAAGGTAAACAGATGGTGTTTGTGTTTCTACCTACCTCGATAATGCCTTATTATTTGCCTTATTTAATGCTTTATTTTTTACATTATGAAATTAGAGATTTTTAAACTTTTTCATGGCGTGACCCCCACTAGTGTGCAGCAATCTTTTGCGGCCCTTTCTTTACCCTCCTAAGGTTCCTACCCAGCATGTGTTTTATTAAATTACTAATAAGAAATCCGTATATTCTTATTTATTTTAATAGTTAGGTATCCGGTAATGTAATGAAGTATCTAACATAGCCCATGATTATGGTCCGAAATGAACATTTTCTTAATAAAAATATCTTTTTGAAACGTCTTATTGACAGCGTCGCGACCTACCGCGACCCACTTGTAGAGTCTAGGGGCACAGTTTTAAAAGCATACAGTTGGGCATCGAAGGTACTTGCGCAGAGCAAGGGAAAGGGAAGGAACCCGCGGAGAAGCGGGCGGTGCGGTCAGCGTCCCACAAACAAGCGCAGTTTGTGGGAGGTACCGTGAAAGGCAGTCACGTGCGCGTACTGAGTGTTTTAAACGTTTTTTTACGTTTTTAAACGGTTTTTTTTGAATATACGTTCAGTGATTCCTATTGAATATGATGGTGCATACAAATTCTTCTGTATACGGTTGTATTTCGACGTCGAAACACAACAAGAATTTAAAATTTCATATATTTCCCCGTGACGTAAATTTTCCTAAAATTTCGTAATAAACTACCTACTTTATCGTTGTTGAAATGTATGTAGCTATATTGTTGGTGAAGTGCAAGGTACTCCAACTATAAGTATACAACAAATAACCGAATTCTTGTGCTCCAACGACAGATGACTAAATAGTTATATACTTAGTAACTCTAACTCCAACCTAGCAGGGTTTTCAAGTGTAAGTAGGTAGGTATATGTATTCTTTACGGCGCATGCTCTTGCCCATAGTGTAATTATTATGTTTACAACTTATTTTTGGAGTAGTTGGGATGTCGGACACAGAAGGAGTAGGTATTTGTCTAATATCCAACTGTTATGATTTTATTTAAACCGACAGAAAAAGAAGAGGTTTATATTCACCTATATTTTAGAGTTTATATTCAAGATTTCAATAAACCTTCACGTAAATATTTAACAGTGTACATTTGTAAATATGTATGTTTTATTCTTGTTAATAAATGATTATTTTATAAAAATATTAAAGATTATTTGATTTCGAATTTTGTGACAACCCTTGCATATCGGCGAACGACCGCATGGATACGTACGCGGGCGGCGGCATCGTCCCACGTCAAAGGCGATGCGCTACTGTATGAAAAATAGTAATACTGTGCTAGGGGGTTCGCCTATGAGGTCCCGATTTACACTTTGAAAAATATCAAGTAGCAAGATTTGATTACAGACAGCGCGGTGAACTTAAAAAAATGAGGTGTGGCTGTCTCATGGACACGGCCGTGTGTAGTACGTGAATACGATATATGCACTAAAATTATTTCAAAATGACAGCGCTTCCTCCTCCCCCGCACGCGATGTCCCATAGTCCTTACTTAGCGTAATAAATTCCTTGTTCCTTCATCTATCCAGTGGTGTGATTGAAATTTGGATGGAGATTATAGATATGTAGCTGCAACACCAAACTTTATCCCCCGATTTTGTTATAATTTTTGACGAGCTCGGTGGTCGAATGGTTAGCAATGGCCACTGTGACTCCGAGGTCGTGGGTTCGATTCCCGCACAAGACAAACATTTGTGTGCATGAACATGTCTGTTTGTCTTGGTCTGGGTGTTTTCTATGTAGGTATTATAAGTATGTGTTTACAAAAAAAAAAAATGTATTTAAGTACATTTATCAGTCGTCTAGTACCCATAACACAAGCTTTGCGCTTAATTTGGGACTAGATGGCGCTGTGTAAATTGTCCAGAAATATTTATTATTTATTTATAATTAGTTTTTTTGAATTGTCTCCCTATGGAAGCAATTTTAAAGACTTATTCCCCGACCTTGTCGACTGAGCACCCTGGGCTGCGCGCCCTCGACGCCGGCGTACCCCCCGAAGCTGTGGCTCTTGGACACGGCGCCGCGCCCGCGCCACGACACGGGGGGGCCGGAGCTGGTCTCCAGGGACTGGACCTGGGACAACCGATTAACCAACTGTACATTACCAACGAATTAACAGTAGTTTCTGAAACTATTATTATTTAAATACTTGTCTTGACCAACTGGCCAGATAAATATTTTTTGAAAAATGGAAAAATATTTATCTGGCAAGTTGGCCAAGACTTTAAATAGTTTGATGTTATCAAAAAATAGCTGAATTTCATCTGCAACGATTGACTGTTATGCCTACTTTAGTAGTGTAATTACTTAATAGCTTGATGACGTCACACTGTGACTCGCACAGTAGAAAAATAAGATGCAAAAAGTTTATGAAACTGTAGCATAATAAGGGTACTTAAAATACGAGTGCGAGTTTATCACATGAGCCGAACGCGAATGTGGTAATAGAATCACACGAGTATTTTAAGACCTAATTATGTGCAGTTTCGTATGAAACTGCACATAATTAGGTCTTAAATAGTGTGTATTACACTACTTTATCTAATCTCATGAAATAGATGATAACAATATTTTAAATAAAACCATTTCGAAACGGAAAAAAAGTTATTGATACAGTTGTCTATAAAGAACTGTATCGAAAAGTAACTTTTTAAATTTATTTTAATGGCTTGTACGTAAAAGACTGACATTAAGATTCTATTATATTAGGTTGGGGAAAAAGTCTTTTCGTATTTTATATGAAAATTCAAAACATTTTTTAATAAAGTTTATTTACATTTAACTAAAGTATGTAGGTGCCATTATGTTCAATAACTTTTTGCCATCTTGTAGGTAGAGACATGATCCCATTACTATAGAAATTTTGGGACTTCTGTTCAAAAAACCGCGACAAGTGGTTTTGGCAGTCTTCTCGTGATGTTAACCTGACATTGCCTAAAGAATTCTTAAGAGACCGAAACAGGTGGAAATCGGAAGGTGCAAGGTCAGGACTATACGGCGGATGCATTAACACCTTCCAGTCAAACTCTCTTAATTTTTGCTGAGTGGCTAAAGATGTGTGAGGTTTAGCGTTATCATGGTGAAAAATTACACCCCTTCTATTAATTAATTCCGGCCGCTTTCTCTCAACTTTTTGCTTTAATCTCATCAGTTGTTCACAGTAGAGTTCAGAATCGATAGTCCTGCCTGGCGGTAACAGCTCGTAATGAATATCTTCCCTTCCAATCCCACCATACACACAGCATCACCTTGTTGCGGGTTAACCCGGGTTTCGCCAGAGTCTGTGAAGCCTGGCCGGCCTTTGACCACGACCTTTTTATGCGCCAAAACTGTTTTGTGGTCAATTCCTAGTTCTTCAGCTACGTCGTAACTACTGATATGCCGATCTTGCTCCACTTTTTCAGAAATGGCATCCATTTTATCCGTAACAGGGCGACCAGAGAGACGTGCATCTTTGACATCAAAATTTCCGGATTGAAAACGCTTAAACCAAATTTGTGCTACTCTCACAGACACTGCACTAGGTCCATAAACGTCACAAATTTTTTTCGCAGCTTGCTTTGAATTTTTACCTTTTTTATAGTAAAATTTTAAAATGTATCGAATTTCTTCATTAGATTCACTCATCTTGACAGTAAAAAAAACAAACGAAAATCACACATTTACCTAATTTGAATTTGGAATTATCTTTTTTAAAATTTAAACTTTTTAAAGATATCAAATCCTGCTAGATACTAATGGTATAACCAAAGAGATGTTATTACAAGTTCATACATACTATAATGCGAAAAGACTTTTTCCCCTACCTATTATGTTCAGTTTTTTAATCTCTAAATTCCAATATGAGATTAGATAAAGATCTTTTTTTGAAGTAAAAGTTCTTTAGGGACGCTAGAGTTCGGGAGTGAGCTGGTGAATGCGTTTCTTTACGCGAGTAAGCTGGTGAATGCGTGATGAGAGCGTTACGGAAACGGCAAACGGAAGTTAAGAGGGAGATATAAGTTAGTAGAGCTAAAGAAGTTTTACTTCAATCGTGCGGTCTAAAGCACACTCGTTTTTTTACACCACATTGGTGGTAAACAAGCTAACGGCCTGATGGAAAGTAGTTACTGTAGCCTATGACCGCCTGTAACAGCAGAGGCATCACACGCGTGTTGCCAACGCTGTTTTTTTTTGTTTGATATGTAGGGACGTCTCAATAATATAACCATAGGTGAAAGAATTACTTCGATAGCACAAAAATCTCTCGGGACTTTCCCGAAAACGCTGCATAGAAAAGGCTACTTACTACGGAACAGGTTCGTATTTTGTATGCATCAAATCAGAAATTTGTACGACAGCTATGTTAAATATTACGTTTATGTAATTAGTATCATAATAAAAGTTATAGTATTTTTTATTGCTTCTCCAATGGAAATATTATATTAATAATTTCACACTTTTAAAATGGACTTTCCCGCCAAACTTTGATCAATACTAAAATAAGTCAGACGGAAGATATTAGAATGAAAATTTGCAGATCTTTATAGTTTTGTGTATTTTACGATATTGTTAGATAGTTTATAACATTTTTGAACATTGTCAAATAGCCTATTAATAAGTACTTACTTTTAACAGTTTGTTCCTGCTGCCTTCAGGAGCGAGGACTTTCACAGGCCCGGGGTTCGCCCAGGGCCATTGAGATTCATCTTGAGTACAGTTGTCCTGGACACACACACATTATTATTATTACCCAGCTATTAAAAAAAAAACATCAAATCTTATTTAAAATTAAGAATAAACAAAAAAAAGTTATAAATGGTGTAATTAACCCGACTTTGTATATACATACATACATACATATATATTTATATAAGGAAATATATATATAGATATAGATCAAATTAAAAGAAAATGGGGTATGGCCGTGGCTCTCTGTGGGAATACGTTATATGTACTAAAATTATCTCAAAATGGCAGCGCTTCCCGCTCCCCCGCATGCGATGTTCCATAGTCCTTACTTAGCGTAATAAATTCTTTGATCCTTCATCTATCCAGTGGTGCGATTGAATTTTGGATGGAGATGATAGATTTGTAGCTGCGACACCAAACTGTATCCCCCGATTTTGTTATCATTCGTTTTTTTGATTTTTTGGGATTGTAATAAAAAATTAAAACGAGTACAATGTTTTTGTCTCAGTAGTTCAACTTTCGGGATGATTGTACTAAGTTGAACTACTGAGAAAAAAAGTTTCACTAGTTCAACGATTGAACTGACCAATTGAACTAGAGCAGGGGTTCCCAACCGGTGGTCCGCGGACCACTAGTGGTCCATGAGAGCTAAATCAAGGTCCGTGATACAGAATTATAATGTAAAACATGGATCAATACTAAACCAAATATTGTATTCTCGAGATAAAGTGTAGTTGATTTATAGGACAGTTGGGTCTCTACATTTAACAGGGACCTGGAAGTGGTCCCCGAACGAAAAAAAATTGGGAACCATTGAACTAGAGGGAACTAGAGGAGCAAAGCTTGTAAAGACTATCTCACCGAGCTGAATATCCTCCGTCTCACTCTCTCGTACTCCCTCTCCCGCTGTTCCAAGGACTTGCTGCGGGAGTTCGCTAGTGCTCCGTTCCCGGGTTCATCTAACGAATGTGCATCTCTCTTTAATATTGATCTGAGAAGAAAAAAAAAACAATATATATTTATACTATAAATGTATATCTATTTATTTTGGCCGTGTGGTTTCCGGCAGGCTAGAATAAAATCACTCCGTCTCTTCCCGTGGATGACATACATTATCAATTATCAATCAGGCCTCCCCAACCCGTCTGGCCAGCGTGGGGAGTGTAGGCCAAATCCTCCTTGTGTCTGTGACGGACGAGAGAGGGTCGTGCTCCTGTAGTGGAGACTAAAATGACCTGATGATGATGATGATGATAATAAATGTATTTAAGTACCTTATCAGTTGTCTAGTAGCCATAACACAAGCTTTGCGCTTAATTTGGGACTAGATGGCGCTATGTAAATTGTACAGAAATATTCATTTATTTACTATTATTCGCGGATTTGCCCACGTAGTCATTTTTTATACCACTAAAGTGGCAAGCAAGCATACGGCCCGCCTGATGGGAAACAGTTACCGTAACCTATGAACGCCTGTAACACCAGGGGCCTCACACGCGCGTTGCCGACCGTGTAAAAGCCTCTTCACGCCCTTCTTGAAGAACCCCATGCTGTAGTCTCCTGGGAAAACCTCGATAGACAGTTCATTCCACAGCAGCACAGCAGTACGTGGGAGAAAAAATATCTGGAACCGCACAGTACGCAACGAGATAGGCTCATAGACATGTATGGTTGGCTTTTATATTAAATAACATTTTATATTATAATTTTATATTAAAAAAAATAGAATTGTCGTCAACTCACTTGGCAAGCGTATCGCTGTTCGGTAGCGGCGGCGGTAATCGCTGTGGACTTGGCGGGAACGCTGCCGTGCACCACGCTCGGAAGCTCGTGCAGGGAATGCGGCCGCCACTTGTACCTGGCAAGAATACAGTCACTTTACCACTAAGATGGCAATCAGGCATACGATCTGCCTGATAATAAGTAGTTATTGTAATCTAAGGAAGCTTTTTGAAGAGCTGGAATGGTCATCCGTCATCATGACGTCATCAGCTGAAACTGATAAACATCTCAACTTTGTCACTTTGAGACTTCCTTTCTTTAATATTAGTACTAATAAGTTTTTGGTCTAACCATTACGTATGAGTGCTGGAATGGTTTTCCTCCACCAAAAAATGACAAGAATCTACACAATGCAACGACTCTTACGTTATATTCTGAGTTTTGACATCCTAAAGACTTACCACTTTTGGAGACTAACACGGAGGTTTTGTTAGTTTGATCCAAGTGATGAGAGAGTTGGAACAGAGCTGCGCAGCGATGGACCAACATACGGCCGTATGACGTCATCACTGGAAATCTCACTATACACCGGCTGGAACATAATATAGCGGATTTAATCGACAACTTGACATAAAAAAACAATAAGTGGTCTGAGGAAGTACCTACATGCTGAAGAAGACTTAAAGAACGTTGTACTCCCGCGAGTGAGTCAGGTCACCAGATGTGAGGCTGTACTGCAAACGTCTACAGTAACTGCTTTACCTCTGCAAACGTCTACAGTAACTGCTTCACGTTACTATAGTAACGCGGGTCCAATATTTGTTTGGTAACCGGCGTTGTATAATTCATCGTCCCATATAGCAGTATCATGGTGGTAGACGACGTCGTCAATCCTTACTCGCCACACTAGTGGGATACGGGTCTTTCCCCAATCGAATGGGTTTAGACTTTAGTTTAGAGCATACTCCATCACGCTGTTCAAGTTCGGGTTGGCAGAGTATGTATTGTTAGCGGAAATGTTGATCAGCCGACATGTTCCGCTGACGTACGAGGACGACCGATGACGAGCGTTGCCGAGCGATGCCGAACGCCTATAAAAGCCGCTGCGCGCTCGTTTGAAAGACAGTTCGTCTTGGAGTTCGCTTGGCACGAGGACACTATGCCCGTTTGAGATTCTAATAGCCTAGTTTGGTCTATTATTACTGTCGTAGTTATTTAATTGATTTATTTGCTTAAAATAAAACTAATAAGTGTGAGAATATTAAATTCCTGTTGTAATTATCATTTTCTTATAGTTCATTACGCCAGTGTTCCTAAAAGTGTCATCATATTAGCGTTAAATAATATCAAATCCGAGCAAACATTTGTGACTGCATTTTTTAGTACTCACCCAGTATCGTTGACCAACGAGTGCAGTTCCTTTTCAATCTTTAGTAATGTCATCCTGTCGCGAGCATTTTTGTTCAAAGTTTCCTTTATAAAGTTGACGAGTTCAGGACCGCTTGGCTCAGATCTTTCATCTGAAAGTGTAATTAAAATGGAGTTAAATTAATTCCTTAACCAAGGAAGTAATTTAATTAACTCAAAAATAATAAATACGATGTGACTGTATGTACACCAGCTATTAAATAAATAAATATTCCTGGACAAATTACACACGGCGTCTAGTACCGAACTAAGCAAAGCTTGTACTATGGGTACTAGATAACTGATATTATACTTAATACATTATTTTTGTAAATACATACAATTATTACATAGAAAACACTACAAAAATCAGTTATCCGGTACCCATAGTACAAGCTTTGCTTAGTTTGGCACTAGATGGCAGTGTGTAATTTCATCATCATCAGGCCATTTTATTCTCCACTACAGGAGCATGACCCTCTCTCGTCCGTCACAGACAAAAGGAGAATTTGGCCTACACTCCCCACGCTGTCCAGACGGGTTGGGGGGGCCTGATCGATGTTTTATAATGTATTTCCCTTAGTCGCCTTGTACGACATCCACGGGAAGAGACGGAGTGGTTCTATTCTAGTCTGCCGGAATCCACACGGCCATAATTTAACGGTGTAATTTAACAAGGAATATTTTTATTTATATTTCCCTAAAATGGACAGCAACGCATCAGTTACCTTTTCGTGTTGTTGATGTCTATAGGCTGTGGTGCTTACCATCAGATGACTCAGTTGCCCGTTTGCCCCCCCTCCCTCTTCTATATAAAAAAACTTACCTGAATCGGTTCTACTTAATGATAAATTCTTTGGTTTAACATCTTTACGGTCTGGACACCTGAAACAATAAGCACATTGGTCAAGTGCGTGTTGGACTCGTACATGAAGGGTTCCGTATCTCCGTACAATGTTTTCAGCCATAGTAATAGATAACTGGTGAAGTAATTAATGTTAGCGTTAAGAACAAGTCAAAAACGTTAAAAAAATACACGATCTTGTATGACGACCACATCTGCCAGTCAGCGATGGCAGATGGGGAGGAATGCCACGTATGGGGCGGCGTAGGGCGCCAACTCTCTAGATCAGGGGCTCCCAACCGGTGGTCCGCGGTAACCACATACAAAATACGGAAATCTTGAGTTATAAAATAATGGATTTATATGACGTTCAAGGACCATACACCCAATAAAAACCTCGTAGTGGTCCGCGAATAAAAAAAGGTTGGAAACCAATGCTCTAGATCAGGGTTTCTCACCCTTTTTTACATCAAGGCTCCCCGGATCACAAATAATATTTTCATGCCCGCCCTCCCAATAAATTTTTCAGTAAGTAAGTACCTACAATAAAAATTGCATTATTTTAACAACATTTATTTTTATGTAATTTGTACAAAAAGAATCACAAAATGAAGTTTGACTAAATTAAAACGTTTTTATCAACCAATCTATAAGAGTACTAGGGAGTATAGTGACAATACTAGTGAGATACTTGAGCTTGAATTCTCCCTACAGTGTTTACTTCATAAACGCATTGAAATATTTTTTCTATTGAAAACACAAACGTCTCAAGCCCCCCTTGACATCCCTCTACGCCCCACTAGGGGGGCGCGCCCTCCTGGTTGGGAAACCCTGCTCTAGATGGACCGACGACCTCAAAAAGGTGGCTGGTAGCGGTTGGATGCTGAAAGCGGAGGATCGCATATGGTAGAAAGCATTGGGAAAGGCTTATATCCAGCAGTGGGTAGATACAGGCTGATAATGATGATGATGAATGATTAAGTTACTTCACGTTCGTATATTTGTATTACCTGCAGTAGAATGTTTGCTCCTCCATTTCTAAAACATCAGATTTCTTTACTCCGTCCGTATTTGGACCTGTAAAAATTCCATCAAAAACGTTAATGCGAAAGAAAGCCAAGTTCGTAACAAAAATACTTAAAAAACAAGTACTCAGGACAATGGTAATTAAAATAAGCGAGATTTTCGTACTAGCTGTTATCTGTAATAGTACTATGATGGTTTCGTTGGGTACAACGTATTTGTAAGCTGCTGAGCTAACTGGAATGAACTGCCTGTCGAGGTTTTTCAAAAAGAGCGTGAAGAGTCTTTTACAGGGTCAGCAACGCGCTTGTGATGCCCCTGGTGTTACAGGCGTTCATAGGCTACGGTAACTGCTTTACATCAGGCGGCCCGTATGCTTGTTTGCCACTCTGGTGGTAGAAAAAAAAACCTCGACACTTCGTGTTGCAAGCGTTTATATGGATACGGTAACCGCTGTACATGCGGACCGCATGCAACGGATCGGCGACCCCTTGGTGTTGATGATCTCCATGAGCGGTGATTGCTTTCCACCAGGTGACCTATATGCTCGTTTTCCCCCCTCTCATTAATATTCATTTATTGCGCTATCGTACACAAACATGACAATTTATATTACATTAAAAATAAACAGCAAGAGCAGGCATACATTTTCGCCGAGCGGTAGAAAGAGAGGGGGATATTACTTCCACTTCTACGCCGGTCCGCGCCGCTCCGTATTACGAATTTTCGATCAAGCCACGTGTCCCTGACGCGAGTTTAACATTTTTTATCCACCCCAAAAAGTGCACAACGCCGCTAATGAAGCTTTCACTTAAAAAAATCTATCTATATAATGACGTACTTCTTATGCAGATTCATTGTAGGTACAATCAGTAAATACCTGATTGGTCCAAATCGGAGCAGTCTGGGCAGTCGTCTGAACAAACGATGCCCGAGTCTTGTTTCGTTGGACAAGCATGTCTTCTCCTACGACCCCTGGAACAACACGTTGCAGGTATAGTCAAAGCTTTTAATACCAATGCCTACCATTCACCAGCTGTCTAGGCTACAATAACCTTACCACACACTTGTCAAGTGGCATTGTAAGTAACGAGGAAAGACGTACAAAGACCTTATACCTACATCTAATGCTCCCCTGTGCACCAACCTTTCGGTTATATTACAGGATTGCGAGTCTCTCGCCCTGTAAATCAGCAAGGCGAGAGGAACTTTACCAGCCTCGCTATCGCTCCATTTTGTATAGGAATCCATTGGATTGCATTTACAACAAAAAAATAAAAAAAAAACGAACACTAGCAACTCCCATTTATTTCAGAACAGAGCCAATATATAATAATTCGACCAAATGAAGTGGTAACGAACAAAGTTCGGTAAAGAACTTCGTTCCAAACGTCTCTGTATCGTACCTGCAATGCGGGCAGTCTGTGCAGGCACCGTAGACGCAGGCTACCCGCAGGTTGTTGAACAGCAGGTCAAGGAACGAGTGACAACTGTCTGCACCGTAAAGTTCGGTAAAGAACTTCGTTCCAAACGTCTCTGTAAGTACCTGCAATGCGGGCTCTCTGTGCAGGCACCGTAGTCACAGGCTAACACACCCTACAGGTTGTTGGTAATTTCTTGTTGTCTGCATTGTAAAGTGTGGTAAAGAACTTCGTTCCAAACGTCTCTGTGTCGTACCTGCAATGCGGGCAGTTTGTGCAGGCACCGCAGACGCAGGCCACCCGCGGGTTGTTGGACAGCAGGTCGCGGGAGGAGTCCGAGTGGTGGCGGTGGCCCAGCCATCGCTTCGTGCGTTGACGTTGGTCGGATTGCTGCTCGTCCCACGTGCCACCGGTGATCTGAAACATGATTATTATTTTTTAACGTGAAAGGTCTTTAAAATCACTCCAATACATACGGATACCAGTTTTAAACTTTCGCATTGCATGATTTATGAAATATAAGAACGGGAATTAACGCGGTTATGCATATCTTTCTGACCTCGACAACGGAGACAGAGTAATACCGCTGAGACAGTCAGCCTGTGACCACGGTAGGTGCAACGTGGTCGAAACGTCAGGCAATAATATAGGTATGTAAATACCCTAATGCATGATCGCGTTAATTGCCGTTCTTATATTTCATAAATACGGGTACCAGGTCAGAAAACAGGGACTGTAACGAATTGGTCTATATCGTCTTACTTTAATAATTACAAAACTATAAGTCATAGAAACATGAATCGCATGTCATTATTTAGCGTATATAGTCAGCTCGCTGCTAAGATCTTACTATGCATCGGGGCTAGGCGGGGCGGTGGGGGAGGGGCATTGCGTAGAATAACAGAAACAAGACTACTCGTTGATATAGACGTTTCATGTTAACCAACGGCCATGTGCTTGTGCTTCGTCGTCAATCCTTACCCATCCCACTGTTAATATATGGGTCTCCTCTCAATTGAAGGGGTTTATATTTTTTACTCCATCACCGAGGCCATTGTTTTCAAGCCATCCAAAGGCCACTGATTTAACTTAACGACTGTCATTTAATGACAACAGCCGGAAGTGAAGGCTTAACGTGCCCACCGAAGCACGGAGGAACTCGAGATAATATAATCCCATCCATGGACAGGGTACGGTCGATATTGCTTAACTTGCGTGTTCGATTAGACTGACACGCGCAACGACGCCATCGAGCTCCTCCTTAAATATACTATACTAAAGGATAAAAAAACAAAAACTAACCTGTATTTCCACCGGCTGCTTCTTAAACTCATCACTATAAGTACTCTTATTATTACTATAACTAATCACATCTATGCAATTATCGCTATGTTGACTAGACGCGTCGTTGGCTGTCTCTCTGACCCTCACATCGCCGTTCTTTGAGATGTCCTCGGCAACTGAGGGGGAGGCCGTGCGTGGGGGGGATTGGGACTCGCGTATCGCCTGGCTTCGAACGAGTTGTTTCGATTTGAAGCTCTGAAAATCAATGACACTCATATCATTTGCATTCTAATTCTCTCATATCGTTCAAGTTGCAAAATAACCTTCAGGTTCACAACGTCCACTTCCTGTGACGTCCGTTTTCTAAAAGGACGTCCTTATGTATAATCTATATAATAAAAAACACGGTACATATACCAAAAAATCTTTTTTTGCAATTTTTGTCTGTCTGTATGTTCCATTAATCATCTCTGAAACGGCTGGACCGATATTGACGGGACTTTCACTGGTAGATAGCTGATGTAATAACGAGTAGTTTTATTTATTTTTATTAATATAAATAAATAATAATAAAAAAACTATACCGTACGGATAAAGTCGCAGTCACAGCACAGCTAGTACCTAAATACAATACACATATCAAAGCCTATTTGGCTTAAGCGAATTATTTGGCGATATTGAGTTATTTGGAATCAGCAGATTTTTTTGATTGTGAATATCGTCAAAAAGTCGCTTAAACTAAATAGCATTTTACCCCTCGATATGGTTGTAAGAGATATGTATAGATAGTATCTATGTATGTACATTAGTATTTAATTTAAGTATGTGAGTATATATGTGTACAATGTATAATGTGTAGGTACTTCATGCTTAGAGTGTAATATAACTTTATATTATTTATAATTTGGATTTAGTACTATTTGAGGATCTAATACATTTATTTAAAAAAATCAACAAACCCTATTTCTGTTGAGATGGCTGACGTCTTCGGAGCTGGCGCTGACTTTGTCCGCGTCTGTGTTTTCCATTGTTTAACGCTAATATCTGGAATAATTAAACAATACGTTAGGTAAATTTTAATTTGAGCTCGATGGCGTCGTTGCTCGTGTCAGTCTAATCGATCACGCCAGGTAAGCAATGGCGACCGTAGCCTGTCTATGGATGGGTTTAGTTATCTCTAGCTCCTCTATGCTTCGGAGGGCACGCCAAGCTGTCGGTCCCGGTTGTAGTCACCAGATAACAGTCGTTAAGCCAAAGTCAGAGTCAGTCTTTCTTAATAAGTACGAAATGCACATATTCGGAAAGTGCTGAGCTGAACGGTTGCATTGCTTGAAACTGATTCTCATCAAATATTTTGATTCCAAAAATAGCTCTTAGGTTTAAGCAAACCTTGGCAACTTTGTCGGTAGAGGGTTCTACCAACTACTACTTACTAGTCTAAGCTCAAGTTAGATTTTTGCAATCAAAAATTGCGAAAGAAATCGGCTTCAGCTTCGGCGGTTAGGCTAGGTATATATATTTTTTTTATACTACGTCGGGTGGCAGACAAGCATACGGCCCGCCTGATGTGAAGCGGTTACCATAGCCATATTAACGCTCGCAACAACATAAAATATCGCTCGCGCGCCGCCACCCCCGCTGCCATCGCAGCATCTCCTTCCTTTCTGGTGACCTCACTCACTCGCAGGAACACAACAGGCCAGAGCTTCGTTTGTCAGTCAGCAGGGTGCACCGCGTGCAGGTGAAGTTGGCTTTGTTTCAAAGATGTTGATGAATCACTTACACCCCCAATCAATCAATATCAATCAGGTAAACTTTTCAATATTTCTAGGCCGCATTCTAGCCCACAGGGCCGAAATCGAGGTTAAGTGTAGCGAGTAGATTCGCTGGGTGTATGTTTCCCATTGATTTCAATGGAAAATGTATTCGATGATCATTCCTCAAGGACATGATCGATCTCAATTTTTTTCGACACAAACCTCAAGCATGTCGAGGTCTTTAATTGTGACAAATTTCATCGAAATTGGTTCAGTGGTTTTGGAACCCATTCATTTCCAAGAGTGGCTTTTCGGCGTTCCGCTCGCTCCAGTTAATAAAAAATAATATACAAATTATACAATAATATACAAAATAAAATGTTATACAAACCTGCACTCACACTCCGAATAAAACAGCACTAATATAACATTAAAACATCGATATTACAGGAAGTTAGATAGAACTTGGCCCGGTCACACTACCACTACGGAAAGGCAACTATTTTATTACTTTTAAAAAAGGTTTTTCTCAAATTGTTTTAAAGCTTTCAAAAATCCCGACTTTTACATCCCGGTATAGAACACATGTTTTTTTTAAGCTCGACGATTTTTTTTTAGTTTTCAGCGCGTCGGGAGTTGGTTGGTTGACGGGTGGACGGCGTGTGACGGATTGCATTTTTTTTTAAACCCGGCTTCCGGAAGACTGGGTTGGGCTGTGTGTGGTTTTTATCCGATGCTTCTTGACTGTGACTGCCATAAATCTGAAACAATTAAAAATAAATGTTTAGTATTGATAATAATCTATATTACTAGCTGGCCCGTCGAACTTCGTATCGCCTTTCAATATTTTTACACAAATTTTACGATGAGTTATAAACTATCCTATCTCTCAAGCTGGATCAATCTGAATACACTGTGCAAAATTTTATTAAAATCGGTTCAGTAGTTTAGGATTCCAACGCGTACAAACAAAGTGACATGAATTTTTTATACCTATATTAAGAAAACAAGAATCAACAAAAAAAAATTGGTTGTATGTAAAGTCGGTTTACGGGCGATAATTTTATGATCATAAGAAAACATCTAAAGATGGAGTGAAGAGAGATAGATGCGTCACAAGCCGAACGCTTAGGCCGATCGTGCCTCTCTATCGCTTGTTCCGCGCTCTCGCTTGCACGCTCGGCTCAGGCGGAAGGTGAGAATGAGTCATGCTTTTTCGTGTGTGCAGTCGGCGTTATCGATTTATAAGACATTGTCACATCAAAAGAAATTACAAAAGAGTACAACACGGAGTCCACTTTTATTCGTATGACAGGGCAACACTGTATTGGGCCGACGCGTGTGTTCACATAAATACAATTTATTGTGTTTTAATAACTGTCTTCTTGGATAACAGAGGAAAATCAGAGGTAGTTATACAACATCCATAGGTATAGTAGATAAATAATAAATAAATATTTCTGGACAAATTACACACGACCGTCTAGTCACAAACTAAGCACAGCTTGTACTATGGGTACATATTATTATATATTTGTAAATAAATTGTATGAATGTATATACAAAAAAATGTATTTAAGTATATTATTAATACTTAAAACAAACAGACCTGTTCATGCACGCAAATATTTCATTCGTGCGGGGATCGAAACAACCTTTTTTTTTTCTTTTTTATACTACGTAGCCATATTAACGCTCGCAACATAAAATGTCGCTCGCGCGCCACCACCCCCGCTGCCAACGCAGCAACTCCATCCTTTCTGGTGACGTCACTCACTCGCAGGAACACAACAAACCTCAAGGGAATTGTTATTTGGCTGCGGTATTCTGTGAGGTGTAGGTACATTCCCCAGTCGGGTAGCTTACAATTACGCTCCCTACCTCTCTTTTCGCTAGAGCTTCGTCAGTTAGCAGGGTGCACCGCGTGCAGGTGAAGTTGGCTTTGCTTCAAATATGTTGATGAACCACTTACACCCCAACCTCGGAGTCAAAGTGGCCATAGCTAACCATTCCACCATCGAGCTCGTCAAATATTGGTTCGGAGGTAAAAACTAGTACTTACGATCTAGAACTTTCGAACGTTAAACTTAGTAAAACCAACACTATCGATCCTTTTATCATACGCAGCATCGCATTAGCTGTACATAGCTGACCTTATTAACTTATACCACCTTGTGATGGTAATAAAATCTAGGCCTTCAAGACTAGGGGCCCTAGGGGCTAAGCTGAAAGCGATTTTCATCGGATTTGATTTATCAAACTTTAGTTAAATGGTTAGCTTTTGTTACCCGACTGCGACAGAAGGAGGGTTATGTTTTTCGAGAGTATTTATGTATGTATAATTGTTTGGCACGCACTGCAACCTGAACGGCTGGATGGATTTTAGCTTGTGAGGTGTCGTTAGATTCGTATTTGCTGTGAGAGTGACACTGGGTACGTCAAAATAAAAAAAATGGCGGATTTTTGGCGCCTAGTTCAAATGCAAATGCACGCCGCAGCCAAAAACCAGACTGCTTTTCTGTGTAATTTGGAAATGAAAAACCCCTAAAACAAGAAAACATGTAGCATTCGGGACCCTACATGTGCTCTAAATTCACTAAGCCTCCATTTCTAGAATGGGTCCCGACTGCTACATGTTTTCTTGTTTTAGGAGTTTTTCATTTCCAAATTACACAGAAAAGCAGCCGGGTTTTTTATTTTTTAAATTACCGTTTTTATTTTTTATATGACAGGGGGGCAAATGAGTGGGTCACCTAGTTGAAAGTAATCACCACCGTAATCACCACCGCCCATGGAGATCAGCAACACCAAAGTACGTGCTATATGGATACTAGACAACTGATACTTTACTATACTTTAACATATTTTTGAAGTAAAAACTTCTTTAGCGGCATTGTGCACTTTTTGGAATGGGTAAAAAAAGTATAACTTGCGTCAGGACACGTGGCCTGATGGAAAATTAGTAAGACCAAGCTGCGAAACGACAAAATTCAACTTTAAGCAAAGACGATACGGTTGAGAATTCTTTGAATATTTTAATGATACGAAATGACAGTTCGTAAGACAAAGCTGCGAGACTACAAAATCCAACTTTAAGCAAAGACGATACGATTGAGATTGCTTTGAATAGTTTATGTTTGTGTACGATAGCGCAATAAATGAATATCGTATTTTACCACATAAATGATAGTACTGTTAAACTGATAAAAAAAGCAATTCGTGCCAAATTATTTCCTAACCATTTCAAAATATTCAAAAATGCACAACGTTGTTGTTGTTGTTGTAAATATCTTAATAGTACAAAACAGTTTCAGTACACAGAATAATAAGAAATGTTGACATACAATTTGTACAAAGGCGGACTTATCCCATAAAGGGATCTCTTCCGTTAAATACAGGATCCGCTAGAGGGCGCTGTACAGTAAACAACATCTGTGTAGTCGGTCGTAAATAAATAGTGAAATAAATATAAAAAAAGGATCGTTTTGTAAAAATGAATTGAAATTTTCAAATCGGGCATAGTAATTACCGCCGAGGAGTGTTATCCATGTAAAAAGTTAAATAATAGTCGATAAATTAACAAGAAACACAATATTTTGCACTATCTCAGTTGAAAACTGAAATAGTGCAAAATATTGTGACTGTGAATTGTTTACTACTGTGATAATAAAGGATTCTAGTCATAAACTGTGTGTGAGTACAAATTAAAGACATAATTTGACTTCTATAAGAAATCGAAAAAATACTTACAATTTATATCATCATCATTTAAAAATATGACTCATTGCTATATCAACTGACAAAAGCACGACAAAGGCAACAAAAACGCACTTCGTGACATCGGGGATACAGCCGATATACTAAAAAAGCATACAGCACACAGTACTCCATGAAGCATACAGCATACTTTATTTATGAGCAAAGCAGTACCGTTGTGTGCCGCCATCTATCGAAACTTCATGGACACTCATAGACCAAGCGAAATCTAATAACTACGTGTTGACTGGAACTATCCCAATCAGAACTTTCATCAGTCTAAGCAAAACCTGATTTGGCCAATTGGTTGCGGTGAGTTAATATTGCACAAAATTCACCACGATCGAATCCTGATGACAGAATTGTCTTTTTACGCCTCATAATTTATTCATCTGCTGCTACCAAAGTATGAAAAACCTACCAAATAAAAATCGCTCCTGAGTAAAAAAAAAAGAATTTTTGGCGATATTGCATATTCGAAATTGTAAACTATCACAAATAACATAAATACATTTGGTACAAAATGAGTTTCCATGATATTAATCATGTCACATACAGAAACAAACTACGCCGCGTTCACTCTGATACAGAATTTGAGCTTAGCACTGATTCAACTATAATGGATAAAAGTATGTCTAGTTTGCCTGGCATAAGTACCGTAACTCATAGCGAAGTACAAGACTTGAAGGAACAAGTAGAACACTTAGAAGTTCAACTGAACATAGCAAATGAAGAAGTAGATAAGTTAAATTCAGAAAACCGAGAACTTGCAACAAAATTACATCGCTATGAAACTCAACTAAAAATATATAGATTACTTAGATTCGATAATTTAACAACCACAAACATACCAACATCAAAACATTCTACTCCACTGCGTTGCTGTAACAAACGATTATCCTGACCCTGTCACTAAACCGGCCTAAAAAGGTTACAGACTATGAATTATCACTACGAACACACCGTACAAAGACACAGGATGATTACAACTCTGTACCACATACAAATACAACAAGTGACATTGGTAGCGGGAGTTGTTTGGATACTACCTGCAACACGTTTAACCTAGAGAATAAACAACAAGAAATATATATAGAGCCAACTGAAGATATCCGTCTTACTTTGAATACAAACCAGCATCAAATTGGTACATTATCCAACACAGAGCAACCGATGAAATATAATGTTACCATACTCGGCGATCAACAAATTAAAGGACTTTCACAGAAGTTAATGAAGATATACAAAAAAAATGATAACTTTTCAATTTTATCTTTCTGTAAACCACAAGCAACATCTTCTCAGGTATTGAGTAGTTGTGACGCTATATCTAGTACTGCCACAAACCGAGACATTGTAGTTTTAGCAGTAGGATGTAATGACTCTAATCCATGTGTAGTATTGTCTGAACTTAGTAATGCATTATACAAACTTAGAAATTGTAAACAGGTATATGTAGTTAATATCCACTATAATAATTACTTAAACGAAAGTCGACTGAATCATAACATAAAATTGTTTATAAATAATTTTAAAAATTGTAAATTTATAGAAGTAAAACATAAGTGTGACTTGCTATTATATAACGGATCCTGTTATCTTTCAAATAATTTTGTTGACATATTATGCTACAAGTTACGCTTAAAACTTGATTATCTTGACTACGAGGAAAAATTCCTAAGGACTGACAAAAATTGTAATTTAATTAAGAAATGGGCTAAGTATTCTTCAATTACCTATCGCTTTAATGAAATTGTAAATAATAATGACGCAAAAAAGATGACGTACAAAAAAGGGACTATACCATATTACTTTGACATTATAAGCAAATGTAAACAACTTCACAAGAAAAACACTGACTTTTTTCGAAGTTAACACTCAAAATTGTATTTTGTTACACCAGAATATAGCTGGAATTTTAAATAAAAAAGATTTATTTGAACTGACTCTTCTTAACAATAAACATGAAATTGGGGACGTTGATATAATATGTCTAACGGAAACGTTTATTAAACAGGGTTCTGAAAAAAACTTGTTAATGAAAAACTATCGCCTAGTTAGTAGTTACTGCCGAGAAAAGTCTAGAGGTGGGACCTGTATTTTGACTAAAGACTCCATGAATACCATTCAAATAAAAACCAATGTGAAACCAGTCCCCTATCATTTTGAATATTGTGCGATAAACATATTAGATTTGAATGTTACCGTAATATGTTTATATAGGACACCAAACTCTAATGTTGATATATTTCTAAATAAATTAAACGAACTTCTTACCCAACTAATTTGTAAAAAAGATAGAAAACTTATTATATGTGGCGACTGGAATATCGATGTATTAAAAACCAGTAAAATATGTGACGAACTGCGCGCAATTATGGATAACCATAACATTACTATACACATCAATAAACCAACGAGAAAAAATAGTTGTATAGATTTGATTGCTAGTAATTTAACTGACGTCAAAAGCCAATTACCTCTTCTCTGCCTCTCGGATCATGAAACTGCACAAATCATATCTTTCAAAATGAACATAAATCGAATGGTAGTAAACAGACCACGTTTTTGGTTTGAAAAATGCAGAGATATGAGTTATGATAACATTAGGAAGTTTCAACAATGTATAAAATCACTCAGTTTCTCGGAAGTGCTATCAGAAACTAACACAGAAAAAGCATTTAATACCTTTCACAATGACTTGATTCTGTATTACAATTTGTGTTTCCCGACTATCAAAATAAAACGATCAAAAAAATTATTAAAAAATATGTGGGTGATCCACATATTTTTTAATAATTTTTTTAGGCATAAAAAAATGTTGCACTGTGAAGAGAACTTTATATCTTCGTTATCAACTTAACAAATCAAATAAGTATGTTAATAAAATAACATATAAAAAATATGCTGGAATCCTAAAAAAATGTATCAACCAGGCCCAGCGTACAGAAAATACTAATTTCATACAACGATCAAAAAACAAATGCAAAGCGGCGTGGACTGTTATCAAAAATAATGTTTCTGCAGAAAACCATGACGAAATTACAGAAATTAATATTAATAATGAAATTCACACTGACCCTATAGATATAGCAGAACAATTCAATCGTTATTTTATAGAATTAACAAACAATGTTAATAATAAAACAAAAAGCGGCCCAAATTGTATACCTCACCATACAAACAGTATGTACCTTACTCCAGTAAACGAAAACGACATAGAAAAGGCAATCGACTGTCTAAAAAATACAAAGTCTGCAGGTTATGATGAAATAAATACAGAAATTTTAAAAAGGTGTAAAAAGTATATATCAAAACCATTAGCACATATTGTAAATCTATCATATACTGAAGGGAAATTTCCATCAAGACTCAAAGACTCGATTGTAAAACCTCAACTTAAAAAGAAGGGAGATAATAATTTAGGTAACTATATAGTAGACCTCTGTCATTAACACCAATATTGTCGAAAGTTTTAGAAAATCTAATGTATAAAAAGCTGTATAATTTTCTTATACAGCACAATATATTAAAAGACGAACAGTTTGGTTTCAGGAGAAATAGATCAACTGCCTTAGCATGTTATACACTAATCAAGATAGTTACAGAGAGTCTTGACAAACAGATTCCAATCACCGCGGTATTTCTGGACATGTCAAAGGCATTTGACTTTGTATCTCATGACATACTGCTAGATAAGCTTAATAGATATGGCATAAGAGGAGAAGCAAATAGTTGGTTCGAAAGCTATTTAAAGGGGAGAAAACAGTGTGTAGAAATTACGAGAATAGTAGGGAAACATAGGAATAGAATTGGGTTGTTTCCAATGTTTAAAAATTGTACAAATAAATTAACAATATCGTAAAATACACAAAACTATAAAGATCTGCAAACTTTCATTCTAATATCTTCAGTCAGACTTTTTTTAGCGTCGATCAAAGTTTGGCGGGAAAGTCCATTTTAAAAGTATGAAATTATTAAAAAATAATATTTCCATTGGAGAAGCAATAAAAAATGCTATAACTTTTATTATGATACTAATCACATAAACGTAATATTTAACATAGCTGTCGTACAAATTTCTGATTTGATGCATACAAAATACAGATCTGTGACGTCATAATTCAGTAGTCTTTTGTATGGAGCGTTTTGGGGCAGTCTAAAAATTGTGATTTTCAAATTACCATATCTCGAGAGATTTTTGTGCTATCGAAGTAATTCTTTCACCTATGGTTATATTATGGAGACGTCCCTACATATCAAACAGAAAAAAATGTTAGTCAAATACCCAATTAGGTCTCAACTGTCTGCTAATAATTTTGGCGTTCCTCAGGGTAGCATTTTAGGGCCACTATTATTCCTTATATATATCAACGATTTACCAGATTCTATTAAACAAAAATGTATCTTATATGCCGATGATACTACACTTATAATAGAAGGAAAAGATAAAACTACATATGAAAGTGATATAAATAATGGACTAAATTCAATCATAGAATGGCTAAAAGATAACAATTTAACCATAAATTTGACAAAGACCAAAGCAATACAATTTCAAACTTATAAGAGCAATACTTCAAATCTTAATATAAAACATAAAGATAAACAAATAGACGCAGTTAACTCTACAATATTTTTGGGAATAACTATAGATAGGTTTTGTAATTGGAAAGACCATGTAAAGAAGGTGTGTACAAAGATAAATAGGTTTGTTTATGTCATAAATCGCATCAAAAACACAGCATCGTTAGGAGCAGCTCTACTGGCTTATCGTAGTTACGTAGAATCGACATTGCGATACGGTCTCATCATATGGGGAAATTCAACAGACATAGGTTCTGCATTTACAGCTCAAAAGAAATGCATTCGGGCTATTTGCGGTGCAGATCCATTGGATACTTGTAAAAAAATATTTAAAGAATTGAAATTGCTTACCCTTTCTTGCCTTTACATTTATGAGATATGCGTTTTTGTTCATACTCATATAAATTTGTTTAAAAAAAGTAGCACACTTAGCAAACGAGCAATGAATAAGCATAGACTGGTAACACCAAAACATAAACTTACTCTATATAAGAAGAACGTGCATTGCATGGCGATCACTATTTATAACAAGCTACCGGGTCATTTTAAAGATCTCATCCTAAGACAGTTCAAAAAACAGGTCTCCACGTGGCTTTTGGATAAATGTTATTACTCGGTTCGTGAATATTTAGAAGATAAAACATGACATCATATTATTATTTGTGAAGTAATTTATAATTAATTGTATTAGTGTGCCTCAATTGACATTAATTATAGACATAAAAAGAATGAATTAATTTGTATCTAATTGTAATCTAATCATAATAAAATAAGTAATTATATAAGGTAATGAATGATAACGACATGTATTGTAATTTGATTTGTAATTTAATTTAATTGTGTTTTTGATAATTAAATAAATTCATGTAACATTTGTACGCCGTAACACGGCCGAATACGCCTGGATCTTGACTTGAAAACTAATCATCAAAATAATTGTTTGTACCCGTATTCTGACAAATAAAGTAATTCTTCTTCCAGCCAACCTTTGAGCATATTAAATGACACAACAAAAATAATAGGAGGAGTATCCATAAGGTCAGAACTATGTTAGGACATATACTAACGTTAATGTTCAAGTTTTCACTTCTACCTCCACTCCTGGAGTGCAGCCCGTTGTTTTAAGCTATTGCATAGCTTCTATCGCGGGCCTTGAGCGCGGGGACCGAATCCAGAAATTCCGTAACGAAAAAACCTCACGCTCCCCACTCCGACGGGCAAGGAGGTGTGGCTTGAAGGCCGTGCATCGTCTAACAACGTTTCAGTTCGGCAGTCTTCGACACGGCGTTGTGTGCGTGCGATTAGACGTATTGTACGACTCTACGAAACTCGTTATTTAATAATAGAAAAATTTGTTTTCTTATCGGTCACCACGCTCAAAAAGTGTAACTTGAATTAATATCGAAGAAAAAGCAATACTGCATGAATAAAATAAATAAATAAAATTATAATTGCATAAGTTGATACAAAATGCTATGCAATAGCTTTACCGCGGCAGTCCCCGAGTGCCACACGTCTTTTTTTTTATATGTATACATTACACATGTCAAAACACCAGGACCAAGACAAACAGACATGTTCATGTATACAAACGAGATAATAGTTCAATAGTAATGATTACTTAATAAGAAATAAATCATTGTACCATTTAAAAGTTCCACATTCGATTCAGAGGGGAGGTGAGGTCGACTTGTGAGAGCGGCAAGGAGTTGCCACTATACCTAGTACTATTGCTTATACTTTGACTTACAAATTGAAAAAGCTTCTAAGAAGCTTTTTGAATTTAATCAGTAGAAATTGGTAGGAGTAAGTCCTACTAATTTCTTGTGATTAAATTCGTAGTGAGTTCCAAGGCACCGCCACACCCGCTGCCAACGCAGCATCTCCTTCTTTTCTGGTGACCTCACTCACTCGCAGGAACACAACAACCCTCAAGGGAATTGTTATTTGGCTGCGGTATTCTGTGAGGTGGAGGTACATTCCCCAGTCTGATAACTTACAATTACGCTCCCTACCTCTCTTTTCGCCAGAGCTTCGTTTGTCAGTCAGCGGGGTGCACCACGTGCAGGTGAAGTTGGCTTTGGTTCAAAGATGTTGATAAACCACTTACACCCCAAAGGAATCCATTCCATACTACATTGAACAATGCACTGTATGGCCCCCTGACCCCCTGATTCGATTTATTACGTCACCGAAGTGTCGGTCACGTCATTCATTAATTTCCATTCACCTATTATGCCCAAAAAGGGCTGATGTTTACTTCGTCCGCTTTATTAGGATTACCCAGAACTCGGGGAAAAGGTCGCGTGAGTCACTCGACCCACTGTTTGGGCCGCGTCGAGTTTCACTGAAACTCTATTATTTTAATTTCCTACCATTTAATAGCCGTGGCAATGAAGTTAGTCATAGGGGTATTAAAAGTATGATAGTTTTGTGGGGTTAGTATTGTGGGTCGTTTTGTTATTTTTCTAGTAAAAAATATAAAGTGACCCAGAATACTAAATGGGTGACTGGACTACTAAGTTAGGTTTGTTTTGGTGTGTTTCTACAAGCATTTACTTATTTAGTTTACAAATAACAATAGGCTAGACGACGATTTTTTCTTTCGATGTGTTATGTAAGGACGTCATTATAATATAACTATAAGTGAAAGAATTACTTCGATAGCATAAAAACTTCTCGAGATATGATAACTGATGAAAATCACAATTTTGGACTGTTCCGAAAACGCTCCATACAAAAGGCTACTGAATTATGACGTCACACTTATGTATTTTCTATACGTTAAAACAGAAATTTGTACGACAGCTATGTTAAAACTGCGTTTATGTAGCTAGTGCCGTAACAAAAGTTATAGTATTTATATATTAATTATATATATTGTTTTTCCAAAGTTATTTTTTTTTTTATATAATTTCATTCTTTTAAATTGGACTTTCCCACTAAACTTTGATCGACCATAAAACAAGAACTTATTAAAATTTAAAGATCGCAGATCGTTCTAGTTTTGTATATATTACGATACTGATATTTTTTTTTAATAATTTTTGATCATTGTCGTCTAGCCTATTCGTTTCGTATTGAAGGTTGTTGTGGAAAGAAAGTAAGGAGTATATGCTAACAACGCATCGGCGACCACTTGGTACTGCTGATCTCCATCGGCGATGGTGATTGCTATCCATCATGTGACCCACGTGATCGTTTGCCCCCTCTAATATAAAAAAACATATATTACTTTTTATGTCGGATGGTAAAGAAGTATACGGCCCGCCTGATGTTATACGGTATATTGACGCTTTCACCATGAACCACCCTCAAGGGAATTGTTATTATATAACATACATAACATGTTATCAGTAAAGTTACAGGGTTAAACGGAAATAATTTAACATAAGCACATAACACATACATAATGATATAACACGCGGCGGGGAGCGAAAAACTATGTAGCAAGGTGGAGTCATTATTCAAGTCTATATCGTGGAATCTTACGGTGTTTCCACTGCCGCACGGTACGATTTAACTTTTAAGTTTTTTGGACACTTCAGCAGCAGTTAGGTCCCACCACACAATCCCATGTACCACCACACAATCCTGTGTAGCATGGATGAAATGGCGACAGGTCTCGGGAACTACATGTGACCTCCGACTACTACCACTCGAGACTGTGTCAATGCCGGCAATTGCCTTGCTTTCTTCTTGCCTTTAATCACACCCCGGCCACTCCATACAAATGTTGCGTCGTTACCTACTACCAAAGTTTAAACGGGACGGGGCCACCTCACCACACATTCCCACCACTGTGTCTCCTGTGTAGCCAGGATTAACAGCGGCGACCGCAAAAAAAGGCTATGAACTGAAGTCCATTGCAGCTCCGGGGGTAAAACTACGGCTGCTTTGGAACTCACGACGAATTTCAATCAGAAGAATATAGTAAGAGTAAGAAGCTTTTGGAATTTGACTTCCCCTCTTAGCAATGTGAGAGACAGCAATATGTTAAATAAGACATTAGAAGCCTAAGGAGATGGCTAGTCAAATGAAGTTCAACTGCTGTGCACCACGGATTTTATGTATCTAAGCACTATTAGGGACCTAAAACATTGAGTTGTTACCTAACACATCGATTCCAATAATATGAATTGCAAAATCGTCTGACCGCTTACGCTTGAAGAGATAGATTATATAGAGATAAAGGAAAAGTTGTTAACAGTCGATCACCCCGTTTCGCAATTTTTAACTGGTCATGGGCATATTAAGTTTAAACTCATTTCGTTTAAATTAGTGCCGTCGCCCTTATATCCCTGCCATACACTCGTCGAGTGGCGAGGGAAGTAGGCAGGAACGTAGTGTGGCCACGTTACTCGTCATGCCGCTCGTCTTGCTCTTCGTCTTGCCCATCATTCCCTGTTTTGTCGGTTTTTTGGGCGCGAGTCAAAGGACCGGCAACGTGAGCGCGAGTGGCCGGCTACACAATCGCCTCGGACGCATTCCGCATCGAGCGCTCGGGCGCGTAACACGCGTCATATTTTTTAAATCATTTTTTTAAAATCATGTCTGTCATGAACATTTCCATAAAAGAGCTGGTAGCAAAAAAGAAATGTTTGATGGCATCTTTTAGACCGTTAGCCCATAAAAAAAAGCTTCGTTTCGCTATGATAAAAATGCATATCGCGCACGCTGCCACAGCTTCAACGTCCATTGTACAGCAAAGGCAAATATCCAAGTGCGGAGCGTCGCGAATAATTGCGCGAGTAGAGCAGTGTGTGGGCAGAGAGGGAAACATCGCGGCAGCGCGAAGAGCAAGGCGATGAGCAGTGCGAGGAGCATAGTGTGGCGGCGGGGTTATGCGAATGTTCTACTGCAAATCATGAATTCGATAAAACACCACACCATGTTCTCTGGGAGTGTGACCTTCAACAGCAGTTGGTGGAAACGCAGCTTTAGATATGAAAAAATAATCGGTTGTCTGTAAAGTCGGTTTACTGACGATAGTTGAACGTGACAACGTCATAAGAAAATATTGATGGAATGTTTGCATTTTTCAAAAGAAAAATTTAATGGAACGCCTCAGAGCGAGGTAACGCCGAGTGAGTCATATTTTTTCGTGCGTGCAGCCGGCTCCATCGAATTATAAGACGTTGTCACGTCAAAGCATATCAATGAAATCGTACTGCATGGAAGTAGAAAAGACGCAAGTGAAGCAACGTCGACCTCAGTCTGTCTATGGATGGGTGCTCCGTGCTTCGGGGGTCACGTTAAGTCGTTAGTCCCGGCTGTTGTCATTAGATAGTCGTTAAGCCAAGTCAGGCCTTACGGCGTCTTGAAAACACTGCCCTCCGCCAACCCGCAGCTGAGCAGCGTGGTGGAGTACGCTCTAAACTCCTTAGATTAAGGGGAGACCCGTATACTATCAGTGGTATGATTATGGGTTGAAGAGGATACACAAATAAAACAAATTAATTTAAATTCGGTACCCACAATACAGTCTAGTGTGGTTACCACTGGTTAAAAAAATAAATAAAGATAAGTCCATTAAACAACATATATTTCAAACGTTGACATGTACTCCTATATCAGGCAAATGTCATGTATGTATTTGTTATTATTTTTGTCAATAATAGTAGTTTATGAAACTGTTGCATAATAAGGGTTCTTAAAATACGAGTGTGAGTTTATAACATGAGCCGAAGGCGAATGTGATAATAGACCACACGAGTATTTTAATACCTAATTATGTGCAGTTTCATACACTACTTTATCTAATCTCATGAAATATATGATAATAATATTTTAAATACAACCATGAAGTTAATTTAACAGCTTTATTTCTTACTTATAAATCCATTTGCAGAACGAGCATGCATAGTGCTCATGAGCGACGCGCCGCGCGGCGCCGCGTTCACAGATTATGTAGAAAAATTTTGCAAAGTTGCAATGTGTTTGCATTGCAACCTGTTTAAAATGGCTGAAGCAGTATCGAAATGGAAAAAAAGTTATTTTTCGATACAGTTGTCCATACAAGAACTGTATCGAAAAACAACTTTTTAAATTTATTTTGATAGCTTGTGCGTAAAGACTGTCATTATGATATTGTGTTTAGTTTTTTAATGTGTAAATTTCAGTATGAGAGTAGATAAAATTGTTTTGTTTAAATATAATAATGAACAGAAAAATGCTGATCATTATGATAATGATGATAAATATTTTTACCAATTCAATGTACATTGAATTTGATGTACCTTCACCGGCTCTAACAAAGGAAAATATTAAATAGATCCACAAAAAAAAACCTGATTTAGACATCAAATTAATCTGATCGTATATCAAATACGGCATTTGATGTGCAATAAGTATTTTTTCATGTGCAAAATAGGTTAGGTTAGGTTTGCAATGTATTTATTTGATGTTACGTTAAATAGTATCCTCTAACAAATAAAAAAATAAATATTGTCAGACAAATTACACAGCGCCATTTAGCCCCAAAGTAAGCGAAGCGTGTGTTATGGGTACTAGACAACTGATAAACATAACGTAAATACATTTTTTTTTGTAAATACATACTTATGATACATAGAAAACACCCAGACTAAGACAAACAAACATGTTCATGCACACAAATGTTTGTCCTATCTGGGAATCGAACACACCAGCGTTGGTGTCGAAGCCGCGGCTACAAATACCTGTTAACATAATTAATAGCTTGTGTACCATCCGTAAATCAAAGTCACCTTTCAAGGAGAAAAACTGTCCAATCTGATACGTCACTAAATCACCAGGCTGATACTGATAAAATAAGATTTATGTCGTAGATAGCTTTCGTTAGGGGGGAATGGAAACGCGCAATTTTACCGAATAGCCCTGACCCATTGCCCTTGTAGGCTAGGCAAGTTCAAGACTTGATATATTCTAAGTTTCAACCTTATTGTATTGCAATAAGATATATTATTGAACTTTTTTTAGACGTGAATATGTCTTTAAAATTGCTTCTATAGGAAGGCAATTCAACGAATGATAACAAAATCGGAGATACGGTTTAGTGTTGCAGCTACATATTAAAAAAAAATTCAAAATATCTTTATTCCTTGGACTTTATAAAGCACTTAGAAACGTCATACAAATTAAATATAAGATCATGTATAAATCATTACTACTCTAAATCCGCAGAGTTTAAGATTCACTTTCATCACACTGTCTTGAATGTGAAAGTGAATTTAAGTATAATATTATCTCCATCCAAAATTCAATCACACCACTGGATAGATGAAGGACCAAAGAATTTATTACGCTAAGTAAGAACTATGGTACATCGTGTGCGGGGGAGGAGCACCATAATTTTGAGATAATTTTAGTGCATATAACGTATTCACGTGCAACACACGGCCTTGTCCATGACACAGCTACACCCCATTTTTATACTACGTCGGGAGGCAGTCAAGCTTGCGGCCCGCCTGATGTAAAGCGGTTACCATACCCGTATTAACGTTCGCAACATGTTCGCGCGCCGCCACCCCAACTGCAAATGTAGCATCTTCTCCCTTTCTGGTGACGTCACTTTCTCACAATTTAAATTAAATTAATATAGCAAATTAAATTACAAATACGCTGTATCCTACCTCTCTTGACAGAGCCTCGTTCACTAGTCAGCAGGGGTGCATGACGTGCAGGTGACTTTGGCTTTGGCTCTCGTGATCGTGGTGTACTTACTATCTTACAGTTGGGATGAATCTAATAATAATAAATAAAATAAATATTGTCAGACATTATACACAGCGCCACCTAGCCCCAAAGTAAGCGAAGCTTGTGTTATGGGTACTAAACAACTGATAAACATACGTTAATGCATTTTCTTTTTGTAAATACATACTTATGATACATAGAAAACACCCAGACCAAGAATAACACAGACATGTTCATGCACACAAATGTTTGTCCTGTGTGGGAATCGATCCCACGAGCGTTGGTGTCGAAGCCGCGTCATTGACCGCTACGCCACCGAGCTCGACAATAACATTTCTGAAATCTGTCAAATATTTTAAGCTGTCGTCGTTTTCGTCAACCCTCATCCCACTGCTGGGATACGGGTCTCCCCTCAATTGGAGGGATTTAGAGCTCCACCACGCTGCTCAACTGCGGTTTGGCGGAGATTTTAGGATGTAGAGCGTGCCAAATAATTAGAGATACATACATGGTCCTCCTGTTATAAAAAATGTTTCGATCGCATGAAAAAATGTTTAAAATGTAAAGGAGAGTATTTTGAAAAGCAATAAACATAATATTTTGGTTATAACATGTTGTTTTTTTAAGTTACGCAAAACTTTTAGTGTGACCTACGTATATTATTGACTAAAACTTACTTTTGTTTTTATTTTTCTTAATACACCAGCAATAAATCACAAGCAAAAGCTAGTGTTATTATAATTATGTTAAGTTACTAAGGATCAAAAAAAGAAAATAAGAAAAAAAAAACATTTTTTCTTAGTAATTTTGTGTGCGATTGTACACATGCGCCAATTGCCCCTACTATTTTTACCGAGCGATCTTAAACCACCGCGACCTGTACGTACATAATACTCTAGAAAATCGTTACGTTTCTTTTGCTTCGCAGTCGGGTAAAATGAACCTTGTTTTCACAATTCAGTTCCCCATTTCATTTCACACGGATTGTGACGGAAGAGTTGCAAAGAAAATGGCTTCCAAGAACTGAACCATCCAAGAACCAACCTTACACACACACTTACAACCTTTAATTACATACATTTGCATGGTCACAAAAACTCTAAGCTATTTTTAACCGACTTCAAAAAAGGAGGAGGTTCTCAATTCGACTAAATATATTTTTTGTATGTATGTTATTCGATATCTTTGCGAATTGTGAACCGATTTTCATGATTCTTTTTTTATTTTAAAGGGTATGATTGCAAGGTGGTCCCATATTCACCAAGTCAGAATCTGATGGTGGGGTGCCAGGGAAATCAAGGGAAACCTTTAAATTTTATAATCACGTATGGTCAAATTCAATTTTTTTTTATTTGAAAGGGTAATTGCGAGGTGGTTCCATATTCACCAAGTCCGGGTCTGATGATGGGATCCCAGAAAAATCGAGGGAAACCCTTAAATTTGCCCAATGGTAGCCGGCAGAATAAAATTATGCCACTCCATTGCTCTGCGCTGGATGTCGTACAAGGCGCCTAAGGAATCTTGTGTCACGCGATAACTTTTCTCCCGGAAGACGGGCAGCAGCGTCTGCCGGGGTATTCCACCAATAAGCTGCGCTCGCCAACTGAAGTCGGTTTCAATTTTTTTTTAAATCATCTTTATTGTAGTTTAGATTCCGTAATATAAAAAGAATAAACAAAAAAAGGTTTATGACGTGATAACGTCTTATAAATTAATGAACGCCGGCTGCACGCACGAAAAAGCATAATTCATTGTCACGTTCCGCCTCAGCCGTGCGTGCAAGCGAGAGCGCGAAACAAGCGATAAAGATGCACGATCGGCCTAAGCGTTCGGCTTGTGACGCATCTATCTCTCTACCACTCCATCTACCAATGTTTTCTTATGTCGTTATCACGTAAAATTATCGTCCGTAAACCGACTTTACAGACAACCAATGTTTATTTAACCCCCGACGCAAAAACGACGGGGTATTAAAGTTCGACGTGTCTGTGTCGACGTGTCGACGTGTCTTGATTGTATCATGATAATATTGTATTATGTATAATAATAATATTGTATGGCGATTTAAAAAAGACCTATATTGACAGTTTCTTTCGGCATTTCTTCTCGTCAATGGTCATTCCGAAATGCTGGTAGATGAAAAAATAATATACCTAATTGTAAAAGACGTGTCTAAGTGCCCGCGAGGGCCCACAGAATAAATAATTTTGACTTTGACTTTGTGTGCATATGTGTGTGTCTACGGATAAACCGATTTTGATTTTTTTTTAATATTTGAAAGGTGAATTAGTCCGGAGTGTTGTAAGTTATGCCCCTTTGTCACGAGCTATTAGCATTATAAATAGTATTGCAAGTGGTATTGATATTTTCAACTCTAGCCTGCCAATGATCACAGAAATGACGCAAAAATATATTGAACTTGTATGAAATAGGCTATTTGACTAACATTTTTTTCTGTTTGATATGTAGGGACGTCTCCATAATATAACCATAGGTGAAAGAATTACTTCGATAGCATAAAAATCTCTCGAGATATGGTAATTTGAAAATAACAATTTTTAGACTGCCCCAAAACGCTCCATACAAAAGACTACCGAATTATGACGTCACAGGTTTGTATTTTGTATGCATCAAATCAGAAATTTGTACGACAGCTATGTTAAATATTACGTTTATGTGATTAGTATCATAATAAAAGTTATAGCATTTTTTATTGCTTCAACAATGCACATATTATTTTTTAATAATTTCATACTTTTAAAATGGACTTTCCCACCAAACTTTGATCGACGCTAAAAAAAGTCTGACTGAAGATATTAGAATGAAAGTTTGCAGATCTTTATAGTTTTGTGTATTTTACGATATTGTTAAATAATTTATACAATTTTTAAACATTGGAAAATAGCCTATTATGAATTTATTATGTCTATATTTTGCAATTAATTTATTCAAATTTATTATTAATCTATTCAAATGTATTATTATATTTAAATGTATTTATTATTTTGTCTTATAACATCGCATTAGTGTAAGCTGTAATGTTGTTATAAATGATTTCAATAAATAAATAATAATAATAATGTTTGATGAAAATCGGTCCAAGATGGCCGCCGCCACAAAATGGCGAATTGAATATATTATGTTTTTTACAACTCCCTCAATATGGGTATCAAATGAAAGGATTTGACTAAATAACAATTTCCATGAGGATTTTATGTTCCTGCGAGTGAGTGAGATTACCAGAAAGGAAGGAGTTGCTGTAACAGCAGCGGGGCTGCAGGTGCGCGAGTGACATTTCATGTTACGAGCGTTAATATTAGCTACGGTAACCGCATCACATCATGCGGGCCGCATTCCTGCCTGTCACCCGACTTCGTATAGAAATACTACTTTTGACGGTTGACTGGTAGAGAATACTCTTAGCATTAAGTCCGCCTTTTGTGCCCTTATTCTATGGTCAATAAACTTTAAATAATTTTTTTTAGTATATAAAATTCTCGTGTCAACTCCTCCGAAACGGCTGGACCAATTTTTATGAAGTTTTTTGTGCGATATGCACATCTACTATATAAAAATAAGTCGGGTTTTCCTTCCTGACGCTATAACTCCAGAACGCACGAACCGATTTCCACGGTTTTGCATTCGTTGGAAAGGTCTCGGGCTCCGTGAGGTTTATAGCAAAGAAAATTCTGGAAAAATTTGAAAAGAAAAGCGGGAAAATCTTTTTTCACATACAGCGCCATCTCTAAGGAAATGGATGGAAACGAAAAGATTGAGCCACAGCGAAGCGTGGTCGGGCCGCTAGTATGATTATATGATATGATTTGTGTGCGGTTTGCTCTAAGAATCGGCCAACAACTATTTTTCATACCCCTAAATGATGGTGAGCCACCCCTAAATATTTTATTTTATTTTATTGTCATTTTATTTTTATTATATGTATTTGTATGTATTTTTCAAAAAATATATTTTTTGAAAAATACATACAACTTCAAATTTTCACCCTTCTACCGTCAACTCCTAAATTTATATGGTAAAACAACCTTTGCCGAGTCAGCTAGTATTTTTATAAAATAAAATAAATTAGAAGGAAAAAAAAAAACAACTCATTTTGTTAAAACTTCTGAAACAACGTTTAAAAGATTATATCTCACATATTTCATCCCATAACTATCACCATCTTTCAATTTCGTGAACAAAGCGACACCTGTTTAGCCCAGTTTCAGGCTGAAATAGTTCAGTAGGTCACAGCACAGCCCGGTATCCTTGCTCGTCCCGGGCGCGGGGCGTCGACCCCGAACTGGGTCAGATGCAAGCCTATGCAGCTCGCCCCGAGATGGGGCGCGGTCCAAAAGTGCATGCGGACTGAGATTCTGAGGGGCAATTCCCGTAATTAAAATATAGTCAAAATTCAGTTTCGATCCAGTCTCGATCTCACAAATGTCACATTTGGTATTTTCGTAACACAATATGTAACTTAAAAATTAAATTTAAGCGGGATTATATGAGTAAAAAAAAAATTAAACAAACTAATAATGTTACTTTGCCAACAACAAGAATTGATAATAATTAATTAATGAAATTAATGAAATATAATTTTAGTCAATTCACAATTCAATCTCGATTCGGTCAACTTTCAATCTGCGTTCGTAGAAAAATTACGAGAATTGGCCTTCTGTTCACTGAAAGGATTTTATGGGGTGATTCACGCAATGGGTTAGTTGCCTATCTTAACTCACGTGAACTTGGTAAAATTAAGTAGGTAGGTAAGGTATACGTTTTACTAATTTACTTACTTCAAATAAATAAATAATAAATAAATAAATATTTCTGGATAAATCACACACGGCTATCTAGTCCCAAACTAAGCAAAGCTTACTATGGGTAACTGATATTATACTTAAGTACATTTTTTTTTGTAAATACATACATATAATACACATAAAACATTCAGACCAAGACAATGTTCATGCACACAAATATTTGTCATGTGCGGGGATCGAACCCACGACCGCGGAGTCAAAGTGGTCATTGCTAGCCATTCGGTCACCGGGGTCGTCAAAAAAGCTGATTATCGATTTCACCCGTACAGTGGGATTTCTTTTTCAGAAAATTTTGTAAATTTGTCTTTTATACCATTAAAGTAGCAAACAAGTATATGCCTGATGGATAGCAGTTACCGTAGCTTACGAACGTCTGTAACACCAGGGGCATCACACGCGCGTTGCCGACCGTTTAAAAACCTATTCTTGTTGAAGAGCCCCATGCTGTAGTCTCATGAAAAAACCTCGACAGGCAGTTCATTCCACATCTTCACAGTACGCAAGAGAAAACTTCTCTGGAACCGCACAGAACGCGACCACTTAGGCTCAAACGTGTGAGGATGAATTCCCTGCCGATGGCGAGAAGTGCGACTGTAGAAGGAAGCCGTGGGCATCATGTCAAACAACTCCTCCGAACACACCTCATTGTACAATCGGTAGAACACACAAAGGAACGCAAAATCTCTTCTCAGACTTAAAGGTTCTAAACCGTCTGTCTGTTGGGATCGTCAACAATATTATCTCTTAAAATTTGCAACTAGTCTCGACTTTTCATGTGGGGTATTTTATATTTTCATATATACGTTACGGAATAACATCCCTAAGTTCCCCAGTCTATGGCCGTGTGGCTTCCTGCAGATTAAAATAGAATCACTCGGTCTCTTCTCGTGGATGTCGTACAAGGCGACTAAGAGAAAAAAAAAGAAAAAAAAAACCACCTATATTGACAGAGTTTCTTTCGGCATTTCTTCTCGTCAATGGTCATTCGGAAATGCTGGTAGATAAAATAATATACCTAATTGTAAAAGACGTGTCTAAGTGCCCGCGAGGGCCCACAGAATAAAGAATTTTGACTTTGACTTTGAATACATTATCAATCGATCAGGCCTCCCAAACCCGTCTGGCCAGCGTGGGGAGTGTAGGCTAAATCCTCCTTCTGTCTGGGACAAACAAGAGAGGGTCGTGCTCCTGCACGTGGAGACTAAAATGACCTGAAGATGATGAAATTCTCCAGTCGGACAGCTTAAAACATACGCTACTTATTTAATCTAGTCCATCACACATCTGTTTCAGCATTGGCATCTCAGCTACATGTATCCTTCTCCATTCTCCTTTTCATTTTTTTTATACCACGTCGGGTGGCAGACAAGCATACGGCCCGCCTGATTACCGTATACCGTAGTCATATTAACGCTCGCAACATAAAATATCGCTCGTACGCCGCCAACGCAGCATCTCTTTCCTTTCTGGTGACCTCACCTACTCGCAAGAACACAACAACCCTCAAGAAAATTGTTATTTGGCTGCGGTATTCTGTGAGGTGGAGGTACATACTCTCGTTTCTCCAGAGCTTCATTTGTCAGTCAGAAGGGTGCACCGCCTGTAAGTTGTTGTAGTTGGCTTTGGTTCAAGGATGTTGATGAACCACTTATACCCCAAAAAGTTTTTTAACACACGTTTAATATTTCAGATTTGAAATAAGTTAATTAGATTAGAATTTATCCGCCAACCCGACATCAGGATGGCGGCTCACTGTAAATTGACGGTTGCTGCACTTAGTGAAAAGTACATTTTTAGATATTTTACTACAAAAACGTACATTATTCGTACATTAATACAGTTTAAATAAATAAATACTCTTAGACAAATCACACACTGCCATCTAGTCCCAAACTAAGCAAAGCTTGTACTATGGGTACTAGATAAGTGATATTACACTTAAATACATTTTTTTTTGTAAATACATACATATAATACATAGAAAACACCCAGACCAAGACAAACACACATGTTCATGCACACAAATATTTGTCTTGTGCGGGGACCGAACCCGCGACCCCGGAGTCAAAGTGAACATGGTTGGCCATACGACCACCGGAGTCGTCATTTTTATGATTTATTTATTTGGAAGTCATACGTCCGCCATTCTAACGGATGCATCTATAGATCTATGATTAAATTGTAATTATAACATCATCCCATCCCTACCGACCCACCGGGTGGTCACGAGGTTATTGGGCCATCGCACACGCGCCCTCCTCGCCTGCACCCGATTTATCGAACTGAACCCTAGGATATAGGTCATACAGTACATTGTTCAATGTAGTAAGGACAGGACCTGAGCCGGGGAATGAATAGCCAACCTGTAAGAAGGGTGTTGCGTTAAAGGAGAAACGGCATATTTTCAGATTTTTTTTTTTGTTTTTTTTTTTATACTACCGTCGGGTGGTAGACAAGCATACGGCCCGCCTGTTAACGCTCGCAACATAAAATATCGCTCGCGCACCGCCATCCCCGCCGCCAACGCAGCATCTCCTTCCCTTCTGGTGGTCATATGTATTTAAGTATTTAAGTATGTTAGTGAGGTCTCACTCACTCGCAGGAACACAACAATCCTCAAGGGAATTGTTATTTGGCTGCGGTATTCTGTGAGGTGGAGGTACATTCCCCAGTCGGGTAGCTTCCAATTACGCTCCCTATCTCTCTTTTCGCCAGAGCTACGTTTGTCAGTCAGCAGGGTGCACCGCGTGCAGGTGAAGTTGGCTTTGGTTCAAAGATGTTGATGAACCAACTACACCCCTAAAACTTCTTCTGATTTCTGATCCGGGCCCGTACTGCCGAAGCTGAAGCTAATCGTGTTTAAATTAGCTGCTAGAAACCATAGAGGTATACCGACTAAGCTAAAGATGTTTGTCATTAACTTAAACCACACCCCGGACACTCCATACAAATGTCACGTCGCGAACTACTACATAAACAAAGACGTTTGTGCAGACCGTGAATGAGCATGTTCACCTGCGGCGCCATACGAACTGTTTCAGATTCGTCTCCGAGGGGAGGTTGAGCTGTTCACCAAAACATAAAACATCCTTCTAACGTCCTTACTTCAGCCACCATCAAAGTGTAAAGGAACCTCCAGTCAGCGGACTTTTTCTCTTAAGAGCCATATTACATTTTGACTGTGATTTTTGCGTAAAATGACCAATTTTGGCGTTCTCGGAAACAAAAATACATTAACGATGTTGACTTATTGAATAGTATAGAATAGCTATTGTCATAGTACATAGCGGCCTCGCTTTTTGTAAATTTTGCTTAACTTTTTAAATAAACCCAAAATTGCAGAGAAAGATTTTAATAAAATGCGCGCTTTCACTATTTTGAGCTCCTGGATTGTACTACTGTTCCAAACAAATGAAATAAAAAAAAATAGAATGTTATTTGTTATATAGTCGTATAGTACATAGCGGCCTCGGAATTTTGAAATATAATTGATTTAATATAGAAAAAAAACATTCTTTTAACCAAAAAACTTCGAAAATCGCTTTAAGTAAACTGTTAATTTCTCGAATAAACGATAATATTATTGAGCAAAATTTATACGAGAATAATTGTTACTTCATGATGAATAAACTTTGTAGCATGAATTTATTATTTTATTTCAATAAAAACGATAAATATAACTTCAAAATTACTACAAAAAACGATGCACCGGTGGTCTTCGCGGGTTTAGTACTGCGCGAGAGCTCGCCAGCGTGAAAATGTAATAGGGCTCTTAAGGACATTATTTATGTAGCCTTTACACAAAATTAATTTGATCGCAAAAATCAAACTTCAACTGGTAGTAACTTTTGAAGTTTTGATTCGAAAAAATTTCGAGTCAAAATATTTCGGTCCCCGAATTGTCCGAGCCTGATAACAACTGGCAAAAGCTTGCACAAGACAGGGACAAGTGGCGATTTACTTTGGGTCGCTGCGCTAAAGGAGTAAGCAAGTATCAGTACATCGTTTACGATTAGTATGTAAAAATAATCGTGGCGACGCGTCCCCACTGCAACAGCCGGCCCGACCCGCTGTAATAGACGTTTCACATCAAAAATATAATGCATGTAGGTGTGTAACGCATGTCGTGTTGGTGTGTGTTCGCTTTTAGAGCATCCAGACGCCCTTATCTGATGAACAGACTGTCGTAAAAATGTTTCTTTTTTTCGTGCAATTTTCCGCTCTACCAACCCTTTAAGCGACATTACGCAGGGTGATAACGGGCCTACGGGCGACACAGGGTTAGGGCTGGTGCTTATTTTTAGTGCCAAGGGCACGGTCAGTCATGGGGTGGTCGATGGATGTTAGAAATGTTTGGATATGGCAGTTTTGGGCAGAGTTTTTCAAATAAAACAGATATTATTTATCCCTCATTTCATCGTCAGCCAACTTGTATCCACCCATTACTGGGCATAGGCCTTCAGCAATGAGTTCCATTATATGCGATCCTCCGCTTTCTGCATACTGCATGCATGCGAAGTCATGGGTCCGTTTAGATAGGTGGCATACCGTGGTGCGTAGCACGATGCGCCGTCCTGTCCATGACATTCTACTTTCTCCCCCACCTGCCATCACAGACGTGGTCGGCCAGTATTATTATTGCCAGTTCAGCTTGCTGACTTTCAGAGCTATGTCAACAACTTTGGTTCTCCGTCGCATTTCTTGATCCCAGATTCGATCCCTTATAGAAAATCCTAGCAAAGTCCCTCGCTCGTCGTGCGATTTTTAGTCTGTAAATGCACCTTTGCAATTTTGCACCGTCGGTCATAACGGGGAGGACATTTTCGATGAAGACTGTAGTCTTTTTTTATTAACTCACTGTTGTATTTTTAGAGCTAAAGCACATTTAACAACTTTTTTACCTTTTCAAATTCAAATGCCAACAACTTTAAGAACCGAGTTCCTAACTGTGGTTGGGATTTGTACAACATTGACTTCAACATGTTCATCACAAGATTCACCCGTTGCGAAGCTCAGTTGAGATCTTCGAGCATTCTGCCGATATGCTCCAGCGACTCCGCTATAACTACTACTATATCATCGGCAAATGAAAGGCGAGTGATATACTCGCCGTTGATAAATAAATAAATATTTCTGGACTATTTACATAGCGCCATCTGGACTAGATGGCGCTGTGTAAATTGTAGTATAAACTAAGGAAAGTTTATACTAGGGGTACTGGTACACTTAAATACATGTTTTTTCTAAATACATACGTATACACCCAGACCATGACAAACAGACATGTTCATGCACACAAATATTTGTCTTGTGCGGGGATCGAGCCCGCAACCTCGGAGTCAAAGTGGCCATTGTTAACCATTCAACCACCGAGCTCGTCAAATGATGTTCATCTTCATATATCATATCCATTTTTTCGTGCATCCTAAACCACTAGGTCAAAGCTGTCAGTTCATCCGACCATTTAGATTACAGGTATGGTGGGTTTCAGCCAAATCAGGTCTAACGGTTTTCAACTCGGGTGCAAGTTTAGGGGTTAAATGAATAAGCTTTTGTGTTGACGTCAGCGAGGAGGTTGAATTTGAAATGTCAATGTTTTACGATAAAAATAAAACACATGTATTTATATACACAGGCCGTGACGTACAATACCATGACAACTGTAACGGTTTCGTAGTGAATGGCGCCTTAGGGGTGTCATTGGATTCTTTCCTGTGAGGCGCATGATAACTGAGAGGTGACCTATAGTATACGTATATCTTTGAAACTGTTGAAATGTATTTAAACTAGCTATAACAAAAAATGAAAATTGAACTGGTGTCGCGCTATCGACTGCATTGTTACGCTGCTCACTCGCACTCGCTGACGCGGCATAGCATGCCCAAGTACGAGACGTATAGACCGCCTCAACATCATTCGTACAGGAAACCAAGACACTACCAATACCAATATCCAAATAACAATAGCCAAATAACAATTCCCTTGAGGGTTGTTGTGTTCCTGCGAGTGAGTGAGATCACCGAGAGAGGAGGGGACGCTGCGTTGGCAGCGGGGATGGCGGCGCGCGAGCGATGGTTTTTTCTTGCGAGCGTTAATACGGCTACGGTAACCGCTTCACATCAGGTGGGCCGTATGATTGTCTGCCACCCGACGTAGTATAAAAAAAAGTCAGTGGTCAGTGTGTGCGTGCGATCAATGTGCATTGTGCACGTTCCGTGACCTCATTCTTCGGGATCCAATATAAATTTACGTTTATAACACAAAATAAAGTTGATTAAAAAAAAATTGAAACCGACTTCAGTTGGCGAGCGCAGCTTATTGGTGGAATACCCCGGCAGACGCTGCTGCCCGTCTTCCGCGAGAAAAGATATTGCGCGACACAAGATTCCTTAGTCGCCTTATATGACATCCAGAGCAATGGAGTGGCACAATTTTATTCTGCCGGCTACCATAGGTCAAATTTAAGGGTTTCCCTCGATTTTTCTGGGATCTCATCATCAGACCCTGACTTGGTGAGCTATAATGCTTGAAATAAATTATTTTTATTTATTTATAACAAAAAATGAAAATTGAACTGGTGTCGCGCTATCGACTGCATTGTTACGCTGCTCACTCGCACTCGCTGACGCGGCATAGCATGCCCAAGTACGAGACGTATAGACCGCCTCAACATCATTCGTACAGGAAACCAAGACACTACCAATACCGTAGCCAAATAACAATTCCCTTGAGGGTTGTTGTGTTCCTGCGAGAGAGTGAGATCACCGAGAGAGGAGGGGATGCTGCGTTGGCAGCGGGGATGGCGGCGAGCGAGCGATGGTTTTTTGTTGCGAGCGTTAATACGGCTACGGTAACCGCTTCACATCAGGCGGGCCGTATGATTGTCTGCCACCCGGCGTAGTATAAAAAAAAAAGTCAGTGGTCAGTGTGTGCGTGCGATCAATGTGCATTGTGCACGTTCCGTGACCTCATTCTTCGGGATCCAATATAAATTTACGTTTATAACACAAAATAAAGTTGATTAAAAAAAAATTGAAACCGACTTCAGTTGGCGAACGCAGCTTATTGGTGGAATACCCCGGCAGACGCTGCTGCCCGTTTTCCGGGAGAAAAGTTATCGCGTGACACAAGATTCCTTAGTCGCCTTGTACGACATCCAGCGCAGAGCAATGGAGTGGCATAATTTTATTCTGCCGGCTACCATTGGGCAAATTTAAGGGTTTCCCTCGATTTTTCTAGGATCCCATCATCAGACCCTGACTTGATGAATATGGAACCACCTCGCAATTACCCTTTCAAATAAAAAAAAATAATTTGACCATACGTGCTTATAAAATTTAAGGGTTATCCTTGATTTCCCTGGCATCCCATCATCAGATCCTGACTTGGTGGGACCACCTTGCAATCATACCCTTTCAAATAAAAAAAGAATTATGAAAATCGGTTCACAATTCGCAAAGATATCGAATAACATACATACAAAAAAATATTCAGTCAAATTGAGAACCTCCTCCTTTTTTGAAGTCGGTTAAAAAGGGGTGTGGCTCCTGTGTTTTGGACACGGCCGTGTGTTGAACGTGAATACGTTTATATGAACTAAAATTATCTCAAAATGCAAGCGCTTCCCCCTCCCCCGCACGCGATGTTCCATAGTCCTACTTAGCGTAATAAATTCTTTGATCCTTCATCTATCTAGAACTTTCCAGTGTCTGATTGAGGTGAAATTGGGCACACTCGTTTGGTGTTCGTGATAACTCACGAAGGCCACCATTTGTATTCCCATTAGGGATTGCAATCCGGAAAAACGGATCCGGTAATCCGGCGGATCCGGCATTATTAAACGTTTACCGGATCCGGTACTAATATACCGGATCCGTACTACGGATCCGGTTCTAGCAATTTTTGGCAAGATAATAGATCTGCTGCATGAGTAGAACTTCAAATGCATTGCGCGTGGTGTCACAATTAACACTATTTGTTTTCTATGATCCTTTTTTCTAAATAATAAATCTAAATAAAAAATATTTTGGTATAGTATATAATGAATACTAAGACAATTATTACTTAAAATTCTACTTAAAATAATTATTTATCGTAAGTTGATTAAACTAAAGAGTTGTTTAATTATAAAACAAACTCATTATTGTGATAATTGTGTCATTCATAGACAGATTCATCAAATCATGATGGTGTCTGTCATAAATATAAGACTTGTTTGTTAGCATTTTCAAATATTTTATTGTGAACTCATCTCAGTAAATTACGTAAGGTAAATTATATTAGATTTTATAAATTTACTTACTAAAATAATGGATCTATCTGTGAAAGTGAAATCTAGGAATACTGAGCTATTTGTTAGTCGTTACATCGTTAAAATTGTACTGGTTACCTACACTACTAGATTTTAATTGTTTGCTCGTTGTCTAATTTCATTGGATTAGAAATAAAATTGATTTTATAAACCTATATGTTTTATTTTTTATAAACTACCTATATTAAGTAGGTATGTACATGACACTTGATTCACTTACTAACAGTTCATTTTGAACCGAAAAGCGAAAATCATTCTAATTTGATCAATCCGGCCGGATCCGGTCCGATCCGGCCGGATCGATGGGAATCCAGTCGGATCCGGCCGGACTGAAAATGATGCCGGATTGCAATCCCTAATTCCCATATGGCGGCCGCCACAAAATGTCGAATACGGGTTTTTTAATACGCTTTTATTAGGTCGACCTGTATGTAACTAACTATGTAATGGAATCTAAGGTAACTAATTTAACCATCTTCCAAGGATCGTAGCGTAATGAAAATTGGCAGCTGTATGTAGTTCTGATGACAATACAATAATATGGTACTGTCGAACTGATCTGATGATGGAGCCGGAAGATATGAACTGGAACTTCATGTTGGAACATCGTATCACAGCTGTTTTTGGATTTCTTAGAAAAGTCTTGTAATGAACTTTGACCACGATTAGGTTTCAAGGTCTGATGATGAAGCCGGAAGATAGGCACTGGCATTCCATATTGGAATATCATATCATAGTCGTGTTTGCACTTGTGAGAAAGGCCACGTGATGGACTTTGAACACGATCAGGTTTCAAGGTTATAACAAACCTATCGGGAACAATACAACCTCGGGAACAAAGCGCCCCATGGATTTTTCACAATAATGCTAGTATTATTTTCAGCTTGTATTAAGAATTATTTTTCACTTTTGAGTTTGATGTGCTTTAAAAGCGTGTTATTTTAGTATTTTAAACTATATTTATTTTATATCTTAATATGTATTTATTTAATAAAATTAATATGATGTATTTAAGTATAATATCAGTTATCTAGTACCCTTAGTACAAGCTTTGCTTAGTTTGGGACTAGATGGCCGTGTGTAATTTGTCCAGGAATATTTATTTATTAATATAAGAAAAAAATACTTTTTTTATACTATGTCGGGTGGCAGACAAGCATACAGCCCACCTGATGTGAAGCGGTTACCGTAGCCATATTAACGCTGAACAACATGAAACCTACCTCTCTTTCCGCCAGAGCTTCGTTTGTTAGTCAGCAGGGTGCACCGCGTGCAGGTGAAGTTGGCTTTGGTTCAAATATGTTGATTAACCACACACCATAAAACCGTATAGCAAAAGTCACTAAAAGAATCGAAATTTCACGAGGACTACGTACGTCCCGGGCACCAGCTAATGGTATGTAAAAGTTCAACTACCCAATAAAGTAAACAACTTCATTGTTTTCTTAATACCGTACAGTATACCGTGCGACCTCGCCCCAAGATTGGTTGCCTGCGGGTGTCTGGTGATTCATCGCCCTTGACCTACGCGAAATATTATGATTTTGTGGTATCTAGTTGCTTTATGTTAGCTATCATTCAATTTAAAAGCATAATTTATAATTGTGTATTTATGCGTATGATTGCCACAGACACATTGTATAATAGTAGTTTATGCAACTATCATATAAGAAGGGGTATTAAACACGAGAGTCTGTTTATCGCATGAGGCGTAGCCGAATGCGATAATAGGTTGACTCGAGTGTTTTAATACCTAGGTTATAAGCAGTTTCATACACTACTTTATCTTCACTCATAGGAAAAAAAACCGGACAAGTGCGAGTCGGACTCGCCCACCGAGGGTTCCGTAGGTACATAGTATCATTATTAAATTTGATATTTTTCATTATAAATACGAAATAATGCGTCGAAAAAAATAAATAAAATATATTTTGCAATGTGTACATCAAGCCCTTTCATATGCTACCCCATTTGAACTAGTAGTTTCAATTTGAAATTTCGACACCCTATAAAAAATATAGACCCCCTATTTTTTAAGATCTATTTACAAAAGTATAGTTTTGAGATTTATTCCTGTACTTGTAGTCTATAACGATGTTACTTGCCAAATTTCATAGTTCTAGGTCAACTGGAAGTACCCTATAGGTTTTGATTCCCTTGAGTGTGTCGAAATATGCGTTTTTTGCTGAATAAACGGCCGTAACTTTTTTCTACGTAAACTTAGCAGTTTGATTTTTTTACAACTTCATGGGACCGTAGACCTGAGTATACAGTTCAAATTTCAGCTTGATACCTCCACGCATTCTCGACATAGAAATTCTTGACAGACAGACAGACAGACAGACAGACAGACAGACAGACAGACAGACAGACAGATAGACAGACAGACAGACGGACAACAAAGTGATCTTATAAGGGTTCCGTTTATCCTATAAAGGTACGGAACCCTAAAAATTGAAATTAAACAATGTAGGTAGGTTCTTTTCTGGCAGGAGACTTTCAGTTAATATTAAACAAAAACACGAAAGTCTGTTTATCGCATGAGGCGAAGCCGAATGCGATAATAGGTTGACTCGAGTGTTTTAATACCTAAGTTATATGCAGTTTCATACACTACTTTATCTTCACTCGGAAAAATTGAAATTAAACAAAGTAGGTAGGTTCTTTTCTGGCAGGAGACTTTCAGTTAACGCCGTTGCCGCGTCTAGTATATCTGGCGGAGTGAAAATCTCGCCGTCACTACTTTCTTCTCCAATCATATTTTAATCACTTACAGGATTTTAGTAAACTTTTTTTGGAATCCCGAATACAAAAACACGATCGGCAAAAAAATTTATGGGAAGCGCGGGAAATTACGTTCAAACTACTCTTGCGCATTTTTTTTCATATTCAGCCTAAAACCATAGTACTAGTTACCATAATACTAGTTTAATGAAATAATAAAAAAAAGATAGCGATACTATAATGAGTTTTATGATACAGTTGGCGGTACTATAATGAGTTTTATTTTAAATTTTATGTATATGCGTTTATAAACTGCGTCTGTATAGAACATTCTTTGAATTCGTATTTCGAATTTTTCGATTTGAGTGTAGATAAAAGATTTGATTTGACTCCAAGCTTGTAATTCGTTGCGCCAGCATTTCGACCAATCACGATAAAGCACGCCTCTCTTCAAGAGTGTTGGAAGTGGAGGGGAGGGCGTCAACTTCATTCCAAGGGAAGCAAGCATCAGGCATTCGATATCGAGCGCTCGTACAGACAACACGTATGTGAAATAAGCGATCTCAACTGTCAGTATTACAGTTAAGCTACTTCTAGGAATAAAGCGAATAGCAAGCAACGTCAAGAGTTTCATTACTTTGAACAACCACCAACATTTGTTTTATACGTATTATAAGACAGCGCTGCTCAAAAGCTGGTAGAGTGAGGACAGAGTGCTTATTGTGAGTTTTTTGGTTAAATTCGAACGTGTTAACATTTTGCAATATCAGTTATTTAGTACCCATAGCACAAGCGTAGCGCTTCCTTTGGGACTAGATGGCGCTGATGGCGCTGTGTAAATTGTCATGAAATATTTATTATTATTTATTATTGTACGTAAATATGTTATACTGATTTAAATTAATCTCAAAACATAGCAAAGCGCTGCCGCTTCCCCCTCCCCCGCGCGTTATGTTCCATAGTCCTTACTTAGCGTAACAAATTCTTTGATCCTTCATATCCAGTGGTGTGATTTAATTTTGAATGTTGATTATAGATATGTTAGCTGCAGCATCAAACTGTATCACCCGATTTGTTTTTTTTTTTCATTCATTCGTGTTTTGATTTGCTTACCTATGGAAGCAATTTTAAAGACTATTCATATCAAAAGGGTAATCGTACAGGATACATAATCGATGTCGACCTGCACCGATCAAGTAACCGAATGAAATGTGTTTTTTAATCGTCTTCAAAAAAGGAGGAGGTTCTCAATTCGACTGAATATATTTTTTGTATGTATGTTATTCGATATCTTTGCGAATTGTGAACCGATTTTCATAATTCTTTTTTTATTTGAAAGGGTATGATTGCAAGATGGTCCCATATTCACCAAGTAAGGATCTGATGATGGGATGCCAGGGAAATCAAGGGAAACCCTTAAATTTTATAAGCACGTATGGTCAAATTCATTTTTTTTTATTTGAAAGGGTAATTGCGAGGTAGTTCCATATTCACCAAGTCAGGGTCTGATGATGGGATCCCAAAAAAAATCCATTGCTCTGCGCTGGATGGTCGTACAAGGCGACTAAGGAATCTTGTGTCACGCGATAACTTTTCTCCCGGAAGACGGGCAGCAGCATCTGCCGGGGTATTCCACCAATAAGTTGCGCTCGCCAACTGAAGACGGTTTCAATTTTTTTTTAAATCAACTTTATTATTATAAAAGAAAATATGTTAAGGAATGTAACTCAGATGAGTTGAAAAATTCAATTTTTTTTTTCCATTTCTTCATCGATCGAGTAACCAATTAAATCATACATCAAAATAAAACTTATCTTTTTTCCAATACAATGGTATAAGGTTGCTTACCAGAAACCATTCAAGAGTCAGGGTTGTAAGGCCTTTAAATTTGAAAATTAAAGCGTATGAAAGTGTGCGAGAGAGAGAGTGTATCCATTCCATTCAATGTGATAGAGGAAGAAGAAAATGATGAAGAATTTGCCGAATTCGATAATAGTTTATTCCTGGTCCACGCGACTGGTGCGGTCCCATTGTGAATGACAGAATTAAACAGACGTTGTAGTTCCTTTATAGTAAAACTATTGTTTTAAACACGTCTGACATTTCGAGAATCTGCATTTGTCGACTAAACCAAAACATGCATTGTCACGGGAACCAAGCAAGTCTGTCAAATTTCAACTCAATCTCAACTGAGACGTGGGTCAAATTTAACTTGCAGACATCGCGGTGAAACTAAATAAAATTTGTATAAAAACAAAAAAGTAAAAAGTAGTTTATGGTATACCGTATGTATGAAAGCACAAACAAAGTAACGTAGTAAAACAAAGATGGCTGACGTCAAACGGGCGATGTTAATGATAGTACCACGAGTCTGTTTACAGATGAAGGCCGGTTGGCGTGAATGAAGCGACGCGAGCGCAGGTTTCGTACCGTTTGGGTAATCCTACGATTGATACGCTTATGACTTTTCAACAAATATAAATTTACTAGGCCGGATTCCGGAGCCCACGGGGCCGAAATCGAAGTTGAGTGGATCGAATGGAGAGATTCGCTGAGTGTATGTTTTTCAATGGATTTGATGATCATTACTCAAGGACATGATCGATTTAAATTTTTTACCACACAAACCTCAAGCATGTCGAGGTCTTTGCTTGTGATAAGTTTTGGACCCTATTCATTTCCAAGAGTGACTTTCCGGCGTATATTAGCGTTCCGCTCGCTCCACTCAAAAAGATAATTATGTTGTATGAGACTCGAATCTTTCTATAGCCTATTAGTGACAGGTGGCAGCAAACGATTTCGTCCACGTGGACTTCAGAACATAAACAATTATTATTAATAAGCACCATCCTGTAATAATTAAATAAGGGGCCATCCATAAATTACGTCACATTTGTGAGACTCCCCCCCGCCCTAGTGTGACGTCACATATTTTGCAAATTTACATCTAGACTTGCAAATGTTTCTGAGTTTTTCGTTAATAGTTCAAAGTTCGTGTTAACATTAACACTTAGATTATAACAGATTTTGAAATGTCACGAAATTTAGAACCCTCCCACCCCCTTGTCACACTATGTCACACTTCATCGACCCCCTCCCTCCCCCTTAACGTGTGTGACGTAATTTATGGATGGCCCCTAATTACACATGTAAATGCAATAAATAAATAAATTAACAGAGATGACGATACATACGCCAAATTTTAAGTTACACCTCCAACATTCTACATTAAACTCTATGTTATGGCATTAAACGAAAAGGCTCGATGAGCAAAACACAGTAAGTAAATAGACTATTTCGTTTTTTTTATTAAGAACAAATAATAGTTGTTTTTTCTTATACTTGTTTTGTTTTATTAACCAAACAGTAACAACCCATCTAGCGTTAAAATTAAAAATACCCACAGATGCATATCGAGCTGCGAACAGACACACGGACTGAAATATTTATTGCTGATATAAACTCTACAATTCTACATACTTGAAATATCTACTCAATTGAAACAGTTACATAATACACCGGTGTTTTTAGGATTCAGTACGTCCGAATGAAGTCCTTATAGAAACAAGAACAAAAAAAAATGGTGTGTGGCTGTCTCGTGGACACGACTTTGTGTTGTACGTTATATGCACTAAAATTATCTCAAAATGACAGCGCTTCCCTCTTCTCCGCACGCGATATTCCATAGTCCTTACTTAGCGTAATAAATTCTTTGTTCCTTCATCTATCCAGTGGTGTGATTGAATTTTGGATGGAGATGATAGATATTGGGGTGTGAGTGGTTCATCAACATCTTAGAACCAAAGCTAACTTCGCCTGCACGCGGTGCACCCACTGACTGACAAACGAAGCTCTGGCGAAAAGAGAGGTAGGGAGCGTAATTGTACCTCCACCTCACAGAATACCGCAGCCAAATAACGGTTCCCTTGAGGGCTGTTGTGTTCCTGCGAGTGAGTGAGGTCACCAGAAAGGAAGGAGATGCTGCGATGGCAGCGGGGGTGGCGGTGCGCGAGCTAATTTAATTCCGGGCGGGCCGTATGCTTGTCTGCCACCCGACGTAGTATAAAAAAAATATATAGCTTGATAGCTAAACTGTTTTGCCTGATTTTGTTATCATTAGATTTTTTTTTTAATTGCCTACCTATAGAAGCAATTCTAAAGACGTATTCACGTCAAGATCGGCACCGCAGCTAAGTAACAATTCCTTTGAGGGGTCGTTGTGTTCCTATGAGGTCACCAGAAGGGAAGGAAGGAGTATACGCAGGCTCCGTCACTCCATGTACTTGCGCGCTATAGTTACCTACCGGCCGAGCGGTCTCGGGCCGTTTGCGGACCAAATTCAAGTCCTGCGATTGCTGTGGGATCGCGCGGTGCGAAGCAATCACAACTGTACGCTTGAGCATTTAGGCACATTTTAGCATGTAGCGGTTGCTGACGCGACGGAGTAGGCTATTAAAGCAGGTTTCGGAAATTTTCTACTGAGTGAAGTATCTGTTACGTAGTAACTATTATGTAATCTGTAGTATAGGCTGGCAATGGATCGGTGACCCCTTAGTGTTGCTCATCTCCATGAGCGATGATAATTGCTTTCCATCAAGTGACCCACATTCTCGTTTGCCCCTCTCTTATATATATAAAAAAAGCTCGACCGGACACTGTCAAATTTAACTTGTAAGATTTGATTACAGATACCGCGGTGAGACTAAATAAAAGGTTTTTTTTTGGGGCCCATCAGACATTCCCACCACTGTGTCACCTGTCAATGTACAGCGAAGTCCACTGCAGTCCCGGGGGTAAAACTACGGCTGCCTTGGAACTCACAACGAATTTAAACAGAGAAGAAATTAGTAGGAGTAGGAAGCTTTTGAAATTTGACTTCCCCTGTTAGCAATGTGAGAGACAACAATATGGCAACTATGGCATTAATTAAAAGGTTGTAAAATACCAACCAATACATATATACCCTCGTTAAAGTGTTTATCGGCATCAACCTATAATCATCCCACTGTTGGGATACGGGTCTCCCCTCAATCGAAGGGGTTTTGGAGCATACTCCACCACGCTACACAACTGCGGGTTGGCGGAGGCCAGTGTTTTCAATGACTCGGCTTAACGACTGTAATCTAATGACGATAGCCGGGACCGACGGCTTAACGTGCCCTCCGAAGCACGGAGGAGCTCGAGATAAATAAACCCATCAATAGACAGGCTGCGGTCGACGTTGCTTAACTTGCGTGTTCGATTAGACTGACACGCGCAACGACGCCATCGAACAAGCGTTAAAGTGTTTACCTCACGGTATTTCTTCGACCTGAGGACCTTTATGACGTCATAGAGCCAATCTATTTGCGTCCAGTGATGGATGCATGACTGGCGGCAAGCTTTGATGTTGATATGCAGGAGTGTGAACACGCCGGTCGAGTGATGAGCGAACAATTTTTAAAGGAAAATAATAACATGAGCCACAAAAAAGTACAAAATGAGCCACAAAAACACTAGGTTAGGTTACGTTTGGTATGTTTAGTCAACAACTTTAGTCGCCGAGTCAGTATAATAGTCGCCCAGTTTACCAGTTTTTGGGCCCACCACATATTCCCACCACTGTGTCTCCAGTGTAGCCAGGATTAACAGCGGCGACCGCCAAAAAAGGCAATGAACAATGAAGTCCATTGCAGTCCCGGGGTTAAAAACTACGGCTGCCTTGGAACTCACAACGAATTTAACCAGAAGAAATTAGTAGGAGTAGGAAGCTTTTGGAATTTGACAAAAGTACCTACGCACCGTTTTTATACACTACATTAGTCACCCGCCCCAGCTTTGTCTGTGTGGTCCTGCTAATACTATAAATGGGAGAGAATGTGCGGTTGTATGGAAGGGTATTTTGTTACTCTTTTACGGGGAAACGGCTGAACGGATTTTCAGCACTAAGGAAGTTTAATAACTTAGTTTATAATATGTAGTTCCAAAAGCATATTTCGTGCCGCTATGACCTACATTACAGAAACCTGGACATTGACAGTCTGGCTGATTTACAAGCTAAAAGTCGCACAGTGGGATATGGAGAGAGTTATGCTCGGGATTACTCTCAGGGATGAGGAAGCGTTATAAAAAAAATATACATTCCTATATATTTAAGTATGATATCAGTTATCTAGTACCCATAATATAAGCTTTGCTTAGTTTGGGACTAGATGGCCGTGTGTAATTTGTCCAGGAATATTTCATCATCATCATCAGGTCCATTTTAGTCTCCACTACAGTAGCACGACCATCTCTCGTTCGTCCTAGACGGAAGCAGGATTTGGCCTACACTCCCCATGCTGACCAGACGGGTTGGGGAGGCCTGATCGATGTTTTTAATGTATTTCCCTTAGTCGCCTTGTATGACATCCACGGGAAGTGAGTGACGGAGTGATTCTATTCTAGTCTGCCGGAAACCACACGGCCACGAATATTTATATGCATTTATTTACAAAAAATGTATTTAAGTAGGTATAATATTAGTCAGTTAGTATTCATGGTACAAGGTTTGCTTAGTTTGGGACTAGATGGCAGTGTGTAATTTATCCAGGAATATTTATTTTTATTAAAGGTATTTTGCAGAAACAAAAGGCGAAATTATTACATGCGTTTTAAACGGCCGCCCACCGTGCTGACATAACGTGTCGATAGCTCGCTTTTAGAACGTATTTCCGGACGCTATGCCGTAGGGAGGTGCTGCGTAAAGTCGATATTGATATACATTTTCTCATTGATGAGCTGACAAGTGACAAATCAGCGGGCGTACCGAATAAGCCGGAGCCGATTCCCATCGATATTTTGGTCTCAGCTCATAATGTCCATTTCTCCAAACATCCTTTCTCATAAGGTCCTTTTCTCCAAATGCCCTTTCTCATAAGGTCATTTTCTCTAAATGTTCTATTTTTCAGACACATTCTCAAATTGTACACTGCAGGTTTGAATTGTTTGATTGTGAAAATATATGTATTGTGAAATTATAAGAGAGGTAGGGAGCGTAATTGTAAGCTACCCGACTGGGGAATGTACCTCCACCTCACAGAATATCGCAGTCATATAACAATTCTCTTGAGGGTTGTTGTGTTCCTGCGAGTGAGTGAGGTCACCAGAAAGGAAGGAGTTGTTGCGTTGGCAGCGGGAGTGGCGGCACGCGAGCGACATTTTATATTGCGATCGTTAATATGGCTACGGTAACCGCTTCACATTAGGCGGGCCGCATGCTTGTATTCCACCAGACGTAGTATAAAAAAACAAGTTTAGATTTGTGGTAATTTTGTTGGAGCTTATCTGGTAGACACCCAGGAGCTCTACCGATTAGTCTGACGATGTTTGTCATAAATTAAACTAATTTACCTGCATTTGTAATCACAATAGTCCATCTGAATTGGCTTGATGCTGGATGGCGGGATTTGTATACGGAAAACAAAGATGGATGGCGTAGGAATCATTGAATGTTAAAATGGTCTTTATCGATAGTGTACGGTACCGACAAGCTAAGGAGTTCATAAAATCCATATAAATTCAAATGTTTGAAGAAAAGGAGGTACAAATTGTATACAGAAATCAGAAAATATTGTTTTTAAGAGAGTAGGGCGCAGCATTAGTCCGTGTAGGGAAGTACTTCCACCTTACAAGTAAGAAGAGTTGCTGTGTTGACAGCGGGGTTAGCCCCGCTAGCGATATTCTTTGTTGTTTTTTATAAGCTACGGTAACCGCTTCACATCAGGCGGAACGTATGTTTGTTTGCTATCCGTTGTAGTAAAAAAAAAAAAGCCCCAAGAGATCTCTGAAAGAGATAAGCGCGCCTTTGTATAACAATATTATGTATACTATTTGATCTGCACTATAAATTATATGCAAACTGCTGTTACCCGCGGCTTCGCCCGCGTAGTCCAGGGTGCATGATTATCCGCTGGGTCAATCTAAAGATTGTCTGAAAATTTCGTTAAAATCGGTCCAGCCGTTTCGGAGTCTATACGGAACATACATACATACTTTCTCTTTTATAGGTATAGATAGATAAAGAATAATAATAAAACATCGATAAATTGCCCACCACTATCACATCTGTCGACATCGACATTGACCGCCGTCGTGATGTAACACGCGAAAACGTGTTTCTCGTCACTATTTATATTACACTAAATGGCTTGTAATTAGTTGTGTTAGTTATTAACATACACAACTAATTATTCTATTTATGTACAATTTTTTTTATCAAATTATTTTTAAATGGCAACCTAATTAAATAAGTTTTAAAATTAATATAATAATGGGAATTATATACTTTGTTGTTTACGGCTCCCATGTCGTAATTGTTCGGAAATACCGCTGAGGGAAGTTGATTCCACAATTTCACCGTTCGTGGTATAAAATGCCTTAGGATTAGGAAACATACTGTAGTAGATCGCCAATTATCAAGATGATATGGATGGAATTTTAATTTATGCAACTCGCCATAAATTAAAATTCCATTCATCTTGATAATTGGCGATCTACTACAGTATGTTTCCTAATCCTAAGGCATTTTATACCAGGAACGATGAAATTAAATACGATAGTGGTTAGCGTAATAAATTCTTTGATCCTTCATCTACCCAGTGGTGTGATTGAATTTTGGATGGATATGATAGTTTTGTAGCTGCAACACCAAACTGTACCCCCTGATTTTGTTATCATTCGTTTTTTTGAATTGCCACATTTTACAATTATACAGACGCAAAAGCCATCAGCAGTCAACTATCCGTGGATGCGCGTAGCAGACTGTAGTACAAACATACACGCACACTCGCGCAAGCGTCCTGCGCCGCACTAAAATTTATTTTATGTGTTAAGTATTATGTTCTAATTTCTTTTAAATGCAAACGTCGTTCTCGAACGAGGTGACACTACGTATTTCATATTTCTATTATAATTCTTATCGTCTTTTCTTAAAGTTGAATTATGTAGTCTCGCAGATTTATCTTACTATTTTGTTGTCAAAACTATTTCGATTCAAACCAATCTCAATGGTATCGTCTTTGTTTAAAGTTGAATTTTGTAGTTTCGCAGCTTTGTCTTACTAATTTTCTATCAGGTCACGTGCCCTGACGCGAGTTTAACATTTTTACCCATCCCAAAAAGTGCACAACGCCGCTAAAGAAGATTTCACTTCAAAAAAAAAATTGACACTTACACAGACCCTCGTTGCGCGAGTCCGACTCGCACTTGACCGACTTTTTTATCTAGCATTTCGGTATTGACCACTGGCAAAGAAGAAAAGCTTAAAGTGGCCTTCTTATGGTTGAAATGATGATGATGATACTCAGCGATCGGAATAGGTAGAGGAGATATTTTCGGTACTTCCGATACGTTGTAATAAACATGGACATTCCCGGAATTCCGGGATTTAAAATATGCATTACTGAGGTCGAAAGTTACCTAATGTTGGACAAAACAGGTAACTGCTATTCATGCTTTTAGGGAAAAGAGGGTTAAACCCCCCCCCCCCCCCCCCTCGCTCCCTCCAATTATAAGTTAAGTTTGACGCTTAGTGGTAGCAAAATAAACAGAAACTTTAAAATATATTTATTTTATTCTGTACAATTTTAGTACATGTTTTGGGGCTGTAACAAAGGCGACGGTCCAAACCCGAGAATAGTTTTAGTGCACGGCCGGTGTCAGTCTAACTGCTACTAACTATAGTTTTATGCGAAATAACTCGTAAACAAACGAAATTTAAACATTACCCGCTTTTAGATTTATTGGGACGGCTGCCATTTGCCCGTGGACACATCTTTAGTGCCGGAGCGAATCTCTCCGACACGTGGCTTTTGATATGAACGCGTCTTTACGGCCTTTAAAATTGCTTCCATAGGGAGGCAATGCAAAATAATAGTAGTTTATGAAACTGTTGCATAATAAGGGTTATTAAAATACGAGTGTGAGTTTAAAACATGAGCCAAAGGCGAATGTTTTAATAGACCACACGAGTATTTTAATACCTAATTATGTGCAGTTTCATACACTACTTTATCTAATCTCATGAAATATATGATAATAATATTTTAAATACAACTATGAAGTTAATTTAACAGCTATAATTCTTACTTATAAATCCATTTGCAGATCGAGCATGCGTAGTGCGCATGCGCGACGCGCCGCGCGGCGCCGCGTTCACAGATTATGTAGAAAAATTTTGCATAGTTGCAATGTATTTGCATTGCAACCTGTTTAAAATACCTGTATCCAGGGCTGAAGCTGTATCGAAATGGTAAAAAAGTTATTTTACGATACAGTTGTCCATAGAAGAGCTGTATCGAAAAATAACTTTTTAAATTTATTTTGATAGCTTGTGCGTAAAGACTGTCATTATGATACTGTGTTTAGTTTTTTAATGTGTAAATTTCAGTATGAGATTAGATAAATATAGTTAATAAATTAAAAGTTTAAAAAACACTAGAAAAACACGCTTTTATAAATGCACCTGATCGTGTGCAAAGTCCATTACGTGGCCTTTCTCACAAGTGTAAACACGACTATGATACGATATTCCATCATGGAATGCCAGTGCCTATCTTCCGGCTTCATCGTCAGACCTTGAAACCTAATCGTGCTCAAAGTTAATTACAAGACTTTTCTAAGAAATCCAAAAACAGCTATGATACGATGTTCCATCATGAAGTTCCAGTTCATATCTTCCGGTTCCATCATCAATCAGTTCGACAGTACCATATTATTGTATTGTCATCAGAACTACATACAGCTGCCAATTATCATTACGCTATGATCCTTGGAAGATGGTTAAATTATTTACCTTAGATTCCATTACATAGTTAGTTACATACAGGTCGACCTAATAAAAGGGTGTTAAAAAAATACGCTTTACTGATGAATCGAACTAAAAGACGAAAAATATTTTTAATATAGGCAGAAAATATAAATGAGGAAAACATAGTATTATTGTAAAAAAAGCGTGGGGTGCTCGATAAATGAAAAATATGGCACAAAGCAAAGCACCCCTTATCAGGATAATTAAATAAACTAATACAATTATTCTATTGTCATCAGTCCTTGATGAGCATACAAAGTTTAAATTCAAAGAAGTCGGCTACAAACTGACAAACCGACAAACAAACATACAAGATGAAACTAATAAAAGCGTGTGAAAGACGAATGATAACAAAATCGGGGATACCGTTTGGTGTTGCAGCTACATATCTATCATCTCCATCCAAAATTCAATTACACCACTGGATAGATGAAGGATCGAAGAATTTATTACGCTAAGTATTGGCTAAGGAACATTGAGTGCGGGGGAGGGAGAAACGCTGCCATTTTGAGATTTTTAATACTACGTCGGGAGGCAGACAAGCATACGGCCCGCCTGATTTGAAGCGGTTACCGTAACCGTATTAACGCTCGCAACATAATATATCACTTGCGCGCCGCCACCCCCGCTGCCAACGCAGCATCTCCTTCTTTTCTGGTGACCTCACTCACTTGCAGGAACACAACAACCCTCAAGGGAATTGTTATTTGGCTGCGGTATTCTGTGAGGTGGAGGTACATTCCCCAGTCGGATAGCTTACAATTACGCTCCCTACCTCTCTTTTCGCCAGAGCTTCGTTTGTCAGTCAGCAGGTTGCACTACATGCAAGTGAAGTTGGCTTTGGTTCAAAGATGTTGATAAACCACTTACACCCCATAACCTGGTCATATTTCGACACAATACACTTAAAATAAACTTTGTAATTTCCTATTGTGTGATACGAGAATACCAAATTTGATATTTCTGGGATGTGCGAGATTTGAACGGGACTTAATCTTGACTATATTTTAATTACGAGAATTGCCCCTCTTAAATAGACCCAAATAAATTACTCGACGACCGGAAACCGCTGTGTTTGGCGAAGAATGACGAGGAGAGCAGACCCCAATTGAAATGGCATAAGGCTAGGCAAAGAAAGAGGGGTGTAGGTAATTCACCAACATCTTTGAATCAGAGCCAACTTCACCTGCACACGGTGCACCCTGCTGACAGACAAACGAAGCTCTGGCGAAAAAGAGATGGGGAGCGTAATAAAATTGTAGGCTACCCAACTGGGGAAGTACCTCACCTCCACCTCACAGAACACCGCAGCCAAATCACAATTCCCTTGAGGGTTGTTGTGTTCCTGCGAGTGAGTGAGGTCGCCAGAAAGAAAGATGCTGCGTCGGCAGCGGGGGTGCCGGCGCGAGGCGCTTAATCAGGTGGGTCGTATGATTGTCTGCCACCCGACGTAGTAAAAAAATAGAAACTAAGGTGCTCAACAAGCATACGGCCCGCCTGATAAAAAGCAGTTATCACAGCCTATGGACGCCTGCAACACCAGGGGCATCACACCCGCGTTGCCAACTCCAGAAACAACGACCCTTATACAGCCGTAGCCGTAGCTTGTTTGCCACCTTACCTTCTAGTGGTATAAAAAAACAAATTGTTTAACTCGCGTGACCGTAAAGCAAATCAGGTAAGATAAGCCGGAATCTGTGACCTCCACGGCGTCGGTCGTAGTTCAGGGCCGAGTGAGTCACCCCGGCAGTGCCTGCCGTGCCCTTCCGAAGGCGGGAGGGGGTGAGGGGGCGAGGCGGCAGTGGCTCATTATCGGGCCGATGAGTAAGTTTATGAAAACACTGCATGAGGGGGTAGACATAAAATTGGGCCCCTCCATTACTAATCTATGCTTATGTTAATAGATGATAAATACTCCTCATTACCATTATCAATATATATCACATCATTTTAGCCAAAGGACGTCGACAGCTGAACAGAGTCTACGTACTACGTCGCATGGCAGACTAGCATACGCCCCGCTTGAGGTAAGGCAGTTATCGTAGCCATATGAATGCTGGCAACATGAAATATCGCTCGCGCGCCGGCATCCCCCGCTGCCAACGCAGCGGACCATTAAAATTGCAAATTAGAATTGCTTTTGCACAGCCCATACGTGCTGTGGAATTAGGGCATGCAATATTCGCCCGATTTTAGTATACGATTTTTACGAATATCATGATTCATACTATTCGAGTTATTCGAGTTTTACGAGTTTTTCGAATATCTTCTTTACATAGTATAAAATAAAGTCGCAACCGCTGTCTGTGCGCTTAGATCTTTTAAACTACGCAACGGATTTTAATACTGTCTTCAGCAATAGATAAACAAATAAATAAATATTTCTTGACAATTTACACTGCGCCATCTAGTCCCAAATTAAAACTATGGGTACTAGATAAGTGATAAATGTACTTAAATACATTTTTTTTTTTTGTAAATAAATGCATATAATACTTAGAAAACACCCAACCAAGACAAACAAGACATGTTTATGCACACTAATGTTTGACTTGAGCTGGGATTGTTGGCTGAGTCTGTGCAATCTCTGGTTTTCTATCTGGTATCCTAGAGTTCTATGGCATGTTAAGGTCTTTAATTGTTGGATTTTGTTTAAAATGGCGGATGACGGCGTCAGTCATTCATCCCCGCGCGCGCAATCCCCCGAGGACTATTGAATACACGCACAGATCAAAAAGCTGCGTTCGAAAATTTTGTTGCTATCATTTTGCTAGTTATTTAAAATGCAATTTTATACTATTCGCAAAACTCGGAAACCTCGAATACTAAGTTTATAATATTCGAATATAAAACAAGGGCGAATACTCGAATAAAACGAATACTTGAATTGCATGCCCTATGTGGAATGAACTACCAGTCGAGGTTTTCTCATGAGACTGCAGCAGGAGGTTATTCAAAAAGGGCATGAAGATGTTTTTACAGGGTCAGCAAAGCACGTGTGATGCCCCAGGTGTCACAGGCGTTCATATACTGTTTTATGAAGCGGTATGAACAATTTATGATATACAAAAACTATGGCTACGGTAACCGTTTCACATCAGGCGGGCCGTATGCTTGTCTGCCACCCGACGTAGTATAAAAAAAAATCTACAGGCTTGAGGAATTCAAAATTGTGTTACATGATGTCTTCGTCCTTTGTATTAGGCATATCAACAGATTATAGTTAATTGATTCAGGTGTTATTTTGCGGAAGTCAAATTTACAGGCAATTTGATCTACACTATTTTGCGTGCTTCTGCCACCAATTAGTTCATGCAAACTCCTGCCGGCCGGCACCTACCCACTGCAACACACACATACAACTGCCGTGGCTGCTTTGGTCGTCTCTGCTCCAGCTGCTGTGGTCGTCTCGGCGAATTTCAAACATCTGAAACAGAAGAAACATAGCAGGAAGCACGGCAGCGTCGCATGTTTCTTCTGTTTCAGATGTTGGCAAACGCAGTCACAGCAGCCACGGCAGTCGCATGCAACTACTTACAGTAGTGGGTGGGTGATGGCCGGCAGCAGTTTGTATGAACTAATTAGTGGCGGAAAGACGCAAAGTACTGTAGATAAAATTGCCTATATCAACAGATCGTCGGAATCATATAATTACTTAATTTCAAATTGAATTAATGTACATTCACCAAGCCTGAGCATAGTCACCTACTTGGTTATATATGTTGTAACGGAGTAAGAAACATTGACAGTGGCGAGAACTTCAAGAACGCCACTAAGAAGAATTGAAATGAATTCAAAACAGCAGGGAGTATCAACAGCATCCTGGAAGTTGTTAGAGATAAACCAGACTGCCGCAACTGGATGCAATGGGTGCATACACATATTATGGTGCCTAGTGCCTCCAAGGCTGCGGGTATTATTAGAATAATTTTAAAATTAGCTTACTAACAAAGTACATAAGTTTCTCTATTTTTACTAACACAATATGGATGGAAATAAAATGAAATAAAATGTTTTTTATTTATTTTATTTTAAAATTGGCAATAGGAACATGGCATAACCTTACTAACTTGTAAACTTTTATGCTGCATTATTTAAATGATGATAAATACGGTAATATGACATGAACAAGATACGACACAGACAGGGAAACATGGAAATCCATGCAAGAGGTATATGTTCAGCAGTGGACGTGTATATGCTGAGAAGAAGAAGAAGAAATACGGTAATCAATATGATCAACAATGAAGGCAAACCGAGATTGCTGAGACAGTTAGCCTGTGACTACAGCTGTTGCAACGTTGTCGAAACATTGTGTAATAATATAGTAAATACCTAAATGAAGAAAAAGCGTAGCACAGCTATCGACACCCTTGAGTATTCACACTGATGTTGCCCCCGTTGATTTCCTGGCATTTGGGGTCCAGTGGTGAGCAACAACAATAACAAGCAATAAAAGCAGTTATGGCAGGTGTCCGTCGTCTTCCATTACCTAGTCTACCCAGAACTCATTTCCATTCCATTGGGAATGATTGATGATTGGGACATTGGTCCCAATCTACTTTTTTATCCTTTCACGTGCCCCGGTCCCATGGTTGGAACAGCATTGGTTCAGAATTAAAGTTGCAGCTCATGAGTGGTAAAAAATATTATTTTTGCACATTATAATACTAATAAGATTCTTACAAGAATCATGGCTTGTTATAAATTTGTCTTTTTTACATATATTAGCTACACAAAGAAGGTAGTTTATAAGTTTATAAAGATCTAGACGGTCAATAAAATTTGGGTTAATAATACGAGTGTAAAAATTAATTCGAAAGGTAGGATAAAAAATCGTTTGAAATTTTAAAGCAGGTGCAAATCAAAGGTGGAAATGTCAAACTGCTCTTCTATGTTATTTTTTATTAGTTTCCAAAGTGCGAACACCGTGTTTTCAACACTACAGGATCATTACAAGATTTATTAGTAGGAAATTAAATTTAATAAATACTTACGCAATTTATGCGCACCGTCTCAGGCAATACATCAAAACACTCTTCGACGATATATTTAGAAGCAATTGCAGTTAAAATTAGAAAACGCTCCACAATACACTTGATGATCACAGGAACATAGTCATATTATGTTCGGAATGTATCAAATCAAATATCAAACACTTTAACTGATCACTATTGAGGAAAATTATGGGAAAATCCGAAAAAATCTGCATTTATTGCAAAAGTATATTCACCACCATCAACCACTAAGCGTCAATGTTCGTTTATTGTATTATCCTGATTTTTTTCTTTGTCACAAAGGTACGTCTTTTATAGGGACACATCCCCGGGAACACGACATCCAAGTATTTTGCACAAAATTCAACTCGTTTTTACGATATCACAAAATAAAAATGATGTGTGAAATGACATGTACTTTTGACATGCGCACTACTACCATAGTTAAATTGACTTAGCGACATCTATTATTCATTTAGATTAAAAGTTTCTCTCATAAATTCAAAAAAGCAGCATAATATTGCAACTTGATAATAGATGGCAGTATTTAGTTTTACTATTCGACAATAGGTGGCAGAAATAGTAATGTAAATAAAACTTTAAATACCTCGACTCGACTCGATTCGTAATGACGAATTAAAGGCGATTGTGGAAGCTGATGATACACAATCTACGGCTGAATTAGCAGCAGCTTTCGACGTTAGCGTCAAATCAATATTGGTCCATTTGCGTCAAATTGGCAAGGTAATAAAGCTTGACAAATGGGTGCCTCACGAACTCAATGATCGCCAGCGCGAAGCACGCGTCGAGAAGTGCCTTGCACTGCTCAACAGACACACAAATGAAGGAATTTTGAACCCACTATTACCTGCGATGAAAAATGGATTCTGTTTGATAACCGCAAGCGCTCAGCAAGTTGGTTGGATCCTGGTTCAGCACCTAAACAATGCCCTAAACGAAAACTTACCCCTAGAAAAGTGATGGTCTTTGTTTGCTGGTCTAGCGCCGGTGTGATTCATAACAGCTTCTTACCAAACGGGGTGAGCATTACTGCAGATGTGTACTGTGAAGAACTGAACACAATGCTATAGAAGCTGGCACGTCTCCAACCAGCATTGGTCAATCGCTCGTCTCCGCTGCTCCTGCATGACAACGCGCGACCTCATACTGCAGCAGACGGTCTCCAAGTTGCAAGAACTGGGGTTGGAAGCTCTCCGTCATCCGCCATACTCGCCAGACCTTGCGCCTACAGACTACTACTTTTTCCAGAATTTGGATAACTTCTTGGCGGGAAAAAAATTCTATACCCGAGAGGCAGTAAATGCCTTTGAAGAATTTGTTGCCTCCCGTCCAGCTGATTTCTTTAAGAAGGGCATCAATAAACTGCCACTGCGTTGGCAAAGATGCATTGATTGCATGGGTGATTACTTCGATTAATACAAATAAAAAATACATGAAAAAAAATTGTTTAAATTTTTTCATACAAAACGGCAATTTCATAGGTAAAGACCTAATATTATAAAAAAAAATTGGATACATTTTTTTTGTTACCTGTTAAACAAGAAATATTTTTTTGCTTGCTTGACATACATTTCTTACAGTCTTGTAGAAGTATCATAATGATTCAAACCTCAATTCAAACCAACACATTTGTCCCAAAAATACATATGACCGAACCGCGCGTGGTCGTCTGTGACATGGAAGTATGATAACATTTTGTGGATGTGATATTTTGCAAATAAAATTACTGTTTATTTTTAATCGATTTCAAAAAACGTCAGGGATGTATGCGAGCATATACTGGCTCTTCAGATTGAATGCCTAGACCCTCTTCTCCAGCTACGGAGGCAATATCTGGCTGATAGATTTTTCTATAAGGTTGTCCAAATTTCCACCCATCCATTGTCCAATATCCTGGACCTTCTGCATCAATCTATCCCCAATTCCCCGTACTGGTCCCATAAAGACCTACGACCCCTTATTAAAAGTTATAGAAGTTACATTCGATAAACACGCCCCTAAACAATTTTCATCAAAATCCGTTATGCACAATACATTTCCCAGCTCTCATGTTTCATCCCCGTATCATTTTAGACTTAGGTTTTAAAAGCTTACGACTGATCCCAGCAAAGCACTCTTAAGTTGTTAGAAAAGGATTGGCCTGATTGGCTTAGGTTGTACACGGATGCATCTTTCAGAGAACAGTATCGTAGGTGCAGCGATATGGATCCCCAAATACCACATAATCTTGAAATTGAATTGCCCTCGTCAGTCCTTTGTCTTTACAAGTGAAGCCACAGCAATTCTTGAAGCTGTGTCCTATGTAGTATCCAACCATATCCCAAAAGACTTAATCATATCAGATTCGAAGAGCTGTCTTCAAGATTTAATCAAATCCCTTTTCCATGCAAAAGATAACTTCACTCTTACTTTAGTTATTAAACAACACTAGTTTACAGTACATCTGTTGCCAAAGAAATTTTAGCTGTTGCTGACTACATATGATATGCTATTTTCAAAAATATAAGTAAAAGATTTTTATCAGCTCTAGTTTCTGAGTTTCAGCTATGTAGGTATAAAACAGAAAAACTTTATTAAAAAAAATAATTAATCATTGAGTTCTAAAAAACTTCGTTTTAAAGCTCTTCTCTGATGTGTAGACTTTGGAAAATGACGTATTAGCGACCAACAATAGTCAGACATCATATTTGTATCCCAGAAACCCTGATAGCGCTCTTCCATGACACGTAAGTCCTGATGCATACGCTCTCCCTGCTCTTCGCTCATATCTCCTAAATTTTCCGGAAACCTGTCCAGGTGACTATGGAGGAAATGGAGTTTTATGCTCATATTGCACCCCATATTTTTTAACTGTAGCAGAAGGTCTTCTACAAGTTCAATATAATTTTCAGATTTTTTATTTCCGAGAAAATTCTGCATCACAGAGACGAAAGCTGTCCAAGCCTTTAGTTGTAACTCAGTCATAGAATTTCTAAATTGAGTATCTTTCGTAAGTTGTCTAATTTGGGGGCCGTCAAAAATACCGGCTTTTATTTTTTCCATAGTGAGCTGAGGAAATTTTTGGCAAATGTAAGAAAAGCAGTTCCCGTCTTTATCTAGTGATTTAACAAACTGTTTCATGATGCCCAGTTTTATATGTAATGGTGGAAGGATAATTTTGTCACGAGCTACTAATGAATTCTGGACTATATTTTGCTTTCCAGGCTTCATACTTTCTCTCAAGGGCCAGTTTCTGCTCTTGTTTAGCTCTACTGTCCCAAAGACATATGAAACAGGGAAACTTAGTGTAACCACTTTGTTGACCGAGAAGAATGTTCACCATTTTTAAATCGACACAAATTTGCCACTTATGGTCATTGTATTTTATTTTGTTCAAGACTAGCGAAATGTTACAATATTCTTCCTTTAACTGTGTACTGTGGGCAATAGGTACCCCAGCGTATTTATTTCCATTATGTAATAGAATACATTTTAGGCTACGTTTTGAGCTGTCAATGAATAAACGCCAGTCGTTTGGCTCATATTGTTTCAAGCCCATTTTTATCAACAAGTTTTTGATATCTGAACAAAAGGTAATACCGTTTTCTTCGGAAAAATAACGCCGTAATTCTTTATCTCTTTCACGATAAAAACTTATTTTAGTATCTGAGGAAAGCAAATTTTTTTCTTTCAGTCTTGATGCTAACAATTCTGAAGCTTGTTTAGAAAGATTTAAATCTCTTACAAGATCATCTAACTCATTTTGGGAAAAGCATTTTGGCTCATTTGACATACCTTCAAAATCAGCATCATTTTGTGATGAGCTTGGTCCTTCGATGTCTTGTTCCATGGGTTCAGATATATTTTTAGGCACTGAAGAGTCAGTTGAACGCTGCACTGGACGCTGAACACAACTAGTACTTGGGTACTGCCATTTAGCTCGATTTTTAGTATTTAAACCGTTTACGTTTACGCTACAAAAATAACAGTCTTCGAGATGATTTCGTGGTTCTCGCCAAATAGTCGGTGTTCCAAATTTAAAGGCACTTCTTTTACCATTTTTCCACAATCTTAAATATTCCACACACGATTTACAAACACAATTGGGAGCCCAAGACTTCTCATTTTTATCCAAGAGCATTCCAAAATACTCAAAATAGGTATTTTTCACCAACTCTGATATAACTTTTCTACAATCGTTAAACACATATTCCCCGCATATATAACAAAAATGATCTGGATTGTTTAAACAACGTCTCCTTGAACTACTCATGACGCAAAAACTTTGGATACTAATCTTAACACAGTAAAATATGCCTGTTATCGCTTAATATATACGCTTAAATGACAAAAATCAAAAACAAAGTAACTCGAGCTGCTCAAAAAATTTTGAGGGTAGATTTGACGAAAACAAGTCATAAGTGAACATTATCAACCACAAAATTCGCGGCAACAGACAAAAAGTTAAATTTTGTAAACTAGTGCAATCTTTACATCGTTGCCACTCCTTGGTTATTGAGGTGGTCCTGGCGTGGATCCCTGGTCACGTAGGTATCGCCGGTAACGAGACTGCAGGCAGTTGCGCCAAAGAAGGTATCCATACTGGTGTTGAAAAATATTATAGGAACTTCTCCATGGACCTGAGACTAATGGCTAACTTTCAGCTAAGAAAGGAATGGAACGAGCTATGGCAGTAACTATAATCCACAAATGCAAAATTTTATTCCAAAATCCAAGCAGATATCCCTATAAAACCTTTGTTCTTTAAATACCGACAATTTGATAAGCACCCTATCTCCGCTATTATTAGATTACGTTTAGGCCATGTTTGCTTCCCAGTATTCTTAGCAAAGATTAAGATTCTAGATTGCTCATTATGTGAGTGCGGCTTGGAAGAAGGAACCCTTGAGTCTTTCTTTAGTTCCCTAAAATTATCATTACAGCAAGGCAGTAAATCGTGCAATGATCCCAATCATTGCACGATTTACTGCCTTGTAATTCGTTCTATGATTTCACCACGATTTCACGCCCAGCCAATATTCGCTTCTTGCTCACCATAGTGCATTTCCAATGTATTAGATCCTAATCAAATTTATAAAGAACAGCAATATTTACTTGTGAGTTTTGTTCTATCTGTATGTTGTATCTATAATATTTTGTTGTCCTATGTGTTTGTTATGTTCGTTTTACTCCTTTACATATAATATACTAACACTGTTTTACGTCACTCATTGGATCCCCGCTATATTGTACTGATTTTATTGTGTCTTTCTCAACCTCGACATTGGCAAAATAATCGTTGAACAAAAACTATGGAGCCATTTAATTAAGAAAAAGAAGAAGAGCACAGCACGCTTGTTTCACTTGAAAAATATATTTTTCTTAAAAGGCTGGCAACGGATCGGTGATCCCTTGGTGTTGCTCATTTCCATGGGTGGTGGTGATTATTTTTCATCTCCCCCTCATAGAAATAAAAAAAAAAAGACGTGTGGCACTCGGGGACTGCCGCGATAAAGCTATTGCATAGCATTTTGTATCAACTTATGCAATTATTTATTTTATTCATGCAGTATTGCTTTTTCTTTGATATTAATTCAAGTTACACTTTTTGAGCGTGGTGACCGATAAGAAAACAAATTTTTCTATTATTAAATAAATAAAACGAGTTTCGTAGAGTCGTACAATACGTCTAATCGCACGCACACAACGCCGTGTCGAAGACTGCCGAACTGAAACGACGCTAGACGATGCACGGCCTTCAAGCCACACCTCCTTGCCCGTCGGAGTGGGGAGCGTGAGGTTTTTTCGTTACGGAATTTCTGGATTCGGTCCCCGCGCTCAAGGCCCGCGATAGAAGCTATGCAATAGCTTAAAAAATTGTTAGAGAGATAGATGCGTCACAACCCGAACGCTTAGACCGATTGTGCCTCTCTATAGCTTGTTCCGCGCTTTCGCTTGCACACTCAACTGAGGCGGAACGTGATAATGAGTCATGATTTTTCGTGCGTGCAGCCGGCATTCATTGATTTATAAGACGTTGTTACATAAAAAAAAACTATGATTACCTCATCCATTCCGCTTCATAAGGAGGTGGCACGGACGGGTCTCAGCTGAGACCTTCCACGAACACGACATGGCAGGTACTGCTGACGTCATCGCACATTCTACCAGCTCGGACTTGACTACAAAACTCGATTAGTCGTTTGCTCATTGGAAGCTTTTGCATGCGTCTAAGTTACGTGTATTGACACCGGGAAACAGATGCCTTTATCTATAACTAGCTGCTCGCCCCGGCTTCGCATGTAATTAAATATTCGACCATGCAATTAAATATTATTTAGTTTAACCCCCCCAAACCCCATCTTTGTGTACTTGATAGGTTTTTAAAGTACTGTCATTAAATAATATAAATACCAATAGATATAAATGATTCAGGACAATTTACACATAGTACAAGCTTTGCTATGCGCAAAGCTTGTACCACTATGGGTACAACTGAGAAATGTACTTAAATACATTTTTTTTGTAAATACATACATATAATACACAGAAAACACCAAGACATACAGACATGTTCATGCACACAAATATTTGTCTTGTGCGAGAATCGAATCCGCGACCTTGGAATCAAACCAGCCATTGCATTCGACCACCGGGCTCGTGTAACTAATGCAGGGTACTAACTTATGCATAAATGTCGGTTGGATCTGTTCTGCATAATAGGGTCCAATCTCGATCTATTTTTTTATATTACGTCGGGTGGCAGACAAGCACACGGCCCGCCTGATGTGAAGCGGTTACCGTAGCCATATTAACGCTCGCAATATTAAAAATAACGCTCGCGCGCCGCCAACTCCGCTGCCAACGCAGCATCTCCTTCCTTTCTGGTGACCTCACTCACTCGCAGTAACATAACAACCCTCAATGGAATTGTTATTTGACTGCGGTATTCTGTGAGGTGGAAGTACATTCCCCAGTCGGGTAGCTTACAATTACGCTATCTACCTCTCTTTTCGTCAGAGCTTTGTTTGTCAATCAGCGGGGTGCACTGCGTGCAGGCGAATTTGACTTTGGTTCAAAGATGTTGATGAACCACTTACAGCCCAAAAATCAATCCCCCATCCTCTCCTTCTTTCACACGCAGGCGAATTTGTGCGGGTAAACTAGTATTTAATACAAACAGAGTAATGACAGCTACAATATTAATAAATTATAATGGATACCGGGTAACGTAATGAAGCAATATCTCGAAGGCTAGTTAAAATTCCGTTAATCTTGACTGTAGTACGATGTAATGCATGACATCATAGCGCCGCGCCGCCGGCTTTTTGTTCGCATCTAGTCACCGTTGTCTGCATGCCACGTAGCTCAGGGGCTATTACACATATTTTTGACGTGATCATCATCAGGTCCACTTTAGTGTACACTATAGGAGTACGACCCTCTCTCGTCCGTCCTAGATGGAAGGAGGATTTGGCCTACACTACCCACGCTGGCCAAACGGGTTGGGGAGGCCTGATCGATGTTTTATAATGTATTTCCCTTAGTCGCCTTGTACGTCACCCACGGGAAGAGACGGAGTGATTCTATTCTAGTCTGCCGGAAACCACACGGCCACTTTGACGTGATAACGTTTTATAAATCGATGAACGCCGGCTGCACGCACGAAGAAACATGACTCATTGTCACGTTCCGCTTGAGTTGAGCGAGCAAGCGAGAGCGCGGAACAAGCGATAAGAGGCACGATCTGCCGAAGCGTTCGGCTTGTGACGCATCTATCTCTCTTCCACTCCATCGGCCGATGTTTTCTTATGACGTTATCACGTAAAATTATCGTCTGTAAACCGACTTACCAATTTTTTTTATATGAGTGGGGGGCAAACGAGCTTAAGGGTCAACTGGTGGAAAGCAACCACCACCGCCCATGGAGATCAGCAACACCAAGTGGTCGCCTCCTACTATACTCCTTCCTATCTTTTTGGTGACGTCACTCATTCGCAGGCCGACAACAACCCTCAAGGGAATTGTTATTTGGCTGCGGTATTCTGTGAGGTGGAGGTATTGGTCCCCAGTCGGACAGCTTAAAAACGCTCTCCTTTCGCCAGAGCCTCATTTGTCAGTCAGCTGGGTGCTCCAAGTGCAGGTGAGGCTGGCTTTGATTCAAATATGTTGATGAACTACTTACACCCCAAATAAATATTAATAGTGTACAAGGACTCTATGCTTACACTAAATACTATAAAAAACTAAAACGCCAATCTTCCGATCATATCCCAAAATTGCGAGTCTCTCACCCAGTAAACTAACCAGGCAATAGGACCTTTACCAGCGCGATATGTAGCCCAGCCCCCTTACCACCATCCCTTATTGCGATTCAATAACTGAATAGAATGCTTATTCATACCAATGAATAACCGACTCTATTTCAAATGGAATAGAGTCGCTTATTCGTTAGTATGTATAAGCATTCTATTCAGTTATTGAATCGCAAGAAGAGATGGTGGTAAGGGGGCTGGAAACCTACCAGGCACTCAAGCAGTTTGGTGGCATGTCTTACTCCCATTTCGCCTGCAAGCAGACTACTTGGGCATTCTCAAATCGAGTAGCTCGTGGCGACCAACACTGGGTTTCCCAAAAGTAAAAAAAAATCCATAATGGCTACAGAAACTTTTTTAGTTGATTTTACAAATCGTTTTAAAAATATGTCTATTCTTAATATTTATAAAGATTTGTGACTAGTCTCCTGGCCTATATACAGTATCCGGGTTGTACATATACATAATACATGAGCAGACCAGTCAGCTGTTTGAGAGGCGCCATCTTTGTTACTATAGTTACTTACTTAGTTTTGTATATAATTATTAAAATTATTATTGAGTGAGCGAGCGGAACGCTAATATACGCCGAAAAGTCATTCTTGGAAATGACGAAGCTCCAAAACCAATGAACCGATTTTGATGAAACTCGTCATAATTAAAGACCTCGACATGCTTGAGGTTTGTGTAGAAAAAAAATTGAGATCGATCAAGTAATTGAGGAATGATCATCAAATATATTTTCCATTGAAATCAAAACAAAGCAATCGCCTTGAAAGCCTCATTTGTAGCGAATAATTTAATTGAGAAACAATAAAATTTTCAGCGAAATAACTCGATCCACTCAAACTAGATTTCGGGCCCTTGGGCTAGAATCCGGCCTAGTAGGTGCTAGTAGTACCATATGAGTAAAGGTAGTCAGTAGTAGTACTATGATAGACACAAAATTCGAAACAAGAAAATACACATAAGAATTGCAACAGATCGGCGACCCCTTGGTGTTGCTGCTTGTGTTACGGTAGTGATTGCTTACCACTACGTGACCCACATGCTCATTTGCGCCCCCCCCCCCCCCCCCCTTCCCACCTCTTATACATACATAAAAATACGAAATGCAGCTAAAGACGGCCTTATTCCTTCACGAGATCTATTCCAGTCAATCTTTAAATATCTGAGAGGATTGTGAGAAATGAGGCTTCCGCTTTTTTTCATCCATTTTTCATCCTGGCAGGGTCGCCATGTGGAGTTAGGTCGAGGGGCATGGTTGTTGTTAATAACTACACGTCCATTTGGTTCGAACTCCGTTTATTCACTGTGTACGTTACATGACAAATATATAAACCACAATACGACTAAGGTGGAAAACAAGCTTACGACCGGCCTGATGATAAGCAGTCATCGCAACCTAAGGAACAGAGCTAACTAAGGTGCAGCAGAAAGAGCAGATTAGATAAATACAAGAATATGATTTTGAATGAAGATAAACAAATCAGTATTTTTTTTCAAGAGTCATGTTTTTTTATGAGAGGTAGCAAACGAGCATGTGGATCACCTGATGGAAAGCATTCACCTATATTACTTGGAACTAAAAAAGTTGTTTTTTTTTTTAAAAAAAAACCCCACTTCTGTTGTTGAGCGCAGCTTATTGGTGGAATACCCGAGGAGACGCTGTTCTCCGTCTTCCGGGAGAAAAGTTATTACGTCACACAAGATTCCTTAGTCGCCTTGTACGACATTCAGTCCAGTGCAGAGCAATAGAGTGGCGCAATTCTATTCTGCCGGCAACCACAGGGCAAATTTAAGGGTTTCCCTCGATTTTTTCTGGGATCCCATCATCAGACCCTGACGTGTTGAATATGGGACCACCTTGCAATCATACCCTATCAAACAAAAAAAGAATTATGAAAATCGGTTCACAATTCGCGAAGATATCGAATAACATACATACAAAAAAAAAAACAGTCGAATTGAGAACCTCCTCCTTTTTGGAAGTCGGTTAAAAAGTTTAATTTCAATTGATACCCACAGCGGTGTCTGGGACTGTTCATATAGACCAGGGGACATACCGCCAGAGCTGAAGCCGATTACCATTGGATATTTTGATTGTGAAAATCGAACTTTAGCTTAGATTGGCGGTAATTATGTTTAGCTTAGCTTGTGGAAACCATAGAGCTCTACTGACAAGACAGAGCCATCTGTTGGTCAATTTGGGCCGCATCCTAAGTTCGATGGATCTAAGTTTAGATCTTTCTGTACTTCATTGGATGCGTTCCAAATTGTACAATTGTATTTATTTAAAATTACCCTCGAACAAAAATGTCAAGCTAAAAATGTTTCATAATCTAAATTAGAATACGCTGATCTTGCACTAAGCTAAAGATGTTGGTCATTAACTTGGGGTGTAGTGGTTTATCAACATGGGGTGTAAGTGATTTATCAACATCTTTAAACCAAAGCCAACTTCACCTGAAAGCGGTGCACCCTGCTGACTGACAAACGAAGCTCTAGCAAAAAGAGAGGTAGGGAGCGTAATTGTAAGCTACCCGATTGGAGCATGTACCTCCACCTCACAGAATAACGCAGCCAAATAACAATTCCCTTGAGAGTTGTTGTGTTCCTGCATGTGAGTGAGGTCACCAGAAGGAGAAGGAGATGCTGCGATGGCACCGGGGGTGGCGGCGCGCGAGCGATATTTTATACTGCGAGCGTTAATATGTCTACGGTTCGCTTCACATCAGGCGGACCGTATGCTTGTCTGCCACCCGACGTAGTATAAAAAAAACTTAAACCTAAGATCTATTTTGGTGATAAAATCGATGGTAATCGATTTCAGCTTCAGCGGGAGGGCCCCTGGTAACACTGGCTGAAGCAGATGTTTTAAAAAATGAATAAAATAACAATTATTAAAATCTGCTGATCCATCCGCCGTATATTTTTTTATATGAAAGGCTAAGATATGCAAGGTTAGCCGTTCACTACATAATCATAAATATTACAGACTTAGCTCGCGTTAGACTTGAACTGAAGTTAGGGTCACCATATATCTGAATTTCGAGAAACAACTCTATAATATTATAACAGCCAACAAAAATAAAATAAAAATAATTCAACAAGTTTTTATTAGTGGTTAATAAAAAGTGAACCAAAACGTTTACGTACTGTGTTTTGCTCAACAAGCCTTTTATTTGCATAAGGGTTGGGAGTTCTTCCCGATTAAATAATATGTCAAAGTCAAAGTCAAAGTCAATAGTAGATTATTGCATCGAGCACAAAGTAATTTATTATTGCACCGAGTGCCTGATTTAGAGCCCGAGCTTTAGCGAGGGCTCTAATCTAACAGGCACGAGGGCAATATAAATTACTTAAGGCGAGGTGCATAATCTGCTTTTCTTTCAACTAATACCCATAGGAATAGTAGTTAAAATAAACTCATATCAAACAGTTAAAATAGAAGTTTCTATAACACTGTCGGCTTCATTTAGAATGTTTTCCGGAGTTAATGTGTCGCTAGATGATTCCATTCTAATTCGAAGCCGAAACACTCAAAATCAGATAGTATCACACTTTTATCGTTTCCAAAAATATTGTCAAGCAAAATTAACAAAGTCACTTTTTTAAATTTCTTTCATTTTTAACTCATAGTTAGCAGCAATCATTTTTTAAATTTGGAACAAGTAGGAAAGAAACGAATAATACGTACGAAAAAAAAGTATTGATATCGGCTGGCTGAATAGAGCTAATCCATTGAGATTGGCACCTTTTGGTGCGATTAAAAAAAACTGTGCAATAATGAAATTTCATGCATTTTTATTGCTCTAGAGCATTAAAGACTCGTTTTGTACTGAGTTTTTAGTGTGATTGTGATGAAATTAAAGCATAGTTGGAAGAAAAATATCTTTATTCCTTGGACTTTATAAAGCACTTAGAAACGTCATACAAATTAAATATAAGACATGTATCTAAATCATTACTATCTACTTAAATCCGCAGAGCTTAGATGCACTTTCATCACACTATCTGTGAAAGTGAATTTAAGTGCCAGTTCCGGCGACGAGGCTTCTTGAGAAGAACTGGCAAGAAACTCAAGGCCGACTCTTTTAATTGCCAATATCGTTACATTAAACACAAATACAATCATTAACATAACAAGAGCAATTCATTTCCAAATACTTTTATCATTTATGTAATCTGTGATACAATAGTAAGCCTTTTGACATAGTCTAGTTTTGATAAATCTTTTAAATTTACCCATGGATAATTTAAACGCGTCATTTGGAAGTTTATTGTAGAAGCGTATACATTGACCTGGGAACGAGTTAGAGATTTTATGGAGCCTAGTAATATGCACAGCGAGTTTGTTTTTATTTCTTAAATTTAATTGATGGAGATCACTGTTTTTCCTAAATTTAGTTTGATTTTTATGAACGTAAATAAGATTTTCATAAATATATTGAGAATGTAATGTCATAATATTTATCTCTTTAAATTTATTTCTCAGTGTCTCCCTGGGACTCATCATATAAATAGCACGGATAGCTCGCTTCTGGAGCACAAAAATTGAGTCTACATCCGCAGCACTACCCCAAAGCAATAAACCATATGACATAATGCTGTGAAAATAGCTAAAATAAACTAAACGCGCAGTGTCAACATCAGTCAGTTGACGTATTTTCCTTACGGCGTACGCTGCTGAGTATGTATGTATGTATGTATGCTATGTATTTAAATATGCTAAAATCAGTAATTACAACTACCTTGCTATTGATACTATACATATAAAACAAATATTTACCAATTAATTTACAAAAAAATATAAAAGAAAAGGAAACAAAACAAAAATTCTAAAATTCCCGAAATTATAATAATTAACAAGAAATAAAGAAAAAAAAAAATATTCGTCATGTTTTCAATAGTTGTTAATAAACTAAACTAAAGTTTACTAACCTGCTCCTCACGCCCTTTCATTTGATATCCTTATAGGTTGATAATGGGTTTGACGTGAAAACTATAAATTGCCATTTTGTGACGGCCGCCATATGCGGTATGCAATATCAAATGAAAAGGCTTGATGAGCGAAACACAGTAAGGAAACATTTTAGTCAATTTTAATCAACAACTAATGAAAGCTTGCCTCAAAAAACATTTTTTTTTGTTATTATTTATTATTTATATATACTTGATATTTTCTTGATTATACTTCTCATAGATCTGTGCAGAATTATTTTCAGACATCTTTGACGTTGTCGACAGAGTTGACCTAACTCTATAATAGGGAAGTTAGCAGAAGAGAGGGAACTAATAATGAAAGCTTCTTTTCATCAGGCGACGCGGGCTGTATGTTATCATAAAAAACATATAAAAATCATAAAGAACTATTACATATTTATGATTAATAATTTAAATTTGAACATATGTCATTGACAATTTTTTACTGTTAAATTATTTTTATTATTAACTAGCTACCCGCCCCGGGATTGCACGGGTTTTTTAATCTTTTCTCTCCATAAGATCCTAGAAAAGTGTTGTTTTTACACTTTTTCAGAGATTTTTTTAAGCTATTGCATAGCTTCTATCGCGGGCCTTGAGCGCGGGGACCGAATCCAGAAATTCCGTAACGAAAAAACCTCACGCTCCCCACTCCGACGGGCAAGGAGGTGTGGCTTGAAGGCCGTGCATCGTCTAACGTCGTTTCAGTTCGGCAGTCTTCGACACGGCGTTGTGTGCGTGCGATTAGACGTATTGTACGACTCTACGAAACTCGTTTTATTTATTTAATAATAGAAAAAATTGTTTTCTTATCGGTCACCACGCTCAAAAAGTGTAACTTGAATTAATATCAAAGAAAAAGCAATACTGCATGAATAAAATAAATAAATAAAATTATAATTGCATAAGTTGATACAAAATGCTATGCAATAGCTTTACCGCGGCAGTCCCCTATTTTTTCTCTGCATTAGAACCATCCTCGTACTTCAAGGAATATTCTAAAAAAAGAATTTGCAAAATTGGTTCAGCTGTTCTCGAGATTTGCGCTTAGCCACACATTCAGCGATTCATTTTTATATTATAGATTTTTACTTTGAGATCACAAACAAATATTTCAATATTATTTATTATGATTTAGATTGTACATAAATATAGATAATTAGATTCAATTTGTCCCATTTATCAGTGTTAAATCTGGCAACATTAGTCGAATCAAAGGTTACTTGTCTGTCTGCTCGTTCGGTTGCGTAGGTAGACACATGCCTAACCGCCGCGCCGTGAGGCACTTTCACACTATACGGAATATTTTTAATTATTTATATTACGACCAAATAGAATAGAAACGGAATTAAATTTATTATTTATTAGCTTCCGCACACCGCTTCGCCCGCTTGGATGTCGGTTATAGCGCCAATAGAACAAATTTTTGTTTATCCCTTGGGAACCGCCCATTTTTCGGTATAAAACGTATCGTATTATTTATTCTGGACTTCTAATATGGTATATTTCAAATTTCATGACAACAGTGTACAGTTTTTACGAAATTTTGCATACGTCATATTATTTCAGAATAAATAGTAGATAAGGTGTGAAATCGGCTAAACCAAACTTTCGCCACAAATAATATAATACCTTCCTCATCTTCTTCTTTTTAATCGTAATTCTTCTTCTGTTGTAATTCTACTAATCATAAATGCCAAAGTTTCATTGTGACATACATACGAGTACAATACAGTCATTCGTATAATGTTCTATCAAGCATAAACGGCATAACGAATTTGGATCAAATTTGGATTGACAACTAAGTAAAAAACTAACAACCGAAGCTGGTAAATTTTTGGTCCTCAAAGTGGGCGGCGAATGATATGTGTTTGAAAACCTGGTGTAATCAAAAGTGTACATAAAAAAATGTGCTGCTTGAAAAAATTGAGTGTTAAATAGAAAACTATAGCAATGGAAAACAAGAAATAAAGCAAAAAAACATTTTTCGGCAAGTTTTACATAGTTGTTAATATAAATATAAGTTATTATTAAATTATAACATTCTGACAACTTGGTCGAAATCAATTATTTTAAAATTTTAAGTTAGATGCACCCCTGGTAGTGTGAAAAGACCTTCATTAGCATTTCTGGTAACATACTGTTTTACCGGGTTTAATATTTTTGTAGTCAGGTAACTAAGTTTGGCTCGAGATTGTTTTTTTTTTTGAGAATTCCAATTTCTCAGAATAAATATCTATTCTCTATCTTTCTATGCTATTTCTCGGTGTAACAAAATCCGAAATGAGAGTATCCAAAGTAAAAGACTATCCAAAGTAATCCAAAGTAAGAACTAGGACAATCGCTATAGCTCACAAGATAAGCAAGCTGTAGTGGCAGTAGGCCGGTCACATAGCTCGTAGATCTGACAACCGCTGAAGAAGAAAGATTCTCGAGTGGCGACCCTGCAGACCAAGTATATAGCAGACATGGGGTGTAGGCGTGGAGCGTGTCATCAGTAAGAATCCGGACTCGTACCTACGTGTTGATTTCTGTCAGTCGCACAGTCGCATCCATACTAATATTAAAAACATGAAAGTGTGTTTGTTTGTTTGTTTATCATTCTTTCACGTCGAAAGTAACAAACGGATTGACATGAATTTTTTTTGGAGATAATTTAAGTCCTGGAGAGTGACTTATGCTATTCTTTATCCCGGAAAAAGTTTTTTTTAGGGTTCCGTACCTCAAAAGGAAAAACGGAACCCTTATAAGATCACTTTGTTGTCCGTCTGTCTGTCTGTCTGTCTGTCAAGAATTTCTATGTCGAGAATGCGTGGAGGTATCAAGCTGAAATTTGAACTGTATACTCAGGTCTACGGTCCCATGAAGTAATAAAAAAATCAAACTGCTAAGTTTACGTAGAAAAAAGTTACGGCCGTTTATTCAGCAAAAAACGCATATTTCGACACACTCAAGGGAATCAAAACCTATAGGGTACTTCCCGTTGACCTAGAACTATGAAATTTGGCAAGTAACATCGTTATAGACTACAAGTATAGGAATAAATCTCAAAACTATACATTTGTAAATAGATCTTAAAAAATAGGGGGTCTATATTTTTTATAGGGTGTCGAAATTTCAAATTGAAACTACTAGTTCAAATGGGGTATCATATGAAAGGGCTTGATGTACACATTGCAAAACATATTTTATTTATTTTTTTCGAAGCATTATTTCTTATTTATAATGAAAAATATCAAATTTAATAGTGATACTACGTACCTACGGAACCCTAGGTGGGCGAGTCCGACTCGCACTTGTCCGGTTTTTTTTAAATGAATAATTTTTCTTTAACTTATATCTGAAGTGGGCCGCGTTCCCTAATTTCCGATTTTATTTTGAAAATTTCTATTTTCTTGTTATATAAACCCACAGTTGTTATTAAAAAGATTTTCATTTAATGCATTTTTAAAATTACCTAAATATGCTGCTTTTTTTAGAGGGGAAGCGAGCATTTGGGTCACCTGGTGGAAAGTCATCACCACCGCCCATAGAAATCAGCAACACAGTCGCCGATTTTAAAGAAAACAATTAACTTTGTTATTGCAGGCATAATGTATTTATTTGGGTATACTGCAGACGGAAGCTGGACCACAATTTCACAGTTCGTGGTAGAAAAGTCTTAAAAAGCTATGGTTATTACGGTTTAAAAAAAAGACATTTCTAGGTACGGTCAAATTGACGATTCGCGGACGTTACGCGTATCCCTCGGTGTCGTATTATGCGTATTGATATTTCGATTTTGCAAATCTACTGCGTGCTTAGTACGAGATTTTTACTCACATTCGATCGTGTCAATGTAAACAAACCCACCAAATAGAGAAGAACTCTCATGTTGTGTATTAATAAGACGCGTGTTACATATCAAAATTATGTGGCTTACACTTACTTGCTCACATTTTGAAGTGAGCAACCCGGCTAATTTGGATATTATAACACGCAAATTCACATTATGAATTTTTGGGGTGTAAGTGGTTTATCAACATCTTTGAACCAAAGCCAACTTCATCTGCACGTAGTGCACCCTGCTAACTGACAAACGAAGCTCTGGCGAAAAGAGAGGCTACCCGACTGGGGAATGTACCTCCACCTCATAGAATACCGCAGCCAAATAACAATTCCCTTGAGGGTTGTTGTGTTCCTGCGAGTGAGTGAGGTCACCAGAAAAGAAGTAGATGTGTTAGCAGCAGGGCTGGCGGCGCGCAAGTGATATATTATGTTGCGAGCGTTAATACGGTTAGGGTAACTGCTTCACATCAGGCGGGCCGTATGCTTGTCTGCTACCTGACGTAGTATAAAAAATAAAAATGAAACTTTTTCTCAATTTGGTCGGCTTGTAAACGTTAATACGTTCGAATGTGAGCAAAAAATTCACACTTAGCACTCTGTAGGTGTAGTGACAAAAATAAATTGTGTATTCACAATGAATATAGATTTCAATATTCAAAAAGTCGCGACAAGACGCACCCACCGGACGCGCCCGGATGCCTGGCCTATCCAGTTTTTGGTGATCTTTTATTGATTTTGTAAATTATTTTTAGGATTTATAAAGACATGGTAATACACAAATTATTTTTTGACGTCTTATAAATCCATGAACGCACGGAAAAGTATGACTCGTTGTCATGTTCCGCCTGAGCCGAGCGTGCAAACGAGAGTACGAAACAAGCGATAGAGAGGTACGATCGGCCTAAGCGTTCGGCTTGTGACGCATCTATCTCTCTTCCACTCCATCGGCCGATGTTTTCTTATAACGATATTACGTAAAATTATCGTCCGTAAACCGACTTTACAGACAATCATTTTGTTATAACAAGCTTATTATTAAAACATTATAATAAAATAATTAATTTTATCTACACTCAAATCGAAAATTCGAATTACGAATTCAAAGACGGTTCTATACAGATGCAGTTTATAGACGCATATACATAAAATTAAAAATAAAACTCATTATAGTACCGCCAACTGTATCATAAAACTCATTATAGTACCGCTATCTTTTTTTATTAATTCATTAAACTAGTCTATGGTTTTAGGCTGAATATGAAAAAAAAGGCGCACGCATGCGCAGTTCGAACTTACTTTCCCGCGCTTCCCATACATTTTTTTGCCGATCGTGTTTTTGTATTCGGGATTCCAAAAAAGTTTACTAAAATCCCGGAAGTGATTAAAATATGATTGGAGAAGAAAGTAATGACGGCGAGATTTTCATTGTACGACAAAATGTAGGTACCAAGAATTTATAGATTGGAAATTTGTTTAATTTCAATTTTTCCTATGAGTGAAGATAAAGTACCTAGTGTATGAAACTGCATATAACTTAGGTATTAAAACACTCGAGTCATTATATTATCGCATTCGGCTTCGCCTCATGCGATAAACAGACTCTCGTGTTTTAATACCCCTTCTTATATGACAGTTGCATAAACTACTAATATTGAACAGACGTATATTTGTCGGGAAGGCAGAGTAATTTCGATCTCAAACGGAGACCTTTATCAGGGCGAGTGTCCAGACGCGTCCATTCTCTCTTTTGTCGTTTGTGTCGTTCGTTTGAGATCGATACTAGTCGGGATTCCCGACAAACAATATAATTATTTCTTTTATTTTAAACAATCTTGTATTCATTTTCAATTAAAAAAAAGTTTACTTATTGTGTGTATTGCAAAATTTGATTTCAGGCACCGCGGCGAAACTAAATAAAACCTATACAATGTATCTTTATCATCATCAGGTCATTTTAGTCTCCACTACAGGAGCACGACCCTCTGTCGTCCGTCCCAGACAGACGGAGGATTTAGCCTACGCTCCCCACGCTGGCCAGACGGGTTGGGGAGGCCTGATCGATGTTTTATAATGTTTTTCCCTTAGTCGCCTTGTACGACATCCTCGGGAAGAGACGGAGTGATTCTATTCTAGTCTGCCGGAAACCACACGGCCAATTTATGTATCTTCTTTATATTTAGTCCCAATTTAGAGGGTAGTGTTAGCCCAATAAAGTGCTTTAGCTAGGCTTTAGCGAACGACCTGCGAGCAGTAGGAAGTTATTTATTTCCTCCTACGTTATTAATAGAGCTAGGATCTCACCATTGTGGTTTTCAATGCAAGGTTATTAATTGCAGCTAACTTTAATGAGTTCCTGACGACAATTATTGATTGTAATATGGTGTTATTGCAGGGATTATACCTAGACTAGTTTGTGCCCTCCACTTTGTATCCTCGGTAGAGCGGACAAAAAAAACAAAGGGGCCCAGGCTCGAGAGCTTGATATAAAAATAGTGTTTTTTATGTTAAGCTATAGATATACAACAACATAATCTTAATAGGTAAGTATGTACATTATCATATTTCTTGAAAATGTAATTGTAGTTTTGTATTTGTATCTGCGGGGGCTGCTGCTGCATCAGCGGAGACCCTCAAACGGCGCAAATATTCAAACGTCATTGCTAGTTATGTTTTTGAGCCGTTTGGGGTGGAAACGCTTGGCTCATGGGGTCCGAGCGCAAAAAGTTTATTTAGATATATCTCCATACGTTTGGTCGACTCTTCCCGCGACCAGAAGGCTGGCCGATTTTTCGCTCAGCGAATAAGCATTGCCGCAAGCAGCAATGCAGCGTGGCAAATGTGGCAATGCTGTTAGCCTTCTGGCCACGTTACCTTTTGACGGCGATGCGGAAGAATTTTATGACGCTGTTTAGATTATTATATTTTATTAATTTTAATTAGTTTTTGTCTTTAAATTGTAGATTGATAATAAAATATGTACAATATTATTATATTATAGTTATATATTATTCAGTTTAGTAATATAGATCAAAAATAAATATGTCAGGTTTATATGGGATTAATATATTTTGAAAAATGGAAAAATTCACCTGCCCCCCTAGGTGGGATTTGAACCCACGACCACTCGATAACCGGTCGAGTGCTCTTCCAACTGAGCTACCAGGAAGGTTTGTGTTGCTGACGAATTTTTGCATCTTATATTTCTACTGTGTGAGTCACAGTGTGGCGTCATCAATCTATTAAGTAATTTACACACTTACTAAAGTAGGCATAGCAGTCCATCGTTGCAGATGAAATTCAGCTATTTTTTGATAACACCAAACTAATTAAATTATTATTATTTAAATAGTTGTCTTGGCCAACTTGCCAGATAATATATTTTGAAAAATTAATATATTTTGAAAAATGGAAAAATTCACCTGCCCCCCCTAGGTGGGATTTGAACCCACGACCTCTCGATAACCGGTTGAGTGCTCTTCCAACTGAGCTACCAGGAAGGTTTGTGTTGGCCAAGACAACTATTTAAATAATAATAATTTAATTAGTTTGGTGTTATCAAAAAATAGCTGAATTTCATCTGCAACGATGGACTGCTATGCCTACTTTAGTAAGTGTAATTACTTAATAGGTTGATGACGCCACACTGTGACTCACACAGTAGAAATATAAGATGCAAAAATTCGTCAGCAACACAAACCTTCCTGGTAGCTCAGTTGGAAGAGCACTCGACCGGTTATCGAGAGGTCGTGGGTTCAAATCCCACCTAGGGGGAGCAGGTGAGTTTTTCCATTTTTCAAAATATATTTATCTGGCAAGTTGGCCAAGACAACTATTTAAATAATAATAATTATATGGGGTTATATAATAATAATAAATAATAAATACAACATTACATCAAACTTCTCAAAGGGGCCTCTACGCGTTGGATCCATATCCCCGCGCACGCCTTTCAAATTACCGGGCTTGACCCGTGATTAAAAAGAGATACATAAATAATAATAATCCTTTATTTGTATCACACAATCTTACATTTAATTTATAGTTAGCATTCCTTACAGTTTATGTGTTAAGTATAAGATTTAATATAAATTAAAAGATTGCGTGAGGCTGGTGTCCAAACTAGGCATAAAGCCTGTATCTCGGATCACCAGTTCTCACCTCTCTAAAATTGATGCTGGCGTACTTGGGTACATAAGGTACTTAATGGTAGTAGGATTTAGGTTACATGCGTGGCGTGCGATTGTGTTTATGGGAGTTTGATGAGCGCAAATATGTTGTGTGTAGTGTGTGGAATTATGTGTATTGTTAATAGTAGATTAGTAGCCAAGGGCTGTAAGGCATCAATTGCAGCCCGAGATATTTAGGCGCACGAGCGCAGCGAGGGCGCCTATAGTTCGAGGGTGCAATTGATGCTTACACCCGAGCTAACTACTCTGCTTTACATCTCGATTATGAGGTAAGTAGAAAAAAACCGGGATTACAAGAATAAAAGACTTTACTTGTTTTTCTTTTCGCCACTTCATGAACTCGTAAGTTTTCAAATATCTCTCTTTAGAACTTTCAGGCAAAATATTGTTAATTGCTGCTTCAGCTTCCATTTTCATTGAATCGGGAGTGCAGCTTATATCTTCATCACTTGCAGAACTCATGTTTTTTTCCTAATTAGCACGTAATTATAAAAAAATCCCGAAAACAAACAATATTAAAAGTAAAAGTTTCTATTCCCGCCTTTTTCATCTCTTTTTTTTTATTTTTTTTTTTCTAGAAGGAAATTGAGCTTCGCCGTTCGATATTTAAATTGATGACTATTATACTCATACGAAGACAAGGCTGAATAGCGAAGCGACCTCTTTTGTCATTGGGCTGAATGCATGATGTCTATTGCCAGTATGATGGTTAGATGTATAGTGCCACAAACTTATCTGGCCCGGTGGCGGGGGCGGTACCATCGACTTAAGTGATGCCATTAAACGAAATGCCGCCAGTTTTAGAGGAAACATAAAAATCAAAGAAATATATACACTGTTAAAATAATAGCATTGATATACTTATTAATTGTGTTGTGTGATTTTTCAATTAAATATCAATTGCCTTCTATTTTTTGTTGATTAGTTTTAAAAATGCACCACGTTAAGTTGCGATCATAGCTATTATATAATATTAGAGAGTTATAATATTGCACAGAAATAACTCGTTGACGATTTTTTTATTGTAAGAAATGAAATATGTGTAGAAAAATATAATATGTATTTAAAAAAATACACCCCTATGGAATGTGCATATGCGGTAAGTAAATTAATTGTACCTGGCAATACTACATTTCAAGATGGCGGCTTTAGTTCTAAATTTCGCCACCGGGTCAGATAAGTTTGTAGCACTGTACGCGAACTTTTTGAAAGAGTGAAGTGTTTTTTTTTTAATTACTTACCGCCCTAGAGCCTTTTATAGCTACATTATTACCCTAGAGCGCTAATTGGTCACCTACAAGCCCCATTTGGGGGTAATAAGGACCTACTTACCGAATATGAGAGATGTAATAGTAGATTAGTAGCCGAGGGCTGTAAGGCGTCAATTGCAGCCCGAGATATTTAGGCGCACGAGCGCAGCGAGGGCGCCTATAGTTCGAGGGTGCAATTGATGCTTACACCCGAGCTAACTACTCTGCTTTACATCTCGATTGTGAGGTAAGTAGAAAAAAACCGGGATTACAAGAATAAAAGACTTTACTTGTTTTTCTTTTCGCCACTTCATGAACTCGTCGTAAGTTTTCAAATATCTCTCTTTAGAACTTTCAGGCAAAATATTGTTAATTGCTGCTTCAGCTTCCATTTTCATTGAATCGGGAGTGCAGCTTATATCTTCATCACTTGCAGAACTCATGTTTTTTTCCTAATTAGCACGTAATTATAAAAAAATCCCGAAAACAAACAATATTAAAAATAAAAGTTTCTATTCCCGCCTTTTTTCATCTCTTTTTTTTATTTTATTTTTCTAGAAGGAAATTGAGCTTCGCCGTTCGATATTTAAAATTGATGACTATTATACTCATACGAAGACAAGGCTGAATAGCGAAGCGACCTCTTTTGTCATTTGGCTGAATGCATGATGTCTATTGCCAGTATGATGGTTAGATGTACGCGAACTTTTTGAAAGAGTGAAATGTTTTTTTTTTTAATTACTTACCGCCCTAGAGCCTTTATAGCTACATTATTACCCTAGAGCGCTAATTGGTCACCTACAAGCCCCATTTGGGGGTAATAAGAACCTACTTACCGAATATGAGAGATGTAAAAGTATATTATGTACCTTCAAGGTTGTTTTGTAATCAAAACAAGTGAAGCCAAGTATACGAAACATACAGTAGACAGCAAATCAAGCGCTGCGCTTTGACCCTTGGACCGTTCTTTGTCGTCAGATTAGAGATGATTTTTGCAGTGCAGCTGTAACGGGTGGTGAGCGGTCCACTGTACATATTAGAGTGATACGAGCACTGGAGTAAATGAACGTGTGTGATGTGTGTTGTATGAGGTGTAGTGTAGAGTGTAGAGATATGAGATGTGATTAAGAGAGTATATGTGTGTATAATATATGGTGGGGTGTGTGTACCTATTTGTTACGAGAAATATATCTAAATATGACCGAGAATTAACGAAAACAAAATGTACAAAATACTTCTTTAGTGTTGGTTATTTGATGATGTTTTAGAGGGGGCCCCATCCTCGGAGGGCCCATCTAATGAATTTGTCACGGGCCCCTAATGGTATAGTTAAGTTACGCCACTGCGTGTCCCGGTATTCCATGGAATCATGTTCAGGAGATACTTAAAAGAAACGGATACAAAATGAATGGACGACAAGAAACTGACAAGGCGACTCAAGCATCCAGAGGGGAAGAGATAACCAGCTCACATGCTCTTTTTTATACTACGTCCGGTGGCAGACAAGCATACGGCCCGCCTGATGTGAAGCGGTTACCGTAACCATATTAACGCTAGCAACATAAAATATCACTCGCGCGCCGCCGCCACCCCCGCTGCCAACGCAGCATCTTCTTCGTTTCTGGGTGACCTCACTCACTCGCACGAACACAAAAACCCTCAAGGAAATTGTAATTTGGCTGCGGTATTCTGTGAGGTGGAGGTACATTCCCCAGTCGGGTAGCTTACAATAACGCTCCCTACCTGTCTTTTCGCCAGAGCTTCGTTTCTCAATCAGCAGGGTGCACCGCGTGCAGGTGAAGTTGGCTTTGGTTCAAAGATGTTGATGAACCACTTACAACCCAAAATCATATGGTATGCTATCAAATTTAATGACATATTCGCGTCAAAAAGTAAATTCTCTGTCTTGCTCCATCACCAACCTGCCTCGACGGTTCTATTACGAGATTCTATTTACAGAAAAATACTAATAAATTTCAAGATAATTAAATATTCATAACGATGACTTTTAAAATAAATAGATTTGTGTTCAGACCAGAAGTCCACATATCAACTTAACTGACTTGAAATTCAAGTTTTAGAGGTCAATGTATTATCATTTTGTGAATTTTTAGACTGTCGATTAAATGGCACAGTAGATATTGGAAATAGTATTATAACTTCAGGGCTAAAATTGACTCACCCGCGCTACAGGACACAGAGTACAAACTTGCTAGAGGGTCACGAGGCCACGAGGTCTATAGTGCGTATTACATTACGAGGTTTAAAGACAGTCTACCATGGTGTCTTCTCGCTGGTATTACTAGGGTGTAGGCTAGAGAGAGATAGATAGTCTTGATTTCGATAGTAAGTAGACTAGTATACGATAATATGCATTTCATCGTCATATTTAGATATATAATAAACACTGTCCAATAAACACGTATTTTGATCCATCATTTCTGTACCCTGCACACCATAGTCTGAATATCTCGCAGTATAATAGGCTATTTTGTATCACAAAATTTCCAAAACAATCGAAGAAAATGTACAATATACAAAAAATGCATACGAAATGCGAAGCAGTGTACGGCATGGAGTTGAACCAGCCGTTAATATATAAAATAAGAGATCGCTATTCATCTCACACAGCACAGGTATAGCTATAGACTATATCACATATTCGTTACGCATCCTTGCACTGCTCAGCTTCCTCCATGTCTCTGGTGGAAATAGTCGCCTACCTCAGTGTTGCAATGTATCCTCGCGGCACTCAGCTTCCTCGCATATCGCTGGTGGAAAGTGGTACATACATTTTCAATTTTGCTACGCATCCTGTCAGTACTCTGTACTTTCGCTCTCACATCTCTGATGGAAAGCAGCCTGAGCTGTGTTAGAGTGACGATCGATAACACAAATTATATTGTAGTGTTCCTGTTAAGTATAGTCACAATGTTTGCGCAGCGGCGTGTGTTTATGTTAGAGCAATGATTACGTTGGTTTACTGCGTTTTGTATTTACTGTGACCCGTATCTGAATCTCTATTACATTCAATCGTCGAAATATGCATAACTTAACATGAACTTTGCTTTTCAAGAATAACAGCTTGGACCTGGTCTGAGGAAAAGAGGCCCCGAGAATTTCATTACCTAGAGAACTAACACATCCCATTGTTTAATCTATAGGACACACAAAGGGACGCAAAATTTCTTCTCAGACCTAAAGGTAAATATAAAGGTAAATACTTTAAACCGTCTGTCAGTTTGAGATCGTCAACAATCCTCACAGTACGCCTTTGAATTCAATCAGGTGCAAGCTGGTATCTAGGCGCTCCCGCCCATAGATGACAACAGTACTCCATATACGGCCGTACTTGATCTTTGTAAGGCAGAAGTCTTTGCCGCGGGTTTAAGTACTGCTTCGCCCTGTTGAGCACACCTAGTTTCTTCGACGCCAGCTTGACCTTTCTTTCCAGGTGACAATGAAACTGGCCGTCGTCGCTGGAGATTTCAACTCCAAGAATCCCAATATTTTTGGCGAATGTAAGGAGTATGTTCTGGAATTGAGAAGCCGCAGCAAATAGGATTTTCTTAGCGGTGAAGGCGTGGACTTGTGTCTTAATGGGGTTGAATTGAACTAGGTTCTGTCGCCCCCAATCGGACACTCTATTGAATAAAGTGCTCTCGTTACATAAGTTGTTCACGACTCTCGTGGCATATAGAGTTAGTTAATTCAACCCTAACTTTGGCATATAGAGTTAGTTAATTCAACCCTAACTTCAGCAGGCAGCCCGTCAAAAGCAGGACTGCCACAGCGTATATCCAGCAGTGAGAAGATACTGGATGATGATGAAAAACTATTTTTTTTGTTTCTTCTTGTTTCTAATGCAGTCGGTTATGGGATGTAGTGGCTCACCAACACCTTTGAACCAAAGCCAAGGTCACATGCACGTGGTGCTCCCTGATGACTAACAAACGAGGCTCTGGCGAAAGAGAGGTAGTGTAGATCAGCGTATTGAAAAGCTGCTCGACTGGGACCGTACCTCTACCTCGCAGAATACTATGAAGTTATCAAGTCAAAAAAAAATCGGCTATATTTATTTTTTTGTTTTGACGTTTCAAATATATAGAGAGATTAAATTATTAATTTACGTAATTGCCAAAAAAAAATTTAAAGAACTTTCGTCGCGTCTGAAAACGTCTCGTGACTAAAATGCTGGCCTCTACTTTGCTCAAATAATAGGCTATTTGACCAAACATTTTTCTGGTTTGATATGTAGGGACGTCTCAATAATATAACCATAGGTGAAAGAATTATTTCGATAGCACAAAAATCTCTGGAGATATGTTAATTTGAAAATCAATTTTGGACTTTCCCGAAAACGCTACATACAAAAGGCTACTAAGTTATGATTGTATTTTGTATGCATCAAATCAGAAATTTGTACGACAGCTATATAATACTAAATATTACGTTTATGTAATTAGTATCATAATAAAAGTTATAGTATTTATTGCTTAATGGAAAATATTAATATTTTTTAATTATTCCATACTTTTAAAGCGGCCTTTCCCGCCAAATTTTGATCGACCCTAAACTAAGTCGGACGGAAGATATTAGAATGAAAGTTTGCAGATCTTTATAGTTTTGTGTATTTTACGATATTGGTAAATAATTTATACAATTTTTGAACATTGTCAAATAGCCTATTAGTGTTGAGTCCATCGGGGCAACGGGGCCAGCATATTGGGAACTTTGCCCACGGGCAGCGGCTTATTAGATTAGTTTTATTTATGATATATAATTAGTTTTAATTTAGATGTAAGTATTTATTTAATTTTATCTATTTTAAGTTAACTTTAAGTTTATTTTACTTACAACAATGATATTGTATATTAAATAACATTTATTTATGAGTAATGTTATCTTCCCTTAAATAAAGTTTTATTTCAATATAGATTTTGTTTTTGTATTTACTGTATTGGCGTTTATATACGTAAATTAATAATGAAATCTCTCTACACGTCACCGTCCGTCTCGTGCACGGTCGAGTAGGTGTACACCATTGTGTTATCCTCCTCGCTCGTTAGCTATTAGCATTTTGACATTTTGTATCAGATTGTCTGCCGTCTAACCTTGAACATTGACATTTTAGAGAACGGCATTAGAGATCCGTGGATAAATAAAGATATTTAATTTTAATAGTTACTTGAGGAGCTCGATGGTGTTGTTGTGCTTGTCAGTCTGATCGATCACGCAAGTTAAGCAACGTCGATTGTATCATGTTACTACTTTGCGTCAAAACTGAAAACTAAGGATGGGCCGGTTTGTCCGAGAATGTATATCAAGCCTATATACCGCATTTCTTATCAAAATTGCCGGAATTGTGACGTATCGTCTTTAACCCTTATTCATCCCACTGTTAGGATACGGGTCTCCCCTCAAGCGAAGGGGTTTAGAGACTCCGCCACGCTGCTCAACTGCGGGTTGTCGGAGGTCAGTGTTTTTTGAAGTTGTGCAGTTCCTGAGTGAGTAATTAAATTGTACCAGTTCACCATACAAGCCGGTTCTTGTCACTCACTCTTTCTTGTCCCATATAGTTCACTGCATCATTTAGTTCAATCGAGTGACAAAAAGTAAAAATAACGGAAATACATAAAGCGTACGAGCTAGAATAAGAGAGATACGTTGTAATGCCAAAATTGCTAGCGATAGAGAGCGAAAAGAACGGAAGATTCTCTGAAATTATTCGAAATAAAACGATACAGATAGTTTCGTGCGTGGTTGGCTGACCGAATTAGAACTGGAAGGCTAAGGACATAAGAACCATAAGCTGTTAGCGAAAATATGATATAGTAGTAAAGATACAAGGTTAAATTTTTATATTAATTATTATTTAACCACTAAATAATTTCTTTTTACTCAAGGTTGACAGTCCTGAGCCTGTGAAAAGTTTGAAGTAAAATCAATATTTGTAAGGGAATTTATAAAATATTTAATTAGTTATACTTATTTAATACAAAAATACAATGTCATCAAAGATGCAATAGAACTGAGAAGAATGTGGAAGGAATCAGTCAATAGAACTACTGAATCGATTGAAACAAAGATACATTGAACTAAACTGAAATAGTGAGTCAAAATAACTACAGAAGTAATTGAATTAAATGAACTAGATGAGTGATATAGTTCATTTGCGTCAAAAGAACTGTATCACTCTTTCAGTTCAGTGAACTGTTTTGCGCAAGTCTCGGTTTTCAAGCCACCTTTAATAAAGTATTTAAGTTTACATGTTATAATATTGACATAAAGTTCATTATGCCTTGTACAATTTCGTTGCAAAAAGTGTAAATAGAGCCTAAGTCCGCGTCAAGGTATTATTGAAATAACGTGACATTGACAGGTGTCATAACAAGACCCATCGCGTGACTTTGCTCATTGACGTCAAATACCTTCGCGTGATGATTACTTAATTTCTGTTCGAATCGTTCGGAGAAATGATACTGTTTGGAGGCTGTTCGTTAACAGCGACGTAAACCTTAAACTAAATTAGTTTGTCGTGACACAGTTAACAAATTATACTTACTTACCAATGTAACAAAGGAAAATAATAACATGAGCCACAAAAAGTACTAAATGAGCCACAAATGTGCTAGTTTGGTATGTTTTAAATCAACTTTAGGGTCCGTTCACACAAACCGGCTCGGGAGAGGAGAGCAGATTTTGGATACGTTTAAAATAGAGTTTTATCTCATTGTCATAAGGTTTACTTTAAAAATCCACATCGACTCTCGAGCATTCTCATATAACAAAAGAAGTGAATTTAAAGAATCAACCTTATACCAATGATCCAAAACTCAATTTTAAACGTCACCAAAATCTGCTCTCCTCTTCGAGCCGGTCTATGCGAACGGACCCTTAGTCTCCAACTCAGTCAAAATTGTCGCCCAGATCCACAATTTTAGATGCTCGTTTCATTACTAACCATTAGCAATTTGCTAATGGTTAGTAATGAAACGAGCATCTAAAATTGTAACCATTAGCAATTTGCTAATGGTTAGTAATGAAACGAGCATCTAAAATTGTAACCATTAGCAATTTGCTAATGGTTAGTAATGAAACGAGCATCTAAAATTGTGGATATGGGCGACAATTTTGACTGAGTTGGAGACTAAGGGTCCGTTCGCATAGACCGGCTCGAAGAGGAGAGCAGATTTTGGTGACGTTTAAAATTGAGTTTTGGATCATTGGTATAAGGTTGATTCTTTAAATTCACTTCTTTTGTTATATGAGAATGCTCGAGAGCCGATGTGGATTTTTAAAGTAAACCTTATGACAATGACATAAAACTCTATTTTGATACTTATTGTGTGAGTGAGTAGTTCAATGACGTCATTGCGCGTGTCACTCTAATCGAACACGCAAGCAACATCGAACGTAGCCTCTCCAAGGATGGGTTTATTTATCTCGAGCTCCTCCGTACTTCGCTGGGCACGTTAAGTCGTCGATCCCAGTTGTCATTAGATGACAGTCGTTAAGCCAGTGGCCTTTAGGTTTGAAAATATTGGCCTCCACCAATAAGCAGTTGAGCAGTGTAGTGGAGTATGCTCTAAACTCTTTTGATTGAGGGGAGGCCCGTATCCCAGCAGTGAAATGAATACTCAGGGGACTACAGCATGGGGTTCTTCAAAAAAGGCGTGAAGAGGTTTTTACAGGGTCGGCAACGCGCGTGTGATGCCTCTGGTGTTACAGGCGTTCATAGGCTACGGTAACTGCTTTCCATCAGGCGGGCCGTATGCTTGTTTCCCACACTGGTGGTATAAAAAAAAAAAAGAAATGAATAAGGGTTGATGACGACTCATGTGTGTAAAGGAAAGATGAAGGAAGAATACATGTAGCTGAGACAGACAACGGGACGGGTGAAACTAAGATTTTTTTTGGAAGGTTGCTAAAACAGTTATTGGTGATTATAAATAAAAAAAAAAAGTATTTATAGGCTTCCCACAAAAGTTGAAACTTAAAACTAAAGTTCCAACTTTAGTTTTAAGTTTCAACTTTTGGTAGTTACGGTTGGTAGTAGTTGGAGCCTCCTTTTAAGCAAAAATGTGCCTATGCCACTCCACTCATCTTCTCCATGTGTGTATATATATCTTGTGATTTAAGATAGTTATTAACAATATATAGGTACTTTATTTATACATCCATTCTATAATATTGTCAAATCTGTATACATTCCATATGTATTTCCTCAAGCAATATGTATATCACAATCTTAGCAAGTCATCGTGAAACTAACACAAATATATAAGTAAATGAATCAAACAGGAAAAGAATATCCAAAAACTTCCCAATACTCTGCTATAATCAAAAATATTCTGCTGAACCCTACACGTAAAAAGAGCGCTAAAAATCCAACCGCATACCATAAGCAACCGATCGTCTTTTTTTATTTTTAAATCCGCAAACGGCTAACGTTCGCAGTGTGCGCGCATCAACGTGTTGTGCCACGCGGTTTATTATCTGTGATACGGTCAAAAAGGTTATAAGTACAAATAATTTGAGCGCCAAAACTATTTGTTCCTTTGTGTTTTTTTTTACGAATTGTAATTAGTTTTATTTTATAAAATTACTTCAAATTATGTTCAATACACACGTCAGCAATGAAAGCGGCTGTATTTATTTTTTTCATGTATTTTTATTACCTATTCTTTATTATTTTTAACACGTAGACATGTTATTATGTCATATTTAAAAGACGTCATAAAATTACCAGTCATATAAATGTTTATGTACTTGGCACTAAAAGAAAATTTTATTGTTTGAAAGTCATTTTATTCCTCTACCGGTTATATTAAAATAGCCTATGTATGTGTAGACTCTGGTATACCAGAAGTATCACTCACGCGTTGCCGACCCGTAAAAACCTATTCACGCCTTTTTTTAAGAACCCCATGTCTCTTCGAAAACCTCAGCAGGTAATTCATTCCACGACCTGAGAGTCCATGGAAGAAAACCTCTCTGGAACCGCACAGTTCGCTTCTATGTAATAAATGTAAAATAAATAATGTAGAAGGAACAAGCGACAAATATATCTCAAAACTTAATAATACAAACAAATACCGGATTTTACAAAAAAAAAAATATAATGTCGACTTATAACCTTTTGCTCTTGAGCTATACCAGTTTACAGATTTATCGATTTAAACATTATATCGAGGACATATCGATTTGATCGCCTCTCGGTGTCGCGATTAGTATTCGATACTCAGTTACATTTCTGTGTCTGTGAGTCCATGTCGTGCGTTCACGCGGATTTTTCAAAATTTTCTGCGCCAGAGACTAGTGAGTACGAAGTTTTTTTTTTCTCTTTTATGGTTCGATTTCCTTTTTTTTTGTTTGCGTTTTGTTACGTGTTTCTATAATTAAAAATTTACTTAAGCATGTAAAGGAAAATTTCAGTTCCTTGAACAGGCTGTTATACCTACCTAATTCTAATTATTTGAACAAAAGTTTCTAGGTAAGCGATTCTAATTTAAACGACCTAATTATGTACTTTTAATAATCATTTTTTTATATTTGTATCTCACTTAATTTTTATAACATTTAATTAAGATTTTATAAACAATTTAAGAGCTTTTTGTTATAAAACGAAACTATAATATGTCTTTTAGTGTTTTTTCCTATAAACTTTAAAAAGAATCACTATATCAGTCATATTTTATTCACATTTTTTTTTCAAATCAACTAGCTATTCTTAATATACACCATAATAATTTAATGATTAATAATTAATTTATTATTGTATTACAAATAATAATAATATAAATTAGGTATAAATAAAAAAATCTGTACAATTTACACACTGTCATCTAGTCCCAAACTAAGCAAAGCTTGTACTATGGGTACATACTAAATATATTTTTATAAATACATACTTAAAATTCATAGAAAACACCCAAACGCAGACAAACAGACATGTTCACGCACACTAATATTTGTCTTATGCGGGAATCGAACCCGCGACTAAATATTTTCAATTACCTTTACAAAAAAAAAACGAAAGAAATCTCTAATGATATATGGCGAATGGCATTGGCAAAGTCAAATTTAATATACCCAGCGTTATATTAACTTTATGCAGTTACGTACCTATACAAAAAAAAAGAGTTGAAATCTCTATGAATACTAATATTTTTTTAAATGTCAAGCATATTATTTTATGTTTCCTTTTCCTATAAACGCAATGCTAATTTACAAGTCTCTAATGAATAACATATGTACATGCGTGTGATGGGGATAATTTTAAGAGAGACAGATATACATCAAGAAAAACCTGTATGCCTCATCTGTGAATCAACTTAGCAAATACGAGCATGTTTCCAAGAAATCTAAAGTATAGGTACGATTTAGGTATATGACATATTCTTATTAGATTCCAAATGAACTTGAAGTGTTATTGAATTGGCAAGACATTTATTATAATTATAACCAATAGCGCAATCTTAAACATGTTTACTTAATTATTGTGTCTATTTTTGTCTGTGGTTCTTGTTACTTATAAGGCTAGTTTGAAGATTTTGGAGGGAACGGCAACCGAGCTACTTAGCGTCGCCAAATATTTGTTTTAATTTTTGGATATTTCGAAGTTTTAATTATAATCCGTTTGGACAGACATATTTTTCCATACGATCTTTCTTAGGTCTTGTCTTTTGCACAATTCATTATGTAATAGGCAAATTATATTATAATAGCAAAAATAGTTTACTTCTATTAGTTCATAAGTCTGGTTGCCACAACTAAAAAAGTAAATGAAGATGACAGAGTTTCAAGATGGTTTGAAGAAAGGAGAGAGATATTAAACTTAGAATTCGACTTATTCGACTCATATGTATGCGATACTGCAATGAGCAGTTATTTACATGAATCTAATGTTCTCTTCCTAATACAATCCTAATACATTATGGAACTAGTTTCTTACACAACAATTAATAAGCGTCGTTATAATCCCATCCCCTCAGGATGGCCAACCATTAGATAATGTACAAACTACTCGCAGCAGTTTTAGTATTTTTTAATTAAATTTGCACTGATTTCTAAGTCAGCCAGTAGGTTTTAGGATTTCATATCTAGGAGTCTACCTTTCATAGCTTACTTATAATCTTGAGAGCTAAACCTATGCGTGATGCACCTTGTCGTTTAGTGAATGAGATTCTACCGGTAAAAATGATGCGTTGACATATATTTTGCTTAATATATATTTCTACTCCAACAACTCCAGTTGGTTGCCATCTCCTAAATAACCAGGACAAGAACGTCGATATCTCCGGTCTTCTTAATTTAAAATCCAGATACGTTGTTCATGAGAGCTTTGATTACTGTCACATTTTCTCGAGATCCGACACACTTTTGAAATTTCTTATTTGGTTTCAGACCCTCTCAATCCCGCCCTGCCTTAGCTAGGGGTCATCTACCTATTTCATCTTTACCAAACCTCAACTATTTTATCTATCAAATTTCAGCTCCATAAAGTATTATTTTCAGATTCCGTGTTTAATCCGTTAGTGAATACATTACCTTTCGCTTTATTGTGTGCATTTTTTCAAGTATTATTCGACTATTTCAGCTTTTTTCAAAAGCAGACCCTTTTTAAACCCCATATTGAAATAATATGAATATGTTAAAAACCATCAAGCGGTTTAGACTGTAGAAGGTGCTAAACAATTAGACACACATGCATAGGTACTCAAAAAACATTATCCTTCCTTTTTCTGCAGTCGGGTAAAAAGGCATCCAAAATTGTATCCGGAATGCTACTTTGTATAAAACGTCAATTTCTAAGATCAACCCAAATAGTATGTCAGAGACGAGACCTTCTTCTTCGTCTTTGTTTTATTTTAATTAACATTTAAGACACGTTTACATCGCCTTTTGAATATATTATTCAGTTTTTGTCATTTTTGACCGAGGCAAACAAGTCATCTGTTGCATACATATAGTTACTTATACAAGTTATAAGTTAAAAAGACATATTTTTGGAAACAAATTTTATTTGTTAGTAATAAAGAAAGAACAATAAAGTTACTTACTATGTTTTGCTTATCAAGCCCTTTCGTTTGATACCCATATCATAGCAATGTTATACCGCGAACGGTGAAACTGTGGAATCGATGTCCCTCAGCGGTATTTCTGAACAAATTACGACACGGGAGCATTAAAGAACGGAGTCCATATTTCCCTTAAAAGGCTAACAATGGATCGGCGACTTGGTGTTGCTGATATTCATGGGCGGTGGGGATTGCTTTCCACCAGGTGACTCACATGCTCGTTTGCTCCCCTCTTATTTATAAGAAAAATAATAATATGGACTTTATAGATAGGGAAGTTGTGATGACTGCCATATTGGATTAAAGTGGTGGCAGTTAGGTGAGCATGTAATTTCACCCGAATCTCAGCCAGCCCTATCTGACACTGGAGGGAGAGTGGGTCAAATTTAATTTCTAAGATTTGATTACAGACACCGCGGTGAAACTAATTAAACGCTTGTAAAAATGTTAGATATTTAGCAAATTTTGAGATTAATTAATTAATTTGTTATATTAAACAAATTATTTAATACATTCATCATCATCAGGTCATTTTAGTCTCCACTACAGAAGCACGACCCTCTCTCGTCCGTCCCAGACAGAAAGAGGATTCGGCCTACACTCCCCACGCTGGCCAGACGGGTTGGGGAGGCCTGATCGATGTTTTATAATGTATTTCCCTTAGTCGCCTTGAACGACATCCACGAGAAGAGATGGAGTGATTCTATTCTAGTCTGCCGGAAACCACACGGCCATTTAATTTAATACATTATGGATAATTAATTTAGAGGTTATCTATATTATAAACAAAAGAACTATTGTTCTTTATATTTATTTTTTGATAAAAAAAATGTCACAGCAATAGGAATATACCTATAAACTACTATCTTTCATTTTAGTAACTTAACGACTGTGAGCCTTAAAGTTAAGAGCTCAAATAATAGGTACTATATTTTGTTAAATCAAATAACTTTGTTGCAGTCTCACAATGTCTTTAATATTCAACCCACTTATTTTATAAGCCATCAATCAGCTAGTTTTTTGCGTCAGCAGACATTGAAAAAATACCCTTAGTATACCCTTGATTAGTCACAATTTGACCCTATCGCCTTCGGTCCGCGAGCACGTTGCCTTGAAAATTCTCCTACGCTCATTTTAGACCGAGGCTTTTGACTTTGTCCGTATATGGGTTTATGGTCTTAATCATTAAGTGTTTACATCAATAATAGAGAAATACTTTAAGTCGGAGACGTGAGCAACTGACCGGTTCATTTAGAATAGTAGTTTTAGCATGAATACGTCTTGAAAATTGCTTACATAGGGAGGCACTTCTAAAAAACGAATGATAACAAAATCGAGCGAGACTGTTTGGTGTTACAGCTACATATCTATCATCTCAATCCAAAATTCAATCATACCACTGGATAGATGAAGAATTAAAGAATTTATTACGCTAAGTAAGGACTATGGAACATCGCGTGCGTAAGAGGCAACGCTTACCGCGTTGCCATTTTGAGATAATTTTAGTGCATATAACGTATTCGGCCGTCCACGACACAGCCTTACCCCATTTTTTTTACGTGGGGCATACAGAAAGTTTCTGGATCTGGCCACTGGATGAATGAATGAAAAAACAATTGTGAATTCGAAAATGGAACTCTACTCGTACCTACTCGTCTATGCTTACTCGTATGTGTCTTATTCGGATTATAATGAAGACTTAATGAACAAACTAGAACGTCTTCAAAACTTGTGCATCAGATTTATTTATGGCTTACATAAGTATGTCAACGTATCCCACTGTCGGCAACAACTTAAATGGCTTTCTATACAACAGCGTAGAAATATGCACATTATTTACTTTTTGTATACTTTATTTATTCTTCATTTTATGTGAATTAATTATTTTTAAATACAAAGTAAAATTTTCAATCAATTATATTATTTACTTTACGCTTCCCCAACCCGTCTGTCTTTTGGATGGCCCTCTCTCGTCCGTCCAAAAGACAGAAGGAGGTTTTGGCCTACACTCCCCACGCTCCTGTAGTGGAGACTAAAATGACCTGATGATGATGATGATGATATTATTTACATTTTTAATTAAGTTTAATTTAATTCCAATGACATTTGAATGCTATTTTATAATAATTTAATTAATAGACTAGTGATGTATGATTACTGACAAATTTAATGGTAATTTATCAATTTTATATGTATTGAAACAAATATTTTTAATTTGGTTAAAATTAAATTCCATTTGCATGCTATTTTTAAAATGGCTAAATAGGCTGGTGATGTATTTTACAATAACATCTGTTTAAATGTTTCCCTGTTTATTGCAAATAAATTATTTTGTATTTGTATTTGTATTCTTTTTTTTTTTTTTTTTTATACTACGTCGGTTGGCAGACAAGCATACGGCCCGCCTGGTGTGAAGCGGTTACCGTAGCCATATTAACGCTTGCAACATAAAATATTGCTCGCGCGCCGCCACCCCCGCTGCCAACGCAGCATCTCTTTCCTTTCTTTCTGGTGACCTCACTCACTCGCAGGAACACAACAATCCTCAAGGGAATTGTTATTTGGCTGCGGTATTCTGTGAGGTGGAGGTACATTCCCCAGTCGGGTAGCTTACAATTACGCTCCCTACCTCACTTTTCGCCAGAGCTTCGTTTGTCAGTCAGCAGGGTGCACCACGTGCAGGTGAAGTTGGCTTTGGTTCAAATATGTTGATGAACCACTTACACCCCGGAAATTCTATCCTAAAGCTCCTTCATATCTTAAAAACTGATTTGTCTTCTGCTCTTCTTCACGTGGTCTATCTCTACGTTCCATTGCATCCCTTATTGTTTTGGTTCCTCCCCATTCTTCCAAAATTTTAATCAAACTTTCAAGCTATCAGAAATTGGAAAAAGAGGGGAAGTCAATCTCCAAAGCTAGGAAGCTTTGGAGATTGACTGAGGTAGGAACCCCTACTAATTTCTTTTTTTATATATATATGAGAGGGTGGCAAACGAGCATGTGGGTCACCTGATGGAAAGCAATCACCACCGCCCATGGAGTTCAGCAACACCAAGAGGTCGTCGATCCGTTGCTAGCCTAATTCTCCTTCCTTTCCTTCTTTCTGGTGACCTCACTCACTCGCAGGAACACAACAACCTTCAAGGGAATTGTCATTTGGCTGCGGTATTGTATGAGATGGAGGTACTTTCCCAGTGCAGTGTGAAACGTATCATAAATGAGAATAATAATGCATAAGGGTTGGCGATGACGACGAAGTGTTTTTAACCAACCGACGTTTCTACCGTTCTAACCGGGTCTAGGCAGCCCTGATTTAAATGTTAGACACGAGTAGGTATCCGTCCGCAAAACTCAATGACCTATGCAGAATCAGGGCCTCTAGAAACTTCATTAAGTCTCATAGCATATAGCATATTATATATACATACGTCTGATTCTAAATGGCCAAATTTGCATATTTTAAAAATAACCAGTGTATCTCTACAGTTTGACCTGTGGTACTATGTTGTTATAATCGAAGGACAGGTCTGTTAAATTGGTAGACAGTACAAAATAAAAAGTACTTTAAGGTATTTTCTGTATGAATTATTTGTCAGTTGGAATCGTCGGTGACCCATTGATGAGCTCGGTGGCCGAATTATCAATGGCCACTTTGACTCCGGGGTCGCGGGTTCGATTCCCGCACAAGACAAACATTTGTGTGCATGAACATGTCTGTTTGTCTTGGTCTGGGTGGGTGTTCTTTATGTATTATAAGTATGTATTTACAAAAAAAAAGTATTTAAGTACATCTATCAGTTGTCTAGTACCCATAACACAAGCTTTGCGCTTAATTTGGCACTAGATGGCGCTGTGTAAATTGTCCAGAAATATTTATTTATTGATCTCTGATCAAAGTGCATAACGTGAGTTTTTTGTTTGCGTTTGATCATGATAACGTAAACAAACTGACCAAATAGAGAAGAACTCTTATGTTGTGAATTTATAAGACGCGTGTTACGTATCTAAATTACGTGGCTTACATGCTCACATTTTGAGGTAAGTAACCCGACTAATTTGGATATGTAACACGCGTCTGGTAAATCCACAATATGACAGTTTATCTCAATTTGGTCGGCTTGTAAAAGTTAACACGTTCAAATGTGACCACGAAACTTCCACTAAGTAACCCGGCTAATTTGGATATGTAACACGCGTCTGGTAAATCCACAATATAAAACTTTATCTCAATTTGGTCGGCTTGTAAAAGTTAACACGTTCAAATGTGACCACGAAACTTCCACTAAGTAACCCGGCTAATTTGGATATGTAACACGCGTCTGGTAAATCCACAATATAAAACTTTATCTCAATTTGGTCGGCTTGTAAAAGTTAACACGTTCAAATGTGACCACGAAACTTCCACTAAGTAACCCGGCTAATTTGGATATGTAACACGCGTCTGGTAAATCCAATTTGGTCTGCTTGTAAACGGTAACACGTTCAAATGTGTCCAAGAAACTTCCACTAAGCACTCAGGTGAACTCGCTCTCTGCACTTAGAGATGTTTCTTTCCATACTTTACAATTTATTCTACTGGGAGTGCTCGGATGAGCTCAATTGACTGGCTCGATGGTCGAGTCAGCAATACCTACTTTGACTCCAAGGTCGAAGGTTCGATCCCCGTACAAGACTAATATTTGTGTACTTGAACATGACCGTTTGTCTTGGTCTGGGTGTATCATATGAATGTCATATAAAAAAAAAGGTATAATATCAGTTATCTAGTACCCAAAATACAAGCTTTGCTTAGTTTAGGACTAGATGGCAGTGTATAATTTGTCCAGGAATATTTATTTATAGCTATTCGATTTGATACCTGCCGCTGAGTTCCACTATCGTACAACTCGCCATAAATTTAAATTCCATCCACATCATCTTTTTTATTAGCGATCTACAATATTTTAAGAAATATTTCTTATACCCAAAAAATATATACTGTATTTAGAATTGAATTAAATATTCAAAAGTGGAAAAAGTCGAAAGAAAGTTCGTAGCGCGGCTACGGACTTTCTTCCTACGTAGAAAAGATTTCAACGGGCTCGTATTATAGAATTGTCTGTCATATTTTCTTTTTTAGGGTTCCGTACCCAAAGGCTAATACGGACCATATTACTGACACTCCGCTGTCCGTCCGTCCGTCTGTCACCAGGCTGTATCTCATGAACCGTGATAGTTAGACAGTTGAAATATTCACAGATGATGTATTTCTGTTGCCGCTATAACAACAAATACTAAAAATCAGAATAAAATAAATATTTAAAAGGTCTCCCATAAAACAAACGTGATTTTTTGCCGTTTTTATAGATAATGGAATGGAACCCTTCGTGCGCGAGTCCGACTCGCATTTGGCCGGTTTTTTCCAAAAACTCATCGGTAGAATAAATTCCGATCTATATTTTTGATAGTTCACTTCGTGCGTTTTCATGGGAAGCTAATTTCAGATTGACCATTATGCGATTCTAAATATCCAAAGAAAAAATAGATAAAGAAATTCTGGCAGGCGGCGGGCCAGGCCACGTCTGCTAAGTCAGCGATAGCAGTGGGGGAGGAAAGTTCTAGAGTGGAGACCACGTATGAGGCGACGAGGCATCGGATGCCATAAAGAGGGTACACTATTGTATATACAATATTGTAAATTCCATTGAAATCTTTGGGCTCGCTGCCCATTATCGGCAGGGCTCGGCATGGCATCGGACGCTCAAGGACGCCTCGGTAGGCCTAAATGCCGAAGGACATCTTCTGGTTGCGTCGGTAACGTAAGGCAAACCTAGGAACACCGATGTGGTAGCCACTCATCTAAATCGAAGCTAAGGGCCAGTCTATTACGATATCGTGTCTACTTGTTAACGCATCTGTAAGGCCGCCTTCCGGTTCGGTAATAATTACCGCTGGACTCAGGTGTGCGTCGGCATATAGGCATGCCAAGGGATCCCTTGCCGTGCTATGCTGATATCGAGATTGATAGATAGATAGTAATTTATTCCCAAGAATATGGTAGTATACAAGATGTTTCGTTTAATTGTGCATGGATTTTCTGCCTTTATTAGCGTAGGAATATTTACAATATTATTTTATTGTTTGTTACACATATAAAGGCTGGTAATTTGAGTACAGACTTTACATTATAATTACAAATTTATATTTCACCTCTGAATTTTATTATATAATTAATTAATTAATTACTGTATCATTGTGAATGTCATATTTAGATTATATAAAAATTTAATTATAATAATAATAGCAATTTGAATATTGTCAGTTAGACGAGCATAAGGCCTTAGAGCCGTTTGCGAGATCGTCGTAGTATATGTATTTATTTATTTATATTACTGATTAATATTGACATATTGGCTATTACTAATGTTAGTAATTTCTAATATTTATATATTTTTAACAGGTGACATTTTTATTTGTTAATTGTATTTTAATTTGTTATTAATATTGATTAAGTATAAAATTGTATTTTTGTATGACTTGCAAGTGTTGGAGTTTGTGTTGTGTTGGAGTCAGTCAAGTACTCTGTGAACTGGCATGAAGTTGAAGTAGATAAATAAATAAAAGTAAAATAAATTTCCAGCAAGTTTTTGTGTAGTTAAGTAGACCTTAAAGAAATTTTCAGCGTTTTGAAACAGCATCTTCAACATAGAACTCCTTGCATCGGGATTCCTGAACCAGCGTGAAAGCCTCCACCAACGGGGTGTTGACCTAGCCTCTCCTAGGCTTTGTCTGTGTATAACAAAACTTTCAGACATAGCCTGATAGAGGTTACGTTTTGTCCCATTTTATCAACGATGGATTTTCCCGAAAGACTGTAGTAGAAGGAGAAGACAAGGCGAAGAAGAAAGAAACCTACCTTGTTGTATTATTACCCATAATATTCCTGTTGTCCAGGGTGGCGGTATTCTGTTAGGTGGAATTACTTCCCCAGTTGGGCAGTTGTATGGCAGCATCAATAGCACCTTGAGTGTATTCTCAAATCGGTGGGACTCACCGATGATGCCTAGGTGCATGCTATATATAGTAGTAGGTGGATACTATATACATATAGTGTGGACACACTGTATAATACAAAAAAATATTATAACATTTATGACTGATGAGCTCGGTAGTCAAATGGTTAGCAATGGCCACTTTGACTTCGAGGTCGCGGGTTCGATCCCCGCACAAGACAAATATTTGAGTGCATGAACATGTCTGTTTATCTTGGTCTGGGTGTTTTCTATTTATTACATGTATGTATATGCAAAAAAAATGTATTTAAGTATTATATCAGTTATCTAGTACCCATAGTACAAGTTTTGCTTAATTTGGGACTAGATGGCCGTGTGTAATTTGTCGAGGAATATTTATTATTTAATACTATCAATTCTAGTATATAAGGTAATATTGTTATTAACGCTATAATATGGAATGCATTCCGAAATAAATTAATATTACAAGAATAAACCTTGTACTTACTATTGATAATATGGACATGTGATTTTAGTATTTAAGCTATGTAACGACTTTTACACGTAACTAAAGATAGATTTGACGAGCTCGGTGGCGTAGCGGTCAATGACGCGGATTCGACACCAACGCTCGTGGGTTCGATTCCCACATAGGACAAACATTTGTGTGCATGAACATGTCTGTTTGTCTTAGTCTGGGTGTTTTCTATGTATCAAAAGCATATATTTACAAAACAAAAAAAATGTATTTACGTATTTTTATCAGTTGTCTAGTACCCATAACACAAGCTTCGCTTACTTTGGGGCTAAATGAATCAAGAAGATTATTCAATCTATTAAGTCAAATGCTGTAGGTTGTGATGGTATTAGTCGTTACATGATCACCACTATCCTAGACCAACTACTCCCAGCTCTTACATATATTATTAACTTTTCCCTATCTACAGGTCAATTCCCTTCTTTGTGGCGTAATGCCCAGGTCATCCCTCTACCTAAAATCCCTAATCCGTCTCTTCCTAAACATCTGCGGCCCATTTCTATACTGCCCTTTCTTTCCAAGGTGTTGGAAGCCTGTGTCCACAGAGATCTCTCCCGTTTTGTGTTTAGCAACAACCTGCTAAGTGATTTCCAATCGGGATTCCGACCAGGTCATAGCACTGTGACCGCTCTACTTAAGGTGATCCAAGATATTAGAGACAATATGGAGGATTCTAGGCTTACGGTGCTAACCCTAGTAGACTTTTCGAATGCCTTCAATACCGTGGATCATGATATCCTCCTTGCAATCCTTACACATCTCAATATTTCACCTACGGCTTTAGAATGGTTTTCCAGTTATCTCCGTGGTCGCTGGCAGTCTGTTCGGCTTGGGGAAACTTCCTCTAGCTGGTCTGTACTTGATGCTGGTGTACCACAAGGCGGTATTCTCTCTCCTCTCCTGTTCTCCATTTTTATTAACCAAGTTGTCTCTAGTTTTCAGTGTTCATTTCATCTATATGCTGATGATTCACTTCCCCCTCCCGCGCTTCTGCGAGACGGTCGAACTAAACTGTCTGTGCGATTTAATATTGCAAATTAAATAATTTTATTAATTTGTTTCGTAAAGTGTGTGGACATTTCGGTGAATTTTGGTGATCTCATCTGAATTTATCATTTTCGCTTTAAATTTCGATCTTATTTAGGTTTTATTTGTAAATAAGTAAATACAGTGATTATTATTCGCAAACTAGTAGGTATACTAAAAAAAAAATATTTTTGTGCTTCTTGACTGCAGCTGCATCAATTGTAAAACAGGTTTGGCCCGTTAAAGGTACGTAATAATTTCATATTTTATTATTCTATTAGTGTTTTTTATTGGTATTAATATTAGTACAACAAAGTCTCTCAGTGTTGTCACTTTATAAATTTACCCCTGAATCGGGGAAAATTTTATTTTGATAGGTAATAGTTTTATTCCTGCTAACTCGTAACATAAATAAAATGTCTAGTAATACCGATGATCCTGGTGGCACGACACCAATTTTTGGCCGTAGTAATTTGACACCGCGATCTCCGCCGGCAACTAATGCTAAGAGAACATTAGGTGATATATCGCCAAGCCATTTATCACCCGATGAAAAGCGATTACAGCGGTCAGCAAGCACAGATAATATAGACAACTTACACAATTTAAGCCTTAGCACCTCAGCTGAAATTGTTGATCCAAATATTGATTATGTAGAATTTGTTCGCGAATCCTCTGAATGTCTGGCAAAAATTAATGAAATAATTATCGGGCAGACCTCGCGAATTGGCGTTGCAAATAAATCGACAATAATGGGCATGACCCAACGAGTTACCTCACTGATATCTATGCTAGCCATAAAGTCAGCCACGGCGGAAAAACACCTCGCTATTTCGGAAAAAAGCTCGCTCTTGTCGAACGAGATTTATTAGCACTAAAATTAGATGCAAAAAATAACCCCGTTGCGCCTATAACTAAGGCTAGCGAGTCGTACGCCGAAAAACTGAAACTTCGCTTGCCAAAACAAATTAAGCCGGTTCAAACTCGCGAGCCAGTGCCCTGCGTCGTAGCCTATCCAACTGAAGAACGATCGGCGGAATTCACAACATCCGAAGCGACTAAGGAGGCACTTATGAAAGCCATTAAGCCATCCGATGATGGCTTTCAAATTGTAGGGGTCAAGAAAACTGCGAAATCCGGTGTAGTAGTACGCGTTTCCAATGACGCTCAAATTAAAAAGCTGCAGTCAATTGAAAGCATTAAATCGGTTGGACTTAAGCTCGAAAAGCCCAAAGGACGCCGCCCGCGTATTATTATAAAAGATATTCCGGACACAATGGACGACACAAAATTTTTAGCCGCGTTATATAATCAGAATATAAAGGACGAATTAAAAATTACATTTTCGGATTACCTAAAAGACATAAAAATCGTGCGTCGTCGTCCTACTGCCTACGGCAGGAAGTGGATGGGAGTCGAAATCTCCCCGGAAATACGCAAACACCTTATTTCGACAAAAGATAAGATTTTTATAGATTTTGCCACATGTAGATTCGTGGACGATATAGAAGTCGTGCGTTGCTTAAAATGCCAGCAATATGGGCATGTCAGTAAATACTGCTCTGCGAATAACCCCACCTGCGCTCATTGCGCCGAAGCACACGACTCACGGGAATGTCTGAAGAAGTCTGAAGCAGACTTCAAACCTACATGCGCAGCTTGTAGGCGTCAAAAAAAGACTGCTGACCACAAGATCGGGTCAGAGTCTTGTCCCACATACGCAGCTCGGTTAGAGTTCAATATTTTAAATACTACCTATGGATAACGTCGTAATTGCACAACTAAATCTACACAACGACAAAATTGCAACGTCCGAGTTAGATAAGCTCGTTGCGGACTATAAGCTCGACCTTGTTTTAGTTCAAGAGCAGTACCAAAGATCGCAATTAAACAGTAAATTTATACAACTTAATAACAAGTCGCGCGCGGGTATATATGCGCCAAGAGGCGGATTTACTATAACATCAATCAATCACCTAATGTCCACTCACTGTGCGGTAGCTGAAGTAACATCTCCATATTTGAGAGTATTTGTAGTCAGTTGTTATTTTCAATTTTCTGACCCTGTGGATTCGCATTTGTATCACCTACGAAGAGTGTTGCATGCTCTTACCGGTCATAAGGTTATTATAGCGGCAGACGTAAATGCATCATCACCATTATGGCACGGCAAGTTGAGAGCGACCGATGCCGACAGACGCTCTGCTGTTGAAGAGTTCATTGCTGAAATGCATCTTCATATTCACAATACCCCTGAAGCACCACCTACTTTTAGTAGCCCTATGGGCGAGTCTTTTATTGACGTCACACTTTCTAGTGCAGACGTCCGAATACAAAACTGGCGCGTTCTTCCTGAAGCTTCTTGTAGTGATCACCGTCTGATCGTATGTGAATTCTCCCCAGTTGTTGAAAGCTTACATCGGCAACAGTTAATAGGTTTTCAATATAAAACTAAGAATGCCGACTGGGCAAGCTTTGCTTCACTTTTCGCTTCCCGCGCTAAAGATTTTACTCGTAGTGAACTTACAGTCACAGAAAGTGTTGAAATTATGTCTGACACATTCGTGTATTGCGCTGACGTTGCATTAGGCCGAAAACCTATAGTTAATAACAGACGATGCGATTGGTGGAATGATACCCTTGTTAGGTTGCGTAGGAATTTCCGTGCCGCTAGACGTAAGATTTCAAAATTAAAGAGACGTAACATCGAGGGAGAAATTTATCAAACAGCTCTAAGTGACTTGCGTATTGCTAGATCTCATTATCGCGCTGCTGTTGAAAAATCCAAAGGTAATTTATTAAAACGTATTGTAGAAAGATTAAATAGTGAGGGCCCGTGGTCTCCCCTATATAACGAATTTAAAGCAAATAGGCGTATTGATCAGGCATACGTATCCAATATAAAATTTAATAATTCACATACCCTTGGTGTAGAAGAGACCGCTGAGACAATTCTGCATGCGTTAATTCCTGATGATTGTGCCGATAGTGACAGTGACTACCATCGTGAGGTTAGGAGCGCGGCGGATATGTGCCCTTCCACTCCAATATCAAATGTACCGTCGATGGATGAATTTATGTCTATTGTTAAAGCTTTGCCTACAAATAAAGCCTCCGGTGATGATAAGATTTCGAATAGAATGATTAAAGAAGCTTGTAAAGTAGCCGCTGAACCTATCTTAACAATACTTACTCGGTGTATTGTAGAAGGTCATTTCCCTGGCATTTTGCGAAGTGGTGTTATAAAAATAATACCAAAAGGCGGTGATAAACCACCGGACGATCCGAAGTCCTACCGTCCTATTACTCTGCTACCGTCGTTGGGTAAGCTGCTTGAGCGCTTGGTTGTGCCACGGTTGCTGCCCGGTGGCCCGCAATTTCATAAAAATCAGTACGGCTTCACCATTGGCAAGTCTACTGTTGATGCTGCGCTCGCAGTGCGCAAAGTTGTTGAACTCTCGGAGAGCAAGTATGTTGTAGCTATTTTCTTAGATATCTCAGGTGCCTTTGATAATGCTTGGTGGCCAATGTTGTTGCTGAAACTTAAGGTGAGAGGTTGCCCTAGCAATATCTACTCTCTCATTCGATCGTACTTTTTGAATGGTACAACTAAATTAAAACTTGGCCATTATGTTGCTTCAAAGGTGCTCACGCAGGGCTGCCCCCAGGGCTCAGTGTTGGGACCGTATCTCTGGAATATCGGTTTTGATGATTTTTTTAGCCTACCCTTACCGGAAGGGTGCTCGTTAACTGGTTACGCTGACGATGGTCTCTTATTAATCAATGCTAATTCAAGATCTAGCATAGAGAAACTAGCCAACACTAGCCTAGGCCTAATTTCAGATTGGGGTTATCGTAATCGTCTCGATTTTGCGCCACATAAAACATATCAACTCTTGCTTAAGGGAAATTTACAGGTTTCACCGCGATTTCATTTTAATGGAGTATCTGTTGCTAATAGGGGTTCGGTTTGTTACTTAGGTTTGCTTTTGGACAGAAATTTTAATTATATTGAGCACATGAAGCAAGTAGGTGAAAAAGCAAAAAAGAATTTCTATGCCTTAACACGAATTTCTACCTCTACGTGGGGATTAACTTTCAAAACGTTAAAAACTATTTATACCGCCACATACTTAGGTTGTGTTACGTACGGTTCACCTGCGTGGGCAGATAGGGCTACTATAGGTGCAGCACGTCGTAAATTGCTACAAAGCCAGCGCCTTGCTCTGATATTTTTATGTAAGTCGTATAGAACTGTAAGCACCGAGGCACTACCCGTGCTAGCAGGTGTGTTACCGGTAGACTTAGAAGTACAACGCCGCGCTTCAATGTACTATACATCTAAAAATATGGTCCCTGATTTCTTGAAAACGCGTGATCGTGAAAAAATAGTTAGACTGTTCAAACCTATTAATGAAGTATTTGAAACATTGCTGTCTGAATGGCAGGAAAGGTGGGAAACTTCTACCAAAGGACGCCACTTGTATCTGTTCTTTCAATCGGTAAGAGATAGATTAAAGAAAAAGTGGTTAGAAGTAGACCACCCCGTTGCGCAATTTTTAACTGGACATGGCAATTTTAAAGCTAAACTCTTTTCGTTTAAATTAGTGCCGTCGCCCTTATGCGAATGTTCTACTGCTAATTCTGAATTCGATCAAACAGCACACCATGTTCTCTGGGAGTGTGATCTTTGGCAGCGGGAGCGGGATGACATGTTGAATTCATTGCAAGTTGCATCCGGGGTAGTATACTATTCAGATTTGGTAGCAACAAGGGAGAATTACCAAGCGTTCAGACGATTTTGCAATTCATATTATTGGAATCGATGTGTTAGGTAACAACTCAATGTTTTAGGTCCCTAATAGTGTTAGAAACTTAAAATCCGTGGTGCACGGCAGTTGAGCTTCACTTGACTAGCCATCTCTTTAGGCTTTTAATGCCTTATTTGCCATATTGCTGTCTCTCACATTGCTAAGAGGGGAAGTCAAATTCCAAAAGCTTCCTACTCCTTCTAATTTCTTCTGATTAAATTCGTTGTGAGTTCCAAGGCAGCCGTAGTTTTACCCCTGGGACTGCAATGGACTTCATTGTTCATTGCCTTTTTTGGCGGTCGCCGCTGTTAATCCTGGCTACACAGGAGATACAGTGGTGGGAATGTGTGGTGGGCCCCCGTCCCATTTTATATGCTGATGACTTGCAGCTTTACTCTCATGACAATTTAAACGATCTGCCACTAGCTGTTGATAGGCTCAATCAGGATTTAGTTCGCCTTAAGACTTGGTCTAAGCAGTTCGGAGTCACTATAAATACAGGAAAGTGCCAAGCCATGATTGTGGGTAGTTCACGAATGTTAAGTAGACTTGACTTGACCACTACACCACCTATCATTTTTGATGATGAGACCATTCCGTATTCCACTTCTGTAAAAAATCTTGGACTGCACATAGACTCATCTCTAACTTGGCAAGTTCATGTCTCGAGCATTTGTCAGAAGGTGGTAGGATCTTTGCGTAATCTATATCGCTTTAAGAACTTTCTCCCTCTCAAAACAAAGATTTTACTTGTGCAAAGCCTTATCTTTCCCATAATTGACTATGGTGATGTGTGTTACACTGACTTGAACTCGGACCTACTCAACAGGCTTGAACGGCTTCTTAACAACTGCATACGTTTCGCCGTTGGGCTTAGGAAGTATGACCATGTATCTGCTCACCGTTCTCAACTGAAATGGTTACCCATTCGCCAACGAAGAAATGTTCATATCCTCACTACTCTTTTTTCCATACTTAATGATACCACAGCTCCTTCTTATTTAAAAACGAAATTCCAACCCCTTTGTTCTGTACACAGTAAGAACCTCCGTTCTGCTGACAACCTTCTCCTTTTGTGCCCTCCTCACCATTCTGGGTATGTAGACCAATCGTTCAAGATCCAGTGTATTCGTCTTTGGAACGCGCTACCTGTCGAAATCAGGAAGGCCAAGACTCGGATCTCATTCAAATCGATGACCCGTGCGTATTTTCTCAAGTCTATTCAGGAATAACAGACATAGTTATTTTCTAATTATCTATATGTATGTATTTATGTATATGTGTGTATTTATGTGTATGTATATAATATATATATATATATTCATTTATTTATATGTATGTGTACATCTATCTATACAAGTAAAAATTATTTAATTAGTATGTATTTGCATATGTTTAAACTTTATTAAACCTAAATTAACATTTTAATTTCCAATTATTCTCTCCCTGTGCACCTGCCATGTCTTATCTCTGCATCACCCTATGGTTGACTGGTAGAGAATGCTTGTATAGCATTAAGTCCGCCTGTGTACAATTTTGTGCATGAAGTTTAAATAAATAAATAAAATAAATAAATGGCGCTGTGTAATTTGTCTGACAATATTTATTTATTTATTTATCCTTTCAGGAAATGTTAAGTTTTGTGAACAGTTTTAGTTTAATTAAGTTTTTAATTAGTATTATTCATTTGCATTTAATTAGATGTAGATTGTTTATAAATCTCTACTTAATATTATAAATGAAAGTCACAGGCAAATATTCGGGAATGCCCTAATGAATAGATTTTGCATAAATCACAGTTAAAAGTTCAGAAGTATTAATTTCAATTTATATTGAGTTCAGCGTATGTAGTAATTTTTACTTTGCCTTTTTGACGCCATCTGTTTAATTTAAAAAAACCGGACAAGTGCGAGTCGGACTCGCCCATCGAGGGTTCCGTAGGTACGTAGTATCATTATTAAATTTGATATTTTTCACTATAAATAAGAAATAATGCGTCGAAAGAAATAAATAAAATATATTTTGCAATGTGTACATCAAGCCCTTTCATATGATACCCCATTTGAACTAGTAGTTTCAATTTGAAATTTCGACACCCTATAAAAAATATAGACCCCCTATTTTTTTAGATCTATTTACAAATGTATAGTTTTGAGATTTATTCCTGTACTTGTAGTCTATAACGATGTTACTTGCCAAATTTCATAGTTCTAGGTCAACGGGAAGTACCCTATAGGTTTTGATTCCTTTGAGTGTGTCGAAATATGCGTTTTTTGCTGAATAAACGGCCGTAACTTTTTTCTACGTAAACTTAGCAGTTTGATTTTTTTTTAACTTCATGGGACCGTAGATCTGTGTATACAGTTCAAATTTCAGCTTGATACCTCCACGCATTCTCGACATAGAAATGTTTGACAGACAGACAGACAGACAGACAGACAGACAGACAGACAGACGGACAACAAAGTGATCTTATAAGGGTTCCGTTTTTCCTTTTGAGGTTCGGAACCCTAAAAAAGTTAGGAATTGGAAATTAAACTACCATAAAGATTTACATCCAATAAAAAATATATATATTGTAACAGTCCCTGTTCTTTGCCTTTCAAATGTGAATGTGTAAAAGTTGTTTTGAAAAGATTGCAATTAGTAATGAGAATTGTTGCATTTTTCTATACTACTACTACGTCGAGTGGTAAACGAGCATATGGCTCGCCTGATGAAATATTGACATAATAATATTAAATAGATATTTCTGAACAATTTACACAGCGCCATCTAGTCCCAAATTAAGCGCAAAACTTGTACTCGGTGTTAGACAACTGATAAATGTATTTAAATACATTTTTTTGTAAATACATACATATACATAGAAATTACTTATATATTGAACAATACAAACAGACATGTTCATGCACACAAATGTTTGTCTTGTGCGGGGATCGAACCCGCGACCTCGGAGTTAAAGTGGTCATTACTAACCATTCGACGACCGAGCTCGCCATAATAAATTAGTATAATATTAATAAATAGTTCTCAACAACGAATATCTATTTGTCAATACTCTATAAAATTATAATCGAACCGGTCTGTTTCCTCTTAGATTAATATTTGCTTTTAAATATCACTCGTTCACATTCACACACAGCAACAGTCGCCGTTCATATTTAATTATCTAATAATTGACAGCATTATTTCTAAATTTTAAAACAATTTATAGAACTTATAAATAAAATACCTACTTAAATATAACTTAGAAATAAATAACTATAAATAATGAAGCCCCGCCAAATCGTTACCCACTTGAAAAGTGCCCAAAAGGCTGGCAGCATTGCCACGTGGAATGGCAATGCTAATACTCTATAATATAATATAATTATATAATTTAATTATTATATTATACATCTCATAATGGAGCCTGTTTGTAGAAAACGGTGGAATAATAGAAATCTAAATAGATTTCTGTGATTCACCTAATGTGTGCAGTCTATTGCACCCACAGAAATCTATTTAGATTACTGTTAGTTCCCCTAGTTTGTGCAGTGTTAGTTGGACAATTTAGTTGGAGAAGATGTGCGGGCTTGCATATGTCACTATACCTATTATCATTTAGTCGGCCAACTTACAATTGTATTTCTGCGGGAGCTGTTACACCCCAACTCGGAATAAATTTCGGCTCAAGATTTGACTCGGAAGCTTCAAGAACAACACATTCTAAAACTTGGCAAATTACCAACCAGTTCATACCTATATAAATAAAATAAAAAAGGCCAAATACCTGAGACTACGAGTTTGTATGTAAATGTTGTCCGTCTGTACCTCGCTATACCGGTATGTAAATTGCCATTTACCTCTTATATACCTACGTATATGTTACGAGGCCACTTTGCATAGGATATTTTATTGAATTCTCGTGGGAATTATTATATTACTGAGTATATGTTGACTAACATTTTAAAATAGGCGCCTACACCTCATCATCGCATGGGTATTATTGAAGTGAAGACTTCTTTAGCGGCGTTGTGCACTTTTTGAGATGAGTAAAAATTTTTTAACTCGCGTCAGGACACGTGGCTTGATCGTAAATTCGTAGTATGTATGCCTGCTCCTGCTGTTTATTTTTAATGTAATATATACTGTCATATTTGTTTACGATAGCGCAATAAATTATATTGTATTTTACCACATAAATGATAGTACTTTTATACTGATAAATAAAGCAATTCGTGCGAAATTATTATCATATTATTCCAAAATATTCAAAAATGCACAACGTTAATGTTCAAGTTTTCACTTCTGCCGGCACTCCCAGAGTGCAACCCATTTTTTTTAACATTGTATTTGAAAAAAGATTAAAACTAAAAAATATTTATGGCCACTTTGACTCCGAGGTCGCGGGATTGATCCCCACACAAGACAGACATTTGTATGCATATGTCTTAAAAGTGTATTTTTAATAACTGCTTACCATCAAGCGGATCGTATATTTGTATGTCAGTCTAGTTGTAAAAAAATCGGTTGTCTGTAAAGTCGGTTTACTGACGATAGTTGAACGTGACAACGTCTTAAGAAAATACTGATGGAATGTTTGCATTTTTAGATTGGGAGGATGATGCTACAATACAATACAATAAAATTTTACAATACAATAAAACTTTTTATTGCACCAAAGACAGTAAAGTTCTAACAATAAACAGTTAAAATAAAGTACAAAAGACGGCCTTATCGCTTAGCGATCTTCCAGGCAACCTTTGGGTAGAGGAGACCTGAAAACCTTTGAGTTAAGGTAGATGGCGCATGGTCATCTAACTTTATTTCATGCATGGCGATGTGCTATGTTATTTGTTCAGAATAATTTATTTATATAAACTATGTCGACGTCATTTGTCATCTATGTTTTATTGCTCTACCAAACGTGTTTTTTATCGAACTAAATTTCCACATGAAGAAGGAAACGGAAACCTCAATTTCGTCAATAAAACAAGCTCGAGGCGCAGTGGAAATTAAATAAATAAATATTCTTGGACGAATTACACACAGTCAAGTCCCAAACTAAGTAAAGCTTGTACTATGGGTACTAGATAAGTGATACATAAATACATTTTTTTGTAAATACATACAATAATACATAGAAAACACCCAGACCAAGACAAACAGACATGTTCACGCACAAGAATATTTGTGTACACGAGTACTTGTGTAGCGAATGGATCCGCGGTCCCGGAGTCAAAGTGGACATGTTATTATTTTTATATATTGTATGAATTTATACTACGACAGATCGGATGGCAGATAAGCATATGGCCCGCTTGATTTGAAGCGGTCACCGTAGCCATATTAACGCTTGCAACATAATTATCGCTCGCGCGCCGCCACCCCCGCTGCCAACGCAGCATCTCTTTCTATTCTGGTGACCCCACTCATTCGCAGGAACACAACAACCCTCAAGGGAATTGTTATTTGGCTGTGGTATTCTATGAGGTGGATGTACATTCCCCAGTCGACTAACTTTACAATTACGCTCCCTACCTCTCTTTTAGCCAGAGCTTCGTTTGTCAGTCAGCAGGGTGCACCGCGTGCAGGTGAAGTTGGCTTTGGTTCAAAGATGTTGATGAACCACTTACACCTCAAATACAATATAACTTACACGGGTTTTAAGAACATAAGTATATATATGTACTTTGTATATCAAAATCGGAGTATTAATTCGAGAGTTATCGCGACACTAACATACGTATGGACCTATAAAAAATGTTATTTGCTCCAACTCATTTTATAGAAATCAACGAACAGGATTTCCTTTTAACACATCACACCAATAAGGTTACTCGAATTTGCGGAATTTTAGCTATTAGGCCGCGACTAGCTAACCGTAAAACTTTTTTACAACTTCACAGAAACTCCATTGTTATACTTTTCACGTAATCGACTAAGCTGACTTGGATGAAACATTTGATAGACTCGAGTCATGCGAAACAGAGCCACCACTGAATAAACCTTCACACTTTTCCATTCCACCACTGTGTCTCCTGCGTAGCCAGAATTAACAGCGGCGACCAACAAAAAAGGCAATGAATACTGACGTCCATTGCAGTCCCAGGGATAAGACTGTACCTGCCTTGGAACTCACAACGAATTAAATCAGAAGAAATTAGTAGGAGTAGGAAGCTTTTGGAATTTGACTTCGCCTCTTAGCAATGTGAAAGAGAGAGCAATATGGCAAATGAGGCATTAAAAGCCTGTATTATCTTATCTGATATTTATAACAAAAAGACCCCTATTGGCAAGTTCCTTTCAAGCATTCCTTCATCGCTAAGGGTCAATACCGAAATACTAGCAAATAAAAATAATGTTATATTATTAATAATAATGTGTAAGATGCGTCTAAGTGCCCCCAAGAGTCCAATGACAGAAATAATTTCATTTCAGTTTATTGTTTTAAAAAATCTATAATCTTTTTCAACAATTTATTAACGTCTAAACCCACGCAGGCATTGCAATGTCATAACTATTTCTAAAGGTCACACTTGTTGACCTTACAGTTTAGACATTAGCTAATACTTTTATTTGCACGACTCCATCTTACGAGCTCACGTGAGTAGTGGTGGCCACAACATTCGATCGATTGTTGATCGATGCCTTATATGGGGATATATACATTCAGTCAAAAAAGTATCGGGAATGGATGATTTGTTTATGGTTCCAAATTCAAATTTTTTGTTATTTTGTTGTTGTTGGATTGGCACTACTTTTTCCATTTTGGCGCGGAGTTTGAGTTGTATCTGTCATTTATATTTAATACAGTGCTGTTTTTAATTGTATCATATCTAGTGTATATTGCGATTTTCATAATGGACAAAAACATCGAACAAAGAGTTTGTCTTAAATTTTGCATCGCCAATGGAATTTCGTGTTCGGAGTCACTAAAAATGTTACAGAAGGCTTGCGGTAAATTGACAATATCAAAACACGTGTTTATGACTGGTACAAAGCTTTCAAAAGCGGTCGAGATGTGATGGAAGATTTGCCTCGCTCTAGTAGGCCATCAACGTCTGCAACTGGACTTAACATCGCAAAAGTGAAGGAAATAGTGACTGAAAATCCTCATTCAACTTTGAGAGAGATAGCCGTCGAACTTTCTGTATCTCACGAATCGATCCGTACCATCTTAAATAATCACTTGGGTATGAAACATGTTGCCGCTCGGCTAGTCCCAAAAGAGCTGAATTTTCTCCAAAAATTCAATCGCATAAGAATCGCTGAGGACATGCTAGAACGAGTCGATTCCGATCCAACATTCATGAAACGCATTGTTACTGGTGACGAGACGTGGGTATACGAGTTTGACATGCAAACTAGTCAACAAGCTTCAGAGTGGCACCTTCCAACTGAACTGAAACCGAAAAAACCACGCCAAAGTCGATCAAAAGTTAAAGTCATGTTGACTGTTTTTTTGACTATCGCGGTGTTGTGCACTCAGAGTTCTTGCCGGAAGGTGAAACTATAAATAATAGTTATTTGTTATGCAAGGCTGCAAAGTTAATTTTTGGCGCGAGTACCTTGTATTGAAACCTGAGCAAGCGAAGGATTCTAGGATTGAGCCACGAGCGAAGCGAGTGGTTCAAATATAGAATCCTGAGCGTAGCGAGGGTTTCAAAGGTACGAGACGCTAAATAACTTTGCTGCCGAGCGCAACACACAACTTTTCACCTCACTAAAGCGAGGAAAATGTTAGGTGCAAGAAAAACAGTTTTAATAAATAATCATCAATGGACTGGCTGCTGAGAATATAAACTATTACGAAACCAATGAGGTTCTATATATATGTAATTTATTGTACGAAACCTTTATTGAATAAAAATATTCGAATTTTAAAAACACTTTCCACGCTAGCGGATAAAGTGCGATTTTCCACGCAGATTTCGAATGATAAACAGAGCTTTTACGACCTAGTGAGGTGAAAAGAATATTATTTAAGCGTTATGCGGCATTCAAGGGAGCAAATTAGACGAAAAAGACCAGATTTGCGCCTTCGCACAAGGCTATTATTGTGAACGAATTTCTGACCAAAAACTCCACAAATAACATCGAGCAACAGCCTTATTCACCAGATATAGCTCCATGCGACTTTTTTCTTTTTCCTAAACTCAAATTACCACTTCGTGGTACCCGTTTCCATTCGATAGAAGACATAAAGGAGAATTTGCGGCGAGAACTGTACTCAATTCCGGAAAAAGCGTTTAAAAAATGTTTTGATCATTGGATTATTCGTTGGCGTAAGTGTATCGTTTCTGAAGGAGTATATTTTGAAGGTGATAAAATAAATTTGGATGAATAATTAACATTATGTGTATTATTGATCTTTTCCCGGTACTTTCTTGATCGAGTGTATATAGGTCCCCAATAGTGTTATATTTAAAATTCGAGGTGCATAGCCGTTGAACTAAACTCATCATCTGTCTCTCACATTGCCAAGAAGGTTTTCGATCGGTATGTCGGTATGATAGCTTTGCCTGATCGACAGTACGGGTTAATAAATTGCCAGTCAATTATCGTTTGCACGTCTTTTTTATGCGCTCGCGTGGTTTATTAGGGTATCCATATCAATCGATCGATCGTTGTTCTATTCCTTCGATCGATCTGTAGCTTTGCATGATCGACAATATCAATTAATTAAACGTCACTCAGTCATTGTTTGCAACGAGTCTATGTTATGTTATCATGTGAGCATTATCAGTATGCCAACATCAATCGATCGATTGTTGTTCCATGCCTTCGATCAATTGGTATGTTAGCGTTTCTTCATCGACAAGCCGTCCACCCTCGGCTACTCCGACCCCGGTCATATGAGTTGATTCATGCAAGATTCGCCCACTAGCATCGCGAGTGAGTGAGCACTTTACTCTGATGCGCCGCGGCATTTTTTGATTCCTCACAAATTCTTTAATTCAGTTTGTCCCAACTAACGTTTGCTCCCTCTTCTGCGATATCGTTTTTAACCGACTCCTAAAAAGGAGAAGGTTCTCAATTCGGTCGTATTATTTTAATGATTGATACTTCATTACTCCGTCATTTAAAAACCGATTTGAAAAAAAACTTTTTTTTTACCAGATTGGTTGGTCCCATTTGTTTTTTTCATGTCATAAAATTCAGTTCTGATAGTGCTTTTTAATTTTTAATGTTGCTTACGATTAAAAAGTAATTTGTGGAGTCGCTTTTTTTTAGTTAAAATTCCAGCGCCGATTCCGATAAATAAGCATTGGTAGATCGGCGCAGGATCTCTGCTTTCTTTCTGAATACGGCCTTATACAGTTTTCCGAGTTGAGCATTTAGTGAAAAAATATTTTTTTATACGAGTGGCGCCAGTATTGCAGCATAGAGCTCCTTAAGCTAAGGTAGTGGCAGTTTGAAATCACTAGTTTCTACCAACCGCAGTTGAGCAGCGTGATGGACAGGATCTCTTATCTCTTGGGTTGAGAAACCCAGATCCCAGCAGTGGTCCAGAGGGTTGGTCATTAGCTTGCACAAAGAATAAACATAGCTATCCAGTGAGGTAATGCAGCGAGCCTTTTGGGAACATTGCCTACGGACAACGACATCGCGGACATATTTTTTTTTTGTTTGGTTTATTTTTAAGCTTACATATATAATTCGTTTTTAATTTGACTTAGGTGGCAACTGGGGCCTTACCACCATCTTTTTGGAAAACACTCTAGTTCTATCCGATTCAGTTGAGGTTCATTGAGAGGAATTGTTTTAATTCGTACCACCAGCATATTTCAACTGAGAAGCAAATGGCTCTATTGAATGAATGAAATTTGCCGCTGATCTAATAATGGGACGCTTGGAGGGAAAGAGATGTCGCTATATAAAATTACAATAATTGTGTCTCTCTCTAAAGTCATATAAGAAATACGTTCGAAAACTACGTTTTGTGTAATTTCGGTAATTACCGGTTATTTAAACTTGTTTTATTCTACGTAATATATTTTAAAATAAATTTACCTCAAGTAAAAGTATATTAATAATAAGTTTAAAGTGGAAAAATGTGATATTTATAGTGCATTACACTTGATTTTATTCAAACAAAATTTGCAGTGTATTCCGCCAACATTAATTTCAAAACTTAGCCTTGTGTTGTGACACACGGACTATATATGACATTGACACCTGTCAATCACAGGTGTCAATGTCAAGGTCTCTAGAGCTAAGTTTTGTTAAAAAACAAAATAATAAATAATTAAAATAACAATATTACACCAAACAATCCGTACTTACAACAACCTAATAATTTGTATAGATATGTGGTTTACTAGATTTTGTCCACATTGCACAACTTTGCTTGATGTAAATTTACGTACGAAGCGATAGTTTTAGTTCTGGATCTCGTCGCAGAGTTAATTATAGCCAGTTTGAGGGACTTTGGGAGATTTTTAATCGGAATCGGGCAAAATAAAGCTTCCCAAGCACGACAATTATCACGACGAATATGGGAGACAGTGGTAGAATCGTTAAATTCTTTTGCCACTAAAGATTGCAAGGTAAGTGGTCAATATCACTATACTATTATACTTTGTGTATTAATACGCATAATATAAAGCAAAATGGGTTAGATAAGCTATATTGCAGTCTATTGTTTAAAGTTGTAGATCAATTTTGTCCCCAATGGATAGATAGCAGAACTTTCTGCGGAACCTAACATATTTAAAATATTATTGTATAGTAGGTATTTTAAATATGTTGCTTGAAATTAGAATAAAAGTGAAGTGGGTCACTAGTTGAATATATAATTTGTTTCAAGTTACAATCTAAAAGATTTTCGATCAATTCTTTGACAATTATTATTTTGTACATTTCGTTGGAGTCTAATTATAAATGCAAAAGTGAGTTTATTCACTTAATTGAATGTTATGCATAGAAAATACTTCTATTACAGACCAATCTTACATCGCAGCCCTCGTAGCAGACTCCTAGGCGGAATTAAATGACAAAGCCTGCACGTCAGAAGCAGAGTAAAGGCAAACTACCAGTGTCGCAACAGGCCACAAGAAGGGCATTGGTGGCAGACTCCCAGGAGCGAACCAGTCTCAGGAGAAATTAAGTCTTCTGAGAAGCAGATTGAGAATTGAAGGATTTAAAAAACATAATAAATTCTTGGTAAGTTATAAGTTTATTGTTCTTATTTCCTATATGACAGATTAGAATTATTATTTAATATCTATTTCTATTAGAAATGCTATACATTGTATACATATGTTTTACATACAATCATATTCAACAACAACAGTACTTAAAAATAAAATTACATAAACACAAAATCTCCTTTGTTATTTATAAATACATACATATAATAATTTTGTTGTTAAAAACAATTGACGGAAGACAGTTATCATAAATAAACTTTGGGGTGTAAGTGATTCATCAACATCTTTGAATCAAAGCCAAGTTCACCTGCACGCGGTGCACCCTGCTGACTGCCAAACAAAGCTCTGGCAAAAAGGTAGGGAGCGTATACCGCAGCCAAATAACAATTCCTTGAGATTTGTTGTGTTCTGCGAGTGAATGAGGTCACCAGAAAGGAGATGCTGCGTTGGCAGCAGAGGTGTCGGCGCGTGAGCGATATTTTTATGTTGTGAACGTTAATATGGTTACGTTCACATCGGGCGGACCGTATGCTTGTCTACAAAAAAATACCTATTTAATAGGAGTAATTTTTACAAAAAAAGAACCCTTTTAGTTTCACCATGTTCGTCCAACTGTCTGTTTTGTGTGTATAATACTCAAGGGTTGTGGGTTCGATTCCTTCCAAAAGACAAACATTGTGTGCACCTTGCCGACTAGTGAACTAGGCTCTGTCAAAAGAGAGCTAGGGTACAGAATATTTGTAAGCTGACTGACTGGGGAAGTACGTCCAACTCACAGAATAGGCATATGCACCATATGCATGTAAGGTTGGCTTTGGCTCTAAAAGTGTAAAGATTGTGGTGAGCCACTTACACCCTAAAATATATGTCTAATTATTCTTCTTTTTCATTTTAGTTTGCCCTTGGCTGTCACAGTCCCCTGCTGTTCAGGATTATGCTGCCCGAGCTGCAATTCAGGATTATGATCACATCTGTTCCTGCCTGCATCAAAGCTTCTTGTTGAAATTCATTATCACCTAGTTCTGGACCTTCTATGTTTGCAAATATTATGCAGGATCACATAAGCTTTCACAATTGAGGTAGCCACTTTCGGAGTACAAAGGACCTCTCGAGTGTCCGATAAAGCATTGACATTAGATGTTATCATATATTTCCTTAGTATCACCTGAAACATTTTGATAATAATTATAACTACGGAATATTATTATAACGTAAGGATATTATGTAATAGAATAATGTTTAGTACATGCTGGATTTAATAATCTTTCCTTAATATATACTAGACTAGCTGCCAGTGATTGCTAGAATGTGGTGGTTCGATCTAAACTATAATGATGATTTTCTGGGATACTGAGGCCAATAATGGGGATACAATTTTTTCTATCTTTTAAGTTGTACCACACACAATGAGCCAAATTTCATCATTTGGTTTGATTGGTTCAAAAGTTTTTATCTCAAACGAACATTGTGAAACAAGATTATTATATAAGGATATACTCGTAGATTGTATAGATAAATTTTGATGCAACGGGATGTATTATTTATTGTATAGTAAAGGGTTATATTATATTGGTTAAAAATTATCATTCAGGGAATGACAGTGTTCTACAGTAATACTACAGTGTTCTACAGTAATACTATTTATCTTGTTGCGAAGGTCGGATTATGGCTACATGAGTAACATCTATATCCAATCACTCCGGTCATGTTCAATTTCTTGTAGAACCTTTTAAATGTTAAATATATTAATTTAAACATATGTTGTAAATATTAAATAATATGATCTCATACATACGAGTATTTTTTAAACCCTAACCTCTACTTGACTTCTTCTTATTCTACTTATTAACTTCATATTCTATTTGGTATCTGTCTTCAAATTATTACATGGGATGAATAAGTGTAATAATTTGGGATGTAAGTGGTTCCATCAAAATCTTTGAATCAAAGCCAACTTCACCTGCATGCGGTGCACCCTGCTGACTGACAAACGCAGCACTGGCGAAAAGAGAGGTACGGAGCGTAATTGTAAGCTACCCGACTAGGGTATGTTCCTCCACCTTACAGAATACCGCAGCCAAATAACAATTTCCTCGAGTGAGAGTCACCAGCAAGGAGGGAGATGATGCGTTGGCAGCGGGGGTGGCGGCGCGCGACCGATATTTTATGTTGTGAGCGTTAATATGGCTACGGTAACTGCTTCACATGAGGCAGGCCGTATGCTTGTCTGCCACCCGACGTAGTATTAAAAAAAAAAGAATAAGTAGCCAAGTATTTATCATAATATGATGAAAGCTAGATGAATATGTGTTTGTTTGCCAAATTCTATATAACAATATCCAACCATGAAATATGACTGAATGAAGAATGACATCCAACATCCTCACTTTCATATTAGTAATATTAGTAGTACAATGAAACTATTGACTGTATTTTAACTGTTACATGCAACATGCATGATACAAGTCAAATTTTGGGAGTATTTGGGTACGTGGAATTGATGTCGGATATGAAGTCACCTAAAAAGTTCTTGCATGATTAAAAAATAAGTCTTATCTAATCATAATTTACTCTGTTCTGACGGATTTTTCTTGTAGAGATTTAGGAAACACCACAAACTTCCTTCTCCTTATAAAAGAATGACCGTCAGGTATGTAATTTTGAGCTATAGCCGATGATACAGTTTGTTGAGCCATAGAATGCTCTACCTACCGTTGTCTACACAGATAGATCAGTAGATCGCCTTGTCTGACGCTTCAACGGTCTTTTCCTCGTCACAAAGTCACTGCATCACTTGTTTGGACAGCTATCTTCTCAGACCGGCTTCACTCACAGATTGGCGCTGGCGCTTTCGCCTTAAATTAGTTAATATTCGACTGGCTGTAGTCGTTCTCTAAAAACTTAAATTTGGTCCATTCATCATGTGTTAATTTAATTTGGTTAGTATGTTTTTAACATCATAACCATTTAGTAATAAAATTTCATCAACCAAGTTTCAGCACATCACAAGTAACTCACGTTAAAAATTAGTTTATATTATCAACAAAACTTCTATTCAGTTTAGGCTAAAAAAATGGAACTTTTTTTGAATCGCTCAATATGACAGGAATGGGTGGCGGTTCAGCTTGTTATTTGAGATGGTGGTACGAAATCTCATACAAATCGAATGAATGATATCGAGATTGCGGTCCACCTATCAGCTGATTCGCTGTCAAAAAAAGAGTCTGAAACACAGGCGTTTTTATCATCTGGTGGTATGAATAAACGATTCTGTTCAGAAAAGGTCTTCAAATGAGTCGCATTAAGAGATGGTGGTAAGCCCCCTGGCACGCTAAGATACCGGCAATAGTGCGAGTTCACTGCTTTTTATAATAGCTAAATGTAAATAGATAGTAAATAAATAGCTAAACGAGGCAAGTTTTTATTTCGTGCCACTTTACTTTATTCATAATATACGGAGGTAAACTAGCGAAAATCTCTTTTAAGATCGTAAACGCATAATATAATATTCTTAATTAAGTTAAGTTTACTGTAAACCAGATTTAGAACTAAACGATTCTTCAATATTAAAGTTATCGTTACCATCGCCAACCCTTAATCATCCCGCTGCTGGGATGTCTCCCCTCAATCGAAGGCGTTTAGAGCATACTGTGGTATGTGGTAGTGGAGTACCGCCACGCTGCTCAACTGCGTGTTGGCGGAGGCGGAGTATTTTAATAGAATTCAAATTCTTAGAAATGTCAGATTTAATGATGTCACCATAAATAACGTCATATGAATTTCATGATTTTTTTACCCCCTCCCCCCGTTCTTGTCACAGTTGGTTATATTTGTGATTGTGAGACTCCCCCCCCCCCCCCCAATCCCTAATATGATGTCACATATTTTGCAATTTTACATCTAGAGTCGCAATTGTTTTTGATTTTTTCGCTAAAAGTTCAAAGTTCGTGTTTTTATATAATATTTAGATTATAATAGATTTTGAAATGTCACGTCACGAAATTTAGAACCTCTCCCACCCCCTTGTCACACAATATCACATTTCGTCGACTCCCTCCCACCCTTATAATGTGTGACGTAATTTATGGATGGCCCCTAATTTTAAGCTCTTTTGACTTAGCTTTACAATTATGTAAAAAATTGTTTTTAATACATTTTTGTATATTAGGATATATTAGGATGCATTTTTTTTTATTCCTTCTCTAGGTTTTTCACGGTTCTCGTAAACTCGTGGCCTCGGTTCCCATTCTTACAGCAGGCCATTACTTAGTTGTTTAAATGTATTTCAAAAGGTATTTCAAAAAGTCTTGTACCAGAATGTGTTGTTCAATGTAATCAGTATTCGGCGCCAACAAGTTTGTTTAGTATTTAAGACTATTGTTAGACAGAGCGCGAATAGTAACTTATGTATAAGATAATAAGAATATAAAGAAAAAATATATATATTGAAACAAGATTTGCACGTGGTGCACCCTGCTGAGTGATATACGAGGCTTTGGCGAAAAGAGAGAATACCACCTCACACAATACCGCAGGTATCTAACAATTCCCTTGAGGGTTGTTGTGTTACTGCGAGTCAGTGAGGTCACCAGAAAGAAATGAAGGAGTATAACTGAACGGCGACCCCTTGATGTTTTTGATTGCTTTCCATCAGGCGACCCACATGCTCGTTTGCTCTCATCTCTTATAAAAAAATAAAGACACTTATAAAAAATGTGTGCTTATTGTATTCCGTTTATCATGCACTTTCATTCGATACCCATATCATTGGGATCAAATAAGTTACTGGACTTGTAATGTTTATATGAAGTAAAACATTTAGCCGAATTTCATTTATACGATTTATTACATATGCTACTTGCTACTAAAAGAAATCCATACCAAATCAATCGTTCGGACGTTTACTGTTGACACGCGCCACTTTTTTTTTACGCCCCACGCGCGCGATGGTTAACCTTCCGGAGGTAACTACGGAAAGGAGGTAGTTAATCCTCATGGATACCAACGTAGCCTTAGCTACGTTGATTATGTCGGACTCTTACCGACTGAACACCACCTTGGGACTGCTTTTAGCCTTGCGGGGCCTTAAAAGCTTCAAATAAGCGGTCGTTCGTAGGGAACGGGCGACGCAAACACGCGCCACACATCCATGTCTACTATATACTCCGTCTGTGAAGACAGTTTTTCCACCTACACACCGTCAAGTTCCGTCTGCGCGCTGTATATCAAACAGTTTACAGTGACGTCAGCTGGACTAGGTGCAGCCATCACTCGTTACCCTTGACACGGTGTAACCTTGTGTGTTCATTTATATCAGCTCAGGCTAGGCAACCATCTCTAGCTTGGCTTAGAAGAAACACAGATTACGTAAAATCAAGCGTAACTTGGCGGAAAAATAAAACAGATTAAGTATTATGAGTACGGCCGTGTGGTTTCCGGCAGACTAGAATATAATCACTCCGTCTCTTCCCGTGAATGTCGTACAAGGCGACTAAGGGAAATACATTATAAAACATCGATCTAACTAAAAGGATAAAATGGGGTCAAAAAGTATGAAAATCGCCATGGGTATTGTTTTTATGGTTTATCGGGTCGCTGATTACGAAAACAACAACTATTTTATAATCCAACATAGCCGACGTGACATAAAATCACCCCTGTGGGGGTGCGATGGGGTTGAAATGTTATAATATCAATATGGGTGTTGATTCTATGGTTTTCTGGGACGTCAATTACGAAAATGCCATCGATTTGAAAATATAACACAGTGGACATGAAATTACTCAAAAAGATTTTACAAATTTGACCCCTAATTGGGTGAAACGGGTGTCAAAAATTTGTATGGGGAAACAAGATTAGTTGGGCTATTTTATCCTTAACTTTATACGAGTACTTCTATAGATAAATAAGTAAACACGTGTATAAGGATTTTTCAAAATTCAACCCCGAAAAGGATAAAATGGGGTCGGAAAGTATGAAAATCGTCTTGGGTATTGTTTTCATGGTTTATCTGGTCGATGATTACGACAACGAAACAACAACGATTTTAAAATTCAACATGGCTAACGTGACTATTATCCCCTATTGGGGTGCGATGGGCTTGAAATGTCTATATCCATACTAATATTATAAGTGTTAAAGTAAGTAAATTCGTTTGTTTGTTATTTCTTCATTTCCCGCACAAGACAAATATTTGTGTGCATGAGCATTGAGCATGTCTGTTTTGTCTTGGTCTGGGTGTTTTCTATGTATTATATGTATGTATTTACGAAAAAAAATGTATTTAAGTATAATATTAGAGGGGCAATTCTCGTAATTAAAATGTAGTCACAATTCAGTTCCGATCCAGTCTCGATCTCACAAATGTCAAATTTGGTATTCTCGTATCACATTATGTAACTTCAATGTTTAATTTAAGTGGAAATATATCGGAATATGACTGAGAATTAAACAAACTAAGAATGTTACTTTGCCAACTAAAAGAATTGATAATAATTAATCAATAAAATCAAGTATATAATTTTAGTCAATTCACAATTCAATCTCGATTCGGTCAACTTTCAATCGGCGATCGTAGAAAAATTACGAGTATTGGCCCTCAGTTATCTAGTACCCATAGTATAAGCTTTGAGCTTAATTTGGGACTAGATAGCGCTGTGTAAATTGTCCAGAAATATTTATTTATTTATTGATGCCATTCATCATTAAAATTTGTACATATTGGCACTACTTTTTATCCCACGAAGTAAAAAAATTACAACAAGAATAAAATATACACAAATCAAGGGCAGCTCCCCTGGACCACGCGGGCGAAGCCGCGGGTAACAGCTAGTATATTATATTAGCTAACCCGAGAGACGTTGTCCTGTCTTATTAACAATGAATATTGATTTCGAATTGGTTTTGCGCTATCTTTCAAATGACTGACAGTTCTGTCAAACTACATATAATTATATCAGAAAAGTTAATATGGTCGTTCAGTTTTCTTAAATTTTCTAATTTTCTGCGCAACTTTGTTCTTTTGAACGAAAAAACGTTCAAAAGAAACTTCTGACAATAATAAATACATCATAAAAAGTATTAGTGAAATTATGTGTGTGCAATAGGAATTAATTTTTGTACGGAGGATTTTGTACATAAAAGGAGACCTTCATCAGGGCGAGTATCCAGATCGCGTCCACCCTCTCTCGATCCCAACGAACACCGAGTGTTCGTAAGTGTAAAATAAATAAATAGTACTACCACACCCCGGCCACTCCAACAAATGTCACTACTACATAAATAATGATGACTGTACAGAGAGTAAAACACGAGAGAGCGGCAGGGAGTGGCCATACTGAACGTACTATTACTTATACTGTGGTATTACTCTACTTACTCTTCAGAGTTTGCAAGCTGAAGTGGCAATTTGCCGAGTAAGTGATGGCAGATGGGGGAGGATGGTATTATAGTGGAGGCCGCGCGTAGGACGACGAAGTGTTGGGTGCCCTCCTTCTATATGGTCCGATGATCTTAAGAAAGCGGCTGGGAGCGGCTGGATGCGGAGGATCGCATATGGTAGAAAGCATTGGGAAAAGCCTATATCCAGCAGTGGGTAGATACAGGCTGATGATGATGATGATGATTACTCTACTAAATAGTAATACACTAATCTGCAGGAATTTTATCGTATTAAATAAAACAAGATATTTTGTGGATATTTTATTTTTCAATAAAATTATTATTATCACGTTGTTTTATTTACAACTATATTATTTACAAATAAATAAGAATAAATTAATTATCATTTCATATCTGCAAAAAGCATATATTTTTAAATTGATGGAGCATAGAAAGATACTCGTAAGCTAGTCCGTGCAAGGGAAGCACCTCCACCGTACAAAGTGCTTAATGCGATTTTTTTTGGACAAATTCGAACCTGTTAACGTTTACAAGTTGACCAAATTGAGAAAAAAATATCTTATTGTGAATTTACCAGACGCGTGTTACATATCCAAATTAGCCGGGTTGCTCACATCAAAATATGAGCAAGTAAGCCATTTAATTTTAATATGTAACACGCGTCTTATAAATCCACAATATGAGAGTTATTTTGTATTTGGTCGGTTTGTTTAAGTTGACATGATCGAATGCAAACAAAAAATTCGCCTTATGCACTAGACCGCAGCCAAATAACAATCCCACCCCAAATATATTGACGTGTTCCTGTAGGTAGACACTAGAATTCCTCACAATCAGGAGGTCATATAGCCGGTTTCGACCTGGGTGCCCAGTGCAAGTCCTCAGCATGCTTAGTGCAATTTTTTACGTTTCGTTTTTGACAACGTTAAACGCAACGTTAACACATTTTGTATGAATATGACATAGCGCCATCTACCGACAATCAGTCGAAGTAGAGCCAATCACATACTAATTGAATTTAACGTTATGAAATAGATTACGTTACAAAATAATAAATAAATATTGTGAAACAACATACACAGCGCCATCTAGCCCCAAAGTAAGCGAAGCTTGTGTTATGGGTACTGGACAACTGATGAACATACGTAAACACATTTTTTTTTGCAAATACATACTTAAGATACATAGAAAACACCCATACCAAGACAAACAGACATGTTCATGCGCACAAATGTTTGTCATGTGTGGGAATCGAACCCACGAGCGTTGGTGTCGAAGCCGCGTCTTTGACCGCTACGCCACCGAGTTCGTCAAAACTCGCCCCCTGGGTGCCTAGTGCGAGTTTTCTAACATAAATTTCGAGAACGTTGACTTGATTTAGTATGGAATTGGCTCTACTTCGATTGTATGTCGGTAGATGGCGCTATGTCAATTTAATTCAAAATTAAGTTAGTTTTGTCGAAAACGAATACTTAAAAAACTCTAACTCAGCATGCTGATGTACTAAATTTCTATACAATGTAAACTTAATTTTGTATGGATTTGAGTATGCTGCGGATTCTTGTCAATAGATGGCGCTGTGACAATACTATACAAAATTATGACGTTGTGAAGTTCAAATCGAGACAGCTTGTGCTAAGATCCAGAGTGGTTAGTGCAAGTTTCTTGTTCACGTTCCATCATGTCAATGTAACAAACCTAACAAATAAAGGAGAACTCTCATGTTGTGAATTTATAAGACGCGTGTTACATATCAAAATTATGTGGCTTACTTGCTCACATTTTGAAGTGAGCAGCCCGGCTAATTTGGATAGGTAGCACGCGGCTGGTAAAACACAATATGAAACTTTATCTCAATTTCGTCGGCTTGTAAACGTTAACACGTTTGAATCAGAGACAGACTAAGGCTATAAAGCGGGCCCTAGACAACATTGTAATTCTGGACCTATTTTTCTGTCATGACACATAGTTTGCGTTATTAAATACCTAATTTTCGGATCCCAAAAATTACGGACCCTAGGGACGTGCCTAGGGTTGCCTATGCCTTAGTCCGCTACTGGTTTTTTTTTTATATATACTACGTCGTGTGGCAGACAAGCATACGACCCGCCTGATGTGAAGCGGCTACCTTAACCGTATTAACGCTCGCAACACAATATATCACTTGCGCGCGGCCACCCCCGCTGCCAACGCAGCATCACCTTCTTTTCTAGTGACCTCACTCACTCGCAGGAACACAACAACCCTCAAGGGAACTGTTATTTGGCTGCGGTATTCTGTGAGGTACATTCCCCAGTCGGGTAGCTTACAATTACGCTCCCTACCTCTCGTCTCGCCAGAGCTACGTTTGTCAGTCAGCAGGGTGCACCACGTGCAGGTGAAGTTGGCTTTAGTTCAAAGATGTTGATAAACTACTTACACCCCACATTGGTTTGAATGTGACCAAAAAACTGGCACTAAGCACTCTGACCAGTGATCAATAAACTATTATTTTACTAGTTGATTTCGGGCCAGTTGCCGGAATATTAAAAATATTTTTAAAATGGAGAAATTCACCTTGAAGCGAATTGAACGGCAAGCTGATTTTTCCAGTTGAAAAATATTTATGTTTATAAAACTGTTCTAAGGACACAATTATATCTAAGGTAACATTTTATTTACAATTGTAATAACAAATCATTTTCTCTAAGACTATTTTTGAGTTAATTTGCTCAGTCCCTGTAAAGAATCAACTTTCACATAGTTCCCAAATGGTGTACTAATTGTTTGAGGTCCATAAACATATGGTTCCATCGCTGCGTTGTAGTTTTTCGTGTCCAAGCCTAGTTGAGTACTTTCACGGCTCCACGGAGCTGGAAAAAAAAGTAAAATGTTAGCTGGTACCAGTGAGCTGTTAATATAATAGTTCAATGGCAGGTCTGTGTAAGAATTTAAGAACTATGATAAGCGCTATCTGTTGTCTAATAGCTTAACTAATTCTCTAAACACGTATTTATTTTTTAAAATGTTTCTACGTTTTATTACATATTTTATTAATATGTTTTAAAATTTTAAAAATCAATAAAATACAAATAAATTATTTTTATCTAAAGTAAGTGACATGTATTACTAGTTACTGAGTAACCTTTAAACTAGCGCCATCTAGTAAGCACTTTTTAAACAAAAAGCATACAACAGTATCGTTCGCTATTCGTCACTAGATGGCGGTATTTGTTTTAACCGGTTTCGTAAAATAATGCAATGCATACCTTCGCCTGAGCGAAATTCGCCTGAGCTGAATATAAATTGGTAAAATATTATATTCTATTGCTTTTGAAGTAAAATGTGTCAAAAATAAAGTTTATGGTAAATTTTGTTGCAACAACTACAGAATTCATTGTTTAATAAATTTTCTAAGATATAAAAAATAATATGGTACTTTATAAACAATCGTATGCAGTTATTTGAGTCGTTGGGTCTTCGCCGTCGACGACCCTTATGAATCCCACTGCTGGGATACGGGCCACCCCTCAATTGAAGCGGTTTAGAGCATACATACATGATCATACACACAAATATTTGTCTTGTGGGGGATCGAACCCGCCCACCGGGCGGGTTCGATCCCCCACCATTCGACCACCGGGCTCGTATTATATGTATATATTTACATTAAAAAATGTATTTATGTACACTAATAGTTATCTAGTTCCCATAGTTCAAGCTTTGCTTAGTTTGGGACTAGATGGCGGTGTGCATTTCGTCCTGGAATATTTATTGTTATTATTCACCTGTATTTATTTAAAAAAAACGAGTGTGCTTTAGACCACACGACTGAAGTAAAACTTCTTTAGCTCTACGTCTCTACTAACCTATGTCTCATTCTCAACTTCCGTTCGTCGTTTCCGTAACGCTCTCGTCACGCATTCACCAGCTTACTCTCTAAGTGTGCGTAAAGAAGTTTTACTTTTTTTCATACAGACAAGCATACGGCCCGCCTGATGTGAAGCGGCTACCGTAGCCATATTAACGCTCGCAACATAAAATATCGCTCGCGCGCCGCCACCTCCGTTGCCAACTCAGCATCTCCTTCCTTTCTGGTGACCTCACTCACTCGCAGGAACAAGAAAAACCCTTAAGGGAATTGTTATTTGGCTGCGGTATTCTGTGAGGTGGAGGTACATTCCCCAGACGGGTAGCTTACAATTAGGCTCCCTACCTCTCTTTTCGCCTGAGCTTCGTTTGTCAGTCAGCAGGGTGCACCGCGTGCAGGTGAAGTTGGCTTTGGTTCAAAGATGATGAAAACCACTTACATCCCAAAGTTTCCATTTACTTCATATTTCATTATTCCATTTACATACTTCAAAAATTATTAGTAAAAAATCTTACAGAAATGTTCTTCATGATCGTGTCCTTGCGTTACGTGCCCGTTGTGTATGTGCAGATGTATTTCTTTGGAAGGATGTGGAGGCTCCCAGCCGTGGCTCTGGTGTCCTTTGTGGGCAAACAACGCGCCGAACTGAAAAAATATATATAAAGCATACATAACATTGTTAAAATCAATGGCGGATTTTCCTTAAGGCTAACTATGCCTGGATCTAGGGCGGCCAAATGTTAAGGGCGGCTGGAGCAGGGTATTACTGAAGGGTAATACTTAGAAACGACAGTCTTCTATAGCGGTTTTGCGGAGAAGAATTATATAAATAAAAATATAAAGCTTATAAATAATTGGCCGTGTGGTCTCCGGCAGACTAGAATAGAATCACTCCGTCTCTCCGAAATACATTATAAAACATTGATCAGGCCTCCCTAACCCGTTTGGCCAGCGTGGGGAGTGTAGGCCAAATCCTCCTTCTGTCTGTGACGGACGAGAGAGGGTCGTGCTCCTGTCGTGGAGACTAAAATGACCTGATTATGATGATGAAGATATATATAAATGAATTCCTATTTCCCTTAGTCACAGCATCAGCATCACGCGTGAACGGCTGGATTATTTAGCGAATTGGGAAGCTGTAATGCTAATAATTGTATGGAATCAATAAATAAATAATACTGCACTGTCTTGAAATACACTGCAATCACATAATATTTTTTTTTACAGTATTTTTTTTTCCTTAAAATGACCTGATGATGATGATAATGAAATAAGAAACAAGATACTATATAATAAGGAATAAGGAGTCAGCCAATAAGAACTAAGATACGGTCTAAGGCAACCACGATACATCCTAAGGCGTCGAAAACATCTTGACCAAGACTACAAATCGGCCTCTGGTTACAATCTTGGTGCTCTACTTTCGTCGTCGTAAACTCTTGTTCATGCCACTGCTGGGATACGGGTCTCGCCTTGATTCTCTCATTGAATGGGTTTAGAGCATACTCCATCACGCTGCTCAACAGCAGGTTGGCGGAGACCAGTGTTTTCAAGCCGCCTAAGTCCGTTTAAGTAGGTTTGGTTGTTTTGATCAAAAATTTAAACATACGATACACGACGATCTCGTAAACGGCTCTAACGATTTGGATGAAATTGGCAATGTAGAGAGGCGAAAACCTATAAAAGTCTCAATTTTGGGAAAATCTATTTTCTTCTGAAAAATTCTAAGTGCAACTCAGTTGCCCAAGTATTTTTTAACCGACCGAGGTTATCAATTCGACTGAATTTTTTTATAGCAGTGCAGTCAACGCTACGTAGTTTGTTTAGACGTGAATACCTCTTTGAAATTGCTTCTACAGGGAGACAATTAAAAAAAACGAATGATAACAAAATCGGGGGATACAGTTTGGTGTTGCAGCTACAAATACATCATCTCCGTCCAAAATTCAATCACACCAGTGGGTAGATGAAGGATCAAAGAATTTATTACGCTAAGTAATGAATACGGAACATCGCGTGGGGGAGGGGGAAACGCTGCCAATTTTGAGATAATTTTAGTGCTTATAACGTATTCACTTACAACACACAATATGAGACTTCAAAATTATGTTCCGCACCGTGGCGAGTTACTTACATTCGCACAGTGGCCGCGTGAGTACTACTTTACACCCCAGTAGTGTAGTATTGTCAACGCGGACACTTGAGACATCACTGTACGATAATTTGACAAATGTAGGTGAAAGTTACTTTCTTACGCGCTATTGCGTGACAAGGATGTAAATCAAATAACAGCAGGTGCTAATATGTATTGTTATATATTTAATATGTAGTTATATAATTTGTGACTTATACCTTTTATTAATTTGTAGATTTGTTTCAGATGAATAGATATATTTTTTTAACGTGAATTATCATCATCATCAGGTCATTTAAGTCTCCACTACAGGAGCACGACCCTCTCGTCCGTCATAGACAGGAGGATTTGGCCTACATTCCCCACGCTGGCCAGACGGATTGGAGAGGCCTGATCGATGTTTGATAATGTATTTTCCTTAGTCGCCTTGTACGACATCCGCGGGACGAGACGGAGTGATTCTATTCTAGTCTGCCGGAATCCACACGGCCAACGTGAATACGTCTTTAAAATTGTTTTTATACGGAGACAATTCAAAGGTTGTCTTGTTACACGCGTCTGGTAAATTCACAGTACGAAACTTTATCTCAATTTGGCCGGCTTGTAAACGTTAGAATGTGGCCAAAAAACTAGCACCAAGCACATTTTTTTTTAATCATTTTAATTTAGGGACTTGTGTCATAATTGACTATGTCAGTCCCATCGTAACCTATTCTAACTTTATCATCTGCTGCTATATAAAGAAAATAAGGCTTTAGCTACAGGTGACATGGGATTAGCCAACACGTCGTGATACATTCCGACATTCAATCTGTTTAGACCAAATTCAGAGACTAGATACTCTCTTTTAGAAGCGTGCCGGACACACTCCACTTATATGTGGTATAGGTCTTCTACTTTTTCACATACCTCGCAGTGAGTGAGTTATTTTTGCGCATTAAAAAAATGAAGCTAAGCACTTTGTTCTTACCCTTTTGACATCAATAGCCGTTAAAATTGCTTCCACAGGGAGGCAATTCAAAAGAAACGAATGAAAACAAAATTGAACGATACAGTTTTGTGTTGCAGTTACATATCTATCATCTCCATCCTAAATTCAATTACACCACTGAATAGATGAAGGATCAAAGAATTTATTACGCTAAGTAAGGGCTATGGAACATCGCGTGCGGGCGAGGGGAAGCGCTGCCATTTTGAGATAGTTTTAGTGCATATAACGTATTCATGTAGAACACGACACGACCTCTCGGTGTTGCTGCTTTCCATGGGCGGTGGTGATTGCTTTCCATCAGATAACCCATACGCTCGTTTGTCCCCCTCACATATAAAAAAAATATTTTTTTTTGGTTCATCATCATCATCAGGTCCATTTTAGTCTCCACTATAGGAGCACGACCCTCTCTCGTCTGTCCTAGACGGAAGGAGGATTTGGCCTACACTCCACACGCTGGCCAGACGGGTTGGGGAGGCCTGATCGATATTTGATAATGTATTTCCCTTAGTCGCCTTGTACGACATCCACGGAAGAAACGGAGTGATTCTATTCTAGTCGGCCGGAAATCACACGGCCAATTTTTTTTGGTTATTCTTGTTTAATAACCATGTCGAGAATCTCTCTAAAAGACTAATATATTTTCCAAATCTCGTTTACCATATACAGTAACGAGCTCATTTGCTTCGCTCTCTTTCCAACTAGACAAAAAATAATAAACATTTTGTCAAAAACAAACACACTTTCGACGACATTTCCCGTTAAATATCCGCCGTTTGTTAGTTTTTTTTTTTTTTTTTTTTTTATACCACTAAGGTGGCAAACAAGCATACGGTCCGCCTGATGGAAAGCAGTTACCGCAGCCTATGGACGCCTGTAACACCGGAGGCATCACATGCGCGTTGCCGACCCTGTAAAAACCTCTTCACGCCCTTTTTGAAGAACCCCATGCTGTAGTCTCCTGGGAAAACCTCAACAGGCAATTCATTCCACAGCTTGATAGTACGTGGAAGAAAACTTCTCTGGAACCGCACAGTGCGTGACCATTTCGGTTCTAAAGTGTGAGGATGAATTCCCTGTCGATGGCGAGCGGTGCGACTGTAGAAGGAAGCCGTGGGCATCATGTCAAACAACTCCTCTGAACACACCCCATTGTACAAACGGTAGAACACACAAAGGGACGCAAAATCTCTTCTCAGACTTAAAGGTTCTAAACCGTCTGTCAGTTTGGGATCGTCAACAATCCTCACAGCACGCCTTTGAATCGAGTCACAGGGTGCAAGCTGGTATCTAGGCGCTCCCGCCCATAGATGGCAACAGTACTCCATATGCGGCCGAACTTGAGCTTTGTAAAGCATAAGTCTTTGCCGCGGGTTGAAGTAATGTTTCGCCCTGTTGAGCACACCTAGTTTCTTCGATGCCAGCTTGACCTTCCCCTCCAGATGACATCGAAACTGGACGTCGCTGGAGATGTCAACTCCTAGAATACCAATATTATTGGCGATGGTGAGGGGTGTGTTTTCGAAGTGTGGAGCCACAGCAAATGGAGTTTTCTTAGCGGTGAACGCGCAGACTTGTGTCTTAGAGGGGTTAAATCGCACTAAGTTTTGTCGCCCCCAGTCGGACACTCTACTTAGTGTGCTCTCAATTTGCGACACAAGTTGTTCGCGGCTCTCCTCCACCAAAGAACGAGGGATATTTGCGCGGCCCGTGTAATAAGTGTCCCCGGTGCTATCGTCTGCATAACAATGAATGCTGTCATTGTACAACATATCATTAATATGCAGCAGAAACAGCGTCGGGGACAATACAGAACCCTGCGGGACGCCAGCATTGATGTCCATGCTATCGGAGCAACTGCCATCTACAACGGCTCTAATGCTTCTGCTGGACAAGAAGCTAGCAACCCATTCGCATAACCCCTCGGGCAGACCGTATGCAGGTAACTTTGAAAGAAGACTGCGGTGCCAGACCCGATCGAACGCCTTAGCCATATCCAGGCTAACCGCCAATGCCTCACCTTGACTCTCCACCGCCAAAGCCCATCGGTGCGTAAGATACACTAGAAGATCACCAGTTGAGCGACCATGGCGAAAGCCATATTGTTTGTCGCTGATCAAGTCGTGATCCTCTAGGTATCCAAGGAGCCGAGTATTTATTACACGCTCCATCACCTTGGAGAGAAGGGAGGTAACAGCAATAGGCCTGTAATTCGATGGATCTGACCTGTCGCCCTTTTTAGGCACAGGGTGCACATTCGCAGTCTTCCACATAGACGGAACTTGCCTAGTGGAGTATGAAAGCGCGAACAAGCGCGTAAGTACAGGACACAACTCAAGAGCACACACCTTTAACACCACTGCCGGTATGCCATCTGGCCCACTCGACTTGTGAATATCGAGGGAGAGCAACGCCCGCCGGACATCTCGCTGTGTAATCGAAATCTCCGGCATGGAGTTACCGCACCATGGGATAGTAGGTGGTACGGCGTCTCCCTCGTTCAAAGTCGAATTAGAGGCAAAGAGATTGCCCAGTAAGTCGGCCTTCTCCTTAGCACTATAGGCCAGACTACCATCCGGTTTTTGCAGTGGTGGAAAAGACGACCGACAGAAGTTTCCCTCGGCAGCCTTAGCGAGCGACCAAAAAGCACGGCTCCCAGATGGATGCTTAGCCAGGCGCTCACCAACTCTGCCGACGAAATCATACTTTGCCCTAGCAATCATTCTCTTACTGGACCTCGAGGCAGCATTAAACTCATGTTTCAGGTCAGAAACATTCTGATCCCCATTAATACGGGCCGCGGTCCAAGTCTTGTATGCAGCCTGCTTGCGAAGTATAGCCTCTCTACAAGACCGATTAAACCACGGCCGTTTTTTAACACCCGCGGTGGCCACCAGTCGATTTGGGATGAATAATTCCATCCCATCCAAAATCGTCCCAGCCACAGCGGATGCACAGGAGTCGATGTCCTCTGACCCGAAGCAGAGCTGCCTCCACGGGTACGATGCATAGAATTCACGCAATCCATCCCAATCTGCCGACTTGTAGTGCCATACACGACGCCATCCGGTAGGCCGGGGCGCGTCAGAGCTAGCATATGGCACCTGGGTCCGGATGAGGCAGTGGTCCGACGACCCAAGCGGAGCGTCCACCGTGATCTTGTACCCATCCGGACGTGTGGTCAGCAGAAGGTCCAGAAGAGAGCTCGTATGGTCCTCGATATCCGGTATTCTCGTTGGAGAATGTACCAGCTGCGAGAAACCATAAGCCAGTGCAAAGTCGTGAACAGACCTCCCCGCGAAGTCAGTGGACCGAGAGCCAAGCCACTCGGCGTGGTGGGCATTGAAGTCTCCCAAAATCACTAACTCCGCGGAGGGATACTGTTCCATGACTCTGTCAGTCGCCAGTTGTAGGTGCTCGATCATCCGAGTTGTGTCTGAATCACCACTATGAGACCTGTAAAGGCACGCGTAGATGCAGGTGTGGCCACCCTGATCCACGCGCACCCACAATATTGACAGGTCCCTGTCTTCTAGGCCGTGAAGGCGTCGACAGCAAATATCCTCCCGGACGTACATACATACCCCAGCTCGACGTACAAAGGAATATTCGAGTTTGTACCCAGGGTATAATAAGTAGGATGTGTCGGCCGGACAAGATATTTGAGTCTCTGTCAAAAAAAGCAGGGTCGGCTGTGCAGTTTCAAGGTGTTGGTGAACTGCATTAATGTTTGCGTGAAGACCCCTAATGTTACAGAAATCCACACTGAGTGTGGAAGAGGACGCCGCTGGAGTAAAATGCTTTCTTTTTTTCTTCACGGCCATAAAAAGATTTTAAAGGTTTATGAGAAGTCGTCTCATTGACAACACGACAGAAAAAAAGCGCGGTGTCTACCCCCGCAGTACAGTGCAGGTTGTGCGGTTTGCTAGCGCGGCGGGCGGAAGGGCCCCCGGTCCCCCCCTGCTGCAGCAGCCGGGTCCACTCCGGTCTCCTCCTCCGGCACGACTACTACAACAGGGACTTTACACAGGTTGGCGGTTCAGCCTCCCGGGGCGGAGATTAGGTGATCCCCGGGTTCGGGAACCCTACTGACCTGCGGGCGGCCAGCGGACAACCGTTTCACCGGGTCTCCCTGACCGCCGCGCCAACACGCCGCGCCTGCACCGCTGGCAGCGGTTCGACAACCACTGGTCTCCCAGTTGTCAGCATGACGACCTCTCAGAAAAAACAGCCCTGGTGACCTTGCTCACTCACAGGAACACGGCAAAGCCATTATGGCTGCGGTCTTTTGCAAGGTGGAGGTACTTCCCCAGTCGGATGCTAGCCAAGCTTTGAACGAGAAATCACACTGTGCCCCTCTCCCATCAGAGATAATAATAAAAGCGAGGCACAGTACGATCTCTCATTGCGTCCTACCTCTCTTTTCGCCAGAGCTTCGTTTGTCAGTCAGCAGGGTGCACCGCGTGCAGGTGAAGTTGGCTTTGGTTCAAAGACGTTGATGAACCACTTACACCCCAAATTTAACGTGTTCACCACAAATGGAAGTAAGAATGTGTTTTCCATATAGTATACGTCTTACATATAGATATATTGAAGAGGTTTTTGAGCATATTCCACCACGCTACTCACCAGCGCGTTGGCGGAGGCCAGTGTTTTCAAGCCGCCTATAGGCCACTGACTTGGCTTAACGGCTATCATCTATAATGACAACAGCCAGGACCGACCGGCTTAACGTGCCCTCCGAAGCAAGGACAAGCTCGAGAAAAATAAATTCAAGGACAACGCACCCTATACCTAACAGCTAGTGCGCCCCGCGTGCCAACCTTCCGATTATATCACGGGGATGCGAGTCTCTCGTCCGGTAAACCAACCAGACGAGAGGACCTTTACCCGCTCCGCTCTTGCGCTCGGTAAACCAACCGAGCACGCAAGCGGAACAGTAGCAGGTCTTACTTCGCTTTCACCTGCATGCAGGCTACTTGCGTACTCTTAAGTCGAATTTCAAGGACAGGCTACGGTTGAAGTTGCTTAACTAGCGTGTTCGATAAGACTGACACGCGCAACGACTCCACCGAGCCACCGAGCTCCTCACGGATGTGTCCGGCCAAATATTTCTCGTCCGGAATGTCCGGCTTTTTGTCATTCTTGCTGGTGAGTCATTCAAACGCAGAAAAAACTCATTGTTTTTTATTGTTACGAGTATTAATTATTACATTGACGAGCTCGGTGGTCGAATGGTTAGCAATAGCCACTTTGACTCCGAGGTCGCGGGTTCGATCCCCGCACAAGACAAACATTTATGTGCATGAACATGTCTGTTTGTCTTGGTCTGGGTATTGTCTATGTTATTTACAAAAAAATGTATTTAAGTATATTTATCAGTTGTCTAGTAGGTACCCATAACACAAGCATTGTGCTTAATCTAGTCCCTAGATGACACTGTGTAAATTGTCCAGAAATATTTATTTATTTATTTATTATTTATTACATCATCATCATCAGCCTGTATTTAACCACTGCTGGACATAGGCCTTCCATAATGCCTTCCACCATATACGATCCTCCGCTTTCCACATCCAGCCGCTGCCGGCTGTACCCTTAAGGTCATAGGTCCAGTGTAGGTGTAGTGGAGTAGGTGTAGTGGGCAAGCGCCCAACGCTTCGTCTGCTGTTACTGACGCGGCAGTTCAGCCTGCTGACTCTGAGAGCTATGTCTACGATTTTGGTTCTCGGTCGAATTCCTTCATTCCGGATTCGGTCCCGTAAAGGCCCAGCATAGCATCATCGCTTGCTGCGCGACTTTCAATTTATGGACAAGTACGGTCAGAGTTTAAGTTTCTGCATCGTAGGTCATGTCGGGGAGGATGCACTGGTTGAAGACTTTGGTTTTTAAAATGTGCGATATTTGCGCTGTGAGTGTGAGTGAGTGTGTGTGATTAAATATTACGATCTGTCAAAAAAAGATGCCAAATGGGAAGGCAACAGGTAACAGAGGGACAGGCCGCATGTGATAGATTTATTTAAATATTACAGTAACAAGAAAAGCGCCTTAATGTGTCAAAATATATGAAATGAATAGATAAGCATTTTTACTATTTTAAAAATACCTCAATTGATAATAAATTTAGTAATTTGTAATTTAAGAAATATGAAAACAGTAATTAATACGATTATGACTGACTGGATGTATATAGGGTCCTATAGGTGTATGATGTTATATATACATATATGGAGTATGTATATAATTTTAATTAGAAGCAGAATGATAATTTAACATACATTACTACACTCAATTATGTACAAGATGTAAAATAAAAGTAAATATCGGTTATAAGGATTTATTATTAACTTCAATGTTACTGAAATAGTGTTATTATACAAACCTACAATATACTTTCATGGTTTTATTATTATAGTTGAAAGAACTCCCCCATATACTTATTTATATACCAGCCCTAAATTGATACATGCGTAGTTGATAAAAAAAAAATCTACGAGCCCGGTAGTTGAATAGATAGCAATAGCCACTTTAACTCCGAGGTCGCGGGTTCGATCCTCGCACAAGACAAACATTTGTGTGCATGAATATGTCTGTTTGTCTTGGTCTGGATGTTTTCTATGTTTTTAGATAAAAAAAATATTTAGATACATATATCAGCTATCTAGTACACAAAGTACAAGCTTAGCTTAGTTTGGGACTAGATAACGCTGTGTAATTTGTCCAGGAATATTAATTTATTAATTTAAATACAAATTGTTAATTCCTTCTTATTAGAATTAATTTTGTTTATTAACCAGACAACGCAAATTGACAGATAGATCAACCAAAGGATTTCATATTTATGCAATCATGGATTTTTTGTGTTAAATTTTAGCCAAAATTGCGTAGCTTGCATCGTTTCAAGTACATACAAATATTGGCATCCTTGTTTTCCGCAAAAAATTGTGTCCTTTGCTTATTCATAGTGTATGCCACAGCAAACAAACACACGTACAATAAAAAATACAAAACAAACAAACTTACGTTACACAAAACAAACAATCTGACTAATGACATTAATCCGAACGGGGCGGGGGCCCACCACACATTCCCCCCACCGTGTCTCCTGTGTAGCCAGGATTAACAGCGGCGACTACCAAAAAAGGCAACGAACAGTGAAGTCTACTGCAGTCCCGGGGGTAAGACTACGGCTGCCTTGGAACTCACAACGAATTTAATCAGAATAAATTAGTAGGAGTAATAAAGCTTCTGGAATTTTACTTCGCCTCTTAGCAATGTGACAGCAATATGGCAAATAAGGCATTAAAAGCCTAAAGAGATGGCTAGTGGTCCTAGTCAAGTGAAGCTCAACTGCCGTGCACCACGGATTTTAAGTATCTAAAATTATTGAGGACCTAAAATATAAAAGATCTAACATATCGATTCCAATAATATGAATTGCAAAATCGTCTGAACGCTTGGTAATAAATCGTATTCTGAACATTTAAATATAACATTATTAGAGTACATTTATTGTTAAAGCAGCTGGCAGTGACTTGATGCGACTGCGTAAAGCGGAAGATCGCATACGATGGAAAAGATTGAGGAAGGCCCAATATCCAGCAGTGGCATCCTAGATACAAGCTGATAATGGTGATGATGAATTTATTAAGCATAGGTACTCTCTATTACTCCCTTCCACCAGTCACAGTTCGGCTGCGACGTCAGCAGAGTCACACAAATGGCGCAAATATACTGGAAGATATCGCATCGCGATAAGGCCGCCTTTTGTACTCGAATTCTGTATATGTATATATAAAATAAAAATGTAAATTCTGTATATGTATATATAAAATAAAATATAAAATAAAATAAAAATAAAATAAAATAAAATATGTACTTTTGTTTGTATTTTTATTATAGGTGCTATAAAGTATATTGTATTATATTGTATTGTATCATCATCATCAGGTCATTTTAGTCTCCACTACAGGAGCACGACCCTCTCTCGTCCGTCACAGACAGAAGGAGGATTTGGCCTACACTTCCCACGCGTTGGGGAGGCCTGATCGATGTTTTTTAATGCATTTCCCTTAGTCGCCTTGTACGACATCCACGGGAAGAAACGGAGTGATTCTATTCTAGTCTGCCGGAAACCACACGTCCAATTTATTGTAATATATGGCAAATTGTATTGTATACTGGTCTGATTAATACTTACATAATTGAGTCTTTTGGGGTAGAGACGTTAGGTTACGTGGGGTCCATCATCCCGCAATTTTTTTAAACTTTTAAACGGTTGGCTGGAAGAGGTACCTTCACGCAATAAGTCCACGTTTGCAAATATTGTTTTGTGTAGGGCTTAATTCCATTGTATGTTACTGTAATAGAGTTTTATAAACAAACAAATACCTTAGCCGCGGCGGCAAGTAGCAACAGTTTCAATATAACCAGGGTGATGACCAGGGTCTTGACTCCCACCAGCGCTGCGACCACCGCCCACGTGGACGCTGCACCGATTTGGAAGATCAGCGGCATGAGAGAGCCTATCATCTTCTTGAACGGCCGGCCGAAGGTTCTTCCTGAAAATAGAATTTTGAAATCATCAGACCAATGATGTATAAATACTAGACCGAATTCTAGCCCACGGGGCCGACATTGAACTTGAGGTGGAGCGAGTAGATTCTCTGAGTGTATGTTTTCCATTGATTTCAATGGAAAATCATAATCATAAATCATTTATTTGCTAATACAGTTTATTTACAGGTCTTATTTCAATATATATTGTGCCGTGTATTACGTGTATTACGCATGCAAATCATTGGTACATTTGTCATTCGGCATAATACATCTAGTCATTAAACATCGGACGCGCAGCATGCTCTACCATAGCGAAATTTATTTATTTTATTTATTTATTTATTTTGGCCTCTTTCCCGAATTGATATCGGAAAACTAAGGTCACTTCACATTACTACTTTTTGATGCTCTACACGAATCCGAAGTCAGAATTTCGAAATTTTGAGTTTCATGGCAACGGACGGACAGACAGAATGACCGGACGGACAGACAGAACGACCGGACGATTTTATAAGCTCAACAAATTTCGCTGAAAATAGTATTCATCATATCAGCATTTACGGTTATAGTACAAATTTCATGTCATTACTAAAATCATATATAAAATTTAGATAAAAATGTATTTGATGATCATTATTCAAGGACATGATCGATCTCAATTTTTTTTCAACACAAACGTCAAGCATGTCGAGGTCTTTAATTGTGACAAGTTTCATCAAAATCGCTTCAATGGTTATGGAGCCATTCATTTCCAAAAATGACTTTTCGGCGTATATAAGTGTAGCACTTATATACGCCGCTTAACTCAATAAATAGATATGGCAAACACATACTAAATTGCGTCAGAAAACGTATGTTTTGGATTGTAAGTGACTCGCCACAATCTTTAGAGCCAAAGCCAACCTCACCTGCACGTGGTGCACGCTGCATACTAGCGAAACAGGCTCTGGTAAAAGAGAGATAGGGTACAGCGTAAGTGGCCCGACTGGAAAAGTACCTCACATAATACCGCAGCCAAATAATAATTCCCTTGACGGTTGTTGTGTTCCTGCGAGTGAGTGATGTCACCAGAAAGGAAGGAGTTGCTGCGTTGGCAGCGAGGGTGCTGGCGCCAGCGATAATTCAAGTTGCGTTAATATGGCTATGGTAACTGTTTCACATCAAGCGGGCTGTATGCTTGTCTGCCTCCCGACGTAGGTAGTATAAAAAACTGTCAATGTTAATTCAAATAATTCTAATAGTAACACCCAATAATTGCAAATTCAAATATACATAATAATTTAGAATAACAAGATCATTAAGTTAACATACCTAAGATATATTAATCTATAATATAAAAATGAATCGCTGAATGTGTTGCTAAGCAAAAATGTCGAGAACAGCTGAACCGATTTCGCTAAATCTTTTTTTAGAATATTCCTTGAAGTAGGAGGATGGATCTAACATAGAGAAAAATTTACAAAATTGCCTGAAAATGTCTAAAAACAACACTTTTCTATACTCCCATACAATCGATTCGTAATAATACTTAAAAGTAAATTTGAACTTTAATACCATATCATAAAGTTCAAGTGTTAGTGGAGAGGTTCGGTGAAGGCAAAACAATTGAGTGACGTTAGTATCGTAGGCGGTACGAAGTTTAGACGGGCTGTCAGCTAATATATTATATATTAAAACTGGAAATCATTATTTGAAAATGTAAATGATGATTTTTCAATTTTGAATTTGAAATTTGCTTGTTGCATTTAAATTCGATGGGAATCGGTTGTATTGTATTGTATTTATTTATTCGTTAACAAAAAATATTGTGTTCGAATGCATATTAAAAACAAAACTTAATACTATTTAAACATTAAAATTTTTCCAATGAGTAACAACATTTTTCCACAAGAAGAGCTTTTAAATTTTGTATTAAAAGTTCGACTACGAACAGTTTTTAACTGTATAGGCAGCCTGTTAAAAAGAACCACTGTTTGGTAACGTACACCTTGCTTTATCACTTTCAGGTTAGGATGCATTCCTGTCTTAATATTCTCCCTGCGGGTCTTTTCTCTTTCTATCTTTTCCTCTTCAGCCTCATAAAGATGCCTTTCCTTGTGAAAGTTATTTAAAAGGACCAGGATATATAAACTAGGTATAGCTAAAATTTCAAGACTTTTGAAATAAGGTACACAGGACTCTCAAGACGGAATTCTTGTCTTAATACGTAATAGCCCTTTTTAGGGTTCCGAACCTCAAAAGGAAAAACGGAACCCTTATAAGATCACTTTGTTGTCCGTCTGTCTGTCTGTCTGTCTGTCTGTCTGTCTGTCAAGAATTTCTATGTCGAGAATGCGTGGAGGTATCAAGCTGAAATTTGAACTGTATACTCAGGTCTACGGTCCCATGAAGTTAAAAAAAAATCAAACTGCTAAGTTTACGTAGAAAAAAGTTACGGCCGTTTATTCAGCAAAAAACGCATATTTCGACACACTCAAGGGAATCAAAACCTATAGGGTACTTCCCGTTGACCTAGAACTATGAAATTTGGCAAGTAACATCGTTATAGACTACAAGTACAGGAATAAATCTCAAAACTATACATTTGTAAATAGATCTTAAAAAATAGGGGGTCTATATTTTTTATAGGGTGTCGAAATTTCAAATTGAAACTACTAGTCCAAATGGGGTATCATATGAAAGGGCTTGATGTACACATTGCAAAATATATTTTTTTTTTCGACGCATTATTTCTTATTTATAATGAAAAATATCAAATTTAATAATGATACTGCGTACCTACGGAACCCTCGGTGGGCGAGTCCGACTCGCACTTGTCCGGTTTTTTTGAGCTATAAAGGCAATAGTTTTAAATGTAAAGTGTACATTTAAAACTATTGCCCCAGAATGCTATACTATAGCGTAGTTACTATCTTTAACTGTTGAATAGTCAGCTCGTCTCTGAGACTACGAAGTGCATAGCAAGGAGACCTTATTGAATTTTCTACAGCTCCAATTTCTGTTTTCCAATTTAATTTCGCATCAATGTATACTCCTAAGAATTTGATGCTTGTCACGCTATTAATAATTTTATTTTGTAGTTTTATTGCTAGTTTTTCCTTATTGCGTGATGTTGTCCTAAGAAGAAGAATATTACTCTTATTTATATTGCTCTACATTATTAGTCATAAACCAGTTGTTAAAAACTGCTATGGTATTGTTTGCTATCGTTTCTAATTCACTTAGGGTACAACCAGTCCCAACAGCATTTGTGTCATCTGCAAACAATATAAGTGTTATATTTTGAATCTCATTGTATAAATTATTTATAATGTCATACATAAAAATAATAAATAATATTGGACCTAATATGGAACCTTGAGACACGCCTCTGTTGATTTGTTTCATTTTTGACCTGAAAACATTTTCATTTCCTTTTGTATTCTTTATCTCCACAAATTGTCTTCTGTTGGTCAAGTACGACTTAAATAGACTTAATTCTTTATTACTTATACCGTAATGCTCCAATTTGTGTATAAGTATATTTGTACTTGACCAACCGAAGACAATTTGTGGAGATAAAAAATACAAAAGGAAATGAAAATGTTTTCAGGTCAAAAATGAAACAAATCAACAGGCGTGCCTCAAGGATCCATATCAGGTCCAATATATTGTGATTATATACCTATACACAAATTAGAGCATTCCTAGATATACTGTGGTTGCAGCTTCGGCGGTAAAGCCCCTGGACCATATCATCAACTTCGGTGTCTTCATTCGACAGCAACAAGGTACATTTTTTTAAAACGCAGCGTTGAACTCTTTTCTATTAGAAGTTACTCTTCGGCAGGCTCAAAGACTTGAAACTTTTAATCAGAGGAGTAATTTAAAATATACTTAGTTACAGAGTTAATTACAGAAATCGGGACGGTTGCCCACAATACATTCCCGCCACTGTGGCTCCTGAGTAGCCAGGATTAACAGGAATTTGATTTCAGGGGCAATTCTCGTAATTAAAATATAGTCAAAATTCAGTTTCGATCCAGACTCGATCTCACAAATGTCATATTTGGTATTCTCGTAACACAATATGTAACTTCAAAATTAAATTTAAGCGGGATTATATCGAATTAAGAGTGAAAATTAAACAAACTAAGAATGTTACTTTGCCAACAACAAGAATTGATAATAATTAATTAATGAAATCAAATCAAGTATATAATTTTAGTCAATTCACAATTCAATCCGATTCGGTCAACTTTCAATCTGCGTTCGTAGAAAAATTACGAGAATTTGCCTTTAGGTATCGAGTCGACATCCGCTAAGAAATATTTTTTGAAAACCCGTATGAAATACTTGGATATGGAGTATGCTCTTAACTTCTCGTATTGATGGAGACCCGTATCCCACCAGTAACAAGAATAAGTGGTAACAACGACCGGGATATACGAATTCGAAGTTGCTAGCGCAAATTAGAATAAAACAAAATAATAACACTTACGTCCGAAAAAAACTTTCGAAATAATTATACGTGCTGATGATTCAATGTCGGTGTGTCGTACAGTCTACATGATATAACGAAATAGAAAGCACAATGCCAGGGTCAGAGATTGTCGGATATAAAAAAAGTCGGTCAAGTGCGAGTCGGACTCGCGCCATGAGGGTTCCGTGCCAGCTGTTAGGCAAAAAAATGTGCAGCTGCATTCACCAAAAAAAATTTTTTTTTTTTGTGAAATAATAATAAACTAAATATTCCTGGACAAATTACATATCGCCATCTAGTTCCAAACGAAGCTAAGGTTGTACTATGGGTACTAGATAACTGATATAGTCATTAAACACATTTTTTTTTTGTAAATACATACTTACATATAAATCTTATATAACACCCAGACCAAGACAAACAGACATAACAAAATATCTACAAACTTACGGTTTTCCGATTTTTCCTTTATTTGTGCTATTGCCAACATACCGACCGACGATAGTGACATTGCTTTTTGCCAAATTTCATGATTCTAGGTCAACGGGATGTACCCTATAGATTTTGATTCCCCTTGCGAATGTCAAAATATGCGATATAAACGGAGCATAAACGGTCGTATCTTTTGATTGCGTCGATTTACAAGCTTGATTTTTTCACTGCTGTAAGAGATTGCAGACCTGAGTATGAGATATTAATTTCAACTTGGTACCTCTACGCATTCCTGAGAAAAAGGGACGGACAACGAAGTGATCACATACGGGTTCCGTTTTTTTTCCTTTGGAGGTCGGAACCCTAAAAAATGAAAACGATGCGTGACGCAAGGAAGTAAATCGACATGACTAAATTTGGATCATATTAAAGTCGAGATCTTACTTTTAGGTCACTGTACTTAACTTAAACCGCTTGTTTATATATATATATATATATATATATATATATATATATATATATATATATATATATATATAGAGTGTGTTTTCCGGCAGACTAGAATAGAATCACTGCGTCTCTTCCCGTGGATGTCGTACAAGGCGACTAAGGGAAATACAGTATAAGTAATGAACTATGACTAAGGGAAATACATTATCAAACCTCGATCAGGCCTCCCCAACCCGTTTGGCCAGCGTGGGGAGTATGTAGGCCAAATCCTCCTTCTGTCTGGGACGGACGAGAGAGGGTCGTGCTCCTTGTAGTGGAGACTAAAATGACCTGATGATATACAAATGAATCCCTATTTCCCTTAGTCACAGCATCAGCATCACGCGTGAACGGCTGGATTATTTAGCGAATTGGGAAGCTGTAATGCTAATAATTATAAGTATGGAATCAATAAATAAATAATACTGCACTGTCTTGAAATACACTGCAATCACTAATATATTTTTTTTACAGTAATTTTTTTCCTTAAAAGGCTGGCAACGGATCGGCGACCCTATGGTGCCGCTGATTTCTATGGGCGGTAGTGATTACTTTCCATCAGGTGATTCACATGCTCGCTTGCCCATCTCTCAAAAATGGGGTGTGGCTGTGTAATGGACACACACGGGCGTGTGTTGTACGTGAATATGTTGTATGCATTAAAATTATCTTAAGCAGCGCTTACCCCTCCCCCGCACGCAATGTTCCATAGTCCTTACTAAGCGTAATAATTTTTTTGATCCTTCATCTATCCAGTGGTGTGACTGAATTTTGGATGGAGATGATAGATTTGTAGCTGTAACGCCAAACTGTATCCTCTTTTGTTATCATTAGGTTTTTGAATTTGAAGCCATTTTAAAAACGTATTCACGTCTAAATGCAGAACGAATTATAGGTTTGTTGTAACAAATTTGGAGTCTGCGATGAAGAATGTCAAATGATATAACAAAAAATAGAAAGTTCGTTTATGATGCCATGGTCAGAGATCGCGTCACGAATAAATCCGGTCAAGTGTGAGCTGGAATTATGGTGGTCTTAGGATTAAGCGCGCGGTTACTTTTTGCGGCATTTGCTGTTGAAGACACGCGCCGCACGACCAACCCGTTTACCGCGACAGCGTCATGAAGAGACTACAAGTCAGCGTTAATTATAGGTTGCGTGAAAGGCATTGTATTTATTATTTTTGGTATTAAAACTATATGGTTCACCTTGCTTCATGCGAATAACATTGAGCTACGTTTACGTATATGCGTTTGAACATTGTGCCGCGCCGCTGCTGCACGTTGAAATGATCCGTGTAGTAAACAATGAGACTTCATACAAGTACTCGTACATGCAGGGAAACTTCGTACCGTCAAACGCAAAAATCAATGCACATGCAAATTGCTTTTTTCGTCTTTCGCATCATATGCAGCAAAAAGCACAGAGACACAAACATTTTTAAGTACATTTATATCTCTTACTAGCGATCCGCCCCGGGTTCACAAGGGTGCAAAAAATAAAATAATAAATACTCTTTGACGACTACGATACGAAAGAATTTTTAAAATCAAAAAGTTGTAAATTAACCCTTTGTTGGATGCCGCACGTCTCCCGTTACGCCACTAATCCAGGAGGGGAGAATCTCGGTTCTCTAGGAGGAAGGTTCTTAGGGATAACCGCCGATGCTTCTCGGAAGTTGAGTCTACCCTTTTCCCGGAATCTCGCCATACGGAGTAGAGGAAATCGTGGGATTTTAGTCGGTATGGTGGCCACTTGCTCATGGCAGCATACTCCGATATAACACAGCGCTGCCCCGATGGGTTGCGTCATATCCTTAACGGATTTCCCCACGTAAATAAAAAAAAGGTTTTAAAGTTGGCAGTGAACCACTTACACACCGGTTAAGGTGTCGTCCACCGTGGGCTATTGACATTGACGACTTCTCAACTCAACACATGCGGTGAAAAGTTATCAAATAAAACCACTTAATAATATTTATTTTGTGATCATTATATTACGTATAATCACAGTATAAGTAATGAACAGTATTGCCACTCCCTGCCGCTCTATGGTATGGTATGGTCGACCTCACCTCCCCTCTGAGACAAATCTGGAACCGTTTCTATGGCGCCGCACGCACACATGCATATTCACGCTTTGCACAGACGTCCTTGTTTATGTAGTAGTAAACGACGCGACATTCGTATGGAGTGGCCGGGGTGTGGTATGCAACTTTCAACGAACATGGTCACGGTCGTGTGTTCAGAGGACTTATTCCGAAATCAAAGTCTACAGTTTCAGGCGAACACTCGGTATTTTTCGAATATATTACATTGAGTATGTCTAAATGTCGATATTTTAACTTTATTGCGTGAATATAATTTTGGTTGTGCCAAATAACAATTCCCTTGAGGATTGTTGTGTTCCTGGGAGTGAGTGAGGTCACCAGAAAGAAAGAAAGGTAGGAGTATAGGCTGACAATGGATCGGCGACCCCTTGGTGTTGCTGATCTCTATGGGCGGTGGTGATTGCTTTCCATCAGGTAAATCACATGCTCGTTTGCCCCCCTCCCATATAAAAAAATCGGGTTGCACTACGGGAGTGGCGACAGAAGTGAACATTAACGTTGTGCATTTTTTTAATATTTTGGAATAGTTAGGGAATAATTTCGCACGAATTGCTTTATTTATCAGTATAAAAGTACTATCATTTATGTGGTAACATACAATATTCATTATTGCGCTATACACACACAAACAAGACAATTTATATGTATTACATTAAAAATAAACACCATTAAAAATTTGCATACATTTTCGCCGCGCGGTAGAAAGAGAGGGGGATATTACTTCCTCTACTACACCGCGCCGGCGGTCTACGCTCCCTCCGTATTACGAATTTTCGATCAGGCCACGTGTCCTGACTTGTGTTTAACGAGTTTAACATTTTTTCCCCATCCCAAAAAGTGCACAACGCCGCTAAAGAAGTTTTCACTTCAAAAAAAAAGTGTTACAGATCAAAAATAGCACGTCGTTTCTCCAAACCGTTTGTCGACATTGCCACCTCTATCAAATCGTCCTCTCGTCTTTTTAAACGATACCTTGGACCTTCCTAACTAACATTAAATTAGAACTACATACAATATGCCATCATTCGTTATGACATATAAATACAAACAATGCAAGGCAAAGTAGATTATAGTCGATTTTACTTAGCACTTATGTTCAAGGATAACCTTGCTTATGGCGCTTGAAAGTTGATGTTTAACTGCAAACAGTAACATGTAAAGCATATTCAATAATCAAATACTTGATTTTAGTTTTAACAAGAATAAACAAATTTAGACTTGAATACGTCTTTAAAATTGCTTCCATAGGGAGGCAATTAAAAAAAACCGGCCAAGTGCGAGTCGGACTCGCGCACGAAGGGTTCCGTATCATTATCTATATAAACGGTAAAAAAATCACGTTTGTTGTATGGGAGGCCCCCTTAAATATTTGTTTTATTTTAATTTAATTATTTATTTTAAAAGTGAATATATAACTAAATATTATGTGAGTATTTCACGCCTCTACCTATTGCCGTTATCAATTGCGAGCAAAAACGAGCAAAAATAATCACGTTTGTTGTATGGAAGCCCCCTTAAATATTTATTTTATTGTGTTTTTTTAGTACTTGTTGTTATAACGGCAACAGAAATACATCATCTGTGAAAATTTCAAGTGTCTAACTATCACGATTCATGAGATACAGCCTGGTGACAGACGGCCGGACGGACGGACGAACAGCGGAGCTTTAGTAATAGGGTTCCTTTTTACCCTTTGGGTACGGAACCCTAAAAACGAATGATAACAAAATTGGGGGATACAGTTTGGTGTTGCAGCTACAAATCTATCAAAGGTTCAAAGAATTTATAAGCAAGGACTATGGAATATCGCGTGCGGGGGAAGCGCTGCCATTTTGAGAAACTTTTAGTGCATGTTATATGCATTCACGTACAACACACGCCTGTGTCCATGACACAGCCGCACCCCATTTTTTTTATACAAGCTTTTATCACTGCATAGTAATACAAGGAGTACTTTGACTTCATACTAGCGCCCAAATCGGAGCCAAGCGTCATTTACACGACCGCTCAGGAAGTGAGAAGGTGCGCCGCGCACCAAAACTGCCTGAGCGGTCGTGTAAATGACGCTTGGCTGCGTGCGTGCGCCGATTTGGGCGCTAGTATGAAGTCAAAGTACTGGTTGTATTACTATGCTGTGCTTTTATTCTATCGTCAACAGTTATTTATCCGACATAATATATTATCAAAGCTAGCTGTGGCTCAAAGGGCAATGGAGAGAAAACTTGTAGGCGTCACTCTTCAAGACAAGAAAACAAACAAGTGGCTCAGAAGGCATAGTAAAGTGGCTGATGTTACTGGTGGCGAAGTTGAAATGGCAGTGGGCAGGACATATAGCCCGAAAGTCAGATTCGTGGTGTAAGGACATATTAGAATGGAGACCATGGGATCACAAAAGACCTACAGGAAGGCCACAGATGAGGTGGAAAGACGGCATAGTTGCTGTAGCGGGGCACAACTGGATGTCAATTGCCCAAAATAGATCAAAATGGAGAGGATTGAAGTAGACCTACACCAAAAAATTGGTTGAATGAGGCATAAGATGATGATGAGATGATGAATATATTATCATTGTAAGTCGGTTATCGATTAAGTGCAAAATGAATGGGTGAAGCTTCTGCTTGTTGACGAATGACAGTATTTTATTTTTGACGCGATAACGTCATATAAATAGATGATCGCCGGCTGCACGCACGAAAAACCATGACTCATTGTCACGTTCCATCTGAGCGGAGAGCGTGCATGCTAGAGCGCGGAACAAGCGATAGGGATGCACGAACGCCTTGTGACGCATTACGCTTGTTGTGTTTTCATAAGACGTTATCACTCAACATTATCGTCCGTAAACCGACTTTACAGAAAACCAATTTTCTATTAATTTAATTTAATGCATGCACCCTTATGATATGCCTAGCATAGATTGTTATTTTAACAAATCTTCTATTTTGTGTGTAATTGTTTATGTTGTTGTGAGCATGTATGTCCGTGATGTCGCAACTGGTCCTATATGATATGGCCGTGTGGTTTCCGGCAGACTAGAATAGAATCACTCCATCTCTTCCCGTGGATGTCGTACAAGGCGACTAAGGGAAATACATTATAAAACATCGATCAGGCCTCTCCAACCCGTCTGGCCAGCGTGTGGAGTGTTGGCCAAATCCTGTCTGTCAGGGATGGACGAGAGAGTGTCGTGCTCCTGTAATGGAGACTAAAAGGACCTGATGATGATATAGACTAGTTTCAGTTCTTAGGTTAGTTTTTATTAGTATAGCTTTAGATTATTTTTAATTTAGAATGTAGTAATGTGTATTTATTTTCACGATAATTGTTAATAAGTTGATATTTATAATAAACTAGCTCACTCGATGTTGTTCTGCCTTCCTAACTATGAATATTGAATTCGAATTGGTTTACGGCATAAAGTTGAATTAGAAAAGTTAATATTACAGTACAACAGTAGTAAATTTTGTAATTTTCCACGCAACTCATTTATTTTTTACTTTCATTGGAACCTTCTCCTGGCAATAACAAATACAACATAAAAAGAAATAGCGATATCGGTCCAGCCGTTCACGCGTGATGCCGTGACCAATGGAAATAATATTATAATTCAATTATATAAATTATATTATAATCAAATAATTGTTTCAGGCGACTTGCCAGTATATCAGAGGGGCGTAAGTGGTTCATCAACATCTTTGAACCAAAGCCAACTTCACCTGCACGCGGTGCACCCTGCTGACTGACAAACGAAGCTCTGGCGAAAAGAGAGGTAGGGAGCGTAATTGTAAGCTACCCGACTGGGGAATGTACCTCCACCTCACAGAATACCGCAGCCAAATAACGGTTCCCTTGAGGGCTGGTGTGTTACTGCGAGTGAGTGAGGTCACCAGAAAGGAAGGAGATGCTGCGATGGCAGCGGGGGTGGCGGCGCGCGAGCGATATTTTATGTTGCGAGCGTTAATATGGCTACGGTAACCGCTTCACATCAGGCAGGCCGTATGCTTGTCTGCCACCCCACGTAGTAAATAATATATATATATATATATATATATATATATATCAATCAATGCATATTATAAAATAAAGTCACCCGCCGCGTCTGTCTGTCTGTCTGTTCGCGAAAAACTCTAAAACCACTGCACCGATTTTCAAGCGGATTTCACCACTCGATAGCGTGATTCTCGAGGAAGGTTTTAGTATATAATTTGTTAAGTTTTTGTATTTATTTCTGTGTACATTAACGATATTTGTTGAAGATGTCGGGAAAAAATAAGCCGTCTGGGAGCTTTCAACGAAAACGCTGCCTAATCCCTTTGAGATATAACAAAATAATGTATGGTGGAATTGTAAATATTTTTTTTTTAATTCACCTCCCTCGCCTAGGTGGGATTTGAACCCACGACCTATTTAAAATAGCAATAAGTAAAATAAATATTTAATAAGTTTGGTGTTATCAAAAAATAGCCGAATTTCATTTGCAACGATGGACTGCTATTCCTTGTTTAGTAGTGTAATTACTTAACAGCTAGATGGCGCCACACTGTGATTCACGCAGGAAAATATAAAATGCAAAAATTCGTCGCCAACACAAACCTTTCTAGTAGCAGATGGAAGAGTACTCGACCGGTCATCGAGAGGTCGTAGGTTCAAATCCCACCTGGTGGAAATCGATTTTTGATTTTCAAAAAAATATTTATAATAGGAGATTCATTTTTATATAAGTATATGTACGTAACGTCGGTATGTATCCCTCCGTATCAGAAGGTCACATTAGCAAAATGGTCATGATGCGTTAACGACATGAAAGTAAGTGTCTATTTTTATTGCATCATTTCAAGTTAGATGAGAATAGTGAATACAAATTGTCTACAAGAGCGATCATTATCTTCTATAACAATAAGTTAAGGTGTTCTATAACATTGTGTTTATACCTCCATATTCCCATAATGGCAGTAGGTTACGTGTTGTTAGACAACATACCACTGCCAGACAATACCGCAATAGGCTATTTGACCAACTTTTTTTCCGGTTTTTTTTGTCTTTGTTTTTCTATGTATTATAAGTATGTATTTACAAAAAAAAAGTATTTAAGTACATTTATCAGTTGTCTAGTACCCATAACACAAGCTTTGCGCTTAATTCGGGACTAGATGGCGCTGTGTAAATTGTCCAGAAATATTTATTTAGTTTAGTGAAATAAAATTCGATTAACGTAATGTGCCGTGCCCCTATCATTAGGGTTACGTAACCAGCCCGAGTCCTACATACCTGATCTAGATTTCGCGGTAGTCAATAAGTAGTTATTTAGAAAGTCTCAGGAAATACTATGCCTGGATGTTGTAGTATTTGGATTGCATTGCACAAGTATAAATACGCACGCAAATCAATACTAATGTATACTAATATATAAAGCTGAAGAGTTTGTTCGCTTGGTTGAACGCGCTAATCTCAGGAACTACTCATTCGAATTGAAAAAATATTTTAGTGTTAGATAGCCTATTTTTCGAGGAAGGCTATAGGCTATATAACATCACGCTACTACTAATAGGAGCGGAGCACCAATGAAAAATGTTCAAAAATGGGAGAAAAATATTCCTTTTGAGAGGTTTCGTTGCGTGCGCTGCGTAAACGGTTCAAGTTACGCAATCATTATATACGACGGAATTATTCATCTTAAAAACATCTAAAAAAAAGTCCGTGACAGCATAATATGTCTATCTTTTAAGATTGGCTCACTATAACCTTTCAAATGGTAACCTTCCGCTTCACTCTCAACGCTCTGTGAGGCAGAGCAGACGAAGTTGCGCGAATCAGCTAGTTGGTATTATAAAATAAATAATTATATAGTTAATTGGTTCAGGTGGTATTTTGCGGAATTCACAGGTTTCAATCTAGTCTCAAATTAAGCAAAGCTTGCACTACATAACTGATAATATACTTAAATACATTTTTTTTGCAATTGCAAATACCTGCATAGAAAACACCCAGACTAAGACAAACAGTCATGTTCATGCACACAAATATTTGTCTTGTGCGGGGATCGAACCCGCGACCTCGTAGTCAAAGTGGTCATTGCTAACCATGCGACCACCGAGCTCGATTTTAAATAATAATGCCTTTAAATTATCTTTTTTTTTTCCGATTGATGATTTATGAGAAGGTTTAGTTATTGGTCCAGGAGCCCGATGGCATGGCGTCGCGCGTGGCAGTCTAATCGATCACGCAAGTTAAGTAACATCGACTGGAGCCTGTACATGGATGGGTTTATTTATCTCAAGCTCCTCCGTGTTTCGGAGGGCACGTTAAGCCGTTGGAACCAGCTGTTATCACTAGATAATAGTCGTAAAGCCAAAGTCAGTGACCTTTGGGCTTGAAAACACTGGCCTTCGCCAACCCGCAGTTCAGCAGCGTGGTGGATGTACGTATGCTCTAAACCCTTTCGAGTCATATTCTAAAAACGAACAGTGCAGTCTTGTGAGAACTGTAAACTTTATAATCGTTTTTCATCTTTTCGCGTTACTTCCATTTTTGCTACGGACTACGGAATACACTTCTATCTTGTGATAAAAATAATTGGGTACCTATTTGACTAACATTTTTTTCTGTTTGATATGTAGGGACGTCTCCATAATATAACCATAGGTGAAAGAATTACTTCGATAGCACAAAAATCTCTCGAGATATGGTAATTTGAAAATCACAATTTTTAGACTGCCCCAAAACGCTCCATACAAAAGACTACTGAATTATGACGTCACAGCCCAAGTAACACAGTGTAGCCGTATAATGGCCGACTTATGGTTTTAATGTATCGTTTTAGCATTAAAACCCAAGTTCTATATTAGTTTTATATACGTTTATAATGCTAATATAATGCTAATTTGGGCACAAATTAAACAGCTTTAGGTTCTTAATTGGTTTTTTATTCGCATGACAGAAGCATTATACCAACATTACTATGGTCAAAAAAAGTTGTAACCGCATTACAGAAGCATTATACTAGCACTATTACTGTTATTGAAGTTGCTAATCGCATTACAGAAGCATTAAACTAGCATTACAATTTAAGCAAAAGAATTATTGGAGTCTTTCAAGTGTTCACATATAGAACTCAAATAAGTCCTATATTTTTGAAAAAACATCCTTAATGCCGCGGTACAAATGCTTTAATAGAATAAACGTTGTAATTTAATTATCGTCTTGCGATATGACTGATGGTGACGAAATTGAATAAGTTTGTTGTTTGTCATTATATTCTGGGTAACTTTTTTACTCTTGTTCTATTACTTGCCTTCAAATATTACTGCGAAATGTAGTTTACTGTCAATGTCTATATAGGTTTCATTGAAAATTTTCACGCGCCTTCAGTTTATAGAGCCTTTGTTAAAAATGTTATAAAAAGATATGGGTGTAATAAAAAAACAATTGCATATTTTTGTGTAGAACGAAATTTTTGCTTGATTAACTTAATAGTTATGAATTAACTTGAGCTATCACTTTATTATAGGTATATTAGTTTCTTACATAAGTCGAAATAATAATATTTTTTTGGTTATGGAATATTTACAAAATGGTGTCGTTCTAAACAGCTTGGTGAACCATAAAAAGGGCTTATTAATACCATCAGCTGTATAAATACTCACATGTACATATTTATTAAGCCAGAGGCCAGAGAGAAGACTTTAGATAAAACACCGTAGTGTCATCGTCTGCAAAGTGGTTTTATATGTGTTCACTTATATACCAGTAGACTTCATGTGAACTGATTTACTTCCGTTACAAAATGCAATTTTAGTGATCCATGAACGACAAAACCCATTTTCTTTTATTTAACCAGATTTTTGTACAGCTTAAGTCTGTTCGCCAAGAGTTGATAAAAAGGTCTTCTAAACGGATTAATTACTACTAAGTGGATGTATGTACAGCTTTAAGCATTACTATAACTCACATGTATTCTATTAAAGAACTCCTAGGTGTACAACAGAACTCAATTGATCTTTCAAAATGCAAGCACTACAATGATATAAGTTTACGCTGTTCAGCAGCTCTAGGCTTTTACTTACCATTTAAAAATGCTATCATAAAACCAAAGGTACTGAAAACAGCTAAAAGCTGTACAGCAGAATTTTAGCATTATAATGGTTCAGGTTTATGCTATTAAGCAGCTATAGGCATTTACTTACTACCTAAAAATGCAATTATATAACCAAAAGTACTAAAAACAGCTAAAAGCTGTATAGCGGACTTACGGTGCATTATAATGGTTCAAGTTTACGCTATTAAGCAGCGTTAGGCATTTAAAAATGCTATTGTAGATCCAAAGGCAATAAAATTAGCTAAAAGCTGTACATCGGCATTGCGGTATGCTGCACTAAAACTGAAGGCATTATAAAATCATTTTGTGATACCTTTAGCCAACCGCTATACAATCTAAAGTATTTTAATGGCTTTCATATGCTTATATAGAGCGTCAGGCTGTTTGATGAACTTTTATAAGAGCTTATCTAAACCTTAAGTTCTACATAAGTTCACGACTGGTTAGTTCAAATGCCAATTGTGTTACTTGGGAGATCTGTATTTTGTATGCATCAAATCAGAAATTTGTACGACAGCTATGTTAAATATTACGTTTATGTGATTAGTATCATAATAAAAGTTATAGCATTTTTTATTGCTTCTCCAATGGAAATATTATTTTTTAATAATTTCATACTTTTAAAATGGACTTTCCCGCAAACTTTGATCGACGCTAAAAAAAGTCTGACTGAAGATATTAGAATGAAAGTTTGCAGATCTTTATAGTTTTGTGTATTTTACGATATTGTTAATTTATTTGTACAATTTTTAAACATTGGAAACAACCCAATTGACACGCCGCTTCCCGCCAAATACTATTTAAATCTAAATCAACTAAAAAGTGTTTATTTTTTGTTTTTGAAATATTCGCAATTCTAACATTTATAAATGGCCAGGAGCGCTGAATTTTCAGTGCGCAGTCATAGAGGTTTCTTTATATGGTCCTCCAAAATCTGGCATAAGATTCTACCATTTAGTAGTTTTGGACCCGTGGTAAGATCTGCGAATACGTTACCTGGATATGCTTTTTGTAGAAATCCAGATGTCCGAGATTCGATCTGTCCAAGAATTAAAGCCGCCTCTACCGGTCTACGGGTGCTATAGGTTCCACTTTATAATTACATGACTATTGAGAAAAGCTAAAGTCCCTACCCTTCCTAAGTCAGTAAGTCAGTAAAATTTGTATTTTTTTCATAAAATAGTTATCTTTATCATTTGAATTAAATACAGACCAATAGAAAATATTAATTAACTTTATGCCTATAACTAGTAAGTACTTTATTTAACCTGTGGGTAAATAAGTTTTCTATTCTGTAAATGATTACTAATTTTGCCATGTGTAAAATAAATAAATAAATATTTCTGGACAATTTACACAGCGATAACTATTCCCAAATTAAGCGCAAAGCTTGTGTTATGGATACTAGACAACTGATAAATGTACTTAAACAATATTTTTTTTGTAAATATATACTTATAATACATAGAAAACACTCTGGGTGTGTCCAAGACAAACAGACATGTTTGTCTTGTGCGGGAATCGAACCCGCGACCTCGGAGTCAAAGTGGCCATTGCTAACCATTCGACCACCGAGCTCGTCAAAAAACTTTTTTATTTTTTTTAAAGTTTGGGTACTTACCAATAGAAACATCTTCCAAATTTCTTCCTGTATCTATCACCCCATTCAATCCTTCACTATTGTTAAACTTAGACATATTATCTTCAAAATTAACTATATATTTGGCATCATCAATACTTTCACTTAAATTCAAATCCTTATCACTATTTACCCGTGCCCCAGAAGCATAACAATTAAAAAATAAAAATAAACAAATTAAAGTCAAACGCACACTATCCATTTTTCGGAATAATAGCAAAATGTGAAAACACGGTATAAACCACTTGATAATTTCTTTTAAATCCATTGTCATAATTGTCTTTGGTTTTATACACTATTAAACATAAACACGTATGTTGAAAATTAAAAAATAAAAATCGCCACGAACGTCATTTCGCGCCAAAAGCGACGTCAAAACTGACAACGGGGCAATGGCTTCCCGGCCATTTCTTCTTTCACTAAGGTCCGTTATACATGAAGCAAGACACACGGAACCGGTCACTGACTTTCGCTTTTGCTATTGACTTGCAGATCCTGACCGATTTTGGCTTTTCTTTAATTGTCAATCATGTCATGTTTGTTTAGGAAATTATGCGGGAAAGTAGAGTTTCTACCATTTTTCTTGAGTGTTAAGTAAAAACTCCTTTGTTATAAAACATAATCCATAGACATTTGTGTCGGTTTTGTTATGTAAATAAAAATTGCAAGCTTAAACTTGCAAATTTCACATTTCATTTTACTTTAGTTATTTTCAAAACTCGTATTCAGCAGAAAATTTGCAATGTTTGCAACACACAAATTTACTTATTAATATTAGGTTTTAAATCCAATATTAATAAGTACCTAAATTTGTGTATCATGAATAAATTAATTGTCATTAATTAATTTCATTACTTAATGACTCAAGATCATTTAGCGTATGATATTATATAAGTAGTTATGCCATACCCAGGGGCGCCGGCTTTTAGAAAACCTCATGGGTGCTCATGTTCATATGATGACTCGGAAAAAGTGGCGAAGTATATAAACCGGCGACCCTTGGGTCTCAACCGGCGGTGGTTTAGAACCACCGTGCTAAACGGGTCGTCGGGTAATGAAAAAACGCCGATCCCTAAAAGGCGATTACTGATCTGTTTCTTGATATTTATTTATTCTCAGGGGTGCTCGGCACCCACTGTTTTCTTCTCATGGGTGCTCGAGCACCCGAGCACCCGAGCACCCACGGAGTCGGCGCCCCTGACCTATTTTGACGTGAACTATGTCTTTAAAATGGATTCCATTTCATAGGGAGGCAATTAAAAAAAACGAATGAGAACAAGATAGCGGGATACAGTTTAGTGTTGCAATTACATACTTATCTATCATCTCCATCCAAAATTCAATCACACCACTGGATAGATGAAGGGTCAAAGAATTTATTTCATTATATAAGGAATAGGGAACATCGCGTGCGGGGGAGGGTTTCATTTTAAGATACTTTTAGTGCATATAACGTATTCACGTCATTTCACAAGACAAGACGAGACAACTGCTAGGCTCGTTAATTTTAGTTATTTCCATAGCATTATGTCATAAGGCATATTGCTTTGGGGTAAAGCAGCTGACATTGATAAAATTTTTGTATTACAAAAGAGAGCCATTAGATTAATTTACAATTTGGGTTCTAGGGATTCACTCCGTGAGTTATTTAAGAAGATAAACATCCTCACTGTCGCTTCTCAATATATTTATGTAAATATTATGTACGTCCGTAAAAATATTTCGAATTTTACAAAAGTATGTGATATAACTAATTTCAACTTGCGGAACAAAAACAAATTGGTTATTCCAAAACATAGACTGGGGAAGGTCAATAATTCGTTTGTCGTAAATTGCATCCGCTACTACAATAAGTTGCCGGAGTCGGTCCTGATTTTACCCGACACTAAATTCAATCAGCTTATTAAGACCACCTTATGCAAAAAGGCTTACTACAGGACCGACGATTACCTTAATGATAAAAATGTATGGCAAATTCTCGGCACAGGATGTGAAGCACAGGCGTCTTATCTTTACAAGTAGTATTGTGGATATACATATTTAGACTTTTATACAATATGTATATACACTATACTATGATTTTTTATATTTTAATTTTTTTACTATTTTATTTTACTTTAATTTTTATTTTTTCTCTTATTTTGGTTGAATACCATTTTTTTTTATTGTATTATGTATAATGATAATATTGTATGGCTATTTAAAAAAGACCTATATTGACAGAGTTTCTTTCGGCATTTCTTCTCGTCAATGGTCATTCCGAAATGCTGGTATCTACCAGCATTTCGGAATTTTTTATCTATTATTCATTTTTTATCTAAAAAAAACTATACCTAATTGTAAAAGACGTGTCTAAGTGCCCGCGAGGGCCCACAGAATAAAGAATTTTGACTTTGACTTTGACTTTGACTTTGACTCACGTACAACACACGGCCGTATCCATGACACAAACACACCCCATCTTTTTTATTCTTATCGTGTATCTGACAAGCATTCGTTCAGATTGATGTGAAGCGGTGACATATAGCGCTTGAAACTTAAGCAATTGCCTATGCGCCGACACCCAGTTGCCAACGCAGCAGCACCTTCCTAGTAACCTCACTCGCAAAAATCTCACAACCCTTTATGTTTCATGCACATTGCCATTTCTGCGGTGACTGCGGTCTTTTGTGAAATGGATGTACTTCAGTGGGTACCTTATAAGCATGTTGTGTTCTACCTTTCTCTTGCTAGAGCCTCGTTTGTTACTTACCAGAGCGCACCACGTGCAATGCAATGAAACAATCACACGGTCAATACAATAATACTCTGTTATCCCTGTTTTAAACACTTGTATGCTACTCAAGCGGTGCTAACTGCCCTGTTAAAAACCACTCCGGAATTGATGAACCCCTTGATCTGTGCCAGCCAGCCCGTTAAACGCCGTGATCGGCACTACCGGGGTCGATTTAATTTTTCTGCCCAACCGTCCCGTTAACGCCGGATGTCTAGGGTAGACCACCACTTAAATTTAAATTTCATGGTTCGTAGTATAAAATATGCATCTCTTTGCGTTCTATATAAATTATACAACGGGGAGTGCTCGGATGAGCTATTTGATTTGATACCTGCCGCTGAGTTCCACTATCGTACAACTCGCCATAAATTCCATCCTCATCATCTCGATATTTGGCGATCTACTACAGTACGCTTTTTAAGACATTTTCTACCACGAACTGTGAAGTTGTGGAATCAACTTCCTCCAGCGGTATTCCCAAATAAATACGACATGGGGGCCTTCAAGAACAGAGTCAATATTTCCCTTAAAAGGCTGGCAACGGATCGGTGACCCTTTGGTGTTGCTGATTTCTATGGGCGGTGGTGATTGCTTTCCATCAGGTGACCCACATGCTCGCTTGCCGCCCTCTCATATAAAAAAAAAATCTTAAAAATGTGCCAGGTGTGGTAAATCGCCAATTATTATTAAGATTTATGTAGCATGCATGGAATTTTAATTTATATGGCGAGTTGTACTCAGCGGCAGGTATCAAATCTCACAGCTCATACGAGCACTCCCCGTGGTACAATTTGTATAGAACCACAGTTTACGTGTGGTTTTATTAATGTGACGTCCTTAGAAAACCGAAAAAAAAAAACGTTGGTCAAATAGCCTATTATCATCATCAACATCAGGTCATTTTAGTCTCCACTACAGGAGCACGACCCTCTCTCGTCCGTCCCAGACAGAAGGAGGATGTGGCCTACACTCCCCACGCTGGCCAGACGGGTTGGGGAGGCCTATTATAGTAGCCATGTTATCGATATATTCTTCCTCTCTTCTTTGATTCTTACGCAACTATTATATCATTGCCTATAAATTAGAACTAATTCATGCATTAAAAATTCACTTTCCATAGATTGCAAAATTAGTTTCGTAATATTGCTCTGATACATCTATAAAACTTTTAGAATGAGAATAAATTTGCAAATTTTTTGAATCAACTTTTACGCACATATTTGATTAAGGCGGTCGCAGCCGCGAAACTAGGCACTCGTGGGTAAAATAAATTGGTTGTCTGTAAAGTCGGTTTACGAACGATAATCTTACGTGATAACGTGATAAGAAAACATCCGCCCATGGAGTGGAAGAGAGATAGATGCGTCACTTTTTCCGCGATCTCGCTTGCATGCTCGGCTCTGGCGGAACGTGACAATGAGATATGCTTTATCGTGCGTGCAGCCGGCATTCGTCGATTTATAAGACGTTATCATGTCAAAAAATATTCACAAAATACCTAAGCAAATAATCAAAAAATTGTGTTACACATAATTTTAAGCCCAATAGATTTTTCACATGTTAAAAAAATGATGAAATTATGAACAATGATGTCAAGGATCATAACCACCTACTTGAAAAAATGCATACGATACTAGCTAGTGTCTGCGACTTCATCCGAATCAAATTTCAAGCCCTTTAGTGATTTTTGCTATGCATTTAACAGTCGCATTTCAGATTTGTACTTTAAACGACTATAACTTTTTCACTGAAACCTGATTTCAATGAAACACACCTTGTATTTTGCTTCCGTTTTGCTAACCGCAAAAATATGTTCAGTAGTTTTAGAGATTAACGTGTACATACATACAGACGAAAATTAAAAAAAAAATGTGTTCTATTACTCGTTTTTTATCACCCACGCTCAGTTATGAAATGTACAGATACGCGGTTTCTACTGCTTGAATATATTATTGATTACAAATGTATTTTAATACTAAATTTAGAGATTAAAAAACTAAACACAGAATCTTAATGTCAGTCTTTTACGCACAAGTCATCAAAATTTAAAATAGTAGTTTATGAAACTGTTGCATAATAAGGGTTATTAAAATACGAGTGTGAGTTTAAAACATGAGCCGAAGGCGAGTGTTTTAATAGACCACACGAGTATTTTAATACCTAATTATGTGCAGTTTCATACACTACTTTATCTAATCTCATGAAATATATGATAATAATATTTTAAATACAACCATGAAGTTAATATAACAGCTATAATTCTTACCTATAAATCCATTTGCAGATCGAGCATGCGTAGTGCGCATGCGTATGTAATGTATTTGCATTGCAACTTGTTTAAAATACCTGTATCCTGGCTGAAGCTGTATCGAAATGGTAAAAAAGTTATTTTACGATACAGTTGTCCATAGAAGAGCTGTATCGAAAAATAACTTTTTAAATTTATTTTGACAGCTTGTGCGTAAAGACTGTCATTATGATACTGTGTTTAGTTTTTTAATGTGTAAATTTCAGTATGAGATTAGATAAAGTTACTTTTCGATACAGCTCTTTATGGACAACTGTATCGAAAAATAACTTTTTTTCCATTTCGATACAGCACCAAGCAGGTTGCAATGCAAATGCATTGCAACTTTGCAAAAAAATTCTACATAATCTGTGAACGCGGCGTCGCGCGGCGCGTCGCGCATGCGCACCACGCATGTTCAATCTGCAAATAGATTTCTAAGTAAGAAATGACTCTGTTAAATTAACTTCACGCTTTTATTTAAAATATTATTATTATCTATTTCATGAGATTAGATAAAGTAGTGTATGAAACTGCACATAATTAGGTCTTAAAATACTCGTGTGACGCTATTAACTCACATTCGTATTTTAAGAACCCATTATGCAACAGTTTCATAAACTATTATTGTAGCGCTAATCTTTTTTACAAATTACTTTATCGAATTTTTAATAAATAGATAGGTAATATTAGATGCGTGTTTTATTCAAAATTAAAGGTAAACCTTACCTCTGACCTCTGACCTTACATTACAGTTGTTGAGCTAAAATTTGCGCAAAACGATCGTTTTGGTATATTTCCCTTCAACACTGAAGAATTATTTTTTTTATAAATTTCATAAGTTATATGTTAATAGTTTAAGACAATTTTTTGATTAGACACTCCAGTGGCTCTAGTTTTGCAGCGGGGGGCGCCTTAATTCAGAGGTACTTAATTAAGAAAAACTACAAACCGTTAATCACTTTAATCTGTTATTTGGCCTCGATTTTACGTAGAATATTACCCTGGACCAAAGGTCTAGAAACTTTTACTCTTAGACCCTTTCAAATTATATTCATTTCCTTGCTGCTTATGTGCAATTTATACATAAGTATTTATTTTATATTTTTTATTTTATATATATGACGAGTTATTCATGAAAGAAGAGCATGTATAGAAAGGCGGACTTATATCTTTTAGGGATTTCTTCAACCAATGTAGTCGCAAAAAAAAAATTACAAATTATTCGTTATTATACAATACAAAGTATTTGTTATTGTCAGGAGAAGGTTCTTATAAAAAAAAAATAAGAAAGTTGCGCGGAAAGAAAAATTACGAAAGTAGAAAATTTACGAAAACTGAACGACCATATTGACTTGTTATAATAATGTAACTTTATAGCGTTTAGCAGAACTGTCAGTCATTTGACAGATTGAATATATTAATCAAACACATGTAGATCTATGCTGAAAAGCCTAAAGATATATATCTAAAGCCGTGTGGTTTCCGGCAGACTAGAATAGAATCACTCCGTCTCTTCCCGTGGATGTCGTACAAGGCGACTAAGGGAAATACATTATAAAACATCGATCAGGCTTCCCCAACCCGTCTGGCCAGCGTGGGGAGTGTACGCCAAATCCTCCTTCTGTCTGTGACGGATGAGAGAGAGTCGTGCTCCTGTAGTGGAGACTAAAATGACCTGATGATGTTATAGTTCTCCACGGCCAATGTGTGCTACTGCGGTTGACAATAATTATACTGAGACTTTGTGTGATAGCTCACATACTGGTATTAGGACAGAGCAGTCATTAGGTGCATCAATTGATGTAACATGTTGTACACCAGGTGATGCACAAAGTACTATTATGTTTAGTGATAATATTGGAAAAAATATGGGCTCAAAATTGAATTCACTTATTAAGGGACAGTCAGTTGTAAACCATTGCTTACCATCTGCAAATTATGAAGAAATTATGAAAAGAATTTTAAAATTCAAATTTAATAATTATGAAAATCTCATTATTTTAGTAGAAAATAGGGGTAATTTAAACAAAAAGGATTTAATAGATTTTTGTGATTATTTATTATCTCTAGACTTAAGTAGTATAATTTTGTTTACATTTCCCTACTCTAAGAGCTTGTCAGATGCAGAAAATAATCTTAGATATAAGTTGAACAGTGTACTACACACTATAAGTACATATAATGATTGTATTCATTTGATTGATACTAACAGTTTTGTTAGCAAAAATTTATATTATTTGACTAAAGGTAGATATTACCTTTCTGCTAGTTTTAAGCGACAGATAGCACTTTCGCTATCCTATTTTTTTGACATTTCAGCCAAAAACTTGGCTACAAAATCCGCTTCTATTGAGCGGACTGTTGACATGGAATTTTCTAATAATGACATTTCTAATCATTTAAATTAACTCATAAGACAACAGAGGTAACAACCTCTAGCACTAATTTATTAAATTCACAATTAATTGATTTAGCAATACAATCAAACAGTAACTATAACATGTCACTATGCCCACAAAAATGTAATAATTACAACACAAATAATAATATTAACCTGGTACATCAAAATATATATTGTATGACTGAGGGCAAGCAACTAGAACTGGAATTATTCATGAACTCTGATAATATTAGTATTATGTGTATTACTGAGCATTGGTTAAAGGGGCATCAGCTCATGTTCAATTTCAGCAACCACCAGGTCGGTAGTTCATTCTGCAGGGTCAATACAGTACATGGCGGGTCGCTAATTTTGCTAAATAAAAAACTTAAATTTAAAGAACGGAAAGATATTGTGTCTCTCTCTGTAGAATGTTCCATTGAACTATCCTGTGTACAATTAGAGCAGTTCATTGTTATATGTGTATATAAACCTCCTACCGCGGATCTTAATTTATTTTTAGAAATCATGGATGAAGCCCTATGCAAAGTTAGTAACTCAGGTAAAACTATTTTGGTCTGTGGAGATTTTAATATTAATATACTTACAAATACAGCTGCATCAAGTAAAATTTTAAGTCTTTTTAAATCCCATAATTTAGTTAACTTATTTATGGAGCCTACTAGAATAAGTGCCACCACGGCTACCTGCTTAGATAATATATACACAGATATTAGTCCAACCCAAAAAAGTATTATTAATAAATTGGATTCTGATCATTCTGGGCAAATGATTAGTATTAAAATAAAAAATAAAAATGTTGTCAAGACAAAAATTACTTTTGTGCCAGTAACAGTGAGTCGCTTAGAACGTATGAGAGTAAACCTAACTAGTAACTTACCGTTTTTAGATAATGACTTGGAACCTAACTTGATGTATAATTCATTTTTTAATGCATTTCTTCGCGAATTTAAATCAATATTTACTTCCAAGGAAATTACTTTTACCAATAGCCTTGTCTTTGGTGACTGGGCAACCGTAGGTATTTATAAGAGTAGGCAAACTTTGTACATGTTATACTATGAAAGACAATTCAATAATAGTGAAGAATTTAAAGAACATGTAAAATCATATTCGAAAATTTTCAAACGCGTTTGTCAAGTAGCAAAATCTATATTTATTAAATCAAAAATTAGACATAGTAGTAATAAAATTAAAGCCACTTGGACGGTTATCAATGAAGAGACTGGGAAGGGTAGGACAAAGGATTCAGAGTTTAAATTAAGTATTGATGGTCATGTTACCAAGTCAGATTTAGAAGTTGCCAATGCTTTTGAAAGATTTTTTTCTGCCTTCCCTGTCACTTTAACTAGTGCCTTGGGCTCTTCCACCTCCGTTGCAGAGTCATTAATTAAAGATAATGTGCCTGAATTTTATAACGATTTTCATTTCCGTCATGTTAATGGGTCTGATTTAAAAGTTGCATTTAAATCACTTAATATTAAGAAAACGGCTGATCTATGGGGCATTTCCGTACATATTATAAAATCTTTATTTGACATTGTTGCTCCCGCCTTAATTGTGATATTTAATAGATGTATTGATTGTGGTGTGTTTCCTGACTTGATGAAATTAAGCAAAATTATTCCTTTGTTTAAATCAGGTAGTACATTAGACCCCACAAACTTCAGACCAATATCAATACTACCTACATTTAGTAAGATTTTTGAAAAACTAATTCTCGCTCAGTTACTTAATTACTTTAATGAAAATAATCTCCTGCACACTAAACAATTCGGTTTCACTCATGGACGGTCAACATGTGATGCTGGGGTAAAATTACTAGAATGTATATATGAGGCTTGGGAGGAGTCACGGGACGCCTATGGGGTGTTTTGTGACTTATCTAAGGCTTTTGATTGTGTGCAGCATGAAACTCTAGTCAGAAAACTACACCACTATGGTATAAGAGGCATCGCTCTTGATCTTCTTACTTCTTATCTGAGTGATAGGGTTCAGAAAGTAGATGTTAATGGAAAGCGATCACATGGATCAACTGTAGCGATGGGGGTGCCACAAGGCTCTATTTTGGGCCCTTTCCTGTTTCTCGTGTACATTAATGATCTACCTCATCTTGTAAAGAATAATCACGAAATAGTATTATTTGCAGATGACACTTCTTTAATTTTTAAGGTAAATAGACAACAATCAGAAATTGACGATGTAAATAATGCTCTTTCAAAAATAGTAAACTGGTTTAGTGCTAATAACCTACTTTTAAATGGTAGTAAAACCAAATATGTTAGATTTTTTACAAAAAATGTGAAACAAGTAAAAACCAATGTGGTGATGGACAATGAGAGATTGGAATTGGTCAATAAGGTTGTCTTCCTTGGGATAACATTAGACTCTAAATTACAATGGGGCCCACATATAGAAACGTTATCGGGTAGACTCAGCTCAGCAGCGTACGCCGTAAGGAAAATACGTCAACTGACTGATGTTGACACTGCGCGTTTAGTTTATTTTAGCTATTTTCACAGCATTATGTCATATGGTTTATTGCTTTGGGGTAGTGCTGCGGATGTAGACTCAATTTTTGTGCTCCAGAAGCGAGCTATCCGTGCTATTTATATGATGAGTCCCAGGGAGACACTGAGAAATAAATTTAAAGAGATAAATATTATGACATTACATTCTCAATATATTTATGAAAATCTTATTTACGTTCATAAAAATCAAACTAAATTTAGGAAAAACAGTGATCTCCATCAATTAAATTTAAGAAATAAAAACAAACTCGCTGTGCATATTACTAGGCTCCATAAAATCTCTAACTCGTTCCCAGGTCAATGTATACGCTTCTACAATAAACTTCCAAATGACGCGTTTAAATTATCCATGGGTAAATTTAGAAGATTTATCAAAACTAGACTATGTCAAAAGGCTTACTATTGTATCTCAGATTACATAAATGATAAAAGTATTTGGAAATGAATTGCTCTTGTTATGTTAATGATTGTATTTGTGTTTAATGTAACGATATTGGCAATTAAAAGAGTCGGCCTTGAGTTTCTTGCCAGTTCTTCTCAAGAAGCCCCGTCGCCGGAACTGGCACTTAAATTCACTTTCACATTCAAGATAGTGTGATGAAAGTGCATCTAAGCTCTGCGGATTTAAGTAGATAGTAATGATTTAGATACATGTCTTATATTTAATTTGTATGACGTTTCTAAGTGCTTTGTAAAGTCCAAGGAATAAAGATATTTTGACTTTGACTTTGACTTTGACTATATATCTATGTACATAAATACCATACATATACATATTTATATTTATTTATATTATTAAATTGTTTTAAACCGGTAATAGATTAGCATTCTTCGTATGGTTTATTGAACATATTCTTGTAATGATTATTATTACTTATATTTTTCCTTCGATCAAGTATTATTTTTCATTAATTTCTTTTGATTTGCGATTCCTGCCCTCTCCATGTACAAATTCGTTATCCTAAGGTTGCCTTGAAAAATTGCTCCGCCTGACGTAAAGCAATTACCGCAGCCTATCGACGCGTGCAACACAGAGGGGCAATTCTCGTAATTAACATTCAGTTCCGATCCAGTCTCGATCCCACCAATGTCCAATATGGTATTCTCGTATTACAATATGAAATTTCAAAGTTTGTTTATAGTGGGATTATATCGAAATATAACCGAAAACAAACGAAGAATGATATTTTGTGAGCAATAAGAATTGATTCGTCTGCTAATAGGCTTGTATCCCATTTTTTTTTTCGATTTGTTATTTAAAGACGTCACAATAATATAAATATAGGTGAAATAATTACTTCGATTGCATAAAAACTTCTCGAGATATGATAACTTGAAGATCACAATTTTGGACTACCCCGAAAACTCTCCATACAAAAGGCCACCACGTTATGACGTCACACCGTGCTATTTTATATGCATTAAATGAGAAATTTGTACGACAGCTATGTTAAATATTGCGTTTATGTAGCCAGTGCCGTAACAAAAGTTATAGTATTCTTTATTGTTTCTACAATGGTAATATTTATAATTTCATACCTTTAAAATGGACTTTCCCACCAAACTTTGACCGCACATAAAACACGTCGGACATAAGTTCTTAAAATTTTAAGATCGCAGATCGTTCTAGTTTTATGTATTTTACGTTACTGATAGAGTGTTTTTATAATTTTGTAACATGGGCAACAAGCCTATTGTTGAATGAAATCAAGTACGCATTTTTCATTCAATTTATAATTCAATCTCGGTTCGGTCAACTTTCTTCTGCGATCGTAAAATAATTAGGAGAATTAGCCTTCTTGGGAGGTCACTCCCACATAGCCGACCGTGTAAAAACCCCTTATTTATGAGTCCCAAGATGATCGCGGAAAAACCTCGACAAACAATTTATTCCACAACTTAACAGTACGCGGGAGAAATCTTCTCTGGTAGCTAAGTAATTATACGCAACCAGTTCGGTTCCAAAGTGTGAGGGAATTCCCTGCCGATGGTGAGCGGTGCGATTGTTGAAAAATCCGATGGCATCAGTTGAAACTAAATTTCTGAGCATAGTCCATTTTACATTTAGTAGAACACAAAAAGGTCTAAGTCTGATTTCCATAGATTCCCTGATTTATATGAATTTCATTTGTTTACCAGTTGTACTGTGCAAGAACTCCTTCCATCCTGGTGACCTCACTCACTCGCAGGAACACAAGTACCTTCAAGTGAATTGTTATTTGGTCGAGACATTCATTGACTGTTAGGCGGTACGAAGTTCTCCGGGTTAGCTAGTATTACATCTAGTATTTAAATACAATGTAGTTGGTACCAGCAGTTCAAGGTTTTATCAAAGGATCTTTTTAAAACCGATTTGAAAGAATCCAATGAAGAGGACATCTTTACATCAGATGTGGATCATGTGGAGGTCGTTTTTGTATGGTTGAGTAACAACCACTCATCTAACTTTCACATTTATAACAGCTACAAGATTATGTACAGTTCGTCTTCAATTTATGAGAATGGTGATGAGGTGGTCGTTTTAGTGTCGGACATTTCGTGGCCATTATATTGATCGCTTGCGGCGCTTCCTGGAGCCCTCTATGTCCCGTTCACATCATCATCGTGCCGTTCAATGTGTAACGGTATAGCTCGGTGACGTCACGGGCGTATACATATTATTCACCTAAAAAATGGTAATTTTATTTTACTATTTGTTTGACGTGATTAATATGCAATATTTAATTATTATTTTTTATACTACGTCGGATGGCAGACAAGCATACGGCCCGCCTGATGTGAAGCGGTTACTGTAGCCATATTAACGCTTGCAAAATAAAATATTGCTCGCGCGCCGCCACCCCCGCTGCCAACGCAGCATCTCCCTCCGTTCTTTCTGGTGACCTCACTCACTCGCAGGAACACAACAACCCTCAAGGGAATTGTTATTTGGCTGCGGTATTCTGTGAGGTGGAGGTACATTCCCCAGTCGGGTAGCTTACAATTACGCTCCCTACCTCTCTTTTCGCCAGAGCTTCGTTTGTCAGTCAGCAGGGTGCACCACGTGCAGGTGAAGTTGGCTTTAGTTCAAAGATCTTGATGAACCACTTACACCCCAATGTGTCATATGTGGTCAAATAATTTTAACAAAAAAAACCGACTCCAAACATTACTCTTCATTTATGTATAGTAAGGTTTGGAGATACAGGCTGATGATGATGAAAAAATATGGGACCAATCTGAAATATATATGGTAGGTATATATTATCTTTCGAAAAAAGAGTTTGTTCAAATCGGTTTATAAATCACGGAGTAAAAAAAAATACAGCCCTCAATTCGGCTGTATTTTTTTTGGAGTCGGTAAAAAAATGGTAAAGAGTTACCAAAACGTGTTCTATCGATTGTACAATGGGGTGTGTTCAGAGGGTTTATTTGACATTATGCCCATGACCTCCTTCTACAGCCGTACCACTCGCCACCGACAGGGAATTCATCCTCACACATTAGGAAAGAAGTGGTCATGTACAGCACGATTCCAGAGAGGTTTTCTCCCACATACTATCAAGCTGTGGTCTGAACTGTCAAGGTTTCCCCAAGAGACTACAGGGTTATTTAAAAAGGGCGTGAAGAGGATTTTTCAGGCAAAATAGACACGGGGCGAAGAGAAAATGATGAATTGATCTTAATGATATAGCGATAAGGTAGAATATCGGACTTCTCCTGAATATATTCGTATTTGAGGTTTTTTGCTGTAATTTTCCTGTAAAGTTTACGTCTACTTGTGCCACAGAATAATATACTTTACTTGTGCTCTAATTATTTCACATTTTTGGCGCGAGGCTGGGGGCGGTATTAGTGAGATTCGAAGATAAAGCGATCCTATGATGGTTTCAAAACCGGAACTCTAAAAAGAAAAAAAATGAGCTATATTAAAGTGCTAATTTTTGTTCGAGTCATGTATCTGTCTGTTATCTATTCACACTTAAACCACTGAATCGATGTAGACGAAATATTGTGACGGACAACTACGGAACCCTAACACTGCGCGTGACCCGACACGCACTTGGACGGCTCTATTGTGAGTGAAACGTAGAATTGAATAGAATAATATTGCACCAATATATATATACAATAGGTATAATACAAATATTTACTGCAGCGCCCCCTGGCGAGTTGTCATCGTAACACCTATCTAAGAACATGCACCAATCAAACCCGGACCCATCACTGAAAACCGCATCAAAATCGGACTCGTAGTTTTGGAGATAATATATATATAGATAACCCCAAACGCATACACCGTCTCCGTTCCGTACATATATATATATATGTGTATATATATATATGTATATATATATATATATATATATATATATATATATATATATATATATATATATATACGGAACGGAGACGGTGCAAGAACAGAGCATTAAAAAATAATTAAGGTACCTAAACGCATAGTAAAGACAGAATTCACGTAGAAAATAAATTAAACAGAGAGAGAGAAACTAAGTATGTAATGGGTTTTTAAAAGCATTTTAAACAATAAAGATTGCGCATTTCAAATAGCCAGAGGCAGGCCATTCCAAAGACGTACAGCCTGCGTAACACAACATATTGAATAATAAAAATTTGACACTACGCTAAGTATCTCTAAGTACATGATCGAAGAACATATACCGAGAAACGAGAAGTAGAGAGTTGCCTTATGAAACAAATTATCATCTTTTGGTGAATGACCAACGCATTGTGTTTAGTTCCGGAGTAATAACCATCTCTCTAGATTCCCCCCCCCCCCCCCCCCCCAGATCCCCCCCGCCCTATCCATGCAACTGAAGCACGGCTTTGGAATAATGAAGGGGGAGAGTTAAATTTCATTTGGGTGCGGGCAGGTACTTTATCAGTGCCCACTCAATTCTACTCACTACACACGTACTCACTCGCAGCAACACAACAATCCTCAAGATCTCTAGACACAAAGCTCTCTAGCGAATCGACAAATTTTGTTAACGACTATACTGTTATTTAAAATAACTCAAATTATAAATGATTTCAGAAGTTATCAGGGTGTGACATACACATAGACGTTATGGTAACGGTGAATATACGTATCTACTTAATTATAAGCATACGGTTTTTGTTAACCTTGATTTTGGGCCCTTTTTTTTTTTTTCTTTTTTTTTTTTTTCTTTATTTAGGTAAACAAACAATAACAAAATGGATTTTACTAACAGGCATAGTTTAAAAAATAACAGTAATTGTGCTATCAGCACCGTTTACCGCAGATAACTTCAAATTAGAAAGAGTAGTGAACATCATAAATCGACATACAACTTCAGCAAATACTGAGAACTACACATTAACGATAACTATCATATTTGCGGTTCAAAATAAAGATTCAGCCCTTAACCGACTTCAGAAATGGAGTTTTTTTTTATATTAGTTGGAAATGAGCATGCGGGTGGAATGGTGGAAACCAATCACCACCGCCCATGGAGATCAGCAACTTCAAGGGGTCGCCGATCGTTGCCAGCCTTTAAAGGGAAATATAGACTTTGTTCTTGAAGGCTCCCATGTCGTAGTTGTTCGGAAATACCGCTGAGGGAAGTTGATTCCACAGTTTCACATTCATCTTACTACATAAGATAAGATATGATATGTTTATTATTTTATTCATGTTACATTTTCTCTTGTAGCCTTAACACCTGTACTAGCAAATATCCTGTTAGGGAATGCAATCTCGTTCTCGCGAGATCTCGCGCGGGGCGGCGGCGGGGCCTGAGGTAGCGGTCGGGGGACGAGGTCTCGCTTTGATTCGCTTAGACCTCGTCGCCCGACCGCTACCTCAGGCCCCGCCGCCGCCCCGCGCGAGATCTCGCGAGAACGAGATTGCATTGCCTATATTATCCTGTGTTACAGATGTTTTGTCCATCCATTTTTGACGTGAATATGTCTTTAAAATTGCTTCAATAGAGAGGCACTTAAAAAAAACGAATGATAACAAAATTGGGGGATACATTGGTGTTGCAGCTACATATCTATCATCTCCATCCAAAATTCAATCACACCACTAAATACATGAAGGATCAAAGAATTTATTACGCTAAGTAAGGACTATCGAACATCGCGTGCGGGGGGGAGCGCTGCCATTTTGAGATAATTTTAGTGCATATAACGTATTCACGTACAACACACGGCCGTGTCCATGACACACCCATTGTTTTTAAACGACGAAGGTGACAAATAATCTTACGGCCCACGGAAGCAATTACCTCAGCCTTTGGACGCGTTCAACTCCAGGGGCATTACTTGCGCATTGCGGACTCTGTAAGAACTTCTTCAGCTCTTCTTGAACAACCCCATGCTGCAGTCTCCGAGGAAAACCTCGACATATAGCTCATTCCATAACTTGATAGTCCGTAGGAGAAATCCTCACTGGAACCGCGCAGTACGCGACCATTTCTGTTCTAAAGTGCGAGGATGCACCCCCTGCCGATGACGAGCGGTGTGATTGTAGATAGAAGAATCTCGAAATCATATCTGATAGGTACCTATTTGGAAATACTTTTGAAAACCTAAATTCTCTGTGACTTTGTCAGTTTTCTGTTGTTCTTTTGTTAGTGCGTAAGATCGTTCCCTACTATTGCCTTTTATAATTAAAATTCCCATTTTCTCTAGAATATACTAGTTTTTCACTCACAGTCCTAGTCAGTCATTAACAATATCGAACAACTCTGAACGTAGCCCATTGTACAATTGGTAGAACACACAAAGGGACGCAAAATCTCTCAGACTTAAGGATACCACTAAGCTTGCGATCGTGAATAATTATAAGTTTTTTGTATCATCTAAATTGTACGTTTTATTACAATAAAATATACAAACAAACAAAGAAATTGGGGTTAGGCGTGTGGTTTCCGGCAGACTAGAATAGAATCACTCCGTTTCTTCCCGTGGATGTCGTACAAGGCGACTAAGGGAAATACAATATCAAATATCGATCAGACCTCCCCAACCCGTTTGGCCAGCGTGGAGAGTGTAGGCCAAATCCTCCTTCCGTCTAGGACGGACGAGAGAGGGTCGTGCTCCTGTAGTGGAGACTAAAATGGACCTGATGATGAAAGAAATTGGGGTGTAAGTGGTTCAACACGTACAACGTTAGTAACCTGCACGTGGTGCACCCTGCTGACTGACAAACGAGGCTCTAGCGAAAAGAGAAGTAGAGTATAGCGTATTTTGTAAGCTGCCCGACTGGCGAAGTAGGTACACAGAATACCGCAACAAAATAACAAATTCTGTTGAGGGTTGTTGTGTTCCTGCGAGTGAGTGAAGTCACCATAAAAGGAGTTGCTGCGTTGACAGCGGTATATGCGGCGTGCGATCGGTATTTCATATTGTGAGCGTTATTTGCAGCTCTAAAGATCGTGGTGAGCCCCTTACACCCCAGAATACTATAATACAGAATATAAACTACCTACGTTGATCTTGAAAACAATATTTAAATATACTTACTTCAAGAACCAGTTTATTGATTGACCTTTACAAAATTAACTGTAAATATATTTTGCCTATATGTATACATGTGATCTTGACACAAATTTTGTATCGATACTTAATCGAATATTGGTAAATCGAATCATTAAAAAAATACGATAAACGACGATAATTTTACGTGATAACGTCACAAGAAAACATCGGCCGATGACAGGAAGAGAGATAGATGCGTCAGAAGCCGACAGCTTAGGTCGATCGAGTCTCTTTATCGCTTGTTCCGTGCTTTCACTTGCTCGCTCGGCTCAGGCGAACGTGACATTGAGTCATGCTTTTTCGTGCGTGCAGCAGGCGTTTATCGATTTATAAGACGTTATCACGTCGAAAACATTTTTTCATACCTCTCGTTTGGTAAACAAGCATACGATCTGCCTGTTGGTAAGTAGTCAACGCAATCTATGGACGCTGACGACATCAGAGTAAAAACCTCCTTACGCCTTTCTTCTTTTACAGCTTACTATAGGCTCTTGGGAAACGGGACGGGGGCCCAAAACACATTCCCACCACTGTGTCTCCCAGGGTCGGACTGGGGCGGAAGGGCCCGGGTGGCTGACAAGCCCGGGGTCCGAGACTAGATGATGGTAGATGATATATTATTCTACGGTTGCCGCAAGCCCCGCAAGCCAGGCCCGTGGGGGGCCCGCGTAGGCTGGGGCCCGGCTGGCAAATGCCACCCCGACTATATGGCCAGTCCGACGCTGGTGTCTCCTGTGTAGCCAGGATTAACAGCGGCGACTGCCAAAAAAGGCAATGAACAATGAAGTCCATTGCAGTCCCGGGGGTAAAACTACGGCTGCCTTTAATATGAATTTAATGAAAAGAAATTAGTAAGAGAAAGAAGCTTTTGGAATTTTACTTCCGCTAGTAGCAATGGAAAATATTGTGCAATAAGTATTTTTTGATGTACAAAATGGTTATTTTATTTGATGTTACGTTAAATAGTATCCATAATAGATTAGAATAGACAGACAGACAAAATTGTAAAAAATGTTATTTTGGTATGTGTATCCATGTGCGTGCATTTAGTAAAATGCGGTTATTTTTTTTTTTTATAATATTACATCTACATCTTAATTAAATGTACCGTTTTTGTTTTAATAATAATTTTGTGCAATTGTTTTAATAACTCTATGATATATGCTCCACGCTGGCTTACACTTTGCGCGGAGCGACATGAAGTTGTGGTCGCAAGTCGCAATCAGCTAAGTACTCCTTTCTTTATTTGAATACTAGCGGCTTTACCCGTCCCGGCTTCGCACGGGTGGACATAAGAGTTTTTTTATATGTTTACCTTTTATTTAGCAATAAATATAGCCTATGTTTAGGGTGAATGTATCTTTCCAATGGTGAAAGAATTTTTGAAATCGGCACAGTAGTTTTTGAGTTTATTCATTACAAACATACACACACACACACAAAAATACAAATCTTTCCTCTATATAATAGTAGTGTAGATTACAAACAGACACTCTAATTTTATTTATCTGTATAGATACTTATGAAAAGGAACGGTACACCGATGATTCAGCCTCTAACCAGTAAATACTTACATTAAATTGTTTAGTTAATTATAATTGAGGAAACACGGAGTATGCGCCGGTAAATACCCATATTAGACATAAGCGACTTTCTCTTCACTACTCGATGCACGCCGACTGTTGAACAAGTTGCTGTAAGAATTAATAATTTCCTATTGTGCCTTGTTTCTTATAACAGACTAAATTATTGTTACGTTTTCTAAACAAATTATAAATCTATATAATTATTATTTTTGAAATTTCTTTTTTATTTTATGTAGGTAAGCAAACGAACATGTCGGTCACCTGATGGAAAGCAATCACCACTGCTCATGGAGATCAGCAACACCAAGGGTTCGCCGATCCGTTGCCAGCCTATAGGTACTCCTTCCGTTCTTTCTGGTGACCTCACTCACTCGCAGGAAAACAACAACCCACAAGGGAATTGTTGCGGTATTCAGTGAGGTGGAGGTACTTTCCCAGACGGGCAGCTTAAAAAATACGCTGTGCCCTCTCTTTTCGCCAAAGCGTCTATTGTCAGTCAGCAGGCACCACGTGCAGGTGACGTTGGCTTTGGTTCAAAAATGTTGATGAATCTCTTACATCCCAAAATTTTAGCATTTAAAGATATGTGTGGTTTATATGTGTAGAGATGTGAATGACTTATGTGTGCTTGTGTCAGAGTGTATTTTTAAATGCTTTGACCAGCATTTAAAAATACACTCTGACACAAGCACACATAAGTCATTCATTTTGAAATCGGCACAGATGTGAATGACTTATGTGTGCTTGTGTCAGAGTGTATTTTTAAATGCTTTGACCAGTATTTAAAAATACACTCTGACACAAGCACACATAAGTCATTCACATCTGTGCCGATTTCAAAAATTCAAGGAAACGATTATGTTGTTATTATTAATCACGAATCAATAAAAAATGCAAAAATTAATCAACCATAAACGCGGTATGGCTATCGAAAGATTTCTTGTTTATCTCCGAGATTCAAGTTTACTATGTAGGTAGGAGACACGTCGGCATAGTATAAATAGAGAAGTAAGGTAACTTCATACAAACGCACCGAGCGCGATTTGTATGTGAGCGCGCCCGTACGTATGGCCGTCGCACGCACACACTGACAACATTTATAGGAGGTTATATGGAGCGCCAGTCGGGGTCGGAGCTGCGCCGTACGCAAAACCGCGCAAGATTCGCGCATGCGCTGACGTTCGTTAATAATTTGAACATTTAGGTACCTACCTACGTCGTATATAACTACAAATTCGTTAAAGATGGCTACAAAGTCGACTAGCCATAAAAAACATTGCAGTGTTCATGGATGTCTCAATAACAATTTGTCGGGGTATCCGACAAATTGTTATTGAGACATCCATTCCATTCGGCCACCGACACTCCTAATAATCACATGATAAGTGTGTAAATTAAAAAGTAATAAAAATAGTTTAGTGTAAAAAATAATATATAATAGGTACTTAATAAAAATATATTTTCATAATAATTTAGATTATTTGAATAAATATTATGATTCAGTAAAGCTACGTTTTAATTAATCCTATTCCTATTTAGACCGTAATTTTTCAAATCACTAAACAGATAACATGAAGTAGGTTTTATCAAATGGTAGGAGTCCGCCTGGGTGAGGACCACTGCCACATGAGTAAAGAAACGAACAGAGATAAAGCTTCATTCAACCGCGGTGTTTAGGTACACTACTACAAGCATGCGTGGCCTTGTGTGCGTGTCCACTGGCCGCTCGTCGCGTACACGCCGCGGTTAGAAAAATCCGGTTCAAACTGACTCCGCCAGTGGACAAGCTCAGGGCCTGCGCGTTGCACGTATAGGTGTTTGTGTGCGCTCCACGTTGTTTACGAATAAAAGTTAAAAATAAAAAACCTGTGACAAAATGGCTATTTACTGTACTGTGTGTATGAACAATAATAGAAAAAGTAAAAATATTTCGTATTTTAACTATCCCAAGGATTCAACTAGGTAGTAGATATTTGATTAATTTATTTATTACAATTTGCACACGATTTATATTTATCGGCCTGTTATTGTATCAAGTATTTAATAAGCTGTAATTCAATATAATCTAATTCTTCACATTAAATTAATTGCAATTCCAATGTAGTGAATATTAATTTTATCGATATTATACACTTTTGGTTTCTTTATGTAAAGAGTACCTAAGTAAGTGATCTGGTACTCTGTGATGTAAGAGTAAGAAGTCACGATAGCCTAGGAGTGGAATGGAACATATTATATCGACCCAGTAGGGGAGAGAGGGAAGTAATTTTTTTTTAAATCAATTTACTATCATTTTATTATTGATATTTAAAAACATTTTTGAATGTTCGTGCATAAGTTTTTTATTATTAATATTACACAACCTGAAGTCAAAGAACTGTCGTTGACATACCAGTAAAGGATTTTTATGCTACGTCGGATGGAAAATAAACACATGACGCGCCTGATGTGAAGCGGTTACCATACCCTATTATACGCTTGCAACCAGTGGCGGCTGGTGGGTTATCGGACTGGTGGTACACTTTACTTGCTCACTAATAAGTATTAAGATTAAAAATTGTAACAAAACAACAATTTACATAAAACATGTTATTTTTTTTATTAGTTTTTATACATGAAATCTATTCGACGCCATTTTGTTTTCACACATTTTGATGTCACCTTTTCATTAAAATTAAAAAAATATACAAGCAATACCCGATGGTATTGTTTGTATATTTTTATTTTTTCAATGTTGAGCATAGAAAGTGCAATTTAGCGATCCCTAGACATGGCCGCCCGCGAATTTCGTCAAACATCGTCGGCTGCTCTCGGTAACCTTCGGCATAGTAAAATGTCTTCGGTTCGCCCGTGCGGCGCGCGGCGCACAAAAACAGATTAACATACCCAATACTCGGTACATTTCTATGAACTATCTTTTGTTTCACGCGTCAGGCATATTAGCTCGTCGCCCATACAAGTTACATTAGCAGCTCTCGTGCGCTTTGGCGAGCGGCGATTTTTGTTTATAGGGAAAATAACTCTTAATACTTTAGCAAAGAATTTAAATTGTTTCGTCATTATGAAATATTTTATTTGTTATATGTTTTTGTATGTTTAAAAAATAAATAGGTATTAATATGATAATTTAAAAGTAAAGATGAAATAATATTATGTAATTTTTAATCTTTTGAATTGGTGGTTCAGCGCACGAGCGCACTTAAGGTACAGCCGCCACTGCTTGCAACACAGTAAATGCCACTCGCGCGTTGCCACCCCGGCTGCTATTGCTGCTAATCCTTCCTAAGGATTTGATGACTTGACTCAGGAACACAATAACACTCCAGAGAGATGTTATTTGACTGCGGTATTTTGTGAGGTGTGGTACTTCCCAGTCGGGCTATTGATGTGCCCTACCTGTCTTTCGCCAGAACTTATTGGCAGGGAGGTTGCCACGTGCAGGTGAGGTGGCCTTGGCTCATAAGGTGATTCTGAGCCACTTATACCCCACCAATATCGATAACACTCCTAGGTTTTGTCAAGGAAATATCGAATGCATTACACTGAATGATGTTTAGTACGAGCAAAAGGTGTCAACCCTATGAGAATAGGCACAAATTTTGCAGATCTTAGACAGCTTTCTCTCTGTTCCGTTTCTTTACTCATGTGCCACTGCCTTATCTATTTCTGCCGCCAAGCAACAATGCTTGCATTGTTGTGTTTTGTGTTCCGGTTTGAAGGACAACGCACCTGCGATTCTGCATTTTTGTTGCCAACAGCTTGAATGCGTGAATCGTGGATGTTATGGGCGACAGTTACCGCTGACCATCAGGTGGGCTGTCTGCGCGTTTGTCACTGAGTAAGCATGCGTTAAAATGTAGGTAATGAAAAAATTGCAATCACTCTTGGTGTATGTACAAAAATAATTATTTTTATTCTTTTTAGATTTCCACACCCAAAGGGTAAAAACGGGACCCTATTACTAAGACTCCGGTGTCCGTCTGTCTGTCCGTCTGTCACCAAGAGCTGTAGGTATCTCATGAACCGTGGTAGCTAGACAGTTAAAATTTTCACAAATGATGTATTTCTGTTGGCGCTATAACAACAAATAATAAAAACAGAATAAAATAAATATTTAAGGGGGGCTCCCATACGACAAACGTGATTGTGTGTCGTTTTTGGTACGGAACCCTTCGTGACCGAGTCCGACTCGCACTTGGCCAGCTTTTTGTTACAGATCCCTAACACTTACCCTACTTAATTTTGTATTTTGTACCTTACTTAATTTTGTATAATAGAGATTGACTAAGTATTTTTGACGGTTGAATAAACTATTAAGCGACAGCCCTACGTGTTTAGGCTATTATCTCCCGTTCGGGGCTTGAGTTCTCCTACTTCTCTATTTATACTATGACGTCGGGTTGCCGCGCATGCGCCCTCTGCGCGCTTTCCGTTGTGTGTGATCGTTGTTAGCGGTTATCAACATTACAGTATACGTTAAAATGACAGATATTACAAAAACTAAATAGATATTGATGTTTTTTTAAGGTATAGTTTTTTTTATTGTTTCGTGATCAGTAACGGCTCCACAATCGCCTCTATTAATTTGACCAGTCTTTACAGTTACAGCCTGTATATCGTGTGTACGTTGTGTAGGTAGAAAAAAAAAATATATATAGACAGAGAAAGGCATAGAAAAAAAAAATTCCAACGCAATCACACTAGAATAATAAATAAATAAGTATTGTCAGACAAATTACACAGCACCATCTAGCCCCAAAGTAAGCGAAGCTTGTGTTATGGGTACTAGACAACTGATAAACATACGTAAATATATATATTTTTTGTAAATACCTACTTATGATACATAGAAAACACCCAGACTAAGACAAACAGACATGTTCATGCACACAAATGTTTGTCCTATGTGGGAATCAAACCCACGAGCGTTGGTGTCGTAGCCACGTCATTGACCGCTACGCCACCGAGCTCGTCAATATCAAATCAATAATAATCGTCAATAATAAGTCAATAATAGAAAAAGAGCAAGAGGGAAAGTAATTACCACCAACCATAGAGAAATTAGCAACACCATGGGGCTACTGATCCGTTGACAACCCTATATTGGAAAAATTGACTCTTTTCTTGAAGGCCCCCATGTCGTATTTATTTGGGAATACGGTCGAAGGTAGTTGATTCCACAAATCACAGATCGTAGTAGAAAATGTCCTAAAAAGCATACCCCACAAGACGTGATGTCCTAAGCAATTGTTTAATTTGCTACAAGGTACTGGTTATATCCCATTCCCAGCCTATCGATAGGCAATAATGCAACAACAAAAATGGGGTGCGTTATATGCACTAAAATTACTACCCCGCACACGATGTTCGATAGTCCTAACTTAGCATAATAAATACTTTGATCCTTCATCTATCCAGTGCCGTGAATGAATTTTGGATGGAGATGATAAATATGTAGCTGCAACCAAACTGTATCCCCCGATTTTGTTATCATTCATTTTTTGAATAGGGGTCGGTGTCGGGTCTAGTTGTCAAATTGTACTGAATTTTTTGACAGTGAAACTTCAAGACGACAAGACAACACAAGACGTCAACAAGACATTTGACAAGATGCTATGAATTGACAGATGATTGGACCCTACGCTACAGTGCTGCCAAAAGACTCTCAATTGACAGACGATTGGACCCTACGCTACAGTGCTGCCAAAAGACCCTCAATTGACAGACGATTGGACCCTACGCTACAGTGCTGCCAAAAGGCCCTCAATTGACAGACGATTGGACCCTACGCTACAGTGCTGCCAAAAGACCCTCAATAGACAGACAATTGGACCCTACGCTACAGTGCTGCCAAAAGACCCTCAATTGACAGACGATTGGACCCTACGCTACAGTGCTGCCAAAAGACCCTCAATTGACAGACGATTGGACCCTACGCTACAGTGCTGCCAAAAGACCCTCAATTGACAGACAATTGGACCCTACGCTACAGTGCTGTCAAAAGACCCTCAATTGCCTCCCTATGGAAGCAATTTTAAAGACGTATTCACATCAAAAAACAAATGCAGCAGATATCAAATTAAAATAACAGATTAACATGGATTTTATTCTCACTTTTTTACTGTTGGTTTTTTTTAATAATATCCCTATTATGTTTTATACATTTCACTATTCTATCTTATGTTTACATAATTCTACTTGTGATATTAGTGTATCTTGTGTTTGACGAAATATGTTATAAAAAAATCTATACTGATAATATAAAGCTCACTATGACATAAATTTCTAGTGTGATTGCGATTAGAGCATGCTCCGAGTTTCGTGGACTGAATTCCGCACAAATTCCTCCATCCTTGCTGAACTAGACATTAAAGAACGTCTATCCACCTTGGTGCAGAGTCGTATTTTGCGGTTCTTTGGACATGTTAATCGCCGCGGAAACGACTCCATAGACTTGTTGTGCAGGGGAAGGTTGAAGGCACAAGACCACGGGGCAGATCCCCTATGCGTTGGACCGATCAGGTGAAGGCGGTGGTGGGCGCCCCAGTACACTTATGTGCCCGATTGACGACCACCAGGCAGAGGTGGCGAGACGTCGTGAGGCGAGCTGCTGCCTCATCATGTTAACCACGACCACTCTGGCAAGAGTGAAGCGACAAAGAAGAATTACATAAATAATGGCGTCAGAGTGCTGAGTGCGAGTTTTTTATTCACGTTCGATCATATCAACGTAAACAAACCGACCAAATAGAGAAGTACTCTCATGTTGTGAATTTACCAGACGTGTGTTACCAGAGCCAATGGCGGACTGAGGCAAAAGCGAGCCCTATAGGCAACATTGTATTTCCGGGCCTACTAAAGAAGTTTTCACTTCAAAAATAAAAATTAAAAACGTAATTTTCGGGCCCCAAAAATTACGGGCCCTAGGCAACATAGGTATGTTGCCCAGGCCTTACTCCGCCCCTGTTCAGAGCGTCAACGAGCGTGTGTCCGTGCAGCGCCATACAAGCTGTTCCAGATATATCTCAGAGGGGAGGTGAGGTCGATAAAAAGGGGCCGTCCATTAATCACATTAATCACGTGAGGTTTCTTATGCAATTTTAACACCCGCCCTCCCCCTTGGTATTTGGTGAGGTCTTGGAAATCTACCCCCCCCCCCCCCCTCAAATCTCGAGTATTTTTTTTGTAGCTACAAAGAATCTTAAAACTTTTAGAATATTATTTTTTGTTATATCACTAAGCTGACAAACAAGCATACGATGGAACGCTGTTACTGTGCCCTATTGGACGCCTGTAACACCAGAAACATGCAGTTCATTCCACAGCTTGATAGTACGGAACTTCTCTGGAACCGCACAGTACGTGTGAACTCTTCGGTTCTAATATGTGAGGATGAATTCCCTGTCGATGGCGAGCGGTGCGACGCGACAGTAGGAGGAGGCCGTGGGTATTATGTCAAATAATTCCTCTGAACACACCCCATTGTACAATCGGCAGAACACACCAAGGGACGGAAAATCTCTTCTCAGATTCAAAGGTTCTAAACCATCCGTTCGTCAACAGTCATTAAGAAAAGGATGCTGTCTTTTTCCTTAGGGGCCTTCCATAAATATCGTCCCCCGGAAATTTATAATTTTTTGACCCCTCCCACAGTCCTTGTCACAGCTGGTCACATTTGTGAGATCCCCTCCTCCCTAGTTGAAATGTCACGTGACGAAATTTAGGACCCCTTCCACCCCCTTGTCACACAGTATCACACTTCGTCGACCCCCTCCTTCCCCCTTAACGTGTGACGTAATTTATGGATGACCCCTTATCGTTGCATAAAAGTTCTGCCCCCCTGTCTGTCTGTCAAGAATTTCTATGTCGAGAATGCGTGGAGGTATCAAGCTGAAATTTGAACTGTATACTCAGGTCTACGGTCCCATGAAGTTGTAAAAAAATCAAACTGCTAAGTTTACGTAGAAAAAAGTTACGGCCGTTTATTCAGCAAAAAACGCATATTTCGACACACTCAAGGGTATCAAAACCTATAGGGTACTTCCCGTTGACGTAGAACTATGAAATTTGGCAAGTAACATCGTTATAGACTACAAGTACAGGAATAAATAGATCTTAAAAAATAGGGGGTCTATATTTTTTTAGGGTGTCGAAATTTCAATTTCGAAATTTCAAAGCAAGTATCCAGGAGCAACAAAAATGGTACTGAAAGTGATAGCTGCAATACGCTGTGGTATTGACGTTTTTTACTCGTATTTGTCAACATTTTGCTTATTTTATATTTTTATATAAAGGTACACAGCAGGTACGTATAATAACAAAAAAAAAACAATTTAAATAAGCATCTCCGTAGTGAAAAAAAAAATGTACACCTGCAGTTCTAACGTTAGAATGGCGGGTGTACAAGTTTTATTACATATCTTTTTATCAGAAAAAATACAGCGGATTTTATTAAGGGTATACTAAGGTACACAGTAGGTACGCATAATAACTAAAAGAAAAAAAATAAATAAGCATCTCCTTAGCGAAAAAAAATGTACACCCGCAGTTCTAACGTTAGAATGGCGGGTGTACATATTTTATTATATATCTTTTTATCAAAAGAGGTACACTGGATATCATCAAGGGTACACTAAGGTACACTGTAGGTACCACCTTTCTGTAGACAAACAGTTCAATTCTGTGATGTACACCCGTGGTCCTAACGCACATAGGATTTGGCCTACACTCCCCACGCTGGTCAAACGGGTTGGAGAGGCCTGATCGATATTTGATATTGTATTTTCAGAAAATCGTATGTACCTATGTAGATTTTCAGAAAATCGTTCGTATTCCTTATCTCGTCCAGATATTTAGCTCATTTTGGTTCCATGTTCACAACGTTTTTTGCTCACATTCGAACGTGCTAACGTTTACAAGCCGACTAAATTGAGATAAAGTTTCATATTGTCAATTTACCAGATGTGACCGGCCCATTGCCACTTCAGCTTGCAAACTGAAGGCTATGTATGTATCTACATGTAGAGAGCATACAGCGAGTCCAGACGATTGCCGACAAATTCAAACAGCTCTGCGATATGTGCGATCTTTGATTCTCCGTGGAATTTCTTCGTTCCGGTCCGGATTCGATCTCTCAAAGAAACCCCAAACAAAGCCCTCTCCATGAAAGATATTACACAGTAAAACATAAAAGAGTTCCTAGTAGAAATGGGCCGAATATGGCTTCAATCCAATAAAGCCGAAATTTCAGTTCGGTACATTTTGGACCGAACGTTCAATTCGGTCCAAAATGTACCGAACCGAAAATTCGGCCAAATTATTCGGTTTATTTCTGTGCAACAAATAGGTTCATACAGTCTGCGAAGCGCTTGCGGTGTTCATCCGCCCCTTCTTACTCACGCGTACCCCACTGTTGTTGTAGTTATGGTGTAATCGTTAATAATGTGGGTGGGTGGTATAAGCGGTTCATCGAAATCTTTGAACCAAAGCAAATTTCACCTGAGGGGTAGGGAGCGTAATGGTAAGCTACCCGACTGGGGAATGTACGTCCACCTCACAGAATACCGCAGCAAAAATAGCCAAATAACAATTCCCTTGAGGGTTGTTGTGTTCCTGCGAGTGAAAGTGGTAACCAGAAAGGAAGGAGATGTTGCATTAGCAGCGGGGGTGGCGTTGCGCGATATTTTAAGTTGCCAGCGTTAATATGGCTGCGGTAACCGCTTCACATCAGACGGGCCGTACGCTTGTCTCCCACCCGTTGTAAAAAAAATAGAAATGCGCCGAATATGACTTCAACCGACTAATGCCGAAATTTCGGTTTGGTACATTTTGGACCGAACGTTCAATTCGGTCCAAAATGTACCGAACCCAAAAATCAGCCAAATTATTCGGTTTATTTCTGTGCAATAAATAGGTTCATACAAGTCTGCGAAGGGTTTTGCGAATAGCGGTGTTCATTCTCCCATTCATCCATTTACTCACGCGCACCTCACTGTTGTTGTAGTTGTGGTAGATCGCCAATAATTGTAATTTCAGTTTTTGACTAGTGGTCCAATGGTGCAACTTAACAGCTGTTATTAAATAAAATGGTGGGGTGTAATTGGATCATCAACATCTTAGTCAACCTCAACCTGCACGTAGTGCACCCTTCTCTGAGTTTCTGGCGAAAAGAGAGGTAGGGCATAGCGAATTTTTTTAATACTGAATACCGCAGCCAAATAACATATCCCTTGAGGATTGTTGTGTTCCTGCGAGTGAGTGAAGTCACCAGAAAGGCGCGCCGCCACCCCCGCTGCCAACGCAAAGAAAGACAGGAAGGAGTATAGGCTGGCAACGGATCAGCGACCCGTTGGTGTTGATTGCTGTGCTGTCTGGGCGGTGGTGATTGCTTTCCATCAGGTGATCCACATGTTCGTTTGTCCCCCCCCCCCCCCCCCCCCTCTCATATAAAAAAATATCTGCATGTAGAGAACATACAGCGAGTCCAGACGATTGCCGACAAATTCAAACAGCTCTGCGATATGTGCGGTCTTTGGTTCTCCGTGGAATTTCTTAGTTCCGGATTCGATCCCTCAAAGAAACCCCAAACAAAGCCCATGAAAGATATTATACAGTAAAACATAAAAGAGTTCCTAATAGAATGGGCCGAATATGGCTTCAACACAATAAAGCCGAAATTTCGGTTCGGTACATTTTGGACCGAACGTTCAATTCGGTCCAAAATGTACCGAACCGAAAATTCGCCCAAATTATTCGGTTTACTTCTGTGCAACAAATAGGTTCATACAGTCTGCGAAGCACGATCAAATGGACCACACAAGTACTGGGGCGTCTGTCGTATGAAGTTACGTAAAGTTATCGTCCGTAAACTGACTTTACTGACAACCAATATTTTTTCTAAACGGTGTACCACTTGCACTTGTTGATATGGCTTGATAAACGTGCGATTTTTAGCACTTATTTATTGTGCTAGCCATGTATGTATGTGTAGCATATAATAATGATAGACAATCAGATTACCAATTCTCATAATTATTTTACGAACGCAGAACAAAAGTTGAAAATCGAGATTCATTTGTGAATTGACTAAAAATTATATACTTGATTTAATTAATTATTTATTATCAATTCTAATTATTAGCAGAATAACATTCTTAGTTTGTGTAATTGTCGGTCATATTTCCAAATAATCCCACTTAAATTAGACTTTAAGTTACATATTGTGTTACTAGAATACCAAATGTGACATTTGTGAGATCGAGACTTGATCAGAACTGAATTTTGAGTACAATTTAATTACGAGAATTGCCCGTCAGAAGCCGGCTAAATAAAAAACAATTCCGATTTGTTGGCTTTCAAAAATGGGATTTTAATTTCAACTCAACTCGCTAGAAGACCTCCAGGATCTGTACCAACTACAGATGGGCAAATTACCAGGCATTTAGTCCAAAAAGCACTTATAAATTCTCTATTTATGCCCAAAACTAAACATTTATTGGTCATTTTCACGTACTTACTTACTCGGCCGTGTGGTTTCCGGCAGACTAGAATAGAATCACTAATACATTATCAAATATCGATCAGGCCTTCCCAACCCGTTTGGCCAGCGTGGGGAGTGTAGGCCAAATCCTCCTTCCGTCTAGGACGGACGAGAGAGGGTCGTGCTCCTTTAGTGTAGAGTAAAATAGACCTGATAATGATGATGATGATGACGTACTTAATGGGCACTTATCGTAAATGCCTGGCATTTTGCCCATCTCTAGTACCAACCCTTTATCAGTGCTATAAAGCGAATTTGGTCTTTTGGAACCAATAAATCTGTTCTAAAGCACTTTCAGGCGATTGGAACCCTGATTTCCTATACGTCTGTATATATATATTCAGTCAGGGATATTAATATATATATATTATAATTACATTTCAAATTGATACAAGTTTCATACAAGGATTCCAATTCAAAGTCACACCAAAGAAATTGGAAACATAAGTAGTTCAACAAAAAAGACTTCGATCCATAGACCCTTTTGGAGGATTACCTTATAGAGTTTTACATAGAAAATGGAATCCAAAGTCAGTTTTCAAAATAGAACCAAAGCAATGTATTTAACAAAGTATGTATTTAACAAAAGCAATTGAATTCAAAGTCACTTTTGTTATGACTTTATGTAATATTGCAATAAAATTGAAAGTCACTTTTAAAAAGGGATAGTAATAAACCGAAAGAATAAAAATTACAAAACTGGGCGACTATTATACTAACAAGGCGACTAAAAATTATTAAACCATACCAAACCTATAGATATATATATAGACCTATAGATATACAAAAATCCCTATTTGGATAAGTCCGCCATTGTATACAGTGTAATGATTTCTGAATATTATGTACTTATGTTTTATATTGACGAGCTCGGTGACGTAGCGGTCAATGATGTAGCTTTGACACAAACGCTCGTGGGTTCGATTCCCACATAGGACAAACATTTGTGTCCATGAACATGTCTGTTTGTCTTAGTCTGGGTGTTATCATAAGTATGTATTTACAAAAAAAAATTATTTACGTATGTTTATCAGTTGTCTAGTACCCATAACACAAGCTTCGCTTACTTTGGGGCTAGATGGCGCTGTGTAATTTGTCTGGCAATATTTATTTATTTATGTTTTATATACAATATAGTTTTACAAACAAACAAGCCGAACCTAGAGTTTCAGTCGCTCATTTATAAATTTTTAGTCGCTCATATTATTATTTTCCTTTAAAAATAAATAAATGTTATATAGTTTACCAGAAATAGACCCAAACTCACTTTTGAACAAATAATAATCATGTATTTTTACAATAATAACTGCGATCAAAGTAAATTTTAAAATAGGAATCTTACCAATTTGATTAGGAGAACAATTCAATCAAAAGTCACTTTTGAAATAAGAATACAATCCAACATCACTTTTGAAATTGGAACAAATATATAATTTAGAAATAAATTCATTCCAAAGTAATTTTTGAAATAAACTTGTTAGTATAATCAATGCAATCCAAAGTCACTTTTGAATTTGGAACCTTACATAATTTAACAAAAATAATACAAAGTCCATTTATTAAATAAGAACTTTTCTGCTGAATCACATTTAATTATATACCTTATGAATATTGAAATAAAGTTAACATTTGTTTTGTTGACAAATACAGGTGTAGTGTAGGAATCCGAATTTTTTAGAACCTTTTTGCTAATTAATTATATACCTTAGAACGATGGAAATAAAGTTTACATTTGTTGTGTTGAATTCCCATTCCAAGTGTTATTATCGTCGTCTGCACTCGTTTCTCCTGGTAGCCTGTGGATGTTCCCACGTCGTCTGAGTCCTGGGGGAGAGGGGGAGGATCTAGGGGGGGAGGGTTCGGTGGGGGGCCTAGGGGTGGGAGGGAAGAGGCGCGAACGGATCCACGCGTAGAACTGTTGTGATGGTTCCAGTATTAACGAGGAGAAAATGTGAGTGAGGAATGCTGAAATAAAAAAAAAATATAAAACGTACACATTTGTTGAAGGGCTCAACGAGTAAGCAACAATGTGCTTTATAACTACGAGCATAAGGAGCCTATTGTTAACACCAGTAACGCGGCAAATAGATCATTAAACCATTGGATTAACTTTGCAATAAAAAAAAATACCGATGTAAATTTTACAGACAGACAGAAATTTTATCAGGCATTAGGAATCAACCCACAATCATCCCACTGTTGGGATACGGGTCTCCCTTCAATCGAAGGGGTTTAGAGCGTACTCCACCGCGTGGTGGAGTACGCTCTAAACCCCTCCACTCTGCTCCACAACTGCTCCACAGCGGGTTGGCCGAGGAGACTATCCTATGTATATTAAATATTTTAGTATATACCTCTAATATTATACTCTAATACGATGTTTCATATACTAAAACATTGCCAGAAAAATATACATTCGAATAGCGGAACGCTCATCCAAATCTGTTCAATCGTTTTTAAGAAAAATGCTGACATACATACATAACGACGGTAAAAAATACGTGTATAGGCTAATAAATATCGCAACAAACTTTGGGCTCACGTGGCACCCTTAAGAGACGCCCTTTGTTGCACTGTTCGTATCAAGGTCAACCGTTGCTTGTCTATGGATGGATTTATCTCGAGCTCTTCGTACTTCGGAAGGCACATAACGCCGTCGGTCCCGGCTCTTGAGGGTTATGTTTCGGCGAGTAAATGAGGTCACCAGAAAGGAAGGAGATGCTGCGTTGGCAGCGGGAGTAGCGCCGGATATTTTATGTTACGAGCGTTAATATGGTAACCGCTTCACATCAGGCGGCCCGTATGCCTGTCTGCCACCCGACGTAGTATAAGAAAAAAAAAAAGGGGGTCTCAGTCGATACTTACAGATGATCGCAGACACGGAGGAAGGTGTGGCGACTGGTTGAGCCGGCGCCCTCCTCGGCAGCACCAGTAGGGCGGCAGATGGCGCTAGCTGTAGGTCGCGGAGTGTCGCGTCCGCTTCTGTTAACTCACGCCGAGGGAACGCCGTCCATAGAGAAAACGACGATACTGTCATCTGTTGACAACAATAAGTGTTAATAAAAAAAATATTAACAGAAAAAAAAACCCGACTGTAAATTCTAACAAATTTATTTTTAATTTTTGAAGTAAAACTTCTTTACGCATGCTTGGCTTGGGATTGGGAAGTAAGCTGGTGAATGCGTGACGAGACCGTTTCGGACGTTAGGTGAACGGAAGTTGAAAGGGAGACATAAGTTAGTGAAGATAGAAAAAGAGAGTGTTAAAGTCAAAGTCAAAATATCTTTATTCCTTGGACTTTATAAAGCACTTAGAAACGTCATACAAATTAAATATAAGACATGTATCTAAATCATTACTATCTACTTAAATCCGCAGAGCTTAGATGCACTTTCATCACACTATCTGTGAAAGTGAATTTAAGTGTGCCAGTTCCGGCGACGGGGCTTCTTGAGAAGAACTGGCAAGAAACTCAAGGCCGACTCTTTTAATTGCCAATATCGTTACATTAAACACAAATACAATCATTAACATAACAAGAGCAATTCATTTCCAAATACTTTTATCATTTATGTAATCTGAGATACAATAGTAAGCCTTTTGACATAGTCTAGTTTTGATAAATCTTTTAAATTTACCCATGGATAATTTAAACGCGTCATTTGGAAGTTTATTGTAGAAGCGTATACATTGACCTGGGAACGAGTTAGAGATTTTATGGAGCCTAGTAATATGCACAGCGAGTTTGTTTTTATTTCTTAAATTTAATTGATGGAGATCACTGTTTTTCCTAAATTTAGTTTGATTTTTATGAACGTAAATAAGATTTTCATAAATATATTGAGAATGTAATGTCATAATATTTATCTCTTTAAATTTATTTCTCAGTGTCTCCCTGGGACTCATCATATAAATAGCACGGATAGCTCGCTTCTGGAGTACAAAAATTGAGTTACGTTTCGTATATTACTGTAGGGGCAGAAGAGAGGTTCGAGCACAATGAGAGAAAGAGATGGAGCTAAAGAAGATTTACTTCAGTCGTGTGGTCTAAAGCACACTTTTTTTTTCTTGCGAACGCCATATTGAAATAATACGTCACTCTCACAGCAAAGACGAATCTAATGACACATCATATGTTGAAATCCGACAAGCGGTTTAGGCTGTAAGGACGCCAAAGCAATATACATACATACATTATACTCGATAAACATAACTCTCCCTTCTTCGTCAATAGGGTTACTTATTGTTTCGATGATTCTTCAAAATTTGTATTTTGGGTGTGAAAGCCTTGGATTTAATAAAAAAAAAAACAATTTGCTCAATTATTTTCATTTAAGACTAGCAGAGACTAGTAATTGCGAACATTGCTGTAATCTTAAATCGTAGTGATAAAATAGGATAATAAGTAGTTAAGTATTTTAAACGAAAATTAATAAAATACTTATTCTAATTCCATGCAGACTTGTGCACGGTCTCAAGAGTGACTATTGGAACCAAAGAGAATGTAACCACTACGTTTTAAGAGATGAGCCATACAAATAGCGTAATTCTAATATGTATGAAATGGAAGCGAAAACAATCAGAATTTGTACCAAATTCGCTTCCGATTCATAGAGTCGTTTTTTTACTTTGAGTTGCGCCAGGCTGATTGGAACCAACATATCATATCATAAAAAAATTACATGATATATGACCTTCACCGGCAAGACCTTCCCCTCTTCCCCAAGCAAGTAAGATTTAGTAACAATCGGCTCGATCCCCCTCCCCTTGAACACCTCACATAATTAATGGACGCCCCCTTACCTGTAGATTGTCCGCGATGTATCTGTGCACGTCCGCGAGCGATCCGTCCGCGTCGAAGTGCGCCGTGTGCGAGCGGCCGTCGGGCAACTTGAACTGGACGCGGGCGCGGCCGCCGCCGTCGCCGGACGTCGCTGACGATACCACTGGCACGATATACATATTAGATATACATATTAGAATTACGACATAATATAGTACCTTTATTTGACATAATTGTATCGTTTTTTTAGAATAATATTTTGACTAGTTATAGACTCTTGAAAAATTATTACCTCAAATTTTATATCTAAATTGACATTTATTATATCTGAATTGAAATTTATTGTATTGAAATTGACAATTATTATAATATCTAAATTGACATTTATTTTTAATTAATTATAATTACATTTCGATTGAAAATTTGTATGCCTGTTTGGCAAAATGTGGCGTTCTGTATAAAATAAGCTATGTAACATCTGTATTTAACCCATATTTACAAATAAATATATTGATTGATTGATTGATTGATAACAAGGCACATTTTTTTATCTTCGTGTATTTATATGCATAAAGAGCTCGAGATAAATAAATATAGGTATCCATGGACAGGCTGTGGCGTTGCAGGGGCGGACTAAGCCAAGCTTAGTCCGCCCCTGCAAAGCCTAAAGCCTTAGCAGGCCCTAGGCAACATTGTATTTCTGGACCTATTAAAGAAGTTTTCACTTCAAAAATAAAAAATAAAAACCTAATTTTCGGGCCTCAAAAATTATTAAAATTACGGGTACTAGACACGTGCGTAGATTGCCTAGGCCTTAGTCCGGTCCTGGGTCGATGTTGCTTAACTTGCGTGTTCGATTAGATTAGATTAGAACAGATGCCTGTTCCATGAGAACATTCAGCATAGTGTTAAAAGTCTTATTCATAATCAGGTCATTTTAGTCTCCACTACAGGAGCACGACCCTCTCTCGACCGTCCCAGACAGAAGGAGGATTTGGCCTACACTCCCCACGCTGCCCTGACGGGTTGGGGAGGCTAAAAGTCTAATGTAGAAACATAATCAGTTTAAATGTTTCATTTTAAACTTGTTTATTATCATACCTATTGCATAATCGTAATGGTCGCCGACATTGAACGATATATTGACTGCATGCAGTTATGGTACAACACGCAATCAAAACATTATTTTGAAGAACGTTTGCTTGTCTCTGTTAATACAGAATTATTATTTCATTTGTTTCTATAGTCCTAGCATTAATTATTAACTTTCAAAAAAGAGAATCCATTATGGACTTATCACCTGTATCATGGCACATTTATTACTATTAAATGGCTTTACGGCTCTGGAAACAAGGTCATTTAGATAATTCTTATTTAAATAGTTGATTTGCTAGAATATAATAAATATTTAACTTGCTAGAATATAATAAATATTAAAAAAAATGGAAAATCCACCTCCCCTACCTAGGTGGAATTTGAATCCACGACCTCTCGATTATCCGTCGAGTGCTCTTCCAACTGAGCTACCAGGAAGGTTTGCGATGGTGGTGAAATTTCCTATTTTATATTTTACTGCTGTCAAGTCGCAATCTACCTATTAAGTATTACACTACTAAACTGCGACTTCACAGCAGTAAAACATAAAATGCAAAAAATCGCCACCATAACAAACCTTCCTGGTAGCTCAGTTGGAAGAGCACTCGACCGGTCATCGAGAGCTCGCGGGTTCAAATCCCACCTAGGCGGGGAGGTGAATTTTTCCATTTTTAAAAACATTTATAATAAGGTCCATTTAGAGCCCGCCTCTGTATTATTTCTTTATCTCATTCTCGGCCTCAAGATTCGCGAGAGAAGAATATTCCTAAAGAATCTTCTTGTTCCTCCATAACGTTTAATCAGTCAACAGTAAAATCGAAAGGGCAATTTTCCTGTTGATTTGCACGCCTTCTTGGAATAACTCGACAGCGCTAATTCAAATATTTTAAACAAAGATTCTATTATATCTATGCACTTAAATAATTATGAGTACTTGCACCATAATACCAAACGCCGGCCACTCCATACAAAAATGGCGCTTTTGCATGTAGTAACCAAATGACGTCTGTACACGTGCCTATGTTTGAGTGACGTTCTCTAGGGCTGACATTATACAATTATTAGTCGGACATGTAAGGGGGTGTAAGTGGTTCATCAACATCTTTGAACCAAAGTCAATCTCACCTGCACGGGGTACACCCTGCTGACTGACAGACGAGGCTCTGACGAAAAGAGAGGTAGGACATAGCGTATTTTTTAAGCAGCCTGACTGACGAAGTACCACCACCTCACAGAATACCGCAATCAAATAACAATTTCCTTGAGGGTTGTTGTATTCCTGCGAGTGAGTGAGGTCACCAGAAAGGATGGAGTTGCTGCGTTGGCAGCGGGGATGGCAGCGCGCGAGCGATATTTAATGTTGCGAGCGTTAATATGGTTACGGTAACCGCTTCACATCAGGTGGGCGTAGTGAAGAAAAAAAAAACGCGTGACACTCGGGGACTGCCGCGGTAAAGCTATTGCATAGCATTTTATATCAACTAATGCTCGTTTGCTCGTTCATCCATCCATCCATATCCATTCATCTATCCATCCATCCATCCATTCATTCATCCACCCATCCACCCATTCACCCATCCACCCATCCATCCACCCATCCATCCATCCAGCCATCCATCCACCCACCCATCCATCCATCCACCCATCCATCCATCCATCCACCCATCCACCCACCCATCCATCCATCCATCCACCTATCCAACCATCCACCCACCCTCCCATCCATCCATCCATCCACCCTCCCATCCATCCACCCACCCATCCACCCACCCATCCATCCACCCATCCATCCACCCATCCATCCATCCATCCATCCACCCATCCACCCATCCACCCATCCACCCATCCACCCATCCATCCACCCACCCATCCATCCATCCACCCATCCATCCATCCATCCACCCATCCACCCACCCATCCATCCATCCATCCACCTATCCAACCATCCACCCATCCACCCATCCATCCACCCATCCACCCATCCATCCATCCATCCATCCATCCATCCATCCATCCATCCATCCATCAATCCATCCAACCATCCATCCATCCATCAATCCATCCAACCATCCATCCATCCATCAATCCGTCTGTCCGTCCGTCCGTCCATCCATCCATCCATCCAAATTGTTTTTTTTTTACTTTCCATGTGTTGAGACATCCATCCACTGCACAAATAACTCTCATCTTTTACATACTCGCATATTATTTTAAACTGAATGGAGAATAAAATACAAGCGACGTCAATTCGTACGTTGTGGCATTCCTTGCGAACGGTTCCAAATCGGTTCCATAGGGGAGGTGAGGTCGACTAGTGAGAGCGGCAGAGAGTGTCCATACTGTACGTTAGTACTATTACTTATACTGTGATAATACACTATTTATTTTATTATTATTATTTTTATACTACTTCGGGTGGCCGACATGCATACGGCCCGCCAGAAGTGAAGCGGTTACCGTAGCCATATTAACGCTCGCAACACAAAATATCACTCGTGCGCCACCACCCCCACTGCCAATGCAGCATCTTCTTCCTTTCTGGTGACCTTACTCACTCGCAGGAACACAACAACCCTCAAGGGAACAGTTATTTGGCTGCGGTATTCTGTGAGGTGGAGATTCCCCAGTCGGGTAGCTTACAATTACGCTCCCTACCTCTCTTTTCGCCAGAGCTTCGTTTGTCAGTCAGCAGGGTGCACCGCGTGCAGGTGAAGTTGGCTTTGGTTCAAAGATGTTGATGAACCACTTACACCCCAATCAATCAAATATATCTGTGACTCGGTCTGTGAGTAGTAAACATAAAGATATATTTATTTGCTTTAAACATGCGATATAGAGAAAATACATGCATCGTCCACACACCTGGTTGCGCGGCCGCTGGGCTCGGTGCCACCGGTGCATCCCGCGCTCTCCGCTCCGCCCTATCCTGAGCGATCTGCTCCAATATACGCTGTCTAGCTAAGTCGTTCTCCATTTTCTCACGTTTGCGTTCCTCCTGGAAATATATGAAAGATTTTTTTTATATCAGAGGGAGACAAATGAGCATGTGGGTCACCTGATGGAAAGCAATCACCACCGTCCATGGAGATCAGCAACACTAAGGTGTCGCCAATCCGATGCCAGCCTGTACTCTTTTTTTTTGGTCACCTTTCTGGTGACCTCACTTACTCGCTGGAACACAACAACCCTCTAGGGAATTGTTATTTGGCTGCGGTATTCTGTGAGGTGGAGTTACTTCCCCAGTCGGCGAGCGTAAAAAATACATCATCATTTTAGTATCCACTACAGGAGCACGACCCTCTCTCGTCCGTCACAGGCAGGATTTGGCCTACACTCCCCACGCTGGCCAGACGGGTTGGGGAGGCCTGATCGATGTTTGGTAATGTATTTCCCTTAGTCGCCTTGTACGACATCCACGGGAAGAGACGGAGTGATTCTATTCTAGTCTGCAGGGAATCACACGGCCACTAATAAAATACGCTATGTAAATCTCTTTTCACCAGAGCCTCGTTTGTCAGTCAGCAGGGTGTACCACGCGCAGATGAGGTAGGCTTTGGTTCAAAGATGTTCATGAACCACTTACACCGCCTATATAATGCAAATGAAACAACTCGACAGCGGCGATATGAACTCATTTAATCAAAGATTCAACAAATTCCATGTACTTTAATGATCTCTAGAATCATATTGACGAGCTCCGTGGTCGAATAGCTAGCAATGGCCACTTTGACTCCGAGGTTGCGGGTTCGATCTCCGCACAAGACAAATATTTATGTCATTAACATGTCTGTTTGTCTTGGTCTGGATGTCTTCTATGTATTTGCAAAAAAATGTATTTAAGTATCATCATCATCAGGTCCATTTTAGTCTCCACTACAGGAGCACGACCCTCTCTCGTCCGTCCTAGACGCTGGCCAGACGGGTTGGGGAGGCCTGATCGATGTTTGATAATGTATTTCCCTTAGTCGCCTTGTACGACATCCACGGGAAGAAACGGAGTGATTCTATTCTCGTCTGCCGGAGACCACACGGCCATTTAAGTTTATCATCAATTATCTAGTACCCATAGTACAAGCTTTGCTTAGTTTGGGACTGGATGGCAGTGTGTAATTTGTCCTGGAAAATGTATTTATTTATTTACTTAATAACTGACCCGACTAACGTCGTTTTGCCAAATGAATTAAGGGGATGATGATAGATGGGTGAAAATTAAAGTGGTATGTATTTTTCAATGCTAAATCATAATAAAATAAAAATAAAAATAAATTGACAATAAAATAAAATTAAATATTTAGGTATGGTGTGGTGTGGGTCCCCATTATCGTTTAGGGGTATGAAAAATATATGTGGACCGAATCTCAGACCTACCCGATATGCACACAAAATTTCATAAAAACCGGTCCAGCCGTTCCGGAGGAGATTGGTAACAAACATCGCGACACGAGAATTTTATATATTAGAAGATTAACAAGTAACTATTAAAGGGCACCTATACAAAATGAGACGAGTTGATAGCCCGGAGTGCAGAACATGCAAAGGGTCTAACGAGTTCATGAAACACTTGATGTGTCAATGTGACGCCCTAACCGGCAAACGAATGGAAATCCTAGGAAAGGCATACCCGGACCTGGAGGACTACAGACTCTTCCCAATAAGCAGCATACTGAAGTACATGGAACATGTCTCCAGATAGTCAGGGGAGAGTGACTAAAGGATTAGGCAGAACACAAAAGATCCACGAGGGTCGACGTGTCACCGCTGCTGTAGCACTGGACCCACTCTAAGATAAGATAAGATTAACAAGCAAATCACCTGTATTTGTTTGAGTTCCTGCTCGGCCTGCCATCGCTTTAGTTCAGCGACGCCTTGGCCCGTGTTGCGGCGCTCCAACTCTTTCTGTTTCTCCAACTGACAAAATAAAAATTTTAGAATAAATCTTAAAAATTCCTCCCATAGGGAGGCCATTCAAAAAACCGGACAAGTGCGAGTCGGACTCACCCACCGAGGGTTCCGTACGTAGGACCATTATAAATAGTTCAGGAATCTAATAATGTTTGATATTTTTTATTATAAAATAATGGGTCGGAAAAAATAAATAAAATATATTTTGCAGTGTGCACATCAAGCTCTTTCATATGATACCCCATTTGAACTAGTAGCTTCAATTTGAAATTTCAACCCCCTATAAAAATACCTCCTATTTTTTAAGATTTAATTATAATTTTATAGTTCTAGGTCAACGGTACTTACCCTATGAGTTTTGATTCCCTTGAGAATGTGTCGAAATTTGCGTTTTTTGTTGAATAAACGGCCGTATCTTTTTTTTAAGTATACTCAGCAGTTTGATTTTTTTACAACATCATGGGACCGTAGACCTGAGTATATAGTTCAAATTTCAGCTTGATACCTCCACGCATTCTCGAGATAAAGGGTCTTGACAGACAGACGGACAACAAAGTCATCTTATAAGGGTTCCGTTTTTCCTTTTGAGGTACGGTACCCTAAAATCGAATGATAACAAAATCGGGGGATACAGTTTGGTGTTGCAGCTCGGTGGCGTAGCGGTCAATGACGCGGCTTCGACACCAACGCTCGTGGGTTCGATTCCTACATAAGACAAACATTTGTGTGCAAGAACATGTCTGTTTGTCTTAGTCTGGGTGTTTTCTATGTATCATAAGTAGGTATTTACAAAAAAAAAATGTATTTACGTATGTTTATCAGTTGTCTAGTACCCATGACACAAGCTTCGCTTACTTTGAGGCTAGATGGTGCTGTGTAATTTGTCTGACAAAAAAAAAATCAATCACCACTAGATAGATGACGGATCAAAGAATTTATTACGCTAAGTAAAGACTATGGAACAAGTTTCTAAGATGCTGGTATTCACCCCACAGTCGTCATATATTCCAGATTACAGTACCTCTTTCTCCTGAGCAGCCTTCTCCCTCCGCCTCGCTTCTATTAACTCCTTAGCTCGCTCCAATTTGTCCTCCACATTCTGTGAGCTATTTGAAGACGCTGGCTCAGTGTCCATCTTGAAACAAAGAAATAAAAAGTCAATAAAAAAGTATAATAAACGTCATAAATAAATAAATATTCCTGGACAAATTACACACCCCGGCCACTTCATACAAATGACGCGTCGTTCACTATTACATAAATAATGACGTCTGTACAGAGCGAGAATGAGCATGTGTGCGTGCGGCGCCATACAAACTGTTCCAGATTCGTCTCAGAGGGGAGGTGAGGTCGACACGAGAGAGCGGCAGGGACTGTACATACTGTATGTAGTACTATTACTTATACTGTGCCCAAACTAACAAAATCCTAAACTAAACAAGCGCAATCCCGCCGGCCAATCACTCTGCTGTCTGTCGTAACCAGTTGTATTCGACCGATTTCCAAGAATTTAATTCTGACACAGGTGAGCATTCTGATCACAATGCGCAAGGGAACAAGTTAATTTTTTTATCTACTCTCATACTGAAATTTAGAGATTAAAAAACTAAACACAGAATCTTAATGTCAGTATTTTACGCACAAGCCATCAAAATAAATTTAAAAAGTTACTTTTCAATACAGCTCTTTATGGACAACTGTATCGAAAAACAACTTTTTCCCCATTTCGATACAGCTTCAGCCCTGGGTTCAGCTATATTAAGCAGGTTGCAATGCAAATGCATTGCAACTTTGCGAAAAATTTCTACATAATCTATGAACGCGCGTTTCGCAAGCGCACCACGCATGCTCGATCTGCAAATATATTTATAAGTAAGAAATAAAGCTGTTAAATCAACTTCATGGTTTTATTTAAAATATTATTATCATCTATTTCATGAGATTAGATAAAGTAGTGTATGAAACTGTACATAATTACGTGTTAAAATACTCGTGTGATGCTATCATCACATTCGCCTTCTGCTCATGTGATAAACTCACACTCGTATTTTAAGAACCCTTATTATGCAACAGTTTCATAAGCTACTATTATTTTTCGGTATAGTTTTTTTTTTCATTTCATTTTACAAACTTTTTTTACCTAAAATTTTATTCTTAATTGGATATATTAGGTTGGGGAAAAAGTCTTTTCGTATTTTATATGAAAATTCAAAACATTTTTTAATAAAGTTTATTTACATTTAACTAAAGTATGTAGGTGCCATTTTGTTCGATAACTTTTTGCCATCTTGTAGGTACAGACATGATGCCATTACTATAGAAATTTTGGGACTTCTGTTCAAAAAACCACGACAAGTGGTTTTGGCAGTCTTCTCGTGATGTTAACCTGACATTGCTTAAATAATTCTGAAGAGACCAAAACAGGTGGAAATCAGAAGGTGCAAGGTCAGGACTATACGGCGAATGCATTAACACCTCCCAGTCAAACTCTCTTAATTTTTGCTGAGTGGCTAAAGATGTGTGAGGTCTAGCGTTATCATGATGAAAAATCACACCCCTTCTGTTAATTAATTCCGACCGCTTTCTCTCAACTTTTTGCTTTCATCTCATCAGTTGTTCACAGTAGAGTTCAGAATCGATAGTCCTGCCTGGCGGTAACAGCTCATAATGAATAATGCCCCTCCAATCCCACCATACACACAGCATCACCTTGTTGCGGGTTAACCCGGGTTTTGCCAGAGTCTGTGAAGCCTGACCGGCCTTTGACCACGACCTTTTTCGCACGTTCTTGTCGTACGTGATCCACTTTTCATCGCCAGTTATAAGCTTCTTCAAAAACGGTTCGCTTTCATTACGTCTTAGTAAAGAATCGCAAATGAGTACACGGTTCATTAGGTTTCTTTCAGTGAGATCGTGAGGCACCCAAATATCGAGCTTTTTAGTGTACCCAGCTTTTTTCAAATGCGCCAAAACTGTTTTGTGGTCAATTCCTAATTCTTCAGCTACGTCATAACTACTGATATGCCGATCTTGCTCCACTTTTTAAAAAATGGCATCCATTTTATCCGTAACAGGGCGACCAGAGCGACGTGCATCTATCACATCAAAATTTCCTGATTGAAAACGCTTAAACCAAATTTGTGCTACTCTCACAGACACTGCACTAGGTCCATAAACGTCACAAATTTTTTTCGCAGCTTGCGTTGCATTGTTACCTTTTTTGTAGTAAAATTTTAAAATGAATCGAATTTCTTCATTAGATTCACTCATCTTGACAGTAAAAAAAACAAATGAAAATCACACATTTACCTAATTTGAATTTGGAATTATCTTTTTTAAAATTTAAACTTTTTAAAGATATCAAAACCTTTCAGATACAAATGGTATAACCAAAGAGATTTTATTACAAGTTCATACATACTATAATGCGAAAAGACTTTTTCCCCTACCTATTAATATATAAACAACAAACACCCTTGATTTAGTATTGTCAAATAGAATGTTAGGACATTGTATATACCTGTTACTTATTTAGTTTGTAATAAGTCACTTGTTCACTACTCGACACTGGTATTACTTACAACAATGTACTCACCGGTTCTTTATTTATCTGGTCCACGGCAGTCTGACTCGGTCCTGGTTCTTCATTGGTCTTGGGCTTCCTGACGCACACGTCTCCATCACATACCACGGTATACTCTGTAGGGTTGGGCTTGTCCTCGGTCTTTGCTACCTTCGCCGCCGGACCTGATGTTGTTTCTATAATAATAAATAAATATTCGTAAACAAATTACACAGCGCCATCTAGTTCCAAATTAAGCGTTAAGCTTGTACTATGGGTATTGGACAACTGATAAATATATACATACTTATAATACATAGAAAATACCCAGACCAAGACAAACAGACATGTTCATACACACAAATGTTTGACTTGTGCAGGAATCGAACCCGCGACCTTGGAGTTAAAGTGGCCATTGCTAACCATTCGACCACCGAGCTCGTCATTCAATCAATTCAATTATAATTATGTCAAACTTAAATATAAAACATTATTACACTAAAAATTATGTCAATATGTATTAAATAATTGTCATGCATAAATTTTATCACATAAAAATTCATCAACCGAATAGTAACATTTGTCCAGTTGTAATCTAAAAAGATGTCTTTTAATCCATGAAAGACTATTTTCTTTCACTGTATCCGGAAGATGATTCATCATCATCATCATCAGGTCATTTTAGTCTCCGCTACAGGAGCACGACCCTCTCTCGTCCGTCCCAGACAGAACGAGGATTTGGCGTACACTCCCCACGCTGGCCAGACGGGTTGGGGAGGCCTGATCATAATTCATTTATTCACTTTTTATATCTATAACATACAGTTCATGCACAATAGCGGTAATAATGGTGAAAGTAACATATTATAGATTACCTATTCGAGGTGTTCGTAATATTTATTATATGATAGAAGATACAATTAGGTAACATTATTTCCCAAATAATAAAGTATTATATAACCGAACATAATATATAATTTGTATATATATCTCATTAATTAATTAAATTTAAGTCAAAATACAAGCAATAAAAACATAATAATAATTAAAAAGAGATACATAATAGTAGATTATTGCATCGAGCACAAAGTAATTTATTATTGCACCGAGTGCCTGTTAGATTAGAGCCCGAGCGTTAGCGAGGGCTCTATCTAACAGGCACGAGGGCAACATAAATTACTTAAGGCGAGGTGCATAATCTGCTTTTCTTTCAACTAATACCTATAGGAATAGTAGATAAAAGAAACTCATATCAAACAATTAAAATAGAAGTTTAATTATTGAAATTAAAAGTTATGTTTGAGCAATTATTAAACGTAAGGTTAAAAGTTTTGTTGGGCAAATTTATATTTAAATTTGGAACAAGTAGGATAGAAATGAATAATACGTACGAAAAAAAAGTATTGATATCGGCTGGCTGAATAGAGCTAATCCATTGAGATTGGCACCTTTTGGTGCGATTAAAAAAAAACTGCAATAATGAAATTTCATACATTTTTATTGCTCTAGAGCATTAAAGACTCGTTTTGTACTGAGTTTTTAGTGTGATTGTGATGAAATTAAAGCATAGTTGGAAGAAAAAATAATAATAACAAGATGTCAAAATGTAAATAAACCAATGTCAAGGCGATTCCAGGAAAATGTCAATAGAATTTAATGTATGAAATTATCAGTAGAATTTAATTTATGAAAATGTCAATAGAATTTAATTTATGAAAATGTCAATAGTATAAAATTCATTAAGGTGACGTGAGTCCAGGGCTTGGCCGTTTTCGAGGGGGTGAGGTGCGGGGCTTGAGAGGAGCCGGCGCGGGGTACCCGCTTACAAGCGCGCGATCGCTGCCGAGACGCCACAGTATAGCGAAGCGACTACCTACACCCGTGTAGTATTACATCCGTCAATACAATAGTTAAAAGTACTTACTGGAAATATAATTATATGAAAATTAATAAACCACATGTAAAAATACATTTTTTTATTAATGAAGTATATAATATTCAACATGCAAACAAGTGATGTTTTGGTATATTATGAAAAAGTAAAGAATTGAAAATAAAAAGAAAACTATTAAATAATTATATTTATTATTGGTCAAACTAAAATATGTATGTACATACTTAGACTAACTAACTATCACGCGCCAGCATACACTATTCTTCATCCTTCTAGGAATCGATATGTGCCGTACAGCACGCGTCTGTTCCTAGCTACTATGCCCGAGCATACAGCGGTATTGATATTAACAGTATTTATATTTGACAACCCCGGTGGTCCAATGGCTAACCATGTCCAGTTTGATTCCGAGGTCGTGGGTTCGATCCCCGCACACGAGTAAATATTTGTGTGCATGAACATGTCTGTTTATCTTGGTCTGGGTGTTTTCTATGTATTATCTATACTAATATTATAAAGCTGAAGAGTTTGTTTGTTTCTTTGTTCGAATTGCAAAAATATTTTAGTGTTAGCCTATATTTCAAGGAAGGCTATAGACTATATAACATCACGCTAACACCAATAGGAGCGGAGCACCGATAAAAAACGGGAAAAAATATTCCTTTTGAGGGCTTACGTTGCGTGCGCTGCGTAAATTTGCGCATATGCCCAGCATAATATAGGTAAAAGGTTGTTTGTCCTTCTTTCACGTCAAAAGTAACAAACGGATTTGCATGTTTTTTTTTTTTGGATATAGTTTAAGGCCTGGTGACATAGGCTCTCTTTATCCCGGAAAAACATTTTATTCCCACGGGAAAAAATAAAGTTAATCATTTGTCCTTCTTTCACGTCAAACACGAACCTAAGTACGGACGTGATTTTTTTAATGGGGATAGTTTACGATCTGGAGAGTGACATGAGGCTATTTTTTATCACGGAAAAACATCTTAATCCAATGGGAAAAATAAACTTTGTAATCATTTTTGTCCTTCTTTTACATCGAAAGTAACCTAAGTACCGACATGATAGTTTACGGTCTGGAGAGTGTCATAAGTTACTTTTTATCCCATCAAGTAAAAAAATGACAACAAGAAAAAAATATCAGCAGGCAAAAATGGCAGCTCCCCTGGACCACGCGGGCGAAGCCACGGGTAACAGTTAGTATGTATGTATTTACAAAAAAATATATTGATTTGATTTCATGATTGATTGAGAGAATTTTTATTTGGCTGCGGTATTCTGTGAGGTGGATGTAATTCCCCAGTCGGGTAGCTTACAATTACGCTCCCTACCTCTCTTTTCACCAGAGCTTCGTTTGTCAGTCAGCAGGGTACACAGCGCGCAGGTGAAGTTGGCTTTTGTTTAAAGATGTTGATGAACCACTTACACCCTAAAATATTAATGATCCAACGTCCTAGCTCCTACACCAAAAAAATATTAAGCGTAAGTCGTGTCCTACCAACTACTTCCGCCACCAAAAACGTTGGTGGCGGAAGCACGCAAAGTAGTGTAGATCAAATTGCCTGTAAATTTGACTTCCGCAAAATAACACCTGAATCAATTAACTATCTAAGTATTTTTCATCGTATCATACCTACCTACTAATATTATAAATGCGAAAGTATGGATGTCTGTTTGTTCCACTATCTTTGGGGTTATCACTATATCTGGGCTGCAAGTGGTTCATCAACATCTTTGAACCGAAGTCAATTTTAAATGCACGCCGTGCACCCTGCTGACTGACAAACGAAGCGCTGGCAAAGGGAGGTAGGGAGCGTAATTGTAAGCTACCCGACTGGGGAATTTACCTCCACCTCACAGAATACCGCAGCCAAATAACAATTCCCTTGAGAGTTGTTGTGTTCCTGCGAGTGAGTGAGGTCACCAGAAAAGAAGGAGTGGCTGTGTTGGTAGCGGGAGTGGCGGTGCGCGAGCAATATTTTAAGTTGCGAGCGTTATTATAACTACGGTAACCATTTCACATCAGGCGGGCCGTATGTTTTTACGGCCCGACGAAGTTTAAAAAATAAAAGTTATGACGCCTAAACGGCCAAACCGATTTCGATGATCGCGTACCTACATGTATGCGATAAACTCAATCGCTACTGAACGAATTTCAATGTGGGTTTACAGATATTCCAAGAAAGATTTATAATAAAGTTTTCCAAAGAAACATCTAGCATGAGAAAACAAAACCGGATCTCAGTAAAAAAATAAATGTATCATCATCATCGTTGTTTTGTTGTCTTACTGATATTCCTACACTGTGTTTATTTCAACGTGTTTATTGACAACGCGTTGAACGGACGCGCGGCACAGATCCTACCTCGAACGCAGCTCCTAGAGCACTGACGTTGAGAGCGATCGAGAGTCGGGGAGGGTGCGCGACCGCAAATCGTTATTCTTTTAATAATTTTATTTAAATTATTTTATTTTTAAAAGTAATAGCTTATTGCTCTCGTAATTAAAATTATGAAAATTTTGGTATAATTTCCGTATAAAAAAATTGTATTAAATAGTTATAATTTTTACTTAGTGCAAATTTAGAGAGTAAGTTCGCGATTTTTTTCTATCGAGCCAAAAATTATTAATTGTGTTTTCAATAGCTTTGTGCCCTGCAGAAAGGACTTAAGATTTCATAGTTAAATTTCTAGGAACCAAATTGAAATAGTTTAATAGAACTATTCTTTCAATAAGCGTGTTTCCTGGACTCACTTCACCTTAATTAACAATTACAATAAAATTAAATAATGACTATTTCAGATTTTCGTTCAGATATTCTTTCGTTCAGATCTATGTTTTATAATGTATTTCCCTTAGTCGCCTTGTACGACATCCACAGGAAGAGACGGAGTGATTCTATTCTAGTCTGCCGGAAACCACACGGCCAATGATTGATTGTACAGTCAGTAAACGGAAGATGAACGTACAGTCATATTGCCATAGAGTATGCATTCTTGCTAAATACAGTCAGCCGCTGCGCTGGCACACATATTGGTCCTGACTGTCTCCTTTGGACGACCACCTAGAAATCAAATAGCTAATCGAGCTTCTCACCAAGCATCACTGTCAGTTAAAAAACAATAAATAAATACCAGGCTCTTCAACAGCAGCACTCGCTACATCTGGTTTTCCATGATCCGGTTTAGCGGGCGCTTCCACCACCGCCTCCGACTGAAGAAGATTCGTGGTTTGCTCTTTGATATTCTGCGACGATGTCGACGGCTGCACTGATGATGGCTTCTCTTTATCTAACGAGAGAGATAAAAGCTATAAGTTAATAAGCATAAAAAGTATAAATTGTGTGTATGTGGATGGTACTTATGTATACATGTGTGTGGGTGTGTATGTATGTATATGTATACTTTAAGTATGTGTATCTAGGTATGATTACATTGTCATTATTTATTTTACATTGTGATTAATATAACGGCACCGAGAAACTGCGGTTTCCATTTTCAGACGTTCTCCTAGTATGACTGTTTTAGATTTCAGACGTTTTACAAAATACCTAGGTCGTTTTACTTTCGTGACGTTAATGCATCATGGTCATTTTGCTTATTTGACCGTCTGTTACGGAGGGGTTCTCACTTCTGTCGTGTAGTCAAGCACACACCGTTTTTTTATCGTTTTTGTCCAAAAACAAAAAAGAATACCCTAAATATCTAGTAAGAAGTAATAAGTAATAGTAAATAAATATTCTTGGACGAATTATACATTGACATCTAGTCCCAAACTAAGCAAAGCTTGGACTATGGGTACTAGATACCGGATATTATACTTAAACATTTTTTTTTACTTTGTAAATACATACATAGGTATAATACATAGAAAATACCCAGACCAAGACAAACAGACATGTTCATGCACACAAATATTTGTCTTGTGCGGGGATCGAACCCGCGACCCCGGAGTTAAAGTGGACATGGTTAGCCATTCGGCCACCGGGGTCATCACTTAAATAATGTCAATAACTCACGGTGCTCTTCGAGTATCCTGTCTATCCGTGTGGCGAGGTTGGCGGGCTGGACTCCGGCGCAGACCACCTCCAGCGGCGTGCCGTTCCGACCGATGAAAAACAATGAAGGCACTGGCACAAACTGGTCTGAGCATTGTTGTTAAGGAAAAAATATTTACAGAAGAGAATATGTGTGCAAGCTGTGGAATGAACTGCCTGTCGAAGTTTTCCCAGGAGACTACAGCATGGGGTTCTTCAAAATGGGCGTGAAGAGGTTTTTAGAGGGTCGGCAACGCGCGTGTGATGCCTCTGGTGTTACAGGCGTTCACAGGCTACGGTAACTGCTTTCCATTAGGCGGGCCTTATGCTCGTTTACTACTTTAGTGGTATGAAAAAAAATATGTATAGAACTAGCTGACCCTGCGGCTCTGTCTGCGTGGACGTTTGGTTAGATACGGTTAACTTTTTTTGTTTGTGAACTGCTTAGATGGCTGCGCGTGTCGGTTTTAAAACTAAAATTTTAAGTTACTAAAATTTTAGTGACTTGATAATTTCATTTTCAATTATTCATAACAAAATCGGGGGATACAGTTTGGTATTTCAGCCACAAATCTATCATCTCAATCCAAAATTCAATCACACCTCTGGATAGATGAAGGATCAAAGAATTTATTACGCTAAGCAATGACGAGCTCGGTGGTCGAATGGTTAGCAATGGCCACTTTGACTCCGAGGTCGTGGGTTCGATTCCCGCACAAGCCAAACATTTGTGTGCATGAACATGTTTGTTTGTCTTGGTCTGGGTATTTTCTATGTATTATAAGTATATATTGACAAAAAAAAAATGTATTTAAGTACATTTATCAGTTGTCTAGTACCCATAACACAAGCTTTACGCTTAATTTAGGACTAGATGGCGCTGTGTAAATTGTCCATAATTTTTTTATTTTTTATTTTTGACAAATTACACAGCGCCATCTAGCCCCAAAGTAAGCAAGAAGCTTGTGTTATGGGTACTAGACAACTGATAAACATACGTAAATACATTTTTTTTTGTAAATATATGATACATAGAAAACACCCAGACCAAGACAAACAGACATATTCATGCACACAAATGTTTGTCCTGTGTGGGAATCGAACCCACGAGCGTTGGTGTCGAAGCGGCGTCATTGACCGCTACGCCACCGAGCTCGTCATTTATTTATTTATTTATTGAACATCGCGTACGGGGGAGGGGAAAGCGCTGCCATTTTGAGATAATTTTAGTTCATATAACATATTCACGTACAACACAGGCCGTGTCCATGGCACAGCACACCCCATATTCTACAGCAAAATTTTTTGGGATGTAAGTTGAGTAACGAAGTGTCTCAAACACAAATATTTATCTTGTGCGGGAATCGAATCCGCGACCTCGAAGTCAAAGTGGCCATTGCTAACCATTCGACCACCGAGCTCGTCAAATATATATTAGAAGATTAACAAGTAACTATTAAAGAGCACCTATACAAAATGAGACGAGTTGATAGCCCGGAGTGCAGAACATGCAAAGGGTCTAACGAGTCCATGAAACACTTGATGTGTCAATGTGACGCGCTAGCCGGCAAAGGAATGGAAATCCTAGGAAAGGCATACCCGGACCTGGAGGACTACAGACTCTTCCCAATAAGCGGCATACTGAAGTACATGGAACATGTCTCCAGACAGTCAGGGGAGAGTGACTAAAGGATTTGGGAGAGCACAAAAGATCCATGAGGGTCGACGTTTCACCGGTGCTTCAGCACTGGACCCACTCTAAGATAAGATAAGAAAAGATAACGAAGTGTCTTATCACCGTCATTGGAACCAAATCATTATACATAACATCCATGTACTCCGTTGTGTACAAACTATAATTTAAAAAAAAAAACCGACTCCAAGCATTACTCTACATTTATGTATGTAGATACAGGCTGATGATGATGAAAAAAATGTGGGACCAATCTGGAAGTAGACTCTTTCAAATAAAAAAGTTTTTTCAAATCGATTTATAAATCACGGAGTAATTAAGTAACAAATAAAAAAAAGAAATCAGCCGGATTGTTCTGCCGAATCCTCCATTTTTGGAGTCAGTTAAAAAAGGATACAAATTTGTGCGAAGTGTGTATAGTTGGTAGTTCCACTCTTCAGCTTGATGGCGAGGAAATTGGTTTCGTCTGAGAGCCTCTTCACTACCACAGAGTCATCAATAGTTGAAGACATCTCTGTGGACAGCTCATTGTCTCCTGCGGACAAGAGTTAGCACAAATATTGAGTACAGAAATGGTAGGTGTTCTCTTCATCAGCACATGTTTTTTATAAGCTTTATTTAGTTTAACCATGGTGTCTGAAACCAAATCTTGGAAGTAAAATTTGACATATTACAAAGTGTATTCATATGAAATGGCACACTAGTTTCGATTTTCGTAACAATGCTAGATTATCTAAATGCTACCGGAACCGGACAAGTGCGTGTCGGACTCGCCCACCGAGGGTTCCGTACGTAGGATCATTATAAATTTGATTTTTTTCATTATAATTAGAAATAATGCATCAGAAAAAATAAATAAAATATATTTTTCAATGTGCATTTCTAGCCCTTTCATATGATACCCCATTTGAACTAGTAGCTTCAATTTGAATTTCCACCCCCTAAAAAAAAATATAGATCCCCTATTGTTTAAGATTTAATTATGAATGTATAGTTTTGAGATTTACTCTTGTACTTGTCTATAACTATGTTACTTGCCAAATTTGATTGTTCTCAACGGGAAGTACCCTTTGAGTTTTGATTCCCTGGAGAATGTGTTGAAATATGCGCTTTTGCTGAATAAACAGCCGTATCTTTATTTTACGTAAACTTAGCAGTTTGATTTTTTTTACAACTTCATGGGACCGTAGACCTGAGTATACAGTTCAAATTTCAGCTTGAAACCTCCACGCATTCTCGACATAGAGGGTCTTGACAGACAGACAAACGGGCACCGGGAGGGGGACTCAATGGGGTGCTCTGAAATCCCCCTTTCAAGGGGGAGACTCTGACACACGTGGGAGACATTGACCATAAAGTTATCGATGTACAGATTCAAATTCAAATATCCATAAATATCTAATTAGACAATAAATTAATTAATAAGAAAATGTATAATTGTAAATAGTATTTCATTAGTTATTAATAGTATGTAAATGCAGATGTACCTCCTTGAAAGTAATCCTAGCGTCGCCCGAGTCCACATTTACCCATGTGATAGGATATCATTTGATATCCTATCACACGGGGGAAAGGGCTTGATGAGCGAAACATACTAAGTACTCTTTTAGTTTGGCCGTGTGGTTTCCGGCAGACTAGAATAGAATCACTCTGTTTCTTCCCGTGGATGTCGTACAAGGCGACTAAAGGAAATACATTATCAAATATCAATCAGGCCTCCCCAACCCATTTGGCCAGTGTGGGGAGTGTAGGCCAAATCCTCCTTCCGTCTAGGACGGACGAGAGAGGGTCGTGCTCCTGTAGTGGAGACTAAAATGGACCTGATGATGATGACTCTTTTAGTTTAGTAAAAGAGAGGTAGGGCACACTTTACCTCCACCTCATAGAACACAGGCAGAGGCAGTGGCGGCGAGCAAGCAATATTTCATGTTGCGTGTGTTAATATAGCTATGGTAACCGCTTCACATCAGGTGGACCGTATGCTTGTCTGCCACCCAACAAAGTATAAAAAAATAACTCATAAAAAAATCAATTTAATCTTGTTACACAGTTATAAACAAGGATACAATCTGCCTGATGGAAAGCAGTTATCATAGTATATGAATGCTAGCAACACCAAAGGCTTCACTTCTGCATTGACGACCCTGTAAAAACCCCTTTACGCCTTTCTTGAATATTGTACTGTAGTCTCTTAGGAAAACCTCGGCAGAATGCAATACAGAGATTTTTTTTTTAATGTTTTAATAGTAATTTGCAATTGGTCTCGTCGCGACCATAAGCAAATTTTGTGGTCTATTATTTCACTTGCAAGACATATCCCTCCATTAAATCAGTCTATTTATTTGAAGGCCATCCTATTCTGGGCAGCCCAGTTCCATAAAATCATGCCTCTTTAGTCTCCTTTTATAGGTGGGCATAGTGAGATGGCTTGCCACTTGCCAGTTCATTTGGATGTTCTTTCAGGCGTGATTTGTATCTACTGGCAAATAATTTTATTTCTTAAGCTAATACAGAGAATATAGGAAAAAACTTTTTACTCTAAAACAATGGTTTGTAATTATTTATCCTGTGTAAGACTTCAACAACGATCTAAAACTTACTTTTTTTTTTTTTTTTATACTACGTCGGGTGGCAGACAAGCTTACGGCCCACCTGATGTGAAGCGGTTACCGTAGCCATATTAACGCTCGCAACATATTATATCACTTGCGCGCCGCCACCGCCGCTGCTAACGCAGCATCTCCTTCTTTTCTGGTGACCTCACTCACTCGCAGGAACACAACAACCCACAAGGAAATTGTTATTTGGCTGCAGTATTCTGTGAGGTGGAGGTAGATTCCCCAGTCGGGTAGCTTACAATTACGCTCCCTACCTCTCTTTTCGCCAGAGCTTCGTTTGTCAGTCAGCAGGGTGCACCGCGTGCAGGTGAAGTTGGCTTTGGTTCAAAGATGTTGATGAACCACTTACACCCCCAAAACTTATGTACCATTCATTGCATATGTTATATATATTTTCAACGAGCTCGGTGGTCAAATGGTAGTTCGATCCCCGCACAAAACAAATATTTGTGTGCATGAACATTCTATTTGTCTTGGTCTGGGTGGTTTCTATGTTTTATATGTATGTATTTACAAAAAAAAATGTATTTAAGTATATCAGTTATCGACTGCCCATCGTACAACCTTTGGTGAGTTTAGGACTAGGTGGCCGTGTGTAATTTGTCCAGGAATATTATTATTATATTATATTGATTCCCAATTAGTTTTTCCTGTGTAAGACTTCAACAAAGATTTAAAACTTGTGTACCGTTCACTGCACATGTTAGTTTATTTAGTATAATATTCATTATCTTAGTCAAGAGATAGCAGCATGTATCCGTTGATGCAGGATAGCGCACCCTGCGGTAGGGATACTACTAATTGAGTACTAGTATATGAACAAAAGAATAGCAGACTGTCACTATAATTTCTTCCAAGGACATTGTTCCAAACACATATTACTTCTATTTAATTTAAACAGTAAAATGTAAATTTTACAACTAATTTACTACAATGTATTGTATATTTAATGTATGTAAACGACTGTAAGACAAACAGGGTCACACTATTGACGAAAAATATGTACAATATGTACTTATATGAGTCGACGAATGACGTAATTTATACCATAATTATTGATGATTTTACGCCTTTCTAAACATTAAGTTGATTATATACGGCATGATAAAGGGCCAAATTATTCGCTATTTATTAAAACAAAGCAGTACCTTCAATAAATACGACGAAAATAGCATTTTTCTGTTTGGATAGAGTTACGGCCTCCGCAATGCTCCCACCGTACCAATGCATCGTGGCTACAGTTTATCTAAAGGTTTTATCCTAAATGTGAAGTTCCCGTTGTATAATTTATTGGTTTTTCGCAGGAAATATCCGGATTACGAACAAAAATAATACGATGACATGACACAACAGATTTTGACAGCTGACGTGTTTTTGTTTCTTTCTTCGAGTCGTTTAGAAACGAGTCTTGTTTTTGATTATGTTTTTCATAATAATTGAAACAGTACCACATTTGTAAATACATTATTATCAATTATAACTCTAAAAATATATTTATAATCAAATGCAAGTACTTCAATACATGTATAATAATTAATGATGAAGTATAGAATCTTGAAAATGTCATCATTTTATGCAATACGATTATTACATTGTACATTTTTGAACGCAAGTTGCTCAGTTTTCATATAATACGACCATTTGTTAAAGTACTAAATATCTATACTACAAATTACAAAAATATTAGACTCTACAATTAGAGGGGTAGTAATTGTTATTGTCTATGAAGGGATTACATGTGACCTTGTGCATTGCTATTCACTGCTAGATGGCAGCAAAAGTATCATTTTTGCTAATATTTTGTAGCACATTCATAGTTTAGTCTTGCTATTAAATAATAGATGTCGCTATTAATATTTTTCATTGTAATAAGAAAATGAAACATCAATTTTTATCTATGTTTTCTGAACTGGGACATTTCACGTGAAACGGAGAGCGAAAAAAAAGTGACGTTCTGAAATTTATTCATATTCGGCTTAATTGTACCTCTAGTAGGTATGAACGTAGACACACAATATTTTTTTTGTATGACGCTTATTTGTCAAGTTATGAGCTTCTAATGAATTGTCGTTTTTGAAATTCGTATTTTTTGAAAATATTTTTTCGAATTAAACAAATTTATTATTTAAACATCAAATATGGCGGCATAGAAAATTTACTGTTCTTTCTAAATACAAAATAAAACTGGATTTTTTTATTTTTTTTAATATACAAAACCGGAAATAAACTTTCCAAGTCAGAATTTTAGTAACTTCGACCATTTTTATTTTTATTTTTTTATTTGAAAATATACTTTAAAATACATTTATTATACACCAGAAGTTTCAGAATGGGATCTGCAATAGTTTAGGAGATATATGAATTTAAGTACACACGTGTCGCACCGAGCGTCGTACTCTAGCTTCCCTAAGTCGACTGGTTTGCGGGATATCATACTAAAACGCTGCAATATTTATATTTACTATCATACCTAAGCGTATAGATAGCTCTAACAATGTTGTGGGATAATTATTCTTCAAATAAAAATTGTACGAACAAAAACATTATTAGGAAGCAGTAGTTTAAAACAAATTTTGTGATAACTAATAATTATTAAAATGCGACTGCTAGGGCGTTCTCTTAAATGAGAAGACATCGAATCGATCTACAAGTTGCTTTGCTTTTCTCGCTTGCCGTCTTGAGGTTCCGAATTCTTCCGCAAGTTTATTTAAACTCCATGGTTTCCGCGCAGTAGTCAGTATAAGTCGTAGTAGACTGATCATTAAATTTCCCTTTTAGTTGCTTTAAAATTTCTTGGTTTTCGAGTACTGTTTGAGTTTGGGTTGAAATATTTTTGAACTTATCTTCAGGAATGAAAGGTTCATCTTGGGTGTTTTGCAAAGGTTCACTCGATGTTTGACTGCACAGTGCAGTCAAACATCGAGTGGATTGATTTTGCTTTGCAAAACACAACATCTTTATTAATTAGTACTGGAGGTGTTTCATTCAAGAGACTTTTCCTACAAGAGGCATTTACATAAACATCGAGTGAAAATCTCCACTTTTGAGTCAAATGTTCAGATATTTTTCTTAAATTTTTAACTTTCGATAAAATACCAAGCGGAATGGATGAATACATCGATCACCTCACAGAGCCAGTATAAATCAATAACTATCTTAAAATGTACAAACGGCGCTGAAAGGTTAGAATAACAACTACCTACAGTAACAGCGGAAAATACGATATGGCTTAGCTTCATACTTCTCTTTTTAACATAAACGTTCTATTTTAATACTAATAAATTACTTTAATCCTATCTAAGAGATGGCCCTAGCAGTCGCATTTCATTACATATCACGAAATTTCTTTTATTTAAACTACTGCTTCCTAATAATATTTTTGTTCAATAAGTACAATTTTAATTTGAATAATAATTATCCCACAACATTGTTAGAGCTGTAAATACGCTTAGGTATGATAGTAAATATAAATATTGCAGCGTTTTAGTATGATATCCCGCAAACCAGTCGACCTAAGGAAGCTAGAGTACGACGCTCGGTGCGACACGTGTGTACTTAAATTCCTATCCTTCCTATCTTTCCTAAATGGTCGAAGTTACTAAAGTTCTGACTTGGAAAGTTTATTTCCAGTTTTGTATATTAAAAAAAATAAAAAAATCCAGTTTTATTTTGTATTTAGAAAGAACAGTAAATTTTCTATTTAAGCCGCCATATTTGATGTTTTTAAATAAATTTGTTTAATTCGAAAAAATATTTTCAAAAAATACGAAACGACAATTCTTTATAAGCCCATAACTTGACAAATAAGCGTCATACAAAAAAATATTGTGTGTCTACATTCATACCTACTAGAGGTACAATTAAGCCGAATATGAACAAATTTCAGAACGTCACTTTTTTTTCGCTGTCCGCTTCACATGAAATGCCCCAATCTTACAAAAAATATTTATCGCTAACGTAAAACACACAAAACAAGAACGATCTGTGAACTTTTATTTTAATAACTTACGTTCGACTTGTTTTGTTTTGTTAGTCGATCAATCAGAGAAAGATTTTTAAGTTTTATATATACTGTAATTAGGTAGGTACATTTATTGAATTAAAATAAAAACAAAACATTATTATGATATAAATTTACACTACAAACTAAGTTAACTAAAAATAAACTAATCTTAAAATGAATATTATGGTAGCTATATATGAAAAGAAAAAAGAAATATCTAACTAAATGGCGTTAAAACATTCCTCTGCAACATTATCTAACTAAAGGCATCGTGCCCAGAACGCTGGCAGCATTGTCTCGCTGAATGGCAATGCTTATATGTTGTGCCAAATAAAGGCCGGCCTTCTGGTCACGGGAAGTATTGACCAAGGGCTTTGTTACTTCTCTAAATAGAAGCCTTGCACTCGGACCCCATGGGCCAAGCGTTTCGACCCCAAACGGCTCAAATATATAATTACCTATAATATTAAAATAATTGCGCCGCTAAAGTGTCTCCGCTGATGCAGCAACAGCTCCCGCAGATCCCGACGTGTGAGGGAGATGAGAAGGCGCCAGGGTATCGACGCAGGTTGCATCCCATACCGAAGGCTTTCCCACCTTCCATGGCAGCAACGACATCCCATCAGGTCTGTTACCATCGTCGCGTGTCAGACCATTTGGTTCCAATACAGCTGGAACGCCGGCGGTGGCAAGAGCCCGACGAATAATGTCATTTATGCTGCCGTGACGTGGGATTCTGCCAGCGCTCCTGCGACATGAAAGCCCATGGTGTCCAAGACGGTCGACAGCTGCTCTACATTGACAACGATGCGGGGCAACACAAGGAACGCCTAAACTAAGGCAAGCAGCAACACGGAATGTTCCGTCGTCCAACATCGTACCTACATTGGACGACGGTAACGCCTGAAGCCAAAGACCCGACTCCCACTCTCCCACAGCCAGTAGACGAGCTCGCTCTGCAGAATTAGTAGCCGTAGTAATTAGGTTCTTACGAACCAACTCGCAGAGCGGGCTATCCCACTGTCTCTAGGTAGGAGGATGGGTTAACGGACATATCTGTGTTCGAACAGGCTGCCCTCCAGGCATTTATGGCATCGGTTAATCATATCAACTCCGAATAACCCGTGTTGGAGATAGGATTTTCCGGGTCAATTCGTGCTATGAACCGACGACAAAAAAGCTTGTAGGCTCACACTAGAAATTTTGCGGATACCGAGCCCGCCTAAACGCACAGATAATGTGGCCTGCATCCAGGCCGGGTCATCCAGGTCTAAATTTAAATGAGATGATAATGTTCTTTGTAAAAGCAGATCGATCCTTTCTAACAGAGCCACAGCTTCCACATGTGGCAGGATCGTATGACATAGGTATGTGAATTTTGGAACGAAAAAAACAATACCGAATACGAGTAATGGTGTATACTGCGTGAGCGTAAATTTTTGAGAATCTGTCCGAGATATCATCAAAATTTTAAATTTTATATATATATATATATATATATATATATATATATATATATATAAAAGAAATTAGGACGGAAGCTCCTAGGAGGCGGAGTGAATTTCTACCTAAAATTTTGGAGTCACCCTATAAAATTTTTGAAGTGTTTAATATTTGTCGATACGTTCTGCAAGAAAATATTCACATTTTGAAGGATTTAATTCTAGTCCAATAGATCTAAGTTCATGTTTTAGTAAAATTAAATCCTCCAAAACGGTCTCAACATTGCCTCCTAGAATTTGCATAAATTTAGAATTTAGTTTCTGAAGTATGGGGTGAATAGCGAGACTGAATAACACCGGCCCGAGTGGGTCACCTTGTTGATAATCGACGGCAGAATCTAATGGAGTCCTAGGTATAATAAATTTTATCATTGTAAGACGTGTCAAAATGCCCAATGACTGAATAAATAATATCATTCCATTCTGTTCCGTCCCGTCCCGTCCCGTTTCATCCTGTTCCGTCCCGTTCCGTCACGTGCCGTCCCGATACATTCCGTTCAATTTCATATTATCAATTCTTGCCAAGCTATTGGCCATACGCTATAATTATACAAACTTATTACTTACTTCGCTGTGGTTGGATAAAAATAAAACGACACACATCATAAATAAAGTCAACTAGCAAACAGACATTATCAACTGCTCACCGCCCACCCCGTGCATCCCTAAATGTTTTTTTTTTGTTTCTTCAATCATGACACAAGAAACGTTTCCTCTGACAATATTTATAGCGCGCAAAGCAATTAACCAATTTGTTTCTACAACGACTGGCAACACCACGCTCCACTTGACATATTTTATTGCACTGGCAACATTTTAGTATCTCTTTGAAAATGGAACCGAAAATTGCGTCCTAAAGTTGCAATGAGGCGCGAAATGGTGCGACGGTTTCGCGCCTTTACCGAGCTAAAAATGGCTGACTGACAGCTGCAATGAATAGGTATGTTTGTTATGCTTGTTCTGCTTTATATATATCAATAATATCAAGTGTAGATAGCCATGTTTCTGTATTTGTTATTATTTTAGGGTAACGTACGTACCTTCCAAAAAAGGAAAAAAAAATAATCCCCTAATGGCCTCCGCACACTAGGGCTACAGTATGGCCGTCGAAACTAAATAAAAGCTTGTAAAAAGTCCACTTAGACCAATTTCGTACATAACTAAAAAATTGAGAATTTTCGTACAAAACATCGAATTTAGACTTCGAAGTAGCCCCCAGTAATACACTTATAGAAAGCCATTTACTATTTCCTCAATCTTTCATAAATTGTAAGAGTCCATTGATACTCCTGAAAATGGATTGCCAGCAGAGGGACCGAGCCACTAACAAAGGTAGGATCTAGGGATGTATGTGTGGCCATTTATCATAATTCTATACGTTTTAATGGCGGGAGATTTATGACAGGAAAAATGGCGGGTAACTATTAACTGATTCAATTAGAGCGGGAAATTATCGTGATTTGTGGTTTTACGAGGACGTACTGACAATAGAGCTAATGCTTGGGACATTTCTAAGCGACGGGATGACCACCATAAAAAAAAGGTTAAGCTACAGCTCTAGATGGTCCAATGACGTCAAGAAAACGGCTGGAAGCGGCTAAGACGGAGGATCGTATTTGGTGGAAAGCACTGGGGAAGGCTTCATATCCAGCAGTGGGTAGATACAGGCTGATGATAATGATGATGACAAATATTAATTGTCTAAGTATATTTTTCACGTGAAAATATTATAGATATATCAGCTGTACCCTAAAGATTTTAAAAATCAGAGTAGTTTCGAAGGTTACATAAATAAATATTCACCTGGATAAGTGTTGTTTTGCTTTTAAAATCTCTGTTATAACTTTTTTTTTATACTACGTCGTGTGGCAGACAAGCATACGGCCCGCCTGATGTGAAGCGGTTACCGAAGCCAACATAAAATATCGCAAGCGCGCCGCCACCCCCGCTGCCATCGCAGCATCTCCTTCCTTTCTGGTGGCCTCACTCACTCGCAGGAACACAACAACCCTCAAGGGAATTGTTATTTGGCTGCGGTATTCTGTGAGGTGGAGGTACATTCCCCAGTCGGGTAGCTTACAAATTACGCTCCCTACCTCTCTTTTCGCCAGAGCTTCGTTTGTCAATCAGCAGGGTGCACCGCGTGCAGGTGAAGATGGCTTTGGTTCAAAGAGGTTGATGAACCACTTACACCCCAAAACATAAACTTGGTTATAACTCCCCTATAAACAAGTAGCACTCAAGCGAAATAAACCAATAAACAAGAAAAAACTATGACAGCTATAAACCTTTTTAAACGCATCGAATATCTGAACGCAAGAACGCATTCCCGCGCAAAAAAACGTCATGCAACCCGCCCATTTTAATGATGTTTGCCACTTTTGACTCACGATTTAACCCAATTTTTATGTTTTTGTAATCCCATTTTTTTTAACTTAGATTTGTGTTTGAGTTAGTGACAAACATCTTCATTTCGTTCAGTAACATGACTACTATTATAAATTAAGCAAAAGCTTGATTTTTTAGGCTTCATCTTATGCGTTATGCAACACAAATTATTATTTAAAGATTACAATACAATTAAGTTCTCATACATGTTTTTCATTTTAAATATATTTCACAATGTCCGCCAGACGCCCTGAAGAAAGATAACATGTTTTGAAAAATTCATGTCAAAATATGTGTTGTAGGTATACAATTTCACGAAATATATTAACACAAATTTATACCTACCTCTCATGCATGTATGACGATGAAATTATTTAATTTCGTTTGCGAAAATTGTAATTGTGTTTACTAACTAAATCGACGTCTACAAACCTTAAGAACCGATTATTGATGTAATCAACTTTTCTGCGTGTTCGGTTTTCTTTTTCAGAGTTTTTGCTTCTGATATAGAATTATAAGTTTCCAAAAAAATATTAAGTATTTTTGAAATAGAAAATTGTTGGAAGGACGATAAAAATGCCATATAAGTATTAGTTTTAAATATTTGGTTGATCTAGGTAATGGTCAAAATGGTCGATGATTTTTGCAGGGAACTGCTACTTGAATTTTAATCGACCGTACATACAATTGATCCCATTTATTGGCATCAACCCGCTCCTGGGATACGGTACGAGTTTTTCTTTAGAAGGGGTTTAGTTTAGAAGGGGTTTAGGGCGTACTCCACTACGCCGCTTTACTGCGTGTTGGCAGTGGCCATTGTTTTTAAGCCAATTAAAGCCCAGTTATTTAGCTTAACGATTGTAATCTAACAATAATGCCTTCCAACGTACGGATGAGACCGAGAGAAATAAAGCCATCCACAGGCTACGGTTGTAGTTGTTCAACTTGCGTAATCGATTAGGCTGACTGACTGATGCCGTTAAGCTTCTCATCCCTTCAACTAAGTTAAAAATCTATCTCACATGACAGCACGGAAATTTCATACAACTTAATTTTATTATTTTTAAGGCAAGAGTCGAGAGTGGAACAAACCATCCGATCAATCAAGCTGACAGCTCGACTCATCGCAGAAGCCGTTCGGATTGTCGCTCGTTAGGCATTGATGACTTCGTTAATTGTTATTTGGCACCAAATTAGATTTAGTCATCATTTAACGTACACACCTACGTGTGAATTGATCGCAGCGAATTCTAATTTAAATTCTTGTTGGCGGCTGTCGGAGTGATGTTTTTGCCTTATTCTCGTCTGTATTTGTTCTACCGTGGAGTTCGTCACATCACTAATCATGATTTAATGTGTTTGTTTTTGTTTGATAGCAGTTTGTTGTTGTTAATGAATCACATATCCCGTCTCATTTTTAAGATCAAAGAAATTTAATCGTTCCTACTTGAACAGTCCAGCAATGATGTTATATTTCTACAAGTATCAACTTAGATACAAGTGGTCGCCCATTGGTCGAAATTAATTCAAATTATATATTATGGTTATATTTGAGATTCAGTAAGACTTTTGGGGTGCAAGTTGTTCACTATTATTTAAACTTTGTACGTTTGGCTCAACCGATTTTTTGAATATTTTACATTTAATATATTATTAATATTGTAAAGTGCATGTGATGCTATTTCATTTGCTACCCTACTTGGATATGTTTGCTAACATTCGGATTTTCTCCCCCCCCCCCCCACATAAATTTGAAGACATTGGGTATTTTCCCCAGAGTTTTTGAAGAATGAAGTTAACTTTGTCGTTGACGGATAAAACATTTTAGACCAGATAACCTTCATTTCAGGCGTGACACCTCGCCAGAAAGGCGGTACGACGGCATCGACGGATAGGTAATAAAAAAACACTATAGATTCTGGAAGTGTACATATCCTGTCTTGTCGTCAACCCTTATTCATCCCAATGCTGGGATACAAGGGCGGATTCATGGGGAGGGTCAGGGGGGCTTAAACAGAGTGAGGAATCTCCCCACAATGCGGGCCGTGTCCAGAAGAACCGCCTTCTGTATCCGGCTCTTGACCCAACCGCCAAGCGAGAGCCTCTCGAGATGACGGTCGAGAGTCTTCGCTATAAGACCGTTTACTGACACAATTATCGTTGAGTCCACATGCCACATGGCGGTAACCTCGTGTGCCAAGTCCAAGTACTTTGAAAGTTTCTCTTTCTCGGCCTTAACGAGGTTCTCATCATGGGGAATTATTATTATTTATTTATTATTCATTTATGTCATGATAATTCATATTTTTACATACAACGAAAACAATGACAGATTACAAAACTTCATAAGTACTTTCGTACAATTCAACTGGATACTATTCAATAATGCATCGAAACCATTGTTTAAAATCAATCGATCAACATTACCAAAACAAAGTGACTAATAAATAATAAGGGGTTTTGTGATGGGGTGGCAACCCCAAATATTCGACGCGGAACCCCAAATCGATGCTCAAGCGCGACGGAACCACGAATTAACAAATTATATATTGTGATCGAGCCGGCTAGGCATTAGATGTAGAGCTATGAACTTGTAGAAGTGACAACTCAATTAAAAAAAGGACATAAATATTCCAGGACAAATTACACACGGCGATCTAGTTCCAAACTAAGCAAAGCTTGTACTATGGCACCAGTGACCTCGGAATCAAAGTGGCCATTGCTAACCGACCACTGTGCTCGTCTATATTAATATCAGTATATTTGATGAAATTAATAAATCTATTTTCCTCTACGGTGGTTCCGAATAAATCAACGTGTCGTACGTAAAACATCGAAACTCATTTTAGCTACTTTACGATTTAGAGTTTCAATGATAGATTATGTTATGATTGATCATCACGCGCAACGACGCCAACGAGCTCCTCTACATGTAAGGTATTGGGGTGTAAGTGCTCCATCAACATCTTTGAACCAAAACTAACCTCACGCTGACTGGCAAACGAGGCCTGGCGAAAACTCTCTTTTCGCGTAGGGCATAGCGTATTTTTTAAGCTGCTGACTGGCGAATACCTCACAGAATACCGCAGCCAAATAGCAATTCCCTTGAGGGTGTTCCTGCGACTGAGTGAGGTCACCAAAAGGAAAGAAAGACAGGACGGAGTATTGGTTTGTAACGTATCGGCATCCCCTTGGTGTTGCTGATCTCCATGGGCGGTGTGATTGCTTTCCATGAGGTGAACCACATGTTTGTCCCCTCTCATATGAAAAAATAAAATAAAAAAAGTATATATTATGCAATAATTACCTACGTCTGTTCTATACGTTCATACGTCACGTCAAACATTCGAGCGTATTTGCGATGACGACTGTCCGAGCTAGTTAGCAATTATGGAGGAACTCTTTATTCTGATGTTGGTCCACACTCACGAATGTTTGATCAAATATTTGACATTAGTATTTTATCTAATTTGGTATGTAAATGGCTCTGTAATATCGTTGGAACTAAAGTTTCGTAATGCACACGGCTCTGCCTGCCAATTACTAAAAAGAAAGATAGGGACAAAGACTACCCCAGTTGGGCTCAATTGGCCGTCTACCATAGCAAGGGTTTTAAGACATTTTCTGCCATTATATTTTTAGGGTTCCGAACCTCAAAAGGAAAAACGGAACCCTTATAAGATCACTTTGTTGTCCGTCTGTCTGTCTGTCTGTCTGTCTGTCTGTCTGTCTGTCTGTCTGTCTGTCTGTCTGTCTGTCTGTCTGTCTGTCTGTCTGTCTGTCTGTCTGTCTGTCTGTCAAACATTTCTATGTCGAGAATGCGTGGAGGTATCAAGCTGAAATTTGAACTGTATACACAGGTCTACGGTCCCATGAAGTTAAAAAAAAATCAAACTGCTAAGTTTACGTAGAAAAAAGTTACGGCCGTTTATTCAGCAAAAAACGCATATTTCGACACACTCAAAGGAATCAAAACCTATAGGGTACTTCCCGTTGACCTAGAACTATGAAATTTGGCAAGTAACATCGTTATAGACTACAAGTACAGGAATAAATCTCAAAACTATACATTTGTAAATAGATCTAAAAAAATAGGGGGTCTATATTTTTTATAGGGTGTCGAAATTTCAAATTGAAACTACTAGTTCAAATGGGGTATCATATGAAAGGGCTTGATGTACACATTGCAAAATATATTTTATTTATTTTTTTCGACGCATTATTTCTTATTTATAATGAAAAATATCAAATTTAATAATGATACTACGTACCTACGGAACCCTCGGTGGGCGAGTCCGACTCGCACTTGTCCGGTTTTTTTTATACTACGTAGGGTGGCATGCAACGCTCGCAACATTAAAAATATCGCTCGCACGCCGTCACCCCCGCTGTCAACGCAGCATCTCCTTACATTACATACGGTGAAATTGTGTAAACTACTTCCCTTAACGACATTCCCGAACAAATATGATGATAATTTTCGTTCAAACTTGGTCTATATATTATACGAATGTGACACAATTATTTGGTCAAATATTTGACCAATCATTATGAACTGTGAGCACATAATTATTACTGAATATTAATTCGATAACGAGCGGGTTATTCGTACTTAATAAGAACGTTTGTTTTGTAAATTATCGACTCGACGTCTATTTGAATTTTTAATTCGTTCGATTTTGTAGTTCTTTAGCGAAACACGTCTTTATGGCTATTTGAATTATTTATTCGAAATTCAAAATTGTAATTTAATTGGATATGTTCATTTCTGTTTATTTGTTATTTATGCAATTGGAGTTCTGTGTATTTATGTTGTTTTGTCATGGCCACTACTTTTGACTTGAATACGTCTTTATAATTGCTTCCATGGGGAGGCAATTCAAAAAACGAATGATAACAAAATCGGGGGATACAGTTTGGTGTTGCAGCTACATATCTATCATGACCATCCAAAATTCAATCGCACCAGTGGAAAGATGAAGGATCAAAGAATTTATTACATTATATGCCGCGGCCACACATTGGATTCAAATTGGGTCCAAACTTGGCTACGAATTTATGGCCAATTATTGAAGAAGCGACGTTGGACCCAAGTTGCCCGCTCGCCTACCCCCTTCACTCCCCTCGCCTTTGTTAGTGTACAAAAACCGACACATCACGGGTCGACATTGACTATTGGACGCAGTGTAACGTTTATGTCCAATAGCTGGCCAAGACCGATCTACACATTGGTGTATTGGATCCAAGACTATAACTTGGAGCCCATATACCCAATGTGTGGCGCTGGCATTAGATTAACCAAGCCAAGTCTAAAACGCAACGCAACCACCTTCATGTAGCACCTTTAATTGTACTAAATACGTCCCGCTCCCGCCGCGCCGTCCGCGTGTATTTTTTTTAATTTATTCATTATAATAATGGGTAAGTAGTAGCAGCATGGTGCCTTCTAGACGAAAATATATGAATAACTTAATTAAGAAAACTCAACACTATAGCCTAACTCCTAAGGGGTCGTCCATTAATCACGTGAGGTTTTTTTTTTGCAATTTTAACACCCCCCCACCCCCTTGGTGATACTTGGTGAGGCCTTGGAAATCCCCCCCTCCCCCCTTCAAATCACGTGTATTTTTTGTAGCTACGAAGAATCTTAAAACTTTTAGAATATTAATAAGGATTTTTGTTTTATCACTAAGGTGACAAACAAGCATACGGTCCGCCTGATGGAAAGCTGTTACTGTACCCTATGGACGCCTGTAACACCAGAAACATCACATGCGCGTTGCCGACCCTACACGTACGAGCGTAAAAATGTTTTCACGTCCTTTTTGAAGAACCCCACGTTGACGTTGTAGACTCCTGAGAAAACCTCCACAGGCAGTTCATTCCACAGCTTCATAGTACGGAACTTCTCTGGAACCGCACAGTACGTGGTCACGTACTGTGCGGTTCCAGAGAAGTTCCGTATCCTCACATATTAGAATAAGAGGTCTCTTGTTGTAATATGTGAGGATGAATTCCCTGTCGATGGCGAGCGGTGCGACGGTAGGAGGAGGTATTATGTCAAATAACTCCTCTGAACACACTATACAATAGGCAGAACACACAAAGGGACGGAAAATCTCTTCTCAGACTCAAAGGTTCTATACCATCCGATCGTCAACAGTCATGAAGAAAAGGATGCTGTCTTTTTCCTTAGGGGCCATCCATAAATCACGTCACACGAATTTCATAATTTTTTGACCCCTCCCCCCGTACTTGTCACAGCTGGTCACATTTGTGAGATCCCCCCTCCCTAGTGTGACGTCACATATTTTGGAATTTTACATCTAGAGTTGCAAATGTATTATGCATTATGTATTATGTACAATAACACATTGCTGATCAGGCGCCCTCTCTGCTCGACCTACTGCTGACCACCCACCCTGAGGGATACCGGGTTTCTGTTGAGGCACCCCTGGGCACCTCTGATCACTGCCTGGTGTCCACAATGGTGCCAAGCGCAGTCCTGCCGCAACCCGCGGCAGTCAAGCGCCGTGTATGGCGCTACTCGTCAGCAGATTGGGACGGTATGCGCGACTACTTTGCTTCCGTCCCATGGGGGCAGCGCTGTTTCAGTGAGAAGGATGCTACGGCGAGTGCTGAGGCTATTGTTGGCGAGATTGGCATTTCGATGGAGTATTACATCCCTTACTCCGATGTCGCCATCAAAAGCCGGAGACACCCGTGGTTTAATAGCGAGTGCGTTGATGCTGTTAGTAACAAGCAGGCGGCGTACCGTGCTTGGACCAGGGGCGGCGCCCTCAATGATCCCAATATCAACTCGCTGAAATCAGCCTACAACGCTGCCACTAAGGTATGCAAGAGGGCATGCATTAGAGCGGACGCACAGCGCGTTGCACGTGTGGGCCAGGAGCTAGTGTCGCATCCCACTGGGTCACGTGGCTACTGGCGACTGGCTAAAACCATACAGGCAAACTTTTGTGAACCGTCGCTGCCACCGCTGAGATGCCCCGATGGCTCACTGGCACATCAGCCGCAGGAGAAAGCCGACTTCATGGCTAGCCTCTTTGCGGCTAACTCCCGGGTCGATGATTGTGGCACACAACCACCAACTATACCCTCCAGTGGTTCTAACATGCCTGATATTCGTATCAGACAGTGTGACGTACGATCAGAACTGCAATCACTCGATGTCCGAAAAGCCAGTGGTCCAGACGGTATTCCGGCGATTGTACTTAAAAAATGTGCAGCATAGTGGAGACAACTATGCTGCACATTTTTTAGCCTTAACTATGCTGCACATTTTTTAGTGTTAACGCGCCTCTATCGTCTCTCGTACTCAACCGGTTGTGTTCCGGAGACTTGGAGGAAGCTAATGTGCAACCGGTCCCAAAAAAGGGAGACCGTTCGGATCCATCAAATTACCGCCCCATAGCCGTAACGTCAGTACTGTGCAAGGTCATGGAGAGGATCCTTAATAATCAACTGATCCGCTACATAGAAGATCGTTCCCTAATTAATGACCGTCAATATGGTTTTAGGCCGAAACGATCAACGGGTGATCTTCTAGCATATGTAACGCACCTCTGGGGTGAGGCAATCGACAAATATGGTGAATCTATGGCAATCAGCATTGATATTGCCGAGGCGTTTGATCGGGTTTGGCACAAAGCACTTCTCTCCAAGCTTCCGGCATACGGTCTGCCTGTCCAGCTTTGTGACTGGATTGCTAGCTTCCTGCATGAGCGTAGAATCCGCGTCTTTGCAGATAGTTGCGCTTCGCGGTTGATGCCAGTGAATGCAGGCGTCCCCCAGGGCTCCGTTCTGTCGCCCACCCTCTTTCTGCTTCATATCAATGACATGCTACCTCTTGGAAACATTCATTGCTATGCTAACGACAGTACGGTTCATGGGCGATATTTCGGTCGGCCTGGTGCTGGTAGGGCAGAAATCGGTGAGAAACGGGAGACTCTAGTTCTAGAACTGGATCGGGTGTTGGATCTCATTAATAAATGGGGTTCCAGCAATCTGGTCGAGTTCAATGCTAAGAAAACCCAAGTGTGCGCGTTTACCACAAAAACATCTCCGTTTCTTCCTATCCCCAGTCTTCAGAGCACTTCGCTCAATTTGCGAGAGAGCTTAAATATGCTGGGCATGGATATTAGCTGCAACCTTAACCAAAGGCCTTATTTTATTTTATTAACCAAAACTTATTGAGAGCCTCATCACAACAGCCTCAAAAAAACTCGGGATCCTGAACAGGGTGCGGCGGTTCTTCGCGCCGGACCAACTTTGTCTCTTGTATAAGACTCAAGTTCGGGCCTGCGTGGAGTACTGCTCGCATCTCTAGGACGGTTCCGCCCAGTATCTCCTCGAGGCTCTCGATAGGTTGCAGCGACGAGCGGTCCGCATAATTGGTGACGAAGAGGTCACCAAGAATCTTGAACCTCTTCAGCTCCGCAGGGATATTGACTCACTAAGCGTATTTTACCGCCTATTCATGGTGAGTGCTCTGAAGAACTGTTTTCCCTTATCCCTTCTTCCCCTTTCCGTCACAGAACATCACGTGCAAGCTCGCGATATCATAAGTTTACCGTTGGGATCATTCCTTCGCGTACTAAAAAGTTTGGCAACTCCTATCTATGTCGCACCATTAAAAAGTGGAACGCGTTGCCGGTATACGTATTTCCTCATTCATACGATATGGGATCCTTCAAGAGAAGCGTGAAGAAGCATCTTGTAGGCCAGCATGGCAGCGTCAACTAACAAGACATCAAGGTCTCTTGTCCGTTGCCGATGCGATTGGGGCTCGTCTTTTCGCTTACCATCAGGCGAAGCGGAGCCAATATGTTGAGCTAATATAAAAAATAATAATGGGTATGTCGTTCCATTGACATATTCTGGAGCGGGTCACGGCGGGCGTACAACATTACATTAAACTTCTCAAAGGGGCCTCTACGCGTTGGATCCATATCCCCGCGCACGCCTATCAAATGACCGGGCTTGACCCGAGATTAAAAAAGAAATATAATAATAATAATAAAAAAAAAGATTTTTCGTTAATAGTTCAAAGTTCGTGTTTTAACACTTAGATTATAATAGATTTTGAAATGTCACGTCACGAAATTTCAAATTATTATTATATACGAGTAGGTATTTTTATAAGAGACTCGTCATCCTTTTGAGAACAGCCCCCTTACCACCAACACTTATTGCGATTCAATAACTGAATAGAATACTCTGAAACCATTATTATACTGTATGAGCAGGGAGTTGTAGGCCGTCATCGTCTTCAACTTCGTTCGTTGCCTAGCATCGGCGAGTCAAGGTCTTCAACACGCCGCTTTTGAGTTTAGAAATCGCGCGTTTGACAAAAAAATAAATACACGTGATATTTTATTAGACCCCCCCTCCCCCCTTGTGATATTTCGTGATTTTTATCGAACCCCTCCCCCCCCCCTTTTGAGCCTCACGTGATTAATGGACGGCCCCTAACTGTTCCTCATCAGCTCAGCAGTGATGTTGACATCAGAAAACTCATCAATTATTATATCCATGTCCATGCCTATAAATTTCAACCTTTTCTCTCGATTTCCCAGAGAGCCCATCATCAGATCCTGATTTGATTAATATGGTACCACCTGAAGAGTGTACCCTCTTAACTACTAAATAATAATATAATACAAATAAGAATTAATAAAATTGATGTATAATTGACGGAGACATCATTGAAACTGTTTTAAAAAAATGCATACTGTCGAACATAGAACCGCCCTACAGGTACAATAAAGCAAAAACTATCTCATGTCCTTTCCCAGGACTCAAGGTATCTCTGAATCAAATTTTATCTAAATCGGTCCAGCGATTTAACCGTAAAGAGGTAACAGACAGACACTCTGTCGCAATTTATAATATTAGTATGGATTGGCGTTCCAAAAAACCGTAAAAACGACACATTTATCCATATATACATTTCCACCCTATCGCATCCCCAATAGGGGATGCTGGTCACGTTAGCCACGTTGAATTTTAAAATCGTTGTTAGTTTCGTAATCAGCGACCCGATAAACCATAAAAACAATACCCATGTTGATTTTCAGACTTTTTGACCCCATTTTACTCTTTTAGGGGTTGAATTTTGAAAAAATTCTGAAGCACGTGTTTACTCATTTATCTATAGAAGTACTCGTGTAAAGTTTCGGATAAAATAATCCAACAAATCTCGTTTACCCCATACAAACTTTGGACCTCCGTTTCACCCTCTAAGGGGTAAAATTTGAAAAATTTCCTATCCACTATGTTATATTTTCTAATTGATGCCATTTTCGTAATTGACGTCCCAGAAAACCACAGAAACAACTTTGGACCCCCTTTCACCCCCTTAGGGCATGAATTTTGCTTGCCAAATTTGGAATCTCTATACCCAGCGGTTTGGGCTGTGCATTGATATATAATAAGTCAGTCAGTCAGTTTCTTCTCTTATAGATTTAGAAGATATGTTATATGCACTAAAATTATCTCAAAATGGCAGCGCTTCGCCCTCCCCCGCACGCGATGTTCCATAGTCCCTAGCTAGCGTTAGCATAATAAATTCTTGGATCCTTCCTCTATCCAGTGATGTGATTGAATTTTGGATGAATTCTTTATTTATTATTATTAATTTGTTTTTTTGAATTGCCTCCCTATGGAAGCAATTTTAAATACGTACCTTCATATTCACGTCAAAAATCTTCAACATTAAACAGTAGGTACCTAGTTCGGTGTCACACTTTACGAAAAACCTGACGTTGCCCATAGATTATCTTTGCCAATTTGGCGCGCTGTCACAGTGACAGCTGAGCGGAAGGGGCGTGGCTTCCGGCCGCGTTCCGTTTCGCTCAAAACGACGCCATCCATTAAATGGAGACCACTATTATCGGAGCTCCCCTGTCTGTGGTTTCTTTGATGTTAAATTTGAAAGATGTTTGCGAAATTGTACGTTAAAAGTATTTTAGTTATTTATTAGCGATCCGGATACACTCATCTTAGATTGCCAGACTTTTAGGGAAAGAACTACTCAATAGGGATGTTCTTTTTATTCTTTATTGCATATAGGTACAATGGTTTTATAAAATAGTGTAATCAAGAAGATGTACAAGGGCGAGCTTATCTCTTTAAGAGATTTAGGGTGTAAGTAGTTCATCAACATCTTTGAACCAAAGCCAAATTCACCTGCAGGCGGTGCACCCTGCTGACTGACAAACGAAGCTCTGGCGAAAAGAGAGGTAGGTAGCGTAATTGTAAGCCACCCGACTGGGGAATGTACCTCCACCTCACAGAATACCGCAGCCAAATAACAATTCCCTTGAGGGTTGTTGTGGTCCTGCGAGTGAGTGAGGTCACCAGAAAGGAAGGAGATGCTGCGTTGGCAGCGGGGGTGGTGGCGATATTTTATGTTGAGAGCGTTAATATGGCTACAGTAACCGCTTCACATCAGGCGGGCCGTATGCTTGACTGCTACCCGACGTAGTATAAAAAAAAAAGATTTCTACCAGCTAACCTAACAATAGTGAAGAAATAATATTTGGCTGGTAGGTAAAAAATGCAAACATGTACATATACAGAAATGTTATGATTTTATAAAAGAATTTACACAATAATATATATTATTTAAAGGATTTCAACAATACGGAATAAATACTTTGATTAATCAACTAATTTGATTCAAGTAGTGCTCTGTTAATTTCTTTTTGAAAGTGATCACAGTGTTATCAAATCAAATCAAATCAAACAGAGAGATAGGTACTGTCTCGTATTTCCACTGGTAATTTATTCAGATGAATCGGATGGTTACAGTTAAAAAAAAAACTAACAGCACAAACATTTTTGAAATTTTAACTCTTCTGAGCGTTTGGGCAATTAAATAAGTTTATTATTAGTATAGAGTTCGTAGCACTAGGTATTATAAATGTGATCTACGTTTTCGAATTTGTACAGCTACCAGATTGACCAAGTGTGTGATACTTTATTACGTGAGACTTTACTATATACATACATACATAGTAGATAACCTATTTGGTCCTATGGACATTTAAGCTATTAGATAAGTTTGCTAGAATAAAGATCTGTAGATTTTGTACTGCTTTAATCTGAGGGGCAATTCTCGTAATTAAAATGTAGTCAAAACCCAGTTCCGATCCAGTCTCGATCTCACAAATGTCAAATTTGGTATTCTCTTATCACATTATGTAACTTCAAAGTTTAATTTAAGTGGGATTATATTAAACTTTGAAGTTAATAACCTGAGCTACGCCGACGATATGGTGCTGCTGGGTCCATCGACCGGATCAATGCGTAAATTGATAGGTGTCTGTGAGAAATACGCCGAAAGTCATGGCTTAAAATACAACACCAAAAAAAGTGTAATTATGTTTTTCGGACTAGGTAGTAAGATCCCTACAATCCCACCTATTCTGCTAAATGGTTCCCCTCTTAATAGAGAGACTCAGTTCAAATATCTGGGGCATATTGTCACTGATGATCTAAAAGACAATGCGGATATTGAACGTGAACGTAGGGCGCTGGCTGTGCGGGGTAATATGTTGGCTCGCAGATTTGCTCGTTGTTCAACAGAGGTTAAAATAATACTATTCAAGTCATATTGCCAATCATTCTACACGAGCAGTCTGTGGGTTAACTATACGCAGCGGGCATACAGCGCTCTGCGTGTTCAATATAATAACATTTTCAGGGTGCTGTTGCGGCTGCCGCGCTTCTGTAGCGCATCCACTATGTTTGCGATAGCATCTACGGATGATTTTTATGCCATCAGACGCAAAAGGATCGCCTCATTGTTACACAGAGTGCGCGATAGTAGCAACAGCATTCTGAAAGTGTTAAGTAACAAATATGATAGCCCGATCCTATCTTACTGGGTCAAATATTGTATAGGGGCTATAAAATAAAATCTAATTGGAATTCAAATATAATTTTAATTTTCTTAACATAATCATAAGTCAATTGTTACTAACAAAATGGATCACTGTTATCTGAAATAAATAAATTTATTATTATTATTATTTTATCGGAATATGACTGAGAATTAAACAAACTAAGAATGTTAATTTGCCAACTAAAAGAATTGATCATAATTAATCAAGTATATAATTTTAGTCAATTCACAATTCAACCTCGATTCGGTCAAGTTTCAATCTGCGATCGTAGAAAAATTACGAGAATTGGCCCTCTGATTGACCAATCGTGTCAGACGTGGGACAATCTACGATGTATATAAAAGCATGTAGATAAACTCTGTGTCCTTTATGAGCGTTTAGGCAATTAGAGTAGTTTGCTAGTGTACAGACTACCAATTTCGTCTGTAGAGTTTGTACTTATTTAAGTATGATTCGCCAAATTTGTCGGCCAAGGGATACTCTACGTTCGATATATAAGCATGTAGAAAAACTGACTGTGTCATTATGAGTGTTTAGGCAATTAGATAAGTTTGCTATTGGGTATAAAGATCGTAGAAGTCTACAAACAGTGTATTCAAAGTTTTTACTGCTGTCTGAATGATCAAATATCCCAGCCCAGAAGTAGATAAAAAAAACCGGACAAGTGGCAAGTTTTTTGCCTAACTCTCATAGAGAAAAAGCACCCTCAGGGTTTGCGAATTTAGCGATTCCATCGCTGTATTTAGCATAAGTCCGCTTGCCTAGCGTATTGAGAATAAGAAAAAAAGTGGACAAGTGCGAGTCGCCCACCGAAGTTTCCGTACGTAGTATCATTATAAACACAGAAATAATTTTTGATTTCTGTGATTATAAATTTGATATTTTTCATTGTAAACGAAATAATGCGTCGGAAAATAAATATATTTTGCAATGTGCACATCAAGACCTTTCATATGATACCCCCATTTGAACTAGAAGCTTCAATTTGAAATTTCGACCCGCTGTAAAAAAATATAGACGCCCTTTTTTAAGATTTAATTACAAATGTATAGTTTTGAGATTTATTCTTGTACTTGTAGTCTATAATAATGTTATTTTCCAAATTTCTTAGTTCTAGGTCAACAGGAAGTATCTATCCTAGTCGTTTTTTGCTGAATAAACGGCCGTATCTTTTTTTTACGTAAACTTAGCAGTTTGATTTTTTTTTACAACTTCATGGGACCGTAGACCTGAATATACAGTTCAAATTTCAGCTTGATACCTCCAGGCATTACCGACATAGAGGGCCTTGACAGACAAACAGACAAACAGACAAACAGACAGATAGACGGACAACAAAGTGATCTTATAAGCGATCCGTTTTTCCTTTTAACGTACGGAACCCTAAAAATAAAATTAGTGAACAACCTCAGAGATGTCAAGACAAGATCGTTGATAACGAGATCACTTTTCGTCACTAATTTCCGAAATTACAGACGCGTTGATTGATGTCGAAAATTAATGGGCTAATTAGTCACACGACGAAAATTTTACATTCTAATTACTTACGTTAAAAATATAAATTGCATGCAGTTCTTTTAAAAATAGTACCTAGACTTTGTACTAGGGATGTTTTGGAGCTCCGAAACTGAAACTATCGGATACCCGAAATAAAAATCTATCCGAAACCGTAACCAAAACCGATATACCTAAAAGTTTCGGATAATTTCGGATAGAGGCGGAATCTAAATGAGACATATTTCGATAGGTTTTCGCCGGCCAAGACAACATAAGTACTAGATAACTGTGTGGCTCGACGCTTGCATCGTTTATCTACATAATAATTACATACTTCTGGATTCATAATAAAAGTTATAGTATTTTTTGTTGCTTCTCCAATGGAAATATTATTTTTTAACAGTTTTATAAGTATTTTTAAAATGGACTGTCCCGCCAAACTTTGATCGACCCTAAAATAAGTCGGACGGAAGATGTTAGAATGAAAGTTTGCAGATCTTTATAGTTTTGTGTATTTTACAATATTGTTATATATGTAATTTATATAACTTTTGAACATTGTTCAATAACCTATTATCTAAATACCGCCATTTTTAATCCAATATGGCGCTGCCAACGAAACAACTAATTCCTTTCTGGTGAATACTAATGCCATCAAAAACATAACTTGTAAAAAAACCAAGTCTCGCTCAGAGACTCAGATCTTCTACCGTAAAAAGTTATGAGATCCATGTCGGTAAATTTATTCAGTCCCTACTTAATGGACCTCTGTCTTCAGTTATTACGTAATTAGCTAACCTAACAAAATCTTATAGCGACCAAATCAATATTAAAAATCTTTTATATTCTAAATAAACAGAATGACTTGGCCATTCTTAACCATAAGTGTTCGGCTTGTGAGTTGTGACGCTTCTATTTCTCTTCCACTCCATCGGCCGATTATAAAATTATCGTCCGTAAACCGAGTTTACAGACTACCTTTTTTGTTTGTTTGTTTGTTTGTATTATCTTTATTGTTCAGATTACAACGAATGAGTACATCACTACATAGTATAAAACAAAGTCGCTTTCTCTGTCCCTATGTCCCCATGTATGCTTAAATCTTTGAAACTACGCAACGGATTATGATGCGGTTTTTTTTAATAGATAGAGTGATTCAACTGGAAAGTTTATATGTATAATATATGCATAACATAGTAGAAAAACACTGATAATTTAGAGGTTTCTAATGTGATGTCGTAAATAAACACATTTTTTTGCTCTTTCATTGCAAACGCTGGCTGAACCCAACGAGATAGATCAAAATAATGTAGTACAGTATTGTTCACCTTAAAATGGTCTACAAAAAAGTTCGCGATGGTATATGTCTATCTCTTAGTGGTAACACACAATAACCGTTATTTTATCCTTTGCTTTTTACAAGAAATAATGCCTTATTTACGAAGCGATTTTAAGCAATACAGAATTAATCCTTATCCAATTAAGTACCTTAAATACTTTGCGCATTTAATATAGATCAATATGGCCCTTCACAGCATGTAATTTAAATGAATAGTTTAGAAGATATTACACATTTAAAATGCAGGGACATAACGGCTGTGGCGGTACCGGCCGCGGAGCCGGCGGCGTGTTGTTATAACTGGGGAAGGACTGGATAGGACAAAGCGCAAAGACCTTCTGTAGTACATTTAGTATCAGCATTGCACCCGTGCGAAGCCGGGGCGGGTCGCTAGTGTAAAATAAAGGGATACAAAGGCGGACTTATCCCACATGGGGATCTCTTCCAGTCAACCTTAGTAGTTTTTTTTGTTATTAAGTATTATTCTTCATTTTTTTTCACGGACGCCGTATTGACATTATATGTATATAAGTACTTTGTCACTCTTATAGCTGAGACGAATCTAATGACACCTCATGTTGAAATCCGTCAGAGCATGCCAAAGGCTTTCATCAGATACATACATAACTACACTCGAAAAACAAAAGTAGTTGACGAGCTCGGTGGCGTAGCGGTCAATGACGCGGCTTCGACACCAACGCTCGTGGGTTCGATTCCCACACAGGACAAACATTTGTGTGCATGAACATGTCTGTTTGTCTTGGTCTGGGTGTTTTCTATGTATCATAAGTATGTATTTACAAAAAAAAATGTATTTACGTATGTTTATCAGTTGTCTAGTACCCATAACACAAGCTTCGCTTACTTTGGGGCTAGGTGGCGCTGTGTAAGTTGTCTGACAATATTCAATATTATTCAAGGTACCGAACTCTCCCTTCGTCAGTCGGGTAAAAATACTAAGAGTTAGTTAAATATTAACCCGCGAGAACTCGCGCCCCTAAAACTTACACGGGCACTCGTGCATACAGCATTTTGCTCACGTTTTGCAAATAGTCAAATTGTACGTAAAACATCAAAACATATATATTTTTTACTGTTTCGTAATAAAACAATCATGTTTCATTAAATCAAACATTTATTTTTAGTACACATAGTTGTCATACTATAAAATTTCAATAAAAAGCATAGGAACTATTTAGACCTTTATTATAACTACTTTTGGAATAAACTTAAATTAAGTAACTTTAATTAAAAATAAATGAGAAACAATGACACATTTTTAATCTACATCATATGAACATGCTTTGCAAATATCTCGTATAATAAATTCGTGTTCCGTACATATAAAATTTCTTGCAGTTAATACACGTCTTTTTTGTTTTGCAATCTTTACGCCACGGCCAAATTGCGCAGATTCTATCAGGTTTTTCAGTACCTGAAGTCCCAGGTTCAGTTTCATTGAATCGTTTGATTATCTGTTGAAGAGGATATGAAATATTTTGCATGATAATATCAGTCTCTTTACAGTCTCTGTCTCTTCAAAATCGTTTTTATATAAATATGTTTGTATACCTAATTATGTCAGTCAACATCTCCTCAGTTACGAAGGGAGAGAAAGATCCTACAATATCTTTTGAATCTTTGGCAATAAGTTTTACTCCCGAACATTGGTACGATACGGATGGTAGTACCACTTAGTTTGCCGATCTTTGGATAAATAGTAAAGCCGATTCCCAGGTTATATAGAAGAAATCACACCTTCATCTTCCGTTGAAGACTGCTCCGTATCAGTGTTATGACAACTGTATTCACTCTCACCGTCGCAAATATCATTGTTCCTGAAAGACGGATCTTCAATGTCTTCCAATCATCTTCCTCCAACCACGCAAAAATTTTCTGTTCTTGCCTATCCATATGCAATAATACCGAATAATACATTTTCTTTGCTTACTACATGTCTTGTTTACCAATATTTAACATAAAAATAACTATAAAAGCCTTAAATTGTTGAAACTATTAATTTGAAATAATAAACAAATATAAAAATATTACTTACGTTGATACTTGCGCGATGAGCAAAATGCCGCCCGATGAGCAAAATGCCGCGCGCTGGCACCTAGACCAAATGAACCACTCATTTGAGCGACTGAGGTACACTGACGTATAAAATGATGGGTGAAGAATTAAACTCAGCTACCGGGCGACCCAGGAGTGTGCGCGCAGTTTTGACAAAATTACGAAAGTTTTCATTTTGCCGTGAGCGAAATGCTCATAGCACGAGTGCTTTCGGGTTAAAATACAATTTCAAAATTTTGAACCAACAGTGTCGTGGTACCTAACTTGGGTTCCTTTTAGCCTTTCGATGCAAAGAAAGCTAAAATAAGCATTAACCTTTTGCTTGATACCCTAAAATAAAAAAAACTATAGTGTATTCAGTAATTCAGTTCCCTTCTAACATTCCAATTTATTAGACGGGAGACATGCTTATTAATTTTCGCAAATAGATTTGCTAAATTTGTTTGCAACATTTAGAAGTTGACAAAAATATTTCCATGGGCTATAATTGTTTCGCGCCCTTTTTACGAGCTGTCAAAAATGTCAAAAGACGACGTTCCATTTCTAAATCGAGCGCGCGACTTCTCTTCTTCAATAAATATTTCCCTTACAGTAAAATATATTTTAAACTCTATTACCATAGCTATAAGATCCTAGTACAAGTAATATTATTGACAGAATTACTTTGTAACTTTATTGTTGTTTATTAGTGCGTGCAATATTACTTTTTTTCAAATGTAGAACATTTTACCGGGGTATTCTAACCTCTATGCTCATTGTATTATGAAACAGAAGTATTTCAAGTGATGTTTTTGTTATGTTGGTAGAGTTACCGAGTTTCGTCACGCACTTTAAATGCACTCTAGTGATGTGACGAGACGAGGGATCATTCGATATGTCTAGGCAGAGAGATTACTAGGGGTGAATTTGAATGCAGAATTATGATTTTATTTGACTCTGTGACAGAAATGGGGAAGTGATTATTCGTGTTTGCCATTTAAATTTACATAAAATAACAAACGAACCGCCACTAATATTAGAATTTTTAATAAATATACATTCGCAAAATTTACAAATCACAAAAATTGATTCAAAAAATTCTGAAAAATATGTTTTAAAAGCAAACTACAAGTAGATAAATAATATTTTGAGAGGGAGATATAAGTTAGTAGAGCTAAAGAAGTTTCACTTCAGTCGCGCGTGTGGTGTAAAAGAAACTCATTTTTTAGGGTTCCGTACGCAAAGGATAAAAAGGAACCCTATTACTAAGGCTCCGCTGTCCGTCCGTCCGTCCATCCGTCTGTCACCAAGCTGTATCTCATGAACCGTGATAGCTAGACAGTTGAAATTTTCGCAGATGATGTATTTTTGTTGTCGCTATAACAACAAATACTAAAAAATAGAATAAAATAAATATTTAAGGGGGCTCCCATACAACAAACGTTTTTTTTTTTTTGCTCGTTTTTGCTCGCAATTGATAACGGCAATAGATAGACGCTTGAAATACTCACATAATATTTAGTTTTATATTCACTTTAAAAATAAATAATTAAAACAAATATTTAAGGGGGCTCCCATACAACGAACGTGATTTTTTTTGCCGTTTTTATAGATAATGGTACAGAACCCTTCGTGCGCGAGTCCGACTCGCACTTGGCCGGTTTTTTTATTTATTAGTTGCCTAGTCTGAAAATACAGCAATTAAAAAAATCAAAAACCCAACTGCACCTACAACAGATTTATTAATAACGCGTAACAATAATGTGATTCCTTACAAGCAAAGCCGCAGGCAGAAACTAATATATCAAATATATATTTGAAATCAGGTCATCGAGACCTTCATTTTGATACCCATTACGATATATTTAGAAGAAGAAAAAAATTACTGCAACGACAATTTTGCGGCTCACAGCCGCCATATTGATTTTTTTTATATTTGATGTAGCCTATGTCACTCTCACAACAAATACGAATCTAACGACACCTCTCAAGCTAAAATCCATCCAGCCGTTCAGGCTGTAAAGCGTGCCAAACAATTATACATATATACTCTCGAAAAACATAACCCTCCTTCTGTCGCAGTCGGGTAAAAAAGGACCTGTCCTTGATTTATGTCTTAACATATTCTAATCTATGTATGTGCATATGTCAAATTTTATCCAAATCAGTTCAGCCGTTTACATGTAGGTAGGGTAAGGTTGCCACTATTGGACCACTTAACTTTCGATTGACATAAAATCGTGAATATGATGTACAGGAGAATTTTGATTTATGGATTTAATAGGCATTGCATATGAGTCCTCACAGGTGTGTATTTCAGATTTTTTGGATCAACCATAATGAGATAAAATTAAAAAAAGATATTTTGTGCGGGTTGCTATCTTTGAACCAGTGTTCTTTTGAATGGACCAGTCAGTGGCTATCATTGGACTAAGGAAATTATCATTACTAGTCCATTCAAGGTGTCGATAGAAATTTAAACAAATAAAAGATAAGATGATAGTTCAAAATTATTTATTAGGTAATGACTGCATAATATGCTATACAAAGAAACATTAATAATATAAAAATTATGTTAGTTTACATTTTTGAAAGATTTATGTATTTCACTGTAGGCTTGTTAAAGTCTGTAGCTCTATTAAAAGAAGTTGTTCTAGGTTGTCCTAAACATAATTCGTTGGCGTTTCCCATTACCATACCTTTCCTGCAAAATTTTCTTCTTTAGTTTTGTTAAATCTTGTCTTCTTACTATTTTTAGGCTATTTTGAAAGCTAAACTTCTAGCATCTTTTGGTGTGCTTCCGTATAAACAGCGTTCTAGGTCCAAAATATGTTCGATGTTTTTTTTTCAGCTTTAGCTTTTATATTTTTGCCATCAAATGTCTTCACTTAAGGGTTGCCTTCTGTACTCCTTATATCCGGCTAGCTTCATTTAGACCAACTTCATGCTTACTTGCAAGGCTAGTTTCATGCTTTGTTTATTCCATGCGCAATATTCACAGCATTTAACCATGATAAAACAAAAAAAATTAAGAATGAATACCTAGATTCTAGAAGTTCTTATGATTGGACCAGTCCAATTAATGAGCTCAGCACCGGTTCATTGATGGCAACTAGCTGTTCACGTACAAAACCTAAATTAAAAAAAAAACCTGTGTTGTATTGAAGACATACGTTTATAAGTTCGATGAACAAATAAATGAAGCATGCAAATACAAAAAAAAAAGGAATGAAATACCTTAAGAAAATGAACTTACATAGTAAAATATGCCCCGTAAATTTTACATCGCAAGCACGTGAAATTCGGCGACACTTAGGCTTCCTCATCAAAGTGCGCTACGACACTGACTCCAGCGGGGGAGGGTGCGGGTTCAAATAGGTACCGTTTCGGCTTCCCAGATGATTTTTAAGACCACTCGTTTACGAGAAATCAAAGAGGTCCAATCAAAGCGCTAGTCCAATGATCGCAACCTTACCCTAGGTAGGTAAAGGAGTAAGTAACATATACTTATTCATGCATAGACACATCCAAACGTCTGTAAGTACTTTGCAGGCCATTTATTTAGCAAATCTTAAAAAATAAAACACAGTTACGGAGTGTTTTCTCCGTCCATTAGGTACCTAGACATACGTGCGTTCTGAATTTCCAAAAAAAAAACTGATCCTATTTAGGTACTTTTTTTTAGTCTAAATTAAAATTTGGAGCTGATAAAGCTGCGTAGGTTATGACTTTGGATTAAAACAATGATTTCCTGAACTAACCGAAAAAATTGAATTAAAAATTAAATTGTAGGTAATAATAAAGTTTTCAATTTTCATAAATATAATGTCTAAGTATTAGTGTCTCTACGACATCTCTACCTAAGTCTGAACAAAATAAAATGCGTTCTTTATTGTCTCTGAAGCGATATTCCTTGCTATGCGTTTAGGTATATGGTACGGGAAAGGCTCCACATCATGCTGGCCGTATACTTGTTTGTCGCTCTATGTATTTATTAAAGAAATCAACCCTTAAATAAACGAGTGTGCTTTAGACCACACGACTGAAGTAGGTAAGTTCTTTAGCTCTACTAACTTATTATCTCCCTGTCCCTGTCCCTGTCTGGCCCGATCACACTTTTCGTAACGCTCTCGTCACGCATTCATCAGCTTACTCCCCAAGTCAAGGTGCGTAAAGAAATTTTACTCCATAAATATAAACTGGCGACGTTGCCTCACGATTCCTAGAGAAGTGACAGACGCTACGACGCTAAAGCGCGTCATTCTCGCCTCGCATCAAGCTGGCCGCTAATGAAATGAAATTAAAAAAAAAACGCTCTCATTTCAAATTTTGAACCCTGTTAAACTCAACCAATCAGCGGGGAGAAATCTGATTGCGGGGCGTGACCGCACTCATTACTTACCCGGCAACCTTTTTAGACACACTCATAAAACTATATCCGTCTTCTTCACTCCTATAGTTACAGACATACGTTGGAAAAGAAAAGAGATAATTCGATTAGCGAACACAATTTGGCGGGAGCGCATTCACAGCGTGTTTTAATATTTAATTTTATGGTCATATTAATATTGTTATGAATAAGTTTATTCTGTTAGCGGGAATTTATTATAGGGTGCGGTAATGGCGACTCTTGGATTAATGATCGTAAATGTTTGTTGGAGATTGCTCGTTTGTCGCAGTAATTAGATCAACGAGGCGTTACGGGTGATGTATGAGTTGTATTTGTTAACTTAATTTGCATACTATTCAACAATTTTACTCGCTCATATTTAAGTACTAGTGTTGTGGCTAATCACTGGCTGTAGCAGAATTATCAGCGTTTTGTTCAAAACATGTAGCTGAGCCATTTCGTGTTACTGCGGCACACATAGATGTTAGGTACCTTAAGTATGATTCTTTTTGTGTTTTTTTTAATACAAAATTTCACTCTTGCCTTGCTATTCGACAGGGTGCACCACGTACAGATGAGGTTGGCATTGGCACTAAAGATCGCAGTGAGCCACTTACACCCTAAGTAGATTAGGTACCTACATAAGTAAGTAGATTACTTTTTTATACGTTTTGAAAAAATTGCCTATCTGTGTGGATGTCTAACTCTTTGTTAAATTGCTAGCTATTGTCTTCAACCCTTACTTATTCATACCATTGCTGAGATACGGATCTCTTCTCAATTGAAGGGGTTTAGAGCATGCTCTACCACGCTGCTCAACTGCGGGTTGGCGGAGGCCAGTGTTTTCAAGCAGCGTAAAGGCCACTGACTTGGCTTAACGACTGTTATCTAATGACAACAGCCAGTACCGACGGCTTAGCGTACCCTCCGAAGCACGAAGCTCGAGTTAAATAAACCCAGCCATGGACAGGTTACGGCCGACGTCTCGATTAGACTGACACGCGCAACGACGCCGTCGAGCTCCTCACGAGTAGTAGAATTAGTAGTGCAGTAATACTACTTACTTCTGATGAAATGTTTGTTTGTACCTATTATTACCTATTACCTTTATTGTAACATAGGTAATGAGCATAAATATTAGAAGTTTATGCAACTGTCATTTAAGAAGGGGTATTAAAACACGAGAGTCTGTTTAGTAAGTTATATGCAGTTTCATACACTACTTTATCTTCACTCATAGGAAAAATTGAAATTAAACAAATTTCCGATTTATAAATTCTTGGTACATTTTGTCGTACAATTTTTTTTACTTTTCTGGCAGGAGACTTTCAGTTAACGCCGATGCCGCGTCTAGAATATCTGACGGAGTGAAAATCTCGCCGTCTCTACTTTCTTCTCCGATCATATTTTAATCACTTAAGTACAGGATTTTAGTAAACTTTTTTGGAATCCCGAATACAAAAACACGATCGGCAAAAAAAATGTATGGGAAGCGCGGGAAATTAAGTTCAAACTACGCATGCGTGCGCCATTTTTTTCATATACAGCCAATAACCCTAGACTAGTTTAATGAATTAATAAAAAAAGATAGCGGTACTATAATGAGTTTTATGATACAGTTGGCGGTACTATAATGAGTTTTATTTTTAATTTTATGTATATGCGTTTATAAACTGCGTCTTTATAGAACCGTCTTTGAATTCGTAATTCGAATTTTTCGATTTGAGTGTAGGTAAAGATATATACATGTATAGATATGTTAGAGATCTCTACCAGCCCACCTTTGAGTGTTGGATAAACCTGTGAGTGGAGAGGGCGATAGATATAAGAGAGGAGAGATATAAGGAATACTTAGAACACGAGAAACGATAAAGAAGGGAAGAAGTAGCAGTACATACAGCAAGTAAATATAGATAAAGCAAACAACAATAATTAACAATAAGTAGCTACTGAGTCTAAAAATATGTTTAAATATAGTAATAAACTGTTATTTGTAAAAAAATCCGTGTCAACCAAAGTAAATCAATTTGTTCTGTGTAGATTCGCCAATCAAGGATCAATGAAGATTGCAGCTACTGACGCATACGTTTATTGTGACAAAATTGCTTCTCGTCTAGGACTGAGACATCTCGGAATGCACATCGGGTGCCAATAAATCGAGAACAATGGGCTATTAATTGATAAATCAGGTATCGATTGGGTTTCCGTTAGTGATGACGGTGATGTATTGATGGTCGGTAGGCACACAACGAAAAACAAATATATATACTTACCTACATGTATATATATACTGGGCTGGGCAGCTTTTGGGAAGCTTCAGCACATCCTCACCGCAGATATACCCCAAGACTTGAATACCGCAGCCGAATAACAATTCCCTTGAGGGTTGTTGTGTTCCTGCGAGTGAGTTAGGTCGTCAGAAAAAAGAAAGGAAGGACTTTAGACTGGCAACGGATCGGCGACCCCTTGGTGTTGCTGATCTCCATAGGCGATGGTGATTGCTTTCCATCAGGTGACCCACATGCTTGTTTTCCCCCCTCTCATATAAATAAAACCGGCCAAGTGCGAGTCGAACTCGCGCACGAAGGGTTCCGTACTATTATCACGCAAAAAACGACATAAAAATCACGTTTGTTGTATGGGAGCCCCCCTTGAATATTTGTTTTATTTTATTTTAATTATTTATTTTTTAAATGAATATATAACTAAATATTTTGTGAATATTTGAAGCGTGTACTAGTTGCCGTTATCAATATCGAGCAAAAATGAGCAAAAAAAAATCACGTTTGTTGTATGGGAGCCCCCTTAAGTATTTACTTTATTCCGTTTTTTAGTATTTGTTGTTATAGCTGCAATAGAAATACATCATCTGTGAAAATTTGAAATGTCTAACTATCACCGTTCATGAGATACAGCCTGGTGACAGAAACGGGACCCTATTACTGAGACTCCGCCGTCCGTCCGTCCGTCCGTCCGTCTGTGTGAAATACATCATCTGTGAAAATTTTAAATGTCCAACTATAACCGTTCATGAGATACAGCCTGGTGACGGACGGACGGACAGACGGACGGACGGACAGCGGAGTCTCAGTAATAGGGTCCCGTTTTACCCTTAGGGTACGGAACCCTAAAAATGTGGTGTGGCTGTGTCATGGACACGGCCGTGTGTTGTACGTGAATATGTTATATGCACTAAAATTATCTCAAAATAGCAGCGCTTCCCCCTCCCCCGATGTTCCATAGTCCTTTCCTTATTTAGCGTAATAAATTCTTTGATCCTTCGTCTATCCCGTGGTGTGATTGAATTTTGGATGGAGATGATAGATATGTAGCGGTAACACCAAACTGTATCCCCCGATTTTGTTATCATTCGTTTTTTTTTAATTGTCTCCCTATGGAAGCAATTTTAAAGACGTAGGTAGGTAGGTATTAAAAAAAAAAAAATATCATAAAAAGTCAAACACAAATTAGATCTACCTACTAATAAATAATCCTCAAATTGTCTAAGACATTCGGTGCCATACATCAGCGGTTTGTGAAATAGCCACAATCAATTTGGAAGGCAGCGGGGTCGCTAAGTGATGGGGGGAGGGGGCAAATTGCTCTCTAATGACCACAGTCGCGGCCAAGTGGCTGTGCTCGCTTCACACGGGAGAGTACGCTCGATTGTGTACGCTGTCCGTCCATCTAGAACAGTGTTTTTCTATCTTTTTGAATACGGGACCCCAATAACAATTTCTGGCGACCCCCTCATCCCTCCCCCTTCCTCCCCTTCCTCCTCCTCCTCCAAACTTCAACAATTCAACTGGCTATGAAAGCTTTAAAATTGTTAGTACAGCCCCCTTACCACCATTTCTTATTGCGATTCAATAACTGAATAGAATGCTTATTCATACCAATGAATAAGCGACTCTATTTCAAATTGAATGGAGTCGCTTATTCATTGGTATGAATAAGCATTCTATTCAGTTATTGAATCGCAATAAGAGTTGGTGTGAAATAGAGTCGCTTATTTATTGGTATGAATAAGCATTCTATTCAGTTATTGAATCGCAATAAGAGTTGGTGTGAAATAGAGTCGCTTATTCATTGGTATGAATAAGCATTCTATTCAGTTATTGAATCGTAATAAGAGTTGGTGGTAAGGGGGCTGTTTGTTTTCTATTTTGTTGACATAAAAATTAAGAAGTGAAATAGGCTTCCATTGCAAAAAGATTTGCTAGAAGATTTCAGTTGATGAATCATTGAACAATAATCAGCCCCCTTACCACCATCTCTTATTGCGACTCAATAATTGAGTAGATTGCTTATTCATACCAATCAATAAGCGACTCTATTCCATTTGAAATAGAGTCGCTTATTCATTGGTATGAATAAGCAATCTATTCAGTTATTGAGTCGCAATAAGAGATGGTGGTAAGGGGGCTGGCCTGCATACGTTTTATTATTGTACCGTATGACTTACAAACATTTGAGGTTTCTACCCGCGACCCCCCGAATATAACTTGGGGCCGTTTGAAAATCACTAATCTAGATTATACCACACCCCGGCCACTCCACACAAATATCGCGTCGTTTACTACTACTTAAACAATAGTGTTTGTGCAGAGCGTGAATGAGCGTGTGTGCGTGCGGCGCCATACAGACTGTTCCAGATTTGTCTCAGAGGGAAGATGAGGTCGACACGAGAAAGCGGCAGGGACTGGCCATACCGTACGTAGTACTATTATTTATACTGTGATTATACTTACATCTGAATGATGCCCATAAACAAAGCAGCTGCTCACAAACAATATCTTCCTTTGTCTTACTCTCTGCTCTCGCCTCATCAGTCTGGCTTTCGCTCAGGGCACAGCACTACTACTGCTCTTCTCAAAGTTACAGAAGATATTAGGTTGGGTATGGAGGAGAAAATGGTCACTATAGTCGTTCTTATTGATTTTTCTAACGCATTTAACATGCCATCGTTAAAAATCTGAACTTCTCATCTATCGCGTTGGATTGATTTTCCTCATATCTGCGTGGTCGCCAGCAAGCAGTGTGTCTGGGTCGAGAGTTATCTGATTGGAAAGATCTGTCATCGGGCGAGCCGCAGGGTGGGAACCTATCGCCTTTAATGTTCTCTTTGTTTATTAATTTCCTTTCCTTGTCGTTGTGCTGTTCTTACCGTTTCTACGCGGATGACCTCCAGATTTATGTTCAAACAACTGCAGATGATGTAAACTTTGCAATTGCTCGGCTAAATTGTGATTTGTGCAGCATTAGTAACTGCCAAATGTCAAGCCATTGTTGTGGGCAGTTCTAAGCAAGTCGCAAAAGTGGATTCCAGTTCTGTCTTACCTGTCATGTTTGAAAAATGTATAATTCCTTTTAGTCATAGTGTGAAGAACCTTGGGCTACACATTGATTCCACATTGAGATGGACTACACAAATCGCGGAGGTGAGTCGCGCAGTAATATCTTCTATGCGATATCTTAATCGTTTTCGAAATTTTCTCCCCATCAATATTAAGGTCACTCTTGTCCATCTCTCATATTCCCAATCATTGATTATGCTGATGTCTGCTACCCTGATCTAAATGAAGATCTTCTTAATAAGCTGGACCGGCTTATCAACAATGCTATTCGTTTTGTCTTCTGTCTTCGTAAATTTGATCATGTCTCTTCCTACCGGTCACAGCTCAAATGGCTTCCTATTCGTCAGCGCAAGCATAAGAGGTTGCTCTGTTCACTTCACTCTATTCTGAATAATTCTCTCTCCCCTGAATATTTGAAATGTAAGTTTCAATATCTTTGTGACTCTCACGAAAGACAGCTTCGATCTGACAACTCCATTGCTCTTTCTACCCCGCTCTTTCGTACTGGCTTTATGTCAAACTCTTTCACTTTACAATCTTCACGACTCTGGAATGCACTACCCGATAGCATCAGAAGAATCGCGAATAAATTGCTCACCTCTTGGACAATTTGCCAAAACTATGAATCATCTTCTTATTCATTATGTATATTTTTGTATTATTTTATATGTAGGTATCATATATTTTGTATTTATGTAATGTGTATGTATGTATATTTTCTGTTGTACAATATTGTTGTTAATTTATTTTTATGCCGCATTCGTGTATATCTGCACTTCCCAAAGGTTGTCTGGTAGAGAATGCTTTTAACATTAAGACCGCCTATGTACCCTTAAATTGTGGTAAATAAAGTTTAAATGCCCACGGCCATTTTATATAGTCGCACCGCTCGCCATATGCAGGGAATTCATCCTCACATAATTGGAACCTAATTGCGCGCGTACTGTAGTTACGGTTCCAGAGCGCTTAGTGAGAATTTTTTGGTCACATTTTACAAGTTGACCAAATTGAGAAAAAGTTTCATATTGGAAATTTACTAGACGTGAGTTACGTACGTAGTACATACCTCCCCCAACCCGTAGTTGAGCAGCGTGGTGGAGTATGCTCTAAACCCTTTCGATTACGAGGGAGACCAGCCCCCCTAGCCAAGTGTAATTCGTAGCGTAACGAACGTTAGATAGACCACGTGACATTTGCCAATTCGAACATTTTAGTATGAGCTCCACAGTTCAAATTAGCGATCGCTACGCTTTTCTACTACGCTAACTGCCATTTGGCTAGCCCCCCAGCCCCCTTACCACCATCTCTTATTGCGATTCAATAATTCCATTTGAAATAGAGTCGCTTATTCATTGGTATGTATAAGCATTCTATTCAGTTATTGAATCGCAATAAGAGATGGTGGTAAGGGGGCTGTATCCGAACAGTGGGATGATTATGGGTTGATGCCGTATTATCTAAATGTGCAGGGTTGTTCACTTGAAAATGTGAGTAAGTACCGAAGCCACATAATTTTGATATGTTATACACGCGTCTTATAAATTCACAATATAGGAGTTCTACTCTACTTGGTCGGTTTGTTTACGTTGTAATCGATGGCGAATAAAAAAAAATCGCACTAAGCATTCTGAGGAGTTTTCGACATCGAACTCTCAAGTTGTGGGATGAACTGCCTGTGGAGGCTTTCCCAGGTCACTATAGATAAATAAATAATAAATAAATATTGTCAGACAACTTACACAGCGCCATCTAGCCCCCAAAGTAAGCGAAGCTTGTGTTATGGGTACTAGACAACTGATAAACATACGTAAATGCATTTTTTTTTTAGTAAATATATACTTATGATACATAGAAAACACCCAGACCAAGACAAACAGACATGTTCATGCACACAAATGTTTGTCCTGTGTGGGAATCGAACGCACGAGCGTTGGTGTCGAAGCCGCGTCATTGACCGCTACGCCACCGAGCTCGTCAAATATAATATCATAGATATATCATATCATAGATAGATCATAGATAATATGACTATAGATATAATAATATATGTAGATAATAATAATATAGTATATTATTATTATATATACGCTTGCGACATCTTAACCATCACTCGCGCGTTGTCGACCTTATAAAAAAAACCCCTTTGCGCCTTTCTTGAAGAACCCCATCCCATAGTGTAGTCTCCTGTCTACACTATGTCGATAGTACAGTCTATCTATAGTCATACTACCTATATATATTATTATATATTCTCTTAATTCACGGGTCAAACCCGGTCATTTTATAGGCGTGCACGGGATATCGATCGTTTTCGAAATTTTCTCCCCATCAATATTAAGGTCACTCTTGTCCATCTCTCATATTCCCAATCATTGATTATGCTGATGTCTGCTACCCTGATCTAAATGAAGATCTTCTTAATAAGCTGGACCGGCTTATCAACAATGCTATTCGTTTTGTCTTCTGTCTTCGTAAATTTGATCATGTCTCTTCCTACCGGTCACAGCTCAAATGGCTTCCTATTCGTCAGCGCAAGCATAAGAGGTTGCTCTGTTCACTTCACTCTATTCTGAATAATTCTCTCTCCCCTGAATATTTGAAATGTAAGTTTCAATATCTTTGTGACTCTCACGAAAGACAGCTTCGATCTGACAACTCCATTGCTCTTTCTACCCCGCTCTTTCGTACTGGCTTTATGTCAAACTCTTTCACTTTACAATCTTCACGACTCTGGAATGCACTACCCGATAGCATCAGAAGAATCGCGAATAAATTGCTCACCTCTTGGACAATTTGCCAAAACTATGAATCATCTTCTTATTCATTATGTATATTTTTGTATTATTTTATATGTAGGTATCATATATTTTGTATTTATGTAATGTGTATGTATGTATATTTTCTGTTGTACAATATTGTTGTTAATTTATTTTTATGCCGCATTCGTGTATATCTGCACTTCCCAAAGGTTGTCTGGTAGAGAATGCTTTTAACATTAAGACCGCCTATGTACCCTTAAATTGTGGTAAATAAAGTTTAAATGCCCACGGCCATTTTATATAGTCGCACCGCTCGCCATATGCAGGGAATTCATCCTCACATAATTGGAACCTAATTGCGCGCGTACTGTAGTTACGGTTCCAGAGCGCTTAGTGAGAATTTTTTGGTCACATTTTACAAGTTGACCAAATTGAGAAAAAGTTTCATATTGGAAATTTACTAGACGTGAGTTACGTACGTAGTACATACCTCCCCCAACCCGTAGTTGAGCAGCGTGGTGGAGTATGCTCTAAACCCTTTCGATTACGAGGGAGACCAGCCCCCCTAGCCAAGTGTAATTCGTAGCGTAACGAACGTTAGATAGACCACGTGACATTTGCCAATTCGAACATTTTAGTATGAGCTCCACAGTTCAAATTAGCGATCGCTACGCTTTTCTACTACGCTAACTGCCATTTGGCTAGCCCCCCAGCCCCCTTACCACCATCTCTTATTGCGATTCAATAATTCCATTTGAAATAGAGTCGCTTATTCATTGGTATGTATAAGCATTCTATTCAGTTATTGAATCGCAATAAGAGATGGTGGTAAGGGGGCTGTATCCGAACAGTGGGATGATTATGGGTTGATGCCGTATTATCTAAATGTGCAGGGTTGTTCACTTGAAAATGTGAGTAAGTACCGAAGCCACATAATTTTGATATGTTATACACGCGTCTTATAAATTCACAATATAGGAGTTCTACTCTACTTGGTCGGTTTGTTTACGTTGACGTAATCGATGGCGAATAAAAAAAAATCGCACTAAGCATTCTGAGGAGTTTTCGACATCGAACTCTCAAGTTGTGGGATGAACTGCCTGTGGAGGCTTTCCCAGGTCACTATAGATAAATAAATAATAAATAAATATTGTCAGACAACTTACACAGCGCCATCTAGCCCCCAAAGTAAGCGAAGCTTGTGTTATGGGTACTAGACAACTGATAAACATACGTAAATGCATTTTTTTTTAGTAAATATATACTTATGATACATAGAAAACACCCAGACCAAGACAAACAGACATGTTCATGCACACAAATGTTTGTCCTGTGTGGGAATCGAACGCACGAGCGTTGGTGTCGAAGCCGCGTCATTGACCACTACGCCACCGAGCTCGTCAAATATAATATCATAGATATATCATATCATAGATCATAGATAGATCATAGATAATATGACTATAGATATAATAATATATATAGATAATAATAATATAGTATATTATTATTATATATACGCTTGCGACATCTTAACCATCACTCACGCGTTGTCGACCTTATAAAAAAAAAACCCTTTGCGCCTTTCTTGAAGAACCCCATCCCATAGTGTAGTCTCCTGTCTACACTATGTCGATAGTACAGTCTATCTATAGTCATACTACCTATATATATTATTATATATTCTCTTAATTCACGGGTCAAGCCCGGTCATTTTATAGGCGTGCGCGGGATATAGATCCAACGCGTAGAGGCCCCTTTGAGAAGTTTGATGTAATGTTGTACGCCCGCCGTGACCCGCTCCAGGATATGTCAATGGAACGATATACCCATGAGCAGGTCTCGGCAGACGTTGAGACTATTGCGAAGTGTGATGGAAAATAAATGGGTTATGGAGATGAGAACTGGGTGAACTTAATATCGGTCTATTACAGAAGAGGGACGGACGCCTGCCATAACTGCTTTTATTGCTAGTTATTTGCGGCAGGCGGTGGCTTGCCACTCACTGGATGGGCCCCCGAAATGTCAGAAAAACGGCCGGGGGCAACACCGGTGTGAGTGACTCAGGGATGTCGAGAGGTGTGCTGCGCTTTCCCCAAAGTTACTCGCGGCGTGATGCCCTTAACACTTCCACCCCTGGAGCATATAGCTCTAGCGGCTCCTCTCTGGACGGCCAATGAAGGCAAGCCAGAGCTGAGAGTCCTGCGGGCCTTCTTGTGATTACACTCCGACCGATGAAGACACGTAAATTATTATATATTATTATTACCTATATCTCTCTTATTTCACGGGTCAAGCCCGGTAATAATAATATACTATATTACTCTCTACGCGTTGGATCTATATCCCGTGCACGCCAGGTGGGTTGTACGCTTGTTTGTCACTCTAGTCGTAGGTAGGTATAAAATGAAGGGGGGCTGGGGGGGGGGGGGGGGTGAGTATTGACTAGCCCGGTGGTCGAATGGCTAGCAATGATCACTTTGACTTCGATGTCGCAGGTTCGATCCCCGCAAACGACAAACATTTGTGTGCATGAACATGTCTGTTTGTCTGGATGGTTTCTATGTAAGTAGGTATTATAGGTATGTATTTATTTACAAAAAAAATGTATTTATGTACCTACACATTATATTATTATCGGTTATATACTATTTAGACATAGTAGAAGCAGTAGAAGCTTTGCTTAGTTTGGGTGTGGTTTGGGACTAGATAGCCGTGTGTTGTTTGTCCAGGAATATTTATTTATTTATAACATCATTGTGCAAGACTAGATCCAAAATTTCCTACTTCGTGAAAAATAAAGTCCATATCAAACGCGGCACAAAACGATGAATTTGTACAAAGTGCTGACACTGGCAAAACATTTTGATCACCAATTACCACTGTACACATCTCGTCCACAAATATCACTCGTGTCGTCTCACTCTACCTCATACCAATCGATTCTATTCGTCTCTTTCACTCGTCACACAAAAGTGTTCTCAATCATTCCATAATTATTTACAAAACGACACAAGTTCTTCTAAACTACAAAGAATAATATACTTTATCACATTAACAATAAAGTTAAAATTATAGTTTTGCTGAAAAAAAAGTTTCCGAAATCCTTTTCCCAAGTAACATAGCTCGTAAGAGCAAAGGAATAAAGTTGATTTTCTGTCTTTTTTGATCGAATTTAAGTTGTATAGAAAATAGTACCAGCGATAATGATAGAGGTATTAAGGCTATCGTAACAAAGCTTATATTCGCTTAGCTCCGTGGAGCTATTAATAAAATAAAATTATACTGACTACACCCCGTATGAGGGCGTGGCGAGTAACGTCGGGAATAGGAACTAGTCAGTCGTGAGAATGTCGCGGCGAATGGACGTGTTCGCGCCAAATTTGAAACCATAGTGTAAAAGATTTTTTTTTTAATTGTGACTAAAGAAACTGTGTCTAAAATGTCATAGTCCTAAATAAGACGATAAAAAAGATTTTATTAATTTTTATTTTTAAAGTGCGTGAAATGGAATCGGTTATAAGCGAGACGCAAACTAGGAAGAAGACACCAAAACCTTTTTCTATTGAATCTCTTATTGGCACAGATAGAAAATCACCAGAAATCGATATTGAGAATAATATTTCGGAACATTCTAGACATTCAGAAGAAGATGACAGTGAAAGATTGGAGGAATATAATCGGATGAGATATTATTTCAACCCGCCATTTTTGCAACAAAATGGTGTTAGTTTTCCGTTTCTATTGGGATATCCTGAGCCTTGGTTATCGAGAGTTTTTAACCAAGGAGGGAGTGCAACGGAGAGTAAGGAAGAAGAGAAGAGAGATAGTCCTGTTAGTGTTGGGAGTGAGGTGGAGAGTGATGGCGGGGAAGATAACATTCAAGGTAAGAACTACTGAGAAGATTTTTGAAGTGAGAACTTTTTTAGCGGCGTTGTGCAATTTTTGGGATGGGTAAAAAATGTTAAACTCGCGTCAGAACACGTGACCTGGTCGAAAATTAGTAAGACAAAGCTGCGAAACTAGAAAATTCAACTTTAAGCAAAGACGATACGATTGAGATTTCTTTGAATACTTAGTCTACGATAGCGCAATAAATGAATATTGTATTTACCACATAAATGATAGCACTGTTATACTGATAAATAAAGCAATTTATTCTTGCGAAATTATTTCCTAACCATTACAAAATATTCAAAAATGCACAACGTTAATGTTCAAGTTTTCACTTCTACCGGCACTCCCGTTGTTTTTTTTTTATATCACTAGATGATGATCTCATATCTTCATCTAAGTATCTAAGTATTATTCGGTAATTAGTACAAAATAAATTTCAAAATTGCAGGTGAAAATAGTCAGACAATGGTAGATCTACTACATACATAATTAGCGATACAAAATGGCATGCAAATATAAATTACTAGCTGGCCCGACACACGTTGTCATGTCTTCTTAACAATGAATATTGAATTCGGATTGGTTTCGCGCAATCTGTCAAATAACTGACAGTTCTGTTAAACGACATAAAATTACATTAGAAAAGTTAACATGGTCGTTCAGTTTTCTTTAATTTTCTATTTTTCCGCGCATATCTCTTATTTTTTCTTTAATAAGAACTTTTCTTTTTTTCTCTCTCTCTTATTTTAATCTCTTATTTTTTTCTTTAATAAGTACTGATAGTAACAAATAAGAACAATATGAAAAGAAATAACGCAATCGGTCCAGCCGTTCAGGCGTGATGCCGGGACTAAGGGAAATAAGGATTCATTTTTATATATACGTACCTAGTATACGTATATATATATAAAAAACAACATGTTATAACCAAAATATTATGTTTATTGCTTTTCAAAATACTCTCCTTTACATTTCATTTTTTAAAACAGATCTGAAGGCATGTTTTCTACGTGCGCTGATTGCACGCTATCACTGCCTCTTCGGAGTTGGTAAAAGTGAAACCTCTCATCAAATCTTTGATTTTGGGGAAAATATAGAAATCACAGGGTGCTAGGTCGGGGCTATGTGTAGGATAGGTGACGAGTTGTACTTTTTCGGAAGCTAAAAATGACTTTGTTTTGTTGGCCGTGTGTGAAGAAGCTTTGTCAAGATGTAGGAGAACGCGGCTTTTTGGTCGTCTTTCGCGAACTTTTTCTAACACCCTGGGTAAACAAATGGTAGAATACCACTCGACATTAACACTCTTAACACTCTTTTGAAGGCCGCCCTTCACAAAATTCGTCATGTAATGAAATCCGACCTCTCTCAAATTCAGCAAACCATCGCCTCACGGTGCTTAAACAAGGTGCTTCTCTCCCAACAGCATTTTGAAGACGAGCGGCACAGTCTTGCGGAGAGAGAGAACTTTTAAAATCATAAAAAATCATCGCTCTAAAATCTTTTGGACTTAATTACATTTTCGTTGCGTACCTACGTAGAAATTTGATGTGTGATAAAAAACAATTGACAAATGATTTCCCGCCAATTTTTTTTTATTAATATGAAGGTTGCAAGTCCTTTCAAAAAATATAACATTCGAAATTAAAATAGTTCCGATTAGCTAGAAGAGCAAAACTTTTAGTGTGCTCTTAGGTGTATATATTTACCTAACTACACCTAAGTAGATTATGTGAGTGGGACAAACCAGCATGTGGGTCACCTGATAGAAAGCAATCACCACCGCCCATGGAGATCAGCAACACCAAGGAGTCGCCTATCCGTTGCCAGCCTATACTCCTTATTTCTTTCTGGCCACCTCACTCACTCGCAGGAACAAAATAACACTCTAGGGAATTGTTGTTTGACTGCGGTATTCAGTGAGTACCTACTTCCCCAGTCGAGCAGCTTAACAAATACGCTATTCCTTACGTCTCTTTTCGCCAGAGCCCCGTTTGTCAGTCAGCAGGGTGTACCACATGCTGGTGAGGTTGACTTTGATTCAAAGATGTTTATGAACCACTTACACCCTTTTGATTATTAAACAGTTTGATGCATTTTTGAAATACATTATAAAACATCGATCAGGCCTCCCCAACCCGTTTGGCCAGCGTGGGGAGTGTAGGCCAAATCCTCCTTCCGTCTAGGACGGACGAGAGAGGGTCGTGCTCCTGTATTGGAGACTAAAATGACCGGATGATGATGATGATAAAGATCTACAATAATTTGCCTGAGGATTTTAAGCAGGTTAACACTTCAAAATTTAGAGCTACTGTTAAGGAGTAGTCGGTCAAAAAATGTTTTTACAGCGTTCAAGAATATTTGTATTACAAATACCTAGTGACATAATAAAATTGCTTTATTGTATTTAACATGTACTCATAATGAAAGTATTCGCCTGAAATGGTAGCATCAAGTGATACCTTTTGTAATCAGTAATAAGTAAGACCTGTTTTTTGTTAACTTGTTTTACTTTGTGTGTAGGTACTTACAAAATAAAGTACTTACATAATGTTATTGTGTATTGTGTGAATCTATTGTTTCATGTTGTGATGTTAATAAACATTATTTTCTTTCATTCTTTCTTTTTTAGGGTTCCGAACCTCAAAAGGAAAAACGGAACCCTTATAAGATCACTTTGTTGTCCGTCTGTCTGTCTGTCTGTCTGTCTGTCTGTCAAGAATTTCTATGTCGAGAATGCGTGAAGGTATCAAGCTGAAATTTGAACTGTATACTCAGGTCTACGGTCCCATGAAGTTGTAAAATAATCAAACTGCTAAGTTTACGTAGAAAAAAGTTACGGCCGATTATTCAGCAAAAAACGCATATTTCGACACACTCAAGGGTATCAAAACCTATAGGGTACTTCCCGTTAACCTAGAACTATGAAATTTGGTAAGTAACATCGTTATAGACTACAAGTACAGGAATAAATCTCAAAACTATACATTTGTAAATAGATCTTAAAAAATAGGGGGTCTATATTTTTTATAAGGTGTCGAAATTTCAAATTGAAACTACTAGTTCAAATGGGGTATCATATGAAAGGGCTTGATGTACACATTGCAAAATATATTTCATTTATTTTTTTCGACGCATGATTTCTTATTTATAATGAAAAATATCAAATTTAATAATGATACTACGTACCTACGGAACCCTCGGTGGGCGAGTCCGACTCGCACTTGTCCGGTTTTTTTCTTACTTACCTACTTACTAGGTCGACCACTAGGTATAGGTAATGCTCTCCTGACGCTCCGATCACTTCCCATCAGCTCGACAGGGTTTAGTCAGCGGAGACATTGGGCTCGAATTTTTCTCCAATAATATTAGGCTCGACCAAGAGGTCTTCTATTTCGGCGTTCTTTCTGATCCTCCAGCTCCCGTCGTCTGTTGTTCTCCGTAAAATCCTATAACAACAGACAACAACAACAACTCTACGATGAAATTGGACATATTTTTCCAGAGATTTATTAGATTGGACATATTTTTCCAGAGAATTATTAAGAGAATGCATAAAAAAAAAATGGGGAGTCAATGGGGACTGTGTCATGGACACGATGAGGCCGCGTGTTTACGTGAATACCATAAATGCCCTTAAAAGTGGCATGGCAAATCAAATACTTTGTTTTTACGTAAAAAGTATTTTCTTGTTAATATTTTTTTTTTTTCACTTGTAAGTATAGATATATACGTACTCTTGGCTTCACGCGGTAAATGCCGTAGTACCTACGGCGTAATAAAGAGAAAAAAAACCGGACAAGTGCGAGTCGGACTCGCCCACCGAGGGTTCCGTAGGTACGTAGTATCATTATTAAATTTGATATTTTTCATTATAAATAAGAAATAATGCGTCGAAAAAAATAAATAAAATATATTTTGCAATGTGTACATCAAGCCCTTTCATATGATACCCCATTTGAACTAGTAGTTTCAATTTGAAATTTCGACACCCTATAAAAAATATAGACCCCCTATTTTTTTAGATCTAGTTACAAATGTATAGTTTTGAGATTTATTCCTGTACTTGTAGTCTATAACGATGTTACTTGCCAAATTTCATAGTTCTAGGTCAACGGGAAGTACCCTATAGGTTTTGATTCCTTTGAGTGTGTCGAAATATGCGTTTTTTGCTGAATAAACGGCCGTAACTTTTTTCTACGTAAACTTAGCAGTTTGATTTTTTTTTAACTTCATGGGACCGTAGACCTGTGTATACAGTTCAAATTTCAGCTTGATACCTCCACGCATTCTCGACATAGAAATGTTTGACAGACAGACAGACAGACAGACAGACAGACAGACAGACAGACAGACAGACAGACAGACAGACGGACAACAAAGTGATCTTATAAGGGTTCCGTTTTTCCTTTTGAGGTTCGGAACCCTAATAAGAGCCAAATTATTATTTTCAGCGAAATTCATTGAGCTTATGAAATCGTCCGGTCGTTCTGTCTTTCCGTTGCCATGAAACTCAAAATTTAGAAATTCTGACTTCGGTATTCGTGTAGAGCATCAAAAAGTAGTAATGTAAAGTGACCTTGGTTTTCCGAAAAAAAGTCGTTCTGTCTGTCCGTCCGTTGCCATGAAACTCAAAATTTCGAAATTCAGACTTCGGATTCGTGTAGTGCATCAAAAAGTAGTAATGTAAAGTGACCTTGGTTTTCCGATATAAATTCGGAAATTCGAAAAAAAAAAAAATTTGATATGGTGGCGCATGCTGCGCGTCCGATGTTTTAATTTTCTCTTTGCAAAATATGATTTCAAATTATATTTATAAATTACTACGTGAAAACCAGTAGGAGGGGCGGAGGGGGAGGGGATCTTGGCAATTTTTCCATAGTCCTTAGGTACTTAGCGTAATAAATTCTTTGACCCTTCATCTATCCAATGGTTTGTCTGAATTTTCTGTACAAATGATAGATAGTAGCTGCAACACCAAACTGTATCCCCCGATTTTGTTATCATTCGTATTTTTTATTGCGTCCCTATGGAAGCAATTAAGACGTATTCGTTTGACCCGGAGTATATGGGTTTGTATAGTGCATATCCGGGCTACGGGTTTTACATCGATAAATCCGGGCGGCGAGCGAAAGTCAACCATATAAATAAATAAATATTGTCAGACAAATTACACAGCGCCATCTAGCCCCAACGTAAGCGAAGCTTGTGTTACGGGTACTAGACAACTGACAAACATAAGTAAATACATTTTTTTTTTGTAAATACATACTTATAATACATAGAAAATACCCAGACCAAGACAAACAGACATGTTCATGCACACATATGTTTGTCTTGTGCGGGAATCGAACCCGCGACCTCGGAGTCAAAGTGGCCATTGCTAACCATTCGACCACCGAGCTCGTCAAATATCAAACCTAGAGGAAAGATGCTGCCACAAACTCTTACCAATAAAAAATATAATTTTATTAAGTCAAACCAAGGTGGCCAATGGATGTAGGTAATACCACAGTAATACACCTATTTATTTATTAGATTTTAATAAATTAAACCTACCTAAAAATATGTTTTATTTTATTATAACTAAAAAATAGCGATGTTTAAAAAATCTCCGGGTCTGCTCTCTTTGAGAAGTGGGTCTACTTATATCTGATGGTCCAGGGCTAGAGATGGGCAATGAATTGATTTCCAAAGTTTTTACCCGTCCAAAACCCCTTTTACGCCTTTCTTAGTACTTACCTATATGTGCAGTGGGGTTTGCCTGGTTGATGTCGGATGAGGTCCCAGGCAGACTCCACTGAACTCTATCCGTGTTGTTTAAATAAGTGAAAGTTGTTTTGTCTTGTACGTCCCTTATAACCTACATATATCAACCCTTTTCAGCCCTAAAGTGGCTAAATTAATCCCGCAGTAGTCACTGCGGGGTTAATTTTGGGATGTAAGTGGTTCATCAACATCTTTGAACCAAAGCCAACTTCACCTGCACGCGGTGCACCCTGCTGACTGACAAACGAAGCTCTGGCGAAAAGAGAGGTAGGGAGCGTAATTGTAAGCTACCCGACTGGGGAATGTACCTCCACCTCACAGAATACCGCAGCCAAATAACGGTTCCCTTGTTGTGTTCCTGCGAGTGAGTGAGGTCACCAGAAAGAAAGGAGTTGCTGCGATGGCAGCGGGGGTGGCGGTGCGCGAGCGATATTTTATGTTGCGAGCGTTAATATGGCTACGGTGACCGCTTCACTTCAGGCGGGCCGTATGCTTGTCTGCCGCCCGTCGTAGTAAAAAAAAAAAAATTAAAGGATTTGCTTCTCGCACGCCGTGCCGCGCTAGAGCGCCTCCAAATTTACGCGGGGGTGTATTGCACCCCTGAAGACTGCCCGGGCAAAGAGCCTATAGCTCGAGGCCCGTACGTACCCCTTGAGGGTACATGTACGCAGGTCAGGGACCCTACCGCCGAAGTTGAAGCCGATTACCATAGAATTTTCATAAGGTCAAAATCAAACTTCGGCTTAGATTGATGGTAATTGTGTTTAGCTTATCTGGTAGAAAAGAAAAGGAGCTCTCTCTACCGATTGAGCAGAAGCTGTTTGTCAATAACTAAAACGTAAGACCAATTCTGGGAATCAAAATATTCGATGGTAATCGGCTTCAGCTTCGCCGGTAGGGCTCCAGGTCAGGTCAGGCCTTTCTTAAACCCACACTGTAGTCTTCTGGGAAATCCACGGCAAGTTTGCCATGAACTAAAGTCCTCTTTAGGCGTTGAACAACCTTGTAAAACCAGGTAAGTAAACCTTGTAACCTTCTTAACAACACTCAAGGGAATTGTTATTTGGCTGCGATCTTCTGCGAGGTGAAATACTTCAAAAGTCGGCCAGTCTCGCCCTACCTCTCTTTCGCCGTAGCGTCGTCAGTCAATCAGCAGGGTGCACCACGTGCACCGTGAGGTTGGTTTTGACTCAAAGATGGTGGTGAGCACATTACACCCCAAGTCGCCATTCAATAAAAAAAAACTAAATCATTCAAACATCGATTCATCCATTTGGCAACTACGATGTCACGGACAGACACGCAGATAATAATTTCGAAAAAACGTCGTCAATATATATTACTGCACTGTTGGGATCTTATCTTTTCTTAGAGTGGGTCCAGTGCTGCAACACCGGTGACACGTCGACCCTCATGGATCTTTTGTGTTCTCCCTAATCCTTTAGTCACTCCCCCCTGACTGGACACATGTTCCATGTACCTACTTCAGTATGCCGCTTAAAGGGAACAGTCTGTAGTCCTCCAGGTCCGGGTATGCCTTTCCTAGATTTCCATTCGTTTGCCGGCTAGCGCGTCACATTGACACATCAAGTGTTTGGTTACCTCTGTTGATATACGTGTCTCCCCTCAATTCAAAAGTGGTTTAATTTTTTTAATGTGGTTTTTCCAGTTTATGTGTGTGTCAATTTGTAGGCCTAATACGTAGGTCACACTAAAAGTTTTGCGTAATTTAAAAAAACAACATGTTATAACCAAAATATTATGTTTATTGCTTTTCAAAATACTCTCCTTTACATTTTAAACATTTTTTCATGCGATAGAACCATTTTTAGGGTTCCGTACCTCAAAAGGAAAAACGGAACCCTTATAAGATCACTTTGTTGTCCGTCTGTCCGTCTGTCTGTCTGTCTGTCTGTCTGTCTGTCTGTCTGTCTGTCAAGAATTTCTATGTCGAGAATGCGTGGAGGTATCAAGCTGAAATTTGAACTGTATACTCAGGTCTACGGTCCCATGAAGTTGTAAAAAAATCAAACTGCTAAGTTTACGTAGAAAAAAGTTACGGCCGTTTATTCAGCAAAAAACGCATATTTCGACACACTCAAGGGAATCAAAACCTATAGGGTACTTCCCGTTGACCTAGAACTATGAAATTTGGCAAGTAACATCGTTATAGACTACAAGTACAGGAATAAATCTCAAAATTATACGTTTGTAAATAGATCTTAAAAAATAGGGGGTCTATATTTTTTATAGGGTGTCGAAATTTCAAATTGAAAGTACTAGTTCAAATGGGGTATCATATGAAAGGGCTTGATGTACACATTGCAAAATATATTTTATTTATATTTTTCGACGGAAAAATATCAAATTTAATAATGATACTACGTACCTACGGAACCGTCGGTGGGCGAGTCCGACTCGCACTTGTCCGGTTTTTTTTTAAAACAGGAGGACCACAGATCTGAAGGCATGTTTTCTACGTACTGATTGAACGCTATCACTGCCTCTTCGGACTGACTGACTCTTTAGTAAAAGTGAAACCTCTCATCAAATCTTTGATTTTGGGGAAAATACAGAAATCATAGGGTGCTAGGTCGGGGCTATGTGCAGGATGGGTGACGAGTTGTACTTTTTCGGAAGCTAAAAATGACTTTGTTTTGTTGGCCGTGTGTGAAGAAGCATTGTCATGATGTAGGAGAACGCGGCTTTTTGGTCGCCTTTCGCGAACTTTTTCTAACACCCTGGGTAAACAAATGGTAGAATACCACTCGGCATTAACACTCTTTTGATCTTCAAGTGGAATTGTGCAGATGGGACCCGTAGCTGAGAAAAAAAACGCGATAATTTTTTACCAACGTTTCTCGCCTGCCTCACTTTTGTTGGCCTGCCCCCTTACCACCATCTCTTATTGCGATTCAATAATTGAATAGAATGCTTATTCATACCAATGAATAAGCGACTCTATTTTAAATGGAATAGAGTCGCTTATTCATTAGTATGGATAAACAATCTATTCAATTATTGAATCGCAATAAGAGATGGTGGTAAGGGGGCTGTTCTCATTTTCAAACACCCATTCACAAGATTGTTGTTTTTTTTTCGGGTTCAGAACAATAAATCCACATTTCGTCTCCTGTGACAATGTCATAAACAGCATTAGAATGTCCGTGGTCGTACTTCAGTAGCATCTGTGAGCACCATTCCACGCGAGCCCGCTTCTGCTCCACTGTCAGTTCAAGAGGGATCCAACGACAACAAAGTTTCCGAACTTTTAATACTTCGTGTAAATTTTTCTGAATTTTGCTCATACCAATCCCCAATAGTCCTCGAATTGTCTCATAGGTAATCCGCGGGTTTTATTCAATTAGCCGCTTAACAGTAGCCACATTATTTTCGTTGACGGCAGTTGAATGCCGCCCTTCACGAAATTCGTCATGTATAGAAACCCGACCTCTCTCAAATTCAGCAAACCATCGCCTCACGGTGCTTAAACAAGGTGCTTCTCTCCCAAAAGCATTTTGAAGACGAGCGGCACGGTCTTGCAGAGAGAGAGAAATTTTAAAATCATAAAAAATCATCGCTCTATAGTATATTTCATTACGAGTGCGCGGCCGAAGGTGAGGGTTGACAGTCGGAACAAGTTGCAATGACGGTTCCGCACGTGTACTTACATTCTCTTTGCGTGTACTGAACAACTATTTTTAATACAGTTGCGAAAAAATGAAGCAATTTAATAAAATAATAAAAACATAATAACTTAACTAAGTAATCATTTATGTAGATATGTAGCGACTTTTTGACTTTTCCGGTAAAATGTTCTCAATTATACTGAGTTCCGGTGGTGTTAATTTAAAAAAAAAAATCGTCGAAATTACTCATTTTGTGCAACAAACAACTGTGCAGCAAAACACGCAATGAAATTTTTTGGGAAATGGCGCCAACCGTAAAATAATTTAAGCAGAGATTTTTTTTTTGTTTTCTTCACCCTTTCTGGGTAGGCAAAGGGAATGCCCATACAGCCAAGTCTTCAGTTGAATTTTTTTATTGATATGAAATGAAAATGAAATTTAATGAGATGAAATGAAATGAAACCTAACCTAATTCATTGAATCAAATCATTAAATTTGATATTGAAACAAATTAGTAGCTTCTTTTTAGAAATATTTGCATGAATCATAAAAACTTCTATGAATTTTTTTTAGTACTTACCTACAATCTTCGTGGTTGGTTTTTTCTTTTTAATAGACATTATTTTGACAGTTGGGAAAGAGAACGCACGAGTTCGGAAAAGGTAAAGAAAAAGCTCGAGTATGTAATAGCCCACATCCCAAACGCTATACGTCCCTGCAATACGCCACTTTTTGAGCAACTGTATTAAAAAAATCTTTTCGACTTAATTCTATTTTCGTTGCGTACGTAGAACTTTGTGATAAAAAACAATTGACAAATGATTTCCCGCCAATTTTTTTTTATTACGAAGAAGGTTGCAAGTCGTTTCAAAAAATATAACATACGAAATTAAAATAGTTCCGATTAGCTAGAAGTGCAAAACTTTTAGTGTCCCCCATGTACGTTTACTGTGTCAACGCATTCTTATTTAATATTATTGTAATAAAAATTAATGTCTAACGGAGGTTTCTGGTAGGGTCTAAATTGTATCAGCTTTGTCTTCGCGAAGTTCAAGTCAAGGTTGTGATTTGTCATCCAGTTCTTCACTGTTCATTGCCTTTTTGGTGGTCGGCGCTGTTAATCCTGGCTACACAGGAGACACAGTGGTGAAAATGTGTGGTGGGCCTCCATCCCGTATGACTGAACACTGTAGTCTTACTCAGTTGCCAGTGCAATTTGGGCTCCTCTTTTTTGGAGGAGAGTCGTGGTTTGAAGTTTCCTCTCTGGTGGAGGAGAGTCGCGAACAGCTTGTGTCGGAGATCGAAAGCACACTGAATAGTGTGTCCGATTGGGGGCGAAAGAACCTAGTTCAGTGCAATCCCTCTAAGACACAAGTCTGCGCGTTTACCGCTAAGAAAACCCCTTTGCTGTGGCTCCTCAATTCCAGAACACACCCCTTACCTTCGCCAAAAACATTGGGATTCTCGGAGTTGAAATCTCCAGTGACATCCAGTTTCGTTATAACCTGGAGGGGAAAGTCATGCTGGCGTCGAAGAAGCTAGGTGTGCTCAACAGGGCGAAGCAGTACTTCAACTCGCGGCTAAGACTTATGCTTTATAAAGCTCAAGTACGGCCGCACATGTAGTACTGTTGCCATTTATGGGCGGGAACGCCTAGATACCAGCTTGCACCTTGTGATTTGATTCAAAGACGTGCTGTGAGGATTGTTGACGATCCCAAATTGACAGACGGTTTAGAACTTTTAAGTCTGAGAAGAGATTTTGCGTCCCTTTGTGTGTTCTACCGATTGTACAATGGGGTGTGTTCAGAGGAGTTGTTTGACATGATACCTACGGCCTCCTTCTACAGTCGCACCGCTCGCCATAGGCAGGGAATTCATCCTCACACATTAGAGCCTAAGTGGCCACGTACTGTGCGGTTCCAGAGAAGTTTCCTCCCGCGTACTGTCAAGCTGTGGAATGAACTGCCTGTCGAGGTTTTCTCAGGAGACTACAGCATGGGGTTCTTCAAGAAGGGTGTGAAGAGGTTTTTACAGGGTCGGCAACGCTCGTGTGATGCCCCTGGTGTTACAGGCGTTCATAGGCTACGTGACTGATTTCCATCAGGCGGGCCGTATGCTTGTTTGTAAAAAAAAAACAACAACAAGTAACAGCTGCTATTTATGGATACAGACTGATGAATATTTACGAATTTAAACATTAGTATGAATGATTCTCCACCAACCCGCAGCTGAGCAGCGTGGTGGAGTGTGCTCTAAACCCCTTCGATTGAGCGGAGACCCGTTACCCAGCAGTCGCGATCGAGCTCCTGAAATATATACCTATAGTAATTATTGATAACAATTAGTATACCTAGTCAAATATCACTTCCGATCTCAACCTCACAATGTGAAATTTGGTTCCAATCCAACGCAACGTTTTACTCCGAGGTTGCGGATTCGATCCTCGCACAAGACAAATATTTGTATGCATGAACATGTCTATTTGACTTGGTCTGGGCGTTTTCTATGTATTATACCTATGTATGTATTTACAAAAAAAAAATGTATTTAAGTAAGTATAATATCAGTTTTCTAGCACCTATAGTACAAGCTTTGCTTAGTTTGGGACAGATGGCAGTGTGTAACTAATTTGTCCAGGAATTTATTTAATTTCAAAGTTTAACTTAACTGGAATTATAACGAAATATGACCGAAAATTAAACAAACTAAGCATGTTATTTTACCAACAATAAGAACTGATAATAATTAATTAAATCAAGTAAATAATTTTAAATCAATTCACAATTTAATCTCGATTTGGCCTACTTTCATTCTGCGATCGTTCAATAATTACGAGAATTTGGCATTCTGATTTGGTTACCTAATGCCTACAAAAAACCTTAGAACTCTACAACAAATTTACTTAGAAGAAATTTGTAGGAATAGGCTATGGCTTTAAAATTAGACGTATCAACGATGTAACGATGATGTGATTTATAAAAGCAAATCTGTGGACATCTCTACCTCTGTTCTGTCACCGGCACAGGGCACCCCCAGCAACAATTAGTTCCATCTCCTTGTAATTATCCACGCCTCTCAAACATCTGTACCGTAAAATTATCGCACTACAAATACAATACGTATGTCACATCTGCTTATTTTTGACTTTGCAACCTTTCTGGAGGCAAAGAAATTTATACTATCATAATTTTAACAAGAAAAAACAGACTGCAAACATTACTCTACATTTATGTATGTAGGCTGATGATGGAAGTATACTCTTTCAAATAAAATTAATTAAAAAATTATTTCATATTATAAGTACTAACATTAGCTATATATATATACTAGCGGCCGTCCGCGACTTCGTACGCGTGGTGTCAGTTATTTGCAAATAATTTTTAATTACATTCGAAAAAGCTAAATACCTAATGAAAGGAAAAAAATAAAAAAGTTAAAAACAATCAATATCTAGACGAATTTTTAGAATCAATGAAGTCGACGGATATTATTTTTTAAAACCTAAAGTACTTTTTATTGTTATAATAAAACATCCCTCCTTATAATAGTAAGTATGTAGTTGTTTTCAATATTTTTTATACTTAAAGATCATTTAAAATCCTTCTGCCATAATTACTTTAACTTCAATAACATTGGATTTTCATACAAATTTCCAACCCCCGTTTTAACCCCAAAAAGGGGTTGATTTCTAAAGATAAATTATTAGTACACCTCCACACCATCTATAGAGCATGCATTTTAAATTTCAAGTCTCTTACTTCAAAAACATAGAACTTTCATACAAACTTCCAACCCCCGTTTTAACCCCAAAAAGGGGTTGATTTCCAAAGATACATTATTAGTACACCTCCACACCATCTATAGAGCATACATTTTAAATTTCAAGTTTCTTACTTTAAAAACATAGAACTTTCATACAAACTTCCAACCCCCGTTTTAACGCCAAAAAGGGGTTGAATTCTAAAGATACATTATTAGTACACCTCCACACCATCTATGGTGCATACATTTTAAAATTCCAGTCCTATTACTTTAAAAACATAGAACTTTGTTACAAATTTCCAACCCTCGTTTTAACCCCTAAAAGGGGTTGATTTCTAAAGATAAATTATTAGTACACCTCCACACCATCTATAGAGCATACATTTTAAATTTCAAGTTTCTTACTTACAAACATAGAACTTTCATACAAACTTCCAACCCCCGTTTTAACCCCAAAAAGGGGTTGATTTCTAAAGATAAATTATTAGTACACCGCCACACCATCTATAGAGCATACATTTTAAATTTCAAGTTTCTTACTTTAAAAACATAGAACTTTCATACAAACTTCCAACCCCCGTTTTAACCCCAAAAATGGGGTTGATTTCTAAAGATACATTATTAGTACACCTCCACACCATCTATAGAGCATACATTTTAAAATTCAAGTTTCTTACTTTAAAAACATAGAACTTTCATACAAACTTCCAACCCCCATTTTAACCCCAAAAAAAGGGTTGATTTCTAAAGATACATTATTAGTACACCTCCACACCATCTATAGAGCATACATTTTAAAATTCAAGTCCTATTACTTCAAAAACACAGAACTTTGATACAAATTTCCAACCCCCGTTTTAACCCCAAAAAGGGGTTGATTTCTAAAGATATATTATTAGTACACCTCCACACCATCTATAGAGCATACATTTAAAATTTCAAGTTTCTTACTTTAAAAACATAGAACTTTCATACAAACTTCCAACCCCCGTTTTAACCCCAAAAAGGGGTTGATTTCTAAAGATACATTATTAGTACACCTCCACACCATCTATAGAGCATGCATTTTAAATTTCAAGTCTCTTACTTCAAAAACATAGAACTTTCATACAAACTTCCAACCCCCGTTTTAACCCCAAAAAGGGGTTGATTTCCAAAGATACATTATTAGTACACCTCCACACCAAATATAGAGTATACTTTTTAAATTTCAAGTCTCTTGCTTCAAAAACATAGGACTTTCATACAAACTTTCAACCCCTATTCTACCCCCTTAGTAATCGTAAAATCCGTTCTTAGTGGATGTCTACACCCTACAAGGAACCTACCTGCCAAATTTCAAGTTTGTAGGTGTTATAGTTTCTGAGATTTCGTGATGAGTGAGTCAGTGATTTACTCTTTTATATATATAGATAGATATAACCAACAAACAATGTTTTTGTATCCACAAAAAGTTTCAGTGAGTGAAGCGAAGTGAAACTTTTGACACTAATTTCTGTGACATGATGATCGGCGTCTGAGACATACTACATACATCATGATACCCAAATTTTTCGCCGTAGAGGTATATTCCTACAATCCCATTGAAAATTTAGAAGAAAATAAGAACATTTGAGTATGTTCCAGATTGAAACCCTGAGAAAAAGTACCTATTACTATACCTATTTTGAGATTTTGCTGCATTCATTTTCAAACCGAAGTTCTCAACTCATTTTTCAATTGCAATCAGATCTGAATTAATAACAATGAGAGCGTTAGTGAAGTCTTGCAGAGAGGTAGCAGAATGTATTTATAAATCGTCAGCGTACATGTGAAAAGAGGAGGTTAGACGAAAATACAGAATAGTACAGGTGACAGTATACTACCCTGTGGGACTCCATTTCTGACTGTGCACCAGCCAGATTTAAAATCTTCAACCGTTACCAGTTCATGTCGATCCAAAAGATAAGAAAGAACCTGTAAGAGAGAAACAGATGACAAAATCTGTTGTCTCAGTAGCAAGGAAGGTTTCATGATCGATCATTGAACTCGTCCTGGTCTGAAATTACATCCTTAAAGGATACAGTTCTTGCCTATCTGAACCAAAAAGTTCGCAAATTCATTTTTCTGCCGAACTATAAAGGAATTTTCTGCCGGCACATATGTCTTCCTCTTCCTATAATCCAGGTTCATTTAGACGACCCGTGAAGAAATACTTATATTGGCTCTAGCACTGGGCTAATCGCAGTGATGGCTGACCTCACATTTAGTCTTCACCTGTGCCTGATGGAAAGCATAATGGAGACATTTTGACCGACCACATTAAATAATTATGCAGGGCGTGCTAACATTCCAAGTTCTCAGGTGCTGGAGAGTCGTAAACGACTTGTGTCTGTGCGTTTACCGCAAAAAAAATCCCATTGGCCCCTACACAATTCGAGAGCACAACACTCACCATTGCCTAGAGCATTAGTAGTCTCGACGTGGAGATTTCTTGTGACGTTCAGTTCCTTAGCCATTTGAGGAGAAAGTTGGGCTGACTTCCAGGAAACTCGGTATGCTCAACAGAGCAAAGAAGTACTTTAGTTTCTCGCAAAGACTTCTATTGTACAAGTCGCCAGTTCGACCTCATATGGAGTACTGTACCATACCATGTGCGGCCGTATTTGAGCATTGTAAGTCTTTGCCGCGAGTTAAAGTACTGCTTTGCCCTGTTGAGCACACCTAGTTTCTTCGACGCCAGCTTGACCTTCCCCTCCAGGTGACAACGTAACTGGACGTTACTGGAGATTTCAACTCCGATAATCCCAATCTTTTTGGCGATGGTAAGAGGTGTGTTCTGGAAATGAGGAGCTACTGCAATAGGGGTTTTCTTAGCAGTGAACGCGCAGACTTGTGTCTAAGTTGGATTGTACTGAACTAGGTTCTTTCGCCCCCACACCATTCAATGAGCTCTCAATCTCCGACACAAGCTGTTCGCGGCTCTCCTCCACCGGAGAGCGGGGAATATTAGCGCGGCCCGTGTAATCAATGTCCCCGGTGCTGTCGTCGGCATAGCAATAAATGCTATCAATAGACAATATATCACTGATATGTAGCAAAAACAGCGTCGAGGACAATACCGAGCATTGCGAGACTCCAGCATTAATGTCCATGCTATCGGAGCAACTGCTATCCACAACGACTCTAATACTTCTGCAGGACAAGAATCTAGCGACCCATTCGCATAAACCCTCAGATAACCCGTATGCAGGCAATTTCGAAAGAAGATTACGTTGCTAGACCCGATCGAACGCCTTCGCCATATCTAGACTAACAGCGTTGCAACACAGTTGTGTTCGGAAGAGTTTTTCAATATAATGCCTACAGACTCAGACTCGGAGGAGGTAATAGCGGTATTCATAGATATGAGTAAAGCGTTTGATTTTGTATCGCATGAACGGCTCTTATCTAAGTGTGAAAAGTATGGTCTCAGGGGAAATGCACAAAACTGGCTGAAATCGTACTTAAGTAACAGAACGCAGTATGTAGAAATTACGAACCTTGATCCTAACATGAATGAAATATCGTATAAATCGGAAGAGAAAATTAATAACAGAGGTGTACCGCAGGGAAGCATCCTAGGGCCTTTGCTGTTTCTTTTGTATATAAACGACCTCCCAAAAGTCACTAAAAAATCTTGTACGCTATTTGCTGACGACCTTTCTATAGTGATACCAAATTCATTTAATTCCAAATCTAATTATAATAATGACATTAATAGTACTCTATCTGACATTGCCAATTGGTTGAATAAAAATAATTTAAAATTAAATTTAAAGAAAACGACTTATGTACAATTTCATAATCAAAGAAATAATAAGACCACTGATTTATTAGTACAACATGACGGACAACATATTGAGGAAAGCAATGAGGTGCCATTTTTAGGAATCACTTTAGATAATAACTGTACGTGGAAGCCCCATATAAAAAATATATGTAAAAAAATCAACCGATTTTCTTACGCATTATGGCGACTTGGTAATATAACAGACGAAAAAACAGCCTTACTGGCGTATCATGGATATGTGGCGTCAAATTTTAGGTATGGTATCGTGTTATGGGGCAATTCTATAAATGTAGAAAGAACTTTTATTGCTCAGAAACAATGTGTACGTTCTATATGTAAATTATCGCCGATGACCAGTTGTAAACCATTCTTTAAAAAATTGAATCTGTTAACAGTACCGTCTATATACATTTATGAGGTGTGTCATTTTGTAAAGGTTCACATACATCTCTTTAGGCAAAAATGTGATGTAGTCATAAACTATAGAGGCAGATATCCAAATCAACTGGTGCTGCCTAATATAATGACAACTTTATATGATAAGAGTTGTTATCCAATGGCAATTCGAATATATAATAAATTGCCATAAGATATCACAGACCTTCCTTTGAATAGATTTAAAAATAGACTACATCGGTTGCTCTCTGACAAATGCTATTATACGGTTACAGAATACCTGACGGACAAATTACTTTAAATTGCAAAAATGTTATTTAATTAAATGTATCTATACTGACATTCTCTTATGTTATTAATTTATTTGAAATAATCTTAATGTGACATAATGTATGATTATTGTTAAAATGAATTTGGTTTAATGTATTTGTATTGTTATTACCTATCAATGACGTTATATATATTGTAACAATTTAAAGGCAAAAGTAGTACCTAGTAGTGTAAGGTTAATATTTAATGTATCCTCAAATATATATTTGCATGTCTAATTTGACTAAATGTGAAATACTTTAGTATTGATCAGAACACCATCAATGTAATCACTTTTAATGCGAATAAACTCTATTCTATTCTATTCTATTCTCATTCTACAGTCGCGCCACTCGCCATCGGCAGGAAATTCATCCTCACACATTGGAGCCAAGAACTGAAGAAGGTCACTAACTGTGCGATTCCAGAGAGGTTTTCTTCCATAGACTCTCAGGTTGTGGAATGAATTACTTGCCGAGGTTTTCCCAAGAGAGAGACTACTACATACAGCAGGGGTTCTTCAAGAAAGGCTTAAAGAAGTTTTTACAGTATGCCGATACTGTAAAAACTGGCAACGCGTGAGTGATACCTCTGGTGTAGCGAGCGTCCATAGGGTCTCCCTTCAATCGAAGGGGTTTTAGTGCATACTCTACCACGATGCTCAACTGCGAGTTGGCGGAGGCCAGTGTTTTCAAGCCTTCTGATAGCCCCTGACTTGGCATAACGACTCTCGTCTAAAGACATCAACCGGCACCGACGGCTTAACGTGCGTGAAAATTTAACGAATCGTCTGAAGAACGCAATCTATAAAAAAAAACTATCTAATGAATGCACTTTTCAGTCCCGTTTTATACATACGTGTCCCGCTGTACTTACTCTCAAAAGTTTAAAATTCCATTCTATCTAAAACAAATGTGGTAACGCTGGACCGAACGCAGCAAGTCGCCTAATCGCGACGCAACATCGATGCAGTAGCTAAAATGAACGTTTCTGCTATTACGACCGACCGCAGCAAGTGAACAAAACGCAATGCAGCATCGATGGAATCGTAAAAACGCTAATTGCCGATATTAAAAGATGCCCCTTATACTCTTTTCAATCAGTACACTTAATAATCGAATAACCTATTTATCAAATAATGCATTTATTTACGAAACAAAACTATTTATTTAGCATTCCACAAAAAATATTTCAACTCCGCCGCGTGAAAATTTAAACAAATTCGAAACGTGACCAAACTGTGAGGCGACCATTTACCAAAATTTATCGATAAACATCCGATTCGAATGAAATGCATTTAAAATTTACAATCGATTTAACACCGCCGCTTTGGGCGCACTATTTACGAATGCGTTCCAAATTCGTAATTTAAAATTCAGATCGCGGCGAATGGCGGGAACTGAGCTTTATGTATTTACAATTTAATTTTATGTCTCCCATTTTAACAATTGTATACTCTATGTTGTTAGAAATAGGAGTTACTTGGTTGGCAAAAGATATGTAAGCAATGTTTGTACAATTCATTTGGCGCGTTCGATAACTGTCAATCGTCGGCGGATCGGCCATAAAAAATAAATGTATTTATTTGCGAAATGGATCCTTTATGGGTATTTCTTCGAGGAAAATGCACAATTGCACGCTCAAATAGGTACTTAGATTGAATAAATATTCTGGTTAATATTTTAGCTCGTAATATAATTTTCCTTTTGGTTTCAAATAGACGGGGCTAAACCTTTCGTGGCTGAGAGTTGACAACAGGACGGACGAAGAACCTATGTCATTTTACGAGTATACATATTTATATAAATATTCCTTGACATATTACACAGCGTCATCTAGTCCCAAACTAAGCAAAGCTTGTACTATGGGTACTAAATAACCGATATATGCAAATAAATACATTTTTTTGTAAATAAATTAATATAATAGGTACCTACATAAAAAACACCCAGACCATGACAAACAGACATGTTTATGCACACAAATATTTGTCATGTGCGGGGTTCGAACCAACGACCTCAGAGTCGAAGTGACCATAGCTAGCCATTCGACCACCGGGCTCGTCATCGAAATAATACATTATCAATATCAATACATATAATAAAATCGTAACTGGCCGCTGTCTGTACATTGAAGATATATAAAAAAAAACTAATATAGGGGGACTTTATGAACGCAATAGAACCCAAAACAATGATTTTTAGAATTTTTGTCTGTTTGTCTGTTTGTCCGTACGTTTGTGCACGCTAATCTCAGAAACGGCTTAACCTATTTAAATACGGTTTTCACTAATGCGCTAAGGTTTGCTCAACTTAACTTTTAGTTTTTGTTTCATTTCAATCGGTTTATAAATAAAAAAGTTATATCAATCTAAAGAATCACATATAAAATGGTACAAAATAACCAATCAATTTATTGACTGAAACTTTTCAGTTGAATTAACTGAAACTTTATGAAGGTATTATGTTATCATCGTTAAAGTAAATAATACAATGAGAGAGATGCTTAGAGGTCGTAGCGCTAACGCAAGTTAAGCAACCCCTGTCGTGGTTCCAACTAGGATGGGTGACCACAATTGGCACAAAAAATATATCAATTGGCTTAGTAATAACTCTGTGTGCAGAAATGGAAGACATATAAGAAAATATATTATAGGGGGGCTTTATGAACGCAATAGAACCCAAAACATTGATTTTTAGAATTTTAGTCTGTTTATCTGTTTCTCTGTACGTTTGTGCACGCTAATCTTAGAAACGTCTTAACATAGTTGAACGCAGTTTCCACTAATGCGTTACGGTTTGCTCTACATAATATTTAGTGTTTGTTTCATTTCAATCGGTTCATAAATAAAAAAGTTCTATCAATCTAAAGAATCTATATACATAAAATTCAAAGTCCTGACTGACTGACTGACTGATATATCAACGCACAGCCCAAACCGCTGGGTCTAGAGATTCCAAATTTGGCACGTAGGTTCCTTATGACGCCTAGGGGTACAATAACAATAAGAAATGATCATTTTCAAGAAATGATCACATTCATCATCATTTCTTATTGTAATTGATTGAAACTGGGGTTCAAAGTTTGTATGCGGAGACAAGATTAGTTGGACTATTTTATCCGAAACTTTTCAAAAGTACTTCTATAGATAAATGAGTAAATACGTGTTTCAGGATTTTTCAATATTCAACCCCTAAAGGGGTGAAGTGGGGTGAAAAAGTCTATAAATCGTCTTGGGTATTGTTTTTATAGTTTATCGGGTCGCTGATTACGAAAACAACAACGATTTTAAAATTCAACGTGGGTAACTACCTCAATAGGGGATGATTGTCAAGAATCATCCCTGGGGTGCGATGGGGTTGAAATTTCTAAAATGGGATGAAAATGTCTGAATATCGTCATGGGTATTATTTTTATGGTTTATTGGGTCGCTGGTTAGGAAAAAACAACTAAATTATAATGAAACGTGTGCAATGGGGTTGAAATGTCATAATATGAATATGGGTGTTGATGCCATGGTTTTCTGGGGCGTCAATTCTGAAAATGGCATCGATTTGAAAATATAACATAGTGTACACGAAATTACTTAAAAGGTTTTTTTATTAATTTTATTCCTAAGAGGGTGAAACGGAGGTCCAAAGTTTGTATGGGGAAACGAGATTAGTTGGACTATTTTACCTTAAAATTTACACGAGTACTTCTATAGATAAATGAGTAAACACGTGTTTTAGTATTTTTCCAAAATTCAACTCCAAAAAGGGTAAAATGGGGCCAAAAAGTCTGAAAATTGACATGGGTTAATTTTTATGGTTCATCGGGTCGCTGATTACGAAAACAACAACGATTTTAAAATTGAACGTAGCTAACGTAACCATCATTCCCTTTTGGGGTACGATGGGGTCGACATGTCTAAAATGGGGTGAAAAAGTCTGAAAATCGTCATGGGTATTGTTTTAATAGTTTATCGGATCGCTAATTACGAAAAAGAACAAATATTTTATAATCTAACATAGCCGACGTGACATAAAATCACCCCTGTCGAGATGCGATGGGGTTGAAATGTCATAATATCAATATGGGTGTTGATTCTATGGTTGCCTGGGACGTCAATTACGAAAATGGCGTCGATTTGAAAATATAACATAGTGGACACGAAATTACTTCAAATGATTTTTCAAATTTTACCTCTAAGAGGGTGAAACGGAGGTCAAAAGTTTGTATGGGGCAACGAGATTAGTTGGACTATTTTATCCTAAACTTTACACGAGTACTTCTATAGATAAATGAGTAAACATGTATTACCCTAAATTTCACGCGAGCGAAGCCGCGGGCGAAAGCTAGTTTTAAATATTTCACTTATAAAAACGAATTGCACTGCGGGAGTGCCGGCAGAAGTGAAAACTTGAACATTAACGTTGTGCATTTTTAATATTTTGGAATGGTTAGGGAATAATTCCGCACGAATGGGGATGTTTGATATTTTTTCTGACACCATATGTCGCTACGTAGGCGTCGGGTCCAGATTGTCAAATTGTACCTACTGAATTTTTTGACAGTGAAACTTTAAGACAACACAAGACGTCAACAAGACATTTGGCAAGATGCTATGAATTGACAGATGATTGGACCCTACGCTACAGTTCTGCCAAAAGACCCACATTGCTTTATTTATCAGTATGAAAGTACTATCATTTAAGTATGTGGTAAAATGCAATATTCATTTATTGCGCTTTAAACACACAAACATGACAATTTATGTTAGGTACATTAAAATTAAACAGCAGGAGCAGGCATACATTTTCGCCGCGCGGTAGAAAGAGAGGGGGGTATTATATTACTTCCTCTCCTACACCTACTCTACTCGGTCTACTCTCTCTCCGTCTTACGAATTTTCGATCAGGCCACGTGTCCTGACTTCCTGACGCGAGTTTAACATTTTTTACCCATCCCAAAAAGTGCACAACGCCGCTAAAGAAGTTTTCACTTAAAAAAATACATAAAATACAAATCATACACTATTTTATTGTAGATATACTCGTACATACGAGTATAATACATAGCGACTCTGTATTATACAGTACAATTGCAACTCTTTTTTAGACGAGTATTCTTAGACGAGTTCTATTCGCAATTTCGCACTTAGCCGGTTTTTTGACTACATTGTCAAAACAAAAAGTCAGCAAGTATCATCAAAGATCATTAGCCGGCCGTCCACTACAGCAGGAAGGCGGGCCGCTGACTCGACAATTCGGAACCATCGTTTTTTATTGACCGTTTGAATCGGGGGCTTTTTATCGTTTTCACTATTGACAGTGACGAGACGATTTCATTGTTTCTATATTTGAAAATTTCGTTTGTTCCATAACGTTGGTATTTCCGATTGTGGGTATTTCCCAATACGGTAGTTGGCTGTAATATAGACAACTAATAATCTTCATTAATACCAATCCATACTAATATTATAAATGTGAAAGTGTGTTTGTTTGTTTGTTTGTCCTTCTTTCACGTCGAAAGTAACAAACGGATTGACATGTTTTTTTTTTGAAGATAGTTTAAGGCCTGGAGAGTGACATAGGCTACTCTTTATCCCGGAAAACATCTTATTCCCACAGGAAAAAAATTAGTTTATAATTATTTGTCCTTCTGTCACTAGACTTTCATGAGGTGTAAGTGGTTCATCAAGATCTTTGAACCAAAGCCAACTTCACCTGCACGTGGTGCACCCTGCTGACTGACAAACGAAGCTCTGGCGAAAAGAGAGGTAGGGAGCGTAATTGTAAGCTACCCCACTGGGGAATGTAACCAGCACCTCACAGAATACCACAGCCAAATAACAATTCCCTTGAAGGTTGTTGTGTTCCTGCGAGTGAGTGTGGTCACCAGAAAGAAAGGAAGCAGATGCTGCGTTGACAGCGGGAGTGGCGGCGCGCGAGCAATATTATATGTTGCAAGCGTTAATATGGCTACGGTAACCGCTTCACATCAGGCGGGCCGTATGCTTGTCTGCCACCCGACGTAGTATAAATAAAAAATAAATAAACTAGATCACTAGATGGCGCTGTCTCATTTCTATTTCTAAATCGCGCTATGGTTGTGTATATACCCAAATCAAGGCAAGTCTCTTCTCTATAAGGGGCTCGCGGAAGGTCGGGAAGTTGTAAAAAAAATAACGCTCAAAATAGTAGTTTATGAAACTATTGCATAACAAGGGTTCTTAAAATACGAGTGTGCTTTTATCACTTGAGCCGAAGGCGAATGTGTATTAAGTACAAATTGTATGTAATTATTTAATTATATACAATTGTCCACAGGAAATGACTCCGAGCCTGACCTGGAAGACTCCAGCACGGACACTCCACGAGAAACGAACAAGGCACGAAGAAGACGCACGGCGTTCACGTCGGAGCAACTCCTGGAGCTGGAGAGGGAGTTCCACGCCAAGAAGTACCTGAGCCTCACCGAACGGTCGCAGATAGCATCTGCGTTGAAACTTAGTGAAGTTCAGGTGAAGATATTTACTTCTTTGTAGAGCAGGTTTGTTCTTTTCTGGTGACCTCACTAACTCGCAGGAACACAACAACCCTCAAGGGAATTGTTATTTGACTGCGGTATTCAGTGAGGTACATTTCCCAGTCGGGTAGCTTGCAATTACGCTCCCTACCTCTCTTTTCGCCAGAGCTTCGTCTGTCAGTCAGCAGGGTGCACCGCGTGCAGGTGACGTTGGCTTTGGTTCAAAGATGTTGATGAACCACATACACCGCAAATTCATAGTTCATAGCAAAAGACCCATTCTCCTGAATGACTTTTTCTTTCGGGTTCAAAGCAGCACAACCAGGTTTTGTCACCTGTCACGATATTAAAGACAGCTAAAGTCTGTTCTCAGTCAGGGAATCCTCTCTCTAGATGGACCGACAACCTCAAAAAGTGGCTGGTAGCGGTTGGATGCGGAAAGCGGAGAATCGCATATGGTGGAAAGCATTGGTGAAGCCGTATACCCAGTAGTGGATAGTTACAGGCTGACAATGATGATGATGATCGTTAAACTATTTATACCATTATTAAGGTGGGTTGATTATAATTTATAATCGGCCCATCTTAGTAATGGTATAAATGGGTTAATAATAATCATTACTTTCACAAGTTCACCGTTGAGATAATTCCGTCGCGTACTAAAAAGTTTGGCAACTCCTATCTATGTCGCACTATTAAAAAGTGGAACGCGTTGCCGGCATATGTGTTTCCTCAATCATACAATATGGGATCCTTCAAACGAAGCGTGAAGAAGCATCTTGTAGGCCAACATGACGGCTTCAACTGACAAGACATCAAGGTTTCTTGTCCGTTGCCGATGCGATTGGGGCTCCTCTTTTTGCTTACCATCAGGCGAAGTGGAGCCAATATGCTGAGCTAATATATAAAAAAAAAACATTATCAGCCTGTATCTACCCGTTGCTCTAAATATAAAGCTTCCGCAATGCTGTCCACCATACACGATTCTCCGCTTTCCGCATGCAACCGATACTAGCCATTATAATATTAAATTCTAGCCAATAGCATAAAACGTATCGTATCCGTGATTCCTACGTTAATATTTTACATAATATTAACATATTTATACTGCATAACTTGGCACGTACTTTACCTTATAAATGTATTAACTTTCCGCATTCCTTACAGGTCAAAATATGGTTCCAAAATCGACGGGCCAAGTGGAAACGGGTGAAAGCCGGACTCGCATCCGGCAGCCATTCCGGCGGAAAAAACGGATCCGGCACCAAAATAGTTGTACCAATACCGGTACATGTCAATCGATTCGCAGTTAGAACACAACACCACCAAATGGAAAAACAAAATGGCCTACAATACCGTTTAGATAGAACGCAGCCATTACCAGGCAGCTTATTACAATCGCAATCGTCAGCATTTCTAAGCGCATCGAAAAAGAATCCATCGGAAAATCAAGAATCGATAAATCTTAATCCAGCGTTAGGTCGCAACACTATTTACGATGCGAGTGTCTCCGCTAGGTTGGCAACTATCAGCCAGGCTGCCAACTTAAGACATTTCATAAATCAAAATGGCCGACCCAGCTAATTTTAGGTTATTTTTGTTAATATTGGACCATGATAGAGTTAGTTTTAGTTGAAATGTATATTACGAGTATATTTAAGACTATTAAGAGTAACTATTGTAAAATAATTATGATTAAAGAACGTGTGGTTATAAAACATCGTTTTTTTTTTAATTTAAAAAAATATGCTATTCCCGCTTTTTTTCGATACTGATAATTATTGCTTCTCTTTCAACTTTCGCGTGGTTCTCCACGTGCATGTTTCATTGTTTTTGGTTCTAAATAATCTATTTATACCTCTAAACTGTCATAGATACCAATTATTAAATTACAAAAAAAAACTTGTATGTCGTGAGAAGATGATCTGAGTAATAAACACTCCTTGTTGAGTGGAGCAAGCAAAGCGAGCGGAACGCATCATCATCATCATCAGGTCATTTTAGTCTCCACTACAGGAGCACGAGCACGACCCTCTCTCGTCCGTCCCAGACAGAAGGAGGATTTGGCCTACACTCCCCACGCTAGCCAGACGGGTTGGGGAGGCCTGATCGATGTTTTATAATGTATTTCCCTTAGTCGCCTTGTACGACATCCACGGGAGGGACGGAGTGATTCTATTCTAGTCTGCCGGAAACCACACGGCTAGGGCATGCAATTCGAGTATTCGAGTATTCGTTTTATTCGAGTATTCGCCCTTGTTTAATATTCGAATACTATAAACTTAGTATTCGAGGTTTCTGAGTTTTTCGAATAGTATAAAATTGAATATTAAATAACTAGTAAAATAATAGCAACAAAATTTGCGATCGCAGCTTTTTGATCTGTGCATGTATCCGATCGTTCTCGGGGGTAGACTTGCGCAAAACAGTTCACTGAACTGAAAAGAGAGATGCAGTTCTTTTGACGCAAATGAAGTATATCACTCATCTAGTTCATTTAGTTCAATTACTTCAATTACTTCTGTAGTTCTTTTGACTCACTAGTTCAGTTTAGTTCAATGTATCTTTGATTCAATCGACTCAGTAGTTCTATTGACTGATTCCTTCTACATTCTTTTCAGTTCTATTGCATCATTTTGATGACATTGTATTTTTGTATTAAATAAGTATAACAAATTAAATCTATAAATATAAAATTCAAAGTCCTGACCGACTGATATATCAACGCACAGCCCAAACCGCTGGGTCTACCGATTTCAAATTTGGCACGTAGGTTCTTTATGACATCTAGGGGTACACTAAGAAAGGATTTTTCAAAATTCATCCCCTAAGGGGGTGAAACGGGGGTCCAAAGTTTGTATGGGGAAACGAGATTAGTTGGACTATTTTATTCGAAACTTTACACGAGTACTTCTATAGATAAATGAGTAAACATGTGTTTCAGGATTTTTCAATATTCAACCCCTAAAGGGGTTTTAGAAGAACCCCTAAAGGGGTTTAAGAAGATTTTTCAAATAGGGTGAAAAATTCTGAAAATCGTCACGGGTATTGTTTTTATAGTTTATCGGGTAGCTGATTACGAAAATACTAACTATTTTCTAATCAAACGTAGCCGACGTGACATAAAATCCCCCCTGTGGGGGTGCAATGGGCTTGAAATGTCATAATATCAACATTGGTGTTGATTCTTAGTTTGGTTTTCTGAGACATCAATTACAAAAATAGCATCGATTTGAAAATGACAACCCCTAAAAGGGTAAAATAGGGTCAAAAAGTCTGAAAATCGTCATGGGTATTGTTTTTATGGTTTATCGGGTCACTGCCCCCTTACCACCATCTCTTATTGCGATTCAATAACTGGATAGAATGCTTATCCATACCAATAAATAAGCGACTCTATTTCAAAAGGAATAGAGTCGCTTATTCATTGGTATAAATAAGCATTGTATTCAGTTATTGAATCGCATTATGAGATGGTGGTAAGGGGGCTGATTACGAAAACAACAATGATTTTAAAATTCAACGTGGCTAACGTGATCATCATCCTCTATAGAAGTGCGATGAGGTTGAAATGTCTATATATCAATATATAGTCGTTTTTACGAGTTTTTGGAACGCCAATTCATACTAAGTAATATTATAAATGCGACAGAATGTCTGTTACCTCTTCACGCTTAAATCGCTGGACCGATTTAGATGAAATTTGGTTGAGAGATACCTTGAGTCCTGGGAAAGGACATACCTAAGATAGTTTTTATCCCAGAAATTACCTATTATTGTTATTTATTGTACCCGTAGGGCGGTAATTTGACCATCATCCCCTAATGGGGTGCGATGGAGTTGAATTGTCAAAAATGAGGTGAAAAAGTCCGAAAATCGTCATAGGTTACGAAAAAACAACTATTTAACAATCCTACATAGCCGACGTGACAACTCTGTAAGAGTGAAATGGGGTTGAAATGTCATAATATCATTATGGGTGTTGATTCTATGGTTTTCTGGGACGTTAATTACAACAATGGCATCGACTTGAAAATGTAACGTGGTGGACACGAATTACTTAAAAAGATTTTTCAAATTTTACCTCTAAGAGGGTGAAACGGAGGTCCAAAGTTTGTTTGGGAAAACGAGATTAGTTGGTTTATATGGGAAAATGTGATTGACTATTTTATCCTAAATTTTACACGAGTTCTTTTATTGATTAATGAGTAAACACGTGTTTGCCCCGCATATCACGCGAGCGAAGCCGCGGGCGAAAGCTAGTATTTTATAAATTCCCTTACAAATATTGATTTTCCTTCAAACTTTTCACAGGCATAGGAGTGTCAACCTTGAGTAAAAAGAAATTATTTTGTGGTTAAAATAATAATTAATATAAAAATTGAGCCTTGTATCTTTACTACTATAGCATATTTTCGCTAACAGCTTATGGTTCTTATATCCTTAGCCTTAGAGTTCTAATTCGGTCAGTCAATCACGCACGAAACTATCTGTTTCGTTTTATCTCGAACAATTTCAGAATATTCCGTCCTTTTCGCTCACTATCGCTAGCAATTTTGGCATTACAACGTATCTCTCTCATTCTAGCTCGTACGCTTTATGTATTTCCGTTCTTTTTACTCTTTGTCACTCTATTGAACTAAATGACGCAGTGAACTATATGGGACAAGAAAGAGTGAGTGACAAGAACCGGCTTGTATGGTGAACTGGTACAATTGAACTACTCACTCAGGAACTACACAAGTCTACTCGGGGGTTTGCGCGCGCGGTGATAAATGACTGATGCCGTCATCCGCCATTTTAAACCAAATCCAACAATTAGAGACAAAACCCTCTGATACCAGATTAGGATAATACTATACCATGGGGTAGAAAACCAGAGATCACACAGAGTCAGCCAACAATCCCAGCTCAAGTCAAACATTTGTGTGCATAAACATGTCTGTTGAGACAAACAAACATGTTTATGCACACAAATGTTTGATTTGAGCTGAGTCTGAGTTGAGGTCTGGGTGTTTTTTAAGTATTATGTATATGCATTTATGTACAAAAAAAATGAATTTAAGTACATTTATCACTTATCTAGTAGCTTTGCGCTTAATTTGGGACTAGACGGCGCTGTGTAAATTGTCCAGAATTATTTATTTATTTATTTATGTAATGCTGAAAACTGCATTGAAATCCGTTGCGTAGTTTAAAAGATCTAAGCGCACAAACAGCGGTTGCGACTTTATTTTATACTGTATAAAGAAGATATTCGAAAAACTCGTAAAACTCGAATAACTCGAATAGTATGAATCATGATATTCGTAAAACTCGAATACTAAAATCGGGCGAATATTGCATGCCCTACACACGGCTCAACATGGGATGGTTAATCCAAAACCACTGAACCGATTTGAGATCGATCATAACCTTGAGGAATGAATATCAAATACATTTTCCATTGAAATCAATGGAAAACATACACTCAGCGAATCTACTCGCTCCACTCAACATCGATTTCGGCCCCGCGGGCTAGAATCCGGCCTAGTAATTGTTTCTCTGTTGATTTTCGCTAATTCGCTGCGTTCTTCAAGAGTAAGTATGTATCATTGATTTTGGTTCTAAATAAACTATTTACACCTCCAAACTGCCTTATACACGGATTAATTTACCAAAAAAAAAAAACTTGTACCTACTTATATCGTAAGAAGATGATCCGAATAATAAATACTCCTTGTACTGCAAACGTCCATAGGCTACAGTAACTGTTTACATCCGACTGCCGTATGCTTGTTTGGTACCCGACATGGTATAAAAAAAATGGTTGTCTGTAAAGTCGGTTTACAGACGATAATTTTAAGTAATAACGAAGAAAACGTCGGCCGATGGAGTGGAAGAGAGATAGTTGCGCCTGTTCCGCGCTCTCGCTTGCACGCTCGGCTCAGGCGGAACGTGACAATGAGTCATGCTTTATCGTGCGTGCAGCCGGCGTTCATTGATTTATAAGACGTTATCATGTCAAAAAATATCATGGTCACCCTATCAAAAAGTTCAAACAATAAAACGAACGATCTTTCATTGCTATTGTCCGAATGTCAAAGGGCAAACGCATTACAGCTCCTTGCGTATGACACGTCATTGACAACCCTGTCAAATATTGCACATGCTATTATCAACCTTAACTCAATACGCTTAAGGTAAAAAATACACACAGCAAAACCGTCAAAAATTACATTGAATAAGTTAACGTAAATTTAACTCTATTCAATAGTTCATAAAGAGGGGATTTGAATGATTTTATCTGAACCACGGAGTTTGTTCTGTATAGAAAATATTGCTTTACTTTTCTGTGGTAAAGGAAATTGAATTGTCATGTAAGGAAGTAGAGTACGTTTTTGCATGTGTATACAGATTGGTTGTGTGGCGTTTGGGAATGAGATAAAGTTAATAGATTTAGCGGCAGACACGCCTACTAAACGGTGGCAGTAGGGTGTCTAAATAACAGGAAAATGCAATTTTAGTATGATTTATTTCTACCAAATGGATATAGACATTATACGTAACTAACTAACCACACCTGCACGTGGTGTACCGTGCTTATTGACAAATGAGGTTATTGACAAGAGAGGTAGGACACAGCTTCAGTGCAAATACAGTTGTCACCATCTCTTATTGCGAATCAATAACTGAATATAATGCTTATTCATACCAATGAATAAGTCTATTTCAGAAATATAATATTATAAATATAAGAAATAGAAATATATTTCAGAAATAGAGTCGCTTATTCACTGGTTTCTTTCTATTCAGTTATTGAATCGCAATAAGAGATGGTGGTAAGGGGCTGTTCGGCTACTAATTTCTCTGCCGAACCATAATGTTGTGAAATTCACTGCCGGCACACGTATTCAGTGCCGTAAATAGGGCAGTGCCACCGGTGCGCCGGCACAGGGCGTAGATTCTATTCCAACGTACCTAAATGCCAGTACCTATCATCAAAAACGTCTATTAAATTAGACAATATCTAAAAAAAAACAAGGTTATAGAACCTCGCACAGGCTGCAGAGAAGGCTATTTACCGTATCACACGTATTTCCCTCTTCCTATAACCCAGGGTCGTTTAGACGAAGCGTGAAGAAATACTTTTTATATGTCGTCAAGGGGTGGACTGTCAGCACTGGCCTAATCGCAGTGATCCTGACCTGATCTGATCATGACCGCAATGGTCCTCACATTTAGTCTTCACTTGTGCTTTCCATCTGGCAAGATTATATACTTAGGCATATTTTGACTGATCATATTAAAAATAAAACATCTGTGGCGGAACCTCCATGTAAAAAATTGGTACATAGTCATAGATCTCACCGCGTTCGTTTTTCTATTTACTTGTCATAAATTTTCACTGTCATTACTTTTGTAAAATATTTCTCTAAAGCAAATTATAATTATTATATACAAGGAGAACATTGTGTTGTTAATCTTCAAACAACCATCCATTCATCAGCTCCTCAACCACGCTAAATTGGTGACCCACGCTAAACATCTTATTTATAAGCACGACCCTATGCCTACAGACATTACTCCCATTTCCTCAGTGCACAGCCATATCACCAGGGGTGGACTAAGGCAACCTAGGCACGTGCCCGTAATTTTTGGGGCCCGAAAATTAGGTATATAGGTAATTTGGATAATTAGGTAATTTGGGGTGTAAGTGGTTTATCAACATCTTTGAACCAAAGCCAACTTCACCTGCACGCGGTGCACCCTGCTGACTGACAAACGAAGCTCTGGCGAAAAGAGAGGTAGGGAGCGTAATTGTAAGCTACTCGACTGGGGAATGTACCTCCACCTCACAGAATACCGCAGCCAAATAATGGTTCCCTTGAGGGCTGTTGTGTTCCTGCGAGTGAGTGAGGTCACCAGAAAGGAAAGAGATGCTGCGATGGCAGCGGGGGTGACGGCGCGCGAGCGATATTTTATGTTGCGAGCGTTAATATGTCTACGGTAACCGCTTCACATCAAGCGGGTCGTATGCTTGTCTGCCACCCAACGTAGTATAAATAAAAAAAAAAAAAAAATTTTGAAGTGAAAACTTCTATAGTAGGGGCGGAATTACAATATTGTCTAGGGCCCGCTTCAACCTTATTCCGCCATTGCATATCACAGTATTGCGAATTTGCGAGTCTATGGCCGGCCACCCAACCAGGCACCTTGCTTTATCCTCCGCGACATCGCGGCCAGTAAACCAACCAGCGGCCCTACCGCCAAAGACTTATAACACATATTACAAAGGAATTTGATATGATAATAATGTAAATGACACTCTATTTTGTATTTTATTAAAATTTACTTGTGAAAGAAGCTATAAATTTTGCACGCCGGAAACGGTTAATTGTGAGAATCAGAATTGGTATAAATCTATGATCAACTATGTAACCTCCTACATGTTTGTTTATCCTCAGATTTGAGGGTCGTGACCTCCACCAGGAAGCACCTTTTCTCTGATGATGTTGCGCCATTTATGTCGATCTCCGGCAGTCTTTAAAGCATCGTGGACTGGCATGGTGAGGGAACCTCGAATTTGATCGGACCAACGAGTCGGGCTGCGGCCTCGTTCCCTCTTACCCTCCACCTTGCCAGTGACTATGAGTCTCTCGAGATTGTCCGCAGGTTTCCTGGCAATGTGACCAAAGTACTCGAGAATCTTGCGCAGGCAGATGGTGGAACGTCTGGTAGTAACTTTTAATTCCTTCAGAATCCGCGCGCAGGTGAGGTTGGATTTGGCTCCAAAATGATTGTAAACTTCTTACACCCCAAAACTAACTAGAAGCTTGTAAAAATGGAGGGTAGGTACAAACGCTAAATTCAATTTTATCGCATCGCACAAAAAGAACAATTAAAAATATTTTTTTGTCAGTCCGTCACTCAAATTAGCACCCCAAAACTAAATATAATGGATCCACAGCACTGTTCACAAATGGCGACCCCGCCCCTGCCGACGTGCCCACCCGGCGCTGCTCATTTTAATTGTTCGGAATTCGTAATACGTGGGGCTAGTGTATTGATAACATTAATGCTATAAGCTACAATAAAGCTCTACAAAAATTATTTGTGGCAAATAAGGCTGAAGATGCTATATCTCACACCCTTATCATCATCATCAGGTCATTTTAGTCTCCACTACAGGAGCACGACCCTCTCACGTCCGTCCCAGACGGAAGGAGGATTTGGCCTACACTCCCAACGCTGGCCAGACGGGTTGGGGAGGCCTGATCGATGTTTTATAATGTATTTCCCTTAGTCGCCTTGTACGACATCCACGGGAAGAGACGGAGTGATTCTATTCTAGTCTGCCAGAAACCACACACCCAATAAAACGCAATAAAATTCTATACATATTGTATTACAGACGAGCCCGGTGGACGAATGGTTAACAATGGCCCATTTGACTCCGAGGTCGCGAGTTCGATACCCACACAAGACAAACATATGTGTGCATGAACATGTCTGTTCGTCTTGGTTTGGGTATTTTTCTAGATAAGCGACGTCCGCTTAACTTGCGTGTTCGATTATATTGACACCTATCGGCCTCCTACACATTTTGTGGTTAACGGCACAGTAATTGCACTTTCTATGATTTCTGCCTTATGGTTATGGTAACCGCTTTACATCAGGCGGGCTGTGTGCTTGTCTACCTGAAGCAGTATATGAAAAGATAAACGATTTCTACAATCACACCTCTCGGTTTTGGCCCCCTAAATACCCCCTAAATACTAAATACCGCCACGACAGTAGGCTTTAAGGGGCTTGAAAACACTAGCATCAGACAACTCGCTGTTGAGCAGCGTGGAGTATTCTCCAAACCTCTTCGATTGAGGGGAGATCTGTATCCTAGCAGTGAAATAAATAAGGGTTGATGACAACGAACCACAAAATGTGCGAATCTAAAATGAAGCAAACAAATTATCACAGAACGTCACTGTTTCCTATTACAACAGTTAACTTTAACAATATCAGTTACTTCACAAACCAACAGATGTGCAGTTAATGCAATATACTGGCGCTAATCTGTGGGCGGGGCAGGGTGACAAACAACTAGTCTTACTGGGCGGGAGCCATTGTACTTTGGTGACAAAAAAAAATACTATTAAAATTGACGTGTGGGTTAGCGGGCAAGAAATTGTAGAGAATAGGCTGGCTGATAATGTTCTAAAATTATAAAAATCAATAATTTTAACAAAAAAAAACTATGTCCAAAAATTACTCTACAATAACTACTACACCAACACAACAACACCATTAAAAAGTTAAAAACAATAATATAATGAAATGAATAAACATCGGACGCGCAGCAGGCGCCACCATAGCGAAATTTTTTTTTTCTTTTTTTTTCTAAATCCCGAATTGATATCGGAAAACCAAGGTCACTTTACAAACTTTACATTACTACTTTTTGAAGCTCTACACGAATCCGAAGTCAGAATTTCGAAATTTTGAGTTTTATGGCAACGGACGGACAGACAGAACGACCGGAAGTTTTTATAAGCTGAATAAATTTCGCTGAAATGGGATCAATCTGGAAGTATTTGAAAAATGCAAACATTCCATCAGTATTTTCTTATGACGTTGTCACGTTCAACTATCGTCAGTAAACCGACTTTACAGACAACCGATTTTTTTTTCAAAAAGAAAAGTGTTTGTCAAATCTGTTTATTAATTACGAATTAATGAAGAACAAACATAAAAAAAAATTGGTTGCCTGTAAAGTCGGTATACGGGCGAAAGTTTTACGTGACAACGACTTTGAGTGGTAAAATGTTTTCGAGTGGAAGGGACGCATGCCTTTCACTTTTTATGTCTGTCTCTCTCGCTCTTAGAAGGGACACGCGTCCACGACACGCTTACAATGAGAGCGAGTGAAAGGCACGCGCCTTTCACTCGCTCTCATTGTAAGCGCATAACGTGACCCAGTTTCTTGAAGTGTCACCCGGCTAACCAATTTATAAGACGTTGTCACGTCAAAAATACAGCCGAGTTGAGATCCTCCTCCTTTTTTGGAGTGAGTTTAAAAAAACTAGTGCGAGCTTACTACTTTTTATAATAGCTGTGCTAAACTCACACGATGCAATTTTTTGCTTTGTGCCACTTTACTCTTTTCATAATATCCAGACAGTGGTCGCCCATTGGGTAGTAGGTAGATCTAATGTGTGATTGACCTTTTGTAATAGGTTTAGCTTAGAAAGCTTCGGCACATCTTAGCCGCACAGATACCCCACTGCAGCTGCTTGAAATTACACTGATACTACCTACTGATGCTGCAATGTTCATTGCCTTTTTTGGTAGTCGCCAAACACATACATGCGACAATATTTTTCGACAATAAATCTTAATAGATGAGATTTTTGGCGCAAACTTAGTGATTTTTTTTTTTTTTTTATACTACGTCGGGTGGCAGACAAGCGTACGGCCCGCCTGATGTGAAGCGGTTACCGTAGCCATATGAACGCTCGCGACATAAAGTATCGCTCGCGCGCCGCCACCCCCGCTGCCAAGGCAGCATCTCCTTCCTTTCTGGTGACCTCACTCACTCGCAGGAACACAGCAATCCTCAAGGGAATTGTTATTTGGCTGCGGTATTCTGTGAGGTGGAGGTACATTCCCCAGTCGGGTAGCTTACATTACGCTCCCTACCTCTCTTTTCGCCAGAGCTTCGTTTGTCAGTCAGCAGGGTGCACCGCGTGCAGGTGAAGTTGGCTTTGGTTCAAAGATGTTGATGAATCACTTACACCCCAAAAAAAAAAGTGAGCGCGCGTAAAGGCACATTTAAACAAATTTTCATGAAATGTACAATTATATTAATTCAGAACAAAACTAGTGTACCTACTAAGGTGCAAGCAATCATTTGAGTGCCTAAAATTAGTAGAATCTGATTAAAATGCGGAATGCTGAGTAATGCAAATCAGCGGAAATATTGCACTATTGGTTTCATTGTTGACTTATTACAAGTAATGGAGGACCAATGGTCGTCTTGAAGTTTCAAAAAAATCAGTACAATTTGACATTCTGGACCCGACGCCTACCTAGCGACATCTGGTGTCAGAAAAAATATCAAACACCCCCCTTACAGCAATCGGGGGGTGCTCTCCTCCACGCCTCCGGGTTCTAAAAGCACTCTATTGAGCACACAATGCCTGACGATACAAGTCATTGTCGTATTTGTTGGGCAGATAAGATGGTGTTGGCAAGTACAGGTGCGGTGGCACAGTAAAACAATATGTACCCAATAACGACGGCAGTTTAATTCCAAAATAAATACCTCGATACAGCACAATTATATTACAATAATGACGAACACTTTTCTTGATTAATTTGGACTAAAGTAAATAATAAAACATCGGACGCGCAGCATGCGCCACCACAGCAATTTCTTTTTTTTCGAAATCTCGAATTGATATCGGAATACCAAGATCACTTTACTACTTTTTGATGCTCTACACGAATCCGAAGTCAGAATTTCGAAATTTTGAGTTTCATGGCAACGGACGGACAGAACGACCGGACGATTTTATAGGCTCAATGAATTTCGCTGAATATTTACAACTTGGAGCAAGCTCATGATTAGAGAAAGATGAATAAAGAAGAAGGAACCGGTCAGCCTGGCGCAACTCAAGGTAAAAAAACGACTCTATGAATCGGAAGCGAATTTGGTACAAATTCTGATTGTTTTCGCTCCCATTTCATACATTTAGAATTTACGCTATTTGTATGGCACATCCGTCTCTTAAAACGTAGTGGTTACATTCTCTTTGGAACCGGTAACAGAATAACTAAATTTTTGATTTTTTTTTTGTGAGCCTAGGCAGTTTTGGAAAAATTACACCTTCAAACTTCAAACGCGATTTACTAGAAATCAATTAAGTATTTTCCCTTGAGGTCCCTTTTTGGTCACTCACATTATTATACTACAGAATATTTTTATCAGTATTAACACATTTACCTATATTCTATCACATATTTATAAATAGACTCATCCGTAGAATAAAGACCGATCTGTATTGTTGGTAGTTTTTCAGATTAAATGTAATTTGACTTCATGTCACTTTCAGGGGCCTTACCACAAGCTCTAAACGCAGGAATGGAACTATCTGGTTGCGAATTTATGAATGAATTTCATTCATAAATTCGCAACCATGATAGTTGAATGAATTTCATTAATAAATTCGCAACCATGATAGTTCCATTCCTGCGTTTAGAGCTTGTGGTAAGGCCCCAGATTATATGTAATTTGATTCTGAATGTCGGAAGATAAAGTAGATAACAAAATTCTTAACGCATATGTCTGAATAAAGTGAGTAAGGTCACCAGGAAGGGGTTGCTGCATTGGACGGGATGGCGACGTGCGAGTGATATTTCAAGTTTCGAGCACTTATATGGCTGTGGTTACCGCTCCACATCAGGCGAGTCGAATGCTTGTTCGCCACTCGACGACCTCGACGTACAACGTCGTGTAATAATAATGAAAATCGTCAAAATTACGAGGTAATTGACACACCATATCCCCCTTTTCTTTCCCCCCATTACCCGCATCTATATCCCCTCACCACCTAAATCTCGGTATTTGATATAGCGCGTCGTTTTAAATCTATTTTCATGTCGTATTTGTTATGCAAATGCGGTTTTGAGATGGTTTTGAGCACTCCGAAGCGGTGGGTGCTTGACAGCCAGTGAGGGGAAATAGTCTTGTTGATACTAACTAAACTAAAGATAAAATATCCCTTACTTACTATAAAGGATAGGAGATCATGGCATTTATGCTTAAAACCAACTTCACACAGTCATGTAAAAAGCTGCGATCGTCTCACCTCTTTACAGGTTTAATCGTTTCTAGTTTTTGATATATCTTCCAGTGCCATGGAACAACGATTTTTTTAAATATAAATGAGAGGGGGGCAAACGAGCATGTGGGTCACCTGGTGGAAAGCAATCACTACCGCCCATGGAGACCAGCCAAGGGGTCGCTGATCGGTTGCCAGCTTTTTAATCGCTTCTACAGTATCATAAAGACTGGAACAAACAATCAAACTGTAAAAAGCGAGTTCAATCCCCGCGCAAGACAAATATTTGTGTGCATGAACATGTGTCTTGGTCTGGGTGTTTTCTATGTATTATATGTATGTATTTACAAAAAAAATGCATTTAAGTATTATATTAGTTATGTAGTACCCATAGTACAAGCTTTGCTTAGTTTGGGACTAGATGGCCGTGTGTAATTTGTCAAAAAAAAAATAACACATCGATGTCGATGAAATATAAGGACATCACTAGACCGGAAGGCGCGCATTTGATGCATAAAATTCATACAGTTGTCGGCTCGCCCTGCGAAATGCGACGAGTTGTCACACTGAGCGATTTGGGGTACATAATCATGTATTTTTACCCGATTGCGAAGAAGCTTTTGGAGTGGTAGCGGCTCACCAATGCCAACCTTACACTCTACTCGCTTCTACTTCGCGCTCTACACACGACATGCCAGACACACGGGGTATGAGTTGCGACCATGGAAGTCAATTTTTTTTTTTATATTACGTTGGGTGGCAGACAAGCATACGGCCCACCTGATGTGGAGCGGATACCGTAGCTATATTAACGCTCGCAACATGAAATATCGCTCGCTCGCCGCCACCCCCGCTGCCAACGCAGCATCTCCTTCCTTTCTCAATAACATTTTCTAAATAACAATTAAGATTGTATTCGTCAACCTCACCTGCACGTGGTGTACTCTGCCCACTAGCGAAAGAGGCTCTGTCAAAAGAGAAGTAGGGTACAGCGTAATTGTAAGCTACCCTACTGGGGAAGTACCTCTACCTCACAGAATACCGCAGCCAAATAACAATTCCCTTGAGGGTTGTTGTCTTCCTGCGAGTGAGTGAGGTGACCAGGAAGGAAGGAGTCGCTGCATCGGCAGCGGGCATGGTGAGGATTCATGTTGCGAGCGTTAATATAGCTACCGCAACCACTTCTAATCATGGGGATCGTATGCTTGTTTGCCATCGGACGTAGTATAAAAATACACCTCTGGATGGCGATAGTAGGTATGCCACTTATACCCCAAAAATCTTTGAATTCAATTCAACCCTTCGATAATTCAAATAGAATCTAAAACATATGTTTTCAAATCACGTCGCATCTGGCGCCACTGTGACAAATTAAAAAAAAATCGAAATCCTCCGGATTCACAAAAACCACACAATAACTTATTTAAATTCAGTTTTAATAGAAAAACCTAATCCCATTGTTGAATACATCAAAATATACAACAAATAAAAATGCGTTATTGTTTTTTAATTAGCTTTATTTTTAAAATTCAAATAACGTGCGGGATGGCGCCACGAAATGTAGATTATAAAAAATTTACCATAGACACGAATCTCAATGGCGGGAGTGGCGGGAAGTTTAGATTCAGTGTTGCTATGTAAACGAATTTCACCGGCCTCTTAACAGAATGACAAGCGTTAGAAGAAGAACCTATGTATTTTTTTTTGACGTGAACAGTGTCTTTAAAATTGCTTCCATAAGGAGTCAATTAAAAAAAACGAATGGTACAAAATCACGGGATACAGTTTGGTGTTGCAGCTACATATTTATCATCTCCATCCAAAATTCAATCACGCCACTGGATAGACGAGGGATCAATTTATTACGCTAAGTAGGTACGTAAGGAAAGGACTATGGAATATGGCGTGCGGGAGAGGGGGAAGCGCTGCCATTTTGAGATAACTTTAGTGCATATTCAAGTACAACACACAGCCATGTCCATGACACAAGCACACCCCCGTCTTTTTTTTTATTTTTTTTATTTACCACTTCACAGCAGTGTCGGCGTAATTAATAATATCATGTGCCCATGTGCATAAGTACCCAATTTTCCTATTGTTTGCGGCTGTTGTCAGTTATTCAACCAAGTCAGTTAGTCACATATTTGTATGTTTATATTTATATAGTATGGTAGGTATACAGTATATGGTGCACCATCCACCTTTATTACAGGTCTCATGTACCCAACCGTTGCGTGGAAGAGATCGCTAAGCAATAAGGCCGCCTTTTGTACTGTACATTTTAAGTGATTATAGTTAAAACTTTACTGTTTTTCGTGCAATAAAAAATATTGTATGTACAAAGAGTACCTACTTATTTGTGTCTCCTGTGTAGCTAGAATTAACAGCGGCGACCGCCAAAAAATGCAATGAACAAGGAAATCCATTGCAGTCCTGAAGGTAAAACTACGGCTGCCTTGGAACTAACAACGAATTTAATCAGAAGAAATTAGTAGGCCAGGGAAGCTTTTAAAAACTATTTAAATTATAATTTTTCTACCACGAACTGTAAAGTTGTAGAATCAACTTCCCTCAGCGGTAATCCCATATAAATACGACATGGGGACCTTCAAGAACACAGTCAATATTTCCCATAGAAGGCTGGCAATTGGCAACGGATCAGCGACCCCTTGTTGTTGCTGATTTCTATGGGCGGTGGTGATTGCTTTCCATAAGGTGACCCACATGCTCGCTTAGAAAAAAAATCCCGCAAGTTGAACGAAATCAACAAAAAAGTTATTTTTTGTTTATTTATTAAAATAACAAAAAAAAATATATTAAATAATAATTATTTCTAATGATAATATCACCATACACCATAATTGTAAGTTGTACGTATTAACGCCTTCTGGATAGACATACTACTCTGTGTAAAAAGTATCGGGAATATGTCAATAAGAAGACCCGCCTAAAAGAGGTCGTTCTAATTTTTTTACTGCATGTTGGTAGCACTGTACTGATTTAGCGCGCAAAATTTGAGCGGGATCTGTCATTTAATTTGTTTTATACTACACTTTTTGTTGGTCATAGTTTTGAGTCCTCGGCGATTTTTACAATGGAAAATATTGTTGAACAAAGAGTGTGCCTTAAATTTTGTGTTTCGAATGATATTTCATGTGGTGAATCACTAAAAATGTTGAGAAATACCTACGGCGAATCGTGTATATCGAAAACAAGGGCTTATGAATGGTATAAGGCTTTTAAAGAAGGCCGAGAAGTAGTAATAGACTTGCCTCGTTCTGGTAGACCTTCAACCGCTACGACCAAAGAAAACATCGACAGAATCAAGAAGCTAGTGCTCGAAAATCGACGTATGAGTCTGAGAGAGTTGGCTAATGAGGTGAACATATCTTTTAAGTCCGTCCACAATATTCTCATTGACATCTTAGGCATGAAACGCGTCGCCGCTCGACTAGTTCCAAAAGAGCTCAATTTTGTTCAAAAAGCGCAGCGAAAGCATGTCGCTGAAGACATGGTTTCCCGAGCTTCTACGGATCCGACCTTTATGAAACGTATAATAACTGGCGACGAGACATGTGTTTATGAGTATGACATGCAAACAAGCCAACAGTCTTCAGAATGGCGTCTCGAAAACGAGCCGAAACCCAAAAAACCGCGGCAAAGTCGCTCCAAAATCAAGGTGATTTTTTTTGACTACCGTGGTGTGGTTCACTCCGAATACCTTCCAGAGGGAGAAACAGTGAATAAAGAATATTATTTAGGCGTCATGAAGCGTTTGCGTGAGAGTATCCGCCGAAAACGTCCAGATTTGTGGCGACACAACTCATGGATGCTGCACCATGATAATGCACCATCACACACAGCCATTATAGTGAAAGAGTTTTTAGTGAAGAATTCAACAAAAGTTCTCGACCAAGCACCGTATTCACCTGATATGGCTCCGTCTGACTTTTTTTTATTTCCCAAGTTAAAATTACCACTTCGAGGAACACGTTTTGAGTCGATAGAAGCCATAAAAGAAAATTCGCTGAATGAGCTAAAGGCCATACCGCAAACAGCCTATGAAAAATGTATGGAAGAGTGGGTGAAGCGGTGGAGATGTTGTATTGCAATGCAAGCGATGGGGGCTACTTTGAAGGCGATAAAATAAATTTAGATGAATAATATGTATTTTTGTTTTATTGACAAATTCCCGATACTTAGTACACAGAATGTACAATGCCGCAGGCGGCTTATTTGCTTTGACTCAATGTCCTAAATTTATAATGTGATCACACTGTCTAATTGCAGTATAGCAATGAACAGTTTGTAAACTATGCAGGTCGCGTAACTTGAGACGTGGGACGGACTGTACGTCCAGCATTTGTAATGCACTTTAATTGTTTAGCCTTTGTGTCGCCGACGACATGCACTTGCACCTTACAATGCGTGCTTGATATTTTTTGATTGTGCCCAACCTTTGTCCGACTGTCCAGCATATTTGGTTTCTATGCATTTATGTGTTATTTTATGATGATATAAAAGACACGCTTATTAAACATGTACTTATATTAGGGGTGTCTTCAATATCCAGTGAGGTACTAAGTACTACTCCGAAGTGAAAATCAGAAATATCGGCCGAAAGTTCGGATATTTTCTCCGAGAAAACAATAAAGCGTAAGGTTATCAATAGTTATCATTATAAAGGCTATAATGAGCCAATCTTAAAAATAGATATATGTTATCTCGGAACTTTTTTTAGAACTTTTAAAGAGGAACAATTCCGTCATACATGATTGTTGCGTAACTTTAACCGTTTACGCAGCGCACGCAACGGAGCTCTTAAAAGGAATAATTTTTCCTCGTTTTGCAACACTTTTCATTGGTGCCCCGCATCTATTTGTCACATCGTAGCGTAATGTTATATAGTATAAATAACCTTTTCGATAAATGGGCTTTCCAAAACTAAAATAATTTTTCAATTCGAACCATCAGTTCCAGAGATGAGTGCTTTCAACCAACCAAACAAACAATCTCTTTAGCTTTATAATATTAGTATAGATACATGCAGATAATATTTTCTTACCCAAAAATTCGCGTCGAAATGATAGTTCGGTATCTTTATTTATTATACGTGAACACAGAATAATATACTACGTGAAGCAAAAACTTTGTACCCATTTTTACGAGAATTGCGCAGACGGAGGAATATGCACACCTATAGTTTATGTAGAGAAGGAATGCAGAATGTTAATATATATTTTTTTTATTTTGCATAAAAAATATATTAAATCAATAAAGAAAACATTACACTGTAATGTTTTCTTTATTGATTTACTATTGATTTAATCTATTTTTTACACACACTACCATGTACCTATTTGACACATACACGCATATTAAATACCTAGGTACTCTTTTTTTTTTATTTTAAGGTCAAATTTCGACCAGTGTGCGACCACTAGTACTTACTTATAATTAAATCTATCAATGGATTTGATTAAATCAATTAAAACAATTTAAAATTAGTATTCAACGCGTGGCTGGATGTTAAATAATTTTATTGCGTACAGGTGGTAAATATTCGCCATCTTCGTTTTATGACTCATTGTCTATGGTCAGATGATTACAGATAATAAAAGGTTTATTGGGAATGCAGGCTACGTTTGGAGAAATACGTGGAAACTGCTGTTAAAAGGAGGAAGCGGAGCAACGTGGTGGAGTCAGCTAATAATGGATCCTGCGAAGAGGTAGATCATAATTTGCTATTTTTTTCATTATGTAACGGGACGAGGGCCAACACAGATTCCCACCACTGTGTCTCCTGTGTAGCCAGGATTAACAGCGGCGACCACCAAAAAAGGCAGTGAACAGTGAAGTCCATTGCAGTCCCGGGGTAAAACTACGGCTACCTTGGAACTCACAACGAATTTAATCAGAGGAAATTAGTAGGAGTAAGAAGCTGTTGGAATTTGCTAGTTGTTTAAATTTAGATGTCCTGCAGTTCTGTAGATACCTCGTTGTCGTCGTCAACCTATATACATCCCACTGCTGGGATACGAGTCTCCCCTCAATCGAAGGGGGTTTAGAGCATATTTCACCACGTTGCTCAACTTGGGTTGTCGAAGGGCAGTGTTTTCAAGCCGCCTAAAGGCCAGTGACTTGGCTTAACGACTGTCATCTCTAATGACAACAGCTGGGACCGACGGTTTGACGTGCCCTCCAAAGCACGTCTTTAGGTACCTCAATTATACCGTAAGGCCTTATCCGAAAGCCTGTTCCGAAATAATAATCCTAGCTGCAAGTTCAGATTTTATAAAACAAATAAATTAAATAAATATTCCTGGACAATACAATATATCTCACTATAAATAATATGGTGCCTCCCCAACCCGTCTGGTCAGCGTGGGGAGTGTAGACCAAATCCTCCTTCTGTCTGGGACGGACGAGAGAGGGTCGTGCTCCTGTAGTGGAGACTAAAATGACCTGATGATGTATGTATACAATATATATAAATTACACACGAACATTTAGTCATAAACTAAGCAAAGTTTGTACTATGGGTACTAGGTAATTGATATTATACTTATATACATTTTTATTTTGTAAATACATACATATAATACCTACGTAGAAAACACCCAGACCAAGACAAACAGACATGTTCATGCACACAGTTTGTCTTATGCGGGGATCGAACCCGCGACCTCGTAGTCAAAGTGGCCATTGCTAACCATTCCACCACCGAGCTCGTCAGTCATAAAATACCATTTGTAATGTCGTCGAGAAAACAAATGCCACTGTTTCATATTTATTGTGTTAAATGGACAATAAATTAGGCTTGCTGAAATTCGTGTCTGAAAAGTTGTAACGTTCGCGCGAAACTTCGGATATTCATTCAGAAGTCCGCTGTCTGCGGAAACCGCAGCCAGCGGAACATTATGGTAAACAATGAGTGTGGCTGTATCATGGACACGGCCGTGTGCTAAACGTGAATACGTTATATGCATTAAAATTATCTCAAAATGGCAGCGCTTCCCCCTCCCCCGCACGCGATGTTCCTTAGCCCTGCTGAAGTAGCGAGGGAAGTAGGCAGGAACGTAGTGTGGCCACGTTACTCGTCATGCCGCTCGTCTTGCTCTTCGTCTTGCCCATCATTCCCTGTTTTTTATCATTCGTTTTTTTTTTTATCTCCCTATTTTAAATTTTAAGCAATTTTAAAGCACTTTAAGCTATTTATTTTTAAAGACGTATTCACGTCAAAGTATCTTAAATATTGATCCAGAAGATATTTTGTGTGACAAAAGAAATAGGTTCTCTAAAATGAAGAACCTATAAGTACATATATAAAATAGCGAGAAATCAAGCCGAGTAGACTTCCCAAGACCGATTCTAAGAAATGACGTGAAAATTTTTAATCGCTCTTTTATTTTACAGGCAAAACTGCACTTTGAAATGCCGACAAACGGCCAATTCCAATTATTATATTAGCATAACAACGTTATTGGACGCACTGGTCATTTCAAAAAGACCGTTCCAAAATGACCTAACAGTTTTGTGATTCGATACTGCATGTACGTGAAATCGAACGCAAAGCACAGATCATATAAAACTGGCGCTGTCAAATGTCAAAATTACCAAAGACAAAATTTATTTTTTATTAATGTCTAAGGCAAAGGAATAAAGTTGAAAGTCAATAGGCATACGTTATTTCGTCGGTAAATTGAATACGAGTGAACATCAAAGACGGATGCTATCATACAAAACGCAGCGGTCATACAAATCGATGCAGTCATATTGAAAGAATGGCCCTTATTTAATTACGTACGTCGTAACTATTTATTGACGTTTTAGTTTCTTTGAATGCATCATTTATAGTCGCATTAGTTAGTGATCGGAGACTTCAGATGAATACATAGTTTTCAGATTGAATCGCATAGATATAAATATTTTATTATGTTTTCTAGGAATTTTGACATATAGAACCACTGAACTAATAGGTTCTGTGTATAAAACAATACGTCATAAACTCTCTAATGTACCGACGACCTCAAGCTGGTAGCGGTTGGATGCGGAAAGCTAAGGATCGGATTTGGTGGAAAGCATTGGAAAAGGCTAATGAATTTGATGACCATAAACGTAATTCATTAGCAGCAGGGTTGACAGCGCATGAGCTTAGCACTGCTTATGTTCCAAGCGTTTATAAGATTCCTGTATCACAGTTTCGTGTTTTTAGAGTTCCGTATCTCAAAAGGAAAACGGAAACCTTATAAGATCACTTTGTTGTCCGTCTGTCTGTCTGTCTGTCAAGACTCTCTAGCTCGAGAATGCGTGGAGGTATCAAGCTGAAATTTGAACTGTATACTCAGGTCTACGGTCCCATGAAGTTGTAAAAAAATCAAACTGCTAAGTTTACGTAAAAAAAAGATACGGCCGGCAAAAAACGCATACTTCGTATTACATTCTCAAGAGAATCAAAACTCATAGGGTACTTCCCGTTGACCTAGAACTATGAAATTTGGCAAGTAACATCGTTATAGACTACAAGTACAGGAATAAATCTCAAAACTATACATTTGTAATTAAATCTTAAAAAATAGAGGCTTAGATTCCTGAACTATTTATAATGATTCTACGTACGGAACACTCGGCGGGCGAGTCCGACTCGCACTTGTCCGGTTTTTTTAAACACCTAACACTAATTAACGTAACTGTGTTATTAGTAACAAAAAACAAACAAAATAAGTTATCCAAAGCAGACGGAAAACATTGCCCCGTTCATCTGCGAGCGAGATATTTTGTCATACTAACGTTGCTTGCCGACATTGTGGACGTGAAGTAAATGTTTGTTTATGTTTAAAAGTCGCAGGAGCCTGCAATGTTTTGCATTACATGTGCAGTAAACATGTTATTAGTTTTGTTGTTTCTTGGAGTAGGAGACCCGCCTTAACAATTTTTTCGATTTGTAGTTGACAGACAAAGAACAGGGAATGTCACAATTTCTATATTTTTCTATTTTATATTGGAAGCAAGTCTTTATCTATGGTAATTGAATTCCCAATAACTAACTTTTAAAAAAAAAGTAAACAGATGGCGAATAACAGGCAAAATAAAAGTTACTGCATGCGCTATCCCGATATACAAATGATACTTGTTAGCGATAGCGACTGGTTAGATTCAATGCATATTTTTAAAGTAAAACTTCTTAACTTTAAGCTGGTGAATGCATGACCAAAGCGTTATGAAAAGTGTGATCGGACCAGGAGAACGGAAGTTGAGAGGGAGATATAAGTTAGTAGCGCTGAAAGTTTTACTTCAGTCTTGTGGTGTAAAGCACATTCGTTTTTTTTTATTTATACGTGATTTTGGTTTTTTATGTCTTATAATTGCCTAGTTCTTGTGTTCTATCAATCTCCAGTAGTTATCAATACTTCTGAAGTTTTCAAGTACGTTATTCTCAAAATGTATTCATTAAAACATTACCTGGGGGCTTACCACCAACTCTTATAATGCGATTCAATAACTAAATAGAATCGCTTATTCATTGGTATGAATAAACGATTCTATTCAGGTATTGAATGCTTTGGTTCAAAGATGTTGATGAACCGCTTACTCCCCCAAAATCTGCATACAAGGCTCACATTGATCACAATATAAAACTAAATACTTCTGATGAATGATTATTTGCGTTTTTTTCAATCTGTTAATTATTAAATTCCCTGTTCTTTGAATGAAAACTCCTTCAAATGATTAACCATCCCTTGAATTTCACATCAAGAGGTCAATTCTCGTCATTATGTTACGATCGCAGAGTGAAGGTTGATCGAATTGAGATTGAATTATGAATTGACTAAAAATTAATTAATTATTACCAATTACTAGCTAGCCTGGCGAACTTCGTACCGCCTTTAAATATTTTTACGGTAATTTTTCTGATGAGTTATAAACTATTATATCTCTCAAGTTATATCAATCTGCACACGCTGTGCAAAATTTTATTACAATCGGTTCAGTACTTTAGGATTCCATCGCGGACAAACAACGTGTCACGAAATTGTTATATAAGGTCCTAACCTTTTAATTGACAATACTATATGGTTGGCATCTATAGCTTGTATACATCGTATTGTGAATGAAATTTTGCATAAATAAAAATGTTTTTAAAATGATATTATTTTTCTGTATACCAAGAAAAAATATTCTAACTTGCTCCCTTACGCATTTACCATCACGCGTAAGAATGAAATTGTAATAATGACTAGTTAGGTACGACGATACGTATACGACCAAGTACTGTCACATATGACAGCTACGGTGACGCGTGCGAGCGTTGAACTCTGTTTTTCCCTCTCTTTTTAACTTTTTTATACCACGTCGCGTGGCAGACAAGTATACAGTCCGCCTGATGTGAAGTAGTTATCTTAGAATGGGTCCAGTGCTGCAGCACCGGTGACACGTCGACCCTCATGGATCTTTTGTGTTCTCCCTAATCCTTTAGTCACTCTCCCCTGCTTGTCTGGAGACATGTTCCATGTGAAGTAGTTACCGTAGTCGTATTAACGGTCGCGACGGTAACAACGCTCGCGCGCCCCCGCCAACCCCGCTACCAACGCAGCAACTCCTTTCATTTTTGTGACCTCACTCACTCGCTGGAACACAAGACCCTCAATGGAATTGTAAATTAGCTGCGATGCTCTGTGATGTAGAGGTATTCCCCACTCAGGCAACTTACAAATACGTTTTACCCTACCTCTCTTTCGCCAGAGTCTCTTTCGCTAGTCGGCAGGATGCACCACGTGCAGGCTTTGGATCTAAAGATCGCGGTAAGCCAAACATACCCCTTTACTTTTTTATAGGGCCGCAAGACTCATTGTTGCAAAAGATTCAAAAGAAACATTCAATAACATTAAAATCATACTCGTAATAACAACTTTGTCAAAAAATTAGTTAGGTACCTAAAATTTCATCTAAACTCAATCGCGCCGTATTTAAATAAAAGAAGTCATCGCCCACATACGAGTTGACGGCATAGGTATGTAGCTAGCTTTCTAACTTCCGTACATACCCCAATAAGTAAAGTAGAGGGCCAGCCGTAACGGCCGATAAATAAATAAATAAATAAATAATAAATAAATAAATATTGTCAGACAAACTACACAGCGCCATCTAGCCCCAAAGTAAGCGAAGCTTGTGTTATGGGTACTAGACAACTGATAAACATACGTAAATACATTTTTTTTTTGTAAATACATACTTATGATACATAGAAAACACCCTGACTAAGACAAACAGACATGTTCATGCACACAAATGTTTGTCCTATGTGGGAATCGAACCCACGAGCGTTGGTGTCGAAGCCGCGTTATTGACCACTACGCCACCGAGCTCGTCAAATCTGTTGATTTCTCGGAAGTCGATGTCTGTTGATTTCTCGGAAGCACAAGGTCATCGCCCTCACAGCTGTCTTTCATAAGCGAACGACCATTAGTATCATTATTATCAATGCACTACCAATTACCTACTAGGGTTAAAGCTGATCTTTAGTGCACGTGGTGCAGCCAGCTGATAAACAGACGCGGTTTTGGCAAGATGTAGGGTATATCGAGACCAACGGTACAGTATTTATTTTTTCTTTCGATCTAATGAGGTCTCAATTCAATAGCGTAGATTGAAATGTCGAGAACTCGCAATCGCAGCTGATATGTAGATACGTCAGAGGTACTTGCCATCGGATGCTGACTAAAAAAGTCCAATATTTCCTCCTCAAGACAGCAGGATATCGAGTCCTACCAGCGTCCACCGCAGGTTGGTCGAACCGTCCATGTTCTCGGAAGGGTAAACAGCTGTGAGAATCGTGTTCCTGCTGACACGTGTTCCGAGCCTTCGCTCTAGTAGATTCTACGCTTGCAGAACAATCTCCCCACTATCACTTCACTATCACGGTACGCAATTACCATTGCCAGGAATTCCTGGTTGGTGTAACGTCGGTTTGGCATGGCAAATTTGAACAAATCACACTAAAACTAAAACGTACGAGCAAGAGCACTACGTTGTCGGGCGGTAGCGGCGCCGGCCGGTAATGCAGAAAACACGCGTGCGCTCACAAACTCACTTTAGCGGCGACTGATTGTCTTTCGCCGTTCGCGCAGCGCGCAAGTATGAATGGTAGGTAGACTGCACATGCGCACTTGATACTACCAACATTTGCACTGGTATGAACTCGTGAACAAGGACGGTTTTATGTAAAGATAAAAAAGAACATTTTAAACATGTTTTAATGATAAATAAATTTTGTTATACAAACACTTTTCTTCACTAAAGCGTTCAGTATATGGTATTTATTTGATTAAAATGATAATTTATTTTTTCTTAAAATAAAAAAATAATAATTGCTAGCCGTGAAATTCCATTAGTAATGTGATGTATTTAAGCAATACGCATCCTCAATTCAGTATTGTCAACTAATAAGTTAGGACCTTATATATTAAGAAGATTACTGTAGGCAAATTATCATTCTTAGTTTGTTTAATTTTCGGTCATAATTCGACATAATCACACTTAAATTATACTTCGAAGTTTCATATTGTGATACGAGAATATCAAATTTGGCATTTGTTAGATCGAGACTGGATCGGAACTGAATTTTGACTACATTTTAGTTATGAGAATTACCCCTCTGGTGAAACCATGAAACTTAACTTTTTTGCGTGCTACACAAACTACTGACCCCTAAAAAGTTAAAGTCCATCTAACTGCCAAATCAATCGCACGAATGCATGACATGATCGGCCATTATTCCCCGAACGCATGATCGGCGGCATTGTAAAGAAATTAAAAAGAAATAAGGGCATAGACAACGCTCCTGCTCATTGTCTATGAGCGGCTGGTCAAAGAGAATTTACATTCATAAATTAATTCGTGACGAGGTTTTAATGTTGTCATTGTATATGTAATTATTTTATTATACTTGCTTGTTCATGTAGCTTTGCTTGCTTTATTCGGCCGGTATACGTGCTTCCATTCGAGCGTTGTTGTGTTCCTGCTAGTGAGTTAGGTCACCAGATAGAAAGAAAGAAAACCAGATAGAAAAAAGAAATGAAGTCCAGGGTTAAAAGTTTTAAATCACTACCACCCCGCTCCATGCTGCGAATAACCGTCTAGTCACAAAATAAAAATTAGTACCTACTAATACTTTAAACACTAATGACATGATCGGGTTTTAAAATTCAAAATCCGGAGCTTTCACGCATCTTGTCCAGCCCCCATACCACCAACTCTTATTACGATTCAATAACTGAATAGAATGCTTATTCATATCTATTTCAAATTGAATAGAGTCGCTTATTCATTGGTATGATTAAGCATTCTATTCAGATATTGAATCGTAATAAGAGTTGGTGGTAAGGGGAATTTAAACTGAATAGAATGCTTACTCACTCATACCAATGAATAAGCATTCTAGTCAGTTATTAAATCGCAATAAGAGTTGGTGGTAATAGGGCTGGTTGCTAGGGTTTAGAGATGACAACCCTAGATGTATAGTATTGTGTCAAAAAAGCATAAAAGTCAAGTCAAAAACAGTCAAAATATCTTTATTCCTTGGACTTTATAAAGCACTTAGAAACGTCATACAAATTAAATATAAGACATGTATCTAAATCATTACTATCTACTTAAATCCGCAGAGCTTAGATGCACTTTCATCACACTATCTGTGAAAGTGAATTTAAGTGCCAGTTCCGGCGACGGGGCTTCTTGAGAAGAACTGGCAAGAAACTCAAGGCCGACTCTTTTAATTGCCAATATCATATAAAATCAATTTACCGCCATTTATTACGTATGCGACTGATTGAAATCCATACTCAGTTAAAAGTTCCCCAATCAAGTGACACATCCCCTCCGGATCTGTAGACACGCTACGTATACATCTCATGTCTACTACATTAGATACTTGGTCTAAGAGTAGGTCTGGATTAGAGAAAAGATTGAGAATTAGAGATATGATCATCATCATCATCATCAGGTCCATTTTAGTCTCCACTACAGGAGCACGACCCTCTCTCGTCCGTCCCTGACAGAAGGAGGATTTGGCCTACACTCCCGACGCTGGCCAAACGGATTGGGGAGGCCTGATCGATATTTGATAATGTATTTCCCTTAGTCGCCTTGTACGACATCCACGGGAAGAAACGGAGTGATTGTATTCTAGTCTGCCGGAAACCACACGGCCATATATCTATATATATAATAGGATATATATCTATATATATAAAAATCAATGCCACTTTTCGTTGTAATTTTATAACTTAAGAACGGGCTCACCTATCCAAACCAAATGTTTAGGCTTTGTTCGGACTATTTAGTAGATGGTTTATGTGAAGTTTGCACAAAATCGGTAGAGCAGTTTTTCATTTATCACATTTTTTGTAACAAATGAATTCAATAAATGGCGGATCATTTTGTTAATGGGGATTTTGCTGTCAAATTGAAACTTTTTTCATTGTTGACAGTACAAATTATTTCACTTTATACGTAGCGAAGCACGTACCGGGCCGCTAGTATATAATATATATACATATATTGAATAGGATATATCATTTTCTAAATACGCTAGGCAAGCGGACTTATGCTAGATGCAGCGATGGAATCGCAAAATTGACAACACCTGAAGGTTTTTTTTTTTTATGAGAGCGTGGCAAACGACCATGTGTCTCAAATGATGGAAAGCAATGGCCACCGCCCATGGAGATCAGCAACACCAAGGGGTCGCCAATCCGTTGCCAGCCTCTACTCCTTTCTTACTTTCTGGTGACCTAACTCATCATACGCAGGAACACAACAACCCTATAGGGAATTGTTATTTATCTGCGGTATTCTGTGAGGCGGAGGTACTTCCCCAGTCGAGCAGTTTAGAAAATATGTAGGGTGTAAGTGGTTCATCAACATCTGTGAACCAAAGCTAACTTCACCTGCACGCGGTGCACCCTGCTGACTGACAAACGAAGCTCTGGCGAAAAGAGAGGTAGGGAGCGTAATTGTAAGCTACCCGACTGGGGAATGTACCTCACAGAATACCGCAGATAAATAACAATTCCCTAGAGGGTTGTTGTGTTCCTGCGAGTGAGTGAGGTCACCAGAAAGGAAGGAGATGCTGCATTGGCAGTGGGGGTGGCGGCGCGCGAGCGATATTTTTAATGTTGCGAGCGTTAATATGGCTGCGGTAACCGCTTCACATCAAGCGGGCCGTATGCTTGTCTGCCACCCGACGTAGTATAAAAAAAAATGCTTTAAAATGCTGTGCACTACCTCTCTTTAAAGCTATTAAGGCTAGTGGACTTACGCTAGATCCAGCGCTGGAATCGCTAATTTGGCAACGCCTGAGAGTGTTCTATAAACTTGATCAATATGTGCCATGTACAGTCAACATACCAGAAAGGACTTACTGTTACATACAGCGATAGTTTTGGAGGATCGAATGCCGCGTGCCATCACGGCGTGAGTAGCGTCTGCAGAACAATTCACAATAATTTACTAGCCCGAGGAACTCGATGACGTCGTTGCGCGTGCCAGTCAAATCGAAGACGCAAGTTAAGCAACGTCCACCGTAGCCTGTCCATGGATGGGTTTATTTATCTCGAGCAAGTTCATTAAGCTGTCGGATAGTCCTTAAGCCAAATCAGTGGCCTTTACGCGGCTTGAAAACACTGGCCTCTGCCAACCCGCAGTTGAGCAGATTGGTGGAGTATGCTCTCAATCCCTTTGATTGAGGGGAGACCCATATCCCAGCAGTGGGATGAATTAGGGTTGTCGACGAGACGTGTTAACCTTCCGTATACGAGGTGGGGTATGACATACCCCAGTAGTAAAAAAAAATGATACAATTTTTAAACGAAAAAGGCGCGCAAGTTGGTTTTTTCAGTAGCTGCAAATGCGACGTTTCCGCTCCGATTCGTGCGAAACATTTAGTCCGGCGTCTGCCACAAAACGTGTGGCACGTGCGTAAAGTGCGCTTGGGTATCACACACCCCACCTTGTATGGCGCGTGGTCTAAAAGGTAAGTGTAACTACTGTTGTTTTTTATTTATTTATATGTTTATTTCGGTGTTTAACGTGATGAAATATTGTTTGCAGGTAATAATTTAACTAAAACATGACCTCTCAATTGTCGGAAGAAGATAAAACTAGTAAAAGAGAAAAATAAAACTAACTTGAGAGGAAAATTCATTCAGGAATTAGGTTTGTCGTTAGTAAGACTCCATCTCGAAACAAGAGGGTAGAACCAAAGACTTCCTAGGAAACTGCGCCAAAGAATTGGAAAGTATTTTCAAAAACCCCTTGAAAACTTACAAGAACCGCTGGCAATGTATAGAACATGCAGATTTTTATTGTCAAGACTGCAAAAACTTAAGTGATTAAGATCTGATTTATTATTGTTTATTTTTACTTTAAATTATTAATAGTTTAAAACTAAATATACTGTAGTCGTATAAATTGAGAAGACTGTAATTGTAATCTGTGTCATTTGATTTTAGTACTTAAGAAAAAACCGTAGGAGTTTTATAGTTTGAAAAAAAAATAGTTTTTGTACTTTCATTAATAAAAGTCTATTCGAATGTAAAAATAGGATTTGTTTTACTTAAACCAATTCATTATAAGATATAAAAATATATTTCTTATTATTTAACAATCTTAAAGAACAAATTTGCGGATTTTACTACCTTTTATAATTGGGGTATAGCAAACCCCACCTAGTATAACATGATGAGAATAGTCACCTAGTATACGGAGGGTTAAAATCGATTATTGTTGTGTACTTTCGTGTGATATGTAATCTCTTGGGCTTTAATTATTTTATCAACATAAATTATGCATTTTTGATACATAAGACGGCATTTTTACTTATTTCAATCAATTGTGAGGTAAGACAATTAATGGGGATGTTTGATATTTTTTCTGACATTAGATGTCGCTAGGTAGGCGTCGGGTCCAGATTGTCAAAATGTACTGAATTTTTTGACAGTGAAACTTTAAGACGACAAGACAACACAAGACGTCAACAAGACATTTGACAAGATGCTATGAATTGACTACAGTGCTACCAAAAGACTCTCATTGGCTTATGATCACGGTGTTCCTTTTTGACGCTCAGTGGCATATCTATAGAAATGTAACATCATTGTATACATGAGAAACATCTGTCTTTTACATATTATTAATTTACAAGTTCGAATCATAAAACCTACTTCATATACGCGATATCATAAGTTTACCGTTGGAATCATTCCTTCGCGGACTAAAAAGTTTGGCAACTCCTATCTATGTCGCACCATTAAAAAGTGGAACGTGTTGCCGGCATACGTATTTCCTCATTCATACGATATGGGATCCTTCAAGAGAAGCGTGAAGAAGCATCTTGTAGCCCAGCATGGCAGCGTCAACTGACAAGACATCAAGGTCTCTTGTCCGTTGCCGATGCGATTGGGGCTCCTCTTTTCGCTTACCATCAGGCGAAGCGGAGCCAATATGCTGAGCTAATATGAAAAAAAAAATCGATACCTCCAATGAACACTACGCCAACTCAAAACATACACATCCAGATACACACCGCTAATATGAGTTATACATTTACTTAGCAGTTTGTATTTGTCGATTTTGTTGTGTATATGTGTCTTTTATAAATAAAATTCAGCTAGCATAATGCTACTGAGGTAATAAATCGATTTAGATAAAAAAAGAAAACTATTGAAATTTTAGTTGGCGTAGCGTTCCTTGGAGGTATCGATATACATACTCGTGCATGTAAAAAAAATGGGATGTGGCTGTGTCATGGACACGGCCGTGTGTTGTACGTGAATACGTTATATGCACTAAAATTATCTCAAAATGGCAGCGCTTTCCTCTCCCCCGCACGCCATGTTCCTTATTCCTTACTTAACGAAATAAATTCTTTGATCCTTCATCTATCCAGTGGTGTGAGTGAATTTTGGATGGAGATGACAGATTTGTAGATGCAACACCAAACTGTATCCCCCGATTACGTTATCATTCGTTCGAGGCAATTAAAAAAAATACATGCAAGTTACCTGCTTAAATGTAATTTGGAATGAAAAATACTAAAATTATACTTGTTTTGACACAAAATCTGAGGAGATGAAATTGTTAGATGACGTCGAGTTTTTCTTTTATTTAATAATTTCTAGCTTCTAAGGTTTTTAACTTTTTTGCTGTCGGTCCCCCGCGCCGGGCGCCCAGCGTCCGGTAGCCCGTCTCCCTAGCCACTAAATACGTTTATTATGATAATTACACCTTCATTGGTCAACGGAAAACATCGATACATCACACTTTTTGAGAACCATCGATTGATAATTCGATGAAAAAGGTGCGTCACTATTGCTGGAAGCGTTCAAATCGTAGAAAACGATATATTTATGTACAACGCGAAGTTCTAATATCACAGATTATACAGAACAATTATATGAATGGAATAAGATAGCGGAGTGGGAAGAAACTATCAATAAAAATACCATGAATTGGTAACAAAGTAACAAAAGTCTACAATATGTGAGTTATAGCAATTATCAATAGGTATAGCAATATATACAATACGCCTTCAAGCTCCTGGAATGGAAAGGATTCGGAATCAATGTGAACGGCGAATACATCACTCACCTTCGGTTTGCCGACGATATCGTAGTCATGGCAAATTCAATGGAAGATCTCAGCACGATGCTCGATGGCCTCAATCGAGTTTCTCAACAAGTGGGTCTTAAAATGAACATGGACAAAACGAAGGTAATGTGCAATGCCCATGTTGCACCCACTCCAATATCTGTTGAGAGCTCGGTTCTTGAAGTTGCTGACTCGTACGTCTACCTAGGACAAGTAGTCCAGTTAGGTAGGTCCAACTTCAAGAAAGAGGTCAGTCGCCGAATCCAACTCGTCTGGGCAGCGTTCGGAAAATTGCGTGATGTCTTCTCGTCCGACATACCGCAGTGCCTCAAGTCGAAAGTCTTCGACCAGTGTGTGTTACCAGTGATGACTTACGGCACTGAAACGTGGTCCCTCACTATGGGCCTTATGAACAAGCTCAAAGTAGCCCAACGAGCTATGGAGAGGACTATGCTCGGAGTCTCTCTGCGAGATCGAATCAGAAATGAGGAGATCCGTAGAAGAACCAAGGTTACCGACATAGCCCAGCGGATTTGCAAGTTGAAGTGGCAGTGGGCAGGGCACATAGCACGGAGGACGGATGACCGATGGGGTCGAAAGGTTCTCGAGTGGAGACCACGTACCGGCAAGCGCAGCGTAGGACGTCCACCCACAAGGTGGACAGACGACCTCATTAAGACCGTAGGATCGCGCTGGATGCAAGCCGCTTCCAACCGGTCTTATTGGAGATCTAGAGGGGAGGCCTATGTCCAGCAGTGGACTTCCAATGGCTGAGATGATGATGATGATGATGATAGCAATATATGTAGTACTATTAATTATACTGTGGTTATAGTATGTTGAGCTTTCTAGTGCTAATTAGGGTTGTCAGATATATAATTTTTTTCTTTATATTATAAAGAAAGGAATCGTAATGGCTTTGATTTGATAAAAGTTGAGCTTCTGATACGACTGAATCGTGATGAAAATTGCTCAAGTTTTCGATCTTTCCTCGATACTCCAAAGGGATCCAAATTGTTGGACTCGTAAAAAGCAATGCCAAATAAATCGAAAAAAAAATAATGTTAATTTTATTTTAATCTTTTTTTAAAGAATAGTTTATTTTAAAAATATAGTTTGTGTCTATTAAAATTTTGACTATTAAATTTTCATTTCTACAGACAACAACCCCAAAATCCCGACATTTTGAAATGTTATCCAGATGTTTAGATTTTTCGATCTGGCAACCCTAGTGCACACAGGCTGACGGAACCCTAAAAAGGATGAATTGTTGTGTCTGTATAAAAGTATCTTTGAATTGTGTTCCTTATTGTCAGCACGAGGTTTGTATGGAAAATCCACTGAAATAAATATTCCTAAAAAAATTACTCACTGCCATCTAGTCCCAAACTAAGCAAAGCTTGTACTATGGGTACTAGATAACTGATATTATACTTAAATACATTTCTTTTGTAAATACATACTTATAATGCATAGAAAACACCAAGGCCAAGACAAACAGACAAGTTCATGCACATCAATATTTGTCTTGTCCGTGAATCGAACCGGCGACCTCGGAGTCAAAATAGCTAACCGTTCGACCACTGAGGTCGTCATGAAATGAGATGGGAACGGGAAGATTGAACCACAGCGAAACCTTGGCGGGCCGCTAGTATTTTATATAAAAGACTATCTTGTTTAATTGTATACATATAAGTAAGTTTATTTTTATACTACGTCGGGTGGCTTACCTACAAGCATATGGCCCGCCTGACGTGAAGCAGTTACCGTAGCCATATTAACGCTCGGAACATAAAATATCGTTCGCGCGCCGCCACCCCCGCTGCCAACGCAGCATCTCCTTCCTTTCTAGTGACCTCACTCACTCGCAGGAAAACAACGACCCTTAATGGAATTATTATTAGGCTACAGTATTCTGTGAGTTGGAGGTACATTCCCGAGTCGGGTAGCTTACAATTACGCTCCCTTCCTCTCTTTTCGCCAAAGCTTCGTTTGTCAGTCAGCTGGGTGCACCGCGTGCAGGTGAAGTTGACTTTGGTTCAAAGATGTTGATGAATCACTTACACTCCAATGTATAGGATAAAATAATAATTTCTGCGTCGACGAGTGAGTCATGTCATATCCGACATGCCATAAAGTTATATCGGTTCCAGGTGCGCGGGAAAGGGTCGTAAAACAGAACGTTGTCTATGCTTCCGACGCGCGCTGAGCATTCTAATGTCTTTGCTTACTAGGCTAACTAGCCCTTACTCTATGACATTAAATCAATTAATTAAATCGATTAAAACCTTATCAATAGTAATAAAAATTGGAATGTAAGTGGTTCAGTTCGCCACCCCCACTGCCAACGCAGCATCGTCTTCCTTTCTGGTGACCTCACTCACGCGCAGGAACACAACAACTCTCAAGGGAATTGTTATTTGGCTGCGGTATTCTGTGAGGTGGAGGTATTACATACCCCAACTTACAATTACGCTCCCTACCTCTCTTTTCGCCAGAGCTACGTTTGTCAGTCAGCAGGCTGAACCGCGTGCAGGTGAAGTTGGCTTTGGTTCAAAGATGTTGATGAACCATTTACACCCAAACTCCTTACAAACGTGGCATGAGTAACTACTACATAAACAATGACGTTTGTGCAAAGAGGGCTTGAACGTGTGTGTGAGCTGCGTCTTACAAATAGAGCTGCCAACAGTGCCAACCCTCCGGGTTATACCCGGGTTTGACCCGGAGTATACGGGTTTGAATAGTGCATATCCCGGCATGGGTTATGGGTTTTACATCGATATGTCCGGGCGGCGAGCGAAAGTCAACCGTATATCAAATCTAAGCAAAGATGCTGCAACACAAATTTAGGTAGGTAATGTTCATAAATTTAATTTGTATGACGTTTCTAAGTGCTTTATAAAGTCCAAGGAATATTAATTATTTATTTGATTTGCACGAACTCTTACCAGCAAAATGATAATTTTATTACCTAAATCAAATCAAGGTGGCAACAGCAGACTTTGAGTTGATTTAATTCATGTAGGTAATACGCCTAATTATTTGATTTAAATAAATTATACCTACCTAAAAATATGTTATATTTTAATAAAGCAAGAAATAGTGATATTTCAAAAATCTCCGGGTGTGCTCTCTTTGAGAAGAAGCAGCTCTACTTACAAACCGTCTCAAAAGGGAGGTAATGTCGATAGGTACAAGAGAGCAGCAGGGAGTGACCATTCGACCACCGAGCTCGTCTAGTTAACAAATAAAGTAAACGCTCATCTATTCTAAAAAAATACGGGTTACACTCCGGGAGTGCCGGCAGAAGTGAAAACTTGAACATTAATATTGCGCATTTTTGAATATTTTGAGATGGTTATGATATAATTTCACACGAATGGCTTTATTTGTCAGTATAAAAGTACTATAATGTATGCGGTAAAATACAATATAAATTTATTGCGCTATCATACACAAACATGACAATTTAAATTACGTTAAAAATAAACAGCAGGAGCAGGCATACATTTTCGCCGCGCGGTAGAAAGAGAGGGGGATATTACTTCCTCTCCTACTCTCCCTCCGTCTTACGAAATCAGGCCACGTGTCCTGACGCAGGTTTAACATTTTTTACCCATCCCAAAAAGTGCACAACGCCGCTAAAGAAGTTTTCACTTCAAAAATAATTACGAATAATAAGCGCTCGGTGGCGTAGCGGTCAATGACGCGGTTTCGACACTAACGTGGGTTCGATTCCCACACAGGACAAACATTTGTGTGCATGAACATGTCTGTTTGTCTTGGTCTGAGTGTTTTCTATGTATCATAAGTATGTATTTACAAAAAAAAAATGTATTTACGTATGTTTATCAGTTGTCTAGTACCCATAACACAAGCTTCGCTTACTTTGGGGCTAGATGGCGCTGTGTAATTTGTCTGACAATATTTATTTATTTATTATTTTAACTAGCAAAGTACCCGTGCTTCGCTACGGGATCACTCCTGATTTGCGTCTATTTTTGTTAAGATTCCAGATATTTCATTTTTTCCCCATAACGGACTGTTTTGTATTGATCATTATCACAAACATACACCGTTTAGGTTAAGACGTCCCGGTAAACAATATTTTTGGCATTCGCACCAGGAGCCAAAATTGCAAGGCTTCCAGGAGAACTTACTCCTGAGCAAGCTACATACAACTGATCATGAGAGAAGCAGTCCTGTCTCAATTTAACCCCACCGATTTTTTAGAGACCTTTAGAGACTGCCCCTGAGCTTTGTTAATGGTCATAGCGAAACACCTTTATGGGAAATTGAAGTGAAGTCTCTTAAATTGAACCGGTGGTCTGATGGAATAATGGGAACGCGGGTTATAAAGAGAGATTCCTCAACAGCGCATCCTTTACTGTCCTCAATCAACAACTCATCGTTCCAGTTGTTTAATACGTGAACAGTGGTGGCACGAACCTCTTGATGATACACCTCCGTTTCATGCAAGTGGTAGGAGATGGAGCGGATCAGGCCAGCTCCATCACCTTCCAAAACTTTAATGGTATGGGGCATCATCACACCTTCCACAAGTATAAATTTAGTGAATCTTTACTTCATTGTTTGAAAAATACCGAAATTCTTATATTAAGTAGGTATACCCCATAAAGTCGGTACTTAGAATAGGTTTTTCAATTAGTTTTCGGCACCAGATGTAGCTTCATTTGAAGGACGCAGTTTTTTTTACGCCCTACGCGAGCGATGGTTTACCTCCGGGCGGGGGTAACTATTGGAATGAGGTGAGCGATAAACCGTCATGGATAACCCCATGGTTTGCAATAATTTATCGTATATACCATCGGAACAGGCCAGCTCCAAAGCTATAATGGTATGGGGCATCATCACACCTTCCACAAGTATCAATTTAGTGAATCTTGACTTCATTGAATAGAACCACTCCGTTTCTTCCCGTGGATGTCGTACAAAGCGACTAAGGGAAATACGCATTATCAAACATCGATGAAGCCTCCCCAACCCGTTTGGCCAGCGTGGGGAGTGTAGGCCAAATCCTCCTTCCGTCTAGGACGGACGAGAGAGGGTCGTGCTCCTGTAGTGGAGACTAAAATGGACCTGATGATGATATACCCTTTCCTTAATAACGAAACCATAGCACGCTGTAGAAATGCTAGGTATAGCGTCATCTAGTGATAAGTTAATTGAAATATAAATATAACATTTTTAGACATTTCTTGGCTGGCTGGCATGGCTTGGCGCTGGTCAAAAGTTAATCAGTTACCCAAAAACATACCCTTTTTTATAAACAACTATTCCAATAAATCTCAAAATCGTAGGTGAATCGGTTTCCAAAAAGAGGGTTTTTTTTCAACCCCCTATTTTCAACCTCTTAGGGGTGAAATTTCGGAAAATCTCGTCTTAGTGCGCGCTAACACGCAACGCAACTCGCAACGCAATCTCGTTTCCCTACACAAATTTTGGACCTCCGTTTCACCCTTTTAGGGGTCAAATTTGGAAAATCCTTTTAAGTTATTTCGTGTCCACTATGTTATATTTTCAAATCGATGCCATTTTCGTAATTGACGTCCCAGAAAACTATAGAATTAACACCCATATTGATATTATATATTATGACATTTCAACCCCATCGCACCCCCATAGGGGTGATTTTATGTCAAGTCGGCTATGTTGGATTATAAAATAGTTGTTGTTTTCGTAATCAGCTACCCGATAAACCATAAAAACAATACCCATGACAATTTTCAGACTTTTTCACTCCATTTTACCCCTTTAGGGGTTGAATTTTGAAAAATCCTGAAACACGTGTTTACTCATTTAATTATAGAAGTACTCTTGTAAAGTTTCTGATAAAATAGTCCAACTAATCTTGTTTCCCCATACAAACTTTGGACCCCTGTTTCACCCCCTTAGGGGATGAATTTTGAAAAATCCTTTCTTAGTGCACCCCTAGACGTCATAAGGAACCTACTTGCCAAATTTGGAATCTCTAGACCCAGCGGTTTGGGCTGTGCGTTGATTAGTGAGTCAGTCAGTCAGTCAGTCAGTCAGTCAGTGAGGACAAAGCCTTTTATTATTATAGATATATTACTCAAACCGTGAGTGATATAATTAAGCGGCGACTTACGTAGCAAATGTTGATTTATGGCCGATACATTAGACGTGAACGCGCGTGCATCGATTATTGATGCGGCGGTGCACATCACTAGAGTGACGTCACCGACATTCCAGACCACAGCTCCAGACTAACATGGTGATGAAGATACCTATTATAAATACAGTTATTGATAACACTAATTTTGAGCCGTTTGGGGTACCTAGAGACGTTAAAGCCATGGGGTCAATCAGCCCGCAATCTAGAGATATGCGTTAGGTTGGTCGAGGCTTCATGCGACCAGTAGGCTGGCCATTTTTGACGTGACAACGTCTTATAATACGATGGTTTCACGCACAAAAAAACATGACGTATGCGGCGTTACCTCGCTCTGAGGCGTTCCATTAAAATTTTCGTTTGAAAAATGCAAACATTCCATCAGTATTTTCTTATGACGTTGTCACGTTCAACTATCGTCAGTAAACCGACTTTACAGACAACCGATTTTTACCTTGCTCAGAGGATTAACATTGCTATTCAGCGAGGTAATGCTGCCAGCATTCTTGGTACGCTACCATCGGTTACGATTTGTAGGAATTTTTGTATTTATAATTTGTTTTGTTTTGTTGTTTTTCTTATTGACGTGATAACATCTTATACTTAAATCAATGGACGCCGGCTGCACGCACGAAAAAGCATGACTCATTGTCACGTCCCGCCTGAGTCGAGCGTGCAAGCAAGAGCGCGGAACAAATCGATACCTCCAATGAACACTACGCCAACTCAAAACATACACATCCAGATACACACCGCTAATATGAGTTATACATTTACTTAGCGGTTTGTATTTGTCGATTTTGTTGTGTCTGTGTGTCTTTTATAAATAAAATTCAGGTAGCATAATGTTACTGAAGTAATGAATCGATTTAGATAAAAAAAGAAAACTATCGAAATTTTAGTTGGCGTAGTGTTCCTTGGAGGTATCTAATTGACTCATCTCTCGTCCACTCCATCGGCCGATGTTTTCTTATGTCGTTATCACGTAAAATTATCGTCCGTAAACCGACTTTACAGACAACCAATTTGTTTTATGTTTTCTATATGTATATATTTTATTTTACAATCAAATATTTTGGGGTGTAAGTGGTTCATCAAGATCTTTGAACCAAAGCCAACTTCACCTGCACGTGGTGCACCCTGCTGACTGACAAACGAAGCTCTGGCGAAAAGAGAGGTAGGGAGCGTAATTGTAAGCTACCCGACTGGGGAATGTACCTCCACCTCACAGAATACCGCAGCCAAATAACAATTCCCTTGAGGGTTGTTGTGTTCCTGCGAGTGAGTGAGGTCACCAGAAAGAAAGGAAGGAGATGCTGCGTTGGCAGCGGGGGTGGCGGCGCGCGAGCAATATTTTATGTTGCAGACGTTAATATGGCTACGGTAACCGCTTCACATCAGGCGGGCCGTATGCTTGTCTGCCACCCGACGTAGTATAAAAAAAAAAATATATATATATACAAATTATAGGTTTACGAAGTTTTGTCTGCATCATGCAATTAGTACCTACCTATTTGTATTAAAAACAAAAACTTTGATAAATTATACTTTAGAGACTGGAATACTATCAGAATAGGTATATACAGTCAAGAGTCATTAGTTTATTATCACGTACCTCATCTTTAACATTGAACAAAATATGTTTCATTACGATATAAGATAAAAAAATTTGAAGTGAAAGCTCCTTTAGGCGCGTTGGACATTTTTTGAAATGGAAAAAAAACCATTGAAGTCGCGACACTATTACCGTAACCGACACCGGTCTATTTGGTGCGGTGTGAGGTTTTGGCGCGCCGTATGCACAGGAGGATGTCGTCAGAGTAGTGTGTCGCGGTACGTGGATATTCAATAACACGAATATAGATGAAGATTCATCGACCTCGACAACGGAGACAGAGTGATACCGCTGACACAGTCAGCCTGTGACCACGGCCGGTGCAACCTGGTCGAAATGTCAGACAATAATAATAAAGGTTTGCGTATAACGTTATACTCTCTTTGGTTATACATTATTCTGTGGTTATACCTTACCTGCACGATGATTTGGCGTTGCATCACAGTTGCATGACAATTTTAGAACGCCAAAGTTTAAAAGTCGTCATAATCCACCCTTCTTCGGTAGTGTACTAATGAAACACGATTCTCCAATACGATTTTCATACAATCATTCCCAACACTAACTAGGTACTTATGTACCTATGCAGTGGCGGATTAACGTATAAGCATTATAAGCACGTGCTTGGGGCCCCTGGTTTCCAGGGGCCCCTATCTAGGTTATATACCAGACTATAGTATAGCAAATTCAATTAAACACAATTGAGCCATGAACAAATGAGAAATGAAAGGCACAAATAAACATACATACACACTTTTGCATTTATAATATTAGTAAGGATTCCTATCTTCCAAATTCAAGCTAACTACAGAGGGCCCACATGAGCTCTATGCTTAGGGCCTCAGAAAGTCTTAATCCGCCACTGTACCTACGTCTAGACATATCTCATTAGATATGTTATGTAAAGTCATTACTTTAAACTGTATGATTTCTTGAAAATCGATTACTAATCACTAATCAGCCAATTTCGATTCCATTCGGAAACATAACCAATCAATACCAACCGATTTTTGCATACAATACATCGATTGTATTTGGCGCGCAATTTAAAAGTACCTAATTGTCCGCCATTTTTGTAATGCGCTATTGTCTTGTCTCATTTGCTAATGGCATATATTGTCAATGGTACAATTTGTATTAACAATAGTAGCTGGACAGCTAATTAAGAATAATTATGATTTAATGGGTTATTTGTTTTTAAGCAGCCAGGTCATAAAATCATACCGCATTACAGAACAGCTAGTTTTTTTGAAAAATGGCGGTGCTGTTATTTCAGCCGAGTGCATAGTGTACTTGACAATGTTTTTTTCAACTTGTATGTACTTCTTAATAATATAACTATAAATAAATATCTCTGGAAAAATTGACGAGCTCGGTGGTCGAACGGTTAGCAATGGCCAATTTGTCTCCGAGGTCCGAGGTTTGAACCTAACTAAGTCCAGAGAAGTTATCTCCGACTAAGGGAAATACATTATAAAACATCGATCAGGCCTCCCCAACCCGTTTGGCCAGCGTGGGGAGTGTAGGCCAAATCCTCCTTCTGTCTGGGACGGACGAGAGGGTCGTGCTCCTGTAGTGGAGACTAAAATGACCTGATGATGATACCCCTTCTATTGAGGGAGACCGATAGCCCAGCAGTGGGATAAATAATGGTTGTCGACGACGATACCATAAATCTACACAAATTATTAGATTGTTTCTACGTGCATCCATGGTGCACCAAACTGTTTGTCTATGCCCAGATGCGTTGATAGAATACTCAAACAAGGCCTGTCGTGGCTCCATTGCCAAACTCGTCTTGTACTATGCTAAACGGCGGGCGATACCATCATTATTGTCTATGACTCGCACCGTTCCAATTTCAAAATGCAGATTGGAAACTCCGTGGAATAGATATTCGTACCTAAAAATTTTAAAATAGTTTTTTTGACTTATTTTTTTATACCACACCGAGTGCCAGAGGAACAAGACAAGAAGAGTCGTTCTCCTGATACAAGTGGTTACCGTAGCCTGTGGACGCTTGACTACAAATACAAGAGTATTACCTCCCACTGCTTATGCAGTATTTTCTCATGCTTGGTGACCTCACTCACTCGCAGGACCACAACAATCCTTCATTATCAAGGAATTATCTTCCGGAAGTGGTAATTAAAAAAATAATCATTGCTAACATACTACTGTGTTATTCTGAACTCTATCGATAAGATTATTCAATGTGCGTGTTAAATTATTTTTGTCAATAAATTTATAACATATAGGTATATGAATCATGAAAAGTATATTTACCGATTAATAAATCGATTTGTGCTTTAAATTATTCGGTTATGCAACTACAATAATTTATTTGTATGCTTATAAGTACTTAAGTAGTAATTTGCTAATAAAATTAATTGTATTCCTTTACCTACTTCTTGTACCTACTTCAGATATTTTTTTAATAGAATATAGGATCAAACAAACTTCTCCAATGATGTTGTTTAATTATTCTATGCGTTGCATTGTTTTAAAATATCATTAGATATTCCATATATACAATACTAAACTAAATAATAATATATGAAGTCATATCAAAACTAGACAAAAGAGCTTACAAATTGTGAAACTAGCTGAAATAATTATACATAAAAAACGCTCAAGATTGTTACCAGAAGGCTGGCTGCATTACCTCACTGGATAGTTACGCTAATTTTTTGTGCGAGGTAATGACCAGCCCTTCGGTCGCATGAATATATATATATAAAAATCAATGTCACTTTTCGTTGTAATTTTATAACTCAAGAACGGGCTCACCTATCCAAACCAAATGTTTAGGCTTTGTTCGGACTATTTAGTAGATGGTTTATATGAAGTTTGCACAAAATCGGTAGAGCGGTTCTTCATTTATCACATTTTTTTGTAACAAATGAATTCAATAAATGGCGGATCGATTTAAAATGGGGATTTTGCTGTCAAATTGAAACTTTTTTCAGATGGGGATTGTGCTGTCAAATTGAAACTTTTTTCAGTGTTGACAGTACAAGCATGTTGTTATGTCATTTATGCGGTCATTTCATTTTGGACGTGCTTCGACTTTATGTTGCCTGTTCCAGAGTCGATAGTTCCAGAGCCGTTTGTTTCAACATTTATCATGCTCAAAATGGAAAAACAAAAAATATTGTTTATCCAAATGTTTTGGATTGTCCTATTAAAATAGCTAGAAAATATTATTTTATTTTTTTTGTTTGAATAAATGAATTTGGTGTTCCAATTTTTTTTTTATTATTTCACTTTACACGGAGCGAAGCACGTACCGGGCCGATAGTCTTTTATAGATTTATAGATTTCTTTGAAGAGTTTGTGGGCTGACATATTTAACCATATATACGTGAGGCCTACGTATATGATTTATATCATATATACACTTCTGGACACATCTATTGGCCCACCTTAGAGTTTACGTTTCGATGGCCCCTACCGAAATATGATTGCTAGATTGAACAAAAACTATTGATGCAGTTTTGTTTTAAACCTGATACATTTTACCATCTTTTTCGATCATATTGTTTTAAATTTGAATTCAGAATACCACACGACATGGAGCTACGCCTAACAAGTCGGGTATGCGCCTTGATTAAGGCAGTTGATTTTTGAATAAAAAACATTTTTTATCAAATAAAAGTTTAATTTAATAACGCGTGTTGTCTCCATGGGCATCTACCACAGCTCTCATACGATTAGGCATAGAGTTTATCAACCGCTCTATGAAATTTTGAGGGATCCTCCCCCATTCCTCTTCTATGGCAGTTTTCAACTCCTGCATCGTCTGGGCAACTGGCTGACGAGCCCTAACACGTCTTTTTAGCTCGTCCCACATGTGCTTAATGGGGTTCATGTCTGGGCTTCTTACTGGCCAGTCCATAACTGTGATGTTCACATCCCGAAGATATCCCTGACGATGCCGGCCATATGGGCTCTTGCATTATCATGCATAAAAAGGAAATTTGGGCCCACATAGTCCGCGTATGGCATCACGTGAGGTTCTAAGCACTCACGAATGTACCTTTCAGCATTTAATGTTGGCAGCCGTGGTCCCGTAACAACCTCAAGTTGAGTTTTGCCTCTCGCGGATATACCGCCCCAGACGGACTGTCTGGGGCGGTATATCCGCGAGAGCCACCGCCATAAGCAACCCTCTCTTCAAAGCAGCATTGTGCGAAACGCTCTCCCTTACGTCGATAGACCTTCTTCCTTCCATCATTGTCATGTAACACAATTTTAGACTCATCAGAAAAGAGTACACGGCTCCAATTCTGCTGAGTCCAATTTAAATGAGTGCGCGCGAAATGAAGGCGCGCTGTTCGGTGGGCTCGCGTTAGTTTGGGGCCATTACCTGGCTTGTGTGGTACCATATCGCGTTCTTTTAACCTTCTCCGAACAGTTCGAGCGCTCACAGATACTCCGTGGAAGTCACGAAGTTGGTTTTGTATCTCAATGGAGGTAAGGTGACGATTTCTCAAGCTGGTCGTCACGATGAATCGATCCTGCCTTTCAGTTGTGACCCGAAATCGTGGCCTTCCTTGGTGACGAACAAAGCCGCCAGTCTCTAGGTACCTCCGATAAACATTTCGGACCGCAGATCGACTTAAATTAAGTTGAGCACTCACATTTCTTTGGCTGTGTCCGGCCTGGATAAGTGCCACAGCTTGGGCGGCGACTTCAGGCGAAGTATCCATAGATTATTGATAGAACCTCACTTTAATGTTAAGAATAAGTAATGTTTGTTGCAAAACCAAAGAGAAAAATCACACTTTCAAGAATTAAATCCAAGTAAACCAATAAAATCAAGTTTTCTTAGTATTCGATTGTTGGATATCAACGAACAGGCTCCAAATTGTCTTTTGTTTCTTTAAATTCTGTGTTCGAAATTCAAAAAAAGACTATTGAATGAAATTATGAATGTGCCAGGTTCAAAACTGCATAAAAACTTTTTGCTCGACCTAATATAAAATTTTAGCTAGGACCAAACGAAACTGAAAATGCAAGGTGGGCCAATAGATGTGTCCAGAAGTGTATTTCATTGCATTATTTTTCGATATATAGCTTAAATATGTACTAATCGTTTCTTAAATAACATTAATCACTTTAAATCACATTTTTTTACGAATTATATGTACATATATTCTTGATTAGATAAATGATTTTATGTTTTAAAAGCAATAATGCTGCTTTTGTTAAAATATGTTGTCCGAATTAAAATTTTATTAATATTGACTCCGAGGTCGCGTGTTCGATTCCCCGCTCAAGATAAACATTTGTGTGAACATGTCTGCTGTCTTGGTCTAGGTGTTTTCTATGTATTATAAGTAGGTAAGAAAAAAAAATATTTAAGTACATTCATCAGTTGATTGTACACACAGTACAAGTTTTGCGCTTAATTTGAAACTAGATGGCGCTGTGTAAGTTGTCCAGAAATATTTATTTATTTATTGTAACAATGTGCTCCACGCCACCCCTGTTCGCAGCAACCAATAAAAAGCCGTAGCGTCGATCTAACAACAAATTGCTTCGATGACTGTGCACAAACTAAATAATGATATTTACATATTGTTTTGTCACTTTCCACTTTATTATTTAATAGTCTTCATTTTTTTCTGTGTCGAATTTAGGATTCCGGTGCTTAATAGACGATTAATAGGTAAATACGTCTAAATTTGCTACCATACGGGGGCAATTCAAAAAATATAATGGTAACATAATCGGGAGATACAGTTTGGCGTTGTAGTTTCGAATGTATGCTCTACATCCAAAATTCAATCACACCACTGGATAGATGAAGAATCAAAGAATTTATTACGCTAAGTAAGGACTATTGAATATCGCGTGCGGGGGTGGGGGAAGCGCTGCCGTTTTAAGATAATTTTAGTGCATATAACGTATTCGCGTACAACACACGGCCGTGTCCATGACATAGCTACACTCCATTTTTAACCGACTTCAAAAAAGGAGGAGGTTTTCAATTCGACTGATATTTTTTTTGTATGTATGTTATTTGATACTTCGCGAATTGTGAACCGATTTTCAAAATTCTTTTTTTATTTGAAAGGGTATGATTGCGAGGTGGTTCCATATTCACCAAGTCAGGATCTGATGATGGGATCCTAGAGAAATCAAGGGAAACCCTTGAATTTTATAAGCACGTATGGTCAAATTCTCTTTTTTTTTTATTTGAAAGGGTATGATTGCGAGGTGGTTCCATATTCACCAAGTCAGGGTCTGATGATGGGATCCCAGAAAAATCGAGGGAAACCCTTAAATTTGCCCTGTGGTTGCTGGCAGAATAGAATTGCGCCACTCTATTGCTCTGCGCTGGACAAGGCGACTAAGGAATCTTGTATAACGCATTAACTTTTCTCCCCGAAGACGGCAGCAGCGACTCCCGGGGTATTCCACCAATAAGCTGCACTCGCCAACTGAAGTCGGTTTTTTTTTATATCATTTAACGTAGTTTTATATTCTGTAAATGACCACAAAATATAAAACTAACTACGACATATAGGTCAACTGTACTACCACGTACCTGCTACCAAACTAACTAAGTACATATGTATCAAACTAAGTACATATCCCGTAGTGGCCGTGCGGTTTCCGGCAGACTAGAATAGAATTACTCCCTTTCTTCCCGTGGATGTCGTACAAGGCGACTAAGGGAAACACATTATCAAACATCGATCAGGTCTCCCCAACCCGTCTGGCCAGCGTGGGGAGTGTAGGCCAAATCCTCCTTCCGTCTAGGACGGACGAGAGAGGGTCGTGCTCCTGTAGTGGAGACTAAAATGGACCTACTGATGATGATGAAGTACATATCGTCGCTGATCTATCTGAACTGCCCTAAGTAGCAGTGGCATGATTTTACAGGACAAGCTTATTGCGGTTGAGTGCTCTGCCCCCTTACCACCATCTCTTATTGCGATTCAATAACTGAATAGAATGCTTATTCATTGCGAGATGCATTGATGAGATTGCAGAGAAGGTGGTAAGGGGGCTGTTTGTCGCCTTGTAACGTCTGACTGCCAAAATGCGATATTCAAAAGTGAATTATCCACAATTAATATGTCAATTTCGCCAAAAATGTTGGATAGGGCAGTTAGGAAGATCAGCGACGATATGTAAGGCATGTGTTTCCTCATTCATACAATATGGAATCCTTCAAGCGAAGCGTGAAGAAGCATCTTATAGGCCAGCATGGCGGCGTCAACTGACAAGACATCAAGGCCTGTTGTCTGTTACCGATGCGATTGTGGCTCTTTTTCGCTTCTCAGGCGAAGCGGAGCCAATATGCTGAGCTGATAAAAAAAGTACGGTGGATAGCGTCTTAGTTTGCAAAAAATACAGTTATATAGGTAGAGTGCGACCGAAAAGAGTAAAAATTAAATGAGTACATATGAACGTTTGTAACACATAGATAGTGATGACAGCTGTATTTGCCATAAAGATGAGGTTGGCTTGGGCTTTGAATATATTTTTATATATTTTGAATATGGGGGGCAAACGAGCATATGTGTCACCTGGTGGAAAGCAATCCGATCCGCTTCCAGCCTTTTAAGTGAAATGAAAACTGTGTTCTTGAAGGCACCCCATGTCGTAGTTGTTCGGAAATACCGCAGAGGGAAGTTGATTCCACAGTTTCACTGTTCGTGGTATAAATTGTCTTAGGAAACGTACTGTAGTAGATCGCCAATTATCAAGATGATATGGATGGAATTTTAATTTATGGCGAGTTGTACGATAGTGGAATTCAGCGGTAGGTATCAAATCAAACATCTCATCCGAGCACTCCCCGTGATATAATTTGTATAGAACGCATATCTCTGCGTGTAGAGAGACTGAGAGAGAGAGTCCAGTCGACTCGAGATCATTGGGTCACCGACGATTCGAACTGCTCTTGTTGCAGTCAAATGGAGCAAGCAAGTACTGGGGCGCACCGGCCCAGAGATGCGAAAAGTAATATGAATAAAATGGTGAATGACTTACATCCTTTGCTTTGGTAAATTACAAATTGTAACATAAAAAGTAAAATCTGTCAGAACCTCTAAATTCCTATTCTCTACTCGCACTTAACCGGTTTAGTTATTGCTCTATGGTTTTTTTCAACAGATAATATCACGGTCGTTTGTTTGGAAATTTGGCGCGATTGTCTATGAGTATTGTTTTATTTTTCGGCAAGTCATCGAGTTTCATTCACTGCTGTTTATGTTCACACATTTCAACGTCCGGCTTCGATCTTTAAATGTAGGTGGTCAACGTTTTTTTTATCCTGCTTGAAAATAGGAGGTTCGCTTTGACCCAAATGTATGTCATTTTATACCACTAGCGGCGAATTTCGTATCGCCTCAGAATCAATGTTTTCATGGGATATCGTCAAAAAATAAATCGCTTTGAGAACAAAGATACAACATTCATTTTTATTTATTAACACGCTGTTTCGCCCGCGTGGTCACTATTTTAATGAAACTTTTTTTGTAGGAATAACATGGATAAAAAGTAGTCTAAGTCACCCTCCAGACCGGAAACTATCCCCTGTTAAAAAATCATGTCGGTACTTAGGTTCCTTTCGACGTGATAGAAGGACAAATGATTACAATGTTTATTTTTTCCCATGGGATTAAGATGTTTTTCCGGGATAAAGAGTAGCCTATGTCACTCTCCAGGCCTTAAACTATCTCCCAAACTAAAAAAAAATCATGTCAATCTGTTTATTACTTTCGACGTGAAAGAAGGACAGACAAACAAATACACTTTCACATTTATATTATTAGTACGGATACGGGTCGGGAAAGCCGACTTGTCTCGATCTCTAAGAGAGACGCAGTCGGTCTCCAATCGCGTCCACCCAAATGTACAAAAAAAAAAACTTATTAAGTATAATATCTTTGCATGCATAAAATATATTTAGCTTATTGTTCGTTATGACAAAACATGTTGCTGAGCTATAGACATTTTGTGTTACATTACAGCGTCACACGTATGATTGATTCTTTTTATGTTTTTTTAATAGAAAATTTCACTGAAACTTATAAGTAATTATTACAAGGCTGGAAATAATTAATTATGCTAGAGGTACAAATAAAATATAATTATGCTAGAGGTACAAATAAATTTATTTATTCATTCATTCGTTCGTTCATTCTTAGCAAAGCTAGCCGTTATCAACGGCCTAGTACTGTATTTGTAATTTAAGCCACAAAAAGCCGCATTGCGGTGACATCCCTAGACTCCGGGGAGAACAGACCACTACAGAACGACGCCCCTTGGGGACATGAAGTAAACGGCTGTTTGATTTTCTAAACATCTCAGGTTAGACTTCGATATTACATCTTTGCAATTATTATTAGTACTGTTTGTTACTTTTTTTTTTATAACATAGGGTGGCAAGCGAGCATGTGGGTCATCTGATTGAAAGCAATCACCACCGCCGATAGAAATCAGCAACACCAAGGTGTCGCCGATCCGTTGCCAGCCAAATATTGACTCTGTTCTTGAAGGCCCCCATGTCGTACTTATTTGGGAATACCGCTGAGGGAAGTTGATTCCACAACTTTACAGTTCGTGGTAGAAAATGCCTTAAAAAGCGTACTGTAGTAGATCGCCAAATATCAAGTGATGTGGATGGAATTTTAATTTTTGGCGAGTTGTACGATAGTGGAACTCAGCGGCAGGTATCAAATCAAATAGCTCATCCGAGCACTCCCCGTGGTATAGTTTAAATAGAACGCAAAGAGATGCAACATCTCTGCGTGAAGAGAGAGAGACTCCAGCCGATCAGAAATCATTGGATCACCGACAATTCTATTAGACAATAGTAAAGGATTATTTATTTATTTATGTGCATAAATAACAATAATATTACAGGTTTTTACAGTAAAACTTCTTTACGCGCGGTTGACTTAGGGGCCTTGAGTTTCTTGCCAGTTCTTCTCAAGAAGCCCCGTCGCCGGAACTGGCACTTAAATTCACTTTCACATTCAAGATAGTGTGATGAAAGTGAATCTAAGCTCTGCGGATTTAGAGTAGTAATGATTTAGACACGTCATGTTGTTATATTTAATTTGTATGACGTTTCTAAGTGCTTTATAAAGTCTAAGGAATAAAGATATTTTGATTTGATTGATGTGGTCTAAAGCACACTCGGAAATAACGTGAATACGTCCTTCAAATTGCTTCCATACGGAGGCAATTAAAAAAAACGAATGAGAACAAAATCGGGGGATACAGTTTGGTGTTGCAGCTACATATCTATCATCTCCATCCAATATTCAATCACACCACTTGATAGATGAAGCATCAATTTATTACGCTAAGTAAGGACTATAGAACATCGCGTGCGGGGGAGGGGGAAGCGCTGCCATTTTGGGATAATTTTAGTGCATATAAGGTATTCACGTACAACACACGGCCGGGTCCACGGCACAGCCACACCCATTCTTTTTTTACATAATGCGATAGTGTATAAGTACTTACATACGAACAGCACCCTTACCACCAACTCTTATTGCGATTCAATAACTGAATAGAATGCTTATTCATACCAATGAATAAGCGACTCTATTCAATTTGAAATAGAGTTATTGAATCGCAATAAGAGTTGGTGGCAAGGGGGCTGATCCTGCATCCAGCTCCCTGAGCGAGAAGTGCACGGATCAGCGGTGTCTCAGCAGCATAGGCTTATATAAGGAGGTTCAGGGGATCCGGGCACCCCACTTAGTAGAGGCGGAACAAAATCTCGTAAGTATTAGGTTTATAATGAAATTCTATATAATTTCATTTAGAACCATAGCTAATAACAGTAACCTAATACAAACAAGCTTTTCTTTTGTCACAATTTACTCTCCTTATATTTATCATTATTTTATCACCATGTATTCATTAAGTATTCATATTGTACCTAACTTTCTGCCAAATTATGTTTACCTTTAAATCTGGAATGGTTGACTGGAAGAGATCCCATTTGGGATAAGTCCGCCATTGTACATAACTATTTTTTGTCATGTTTTGCTATTATCTTTTGTACAATAAAGACTTTACAACAACAACAAGCAGTCAAGCTCTAGTTCAGGGTTTCCCAACCTTTTTTACATCAAGGCTCCCCGGATCACAAAAAATATTTTCATGCCCCCCCAATATATATTTATTTCAGTAAGTACCTACAATAAAATCGCATTATTTTAACAACATTCATTTTTATGTAATTTGTACAAATAGAATCACAAAATGAACTTTGACTAAATTAAAATGTTTTTATCAACCAATCTATAAGAGTACTAGGGAGTATAGTGACAATACTAGTGAGATACTTGAGCTTGCATTCTCCCTACAGTGTTTACTTCATTAAAGCATTGAAATATTTGTTTCTATTGAAAACACAAACGTCTCAAGCCCCCCTTGACATCCCTCTACGCCCCACTAGGGGGGCGCGCCCCCCTGGTTGGGAAACCCTGCTCTAGTTACTAGAGCTTATTAATCCTGGTGGTCATCATCATCATCAGCCTGTATCTCCCCACTGCTGGATATAAGCCTTCCCCAATGCCTTCCACCAGATACGATCCTCAGCCTTCCGCATCCAGCCGCTCCCAGCCGCTATCTTAAGGGACCATCTAGAAGGTGGGCGCCCAACACTTCGTCGTCCTACGCGCGGCCTCCACTCTTCCCATCTGCCATCACTTACTCGGCAGATGTGACCGGCCGGCCCATTGCCACTTCAGCTTGCAACTTGCAACTTTGGTTCTCCGTCGAATTTCTTCGTTCCGGATCCTGGTGGTCGCCACTGTTAATCCTGGCTACACAGAAGCCACACTGGTGGGAGTGTGTGGTGCATCCCGTCCCGACCTAATTCTAGACATGTTTCCGAGGACAGCCTTGGTCATAGGATATTCCAAATTGTTGTCGTTCTTTTAGTATTATAAATAAATAAATAAATATTGTCTGACAAATTACACAGCGCCATCTAGCCCCAAAGTAAGCGAAGCTTGTGTTATGGGTACTAGACAACTGATAAACATACGTACCTAAATACATTTTTTTTGTACATACATACTTGTGATACATAGAAAACACCCAGACCAAGACAAACAGACATGTTCATGCACACAAATGTTTGTCCTGTGTGGGAATCGAACCCACAAGCGTTGGTGTCGAAGCCGCGTCATTGACCGGTACGCCACCGAGCTCGTCAACTCGTAGTAAGTATTGTGTGTAAATATTAAACCTAAAATAATACTTACCCGAGGCTGAGGAGCTCTGTGGCCTAGTTGCGCATTCAATATAATCGAACACGTAAGACGCAAAGACGGCTTAACGTGCCCTCCGTGCTTCAGAGGGCACGTTAAGCCGTCGGTCCCATAAATGGCAGTCGTTAAGCCAAGTCTCAAGGCTTTTGGGCAGCTTGATTACACTGGCCTCCGACTTCTCACATTTGAGCAGCGTGGTGAAATATGCTGTAAGCGACCCGTATCCCACATTATTAATAATGGACAACTAATGGTGACATCATTGTTCGATTATCGTTATTTTCTTCTAATAGTGTTTGGACGTGATGATAGAGCCAAAAAAGAAATAGCAAATACATTTTTGCGCAAATTAGTTATTGAATTTAATTATATGTATTTATTTTATAACTGAAAATATTGTCGGCGACAAAATAATTTCTAATTTTTAAAATACTACTAGCGCCATCTATTATCGAGTAGCGGAACTAAATCTATTTATAAACCTTAACCTTGTCTATGGCATTTGGCATGAATTGAAGTTCAGTTTGACAGTTCTAATGTAACCAGTGGTCATCGCATTTTTTACCTCCTTGCATTTTGATACCAAAATATTACTTATTCGCAAAGTGGTATTACGTGAACAAGATGAAAATAAGAACCCACGCACTTCGAGAAAGGTGGAATGCGGCCCGCTAGCATCGGTGAGTCCTATATCTTACATACTAAACGATGCTAATGTCCTTATTTTTAACTGATTAAAAAAAACTGTAGTCAATTGGCTGTTAACCTTTTAACTGAAAGCGGTAGACGCGTAATTTGACGCTGTGTCGTGTTTAATTTTATTACGATTCTGTCCACGGTCACATATATTTCTTGCGCTGCAAAGATTTTTCGCCGAAACGTTGTTAAAATAATCATTACTTATCACAAATTGTTTTGTTATCTCTATTAGAACAAAATTCACGTTTAAACCCTTGATTGTACATAAACTAGGTGATAATATCGTTAACTGATGCATAGCTATCGTTTTGAACATTTTTTTTTATTATCATCAGGTGTTATAAATGATTGTATTGTACCATTGTGTAATGGACTGATACCGCGCTTTTTCGGTTAGTGCTAATGTGTATATGAATCTTATGCTGCATACAATAAGGTAGGATATCCCTTTTCTTTTAGACATAGTATTTATTTATTTTTAAGATATTTTTTTCTTAACCATGTTAGTGGCCAGTAATAAATTTTGTTACTACATATTATTTTTGTCAAGTTGCATGCCTTTGTATGTTTTTAAACTTCGATATTTATTTTAAAGTTCATAGTTAGGTATTGACCTCTCAAATTTGTTTTTATTACCCAAGTTTTTGTTTTGTAAAGTAATTAATACAAAAGAATTTAAATGCTATCTTTAATTAAATTTTATTAGGTATTATGTGTTAGTCCTTGATAGCTTGTAGATAAAAAAATGAATAAAGTACCTAGTTATATCGGTATCTCTAAACTGTGGTTGCTACTGGACATGTTAGATTGAGATAGAGATATTGAGAGGCATTGATTTTTTTTTATAAAAAATACTATAAAGTTTATTGTATACAGAAGAGTATCCATCTCCCTAGTAAGTATTTGAAAGCCTTACCATAGACTGGATATTTTTTTTATTCAATTTAAAAAAAATAGAAATATAACGTAGATAAACTTTTTAAATAAAAAAAATTTTAGGATTGTGCTCGTAATTATGTGATATGGTTATATATAATTTTTTTATCTGACTATGGTGGCAAACGAGCCTACAACTTACCTGTGGGTAACTGCTTGTTATATCCTATGGATTGTTTATAATTTACATATTCTTAACGGAAATTCTTAGCTAAGATCTAAGCCAGAGGTGCCCAAACATTTTTGTCTTGTCGAACTTTTCATATTTATTGTCTGATTTCTGTATCCCCACTAAGATATAAATTCTGTGGACCCCTTGCATTTGCAATTGACTCTTGGTGGTCAATGTAGACTAACTTTGGTAATTAATAGTGGTGTTGTTGATCTCCATGGGCGGTGGTGATTGCTTTCCATCAGGTGACCCACTAGTATGTTTGCCCCCATCTCATGTAAAAAAAATGCATATAATTAGACCACTCTACGTCATACTTACCTAAGTATAACATGTGTTAAATTTTAAAGCATTTTTTTATTGCATCAATAAATTAAACATTTATGCTAATTTTGCAAGTATTCTCTAAGTACATACAAAATAATATGTTATGTAAGGTATGTATCTTAGTCTGTATTTATTTCCATTTCGTTATGTTTTTTTTAAGTTTTATTTTGTGTTGTCCTTTTAGGAATTAACCTTTTTGGAAGTGGTCCTTCTGAGACAAAAAGATCATATTAATTGCTTTTTTTATCATCTGTCAAAAATTTTTTTTTATAAAAAAAATACTCAAAATCTTTTTTATCTCAATATAAAAAAATAGGAAAAGAGTTCTAATAGCATTAAATTGCATTGGCAAAATTAAGTATTTTATTTCAATATAATAATATTATAAAGAATCAATAATATTATAAATACTATGGATATGCCACAAGCGTCAAGAACGTACACCCGAAAAGTGCCCCAATTGTCTCATCTCTCAATTAGTTCCGACAAGCAAGCCGACGAAACTAATGTTTCTGACAACAGATTGATATAGGCAAATTTGCCGTCTTCTATATTACGAAAATGCACAATTTATGGCGATAAAGACCGGGATCATATATCACACTAAAATACACAATAATGTTAAGAGCCATATTACATTTTGACTGGGATTTTTGCGTAAAATGGCCAATTTTGGCGTTCTTGATCTCGGAAACTAAAATACATTAACAATGGTGACTTATTGAATAGTACAGAATAGCTATTGGCCGCTATGTACTATACATAGCGGCCTCGCTTTTTGTAAATTTTGCTTAACTTTTTAAATAAACCCAAAATTGCAGAGAAAGATTTTCATAAAATGCACGCATTCACTATTTTGAGCTCCTGGAACATTCATTTGTTTGGAACAGTAGTACAATACTACCACAGTATAAGTAATAGTACTAACGTACAGTATGGACACTCTCTGCCGCTCTCACTAGTCGACCTCACCTCCCCTATGGAACCGATTTGGAACCGTTCGCAAGGAATGCCACAACGTACGAATTGACGTCGCTTGTATTTTATTTTCCATTCAGTTTAAAATAATATGCGAGTATGTAAAAGATGAGAGTTATTTGTGCAGTGGATGGATGTCTCAACACATGGAAGGTAAAAAAAAAACAATTTGGATGGATGGATGGATGGATGGACGGACGGACGGACTGATTGATGGATGGATGGTTGGATGGATTGATGGATGGATGGATGGATGGGTGGATGGGTGGATGGGTGGATGGGTGGGTGGATGGGTGGATGGATGGATGGATGGATGGGTGGATGGATGGATGGGTGGATGGATAGATGGACGGGTGGACGGGTGGATGGATGGATGGATGGGTGGGTGGATGGATGGATGGATGGATGAATGGATGGATGGGTGGATGGATGGGTGGATGGATGGGTGGATAGGTGGATGAATGGATTAATGGATGGATGGATGGATGGATAGATGGATGGATGAACGAGCAAACGAGCATTAGTTTATAAAAAATGCTATACAATAGCTTTACCGCGGCAGTCCCCGAGTGTCACACGTTTTTTTTTTCTTCACTACGCCCACCTGATGTGAAGCGGTTACCGTAACCATATTAACGCTCGCAACATTAAATATCCATGCAGCTGCCATCCCCGCTGCCAACGCAGCAACTCCATCCTCTCTGGTGACCTCACTCACTCGCAGGAACACAACAACCCTCAATGAAATTGTTATTTGACTGCGGTATTCTGTGAGGTGGTGGTACTTCGTCAGTCGGGCTGCTTAAAAGATACGCTATGTCCTACCTCTCTTTTCGTCAGAGCCTCGTCTGTCAGTCAGCAGGGTGTACCCCGTGCAGGTAAGATTGGCTTTGGTTCAAAGATGTTGATGAACCACTTATACCCCCTTACATGTCCGACTAATAATTGAATAATGTCAGCCCTAGAGAACGTCACTCAAACATAGGCACGTGTACAGACGTCATTTGGTTACTACATGCAAAAGCGCCATTTTTGTATGGAGTGGCCGGGGTTTGATACTACTGTTCCAAACAAATGAAATAAAAAAAATGAATGTTATTTGTTATATAGTCGTATAGTACATAGCGGCCGCGAAATTTTGAAATATCATTGATTTAATATAGAAAAAAAAAACATTCTTTTAACCAAAAAAACTTCGAAAATCGCTTTAAGTAAACTGTTAATTTCTCGAATAAACGATAATATTATTGAGCAAAATTTATACGAGAATAATTGTTACTTCATGATGAATAAACTTTGTAGCATGAATTTATTATCTTATTTCAATAAACACGATAAATATAACTTCAAAATTACTACAAAAAACGATGCACCGGCGGCCTTCTCGGGTTCAGTACTACGCGAGAGCTCGTCAGCGTTCAAATGTAATAGGGCTCTTAACGCGAACGTTAGGTTAATTTCAGATTTTGGCAAGAAAAAATAAAACGCCAATTTATCGATTTCGTACTCGAGAAATGGAATGAGATAACAAGTATATTAAAGCGCCGAGACGATAAGGATAGCGATAGTCATAGATCACCCAGCGACGCGGTGTTCGAAATCGTTTCCTGACGCAATTTAGTATGGGTATGCCTCCCCAACCCGTCTGGCCAACGTGGGGAGTGTAGGCCAAATCCTCCTTCCATCTAGGACGGACGAGAGAGGGTCGTGCTCCTGTAGTGGAGACTAAATTTAATGGACCTGATGATGATGATGATGCTATATCTATTGTATTAAGACAAAGTCCTCGCTCGACCAATTATTATGTCGCGTCCACAAGCTTGCCAAACAACAAACACCAAGGTGTGGATGGATGTTTGTTGTTTGCTGTTTGTGTAAGCGTGTGGACGACCCTTTGCCTACAGCTAATGATTTACTTTACTTTACTATATCACAGGATTGCGAGTCTCTCGCCCAGTAAACAAACCAGACAAGTGGACCTTTACCTGTCCCGCTTCCCACTAACTAACCCAGTAAACCAACCAGGCACTCAAGCGGATTGGTAGCAGGTCTTACTCCCCTTTGGCCCGCAAGCAGACTACTTAAACACTCTTAAGTCAAATAGCTCGTAGCTTCGAGGTTCTACTCCCCAATCTCCATGATGGTTACCGGAGCTGTAGGCGCGCTCCCCTAAAGAGAGTGCAATCGTGTAGAGCAGTGTTTGTGCTGGGTGTTTGCTGTTTGGTCGTTATTTGGCAAGCGTGTGGACGCGGCTTTACAGTTTTTCCTAAGCCAATTAGTAGCCCCCCCCCCCCCCCCGCCATAGATTCGTGAAGGTTATAAGTATGATCTCTATATGTAAATAAATAATCAAATTTTGTAGATTGGGATAAAAAAAACATCACAGAATACCGCAGCCAGATAACAATTTCGTTGAGAGTTATTATGCTCCTGCGTGTCAGTGAGGTCACCAGAAAGAAAGGAGTTGCAGGCAGCGGGAGTGGCGGCGTGCAAGCGATATTTCATATTACGAACGTTAATAGGTTTGCCGCTCCACATCAGGCAGACTGGCGGCTTGTATACCACCCGAAGTAGTAAAAAAAGAATATATGGAATTCGCGTTTGAAATAAAGCGAAGTGCACTTTTTAAACTTTTATCTTTCTATATATTATATAGGTGTTTTCTATGTATTATTATGTATGTATTTACAAAAAAATGTATTTAAGTATAATATCAGTTATCTAGTACCTATAGTACAACTTGGAACTAGAGGGCCGTGTGTAATTTGTCCAGAAGGCCAATTCTCTTCTACGAACGCAGATTGAAAGATGACCGAATCGAGATTGAATTGTGAATCGACTAAAATTATATACTTGATTTCATTAATTAATTATTATCAATTCTTGTTGTTGGCAAAGTAACATTCTTAGTTTGTTTAATTTTCACTCATATTTCAATACAATCCCGCTTAAATTTAATTTTGAAGTTACATATTGTGTTACGAGAATACCAAATGTGATATTTATGAGATCGAGACTGGATCGAAACTGAATTTTGACTACCTATATTCTAATTACGAGAATTGCCCCTCAGGTATATGTATGTATGTCTATCCCAGTCTGTCGTATAACGAAAGAGTTTGGTACGAACTTTTTTACATGTCTTGACTATCAGTTAGTTACCTAATACTATCAGGAAGCTAAAAAACTTGGCAATTATCACATACTTAGTTTTAGATTTAAATAAACGTTTCTAGACAAAATTTGCTAAATTTAACATAAATGCTTATTACTCTGATGAACTATAAAATATTAACACAAATCTAAAATATAATAACGAAAGGTCAGCGGTCCTCAAACTTTTCGACATGATAACGTCTTATAAATCGATGAACGCCGGTTGCAGGCACGAAAAAACATGACTCATTGTCACGTTCCGCCTGAGCCGAGAGTGCAAGCGCGAGCGCGAAAGAAGCGATAGAGAGGCATGATCGGCCGAAGCGTTCGATTTGTGACGCATCTATCTCTCTTCCACTCCATCGGCCGATGTTTTCTTATGACGTTATCACGTAATCGTCCGTAAACAGACTTTACAAACAACCATTTTTTTTCAAGCATGTGTTCTTTAGGATACAAGCTTGTTTATTTTGAGAAGAGAGAGTGTGAGAACCTATCTCTCTAAAAGCAAGTCGATTTTGGTGATCACAAGCATACATAACTAACCAGCCCCCCTAGCCAAGTGTAATTCGTAGCGTAACGAACGTTAGATAGATCACGTGACATTTGTCAATTCTCATACTAAAATGTTAGATTTTGAAAAATGTCACGTGATCTATCTAACGTTCGTTACGCTACGAATTACACTTGGCTAGGGGGGCTGGTGACCTACCGGCTTAGTTGAAGTCGATTCCCATCGGATTTGTTTGTTTGTTTGTAATATCTGCACTGAATAAAACAATAATAATATAAAAGTTTACATAGAATAAAAGTACAAAGGCGGACTCATCCCTCTAAGGCAGTCTAAGGGATCTCTTCCCGTCAACCATTAAATATTTGAAAGGATTCAGTAAATATGTATATCCCGAGGGTGGAATGAGACTACAAACGAAGAACAAGTTAAATTAACCTATTAGGTACACTAAGTAATATTTGAATTCAATACAGTTGATACTAGCAGTTCAAGGTTTTATCATTTTTTGAATGCGACTATCAAACTTTAGCTTAGATAAGGTACCTGTGTTTAGCTTCGTCATCAGGTCCGCGAGTTGTTACGAGAATTGTCCGTCAGTTTGAAAACCACTGGAAAACCACTGCCACGGTCGCGCGTTGATCTTTATTATGCTAATGTAGCCGAAACTAGATTTTTATTTGCCAGTCCAGTGAGTTATGTCGGCTGTCTAGCACAAACTAACGACTGATTCAACCTTGTGAAGGAAAGCCTCATTGATAGGTATTTGTATCAAGGACGTTAGCCGTGTGGTTTCCGGCAGACTAGAATGGAACCACTCCGTTTCTTCCCGTGGATGTCGTACAAGGTGACTAAGGGAAATACATTATCAAATATCGATCAGGCCTCCCCATCCCGTTTGGCCAGCGTGGGGAGTGTAGGCCAAATCCTTCTTCCGTCTAGGACGGACGAGAGAGGGTCGTGCTCCAGTAGTGGAGACTAAAATGGACCTGATGACGATGTATCAAGGACCATAGACTAGTCCACAAGAGAGCGTTCAGTGCTTTAACTCCCTCCAGTCCAGTAGTACCATTGGTGGTACAAGTGACACAACTTTGTGTCTTTAGTAACATGAATAGAACTAGTGACCTTTTAGTAGTTTAGTAGTGTTCGGCGACCCCGGTGGTCGAATGGCTAACCATGTCCACTTCGACTCCGGGGTCGTGGGTTCGATTCGCGCACAAGACAAATATTTGAGTGCATGAACATGTCTGTTTGTCTTGGTCTGGATGTTTCCTATATGTAATATATAAGTATGTATTTACAAAAAAAAATGTATTTATGTACGTTTATCAGTTGTCTAATACCCATAGTACAAGCTTTGCGCTTAATTTGCGACTAGATGGCGCGGCGTAAATTGTCCAGAAATATTAAATATTATTATAGTGATTTTTAGGGTTCCGAACCTCAAGTCTGTCTGTCTGTCTGTCTGTCTGTCTGTCTGTCTGTCTGTCTGTCTGTCTGTCTGTCTGTCTGTCTGTCTGTCTGTCTGTCTGTCTGTCTGTCTGTCTGTCTGTCTGTCTGTCTGTCTGTCTGTCTGTCTGTCTGTCTGTCTGTCTGTCTGTCTGTCTGTCTGTCTGTCTGTCTGTCTGTCTGTCTGTCTGTCTGTCTGTCTGTCTGTCTGTCTGTCTGTCTGTCTGTCTGTCTGTCTGTCTGTCTGTCTGTCTGTCTGTCTGTCTGTCTGTCTGTCTGTCTGTCTGTCTGTCTGTCTGTCTGTCTGTCTGTCTGTCTGTCTGTCTGTCTGTCTGTCTGTCTGTCTGTCTGTCTGTCTGTCTGTCTGTCTGTCTGTCTGTCTGTCTGTCTGTCTGTCTGTCTGTCTGTCTGTCTGTCTGTCTGTCTGTCTGTCTGTCTGTCTGTCTGTCTGTCTGTCTGTCTGTCTGTCTGTCTGTCTGTCTGTCTGTCTGTCTGTCTGTCTGTCTGTCTGTCTGTCTGTCTGTCTGTCTGTCTGTCTGTCTGTCTGTCTGTCTGTCTGTCTGTCTGTCTGTCTGTCTGTCTGTCTGTCTGTCTGTCTGTCTGTCTGTCTGTCTGTCTGTCTGTCTGTCTGTCTGTCTGTCTGTCTGTCTGTCTGTCTGTCTGTCTGTCTGTCTGTCTGTCTGTCTGTCTGTCTGTCTGTCTGTCTGTCTGTCTGTCTGTCTGTCTGTCTGTCTGTCTGTCTGTCTGTCTGTCTGTCTGTCTGTCTGTCTGTCTGTCTGTCTGTCTGTCTGTCTGTCTGTCTGTCTGTCTGTCTGTCTGTCTGTCTGTCTGTCTGTCTGTCTGTCTGTCTGTCTGTCTGTCTGTCTGTCTGTCTGTCTGTCTGTCTGTCTGTCTGTCTGTCTGTCTGTCTGTCTGTCTGTCTGTCTGTCTGTCTGTCTGTCTGTCTGTCTGTCTGTCTGTCTGTCTGTCTGTCTGTCTGTCTGTCTGTCTGTCTGTCTGTCTGTCTGTCTGTCTGTCTGTCTGTCTGTCTGTCTGTCTGTCTGTCTGTCTGTCTGTCTGTCTGTCTGTCTGTCTGTCTGTCTGTCTGTCTGTCTGTCTGTCTGTCTGTCTGTCTGTCTGTCTGTCTGTCTGTCTGTCTGTCTGTCTGTCTGTCTGTCTGTCTGTCTGTCTGTCTGTCTGTCTGTCTGTCTGTCTGTCTGTCTGTCTGTCTGTCTGTCTGTCTGTCTGTCTGTCTGTCTGTCTGTCTGTCTGTCTGTCTGTCTGTCTGTCTGTCTGTCTGTCTGTCTGTCTGTCTGTCTGTCTGTCTGTCTGTCTGTCTGTCTGTCTGTCTGTCTGTCTGTCTGTCTGTCTGTCTGTCTGTCAAGAATTTCTATGTCGAGAATGCGTGGAGGTATCAAGCTGAAATTTGAACTGTATACTCAGGTCTACGGTCCCATGAAGTTAAAAAAAAATCAAATTGCTAAGTTTACGTAGAAAAAAGTTACGGCCGTTTATTCAGCAAAAAACGCATATTTCGACACACTCAAGGGAATCAAAACCTATAGGGTACTTCCCGTTGACCTAGAACTATGAAATTTGGCATGTAACATCGTTATAGACTACAAGTACAGGAATAAATCTCAAAAAATAGGGGGTCTATAGTTTTTATAGGGTGTCGAAATTTCAAATTGAAACTACTAGTTCAAATGGGGTATCATATGAAAGGGCTTGATGTACACATTGCAAAATATATTTTATTTATTTTTTTCGACGCATTATTTCTTATTTATAATGAAAAATATCAAATTTAATAATGATACTACGTACCTACGAGTACGGAACCCTCGGTGGGCGAGTCCGACTCGCACTTGTCCGGTTTTTTTATTTGAGAGGGGGGTAAACGAGAATGTGGGTCACCTGGTGAAAAGCAATTACCACCGCGCATGGAGTATAGGCTGGCAACGAATCGACGACTCCTTGGTGTTGCTGATCTCCACGGACAGTGGTGATTGCCTTTCACCAGGTGACTCACATGCTCGTTTGCCCCCTCCCATATAAAAAAACACTCATAAATACTGGTTGTACCATTAATAGTTCTAGAATAGAATATAATATTTATTTATTTGCAAGAACATTAGGTTACAAATAACAGAAGGCCAATTCTCGTAATTTTTCTACGAAAGCAGATTGAAAGTTGACCGAATCGAGATTGAATTGTGAATTGACTAAAATTATATACTTGATTTCATTAATTAATTATTATCAATTCCTGTTGTTTGCAAAGTAACATTCTTAGTTTGTTTAATTTTCACTCATATTTCGATATAATCCCGCTTAAATTTAAATTTTAGTTACATATTATGTTACGAGAATACCAAATGTGACATTTGTGAGATCGAGACTGGATCGAAACTAAATTTTGACTATATTATAATTACGAGAATTGCCCCTCAGGTGTTGTGGTTTAAATGGAAACTGTACAAAATGTTCGCCTCTTTCTCTCTTCTCTTTATGACGAGCTCGGTGGCGTAGCGGTCAATGACGCGGCTTCGACACCAACGCTCGTGGGTTCGATTCCCACATAGGACAAACATTTGTGTGCATGAACATGTCTGTTTGTGTTAGTCTGGGTGTTTTATATGTATCATAAGTATGTATTTACAAAAATAAAAATGTATTTACGTATGTTTGTCAGTTGTCTAGTACCCATAACACAAGCTTCGCTTACTTTGGGGTTAGATGGCGCTGTGTAATTTGTCTGACAATATTTATTTATTTATTATTTATTTATTATTCTCGCAGGCATGCAAATATTGGGCATTGAGTACTTTTTAAATTTATGTAGTTAATTAGCTACAAAACTATCAATATATTGGAATAGTCATAATACATTGAAAAATAATTGAATACACATGTCATTCTGGATATAATAAAATTAATAATATTTTAAAATGTCAAGAAGAAAATACCTATTCTAAAGTGTCAAAAATACAAGGAAAATGTCAAACCATAATTGAGAAATAATTACAATAAAATTAGTAATATTTTTAAAATGTCAATAAGAACAAAATTTTTTGAGTTGTATCTGCAATCAGCAATAATTTGTGCTTTAAGCAGATGTGATGGAGGCTGCAGTCGCGTTTAGAGTGAGTCCTCCAGTGAGAACCTCTACTCATTTCTCATCGATCAGGATATCCTTCCTTTTGAGTCGCTTCCGATAACATCGCGTTGTCAGCTAAGAAAAAGAAAAAAAAATACAAGGAATAATGTCATAACCATAATTGATAAATATTAATTAAATTCTGTGATTATTATAATAATTGCAATCAAATTCTTAAATGTCATTAACGTGTATATTTCTGTCGCTCTACTTCACTGAGGGAGTAAAAACAATTTGTAAGAAGCCATTTTTTCAGCTCAATTTTGAAGCGGTTCAACTTTGTTCTAGTGAAACTTTGGTCACATGTACGAAAAAGAACAAGATTTTGCGTCTCTTAATGTGTTCTACCGATTGTACAATGGGGTGTGTTCAGAGGAGTTGTTTGATATGATGCCTACGGCCTCCTTCTACAGTCGCACGGCTCGCCATCGACAGGGAATTCATCCTCACACATTGGAGTCTAAGTGGTCATGTACTGTGCGGCTCTAGAGAAGTTTTCTTCCACGTATTATCAAGCTGTGGAATGAACTGCCTGTTGAGGTTTGCCCAGGAGACAGGATAGGGTTTTGCAAAAAGGGCGTGAAAAGGTTTCTACAGGGTCGGCAACGCGCATGTTATGCTTCAAGGGAATTGTTATTTAGCTGCGGTATTCTGTGAGGTGGAGGTACATTCCCCTGTCGGGTAGCTTACAATTACGCTACCTCTCTTTTCGCCAGAGCTTCGTTTGTCAGACAGCAGGGTGCACCGCGTGCAGGTGAAGTTGGCTTTGGTTCAAAGATGTTGATGAACCACTTACACCCCAAAAGCTAAATAAAAGCTTGTAAAAACTGAGCCATCGCGGGTCGTCTGGCAGATAGGAAACATCGGAGTTATCACAGAGAGAGATCTCTGAGGACAAAGGGAATAGAATCGCAGAGATACCAGTGCGTGGTGACGCATATTATGTTTTTCTTCACATAAATCTAGCTTTTTACTTTATGATAACAGATTAACAGTCCGCAAACCAGAGATATCGAGTTAATGATAACAACAAACCGCTTTTGAAATGTTAAAATAACTTGTTTGGAACTTGTTATCGAATTAACATTTTTACTTTAAAAAAAAAACTAGAAATAAACGATCGTTTTGAACTTAGTTTTTAGATACTAGTTTGTTGATTCGGTTTTCACGTGGATACGTCTTTAAAATTGCTTCCAATTCAATTGCAATTCAAAAAAACAATGATCATACATAACAAAATCATACAGTTTGGTGTTGCAGCTACATATCTATCATCTCCATCCAAAATTCAATCGCACCACTGGAAAGATGAGGATCAAAGAATTTATTACGCTAAGTAAGGACTATGGAACATCGCGTGCAGGGGAGGGGCAGCGCTGCCATTTTGAGATAATTTTAGTGCATATAACGTATTGACGGACAACACACGGCCGTGTCCATGACACAGCACACCCCATGTTTTTGGTGACCATAAAAGTAGAGTATTAGATGAATATTGCAACCACCATATGAGTACAAAAGTCAAAGTCAAAATTATTTATTCTGTGGGCCCTTGCGGGCACTTAGACACGTCTTTTACAATAAGGTATATTTTTTTTTATCTACCAGCATTTTGGAATGACCATTGACGAGAAGAAATGCCGAAAGAAACTCTGTCAATATAGGTCTTTTTTAAATAGCCATACAATATTATCATTATACCTAATACAATAAAAAAAATGGTATTCAACCTAAATAAGAGAAAAAAAAAATTAAGTAAAATAAAATAGTAAAAAAAATAAAAATATAAAAAATCATAGTATAGAGTGTATATACATATTGTATAAAAGTCTAAATATGTATATCCACAATACTACTTGTAAAGATAAGACGCCTGTGCTTCACATCCTGTGCCGAGAAAACGAGAACTTTACCCCCACTTCTGTCATTTAAGTTTTATTAGCACGTAAAAATTAAGTAGAGTGATGACATGATGGCCAAACATTCCCATCACTGTGTCACCGCTGTTAATCCTAGCTACACAGGAGACACAGTCGTGGGAATGTGTAGTGGACCTCGGTCTATTTCCCAAAAGATCACCGGGTACAAAAGTAGAACAGAGGGCCTAGCCAAGTGGCATACGCTCCGAATCGTATCCTTATCGACGAGCGTTAATGCCGTATCGTTAGCGACAATAAATTGGTAGCCAAGTGTACATAAACTTCGCAAGCGCATAGAAACAAAAATATTGTCTATGCTTCGACTTACAAACGTCAAGTGTAAAATTACATTCGCTCGCAGTGCTGCCATAGAATATAATAAAGAACATAGAACATAGAAAGCCACTTGTCTAGGCCCTCTGAACAGACCGACATATCCTTTTAATCAATATTATAATTTAAAAAATCCTTTTTTGCCATTCAAAGTGACTCCGAACGGTAGAATGTCATGAAGCGAACCGACCAGTCTAGAAATAACTTTATTTTTTATACTTGTTTGCAGTTATATTAATATACTAGTTAGCGAGCACGGTTTCGCGTGCGTTTGTCGTGATTTTACAAACTTTTATTTGGAGGGTTCAAGGATAATACATCTAGTGATCATTTTGTTACTTTTAAGTTAAAGCTATTTAAAAATTTTTGCCCGTGTGGTTTCCGGCAGACTAGAATAGAATCACTCCGTTTCTTCCCGTGGATGTCGTACAAGGCGACTAAGGCTAATACATTATCAAATATCGATCAGGCCTCCTAACCCGTCTGGCCAGCGTGGGGAGTGTAGGCCAAATCCTCCTGTCTGGGACGGACGAGAGACGGTCGTGCTCCTGTAGTGGAGACTAAAATGGACCTGATGATGATGATATAAGTTTTGTGAAGCATATGTCATCAAAATGCTAGAATCTGTTGCGAATATATAAAACTCGATTTGAAGTATCTCGCTATGTGTATATCTCTCAATTTGCATAGGTTGTCGGTTAGATCTATTCTGTATAACAGGGTACATTTAATCATAAAGCTTTTTTTTTATACTACGTCGGGTGGCAGACAAGCATACGGCCTACCTGATGTGAAGCGGTTACCGTAGCCATATTAACACGCTGCCACCCCCGCTACCAACGCAGCATCTCCTTCCTTTCTGGTGACCTCACTCACTCGCAGGTACACAACAACCCTCAAGGGAATTGTTATTTGGCTGCGGTATTCTGTGAGGTGGAGGTACATTCCCCAGTCGGGTAGCTTACAATTACGCTCCCTACCTCTCTTTTCGCCAGAGCTTCGTTTGTCAGTCAGCAGGGTGCACCGCGTGCAAGTGAAGTTGGCTTTGGTTCAAAGATGTTGATGACCCACTTACACCCCAAAAGCTAGTTAATTTTAACCCACATCCCAGTGTTTGATTGAGCTGAAATTTGGTAATGCCGCCATTTTGAATTCAATATGGGAAGAAATTATTTCAGCATACTATGACACGGCGACTGTTGATACCTAGATATATTTTTTTTTGTTTGAAAGGGGAGCAAACGAGCACGTAGCTCACCTGATGTCAATCACCACCGCCCATGGAGATCAGCAATACCAAGGGGCGCGTCGATCCGTTGCCGGCCTGTACTCCTTTCTTTCTTTGACGAGCTCGGTGGCGTAGCGGTCAATGACACGGCTTGGACACCAACGCTCGTGGGTTCGATTCCCACACAGGACAAACATTTGTGTGCATGAACATGTCTGTTTGTCTTGGTCTGGGTGTTTTCTATGTATCATAAGTATGTATTTACAAAAAAGAATGTATTTACGTATGTTTATCAGTTGTCTAGTATCCTACTAGAATATATAATACAAGCTTCGCTTACTTTGAGGCTAAATGGCGCTATGTAATTTTTCTGACAATTATTATTTATTATTTCTTACCTCAGTCACTCGGAGGAACACAACAACGCTCAAGGGAATTGGAATGGCGAAAAGAGAGGTAGGGCATAGCACATTTTTTAAACTACCTGACTGGTGAATGTACCTCCACCTCACAGAATACCGCAGCCAAATAACGGTTCCCTTGAAGTGTTGTTGTGTTCCTGCGATTGAGTGAGGTCACCAGAAAGGAAGGAGATGCAGCGGGGGTGGCGGCGCGCGAGCGGTATTTTATGTTACGAGCGTTAATATGGCTACAGTAACCGCTTCACATCAGGCGGGCCGTATGCTTGTCTGCCACCCGACGCAGTATAAAAAAAAATGGCCTCCGCCATCCGCAGTTGAGCAGCGTAGTGAAGTATGCTCTAAATCTCTCCGATAGAGGGGAGACCGGTATCCCAACAATGTGATGATTATGAGTTGATGCCGACTTGTTAAAATCGTTAATCTGTTAAGGGGGCGTCCATTAATTACGTGAGACATTTTTGAGGATTTTGACCGCCCCCTTGGTGAGATGTTGTAAGATTTAACTCGACCCCATTCCCCAATACCCCTCCAATAATCCCACGTGAGATTTTAAAGAAATTGTATTTTGGGTGTAAAAGTGTTCGATTTAAATAAAAAATATATATCATTTTGCTCAATTATTTTTATTTAAGACTAGCAAAGACTAGTATTTGCGGATATTGTTGCAATCTTAAATCACAGTGATAAAATTAGATAATAAATACTTGAACGAAAATTAATTAAATATATGTACTTACTTATATCTTTTCTAATTCAGTCCATGGAGACTCGTGTACTGTCTCAAGAATGACTGTTGGAACCAACATATCAAAAAAATACGTGATATTTGAGAATACCCCCCTCTTCCCCAAGTGACATTCGGCTCGGACCCCCCCCCCCCCCCCCCCCATACCTCACGTAAAATTATCGTCCGTAAACAGACTTTACAGACAACCAATGTTTTTAATAAATTTAATCATTCGTCCTTCAGAGTATGTGAAATGGTTTTAGAACTTGATATTTGCACCGAAGAACCGCTGTCCGGCGAGTTTAGTATGCAAATAATACCACCTGTGTTGGAGTCAGGTTCTGATTATTTTAAATTTATTATGTGCATTATGGCATTTTTAATGTTAGAAGCACTTTAACCTTTCGCGTGCCGCGGTCCCATGGTGGGTACAGCGTTGGTACAGCAGCGCTTGGTACAGAATTAACAGGTCACGGCAGGCGAGGTGTTAAGGAAGTTTTATATGAGAGGGGGGCAAACGAGCATGTGGGTCACCTGATGGTAATCAATCACCGCCGCCCATGGAAATCAACAAAACCAAGGGGTCGCCGATCCGTTGCCAGCCTACTATACTCCTTCCTTTCGTTCTGGTGACCTCACTCACTCGCAGGAACACAACAACTCTCTAAGGAATTGTTATTTGGCTGCGGTATTCTGTTTCGCATTCCGCAGTCGGGCTGCTTAAATACGCTATGCTCTTTTCGCCAGAGCTTCGTTTGTCAGTCAGCAGGGTGTACCGCGTGCAGGTGAAGTTAGCTTAGGTTCAAAGATGTTGATGAGCCACTTACACCCCAGAATACTCTATGGTTTCTGTCAGCTAAGCTAAATAAATATACCAACAATCTAAGCTGTTGTTTGATTTTCGTATTAAAAAATTTCAAAGCCCATCGACTTCAGCTTAGGCTGTAGGGCTCCAGGCATAATGTTGATGCGTTTGGTCAATCATCATCATTATCAGGTATATCTACTCACTGCTCGATATAGGCCTTTCCCAATGCTTTCAACTATATGCAGTCTTTCGCTTTCCGCATCCAACCGCTACCAGCGCACTCTTGAGATCGTCGGTCCATCTGGAGGAGGCGCCCTACGCTTCGTCCCATACCTGAAGGCCAATTCTCGTAAATTTTTCTACGATTACAGATTGAAAGTTGACCGAATCGAGATTGAATTGTGAATTGACTAAAATGATATACTTGATTTCATTCATTAATTATTATCAGTTCTTATTTTTGGCAAAGTAACATTATTAGTTTGTTTAATTTTCGTACATATTTTTGAACTTTGAAGTTTCTTATTGTGATACGAGAATACCAAATTTGACATTTGTGAGATCGAGACTCGATCGGAACTGAAATTTGACTACATTTTAATTACGAGAATTGCCCCTCTGGCCTCCACTGTAGGACTTACCTCCCCCATCTGCCAACTCACTGATTCTGAGAGCTATGTTAGGTCAATACAGTCTACCTAGAGTTCACTAAACTATACCGTTCAAACACGTGGTATAGTTTAGTGAACTATAGGTAAACCTATAGTTCACTAAACTATACGGTATAGTTTAGTGAACTATAGGTTTAAACCTATAGTTCACTAAACACGTGTATATATATAGTTAAGTGAACTATAGGTAGATCTAATAGTTCAAGGTTAATTTCCTACTATGTACAGTAGCTATACGCTCAATATAAAAACTGACGTGATTCGCTAATGCGTTCGGTAGATAATACTAATATAAAGATAACGAATCAGCTATTTATAATAGCGACAATTTGTTAAAATCCGTTGTTTCCTTTGAAAAGCTATTTCTACATAACACAACAGCAAATAACTAGTTTCTAATGGTCCAAACGAAAACTATAGATAGATGGCCCCGTGGGCTATCCTAAACACCCCTATGTTAGCCCCTATGTTAAATATTTTTTTGTTTTTTTTTATCATCGTTAAGAAAAATTTTTTCGGCCTAACTATTCAGCGACTCTCTAACATATGACCCATCATTTCTTCTGTTAAGCGGTAGGAACTAATTTGTGGCGGAAGCACGCAAATTAGTGTATATCAAATTGTATATCTGTTTGGCAAACACAGGTGTATTGTGTTTGCGTACTACACAGCAAGTAATAAATTACACAGCAAGCGTGTGGAGCAGTGTTTGTGCTGGGTGTTTGCTCTTTGATATGTTTGGTGTTTGGCAAGCGTGTGAACGCGGCGTTAGTAAAAGGACGTACTAAGTATATGGCGGCTCTACATTAGTGCCGCGAAAATATGAATTCGCGCCGTGATTTCACGGCAGGACTTGTGCCTCTTTACATTCACGGGTCACACATTCGTGAGTGAAACCTGCCGCGAAATGGATGTGGAAGCTCCGGCTGCAATAACTTTGTTTGCAATATATAACTATCTGTACCTACAAAGGAAATTAACCTTGAACTATTAGATCTACCTATAGTTCACTAAACTATATATATACACGTGTTTAGTGAACTATAGGTAAACCTATAGTTCACTAAACTATACGGTATAGTTTAGTGAACTATAGGTTTAAACCTATAGTTCACTAAACACGTGTATATATATAGTTTAGTGAACTATAGGTAGATCTAATAGTTCAAGGTTAATTTCCTACTATGTACAGTAGCTATACGCTCAATATAAAAACTGACGTGATTCGCTAATGCGTTCGGTAGATAATACTAATATAAAGATAACGAATCAGCTATTTATAATAGCGACAATTTGTTAAAATCCGTTGTTTCCTTTGAAAAGCTATTTCTACATAACACAACAGCAAATAACTAGTTTCTAATGGTCCAAACGAAAACTATAGATAGATGGCCCCGTGGGCTATCCTAAACACCCCTATGTTAGCCCCTATGTTAAATATTTTTTTGTTTTTTTTTATCATCGTTAAGAAAAATTTTTTCGGCCTAACTATTCAGCGACTCTCTAACATATGACCCATCATTTCTTCTGTTAAGCGGTAGGAACTAATTTGTGGCGGAAGCACGCAAATTAGTGTATATCAAATTGTATATCTGTTTGGCAAACACAGGTGTATTGTGTTTGCGTACTACACAGCAAGTAATAAATTACACAGCAAGCGTGTGGAGCAGTGTTTGTGCTGGGTGTTTGCTCTTTGATATGTTTGGTGTTTGGCAAGCGTGTGAACGCGGCGTTAGTAAAAGGACGTACTAAGTATATGGCGGCTCTACATTAGTGCCGCGAAAATATGAATTCGCGCCGTGATTTCACGGCAGGACTTGTGCCTCTTTACATTCACGGGTCACACATTCGTGAGTGAAACCTGCCGCGAAATGGATGTGGAAGCTCCGGCTGCAATAACTTTGTTTGCAATATATAACTATCTGTACCTACAAAATAATAAATGTATGTGCTTCATCAACATCATTCAACCAAAGCCTGCACCCGGTGCACCCTGCAAACTGATAAACGAAGCTCTGGCGAAAAGAGAGGTAGGGAGCGTAATTGTAAGCTACTCGACTGGAGAATGTACCTCCACCTCACAGAATACCGCAGCCAAATAACAATTGCTAAAGCATGCACCCATCCGTACGCATCGGTAATCCGTGAATGTGGATGTGTACGCATGAAAACCGCGCGAACGAAACGCGAACCCTTTGTCATGGGACAAAATACCGACTCAATCGGGGAACAGGCGTGAACGCCCGTGAACGCCCGTGAACCTAGCGAAAACTATCTACATTCACGTTCACGCCTCTTCGCGGAGCTTCGCAGCACAAATGTAGAGCCGGCAATAGAATTGATTCATATCTAAGTGACAACGATGTATGGAATGAATCAGCACAGGCATGTACAATAACATTATTTAAATCGAATATGTACCTGATATCTTAATTACGAAACGTAGGTACAAATTATGTTGTAATTGTTGTATTATCTGATTATTTTAAACACGTAATTATTAACCTAGACAATAAAAACCTGATGGTTTTTAAGAAATTGTTAGGCGAAACAAATAAACCAGCCCCCCTAGCCAAGTGTAATTCGTAGCGTAACGAACGTTAGATAGATCACGTGACATTTGTCAATTCTCATACTAAAATGTTCGATTTTGACAAATGTCACGTGATCTATCTAACGTTCGTTACGCTACGAATTACACTTGGCTAGGGGGGCTGTTGTTATTGGTTTTTACTTTCAAATTCTGTTTTCGCTGACGACATATTTTAAAAAATGAGTTATGCCTGTGTCATGGACACGGCTGTGTTGTACGTGAATACGTTATATGCACTGAAATTATCTCAAAATGGCAGCGCGTCCCCCTTACCCGCACGCGATGATCCATAGTCCTTACTTAGCGTAATAAATTCTTTGATCCTTCATCTATTCAGTAGTGTGATTGAATTTTGGATGGAGATGATAGATATGTAGCTGCAACACCAAACTGTATCCCCAGAGTTTATCATTCGTTTTTTTTAATTGCCTCCATAGGGAAGGAATTTTAAAGACAAAGAATAAGAACATTATTAATAAAAATCTATAAAACGTGTCTAAGTGCCCACAAGGGCCCAATGACAATAGTAGATTATTGCATCGAGCACAAAGTAATTTATTATTGCACCGAGTGCCTGATTTAGAGCCCGAGCGTCAGCGAGGGCTCTAATCTAACAGGCACGAGGGCAATATAAATTACTTAAGGCGAGGTGCATAATCTGCTTTTCTTTCAACTAATACCTATAGGAATAGTAGATAAAAGAAACTCATATCAAACAGTTAAAATAGAAGTTTCTATAACACTGTCGGCTTCATTTAGAATGTTTTCCGGAGTTAATGTGTCGCTAGATGATTCCATTTTAATTCGAAGCCGAAGCACTCAAAATCAGATAGTATCACACTTTTATCGTTTCCAAAAATATTGTCAAGCAAAATTAACAAAGTTCCCGCCAAATCACTTTTTTAAATTTCTTTCATTTTTAACTCAGAGTTAGCAGCAATCATTTTTTAAATTTGGAACAAGTAGGAACGAATAATACGTACGAAAAAAAAAGTATTGATATCGGCTGGCTGAATATCTCGTAGAGCTAATCCATTGAGATTGGCACCTTTTGGTGCGATTAAAAAAAACTGTGCAATAATGAAATTTCATACATTTTTATTGCTCTAGAGCATTAAAGACTCGTTTTGTACTGAGTTTTTAGTGTGATTGTGACGAAATTAAAGCATAGTTGGAAGAAAAATAAATTATTTCATTTCATTTCGATGGAAGCCCCGCATTACTATTTCGACTGCGAATTTGTTTTCATCGCCGAAAATCTTTTTTTTTAAAAGTGAAAACTTATTTAGAGGCGTTTTGCACTTTTTGGGATGGGTAAAAAATGTTAAACTCGCGTCAGGACACGTGACCTGATCGAAAATTCGTAAGACGGAGGGAGCGTAGACCGCCGGCGTGGCGTAGGAGAGGAAGTAATATCCCCCTCTCTTTCTACCGCGCGGCGAAAATGGATGCCTGCTCCTGCTGTTTTTTTTTAATGTAATATAATAATAATAATAATAATAATCGTTTATTTCAGACAATTGTTATGTAAACAAAACAAGTCCATATTATAAATACCTTAAACTAAAAATATATATTTATATAATTCATTTTCTTGACAATATCTATAATTAGACTAGAAGAATATAAATTGTCATGTTTGTGTACGATAGCGCAATAAATGAATATTGTATTTTACCACATACATAATTTTATACTGATAAATAAAGCAATTCGTGCGAAATTATTCCCTAACCATTCAAAATATTCACAATTGCACACATTAACGTTCAAGTTTTCAATTCTGCCGGGACTCCTGGAGTGCCACCCGTTTTTTACCCAACTGCCGAAGGAGGGTTATGTTTTTCGAGCGTATGTATGTATGTCTTTTTATTTGGCACGCTCTACAGCCTAAACCCTTTGACAGATTTCAATATAAGAGGTGTCGTTAGATTCGTCTTAATCACGCGAGTGACATATGCTATATAACAATATCAAAATAATCAATATGGCGGCTGTGAGCTGCAAAATTGTCGTTCGAGTAATTTTTTTTTTCTTCTAAATTTCGTTTATTTTATACGCAGTCGGGTTTTTATATTTTTTTAATTAATTTGTTTTCCAAACTATGTAAAGGAATCGATCGCGTATTAATAACCCGAAGCCTACATACTGGTACTAGCGTGTTGCCATTATCAACTGGTTTATTCAAGGCCTAGTAGGAACGCTTCATTTAAATTCATTATTAAAGACATTAAACTACATTGCAATGATTCGTCCAGCAGGCCGGCCGCAAATTGTCATAAAGTTCTAATAGAACACTTCTGCATCTATTCTTGCTAAAGGCCTTTTGGGAGTCGATATATATCAGTTGTTCGTTATATCATTGCATCCCTAATTATATTAGGTTGGGGAAAAAGTCTTTTCGTATTTTATATGAAAATTCAAAACATTTTTTAATAAAGTTTATTTACATTTAACTAAAGTATGTAGGTGCCATTTTGTTCGATAACTTTTTGCCATCTTGTAGGTACAGACATGATGCCATTACTATATAAATTTTGGGACTTCTGTTCAAATAACCACGACAAGTGGTTTTGGCAGTCTTCTCGTGATGTTAACCTGACATTGCCTAAATAATTCACTCATCTTGACAGTAAAAAAAACAAATGAAAATCACACATTTACCTAATTTGAATTTGGAATTATCTTTTTTAAAATTTAAACTTTTTAAAGATATCAAAACCTTTCAGATACAAATGGTATAACCAAAGAGATTTTATTACAAGTTCATACATACTATAATGCGAAAAGACTTTTTCCCCTACCTATTATATTGGCCCACCTAAAGTTTTTTTTTACCCGAAATTGTTCTTTATATTGATTTTTAATCCGAATGATCACTCTTCCTAAAATTTTTCTTTCCTAAAGTTTTGAAGACATTGTATGTAAGAGTCACAGGCTGTATGTCTTCTTCTTCATAGCCGTTCACTCTTGACAGAATGGTGGTGGTCACTTATTGTCGCTCTCCATGACGGTTGCTGCTCTCGCAATCCTTCTACATCGGTCTCTGTTGGTGGCTCGACACTTTTTTTTATACTACGACGGGTGGGAGACAAGCATAGGGCCCGCCTGATGTGAAGCGGTTACCGTAGCCATATTATCATAAAATATCGCTCGCGCGCCGCCATCCCCGCTGCCTGCAGCATCTCCTTTCTTTCTGGTGACCTCACTCACTCGCAGGAACACAACAACCCTCAAAGGAATTGTTATTTGGCTGCGGTATTCTGTGAGGTGAAGGTACATTCCCCAGTCGGGTAGCTTATAATTAAGTTCCCTACCTCTCTTTTCGCCAGAGCTTCGTTTGTCAGTCAGCAGGGTGCACCGCGTGCAGGTGAAGTTGGCTTACGTTCAAAGATGTTGATGAACCACTTACACGCCATCTGGCTGGCGATCGACTGAGCGCTCTCTCACCCTCGACCAGTCCGTGCACTACCAATCTCTCCATGTCATCAAGATTTCTGCTAACGTGTCCAAAGAAGGCTGTATTTACCAAATTATAATATAATTAAAATATATTTATGAAAAAAAAAACGCGAAATACATTCCGCCCGTTCATACTTGTTTATACGAGTATAATCAAATTCGGATCAAATTTAACTTAAAAAAAATAGCTGACCCTACAGATGTCCTGTCTTCTTAACTATGAATATTGAATTGGTTTCGCGCTATCTGTCAAATGACAGACAGTTCTGTCAAACGCCATAAAGTTACATTGGAAAATTTAATATGGTCGTTCAGTTTTTTGAAATTTTCTAATTTTCCCCGCAACTTGCTTATTTTTTTCTTCCATACGAACTTTTTCTCCTGACAATAATCAACACAATAAAAAAAAACCGGACAAGTGCGAGTCGGACTCGCCCACCGAGGGTTCCGTAGGTACGTAGTATCATTATTAAATTTGATATTTTTCATTATAAATAAGAAATAATGCGTCGAAAAAAATAAATAAAATATATTTTGCAATGTGTACATCAAGCCCTTTCATATAATACCCCATTTGAACTAGTAGTTTCAATTTGAAATTTCGACACCCTATAAAAAATATAGACCCCCTATTTTTTAAGATCTATTTACAAATGTATAGTTTTGAGATTTATTCCTGTACTTGTAGTCTATACCGATGTTACTTGCCAAATTTCATAGTTCTAGGTCAACGGGTAGTACCCTATAGGTTTTGATTCCCTTGAGTGTGTCGAAATATGCGTTTTTTGCTGAATAAACGGCCGTAACTTTTTTCTACGTAAACTTAGCAGTTTGATTTTTTTTTAACTTCATGGGACCGTAGACCTGAGTATACAGTTCAAATTTCAGCTTAATACCTCCACGCATTCTCGACATAGAAATTCTTGACAGACAGACAGACAGACAGACAGACAGACAGACAGACAGACAGACAGACAGACAGACAGACAGACGGACAACAAAGTGATCTTATAAGGGTTCCGTTTTTCCTTTTGAGGTTCGGAACCCTAAAAAGAATTAGAGAAATTGTTCGGTCCGTTTACTCGTGACGATCGCGTCAACGGAAATAAAGATATTTTTTTTTAATATAGAGATGGTGACAAACGAGCATGTGGGTCACCAGATGGAAAGCAATCACTGCCGCCCGTGGAGATCAGCAACAGCAAGGGGTCACCGATTCATTGCCAGCCTATACTCCTTCCTTTCTTTCTTAATCTATGTACCAACCATTATGACGAGCTCGCTGGTCGAATGGTTTACAATGGCCACTTTGACTCAGAGATCGCGAGGTCGGTTCTCGCACAAGACAAATATTTGTGTGCATTAACATGTCTGTTTGTCTTTGTCTGGGTGTTTTCCATGTATTATATGTATGTATTTACAAAAAAAAAATGTATTTAAGTATTATGTCAGTTATCTAGTACCCATAGTACAAGCTTTGCTTAGTTTGGGACTAGATGGCAGTGTGTAATTTGTCCAGGAAAAATTATTTACAATTTATCAATATATAAAATATTATCCTAGACATAATTAGTGCCTTAATTTTTATTGTTACTCTTAATTCTCACTGATAACGTCCAATCCATGGGGTTAAGATCACAACTAACTGGTGACCATAGATTACAAATATTTTAAATAAAAAAAAGGGGCCAAGTACGAGTCGGACTCGCCCATGAAGGGGAAGACTCCATAGCAGCAAGTAACATAATATAAAAGTAACGATTTATGACGTATTAAAAAAACTACGTACTAGATCTCGTTCAAACCAATTTCCGGTGGAAGTTTGCATGGTAATGTACAACATCATATATTTTTTTTAGTTTTACCATTCTCTTATTTCAGAAGTTACACAAAACACAACGAAGGGGGGGACATATTTTACCACTTTGGAAGTGTCTCTCGCGCAAACTATTTTTTAATGTTTACGTTTCAGTTCTAAGTATGGGGAACCCCCAAATTTTTTTTTCTATTTATGTGTGAGAATCTTAATGCGGTTCACAGAATACATCTCCTTACCAAGTTTCAACAGTATAGTTCTTATAGTTTCGGAAAAAAGTGGCTGTGACATACGGACGGACAAACAGGCATGACGAATCTATAAGGGTTCCGTTTTTTGCCATTTGGCTACCGAACCTTAAAAATGAAAAAAGTCACCTCCGCCGCCAAGGTGGGATTTGAACCCACGACCATAGACTTAGTATTCTTAGGAATATTTATTTATTTATTTACGATTTCAGACTGATATGTCAACCCGCAGTGCAGCGACCGCGATACGGGCCCGACGCGGTCACAAGGAACGGTCGAAGAACTTCACCGAGCTGGAGAAGAGGACGGTGCTCGAGCTGATCGCGAGGCACCGCGACGTGCTCCGCCAGGGCCGCTCCAACAACGCCACCAATCGGAGCAAACAGGTACTAGTGCCTAGAGACGGGCAAACTGCCGGGCTTTTACTATGAATTACCAATGAATAATAATTATTATTTTAAATAGTTATTTCGGCCAGCCTGTGTAAACATAAATATTTTAAAAATGGAAAAATTTACCTCCCCCACCCAACCTCCCCTAGGTTGGGTGGGGGAGGTAATTTTTTCCATTTGGGGTCGAACCTAGGCGGGGTAGGTGAATTTTTCATTTTTTTTTATATTTAAAATAAATAATAATAAATATTCCTGGACACACGGCCATCTAGTCCCAAATTAAGCAAAGCTTGTACTATTGGTTTTTTGTTATACTACGACGGGGGGCAGACAAGCATACGGTCCGCGTGATGTGAAGCGGTTACCGTACCCATATTAACGCTCGCAACATAAAATATCGCTCGTGCGCTGCAACCCCCGCTGCCAACACAGCATCGCCTTCCTTGCTGGCGACCTCACTCACTCGCAGGAACACAACAACCCTTAAAGAAATTGTTATTTAGCTGCGGTATTCTGTGAGGAGGGACATTCCATAGTCTTTACTAGCTTACATTTACGCTCGGCATCGGCATCGGCATCAACCCATAATCATCCCACTGTTGGGATATGGTTCTCCCCTCAATCGAAGGGGTTTAGAGCGTACTCCACTACGCTGCTCAACTGCGGGTTGGTGGAGGCACATTTACGCTCCCTGCCTCTTTTTTCGCCAGAACCTCGTTTGTCACTTAGCCGGGTGCACCGCGTTCAGGTGAAGTTGGCTTTGGTTCAACGATGTTGATGAACCACTTAACCCCCATCATCATCAGGTCCATTTTAGTTTCCACTACAGGAGCACGACCCTCTCTCGTCCGTCACAGACGGAAGGAGGATTTGGCCTACACTCCCCACGCTGGCCAAACGGGTTGGGGAGGCCTGATCGATATTTGATAATGTATTTCCCTTAGTCGTCTTGTACGACATCCACGGGAAGAAACGGAGTGCTTCTATTCTAGTCTGCCGGAAAACACCCAATTACACCCTAATTCACTTCCCGGAACACAACAATGTTAGGTTTTTAACATGCGAATAATACAATAGGTTTAACTACTAAAAAATCATAAAAACAATTATCTGATTGCACGTATTCAAAATATATTAGATAACTGTTAAATTTAGATATCTATATTATAGATTAAGTCGGTATGTATGGGCGAGTGGACTAATTTGTATTAATAATAATCTCCTTATCGAACATATAACGGTTAAGTTAAAGATTACATTCTATCGTGATATAATTACTTTAAATGGAACATCCTTTGTTCATGAAAACCTGAAAACCGTGTGTGTATAAGGCTGGCAACGGATCGGCGACCCCTTGGTGTTGCTGATCTCCATGGGTGGCGGTGACACACATGCTCCTTCCCCCCCACCCCTCATTTTCAAAAAAGAGTAATTCCTTCATGGTTTTTTTTAATACTAACGTCGGGTGGCAGTCCAGTTAGTATACGGCCCGACCAGGCAATATTAACCGTAGCAACATGAAATATCGTTTGCGCGCCGCCTCTCCCGCTGCCAATGCAGCAACTACTGCTTTTCTGGTGACCTCACTCACTCGCAGAAACAAAGCAACACTTAAGGGAATTTCCCATATGGCTGCGGACTTCCTCAGTCGGGCAGTAAGTAACAAAATACGCAATGAAGTCAATTGTCAAAAGCAGGGTGCCCCACGTGCGCTTGAGGTTTTGGCTCAAAGATATTGGTGAACCACATACACCTCAAAATCGGAAAAAACCGATATCGTCCTACCCTAGCATAAATTTATTGTATACAAAAACTTGAGTATGATATATAAGACAAATGTTTTTAAGAGAGACGGGGAGCGTAATTGTAAGCTACCCGACTGGGGAATGTACCTCCACCTCACAGTATACGCAGCCAAATAACAATTCCCTTGAGGGTTGTTGTGTTCCTGCGAGTGAGTGAGGTCACCAGACAGGAAGGAGATGCTGCGTTGGCAGCGGGACGCGCGAGCGATATTTTATGTTGCGAGCGTTAGTATGGCTACGGCAACCGCTTCACATCAGGCGGACCGTATGCTTATCTGCTACCCGACGTAGTATGAAACATAGCTGAACTTTTATGAATTCTATTCTGAATAAAATACTATTATATTACTAATAACTGCATGCATACTATAAAACAATAATTTGATACCGCGGACATACAATTGATGTAATGTGACGCAGTTAACGTCTATTTTGCTGACAGATCGATTTGCTGCCTCGTGTTCGGACATAGAATAATTAAATACAGAAGTTACCATTCGCTATACGCGAAGCGTATGGGGTATTGCGAAGCGATCGCAGCGCACGCCGTGGTAGAAATTTGCAACAATTTGAGAAAATCTCTGTCATACAAAATTACTTTAAGATTTCTTACGATGACAATTGTAATTGTAAATAATTCAATTTATAATTACAATTTACAACTTCCTAGGGGTAGGTAGTTATCCCGCCTATGGGGGGGCAGGTGAATTTTTCCATTTTTCAAAAAATAATATATTATATATTTAAATGTAAATTTAAAACCTAAAAAAATTTATATATAAAATTTACTGGTAGATTATGCTTTTACAGCATTAAATCCGCCTGTGTACACTTATTTTGTGCATGACGTTTATATAAATAAATATAACCATGAAAAAAACCGGACAAGTGCGAGTCGGACTCGCCCGCCGAGGGTTCCGTACGTAGGATCATTATTAATATCATGATATGAATATGATCATTAGAAATAGTTCAGGAATCTAACACCCTATATTTTTTTAAATTTAATTACAAATGTTTAGTTTTGAGATTTATTCTTGTACTTGTAGTCTATAACGATGTTACTTGCCAAATTTCATAGTTCTAGGTCAACGGGACCCTATGATTTTCGATTCCCTTGCGAATGTGTCGAAACAGTCGAAATATGCGTTTTTTAGGGTTCCGAACCTCAAAAGGAAAAACGGAACCCTTATAAGATCACTTTGTTGTCCGTCTGTCTGTCTGTCTGTCTGTCAAGAATTTCTATGTCGAGAATGCGTGGAGGTATCAAGCTGAAATTTGAACTGTATACTCAGGTCTACGGTCCCATGAAGTTAAAAAAAAATCAAACTGCTAAGTTTACGTAGAAAAAAGTTACGGCCGTTTATTCAGCAAAAAACGCATATTTCGAGACACTCAAGGGAATCAAAACCTATAGGGTACTTCCCGTTGACCTAGAACTATGAAATTTGGCAAGTAACATCGTTATAGACTACAAGTACAGGAATAAATCTCAAAACTATACATTTGTAAATAGATCTTAAAAAATAGGGGGTCTATATTTTTTATAGGGTGTCGAAATTTCAAATTGAAACTACTAGTTCAAATGGGGTATCATATGAAAGGGCTTGATGTACACATTGCAAAATATATTTTATTTATTTTTTTCGACGCATTATTTCTTATTTATAATGAAAAATATCAAATTTAATAATGATACTACGTACCTACGGAACCCTCGGTGGGCGAGTCCGACTCGCACTTGTCCGGTTTTTTTTGCTATATAAACGGCCGTATCTATTTTTTACGTAAACTTAGCAGTTTGATTTTTTTACAACTTCATGGGACCGTAGACCTGAGTATACAGTTCAAATTTCAGGTTGATACCTCCACGCATTCTCGGCATAGAGGGTCTTAACAGACGGACAGACGGACAACAAAGTGATCTTATAAGGATTCCGTCTTTCCTTTTGAGGTACCTCAAAAGTAGTAGTAGGTGTAATGATCAACAACCCGAGTCCGCACTGTCTCTTCTGTTAATTTATATATATATATTTACTTATTCTATAGTAATGCACGAGGTTTGCACTTATGACATGCAAATTCCTCCGAGCCTTAACTTTTATTATTGTATATATCATGGATCCACAAAGCCAGCTGTACGCATATGTGAGTTGTTTTACTAATTTAAAACTTTTTTAAGCATAGTAAGGTGACACAAAATGACGTCTTAATGCTATTGCATTGTCCACCAGTCCATTGGGAGTGGAGTTAAAAATGAAGATATTTTTTTAGGGTTCCGTACCAAAGGGTAAAAAAGGGTTCCTCCTTTTACTAAGGCTCCACTGTCCGTCCGTCAGTCCGTCACCAGGCTGTATCTCATGAACCGTGATAGACAGTTGAAATTTTCACAGATGATGTATTTCTGTTGCCGCTATAACAATAAATACTAAAAAATAGAATAAAATAAATATTTAAGGGGGCTCCCATACAACAAACGTGACTTTTTTTGCTCGTTTTTGCTCGCATTTGATAACGGTAATAGGAAGACACTTGAAATACTCACATAATAATTAGTTATATATTTACTTTAAAAATAAATAATTAAATAAAAATAAAACAAATATTTAAGGGGGGCTTTCATATAACTACGTGATTTTTTTTACCATTTGTATAGATAATAGTACGGAACCCTTCGTGCGCGAGTCCGACTCGCACTAGGCCGGTTTTTTTATATTCCTGGACAATTACAGTCCCAAATTAAGCAAAGCTTGTACTATATGTACTAGACAGATAACTGATTTTTTTTACATACAAAACACCCAGACCAAGACAAACAGACATGTTTATGCACACAAATGTTTGTCTTGTGCTGGGATCGAACGCTCGACCTCGGTAGTCAAATAACTAGCTATTCGACCACCATTATTATTATTTCCAACGGGGACGCCGGCTGTCGGGCGGGTGATCAGCCTTACCTGAGGCCATTTCACCCATTTCCCCTGGTCCTCCCTTTTGGGGGAGGAAAATTCGACCACCATGCTATTAAATTAGAGGATGATAATAAAAAATGGTGTTGTTCCCAGCTGGTGTGGTCGACCATATGCGAGGAGGTGAACCAGAGGTGCGGAGGCGAGCGCCCGCGGACTCCCGCGCAAGTCAAGATGTGGTACGAGAACTACAAGAAGAAATGCAAGATGCGCGCACATGACACACAGGTTAATTAAATAAATAAATATTGTCAGACAAATTACACAGCGCCATCTAGGCCCAAAGTAAGCGAAGCTTGTGTTATGGGTACTAGACAACTGATAAACATACGTAAATACATTTTTTTTTGTAAATATATACTTATGATACATATAAAAGACTCAGACCAAGACAAACAGACATGTTCATGCACACAAATGTTTGTCCTATGTGGGAATCGAACCCACGAGCGATGGTGTCGAAGATAAATATGTTTATATAAAAAATATTTACGCATGCGTATTTTTTTTTTTGTTTTTGTAAATACATACTTATGATAATTATTGTTCTTTGAAGTGAAAACTCTATATAAGTAAAAACATATTTGAATCAAAGCCAACCTCACCTGCACGTGATGTACCCTGCTGTCTGACAAACGAGGCTCTGGTGAAAAGTGGCAAGGCATAGCGTATTTTTTAAGCTGCCAAACATCCCCAGTTTGGCAGCTTAAAAAATACGTTTTGGGGTGTAAGTGGTTCATCAACACCTTTGAACCAAAGCCAACTTCACCTGCACGCGGTGCACCCTGCTGACTGACAAACGAAGCTCTGGCGAAAAGAGAGGTAGGGAGCGTAATTATAAGCTACTCGACTGGGGAAAGTACCTCCACCTTACAGAATACCGCAGCCAAATAACAATTCCCTTGAGGGTTGTTGTGTTCTTGCGAGTGAGTGAAATTAGTAGTATGAGTTGTAAGCTTTTGGGATTTCTCTTCCGCCTTTTGGCAATGTGAGAGACAGCAATATGGCAAATAAGGCATTAAAGAGATGGCTAGACAAGTGAAGCTCAACTGCCGTGCACCACGAATTTTATGTATCTATTGGGGACCTAAAACATTGAGCTGTTAACTCATCCAACATCAAGATATCTTTTTTTTTAAGTCAAAATTTCTTTATCGGTGTTGTGCACTTTTTAGCATGCGTAAAAAATGTTAAACTCGCGTCAGGACACGTGACCTGATTGAAAATTCGTAAGACGGAGGGAGCGTAGACCGCCGGCGCTGCGTAGGAGAGGAAGTGATATCCCCTCTCTTTCTACCGCGCGGCGTAAATGTATGCTTGCTCCTGCTGTTTATTTTTAATGTAAATTGTCATGTTTCTGTATGATAGCGCAATAAATTTATATTGTATTTTACCACTTAAATGATAATGGAAGAGTTTAGAAGCCCTTATTTTTATTTCTTTCTATCAATTCTTGGCGAACTGACTTTATAATATTGTTCCAGCAACCACAGACTGACCCGCAAGGACTGCTCGACGGCATGCTATGGCAGAGTTTGCATCCTCTAGACGTCAAAGGTAATTTATTTATATACTATTACTATGGGGGGGGGACCGCCATTTTTGAGCCAAAGCCAATCATACCTGCACGTGGTACACCCTGCTGAATAACTAATGAGGCTCTGAAGAATGAGAAGTAGGGGACAGCGCAATTTTAGCGGCCCGACTGAGGAAGTACCTCTATCATACCTATACTAAATTACGACAGGAAACGGTTCCCATTGGGAGATCCATGATTATCGCTGTCCTTATCGTCTCTCCACAGAGTACCCGACTGTGGGGAGGTTCGCAGGGGGAACTACGGGTCGCCCTGTTTGGATCAGGGCACCTCGGGGACTGGCGGCAGCCCAATTTGCCAGTCATGGGTTCGGATTCGAGGTGGCTATATATGCGTGTAATCACTCACGTGCATGTGGTGTAGCAAATTACACACGGCCATCTAGTCTTTGTACTATGGGTACTAGATAACTGATTATAATACATAGAAAACACCCAGACCAAGACAAACAGACATGATCATGCACACAAATTTTTGTCTCATACGGGAATCGAACCCGCGACCTCGAAGTCAAAGTGGCCATTGCTAGCCATTCGACCACCGGGGTCGTCTAAAGACTTATTCACATTAACTCGCGTTAAAAAAATTGCCACTGAAATGGGGTAAATTGGCAGGCGAGTGGTATTTTTTTTTTTTATACTACGTCGGGTGGCAGACAAGCATACGGCCCGCCTGATGTGTAGCGGTTACCGTAACCGTATTAACGCTCGCAACATAATATATCACTTGCGCGCCGCCACCCCCGCTGCCAACGCAGCATCACCTTCCTTTCTGGTGACCTCACTCACTCGCAGGAACACAACGACCCTCAAGGGAATTGTTATTTGGCTGCGGTATTTTGTGAGGTGGAGGTACATTCCCCAGTCGGGTAGCTTACACTTACGCTCCCTACCTCTCTTTTCGCCAGAGCTTCGTTTGTCAGTCAGCAGGGTGCACCACGTGCAGGTGAAGTTGGCTTAGGTTCAAAGATCTTGATGGACCACTTACACCCCAAGATCCAATTGCTAGCCATTCGACCACCGGGGTCGTCTAAAGACTTATTCACATTAACTCGCGTCAAAAAAATTGCCACTGAAATGGGGTAAATTGGCAGGCGAGTGGTATTTTTTTTTTTTATACTACGTCGGGTGGCAGACAAGCATACGGCCCGCCTGATGTGTAGCGGTTACCGTAACCGTATTAACGCTCGCAACATAATATATCACTTGCGCGCCGCCACCCCCGCTGCCAACGCAGCATCACCTTCCTTTCTGGTGACCTCACTCACTCGCAGGAACACAACGACCCTCAAGGGAATTGTTATTTGGCTGCGGTATTTTGTGAGGTGGAGGTACATTCCCCAGTCGGGTAGCTTACACTTACGCTCCCTACCTCTCTTTTCGCCAGAGCTTCGTTTGTCAGTCAGCAGGGTGCACCACGTGCAGGTGAAGTTGGCTTAGGTTCAAAGATCTTGATGGACCACTTACACCCCAAGATCCAATTGCTAGCCATTCGACCACCGGGGTCGTCTAAAGACTTATTCACATTAACTCGCGTCAAAAAAATTGCCACTGAAATGGGGTAAATTGGCAGGCGAGTGGTATTGTTTACGACGTGTAATGTTTCAGAGGAGGATGGAGATGCGGCGACCAGCGCGGAGGGAACGCACAGCGGGAAAGACGATGACTGCTTACCGGTTAACGTGAGTACTCTGACGTCACAGTATACACTTTTGACGTGACAACGTCGTATAACTCGATGGAGCCGGCTGCACGCACGAAAAAACGTGACGCATGCGGCGTTACCTCGCTCTGAGGCGTTCCATTAAAATTTTCTTTTGAAAAATGCAAACATTCCATCAGTATTTTCTTATGACGTTGTCACGTTCAACTATCGTTAGTAAACCGACTTTACAGACAACCGATTTTTTTTTATATGTGAAGCTTCTTACTCCTACTAGTTTCTTCTAATTCAATTCGTTGTGAGTTCCAAGGCAGCCCGTAGTTTTACCCCCGGGACTGCAATGGACTTCACTGTCCTTTTTTGGTGGTCGCCGCTGTTAATTCTGGCTACACAGGAGACACAGTAGTGGAAATTTGTGATGGGCCCCCGTTACGTAAAAAAAAGAGAAAGGAGGGGGGGGTAAACTAGCATGTAGATCACCTGATGGAAAGCAATCACCACCGCCCAAGGAGATCAGCAACACTAAGGGGTCGCCGATTCGTTGCCAGCCTTATACTCCTTCCTTTCTGGTGACCTCACTCACTCGCATGAACACAACAGCCCTCAAGGGAATTGTTACTTGGCAGCGGTATTTTGTGAGGTGGCGGTACTTCCCGAGAAAAAAGAGGTAGGGCGTTTTTTTAAGCTGCCCCTTAAAAAAACGCTATGCCCTACCTCTTTTTTCCCCAGAGCCTCGTTTGTCAATCAGCAGGGTGCACCACGTGCAGGTGAGGTTGGCTTTGGCTCTAAGGATCGTTGAGTCTTACACCCCAAAAATAATTTCAAAGTACATCGCTGGCTAACCAATATACTTAGGTGAACAATTTTTTATAAATACTAAAACGGAAGAAATTACGTATTGTTGAGTGGACTTTTGGATATGAATAGGCTCCAAAACCACTGAACCGATTTTGATGAAACTTGTCACAATTAAAGATCTGGACATGCTTGAGGTTTGTGTCGAAAAAAAATTGAGATCGATTATTTCTTGAGGAATGATCATCAAATACATTTTCCATTGAAATCAACGGAAAATACTCGCTCCACTCAACTCGATTTCGGCCCCTTGGGCTAGAATCCGGCCTAGTATGTATTTCGATAGAAAAAATATAGCTCACGTTATTTAGTGCATTCATTAAATCGTAGTGTATGACCAATCGCCAGGTACAGAGGAATTTCAAACTTAACTCCGACAAACATTTCTCCACCGAATGAGCCGAGTTGTTCAACGATATAACCTTTTGACTACGAACGATTCGCCGACAAAACGAATGAAACGAAAATGAATCGTTTTGTCGGCGAATCGTTCGTAGTGAAAAGGTTGTCGTTGAACAACTCATAAACGAAACATTCTGCCGGCGGCTCATTCGGTGGAGAAATGTTTGTCGGAGTTAAGTTTGAAATTCGACATGTAACACTTGGCTCTGTAAAATATTCCTATTTCACAAACATTTGTACGTTTGATCAATACGATTTGTCCACAGATGTCGAACGGCCGACTATCAAGCGCGAACGACAGCGACGACACGATGCCAAACGTACTTGAACCCCAGGTCCAAATCATCCCCCAGTCACCCCCCTCCCCCCTACCACACAAACCCAACCCACTCATCCCCCAGCACATCCCCATCCTCACCAACCCACTCCAAGCGATCGAACAAGCGCGGATACAACAAAATTTAATACAAAAACTAAACGAATTTTCTAATACTCCCTTAAATTTAAGCCACTTAGACGATGACAAGAAAAAAAATGGCCACGAAAGAGTGAAAGAGAAAGACGAACAAATTAAACACGACTGCGGTACTGCGACAGAAGAGGAAAGACTATACTTCATAGCCAAAAGGCAACACGCTATGTGGGAACACGAAGCGAAAATGAAGATTTTAAATATGGAACTTAGGCAGAAAGAAGAAATATTTTCGCTTCAAAAACAACTGTTCTTAATCGAGTTGAAACTGAAAATGGAGTTTTTGGAGAAGGCCAGCGGTAAATAAAGATAGGTGCTATGTCGGAAGGTCGTTAAAAGTTACAGTCTGATATATTTTCTGCCAAAATAATTGTAGTCTTCCAAAAAAATCATGCTCAATGTACAAAAATATCGCGTCTGTGGCCTTTCGCCGAGTTACGGGGACGTTCGCGGTAATAGCACATCTAAGCTTCTTCTAATTTCAATCACAATGCATTAGAAATAAGATGCAAAATGGTTTGTTATACAAACTGTTTCTAAAGGTCCGACTGTGACTGAAGCGTTTGGCGCCAAATCAATTATCAAATAATACCCTAACCCAAAAGTTGCATACTCAAAATATTGAAGAAGAAGATACCCGTGTGCTCATTTCTAGGCATCCCCTTGACGTAGGTAGCAAAAGGTCTGCTTGCCCTTCCGACTAGCAGGAATTATCTAGTTCATATAGTGCCATCGTTAATATATATTTTATTTTTTAAAGTTTTGTCTATGGACAAGTTAAGGCATAATGATAGAGACATCTTTGCCTCTTAAAAAGTATGACGGTTAGTCAATGGTCTGAAGGGTATTATGGTACAAAGGAATAGTATTATTTTCCAAGTTTGTACCAGTGGAATGTGATCGAAGAGTACATTATTTTTGTAAAAGTTATTTTGCATAGCTTATTTTGTATGTTATATTTTTTTTTAGTTTTAGTATTTTGGGAGGTTTAATGGCTGGGATGTAGTTTTATAGAGAGTTTATTTTATTTAACTTAATTATAATCCCATTTGAAACAAAATGATATTATAAAAATAAATTCAGTACTTAATACTCAGTGTTTATAACTACACAAAAACTATTATAATAATTATTTTTGTCATGTTTTGATTCGGTGATTTTCTATATTTAGATGATTTAAGACTTATCGGTGACACCTCCCAAATTTTTTAGTCATTCTTCTTTGATCCCACTTCTGATGTGCCAGCAACATTTCAGAAGTGAGATCGTTGAACATGTATAAACCTACATTCCAGTGAGTTAAATCCTCTTTTCATTTATCTGCGCAAACGCAGCAATATTATTTTTATAGTATTATCTTTTGATATGGCAGCTAAGCATAATTTTGTTACTAAAAAAAAACTGCCAATGCGTATTGTTATCGTTTTAATAATAATAGTACTTAGTAGTCCATAGGGACTTTAAGGTTAGGTTTTAAAAAACCCATTTTTTTGGGATCAACGTACTTTTGACAGCACGTGTCACGTGTGGCAAGCTACCTAGTCTTAGTAGATATATAGTTATATGAAATAGTTATATTGCAATATATACATATATAAACAGTATATACTTATCTACTTAACCAAAAACCGCATCGTATACGATGTAGGAAATAATTAGAAGTTTTTTGTTTAAAAACATGTAGATTGCGTTTGATTTATATATCAGTAGATATAAATATTCTTAACGCAATAAACCTATTTTGATGCGGGTCATTATATGTATAATAATAATAAACATCTCGAAAGGGGCCTCTACGCGTTGGATCCATATCCCCGCGCACGCCTACGGGTTTAACCCGTGTAGTACAGAGAGATGATAATAATAATAATAGTGGTTTAATAATGGTAACTACTTCATATAATTATATATACAAGTCAGTGCCAATAAACAAAAACCATTGTTAATGTAATTGTAATAAATATATATATTAGTTATTACATATATAAGATATATTATTAGATACGCAAAATATACGTAAAATGCAAAATATAATACGGAAAATTAAATTCGTCGATGATATTATTAGAAATACGACTTTAATGTAGACATCAAAAATAACAGTACAAAATGATGATATATATAAAATAATACCTCACTTGGAGCAGTGTATTGTTATAGGTTATGAAGTAGGTTTGTAAAAAGTTTTAGAACATTTTTATAAGGAGGCGACTTACACCTTCTTATTTTTTCAATATAATGTTTATTTGCCAGTATTATTCGTTTTGTTGATATTTGACAGATTCTATTTTTGACATCATATTCTACATATGACAGATTCTACATTTGATAGATTTTGATTAAAGTGAGTCAATTGAGGGACATTATTATGGAATCAAAAATAATAACTAATATAACATTATTATTTTGTAGTAGTGATTGATGACTAATCACTATATTTATTGATATTAGATATTAGTTGCTGTATTACTAATATAGTAACTAATATTTTTGGAAACAGTCGCAATTTGTGGCTGTATCCAAAAATTTATCCGTCATAATTGATTCACTTTTATCAAAATCTGTCATATGTAGACTATGATATCAAAAGTAGAATCTGTCAAATGTCAACTAAACTATATATTTACTAAATAATTATAAAATATATATTATTAAATGCAAAACTGTGACGTGAAAAAAAACAGTGCTTAATAATTTTCGTCTTTGCTCAATTTAAAGATATTATCAATACTGGCAATATTTAATTTTACGGTGTAAGAACCTCGTTTATGGCAATACTGAATCCAATATTTTAAATAGCGGTGTTATATTGTGATGTATCCTGCGATCTCATACAGATTAAAAATTAATGTTTACCTCTGGTTACTCTACATGGATATATAATTTAATTGAAAAATATATATAATATAATGTTTATTTTTTCGAACAATGTTAAGTTAATCTGATTAAATTGGATATTATTGAAACTACTTAAATAAAGAATTTATTTTCTGTTCCGCAGTTTTTTATTTATGTACACAAAAGGCATGCTATCTGACGAGAACGTTTAGGAGACGAAATGTTTAGGACACCCACCTTGACCCGTTGCGATCTGTTCCAGATTCGACTCCGAAGTGAGGTGAGGTCTACTTGAAAGAAATGCAAAGAGGGGCATACTGTACGTAGTAATACTTATACTGCGGTACAGGCGCGCCGTCTGCTGTTTGGCACGCGGCGTGGCATAAAAATAAATCTGAATGGTGAATAAATATTAAAAAAATGTTCCTGGACAAATTACACATCCATCTAGTCACAAGCTAAGTAAAGCTTGTAACATGGGTACTAGATAACTGATATTTTTTATACTTATGTGAGAGGGAGGAAAACAATCACCACTGCCCGTGGAGATTAGCAACACCAAGGGGTCGCCGATCGGTTGCTAGCCTTTTATGGGAAATAAAGACTCTGTTCTTGAAAGCTCCCATGGCTTAATCGTTCGGAAATATCGCACAGGGGAGTCTATTCCACAAGTTCACCGTTCGTGGTATAAAATGTCTTTGGAAACGTACTGTAGTAGATGGCAAATGATCAAGATGATATGGATGGAATTTTAATTTATAGCGAGGTGTACGATAGTGGTACTCGGCGGCAGGTATCAAATGAAACAGCTCATCTGAGCACTGTATGTTTTATTGTATATTTTCGATTCGGAAGGGAGGTGTAATCAAGTTTTAAATGTACTTAAATACTTTTGTTAATGACTAAACAGTTGTCTTTAATTTGTCGAGTATTATTTTTTAACTGGAGCAAGCGGAACGCTTAAACGCCGAAAAGTCATTCTTGGAAATGAATAGGCTCCAAAATCACTGAACTGATTTTGATGAAACTTGTCACAATTAAAGACCTCGACATACTTGAGGTATGTGTCGAAAAAAAATTGAGATCAATGATGTCATGAGGAATGATCATTAGATACATTTCCCATTGAAATCAATGGAAAACATACACTCAGCGAATCTACTCTCTCCATTAACCTCGATTTCAGCCCCGGGGGCTAGAATCCGGCCTAGTTATATAATGGAGAGTGCTAAACAAGCAAACGGCTCTCGCTTTGGCTATTAACTTCTCATAGGACATAGAATAAAATATGTTTATGAAAAATTTAAATACATTTAATTATAATTAATTTTCAAATAAAATATTTACATAATACACTATATTATTATGTATTCTCTACATAATTTAGGCCTGAAATGCGAGGCATAAATAATCATAAGCCTATTAGGTACAATTACATTATTACTAATATATAAGCATTTACATTTCACTCATTTGCTTCAATATGGTCACGTCTTAAAATGATAAAATGGAAAGAAAGAAAATATGTTTATTAACATCACAATATGAGACAATAATTGAAACAAGACAACATTTCAAACACAATGTACATAATCATGATGTTAATTTGGCCATCGCTCGGCATTAATGTTATGTAATACACACATCGCCGGTATTCTGCGACAGCTAGGGTTGCCAACTTTTTTTACAAGGAAAACAGTACATTAAAAGCTGCGTAGTAAAACAAACAGTATACTAAGGCCCAGTGCATGCGGAGCAGTACAATAAACAGTGCTATGGTCAAATGAAGTTTTTTTCAACAGTATTAAAGCATAGAAAACAGTATAATACTGTTTTTAACAGTATGGTTGGCAACCCTAGCGACAGCCAACAGGTGCCGCCACGGACATAGCTTGTCGATGTATGTAGTACCTTTAAAAACTCCTGCATCCAGGGCCGTCAGGCTACCTAGCACGTATCTCTTCTAAATGTCGGGTATATAGCCCATCTCAATGGGCAAAATGCACATTGTATTAACGTAAATTGACATTTACGATAAGCGCCCCAATAAGTACATATAAATCACCAAAAAATGCCTAATTTTGGACATAAATAGCTAACTTATAAGTACTTTTTGGACATTTATCGTAAATGCCTACAACATAAACCAATCAAATAAAGAATAACTCTCATATTGGTAATTTTATAAGACGCGTGTTACATATCAAAATTATGTGGCTTACTTGCTCACATTTTGAAATGAGCAACCCGGTTAATTTGTATATGTAACACGCGTCTGGTAAATTCACAATATGAAACTTTTTCTGAATTTGGTCGGCTTGTAAACGTTAACACGTTCGAATGTGAGCAAAAAAAACTTGCACTAAGCACTCAGAAAGTGTGTGCCTTATTTCGGCACTGCCCAGGTCTCAGTCTCAGATCTTGATTTTAACTAGACAAAAAATTAGTCGTTAATTTGTCGAAATTTGTCGCCCAAAGCAAAAAATTTGTCGGTCTCCCGTTAAAGAGTTATAAGGTTTTTTTTGTGGCAGTGCCGAAATAAGCTTATTTCGGCACAGCCCACTCGGGATCTATTAAACTACAAAACATAGCGAAGATATGATTTTCCCCAGAATTAGTCGTCAATTTGTCGAATTCATACACCAAGTATCAGAATTAGTCGACCTCCCGTTAAATAGTTATAAGTATTTTTTTGTGGCAGTGCCGAAATAAGCCTTATTTCGGCACTGCCCAAAAAAACTACACCACCTAGCGAAAATCTGATTTCACCCAGATGTTGCCTTGAATTTGTCGGAAATAAAACACAACTGGTCGATGCGTAATTCAAAAGTTACACGCATTTTAATAATTAACGTTGTAGTCAGAGAGCCTAACGTAGGCAGAGTAGAATAACACCACCCCATTCACATATGGTTATCGTAAAAAGCAACTAATGTAGTGCTAAAGAACACCTAAAGCATTCGTAGATCAGAAAACAGTTACATGCATTGACAAACTTTGCCAGACTCTGAAAAAGGAAGGAAATAAAACGTTTACTGTTGCATTTTGTGCATGATATAATTTTGATGCAAGATCTCGGACTATACTTATTATGAGAATTATAAAAATGCGTGTAACTTTTTAATTACGCATCGACCAGTTGTGTTTTATATCCGACAAATTTCGACAAATTCAAGGCAACATCTGGGTGAAATCAGATTTTCGCTAGGTGCTGTAGTTTTTTTGGGCAGTGTCGAAATAAGGCTTATTTCGGCACTGCCACAAAAAATACTTATAACTTTTTAACGCGAGGTCGACTAATTCTGATACTTGGTCACAGAATAATATACTCTAACAGAAGATTCACTTCCGACACAATTGGAATAATCACAATTAAAATATCAACCTTCGATACGCGCTAATACGGTCCAAAATAATTCGCCAGCTGCACTCGTACCTGAGTCTTTCAGCGGCAGGGACAATCGAAAGTAACCCCTATATCTAACGCGTTACGAGCGACAGCCGCTGCTTTTACAAAATGGTTTGTCTCAGGCTTGTAACTCGGCAGCGTGTCGCTCATAGGGTTGAACCAAAACGCTCGCGACCGAGCCGCGTAGATAGGTATAAATACATACGCTTGTTTATTAATGTTCAATACATATACTTAAACTACCAAAAATTGTAGTAGGTTTACGTGTGTGTACATTTATTACTCTGTTGTACTTACTTATGTTACTATATCATACTCTGTGATTATTAAGTACATAGGTAGGTACTTAGTAACAATAATGTTAGGTAATGTTATATAGAATGTATAATTTTAGTGTAAGTTTTAACAGGAATCATGACTGTACGTACTTACAGATCAGGTTTACTATTCACGTTGTCCCAATAATAGCTCGGATGTATCTTTAACACGGAAAGTATTTGTAACATTGGTGTAGGTATGTATTTTAAGTCTCTAATCTACTAAAGTCATAGTGTCAGATAGATCAATTAGCGTACATTTTTTAACAGGTGCGAGTGATCGCCCGTGGCAATCACACACTGCTTAGGTATAACCATAAATCATTATCTTTAAAATTTGTGTTCGTGCATCCGAATGCAGAATAGTAACGCTTTTGTTAAACCATCTTGGTCGCGTCGCATAGCGCGTGTGAGAGCGCGCGTGAGTAACACTCGACTAAATTGTGCTGCCGGCAGCGTCGGGCTTGTAGGTAAATAACTCGGCCGAATGGCGGAGTGACACAGGCCTGACTTGGTGTCTGACTTCGACAAATTAACGACTAATTCTGGGGAAAATCATATCTTCGCTATGTTTTGTAGTTCAATAGATCCGGAGTGGGCTGTGCCGAAATAAGCTTATTTTGGCACTGCCACAAAAAAAACCTTATAACTCTTTAACGGGAGACCGACAAATTTTTTGCTTTGGGCGACAAATTTCGACAAATTAACGACAAATTTTTTGTCTAGTTAAAATCAAGATCCGAGACATGGGCAGTGCCGAAATAAGGCACACTCAGAAAGTGAAGTCAACAATTTCGATACCTCGAAAACAGAAAGTTGTACATACCTACTTAACAACCAAGTTTCATCAAAATCGCACAAGCGGTTCTCAACACTATATAAAATATTTGCTATCACGTTAATATCTCAAATAGTACAAAACCAATAATCGTTGTCCAAGGAATTTGCAATTAAACTTTGGAACCTGATTTTCGGAATAGATCGACAAACACACACAAGCTATAATAAATTGAGAGATATACATACATAGCGAGAAACTTCAAATGGAGTTTTATATATTCGCAACAGATTCCAGCAGTTTGAAGACATATGTTTATGTTTATAAAACTTTATTGTACACATACATAAAACTTCAAGTACAGAATAACATACACAATGGCGGACTAATCCTAGAAGGGATCTCTTCCAGTCATCCAAAGAATGCTTGTAAGTGAGATTTTTAGGTCAGGGTGAGGTACATTAAGTACAGTAGATAAAACTTATACTGCGTGATATTTTTATCCCTATTAAACTTTAAATAGCTTTAACTTAAAAGTGACAAAATGTCGGTTGGATCTATTCTGCATAATAGGGTCCCATTGTATTTATATTACCAACATACCTGACAAATTTCAACAAAACCAAAGCACCGGTTCGAGAGCTTGCAAGAACCGTACTATACGCAAACATTCATACACTGATACAAACACATAAAAATTGGTTTTAACTGCGTCTCTTCATACAAAAAAAAAATGGTTATCTGTAAAATTGGTTTACGGACGATAATTTTACGAGATAACGTCATAAGAAAACATCGGCCGATGGAGTGGAAGAGATTCGATGCGTCACAAGCCGAACGGTTAGGCCGATCGTGGCTCTCTATCGCTTGTTCCGCGCTCTCGCTTGCACGCTCGGCTCAGGCGGAACGTGACAATGAGTCATACTTTTTGATGCGTGCAGTCGGCGTTCATCGATTTATAAGACGTCTAAAAAAAACATTCATGAGTCCACTTGGATGCTCGAGTTCTAGAAATCCCTAAGTCAATTTTTATATGGTTTGAACTGGCAACACCAACAAATATATTATATTTTTGTATATACATTAGTCGCTGTGAGAATTTCTTACAAAATGTCAAGTACGTTTTTTCAACACCATTTCTTTACGCAATTTGAAAAACACCATAACACTGGCAATATGAATTATCGCTCGAGGAGCACCGTTACCCCCGCTGCCAACACAGCAACTCCTTTAATTTATTGTGACATCACTCACTCGCAAGAACATTATTTGGCTGCCGTATTCTGTGAAGTGGAGATACTTCCCCAGGAAGGCAGCTTAAAAATACGCTGTGCCTATCTCTCTTTAGCCAGTATTATTTTATATTAGCGTATTTCGCTCGTCGACAGGGTACACCATGTGCAGGTGAGGTTGGCTTTGGTTCTAAAAACCGTGCTGAACTGTTTACACTCCAAAAATGTACATTCTAAGTACAAACATACACACAAAAAGACAAAGAAAAGTTAAAACCGTTGTTTTGACTTCTATTACTCTTTATAAAGATTTTTTCTTAAATATTCTCAATTATACAGACATAACTATGTATAGAATTTATGTAATAAAATCATAAATAGGCCCGTCCTCACTTTATACGTGTCCAGAGTGAGATCACTCTACTTTACTCTATTAAATTTACAACAGAAAAGAACTGGGTCGTCTAAATACCCGGATAAAGGCCCGGCTAAACCGATGCGTCGGCGACGAGGGATGCGGGACTCGGCTTGGCCAGACCTTTAAGTGATAATTAACCTGATCCAAAAATGATCAGAGTTAACAAATATACACACAAAATGAAAATCTTTCACATACCCTAACTACCATCATGTATACCGCTCAACAAAGCATTCACGCCTTGTAACATACTCAAACTTGGATCTCTTTGCAGCAAAGCCTCTTTGCTATGCATTTTGAAATGCGTCTTCAATCCGGCACCTTTTCTGAAGGCCTGTCCACAATGCGAGCAGACATACGGACGTTCTCCAGTATGACAACGAATATGGGAAATCAGATCGTTCCGTTGCACAAAAGCCTTCTCACAAAGGGAACACTGATATGGTTTCTCCCCTGTATGTGTTCTTCTGTGATTTTTCAACGTGCCTGATGCAGTGAACTTCATCGGACAAAGATCGCAGGCATATGGCCGTTCCCCAGTATGAATTCTGCGATGTTTCACTAACGAGCTTGATGTTGTGAAACCGTTGCCACATTCGTCGCAGACGAAAGGATGTGCTCCGCTGTGTTTGCGCTTGTGAGCTTCTAATTCACCCTTGGATACAAAACTGAAAATAAGCAATGAAGAACTTACATTTATCACATATAGGCATGAAAAATTTTGAGTTAGCAGTATGCTGCTCATAGATATTCTTGGACAGATTACACACTGCCATCTAGTCCCAAACTAAGCAAAGCTTGTACTATAGGTACTGATATAATATTACATTTTTTTATATATATTTTTACTTAAATGTATATTTTTTTTTTGTAAATATATACATAAATAATACATAGAAAACACCCAGACCAAGACAAACAGAGATGTACTACACACAAATATTAGTCATATGCGGGGATCGAACCCACAACGTCATAGTCAAAGTGCCATTCAACCTCCAAGCTCGTTACTCGTGCTACTCATGACAGTATACCAATATTTTTGATGTAAAGAAGACACACAGGAACAAAATTAAATATCGCCTAAATAATTTTGAAATCCAGATCTATTATGCCTTATATGAGCCTATTTCAAGGGTATAATTCAACATTTTCTGTATTGGGCCACAAGCGTACAACAGCACATTTCATGCACACAATTTACATAAAATTTTAATAATTTAAAAATTTTATGTATCGACTATTTTTATTTACCGGGCCATTCTGAAACGCTCAGCAGACCATAAGTGGCCCGTGAGCCACAGGTTGAGTATAATTGGTCTAAGGTTTTACATTGATATGACGATACTACAAATATTAGGTTGAAATTTTACCTGTATTTACAATCGTCACATTTAAATGGCTTCAACCCTTGATGTCTCCTCACATGCTGCTTCAAATTAGTCTTTTGACTGAAGCTTTTCCCGCAGATCGAACATAAGAACGGTTTCTCTCCTGTATGAGTCCGAATATGGTCCGTCAATGTTGACAACATAATAAAAGATTTGTTACAGAATTTACATTGATGTTTCTTATCAATTGTATGTGTTTTCAAATGTGCATCTAGCACGTCTTGACTATCAAAGTTCTTGTCACATTGGTTGCATGTAAGACCTTCTTTACGTGCATGTACAGTACTTATGTGATTGTCCAGAAACGCTTGAGCCTTAAATTCTCTTTTACAGGTTTTACAAGTATATTTAACGCTGTCTTTACTTTCATGATACTTTATATGTGTAGATAGAGATGATTTTCGCGTGAATTTCCGCAAACACATTGAACATTCGTACATTGCAACTTTCTCGTTATGTTTTTTGTGTTTTCTTTGATGTATTTTGTACGCTTTGGCTGATGTAAACTTCACCTGACATGTCGGACATGTAACCTCTTTAGATTGTTTGGAAGTGCTTACACTTTTTATGTTTTTCTTTTCTTCTTTAACCTTTATATCTTTACAATCGGACTCCATACTTGCTGTATCATCATTTTCAAATGCATCAATATTATTATCACCGTAGTCATTATTTTCATCTTCATTCACAAAGTCAGCTGGCACCTCTTCCTTTACAATAATTGACGGATTATTTTTGAAAAAATCATGTTTTGTATCTGTAATATCACTTGCTTCGTTGCACGTAGTGTCCGTTTTGAACGTATGAGGTACTGTATTAGTATCGATAGGCTCTTCTTTGTACTTGAAAGGATCCAAACCATTTATTTCATCTAGCACCTGATCGCACACATCTAAAAATTGGCCTAACATAGTTTCCGACTCAATGCAACGCCGCTTTATCTCGTCAGCAGTAATTATCTTAACTTTACAAACACCACACACTTGTTTTGGGAATTTCACACCCGTTCTTATATCATAATTGGTAATAAAAGTTAACACTTGCTTGAGAGTTCGATCACCGCTGATTTTGTCGCACAAAGGTGTCATATCATCAGATTCAGTTAAACATACTCTACATATTTTCATAACACTAATTTTAATTTTGTCTTCCATGTTTCACGCGTATTTTTCTTGAATTATTTCTAGAAATGGTAGCTAGTAAATAAAATCAATGAGACAAAATAATAAATAACGAGCGTCATTCGGTCATTCATTTAATAAAATTGAATTGACAAATTGACGCATTTGACGCTTTCTTTTTCTTCTAATCTGTTTCGTTTTGGCAACCACACTACAGTCGAAGATTATTTTTGTCCTTCAGTTACATAATCATTTCATCAGCCCGGTATGTATGTAGTACTGTTACTTCTAGTGTAGTACCCTTTGAGTATTAATCCACTGGAGATGCCTTATCGAAACTCTTCGAACAAATTTTTTCACCACTTTTAGCGGGGGGCGAGGTAAACACGTACAGCACACCACCAAAAGATGCAATTAACTCGCATGCAATTAACGCACACTACAAAAAAAATCTACACATCAAAAATTACATGCGCACAGACACAGTTTTCACGTAACTATGCAGCACACATACGAAAAAAATAGTGATGGGGCACATCTGAAGAATGAGTCAAATCAATTTGATGAATGAACTGAATTGTCTTATACTATTTATTAGAAAATTTTAAAAGTGAAAATTCTGTACATTAAAGATATTATCCAAAAAATATGTTTGTTTGTATGTATGTCTGTCTGTATGTATGTGTCTTGTGTCATGAGCACTCTCGTGCAGCTAAACTGTGGTATAAACTGTCGCCCGCGGTTCTTTCAGGCTGATACAACCACTGTCTTCTATTATACAAGTACGCTGGACTACGTACGTACTTGTAGTATAGAGATCAGTGGAAACAACCTTCAAGAAAAGAGCGTACGCCCATCTAAAAACCCAGCTATGCACTTGTATCCCTTCATGCAGTTGCTTTAATAATTTCTTATCCTTTATTTGATTTTATCGGACAAAACCCTGTTTGAGAACATGAAATATTGTCAATTGATTTTTTAACAGATATGATATCCTAATAATATTTTAAATGTGAACATCCAAAGATCCAAACTTCTTCGTTTGGATGTTTAGATCTTTGGTTGTTACTCAATCACGCAATAACGGCTAAACGGATTTAGATGAAATTTGGTATGGAGATAGTTTGAGTCCCGGAGAATAGCATAGGATACTTTTTTAGCGCAGATGAAGCCGCGGGGCGTAGCTAGTATTATATAAAGTAGATTGGTATTTGTAAGAACCTATCTATATGAAAATATATTATAATAAGTAAGGGTCATCTGTCCCCAAATATAAAGTTATCTAAACATATGAATGAGCAAAGGGAAAGCAATAAAACAAATTATTAATTTAATTAGAATGGCCACATATTTATTTAAATTAAATTCTCATGTAGGGATTTCTAAAACCCGCTTAAGACGGTTCTCATTAATTAGTATTTTTATAGATTTTTAAAATGAATAAGTTTATTGTATACGTGACGAATACATTCCTTGGGGTCTACTTTTTTTTTTCAAATTTTGAAATGGATTTGTGGGGCAAAAATGGGACAATATTTAAATTTCATTTGATTTTATCGGAAAAATACCCGAGTTTAAAAATTAAATGTATACCTACTACATATATTGAAGTAGTCAAAGATTTAAGAAAAACAAAGAAATACTGACTCACCAAACAAGGACAGAGTCGCAAAGAAGGTATTGCACCTTCAATCAATGTCTTTCTGTTATTAGCATTTTTGTAGCTTTCCGGAGTAAAGTGCTCCGAACAGATAACACTTGTATGTGTAGGTTTCCAAGAACCATTTTCGTCATTACAAAATTTTCTCCATCTTTCTTTTATATAGGGATCTTTTGGAAATCTAAAAGGACATACAATTATATTAAATAAAGCCTATAAAATAATAATAGTATCTGTATAACGTATAGTCTCATAGTCCCACACTAAATGTATTGCTTTTACCTACTTTTTTTTAGCCAACAATTCTTTTAATTTCCTGACAAAATTTCAACATCGTATGTCCAGAAAAAGGTAATTTTTAGGGTTCCGAACCTCAAAAGGAAAAACGGAACCCTTATAAGATCACTTTGTTGTCCGTCTGTCTGTCTGTCTGTCTGTCTGTCTGTCTGTCTGTCTGTCTGTCAAATATTTCTATGTCGAGAATGCGTGGAGGTATCAAGCTGAAATTTGAACTGTATACACAAGTCTACGGTCCCATGAAGTTAAAAAAAAATCAAACTGCTAAGTTTACGTAGAAAAAAGTTACGGCCGTTTATTCAGCAAAAAACGCATATTTCGACACACTCAAAGGAATCAAAACCTATAGGGTACTTCCCGTTGACCTAGAACTATGAAATTTGGCAAGTAACATCGTTATAGACTACAAGTACAGGAATAAATCTCAAAACTATACATTTGTAAATAGATCTAAAAAAATAGGGGGTCTATATTTTTTATAGAGTGTTGAAATTTCAAATTGAAACTACTAGTTCAAATGGGGTATCATATGAAAGGGCTTGATGTACACATTGCAAAATATATTTTATTTATTTTTTTCGACGCATTATTTCTTATTTATAATGAAAAATATCAAATTTAATAATGATACTACGTACCTACGGAACCCTCGGTGGGCGAGTCCGACTCGCACTTGTCCGGTTTTTTCTAATTCACCTTACAAGATTTAAATGTAACATACATCTATACCTACTATTTAATTCCATATCTAATAAAAAAATCTGAGTATTATACGAACTGCAGTAATTGAATGAGTGAATGATTCATGCAAATGTTCATCATCATCATCATCCAAGCGTTAAGTCTCGGTTGCATCCTAAGCTTGCGCTTCGGAGCCCAGGGTCCGCTTTCTTACTTTTTCTCCTCCACTTCGCCCGGTCTTCGGCATCCCTTTGTGTGAGACCATTGGCCCGCATGTCATCCACTACGACATCAAGCCAGCATTTCTTTGGCCTTCCCCTTCTGCCGGGTCCCGGCGTAGGCGGCATAGCTAGACATTTGTTACCCACATAGCCTGTCGGTTTTCGTAAAATGTGGCCATACCAACGTAGGCGACTTTCTTGCAGTTTGTCTGCAATGTCACGGACATGAAGGCTGCCGCGAATGCGTGAGTTCCTGACGCGGTCTTTGCGCGTCACTCCACACATCCAGCACAGCATGTTCATTTCCGTGACACGCAGCTCTTGCTTGTGTCGCTCAAGTACAGGCCACGTTTCACTGCCATATAGAAGGACAGGTCTGATAATAGTTTTATAGATCTGTCCTTTCAGCTTAACCGGCATTTTTGGGTCACAAATGACACCAGTCACCTCCCGCCACTTAGCCCACGCTGCTGAAATGCGTGCCTTGATGTCGCAGTCAATGTCACCAGACGCGTGGAGTACCGACCCCAGGTATCGGAATTGATCCGTGCGCTCGACCACTTCTTCGCCTATGCGGACGGATATGGGGTCAGTAGTATTGCAAGCCACGTACTCAGTCTTCGCCACATTTAGTTTTAGACCGCCGTTCTCAAGTGTCTGTTTCTACTCATTCACACGCCGCACCAACCGCCCCCTGTCCGAGTCCGCCAACGCAACGTCGTCGGCATACATTAACAACCACGGGGGTTGTTCATTTGCGTCTCTAATGCTGCTTGTTACTTCGTCCAATATGACGTTGAACAGAAACGGACTAAGGACGGAGCCCTGGTGTACGCCGACGGTGATGGGGAATGGCTTTGAGTCGCCAACAGCAGTCCGTACTAGAGAACCGGAGTCACGGTACATGTCTCGGATGATGTCAATATAGATCTGTGGTACCCCTTTGGACCTCAGTGCCCACCAAATCACCGCGCGAGGGACACAGTCGAAGGCCTTCTCCATATCCAAGAACAGAAAATGCAGAGGCGTATTCTTCATTCTTTATTTCTCCACGATGGTTCTTAGGGCAAAAATAGAGTCCATGGTCCCTTGACCAGGGCGAAATCCGTACTGACATTCCGAGACAGTGCACTCCCGCCGGATCCGGGAATCCACTATACGTTCTAGTAGTTTCATGGTGTGAGACATAACCTTAATACCACGATAATTTCCGCACTCCTGCACTGAACCCTTGCTTTTGAAAACTGGAGTAATAATACTCAGCTTCCACTGGCTGGGGATAATGCCAGTGCAGAGGACGCGGTTAAAAAGGTGAGTTAAGATATCCACACCACGAGGACCCATCGCCTTCGATAGGGATCGATAGGGATTCCATCGGATCCAACAGCTTTCCGGTTTCTCATGCAACGAAGAGCTCTATGTACCTCTCCAGGCGTTATCGGTGGTACAAGTGCTTGGTTTTTTTTTTCGGTATTTTGTATATTTTTGCTATGGCATCGTATAGATCCTACCAAATGAAACATTTTCGGTCATATGCTGAATCCTCGTACGTCGCATAGTTTTTGAGAAAATATTTGGGAAAGTAGCGAAATTCGATTTTCTCGCAAACAGTGCGTTGTACCGGAAAATTGTACATAACAACAAATTATCTCTTTGATGTGATCTTTGATATGCGCATATAAAAATGTGAGATTTAAAAAGAAAAAAATATCTTCTAAAAATTGGCTAAGTCCTGATTCATACATTGTTAAAGTCTATTTTTCTCGAAAACGGCGCGTTGTACAAAAAAGTTGTATATGACAAGAAATGATCTATCTTATGTGATCTTTGATATGCACATATAAAAATGTGAGATTTAAAAAGAAAAAAATATCTTCTAAAAATTGGCTGTCCAGATTCATACATTGTTAGTCTATTTTTCTCGAAAACGGCGCGTTGTACAAAAAAGTTGTACATGACAAGAAATGATCTATCTGATGTGATCTTTAATGTGCGTATATAAAAATATGAAAATAAAAAAAAAATCGAAAATTTTTCTAAGTGCCTGGCTCCATAGTGCCCCGAAGGGTATACTCCAACCCATCTCCCTTCGCCTAGGAAACCTATGAGTCATGCTATCCTTATAATCTAGGAGCTTTAATATACTTGCTGTAGCTTTCCCTCTCTGAGTACGTAATCGGACGGTATGCGTGTGGACGAGCGCCATTTATCCGCATCCACCCGCCAAGCAGCAAACATCAAACACATGTCAAGCAACAAACACTACGCCACACGCTTGGTGTTTGCCGCCAGCACAGTGCAGTTTGCCAAACAGCAAACTCAATCAGAAAACAACAAACACCCATACACACGCTTGTGTCTTTTGTTTGGTGTTTGGCCACTATTTGACATGCGTGTAGCAGCAGAACAAGCAGCAAACATATGCCAAACAGCAAGCAACAAACACCTAACACAAACACTGTTCCACACGGTTGGCGTTTACCGCAAGCACAGTACACCGCGGTTTGCTCCAAACAGATCTACAAACAGCAAATATCAGACACTCATCCACAGACTGGTGTTTGTTGCTTGGTGTATGGCCGCCGCTTGACAAGCGTCTGAATGGGCCATATATACCATTGCATAAAAGCATTAATTAGATTTCTTACATAAGCGACTGATAGCAATACATGCTAAGTTAATCATTCGGACGCTTATACTATTGACACGCGCGCCACACAAACATCTAACTCGTAGGTAAACCTAATAGCCGGACAGACTTGCAAGTTTGGCCGGACATTTGGGTAAAAAAAAGCCAGACACCCTACATTATTGAGGATTTTGTGTCTCAGTATTAATAGGTGTATGTATGTTGTATATAAAATCAACGCTCGACTCGCTCTGCGCTCGCCCACGCACGGCGCCTGGCAAACCTACATACATCCCATCTCTACTAAATACAGTCTGTCTGTGCATATACAATGTCTATAACATGGCACGCGCCAAGACGTGAATGAAGACATATCTGGCGTGGAATATTTAGACGAAAGCATTTTTGATTCTGATTAAAAATTGTATGAATACAAATTTTCAAATTAAAAAATACTTACATTTCATTTTCCATTAATAAATTCGCACTATTTATTTTTTATCTCCTTTTTTTACATTACCATCATTTTCATTACGTTTCATTTATTATTTTCATCATAATCTTTACCAATATTATGAATTTGAAAGTGTGTTAGTAAAATCACTTCTGTAATTAAAAATTGTATTTAGTCAAAGTATCAAATCGTTATTGTCGTAGAATAGAATAGAATAGAATACACTTTATTGCACCAATATAACAAAGATACATTACAAGAAACTTGCAAAAATTAAAAGTACAAAAGGCGGTCTTATCGCTAAACGCAATCTCTTCCAGACAACCCTTAGAAGAGAAACAATGATAAAATTAGGTAGGTGGTGCATTATTAATTGTTAAAAATTTTACAATAGGTTTAATACAAATAAATATACCAAATATAAATAAATATATATATATAATCAAACATAACCAAACATATATATTTATATACATATACATATCTATACATAAATACACACATACATATATATCTATAAACAAACCTGTAGGAAATAATTAAGGTACCTAATACTTAGTAAAGATCCACAATAAAAGTCCACACAAGAAATCCACATAGAAAACAAGTTAAACCGAGAGAGAGAGGTAATGAGATTTTAAAAGCATTTTGAATGAGTGTAAGGATTGTGCATTTCGAATATCCAGAGGCAAGGCATTCCAAAGACGTACAGCCTGCACAGAGAACGACTTGGTGTAAAAATGCGAAGAGTGGGATGGCGTTATCAGTCTAAGAGAAAGAATACTGCGTAAACCACGCTCGCCGCCGTGGCCCCGTGCCTCACTGAGATAAGTGAAACGTTCCTTCAAGTAGTTGGGAGAGGTGGGATGAAAAAGGATTGAATAAAGAAAACAGAGAATATGCCAGTTGCGGCGTAACCTAATTGGGAGCCACTTGAGCTGAGAACGAAATTCGGATATATGGTCATATTTTCGGAGTCCAAAAATAAACCGAATGCAAAGATTTTGTAATCGCTCAAGTTTGTTCAATTGGTCTTCAGTGAGGTCAAGATAGCTAGCGTCCGCGTAGTCAAGAATAGGCAGTAGCAGGGATTGTGCAAGCGAAATCTTGGTATCAATGGGAAGAAAATTACGCAAACGGCGAAGAGATCCTGCAGCCGCAAACAGCTTCTTACTAACATTGGCTATTTGCACCGACCAAGACATCGTTCTGTCAAAATGAATTCCAAGATTCTTAACACTGTCACTGTAATTAATATGAATACCGTTAAATGTGATGTGTGGAATATTAACCCAATCGACTTTGGAAATTAGGCGGGGACTACCAATAACAATAGTTTGTGACTTTACCGGGTTGACTATGAGGCCATATGACTTACTCCAAACTGATATTCGCGATAGATCCTCGTTTATTAAGGATATTGCATTATTAATGCCATTTAACGAAGCATGTGAATAAAGTTGCAAATCGTCTGCATAAAGATGACAGGAGGAGCGAAGGTTTGTTGTTATAGAGTTAATAAATATAGAAAATAACAGAGGAGATAACACGCCACCCTGTGGAACACCAGCAGTTGTAGAACACCACGAGGAAAACTTATCGTCAATTCGTACACGCTGCTGACGCCCAAACAGGTATGAATGAAACCAGTCAATTGCTGTAGGAGATATGTTAAGAGAACGTAGTTGCATTAATAGTATGTCGAAATCGACAGTGTTGAACGCATTACTAAAGTCTAGTAATGTTAAAACAGTAAGATGTGACGAGTCCATAGCAAAGCGGATGTCATCGGTGATTTTTATCAAAGCGCCAGTCGTACTATGACCGGGACGAAAACCGGACTGGAAAGGATTAAGGATATTATGACTGGAAAGGAAGTGGCTAAGTTGCTCCTGGACAAGGCGTTCAAGCACTTTGGAGAGAAAAGGGAGAATGGAGATTGGACGATAGTCTGAGAAGGATGTGGGATTAGATTTCTTGGGTAAGGGGATAATGTACGCATTTTTCCAAGCCGTGGGAAAGACTCCAGACATAACGGATAGATTGAGGATCGTGGTAAGGGTAGGAAGAATAATATCAAGGATAGGTAAGATCATATTACGACTAATGCTATCATCGCCTACCGCATTCGACGCTACTGAAAGTACGTTCTTCTTAACACCACATTCAGTGAATTGACTGAAGAAAAAAGGAGGATAATCTGGTGTAGGTAAAGAAGAAAGCTCATTTAACGTTTTATCTTTAATACTGCAATCAAAATTTGCTGAATATGAGAAATGCCTGTTAAGGTTATCGATATCCAGAGTATTGGAACAGCTAATACGGTTTTTCCCGACACCTAAAGTTTTTAAAAATTTCCAGACCTTGGCTGGATCACCATTCTGAACGGATTTGTGTATATGGCGGCGTTGAGCTTCCCTACACATCTTATTGCAGACGTTCCGCGCACGAATATATTGATCGCGATATCTGTCGGGATCAGTCTTATACTTGGCTCTAGCACAGTTTTTCTTTTTAATCAATATTTTAATATCGTCGGTTAACCACGGCGCAGGAAGATGTTTAACTTTAACTGGACGAACAGGAGCATGAATGTCATACAATTCAATCACTTTCGAATTAAATAGCTCAATTTGACTGTCAACATTATCCGCTGCGCAAATTGACAACCAGTCGATTTCCTCCGCGTCACTACGCAACTTATTTATGTCAATTGAACCAAAATTTCGCTGCAGAAGGATTTTAGGTTTAGATTTAGGAGGGCGAATTTTATAGGAGAGAAAAATGAGATCATGAAAGGAGAAGGCGTCTGCACTGCATTGTCCATGTTTGGCAACATGATCGATGGAGGAAACAAGAATTAAGTCTAGAAGAGAAGGTCTGCAATTTGGGAAAAAATGAGTCGCATTTAGAGGCAACATTGTGAGGTTGCAAGCATTAACAAGAGATGTGAGTGCTTGAGAGCGGTGGTCATTTTTAAGCAGACAAGTATTGAAGTCACCCATTATAATCGAGTGATCAAACGGAGGAGTAATATTTTCAAGAATGTTTTCGAGAGAGGAGAAATAATTAACATTGATGGAAGGACTGTACACTACGCCAAGGAGAATATGGAGGTGAGATAGCGTAACATCGAGAAAAAGGTACTCAGCCTCATTAGATGGAGAGGAAAGGTGAGAGGAAGAGATAATATTGTAGGGGATATTAGCACGTAAATAGATGGCAACGCCACCGCCACTCTTCCCAACACGGTCGTTCCGTACAAGCTGAAAGCCTGGTAAAGAGTATGCTGTAGAGGGTAGACAAGGTTTAAACCAGGTCTCGGATACAAGAATAGCATGAATATTATTTGTTAAATGATTCGAGCATATCAGTGTAATGCGCTGGTATACTCTGAGCATTTATATGCACAACGTTGAAATTCTTAGGCACTTCAGAAAATTGATTACGTAAGGATTCATTAAGAGACAATGGAATACTGTGGAAACTATCGTCACGAGAAGATGAGGACATAGAAAGATAGTCATCATCCTCGTTCATCTCTATGTAGGTATTTATAAAATATAAATAATAATAACAATACAATATAACAATAAGTATATAGATAAAATAAAAATTGTTAAAAACAAATATATAAATTAAATAATAAATATACGACTAAAAAGTAAGGCAAAACTAAAATAATGATACCGAATACGTATATTCCAATATAATAAATAATAATAATATGTATATAATAAACTTTGTCTCCATCCACCCGCCAGCAGGCAAGGAACTACAAAGCAAATAGTTGCCCAACTAATTACTGGAGAAGTAAAGCATAGAACTACAACATGAAACAAACTTGTACAGGTCAAATTAAAATACAAGGAAAAGTCTAGTATCCAGAACCGCTAAACTATAACATAAAAAAAATAACTGAATAATTATTAAATGTTAGTGATTGCCAAAATGAAAAGAAGAAGAAGTCTTCGGATCAATGTTATGACACTTTACACATTTTTTATGATATTCACAATAAAAGAAAAACAAGGTTACATAAAATTACAATACAACAATACATGGTTCTGTTTCTAATTAATTATACTTTAGTTAAATGTATTTCTATTTACCCGACTATTTTTGAAAATAAATTATACCTTAATAATAAGAGAAAAGTAAATGAATTATTATGAAAAATGTTCGAAATACAGCAAAGTTCATTTCCTATATGAACGTTTGGGACGTGCCGCCGGCGCCGTCACCGCCGAAATCTTCTTGACGACATCGCCACCAGGGGAAGACTCCAGCGCCGCCGGGGCGGACTCCGGCGCCGCCGGCGTGGTCTCCGGCGCCGCCGAGGCCACAACCAGTGACAGGGAACCCGTGACAAGCTCATTTACCTGAGAAATCGTAGAAACCCGATGCCTCGTACCATCGGGGCCGGCGACGACGATCATCCCGTCCGCGGTCCAGCATTTTGACATTCCAAAGTGTTCACGAGCAACCGAAAAAGCATCATGTCGTGACTTCGTCAGGAATTCTGACAATGTGATGCCACTACCTTTAAGTGCGGTTTTTGAGTACCACAGTTTCCCACGCATGCCAATATCCTGGAGCTTCAGTATGATTGGTCTTGGCTTACTGTTAGAGGAGCGGCCCATCCTGTGGCATCGTCTTAGGTCTGCTGTAGTGAAGTTTTCGATTCGTAATTTCTCTGTGACTATCTTGACGACGGTGTCAGCAGTGTCTTCTTCGTTATCTTCCGGGACTCCATGCATCAACAAGATCTTACGCCGTGTTCTCATCTCGAAGTTATCTAGCTGTTGTGCTATAGATTCCACTTGCTGTTGTAAAATGTTTAGTGAGGACGTAATAAACACTTGAAAGGTGTTGAGCTCAGCAGCAAGTGAACTGACAGTTGGAGTTGCCGATGATGCACCAATCTTCTGAAGCTCCCGCTGAAAATCCGTCATCCTGCTGTTAAAGACCTTCATCAAGTCTTCGACGGTCTGTTGCACTGTTGTATTTGATGCCATTGTAGAACCACGAACAAGAAATAGATAGGAAATACTGCTAGCAGGTAATTTAGGTGACCAACATATAAATTACATTAAATCTTGGTATATAAACTGTAAATAACTAATAAAATTTAATTAATTTATAGAGGTGTACTTTTTTACGTCCTATGTAATACACAGCTACCCACAAAAAAAAGTCGTACTATATGGGGTGGCCATATAAACGATAGTGGCGCCGCCATTATTTTCACGACTTTCTTGCCAAGCTGTACCTATACTATAAATACCTATCCAAATATTGGCAGTAGTATTAGTAGTTTGTTAACCGATCTGTATTCCAGCTAGGGCATGCAATATTCGCCTGATTTTAGTATTCGATTTATACGAATATCATGATTCATACTATTCGAGATATTCGAGTTTTACGAGTTTTTCGAATATCTTCTTTACATAGTATAAAATAAAGTCGCAACCGCTGTCTGTGCGCTTAGATCTTTTAAACTACTTAGGCAACGGATTTTAATGCTGTTTTCAGCAATGGATAAACAAATAAATAAATATTTCTTGACAATTTACACCGCGCCATTTAGTCCCAAATTAAAACTATGGTAGATAAGTGATAAATATAAATAAATATTTTTTTTTGTAAATAAATGTATATAATACTTAGAAAACACCCAGACCAAGACAAACAAAAACAAGACATATTTATGCACACAAATGTTTGACTTGAGCTGGGATTGTTGCCTGAGTCTGTGCAATCTCTGGTTTTCTATATGGTATCAGAGAGTTTTGTGGCATGTTAATGTCTTTATTTGTTGGATTTTGTTTAAAGTGGCGGATGATGGCGTCAGTCATTCATCCCCGCGCGCGCAACCCCCCGGCGACGATTGGATACACGCACAGATCAAAAAGCTACGTTCGCAAATTTTGTTGCTATCATTTTGCTAGTTATTTAATATGCAATTTTATACTATTCGTAAAACTCGAAAACCTCGAATACTAAGTTTTATAGTATTCGAATATAAAACAAGGGCGAATACTCGAATAAAACGAATACTCGAATACTCGAATTGCATGCCCTAATTCCAGCAGTGGGTAAGTTTGAATGAATGGATTATGGAAGAGTGGAAATAAAGCGAAATCATTTTAAAACATAGATACTTTATTTGTTAAAATCGAAAGAGAACATTTGAGATCAAAACTTCATAGACAATTGTTGTAAGTAACCACACACCACATTTATTATTAACACCAAACAGGCATCTTCCGTGAAAGATATACATCGCCTTCACTTTTATCTATATCTCCCTGGGCATCGATGCCTGTAAGAAATTAGAACAGTTTACGCTTGAGCACTTTTGTATAGAAAGGACAATGTTGCTAGTGTCGAATATAAAAGACAACTAATAATAAATTTCGCTCTGTTTTGTACTTTTTTTGGTTCCACTGTACCGGACTGTAACGGAGTGCGTTCACAGTTATTTTGCCCCTGACATATGAATATCTTGTTCGTATAGCTATTGTCGCATGCAACTACTAACGGGACCTACTCCCCAACCCGTTTGGCCAGCGTGGGGAGTGTAGGCCAAATCATCCTTCTGTCTGGGACGGATGAGAGAGGGTCGTGCTCCTGTAGTGGAGACTAAAATGACCTGATGATGATAGCTATTGTCACACCTTAGCCCTTCCATACAAAAAACTACTACTAATTTAGTAGTTTTTTTGTAGCCTGTCCGTGGATGGGTTTATATAATCTCGAGCTCCTCCGTGTTTCGAAGGGCACGTTAAGTCGTCGGTCCCGGTTGTTGTCATTATATGACAATCGTTAAGCCAAGTCAGTGGCTCTTAGGCGGCTTGAAAACACTGGCCTCCACCAACCCGCAGTTCATCGTCAGTGGCTAAATGCGTCGTAGCAAAAACTAAAACAAAACAAAAAAAACCCGCAGTTGGGCAGCGTGGTGGAGTATGCTCTAAACCCCTTCATTTGAGGGGAGACCCGTATCCTAGCAGCGAAATGAGTAAGGATTGACGTCATCGTCATCAACAAAATTACTGTGAACTTCATCAATTAAGTTAAGTTACTGTTCTAACAGTAACTTTGTTGATTGATGTATTTCTAAATACACTCCGTATTTCTATTATTTGATAAAAATAATATATCTAATATAAAAATTTGTGTTTTGTAAATTAATAGCTTATTTCGTATGTTTTGACGTGAACACGTCTTTTAAATTGCTTCCTTATGGAGGCTATTCAAAAAAACTAATGTTAACAAAGTCGGGGGATATAGTTTAGTGTTGCAACTACAAATCTATTTATCTCCACCCAAAATTCAATTACACCACAGGGTAGATGAAGGATCAAATAATTTAGTACGCTAAGTAAGGACTATGGAACATCGCGTGCGGGGAAAGGAGAAGCGCTGACATTTTAAAGATAATTTTAGTGCATATAACGTAATCACGTACAGCACACGGCGTGTCCGTGAGACAGTCACACCCCATTTTTTCTTAATATAACTGAAAATATTGTGCAGCTCTCAATAACGGAAATATACCTTTCAGTGACATGAGTGCTTGACATGAATGCTTCCTCTTCCGGTTTCCATAATGATGGGTCATTATTTAGTTTGGCAAAGTGAAGCTTTCTAGTTTGAAAAATATGAATCAATTAGTACTTTGAGTAGCAAGCATATTCATCGCTATAAAACATGCATTTTGTGAGTTTTCTTTTGTATGTTTGTGTCAGGATATCTCTCTAATTACTGATTCGATTATGACGAAATTTGATAGGTATATAGCAAACGTAAATATAATTTTTATGTTAGCTGGGGAATAAAATCATTTTTTTTTTTCAAAATGGCAGCGCTTGCCCCTCCCCGCACGCGATGTTCCATAGTCATTACTTAACGTAATAAATTCTTTGATCCTTCATGTATTAAGTGTTGTGATTGAATTTTGGATGGAGATGATTGATTTGTATCTGCAACACCAAACTTATCCCCCGATTTTGATATCATTCGTTTTTTTTTAATTGCCTCCAAGGAAACAATCTAAAAGACTTTAAGAGAATTTTCGGTCGAGTTTTTTGTGTAGGTTAATAATTTGTTGTTTGTTACCCCAGGGTTCCTTCTTTCTGACGGTGAGGGGGGAACACAATCATGCAAGACTGCAAACTCCAATGGCAATATTTCTTTCAAAAACTCCTTTTTTTCATCCTGAAAAACGTGTGAAAAATCAGTTTCTGCGACCAAATTGGCTTAAAAGATAACAACATCACACATTCTTAATTTTTTGGTCGTAATAACGTGTTATAAATCGATGAACGCCGACTGCACGCAAGAAAAATCATGACTCATTGTCACGTTCCGCCTGAGCCGAGCGTGCAAGCGAGAGCGCGGAACAAGCGATAGAGTGGCACGATCGGCCTAAGCGTTCGGCTTGTGACACATCTATCTCTCTTCCTCTCCATCGGCCAATATTTTCTTATGTCGTTATCACGTAAAATTATCGTCCGTAAATCGACTTTACAGACAACCAATATTGAAACAAACTGTTTACTTCTTTTTTTTATTAAATTAGTGTTTCTCCCATCAAGCATCCACTTTGTGTCAGCCGCCATATTGAATTTATATTATGATAACTTTAATAATTAGATGAGTTCGATGGTCGAATGCAATGGCTACTTTATTTCCGAGGTCGCGGGTTCGATCCCCGCACAAGACAAATATTTGCGTGCATTAACATGATCTATTTGTCTTGGTCTGGGTGTTTTCTGAGTATTATATGTATGTATTTAAAAAAAATCTAAGTATAATATAATATCAGTTATCTAGTACGCATAGCTTTACTTAGTTTTAGGACTATGCTTTTCTGATTGGAAACGGTTACCGCAAGATGAAATATCGCTCGTGCGCCATCACCGCTCACTCACTCACTCTCAGCTACACAACAACCCTCAAGGGAATTGTTATTTGGCTGTGATATGTTGCATAAACTATTTATACATTAAGGCGCGAAACACACGGCGGCGGGGCGGGGCAGTCTTTTTGACCGCAAAGCATTTATTGCTTTGCGGTAAGCCTGACTGCCCCGCGCGCCGCGACTGACCGTTGATGCCCACGGCTGCCCTCGGATATGATAATGATATTCGCAATAGCGGATTTTCCTTAAGGCTAACTAGGCATGTGCCTAGGGCGGCCAAATGTTAAGGGCGGTCAGAGCAGGGTATTACCGAAGGGTAATATACTTACAAATTATAGACGGTTTTGCGGAGTAGTATTATACAAATAGGTATAAAGCTGATATAAGAACCAAGATACTATATAAATAAGGAGTCAGCTAATACGGCCTAAGGCCGCCACGATACGACCTAGGGCGGCGAAGGCACGGCCTAGGGCGGCCAAGAATACAAATCCGCCTCTGGATATCGGTGGCGCGGTCTTTTTGCCCTCTTTATGCGTTGATAGTATAGAATTCCATTTGCACTGTCATTCGCGGTCAATTTCACCGGCCCGGTGTGTTTCGCGCCTTATGATCGAAGACTTTACGCGCAGTTTGACACACAGTTACTCTAAGGTTAACTGGAAGAGATCCCCATGTGGGATATGGCCGACTTTGTACTGCTGACTATGTCGTTACATGGCCTTTGTGCCGCTTTATTTTTCATGTATTTTTAATAAGAAATACAAACAAACAAACTTTAGTGAAGTAACAAAAGTTAACTACCTCTTTCATGACGCTCGTAAGTGGATCCCGAATAGATTTAAGAAATCCTCTCCATTGTGTTCTGGGAGATGTCGTGAAGTGTCCTTGCTCAAGCTTTGACCAAGCTTCCATCTAGAAATTTAACAAACTCAAACTGTAATTTTTTGAAGTGAAAATTTCTTTAGCGGCCGGCTTTGTGCACTTTTTGGGATGGGTAAAAAATGTTAAACTCGCGTCAGACACGTGACCTGATCGAAAATTCGTAAGACGGAGGGCCGCCGGCGCAGCGTAGGAGAAGAAGTAATATCCCCCTCTCTTTCTAGCGCGCCGCGAAAATATATGCCTGCTTCTGCTGTTTTAAAGAATAGGCTTTGAACGCGCGAGGGCGCGGTGTAGAAGAAGTAATATCCCCCTCTCTTTCTAGCGTGCGGCGAAAATGTATGCCTGCTCCTGCTGTTTTAATAAATATGCTTTGTTAAGCACTTTGTCATGTCAAAATTACAATTTCTCATAAATAATAATACTAGGCCGGATTCTAGCCTACGGGGCCGCAATTGAATTCGAGTGGAGCGAGTCTATTCGCAGAGTGCATGTGTTCCATTGATTTTAATGGAAAATGTATTTGACGATTCCACAAGGACGTGATCGATCTCAATTTTTATTTTTAGACACAAACCTCAAGCATATGTTGAGGTTTTTATTTATGACAAGTTTCATCAAAATCGGTTCAGTGGTTTTGGAGCCTGTTCATTTCCTTTGAATGACTTTTCGGCGCATATAAGCGTTGGCTCCACTCAATAATAAATTATTAAAAAAAAACTTAATCGTTCTATGCCGGCATACGTATTATGAACTTTACCCTCGCGCCGCCATACATATTATTTAGCCATGATATTGACACCAATGACATGTCTTTGACATGAGATTAATATTTTTTGGGACACCTATGGGCGACCTCGGCACTGAATGGGTTAACATTGTTAGAATACAAATTTTAGAACGTCTTATGTTTATTAATTAACTAATTATAATAACCAACACTGACTCGCCGGCTTAAGGATGACTCCCTAGAGCTGGCGAAAATAATCCTTATAAAACAAACTTATACGATGTAATTGTCCTGCACGGTCTTTGCTCGAACGCAGCCTGGTACGGCCAATAGACATGGGTAATACTGCGCTTCGCCGCGCAATTGCGCTAGCTCACTTCACTGCGCTGATGAGTTGACTCTTTTTCAAATTGTGTTAGCGCATATGATACTTCAACACAAGTGTCAATACTTTCGATATCTATCGTTCTCATTCATTAGCTCACTCACTGAGTCAAAGAGCCAACACAGTGCGCGTGGTATAAGTACAGCTGTGCGCTGTAATTATACTAAGATCGCAATGCCGCGCACACGGGTATGCCGCGCCATAGTGCAGTGCGTAGCAATCAGAACATGCGCCGCTACGCAGCTCACTTGGCGGCCTGAAGAGCATTTGTTCTGGTTGCGCCAATTTTGGATTAATTCAGTGAGCTGGCGCAGTAAAATGTGCTAGCACTTTTAGTTAGTAAAATTTCGGGTGTTAACTCTGCGTTAACACCCGAAATTTTACTAACTTATCCATGTCTAAAGACCTAACAGAGAATTCTATTGTATATTTGTTTTGTATAATAATGTAAACAACAACCAAAGTTTAAAATTATATTTATACTAACACTCTTTAACCGACTCAAAAAAAGGACAAGGTTCTCAATTCGGCTGTAGGTATATTTTTTTTTACCGTTTGTAACTTATAACTCCGTCATTTATAAACCGATTTGAAAAAAACTTTTTTTTTAAAGAGTATATTTACTTCCAGAATGGTCCCATTTTTTTTTCATATCATAAAATTCATTTCTGATAGTGGGGTTCATGTAGATTTTTCAAGTTTTTAGTGCTGTTTGCGATTGTAGAGTAATTTATAGTCGGTTTTTTTGTTAAAATTTTATGATATGTAATAAATTACCTTAGCAAGAGATTTCTTTGACATTGGAGGCTGTGGACGTCGAATCGCACTGAACCGCCGCTGACGGAACTCCTTAAGCACGTTAACTTCCGGCGACCATACCTCAGGTGGCTGCTTATCCGATTTCAGCTTTGCTATTTTCTTTTTCTAACAAACGAAAGTTAAAATTTTACTATTACAGTCGACTACATTCGTATTGATCTAGTGTAAACGCTCATATAGTCTTGAATTCGAGACTTGAGCAATTTTACATGACTCTAGACCAGTGATTTTTAAACTGTGAGTCGCGACCCCTTGGGGCGGGGGGGGGGGGGTCACCAATTTACATTCGAGGAGTCGCAGGGGAAAAATTGCAAAGTTTTGAAGATCGCTACAGTAAAAAATAGTAAGCAGGCATGATTATAGTTCAATATTATGTATTTGAATAGTTCATTAAATATTTAAAAAGGTTAATTTAGTGTTTATTCATACAATTATTTGTATAAATTTAAAATAAAAATAAAACTACATATTATCTAAAAAAAGACCCCCGTGGCATTGTACCGAAGATGCTGGCAGCGTTTCGTCGTTGTATGGCAATACTAATGCGTTGTGCGAGAAAGCCGGGCCGCCAGCTCTTCGGTCACCAGTGGCTTCGACTTTATATTTAATAGACAACTTGCCAGAATATTATAAATATTTAAAAACTAGCTGCCCGCGCCGGCTTCGCACGGGTAAAAAGTGGTGTTTTGTTATCTTCGCATTTTTTTTTATATTTTTTTCTGCGTAAAAGCCATCCTCGTACTTCAAGGAATATTCAAACAAAGAATTAGCGAAATTTGTTCAGCTGTTCTCGAGATTAGCGCTTAGCAACACATTCAGCGATTAATTTTTAATGAAAAAATTCAACTAGGTAGAGCAATTATGAAATGGGCTTGCTCGACCGGGGAAGTACCGCCCTCTCACAGAATATCGACGTGAAGCAGCAATGCGTTTCGTTCGGTGAGTGAGAGATCCGGAAGCCCAACTCCTTCCCTATCCCCTCCTTCCTTCCTTCCCTTCCTCCAACTCCTTAGTGGACAACGCATTGGTAGCACCCCTTGTGTTACTAATGTCTATAGGCGGCGGTGACCACTTTCCATCAGGTGGCCCGCTTGCTTGTTTGTCTACTGTATGACTAAAAAAAAAAAAAACCTTCCCGCCTAGGTGGGATTTAAACCTGCGACCTCTCTATTTTTAGTACTGTAATTACTTAATAGGTAGATGGCGCCACACTGTGACTCACAGCAGTAAAATATAAAATTCAAAAATTCGTCACCAACACAAACCTTCCTGGTAGCTCAGTTGGAAGAGCACTCGACCGGTCGTCGTGGGTTCAAATCCCACCAAGGCAGGAAGGTGATTTTTTTAATTTTTGAAATATTTATAATTATAGTTCAATAATTCATCAACTCGTCAATCCCCAACCCGTCTGGCCAGCGTGGGGAGTGTAGGCCAAATCCTCCTTCTGTCTGGGACGGACGAGAGAGGGTCGTGCTCCTGTAGTGGAGACTAAAATGACCTGATGATGATGATGATGAATTCATCAACTAAAATCTTAACAATAAAGATAGGGATCTTTTTCCAAGTCCGGGACTTTCACTGGCAGATAGCGGATGTATTAAGGAGTAACTTAGGCTTTAATTTTATAAATTTTATTTATTTTTCATGCCGTGTGGTTTCCGGCAGACTAGAATAGAATCACTCCGTTTCTTCCCGTGGATTTCGTACAAGGCGACTAAGGGAAATACATTATAAAATATCGATCAGGCCTCCCCAACCCGTCTGGCCAGCGTGGGGAGTGTAGGCCAAATACTCCTTCCGTCTAGGACGGACGAGAGAGGGTCGTGCTCCTGTAGTGGAGACTAAAATGGACCTGATGATGATGATTTATTTTTCTTAATAACTATTCCGCGCGGACGAAGTCGCGTGTGAAGCTAGTAAGTAAATATATAAAGTGGGGTTACTTTCGCAGCACATAGGGCAGGGCTGTCCAAACCATATACGAGTACGATCACGGACCAATGCATTGGAGGATTACTAAATATATTGGAGGGCCGCAGAAACAAATTTTATTTTGCTAGATAAGTATTCATTAATTTCGATGAGCTCGGTGGTGGAATGGTTAGCAATAGCCACTTTGACTCCGTGGTCGCGGGTTCGATCCCTGCACAAGGCAAATATTTGTGTGCATGAACATGCCTGTTTATCTTGGTCTGGGTTTATTCTATGTGTTATATGTATGTATTTAATTTACAAAAAAAAATATATGTAAGTATAATCTATATATATAAAAGAGAAAATCACTCACTCACTCATCACGAAATCTCAGAAACTGCAAGTGCTAGGAGTCTCAAATTTTGAATGGGGGTTGCTTTCAGGACGTAGGTGCTCACTAAGCCGGGAATTTGGAAAATTCAACCCCTAAGGGCGTGAAACGGAGGTCCAAAGTTTGTATGGGGAAACAAGATTAGTTAGACTATTTTATCCGAAACTTTACACGAGTGCTTCTATAGCTAAATGAGTAAATACGTGTTTCAGGATTTTTCAAAATTCAACCCCCAAAGGGGTGAAATGAGGTGCAAACGTCTGAAAATCGTCATGGATATTGTTTTTATGGTTTATCGAGTCGCTGATTCTGAAAACAACAGCTATTTTATAATCTAACATAACCGACGTGACACAAGAGCACTCCTGTGGGGGTGCGATGGGGTTGAAATGTCAATATATCAATATGGGTGTTGATTCTATGGTTTTCTGAGACGTCAATTACGTAAATGGCATCGATTTGAAAACGTGGACACGAAATTTCCATCTCGGTATAAAAATCCAAGATTTAGAACACCTGATGCTGAACCATAATGGTTCAGCTAGACTATTAGAAACATAAAAATGACGCCTTAGCAAAAGTATGATTATTTTATATATTTTTAGGGTTCCGAACCTCAAAAGGAAAAACGGAACCCTTATAAGATCACTTTGTTGTCCGTCTGTCTGTCTGTCTGTCTGTCTGTCTGTCTGTCTGTCTGTCTGTCTGTCTGTCTGTCTGTCTGTCTGTCTGTCTGTCTGTCTGTCAAACATTTCTATGTCGAGAACGCGTGGAGGTATCAAGCTGAAATTTGAACTGTATACACAGGTCTACGGTCCCATGAAGTTAAAAAAAAATCAAACTGCTAAGTTTACGTAGAAAAAAGTTACGGCCGTTTATTCAGCAAAAAACGCATATTTCGACACACTCAAAGGAATCAAAACCTATAGGGTACTTCCCGTTGACCTAGAACTATGAAATTTGGCAAGTAACATCGTTATAGACTACAAGTACAGGAATAAATCTCAAAACTATACATTTGTAAATAGATCTAAAAAAATAGGGGGTCTATATTTTTTATAGGGTGTCGAAATTTCAAATTGAAACTACTAGTTCAAATGGGGTATCATATGAAAGGGCTTGATGTACACATTGCAAAATATATTTTATTTATTTTTTTCGACGCATCATTTCTTATTTATAATGAAAAATATCAAATTTAATAATGATACTACGTACCTACGGAACCCTCGGTGGGCGAGTCCGACTCGCACTTGTCCGGTTTTTTTTAACTATGGTTACTATCATAAATAAAAATAATAATTTATTGACTTTTAACGTATAATACTGCCACAAATATTTGCTTATGTATCTACATTAGTTCGTATTTGTATTAATACGCCGGACTCATAAAGTCCACGCGAACGAAGTCGCGGGCATCAGCTAGTATCATATATATAAGTACCCATAGTACAAGCTTTGCGCTTAATGTAGACTAGATGGCGCTGTGTAAATTGTCCAGAAATATTTATTTTATCTTTTCAGCCAGAATCGTTTTTATTATTATTATTTATTTCTGGACAATTTCCACAGCGCCATCTAGCCCCAAATTAAGCGAAAAGCTTGTGTTATGGGTACTAGACAACTGATAAATGTACTTAAATATTTTTTTTTACTTTTTTTTCACTTATAATACATAGAAAACGCCCAAACAAAGACAAACAGACATGTTCATGCATATAAATGTTTGTCTTGTGCGGGAATCGAACCCGCGAATTCGGAGTCAAAGTGGCCATTGCCTAACCTAACCTAACCTAACCTAACCATTCGACCACCGAGCTCGTCGTTGTACAAAAAGCAGTAGATCAGACCTAACTGACGGGCCGCACAAATATACGCAGAGGGCCGCATGCGATCCGCGGGCCATGGACAGCCCTGACATAGGGGTTTAATTACCTGTTCCTTCTCAGCCGCTATAAATTCTTCAATAAAGTCATAGCAGTCCTTTTGTACGGACTCCCATTGCATTTCGCGCGATTTGTCCATTAAATTATGGATTTCTTCAAGCTCGTCTCGATCACATTCTCCCGTAGCTGCAATGTCTGCGTTCCTCTTTGCCATCTGGAACATTTTCCAGATCATTACGTGGGATAAGGGTTGCCATCTGTCCGAGTTTCCCCGGATTTGTCCTAGTTTGGAGGGCGTCGGATGGATTCGATAGCTTGTTTGTGCAAATTAATTACTAGGTGAGACATTTAGGTCACTTTTCGGGTGTACGTTTTCTACCAACGGTGTAAATCGTCTCGCAAACTCGTAAGAGCTGCCTTAAGTACTATTATATACAGTGGCGGATTAAGACTTTCTGAAGCCCTAACCATAGAGTTCATGTGGGCCCTCTGTAGCTTTAATTTGGAATCCTTACTAATATTATAAATACGAAAGTGTGTTTGTTTTTTGTCCGTCTCATTTCTCATTTGTTCATGACTCAATTGTTTTTAATTAAATTTGCTATAATATTTTGGTATAGAATAAGGGCCCCTAGAAACCAGGGGCCCCAAGCACGTGCTTATAATGGTTATACGTTGATCCACCACTCATTATATAGTACTATGCTACTATATTTTTTGTTATACATATATATTTTTTTATATAGTTTTATAAAAGACGATGAAATATTGGAGGCATTGAAACGATGACATTTATCCAGCAATACTACTTTATATTAATATGTATGTCCTTTATTATAAGTGTCAGCACTTAAGTCGCTCCGAGGCGTTTACAGTTACAGTAATATTTATGACAATGATTGGGTATATTACTTGATAGTGCAAGGGGAGATGAAATTTCCTGTGACATTACTGGCATCAAAGTCACGGGGAATACAATATTCCCCATAACACAGTTTTTACAAGCGCGGGGGGTAGTGGTCCTTATTTTCACTGATATAGATACCATTTTGGATATTAATACAAATATATTAAATATTCTGTAAATTAAATAAATTAAATACTGTGTAATAGTAATAAACAATGTCACCTTATTTATTGTAAGTGTTAAAATATGTAACAGTGTATAACCAATAATGTTAAAATAAAGATTATGTATCTCTTTTTAATAACGGGTCAAGCCCAGCCATTTGATAGGCTTGCGCGAGGATATAGATCCAACGCGTAGAGGCCCCTTTTGAAAAGTTTAATGTAATGTTGTACTCCCGCTGAGCAGGTCTCGGCAGGCGTTAAGACTATTGCGAAGTGTGATGGAAAGTAAATGGGTTATGGAGATGAGATCTGGGTGAATTAAATACCGGGCTATTACAGAAGAGGGACGGACGTCTGCCATAACTGCTTTTATTGCTAGTTATTTGCGGCAGGCGGTGGCTTGTCACTCACTAGATGGGCCCCCGAAATGCCAGGAAAACGGCCGGGGGCAACACCGGTGTGAGTGACTCAGGGATGTCGAGAGGTGTGCTGCGCTTTCTCCGAAGTTACTCGCGGCGTTATGCCCTTTAACACTTCCTCCCCTGGAGCATATAGCTCTAGCGGCTTCTCTCTGGACGGCCAATGAAGGCAAGCCAGAGCTGCGAGTCCTGCGGGCCTTCTTGTGTTACACGTGTTAGACACGTCGGAGACGAAGGCCCTGACCGACTCTCTGGAGACTCGGGTCCGTGGTGTCGCTACTCACACAACAGCTCGCCACAAGCTGCCCTGCGGACATATTATTATTATTATTACACTACCAGTGGAGTCTCGGAAAAGAAAAATCGGCCATGACACTACTGAAGTGCGACGCAGTAGTCCCTAGGGCAAAAAAGGTTTTCGACGCTAGCGGCATATCTGCAGTATTTATAACATCAATGTTAATAATTAAAAAAGCAATCTACTATTCTACCTACCAATCTGGCTACTTTTAATTCTATATCAACAATAGTCGGGTTAGCAGCACGATACTCCTGCGCTTTCTTCTCTTGTTCCAGTTGTTCTAATCTTCTTAATTCGATACGTGCTCTTTGTGTCAACTTCCTCCTACTTCTATATATCTTGAGTAACGTCTCTAGATCGAACTCTTTTCGAACGGGCTTGCGTTTGCGAGCAGTTTTTGCGGCCCGAGCAGGTTTTGCGACCCGAGTAGGTGTTGCGTCTGGAATAAGTGTTGCGTCTGGAATAGGTGTTGCTTCCGGAAAAGGTGCTGCGTCCGGAATAGGTGTTGCTTCCGGAATAGGTATTGCTTCCGGAATAGGTGTTGCTTCCGGAATAGGCGTTGCTTCCGGAATAGGTGTTGCGTCCTGAACAGTTGCACCCTGTCAATAAAAATATTACATCAAGAAAGTGAACCTACGGTGAACAGGTAGGTACTGTTTTTCAGATGTAAGTACTTCATCAACATCTTTGAACCAAAGCCAACATCACCTGCACGTGGTGCACCCTGAAGACTGACAAACGAGGCTCTGGTGAAAACAGAGGTAGGGCATAGCGTATTTTTTAAGCTGCCCAACTGGGGAGGTACCTCCACCTCATAGAATACCGCAGCTAAATAACAATTCTCTTGAGGGTTGTTGTGTATTTGCGAGTGAGTGAAATTAGTATGAGTAGAAAGCTTTTGGTATTTCACTTCCCCTTTTGGCAATGTGAGAGACAGCAATATGGCAAATAAGGAATTAAAAGTCTAAAGCGATGGCTAGTAAAGTGAAGCTCAACTGCTGTGCACATGCTAAAACATTGAGTTGTTAACTCATCCAATATCAAGATATCATTTTTTTTATACTACGTCGGGTAGCAGGCAGGCATACGGCCCACCTGATGTGAAGAGGTTAGCGTAGCCATATTAACACTCGCAACATGAAATATCGCGCGCGCGCCGTCACTTCCGCTGCCAACGCAGCAACTCCTTCCTTCCTTTCTGGTGACCTCACTCACTCGCAGGAACACAACAACCCTCAAGGAAATTGTTATTTGGCAATTGTGGTCAATAAAGAGTTTAAATAAATAAATAAATATAAGAAATTAACCTGCGTAGTAACGTTTCCTTTTTCATCTGATGCGGTGGTGCTCGGGGTCGAGGGTGGTATATAGGGGTACTTGTGCACCGCCCACTGCATCGTCATCTCGTCAAGCTTCAGTGTTTCGAGCATCACCTCTCCAGCGTTACCAGTTAATTTTGTTTTTTCTAATTTTTCCGTCTAGAAATGAAAATGACTTAATTAATTAGGGATTATTTAAACAGTTTCTGGCTGTGGAATCTGTCAAATGACTGATAGTTCTGTCAAACGCCATAAAGTTACATAAGTTACATTAGAAAAGTCAATATGGTCGTATAGTTTTCTTAAATTTTCTAATTTTCCGCGCAACTTTCTTATTATTCTTATATTATTATAATTATATATCTTATATTATTCTTTCATAAGAACCTTCTCCTGACAATAACAAATACATTAAAAGAAATTGTGAAAAGTTCGAACTTAAATCGGTTCAACCATTCACGCGATACATTTTTATATATGTTTAAAGATAGATTTTAAAGAAAAACTATCACAGCTTAGTAGACTTTACAAGTTAATTTGTTTTTTAATTCATAATACATAATTTCCTAATTCATTTATTCACATTATCATTTATAACATTTAGTACATTAACAAAAGTGGTAAAATAGATGGTCAAGTATATGCTATAAATTACCTATTCGAGGCATTCGTGAATAATATTATATTCGTGAATTATTTATCTCAGAGTCAACAAGTTAAATTCTTATATATATCTAAATTATTACATGTCATAAATCGCATACATTTTATATATTAATATAACTAATAATCAGTTTGTAAGTTACTAGCTAATCCGTCAGACGTTATCGTGTCTTCTTAACAATAAATATTGAATTCGAATTGGTTTCACGCAATTTGTCTAATATCTGACAGTTCTGTCAAACGACATATACCTATTTACATTAGAAAAGTTAATAGGTAGTCGTTCAGTTTTCTTAAATTTTCTAATTTTCCGCGCACTTTCCTTATTTTTTTCTTTCATAAGAACCTTTTTCTGACTAATAAAACATAAAAAGAAATAGCGAAATCGGTCCAGCCGTTCACGCGTGATTGCCGTGACCAAGGGAAATAAGGATTCATTTTTATGTTTTTTTTTTTTTTTTTTAATATTTCTGGACAATTTACACAGCGGCATCTAGTCCCAAATTAAGCGCAAAGCTTGTGTTATGGGTACCAGACAACTGACAAATGTACTTAAATACATTTTTTTTAATACATACATAGAAAACACCCAGACCAAGACAAACAGACATGTTCATGCACACAAATGTTTGTCTTGTGCGGGAATCGAACCCGCGACCTCGGAGTCAAAGTGGCCATTGCTAACCATTCGACCACCGAGCTCGTCAGAAAAAAAAAATGGGAAATATATCTAACCTGCTCGTCAACAGCTTTCTCTAATACTTCAAGTTCAGCTTCAGCTTCTTCTTCCGCTGCCTCCAGGGCCCTTCTCACCCTGTTAAACTTTTTATTTGCTTTGCGTCTAGATTTCCTCACTTCCTCACTGTCATCCATTGCTTCGAGGGCAAGTTTATTTTCTAGCTGTCGATATATTTTTTTATAAGTGATCGTGCTTCCGCCACAAATGTGGTGGCGGGAGCACGCAAAGTAGTGTAGATCAAATTGCCTGTAAATTTGACTTCCGCAAAATAAGAACTGAATCAATTAAATATATTTTTAGGGTTCCGTAGTAAATAGTTTCGCCATGTCTGTCTGTCCGTCCGTCCGTCCGTCCGTCCGCGGCCTAGCTCAGAGACGCTTGATACTAGAAAGCTGTAGTTTGGTATGTAGACACACATTAACTATGCTGACAAAGTGGTAAAATAAAATATTGAAAAATATTTTTTTTCAAGGTACCTCCCCTACACGTGAAATGGGGATGATTTTTTTTCTGCACCTACCCCATGGTGTGTGGTGTCGTTGGATAGGTCTTTTAGAAACATTGGGAGTGTGGGAAGATGATTTTTCGATATAGTAATCTGTTTGCGAATTATTTACATTTAACGTGCAAATTTTTGTCAGACGCAAGTCCCCCCCCCCCCCCCCCCCCCACCCCCCGTATCAACGAAACTGTTATATTTAGAAATGTGAAAAAAATCATGGAAGTAGTCCATATAGTGAATTTAAAAGTAAAACTATCACGGCTAAGTAGACTTTACAAGTTACTGAGTAATAGCCGACGAACTTATAAAATGTATTGCAAGACGAATAGAATTGTGTAGTACATTACCAGAGGCTAGATGGCGCTTTAGTTATATGTTCGATTTAAAAATAAATAATTAAATTAAAATAAAACAAAACAAATATTTAAGGGGGGCTCCCATACAACAGACATGATTTTTTTTTGCTGTTTTTACAGATATTGGTACGGAACCCTTCGTGCGCGAGTCCGACTCGCACTTGGCTGGTTTTTTTTATTTTATATTTGTACCCTGTTATCTAAAATAGATCCAACTGACAAACTATGCCACATTGAGAGATATATATTGGGGGAAACTTCAGCAGATCTATCAGTTTGATGACATATGCTTCCCAAAAATTATACTGCGTGATATTTTTATTCCAATTAAACTTAAAAGTAACAAAATGTCGGTTGGATATATTCTGCATAACAGAGTTAAATTATTTATTTTACAGTATTCTATATGGACATACAGATATAGTACTTACAATGCACCCAGTTACGAACATAATTTACATTACATATTATGTATTTGATTAATTTCCATTAATTTGTATCACTTTTTAATCACGGGTCATGCCCGGTCATTTGATAGGCGTGCGCGGGGGGCTTTGAGAAGTTTGATGTAATGTTGTACGCCCGCCATGACCCGCTCCAGGATATGTCAATGGAACGACATACCCATGAGCAGGTCTCGGCAGGCGTTGAGACTATTGCGAAGTGTGATGGAAAATAAATGGGCTATGGAGATGAGATCTGGGTGAACTTAATACCGGGCTATTACAGAAGAGGGACGGACGCCTGCTATAACTGCTTTTATTGCTAGTTATTTGCGGCAGGCGGTGGCTTGCCACTCTCTAGATGGGCCCCCGAAAGGCTAGGAAAACGGCCGGGGGCAACACCGGTGTGAGTGACTCAGGGATGTCGAGAGGTGTGCTGCGCTTTCTCCGAAGTTACTCGCGGCGTGATGCCCTTCCATTAATATTATTTTTATTACAAGTTATTAACAATTCAAACACAATTTAAAAATTATCAATTATTAATTAAAATTGTGAATAACTGACCTCAGAAATAAAAATAACGTTACAAAATAGTGATCTCGTCATTATCAGCTTGTTTTATTTTTCCATCTCCGGGTGTCAAATAAGCATAGCTGGGCATTAACTCGTTAATCCGTTAATCGTTAATTAACGAAGTTAACATTTCGAGTAACGGATTAACTTTTAAGTTAACTTAAAAATATTTTAACGGACTCATTAACTTTCGTTAAATTTCTCAAAGTCCGTTAATCGTTAATCTAGTAATAATTTAATAATTAATAACCTCTAATTATATAATAAAAAAGTGGCCCAATTCATAATATTTTTTTTTGTTTCAAACTTTTTAATACATGTTGTCGATAGTTGTGGGTCCTGTTAAATTATAGAAGGAACAGTTTTTATAAGAAGATGCAATTTTTATCGCGTGTTAACGGATTAAAGATTAACGTTAACTTCCGTTAAATTTTCTGAAATGTAACGCTTTAACTTTTAACGAAGTTAACATATTCAGTAACGGATTAACGAAGTTAACTATTTGATTAACGGTGCCCAGCTATGCAAATAAGCATATGGTCCGCCTGATGTAAAGCGGTTACCGTAGCCTTATAAGCGCTTGCAACACAAGCTGTATTTTTTATATACCTACTACGTCTGGTGGCAGACAAGCATACTGCCCGCATTATGTAAAGCGGTTACCCTAGTATTAACTAATATAGCATTACTCGTTTGCTGGCACCGCCACTGCCAACGCAGCATCTCCTCACTTCTGGTAACCTCACTCGCAGAAAAACAACAAAAGCGACAACCTACAAAACTCGGCTTACTCTAATTTCATAGGATTTTTTCAATTCTTCAATCCTCATATAAATAGGTATGGGTTTTTCATTTCGCAAAACTCCATCTGCATACACAACTATATAGAAACTCTTCAGGTCCGTCAGGAGGTGATTTTCATTCTGTAGGACTGAAATATCTGGACAGGTTGCTTCCAGTTCTTTCATTTTTTTCACCTGAAAAAACAAGAATAAACCAAAAAATAGGAAAATCCCTTCCGTGTGATATTCCATAAAGTTCAGCCCCCTTACCACCAACTCTTATTGCGATTCAATAACTGAATAGAATGCTTATTCATACCAATGAATAAGCGACTCTATTCAACTTGAAATAAGCATTCATAAATTCATATCAATGCAAGCATCAATATCGCTTATTCATACCAATGAATAAGCGACCCTATTCAATTTGAAATAGAGTCGCTTATTCATTGGTATGAATATGCGATATTGATCCTTGCATTGATATGAATGCTTATTCATACCAATGAATAAGCGACTCTATTTCAAATTGAATAGAGTCGCTTATTCATTGGTATGACTAAGCATTCTGTTCAGTTATTGAATCGCAATAAGAGTTGGTGGTAAGGGGGCAGGTCTTTGTATGTTGGTGATCTGCTTTCCGATTTGTTAGCCAAAATATTATAACATAATACATTTAAAAAAATTGGTTGTTTGTAAAGTCGGTTTACGGACGATAATTTTACGTGATAACGTCATAAGAAAACATCGGCCGATGGAGTGGAAGAGAGATAGATGCGTCACAAGCCGAACGCATAGGCCGATCGTGCCTCTCTATCGCTTGTTCCGCGTAAGGTATAGTATTTATATCATCTTGCGTTCTTTGGCATGTAGAGCGAGATAATACATACAAGCACTTTTATGTTATTATTCACCGATTGCCTTTGTGTGAGTTGCGAACCCAGCATCTCCTTCCTTTCTGGTGACCTCACTCACTCGCAGGAACACAACAACCCTCAAGGAAATTGTTATTTGGCTGCGGCATTCCGTGAGGTGGAGGTATTTCCCCAGTCGGGTGTAGCTTACAATTACGCTCCCTACCTCTCTTTTCGCCAGAGCTTCGTTTATCAGTCAGCAGGGTGCACCGCGTGCATGTGAAGTTAGCTTTGGTTGAAAGATGTTGATGAACCACTTACACCCCGGATAATGTATAAACCTTCGGGTTATATCACAGGATTGCGAGTCTCCCGTCCAGTAAACCAACCAGACGAAAGGACCTTTACCCTCACCGCTCTTGCGCTCAGTAAACCAACCGAGCACGCAAGCGGAACAATAGCAGGTCTTACTACGCTTTCACCTGCATGCTAATCGGGTAAGTCGAGTAGCTCGTGGCGAACCGACGCTCGGCGAACCAAGCATCGGGGCCCTACCACCACTCCCCAATCTCCATGATGGGTACCGGAGTTGCAGGCACGCTCGCTTCCCGACGCACCAGTACGTCTAGTGTTTCTGTATCCACACTGGGGCGCCAGTTAGCTGGCTACCTGATGTCCATGACAGATACCGGCGATGTCTATGGCACGCTCACTTCCCGATGCCCAGAGAACGCCTACCAACCGTTTGGTAATCTCTGCCGTAATCTTATTTCTTCTCCCTTACCTGTGCTTCGTAGGCAAACCTCAGGTCTGCAACCGCCGTACCACTGTACCGGGGGTGATATTTCTAAAACAAAACGGTTTTTGTAATATTTAAATCACTACAGATGTGTTTTAAATAGGTACCTACCACTACCATTTTGAAAATTTAGAATTTATGAATTCTAAATAAAATAAAATAAATAAATAAAGCGTATAATTCAAAATTTTCAAACTTTAAAAAATCAAGGGGGTGTATCAACATGTGTGAACTAAAGCCAACTTCACCTGCACGCGGTGCACCCTGCAAGTTGGCTTTAGTTCACACTGACTGACAAACGATGCTCTAGCGAAAAGAGAGGTAGGGAGCGTAATTATAAGCTACCGGGGAATGTACCTCTACCTCACTCACTCGCAGGAACACAACAACCCTCAAGGGAATTGTTATTTGGCTGCGGTATTCTGTAAGGTGGAGGTACATTCCTCAGTCGGGTAGCTTACAATTACGCTCCCTACCTCTCTTTTCGCCAGAGCTTCGTTTGTCAGTCAGCAGGGTGCACCAAACGTATTTGTTGTTGTTGTGTGTGTGTGTATAGATTAGGGTTTGGGTCCCGGGACGTCTCGAGTCTCGAAGTCCCGGGACTTTTCTTAATTTTAGTTGTCTCGAGTCCCGGGACTTGAGACTCGAGACTCGAGACGAGACAAGATTATCGAAATTCATTTTTATTCTCAAATAATTGAAGGAGCATAGCGCCATCTGTAAGTTTATTGAATAACTACGTGGTCTGCTAAGTAACTACAGGTTAACTAATGGGCCTTTTCATCACAATTTTTTTTTATGCGCATGCGTTAGTATTAGCCATCTTTTTCGTACTGTTTTTTGTAAACAACCATACTAAAGTACCCGATACCAGTATCAAAAATTAAAACATCGGACGCGCAGCATGCGCCACCATTGCGATTTTTTTTTTCGAAATCCCGAATTGATATCGGAAAACCAAGGTCACTTTACATTACTACTTTTTGATACTCTACACGAATCCGAAGTCAGAATTTCGAAATTTTGAGTTTCATGGCAACGGACGGACAGACAGAACGACTTTTTTTTTTCGAAATCCCGAATTGATACGGAAGACCAAGGTCACTTCACATTACTACTTTTTGATGATTTATACGAATCCAAAGTCAGAATTTCGAAATTTTGAGTTTCATGGCAACGGACAGACAGAACGACCGGACGATTTCATAAGCTCAATGAATTTCGCTGAATAATAATTAAAACCGATTTATTTTTTGGAAAAAGTGAAAAAAAGGGAAGTTACGATAATTGACTTTTTGACTCTGCAATACATTTGAACTTTCATTGGGTGTATTTAAGATATTTATCCATTTCCCCTTGTCAACTGTTTGGTCCACTGGCACATTATTCTTAATTGCATTTTTGACTCTGTAAATATCATAAATCTTTTATATATTATCTCATATTAAACATTTCCTTTATGATAAAACCTACTAAACATATTCAATTCAGCATTTACATTTGTCTAATTAATAACCTCAAATATAGAGTATGGCCCCAAAATATTAATTATTACTTATTTTATAAATTATTTACTCCCATAAATAATACTCAAAATATATTTTCAATTCTTACAAATAAATTAACATTATTAATAAGAATAAAATTGTAAATATTAATTTCGTTAAGTTTTAAGTTTTAAGCTAGTAACAACTGTTGATGCCCAACTACTAAAATAGGTCACTTTTCGTTTAACAACTTTAAGTAAACATTTAATTTTCTGTATAATAAATGTTGATTTTTTACAAAGAATTGGCTTTTTTTAATAGGTACAATTTTAAACAAAAAACTAACTTAATTATAATTTTACGAAAGCCCTACTAAAAAAAAATCAAAAGTCTCGAAGTCCCGGGAATTCCCGGGACTTTGACTGTAGGCTGTCTCGTGTCCCGGGACTTTGAACTTGTCGGGAATTCCCAAACCCTAGTATAGATGTATGTAAGCATGCCTGTGCCTATGTATATAAAAATTACTGGGCAAATTACAAACGGCATCTCGTCCCAGACTAAGCAAAGTTATAACTGATTACTTAATAACATTTTTGTTTGTAAATACATACTTATAATACATAGAAAACAGACATGTTCATGCACACAAATATTTGTCTTGTGCGGGGATAGAACTCGCGACCCCGGTGTCAAAGCGGACTTTGCTAACCATTCCACCACCGGGCTCGTGAAATGATATTCTGTACGTGCGTATGGTAAATTTCATCTAAATGTGAGGTCATTTACTGATGAAATACTAAAAAGCATCTACCTATCCTCATAATTTTTTGCATTTGCCTACTAATATTAGGTATACTTTTATATTTTTATCGCCGGGCGAGTTGACGACAAAGTCAGTAGTCAAATGATGTCCAACTCGCAAGATCGTGCGAGTTTTTTTTATATATGAGGTGGGAAAACGAGCATATGGGTCACCTGATAGTAAGCAGTCACCACTGGAGAGCAGCAACATGAAGAGGCCGTCGATCCATTGCTAGCCTATACTTCTTCCTTTCTTTCTCCTATTTTCGTATTAAATTTCTTTATTTTTTCTTTTTCGTATGAAATTACGAACAACTTAAACTCCCCTCCACCATGATTTTAGTACTTTAGTAATCACACAGAGCAATAATATAAGACTTCTTTTTTTTTTTAATACTACGACGGGTGGCAGACAAGCATACGGCCCGCCTGATGTGAAGCGGTTACTGTAGCCAGATCAACGCACGCAACATAAAATATCGCTCGCGCGCCGCCACCCCCGCTGCCAACGCAGCATCTCCTTTCTTTCTGGTGACCTCGCTCACTCGCAGGAACACAACAACCCTCAAGGGAATTGTTATTTGGCTGCGGTATTCTGTGAGATGGAGGTACATTCCCCAGTCGGGTAGCTTACAATTACGCTCCCTACCTCTCTTTTCGCCAGAGCTTCGTTTGTCAGTTAGCAGGGTGCACCGCGTGCAGGTGAAGTTAGCTTTGGTTCAAAGATGTTGATGAACCACTTACACCCCAAGCTTACAAATAATACATATATTTATTCTTCTTCAATGTGTACACATTCCATCTAATTAAAGCTCTAAGGTTTGAAGTGAAGTTTTATTTTAAGGTCTAACTCGGCCTTTCTCGACTGTTACAAAGTCGACATCTAAGAAATTTAATAAAGATCAACATAGACACCATAATAATAGTACTCATTGATTTAACGCTATACTTTAATCATTTTTGTTGTGTCAGGGCTTTGTACCTCTATTATAAATCCTCAGTAAAGTCTAATCATCATCATCATCACACACTAACTCACGACCGTGCTGATCGGGTTAAGACTGGGACTGCGAGAAGGCTAGCGGTATGACGGCAAAATTGCACGATTTTTTTTTTCTTAGATTCTTGTGTTTATTATTAATTTCATAGTATTACGACTTTTCGGCGTACTTGCCACTCTTTATTCTCTTATCCAACACTTGAAGGTTGGCTGCTAGAGATCTCATAGAGAGATAATCCCGCCTTTGAACATGTTCTTAAAATTCTGTTAGTTGTGTTCTTTATGTACAATAAAGGTACTACAAATAAACAAACATATTTTTTACTAGAATTAAAAAGTACATACTAATCAATATAAAAGAATATGGTAAAAACTGGTTGCCACAACTGATAAAAAAGAAGAATTCATAGGCAACAAGCGGGATATTTTGCGAGCTGCCTTTGGTAAGGGCACATCTTCTTATGTCATCGCTTCCTTGCACTTTAGAAGATGACAAAATCAAACAAATAAGGTTGTAGATTTAATTTATTTAAAAAACAACTAATAAATGTACAAAATATACAAAAACAGGATTTCCTTTATAGCGAATTACAAATTTACACAACAGGGTGAAGTTAATTCAAAATTCAACCCCATATACAGTAGTATTTGCTTTTCGAACATTAGAATAGAACTATTGTTAGTTGTATGGCCCTGAATACTGGTACTTTAAGAGCAGACTTTTTTTTTCTAATTCTATTAATGCGAGATTCTTTACATTTAGTATATCATTAAGGTGACAAATGTACGACCTACATGACGCATTCAATAAGCATCATGTGGCGTTAAAGTTGTTTTTTTAACATGTTATAAACTAGGAGAGCAAGTGGCTCATCGCCGTTTTTAGAACCTAATCCAACTTCACCTGCACGTAGTGAACCGTGCCCACTAACTTATGAGGCACCGGCGAAAGAGACATGGATGCGTATCCAGGGCCGTAATACTAATTTAAAAAAGCAATCGCTAATCTCATTAGCAAAAACCTAGTACATTTTGTGTATTATATTATTTACATTACAGTTTAATTTTAAATTGCATGATTTATAAATAAAAAATAATATTTGCAATAAATATTTTTTTATTATAGTTCAATAAAGCCGCGGGCAGAGCTAGTAATCTAATCTATATTTATGACGTTTACTCATTATTATTTTTTCAATACACAAACCCAATGCTTTTTGCTTTGAGGAATTAATAATATACATTTAGAGTAAGACAATGCTATACGCGTAAAAGAGACGATAATACAGCTTCTCTTGTCACGCCTATAGCAGTATCTCGCTCTAAATATATCGTATCTTCATAATGTGTGACTCGCTTTATGGTATCATTTTCTTTTACGTTACAAAATCTAGAGTGTGAGTACGTGCCTTTTAAAAACTTTCTAATGTGTTTGAAAAATATTACTTTGACGTTGTGTATTTGCTTGTGGAAATAAATGAATAGAACATTGGTTTTGGGTCGTGTCCTACCTGAGCTATGCCATTTATAAACACTATATTATGGTACTTAAAAATCATATTCTAATGTTTAAATACTAAGGTGTAATTTCATGTGAACCAAATATGTACACAGATGTAATTTAGACGCCAATTTGACCCTGTTATGCAGAATAGATCCAGCCGACACTTTATTACTTTAAAGTTAAAGCTATTTCAAATTTAATAGGAATAAAAGTGTCACGCAGTATAAGTCTTCGGACGAATTATGTCATCAAATTGCTAGAATCTGTTGCGAATACATAAAACTCGATTGGAAGTTTCTCGCTATGTATATCTCTCAATTTGGCATAGTCCGACGGTTGGATCTATTCTGCATAACAGGGTCCTATTGTCCTAAGTAAACAACAATGACGAGCGACTCAATGCGTTATAACCTAAAACTTAGATGTCCAACAAAAATATATAGTCATCCGACATATGCGGTCTGAGGTCGCGACGCATGTCTTACATAGATCTGACATGAAAAACCACAAGACTTTCTTATTGGACTAAAACATTTAACGGTGCAATAAACATTTTTCTTCGTACAATTAACATTTAAATAAAGTGCGTACTAACGTCGCCATACAGGCGCACAGTGAGATATATAGCATTGATATAGTCGCAGTCGCTTCGAGTCGCTCATCTAGGACAACACATCCAGTAAACGAGATCAGTTATTTTAAAAATTAATCTACAACAACAAATACAAGTATACATAGTACAGAGGTTCCCAACCCGTGGTCCGCGGACCACCAGTGGCCCGTGAGAGGTAAATTATGGTCCGTGATACAAACTTATAATGAAAGAGATTGAGAACTATTAAAACACTTAAATCTCGAGTTATAGAATAATGGATTTATATGACGGTTGGGGACTTTACACCCAACAAAATCCTCGTAGTGGTCCGCTAATAAAAAAAAGGTTGGGAACCACTGACATAATACATGCATAATTGCACATTTACACCACATATAAAACATTTCTCCAACATATTCACACCACCAGCTAGTAATAATAGAACAGGAGCAGTGACTGCCAAAAAAATCGTGTGGGGCTGTGTGGGAGCACACGGCCATTGGTTAACGTGAAACGTCTATCGAATCGCTTTTAGTATTGTTCTATGGTTTATTTATTTTATTTGAAACATTATTGAGCACAGTAAACGGGTACAAAAGGCGGACTTAATGCTATTGCATTCTCTACCAGTCAACCTTTGGCAGTGCAGAGCAAGACATATGAAAAAGTAGCCGCCAATATATGTTAATATAGGTGGCGCTGCAGTAGCAACGGGGTAAATTTGAAAGAAAGTGGTCAAAGTTATTGTTCAACGGTTTACCGCAGTACATATGTATTATCTATATTTACATAGATATAACAATTGATAAAGTAAATTCCTTCAACAAAAATTTAGCATAGCTTGCAAAATACGCCGTATGTGGCTATGTTGCAATTAAGCGGTGAAGACAATTAACTACTAATTAGGGTACGTCTAACACTCGACGGGTTTGGTCATTTTAGCTCTCCTCAGAGTCACCCAACCCTCAGCTCAGCTCAGCATCAGCTCTTAACTTGTAGCATAGCTTTATGTAAAGGTCCCCATCAGGGTCCCTTACAGACATTACCGTTTTTGCCATAAGGGCACACGGGGCCCGTGCCCAGGGCCTCCCATCTCCAGGGGGCCCCACAGAACCGACAATATCGCTCATACATTTACTTATTCTCAAAAAAAAAAAATTATTACACTTTTTTCATAAGAATGAGTAATTTGTCAATTAGGAGCAAAGAAAGTGATATCCTTAAAAAAATATCATCATGATGATCGGTTGAGTAGTATTGGCATAAAAGCGTAACAAACATACTCACATTCACATTCATAATATTAATAGTAAGGATGACCCACAATAAATGATCGGAGTAGAAAAATGTTAGACTAATTCGCTTTCTTTTTTTTTTTGTAAAAGGGCCCTAAATTCTTATGTGCCCAATGGCCCCACCATAGTTTAAGACGGCCTTGCTTACAGTTCTAGAAAACTTAAGGTCTTAGCAGCGAGCTGACTATATACGCTAAGTAATGTCATGCGATTCATGTTTCTAAGACTTATAGTTTAGTTTTGTAATTATTAAGGTCAGACGATATAGACCAATTCGTTACAGTCCCGTTTTCTGACCAGCTGGTATGTGATTTTAAAGACGTTTCACGTCAAGTTGTGCTTACAAATAGAGGTTTTGAGTAGGGAATGCAATCTCGTTCTCGCGAGATCTCGCGCGGGGCGGCGGCGGCGACTGAGGTAGCGGTCGGGGGACGAGGTCTCGCTTAGATTCGCTTAGACCTCGTCCCCCGAACGAGATTGCATTCCCTAGTTTTGAGACTGTCAAGCCTCCTACTTAACTTAATCGACTTAACCAATGGAAGTAGAGGTAAGGAAAACTGTCTTGTGAATGAAAAAGTAGCCGTCAACATATGTTCATATAGATGGCGCTATAGTAGCAACGGGGATAAATTTGATAGAAAGTGGTCAAAGTTACTGTTCAAATCAATTAATAACACTCAAAGTAACCAAAAATATAAAATATTGAACTATTATTTACTGCTTACAGATTTTATTCATCTTGTTTCTCATACGAAATGTTCTCCATACCTCTAACATCCATAGGTTGACGATTTTTATACACATTTTCATAGAATAGGGTAAATTTAAAAGAAACTAGAAATAAATAAGAACATAGACTATAATAAATAACATATACATAAAATGTTTTCGTGCTACACCATAGTAAAAATAGAACAGTAAGTCATTGGTCTGTGAGCCAACAACAGATTTTCCTGACCAATTTTCTCCCAAGCGATAACTCGTGAAATTCTTCAGGGAGTTGTATTATGCCGTATGGTAAACGTCAGCTGCCGCTCCGAGGGTGGGTTGTGCAGCGGCAGCCTCTTTATATGTGATTAACATATAAAAAATAATTGTTTTCACTCATTTCCTCCCGACTGATAGTTTGTTAAATAATAGTTAACGCAATTATTCGAAGATAATAAAAAGTCAGCATGCCCGTACCGTGGTGACTGAACCCGGCTAATTTGGATATGTAACACGCGTATGGTAAATTCACAATATGAAACTTTTTCTCAATTATTTCGGCTTGTAAACACGTTCGAATGTGAGCAAAAAACTCACAAAAAGCACTCTGTACGACCTTCAAAACTTAATGTTACCGGGATGTTGTATGAGAATGACTTACTGTTCTATTAATAACTTTACTATTAATTAAGTCTCTAGTACAATAAATAGGCTATTTGACAATGTTCAAAAATTGTATAAATTATTTGACAATATCGTAAAATACACAAAACTATAAAGATCTGAAAACTTTCATTCGAATATCTTCCCTCCGGCTTATTTTAGGGACGATCAAAGTTTCGCGGGAAGGTCCATTTTAAAAGTATGAAATTATGTATTAAAAAAATAATATTTCCATTGGAGAAGCAATCAAAAATACTGTAACTTTTATTATGATACTAATAACATAAACGTAATATTTAACATAGCTGTCGTACAAATTTCAGATTTAATCCATACATAATACAAACGTGTGACATCATAACCTAGTAGCCGGTTGTATGGAGCCTTTTCGGGAAAGTCCAAAATTGTAATTTTTAAATTAAGGTGGAACATACGGTCTGCTCGTTGCCGTTTTCCCGCTAGATGGCGCTGTAGTCAACATTTCTAGTTTATTTTGATTTACGTGTAAATGGAACATTTGTAAGTCGTAGGAATAGTTTTCGCGGAACTCGGACGTTACACTTTATTGACCTTGGTCATATACTTGCCTCAAAATTCACCCAATTCGACACATAATCCTATAATAACATCTGTCATTGAATATAGTGTAGTTTACACACACAGACGTGAGCGAGCACTACGTTTACCTTCATGACAACTAGATGGCGTGCCAAAATGAGCTGAATTATTTTATTTTTTATACTATGTCGGGTGGCAGACAAGCATACGGCCCGCCTGATGTGAAGCGGTTACCGTAGCCATATTAACGCTCGCTACATAAAATATCGCTCGCGCGCCGCCACTCCCGCTGGTGACGCAGCATCACCTTCATTTCTGGTGTCCTCACTCACTCGCAGGAACACAACAACCCTCAAGGGATCTGTTATTTGGCTGCGGTATTCTGTGAGAACAACCCTCAAGGGATCTGTTATTTCGTTGCGGTATTCTGTGAGGTGGAGGTACATTCCCAAGTCGGGTAGCTTACAATTACGCTCCCTACCTCTCTTTTCGCCTGAGCTTCGTTTGCCAGTCAGCAGGGTGCACCGCGTGCAGGTGAAGTTGGCTATGGTTCAAAGATGTTGATGAACCACTTACACCCCAAAATATTCTGTAGGAATATTCTCAATATTTCCATTATGGTAGGCAGAACTACAGAACGCCACCTGCTACGACATAATTATGTTATCTACGATTGTGTTATGGAAATAAAAGTTATATTTATAGGTTTAAACTTTTATTTTATTTGATAAAAAGTAATATACAATGATAACGTAGATTCTGAACAAACTACTATAAAAATACAATTAAAACATAAATTATTCTAATTGTTGATTGCTTCCTCTGCCTTCAGTCTTCTGTCTTGAAACCACTGCTACACAGGTGCTGCAAAGGAAAATAAGTTTACTTAGTATATTTGTTATTTTATGACGAAAATTATTTCCCAATAACTTCAAAATGTTGGGCCAGATCGTGATACAATTTATGAAGTAAATAAAATAAAAGGTAAAAGCCTTGTGTTCATACTGGTACATACCATTCAAATCTATACATTTCGCATTTTTTTGAACACGTCTTAATATTATTTCTGGCAGAATACAATTTTTAAAAAAGTCTAACAGCTTCGGTATCATATTCCGGATAAATTCATTATCTCGACAAACTTCTATCACAGTCAAAGGTTCAGTGACTGAAATAAAACATATGAAGTAGCACTTATCCATTTTGCTGACACGCATTTGTCCATGAACCTGAAATAGATTTTAATTATAGTAAGAGAAAACAAGATACTGAAATAATTATAAAGTTGACATGCAATAGAATTATCAACTTACTTGATAGTAATAATCATGCTTTTTATTCATAACTAAAACATTGTTATCCAATTTTAGAGCAAAGTATTTCTTTTCTAGTGCAGCTTTAAGTGGTCGACGTTTAAAAGTTTAACTTTTTTTAGGCTTTGATTTTTCCTCGCCAATTATGGAAAGCACTTGATCTCAATAACAGCTCTTTCATTTTCAATTATACCTGTAAAAAATTTACACAAAATATAAAAAAGTGAAATGGAGCTCTTTATGAGATTTGGTACAAGAAACTCAATCGCATTGCGATTATAACTATAGTTATAATTTTCCACATTTGCCAAATACATAGATAAAATTGAAGCTTCAGCATTGCCAATAATACAGGTATATAAAATACTGCGTTATCAGAAATGTATAATTATGTGTTTAAATACATTTCTGCTGTAAAATTGTCTTAATCCACCTCGAACTCGTTTTAACGATTTGCGCGGCCCCGAATAAGCGTGTCGTTTGTGTACGCTTCCCTGCTGGTTGGAACATACATTGAATACACCTAAATGAAATAAAGAAAAACAAAAGAATATGTTACTTCTAAACACTCAGTATTTGAAAGAAATTGAAATGAAATGAAATGAAATGAAATGAAATGAAATGAAATGAAATGAAATGAAATGAAATGAAATTGTTTATTTGCGCATATACAGTCATTTACATAAATATCAGGCCAAGGTAGTAAATTGTTTGGCAACTGTACATTGCCTTAAAAATGTAGGCATGCAAAATATTGAAGTAGGTAGGTACATTAAAATATAGTAGGTACAATAAAATCTTAATAAAGAAATGTCAGTTTTTTTAAACATTCGAATTATCCTTAGTCTATTAATCTATCCATTCCGATCCCATAATAAAAGATTTGATAATAAAATAAATTCAATTAAATTATTGGTGATTGTTACATAATTTAATTATTAACTTTGAATGTCAAGTTTACATTTTTAATATTTTCTCTGGTCAGTTAAACTAGATATTATTACATAGAAACTAGATACCTACATACACAATTAAAATAAAAAATAATAATGATGATGATAATAAATGTCAGATTTTTTAAAAGTCAATTTTAACAACTACAACAGCGCAATCACCTTACGCATACAGCATTTTCACATATTGGAAAATTAATAACAAAAATCAATAAAATGTCATTCGATAAGGATGTTAATGTCAAGTTTTTTTTTTATGTTCTTCTCTCGATATCAGATACTTTTAAAATTTATAATTCAGATAATCGTTTACACAATAAAAAGAATTATGAAGAAGCCATTCGGTCAGCTGTTTTTTAAACTTGTTTACTGGCAGCTCAGTAAACGCAGACGGCAGTTTATTGAAGAGTTTAGGCGCCATATATGAAACATTTTTCTGGAAAAGTCGGAGGTTACTTTTCGGCATAACAATTTTGTTCTTTCTTATTGACCGCACGTGTTCTTTTATTTGTGCACAGGAAACATACAATTCTGGATGTTGTTTAACGAACATACAAGCATCCAGAATATATAAACATGGTAAGGTTAGGATCCCAAGTTTTTTGAATAGAGGCTTACAAGATTGTCTACACCCTATATTACATATCGCTCTAATACATTTTTTTTGAGCTTTGAAAATTCTTTCAATTTCAGGCGAGTTGCCCCAGATTATTAAGCCATAGCGTAACATGGAAGAGACAAAGCCATAATAAGCATTCAGCGCTGTCTGAAGCGATGCAACTTGGCGGAGTCTATATAGTGCAAATACAAATTTATTTATTTTTTTGCACGTAATGTCAATGTGTTTCTTCCAATTTAGGTTTTCATCAATTGCGATTCCTAAGAATGTTGTAGAATTTGTTAAGTCTATTTTGTGGCCGCTACAGTTTATATTAATTTCAAGTCTAGGGCTTGGGTACGTTTTAAATTGAACAGCCTTGGTCTTTGTAAGGTTTGTCTGTAAATGATTTATATGAAGCCACTTCAGAACCCGTTCTAGTGTACAATTGACTTCATTTTCAAATGTATGAGTGTTGTTGCATTTGAAAATAAGTGTGCAATCATCCGCAAACAATATGCACTTTTGGTTAACGTAGCTGGGTAAATCATTAATGTATAGTAGAAATAGTATTGGACCCAAAATACTACCTTGCGGCACTCCACATCCATTATTTTTTAGCTGAGAACGAACGGTAATTTTCTCATTGTTTACAATTCTACTAAGTTCAGTACATTGTTTTCGTTCATCTAGGTAACTACTGAACCAGTTAAGTGCCATTCCTCGAATTCCATAGCCTTCCAATTTTTTTATTAGTATTTTATGATGGACTAAGTCAAAAGCTTTGGACATGTCCAAAAATAGAGCCATGGTGGGTATATTATCATTAAGATATTCACTTACATTTTTGATTAATGAATAGCAAGCTAGAGTTGTCGATTTACCTTTTTGAAAACCGTATTGTTCTTTGCTAATTATGTTATGCTTCTCAAGAAAAATATTTAACTTCTTAGCCATAATTTTTTCAAATATTTTAGCAATGACCGGAATTAAGGTAATAGGTCTGTAATTGCCAATATCGGCTGAATCTCCTTTTTTAAATAAGGGTTTTACTAAAGATATTTTTAGTCTACTAGGGCATGTACCTTTTTCCATCGAGATATTTACTAAGTAGCATAAAGGTACTGCTAACTTGTGAGCGCATAACTTGAGAATTTTGGTATTAATATCGTCATAACCAGTTGAATTTGTATTGTTTAGTGTCATTATTGTGCGAAATATTTCCTCTTCTGTGACTGGTGTTAAAAATATACTATTGCATAAATTAAACTTATTAGTATTAACATAATTATATTGATTATCTTTATTAATTGTATTACCAATGTCAGTGAATTTATTATTAAATGTCTCAGCAATGTCGTATATGTCATTTATTATTTTCCCGTCATTTCTAATTTCCGATAACACACTTTTAGGAGTATTATTTGTGTCAATGTTTCTGCGAATGATTGTCCAAGATGCTTTGCACTTATTTTTTGCCATCATTAAATATTTACCATTATTAATTTTTTGTGCTCTATTTATACATTTTTGAAGCATTTTAGTATATTTGTTGTAAGTGTCCTTACGCGTACTTTTATTACTGGCTTTGGCATATATATATTTGTAATAGAGTTTCCGTTTTTTGTAACAACTTTTGCGAATGCCTGTTGTTATCCAGGGCATTGTTTTACTTTTACTGCTAATCCGCACTTTTATTTTTGGAAAACAAAGATTGAAGAAAAGTACCAAAAGATCATGAAATGTGTTATAGGCCTCATTGACATCAGAATTATTTAGTACTTCTGAAAAAGACAAGCTGTTTATACTATCATGGAATTTACGAAGGTTGTCATTGCTGAAGTCTCTTCTATATTCAAACCAAGTCTTTATTCTGTCGAGATTGTTAATCTTGAAAGACAAGAATTGACCTGTGTTGTGGTCTGAGAGAGCTAATTCATCAACACTTCCCATAACGCCAGGTATATTTGAAGCAAATAAATCAATGCATGCAGTTTTTCTAGTCGCCGAATTTATATTAATGTCAATATTATAATTTAACAATATGCTATTTAAAATGTCAGTATTTTTATCAGATTTAAATAGTAATTCATAACCATGTAATTAGATTGCAATCGCATTTATTATGACAGAATTGACAGATGATACAGATTTATTGTCCCAGATTGCGTTCGGAACTCGGAACACATCCTGAGAAAAAAGAACAATAAAATATAACAGTAATACTTATCTTTACATTCCTGGAATATATACTTTAGAATATTGGTCGACGAAAAAGAAAATAATAAATCAGATTTTATTCAGTTATTTATTTTTATACAATAAAACACGTCTATTTGATGTACATAAGTAACTCAATTATTTGTTTGTTTCTGAACGCAACATAACGTAACTTGGAAAATATATTTTTATTACAATATCAAAAAGAGCGGAGCGGCAACCTCTTTTCAACGTAGTGCATCTAATCTAGGTCAAGGTTATGAAAGAACGGCAACGTAGCTTACTTTTCTACGAAAAAAGTTGCCACATAAAAATAATAAGTAATAAAATTGTTTACATTGCCGTTTATGGTCGACAATTTTATGTTATTATAATGTTTTTATTTTATGAAAGGTAGGAAAGGAAATAAATCAATTATTGTACATTTATTAACAAAATAATGATACTTTCAGAATTAAAATATCGCCTGTGCGCCATCTAGCGTTCAAATATTTAAGCTATCGCAATCATTTGTTTGTTTTGTTTTGACAAGCAAAATAAAGGTGGCGCTTTATTTTGCTTGTCGAAACTCACTCACACTACTAAACAATTTTCAATTTTTTCCTGGATTTCATTATTGTTTTCCTAAGTTAATAATGTAAGTTATTTCCTAAAAAGGTCAGACGCGACAACATTTCATAGTAGAAAAGTGATAAAATGATTTGTTTTAAACAAAGAGTGTCTTTGTTTCGTGTATAATCCCATCAAAAAATGTATGGACGGACCATCGGAACATGCCCCTTAACATATCTTCAAGATATTTTTGTGCTATCAAAGTTATTATTTCACGTGTGGTTCTAATGTGACATCCTTACATATAGCCTAGCGATGTGTGTTTTTATATATAATAAAATTCCGGGCGAGTTCAAAGAATTAAATACCAGTCAAATCAAAAAGAAATTGTTTAAATGGCTTAACGACAAAAAAATTTACAGTACTAATGTATTACTTGAACATAAGTTTGAAATTAAAATTAATATATTGCATGCTAAAATAATGATTGGCAAGGCATGAGCTACTTACGATCACTTAACATCATTCATTATTAATTAAGTAAGTATATAGATTAATTAAGAAAGTTTACCATGTTTCTTCAAAAAGGGCGTAAAGAGGTTTTTACGGAGTCGGTAACGCGCATGTGATGCTTCTGGTGTTACAGGCGTCCATAAGCTACGGTAATTGCTTTCCATCAGGCGGGCCGTATGCTTGTTTGTCACCTTCGTGGTATTAAAGAAATGTTTTATGCAAATAAAGATTAACCGAAAAAAACGTTGGTCAAATAGCCTATTATTAAAATTATTAAAATATCTACATGTCCGCATGCGACGCATTCACCATTACTTCACTTTCGCCGTGGGTTGTGTAGCTCCTTTAACTTTTTTACTCTTTTTCCCAACTTCACATACCTTGCTATCGCTCTCCCTCTCGGCCTGCGTGCCGGAGTACTTAGCGCGGAGGAAATCAATTTTTTCAGTTTCTATTTTCTTGAAAAGTGGCTCAGACTGGCCTATTTTGTGGCCAGACGGCAGATATTGCACAAACGACGGGTTCCTGGGAAGAGAAAGCACGTTTTTAAAGATCGAAATACGCTATAATATATTATATTGTGTAGTTTTTGAAGGAAATACAGAGTAAATATTTTGCCTAGAAAATTACTCGCGAGAATTTTTGTATTTTAATACGACTTCGGCTCTCCGGAGGAAGTATTTATCTGAAAAGTGTTTTTGCATGCACTACGAAAAATATGCTTTACACGATTATTGTTCTATGAAAGAAAAAATTAAGACAGTTGCGCGGATATTTAGAAAATTTATGAAAACTGAACGACCATATTGACCTTTCTAATGCATATTTACGTCGTTTGAAAGATTGCGCGAACCTAATTCGAATTCAATATTCATTACCCATACCCGACAACGTCGGTCTGGTCAGCTAGTTTTACATAAAGAAAGAAATATATACATCATCATCTTCAAGTCACTTTAGTCTCCACTACAGGAGCACGACTCTCTCTCGTCCGTCACAGACAAAAGGAGGATTTGGCCTACACTCCCCGCGCTGGCCAGACGGGTTGGGGAGGCCTGATCGAGGTTTGATAATGTGTTTCCCTTAGTCGCCTTGTACGACATCCGCGGGAAGAGACGGAGTGATTCTATTCTAGTCTGCCAGAAACCACACGGCCAATATATACATACTGCTGCGATATTTTGAGTCGTGTGGCGTCTAATCTGAGTTGCGCCCGCAGTTTGTCCGCCGTCGCAGGCATGTACGGCGACAACAACACGCTGATTAACGCCACCAACTGACAGCACAGTCCTATTGCTGATGCGCCTCGTTTTCTGAAAATAATTGAAACAAGATAAAGATAAGATAAAATTTCTTTATTCACGAAAATAAGGTGATACAGATGTCGGATTTATATGCAGAGTTTCACTTATTCTGCCCGGTTTTGGGCGTGTGAACTAAAATTATCATTATTATTAAAATTAAAATTAATACAGTTTGAATAGCCAATACACATATCATTATTATTGAAATAAATTACAATTTATGTCGCAAGTACTCGTCAATAGAATAATAACATTTATTTAATAGAATGTCATGCAATTTTTCTTAAATGTCAATAATTACAAAATACATATTACAAATTTGTTACTAGGTATTTTTCATATTTCCGTCGTCTTGCGAACCTTACCTACTTCGTTTAATGTATCCGTTACCTTAAAAATATTGCCTTGATAAGATTGCTTTTATCAATAAGGCCGCCTTGTTGCACATACATATTCTATATGTGGATATTTTCCGTATGTAGGGTTTGGGGTGTAAGCGTTCATCAACATCTTTGAACCAAAGCCAACTTCACCTGCACGCGGTGCACCCTGCTGACTGACAAACGAAGCTCTGACGAAAAGAGAGGTAGGGAATGTAATTGTAAGCTACCCGACTGGGGAATGTACCTCCACCTCACAGAATACCACAGCCAGATAACAATTCTCTTGAGGGTTGTGGTGATCTTACGAGTGAGTGAGGTCACCATATGGCAGCGCGCGAGCGATATTTTACGTTGCGAGCGTTAATATGGTTACGGTAACCGCTTCACATCAGTCTGCCACTAATAATAACTTTTAAACTTTCGCGTTGCATAATTTATGAAATATAAGAACGGGAATTAACGCGATCATGCATAAGGGTACTTACATACCTTGTGCAATGTGTTCTCGGACCCTTTCAGCGATGGTTCGCTTCGTTTTGCCTATGTAAGAACTACCGCAGCTGCAGTTTATTTTGTAGACACCTGGAGTTCGTAGTAGCAAGCTATCTTTCGGTGAACCTACCAAATGGATATCGAACAATACGGGGGTAGATGGAGATTCATCGACCTCGACAACGGAGACAGAGTAACACCGCTGAGACAGTCAGCTGGGCCGGTACAACCTGGTCGAAACGTCAGGCTATAATAAAGGTATGTCAATACCCTTATGCATGATCGCGGTAATTCCCGTTCTTATATTTCATAAGTCTGCCACTAGACGTAGTACAAAAAAAAAGAAAGTTCCTTGCTAGCTACCGAGTGCTTAACCTGAGCTATCGGAACAGGTACTTACTGCTCGACATCTTTTCCCTTGAGCAATACCCAGGGCTTCTCCGACTGCATGAGTTGGTTCCCCAGCTTCGATATCGACAGCACGTGCCTCAACGCTTCCCTCAGACGACCCTTCTCCATGTTCTGGACGTATGCTGTTGAAAAAAAATTGGTGATCGGTTTACGGACGATAATTTTACGTGCTAACGCTATAAGAAAACATCGGCCGATGGTGTACGGTGCAACTGCGTCCATTTTCTGGAATCATCACTTTGTGTCGCGCATCGTTGTTGTCATAATACTTTACATTATATTCAGCGAAATTTATTGAGCTTATAAAATCGTCCGGTCGTTCTGTCTGTCCGTCCGTTGCCATGAACTCAAAATTTCGAAATTCTGACTACGCATTCGTGTAGAGCATCAAAAAGTAGTAATGTAAAGTGACCTTGGTTTTCCGATATCAATTCGGGAAAGTGGCCAAAATGGATTTTCGATACTTCTACGCGAAATGGGCTAAAATGGCCTCCGAAAATGAAAATGCCGCGTTAAATTTCGCTATGGTGGCGCATGCTGCGCGTCCGATGTTTTATTTTATAATCAATAAAGTAGTGCTCAATTCACTGACTAATACTATTTTACCATCATTATTGTATGGTTTACGATGTACAATAAGCCAGAATTTAAACTAACAAGAAGTTTACCTTCTCACCAATCAACACACATACATCAAGAATATAGTTGCAAAATCAGACCCCTACAGATGGAGTGGAAGAGAGATAGATGCGTCACAACCCGACGCTTAGCTCGATCGTGCCTCTCTATCGCTTGTTCCGCGCTCTCGCTTGCACGCTCGGCTCAGGCGGAACGTGACAATGAATCATACTTTTTCGTGCGTGCAGCCGGCATTCATCGTTGTATAATACGTTATCACGTCAACAAAGTCTTATATAAATAAAAATGAATAAAAAAGGATAGTATTATGCTGCAAGTGATCATTAGACTGCATAATTTTTTTGGAATATTTGATTAAAAGTGTGCACCGCCGCTATCGAGTTGTTCAAGAAGTAGTGCAAAACAGTAGTAAAAGAATACTACACTCGCGAGCAAAAGTTTGGAATCACCTACTTGCGATTTGCTACGAGCGATTTTAAGAACTAAATAACTAATGCAGATTAATGAATATAGTATCATTTTAAAGGTTATTCTGTAAACTTTAAATTGATACCATTTTCATTTCAATTGGACCCGTATTTTAGGAGCAATCCTTAATTGGGAAATCGTTAAAAATATATTTAACGTGATATCAAATAAATACAAAAAATACTTATTGCACATCAAATGCAGGATTTGATGTTCGATCAGATTAATTTGATGTGCAAATCAGGTTTTATTTTGTGGATCAATTTAATATTTTCCGTAGTAAAATTTTCACTATCGGTTATGCTGTGGAATTATTACGTGTAACGGACCAATTTTAATTTTAGCTGCCTCGCTTAACTTTCAGTTTCCTATGAGTATTCTATGGTTGACTGGAAGAGATCCCTGATGGGATAAATCCGCCATTGTACAAAATTGTTATTAACACTGTGTGTATTACTGTTATAGTACAATAAAGTCATTACAAACAAACAAAGAAACTAGAAGATTCTTCACGATATTTCTTACGGCATGTTCCTAAAACCGAGAATAAGATGAAGTAATTGAACACAAGACAATTAAATTAAAAATGTAAAAATACCCCCAGACTATCATGAAACACCCGAAAGTCATGAAAAAATACATTTAATTCGTCATTTTGTGGTGGCGGCTATCTTGGATTCGTTTATCATAGTGTATAGTATTCTACAGTAGTCGGTAGTGAAAAAATATGTAATCCGTAATCCGATGTTCATCAAACACTCCTGAATAATTCACCTTCAAATAAAAAAAAATCTAAATCGCTTCATCCGTTCGGGAACTACGATGCCACACACACAAACGCACACACACAGACACGTAACTTATAACACCCCGTTGTTTTTGCGAAGTTAGGCTATAGCCAGATAAACAAATATGACAATAGGCCTGTGAACCATTTTTTTTTTCGATTTGTTATTTAAAGACGTTATAATAATATAACTAAAGGTGAAAGAATTACTTCGATAGCATAAAAACTTCTCGAGATATGATAACTTGAAGATCACAATTTTGGACTATCCCGAAAACGCTCCAAACAAAATGCATACAGTATTATGACGTCACGATACGCTATTGTATATGCATTAAATCAGAAATTTGTACGACAGCTATGTTAAATATTGCGTTTATGTAGCTAGTGCCGTAACAATAGTTATAATATTTTTTATTGTTTCTACAATGGTAATATTTATTTTTTATAATTTCATACTTTTAAAATGGACTTTTCTACCAAACTTTGATCGACCATAAAACACGTCGGACATAAGTTATTAAAATTTTGAGATCGCAGATCGTTCTAGTTTTATGTATTTTACGTTACTGATAGAGAGTTTTTATAATTTTAGAACTTTGTTCACAGGCCTATTATATTCCTTTATATAGTCCTTTATATATAAAGGACTCGTATCCAGAGCCGTATAACACATTAAAAATAAATTAGGGTTGCCACTCACCGGTAACTTCTCTATTGATGCGCGCCATCAATTCGTAGTCAGCTGGCGAAGGATCCACGTCGGGGACAACGCCATTGAACGAACTATTGCAGAAGCTTAAAGAACGGTGACAGAAGTTGCCTAGATTGTTCAGCAGTTCCGAGTTGTTTCTGTAAAAAGAATAAATTAAAATTGCCACTGCGAGTCTTCTCTTCACTAATTATTTTTTCACGACTGACGAAGAAAGGAGAGTTACGTTTTTCAATAGGCTATTTTCCAATGTTTAAAAATTGTATAAATTATTTAAAATATTGTAAAATACACAAAACTATAAAGATCTGCAAACTTTCATTCTAATATCTTCAGTCAGACTTTTTTAGCGTCGATCAAAGTTTGGCGGGAAAGTCCATTTTAAAAGTATGAAATTATTAAAAAAATAATATTTCCATTGGAGATGCATTAAAAAATGCTATAACTTTTATTATGATACTAACCACATAAACGTAATGTTTAAGGTAGCTATCGTACAAATTTCTGATTTGATGCATACAAAATACAAACCTGTGACGTCATAATTCGGTAGTCTTTTGTATGGAGCGTTTTGAGGCAGTCTAAAAATTGTGATTTTCAAATGAACATATCTCGAGAGATTTTTGTGCTATCGAAGTAATTCTTTCACCTATGGTTATATTATGGAGACGTCCCTACATATGAAACCGAAAAAAAGTTAGTCAAATAGCCTAATGTATATATGTATGTGTGTATGCAGGGGCGCCGGCTTTTAGAAAACCTCATGGGTGCTCATGCTCATATGATGACTCGAAAAAGTGGCGAAGTGTGAGACCCACAAACACCCAGATCCAACACAAATATCTGTTTCATCAACAAACATTTGTGTTGGTGCGGGAATCGAACCGGCGCGGCGCGACCCTTGCGTCTCAACCGGCCGTGGTTTAGAACCACTGCGCTAAACGGGTTGTCGGGTAATGAAAAAACGCCCATCCCTAAAAGGCGATTACTGATCTGTTTCTTGATATCTATTCTCAGGGGTGCTCGGCACCCACTGTTTTTTTCTCATGGGTGCTCGAGCCCCCGAGCGCCCACGGAGTCGGCGCCCCTGTGTGTATGTATATTTCTTTACCACGCTCTACACCCACTTGACGGATTTCAACATATGAGATGTCTATAGCTTCATCTCAGCTGTGAAAGTGACATAGGGTAATTTATTTCAATACATTATGGCAACCGCGAAAAAAATAATGGAGTAATCTATAATATAAAAATGAATAGCTGAATCTGTTGCTAAGCGCAAATCTCGAGAACAGCTGAACCGATTTCGTTAATTCTTTTTTTAGAATATTCCTTAAAGTACGAGGATGATTTTTACGCAGAGAAAAATTAAAAAAATTGTCTAAAAAAGTCTATTAACAACACTTTTCTATTCTCCCATACAAAAGATTCGTAATAATACTTAAAAGTCAATTTGAACTTTAATACCATACGATAAAGTGTTGTGAAGAGGTTCCAGGAAGGCAAAACAATAGAATGACTAAAAAAGTAGTTTGTAAAACTCGAGAACGGCTCGACCAATTCTGCTAATTTTTGTTTTAAAATTTTCGTTGAGGTATAAGGAAGGTTCTTATGAAGAGACAAGATGTAAAAATTGCGAGGAAAATAAAACACCATTTTCTACCTAGCTAGTAACAAAAAAAAATTGTTAAATTTTCCCGTCGGATTTTAAAATTTTTAAGTAGACGGTAGAGAGACAATGATAAACATATGTAGGTATTGCCCTGCAAAGGTCCAATATAAATATTATCGTAGATGGTAGAGAGATAATAATAAATATATGTAGGTATTAATCAGAAACGTAACTCGTTTCTGATTTTGAGTGATCCAAATTTTAATTTTAGGAGAGACATTTTAATTTTATTAATGTCGGTACTATAGCATCTCAATGACGGTACTAATTTACGCAGATGATTACGGACCTTGTTCCCAATTCAGTCCAATTGAAGCTCGAATCTGACGTCTCTGGCCTGATGCTGGCCAGGTAGAACCTCCACACATCGGCTGGAATGTTTGCTTCCTGAAAATGAGGGGAAAAATCAACTGATGTGAAAGACATATCGGACATATTCTATTCTTGGGTATAAGAGGTTCATCAACATCTTTGAACCAAAGCCAACCTCACCTGCACGTGGTCCACCCTGCTGACTGACAAACGAGACTCTAGCGAAAATAGTGGTAGGGCATAGCGTATCTTTTAAGCTGCCCGACTGGGGAAGTACCTCCACCTCACAGAATACCGCAGCCAAATAACAATTCACTTGAGTGTTGTTGTGGCCCTGCGAGTAACTGACATCACCAGAAAGAAAGGAAAGAGTATAGGCTGGCAACGGATCGGCGACCCCTTGGTGTGGCTGATCCACCATGGGCGATTGTAATTGTTTTCCATCAGGTAAATCTCATGCTCGTTTGTCCTTTCTCACATAAAAAAAACGTGTATTGTAACGTCTATGATTAATTTTCCATTCGGATGGCATTAATAGTACGAAGGAGAGTAAGGCACAAATTACATTACTCGTGTGCAACCACCCAATACAAATATGTCGGAAATTAGTGTTCAAAATTAAAAGTCAATCAATAGGGTTGAAAATAAAGTCACTCCATGGACTTTTGGTGCAACGCAAGCTGGCTTGGATGACGGCTGCGACGAGGTGGGGCGAAGTGGGGCGAACAGATAAAAGCAGACAGAGCGTTTCGATCGCGATGCTCTTCCCTCTTCGATCGCGATGTGTACTCTGCGACGACCTGGAAACCGCCTCGCGGTAGGGTCCTCTCGGGGATCCTCGCCAGATCGTCGCAAACGGAACGCTAGAGGAAAAAGAGTGGAGAAGGTATGTACCTTCTCCACTCTTTTTCCTCTAGCGTTCCGTTTGCGCTTTTAAAGCCATCGTGGCTAAAAGTAGTTAGGCAGGCGGTTTTTAGTCAGTTAAAGCCTGATTCGCCCTTGAAAGGTCAGTCTGGTAGCAACCAGGCTGAGGGGGTGTCGAAGAGGATTTTCCGCCTCCCTCCAGCACGGCTGGGGGTTGCCCCCGCGCACGTCGGGCGTCAAAAAAACAGTGTTCGCTGCGAGTGCACCTCGAGTGGACTCATCTGTTCTGAGCGTATTTGCATCGTCATTGTTGTTAATGTAATAAGTGCTACGTGTCTTTTTCTTATCTCGAACTTATACCCTTGTTGTTCAACATGGACAGCGATGCGCCCACAGTCGAGAGCAATATCCCATTTTTTTTTTATACTACGTCGGGTGGCAGACAAGCATACGGCCCGCCTGTGAAGCGGTTGCCGTAACCATATTAACGCTCGCAACATAAAATATCGCTCGCGCGCCGCCACCCCCGCTGCCAACGCAGCATCTCTGTCCTTTCTGGTGACCTCACTCACTCGCAGGAACACAACAACCCTCAAGGGAATTGTTATTTGGCTGCGGTATTCTGTAAGGTGGAGGTACATTCCCCAGTCGGGTAGCTTACAATTACGCTCCCTACCTCTCTTTTCGTCAGAGCTTCGTTTATCAGTCAGCAGGGTGCACCGCGTGCAGGTGAAGTTGGCTTTGGTTCAAAGGTGTTGATGAACAATTTACACCCTAAAGCGACAAATAATCCAATGAATCTAAAAACCTCCATGCGACAAATAATAAAAAAAAATGCATACCCTCGCGTCATCGCCGAAAACGCCAATACCTCGAGATTTTGAAAATTTGCCCTCTTCGTAATTCAAGTATTCTGAAAACATATAGAATTATAAAAAAACATAGACCCCCTATTTTTATTAAAAAATAAATCTCAAAACTATAACAACATTTGTAATTAAATATTAATTTAATTACATCTTTGTATGACCACACATTTTTGTGATTACAATCTAGATTGTAACTCATTATGGTTTTCGTATGTATATTTTGTAATAGTTTTAGTCTGTTTTGTGTCAATAATAGTAGTTTATGAAACTGTTGCATAATAAGGGTTATTAAAATACGAGTGTGAGTTTATAACATGAGCCAAAGGCGAATGTTATAATAGACTACACGAGTATTTTAATACCTAATTATGTGCAGTTTCATACACTACTTTATCTAATCTCATGAAATATATGATAATAATATTTTAAATACAACCATGAAGTTAATTTAACAGCTTCATTTCTTACTTATAAATCCATTTGCAGATCGAGCATGCCTAGTGCGCATGCGCGACGCGCCGCCTTCACAGATTACGTAGAAAAAATTTGCAAAGTTGCAATAGATTTGCATTGCAACCTGTCTAAAATACCTGTATCCAGAGCTGAAGAAGTATCGACTCCCACTCCATGCAAATGTAGCGTTGGTAACTATTACATAAACAATGACGTCTGTGCAGAGCGAACAAGCGTGTGTGCGTGCGGGGAGGTGAGGTCGACACGAGAGAGCGGCAGGGAGTGGCCTTACTGTACGTAGTACTATTACTTATACTGTGCTTATACCCTTACCTGTAGCGAACAAATGGCTGACGAGCAGATGTCCCTCGTTGACTCCGAGCATGGTGGCCGGGAACATTATGGCGTGGAACGGGACGTTGTCTTTAGCCATGAATTGGTACAGTTGTACCTGAAACAAAGTACAGTACATGCACGTGGTGCACCTTGCTGACTCACTGACGAGCCTCTGGCGCAAGAGAGCGCGAGCGTAATTGTAAGCTACCCGATTGGGGAAGTACCGCAACCTCATAGAATCATCATCAGGTCATTTTAGTCTCCACTACAGGAGCACGACCCTCTCTCGTCCGTCGCAGACAGAAGGAGGATTTGGCCTACACTCCCCACGCTGGCCAGACGGGTTGGGGAGGCCTGATCGATGTTTGATAATGTATTTCCCTTAGTCGCCTTGTACGACATCCACGGGAAGAGACGGAGTGATTCTATTCTAGTCTGCCGGAAACCACACGGCCAACCTCATAGAATACTGCATCTAAATAACAATTCCCTTGGAGGTTGTTGTGTTCCTGCGAGTGAGTGAGGTCACCAGAAAGAAAGAAAGGAAGGAGTAAAGGCTGGCAACGGATCGGAGACCTCTTGATATTGCTGATCTCCATGGGCGGTGGTGATTGCTTTCCATCAGGTGACCCATGCACGTTTGCCCCCCTCTCATATGAAAAAAAAATATATTGTCTGTAAAGTTAGTTTACGGACGATAATTTTACGTGATAACGTCATAAGAAAACATCGGCCGATGGAGTGGAAGAGAGATAGATGCGTCACAAGCCGAACGCTTAGGCCGATCGTGCCTCTCTATCGCTTGTACCGCGCTCTCGCTTGCACGCTCGGCTCAGGCGGAACGTGACAATGAGTCATGCTTTTTCGAGCTTGCAGTCTGCGTTTACCGATTTATAAGACGTTATCCCGTCAACAACTAAGTAAAAGGCTTGTAAAACACCTGTATTGCGTCTGTTTGTCCGTCCGTGGTGTCACGGATTGGTCCCAGCTGAAAATCATCGCTGTGGTCTGACATAGCCAGACCACAGCATAATGCTGAATTGGGTCCAATTTGTGGCATCATACAGCACTATTGTTTCGTCTTTCTGTATTAGGGGCCATCCATTACGTCACACATTAAGGGGGAGGGAGGGGGGTCGACGAAGTGTGACATTGTGTGACAAGGGGGTGGGAGGGGTCCTAAATTTTGTGACGTAAAATTTCAAAATCTATTTCAATCTAAGTGTTAAAACACGAACTTTAAACTATTGAACGAAAAACTCAACATTTGCAACTCTAGATGTAAAATTTGGGGTGTAAGTGGTTCATCAACATCTTTGAACCAAAGCCAACTTCACCTGCACGCGGTGCACCCTGCTGACTAACAAACGAAGCTCTGGCGAAAAGAGAGGTAGGGAGCGTAATTGTAAGCTACCCGACTGGGGAATGTACCTCCACCTCAAAGAATACCGCTGCCAAATAATGGTTCCCTTGGGGCTGTTGTGTTCCTGCGAGTGAGTGAGGTCACCAGAAAGGAAGGAGATGCTGCGATGGCAGCGGGGGTGGCGGCGCGCGAGCGATATTTTATGTTGCGAGCGTTAATATGGCTACGGTAACCGCTTCACATCAGGCGAGCCGTATGCTTGTCTGCCACCCGACGTAGTATAAAAAAAAAAATTGCAAAATATGTGACGTCACACTAGGGAGGGGGAGAGTCTCACAAATGTGACAAGGACGGGGGGAGGGGTCAAAAAATCATGAAATTCGTGTGACGTAATTTATGGATGGCCTTACCAGTAATCTATGTAATAGTGTTGTGTCATGTTATAGTCTCACAAACTTATCTGACCCGGTGGCCAAATTTAGAACTAAAGCCGCCATCTTGAAATGTAGTATTGCCAGGTACAATTAATTTACTTACCGCGTATGCACATTCCATTGAGGTGTATTTTTTTAAATACGTATTATTTTTTCTACACATATTTCAGTTCTTACAATAAAAAAATCAACGAGTCAACGAGTTGTTTCTGTGCAATATTATAACTCTCTAATATTATATAATAGCTATGATCGCGACATAACGTGGTGCATTTTTAAAACTAATCAACAAAAAATAGAAGGCAATTGATATTTAATTGAAACACCACACAACACAATAAGTATATCAATGCTATTATTTTAACAGTGTATATATTTCTTTGATTTTAATGTTTCCTCTAAAACGGCATTTCGTTTAATGGCAACACTTAAGTCGATCGTACCGCCCCCGCCACCGGGCCAGATAAGTTTGTCGCACTGTACAATAAAAGTTTCTTCTTCTTCTTCTAAAAAGCAAACGAACTCACATCGCAATCCTTGTCCGGTTTCCACCATTTCTCGTAGTTGTTGGTTGCATTTTGTGTGATGCTCAAGTAGCCTATAGGCGCGTCGAACCACACGTAGAACACCTGGGAATGTACACAAATATCACTCGCACCAAAAATCACTTCCTTCGTAAAACTAAGTTCTTAAGTCTTTAGAGCCAAAGTCAACCTCGCCGTGCAGACTAGCAAAAGACGGTTTTATAGCTAAAGCCATCCTTTCTTAGTATATTCTTTTATTTCTACGTCGGGTGGCTGACAAGCATACGGCTCGATGTGAAGCGGTTATCGTAGCCATATGAGCGCTCGCAACAGAAAATATTGTTTAGCAACGTCGACAGCAGCGCGTCTTTTGATGGGTTTATTTATATCGAGCTCCTCCGTGCTTCGGATGGCACGTTAAACCGTCGGTCGCGGCTGTTGTTATTAGATGACATTCATTAAGCCAAGTCAATGGCTTTAAAGCGGCTTGAATACACTGGCCTCCGCCAACTCGCAGTTGAGGAGCGTGATGGAGTACGCTCTAAATCCCTTCGATTGAGGGGAGACCCGTATCCCAACAGTGGGATGATTATAGGTTGATGCCGAAAATGGAGATTCCTAATTTTGTTCGACCATAAAACAAGTCTGACGACTGGCCTCCGCCAACCCACAGTTGAGCAGCGTGATGGAATATGCTCTGAACACCATTAATTGACGAGACCCGTATCCCAGCAGTAGGATGTACATGGGATAATGCCGCGAAGAGTGAGTCCGTATCTTATTCTCAAAGCTAGCAAAGGGCACGGGAACCCCCAACTTGAGATCCCTGGTGGCAGCCCTGGCTCTGAGCGGTAGATAGATAACAATTTTATGTATTTTTATTATGTACATAGGATAATGCCGAGGAGAGTGAGTCGGTACCTTATTCTCAAAGCCAGCAACGGGCACGGGCACCCCCCACTTGAGATCCCTGGTGACCGCCCTGGCCCTGAGCGGCTCCCGCAGCCAGGCGCGGCACACGGCCCTGGACGGCGGAGACCACGCGTGCTCGGTCTTCTGGACCCAGCTGCGGATCGAATGCTCTAACTGGAAAATTAATGAATTAAAAGTTTATTACATTAAACACCCAGACACTTACACAAATAGAATCAACATCATCATCAGGTCATTTTTTCAAAAAATTAGGGATACGTAAGAAAATTGCAATATTTTGTCCACCCGTGTGAAGCCGGGACGGGCCGCTAGTGAATATATAAACAAAATTACCTGTCCCAATTCAATGAACAGTTGTTCGCTGGCCTTCACAGTTGGCGCGGTGCCGCACACTTTACATTTGGGGTCTATAAGTTCTATGGCGTTGATGAGCTTGCCACATTTATCGCACTGGTCGCCGCGCGCCCCCTCATACAGACAGCCGGGATGTGGACATGTACCTTCCACGAATCTATAAAAAAAACATTCATACAAGCTATTGCTAAAATCGGCTTCAGAAAAGCCACTATTAAAATCTCTTTTTTTTATACCACCAGTGTGGGAAACAAGCATACGGCCCGCCTGATGGAAAGCAGTTACCGTAGCCTATGAACGCCTGTAACACCAGAGGCATCACACGCGCGTTGCCGACCCTGTAAAAACCTCTTCACGCCCTTTTTGAAGAACCCCATGCTGTAGTCCCCTGAGAAAACCTCGACAGGCAGTTCATTGACAGTATGCGGGAGAAAACTTCTCTGGAACCGCACAGTACGTGACCACTTAGGCTCCAATGTGTGAGGATGAATTCCCTGTCGATGGCGAGCGGTGCGACTGTAGAAGGAGGCCGTTGGCATCATGTCAAACAACTCCGCTGAACACACCCCATTGTACAGACGGTAGAACACACAAAGGGACGCAAAATCTCTTCTCAGACTTAAAGGTCTGTTAAATCTGCTCAATTTGCCAACTATGATGCGTCAGAGGATAAAAAACTAACTATCAGCGAAAAATATGTCATGATTGGTGCCGAGCAGTTGCTCTACTGTGTGCTTAAGATTTGACAACAGCTTGCAGCATTCACGATCAAATCATCTTTCAAACGAAAAACCATTATTAAAATCGGCTCCTTTCACCAACTATGATACGTCAAAGCATAAAAATAACTCACCTATCAGCGAGAAATCTGTCACAGTTGGTGCAGAGCAGTTGGTCTACCGACTGCGTGCTCACGAAACCGTTGTTCATCAACTTGAGGAACATCTCTTGGCATATCCTGGAAAAATAAAGATAAATGACTATCCACTTAAATAAAGCAGGGTTAAATTCAGGGTTGTTGCTTGAAATTAGAGGTATTCCTGCTAATATGGTATAGATAAGGTCGTCCTAATTACACCATGATATCCATGGTATGCTTTATGCAAAAGCGAACCAGTTCCATGAATTATATTTTAATGAATTTTCAAACTGATATACCCAAATTTTTTTTTCATAGACCAATTGCGTTTTAAGCATACAGAGAACAATAGCAGTAAATGATGATTAGATTGTTATTTAATTACCGTATAGATGAATTGGCAAAATTAGCTGTAAGTCTAGTAAGTATGCATGCATGTGTTGATAAATAAATAAGTACTGCGCAGCCTATTCCAGAACGAAGCAATACGACACCTCAGAACAGCATGAAAGTCCGGCACTCGCACGTCAGCAAACATTGTAGACGCACTGCAAAATCTAAAGGATGAAAGTTTGTAAAAAGAAATAATGACTTACTTAGTTTGTTGCTCCGTGCTGGTCCGTCCGAAGTAGTCGAAATTTATGTTGAACCAATCGTAGACTTTTTTGTGGATCGCGAAGTATTTGTCGCAGATCTCTTTTGGAGTAACACCTTCTTGTAGCGCCTGGGAAGGGACATAATATTTCACTCTCAATATTTTATAATTCAGAAACTATAAAAAAGCGTGTGCTTTTTTAGACCCTTCGATCAACAATATACAACTAGATAACGGGTCGGCGCATAAAATACGTCTCGGTGAATAAGAGCTCACTCGAAATGTGAGCTCTTATTTTGTTTAGTTCGCTCGAAACACAGCCAATGTAAACACGTCACAATGCCGCAATGTGTATTCAAAAGTTGCAAAAATAATGCCCGAAAAAATAATTTAACTGCCGGAGTGTCTTATTTTCGGTAAGTGCATGTACAATAAGTTATATTTTATGCTTTAATCTAACACTGAAAAATATGAATTACGAGGTGTAGCAAATAAATGGTTAAATAGTTATTTAAAAAATCGACATCAATATGTAGAAATTACTAACATTAATGATTTAAAAAAAGAAGTTACTTTTAAATCCGAATTAGCACTGAATAAAGTAGGTGTCCCACAAGGTACAATTCTGGGACCATTATTGTTAATCATTTATATTAACGATTTACCCAAAGTGACCAATCATCAATGTACACTGTTTGCTTACGATATCTCAATTGTTATATCAGAACGTGTTGATATAAATTTTAATAATGATATAAATGTGACAGTAAATAAAGTAATTAATTGGCTTGACATCAATAATCTGCACGTTAATATAGACAAAACAAAATATCTTAGATTTTACAATAAAAGACCTCAGAAATCGAAACTAACAATAAATTCATGTAATAAACCAAATGTAGAATCACCCGAAGTAAATTTTTTGGTAAAAACACCAAACTGTATCCCCCGATTTTATTATCATTCGTTTTTAATTTAATTGCCTCCTATGAAAGCAATTTTAAAGACGTATTCAAATAAATAAAACTGGATACATGACAAAATAGATCTACTTAAATAGAAATACTACTTAAATAGAATTACTAAAATAGAAAGCTATATACTAAATTGATAAATAAATACATAGACATACATACATATATTAACATATCTACATATACGGGGTATAATTTGGGGTGTAAGTGGTTCATTAACATCTTTGAACCAAAGCCAACTTCACCTGCACGCGGTGCACCCTGACTGACAAACGAAGCTCTGGCGAAAAGAGCGGTAGGGAGCGTAATTGTAAGCTACCCGACTGGGGAATGTACCTCCATTCACCTCACAGAATACCGCAGCCAAATAACGGTTCCCTTGAGGGCTGTTGTGTTCCTGCGTGTGAGTGAGATCACCAGAAAGGAAGGAGATGCGGCGATGGTAGCGGGGGTGGTGGCGCGCGAGCGATATTTTATGTTGCGAGCGTTAATTTGGCAACGGTAACCGCTTCATCAGGCGGGCCGTATGCTTGTCAGCCATCCGACGTAGTATAAAAAGAAAAAATATATATACTACATCAATAACTACTTAGTATAAAAAGCAAACTTATTTTTTTATTTAAAAATGATTTTTTTATTACCTTAGTTTCAGTAGCCGTTCCGTACTCGTCTGTACCGCACACGAACAACGTGTGGTAATTACGTAGCCGACAGTACCTGCAATTATAAGATGACTCCTCAAACGGGTGAACTATTTATAAATATTTAAAAAAATGAAAAAATTCACCTTCCCCACATAGAATAGGCTATTTTCCAATGTTTAAAAATTGTATAAATTATTTAACAATATCGTAAAATATACAAAACTATAAAGATCTGCAAACTTTCATTTTAATATCTTCCGTCCGACTTGTTATAGGGTCGATCAAAGTTTGGCAGGAAAGTCCATTTTAAAAGTATGAAATTATTAAAAAAATAATATTCCCATTGGAGAAGCAATAAAAAATGCTATAACTTTTATTATGATACTAATCACATAAACGTAATATTTAACATAGCTGTCGTACAAATTTCTGATTTGATGCATACAAAATACAAACCTGTGACGTCATAACTCAGTAGCCTTTTGTATGGAGCGTTTTCGGGAAAGTCCAAAATTGTGATTTTCAAATCAACATATCTCGAGAGATTTTTGAGCTTACGAAGTAATTCTTTCACCTATGGTTATATTATTGAGACTTTTCTACATATCAAACCGAATAAAATGTTTGTCAAATACCCAATTGGGGGAAAGGTATGTTATGTACGTCCGTAAAAATATTTCGAATTTTACAAAAGTATGTGATATAACTAATGTCAACTTGCGGAACAAAAACAAATTGGTTATTCCAAAACATAGACTGGGGAAGGTCAATAATTCGTTTGTCGTAAATTGCATCCGCTACTACAATAAGTTGCCGGAGTCGGTCCTGATTTTACCCGACACTAAATTCAAACAGCTTATTAAGACCATCTTATGTAAAAAGGCTTACTACAGGACCGACGATTACCTTAATGATAAAAATGTATGGCAAATTCCCGGCACAGGATGTGAAGCACAGGCGTCTTATCTTTACAAGTAGTATTGTGGATATACATATTTAGACTTTATACGATATGTATATACACTTTATACTATGATTTTTATATTTTAATTTTTTTTACTATTTTATTTTACATTATTTTTTTTTTCTCTTATTTTGGTTGAATACCATTGTTCTTTTTATTGTATTATGATAATATTGTTTGGCTATTTTAAAAAAAGACCTATATTGACAGAGTTTCTTTCGGCATTTCTTCTCGTCAATGGTCATTCCGAAATGCTGGTAGATAAAAAATATACATAATTGTAAAAGACGTGTCTAAGTGCCCGCGAGGGCCCACAGAATAAAGAATTTTGACTTTGACTTTATAAGTCGGACGGAAGATACTAGAATGAAAGTTTGCAGGATATAATTTTAACAATTTTTGAACGTTGTCAAGTAGTCTATTGGTGACGGAAGCACGCAAAGTAGTATAGATCTAATTGCCTGTAAATTTGACTTCCGCAAAATAACACCTGAATCAATTAACTATCTAAATTCAATGTCATTACAAAAAATTAAAAATTAAATTCAATAATGTCTGGATCTTTTATCGGGCTTAAATTGGCGTCATAGTGAGGCAGAGGCCTTAATTAACCACTTTTTTTTTTGCAAATTACACAGCGCCAATTAGCCCCAAAGTAAGGGACGCTTGTGTTATGGGTACTAGACAACTGATAAACATACGAAAATACATTTTTTTTTTGTAAATACATACTTATGATACATAGAAAACACCCAGACTAAGACAAACAGACATGTTCATGCACACAAATGTTTGTCCTATGTGGGAATCGAACCCACGAGCGTTGGTGTCGAAGCCGCGTCATTGACGCCACCGAGCTCTTCAAAGTACCACTTACCTGGAAAATATGTCGGCGGAGAGCACGCAGCCTATGATGTTCCCGAGATGTGGCACGTTGTTCACGTACGGCAGGGCGGACGTTATTAATACGTTCTTACGACCTTTGATTGGTACGCTGAAAACAATTAAATAAATAAATATTGTCAGACAAATTACACAGCGCCATCCAGCCCCAAAGTAAGCGAAGCTTGTGTTATGGGTACTAGACAACTGATAAACATACGTAAATACATTTTTTTTTGTAAATACATACACATGATACACAGAAAACACCCAGACTAAGACAAACAGACATGTTCATGCACACAAATGTATGTCCTATGTGGGAATCGAACCCACGAGCGTTGGTGTCGAAGCGGCGTCATTAACCGATACGCCACCGAGCTCGTCATTATAAAAAATATAATAATAATGTACAGCATTTAAAATAAATCGTTTATTACTTTTAAATGCTTTACATATTAAAGCATTTTTTTGAAGTAAAACTTCTTTACATACATATAGACTTGGGGAGTAAGCTGGTGAATGCGTGACGAGAGCGTTGCGAGAGGTGTGATCGGGCGAAGCGAACGGAAGTTGAGAGGGAGATATAAGTTAGTAAAGATAGAAAAAGAGAGAGTTACGTTTCGTATATTACTGTAGAGGCAAGAGGGAGAGGTGCGAGCACACATTTTCTTTCTCTCTTTCTGTCATAGCCAGTTACGTTTCGTATAGATGGAGCGAAATAAGATTTACTTCAGTCGTGTGGTCTAGAGCAAGGTTTCCCTAAAGGTGGTCCGCGGAACCCTGGGGTTCCGTGGAAGGGCCACAAGGGTTCCACGATCCGTCCGAAAATTAACAAAATATTCGTCGAAAAAAAATGAGTAGTTAGGCCCTATATAATAATTACAGCTGCTAGGGTTCTGCTAGGAAAAATATAATCAATTATGGTTCCGTGGCAAAATAAAATTGGGAACCTCTGGTCTAGAGTACACTTGTTTTTTTTTACCGACTCCAAAAAAGGAGATTCTCAATTCGGCTGTATTTTTTTTTAATGTTTGTTACTTAATTACTCCGTGATTTATAAACCGACAATAGTTATTTGTTATACAAGAGTGCAAAATTGCTTTTTAACCGCGTGCTCAATTTTGATGACCGAGCAAGCGTTGCGCTCGTGATTCAAAACTTAGAATCCTGAACGTTAGCGAGGGAATCTAAAGATCACGAGGTGACAAATCTTTGCACTCGAGTGCAACACGTAACTTTTCATCCCACCTCAGCGAGAAAATGACTAAATGCAAAAAAAAATATTTACAAGACAAGATACTTATTCAAAAATTAGAATCCTGAGCGTTAGCGAGGGAATCTAAAGAGCACGAGGTGACAAATCTTTGCACTCGAGTGCAACACGTAACTTTTCATCCCACCTCAGCGAGGAAATGACTAAATGCAAAAAAAATATTTACAATGACAAGATACTTTTATTTCAGTTTAGGTATTATTAACAGTTTCAGCACAGTATAAGTAATAGTACTAGTTTCAGTCAATTCTGTTGGCGTCAAATAAACTTTTTCGTCGCTAGAATCACTCATTTTAAAATTTTCATTTGTTTTCAAGTTTCTTGTTTTTAACCTAAGGTTTTAAGAATATAACGTGAAAAGGAAATTGCGCGCGCAAAGCAAATTAAAAAAAACCGGCCAAGTGCGAGTCGGACTCGCGCACTAAGGGTTCCGTACCATTATCTATAAAATCACGTTTGTTGTATGGGAGCCCCCTTAAATATTTGTTTTATTTTTATTTAATTATTTATTTTTAAAGTGATAACTAAATATTATGTGAGTATTGCAAGCGTCTACCTATTGCCGTTATCAATTGCAAGCAAAAACGAGCAAAAAGATCACGTTTGTTGTATGGAAGCCCCCTTAAATATTTATTTTATTCTGATTTTTAGTATTTGTTGTTATAGCGGCAACAGAAATACATCATCCGTGAAAATTTCAACTGTCTAACTATCACGGTTCATGAGTACAGCCTGGTGACAGACGGACGGGCAGCGGAGCCTTAGTAATAGGGTTCCTTTTTACCCTTTGGGTACGGAACCCTAAAAGTACACCAAGGAGGTTCCGAGTCTGAGTTTTTAACAAATAAAAAAAAGTATGATAAATTCGGCACCATGGAGGTAGAAGTAAATAGTTTTAATGATGTTTTGAATTCATAAACTTAGTGTGCACGATGTTCTAAATTCAAATTTACTTTATCCTCTAGCGCAGTGTTTCCCAACCTTTTTTACATCAAGGCTCCCCGGATCACAAATAATATTTTTCAGTAAGTAAGTACCTACAATAAAAATCGCATTATTTTAACAACATTTATTTTTATGTAATTTGTACAAAAAGAATCACAAAATGAACTTTGACTAAATTAAAACGTTTTTATCAACCAATCTATAAGAGTACTAGGGAGTATAGTGACAATACTAGTGAGATACTTGAGCTTGCATTCTCCCTACAGTGTTACATCATATTCTATCTACAGTGTTTACTTCATTAACGCATTGAAATAATTTTTCTATTGAAAACACAAATCTCTCAAGCCCCCCTTGACATCCCTCTACGCCCCACTAGGGGGGCGCGCCCCCCTGGTTGGGAAACCCTGCAGTCTAGCGGATAAAAACGACTTTTGCACTCAGATATCGAAGAGCAAAAATACTCTTTCCGAGATGGGGGGATGAAAACTTTTTTTATTTGAAAGAGTATACTTCCAGATTGGTTCCAAATTTTTTCATAATCATCATCATCATCAGTCTGTATCTATATCTATATACATAAATGTAGAGTAATGTTTGGAGTCGGTTTTTTTTTTGTTAAAATTATACAATATGAGGGAGGCAAACGAGCATGTGGGCATCACCAATTGGATAGCAATCTCTACCGCCCATGGAGATCAGCAACACCAAGGGGTCGCCGATCCGTTGTCAGCCTTCTAAGGGAAATAAATACTCTGTTCTTGAAGGCTCCCGTGTCGTAATGAGGAGAATTACAAAACAATAAAATATACAATACTAGCGGCCCGACCACGCTTCGCTGTGGCTCAATCTTTTCGTTTCCATCAATTTCCTTAGAGATGGCGCTGTATGTGAAAAAAGATTTTCCCGCTTTTCTTTTCAAATTTTTCCAGAATTTCCTTTGCTATAAACCTCACGGAGCCCGAGACCTTTCCAACGAATGCAAAACCGTGGAAATCGGTTCGTGCGTTCTGGAGTTATAGCGTCAGGAAGGAAAACCCGACTTATTTTTATATAGTAGATTGCAGTCCGGTTTATAAAAATTTTTGGTATTATGTACATTATCTGTTTTATATAAAAACATATATGTATATACTTACAAATCTTTCTTGTCTCCAGCGTTCTCCTTATTTGCCACATCTTCGCAAGATCTGAGCGGACAAAAAATCAGTTTTAAATGTAATATTGACCGAACAAAGATAAGCGAGACTTTACATATTTTAATAATACTAGCAAACAGTTAATCCGATTGAAATTAACCCCTCGCGTGCCGCAGTCCCATGGTGGGTTCAGCGTTAGTACAGCACTAAAATTCGAGGCATGCGAAAGATTAATAGTTTTTAGATATCACAATTCCCGTGATATATAATTCGACTACGGAAATCCCAGGGATTTCCTTAGGCAACAAGTGCAGTAGTCCACGTGCAGGCGAGGTTGGCTTTGGCTCTAAAGATTATGATCAGCTACTTACACCCCAACATTTGATTACAGACACTGTGGTGAAACTAAATATAAGCTTATAAAAATAAAAGACCGGCCTAGTGCGAGTCGGACTCGCGCACGGAGGGTTCCGTACCATTATCTATAAAAACGGCAAAAAAAATCACGTTTGTTGTATGGGAGCCTCCTTAAATATTTGTTTTATTCTGTTTTTAGGGTTCCGTACCCAAAGGGTAAAAAGGAACCCTATTACTAAGGCTCCGCTGTCCGTCCGTCCGTCCGTCTGTCACCAGGCTGTATCTCATGAACCGTGATAGTTAGACAGTTGAAATTTTCACAGATGATGTATTTCTGTTGCCGCTATAACAACAAATACTAAAAAATAGAATAAAATAAATATTTAAAGGGGCTCCCATACAACAAACGTGATATTTTCCTCGTAATTGCTCGCAATTGATAACGGCAACGGCAGACGTTTGAAATAATCACATAATATTTAGTTATATATTCACTTTAAAAATAAATAATTAAATAAAAATAAATCAAATATTTAAGGGGGCACCCATACAACAAACGTGATTTTTTTTGCCGTTTTTATAGATATTGGTACGGAACCCTCCGTACGCGAGTACGACTCGCACTTAGCCGGTTTTTTTTAATTGCCTCCCTATGGAAGCAATTTTAAAAACTTATTCACGTTAACTCACGTTTGATACTCCTGGACTTCCTCGTCTAGTTTCTTCCGTCCATTCAGCCAGTTCTCTTTGGCGGCTTCCAACTCTTCAGCAGTCACTGTTACATCGGGTTCATCAGATCTACAACAAACATTTTTTTTTTAAGTGAAAACTTCTTTAGCGGCGTTGTGCACTTTTTGGGATGGGTAAAAATTGTTAAACTCGCGTCAGAACACGTGGCCTGATCGAAAGTTCGTAAGACAGAGGGAGAGTAGACCGCCGGCGCGGCGTAGGAGAGGAAGTAATATCCCCCTCTCTTTCTACCGCGCGGCGAAAATGTATACCTGCTCCTGCTGTTTATTTTTAATGTAATATAAATTGACATGTTTGTGTACTATTGTACACAAACATGTATCATCATAAACATGCATGCGCAATAAATTAATATTGTATTTTACCACTTAAGAGCCCTATTACATTTGCACGCTGACGAGCTCTCGCGCAGTACTAAACCCGCGAAGGCCGCCGGTGCATCGTTTTTAAACGGTTTTATTTAGCTTGACCTGTTTGTTTGTTTATTTGTTTATTTATTTGTTTATATTTTTGGGTCAAATCTAGTAATTAAAATTTGACCCCCTTCCTGTTGACAGATTGATCTGAAATTTGGTACACACCTTTAGTTCACACACCTTTAGTTGACAATACAATTAAATAAATTCTGTTTCATTGTAAATCCAAGATGGCCGCCACTACAAAATGGAGGTTTACAAATTTTGTCACGACTACCTCAATATGGGTATCAAATGAAAGGGCTTAACTAGTAGAACACAGTTCACACGAAAAAAAATTTTTAATGCAAGATGGCCGCCGCTACAAAATGGCGGTTTACAAATTTTGTCACGACTAACTCAATATGGGTATCAAATGAAAGGGCTTGACTAGTAGAACAAAGTTTACATGAAAAAAAATGAAAATCCAAGATGGCCGCCGCTACAAAATGGTGGTTTACACATTTTGTCACGACTACCACTACATGGGTATCAAATGAAAGAGCTTGACTAGTAGAACACAGCTTGTCGCTCGTCGCTCTCATGAATATTATAATAAAATCCAAGATGGCCATCAACAAAATGGCCGGTTGGCGGTTACATATTTTCTCAATTTTCAATATGGGTATCAAATTAATACAAGACAAATTTAAAAGTAAAAAAAAAAAATGACAAAAGTCAAATCTAGTCTTAATTGAATGAGAAGTACTATGTAATGGAATTATGAACTAAAAAACTTGACAATAAAAATTATGAAAAAATTTTTTTTTATTTAAACGGTTTTATTTAAAGTAATGTACTAAAAGCTAAAAAATTATTCGGTAGGTCCGAGGTTTCAGTCATCATACCCCTCTCCCTTATCAGTCTAAGGCATTGATCAAACAAAATAATAAAATCGTTGGGCCCGTGTTTCTATCCAATCAACTCAGTTTACGCTACGCCCAACGATTTTTTTGTAGTAATTTTGAAGTTATATTTATCGTTTTTATTGAAATAAGATAATAAATTCATGCTACAAAGTTTATTCATCATGAAGTAACAATTATTCTCGTATAAATTTTGCTCAATAATATTATCGTTTATACGAGAAATTAACAGTTTACTTAAAGCGATTTTCGAAGTTTTTTTGGTTAAAAGAATGTTTTTTTTTTCTATATTTCTATACATTGATTAATGATATTTAAAATTTCCGAGGCCGCTATGTACTATACGACTATATAACAAATAACATTCTATTTTTTTTATTTCATTTGCTTGGAACAGTAGTACAATGCAGGAGCTCAAAATAGTGAATGCGCGCATTTTATGAAAATCTTTCTCTGCAATTTTGGGTTTATTTAAAAAGTTAAGCAAAATTTACAAAAAGCGAGGCCGCTATGTACTATGCCAATAGCTATTCTGTACTATTCAATAAGTCAACATTGTTAATGTATTTTTGTTTCCGAGATCAAGAACGCCAAAATTGGCCATTTTACGCAAAAATCACAGTCAAAATGTAATATGGCTCTTAAATTATAATACTTTTATACTGATAAATAAAGCAATTCGTGCGCAATAATCCCTAACCATTCCAAAATATACAAAAATGCACAACGTTAATGTTCAAGTTTTCACTTCTGCCTGCACTCCCCGTTTGCAACCCGTTTTTTTTTTTATTCTGCCAGAATATTGTTAAATTGTCTTGTGAGGTGGAGGTACTTCCCCAGCCGGGCAGCTTACTAATATGCTGTTTCTTATCTCTCTTAAAATCTCCTGTACACAAATGTATATCTTGTGCGGGGATAACTGATATTATACTTAAATACATTTTTTTTATTTGTAAATTCCTACATATAATGGATAGAAAACACCCAGGCCGAGACTCTTGGTCAAGGAAAAATATTTAAGTATAATATTGGTTATCTAGTACAAGCTTTGCTTAGTTTGAAACTAGATGGCGCTATGTGATTTATCTAGGAATTTTTTTATTTGTAAATTCCTACATATAATGGATAGAAAACACCCAGGCCGAGACTCTTGGTCAAGGAAAAATATTTAAGTATAATATTGGTTATCTAGTACAAGCTTTGCTTAGTTTGAAACTAGATGGCGCTATGTGATTTATCTAGGAATTTTTTTATTTGTAAATTCCTACATATAATGGATAGAAAACACCCAGGCCGAGACTCTTGGTCAAGGAAAAATATTTAAGTATAATATTGGTTATCTAGTACAAGCTTTGCTTAGTTTGAAACTAGATGGCGCTATGTGATTTATCTAGGAATTTTTTTATTTGTAAATTCCTACATATAATGGATAGAAAACACCCAGGCCGAGACTCTTGGTCAAGGAAAAATATTTAAGTATAATATTGGTTATCTAGTACAAGCTTTGCTTAGTTTGAAACTAGATGGCGCTATGTGATTTATCTAGGAATTTTTTTATTTGTAAATTCCTACATATAATGGATAGAAAACACCCAGGCCGAGACTCTTGGTCAAGGAAAAATATTTAAGTATAATATTGGTTATCTAGTACAAGCTTTGCTTAGTTTGAAACTAGATGGCGCTATGTGATTTATCTAGGAATTTTTTTATTTGTAAATTCCTACATATAATGGATAGAAAACACCCAGGCCGAGACTCTTGGTCAAGGAAAAATATTTAAGTATAATATTGGTTATCTAGTACAAGCTTTGCTTAGTTTGAAACTAGATGGCGCTATGTGATTTATCTAGGAATTTTTTTATTTGTAAATTCCTACATATAATGGATAGAAAACACCCAGGCCGAGACTCTTGGTCAAGGAAAAATATTTAAGTATAATATTGGTTATCTAGTACAAGCTTTGCTTAGTTTGAAACTAGATGGCGCTATGTGATTTATCTAGGAATTTTTTTATTTGTAAATTCCTACATATAATGGATAGAAAACACCCAGGCCGAGACTCTTGGTCAAGGAAAAATATTTAAGTATAATATTGGTTATCTAGTACAAGCTTTGCTTAGTTTGAAACTAGATGGCGCTATGTGATTTATCTAGGAATTTTTTTATTTGTAAATTCCTACATATAATGGATAGAAAACACCCAGGCCGAGACTCTTGGTCAAGGAAAAATATTTAAGTATAATATTGGTTATCTAGTACAAGCTTTGCTTAGTTTGAAACTAGATGGCGCTATGTGATTTATCTAGGAATTTTTTTATTTGTAAATTCCTACATATAATGGATAGAAAACACCCAGGCCGAGACTCTTGGTGAAGGAAAAATATTTAAGTATAATATCGGTTATCTAGTACAAGCTTTGCTTAGTTTGAAACTAGATGGCGCTATGTGATTTATCTAGGAATATTTATTGTATTTACCCAACAGGCGAGCCCACGCTCGGCAGTGGCGGAGGATTCAAAGCTGATGTTGACCCTAGAGGCGCTTTAGGAGACCCGCTCCACTGCTTAATGGCTTTCTGAAAATTATAGAAAATTATATTTAACCCTGAAGAGCTCGAATAAGTCTAACCGATCACGCAAGTTGAGCAACGTCGACCGTAACCTGTTTATGGATGGGTCTATTTATCTCAAGCAACTCCTAAACCGTCTGTTCCCCGAATTATTCCCAGTCGCCCCCGCGGGGACTGCCACCGGAGGCAAATGGGAATAAAAATTCCCAGTCGCCGCCGGTGTTCGAGTAAGAAACTTCATTTGCATGAAATCGTCTAAATGAGGCAGATTTAGAATAACTTGCCTAATCCTGTTACACACTACGATGGAGCAAGCAATGTACAGCGATACTGAAGTGGGGGCAAGAACTTCCCAGTCGCCACCGGCGGCGACTGGGAATTTTTTTTCCCATTTGCCTCCGGTGGCAGTCCCGCGGGGGCAACTGGGAATAATTCGTCTGTTGAATGAATCCGTTTGTTGTCATTGGGCGTAAGTTAGGGTTACCAACGTTTTTTGTGAGAAATAACGTAACAAATTTTTAAAATAGATAAAATAACGTACCTATGCGAAAGAAAGAAAAAGTATATTTCTATTATTTTTTATCTTTATATTTATGTATTATATTTTTGGATGCTTTTGTCGCACACATATGAAACTTTTAAAGAAAACAAATAATTGTTAAATTTATTGACTTTTTAAAGTTTTATATATACTTAATCCTATAATTAAAAATAATATTTAAATAAACTTACTAACGACTTGCACTTCTCTTCTCACAACACTTAATTCATTGTCGAAAAACTTTCTCAGTTAAAGCTGAACAAGGAGAGTAAGTTGGAAATTGATAATAAGGTATTTTATATAAAAGTATAAAATATATATAACATAAATAAAGTAGAATACGTTATTCTAAAGTTTTTATTTTATTTTATATTTTATATTTTATACCACTAAAGTGGCAAACAAGCATACGGCCCGCCTGATGGAAAGCAGTTACCGTAGCCTATGAATGCCTGTAACACCAGGGGCATCACACGCGCGTTGCCGAATAAAATAAAGTATGGTTGGCAACTCTAGCGACAGTCGTTAAGCCAAGGCTGGCCTTTGGACGGCTTGAAAACACTGACCTCCGCCAATTCACAGTTGAGCAGCGTGGTGGAGTAAGCTCTAAATCCCTTCGATTGAGGGGAGGCCCGTATCCCAGCAGTGGGATGCTTATGGGTTAACGCCAATATTAAACCCATGAGAACAAATAGCTAAGTGTTACTGTGTAATGCATAAAGTATTTTTATATGGTTTTACTGCCCTGGACACGAGTTCGTAAGCTTATGCTTCTAATGAAATCTTCATAAATTATTGTTTATGAAAATTGCTTCATAATAGTGATAGTGTATGTAAAACAGCAGTAAAAATGCACTATCGGTTTTGCTATTGAGTTATTATTATTATTACAAGTAATTGAGTAACTAAAATAATCTTTTTAGAAACTGCCTAAAGCCGCGGTCTAAAGGGCTTGTATCCAGGGCCGTAAACCCATTATTATTAAAAATTGTATCTAAACAATGAGTGCAAGATATGACAAGTGTGATGAAAGTGAATCTAAGCTCTGCGGATTTAGAGTAGTAATGATTTAGATACATGTCTTATATTTAATTTGTATGACGTTTCTAAGTGCTTTATAAAGTCCAAGGAATAAAGATATTTTGACTTTGACTTTGAATCAACTTTTAATCTTTCGCGAAGCATGATTTATGAAAATAACAACGGGAATTAACGCGATCATGCATAAATAAATAAATATTCCCGGACAAATTACACACTGCCATCTAGTCCCAAACTAAGCAAAGCTTATCTATATATATAAAAGAAAGTCGTGTTTGTTACAACACTTATAACTCGAGAACGGCTGGACCGATTGCCATGGTTTTTGATTTGTTGGATTTGTTTCCGTCCCGAATAGCAGAATAACTCTTAAAAACATTGGAAAATTCTCGAAAAAATAAAATAAAAGAAAAAACATTTTCCCATACAAAATGTTCGTGGTTGTCGTAGCTGTCAAATGTGACGTTGTCGTACGTGCGTACGCCAAATGTAAAGGGGGCACTCAAATGTGACCAGCTGTGACAAGGACGGGAAGAGGGATCAAAATGTCATGAAATTCGTGGGACGTAATTTATGGACGGTCCCAGTATCAATCAAATCTAATATATAAAATTTTCGTGTCACATTGTTAGTTACCATACTCCTCCGAAACGGCTTGACCGATTTTTATGAAATTTTATATGTAAATTCAGTAAGTCTGAGAATAGGTTCTTATCTATTTTTTTTGACAAAACAACGTTTGCCGGGTCAGCAGCTAGTAACTTTCTAAAAATCTACTCACTTGTACAGCTTCCATTGCTCCGAAGTCCTCGATCCACCGTTTGATGTTTTCAAATTCTCGCAAATACTTGTCTTTCAGATCTTTATTGTAGTACAGCGTGTACATAGTACTCCAGATCGATATATCGGCTGATGTTAACTTGGCCTGGAACAAACAATTTAAATAAAAAAATCTGTATGGTCCAAAATAAATACCATCTTATCTTAATATACAAAAATTACGTGTCACGTTGTTTGTCCGCGATGGAATCCTAAACTACTGAACCGATTTTAATCAAATTTACACAGTGTGTGCGGTTTGATGCAACTTGAGAGATAGGATAGTTTATACTCGTCGGAAAAATTAACGTAAAAATATTTAAAGGCGATACCAAGTTCGCCGGGCCAGTAGTAAATAAAAAAATGATTGTTTGTAAAGTCTGTTTACGGACGATAATTTTACGTGATAACGTCATAAGAAAACATCGGCCGATGGAGTGGAAGAGAGATAGATGCGTCACAAGCCGAACGCTCAGGCCCTAAAGCGGTCGACTAATGACGCAAGCCTTAGACCGATCGTGCCTCTCTATTGCTCGTCCCGCCCTCTCACTTGCACACTCGGCTCCGACGGAACGTGACAATGAGTCATGCTTTTTCATGCGTGTAGCCGGCGTTCGTGAATTTATTAATATAAGACGTTATCATGTCAAAAAAGTACCTCGGTATTTTTAGGAAGATAAATTTTCCCAGAATCGCAAGGTAGTGCAAAATGGGACTCTGCCTAATGGTAATATATACAAGGGTACCGTCTGGCCTGGCGCCCGAAATATTAATCTTTCGCACTTAGATACACTTATTCTTTTTTTTTTTTGTTCCACTGCCACCAACATCTGCCCTGTAGTCAAGTGTAATTCGTAGCGTAACGAACGTTAGATAGATCACGTGACATTTGTCAAAATCGAACATTTTAGTATGAGAATTGACAAATGTCACGTGATATATCTAACGTTCGTTACGCTACGAATTACACTTGGCTAGGGGGGCTGGGGCACTACCGCCGAAACTATTGGTAATTGTGTTTAGTTTAGCGTGTAGAAACCCTGGAGATCTACTGACTGAGGTGAAGATGTTTGTCAATAACTAAAACGTAAGATTTATTTTTAGAATCAAAATATTCGATGTAGGGTTGTAACGGAACTTCGCCTTCGCCTCCGTTACTGCGGAAGTTCCGCACGAATTCGTACCTTCGCCTAAGTACAATTTTTGCGGAGTTGTAACGGAGGTTTATTTACGTAATCATAGAAGAAATAACGCGCGATAGAAACTAATTGAACACATCAATTCCAGATTTTGTGTTAATTTTGATTACTAGAAGGGAAGACTAGTAGCAACACTGGTGTTAAGTAAACATCGCCTCTGTGCAATTTGTAAAATTAAAAATATCTGCATTGTTTAATATAGTTTATTTACAGTAATTTACATTACGAGTGGTGCATATAACGTGTGTTAATGTTTGTGTCAAACTGTATAAACCCTGAAGTGCTAAAAACATCATATGTAGTGCAGTGACTCATACAATCGAAACCGTTACCATAAAAACTTGCAATTAAGTAAACATTAAACAAAACAAAAAAAAAAAAAACTAGTGCACGAAATAAACTAACAGTCATAATAGTCCGTAAATATTACTGCAAAAACAAATTACGAGTTACATAAACAAAGTGATTTAATAAATTTCATGTGAAGGTATTTATATAAAATAGACTGCATTCGAAATGTACAAGACATGATAACATTATTTGATTGTATACTCATAATGATCATAAAATATTTTTTTCCATCGCATTGAGTAATCTAATGTTTGAAGAAGAAGTCTGTTTCTTTAACTAAAACAATATAACTAAAAATCGCACGGAAGAAAATATATACTGTTTAGACCATACGACACGACACATACGATACGACATACACGACTGTCAGCAATTACCTAATAGATAGAAAAGAATCTTCGTTTACAGTGACGAATATCATGTTAATTGTTGATTGATTATCATATTAGTGAATATTATTATTATTATTTATCTCACTAACCATACAAAATGAATAACGACAATGTGACAATACGACAACCTCAAACGGCAGTTACATGTAATGAAAGTACCTCAGACTCATCATTACTTGATTCAACCATGTTGAGCCTGCCTAATACATCTATTGACAACAGTTATGACATACAATGTCAAATAGAAAAATTAAAAACGGAATTAATGTCTGCAAATAATGAAATTGACAACCTGAATATTGAAAACAGTAATTTAAAAGACGAATTACAGAAGTGCGTAAAGATAATAGAAGCTTATAAGAAAATTGGGTCTGAACAAATTAGGACACCAGTATCAAAAAAGAAAAAGAAAAAAAAGAATAGTCTTTCAGATACAGTAAGCTGCTCTCGAAAATTGCACAGACAGTTTGCCAAAGATACGATTGAAAATAACGAGGTTGATTCAGAATCTTTAAATGAAATCAAAATAGTAAACGATGAAACAGATGACAAGGAAAACGCAAATGAGAACTTAAATGAAAATGACGACAAGATAATCTCTGAAGCAATACCAAAAAATAAAGAGAGAAACAGGATATAACAGGTAATAGAACAAGGGCAATAGTACAAAACCTAGTAGGAGCACAGTTTGAAGTTACCTCAATTTGGAAATCCGGAGCAAAGATGAACGAAATTCTCAATCCAGCAACTAAGGAAGCGTCTCAGTTATCAATGAACGATTTTGTAATTGTGATAGGAGGGGTTAATGATAATAATCCTTACGAATTTAAAAGTACCGTCACTAACTGGTTATCTACTGTAACTAATACAAATATAATAATGTCGGAAATACCATATAATAGAATAAAGGTTGCATGAGCACAAACTAAATTATGAACTTAGGCATATTTGCAGCCAGTATAGTAATGTTTCCTTTGTTGACATGTTGTATAGCGATTTCGTTCCTAATAAGTATCATTTTACACTCAATTTATGTCGATATTTGTTGAGAGAAGTCCTTCGTATTGGACACGCAATGAAATTTCAACGTTACAGGGAGACATTGTCCAATGCCAGTGGTATTTTTGCTACTCAGCAAAGAAATAAGCAGTTTATGAGTAAAAGGTACTCAAACAGATTGCAACAGCTCTTTAGTTGATAATAACACTTTAGTTAATAATAACAGATTCAAACCTCAAGATAATCTGTCTCCAGTAAATAAAAATAATAAAAACGAGCTTTTTCTTGTTTGAGTATGTTTACCTCCTACATCAGAACATTAATGGGCTTATTGGGAAATTGGATTTATTGTGTGTTCATTTGAATAATTTCGCCGATAATGGGTCTCCAATTGATATTGTATGTATTACCGAGCATAATATGATGGATGACGACATCCCACTGGTGCATTTACCTAACTATAAAATAGCTGCAAATTAATGTCGAGCAAGCAGACATGGTGGAACATGTATACTTGTAAAGTACTTTCATAGGTATAGGGTATTGTGCGATGTTGCAAAATTGAGTATTTCAAATATAGTTGAATGTTGCGGAATAGAGTTAATAGACCATAAAATCGTTGTGATATGTTTGTATAGAGTACCAAAATCAAATTTAAATACTATCGACATTTTCTTCAAAATTTTAAATGACATCTTACATAAATATTGCTATAAGACTACACAAAAAATTGTCTTGTGTGGAGATTTTAATATTGACATGTTAAAAAATAATATGACATTTATAATTTTACTGACATTATCTATGGATACAATTTGAATATTGGTATTAAGCAACCAACGCGCCTTGATAGTGGAACCTGCATTGATAATATCTTTCATAATTTCAAGAGAAACGATACACAAGTTATTGATTTAGCGCTTTCTGATCATACGGCCCAACTCATTAAATGTCCAGTAAAGCAATCGCCGAGATTCTCATTCTGGTATACAACAAAACGCAACTACAGTAAGGAAAATATAACCAAATTCAGAAATTGCATAGCTAGTCTTACTTTTAGTGATGTCTATGAAAGTACGGATGCAAATGATGCATTTAATAATTTTTATGACATTTTTAAATTATTTTATGATTTATAATTTCCAATAGAAAGGAAAAGAATATTCACAACATCGAAACAAACATGGTTTCACAGGGTATCAAAAAATGCAGCCAACGAAAAAGGCAACTACTTTGGGAATACAGATTAAATCCCAGCATCAAAGCAAAAATTAAATTTAAGCAGTATTCTAAGCGCCTTAACAAAATTATAAAATTGACAAAAAAAGCCCAAAATTCACATTACATTAATAGTTCCAAAAACAAATCAAAAGCAACCTGGAACGTTATTAATAAATCGAAACTGAATCTTCCCAAAGAAAATATAACGAGGATTAAAGTAAATAATACAATAATAGACAAGCCCCTGGATATAGCGACCACATTTAATAACTATTTTGTTGACGAAGTCTTATCGAAAAAAAGTAATAAATGTAAAATGACATTGACAAATTGCAATGATAACTCTTTGTTTATGATGCCAGTAATAGAAAATGACATTTATCTAAAAATTAAATCTTTAAAGAATACTAAGAGTACAGGTTACGATGAAATCAATACACAGGTGTTGAAAGTAGTAGCTGATATCATTGCTCCAGTACTAGCCCATATAATAAAGACAAAATTCGGCACATATCGCACAATACTACTATGTTTAGTGGGAGTGTTATGGGAATGGCCCCTAGGATATTTAATAAATTACCGAAAAGCATTAGGGATTTGACATTAAATAATTTTAAAAACAAATTAACACTATTTCTGACCGAAAAATGTTATTATTCAATTAATGATTTTTTAAATGATGAAAAAGCGCTCACGCGCCACCAACCACACAATATTACTTGACAAATGATTCCTTACAAGGTCGTCGCCAGCAGATTGCCGGAGGGGGGGGGGGGGGGGGGGGGGAAAGGTTGATTATATGGAAAAGTATGAATTGTAGGTAAAGTCGAGAGCTCATGAAGCTTTTCACTTGTAGTATGAGCCTTACATCTATTGATTACAGCGATTGTAATAATAACGGTACAGATTCCACCGTGTAAGGCTTCACGAGTTCTTGACTGTACAATAAATAAAACTTATTAATGAATAGAATTTGGCCCTTGATTCCTTACCCCAAGGATATACTGATTCTTCTTCAGCATGTCTTCGACAGTGAGCAGCGAATCGTTCAGGAGCTGCTTAAGATCAGCCGGGACGGTCTGAGAGTTGGCTACAGCTGCCACCGCCGGTTGCAGTCTGGAGTTCTCCCATTCCATCACCTCGAGGCTGTGTCACATTAGTAGTAATAAGTCAGTCAGTCAGTCAGTTTCTTCTTTTATATCATTATAGATTTTTTTAACATATCATTTGCAAAATAAATACAAAATCAATATGGTGCAAAATAAATACCATCCTTAATATACAAAAATTACGTGTCACGTTGTTTGTCCGCGATGGAATACTAAACTTCTGAACCGATTTTAATAAAAATTGCACAGTGTGTGCAGATTGATCCAACTTGAGAGATAGGATAGTTTATATCTCATCAGAAAAATTTACGTAAAAATATTTGTAGGGTGTAAGTGGTTCATCAAGATCTTTGAACCAAAGCCAACTTCACCTACACGTGGTCCACCCTGCTGACTGACAAACGAAGCTCTGGCGAAAGGGAGACCGGGAGCGTAATTGTAAGCTACCCGACTGGGGATTGTACCTCCACCTCACAGAATACCGCAGCCAAATAACAATTCCCTTGAGGATTGTTGTGTTCCTGCGAGTGAGTGAGATCACCAGAAAGAAAGGAAGGAGATGCTGCGTTGGCAGAGGAGGTGGCGGCGCGCGAGCAATATTTTATGTTGCGAGCGTTAATATGGCTACGGTAACCGCTTCACATCAGGCGGACCGTATGCTTGTCTGCCACCCGACGTAGTATAAAAAAAAATTAAGGCGATACCTAGTTCGCCGGGCCAGTAGTAAATAAAAAAAGGTTGTTTATAAAGTCTGTTTACGGACGATAATTTTGTGTGATAACGTCATAAGAAAACATCGGCCAATGGAGTAGAAGATAGATGCGTCACCTAAGAAGTGTGGCTCTCTATTGCTATTTCCGCGCTCACACTTGCACGCTCGGCTCAGGCGGAACGTGACAATCAGTCTTGCTTTTTCGTGCGTGCAGGTGGCGTTCATCGATTTATAAGACGTTATCACGTCAAAAACGGCTTTCGATAATCCAAAAAGCCAAAGCCAAGCTCTCCTGTACATGGTGCACCATTAATTGATTCCGCATGTTATGCTTATGAGCAACGGACAATGTAGACGTGAGCGAAGTAACATCAGGTTCTTTTCTTTCAGGAGGTAAGTATTTCCAAGCACGCTTCACTTATAAATAAATAAATAAATATTCCTATACTAATTACACACTGCCATCTAGTCCCAAACTAAGCAAAGCTTGGACTATAGGTACTAGATAACTGATGTTATACTTATATACATTTTTTTTGTAAATACATACATAATAGGTAGGGGAAAAAGTCTTTTCGCATTATAGTATGTATGAACTTGTAATAAAATCTCTTTGGTTATACCATTTGTATCTAGCAGGTTTTGATATCTTTAAAAAGTTTAAATTTTAAAAAAGATAATTCCAAATTCAAATTAGGTAAATGTGTGATTTTCGTTTGTTTTTTTTACTGTCAAGATGAGTGAATCTAATGAAGAAATTCGATACATTTTAAAATTTTACTATAAAAAAGGTAAAAATTCAAAGCAAGCTGCGAAAAAAATTTGTGACGTTTATGGACCTAGTGCAGTGTCTGTGAGAGTAGCACAAATTTGGTTTAAGCGTTTTCAATCCGGAAAATTTGATGTCAAAGATGCACGTCGCTCTGGTCGCCCTGTTACGGATAAAATGGATGCCATTTCTGAAAAAGTGGAACAAGATCGGCATATCAGTAGTTACGACGTAGCTGAAGAACTAGGAATTGACCACAAAACAGTTTTGGCGCATAAAAAGGTCGTGGTCAAAGGCCGGCCAGGCTTCACAGACTCTGACGAAACCCGGGTTAACCCGCAACAAGATGATGCTGTGTGTATGGTGGGATTGGAAGGGAAGATATTCATTACGAGCTGTTACCGCCAGGCAGGACTATCGATTCTGAACTCTACTCTGAACAACTGATGAGATTAAAGCAAAAAGTTGAGAGAAAGCGGCCGGAATTAATTAATAGAAGGGGTGTGATTTTTCACCATGATAACGCTAGACCTCACACATCTTTAGCCACTCAGCAAAAATTAAGAGAGTTTGACTGGAAGGTGTTAATGCATCCGCCGTATAGTCCTGACCTTGCACCTTCTGATTTCCACCTGTTTCGGTCTCTTAAGAATTCTTTAGGCAATGTCAGGTTAACATCACGAGAAGACTGCCAAAACCACTTGTCGCGGTTTTTTGAACAGAAGTCCCAAAATTTCTATAGTAATGGGATCATGTCTCTACCTACAAGATGGCAAAAAGTTATCGAACATAATGGCACCTACATACTTTAGTTAAATGTAAATAAACTTTATTAAAAAATGTTTTGAATTTTCATATAAAATACGAAAAGACTTTTTCCCCAACCTAATATATTACATGGCAAACATCCAGATCAAGACAAAAAGACATGTTAATGAACACAAATATTTGTCATGTGCGGGGATCGAACCCGCGACCTCGGAGTTAAAGTGGCCATTGCTAAACATTTTTTTTTTACCGAGCTCGTCAAATATAACATGTGTGTACTCACATACTGCTAAGAATAATGTTAACAAGGCACTCGCCTTGGTAACATTATTCTTAGCAGATTCTTTTAGTACACGAGCTTGGTTCTAAGATGTTCACAAAGAGGCCTTGGGCGAGGGCCCACTTTGGCCACGCCTAGCTACGCCAATGCTCAATGCTGCAATGAGCATTATGGAAAACAGGCATAACATGCAGAAGACATGTGGAATCTAGCAAGGGTGATCCATTTTGCCACTTAGTGAGATGTAAAAAATTGTACATACCATTCTCCATTCCTCGATAGATCCATAACAGGGAAGAGATACTGCACAGCAGCATTGTTGGAGAAGAACTTAAAACCATCTTCCACCACCAACAACGGCAACTGCTTGGGGCCAGCAAATATATTATCTGTAAATACAGATGGTATCTCAATTAACTTGTATGATCGACCAAGAAAGTTGTGGAGTCTCTTGCGTGTTATAATGCCGATGGGTTGTTATTGGTTGGAGTTATCCATGGAAATTAAATATCATATACACTGCCAGTATTGTTTGTTACGAACAATTTAGGGGTGTAAGTGGTTCATCAACAACTTTGATCCAAAGCCAACTGCACGTGGTGCACCCTACTGACAGACAAACGAAGCTCTGGCGAAAAGAGAGGTAGTAGGCGTAATTGTAAGCTACCTGACTGGGGAATGTACCTCCCCCTCACAGAATACCGCAGCCAAATAACAATTCCTTTGAGGGTTGTTGTGTTCAGGCTGGCAACGGATCGGTGACCCCTTGGTGTTGCTGATCTCCAAGGTCGTCGCCAGCCGATGGCGCCAGGGGGGGGGCAAGTTGATATGGAAAACTATGAATTGCATGAAGCTTTTCACTTGTAGTACGAGCCTTACATCTACAGCGAATGTAATAATAACGGTTCAGAGTCCACCGTGTAAGGCTTCACGAGTTCTTGACTGTACAATAAATAAAACTTATAAATAAATAGAAACTCTAATTATAATAATATATCTATTAGGCAGGCAATATTAATATTTGACTAATTATAAGCATTTTAAAAATGAATATATTTGGTCTTTTATTTCATTTTAAACAAACATGTTAAAATATATCCCACCAAAAACATTCTGTAAAAAAACTAGCCAAGTCTCAATGGAGCTGCTTGTTTATCTCTAAAAAGTAATGAAATCTAGACAAAGTCGTGCCAAGTCTAAGGTTCCTTACTGCGATTTCTTTATTATTATATGTAGTTAATGTTGTGTGACTTGGCCGTTGAACATTCTTTATACGTTAGTAGGTACAAGTCAATTTTGTTTACACGTAATGTTATATCTGTTGTAAGTTGTAACTATGTTTGCTAAGCGAGATAATAGCCCATACTGGTATTGGTAATTGGACGCTAGTGTCTCATTTTAGGCTGTTGTTGATTGTGCTACACATGCATTCAGCATTGACAATGCTGACTTCTGCTCTCTTCTTTTTGGAGCGTCAAATCGACCACCGATCTAACATAAAATAGACGTACAGACGGACTTCTATCAATGATTAGAAGTCCGTCTTTACTGAAAATAATTTTTTATACTGTTTTTTTCAGGCTCGCCTATACATAAGTATTATTGAAATACGCAGCTTTATCAAGCCTACTGATTACTACTAATTGACTGGTTATTGAATCAACGTTTTCCAAGTGGCAATTTTCCATCGTCAATGGGTAGCGGTTCTGGCGACAGATTGGTGCAATGGTGTCATGGAGCACCTGGTTTTGTACCACAAGGGTACAAAACCAGGTGCTCCATGACATCCCTAGCAAACGTTTTCAAGCGCAGTAGAAGAATGTCGTAAACGACTGTAACGCGGCCGGTTTTTATTTTTTGAAGCCCGACGCGCGCGGGGGCTTTCCTCAGCCGTGCAGGAGGGAGGCGGGAAATCCTCTTCGACACCCCCTCAGCCTGGTTGCTACCAGACTGACCTTTCAAGGGCGAATCAGGCTTTAACTGACTAAAAACCACCTGCCTAACTACTTTTAGCCACGATGGCTTTAAATTAAAAGCGCAAACGGAACGCTAGAGGAAAAAGAGTGGAGAAGGTATGTAGTCTGCGACGATCAGGTGAGGGTCCCCGAGAGGATCCTACCGCGAGGCGGTTTCCAGGTCGTCGCAGAGTACACATCGCGATCGAAAAGTTTTTTAAAACCGAGGCCCTGAGGCCCTTGACCCGGAGCCCTAACCCTATTATCCTAAGTAACGCGGCCGGTTGCCACTTCGCAATATAAGGTTATCGGATAAACAAAGTTAAGCGCGTTTTAAAATACAGTCAGCGCCATCTAGCGACGTGTGCGGGCATCACCGCCACTCTTAGTCCAATGCATTATATTTTGACCAAATTTTGAGCAAAATTAATTAATATTTTAGTGTAATTTGTTTATTTAATTTGTGTAATGTTCGAGTAGAACAAAGTTAATCGTTCGACTATTTCTTCTTATAAACTTGTAAGTATAAAAGCCAGTCTAGTCTTATCCAGAGTTTTCCTTTAATTTTATTTGTATGCGTATTGAAAGCAGGAAGGGAGGCATTCGCCCAGCAGTGGGACGCTATAGGCTAGATTAAATTAGAAGATGTGTCCCACTACGCTGGATTTTGGTACCAATAGTAGAAGGGGGCATTACCATATCTCTAATACAGCTGAGACCAGCTGAGGGTTCTTCATCAGATACTTCAGACCTTCGATTTTTGACATCAAATGAAGTGGCCCACCAAGTTGAATATTTTTTGTAAAGGCGGTATGTCGATCTGTAATAGTTTGGTTTGGCTCTTGTGTTTTCTAATCAGGGTCACCAGGTACTCCAGATCTTCGATTATCCTAGTTTTTATAGTTTTCCCTTTATGTGGCCATTAAACCCTAACCCTGTACCAAATTTCAGCTCTCTGAGTTCATGGGAAGTACTAGTTCTATTCTGATGATCATGAGTGAATGAGTGTCATAAATGCGAAACTTTGTTTTCGCTTAACTGCGGAACTACAAACTAATAATAATGACCTACAAACTCGAAATTTTGGATTTTAAGTATGTGATTATAGCTTACTGGATGACGAAAATTTCTGCGTTCTGGTCTTATCCAGAGGTTCTCAAATAGGGGCCTGAAAATGCGGCGAAATGGTTCCAGTAAAGGCGTGGTACGGCAGTGTTTGCTTCGCGCTCGACTTGGCGGGGGCACTGCCGTGCGCCCAGATATACATATGCTTTATATAAAAGAAATTTCTATAAAGAAAATTGTTTTCTGTATGCTAAATTGTTTTTGTAGTTTGTCTAATACAAATAAAGCATATTCTACTATCTATCTAAGAACTTTCAGTAATTTCATCAAAACTGGTTGCCGTCTCTGGAGACAGGAGGGCTGACTCTTTCTTCGCTCTAAAAGTGAGCATTGCAATTCAGCGAGGAAACGCAGCCAGTGTTCTTGCCTCCCTGCCGCATGGGACCGATATTTTCGAGGAATAGATTAGTATTTTGTTTTTCTTTTTATTAGTTTTATTTATAAGTAGTTTTAAGATTAGATTTTTTTTTTTTTACTATAAGTAGTTTAGTTTATGTTGTTGTTATATGTATATTTCTTATATAATAAAATATGTACTATCTCTAAGAACTCTATCTAATGAATATGTTCATCATCTGCTTTTGTTCATAATAATTTGCTTTTTGCAATAATTCATGCTTTTTTTTTAAGTTTAAAATCAGGCTTTGGTCAATAATAAACCTGCCAATGCTGGTGTAGAGTGTGTGTGCGATTCGTTCAAAAACTGGGTTATGAAGTGAACATACAAATCCTGACATCTAGAAAGGCGGAGGCGACATTTAAGAAAGTTTTACTAACCCATATTTAAGAAATGAAGGAAGCTCTTGAATTGCGCATAAAATTCTTTAAAACTGTTACAATTTTTTCGAATTACAAACTGATATCAAAATACATGATCTTTTTTTTATCATACATTCAGCATATTCTAAGGCCATATTCAGAAAGTAAGCAGGCAGCCTGCGCCAATCTACCAACACTTATCAGAACAGGTCTGCGTAATCAGCTCAAGGAGTAGTGCCAAGATTCTATACAGTGTGCCTAGCCAGCACTGATAAGGGCCAAATATTGCAGACTGTTTCTGTTATTCACATTCACGCAGCGGCTAATTCTAAGACTTGACACATAAGGTAGTACAATTAGGCAATTAGGCCTACATCAAACCCCGGCCACTCCATAAAAAATGGCGTGTTTGCATGTAGTAAACCAAATGATGTCTGTACACGTGCCTATGTTTGCGTGATGTTCTATAGGGCTGACATTATTCAATTATTAGTCGGACATAGTAAACACACTACACTGACTCCAGTAATATTCACAAAACGCCTTGTTTAATTGCCATTACTAACTTACCCAATATTTAATTTAAAACGAATACCACAGTAAATAAGAAAATTATAAACATAAACAATAAACCACCATAACTCAAGTGACAGCTCTGTCACTACCGCGCCTGCGCACTCACGCGCTCTTTGAGACATGTAAATCTGCTATAATGCTATCCTTTTCACATCTTGTATTATTTGTATCTTGTATCCTAATCTGACAGACATGAATTAGTTATGATGAAACTATGGCTGCTGTCCGAATCGATCATACATTGCTATATAATGTCTATGTGTTATGATGCAAAATTAGTATTAAACAAATCATCTACAAGAGTGGTCGTTTTTATTTACCAACACACCGTGTCATAGTCATTGTGAACCTTATTACCGCAACATATGGTCCAAACGAACCGGACGGTCTATGACTCGGCTAGCGAAGCGACGACGGCCCGTGACAACAATAGGGACTGCATTCCTTAGATAAGAAACAAGTTGTTTACATCGAAGTGCAGTTTTTATGACAATTTTAAGTGAATTTAATTTTAATTGACTGGTCGTGCAAATAAATACGTACAAATAAATAGTTTACTTATATATACATAATGTCGGTGCCAACTGCGGAACAAACTATACATTTGACTACGTTAGAAGATGTGGCTAGTATGATTCAAAAGGCACAAGGAAACCTTAAGAAATGCCCTAAACAAAGACTCACAGAAGGTTATGTGAAAACAAGAATGAAGACTATTGATGATTATTGGGATTCATTTAAACAAGCACATACCAATCTGCTGAAGTGCACGTCACGCGAACAACGGGGAATCCTTCCGTATTTTCTCAAGGAAGAATTTTATAAATTTGAAGAAATCTACCTTTGTTTACAAGCTGAATTGGGCGATCATTTACTAAAGCTACAATCCGAATATCAACAGAAACCAGTAGAAGATGTGAGTATGTCTGTGCCGTCACCAAATGGCCAGATATCCCACGCCGCACTTCCAAGAATTCAGCTCCCCGTCTTTTCGGGAAAATATGAGGATTTTCCGACTTATCAAGATTTGTTCACAGCACTTGTTCACGATACTTCTTTGAGCAATGTGCAGAAGCTACACTATTTAAAAACAAGTGTATCTGGCGAAGCCGAGATGTTGTTACGGCACATTCCAACTACTGAGTGCAATTATACACAGGCGTGGAATTTACTTAAGGAGCGCTTCGGTAACAAGAAGATGATAGTGACTTCTCTTCTTAAAAGATTATTTGGACAAAAGAAGGTAACTAACCAGTCAGCGAGTCAAATAAAGTCACTGTTAGATACAACTACAGAATGTATTAACAGCCTAAATAATTTAAAAATATGCACTGATTCTTGGGATCCTATAATAGTATTTCTGGTTGCACAGAAATTGGATACAGAGTCACTAAAGGACTGGGAGGAACATGCACACAAGGAGAAGTCTGATGAGATGTCAACATGGGCGGAGTTACAAAAATTTCTTAATACGAAGTTTCGCACACTTGAATTGATTTCTCCCACATCAACACCGAAGTCTCAAACACAAAGGTATTTTCACGTAAAAGCCGAACATAGCGATATATTTCAATCTGCACACACCAGTATTAACTCACGAATTTGTTGTGCTTATTGCAACGGTGAACACTACATATTTAACTGCAAAGAGTTTGTAAAAGATAAAAGGTTATGTTACAACTGTCTGATACCGAATCATAACGTATACAGATGTAAACAAAAAACGACGTGTCGAATTTGCAGAAGAAAACACCACTCGCTTTTACACCGAAGTATAGAAACAATCAGTCAAGATAAAGACGAAAAAACACTACCAGAACAGACAATCACAAATGCGCACTTCTCTCAAGAACAACCTGGTCGTGAAGTATTGCTGGCTACAGCTCAAGTGGAGGTTCAGTCGAGTAATGGGGATACATACACACTTCGAGCATTAATCGATCAAGGCTCAGAGGCTTCATTCGTTTCCGCAAGGGTAGTTGAACTATTGGCGCTATCAAGAACCAATATCAACGGTGTAGTCTCTGGAGTAGGAGAAGGAAATCAGATAGCTATAAAACATTTAGTAGACTTGACAATTACATCGCGATTAAATAATAAAATGACTATACCAGTTAAGGCGTATGTTTTGAGATCAATTTCTACAAGATTGCCATCTAAACACGTTGTATTGAATTGGCCTGAACTTCAAACATTAAAATTGGCTGACCCTACCTATTACAAACCGGGTAAGATTGATATGTTACTCGGTGCCGATGTCTTTTGCAAAATAATAGAAGATGGTCTGGTAAAAATGTCAGATGGTGTAGTGGCTCAGAACACAATGTTGGGGTGGATACTTTCGGGTCAAAGAGAAAACAAGCTGGATAGTAATGAACACAATTTAATCACGCTACATGTTACAAGGATGGTCACAGAAGACAATGATATATTGAGAAAGTTCTGGGAGATAGAAACTGATTTGTACAAAAAGAGGAAACTATTGACAAAGGACGAAGAAAAGTGTGAAAGCATATACAAAGAAACTACTAAAAGAGATGATATGGGAAGATACATAGTACACCTACCATTAAAGCAGAGTATAGAAGAAACAGTAAATTTATGTGGAGAAACAAAACAACATGCAATTACTAGGTTCAAGCAGTTGGAGAAAAGATTTCAACGAGACGCAAATCTAAAATCTGAATATTCAAAGGTCATACATGAGTATATGCAAATGGGTCATATGAAGAAGACAGAAACATCAGACGTTAACAACTCAATCTACTTAGCCCATCACGCTGTAGTACGCAACGAAAAGGAAACCAGTAAAGTTCGAGTCGTATTCGACGCGTCTGCTAAGGGTTCTAATGGCCACTCGCTAAACGATACGATGATGATCGGTCCAGTCTTACAACCTGATCTTCGAAGCCTAATTATAACTTGGCGAACACATAAAATTTGTGTTGTTGGCGACATCGTCAAGATGTACAGAATGATCAGAATGACCGACGTACACACGAATTTGCAACGTATTGTCTGGCGAGACAACCCCAATGAAGATCTTGAATCCTACAATCTAACGACTGTCACTTTCGGTACTGCTGCAGCGCCCTATCTAGCTGTCCGCACGTTGAATCAAATCGCTGATGATGAATGTGATGAATACCCGCACACTGCACCTGTAATTAAAAACTCATTTTATATGGACGACTTGATGGTAGGAGCAGAAGATGTAGAAAAAACAAAGAAGATGTGCATAGAAATTAGAGCTATATTAAAGAAAGGAAAATTTGAAATGCAGAAATGGTCGAGTAATTCAGAAGAAGTTTTAAAATGTTTACAAGGAGAAAATAGGACAGAGGAGGATAGGATAGAAATAAAACTAGATAAGATTATAAGAATTCTTGGATTGACTTGGGACAGAAAAGATGATACGTTTGAAATTACAGTAAACTTACCTGAAATGAAATATCCTATAACGAAACGATCTATTCTTTCTGATGTTGCTCGTCTGTTCGATCCGTTTGGATGGCTGTCACCAGTTGTTATAACAGCAAAGGTTCTAATTCAAAGGTTATGGCTTTGCAACTTGGAGTGGGATGAAGAACTACCATTAGACTTAACGGAAGAGTGGAGCAGATATAGAAAGGAAATTAAACATTTGCAAGGGGTTAAGGTGCCTCGCTGGTTAAAAACTACACCTGAAAACCACAAGGGAGTCGAATTACATGGCTTCGCAGATGCTTCTACTCAGGCATATGCTGCTGTCACTTACCTTAAGGTGATCGAAGACGAAACTATACACACAACGATTATCGCATCACGAACGAAGGTTGCACCGGTGAAGCAGATGTCCGTCCCTAAATTAGAACTTTGCGCCGCAGCCTTATTAGCAGATCTTATTAACGATATAGTGGAACTTCTCCAAATACCAAAAGACAAAGTTTTTGCCTGGACAGATTCCATGGTCGTCTTGTCATGGCTGCAATCTCATTCAAGCCGTTGGCGTACATTTGTGGCAAACAGGGTTGCAGATATTACACGAGTGGTAGACAACGACCGTTGGCGACATGTTCAGTCCTCCGATAATCCAGCCGACATCGCAACTAGAGGTGTCAATGCATGCGATCTGGCTAATTATGACTTATGGTGGACTGGACCTGAATGGCTAAAACTAGAAAGGATACCGGAAAACAACAGCGATGTTCCACACACAGATTTAGAGTTGAAAATTTCTTTGCACACTACATTAGAAGAAAAACCAATTTGGGAAAGATTCTCGTCTATTTCCAAAATGAAAAGAGTGCTAGCATACTGTCGAAGAATTATGAAGAAGAAGGAGTCAGATAATAGAGAAAGATACCTCACATCAAATGAAATAGAAAGAGTATTAAATGATTGTATAAAATATTATCAAAGTTTAGTATATAATAAAGAAATTGAAGAACTACAAAGAGAGAAAAGAGTAAAGAAAAGAAGTTCACTCATCACGCTTTCACCATTCTTAGATACGAACGGCATGTTAAGAGTTGGTGGACGTCTACAAAATGCTGATATAGAAGATGCTACTAAACACCCTATTATAATACCAAGTAACCAGCACATTACTAAATTATTAATTAATGAAGCTCATGTTAAGACACTCCATGGTGGAATACAACTGATGATGGCTTATTTAAGAAGCAGATACTGGGTGATTGGTTTAAAGTCGGCTGTCAGAAAGTGTATTCACAATTGCAAGACTTGTATCATCGACAAAGCTAAGGGAAGGAATCAATTTATGGGCCAATTACCAGCAGTAAGAGTAAATATACATCGAGCTTTTCAGAATAGTGGAGTCGATTATGCTGGGCCTATATTGATAAGAACATCCAAAGGTCGCGGACACCATGCAGCGAAGGGGTACATCTGCTTATTCGTCTGCATGGCTACACGTGCCATTCATCTCGAGGCAGTAACAGATCTCACATCACAAGGATTTATAGCCGCCTTTCGCAGATTTGTGGCACGCAGAGGCCATTGCCAACATCTATGGAGCGACAATGGCACCAATTTTGTGGGTGCCTCCAGAGAACTGAAGGAGCTATTTCGTCAAGGCAAAGACAACGTGGCTAAGGAGGTAGCAGAACTCCTAGCTAACGATGGGACGACGTGGCACTTTATACCCCCGAAAATGCCCACCTGCGGAGGACTCTGGGAGGCAGGCGTTCAGTCAGCGAAGAGACACTTAAACAGGGTTAATAAAGACACTAAGCTCACGTATGAAGAGATGGCTACTCTGTTGACACAGATTGAGGCGTGCCTCAATTCTCGGCCAATTTGTAAGGTAGATAACACTACAGAAAACCCACTGACTCCAGATCACTTCTTAGTTGGGGAGTCACTAATTAGTGTTCCTGAACCAAATTACAACGCCATGAAGGTCAGCCTGCTATCAAGATGGCAACTCATACAAAAAATGACTCAAGATTTTTGGCATCGTTGGCAATCGGAGTATCTTAATACACTGCAACAGAGATATAAATGGCAAGTTGCAGTACCATCGCCTGCAGTCGGAGACGTTGTAATTGTCAAGGATGAAGAAATGCCGCCGACGAAATGGTTACTAGCTAGAATTAAATATTTACATCCAGGGGCAGATAATTTAGTAAGAGTGGTAACTGTACAATGTAAGGGAGGTCAAGAGCTAAAGAGACCGTTGTATAAAATAATACCGCTCCCCAATGAAAGCGATGTATAAGGCGTTACGGTGGGCGGCTAACATTTATTTATCAAATATTTATGTTGTGATATGGAATTGTGCATGTAAATGATAATATATGAACAACAATTTATGTGAATGAATATTTAACGAAATTTAATGAAAATTATAGCATATTTAAATTCATTTGTAAAAAAAAAAAAACTTGTAAGTGTTAAAATAATATTGGTAGGGTAGTTAATATCGAATAACGATACAGTCCATTGCGCTTTAAATATAACATCTATTGACTTAATGGTTAAACATTGTAGCAATTTATTGAAAAACAATAGTTTTTGGTGGGCGGAATGTCCGAATCGATCATACATTGCTATATAATGTCTATGTGTTATGATGCAAAATTAGTATTAAACAAATCATCTACAAGAGTGGTCGTTTTTATTTACCAACACACCGTGTCATAGTCATTGTGAACCTTATTACCGCAACAGCTGCCACATGCTTTTTACGCAATTTATAAAAAAAAACTGTAGCTAATTTCATCCAAAGGGAAGAAATAAAATTTTCTTTTTGACTTTCTATGTGTTGAGACACCGTCCACTGCACAAGTAAACATCCCATCTTTTATTTTAAACTGAATGAAGAATAAAATATGAGCCACGTCAATTCGTACGTTGTGGTATCCCATGCGAACGGTTCCACATTGGTCTCAGAGGGGAGGTGAGGTCGACTAGTATGAGCGGCAGAGAGTGGCCATACTGTACGTAGTACTATTACTTATACTGTGCCTACATGAAATTCTAAATTTGGTGATTTCGGCCTGAGAGCATCTGGCAACTCCACAGTTTATTATTATTTTCATAATAAATATCATATGGTTTATTTCATCTTGCATGCATATTAAATGCATGCAAGATGAAATAAACCATTAGAAAATCTCTTTCTAATTTTTCTACCACCTACCTTCATATACAAATATTATTTAAAATAATTACAAGAATTTAATAAAACGTTAACTACGATATATTTACGAAAAGCTGAATGAGATTAAGGTCACAAAATAATTGATTCCTTTCAGAAAATGTGCATAATATGCAAAATGACGCAATAAATAAATTACCGATTTAATTTGATTATCTCATACATAATACATTACGTGGAAATAAAACACATGAAACATAACAGAAATATCATATTCCACACAGTTTACTTAAGTAAAATAATATATTTACAGTAATTTAAGTGTAATTTTTGCATGTACCTACCTTCGAACGTTGCTTTCTCTACTTTAACGGTTTTCCCACTAAAACGGGCAGCGATCAAAAGCTTTAACGTCGAAGTATTATTTTCATTAGTATATATCTTCATTCTGGATTGTTTTAAACTATTTTCTAGAATAATAAGTTATTCCTCTAAACATAACCTCAACAACAGGTGAAATGTAAATCGCTGACGACGGCAGGGTTGCCAGATATGATTCGTGTAATAGACATGGGTAACACTGCGCTACGCCGCGCAATTGCGCTAACACACTTCACTGCGCTGATGTGTTAACACACTTTTACAAAAGGTGTTAGCGCACGGCGCAGTTTTAACGCAAGTGTCAAAGTCAACGATCCAACACATCCAGCGCATCACGCGCAAAGGCGCGCGGTGCGCGGCCGTGCGCCGCTCGGCTCAGTGCCGCGCACATAGGTACGCAACGCCGAGGCGCAGTGCGCGGCGCTGAGCCGAGCGGCGCACGGCCGCGCACCGCGCGCCAGCCGGCTCAGTGCCGCGCACATAGGTACATACACAACGCCGTGGCGCACTGCGCTACGTAGCTCACTGAGCAGCCGGAAGCGCGTTCGAACTCATTGCGCCATGGCGCAATTTTGCGTTAACTCAGTGAGCCGGCGCAGTAAGCTGCGCTAGCGCTACTGGGTTAACGCACGAAATTTTACTGAGTTACCCATGTCTATCGTGTAATTTCCCCAGATTCAATCCTATTTTTTCCAACATTAGTGGTTAACGTTGATGATGGTAACTCAATCTGTGGTTTATCATTGTTGATAACACAATTAATTTGTATTACTTTAGTTTAATACCTTTACTGTATATATTGCTTGCACGCCGCTATCCCCGCGGCCAACGCAGCAACTCTATCTTTTTTGATGACCTCACTCACTCCTAGAAACACAACAAACCTCAAGGGGATTGTAATTTGGTTTTCTATCCATAAAAGGAAGCTCGTTCAGAGGAGCTTTCAGCGAATCGCTTTATTTGCAAATCGTGGTACCAGTGAATCATCAGTCATCTTTAACATGATTTCGGCGAACCGAAGCTGTCCGTAAAACTAGAATCAACCCTCAAAGGTTGTTATTTGGTTGCGGTATTCTGTGAGATGGAGGTACTTCCCGAATCGGAAAGCTTACATATATGCTGCACAGTCTTTTGCCAGAAGCTCTTTCGCTAGTCATCAGAGTGCATCACATGCAGATGAGGTTAGGCTTTGGCTCTAAAGATCACGGTGAGCCGTGATACCCAAAGCAACCATATTTGATTAAAAATGGCAGCATCTATTGCATGCAATCCAGTGTTATATTCTCTTTCTGGCACTTGCAATACTCGCCACGAATGATGAATCTGCGCATTTTATTTTAGAGAGAAAGAAAAATATTTATTTCAACGATCCACAACATATCAGTACATAATAGTAACAGGTGGTAAAAATGGTGTAACATACACATAAGTCGTAAATACCTATTAATTATGACAGTACCTATAATCAAATCACCTTAATGCTGTGGAAGTGAAAAAGGATTCTGATTCAGTATAAGTTGCTGCCATACCAGCAACATTGATCTTCAATCAGAACCTTAAGGGCGAAAAAAGTCGCATTAAACAATTTGTTGCAATGATTTTATATAAAGTTGGGGAAGATACAAATAATATAATATGACAATAATAATATAAATAAAAATGTGCATATTTTGGACACAGGATTTTTTCCAGTATAAGTTTGCAATACGTGTATTTGTGAAAAGTAAGTGAAGACAAAATATTATTATTGATTTGACTTAGATGAATTTATGTGGGATATGTACCTACATACTATTCACACAGTAGCAGAGCAATGCAAGAACAATAGTTCTTGAGATATCGAAATAGACTTAAAAGACAGTGACCAGTACGTATAAATATTGAAGTTAGCTCTGATTAATAATATCTGATTAATAAATTAATGGAAACCGCCCATATTTTTGATGCCCTGTAACGGAAGCTACCCCTCATTCCTGCAGTCCTGTGCCCCGGCATGCACATCAATAAGCCTCAGCACGAGTTGGATGTGTTTGTCCATGTGAATTTTTCTTCGAGATATTTTGGCGATTTGGTCTTTATCACATCAAAAAGAAGTGTTGCTAAATGTAACATTCTGCGTGCTTTCATGTTGAGCAACTTTGAGTTGCTCTTTTTTATGATTCGTGGCGACTACAGCACGCGTTTTTTCTCCCTCTAGGATCCGAAATTCCCCGCAAAAAAGAAATTTCGTTTATTACGGCAACACTAGTGTTGCCGCAAAATCGATCGAGTATCGATTATAATCGATTATTAGATGGGCCCCAAAATCACCCATACTATCGATTGCATTATCGATAGTATCGATATTCTCGATACTATCGATTTCAATTCGATAGTATCGAGAATATCGATTTGCAATACTATCGATTGTAATCAATTAATCGATTATAATTGTCTAAATGCCCAATATATTCGATTATATCGATAGTATCGATAACAATTAATATAGCAATATAATCGACTTAATCGATCGTATCGATTTAATCTAACATTGGTTTAGATAGTATTGCATGCCTTTGCAACTATTAGTTAGATGAATAAGTATGAGCAAACTTAATAAAAGTTCTGTGATTGAGGGTACTTTAATAAAACTGCTACATACTTATTAAGCATTTATTATAATCATTCTTTGACGGTTCATTGTTATAGTTTGTGACGTTTCACGATGGGCTATGGATATATTGCAGATCAGTAACAGGAGCAATATAATCTAAACCAATGTAAGATTAAATCGATACCATCGATTAAGTCGATTATATTGCTATAATAATTGTTATCGATACTACCGATATAATCGATTATATTGCGCACTTGAACCATTATAATCGATTATAATCGATAGTATTTCTGTATTATTGACATAGATAGTATCGATTATATCGAGAATATCGATACTATCGATAGTCTAATCGATACTGGGTGAACACAATCGATTAATCGATAGCCAATTATTTTGCAACACTAGACAACACTAGCAGGCGGGCTTTTTTTTTGCGAATGATTTTACTGCCCTGGATACGAGCGTTGAGGACTTGTATTGATTTTATTTTCGCTTAGGACATGCGTGTTTACAGATATCTATAGCCATAATTACTCAATTTAACTAAACAGCAAAATTGATAAGCCAATGTTTTTGTTTTGCACACGTAGCGCATCACACAAAAAAAAAACGCGCGCAGCATGAAATCGGATGCGGTTTTTAGTTGCAATACTGGAGGTCTAGCTTAAAAACTTTTATCTTGATAAGCCGAAGAGTAACTAACAATAATTGTTCATTTTCATTTAGAAGTACTTACTTACTTATTTTGAGCCAAAGCCATTCTGAGCTGCACGTGGTGCTGCAACCCGCTGATTTACTAACGAGGCTCTGGCGAAAGAGAAGCAGAGCACAGCATAACTTAAAGCTCCTGTCTGGGGAAGTACCTCCACCTCACAGAATACCGCAGCCAAATAACAATTCCCTTGAGAGTTGTTGTGTTCCTGCGAGTGACTGAGGTCACCAGAAAGAACCAAAGGTATTTTCCCAGTCGAACAGCTTAAAAATCCGGTATGTCCTACCTCTCTTTTCGCCAGTCTCGTTTGTCAGTCATCAGGGTGCACCACGTGCAGGTGAGGTTGGCTTTGGTTCAAAGACATTGATGAATCACTTACACCTCGAACTTGTAATATCTGCTTCACAACGCAGGCATCCGGAATCAGGTTGAGGAATGATACCTTTGAAATTACGTTATATACAAGTTCTGCAGCAAATCGCAAGTAACCGTGTATACAGGCCACATAAGTGAATAAAACCACATCAGGCATTTTGAAATATTTATTTCGCTTGTAAAATTAAATATTTTTATTTTACATACATCACTATAGATAAATAAACATGATTTGGAATCATAACAAAGATAAAATGCATTGTGAGTAATTTTATATATATAAAAAAAACAGAATGCACTAACTTCAAATACAATTTTCAGGCACAAATTCACGTTTTTCAACATGAAAAAAAAAAAGAAATTGAATAATGTTGTCAGCCTAAAATAAAAGCGTAAAAGAACAAAAAAATATTAGGAATCGTACTACCAACATTGTTTTCTGTTAGTTGTTGTGACATATTAAAGTCTTTTTGGTGCCGACTGTATAACGGTTTAAAGAGTGTTTATGCGAGTTTTTTGGCCATATTCGAAAGTGTTGACGTTTACAAGCCGACCAAATTGAGAAAAAGTTTCATATTGTGAATTTATCAGACGCGTGTTACATATCCAAATTAGCCTAGGGTTGCTCACTTCAAAATGTGAGCAAGTAAGCCACATAATTTTGATATGTAACAAGCGTCATATAAATTTACAACATGAGAATTCTTCTCTATTTGATCGGTTTGTTTACGTTGACATGATCGAAGGGAAACAAAATACTCTCACTAAGCACTCTGAAAGTATTATTGAGGGGACTATATAATACGTTTACATTGTTCTTAGTTCATTTTATTTTCGGCCATAATTCGACATCACACTTTAAATTGATTTGGAAAATTCGAATCGTGTTACTAGAATACCAAATGTGACATTTGTGAGATCGAGACTGGATCGAAACTGAATTTTGAGCATATTTTAAAGACGAGAATAGCCCCTCTGTTTTGTAATACCATGTGTCAGTACACAATTCATTCATAGTATTGGGACACGAATAAATGTGATCCTTCCTTAAACAACTAAACAGTTTTTTTTTTTTACTTTTTTACACTAAGTGTACTTACAAATATATTCTATAAATAAACAAATAATTTTATAACAATTATTTACAAAATAATATTTTTAGACCACTATTTATAATTTGATTATGTCTCCATGGTTTTTATAGAGTATTTTAGTTTTTCAACTAACTGTACTTTTAAAACTATTTAAACCGAGGCTGCTCAATTTTTGAAGTGAAAACTTCTTTAGCAACGTTGTGCACTTTTTGGGATGGGTAAAAAATGTTAAACTCGCGTCAGGACATGGCCTGATCGAAAATTTTTAAGACTTAAGATAGGGAGAGTATACCGCCGGCGCGGCGTAGGCGAGGAAGTAATATCCCCTCTCTTTCTACCGCGCGGCGAAAATGTATGCCTGCTCCTGCTGTTTTTTTTTTTCAATGTAATATAAATTGTCATGTATGTGTACGATAGCGCAATAAATAAATATTGTATTTTACAGATAAATATAAATGATAGTACTTTTATACTGCTAAATAAAGCAATTCGTGCGAAATTATTCCCTAACCATTTCAAAATATTTAAAAATGCACAACGTTAATGTTCAAGTTTTCACTTCTGCCGGCACTCCCGGAGTGCAGCCCGTTTTTTTTTTAATGTGGGCCACAATTTCGAATCCTTGTTAGCTGTCGGGCCACCTTAAGTGAATACTAGTTTAAAATTATACCAACATCTCGAAAAGACCAATTCCATATCGACGGCCGGTCGACCAGTGCTGTTGGTGCCCACCAACAGCACTGGTCGACCGGCCATATTTGAATGCGTCCGCGAGCCACTTAGTAGGCCGCGTGCCTAGCATTGAGCAACAACATGAAAGTTCTGTAGATAAATTATCAATAACAATAAAAAAAAAGAATTAACAGCCCGATTTTTAAAACATAAAAAACAGTTACCAAACTTTAGTATTTCCATAAAAAAAACGAACAACGTGGCAGGGGTTTATTCTAAAAATCCGAAGCATCGATTTGTATAGCCTAGTTTTGTTTTGTCTCGATTTTTTTTTATTCTCAATGATTATTTTACTTCGATTTATCGGCCTCATGATCCGAGAGGGCGTAGCTCTAAGCCATTGTGCACTGGGTGCCCACTGTAGATTTCTAAAGTTGTCTAAGCCCAATAGCCTTTTGATATTACTGATGTCACACATCAGGTGACTCACAGATTTGCCCCTCTCTTATACAGAGTGTAGCTTTAAAGACTGGTCAATTTGATAGAGGCGATTGTGTTAGCTGTTACAATACAACACAATCACGAAATAATAAAAAAACTATACTTTATAAAAGCATCAAAATTAGTTTAGTTTTTGTAGTATGTGTAATTTTAGCGTATACTGTAATATTGTTAACCGTTGAAAGCGGTCACAACGGAAAGCGCCTAGAGAGCGCATGCGCGATAACCCATCGTGTTTTCTACCTACATAGTAAACTTGGATCTCGGAGAGGAACAAGAAATCATTCGATAGCCATACCGCATTTATTGTTCATTAGTTTTTGTTTTTTTTATTTTTATTGATTCGTGATTAATACTAACAACATAAACGTCTCCTTGAATTTGACCAGTTTTTAAAAATACATCCTGTATACGTAATGATCTTTCAGTAGTGAGCCACACCTAGCAATTTGTAGATGCTCCGGGCGATTTCCTGCTTGCGATTATTAGGAGCTATAAGTTGCCGTTATCATGTGACCGTCTACGCCTACACTACTTACTATTTTAGCAGCTAAAAAAATCTCATTAGATTGCTACCGTGTAGTCAAAATGTCGTCCATCGTAGAGACGCTGAGCAGGTATTTATCATTCGGATTTTTTTTTACATAGGCTAGTGCACTTGAAGTTAATTTTATTCAGCGGCGAAATGACAGTAAAAATCGCTACTGAAATTGAAGCTTTAAGAAAGGGTATAATTAAATATGAAATTAAGCAAATAAACGTGATTGATTTAAAAAAAAAGATGGATTGGTGAATACAGAACTTGCCTATAGATAAGACCATTGATTTTTTTGTACAATGATCTGTCTTGCACACATACACACAAATAGTCACACACACTGCCACTTACATCTATTTTATGATTACAAAATATGATATTTTTTTATATTACATAATATTTTAGTAGAGTTCATTTAATATCTTTGCCGAAAGTACTATGAAGTTTTGAATCAATACAGTAGGATCATAAACTAAATGTTAGATTTTTAGTTAAAAAAAAAACACTAAGGTCTTTCATGAACTTATCTGTATCCTTACTAGGGCATGCAATTCGAGTATTCGAGTATTCGTTTTATTCGAGTATTCGCCCTTGTTTTATATTCGAATACTATAAAACTTAGTATTCGAGGTTTCCGAGTTTTACGAATAGAATAAAATTGCAAATTAAATTGCTAGCAAAATGATAGCAACAAAATTTGCGAACGCAGATTTTTTATCTGTGCGTGTATCCAATCGTCCTCGGGGGGTTGCACGCGCGGGGATGAATGACTGACGCCATCATCCGCCATTTTAAACAAAATCCAACAAATAAAGACATTAACATGCCACAAAACTCTCTGATACCAGATAGAAAACCAGAGATTTCACAGACTCAGCCAGACTCAGCCAACAATCCCAGCTCAAGTCAAACATTTGTGTGCATAATATGTCTCGTCTGTCTTGGTCTGGGTGTTTTATAAGTTATTATATGCATTTATTTACAAAAAAAAATATTTATTTACATTTATCACTTATCTAGTACCTACCCATTGTTTTAATTTGGGACTAAATGGCGCGGTGTAAATGGTCAAGAAATATTTATTTATTTGTTTATCTATTGCTGAAAACAGCATTAAAATCCGTTGCGTAGTTTAAAAGATCTAAGCGCACAGACAGCGGTTGCGACTTTATTTTATACTATGTAAAGAAGATATTCGAAAAATTCGTAAAACTCGAATAACCCGAATAGTATGAATCATGATATTATAAATCGAATACTAAAATCGGGCGAATATTGCATGCCCTAATCCTTACCCGATTCTGGCAAATGGGAGGGTAAAATTTTTATGCATCTTCTTAAATTCGGATAAAACTATCTATACAATGTATCGATTCAAAGCCACACAACACTTGTATCTCAGAACATCAGTCCATATTTGGCGACCCCTACGTTTTATTCCTAAAACGAATATCACATTCCTAAAATATAACACAATTTAAAAAAAATGCCCACATAGGGCATCTCTTTCACACTGCTTATGACTTTAATGAGTGCGAGGGAGATGAAATTACATAGCATAAATAAGAAAAATCGCGTTAGCATGTTGTTACATAGGCAAAGGACACGGCGGAATCGAATCTAGATCTTCAAAACGAGTTACCAAATCTTCAAATGTAAACTATTATTATTAAATAGCTTTACGGCTCTGGAAACAAAGTCTTTTAGAATCGGTCTTTTTGAAAAAATATAAATATTTATAAAACTTAGCTAACGCGACTTTATAATGGATGAAAGGGATATATGTAACCAAAAGGGACGATTCTAATCACCTATGAACAAATTTTACTATAGAACTGACATCAAAATCACAAAAACTTTGGACTTCATTATACAAAAATGATCACTTGACTGAACTGTATGGAAACATTTAATGTCAATTTCCAAGTTCCGTAGTAATATTTTATCATAGCAATGAATCGAATTTGGTTTGATATATCCAATTTAATACACTTAATAGATACATCTTCATTTACTCTATTGCTAAACCGTAATAAAAAAAAAACATTTTTATCTATGCTTTTTGGTTTTTGTTGTACGATGTTAGCGAATCAATCTAGAAAAAACATTGGTTGTCTGGAAAGTCATTTTACGGACGATAATTTTACGTGATAACGTCATAAGAAAACATCGGCCGATGGAGTGGAAGAGAGATAGATGCGTCACAAGCCGAACGCTGAGGCCGCTCGTGCCTCTCTATCGCATGTTCCGCGCTCTCGCTTGCACGCTCGCCTCAGGCGGAACGTGACAATGAGTCATGCTATTTCGTTCGTGTAGCCGGCGTTCATCGACTTATCAGACGTTATCAGGTAAAAAAAATTAGAAACAATATCTAATTCGAATGAAATGACGATGACTGTTTAGTATTATATACTAATATTCTATCTCTTTCACATCGTATTACCCTTCTTTCTCTTTCATCTGGACCAAGAAACTTTAACACGCTCTCATCCTAACACCCAGTCCAAAATAGTAGTAAGTCAATGTCAAAATTATCTGAACTTCCAAATGTTCAAAAATATATGACTAATAGTGTTCGGATTTTAATAATTAAAACTCATATGTGAAATCATAGTAAATTAATTAATTAAATTAACCGACAAAAATACGTAAGCGACTCTTTATTTAATTAACGAGCTGCCCGTCCCGGCTTCGCACAGGTAGAAAGTGGTATTTTAGTCTCCTCGTAATTTTTAAATATTTTCTCTCCATAAGAACCTTCCTTATTACCCTAACAAAAATGTTTTTTTTTTTTTTCGATTTTGTCTGTGTAAGAATCATCCTCGTACTTCAAGGAATATTCTAAAAATAGAATTTGCGAAATCGCTTCAGCTGTTCTCGAGACTTAGTTCTGCGCTTAGCAACACATTCAGTGATTCATTTTTATATTATAGATAGATAGATAGATTAGTTAGAATTTTATTTAAAACTCTTGTTGTACATTATTTAGAGTTTCACCGCGACATTATTATTATTAATGGATATTACGCGCAGCTACATCGAAGAATAAATATCCCTGGATATATTACTCTGCGCCATCTAGTCCCAAACTAAGCAAAGCTTGTACTATGGGTACTAGATAACTGATATATGTACTTATTAAACGTGAATTTCAAAGTATTCTCACTTCTCAGAATACAAATAAAAATGCACCGTATCGCTTTGTAATTAGGTTGATTTTCAACTGTATCAAAATTATTGTCCGTTCAGATCATTTTGATTGTGACTGTAACATCAAAGTGTATAAAAGATCACTGTCTCTTAATAAAAGTCTCAAATACAAAGTTTGGTCCTTCGAGCCGGATTATGAAAAATATATACATTTGTAAATTAATAAGTTTCTAGTAAATATTTATAAATTAAGTTCACCTTTTGTATACAAATATTGTATTGGGTGCAGTTAAATAAATAAGTAGGTAATACCAGTACCTAAATACCACTCTGATTCTGGAACTCGACTATCGCTTCCATATAAATATACCTTTCGATCAAATTTTTTGACGTCTCATAATACGAGGGTTCCCGGTACCAAGATTAAAACCGACAAAAAATCGCTTGATATACAATCTAATCGCTAAATTCTATTTGTGAATGTTCTAATACGAGAGTAAAATTTAGTATTGCCAGCGTCAAAATCATGTATTGCTTACATACAAATCTATCGCAAAATTATTTTTATAGTAACATAAACCATCCATAAATTACGTCACACGAATTTCATGTTTTTTTGACCCCTCCTCCTTGTCACAGCTGGTCACATATGTGAGACTCCAACCCTAGTGTGACGTCACATATTTTGCAATTGTACAACATTTAGAGTTGCAAACGTTTTTGAGTTTTCCATTAAATAGTTCAAAGTTTGTGTTTTAACACTTAGATTATAATAGATTTTGAAATGTCACGTCACGAAATTTAGAACCCCTCCTAACCCCTTGTCACACAATATCACACTTCGTCGACCCCACCCTCCCCCTTAACGTGTGACGTAATTTATGGATGGACCCTAAGAGGTTAGAAAATTTACAAGCGTAGACAATCAAGTATCAAACAGTAGCAAAAGGGTAAAATTGTGTCTTAGTTAAATCATACCACAAAAATTTGCCAACATTCAATACCATAATAACTAAAAAACGACAACTCAAATATCATTCGCATACATTTTCTCATTTAATTATTAATAACGTGGTACGAGGGCGAAAACAAATGCCGGTACCTAAAAACACCCAAAAATAACAACGGTACTATCGCTTGCATACAAATCTATTGCTAAATTCCATCGCTAACATCACATAGTACAGGTACCATATTAAAACAAATAACAACAGAATCATTCGGTCATTTTCTTCACGTAGAACCATAGATTTAGAGTCGACTAGACATAGCAAGCAGTTCAAGAGTGTCATTGCAGATTTTGCTTCAAGTTTATTCAGGAATTACGAAATGAGCCGCACGTAGACTCATCCGTAGAATAAAGTCCGATCTGTATTGTTGGTAGGCTGAACGTTATTTGATTCTAAATATCGGAAAAAAAATCTAAAAAGCTATGTCTGAAGAATTCATATTCCTTATCTAGTCTAGCTACTTCTTAACACTTGCTTAAAACGTTTTTGTTCCATGATCTCAAAATAAACAATGGAAAATATTGTCATAAAACAGAAAACAATGACACGTTCGTCACTATTTATTACTGTGTCTATATCTATCCAACTCTAAGTCTAAGGACATGTTTAGCAACACAGTAAAATACCGGAGTGTTATCACTCCTCTCGCTCACACTATAGGCTGTGCGAGAGAGGCGACGATAACGGTGATATTTTCTCCCTGTTCTTACACTGATTGCTGGCTGTATTGAGAGATCCTGACCAATCGGCGAGCTGGGATACAGGGCGGTAGAATTTTGAAGACGTTTTGTTGAATATGGGTAGAAGTTCATTGGCTTCATTGGACAGGGCCTGAAAAACAAAAAATAAAATAATTACTCCATATAAATATTCCTGGACAAATTACACACGGCCATCTAGTCCCAAACTAAGCAAAGCTTATACCTATGGGTACTAGATAACTGATGTTATACATTTAACGACCCCGGTGGTCGAATGGCTAACCATGTCCACGTCCACTTTAACTTCGGGGTCGCAGGTTCGATCCCCGCAGAAGACAAATATTTGTGTACATGAACATGTGTGTTTGTCTTGGTCTGGGTATTTTTCTATGTATTATACAGAGCGACACAAAAGAGTAAACAAAAATAGGGGCGCCACTTTCTTTGTAAGAACAGTTCTCACATGGCAACCCTTGACCACTTTTGTATGAAAAAAGACTACGTTGCTATTGTTAATAAATTTTGTTCCCTTTCTACTGTTTTGTGTTGCACTGTATGTACCAACACCATTAATGAAAAACCAGTTTTTATTTGTGTAAGTATTTTTCTTTCGTCCGTCTATTTAGCTTTATGAGACAACCTTATTTTTCCGAGGCACACCAACCAATGACCACGGTACCTCAGTGTGCCGCGGCACACACTGCTTTAAACGACATTGATTCCAGTGCCGTAAAACCATTTAATAAATAAAAATAATTCTAATATTTACCTTAAGATATATGACAGCGTCCGTGCCGTAGCCCTCGCAGGACATCAGCACCAGGTCTCCGTGGAAATACCTCGCGTACAGGCGGGACAGAGGTAAACCATACCCGTACCCTGGAGAAGAACAAATTAGAAATACATTTATGAAAATAACAACGGGAATTAACGCGATCATAGCATAAGGATTGTACAATGGGGTGTGTTCAGAGGAGTTGTTTGACATGATTTCCACGGCCTCCTTCAACTGTCGCACCGCTCGTCATCGACAGGGAATTCATCCTCACACATTTGAGCCTAAGTGGTCACGTACTGTGCGGTTCCAGAGAAGTTTTCTCCCGCGTACTGTCAAGCTGTGGAAAGAATTGCCTGTCGAGGTTTTCTCAGGAGACTACAGCATGGGGTTCTTCAAACAGGGTGTGAAGAGGTTTTTACAGGGTCGGCAACGCGCGTGTGATGCCCCTGGTGTTACAGGCGTTCATAGGCTGCGGTAACTGCTTTCCATCAGGCGGGCCGTATGCTTGTTTGCCACTTTAGTGGTATAAAAAAACTAAGGGTATTTACATACATTTATTATTGCCTGATGTTTCGACCAGGTTGTACCGGCCGTGGTCACAGGCTGACCGTCTCAGCAATGTGCAACCTGGTCGAAACGTCAGGCAATAATAAAGGTACAACGCGAAAGTTATTACTTATTTAGTTATTATTATCGACGAGCTCGGTGGTCGAATGGTTAGAAATGGCCACTTTGACGCCGAGGTCGCGGGTTCGATTCCCGCACAAGACAAACATTAGTGTGCATGAATATGTCGGTTTGTCTTGGTCTGGATGTTTTCTATGTATTTACAAAAAAAAAATGTATTTACATATGTTTATCAGTTATTTAGTATCCATAACACAAGCTTCGCTTACTTTGGGGCTAGATGGCGCTATATGAATTGTCCAGAAATATTTATTTATTTATTACAATTTAGAAATACATTTTAATCATTAAGTGAAAGACCATATTTTACCCATTATTTGTGGTCTTTTTTTATATACCAGAAGAGCAAACGATCAAGTGGGTCACCTGATGAAAATCAATCACCACCGCCCTTGGAGATCAGCAACACCAAGGGGTCGCCGATCTGTTGCCAGCCTATACTCCTTCCTTTCGTTCTGGAGACTCAATGCGACTAAACAAAGCTTGTACTATGGGTACTAGATAACTGATATTATACTTAAATACATGTTTTTATAAATACCTACATATAATACATAGAAAGCACCCAGACAAAGACAAACAGACATGTTCATGCACACAAATATTTGTCTTGGGCGAGGATCGAACCCGCAACCTCGGAGTCAAAGTTTTGCTAACCATTCGACCACCGAGCTCGTCAAATTGTAGAATATATATTAGCAATAGTGTGTAAACTAAATCGCCGAGTCGAGTGACGAGAGAGTCGCAAATTTACGAGTGCGTGGCGACGCGTCCTCACGCCAACAGCCGGCCTGACTCGCTGCATAGGACTTACCTGCCAGTGGCACTGTATGCGAGTCTGATTTGGAGGGCTGCGGCGCTGTGCTGTACATGTATTTGAAGAGATGGTCCGTCACGCTGCGAGGAATACCACCACCGCGGTCTGACAACTGGAAAAAAGAATTGGTTGTCTGTAAAGTCGGTTTACGGACGATAATTTTACGTGATAAGGGGCATTCCATAAATTATGTCACACGAATTTCATGATTTTTTGAAATCTCCCCCCTCCCCGTTCTTGTCACACCTGGTCACATTTGTGAGACTCCCCCCTTCCCTAGTGTGACGTCACATATTTTGCAATTTTACATCTAGAGTTGCAAATGTTTTTGAATTTTTTGTTAATAATCCCTAGTGTGACGTCACACATTTGTGAGACTCCCCCCTTCCCTAGTGTGACGTCACATATTTTGCAATTTGACATCTAGAGTTGCAAATGTTTTTGAATTTTTTGTTATTAATAATAATAATCTTTATTTCACTAATACAACAATGTTACATTATAATCTAATCATTACACTGAATTTTTTGCGATAGACAACTTAAGGCTGTATTTGTCTATCATTGTCTATCTTACCTTAAGAGTGGCTGTATTTGTCTATCATTGTCTATCTTACCTTAACAGAGACGTCCTCTCGACCAACAACCAAGTTGACTTGTATAGGTGGCGGTGAGTTCTCGTGACTCTCCATGACAGCTCGCATAGCATTCTTAAACAGCTCGAACAGCATGTGATAGAGATGTGACGGCACGTATACTACCGGCATTGGACGGTCGCTCGCGACTGAAACAAATAGAGAGTAGGGTTCGTAAAATACATCATCATCATGTCATTTTAGTCTCCACTACAGGAGCACGACCCTCTCTCTTGCGTCCCAGACAGAAGGAGGATTAGGCCTACACTCCCCATGCTGGCCAGACGGGTTGGGGAGGCAATCATCGTAAAATACGGATAGACAGAATTAGGAACATAAAAACGGAAGACAATTAGAGGCTAAAATTTTAATCGAGCAGATGAAATAGGCGTCGAATTATCCATCAACACACACACACATATGTGTATACACACATATGTGTGTGTGTGTGTGTATATATATAAAGGAATTGGCCGTGTGGTTTCCGGCAGACTAGAATACCCCGTCTCTTCCCGTGGATGTCGTACAAGGCGACTATAAAACAACGATCAGGCCTCCCCAACCCGTTTGGCCAACGTGGGGAGTGTAGGCAAAATCCTCCTTCTGTCTGGGACGGACGAGAGAGGGTCGTGCTCCTGTAGTGGAGACTAAGATGACCTGATGATAATAATATATAAAGGAAAGAGGTACTGTGTTGGCAGTTGTATAGGATGTGTCTGCCAGCGCACTGCCAACGCAGTACCTCCTATCTATGTAGGAATCTAGATAGATTCCTACATATACACTGCGTTTCTTCTTAACAGTACAAATTTATGAATAGTGCGGATGTCAAAGATGAATGCAACTCACCACCAGTCTGCAGTATCTCCAGCTCGGGCGCGGCCAAGTAATACCTATCGCAGAGGAACCTGGCGTTCTCGTAGGCATCCTTAACCACGGCGACCACGTCACAGGCCGGGTCTATGGAGCCGATGTGGCGTCCCCCGTTGACTATACCGCTCACTGACGCTTTCGACCCTAACACGGGCTCGCCGAATAGAAGCGCTGGAACAATTTCAAGATAAGATAAAGATAATTTATTTGTATAAAATATGGTTATACAGATCTTATTTGTTAACTACAGTTCTCATATTTTGCCATATTTTGATGGCGTGCAAATTTGTATACATTCGAAAATATTTAATTAAATTAAGTAATAAATTAAGTAAAAACAATATTAATGTCCTTTATGTAATAAGTTGATGTCGGGTTCATATAATGTCATGCTTACAGGATAAAAAGTCACTTAATGAATAAAAACATTTGTCTTTTAACCAATTCGTTAATCTAATTTTAAATAGTTTAACGTTTAGTTTCTGTATGATTTTTGTAATTTTATTGTAAATTTTCATTGCCATATTGTAACAGATTCTTGATTTAAATTTTTGAAGAGTTCGTTAATGTAAATTTTTGACGTGATAACGTCTTATTGTCACGTTCCGCCTGAGCCGAGCGAGCGAGAGGCCGGCTTGAGACGCATCTACCTCCCTTCCACTCCATCGGCCGATGTTTTCTTATGGCGTTATCAAGCAAGGCATAGCAGTTCATCGTTGCAGATGAAATTCGGCTATTTTTTGGGTTGATGACGCCACACTGTGACTCACGCAGTAAAAATGTAAGATGCAAAAATAAGCAAAAATGCAAAAAAAAAGCTCAGTTGGAAGAGCACTCGACTGGTCATCGAGAGGTCGTGGGTTCAAATCCCACCTAGGGGGGGAGGTGAATTTTTCCATTTTTTTAAATATTTTTAACATTCTGGCAAGTTGGCCAATACGGCTATTAAATAATAATAATGTATGGTTTACTAGAATTTAATATAGAAAACGACTTACTGTGCTGATTTATAAGCATTCTTATACTAATCCGGCTCATGTAGAATCTATCGAGGAAGTACTGTATCGAGTTCTCAGTGCCCGTGTCCACTTCATGCGACTCCTTCAGCTCCAGGACACCCTGTGCCATCGTTTGGACGACGTCCGCGTGACGGTTACGGATGTGGACTAGGCGGGCGCAGAAACTGGAATGGAAGATAAAATTATACATATCGATACATCCGATGAATAAATAATATTACATCAAACTTCTCAAAAGGGCCTCTACGAGTTGGATCCATATCCCCGCGCACCGGGCTTGACGCGTGATAAAAAAGACATATATAATAATAAATATTTCTGGACAATTTACACTGCGCCATCTAGTCCCAAATTAAGCGCAAAGCTTGTGTTATGGGTGCTAGACAAATTTACTTAAATACATTCTTGTAATACACAGCAAACACCCAGGCCAAGACAAACAGACATGTACATGCACACAAACATTTGTCTTGTGCGGGTATCGAACCCGCAAGCTCGGAGTCAAAGTGGCTATTGCTAGCCATTCAACCACCGGTCTCGTCAAATAATATAGGCCACGTCGACCGTAGCCTGTATACGAGTATGGATGGGTTTATTTATCTCGAGCTCCTCCGTGCTTCGGAGGGCACGTTAAGCCGTCGGGCTTTAGACGACAGTCGTTAAGCCAAGTCAGTGGCCTTTGGGCGGCTTGAAAAGAAGAAGCGTGGTGGAGTATGTTAGTCTAAACCCCTTCGATTGAGAGGAGACCCGTATCCCATCAGTGGATGATAATGGGTTGATGACATTGAATATTGATGTGGAAATTATAAATCGCATAATCGTCGGCCTGACCCGCTATAATGGTTCTTATCAAAGATACTCACTCGCTAAGTACTTTCCCCTCGGGATCCATCTTCTCAAACTGTATGATCTCCTCGAAGGACCTCTCGTACCACTGGTTGACCAATCCCACTGACGGCATCTGCAGTAGGTTCTCCGGGAGTAGTGCTATCTCTTTCATTATATTGGCTAACCTGTAATGAAGGAAAAGTATACTGGTTGTAACATCATTTTTAATGAGGTTTTTACAGTGTCGACAACGCACGTGTATATAGTCTGCGGCAAGTACTTTTGTCTGGCAGATCGTACGCTTAATTGTCACCATAGTGCTATAAAAAATTAACCAAAAAAACTGTAATCCGTATAAAAATGTGTAATTAGCTAACATAATCCGACACGAAATACCAAAAAGTTTATCACTATGATTTGTTATACGTCGATAAACAAGATACATACTTTATTTAAAAAAAAAACAAACTATAGGGTATCTGTGGCAGGCAGTAGTACCTAATCTCACGGAGTACTCTATAATCTGACCGCCGAAAAAAGCCGTGAGTCGTATTTTGTATTGTATATTGTAGGTTCTAGGGCCGTTAACGTGTCTTCATTATAGCCGCGTAAGGCCTCTTGTAGACGTTAAGAAAAGTCGCCGGGCCTATGCAAGAATTCGTGTCGTTTCTACATACGACCCGTGTACACTGCTTCCAAGCTAACCAAGAAAAAAATCTTGTCCGCGCTAGACACGACGCGCGACGTTTTTGATGCGGTGCGGTGGTTTTGGTGCCTAGATCCGACAAAATTCTTGTCTGGCGCAGACAAGATTTTTTTCTTGATTAGGGCAGAAGCTGTGTACACAGTTCGTGTGTAGAAACGACACGAATTCTTGCATAGGCCCGGCGACTTTTCTTAGCGTGTACATGAGGCCTTAGACGTCGCTTAAAAAGCGTCTCCGCTGCACTGTCCGTCGCGCACCGCTTTGCGTCTGGCAGAGGGTAATTTTTTGTGGACCCCTAATTCGCCGACCAGCGTCACGGGCGTCTGGAAGATGCAACAATTAGCATCCTGCACTCATTCCTTATACATATATGTATAAACTATAAGTGTGCGAAATTTTATACTCCTCCGTCCGAGCAATTTTCGTAGAAAGGGGAACAAAGTTATTGCTTCACGTATTCATATAATGATATGAATACATTATACTCAAATCAAGATGCACTAATGCATCTTTATCATAATGCAATAATTTCGAAATCAAATTGTTATCAATATTAACCCTGCCATAATGTAAACAGTTATGTCATCACTCATGAGTGATACTGATGGGTGAGTGAGAAGGGATAACTCTATCACGGATTTGCGTGATCAAAAGCCATTTTAGACTTTGATCCGTTAGATAATTCCATGATAAGCTGCTTGACAAATCCGTACAAGCTATTTGATCTACACTAGTTTGCGTGCTACCGCCACCAATTAGTTCATGTAAACTACTGCCGGCCGGTACCTACTACCGTTAGATGCATGCGACTGCCGTGGCTGCTTTGGTGGTCTCACACGAACCACGCAAACTAGTGTATATCAAACCTGAATCAATTAACTATCTAAATTCGTATAATCGCCTTTGAATCGAGTCACAAGGTGCAAGCTGGTATCTAGGCGCTCCCGCCCATAAATGGCAACAGTACTCCATGTGCGGGCGTACTTGAGCTTTGTAAAGCATAAGTCTTTGCCCCGAGTTGAAGTACTGCTTCGCCCTGTTGAGCACACCTAGCTTCTTGGACGCCAGCTTGAACTTCCCCTCCAGGTGACAACGAAACTGGACGTCACTGGAGATTTCAACTCCGGGAATCCCAATGTTTTTGGCGATGGTAAGGGGTGTGTTCTGGAATTGAGGAGTCACAGCAAAAGGGGTTTTCGTAGCGGTGAACGCGCAGACTTGTGTCTTAGTGGGATTGAACTGAACTAGGTTCTTTCGCCCCCAATCGGACACACTATTCAGTCGCCATTTGCAGGTGCTCGATCAATCGAGTTGTGTCTGTATCACCGCTATGAGACCTGTATAGGCACGCGTAGATACGGATGTGGCCGCCCTGTTCCACGCGTACCCACAACACTGACAGGTCCCTGTTTTCAAAGCCGTGAAGAAGTCGACAGCAAATATCATCCCGGACGTACATATGAACATACCCCGGCTCGACGTACAAAAGAATGTTCAAGTTTGTACCCAGGGTATAATAAGTAAGAAGTATCGCCCGGCCAAGATATCTGCGTTTCCGATAAAAAAGCAGGGTCGGCTTTGCAGTCTCGAGATGATGGTGGACTGCATTTAAGTTTGTGTGAAGTCCCCTAATGTTACAAAAGTCTACGTCGAATGTGGATGAGGACACCGCTATCTCTTTCCGCTCTCGCTCTCGCTCTCCGCCGTCAGTACAACAACTTCTCTAAAAAAAAGCCCTGGTAGACATAGTAGCCCTGGTAGAATACGTATCCAAATTAGCTCACTTCAAAATGTGAGCAAGTAAGCCACATAATTTTGATATGTAACACGCGTCTCATAAATTTACAACATGAGAGTTCTTCTCTATTTGGGCGGTTTGTTTACGTTGATATATATGTATACAGACACACAATTTATATATGTATATATATGTATAAATTGTGGGCAAAGCAGTATATATTTCTTATATCAATATAGAAGCAAGCCATTATGTCATCAATGATAACTGTATCGAGTTGTTTGCGTGACTTGCAGCAATAATTAATTTATTGTGCACTTCGATAGCAATAGTCCTAAGTTCACAGTTGTAACATGCTATCTGATATTAGATCTAATGTTACCATGAGAAAAAATTGATTTTAAAGCCCATAGATCATATACCAGGAGCTCGTTGGCGTCATTGCGCGTGTCACTCTAATCCAGCATGCAAGTTAAGTAACGTCGACCGTAGCTTGTGCATGGCTGGGTGTATTTATCTCGAGTTTCTCCGTATTTCGGAAAACACGTTAAGTCGTCGGTCCCGTCTGTTGTCATTAGATGATAGTCGTTAAGAGCCATATTACATTTTGACTGTGATTTTTGCGTAAAATGGCCAATTTTGGCGTTCTTGATCTCGGAAACAAAAATACATTAACAATGTTGACTTATTGAATAGTACAGAATAGCTATTGGCATAGTACATAGCGGCCTCGCCTTTTGTAAATTTTGCTTAACTTTTTAAATAAACCCAAAATTGCAGAGAAAGATTTTCATAAAATGCGCGCATTCACTATTTTGAGCTCCTGGATTGTACTACTGTTCCAAACAAATGAAATAAAAAAAATAGAATGTTATTTGTTATATAGTCGTATAGTACATAGCGGCCTCGGAATTTTGATATATCATTGATTTAATATAGAAAAAAAACATTCTTTTAACCAAAAAAACTTCGAAAATCGCTTTAAGTAAACTGTTAATTTGTCGAATAAACGATAATATTATTGAGCAAAATTTATACGAGAATAATTGTTACTTCATGATGAATAAACTTTGTAGTATCAATTTATTATCTTATTTCAATAAAAACTTCAAAATTACTACAAAAAACGATGCGCCGGCGGCCTTCGCGGGTTTAGTACTGCGCGAGAGCTCGTCAGCGTGCAAATGTAATAGGGCTCTTAAGCCAAGTCAGTGGCCTTTAGGCGGCTTGAAAACACTTGAAAACCACCAACCAGCAGTTGAGCAGCGTGGTTATGTTCTAAACCTCTTCAATTGAGGGAAGACCCGTATCCCAGCAATGGGATGAGTGAGGGTCGATGACGATATAGACGTATGCACATATACACATGCATGCATACATCTATACATACATAAAGAATACGTTTATGCGATATCAAAAATCTAGTGGTAACTCGATTGGAAAATGTCACTCGCTTCGCTCGATCAATTAGGCCGCCTTTACCGCAATAACAGCTTTTGACAAAGTACCTAAGGGCAACATAAGACAAGCTACTTTTATTATTAGCGATTGGCGATTTTGCGATTGCATTGATACTGCATCGCGATTTGGCTGCGGTCGGTCGCAGTATTGGAAACACGCCTTTTAACGACTGCTGGACGTTGCTTCGCTTTTATGGTGACATGCTGCATTCGGTTTCACTACTGGAAACGCGCGTTTTAGCGACTGTCACAGATTATATAATAGTTACTACTGTATCTCACGCTACTTGCAGTGATCGCCTTGCAGGTAAATGGGGAGGAAGACCTGCTACCAATCTGCTTGAGTGCTTGGTTGGTTTACCGAGCGCAAGCCTTACTCTCGCCTGCCCCCCTAGCCAAGTGTAATTCGTTGCGTAACGAACGTTAGATAGATCACGTGACATTTGTCAAAATCGAACATTTGAGAATTGACATATGTCACGTGATCTAACGTTCGTTACGCTACGAATTACACTTGGCTAGGGGGGCTAGTTGGTTTACTCGGCGAGAGACTCGCAATCCTGTGATATAACCGGAAGGTTGGTGCACAGGGGCGCATTAGCTGTAGGCATAAGATCCGTTGTTATATTACGCCATATCACATCATAAGTTGTTGCGTATGGTTTTGTTTTTAAAATTTCAGTCATATTTTGTAGATGCTAAAACTGTTATGTGGCTGGCATCGGAATGTACGCGAAATATAGCGTTCAGTTGTTGCATTGAGCGTCCAAAAGTGCGACATTTAGTCGCTATGTCTTGAACAAATGGATTACTGTGATATAGGTTTTTATTCAGCTTGTTTGCGAAGCTAGTTGCAGCAACCGAACGCTCCGCACCGCACTCGTTAAAACCGATATCACAGCACACAGCGACTGAATGAACATTCGTTGTTTGTTGAGCAACACGATTACTGTGGTATATCGGTTTTTATTTAGCTGATTTTCGAAGCTAGTTGCAGCAGCCGAACGCTCCGCACCGCACTCGTTAAAACCGATATCACAGCACACAGCGACTGAATGTAACATTCGGTCGTTGTGTGTTGAGCAACACGATTACTGCGATATCGGTTTTTATTTAGCTGCTTCGGTAGCTGCAACTAGTTTCCAAAAAGCAGCGAAATCGTCGATCGTCGATCGCCGATGCTAAAAGTAGCACGTCTGCTAGTGCCCTAAACGTTGATACTGAACGAGACGGACGTAATAGTAATCGATTTCCTAAGCAATTTGATACTGAAAAGGTCAAATTACTCATGTCTTCTTTTCACATTCTTGGGTATTGTATACAATCGATTAATAACATTTATGAGTGTTATGACCTAGCGAATTGGTTTATTTTAAAGCGTAACCATTATTTTACTTAATTTTTACGCGACAGCCGACAGACATACTATTCAGATTTGGTAGCAACAAGTTCAAACGATTTTGCATATTTTGTGATTAATTGTTTGGCACACACTACAAACTTATACACTTGACAGATTTCAATATATGAGGCGTCATTAGATTCGCCTCAAAGTGATATATAATGTATATTATTTCAAAATGGCGCCAAATTAAAATAAGCCAAAAAAATTAAGGATAATGATAAAAATATCATAATGATCATCGTCAACCTGTTTTTCCACCAAATGCGATCCTCCACTTTCCACATTTCCAGTCGCTTTTTGAGGTCGTCGGTATTGTGATTTTGTGTGAGACTCGTGTTAAATGTATTAAGTATTGAAAAAAATGATATTACCTTACTGGGAGCTCTTTCCGGAGAAACAGGAATGATTTTCTCTCGCATGCATTTAGACCTGGAAAAATGAGAAACGTTGTTAAAATATATGCACAACAACAATAATCAACGATGTTATAAATAATATAGATATGACACTGCCGTCAAAAACGTACATCCGAAAAGTGAGCCAACTGTCTCACCTAGCAATTAATTCGCACAAGCAAGCTGACTCACTGTAAGCGCTGTTGTGCTTCTAAACAATTTTTCATATTTAAATGTATAATGATATAGATTCATAATAGGGATAGTATATTACGGTGCATTGCATGTAACCATTTGAGTTCATATAATTAGTAGATTTTTATTATTTAAAGTTGGCGTTTGAATCGCTGCTGAAAGTAATAAGTCAAGAAAACATTTTTAACAATTCCCTTGAGGGTTGTTGTGTTCCTGCGAGTGAATGAGGTCACCAGAAATGAATGAGATGCTGCGTTGGCAGCGGGGGTGGCGGCGCGCAAGCGATATTTTATGTTGCGAGCGTTAATATGGCTACGGTAACCGCTTCACATAGGCGGGCCGTACGCTTGTCTGCCACCCGACGTAGTATAAAAAAAAAAACCGGACAAGTGCGAGTCGGACTCGCCCACCGAGGGTTCCGTAGGTACGTAGTATCATTATTAAATTTGATATTTTTCATTATAAATAAGAAATAATGAGTCGAAAAAAATAAATAAAATATATTTCGCAATGTGTACATCAAGCCCTTTCATATGATACCCTATTTGAACTAGTATTTTCAATTTGAAATTTCGACACCCTATAAAAATATAGACCCCCTATTTTTTAAGATCTATTTACAAATGTATAGTTTTGAGATTTATTCCTGTACTTGTAGTCTATAACGATGTTACTTGCCAAATTTCATAGTTCTAGGTCAACGGGAAGTACCCTATAGGTTTTGATTCCCTTGAGTGTGTCGAAATATGCGTTTTTTGCTGAATAAACGGCCGTAACTTTTTTCTACGTAAATTTAGCAGTTTGATTTTTTTTTAACTTCACGGGACCGTAGACCTGAGTATACAGTTCAAATTTCAGCTTGATACCTCCACGCATTCTCGACATAGAAATTCTTGACAGACAGACAGACAGACAGACAGACAGACAGACAGACAGACAGACAGACGGACAACAAAGTGATCTTATAAGGGTTCCGTTTTTCCTTTTGAGGTACGGAACCCTAAAAACAGCAGAAAAAAGGCACTATCGATTTTACTTGACTTATTACAAGTAATGGAGGAATAAGAAGATCCCTGATGATATGTGTCGGCATGTCCCTGAAGCCGGGAATAGGATAACGAAATGATACAGAGACAAGCTCTAAATGACATTGATTCCAGAGCCGTAAAACTATTTATTAAATAATAAAATTGTATTCTTTTATTATCAGATGGTTGCACGATCGCTCTAACGATATTTCTAACTTTCTAATCTATTTCCAAATCCATTAGTAAATAGTTTCAACCGCTGTAATGAAATAAACAATAATTACATAAGTTATTTATTACGCACGCCGCCCACCAAGGAGTGATAACACCCGACCTCACAGATAACGTTTGTAATGTTTTTATAATACGACGATTGTGTGTTATTGTTTGACAAGAATTGTTATGAATGGATACTTTATATACCTGGCAAATATATCTATATATACACCCTATCCCTATTTCCCTTGGTCACGGCTTCACGCGTGAACGGCTGGACCGATTTCGCTAATTCTTATTTTGGTTCGCTAATTCTTGTATTTGTTATTGTCAGGAGAAGTGTTCTTATGACGAAATTGCGCGGAAAATTGGCTATTTGACTAACATTTTTTTCTGTTTGATATGTAGGGACGTCTCCATAATATAACCATAGGTGAAAGAATTACTTCGATAGCACAAAAATCTCTCGAGATATATTAATTTGAAAATCACAATTTTTAGACTGCCCCAAAACGCTCCATACAAAAGACTACCGAATTATGACGTCACAGTTTTGTATTTTATATGCATCAAATCAGAAATTTGTACGACAGCTATGTTAAATATTACGTTTATGTAATTATTATCATAATAAAAGTTATAGCATTTTTTATTGCTACTCCAATGGAAATATTATTTTTTAATAATTTCATACTTTTAAAATGGACTTTCCCGCCAAACTTTGATCGACGCTAAAAAAAGTCTGACTGAAGATATTAGAATGAAAGTTTGCAGATCTTTATAGTTTTGTGTATTTTACGATATTGTTAATTTATTTGTACAATTTTTAAACATTGGAAAATAGCCAATTAGCACGGAATCAATTTTTGATAAAATAATTAATTCCGTGACCAAGGGAAATAGGGATACTTTTTAATGTGATAACGTATAAATCGATGAACGCCGCCGGCCAGTATGCACGAAAAAGCATGACTCATTGTCACGTTCCGCCTAAGCCGAGCGTGCAAACGAGAGCGCGGCTTGTGACGCATCTATCTCTCTTCCACTCCATCGGCCGATGTTTTTTTATGACGTGATCACGTAAAATTATCGTCCGTAAACCGACTTTTCAGACAACCATTTTTTTTTTGTTTTTAAATACAGATTATACCAATTCTAATCTAATATTCATAGTTAAGACAAGACAACGTCTTTTATTAAAACGTATTTTAACGTAACGTATTTTATTAATTTTTAATATTAATTAACATAAAGCAGACCAAAAACCTCAGAAGTTTGTTTGAGCTGTATACTATACTATTCTACATAATTTAGAAGATACATTAATAATAATTTATTTATTTATTTAAACTTCATGCACAAAATTGTACATAGGCGGACTTAATACTATACAAGCATTCTCTACCAGTCAACCATAGGGTGATGCAGAGATAATACATGGCAGGTGCACAGGGAGAGAATAATTGAAAATTAAAATGTTAATTATCTTTAAATAATAAAACAAACTCTGGTTAGCTACACTATTTGTAACTCAAGAATATCTGGACCGATTTTTATGATCTTTGAATTGTTGGATTTGTCTCCATCGTATAAAAGCAGGTGTAACGGGTGATTTTTCACCTTCTCACATATTTCATTTCACATAATTTTAAACAAAGAAATCATTAATTGGATTGGAATTTGTTTGTTTACAACTTCACCTTACAATGTTTGACATTAGTCAGTGGCATTTGATTTATTTTTATTTGCTGGGGTGCGGACCCTGGATCCACGGCGGTTGAAGCTCGTTACCCGTTCATGAGTGAAACGAAGAATTGGTATTTCTTAATCTCTACTGTTTATAACGATGAGCTAATATTTTTTTGTCACAGCCTAAGTTGAGCCCTCGACAAACAAACTCCCAGACTTTACCTAAATATTAGTTCATGTGACGCTATATGACGCTAATGGCTTACCAAGGTTGTTGTCAGGTCAAGATTGAGGTACATAGTATACAGGCTTCGTAGGTAATAAAAACGTCTAGCCCTTGCAAGTTCGTAAAAAAAGCAATATTGTTTTATAAGCCATTGGGTATTTTCTTTACGATCTTTTACGTCAAAGTCCAGTGAGCAATTGTAATAAACTAGCTAGTGAGCCTATAAAATCGAAAAGCTAAGTAACTGTGGCAGATGGTGGAGGAAAATCCAAGAGTGGAGACCGATAAAACGTGGGGTGCCCTCTCTCTAGTAGCTAAGAAGAAGAAAAACATTTATTTCACATTACACAGCACTGTACAAACAAATCATCAATCAATCAAATCATTTATTTCGCGAATATGCGTAATATACAGTTGGATTATAATATTAATAACATGGAACTGCCACATTCTGCCTTTCGGCGTGCAAATTATAAAATGTTGGTACATACGTACTCGAATATATAATATCAAGCATGTCAATAATTAAGAAATTAAAATCATTATTATAATTATAATGTCACACCGTAATTAATAGATAAAAAATTGATTTACTTTTAATTAAATGGATTGAATTATCTGAATATTATAAATATCATCATAGGATACATAATCAAAAATATTATACCACATGTCAATAATAAAACGAATATAAAAACTATTAAATTTAGTATTACAGTTTGTCATTCAAGTAGTCATTAATACTATAGTATGCTTTTTCTGCCAACAGATTATACAAATAGACTATCACTTTCGACAATTGATGACGGTAATTTATTGTATATTTCTGGGCCCATACAGAATATGCTCTTTTGCAAAAGGGCAATTTTACATGAGGGTTGACGCAATCTATGACAATGACGAATACTTGTGAAATTGCTATATAGTGACAAATCATACAGGTACAAATAATATACAAGATATTCAGCAATTCTTACCTCTGTCGAACCATTAAAAAGAGAACCTTGCCGGCACAGTGTTTTCTCCTTCCTACAACATGGGATCCTTCAAACAATGCCTGAACTGTGAAAAACACGTACAATGACGTGTGTTCAGAGGAGTTGTTTGACATGATGCCCACGGCCGCCTTCTACAGTCGCACCGCTCGCCATCGACAGGGAATTCATCCTCACACATTGCACTAAAGTGGCCACGTACTGTGCGGTTCCATAGAAGATTTCTCCCGCGTACCAACTATCAAACTGTGGAATGAACTGCCTGTCGAGGTGTTCTCAGGAGATGCATAAAGCATGAGGTTCTTCAAAAAGGGTGTAAAGAGTTTTTGCAGGATCAGCACGTGTGATACGTGTGATGCGCGTGTGATACCCCTGGTGTAACAGGCGTTCATAGGCTACGGTAACTGTTTTCCATCAGGCGGGCTTATGCTTATTTTCCACTTTGGTGGTATAAAAAAAAGTAGAAGCACCTTGCGAGCCAGCATGGTAGCGTCAACTGACACAACACTTCTAACTAGTCTTTCGTATCCTGTCAGTTGCCGCTGTAATTTGGGCTCCTCTTGTCGCTAACCATTAGGCACACAGGAGACATACGAGTAGGAGACATAGTGGTGGGAATGTGACCCCCCCCCCCCCCCTCCCCTTTTTACCATTAGGCGAAGCGAGCCACTATGCTCAGCCAATATATAAAAAAGTCTGGCGAAGCCCTAGGTGTCTTAGCACTTCAGACAATTTTGTCGCTGGAACTAATCGGTGTGTAATGTGCGAAATGGGACATTATCACGAGCTTCACTTTTCCAATCCGCTGACTTGGAAAATGATTGGATTCAATATATGTATATTGAAAGCAGCTGCTCAAATTTTCAATTGTGTTAACTGTATCTTTCGACGTGATAAGTCTTTAAATTTGCTACCTACGGGGGCAATCCAAAAAATGTAATGATAACAAAATCGGGGGACAAAGTTTATCGTTGTAGTTTCGAATTTATGCTCTACATCCAAAATTCTATCACACCAAATAGAGAAGAACTCTCATATTGTGAATTTACCAGACGCGTGTTACATATCCAAATTAGCCGACATGCTCACTTTAAAATGTGAGCAAGTAACCACATAATTTTGATATGTAACACGCGTCTTATAAATTCACAACATGAGAGTTCTTCTCCATTTGGTCGGTTTGTTTACATGACATGATATAACATGAACAAAAAACTCGCACTACGCACTCATGCGGGCCGTACGCTTATCTCCCACCCGACGTAGTATAAGTATAAAAAAAAAACAACGGGTTACACTCCGGGAGTGCCGGCAGAAGTGAAAACTTGAACATTAACGTTGTGCATTTTTGAATATTTTGGAATGGTTAGGAAATAATTTCGCACGAATTGCTTTATTTATCAGTATAACAGTACTATCATTTATGTGGTAAATACGATATTCATTTATTGCGCACATATTATCGTACACAAACATAAACTAATATAATAAAAAAAGCAATCTCAATCGTATCGTTTTTGCTTAAAGTTGGATTTGCCGCTTTGTCTTATGTCATTTCGAAACTATTTCAAATCATTAAATTATTCAAAGAGTTATCGATCGTATCGTCTTTGCTGAAAGTTGAATTTTGTAGTTTCGCAGCTTTGTCTTACTAATTTTCGATCAGGTCACTTGTCCTGACGCGAGTTTAACATTTTTTACCCATCCCAAAAAAAGTGCACAACGCCGCTAAAGAAGTTTTCATTTCAAAAACATCGGACGCGCAGCATGCGCCATCATAGCGAAATTTAACGCGGCATTTTCATTTTCGGAGGCCATTTTAGCCCATTTCGCGTAGAAGTATCGAAAAACCATTTTGGCCACTTTCCCGTATTGATATCGGAAAACCAAGGTCACTTTACATTACTATTTTTTGATGCTCTACACTACACGAATCCGAAGTCAGAATTTCGAAATTTTGAGTTTCATGGCAACGGACGGACAGACAGAACGACCGGACGATTTTATAAGCTCAATAAATTTCGCTGAAAATTAAAATAACAAACCGTCCGATTTTATTTACATTGATAAACTCGTTTTGCAAAACAAATGAATGCATAACATAACATAATCATCATATCGCAGGTCGCATGACGTGTTGTTGAGGTCGTAAAACTTGTAACAGTCAGGTAGTTCTCCTTGAGATATATTTATATATCATAATGACAATCAATTAGACATCCTGTCGGTCTCTATGTATTGTTGTTTATACCGGAAACTTACAGTTAATTATATAGTATGGCAGGCAGAAGTGCCGTGAGAATGGTTATTAATTTGAACATAATAGTTATGTATGAGTGTTTTAAATACCTTTTATGCAGTCACGTGTGGTACCTACTTCATGCAATACATTTTATAACCTATGCTGTTAAAACGGCAAATTTATATGTAAGTTTTCATATGTATGTTATGTATTTTATCTGTCTCTATGTTGATAAATCGGGACGGGGGCCCACTAACTACACATTCCCACCACTGTGTCTCTTGTGTAACCAGGATTACATGGTTAGGAAATCATGGTTAAGAAACCTACGGGAGTGGGACTGGATTTACGAGTATTGCCGAACTCTTTCGCCTGGCCAAGGACAAAAGGAAGTATGCAGAGTTGATTGTCAACCTTCATCAAGAGGAACCTTGGAGAGGCACCCCAAGAAGAAGATAATAGATAGGTACGTTTATTACAACTACAGTCACATACATACAAAAATTAAATTAATTAATAAAGGAGAGAACTTATACACTAGGAAACAGAATGCAGAATAAAACATCGGACGCGCAGCATGCGCCACCATAGCGGAATTTATTTATTTATTTATTTTGGCCACTTTCCGAATTGATATCGGAAAACCAAGGTCACTTTACATTACTACTTTTTGATGCTCTACACGAATCCGAAGTCAGAATTTCGAAATGTTGAGTTTCAGGACGGACAGACAGAACGACCGGACGATTTTATACGCTCAATAAATTTCGCTGAAGATGCATGTGTGTGTGCTGCAGCAAGCAAATTGACACAGCTCAGTGTGACTTTTTTGGACATCGTGTAAAAGACACTGATTTTCAGCTGTCGCCTGATGGGCGCACGCGCACGACCGTCTAGTAATAATAGAGAAAGAAACATGTTTGTTTGTGTGTATGTGCGTGCAGTAGGATTGCCAGATCGAAAAATCTAAATATCTGGATAACATTTCAAAATGTCGGGATTTTGGGGTTGTTGTCTGGAGAAATGAAAATTTACAAGTCAAAATTTAAAACTATATTTTTACTACATTTTTTTTTACTACTACGATTTCTTCACTAAACACTGTATGGGAGATTTTGTTATTTGTCGGGAGATTGAACATCACATGAAATGTCGAGAGAATCCAGACGATTTCCGACCATCTGGCAACCCTAGCGTGCAGTGTAAGTGGATTAAGTTATACGGAACCCCGCTGCGCCAGTTGGAAACCTGAAAAATTATGTCCCCATTCTGGAAATACCAGGAGACTAGAACACGGTGTCTTTTCACGTACTCGTAGTTAATCTCTATAAAGGAACCCAGCTGCACCCGTTGGAAACCTGAAAAATTATGTCCCCATTTTGGAAATACTAGGACACTAGAACACGACGAAGGTGTCTTTTCACGTAGTTACTCTCTATAAAGGTATTCTGCTGCACCAGTTGGAAATCCTAAAAAAATATGTCCCCATTCTGGTAATACCAGGAGACTAGAACACGTCCAAGGTGTTTTTTCACGTAGTTAATCTCTCTAAAGCAGTAGTTTCCAACCATTTTTTATTCGCGAACCACTACTGTTCTGTACACTAGGGTCCCGAACTGTCATAAATCCATTATTCTATAAGCACTATTAACTCGAGATTTGAGTATTTTGTATAATGGTGCTAAATCTCCTACATTATAAGTTTGTTTCACGGACCATAATCTTTCACGGACGACTGGTGGTCCGACCACCGGTTGGGTACCTCTACTAAAAAAAAAAGGAACCCTGCTGCACCAGTTGAAAACCCAAAAAATTATGTCCCCATTCTGGAAATACCAGGAGACTAGAACACGACCAAGGTGTCTTTTCACGTAGTTAATCTCTATAAAAATCTATTTATACTAAAACTACGTACGAATATATACGGAAACTCGACTTTAGACTTTGCGCTCTTGGCAACGGGCGAGAAATGTTTGCACGTTTTTGTACTATCTCGGGAATTAATATGAGAACACATTCCAAAACTGTCAGAATGTGACGCTATTTATTATGTAAGTAACTAATACTCGTTTGCGTTAGTTAGGGCATAAAAACAAATAGGAATTTATTTTTTTGTATTTTACGTAGATTCGTTTTTGAAACAACTAAATAATTAGTTCTGTTAATCAATTCGTTAGAACTAATTAACTTTTAGTTTTATAATGTGTAATTAGTTTTGGTTTGTATGTAAACACATTTAAATTTACATATAAATCAAAACTAATTTAGTCTAATTTTAAGTTTATACTGTTAAATAAAGTGTAACTGTTACAAATAAATTAGTTCAGTTGAAAAAAAAAAAAGTTTACTTACTTAATGTTCGGCTTACCATCAAGTCTTTTCGTTAGATGCCACCTATATCATACAGGTGAAATTATAAAATGCCATTTTGTGGCAGCCGCCATATAGCATTAAAAATTATGGCATTTAGGCAATCGTACAAGTTCACGAAAACCGAACGAGTTTGTCAAATTTTAGCTCAATATATTGATCAATATAAGCCCTATTGAGAAAAACCGTTTGGTCCTTGTCAGGAAGGACAATAATTCCTTTAACTTGCAAGATTTGATGACAACCACCGCGGTGAAACTAAATAAAAGCTTGCAATTATTTAGTTTTCAGTTGCTGAAGTAAGAGGTTTTATTTCAGCATGAAGATATTCATAAAATTTTAAATTAATCGATCACAGATCGAAGAAAAAGTCATAGTGCCTAGCCTATCCAATGCTGATGAAGAGATTGAAGAGGTAACACGGCGGCAACGCGTGAGCGATGCCTCTGGTGTCACAAACATCCATAGGACATGCTATGACTGCTAACCATCAAGCTGGTCGTACGATTGCTTGTCACCCTACCCTATCGTTTTTTTTTAAATGGGGCGTGGCTGTGTCCCTGCCGTGTGTTGTACGTGAATACGTTATTTGCACTAAAATTATCTCAAAATGGCAGCGCTTCCCCGTTCCCCGTACGCGATGTTCCAAAGTTGTTACTTAGCGCAATAGATATGTAGCTGCAACACCAAACTGTCTTTCCCGATTTTGTTATCATTTTTTTTTTTAATTGCCTCTATAAATAAATAAATATTGTCAGACAAATTACACAGCGCCATCTAGCCCCAAAGTAAGCGAAGCTTGTGGTATGGGTACTAGACAACTGATAAACATACGTAAATACATTTTTTTTTTTTGCAAATACATACTTAAATGATACATAGAAAACACCCAGACCAAGACAAACAGACATGTTCATGCACACAAATGTTTGTCCTGTGTGGGAATCGAACCCACGAGCGTTGGTGTCGAAGCCGCGTCATTGACCTCTACGCCACCGAGCTCGTCTATGGAAGCAATTTTAAAAATGCATTCACGTCATAAAAAATCGAGCGTGTTTTAGACCACACGACTGAAGTAAAACTTCTTTGGCTCTACTAATTTATATCTATCTCCCTCTCAACTTCCATTCGCCGTTTTGGTAACGCACTCGTCACGCATTCACCAGCTTACTCCCATGTCAAGCGTGCGTAAAGAAGTTTTACTTCAACAAGTTAAATTAATTTTAAAAAATCGGTTGTCTGTAAAGTCGGTTCACTGACGATAGTTAAACGTGACAACGTCATAAGAAAATACTGATGGAATGTTTGCATTTTTCAAAAGAAAATTTTAATGGAACGCCTCAGAGCGAGGTAACGCCGCATACGTCATGTTTTTTCGTGCGTGCAGCCGGCTCCATCGAATTATACGACGTTGTCACGTCATAAAAAAAAAAACAAAAAACCCGACTGCGTATTATATGCGTATTAATAAACGAATATTAGAGAACGTATAAAATAAACGTATAAATAAAATAAACGTATAAAATAAACGAATATTAGAAGAAGAAAAAAATTACTCGAACGACAATTTTGCTGCTCACAGCCGCTATATTGATTTTTGCAAACATTCCATCAGTCAGTATTTTCTTATGACGTTGTCACGTTCAACTATCGTCAGTAAACCGACTTTACAGACAACCGATTTTTTTTATATTTGATATAGCCTATGTCACTCGCGTGATTAAGACGAATCTAACGACACCTCTTATGTTAAAATCTGTCAAACGGTTTAGGCTGTAGAGCAGTGGTTCTTAACCTATGGTCCGCGGACCATTAGTGGTCCCTGAGGGCACCTCAAATGGTCCATGAGCACCTAACTTCATCAGGGTACATGTTCATGACTGAAAATTTCAACTGATACAACAGTTTCCGTGTTCTCTTCCCTCAATCCGCTCAATACCCCTCAAGTTTTTGGTTCGTGATGTTATAAAAATTTGGTTACATGGTCCGCCATCAACAAAAGGTTAAGGAACTACTGCTGTAGAGCGTGCCAAATAATAAATCATACATACATACGCTCGAAAAACATAACCCTCCTTCAGCAGTCGGGTAAAAGTATATTATGCAAAAAGTTTCTAGTTAATTCTACTACGCGGTATTCACAATAACATCCGCTAATCGGCATTCGATATACAACCACACTATGAACTCATCAGTATGCCACAGCGTAACATGATTATACTTAACCGTCATTTGTTTACTAACATCACAGTATACATGAAGAGCAGTACACCAACTTTATAGAAATGTTACAATGGAGATATAAAGATGTTCAGGGTGTAAGTGGCTTCATCTTTGAACCAAAGCCAACTAAGTCACCTGCACGTGATGCACCCTGCTGACTGATAAACGAGCCTCTGGTGAAAAGAGAGGTAGGGCATAGTGTATTTTTTAAGCTGCCTGACTGGGGAAGCACCTTCACCTCACAGAATGCCGCAGCCAAATAACAATTCCCTGGAGAGTAGCCGTGTTCCTGGATATTTGTTTAAATTAAAAAAATATATATTATACGTACGAGGTTTTTGCTGGGTGTAGGATGCTCGACTGTAATATAAATCCATTATTCTACAACTCAAGATTTTCGTATTTTATATAATACTGCTTAATCTCTTTCATTATAAGTTTGTATCTCGGACCATAATTTACCTCTTATGGACCACCGATTGGGAACTCTTGGCTTAAACTATTGTTTAATGAAAACGAGTTTGATAAATAAAATCAAATAAATCGCAAGTGTCGCATATTCAATATGATAGTATAGAGCCGGGTCCGTTGCGCCATGTTACGAGTATCTGTGTTTGCAAACACAATAACATTGTTAGCTAACCGAATTCGGCCTAACAGTTTTGTTAACAAAAACACAATTACATGTTTGCAGAGACGAATGTCCCTTCGGGGAGGGGAAATATCGCATTTTGGGTTTGCGCGCACTAGAGGAAGACGTCATTTTCATATCATTTTCGTACGAAGATTGTGTGTTGAATTGTGTGAAACAAAAACAATTATGATAAGCGCAGCGGACGAGCAGTTTTGATAACTTGTTTTAATAACATATTTTGTTAGAAAATTCGCGCTGCCCGCCTTAACTGGCGACGCGGAATATATCAACGGGAGTAGGTACGTTGATTTTAGAGATCGTTGGACTTGAGATACTGTTTTATATTTATATTTGTATAGATATAAATAAAACTACAGAGTCTCCTTTGTTTGTCCGGAGTTATCTTAACAAGCAATGATTTCTTTATAATGACGAGCCCGGTGGTCGAATGGCTACTTTGACTCCGAGGTCTCGGGTTCGATCCCCGCACAAGACAAACATTAGTGTGCATGAAAATGTCTGTTTGTCTTGGTCCCAGACCAATGTTTTATATGTATTATGAGTATGTATTTACAAAAACAAAATATTTAAGTATATTTATTAGTTGTCTAGTAGTTGGTACCCATTGTACAAGCTTTGCGCTTAACTGGGGACTAGATGGCGCTGTGTAAATTGTCCAGAATTATTTATTATTGATGTTATAATAGATAAAAATGTCGTCTACCTTATTACTTAGTTTTGTTGATAAAGTAAATAAAACCCAAGGGATCACGGATCACACTAAAGTACACAATAATATTTGATGTTAACGCGTATTTTAAGTTATATCAAATTTTTGCAAGAAAAAAGGCGCCATTGCGCCATTACGTATTCGGCGAGGGAAAGAGATAGCAAGTATATTAAAGTCATTGATCTCACACAGAACGGGAGCCGTAATCTGACGCAATTTAGTATGTGTATAAAAAATCTATAGTATTTATAACAATAACATAATTCTATTTAAGTATAGACGATATCTATTTACATGCCCAAAGTAGTATCGACCCCCAGGGGTCGATTCCGTCGGCGGTTATCATCTCTGCGCTTTTAATATACTTGCTATCTCTTTCCCTCGCTGTTTGCGTAATCAGCGCAATGGCATCATTTTTTGTTTAAAAAATATGAAATCAACATTAAATATTATTGTGTACATTAGTGTGCTGTGATCCGTGGGGTTTTATTTACTTTTTATCTATCTCAATAAATTGTCACAATCGGCAGGGTGTACCACGTGCAGGTGAGGTTGACTTTGGCTGTAAAGATCGTGGTGAGCCAATTACATCCCGTAATGTTAGAACTTCAAAATTAACCAGCAAGATCCTAAAATAACAACATAAGTTAAAATTAATTAATGGGGTGCGGATGTGTCATGGACACGGCTATATTGAACGTTATATGCACTAAAATTATCTCAAAATGGCAGCGCTTCCCTCTCCCCCGCACGCGATGTTCCATAGTCCTTACTTAGCATAATAAATTCTTTGATCCTTCATCTAGTCAGTGGTGTGATTGAATTTTGGATGGAGATGATAGATATGTAGCTGTAACACCCAACTGTATCCCCTGATTTTGTTATCATTCGCGTTTTTGAATTGCCTCCCTGTGGAAACAATTTTAAAGACATATTCACGTTATAAAAACGTAATTGCGTATTTACGACATCACGGTTCATTTACATACAATGCCCACACTGTACTTGTATGTAAGTACTGAGTATTATGGTAAGTACAAAGGCGATTATACTTAACAGATAATACATAATTCAAGTATTTATGTTAGCAGGTCGGTAAATGGTTGCAAACTGATGGTTCAATATAATATAATATTCCTGGACAAATTACACACGGCCATCTAGTCCCAAACTAAGCAAAGCTTGTACTATGGGTACTTGGTAACTGATATTATACTTAAATACATTTTTTTTGTAAATACATACATTTCATTGCGTTTTGCGCGCCATTATAAAGACAGGAGTAAATTCCGACGCTAAATTTGATTTTGAATATTTACAGATTTCAAACGGTGTGAATTGATATTGTTTAATAAATAAACATACGAGCAAGTATACTTGCATGCGTTGAGGAATCACGACGTACAGCTAGAGGTCACCGCAATGGACCTTGTATTTTAAAGCTCTAAGGGTGCATCCATATTATTTTCTTATCCACAGTAGACTTGATAAAACAGTACACTAATTCCATAGAAACGTTCGTAATGGACGCAAACTGGGACCTTGTCGCCTAAGCTGCAGCCGATTCCCATCGAATATTTTGAATATAACTAGTGGTCTTAATTTTAAATAATTGGTCGAAATTCGACCATAATTAATTAAAATTATGACTAACAAATAACAATAAACAACAGAGTGCGTGTGTGTTTAAATATAAGGTAGAGTGTGTAAAGCTTCTTTTTTATTGATTTCATGTATTTTTATGCATAATTTAAAAAAATATAGCATTTTGCTCTACTTCTCTATATAAAGTGTAAGTGTGCGAAATTTCATACTCATCCGTCCGCGCAATTTTCGTAAAAAAAAGGTGCAAAGTTTTTGCTTCAAATATGAATATAATGATACCCCTCTGTCTACGGCGTCAAAAATGACGTCAATAGGCGTGTCAATACTTCATAGACAAATAAACATATCCATTTTGATTAGTATCACGAGACATAACAAAAAACATTTGATACAATCTCACTATGTTAACATGAATCATCATGAATGTGATAAGATGCTATTTTAAAATCACAACCCATAAAGAGGGGTATATATAAGTTTGACGTGTCTGGCTGTGTATCTGTGGATGATATCTCCTAAACGAATGACCGATTTTGATGCGGTTTTTGACGTGATAACGTCTTATAAATCGATAAACGCCGGCTGCACGCACGAAAAAGCAACACTCATTGTCACGTTCCACCTGCGCCGATCATGCAAGCGAGAGCGCGGACGCATTTATGTCTCTTCCATTCCATCGGTCGATGTTTTCTTATGACGATTTCACGTAAAATTATCGTCCGTAAACAGACTTTATAGACAACCATTTTTTTCGTTTGAACGCTGACGTGATCGAGATGTTGAGCTGGGTGTTGATAGATCAGTCAGTAATGGTTGCTTTTTACACAATTCAATGCACAGACGCACAGGTTTTTGGTTTAAAAATCGCGCGATGAACATAAAAACAAATACACGTGATATACTAACTATACCTGATCTCTTGTATATTTCCGGGGCCTACCTACAAAGCAGCCATCTATGGTTTACACGTTTATACGGTGTTGGTACACTGTTCATTTCGTCTACTAGGAATCAGCTATATACTGTGAGCGAGCACTTTATTCGCATCGCGCGGCAGACGCAGACCTTGAACCAGAAACCTTGGTCGCAGCTGGCCCATTTATAGTTAATGGACAATACTAACCGTCTTTAAAAAACTGTTTATGTACAGGTTTTATTTAGTCTGTATCTTTTTTTAACAAATAGATTTACGGCTCTGGAATCAATGTCCTTTTGAGCCCGTCTTTGTATTATGCCTTCAGTCATATTATTCCATGTTTCAGGGACATGCCTAAAAATATCGTCAGGTATCTTCTTGGTCCTCCATTACTTGTAATAAGTCAATAGTAGAACTAAAAGTGTAATTTTTCTGCTGTTTTGCACGACTTGAAATGACTTGGACAGCCCCGAATCAAACATTTTAATTCAAAGATTCTATTCATTTTATGCACTTGCACCATAATACACTGTCTCTATTATGAATCAATATCATTATACATTAAATTGCCGTGTGGTTTCCGGCAGACTAGAATAGAATCACTCAGTCTCTTCCCGTGGATGTCGTACATGGCGACTAAGGTAAATACGTTTTCAAACATCGATCAGGCCTCCCCAACCCGTCTGGCCAGCGTGGGGAGTGTAGGCCAAATCCTCCTGTCTAGGACGGACGAGAGAGGGTCGTGCTCCTGTAGTGGAGACTAAAATGACCTGATGATGATGATCATTATACATTAAATTATGAAAATTTGTTTAAAGTACAAACGCGCTCACCACCATCAATGGTACTAGTCAATGGTACTACTGATCCGGAGGGACCAAGTTCGCGCCAGAAAGTGTATATATAGTAAATACAATTCTAACTGGCCGATGCAATGATATATTTCTGTTATATTTCTAAAGAGCATATCTTTAGAAATATAACGAGTCAAATTGTCTAACCTATAATTTTGACAAAAAAAATCTGACCAGGTATCTTCGTGTCGAAGTGAGATATAACACTAAGCGTCAAAAACTAACACCTGAAAAATGAGTCAGATTGTCTAACCTATAATTTTAACAAAAAAAAAACCTGCCCAGGTATCTTCGTGTGGAAGTTTAGAGATGGATCCTACTTCCTATAAACATTAATACCTGATGGGTGACCAAGCTTTGCTCAGTTGAAGTGAAAACTACTTCAGGCGCCTGCTAACACAGCAACTAATTCCTTTCTTTCTGGTAACCTTACTCACTTGCAGGAACACAACAACTCTCAAGGGAATTTGTTATTTGGCTGCGGTATTCTGTGAAGTGGAGGAGTACTTACAAATACGCCGATTTAACTTAATAATACATACTAGGATTATGTAATGAAAGATTTCGTGCCTCACTCACTCACAAAGAAAAATGGGGTATGGTCTATGACACATCATAGACACGGCAGTGTCACATGAGTAAAGAAACGAACAGAGAGAAAGCTGTCTAAGATCTGCAAAATTTGTGCCTATTCTCATAGGGTTGACACCTTTTGCTGGTACAAAAGGGTTAGGGGAAAAAATAAAAATAAATGTAGGTACATTAATAAAATGTACACAAATTATACAAATTCGACACACGTACACTAAAGTTAATATCTAAAATACAACGTACTTATTCTAAAAACTAAAAGTAAATGCTAAATTACTAACTCAATTATTAACAGTACCTAGGTATTTATAAATGACTAACTCTATACAATTTTTTTTGTTGCTTTTTTTTAGATTTTTGTTATTTCTTTTTATTGTGTGGTACAGTCTAAACTTGACATAAAGTTTCTTCAAGTAATCGATTGGCAAACAGTCACAAGGCATCTCAAACGTGAAATTTTCAATTTTTTTTAATATATGATTTCCAATATTTTGAATTTTTGGATTAATTTTAAAATATTCTTGGTATGTGTCAAATAACATCTCTCTGGAGTGTTATTGTGTTCCTGCGTCAGGTCATCAAAAAGAAGGATTAGCAGCAATAGCAGCCGGGGTGGCAACGCGCGAGTGGCATTTACTGTGTTGCAAGCAGTGGCGGCTGTATCTTAAATGCGCTCGTGCGCTGAACCACCAATTCAAAGGATTAAAAATTACATAATCTTATTTCATCTTTATTTTTAAATTACCATATTAATACCTATTTATTTTTTAAACATACAATAGCATATAACAAATAAAATATTTCATAATGACGAAACAATTTAAGTTCTTTGCTAAACTATTACGAGTTATTTTCCCTGTAAACAAAAATCGCCGCTCGCCGAAGCGCACGAGAGCTGGCTAATGTAACTTGTATGGGCGACGAGCTAATATGCCTGACGCGTGAAACAAAAGATAGTTCATAGAAATGTACCGAGTATTGGGTCTGTTTTCGTACGCCGCACGGGCGAACCGAAGACATTTTACTATGCCGAAGTTTACCGAGAGCAGCCGACGATGTTTGACGAAATTCGCGGGCGACCATGTCTAGGTATCGCTAAAATGCACTTTCTATGCTCAATATTGAAAAAATAAAAGTATACAAACAATACCATCGGGTATTGCTTGTATATTTTTTTAATTTTAATAAAAAGGTGATTGAACGTTGCGCTTCAGAAAAATGGCGTCGCATAGATTTAATGTATAAAAACTAATAAAAAAAAACATGTTTTTATGTAAATTGTTGTTTTGTTACAATTTTTAATCTTAATATTTATTAGTGAGCAAGTAAAGCACCAGTCCGATAACCCACCAGCCGCCACTGGTTGCAAGCGTATAATAGGGTATGGTAACCGATTCACATCAGGCGCGTCATGTGCTTGTTTTCCACCCGACGTAGCATAAAAATCCTTCACTGGTATATCAACGACAGTTCTTTGACTTCAGGTTATGTAATATTAATAATAAAAAAAACTTATGCACAAACATTCAAAAATGTTTTTAAATATCAATAATATAATGATAGCAAATTGATTTAAATTTAACTTTTGGTCCCTCTACCCTACTGGGTCGATATATGTTCCATTTGACTCCTAGCCTATCGTGACTTCTTACTCTTACATCACAGAGTACCAGATCACTTACTTAGGTACTCTTTACATAAAGAAACCAAAAGTGTATAATATCGATAAAATTAATATTCACTACATTGAAATTGCAATTAATTTAATATGAAGAATTAGATTATATTGAATTGCAGTTTATTAAATGCTTGATACATTAGCAGGCCGATAAATATAAATGGTGTGCAAATTGTAATAAATAAATTAATCAAATATCTACTTACCTAGTTGAATCCTTGGGATATTTATTTTTACTTTTTCTATTATTGTTCATACACACAGTACAGTAAATAATCATATTGTCACACTTTTTTTTATTTTTAACTTTTATTCGTAAGCGACGTGGAGCGCACTAAAACACCTATACGTGCAACGCGCAGGCCCTGAGCTTGTCCACTGGCGGAGTCAGTTTGAACCGGTTTTTTCTAACCGCGGCGTGTACGCGACGAGCGGCCAGTGGACACGCACACAAGGCCACGCATGCTTGTAGTAGTGTACCTAAACACCGCGGTTGAATAAAGCTTTATCTCTGTTCGTTTCTTTACTCATGTGGCAGTGTGTTGTACGTGAATACGTTATATGCACTAAAATTATCTCAAAATTGCAGCGCTTCCCCGTCCCCCGCACGCGATGTTCCGTAGTCCTTACTTAGCGTAATAAATTCTTAGATCCTTCATCTATCCAGTGGTGTGATTGAATTTTGGAAGGAGATGATAGACATGTAGCTGCAACACCAAACTGTATCCCCCGATTTTGTTATCACTCGTTTTTTTGAATTGCCTCCCTGTGGGAGCAATTTTAAGAGCTGTTCACGTCAAAACAAGTTTATATTATTTTTCTTTAATAACATATTTGTTTACCGTCGTCCGCGTCAATCACCAAAGTCATGTTGTCAATTACGATACGATAAACCTACTATTGTGTGTTTACCAATCGATACCGCCGTAATCTCAAGGTTCCTTTATCAAACAATGCCATTGGCATTGTTTGTCCGAATTGACACGACACAAGATATGTATCGTTTTTTAAACCGACTCCAAAAAGGAGAAGGTTCTCAATTCGGCTTTTTTTTATGTTTGTTACTGAATTACTCCGTGATTTATAAACCGATTTGCAAAAAACTTTTTTTATTTGAAAGAGTATGCTTCCAGATTGGTCCCATATTTTTTCATCACCATCGTAAGCCTGTATCTACGCACTGTTAAGTTTGTTATTTCATTACTCCGTGACTTATAAACCGATTTGTAAAATCTTTTTTTATTTGAAAGAGTATACTTCCAGATTGGTCCCATATTTTTTCATCACCATCGTAAGCCTGTATCTCCGCACTGTTAAGTTTGTTATTTCATTACTCCGTGACTTATAAACAGATTTGTAAAATCTTTTTTTATTTGAAAGAGTATACTTCCAGATTGGTTCCATATTTTTTTCATTATCATCATCATCAGCCTATATCTACATACAAAAAGGTAGAGTAATGTTTGGAGTAGGTTTTTTTTTGTTACAATTATTGCAATGTACACGGGGCCAAATATATGATCTAGCCATACACTTAGACCAGCACAAGCGTTACACAGCCGGTATTCGTCATGGAATTCAGAAACTGAATTAATAAATAATAATAATAATAAATAATAAATATTGTCAGACAAATTACACAGCGCCATCTAGCCCCAAAGTAAGCGAAGCTTGTGTTATGGGTACTAGACAACTGATAAACATACGTAAATACATTTTTTTTTGTAAATACATACTTATGATACATAGAAAACACCCAGACTAAGACAAACAGACATGTTCATGCACACAAATGTTTGTCCTATGTGGGAATCGAACCCACGAGCGTTGGTGTCGAAGCCGCGTCATTGACCGCTACGCCACCGAGCTCGTCAAAAATTAAGGATACTAAACCGGATTCTAGCCCACGGGGCCGAAATCGAGGTTGAGTGGAAGGAATAGATTCGATGAGTGCATGTTTTCCATTGATTTTAATGGAAAATAAAATGTATTTAATGATCATTCCTCAAGGGTGTCTTGGTCTGGGTGTTTTCTATGTAATATAAGTAAAGTATATATTTATAAAAAAATGTATTTAAGTACATAATATGTACTTAAATTGACAACTGACATATTATATCAGTTGTCTAGTACAAGCTTTGCGCTTAATTGGGGACTAGATGACGCTGTGTAAATTGACCAGAAATATTTGTTTATGTATTTATTTATTTTAAAGTAGCACCTGTGACGGATATGATAAGAGGAAATCGTCCTTTTTAGGGTTCCGTACCTCAAAAGGAAAAACGGAACCCTTATAAGATCACTTTGTTGTCCGTCTGTCTGTCTGTCTGTCTGTCTGTCAAGAATTTCTACGTCGAGAATGCGTGGAGGTATCAAGCTGAAATTTGAACTGTATACTCAGGTCTACGGTCCCATGAAGTTGTAAAATAATCAAACTGCTAAGTTTACGTAAAAAAAAGTTACGGCCGTTTATTCAGCAAAAAACGCATATTTCGACATTCTCAAGGGAATCAAAACCTATAGGGTACTTCCCGTTGACCTAGAACTATGAAATTTGGCAAGTAACATCGTTATAGACTACAAGTACAGGAATAAATCTCAAAACTATACATTTGTAAATAGATCTTAAAAAATAGGGGGTCTATATTTTTTATAGGGTGTCGAAATTTCAAATTGAAACTACTAGTTCAAATGGGGTATCATATGAAAGGGATTGATGTACACATTGCAAAATATATTTTATTTATTTTTTTCGACGCATTATTTCTTATTTATAATGAAAAATATCAAATTTAATATTGATACTACGTACGGAACCCTCGGTGGGCGAGTCCGACTCGCACTTGTCCGGTTTTTTATTTTATACTACGACGGATGGCAGACAATACGGCCCGCCTGATGTGAAGCGGTTACCGTAGCCATATTAACGCTCGCGACATAAAATATCACTCGCGCGCCGCCACCCCCGCTGCCAACGCAGTATCTCCTTCCTTTCTGGTGACCTCACTCACTCGCAGGAACACAACAACCCTCAAATGAATAGTTATTTGGCTGCGGTATTCTGTGAGGTGGAGGTATATTCCCCAGTCGGGTAGCTTACAATTACGCTCCCTACCTCTCTTAAATCATCCATATCTCGTCTTTCGTGATATGGGCATGTAATGCGGAGAAATCAAAGACATGTGACAAAAAAATGGGCTGTGGCTATGTCATGGACACGGCCGTGTTTTGTAGGTAAATAAATATGTTACATGAACTAAAATTATGTCAAAATGGCAGTGCTTCCCCCTCCCCCGCTCACGATGTTCCATAGTCCTTACATCACCATCAGGTCCATTTTAGTCTCCACTACAGGAGCACGACCCTCTCTCGTCCGTCCTAGACGGAAGGAGGATTTGGCCTACACTCCCCACGCTGGCCAGACGGGTTGGGGAGGCCTGATCGATATTTGATAATGTATTTCCCTTAGTCGCCTTGTACGACATCCATGGGAAGAAACGGAGTGATTCTATTCTAGTCTGCCGGAAACCACATGGCCAAAGTCCTTACTTAGCGTAATAAATTCTTTCCTTCATCTATCCGGTGGTGTGATTGAATTTTGGATGCAGATGATAGATTTGTAGCTGTAACACCAAACTGTATCCCCCGATTTTATTATCATTCGTTTTTTGAATTGCCTTCTTTTTAGAATTTGAGATCAAAAGAATGATGAATTTGAATGTGAATGGATTGAATATTGATTGTATTAAAGATGATATGAATAAGAAAGGAGAAATAACGGCTGCTAAAAATTAACATAAGAAAAATACTGCGCCGGCCACATGTCAAAAGCTGATGATGTCACCCGGTCAACAATGTAGATTGAAGTTGTAATCTTTTCTGACAGCGGGGCAGATTATACCTACTAAACCCACCAGAGTGTTCAAACAGTGGGTCTACTGGACTTTGGTCAAATTTCAAGTATTATTCCATACTAGCTATAGATATAGACATGTCCTGTCTTCCTAACTATTAATATTGAATTCGAATTAAAATTACAAAATTAGTTTCTGTATACGTACAGAATAAACAGAAATAAAATTAGTTCTGTATATTGTGTATACAGACCATGGGCCGAACGAAGAAACGAGGGGCAGACGAAGCTGAAGCCGAAAACCATCGAATGTTTTGATAAAAAAAAATTGGTTGTCAGAAAAGTGACGATACCTTTACGTGAAAAGAAAACATCGGCCGATGGAGTGGAAGAGATAGATGCGTCACAAGCCGAACGCTTAGGCTGATCTTGCATCTCTATCTCTTTGTTCCACGCTCTCGCTTGCACGCTCGGCTCAGACGGAACGTGACAATGAGTCATTTATAAGACTTTATCACGTCAAAATAGGCATTACGTTTTAGTTATGGGCCATTATTTTTGGGGTGTAAGTGGTTCATCTACATCTTTGAACCAAAGCCAACTTCACCTGCACGTGGTGCACCCTGCTGACTGACAAACGAAGCTCTGGCGAAAAGAGAGGTAGGGAGCGTAATTATAAGCTACCCGACTGGGGAATGTACCTCCACCTCACAGAATACCGCAACCAAATAACAATTCCCTTGAGGATTGTTGTGTTCCTGCGAGTGAGTGAGGTCACCAGAAATAAAGGAAGGAGATGCTGCGTTGGCAGCGGGGGTGGCGGCGCGCGAGCAATATTTTATGTTGCAAGCGGTAATATGGCTACGGTAACCGCTTCACATCAGGCGGGCCGTATGCTTGTCTGCCACCCGACGTAGTATAAAAAAAGACGTGTGGCACTCGGGGACTGCCGCGGTAAAGCTATTGCATAGCATTTTGTATCAACTTATGCAATTATAATTTTATTTATTTATTTTATTCATGCAGTATTGCTTTTCCTTTGATATTAATTCAAGTTACACTTTTTGAGCGTGGTGACCGATAAGAAAACAAATTTTTCTATTATTAAATAAATAAAACGAGTTTCGTAGAGTCGTACAATACGTCTAATCGCACGCACACAACGCCGTGTCGAAGACTGCCGAACTGAAACGACGTTAGACGATGCACGGCCTTCAAGCCACACCTCCTTGCCCGTCGGAGTGGGGAGCGTGAGGTTTTTTCGTTACGGAATTTCTGGATTCGGTCCCCGCGCTCAAGGCCCGCGATAGAAGCTATGCAATAGCTTAAAAAAAAATCTTCGGCTTAGTAGACAGAGCTCCAGAGTTTGTACCAGCTAAGCTAAACATGTTACCACAAAACTAAGCTGAAGTTGGATATTAGTAATAAAAAAAATCCGATGGTAATCGGCATGAGCTTCAGCGGTAGGGCTCCAGCTTAGTGCAGCTCATTTGTCATTACCATGGCAAATATAGGGAAGTAAACTCATGAGGTGAAACTCGGAAATAGCGAAAACAAAAAAATTGGTTGCCTGTAAAGTCGGTATACGGGCGAAAGTTTTACGTGACAACGACTTTGAGTGGTAAAATGTTTTCGAGTGGAAGGGACGCATGCCTTTCACTTTTTATGTCTGTCTCTCTCGCTCTTAGGCGGGCTAACCATGCCCGAGTGAAAGGGACGCGTGCCTCTCACTCGCTCTCATTGTGAGCGCATAACGTGAGCGCGTTTCTTGAAGTGTCACCCGGCTAACCAATTTATAAGACGTTGTCACGTCAAAAAAACAACAACGTCAACCATTCCATACATTTTGGTGTTGCAGGTATTGAACTTTTAAATAGAACATCATGGTACGTAAATTAATAGTTTTTAAAATATACTTTCACAAGAACATTCACCTTCTTAACGCTTGGCATGATGGTAGGGTCTGATAGACCCACTGTTTTTCTGTTTAAAATTAACCTTTGCGTAGCTTCAAGTTATGGACTAGATATCACACTGTCACCACTCTTTCAGTCTACGACGCTATTACCAAAAATATCTTTGAGCTTCTTTTTTTGTACAACGTCGGGTGTGTTGCAATCTACTTGCTGTCACTGCGGGCACACCTGAGTTCAATTCTCAATTTGAATATTGACAGTATAGTCATATATAAATTTTCTATCATTTTTTGCAATCAATAAAAAAATCTCCTGTGAAACAGGCTATATTATTTCTCTCCATCTACCAAGTAATTTCAAGAGGCTGACAACAGCCAAACAAGCATATCATAATTATGATCAGCCTGAATCTACCCACTGCTTGATATAAGCCGTCCCCAATGCTTTCCACCCGTTACGATCCTCCGCCTTCCGCATCCAGCCGCTCCCAGCCGTTTCTTAAGGTCATCGGACCATCTAGAAGGAGGGCGCCCAACACTTCGTCGTCCTACGCACGGCCTCCACTCTAATACCTTCCTCCCCCATCTGTCATCACTTACTCGGCAGATGTGACCGGCCCATTGCCACTTCAGCTTGCAAACTCTGAAGGCTATGTCGACAACTTTGGTTCTCCGTCGAATTTCTTCGTTCCGGATTCGATCCCGCAGAGAAACCTCGAGCATAGCCCTCTCCATCACTCGCTGCGCAACCTTTAGCCTGTGGACCAGTCCGATGGTCAGTGTCCAAGTCTCTGCACCATAACAAGCATGCCCTTTTGATATATAGCGCACCTCTGCCATCGCAGATTAATCGTAGCATCGGTCTGTCTTGTTAAGAGGAGGTGCTCCGCGGCCCTGTTTGACATGCATCACCTGTCTTAAAACCAGAAATAAGAGGTATTTTCTTTATCAAAAAGTATAAAGAAGTTAATCAATACTTTAAAACGATTATTTTTTTCGATTGTGGTCTATAATTACCTAAGGGTACAACTAAGGCGGACTTGACGTTAAAAGCATTCGCTACCAGTCAACATAAATGCCTTATGTTTTTTATCAGTTTTGTACTCATTTGCGGGTCTGTTAGACCCACTGTGTGATATCCGTCGACCTGTCATTAGAAGGGTTAACACAATATGTACAGATGACCTTAGTCACGCAGAGCAAACACCATGTGATGAGACTTATCTAAATTCTTAGGAATTTAGGAAATTCACGGTTCTTATACTTCTTGCTATTCATACAATGAGTATGAGTCAAAAAGAATAAATATAGTAAAGGAAAATATGTAATTAGCTCTTCGGGACAACATTTAATTGATAAGCGATTTTCCGACGTGGGAATAAAGTCCATTATTGATCAAACTATCGTTGATGGTATAAATTCAGATAGATAGTCTTAGAGTAGAAACATAGATAGATAGAGTAGAAACACAAACATCATCTGCTTACCTTGATAATGCCATAGTGGCGAAACCGGTCGTTAAAAATAAATGTAATTTATACGAGGAACAGTACAAGGTCTTTACTATAACATTATGGTATAAATTCAATAATGCCTACCGGCCTACTAGCACATAAAATAAGGAAAGCATACGACACTACCTTCTTTTTATATGAGACAGGGACAAACAAGCATGTGGGTCACCTGATGGAAAGCAATCACTACCGCCCATGGAGATCAGGGTCCAAGGGGTCACCGATTCGTTGCCAGCCTATATCCCTTACTTTCTTTCTGGTGACCTCACTCACTCGCAGGAACACAACAACCCTCAAGGGAATTGTTATTTGGCTGCGGTATTCTGTGCGGTGGAGGTACTTCCCTAGTCGGGCAGCTTAAAAAATACGCTATGCCCAAGGTCTCCAAGAATATTTCAAGCGTCTACCTGTTGCCGTTATCAATATCGAGCAAAAACGAGCAAAAAAATCACGTTTGTTGATGGGAGCCCCCCACCTTAATTATTTATTTTATTGTTTCTTAGTATTTGTTGTTATAGCAGCAACAGAAATATATCATTTGTGCAATATTCAACTGTCAACTATCACGGTTCATGAGATACAACCTTTTGACATACAGGCCGGGACAGGACGGACGGACGGACAGCGGAGTTTCAGTAATAGGGTCCGTTTTACCCTTTCGGTACGGAACCCTAAAAATGCCCTAAAAACCCTAGTATTATGCTAGAAAATACTAGAAATATACAGATATCATAGGCTCACCCGAGTTGTGAATCGCACTTTGACACAGTGATATGGGACTGGGGCCCACCACACATTCCCATCACTGTGTCTCCTGTGTAGCCAGGATTAACAGCGGCGACCAACTAAAAAGGCAATGAACAATGAAGTCCATTGCAGTCCCGGGGGTAAGACTACGGCTTCCTTGGAACTCACAACGAATTTAATCAGAAGAAATTAGTAGGAGTAATAAAGCTTTTGGAATTTTACTTCGCCTCTTGGCAACCTTTTATTGTACTTAATTGCTAAAACGCAAAAAGTTTTGTTAACCAATTTCGAAAAACATTGTTGGCCAGTAAAAAAAGAAACATCACGCGCAAAATGTTTTCTTTTGTTGTATTTTAAGACACATTTTCAATGTCAAACATCAATGTAGCTTCTCAAAATTACTAGAATTTCTAGTGGCGATATTGACAATTTTATGGCGCCGCCAGAATTAATAGAATGTGCCCGAGCAGGATGAAAGTCTCTTGCACGAAATGTCTAAAAATACATAGGTGATATATGAAGTTTTTTTGCATAGACGTGCAGTACAGTAATTTAGATATTATATTTAACACTAGCTGACCCAGCAAACGTTGTTTTGCTATTAAACCGCTATAAAAGAATAGGGGTTGGTGATAGAAGGGTTGAAACCTTAGGGTTGTGTGTATTTTTAATACCACATTATAAAAAAATCTGTCTATCTAGAATAGAATCACTCCGTCTCTTCCCGTGGGTAAAAATATCGATCAGGCCTCCCTAAACCTGTTTGGCCAGCGTGGGGAGTGTAGGCCAAATCCTCATTCTGTCTAGGACGGACGAGAGAGGGTCGGGCTCCTGTAGTGGAGACTAAAATGACCTGATGATGATGATGATGATAAAAAAATAAAAAAATTGTCCAAAAAATAAAAATAAAATGTTAGGGGTGGACAAGCCACTTCACTTAAGGGTATGAAAAATAGACAGTAGCCGATTCTCAGAACTACTGAATATGCATATAAAATTTCATAAAAATCGGTCAAGCCGTTTTGGAGTATGGTAACTAACATTGTGACACGAGAATTTTTTATATATTAGATTATATAATAGATATTATATATAACATTATATAATAGATATTATATAACATTTATTAGGTCGCTGTTACATTTTACTTCATGCAAGACAGTGACAAATACTTAGATAATTGCAAACAAAGTTTGAGGTGTAGTGGTTCATCAATATCTTTGAACCAAAGCCAACTTCACTTGCACGCGGTGCACCCTGCTGACTGACAAACGAAGCTCTGGCGAAAAGAGAGGTAGGGAGCGTAATTGTAAGCTACCCGTCTGGGAAACGTACCTCTACCTCACAGAATACCGCAGCCAAATAACAATTCCCTTGAGGGTTGTTGTATTCCTGCTAATGAGTGAGGTCACCAGAAAGGAAGAAGATGCTGCGTTGGCAGCGGGGGTGGCAGCGCGCGAGCGATATTTTGTTGCTAGCGTTACTACGGCTATGGTAACGCTTCACATATCAGGCGGGCCGTATGCTTGTCTTCCACACGTCGTAGTTTAAAAAAAAATACGCACACGTCTACATTGTTCACGCTACACCACTGCCCATAAACATAACATGCGGAATCTATTAATGGTGGACCATGTCTAGGAGGTGATGGTACCTCCACCTCACAGAATATCGCAACCAAATAATAATGAGTGAGTCACCCAGAGAGGAAGGAGATGCTGCGTTGGTAGCGGGGGTGGCGGCGCGCGAGCGATATTTTATGTTGCGCACGTTAATGTGGCTACGGTAACCGCTTCACATCAGTCGGACCGTATGCTTGTCTGCCACCCGACGTAGTATAAAAAAAAGTCTATCTTCCTGTATGATACACTAATCTCGAGAACCGCTAAATCGATCTGCCCCCTTACCACCATCTATTATTGCGATTCAATAACTGACTAGATTGCTTATTCATAACAATGAATAAGCGACTCTATTTCAAATGGAATAGAGTCGCTTATTCATTGGTATGAATAAGCAATCTACTCAATTATTGAATCGCAATAAGAGATGATGGTAAGGGGGCTGCCATCAATCATATATTATGTCATTGATCAAGCACCGACCGCATCCATTGATCATCCTATTACATCAAAACCATCAACGATAAATCAATATCTGATTGGACAGTCAGTGCCGAAATTATCTGGGCATTGACAAATATCAAGAATCTTTGACATAAATCAACATTATCGCGAAAATGCAAGGTTGAGAAATATAATAGGCATCTGAATCATTTTGTTTTTCGATTTGTTATTTAAAGACGTCACAATAATATAACTTTAGGCCAAAGAATTACTTCGATAGCATATACACTTCTCGAGATATGATAACTTGAAGATCACAATTTTGAACTATCCCGAAAACGCTCCATACAAAAGGCTACAGTATTATGGACGTCACGATACGCTATTTTATATGCATTAAATCACAAATTTGTACGACAGCTATGTTCAATATTGCGTTTATGTAGCTAGTGCCTTAATAAAAGTTATAGTATTTTTTATTGTTTCTACAACGGTAATATTTATTTTTTATAATTTCATACTTTTAAAATGGACTTTCCCACCAAATTTTGATCGACCATAAAACACGTCGGACGTAAGTTATTAAAATTTTGAGATCGCAGATCGTTCTAGTTTTATGTATTTTACATTACTGTTAGAGAGTTTTTATAATTTTAGAACTTTGTTCAGATGCCTATTAAGCACTTGCCTTGCCAAAGTACACACCTACAATAATTAAATACATAAATATTTCAGCCCCCTTACCACCAACTCTTATTGCGATTCAATAACTGAATGGAATGCATCAGACAGCGCGCTGTCTGTCAAATGACTGACAGTTCTATTAAACGCAATAAAGTTACATTAGAAAAGTTAATATAAATAAATAAATAAATATTGTCTGACAAATTACACAGCGCCACCTAGCCCCAAAGTAAGCGAAGCTTGTGTTATGGGTACTAGACAACTGATAAACATACGTAAATACATTTATTTTTGTAAATACATGTATACATAGAAAACACCCAGACCAAGACAGACACGTTCATGCACACAAAGGTTTGTCCTGTGTGGAAATCGAACCTTTCGAACCTCAGAATCGAAGCTTTGGTGTCGAAGCCGCATCATTGACCGCTACGCCACCGAGCTCGTCATATTAATGGAGGTTCAGTTTTGTTAAATTTAACTGGTCGAGACTGGATCGGAACTAAATTGGGATTAATTACGACAATTGCCATTTTAAGTTAAACCGTAAAGTTTTTATGTGCTAGCAAGTTTTTATCACATTTTCTGCGAAGCATTCAGGGCCGTCTGGTCACAACAAAATCAGGTTTTACCATCAATACTAATACGCAAAATGTTAAATGACTCACACACACACCACGGAGCGAAACCGATTGATTAGCACGTTGGTACAACAAAGAAATAAAAATATTTGACGTATGGATAAAGTGACCATTTATTTTTTAATTCAAAACGGGACATAAGTTTTAATACCAGTTAGCAGGTCAACAACGAAAATAAATATGTACTTCTTAATTTTCTTTATTTAGAAAAAGTTTAACTTAAGCAATTAGTATTCATTATTGTTATATTTGTATTGCGTAATTCTAATTATTGACGTGACAGCTGCACGCACGAAAAAACATGACGTATGCGGCATTACCTCGCTCTGAGGCGTTCCATTAAAATTTTCTTTTGAAAAATGCAAACATTCCATCAGTATTTTCTTATGACGTTGTCACGTTCAACTATCGTCAGTAAACCGACTTTACAGACAACCGATTTTTTTTTTATTTAAGCTTTATTTTTAATTGTATTTACATTTTTCACGAGCTTCGTAATTTAAAATTTTCGCGCGTTTTCGGAAAACGGGTCTATTTTGTGTCCCCACTAGGGTTGCCAACTTTTTTTTACAAGAAATACAGTATATTGAGGTCTGAGAAGAATATTAAACAGTATTTTAGGAAAATGAACAGTATTTTATTTATTTAATGTTTTAAATACATATTTTTAAGAGCTTCTCGCACAACTTATTAATATAGTCTTTTTTTAAAAACTTCATATGCCTCACCACAATTATACCTAACTAAAATTAAAACGAACGAGGAGCTCATTTAAAAAAAAATGTGTGATCTCTAAGTCTAACATTAGTGTTAAGTATTTTGATGCTGAAAACAGTATTTTGTATACTTTATTTTTGTTCAACAGTAAAAAGTATAATGTAGTGAAAAACAGTATAATACTGTTTTTAACAGTATAGTTGGCAACCCTAGTCCCGGCGCTTTGTTTGGGGACAACGGGACATGTGACCGAGAAAAAGGACAGTCTCATTCAAAACGGGACGTATGGTCACTTTACGTATGTACAACTGCATAATAGCTCGATCTGATCGAAGAGGTTACATAATAGGCTATTCGACCAACGTTTTTTGAAATGAAAACTTCTTTAGCGGCGGCGTTGTGTACTTTTTGGGATGGGTAAAAATGTTTAGTAAAAAACTCGCGTCAGGAAACGTGGCCTGATCGAAAATTCGTAAGACGGAGCGGCGCGGTGTATGAGAGAGAGGAAGTAATATCCCCTTCTCTTTCCACCGCGCGGCGAAAATGTATGCCCGCTCCTGCTGTTTATTTTTAATCTATACTAATATTATAAAGCTGAAGAGTTTGTTTGTTTGTTTGAACGCGCTAATCTCAGGAACTACTGGTTCGAATTGAAAAATTATTTTTGTGTTAGGTAGTCTATATTTCAAGGAAGGCTATGGGCTATATAACATCACGCTACGACTAATAGGAGCGGAGCACCGGTGAAAAATAGGAAAAAAATATTTCTTTTGAGGGCTTATGTCGCGTGCGCTGCGTAAACGGTTGAAGTTACGCAAAAATCATGTATGACGGAATTGTTCGTCATTAAAAGTTCTAAAAAAAAGTCCGCGAGAGCATATGTCTATCTTTTAAGATTGACTCACTATAACGTTTTTTTATGGTAATCAATAGGAGAAAGTAGGTAAAAAAGGAACTTTTAAAGAGGAACAATACTATCATACATGATTTTTGCGTAACTTCAACCGTTTACGCAGCGCACGCAAAGTAAGCCCTCAAAAGGAATATTTTTTTCCGATTTTTCATTGGTGCTCCGCTTCTATTGGTCGTAGCGTGATATTATATAACCTATAGCCTTCCTTGAAGTATAGGCTAAGTTTCTAACATTAAAATATTTTTTCAATTAGGATGAGTAGTTCCTGAGATTAGCGCTTCGCCCGCGTGGTCCAGGGGAGCTGCCATTGATTTGTGTATATTTTTCTTTTGTTGTATTTTTTTTACTTCGTGGGGTAAAAAGTCAGTATGTACCTCAGTATGTACAAATTTTAATGATGATTGGCTGCATAGTTAAGGCGTGAAGAAATAACAAACAAACGAATTTACTTACTTTAACACTTATAATATTTGTATGGATGGAACGCCCACACTCAAGAGAAAATAATTGTTCACCATATAAATGTTTGCCCTCTTTATTTTTCCTTCGAATAAAATATTTTTCCTGGATAAAAAGTAGCCTATGTCACTCTCCAGACCGGAAACTGTCCCCTGTTAAAACATCACGTCAGTACTTACGTTCCTTTCGACGTGATAGAAGGACAAATGATTACAAAGTTTCTTTTTTCCCATGGGATTAAAATGTTTTTCCGGGATAAAAAGTAGCTTATGTCACTCTCCAGACCGCAAACTATCCCTATTAAAAATTCATGTCTGTATTTAGGTTCCTTTTGACGTGAAAGAAGGACAAATGATTATAAACTTTATTTTTTAATAACATACGTTTATTGTATGGAGAGTGACATAGGCTACTTTTTATCCAGGAAAAACATCTTATTTCCACGAGAAAAAATATACTTTGTAATCATTTGCCCTTCGTTTAAGTCGAAAAGAACCTAAGTACCGACATGATTTTTTTAACGGGATAGTTACGTAGTAGAGTACGGACATGACTTTTTAAAATGGGGATAGTATACTGCCTGGAAAGTGACATAGGTTACTTTTTATCCCGCAAAAACATCTTAATCCCATGGGAAAAATTAAACTTTGTAATCATTTGGCATTCGATCACGTCGAAAAGAACGTAAGTACCGACATGATTTTTTTAACAGGGGATAGTATCCGGTCTGGAAAGTAACATAGGCTACTTTTTATCCAGGAAAAACATTTTATTCCCACGGAAAAAAATAATTCGATCATTTACGTGGTGAACAATTTTTTTTGTCTTGATCCATACTAATACTATAAGTGTTAAAGTAAGTAAATTCGTTTGTTTGTTATTTCTTAACGCTCTATGTAGCCGATCATCATTAAAATTTGTACCTATTGGTACTATTTATATCGCACGAAGTAAAAAAAAATACAACAAAAGAAAAATATACATAAATCAATGGCTGCTCCCCTGGACTACGCGGGCGAAGCCGCGGGTAACAGCTAGTGTAATATAAATTGTCAAGTTTGTGTACGATAGCGCAATAAATTAATATTTTATTTCACCACATAAATGATAGTACTTTTATACTGATAAATAAAGCAATTCGTGCGAAATTATTCCCTAACTATTCAAAAATGCACAATGTTTTAGCGTGGTTGAGGAGCTGATCTATGAATATGTACAAACTTTTTGAATGACGGAGGTTCCGCCACAATGTTAATGTTCAAGTTTTCACTTCAGCCGGCACTCCCGGAGTGCAACCCGTTTTTTTTGTTTTATATTGGACGATTTGGACGTCACAATAATAAAACCACATCATCATCATCATCATCAGGTCATTTTAGTCTCCACTACAGGAGCACGACCCTCCCTCGTCCGTCCAAAAGACAGAAGGAGGTTTTGGCCTACACTCCCCACGCTGGCCAGACGTGTTGGGGAGGCCTGATCGATGTTTTATAATGTATTTCCCTTAGTCGCTTTGTACGACATCCACGGGAAGAGACGGAGTGATTCTATTCTACTCTGCCGGAAACCACACGGCCAGCAAGCAATAAAACCACACGTGAAATAATTACTTTGATAGCACAAAAATGTCTTGAGATATGTTAATTTGAAAATTACAATTTTGGACTCTCCAATGAATGGAATTGAGAAAAAGTTTCATATTGTGAATTTACCAGACGCGTGGTACATATCCAAACTAGCTGGGTTGCTCACTTCAAAATGTAAGCAAGTAAGCCACATAATTTTGATACGTAACAAGCGTCTTATAAATTCACAACATGAGAGTTCTATTTGGTCGGTTTGTTTACGGTGAACGAACGTGAACAAAATAACTCACGTGCTCTGAGCCGCTTATAATATCAACAAAACAAACAAATGATCGTTACATAACTATTCATAAGCAGTGTCTTCTCTGTCTAGGTCAAGGTGAGACAGCCAATGCCTTCTTGGACCAAACGATATTCTAACAATGGCTCCTCTGCCTGGTCAGCGAAATTTATTGAGCTTATAAAATCGTCCGGTCGTTCTGTCTGTCCGTCCGTTGCCATGAAACTCAAAATTTCGAAATTCTGACTTCGGAGTCGTGTAGATAGAGCATCAAAAAGTAGTAATGTAAAGTGATCTTGGCTTTCCGATATCAATTCGGAAAAGTGGCCAAAATGGTTTTTCGATACTTCTACGCGAAATGGGCTAAAATGGCATCCGAAAATGAAAATGGCGCGTTAAATTTCGCTATGGTGGCGCATGCTGCGCGTCCGATGTTTACATTTCAATACAAACGAGGAGTTCGATGGCGTCGTTACCAGAGTTGGAAAAAACGGCTTAAAATTAATAAACGTTTAAACGTTGTACTTTTTATCAAAAGCGCGCTTTTTAAGCGCGCTTTTTACTTAAACGCTTTTTTGTCGTTGATGCTTCTTGAGGCGTCTACGCTGGAAAACGTTTAAACATTTAGTCGCAGCTTTATGACAATGCAATGGTTAACGATCACAGACAGTATCTATTTGCATCCGATTTCTTTTTTACAATTATTTAAAGTTTCGTATACGCATGAACATACTTAACACAGCAAAGCAAAAAAAAAATCGCATTAATCGACCGACGACAACAGCAAAAGCGTTGGCGCAAACATTCACACGCGTACTTACTAGTTGACTACAAAAAGCCTACTGCTTAAAAAAGCGTAAGCGTTGTTCACTTAAACGAAAATCAGTTTTGAAATTAAAGTGAAAGAAAATTAAACAACATTAATCCTAAGGCACCTACGAATAAGGTTCAATATTGAATGAGGATTACTGACGCTTATTTCAACGAAACGCTGCATTTGTTTAAACGAAAATGAAACGAACGTTAATCGATAGTAAACCTAAACTGGTTGATAGTAAGGTTTATTATTGCATATATGGCTAGCTAATACAGCACGACGCGACGTGGCAGTAATTATGTGTATCAATTATAGATGGCGCTATATTAAATTTGTCAAATTATCAGACAACATTGTAAAAAGTTTAAACGAAAAAGGCTTATTTTTATAAGCGTGCTTATCTGCTTACGCTGATAAGCAGACTTTTTTAAGCGCTTTTCGTTTAAGCGCTCAACTCTAGTCGTTACGCGAGTCAGTCTAATCGAACACGCAAGTTAAGCAACGTCGACCGCAGCCTGTCCATGGATGGGTTTATTTATCTAGGGCTCTTCCGTTCTTCCAGTCAGTAAGTCAACAATCGTTAAGCCAAGTCAGTGGCCTTTAGGCGGTTCATCAACATCTTTAAACCAAAGCCAACCTCACCTGCACGTGGTGCAACTTGCTGACTAACAAACCAGGCTCTGAAGAAAAGAGAGTTAGGGTATAGCGTATTTTTTAAGCTTCCCGACTGGGGAAGTAACTTAACCTCACAGAATACCGCAGCCAAATAACAATTTCATTGAGGGTTGTGTTCCTGCTAGTGAATGACGTCACTAGAAAGAAAGAAAGGAAGGAGTATAGGCTGGCAACGGATCGGCGACCCCTTGGTTTTGCTCATCACAATAGGCGTGGTGATTGCTTTCCTTCAGGTGACCCGCATGCTCATTTGCCCCTTTCTCATATAAAAAAATCGAAACAGTTCTTGAGATCGTCCAATACAAATGTCGCGTTGTTTACTATTAGACACTTTTACTACTGATTTGTCTCATGCGGACTCTACAACTGAGTCGCGAAGCTCCGCGAACAGGCGTGAACGTAAATGTGGATGGTTTTCTCTAGGTTCACGGGCGTTCACGCCTGTTCCAGCCAGATATATCTTGTCGTAAATACTTCAAGGAATTAAAAATCTTACCGCTACCTTGTCTCTATATACTCGAAATAAGTACATATGTAAAACAAAATTACCAAAACTTTCAGAAAGCAAAAGATGTATAGGTACCCACGTAATACCAGAAATCCCAATAGGCTGGTCCTTGATACCGTCCCTCGTACTAAACGACTTCAAAATAATTCGTATGCAATGTGCATTAAGGTTTATAATCGGATACCTGATCCTATAAAGCAGCTCCCAGTACGCAAATTTGGAAAAGCACTACGAAATTGGCTGCACGAGAAAATGTTTTATTCGATAAGGGAATTACTTGAAGCATGACAATACTGTTATTGATTTGATTGACATTTATTGTAATGATAGTATAATGACATTTGAAAATTGATATGTAATAGTAATGTCCATTTCGTTACGACCCTTATAAAATTGTAATTGTTAAAATTATTATTTCCATTTAAATTGACATAATTTGACATATTGTTAATCTAATATATTATTAGTGTATATTTGCATGCCTAAATATTTCTGGCAAATGTGACGGATCAAAGTTCTAATGTTATTTGTACACCTGCATACCCACATTTAAGCAAATAAAGGATTCTATTCTATTCTATTCTATTCTATTCCCCGACCGGAGTCGGAATTTTGTCCCGCGACAAAGGCGGCGTGAACGAAGCGCGAACGTTCGCGCGGTGTTCACGCGTACACATCCACATTCACGGCGCGACGCCAGTTTACTCCTGACTACCGATGCGTACAAGTCATTACAATTTCAGTCATACACGTTCTTCTTCTCCAACGATTTCTAATTATTTTCTTATTTTTTATGGACAAATAATTTTATGTTGCTACAGCAAACAAACTTATTGCAGCCGCAGCTTCCACGTCCATTTCGCGGCAGGTTTCACTCACGAATGTGTGACCCGTGAATGTAGAAGGGCACAAGTTCTGCCGTGAAATCACGGCGCGAATTCACGGCATAATTTCACGGCACTGATGTTAGAGCCCGCATCAGAGGGGAGGTGAGTTCGACACGAGAGAGCGGCAGGGTGTGGCCATATTGTACGGAGTACTATCACTACGTACAATATGATGATAATGATGATTATGATGGCCGTGTAGTTTCCGGCAGACTAGAATAGAATCACTCCGTTTCTTCCCGTGGATGTCGTACAAGGCGACTAAGGGAAATACATTATCAAATATCGATCAGGCCTCCCCAACCCGTTTGGCCAGCGTGGGGAGTGTAGGCCAAATCCTCCTTCCGTCTAGGACGGACGAGAGAGGGTCGTGCTCCTGTAGTGGAGACTCTAATGGACCTGATGATTGTCACTGATACTGTAAAGATGAGTTCGTCGCAAAACATTGGCCTTGCTGATTCTAATCTCTTTCCTAACGTTTCAACATTTTTCACAACACAAAGTCCAAAAAAACATGTTTGTCGGTTTCTTTGTCCGATGGACACTGACGTTATCTACATAAGTAGTTGATAAAATATGTCTAAATGTTACTTATTTGATAAGTAAAGCTGAAGATTTCCTTATCTTCCCCCCCTGGAGGTAGTAGTAGTAGGGGTTTTTATACTGTTGTCATACGGAAAACAGGAGAGACGCAGAGGTGTTGCAGGCGTTCATAGCCTGCATTAACTGCTTTCCATCAAGCGAACCTCTTATTTTAATTGACCAGGGGGGCGGGAGCAAACGAGCATGTGAGTCACCTGATGGAAAGCAATCACCACCGCCCATGGATATCAGCAGCACCAAGGGTCGCCGATCCAGATCAAGGGTTGCCAGCCTATACTTCCTATTTTTTTTTTCAATACTCAATATCTTTATTGCATATAATATGTATGTAGGTACATGTTGATCTTAAAATACATGTTAGTTTTAAGTTATTACATATTATGACCCTATAAGGGTATGACAACAGCCTGAAGTATACGGATATACGGATCTTTCTTGTGACCTCACTCACTAGCAGGAACACAAAAACTCTCAAAGGAATTGTTATTTGGCTGCGGTATTCTGTGAGGTGGAGGTACATTCCCCAGTCGGGTAGCTTAAAATTACGCTCCCTACCTCTCTTTTCGCCAGAGCTTCGTTTGTCAGTCAGCAGGGTGCACCACGTGCAGCTGAAGTTGGCTTTGGTTCAAAGGTCTTGATGAACCACTTACACCCCAAGTCTTGTTCGGGGATCGAACCCGCGACCTCGGAATCGAAAAGGCCTTTGATAGCCATTTAAATTTAAAATTTAACATAAAAAAATGCAATAAAAACAAGTCGCAAACTCCACACAATGGCGCCAGTCACTTCCGGTAATACCACGGGAATTAGAGGACTATGCAAATTAATGACAAGCAGGAAACACGTATTTATTACGACATTAAATTGATGTTAATACAGCAATTGGTTAAACCTTGAGTTATAGAAGCGGTCAACACAGGGTTCGCACGGTGGCATCAAATTAGTAGAGAAGTTTTTTTATTAAAATATAGTCACAATTCATTTTCGAACCAGTCTCGATCTCACAAATGTCACATTTGGTATTCTCGTAACACAATATTATGTAACTTAAAAATTAAATTTAAGCGGGATTATATCGAAATATGAGTTAAAATTAAATAAAGTAAGAATGTTACTTTGCCATCAACAATAATGAATCAATGAAATCAAGTAATTCACAATTCAATCTCGATTCGGTCAACTTTCAATCTGCGTTCGTAGAAAAATGACGAGAATTGGCCTTCTGTCTTCTTAACAATGAATATAGAATTTGAATTGGTTTCACGCAATCTGTCAAATGACTGACAGATCTGTCAAACGACATAAAGTTACATTAGAAAAGTTAATATGGTCGTTCAGTTTTCTTAATTTTTCTAATTTTCCACGCAATTTTCTTAATTTTTTTCTTTCATAACAAACTTCTCCTGACAAAATAACATATACAACAAAAAAATAATTAGCTAAATCTGTTTAGCCGTGCACGCGTGATGCGATGACATAGGGAAATAGACATTCGTTTTTTTGTTGAGTCTGGAGTCCGAGCTAGGTTTAAAAACCTGTGTTACAGATCTCCAATAATATAGAAATAAGATTAATAAACTAAATTGTATATAAAATAACTTGTATAGCAAACAAACGAGCAGGTGGGTCACCTGAAGGAAAGCAATCACCACCGCCCATGGAGATCAACAACGATCCGTTGCCTGCCTATACTCCTTCCATTCTTTCTTTCTGGTGACCTCACTCACTGTCAGGAACACAAGAACCCTCAAGGGAATTGTTATTTGGCTACGGTATTCTGTGAGGTGGAGGTACTTCTCCAGTCGGGCAGCTTCAAAAATACGCTATGCCCTACCTCTCTTTTCGCCAGGGCCTCGTTTGTCAGTCAGCAGAAAGCACCACGTGCAGATGAGGCTGCTGCCTTTGGTTCAAAGATGTTGATGAACCACTTTACACTCCATGATATTGAGATGGCCCGACTAGTAATGCCGACTACCCGGCCACTCTCCCAGTAGAGGTTTACTCGGCAGAAAGCGCCAACTATCCGGCTTTTACCTTGTGTGAATTTCTCAATGAAATGCATATAGGAAAAATTTCATTAACCTTATTTTAAAAAAATCTGTGAAATTTGTTAAAATTCTGATATAGATCATAGATGCTTTAACTATCAGACCCTCTCACACAATGATTTAACTTGATAGTTGCAATATCCCCCCTAATGACGTTGTTGATAAACAATGCCTAAGAGTTGGCAGCCGCTCAGCACGGCAACAAAGATTATTAACACTGGCTTAAAGGCTCTGCCAATTTTTATCCATTGTCTTGGACAGGAGACAAGACATTTTAACATCTATTGTCTCATTTTAGACTAGAGGTTTTAATAATAAAATAGAATAGTATACACTTCATTGCACCAATATGACAAAGATGCAAGAAAGTTGCAATAATGAAAAGTACAAAGGACGGTCTTATCGCTAAAAGCGAGCTCTTCCAGACCACGTAGAAAATAAATTAAACCGAGAGAGGGTGGCGGAGAGGTAATGAATTTTTAAAAGTATTTTATACAAGTGTAAAGATTGTGCATTTCGAATAACCTGAGGCAGGGCATTCCAAAGACGTACAGCTTGCACAGAAAACAGAAAACTTAGTGTAAAAATGCGAAGAATGGGATGGCGTTATTAGACGAAGGGAAAGAATACTGTGTAAACCAAGCTGCCGCGACCCCGTACCTCTCTGAGATAAATGAAGCGTTCCTTCAAGTAGTTGGGAGAAGTGGGATTGAATAGCAGAGAATAAAGAAAACAGAGAATATGCCAGTTGCGGCGTAACCTAATTGGGAGCCACTTGAGCTTAGAACAAAATTCGGAAATATCATCATATTTGCGGAGTCCAAAAATAAACCTAATAAACCAAATTATTACTAACCTAATCTAAGCCGCTTCCTCAATCGGCACAAATCTGAGCCACAGTATAAGTAACAGTACTACGTACCTGTGCTCTGTAGGTACTATTAGAAGTTGTTAACTAAACTATATTTAGCTACAGTGCGCAGCTGCATCGGCTCCCGCTCACGTGGTGAATTAAACTGCAGGATACATTCATCTGCATAGAAATCACTGGAATCTGATGAAGATAGATGTTTACATATGCAATAAATCTTTAGCTCTGGAGCGTTGTATATAATAGGAGACTTGATTGAAATGGGCAGACCCATAGCACACATCTTTACTAGCCTTTATCGTGTTGTTGGCTTTGCTGTTGTTGGTTTTGGCCGTGTGGTTTCCGGCAGACTAGAATAGAATCACTCCGTCTCTTCCGGTGGATGTCGTACAAGGCGACTAAGGGAAATACATTATCAAATATCGATCAGGCCTCCCCAACTCGTTTGGCCAGCGTGGGGAGTGTAGGCCAAATCCTCCTTCCGTCTAGGACGGACGAGAGAGGGTCGTGCTCCTGTAGTGGAGACTAAAATGGACCTGATAATGATGATGATGATGATCGTGTTGTTGACGTGAATACGTCTTTAAAATTGCTTCCATAAAGAGGCAATTCAAAAACACGATTGATAAGAAAATCAGGGGATGCAGTTTGATGTTGCAGCTACATATCTATCATCTCCATCTAAAATTAAATCACACCACTGGATAGATGTAGGATCAAAGAATTTATTACGCTAAGGACTATGGCACATCGCGATGAGTGGGAAGGGAAGCGCTGCCATTGCTTGAAATAATTTTAGTGCATGTAACTTATTCACGGCCGTGTCCATGACACAGCCGCATGTGGGTCACCTGATGGAAAGCAATCACCACCGCCCATGGAGATCAGCAACACCAAGGCGTCGCCGATTCGTTACCAGCCTTTCAAGGAAAATAAAGACTGTTCTTGTTGAAGACATAGATGTCTTAATAGTTCGGAAATACCGCTGAGGGAAGTTGATTCCACAGTTTCACCGTTCGTGGTATAAAATGTCTTAGGAAACGTACTGTAGTTGATCGCCAATTATCATTGATTCCCCAATGATTCTGATTCTGAAAAAAAAAATACTAACGCCCCAAAATCTGACATTGACTTACTTCATCTCCAAATAAAACTCAGTCAACTCAATATGCCCAAGCTGTGGTTATCGCTGGCTGGACGCCATCCCAACTTCCCTGTAGGTCAATGTTGCAACGCTAGTATAAGAAGTATGCAATTTCACTGAATGCATTCTGAAATGTTTTTTTTACTACGTCGGGTAGCAGACAAGCATATGGCCCGCCTGATGTAAAACGGCTACCGTAGCCATATTAACGCTCGCGACATGAAATATCGCTGGCCGTCGCCCCCAATGTCAACGCAGCAACTACTTTCTTTCTGGTGACCTCACTCACTCGCAGGAACACAACAACCCTCAAGGGAATTGTTATTTGGCTGCGGTATTCTGTGAAATGGAGGTACCTACATTCCCCAGTCGGGCAACTTAAAGAATACGCTATGCCCTACCTCTCTTTTTTGGCCAGGGCCTCGTTTGTCAGTCAGCAGGGTGCAGAGACAAGTGAAGTTGGCTTTGGTTCAAAGCAGGGATGTAACGGAGCTTCGGTTTCGATTCCGATACGTCGGAACTTCCGATTGCTTTTGCATCCTCGGTTCCGACTTCGGTTCCGATAAATTTTAAACCGAAGTCAGAAGTCATATCGGAGGTCGGCGGCCGGCGCGGCGGGCGAGGGTGGGTAGACGGGCCGGGCAGCGCGAAGCCGCGGCGGAGTCGCGATCTATCGATTTTAGCAATTGTTTCATTGTTACACTGTTAAAGTATTGATAATAAAGATAACACTAAGTTAGTGTCACTAACGAATAATGATGTGTAATTATTTCATTGAAAATGATATCTACACATATCTCTGACTGACTTCATATTTTATTCCGATTCCGGTTCCGATTCCGGTTTCGACTCCGATAAACCAAATTCAAAAATTCCGATTCCGGTTCCGGTTCCGATATAACCACATCCGTTACATCCCTGGTTCAAAGATGTTGATGAACAACTTACACCCCATTATTCACACTGACGTACATAAATGCAATAACTTTGCGAAACTAGGCCAGTTTCAAACTCAATAAATACTTTGTTAAGTGGTAGCAATAAGCACATCAAACAATACGGTTATGATAGTATTGAAATGACAATAAACATCACACCCAGTAGGTACCGAGTTTATCTGAGCCTGAGGGCTGCGGAACGAGGTCAGTCAGTGGTACCACTGTACATGCAACATGACACGTATGATGACGAGTGGCCGGTACAAGCGCGGAGAAAAGCGTTAAAAGCTAATACACTCGCACTAGCTCCATCGTCCCTAGAGGGTAGTTCGCATGAGGTTAGTATTTTAGTCTAGTTGCGATTAATTTAGTAACTAAAATACTCGTTTCTGTCCAAAAATCAATTCGCACTTTGCTTTAGTACAGTTTACAAGTGAGTGGCGTTTTGCAAGGTGAACATTGAACAACCAACAACGCAATAAAATAAATAAACTGATTAAGATAACCGTAGTATTTTAGAAGAGGATTTTTTTGTGATTAATAAAAATAATCTATGTGTACGAAAATGAAATAGATAGAAGAGACAAATTAGGAGATACTAATTGTCTTCTGAAGGAATTAGCATTGGAAGCGAAACGACATTTTGGCGGCAACTAATGGACTCGACTAATTCAACAGGTTCGAAATTATTTAGTTAGTGAACCAGTGAGCACGGACGCATGGTGGGAAGTCCTACTCGCCCATTTATGATAGAATAAAATGAATGGATGAATGGAATGGATAGACTCGACTAAATTATTTGCTAAACTACTCCACAAAATTTTCATTGTTCAGACACGTTTAGTTACTAAATTACTGGCTTCTAGACTAAAACACTAGCCTAATGCGAACTAGGCTTAAAGGCTAGTATTTTAGTCCAGTAAAGTAAAGTAAAATTCTCGCTTCTGCCCAAAAATCGTTCGCAGTTTGCTTTAGTACAGTTAACAAGTGATTGATGTTTTGGAAGATCAACAGCCTACAACGCAATAATATAAATAAACTGATTAAGCTAATCGTAATGGCTATTTTATCGGAGATCGATGAGGAAATTTGTGCTTTATTTTATTAATAAAAAGTACCATACCATTTTCGTACACATAGCTTATGTGTACGAAAATGGACAGATACATGAGTTAAACTAGGAGCTACTAATTGTCTTCTGAAGGAATTAGCATAGCATTGGAAGTGAAACGAAACATTTTCGCGGCAACTAATGAACTCGACTAATTCAGCAGGTTCGAACTTGTTTAGTCAGTGAACCAGTGAGCACGGACGCGTGGTCGGAGGTGCTACTCGCCCGTTTAAAATAGAATAAAATGGATCGACTCGACTAAATTATTTGCTAAACTACTCCACTAAATTTTCATTGTTCAGACACGTTTAGTTACTAAATTACTCGCTTCTAGACTAAAATACTAGCCTAATGCGAACTAGCCTTAACGTTTATACGTTTATTCATTGAGTTGAGCGAGCGGAACGTTTATATACGCCGGAAAATCATTCTTGGAAATGAATAGGCTCCAAAACCACTGAACCGATTTTGATGAAACTTGTCACAATTATAGACCTCGACATGCTTGAGGTTTGTGTCGAAAAAAAATTGAGATCGATCATGTCCTTGCGGAATGATCATCAAATACATTTTCCATTGAAATCAATGGAAAACATACACTCAGCGAATCTACTCGCTCCACTCATCCTCGATTTCGGCCCCGTGGGCTAGAATCAGGTCTAGCCTACGCTGAGTCTTCCCTCAATCGAAGGGAAAGCATACTCCACCATGCTGCTCGACTGCGGGTTTACTATGTCCAATTAATTAAAAAAATCGGTTGTCTGTAAAGTCGGTTTACTGACGATAGTTGAACGTGACAACGTCATAAGAAAATACTGATGGAATGTTTGCTTTTTTCAAAAGAATAGAACGCCTCAGAGCGAGGTAACGACGCATGAGTCATGTTTTTTCGTGCGTGCAGCCGGCTCCATCGAATTATAAGACGTTGTCACGTCAAAATCGGTTCTCTGTAAAGTCGGTTTACTGACGATAGTTGAACGTGACAACGTCATAAGATAATACTGATGGAATGTTTGCATTTTTCAATGGAACGCCTCAGAGTGAGGTAACGCCGCATACGTCATGTTTTTTTCTTCAACTCGATTTCCTTTTTTTTATTACTCATCAATATAGCGCATATATATATATAGGTGTATTAGATAACGTCTTCTTCGTGAACAATCGATTTTATAATAATTTAGAAAAAATATTTTCGCAATTCACTTTACTTGTTTATTGTACCACTTACGACATCTATCGGATAGGTGACACCGCAAGGTTTATTTACTTTGTGCAAGTATGCAGTTCCGGCGGCGACACCGTCTTTCATACATAAATATCTTACTCCAACCGAATGCAATCAAGAATATAAATGTACAAAATGGGCCAAGTTCGTATGTGCCGCTTAAATAGGAGGCAAGTTTTACCCCGGATTTTCTAAAAACTGACTGTGGACACATCCGACGGCATCTGCGGAACTTTCAAAAAACTCGCTAAAATGTAACATCTTACAATCATACAAAATAATAAATTATTAACGCAGAGTGAAAATATAAGTCGAAGCATACTATAGGTATAAAGCTAATAGTTTTTATTAGTGCAGCGAAGTAGCGAGTAAATTCAAATGGTTCTGAATGTTCTGAATACATTTTAATGATCTAATTATAGTTGGACTAGTTTATTAAAGACTAGCGACCCGCCCTGGCTTCGCCTGTGTGGAATTTTTATCACATTTCTACAACATTTTTTATTGATGCTCCGTTCTTATTGGTCGTAGCGTGATTTTATATAGTATTCCTCGTTAAAAAAGCTATCCAACATTAAAATATTTTTTCAATTCGATGTAGCAGTTCCCGAGATTATCAATCAATCAATCAATCATTTATAATATTAGTATAGGTATATATAAATATATTTTACATTTCAGATGTAAAACATATTTATATGTACTATACTAATCTTCTTTCTTCTTTTAATGAACTCTTATGCCCTTATGGTACTACCTTGATTCCCAATTTGAAGGTATCAACAAGAAATATATTTTATTTAGATGAATAAGTCATTACATTGACAATGTAAGCCTTTTTGTTTTTAAAAGATAACTTTTTAAAGGATAAGAGAAGAACTTTGTTGTTTATTAGGCTGAGAGGAACAGGACGGGTGAATGTGTAAAAAAAAACAGGTTCCCAGGTGCATTGTCAAAAAGTTACTAAGGTGAGAAATAACATTTGAAGGGATTTCCGTAAATATACCCACTGTTGTGTCCCTCGCTAGGCTGTTTCTTCGAACTTGGTCGACACACTGCTGTGCATCTTGATTGTCATGTTATTTATGAACTGAACGAAATTTTCCATATGGAATTAGATCCATTCATCACCACCCTATTCATCTCATGAACATCGGATACTCGAGCATGACCATAAAGTACTGTTTTTGCTAGCCACGTATGTACCTAGCAGAGTAATATAAGTATCATCATCATCAAGTCATTTTTAGTCTCCACTACAGGAGCACGACCTTTTCTCGCCCGTATCAGACAGAAGGAGGAGGATTTGGCCTACACTCCCCACGCTGGCCAGACGGGTTGGAAGGCCTGATCGATATTTTAGAATGTATTTTGGCCGTGTGGCTTCCGGCAGACTAGAATAGAATCACTCCGTCTCTTCCCGTGGATGTCGTACAAGGCGACTAAGGGAAATACAATATAAGTATCACTTCAAAAATAAAAATGTACCGGGCGAAGATGCATCGATTTGCCAAAATCAAAATAAAATTAAAATCATTATAATAAATAAATATTACAATAAACAAACGTTGTATTGTCTTCTTAACATCATCATCATCTCAGCCATTAAAAGTCCACTGCTGGACATAGGCCTCCCCTCTAGATCTCCAATAAGACCGGTTGGAAGCGGCTTGCATCCAGCGCGATCCTACGGCAAGCGCAGCATCTTCTTAACAATGAATATTGAATTCGAATTGGTTTTGCGTAATCTGTCGAACAAGGGTGGATCCAGCTTCGGCGCCAGGAGGGGGGGGGGGGGGGGGGGGTCGCATAGTTGTGGTCAAGTCTTTGCAAGTTGTAATTTAATTTTCATAATAATAGATACAGGTAAAATGTGGGTATTTTATTAATGTATGCATGTACTGTACTTAATCTATATTAGGACAAAAATATATAAAAAAACATTAAGTTTAACAATTTTAATTAGTAGTCTATCTAGGTCCTGGACCCGGCCCAGGAGGGGTCATGACCTCCATGACCCTCCCCCTGGATCCGCCCTTGCTGTCAAATGACTGACAGTTCTGTCAAACGACATAAAGTTACATTAGAAAAGTTAATATGGTCGTTCAGGTTTCTTAAATTTTCTAATTTTCGACGCAACTGTCTCATTTAAAATAAAATTATTACCTAATTGCAGAAAAAACGTCAATAAAAAACATTGGATCTACGTCAATGTTTTGTATATTTTGGTAACACGCGCGCCCGTACACGGAGCATGTAAACAGTTGACGTAAGACAAGTGCTAAAATAACTGTAACGATGCGTTTATGATGTAAGAAATGTGAGGAATTAACATGTGGACGCGCTGATACAATACACTTCATTACGCCAGATGAGAAATACATAAGGAACATGTCTACATGCTCAATTTATAGCGCGCGCCGCGGAATTGAAGCGTCAAATTCGCCTAATGACGCGAGAAGGCGTGCGAATTCGCTAGAATGTATTCTCGCGCATTACACTGCTGTGAGTGTGAAGCACTCGAACATTCGATCCGACCGACTTCCCGTTCGCGCCACTTCCCGCGGATTCCACAGACAGCACCGATAGCAGCTATGGGAATTCTCGAGAATGCGCGAGGATTCCCCGGAAGACGCGCGACCTTGTTTGGTTCGCATTTAAGTTTAAATGTTATACAATTGACATAAAGTTCATTATGCTATGTCAATTTCTTTGCAAAAAGTCGCTTCCATTCCATTCCACGGCGGTGTAAATTGAGCCTTACGCGACCTTTTTCAGACAGCCTTCTTATTATACAAGATATGCTATACGTGCTGAAAACTGGAGGTACTATACGTGGTTATGACGGCGACGCGCCTTTACGAGAAGGACTTTGCCGCGTGTAAATTGCCAGCGTAGGTACATTTCCTCCCAATCAAAAAGGATAATTGGAAGAAGGCTAAAGGAAGTTGGAGTGTTACAAATGCACGAGGATATGAGTGAACAATTTCCTATCAGTTTATAAACCTACATATTTTGAAATTACACTATGGCCGACTGAATAATACTAGTAATACTACAATAGAAAACAACCATAATGCTTGCCAGGTAATCTGCTTGCAGATTTTTAACCGACTTCAAAAAAGGAGGAGGTTCTCAATTCGACTGTTTTTTTTTCCTATATATATGTTCTTCGATATCTTCGCGAATTGAGGACCGATTTTTAAAATTCTTTTTTTATTTGAAAGGTGTATGATTGCAATGTGGTTCCATATTCACAAAGTCAGGATCTGATTATGGGATCCCAGGGAAATCAAGGGAAATCCTTAAATTTTATCGTACTACACGCAGAATACAAGTCGTGTTCGAGAACGAGGACGCAATGAACCGTCTGCCGAAGAACTTCGACATTATACTTTATTACTGTTTTTCCCATCTTTACTTTGTTTATAGTTTCGGAAATCTTTATTTTTCCACAGATAATTAGTAGTTACCTGTATGTTTATTTGCGAAAATAATTATTGCTTCGCGTCCTATTCTAATTACTCAACGAAGAGGAAATGTCTCGTTAAAAATTATGTAATCTCGGACGAGATTTTCCAATATTTATAAATATCTATTTCTATATCAACCTATATACGTCCCACTGCTTGGATATGGGTCTCCCGTCAATCGAAGGGGTTTAGAGCGTACTACACCACACTGCTCAACTGTAGGTTGTCGGAGGCCAGTGTTTTCAAGCCGCCGAAGGGCCACTGACTTGACTACCATCTAATGACAACCGGAACTGACGGCGGAACCCATCCATAGACAGGCTACAGTCGTTGTAACTTAACTTGCGTAATCGATTACGTTGACACGAGCAACGACACTATCGAACTCCTCAAAAACCAACTAGGCTACTACAAATAAGTATCCCTTCTTCCCCTTAAGTAACTAAACTTTCATAACCAGTTACAAGAGAAGAATTATTTTTCGCTATTTGATAACTAGTTGTCAGAGAAGAATTATTTTTCGCTGTTTGATAACTAGTTGTCAGAGAATAATTATTTTTCGCTGTTTGATAACTAGTTGTCAGAGAAGAATTATTTTTCGCTGTTTGATATCAAGTTGTCAGAGAAGAATTATTTTTCGCTGTTTGATAACTAGTTGTCAGAGAAGAATTATTTTTCGCTGTTTGATAACTAGTTGTCAGAGAAGAATTATTTTCCGCTGTTTGATAACTAGTTGTCAGAGAAGAATTATTTTTCGCTGTTTGATAACTAGTTGTCAGAGAAGATTACATACTAAATACTACAAATGAACTAGACCCGACAGACGTTGTCCTGTCTTCATAACAATGATTGAGTTCGAATTGGTTTCGCGCAATCTGTCAAATGACTGACAGCTCTGTCAAACGACATAAAGTTACATTAGAAAAATCAATATGGTCGGTGAATTTTCTCAAATTTTCCGTGTGACTTTCTTATTTTTTTCTTTCATAAGAACCTTCTGACAATACCAAAATACAATATAAAAAGAAATTGAGAAATCGGTCCAGCCGGTCACGCGTATGCCGTGACCAAGGGAAATGGGAATTCTTTTATATATATATAAAAGATTAATAGCTATATATCAAATACTTAAGATAAGACATTTTAAAGCAGCTTTAATTGTTTTTTATATCATTATGTACATAGGTAGAAATTATTTATTACCATTTTATTACTTAGCAATTAGCAAGATAAAAAACCTCACTTAATGGCACCCGCATCAAACATGGTTGTAAATTCAATTTGAAAAATAAATTTCATTTTATTTTTCAATACTTGTGCCGTGAGACCTTGCTTCTTGTCAAATGAGACTAGGTCAAAAAATATGTGAAACACAAATGGAGTAATATCTAAAGTAGTTACAATATGACGTATGTCTACTTTTGTGACATAAATTAACAACATTATATATAAGACAAGTTGTTACTGCATATGACCATGAATGTATGAAATGTAAATTAAAAGAATCCATAATATATTATGCATGATTGTAATATTGTATGTGATATAATTTTATTGCATAACATCTGACTTATTACCAGTTCAACAATAAAAATATTCTTATTCTTATTCTTAAAGAGAGGTAGGGCATAACATATTTTGTAAGCTGAGTAACTACATCCTCCTCAAAGGAATCAAATAAGAATTCCCTCGAGGGTTGTTTTGTTTCTGCCAGTGACTGAGGTCACCAAGAAGTATGGAGTTGCCGCATTATCAGCGGGTGGAAGCAGCATGAGTGTGAAATTTCATGTTGTGAGCATTTACATGGGTCTGGTAACTGCTTCACACCATGCGGACCATATGCTTGTTTGCTACCCGACACAGTACAAAAAGAAAAAAAAAATTAACAGCATTGGCCTAGAAGTTTGATTTTTCAGAGCTCTAAGAGATTGCAGAGTCAAATACCAAAACTAAGCAAAAAAAAAGGTAATAAAATATATTGATTGTAGAACTGGTATTGTTTTGAATTGTAAGAAACCTCATCTCCACAACGTACGCACATAAGTGTTGCACATATTATTCATTACTAACATTTTCAATGCATGGTCTTGTAATGCGCATAAAATGGTAAATATTCACGCTATAAATTACGCTACAAACATTGGAAAATACCCTATTATACTCATGTGAATACATGAGTACAATTGGGTATTTTCCAATGCTTAAAAATTGTATATGTTATTTAACAATATCGTAAAATACACAAAACTATAAGGATCTACAAGCTTTCATTTTAATATCTTCAGTCAGAGTTGTATCACGGACCATATTTTTACCTTACCTCTCACGGACCACTGGTGGTCTGCGGACCGTCCGTTGGGAACCTCTGGGAAGATTTTGTTGTTGTTGTAAATATTTTTATTGTACAAAACAGTTGCAGTACACAGAATGATAAAAATGTTGACATACAATTTGTATTGAGGTGGACATATCCCATAAAGGGATCTCGTCCAGCCAAACTTTGAGTAATTTAAATGACACAGCAAAAATAGTAGGAGGAGTATCCATATGATCAGGGGCCTTACCACAAGCTCTAAACGCAGGAATTGAACTATGATGGTTGCGTATTTATCAATGAATTTCATTCATAAATTCGCAACCATGATGGTTTCATTCCTGCGTTTAGAGCTTGTGGTAAGGCCCCTGAAGTGTGTTGGGACATAATGTAAGTATGTAAGCGAACAAATTTTGATTTCTTAAATCTATTAATCATCAGAAAAAATACATTATTCATACAAACAAAGTGTACCTGTTTACTTCTTGTAATTTTTTTTACCCTATTAAATGCTCTGGCCGTGTGGTTTCCAGCAGACCAGAATAGAATCACTCCATCTCTTCCCGTGGATGTCGTACAAAACGACTAAGGGAAAAACATTATAAAACATTGATCAGGCCTCCCCAACCCGTCTAGCCAGCGTGGGGAGTGTAAGCCAAATCCTCCTTCTGTATGGAACAGATGAGAGAGGGTCGTGCTCCTGTAGTGGAGACTAAAATGACCTGATGATGAAATGCTCATAGAAACTTTTGCTGTTCACAATGTTGAATTAATGTAGTAAACATTTAATTAAACCATATGGGAGTGATACCTTTTTGTGGTGCAGGCATTTATAGGCTGCGGTAACTGCTTCCCTCAGGCGGGCCGTACCATCACTTCATTGGTATAAAAAAATTGCAAAATTTATAACAATCGTGAAATGAAAAGGCGGGTTTTTGAACACACCAAAACCAACCATAGTTACAAGAAATATATGTAGAATAGAGGTTTAGGCAATGAGTACTTGACTAAAACTAATTACATAAGCCTATAAAAACATAAAAGGTAAATAAAGCCTTCAGGTAAGCGTAAAATCCATACAAGATGCTATAGATTTGCGGTGGCCGACCTTGAAAATGACCCGTCGTTATAACAATCCATATAAAATTATCTAAGGAATATAAACAACAATACTCACCGAAATCTATAAATTGCTTTATTGATAACGGCGATGGGTTGAACTGCGAGTAGAAATCAAGCATTTTTGTAACATTGGTGAATATGGCTCCTGCCAATCTCATTTTGATTTTTTAGACACAAATACAGTACCAAATCAAAAAAAATATGAATATATACTTTTAACTTCACAGATAAATCACAAACACTATAGATCACCCGAACACATGTTCACGATAATTTATTTTATTGTATAAAAATATAATTCGACCGGCACCGACTTATCAGCAACACGCGAATTTTCGGACTGATATTTTTTTAGTTTTACTGCCTTTTCAAGTTTTCAATAATGTCATGTCATAAGATGAAGCATGACATTGACATGGGAAATGACAAGTATTGCCAATTTAGCGACTTTGTCGCTACTTATGGCGAACGAGCGTTAAATAGCCTAGCATTAGAGTTGGAAAAAACGGCTTAAAATTAATAAACGTTTAAACGTTGGACTTTTTATCAAAATCGCGTTTTTTAAGCGCGCTTTTTACTTAAACGCTTTTTTTGTCGTTGATGCTTCCATAAGCGTAGACGCACTTGAGGCTTATGGAAAACGTTTAAACATTTAGTCGCAGCTTTAAGGCAATGCAATGGTTAACGATCACAGACAGTATCTATTTGCAGCCGATTTCTTTTCTCTAAGTATTTAAAGTTTCTTATACGCATGAACATACTTAACACAGCAAAGAAAAAAAATTCGCATTAATCGACCGACGACAACAGCAAAAGCGTTAGCGCAAACATTCACACGCGCGCTTACCAGTTGACAACAAAAAGCGTACTGCTTAAAAAAGCGTAAGCGTTGTTTATTTAAACGAAAATCATTTTTGAAACTAAAGTGAAAGAAAATTAAACAACATTGATCCTAAGGCCCCTGCGAATAAGGTTCAATATTGAATGAGGATTACTGACGCTTTTTTCAACGAAACGCATTTGTTTAAACGAAAATGAAACGAACGTTAATCGATAGTAAACCTAAACTTGTTGATGGTAAAGTTTATTATTGCATATATGGCTAGCTAATACAGCACGACGCGACGTGGCAGTAATTATGTGTATCAATTATAGATGGCGCTATATCAAATTTGTCAAATTATCAGACAACATTGTAAAAAATTTAAACGAAAAAGGCTTATTTTTATAAGCGTGCTTATCTGCTTACGCTGATAAGCAGACTTTTTTAAGCGCTTTTCGTTTAAGCGCTCAACTCTACCTAGCATGACGCATTACATACCACCCGAGTGTGGCGGCACAGTCTCATAAACTAACAACAAAGTTTCAAAAAAGTTTTCACTTTTAAGAGCAGCTAGAACATATAATATTTGTTTGAAGCTGGCAGAAAGATGAAAACTATTAACTTGATAATGGCAAAAATAATCTTTGACTGACGATGGGTTGCCAAAAAAAAACAAAGAAAAATTCGGACTGACAGCTGACATCTGCTGCAGCACTATTGTACTCCTCTGCGACTAGGGATGCCAAGTGAAAAAGTATATCGATTCATATAAATCTAACAAAATATCATAACTCAATATTATCGAAAAAAATATATTTTCCATTTTATTTTCAGGTTGGTAATAATAAACTAATCTTAAAATACAAACTTAATTAACTAAAAATATTAATATTAATCTTAAAATAAATATTATTATGTAAATAAAAAGATAATTATAAATTCTCATAAATCCTACACAATTTTAAAAACTAAAACATAGCCCAGTCTAAAAGAAAAATGGATTATTATTATTTAAATAGATGTCTTGGCCAACTTGCCGGATAAATATTTTTTGAAAAATGGAAAAATGGATACCTGCCTTGGAAATTCAGTAATGAAAAATTTTATTTCACATCTCGACGATATTCCCTGCGCCCAAGCATCATTGCTAGTAAAATCTTATGGAACAGGTACTTATAAAAAAAAACGAATGTCGCTCGGTAATAAAAAGCATACGGCCCGCATGTTATAAAAGTTTACCGTACTGCTACCGTACCGTACAAAGTATCGATCGCGCGGCCAACTCTAATTTCTTGACGACCTCAGTCACTCGCAGGAACACAATAAATCCTGAAGGAATTGTTAATTGCCACTCGCACACCTTTATTCTTTTCGAAGATTAGATTTATCAAAGAAAATTTAAGACCTGAACGACATAATCATCTAAGTGGATGCAAGGAATGCGTAGACATGTCTTTGCTTTAATTATAAAAACTCTGTTCTTGAAGGCACCCATGTCGTAGTTGTTCGGAAATACCGCTGAGGGAAGTTGATTTCACAGTAGGATTCATTGTTCATTGCCTTTTTTGGCGGTCGCCGCTGTTAATCCTGGCTACACAGGAGATACAGTGGTGGGAATGTGTGGTGGGCCCCCGTCCCATTTCACAGTAGGAAACGTACTGTAGTAGATCGCCAGTTATCAAGATGATATGGATGGAATTTTAATTTATAGCGAGTTGTACGATAGTGGAATTCAGCGGCAGGTATCAAATCAAACAGCTGATCCGAGCACTCTCCGTGATATAAATTGTACAGAACGCAAAGAGACGCCACATCTCTGCGTGCAGAGAGAGAGCCCAATCGATCCGAGATCACTGGGTCACCGACGATTCGAACTGCTCTTCGTTGTATGCGGTCAAATGAAGCAAGCAAGTACTGGGGCGCACCGGCCCAGAGATGCGAACAGTACTCCATGTGAGGTCGAACCTGGGCTTTGAATAGTTGAAGGTGGAGTCGGAGTGCAAAATACCGCCTGACTTTGTTAATGACAGCAATCTTCCTAGAAGCCGGCTTGGCCTTGCATTCCAAGTGACCGCGAAACTGAACATCGCTCGATATATCGACACCCAAGATGGCAATGCTAGGACTAATACTAAGGGGAGTACCCTCCAAACTAGAAGCTACGATGAATGGCGACTTTTTAGCGGTGAACGCACAAACCTGTGTCTTGGAGGGATTTATCTGCACCAAATTCAATCTACCCCAATCCAAGGGACGTCTCAATCTCTGACACAAGTTTTGTTCGGTTCTCATCGACGCAATTCCGAGAAACATTACCTTGGCCAGTGTATATTACGTCCACTGTACTGTCATCCGCATAGCAATGAACATTGTGTATTAACAGCAAGTCATTAATATGCAGAAGAAACAACGTAGGGGACAATACGCAGCCTTGTGGAACGCCAACATGCAAGGGCAGTGGGTCCGAGCGTGCTACAACTTTGATTCTACGCTCAGATAGAAAACTGGCAATCCATATGCAAAGCTTCTCAGGTAGCCCAAAAGAAGAAAGCTTGGAAAGTAATGCTTTAAGCCACACCCGATCGAAAGCTTTTGCTATGTCCAGCGGTAGCAGCCAAAGCCGCGCCCTTGCCTTCCACTGACTTCGCTGAACAAGTATACCAGAGTCAAGTATACCAGAAGATCACAAGCTGAGCGACCACGGCGGAAGCCATATTGGCGATCATTTATCAGTTGGTGATCCTCTAAGTAGGCAACCAGCTGTTTGTTAATAATAGTTTCCATGATTTTGGAAAATATGGAAGTTATCGCATTGGGCCTATAATTGGACGTATCAGAGCAAGTGCCTTTTTTAGGGATCGGGTGGACTAAAGCCTCCTTCCATGAGCAGGGGACCATGCCAAGTGAGTAGGAGTACCGAAATAATCGGAGCCAACTCTGGAGCACATGTTTTTAAAATAATAGGTGGAATGCCATCCGGCCCATTCAACTTAAGGATGTCCAGGGAGAGCAGCGCTCTACTGACAGCTATTTCCGAGAACCCTATGTCTGGCATAGAGCTCTCACACCGTGGGATGGTTGGCGGTGTTGCTCCTTGATCATCGAGAGTCGAGATAGACGCAAAGAGAAATCCCAGGAGATCGGCCTTTTCCCTTGCAGTGTGGGCCAGTGAGTCATCCACTCGGTGCAATGGTGTAAACGACGACCGACAGAAGTTACCTTGAACAGCCTTGGCGAGCGACCAGAACGCACGAGACCCAGAGGGCAAGCGCACTAATCTCTCGCCAATTTTGCTAACGAATTTGGACTTTGCCCTGGGGATGCAGCCCTTAAAGGATCTTGACGCAGAGTTGTAATTCTTTTTAAGAACACCGGTATTTGCATCTCCAGCTGCCTGAGCCTCAGACCAGGCTCGGTATTAATCCTGCTTATGACGCAACGCGGCTTTGCAAGACCCATCGAACCATGGTCGAGATTTGCCACCAATGAGCACCGCAGAACTAGGAATAAAAAATTCCATGCCCTGCAGAACCACATCAGTGTTTGGCTCCGGGTCTCAACACTCAACGTACGAAACGCAATAGCTTCTAGACACAAAACGACTACCGCCTGGCTCTACCATTACAGGGAAATGGCTACTCGTTTAGCACCACCCAGGGGTCACGTGCAGGGAAACTAGGGTAAAGCCTGCGGACGTGAGTAGCATCAACCCCCAAATTACTACTGGTAATTAAATTATGTTTATCTCGAGTTCCTCAGTGCTTTGGAAGGCACGGACGGACGGTTGTGATGGCAGCAGAAACGGCGTAATGCGCAATAACAGACGACCTATATGTAAATGCTTCTTAGGAGAATACATATCTAGAGCGTTTAGTGTGGAGACACTTGGTCTACTGGTTGATGTTACGAACATGTTTCTTTCAGAAATAGCTTTAGCTTCGTAATTGGTCGCCGTCTCTGCTGATAGTATGGCTAACATGTTTTTAGCTTGAAAAATCATTGCGATTCAGCGAGGAAACGAAGCAGTGTTCTTGCATCCCTGGGTCCTGTGATCGTTTTATTAAACCAGAGTTCTAACAATTTGCCTTTTTTAATATTAAGTACTCTCCATATTTATTTTTAGTTACTTTAATTTTTATTGTTGTGTTTGTGTTTTCTAGCAAGTACTAGCAGTTTACTGGCATTGTAGAACGTAGAACATTCGATGCGTATTCAGTTAAGAGCACATGTTCTACAAACATTGAATTTATCGATACACAGAAATTATAAATAAATTATTAAAAATGGACATTTTGCGAATTTACGTTCAGAAAATAAATAATTCGAAATTTTTAACTGTATTTTGACAATTTGTAAATCAACTAATATCAATTTCATAATGACATCACTACTCTGCACTGAAGTTTAATTTTACTGTGCTAGTGTGATTGTAATTTGATTTTTAGAGCGGAATTTTTAAAGCGGTACAATAATTTGTTCAAGGTACATTGATTTCAAGTTTTAATAATTTGCTTTAAAACATAAATTGATGCTAAGTTATTTAAGATTGACACGTTCATATATAAAAATATTAAACGTACAAAATTTCAGGATTGTAAGTGTTCTATCATGTCACCTTCTTTCTTAATACTCCTATTGGTTTAAAGTTAGATTTGTTTAGTTACGTTTACACTATTTATTTTAGATGCTCAATGGCCTATTAATATTAATGTCTTTAAAGTGATTACATTATTTTAATCTATAACCTTTTTATAATTAGATAACATAAGATAGCAGTGATGTTTTATTTGCCAGATAAGTTATCTAATTTAATAGAGGTTATATTTTATAGACTAAAATAATGTACCTAATCACTTTATAGACTTAAACTGGTTAACCCTGTTGTGCAGAATAGATCCAACTGTCATTTTGTTACTTTTAAAATATGAAAAATATGAATAAAAATATCATGCAGTATAAGTTTTGTGAAGCATATGTCATCAAACTACTAGAATCTGTTGCGAATATATAAAACTCTATTTGAAGTTTCTCGCTATGTATATCTCGCAATTTGGCATAGTTTGTCGGTTGGATCTATTCTATGTAACAGTGTGCAGTTTATCGTAGTTATATAATATTTTTAGGAACCACTGGTGTAAGAAACTAACAAAAAAAAAAACATTACAACAAGAATTTAATATTGTCACACTTATTAGTTTTATTTTAAGCAAATAAATCTATTAATTAACTACGAGAGTAATAATAGACCAGACTAGGCTATTCGACTCTCAAATGGGCATAGTCTCCTCGTGCCAAGCGAACTCCAATATCTCCGCGCAGTGGTTTTTATAGGCGATCAGCATCGCTCGGCAATGCTCGTCATCAGTCGTCCTCGTACGTCAGCGGATCATGTCGGCTGATCAACATTTCCGCTAACAATATATAGTAGGCAGAAATAAGTTTAACATAGATTTCATTTAGATAAACAACAGAATAATTATTAAAGAGTGCCTCCCCCCTAGGCCATCAGCTGGCGACGACCTTGGGTATGACATCAAAAATTTATTCAACACACTCTTTAATGATTACTCTGTTGATATGGAGAATGAGAAAAGTATGAATTGTAGGTAAAGTCAAAGAGAGCTCATGAAGCTTTTCACTTGTAGTAAGAGCCTTACATTTACAGCGAATGTAGTCATAACGGTTCAGATCAACCTGTAAGGCGTCACGAGTTCTTGACTGTACAATAAATAAAACTTATAAATAAATAGAGTCTCGGTGGGAGGGGGGGGGGGGGGGGGGCTTGCATACCTATACTAATATTAAAAATGTGAAAGTGTCCTTCTTTCACATCTGAATGAATGAACCAATGGATTGATGTAACTTTTTATATTGGGAACAGTTTTATGTCTATAGTGTGATGTATCCTACTTATCTCGAAATAACATTGTATTAAACTTGTGTTAAAATAATCGCCATATTTTTATGATTATGTTGTAAAGAGAAAATATGATAAAACAATGAAAAAATACTTTGTTCAGAATACTCATCATGTTATCTTGTCCACTTTTGACAAAACATAATTGGTTAACCTTCAACTCCACTCAGTCTTATTTCTCAATCTAAGCTGTTTTTTAGAAACTGGAGGGAAACAGTGATGCATGTATATTTGTTTTGTTTGTATCTACCTCTTTTTATAAGCTTCTATTTAGTTTCACTGCAGTGTCTGTAATGAAATATTGCAAGTTGAATTTGACACACTTCTCAATGCATACTTCGCATTTTCATGACAATGCATTCATCATCAGGTCATTAGTCTCCACTACAGGAGCACGACCCTCTCTCATCCGTCCCAGACAGAAGGAGGATTTGGCCTACACTCCCCACGCTGGCCAGACGGGTTGGGGAGGCCTGATCGATGTTTTATAATGTATTTCCCTTAGTCGCCTTGTACGACATCCACGGGAAGAGACGGAGTTATTCTATTCTAGTCTGCCGGAAACCACACGGCCAATGACAATACATGATCATGCTTAATACTTCCAATTTTATTCCAATGTGGTGGCTGCCTTGATGAGCGAAACAAAGTAAGTAAACTTTATGGAAGCCATTTTAAAGACATTTTAAAGTGTTCACATCAAAAGAAATTGTTTATTCCTGTAATAAATATAATAATACCATTGCAGCTGATGACATGTTGTTGTCAAGCTCTTACTTCAATGACCATTCCCATCATTACAGATGACACATAAGGTATTCGTCTACGGAACCCTCAAACGGAAAGAACCCAATCATTATTGGTTGACAAATCCAGAGAATGGCATTGGAAAGTTTATATCGGAGGGCACTACGAAGACGAAGTATCCAATGATTATAGCTACACGTTACAACATACCTTTCTTACTGTATAGTCCAGGAAAAGGATACCACGTTAAAGGTATTTTTTTTCATCATACACTAAGGCGTCTAATACTAATAGGCTATTTGATTAACATTTTTTTCTGTTTGATAAGTAGGGACGTCTCCATAATATAACCATAGGTGAAAGAATTATGGTAATTTGAAAATCACAATTTTTAGACTGCCCCAAAACGCTCCATACAAAAGACTACCGAATTATGACGTCACAGGTTTGTATTTTGTATGCATCAAATCAGAAATTTGTACGACAGTTATGTTAAATATTACGTTTATGTTATTAGTATCATAATAACAGTTATAGCATTTTTTATTGCTTCTCCAATGTAAATGTTAATTTTTAATAATTTCATACTTTTAAAATGGACTTTCCCGCCAAACTTTGATCGACGCTAAAAAAAGTCTGACTGAAGATATTAGAATGAAAGTTTGCAGATCTTTATAGTTTTGTGTATTTTACGATATTGTTAAATAATTTATACAATTTTTAAACATTGGAAAATAGCCTATTCTAACAGGAAGCTCACTTTCAGTGATAGTTAGTTAGGTTACATGATTTTTTAATATGAGAGAATTGGAGTGTAAGTGGTTCATCAACATCTTTGAACCAAAGCCAACCTCACCTGCACGTGGTGCACCCTGCCGACTAGCGAAAGAAGCTCTGGCGAAAGAGAGGTGGGGTCCATCGTATTTGTAAGTTACCCGACTGGGGAAGTACTTTCACCTCTCAGAATACCGCAGCCAAATAACAATTCCCTTGAGGGTTGTTGTGTTCCTGCGAGTGAGTGAGGTCACCAGGAAGGAAGGTGTTGCTGCATTAGCAGCGAGGGTGGCAGCGCGCGAGCGATATTTTCTATTGTGAGCGTTGAGCGAACTTTATAAAGCACTTAGAAACGTCATACAAATTAAATTTAAGAATATGTATAAATCATTACTACTCTAAATCCGCAGAGCTTAGATTCACTTTCATCACACTATCTTGAATGTGAAAGTGAATTTAAGTGCCAGTTCCGGCGACGGGGCTTCTTGAGAAGAACTGGCAAGAAACTCAAGGCCGACTCTTTTAATTGCCAATATCGTTACATTAAATACAAATACAATCATTAACATAACATAACAAGAGCAATTCATTTCCAAATACTTTTATCATTTATGTAATCCGTGATACAATAGTAAGCCTTTTGACATAGTCTAGTTTTGATATATTTCTTAAATTTACCCATGGATAATTTAAACGCGTCGTTCATCAATTCAATCACATCATTGGATAGATGAAGGATGAAAGAATTTATTACGCTAAGTAAGGAAGTTGGAAGATCGCGTGCGGGGGAGGGGGTAGCGCTGCCACTTTGAGATAATTTTAGTGCATATAACATATTCGCATACAACACACGGCCGTGTCCATGACACAGCCATATCCTATTTTTTTTTCATAAAGATTACAAATTTAATGTACAGTGAATCAATAAATGATTACAGACTTGTATATATGCAAAAAGGCGGCCTTATTGCTGAGAGCAATCTTTTCAAGGCAACCTTAAGTCCTTCGCAATAAAATTCCAATTTAAAGGTTTTACCTATTTAGCAGAAAACTAATTCTGCTAAATAGGTAAAACCAACCTCACCTGCTCCCTACATTCTAATGATTTTATTTAATGCCTAAAATGCCTACCTTTCCCCTTACCACCATCTCTTATTGCGATTCAATAACTGAATAGAATGCTTATTCATACCAATGAATAAGCGACTCTATTTCAAATGGAATAGAGTGGCTTATTCATTGGTATGAATGAGCAATCTATTCAATTATTGAATCGCAATAAGAGATGGTGGTAAGGGGGCTGGTTCTATAGTGACGTGTTACTACCTGACTTTTAAAAACCAATGTAAAAAAAGGTTCATAATGTATTAAAAAGTACTACAGTAGCATACAGAGCATCCTTTCTTAAATTAAATGAAATATTGACTCTGTTCTTGAAGGCCCCCTTGTCGCCGATCCGTTGCCAGCCTTTTAATATAGACTTTGTTCTTGAAAGCTCCCATGTCTTATTTGTAAGGGAATATTCACCATCTTCGAGCCATAGCCAACCTCACCTGCACATGGTGCATCCTGCTGATTTACTAACAAGGCTCTGGCCGAAGAGAGGTATTGCATAGCATATCAATAAATTTTCTTTTTGAAATTATATTATTATATCGATTTTATGAATAATTATTATGTGTATTTGAATTTGCAATTATTTTTACCACTGGAATTATTTGAATTGATATCGACATTATGATTACGGTATTTTGACATTTGACATTATAATAACATTGACATTATGACTATGATTTTTTGAGATTAGAATAAAAATGTAACTATTTCCCCTGATTTTGCATGCCGATTTTAGGTGCGGCACGCTTGTACTTTTGTTATTTATACCAAATGTTATGTACCGTGTTTGCTAGCAAATAAATTATTTGTATTTGTATAATTTTAAGCCCGACTGGGGAAATACCTCTACAACACAGAATACCGCAGCCAAATACCAATTCCTTTGAAAGTTGTTATGTTCCTGCGAGTGAGTGCCTTGGTAGCGGGGGTGGCAACGCGCGAGCGATACTCGTATTTCATGTTGCGACCGTTTATATGGCTACTGCAACCGCTTCTCATGAGGCGGGCCGTATGCTTGTCTACCACTCGACTGTAGTATAAAAAAGTAATTGAACTTGTATTTATATTTACAGGAGAAATCTATGAAGTGGATGACTTGATGCTCAGCAAACTGGACATTTTGGAGGACCATCCAAATTATTACATACGAGAGATAGACGATGTCAATGTAACAAAAGAGTGAGTAAAAAACTAGCTGTTGCTGCACATATTAATAAATAAATAAATAATAAATATTTCTGTACAATTTACACAGCGCCATCTAGTACCAATTTAAGCGAAAAGCTTGTGTTATGGGTACTATACAACTGATAAATGTACTTAAATACATTTTTTTTTTGTAAATACATACCTACTTATAATACAAAAAAAACACCCAGACCAAGATAAAGAAACATGTGCATGCATACAAATGTTTGTCTTGTGCGGGAATCGAACCCGCGACCTCGGAGTCAAAGTGGTCATTGCTAACCATTCGACCATAGAGCTCGTCCTTATATTAATATATTATTTATTTATGTGACTACAGTAAAAAAATGTACGGTAGGCAGACTTAATGCTAAAAACATTCTCTACCAGTAAACCTTCGGGAAGTGCAGACATCCACGAATGCGGTTTAAAATAAATATATATGTATATATAATCACATCTACATTGTTGTATATCTTGTTATATATCTTGTTATATATATGTATATATGGTATGTTATAGTATAGTGACTAATGTACTAGATTACATTTATACATAAATATGACATACGTGAAGATTCAGTAATTGATAAAGATGTTATGCGAGTAAACATAATATATGTGAGACAAGAGAGGCTATATCGCCGTCTCTTACACGCATATAGCAGTTCATTATCATCATCATCAGGTCATTTTAGTCTCCACTACAGGAGCCCGACCCTCTCTCGTCCGTCCCAGACAGAATGAGGATTTGGCCTACACTCCCCACGCTCGCCAGACGGGTTGGGGGGACGATGTTTTATAATGCATTTCCCTTAGTCGCCTTGTACGACATTCACGGGAAGAGACGGAGTCCGAGTGATTCTATTCTAGTCTGCCGGAAACCACACGGCCAGCATATAGCAGTGTCCCGCTCTAAATATATCGTATACTAGCAAAGTACCCGTGCTTCGCTACGGGAACATTCCTGATTTGCGTCTATTTTTGTTAAGATTCCAGATATTTCATTTTTTCCCCATAAAGGACTGTTTCGTATTGACCATTATCACAAACATACATCATTTAGGTTAAGACGTCCCGGTAAACAATATTTTTGGCATTCGTACCAGGAGCCAAAATTGCAAGGCTTCCAGGAGAACTTACTCCTGAGCAAGCTAAATACAACTGAGCTTTGTTAATGGTCATAGCGAAACACCTTTATGGGAAATTGAAGTGAAGTCTATAAATTGAACTGGGTGGTCTGATGGAATAATGGGAATGCGGGTTATAAAGAGAGATTCGTCAACAGCGCATCCTTTACTGTCCTCACTCAACAACTCATCGTTCCAGTTGTTTAATACTTGAACAATGGTAGCACGAATCTCCTGATGATACACCTCCGTTATGATAAAGTCGGTACTTAGAATAGGTTTTTCAATTAGTTTTCGGCACCAGATGTAGCTTCATTTGAAGGACGTAGTTTTTTTTTACGCCCTACGCGCGCGATGGATTACCTCCGGGGGTAACTACTGGAATGAGGTGAGCGATAAACCGTCATGGATAACCCCATGGTTTGAAATAATCTATCGTATATACCCGTTCCTTAATAACGAAACCATAGCGCGCTGTACAAATGTTAGGTATACCGCCATCTAATGATAAGTTAATTAAAATATAAATATAACATTTTTAGACATTTTTTGGCTGGGCGCTAGTCAAAAGTTAATCAGTTACCCATAAACATTCACTTTTTTTTTAAACAACTATTCCACCAAGTCTCAAAATCGTAGGTGAATCGGTTTTCAAAAAGAACCTATAATTGTACTAAATACGGATGCAAGAACTTTCCAGATAACTACTACACCCGTCCCGCCCTCGCCGCGCCGGCCGCCCGCGATCGAATAAGCACTGATTGACGCCAAATACAAATTTAAAAACCTATTAGGATAACATTTCAGTCAACACACAAGTCTTATTCAATCAGCTTAAAAAGGTTAAATCAAAGTTTAAAAAAATTACATGATGATGGTCACGTTAGCCACGTTGAATTTTAAAATCGTTGTTTTCGTAATCAGCGACCCGATAAAATATGAAAACAATAATATCCTTGATGATTTTCAGACTTTTTGACCCCATTTTACTCCTTTTTTTGGGTTGAATTTCGAAATATCCTGAAACACGTGTTCACTCATTTATCTATAGAAGTACTCGTGTAAAGTTTAGGATAAAATAGTCAAACTAATCTCGTTTCCGTATAGGGACGTAGTACGTAGCGTAGGTTCCGTAGTTTGTATAGACAAACTTTGGACCTCCGTTTCACCCTTTTAGGAGTAAAATTTGAAAAATCCTTTTAAGTTATTTCGTGTCCACTATGTTATATTTTCAAATCGATGCCATTTTAGTAATTGACGTCCCAGAAAACCATACAATCAACACCCATATTGATATTATGACATTTCAGCCCCATCGCACCCCAATAGGGGTGATTTTATGTCACGTCGGCTATGTTGGATTATAAAATAGTTGTTGTTTTCGTAATCAGCGACACGATAAACCATAAAAACAATACCCATGACGATTTTCAGACTTTTTCACTCCATTTTACCCCTTTAGGGGTTGAATTTTGAAAAATCCTGAAACATATGTTTACTCATTTATCTAAAGAAGTACTTTTGAAAAGTTTCGGATAAAATAGTACAACTAATCTTGTTTCCCCATACAAACTTTGGACCCCCGTTTCACCCCCTTAGGGGATGAATTTTGAAAAATCCTTTCTTAGTGCACCCCTAGACGTCATAAGGAACCTACTTGCCAAATTTTGAATCTCTAGACCCAGCGGTTTGGGCTGTGCGTTGATTAGTGAGTCAGTCAGTCAGTCAGTCAGTCAGTCAGTGAGGACAAAGCCTTTTATTAATATAGATTATTAGTGTGTGACTCGGTTTAGAGTATTTTCTATCATAAACTAAACATAACGTATAAGCAAGCTACCAGAATCAATCACCTTAATGTGGTACTAGATGGCGGTGCGAAATTTATTTTGGAAATATCACTTATAATTAAAACTCCGGCGAACTTCGTACCGCCTAACAGTCAATGAATGTCGTGTTACTTATTAGCTGAACTAAATTTGTTACTTTGTGGAAGTAGTACAATGAATATAAAATAAATATTAATTTCAGTACTTTATTAAGGTCAATAATCGACTATATGAATAAATATATACCAATAAATATCTTAATCCACAAAACATTTTCAAAACTAATCACAGACAACTTTGGTGACTTAAAAGTGAGGCCAATCGATTTGACATTTTTTTTTTAATAAGTCATTTGTCTATATTTAAACAGTTTGATAGAAAATTCTGAACGCACGCATAAATATTTGACAACCAATAAATATTCTTTTTCAATTGACACTATTTGTATGGGAAAAAGATTTTTGTTATCTTTTATCTTTTTCGTCAATTTTGTTTTTAATACTTATTATTCTATTCCTGATCAAGACAAATTCAAAAACACAAAAATCATAAAAATCGGTCCAGCCGTCGTTCTTGAGTTATAAATTTTGTAACAACTTTGTTACGACTTTCTTTTATATATTAGGTTGGGGAAAAAGTCTTTTCGTATTTTATATGAAAATTCAAAACATTTTTAATAAAGTTTATTTACATTTAACTAAAGTATGTAGGTGCCATTACGTTCGATAACCTTTTGCCATCTTGTAGGTAGAGACATGATCCCATTACTATAGAAATTTTGGGACTTCTGTTCAAAAAACCGCGCCAAGTGGTTTTGGCAGTCTTCTCGTGATGTTAACCTGACATTGCCTAAAGAATTCTTAAGAGACCGAAACAGGTGGAAATCAGAAGGTGCAAGGTCAGGACTATACGGCGGATGCATTAACACCTCCCAGTCAAACTCTCTTAATTCTTGCTGAGTGGCTAAAGATGTGTGAGGTCTAGCGTTATCATGATGAAAAATCACACCCCTTCTATTAATTAATTCCGGCCGCTTTCTTTCAACTTTTTGCTTTAATCTCATCAGTTGTTCACAGTAGAGTTCAGAATCGATAGTCCTGCCTGGCGGTAACAGCTCATAATGAATATCTTCCCTTCCAATCCCACCATACACACAGCATCACCTTGTTGCGGGTTAACCCGGGTTTCGCCAGAGTCTGTGAAGCCTGGCCGGCCTTTGACCACGACCTTTTTATGCGCCAAAACAGTTTTGTGGTCAATTCCTAGTTCTTCAGCTACGTCGTAACTACTGATATGCCGATCTTGCTCCACTTTTTCAGAAATGGCATCCATTTTATCCGTAACAGGGCGACCAGAGCGACGTGCATCTTTGACATCAAAATTTCCGGATTGAAAACGCTTAAACCAAATTTGTGCTACTCTCACAGACACTGCACTAGGTCCATAAACGTCACAAATTTTTTTCGCAGCTTGCGTTGAATTTTTACCTTTTTTGTGGTAAAATTTTAAAATGTATCGAATTTCTTCATTAGATTCACTCATCTTGACAGTAAAAAAAACAAATGAAAATCACACATTTACCTAATTTGAATTTGGAATTATCTTTTTTAAAATTTAAACTTTTTAAAGATATCAAAACCTGCAAGATACAAATGGTATAACCAAAGAGATTTTATTACAAGTTCATACATACTATAATGCGAAAAGACTTTTTCCCCGACCTATTATATAGATGATAAATATTTAATATTTTAAATTTTCAGGGGCGAAACCGAAATAAAAATAGTAAAATGCTGGATATACTTCCTAAAAAACTTCAAACCTGACTTACTCTCCAAACCTCACATGGACAACTACACATCGGCGGGCAGCCACGGTCTGCCGTACATGGACAGGTCTACAAGAGATCCTAACTATGACTTTAAAGTAGAAATTAGAGATAAATAGATCTGGGAAGACCCATTGATCTTTCTCTGAAGACACATTGATCTCTGGGAAGATCCATTGATCTCCCTGGTAAGACCCGTTGATCTCCCTGGGAAGACCCATTGATCTCCCTAGGAAGACTCATTGATCTTCCTGGGAAGACCCATTGATCTCCCTGGGTAGACCCATTGATCTCCCTGGGAAGACCCATTGATCTCCCTGGGAAGATCCATTGATCTTCCGGGGAAGACCCATTGATCTACCTGGGACGACCCATTGATCTTCTTGGGAAGATCCATTGACCTTCCTGGGAAGACCAATTGATCTTAAAAGCCTGGTCAGATGAGATACTATTTTTGCCAAAATTGATAGCTTACAATACGATTTCATGGAACAGTGGTGTACCTAGGCGTGAGCGAAGTGGGCCTTTCCCCAACGGCCTCCCATTTCGAGGGGCTTCTTCTGGAGCTCTATCGTCTAAGCTGAAGATGTTTGTCATTAACTTTAACCGAAGTATTATTTTTGGAATCAAAATATTCGATCGGAATCTGCTTCAGCTTCGGCGGTAGGGAATCATCGCCCTGGTCTGACGAAGGCAGCTATCTGACAGGGATGACAAATTTAACTTCATTATTATAAACTAGAAATTTAAAACACGTAGATCTGATGAAAGCAATGGGTTTTCTTAAATTTAGCGAAGGGCATATGATTTGTAAAAGTGACCCTGTGCTGTTATGTAGAATAGATCCAACCGCCATTTTGTTACTTTGAAGTTAAAGTTATTTAAAGATTGATAGGAATAAAAATATCACACAGTATAAGTTTTGAGTAGCATATGTCATCACAATGCTAGAATCTGTTGCGAATGTATAAAACTCTATTTGAAGTTTCTCGCTATGTATATCTCTCAATTTGGCATAGTTTGTTGGTTGGGTCTGTTCTGCATAACAGGGTTCAATAAAAGTAAAATGAAGAGTTTAAATCTAAGGTGATCCATTAAATCCAGGTGGATTTTTCCACATTTCAAAATATATTCTGGCAAGTTGGCCACGACAACTATTTAAATAATAATAATGTAACTTATTTTTTTTTTGAGATTTAGCAAATAGTTTCACCTATGTATGTACTTATTATGATTTTTTTAATTTAAAAAATGTCCCGTTCTTCTGGGTACTATGGAGAGTCTCAAACGAAACTTAGATCTTGATTTATTTATTTATTGAACCTATTGTCACAACCATTTACACCGTCATAATTAAAGTCAACATGCATTTTCCGAACGTTATTTTGGTATTTAATTTGTTATACTGTTTCTACTTTCAGATTCTTCTTAATAGGTTCATAACATTTAAGAAGTGCCTAATTATTTCTTATTTTATTATTTTGCAATTAAATAAGTCTTATTTGGTTGGATATCTTAAAAGTGATCTACGTGCAACAACGACATAAATGTACACTGTGACCATATTGCAGCAAATGAGCGATATAATAATTAGGTTATGTACTTTTGTAATAGAAAACAATTACAGTTACGTTCCCCCCCGTATATTATAATCTTTGGTTACGTTTGCAAAAATGATATTAGTTAAGTTTATAAGTTGTCATGAATTCGAATTAATGAGAATTATAATCATGTTAATTTGAATGACAAATAAAAATTTTACAATCGTTTATGTAATATTTTTATTTACAGCAACAACGAATCAACTATAGATGATCTGGACGACGTATTGAAGAAATAACATCAAATATTCAATCATTTATCCTGTCAAGAAATCAATCTCTGGATTGACTGGTTGATTGATTGAATAATTGACGGTGTATTGAAGGAGCAATGAAACGCATTACGTTTTTAAATATTTTATTTTAAGACATTTTATGTGATATGTAACACGTATCATTGTTATTTTTTTATACGAAATTTATTGAAATATAATTTTCAACTGTTTTCTGTATTTTTTTTTCCATAATAAGTTTATAGCGTTCCAGTTCAAAACTAGATGAAAGGTTGCTTTTATTGTTTCGTCTTGATAGGTTGTTAGGTCTTTCGTCTTGTCTGTCTGTCACAATCTGGCAGGGCACAACGGTACAATCTAAGTTCTATGTATCTTTAAAACACTAAATAATACATTTTTTTATACTTCGGATGAAAAATAATTTGAAGAGCCGGTTATTAATTCTATACCGGTTTTCAGCGAAGTTGTGTACAAATTGCAATAATTTAATGCATATTAATATTGTTTCATAGTAGAGGTAGTATATTATGGTGCAAGTGAGCATAAAATTAGTGGAATCTTTGAAATTGTTTTTCATTTGTTTAATTTTCCAAAAAGTCTTTCATAACAGCAATTGTAAAACTGCACTATTGGTTTTGCTGTTGAGTTATTGAGAAACTAGTGGATTTCTGACTATATTTAGCAAGAATTATTGATTTAATATGTAATGGTAAAGATATTTTTTCAACTGAAGAGTGGTTGCCAAAACGAAACAGAAGAAGACGATTGTATTGCATGCGTTATAGATAAAGATATGTTAGGTTAAGATTTGCAGTGCACTTTTAAATTTATTTTATTTTATTTCTCTTTCTCTACTTCTATAACAAAATGTTTTAAAGTGATAAAATACGATCGTCATGGATTTTGCTCGGAAGCAACTATTAAAATATGGTTGGAGTGATGGTATGTTAAAATAATTCTATGACTTGTCGATCTCCAAATTATAAACATTTTTATATTGTATTACTTACGCACTTTTTAATATAAAATATTTACTTGACTGTTACTACATTTTAAACTAAATGTCTAATAAAATGTAAATGTCTAAACATACTTAGTCTAGGAAAGTTTAGTATTTTCATTTCCTATATTCTTTAGATCTAAATACCTAAATTGTTACATGTTATCAATTATCACTAGATATATAGATAATTGCCAGGTCACTCAACTTAGTAGCTGGTCAGTCCAGCAAGTTTCGCCGGACATTTGGGAAAAAAGCCGGACACCCTACATTATTTAGGATTTTGTATCTCAGTATATATAGGTGTATGTGTACATTGTATATAAAATCAACGCTCGACTCGCTCTGCGCGTTCACGGTCGTAGCTCTCGCTCGTTTGCGTATTTATAAAGCCTCTTCCGTATATATATGAGATAAAAAAAATATATCTATAAATAAATTTGTAAATCTCTTGTTCTTCCAGGTAAAGGCCTTGGAAAGAATGAAAATGGAATTCCGGAAGCATTAAAACCTAAATTAAAGCGGAGCGTAACTGGAGTGGGATATGATGCAGCGTCAGACTTCACGGAACATTGGTGGAGCCAACTCTACGACAAAGCTGCTGGCAATGTTGAGGTGATTGCTTGAACTTATTTACAGAATACTGCATTTTTTGACGTGAATATGTCTTTGAAATTGCTTACCATACGGAGGCAATTAAAAAAAAACAAATCATAACAAAATCGGGGGATACAGTTTGGTGTTGCAGCTACATATCTATCATCTACATCCAAAATTCAATCACACCACTGGATAGATGAAAGTATATCACATATACAATATATATATAGACGAGTTCGGTGGTCGATGGATAGCAATGGCCACTTTGACTCCGAGTTTGCGGGTTCGATCCCCGCACAAGTCAAACATTTGTGTACATGAACATGTCTGTTTGTATTGGTCTGGGTATTTTCTATGTATTATAACTTATAAGTATGTATTTAAAACGAAAAATGTATTTAAGTACATTTATCAGTTGTCTGGTACCCATACTAACAAGCTTTGCGCTTAATTTGGGATTAGATGGCGCTGTGTAAATTGTCCAGAAATATTTATTTATATAAATAGATGATAGGATCAAAGAATTTATTACGCTAAGTAAGGACTATGGAACATTGCATGCGGGGGAGAGAGAAGCGCTGCCATTTGGTGTTAATTTTAGTTAATATAATGTATTATGTATTCACACAGTGGTGTCCATGACACAGCCACACCCCATTTTTTATTATTATTTTGTAAATGTCTCCGTAAAATACCTAGGAATTCACCTAGACCACAGGATGACATGGAAAAAACACATCAAAACCAAAAGAGAGGAGATGGCCATCAAGTACCGAGAGCTTAATTGGCTACTGAACAGAAATAGTGGACTGTCCATGGACAATAAGCTCCTTATGTATAAAGCGGTATTGAGACCTATCTGGACCTATGAAATACAACTATGGGGTTCTGCTAGCCAATCGAACATCAATATGATACAAAGATTCCAAAATACCATACTCAAACAACTGGCAGCAGCTCCATGGTTCATAACGAATGCAGAAATCCACAAATTGCTCGAAATTGAGACAGTGGGAGAGGTGATCAAGGCTTACTCAACAAAATACAGGCATTGGCTTAAGACACACACCAACATACTCGCTCTACAACTCACCATACCCAATTATGTAAAACGCCTGAAACGCTATGATGTGCTAGAGTTGAGCACCCTGTGAACTAACTAAAATAAATAAGTAGCTAATCTTAAAGAGGAGTTGCTACTGGGCAATCACCTCTCCCCGACAAGAATAACAGCACATTTGCTTATAATCTACGATTGATTGCAGATAAGATTGGGAAAAAAAAAAAAAAAAATTTTGTAAATGTTTAAAATTCCTCATAAATTATCTTTTTCCCTTTCGTTGAAAGAGACCCAAAATACACCCTTTAACCCTGATTCACCTATTGAATTTGTTTGGTGAGTAAGTGCCTGTGGTAGGGACCTTGAAAATCTAAAAAAAAACATTTTTTTTTTCAGGTTCAAGAGAAAAATGGAAATACCAAAAGAATAAAAACGAAAGCAAGTGACGATTTTGAGATAACAAATAGTACTTGGCGTTTAAGTAAAAAGAAGAAAAATAAGGAAGGAGCGTACTCAGAACATTTTGTTAAGAAGTCCATCTTAAGTAATGGAGGAAGCAAGGTAATTTACTTTAATTTACAAACACTCTAATTAGATTTCCTGTAAAGTTTTAAGCCGGATATTACATTGGAAAAATCCATTTAAGACTGCACTTCAGGCTACAAGCATTATGCTTGTAGCCTAAAGTGCAGTCTTATATGGATGGTGAGATGGTGTAAGATTCGACCCCTACCCCCACCCTAATCTCACGTGAGATTAGAGATGTGAGATTAGAGATAGCTGGTAACAACGTACCCTATACCTAACTGCTAATGCACCCCTGTGTGCCAACCTTCCAGTTATTTCACAGGATTGCGAGTTACTCCTCTTGTGTATTCCATTAAACTGACCACGCAACGACACAATAGAGCCCCTTACTCCATCGAGCTTCTCTGTGTGTTTGTCATCAAACTACAATTTGGACGAAAAAACAGTGCTCTGTTTGTTGTTGAGATTAACTGCTTTTTCAGCATTCTATATCCATATGTTTTTGAGCCCGGTGGTTGAATGGCTAGCAATTGTCACTTTGACTCCGAGGTCGCGGGTTCGATCCCCGCACAAGGCAAACATTTGTGTGCAGTGACATGTCTGTTTGTCTTGGCCTGGGTGTGTTTTATGTATTGTAATAATAATTGAGAGATACATAATAATAATAATTTTATTTCATTTTCTTACAATTCTAATATGTACATAGTTTCGTGGTGGGAGTACTCCTTTGAGCAAGTTTTGCTTATGTTAGAGGACTCCGCTCTTCCATATTTCTTTATATAATTTTATATTTATTTACATATATATGGAGGGTTCACTATAAATTACATTACATTGAATTGTGTGTATGAACATGTCTACATGTCTTTGTCTGGGTGTTTTCTATGTAGTATATATATTTATTTACAAAAAAATGTATTTAAGTACATATATATGTTATCTAGTACCCATTGTACTAGCTTTGCTTAGTTTGGTACTAGATGGCGCTGTGTAATATATCAAGGAATATTTATTTAATATTTTATTTATTTGTTGAAATTTAATTGGAAATATATTCATAGGTGGAGAATGTCACAGAAACAGAATCCGAAGAAGAAATAGAGAAAAAGGATGTGTTCAAAATGACAGATGAAGAATTGTTTGCAGCCTGTGAAGGACGGACCGCACATAAGTATGTTAAATTTTTCTTTGTTCTTTAGCATGTACGACATTTGGGGTGTATGTAGCTCTCGGTCTGTAGAGCCAAAGTCAACTTGCACGTGGTGCACCTTGCAGACTAGCGAAAGAGGCTCTCGTAAAAGAGAGGTGGGTACAGTGTATTTGTAAGCTGCCTGGCTGGGGAAGTACCTTCACCTCACGGAATACCGCAGCTAAATAACAATTCCCTAGAGGGTTGTTGTGTTCCTGCGAGTGAGTGAGGTCACCAGAATGGAAGGAGATACTGCGTTGGCAGCGGGGGTGGCGGCGCGCGAGTGATATTTTATGTCGCGAGCGTTAATATGGCTACGGTACCCGCTTCACATCATGCGGGCCGTATGCTTGTCTGCCACCCGTCGTAGTATAAAAAAAAAAAAAACACCAGATAGGAACGAAGTTCCATATTATAAAAATATTAAAAAAATTCTAGTTCTATTCAAGGTGTAAAGAAAATAATTATTCGGATATACATTTTTTATTATGAGTTTTTTATCGATAAAATAAAAAAATAATATAAATTATCAAATGATATAATAATAATAGCAAACTGCAATAATTATAACAGTGATCACGTAGACATACATTAGACACTGTATAGCCATCATACATAGACTACACATACGTTATGGACGTTTTTTGCCGGCTAGGTTAATTAAATTTTTAATTTATAATATATCATAAATAAATTTTTGGAACGAAGTTCCTTATGCGCTGCGGAGTACGCAGCGCATAAGGAACTTCGTTCCAAAAATTTATTTATTATTAATGTATTACAAAGTAAGCCCAGTTCCACAGCACGCTATGTAAATGCAGTTTCTGACTGTTCTAAAATTCCATATATCTTTCCAGGGGTGCCCGTCATGGTCTCAAGGCATTAGGCAAACTAGCGAGAATAGCCCAGCAAGAGCAAGCCCTACTATCGCAGCCCCGATTTAATGGTTATTCTCACACTATGAAACTTAAACAAGATATTTCAGTCAATGACTTGCAAATTGTGGAAGATATAAACTTAAATAGTGATGTTGAAGCGCCTGTTATTAAGAAGAAGAAAAAGAAACGGAAACGCTGCATTAGTCAGAACTCTGCCATAGATAATACAGAAAGAAGTGTTTGTACTTTAGCAGAATTAAATGAGTGTCCTGTGCCTGAAAAAAAGATAGACATTGGTATTGCCAGCGATCAAATTGAAAAGATTAGTAGAAAAACAAAAAAAGCAAAAAGTGTTATGGAAATAGAAGTTTCTATTGTAAATAGTTCTAATAAATCAAAAAAAAGTAAGAAGCGTAAAGATGATGCTGGTGATGTGGTATTTTCTGAGGAAACAAATGAAATAGGTGACGCAAGTGATAATGTAAAAAAACGTAAGAAAAAAAAGAATAAAGCTGTTGATGTAGTTATGTAAATAAAATGTGTTTATTTATTGAATATATGTTTAATTTAAATTTCCAGTTCCTTGTGGCATCAGCCCATAAATATCTCACTATTTGCGATACGTTTCTCATCTCAATCGAAGGGGTTTAGAGCATACTCCACCACACTGCTCAACTGCAGGTTGTCGGAGGTCTGTGTTTTCAAGCCGTCCAAAGGCCACTGATTTGGCTTTAACGACAGTCGTCTAAAGATAACAACCGGGACCGACGGCTTGACGTGCCCTCCAAAACACGGAGGAGCTCGAGATAAATAAACCGATCCACAGACAGGCTACGCTCGACGTTGCTTAACCTGCGTGATTGATTAGCCTGACACGCCATCGAGCTCCTCACTCCTTTGTCCTTTACATATTTCACAAGCAATGAATCTAAATTATTGTGTACTTATGTTCGTATACTATGTAATTTCTTGGACTTTCTTAATTTCTTTTGGAAATACAGAAGACTGCATATTTACCTATATTTCAATTAATTGTAAGTTATGACAATAGGCTCATATTCTGCAATATTAGGGGATGGTCTGGAGCGTTCGGTAACATTTCGCAATATACCCAGTTCATTGTGGAATTTTTGAAATCACTGTCGTGGAATACTCTGGATCATTCCCAAGCGAAGCTAGTATTTTTTTTTTTTTTTTTTTCTAAAACATTTACATTTAACAACATAAAACAGTCCATAAACCACAGAGTCTGGGATGTTTACATTCTACAAAATTTGGAAGATACATTAATAATTATAATACGGTACCGCAGCTAGTGTAATAAAAGTTCAAAATAGTGTTTTTTTTTTTTTTTTTATACTGTAAAAATTTATTTTAATATCTTTAACATAAATAACTTATAAATAAAACGCCTACTTAAATATAACTTAGAAATAAATAGTGTTCTAAAAGGCTAGTATTCAGGGCCGTGAAATATACTACCTCAGTGTACTGTCAAAGTCAGTCAACCAGTGCTGTCATTGTCATTTGTGACAAAGTTGTGAACAGTGTTGCCAGATTGGGCGATAAGTCACCGATTGGGCTACTTGAGGCTCTGTCTCGGCCACAAAAAAAAATAATATTGGCGACTTGACACTGATTGATTTCAGATAAATTTATAAAAAAAAGCTCGCCAGTCCAGTCCAGTCAAAAAATCTAAATTCATACTTATTTTCAGATTTCAAATCAGCCTTTACGGTAATGTGCTTTGTTTTTAGACGACGAATTCAAACCTGCCTGCAGTCAGGATTTGAACTACTTCAAATTCCAATTTGGCGATTTACGCCTGCTAGCATCTGGCAGCCCTGTTTGTTCAATATTTTGTTTTTTGTCAATTTGTGTGTTACAAAAAATTTCAGAAATTTATTAAAAAAATGTCTTTAGCGAAAATACTAGCACTTGATAAAGTAGCAAATTTCTTTACCATTATTCGCCAGAATGGTGGCATAAGAGCTTCTTTGTATAAATTGTACAGGTAAGCCATATATTATTATGTAATTTTTGATATAGGTTATTTGTTAGTAATTTTCAGTTTTCGAAACATTATATCTTTGCATCGGAGAGCTGTGCAAATTCTAGAACACTCTCCGCACTGCTCCGTAGACCTACACCATCTTGTGATAACATTTCATTTTTTATATGATCCACAGTTGATGGAAACTTGTTTTGATTGTCCCGAAGATCCTCTGGCCTTTTACTCCAATTGGCTTTCTTCCATTGACGCAAATTATTTTAAATCTAAGCTTTGCTCGATTGGTTAATTAGTATTCAGTCGCAAACATAAATGTTTTATTATAATTTTATGGCAATGCAATTATGCAAAACAAAGTAACTTTTTTGATATCGACTGAATAATTATCATTTCATAGTTTTGGTCAAGCACTTTTTAAAAATTATACTATTATGGAAGACCATAATAGTATAATTTGGCCAAGAGGCCAACATTAGAATTTAGCTATGGACATTGCAACTTAATTAAGCTACTTCTCTTGAATATTCCACATACTTACATTAAAACTACAGAGCGTGAGCTACTGAGCTGTATACATAATTAGAATATCGAAATTTATTCATATTAAATGTGGGCGATAATTTGTTGATACAAAATGTTTAATTTAGTTTTAGAGTATTTTAATATAATTCTCTGTCATTTTGAGGCTTGTCATTTTGAAAAGGATACTACATATTTAACATAACATCAAATAAATACATTGCAAAGTGCAAACCCTGATCTTTTTGCACATTTTGCACATCATAAAATACTTATTGTGCATCAAATGCAGAATTTGATGTGCGATCAGTTTAATTTGATGTGCAAATCAGGTATTTTTGTGGATCAATTTAATATATAAATAATTAAATAAAAAAAAATATATATTTTCCTTTTGAAAACAGCTGAAAAATTGTGTGAGATATGAACATCCATTATTTCCATGTTAACCTTCACAACTATTTGGAAAAAACATAATCATGAAAAATAAAGCCAGCCTCACTGCCTCAAACCAACATCCCAACAAGACAAAAAATTTCCTCTTTTTTAAGAGGACAGTCAAATTAACTCAACCTATCAATGCAAAAGAAAAGTATTTAACAGAGTAGCCAAGAAAAGGTGTTGATTATAACAATAACAACAACAACAACAACAACAAAAGAAGGCATTCAACCTGGCAAGAGTTCTGAACTCTGCTGGAGATTTTTTTATACTACATCGGGTGGCAGACAAGCATACGCCTGATGTGAAGCAGTTACCATAGCCATATTAACGCTTGCAACATAAAATATTGCCCCACTGCCAACACAGGATCTCCTTCTTTTCTGGCGACCTCATTCACTCGCAGGAACACAACAACCCTCAAGGGAATTGTTATTTGGTTGCGGTATTGTGTGAAGTGGAGGTACATTCCCCAGTCGCCAGAGCTTCGTTTGTCAATCAGCGGGGTGCACCGCGTGCAGGTGAAGTTGGCTTTGGTTCTAAGACGTTGATGAACCACTTACACCCCAAGAGCGTGCCATGCAAATAGTATGCCAGGTTTTATGACTTCTGAAAAGTTTTTTTTTATGTTTATTCTTGTTTTTGTCATAATTTCTAGGCAGGACGAGCTGAAAGACGGTGTGCTGGTCGGTGAAGACAAATATGGCAATAAATACTATGAGAACCCTCGTTTCTTCTATGGTCGAAATCGTTGGGTGGAATACTCGGACAAGTATAACATGAATTACGATGGGAGTCAAGTAAGTGTTTCTCTGTGGTGACAACAACAACAAAAGAGATGTAAGCTACCTGACTGGGGAAATACCTCCACGCTCACAGAATACCGCAGCCAAATGACAATTCCCTTGAGGGTTGTTGTGTTCCTGCTTGTGAGTGAGATCATCAGGATGGGACGAGTTCCTGCATTGGCAGTGGCAGTAAGTGCTTCACATCAGGCGGGCCGTATGCTTGTCTGCCACCCGACGTAGTATAAAAAAAAACCAAAGATATGTACTGTGTGTACCTAGTTGGTACACATAAGTATAACCCATAGTAAATTGATTGAGCTCAGTGGTCGAATGGTTAGCAATGGCCACTTTGACTCCGTGGTCGCGGGTTCGATTCCTGCACAAGACAAACATTTGTGTGCAGTAATATGTCTGTTTGTCTTGGCCTGGGTGTGTTCTATGTATTGTAATAATAATTGAGAGATACATAATAATAATAATTTTATTTCATTTCCTTACAATTCTAATATGTACATAGTTTCGTGGTGGGAGTACTCCTTTGAGCAAGTTTTGCTTATGTTAGAGGACTCCGCTCTTACATATTTCTTTATATAATTTTATATTTATTTACATATATATGGAGGGTTCACTATAAATAGATTACATTGAATTATAACAAATATTAAAATGAAAGACAGAATTAAATTCAAATCAATATCAAGAATAATATTCACAATCAAAGTCAAAATTATATTCATAAATATATGTCAAAAATAAATTAAAATCATAACCAAAGTCAATATTAAAATTAAACCAAAATTTTAATTTTAATCAAATAAAAATTAAAACCAGAATCAAATAAGTATGTAAGTAAGTATGTATTTACAAAAAAATGTATTTAAGTACATATCAGTTGTCTAGTACCTACCCATAGGCCATAACACAAGCTTTGTGCTTAATTTGGGACTAGATGGCGCTGTGTAAATTGTCCAGAAATAAAAAGTCTTTCTTAGTTTCAGACTAAATAGCTCTGTGTAATTTTTCTAGAAATATTTTTATTGGTTTATTGCAGGGACTTAACCAATAGGCTGAATAGGCTCCAAAACCATTGAACTGATTTTGATGAAACTTGACACAATTAAAGACCTCGAAAAGCTTGAGGTTTGTGTTGAAAAAAAAATGAGATCGATCATGTCCTTGAGGAATGATCATCAAATACATTTTCCATTGAAATCAATGGAAAACGCTCAGCAAATGTACTCGCTCCACTCAACCTCGATTTCGGCCCCGTGGGCTAGGATCTGGCCTAGATTATTTGTTTAAAGATCAACCTGTGAATAAATCCTGAATTAACCTGAATGTTATGTGCTTAATTTTTGTGCAACTTTATTTTTCAGATTCCTGCTGAATGGTTTGGTTGGATGCACTATAAGAGCGATCTTCCTCCACATCAGGTATTTTTTTAATATATATATAGGCACTAGCTTCCACCCGCGGCTTCGCCCGCGTTTTCTTTTTGACGTGAATTCGTCTTTAAAATTGCTTTCATAGGGAGGCAATTAAAAAAAAACGAATGATTACAAAATCGGGGGATACAGTTTGGTGTTGCAGCTACATATCTATCATCTCCATCCAAAATCCAGTTACAACACTGGATAGATGAAGGATCAAAGAATATATTACACTAAGTAAGGACTAAAGAACATCACGTGCGGGGGAGAGGGAAGCGCTACCATTTTGAGATAATTTTATACATATAATGTATTCACGTACAACACACGGTGGTGTCTATAACACATCCACACCCTATATTTAAAAAATAAATAAATGTATCATGTGTCCGCCTAATATGTGCACTGCACTAGGACCCACGGCACGACTACTATGCTCAACTTGTTAGGTACTTTGAAGTTCAAATGAAGTTCTATTACGGCCTTAGTTCAGTTGGTCCAACTGCATTAGGAACGCACGTCGATCGTGCAGCTAGCTTGCAGTCAGCATGCATTCGTTGAAACTGTACGCCCACTGCACACCGACTGCAATCGGGCTGTACGGTTGGTTTGCGGTTTCATTGCAGTCGTACTGCGTTCAAACTGCAAATTTGCAGTGGAATTGCAGTTGAAAGGCAGTCCGTCTGTCTAGAGCCTTATGTGTTGCTACTCACAGTACACCCTAAATTACCGATAGTTATTATGAGTTTTTATTCAGTTTCACCAGTGTCTGTAATCAAATCTTGCAAGTTAAATTTGATCCAAAATGTCGGCCGCCGCGAAATGGCGATTTAAATTTTCTTTTTAACCCCTTGATGAGCGAACCACAGTAAGTAAACTTCTTAGGTCTTAAGTTTACTTGGGGAGTAAGTTGGTGAATGCGTGACGAGAGCGTTACGAAAAGTGTGTTCGGGCGAGGCGAACGGAAGTTGAGAGGAAGACATAAGTTAGTGAAGATAGAAAGAGAGTATATGTATGCTCTCTATATGTATATTTGGAGCTAAAGAAGTTTTACTTCAGTCGTGTGGTCTAAATCACACTCGTTTTTTTATTAACAACTTTTTTGATTATTCTTGTTTCAGGATCCAAGCCGACCAAAATATAAATGGATGTGTGACTTCACAGAGAATTTATCTGGTACCTCTGGCCAGTACGTTCCTTACAGTACCACGCCGGAGAAGATTGAAGCGTGGGTGCCGAAACGGAAGAACGCTTAAAATCTACCTTAAAATGATGGCAACATTGATTAACATTAGTAACTTAAACTGGCAAAATTATTGAAAATTTTCTTTTTTTAAATTAAGCACGGCAACATACGGCACCGCAGGAGCGCACTTCAGCGCAATAGCCTAATACGCATGAGCCGAAAATTTTGGCCGGAATATTAGCTCCGTTCGATATATTCTATTCTATTCGTTGTTGAATATCTAAATAATGTTTTTGTCAATAGGCAATAATGTCATATTATATTTCATTTGTACATTGCTTAGTTATAAGTAGGAAGTGAAATAAATATTTAATTATTTATGAAAATATTTTTATTACAGTTTCACAGTATTGTGCAGTACCACCTCACCTTTAATTTGGCTGGACGATATTTTTTCCTTTCGATTTGTTATACGTAGTTCACACTAAAAGTTTTGCGTAACTTAAAAAAAACAACATGTTATAACCAAAATAATATTATGTTTATTGCTTTTCAAAATACTCTCCTTTACATTTTAAACATTTTTTCATGCGATCGAACCATTTTTTAAAACAGGAGGACCACAGGAAGGCATGTTTTTTACGAGCTGATTGAACGCTATCATTGCCTCTTCGGAGTTGGTAATAGTGAAACCTCTCATCAAATCTTTGATTTTGTGGAAAATACAGAAATCACAGGGTGCTATGTCGGGGCTATGTTCGGGATGGGTGACGAGTTGTACTTTTTCGGAAGCTAAAAATGACTTTGTTTTGTTGGCCGTGTGTGAAGAAGCGTTGTCATGATGTAGGAGAACGCGGCTTTTTGGTCGTCTTTCGCGAACTTTTTCTAACACCCTGGGTAAACAAATGGTAAAATACCACTCGGCATTAACACTCTTTTGATCTTCAAGTGGAATTGTGCACATGGGACCCGTAGCTGAGAAAAAAAACGCGATAATTTTTTACCAACGTTTCAAACCCCATTCACAAGATTGCTGTTTTTTTTCGGGTTCAAAACAATAAATCCACGTTTCGTCTTCTGTGACAATGTCATAAACAGCATTAGAATGTCCGTGGTCGTACTTCAGTAGCATCTGTGAGCACCATTCCACGCGAGCCCGCTTCTGCTCTGCTGTCAGTTCATGAGGGATCCAACGACAATAAAGTTTCCGAACTTTTAATTCTTCGTGTATTTTTTTCTGAATTTGGCTCATACCAATCCCCAATCTCGAATTGTCTCATAGGTAATCCGCGGGTTTTCTTCAATTAGCCGTTTAACAGTAGCCACAATATTTTCGTTGACGGCAGTTGAAGGCCGCCCTTCACGAAATTCGTCATGTAAAGAAGCCCGTCCTCTCTCAAATTCAGCAAACCATCGCCTCACGGTGCTTAAACAAGGTGCATCTCTCCCAAAAGCATTTTGAAGACGAGCGGCACAGTCTTGCGGAGAAAAATCATCGCTCTAAAATCTTTTCGATTTAATTCCATTTTCGTTGCGTACGTAGAACTTTGATGTGTGATAAAAAAACAATTGACAAATGATTTCCCGCCAATTTTTTTTTATTACTAAGAAGGTTGCAAATCGTTTCAAAAAATATAACATTCGAAATTAAAATAGTTCCGATTAGCTAGAAGTGCAAAACTTTTAGTGTGCCCCATGTATAATGTAATAGGCGAAAGAATTACTTCGATAGCATAAAAACTTCGCGATTTGTGATTGTGATTTCAAGTTATCATATATAACTTGAAATCACAATTTTGGCCTTTCCTGAAAACGCTCTATTAAAAAGCCTACTGAGTTATGACTTCACACCTAGGTATTTTGTATGCGTTAAAACAGAAATTTGTACGACAGCTATAATAAATACTGCCTTAATGTAGCTAACACTCAGTCGCTAATGCCGTAACTAAAGTTATAGTATTTTTTATTATTTTACTAAATAATTTCATCCTTTTAAATTGGACTTTCTCACCAAACTTCGCTCGACCATAAAACAAGTCGGACATAAGTTATTAAAATTTTAAGATCGTAGACGGCTCTAGTTTTGTGTATTTTACGATACTGATATATTTTTTTTATAATTTTAGAACATATGCGTCTAGCCTATTAAATATGTTTTATTATGATATTAAAAGTTTCTTTATTTTGTAGCTCCAATGATTCTCTAGAAAATAATTCAAGGAAATTTTAACATCATAATAAATAAATGCATGTTGTAACTCATTAGAGATGCCCGTAAGTCTCAGCAGTGGATGGCTCGACATATCTTGGATGAGATGTTTCGAAAAAAACTTATACTATAAATGTCCTTGCTATTTTGCAGAAGTTAAAACTGGCAATTTTATCTACACTACGTGTATTCTACACTGCTATGCGTGTTTTCGCCACCACGTTAATTCATGCAATGTACTACCGGCCGGCACCCGCTCGCTCACTACCTTTTTAACCGACTCCAAAAAAGGAGGAGGTTCTCAATTCGGTTGTATTATTTTTTAATTTTGTTACTTAATTATAAACCGATTCCGTGATTTATAAACCGGTTAGATTTTTTTTTTTATTTGGAAGGGTATGCTTCCAGATTCATCATCATCGTAAGCCTGTATCTACCCACTGTTAGGTTTGTTATTTCGTTACTCCGTGATTTATAAACCGATTTGAAAAAAACTTTTTTTATTTGAAAAAAGATCAGCCTGTATCTACATACATAAATGTAGAGTAATGTTTGGAGTTCGTTTTGTTTTCGTTAAAAGTATGTAGGTAGATGCATGCGACTGCCGTGGCTGCTTTGGCCGTGTCTGCTCCAGCTGCTGCAACATCTCCAACATCTTAAATAGAAGATACATGCGACTGCTGTTATTCTGTACCTGTTATAGCGTCGTACAGAAGATTATATATGTCTGCCGCCGCTCAGAGTGCTAATGCGAGTTTTTTTAGCGTTCATTCATGTCAACGTAAACAAACCGACCAAATAGAGAAGAACTCTCATGTTGTGAATTTATAAGACGCGTGTTACGTCTGGGGTGTAAGTGGTTCATCAACATCTTTGAATCACATCCAACTTCACGTGCACGCGGTGCACTCTGTTGACTGACAAACGAAGCTCTGGCGAAAAGAGAGGTAGGGAGCGTAATTGTAAGCTACCCGACTGGGGAATGTACCTCCACCTCACAGAATGGGCTTATTGCCCATGTTACAAAATTATAAAAACTCTCTATCAGTAACGTAAAATATATAAAACTAGAACGATCTGCGATCTTAAAATTTTAGTAACTTATGTCCGACGTGTTTTATGTTCGGTCAAAGTATGGTGGGAAAGTCCATTTTTAAGGTATAAAATTATAAAAAGTAAATATTACCATTGTAGAAACAATAAAAAAATACTATAACTTTTGTTACGGCACTAGCTACATAAACGCAATATTTAACATAGCTTTCGTACAAATTTCTGATTTGATGCATATAAAATAGCACGGTGTGACGTCATAACGTGGTGGCCTTTTGAATGGAGAGTTTTCGGGATAGTCCAAAATTGTGATTTTCAAGTTATCATATCTCGAGAAGTTTTTATGCAATCGAAGTAATTATTTCACCTATATTTAGATTATTGTGACGTCTTTAAATAACAAATCGAAAAAAAAAATGGGATACAAGGGTTGTTGTGTTCCTGCTAGTGAGTGAGGTCACCAGAAAGGAAGGAGATGCTGCGTTGTCAGGGGGGGGGGGGGTGGCGGGGCGCGAGCGATAGTGTATGTTGCGAGCGTTAATATGACTACGGTAACCGCTTCATATCAGGCGGGCCACGACGTAGTATAAATAAAAAAAACAAAATTATGTAGCTTACTTGAATAATGGTTACCAGTGGGGCAATTATTGTAATTAAAATGTATTCAAAATTCAGTTCCGATCCAGTCTCGATTTCACAAATGTCAAATTTGATATTCTCGTGACCGAAAATGCGCGATGGAAAGGGCTATGCTCTGGGTTTCTCTGAGAGATCGAATCCGGAACGAAGAAATTTGACGGAGAACCATAAGTTGTCGACATAGCCTTCAGAGTTTGTAAGCTGAAGTGTCACATCTGTCGAGTAAGTGGTGGCAGATGGGGAGGAAGGTATTAGAGTGGAGGCCGCGCGTAGGACGACGAAGCGTTAGACGCTCCCCGTGATGGTCCGATGACCTTAAGACAGCGGCTGGATGTGGAAGGCTTATATCCAACAGTACAGTATGATGATGATGATGACCGAAAATTAAACAAACTAGAATGTTATTTTGCCAACAATAAGAATTTATAATAATTAATTAATGAAATAATGTATTTAATTTTTATTCAACTTTATTTATACTACGTTGGGTGGCAGACAAGCATACGGCCCACCTGATGTGAAGCGGCTACCGTAGCCATTTTAACGCTCGCAACATACCTAAAATATCGCTCGCGCGCCGCCACCCCCGCTGCCAACGCAGCATCTCCTTTTCTGGTGACCACACTCACTCGCAGGAACACAACAACCTTCAACGAATTGTAATTTCGCTGCGGTATTCTGTGACACCTCACAGAATATATATACGTACATTCCCCAGTCGGATAGCTTACAATTACGCTCCCTACCTCTCTTTCTGCCAGAGCTTTGTTTGTCAGTCAGCAGGGTGCACCGCGTATTGATATGAATGAATTCATAATTCAGTCTCGATTCGGTCAACTGTCATATTACGATCGCAAATTAATTACAACATAGTCGACCTTCTGCATCTGTTGATGCAGCATTGCAGCAGGAGAGAGATTTGTTTCTTGGTTCGGGGATATAATATTTTTTTTAATTTACACATGTTTTTAAGTTCGTGTTCGTTTTGAATTCCCTGCGGATATGGAGCCGAAATGAGTTAATTCGGATCATAGCGGCATTATTATATCCCGGCGCAAACCTGTTTGACGCCATGCTGTACAGAATATAGCGGTTCTCAAAGTTTTGAAACCTCTTTTTGGTCTTGCTTGCCAGCTGGCTGAATGATAGGATCACAGTGTAGTACTAACACCTCATACGCCATCAACCCATAATCAACACATTGTTGGGATCCGGGTCTCCTTTCAATCGAAAGGGTTTAGAGCAGTATTCCGCAAAGTGTGTGCCGCGGCACACTGGTGTACCGTCGTCATTAGTTGGTTTGCCTCGGAGAAATAAGCTTAATTAAAGCTACATAGACGGACGGAAGAAAAATTTTTACACAAATAAAAACAGATTTTTCATTTATGATGTAAGAACCGCCATAAATTATCATTTTCCTAGATGTACGAGGTGCGGTCCAAAAGTGCCAAAAGTGTCCGGCCTAACAAAGAAAACAAGTAGATATATTTACAAAACATTTTTTATTTTTCGATATAGTCCCCCTCTATTTCAATGCACTTTGCAGATCTCATGATAAGCATTTCTATCCCCTTAAAAAAATACTCTGGAGTTTTGTCTTCAAAACGGGCGAAAACCGCTTGAGCCACTTCATCATCCGAAGAACATCGTCTTCCCCTTAAGTCTGCCTTAAGTTTCGAGAACAAATAGTAGTCGCTTGAGGCCAGGGGCCCTACCGCCGGAGCTGAAGCCGGTTACTATCGAATATTTTGATTCGAAAAATAGGTCGTATGTTTTAGTTATTGACAAACATCTTCAGCTCAGTTGGTAGAGCTCCAGGTTTTCTATCAGCTAACCTAAACACTAGTACCACACATCTAAGTTGAAGCTTGATATTCGCAGTCAAAAAATCTGATGGTAATCGGCTTCAGCTTCGGCGGTAGGGGCCCAGGTCGGGACTGTAAGGCGGGTGGCGAATTTCCTCGAAGCCATATTTTGCTACAGCAGCTTTGGCAATAGCAGCAGTGTGAACGGGAGCATTATCGTGGAGAAGCCGAACACCTCTACTGAGTTTTCCACGTCGCTTCTGCTTGATCGCCTCTCGTAACTGCTCAACAAGGGTGGCGTAGAAGGTGCCATTTACCGTGGTATTCCTTTCTTTTATGTCAATCATTAGTATTCCGTGACAATCCCAGAATACCGTTGCCGTTATCTTTTTGGTGGATTGCGTTACCTTGGCCTTTCTAGGCGGCTTTTCACCAATACCACGTAACTTTATCGATTCCCTTTTCGACAGAGGATCATAGTATAAAACCATGGATTCGTGTCCCGTAACAATCGACTCCAAAAAACTTTTTCCGTAACGCCTATACGCGTCTAAAACTTCTTGAGAACACACTTTTCGCTCAGTTCGCTGCAAGCTCGAGAGAAGTTTGGGTACCCACCTAGCACTAACTTTATTCATGTGAAGATGTTCATGTAGAATCCTAAGTACGGAAGTTTTCGAAAGCCCGGTTCTTGCCGCTATTTCTTTAGTCTTAAGTCTTCGATCACTCAGTACTTCCTCTTCCACTAATTTGACGCAGTCCTCGAAGGGTTCCGTACCATTATCAATAAAAACACAAAAAACAAAATATGTCTGTTGTATGGGAACCCCATATATTATATATTAAATATTTATTTTATTTTAATTTACACAGAGCCATCTAGTCCCAAAATAAGTAAAGCCTGTATTATAGGTACTAGGTAACTGATATATGTAGATACTTTAATACATTTTTTTGTAAATACATTCATATAATACATAGAAAACACACAGACCAAGACAAACAGACATGTTCAAGCACAGAAATAGTAGTCAAAGTGACCATTGCTAGCCATTCGAGCACCGGGCTCGTTTGTGAAAAGTGACGCATGGAGACAATGGGAAAATACTTCCCACTATCTCTATGTCTATGGATATTCAAAATGGGGATAGTGGGATTACCAGACAAGATTGATTTATCCCCCGAGTAGCGTTAGTATTATACCCACTACATTTCAAACAAGCATAACATTTGACTATCATCAAACCAACAGGATCACTCACGTTTTGCCGATTCTGTAAAAACCTCTTTACGCCTTTCTTGAAGAATCCCATACTGTTGTCTCCAGGAAAAACCTTGGCAGGGAGTTCATTCCACAACTTGAGAGCTCGAGGTAGAAAACTCCTCTGGAACTGAATAGTTGTGTAGCAGGGTCTCTCTTTACAGAGGTTACAGTTTCAATCGGTAGTAGCGACGGGCGGTGTGTACAAAGAGCAGGGACATAATCAACGCGAGTTTATGACTCGCGCTTACTAGGAATTTCCCTTTTGTGGGGGATAATTGTAAATCCCAATCCCCAGCACGAAGGAGTTTCAGCAGATTGCCCGGGCCTCTAGGGCTGGGAGAACAAGTTGAAATTTGATTTTTGCTATCCAAATATTCGATGGTAATCGGCTACAGTTTTGACGGTAGGGAGGGCCCCTGTTATTGCTCAATCTCGTGTGGCTCGAAGCCGCTGGCCCCTCTAAGAAGAGTTTTAATACACCTAAATGACGACGCCTATTTAGCAGGATAGAGTCTCGTTCGTTATAAACAGAAATAACCAGATAAATCGCTCCACCTAATAATAACAACCATGCACTACCACCTACCGAATCTCGAAAGAGCTTATAGACATATCTTTAAAGAGATTACAGAAATCGACCATTTTAAGTTAGGCTTAACCAACTTTTTTAGCAAATAGTACGTGTATCATCCTGCGCGTTCTAAAAATATATACCTACCCCATATCAATCAGTGTCGGTTATATGTGTCATCCCGGTTCGTTCTCCGTTAACTTATGAATCTAATTTTAACTTTGTATCCAAACGCGCGTTTTTATTTTAATGCATACTTTTGACCTAAATACGTCTTTAAATTTGCTTTCAAAGGGGGGCAATTAAAAAAAATGAATGATAACAAAATCAGGGGATAAAGTTTGGTGTTGCAGCTACAAATCTATCATCTCTATCCAAAATTCTATCACACCACTAGATAGATGAAGGACCAAAGAATTTATTACGCTAAGTAAGGACTATGGAACATCGCGTGCAGGGGAGGGGGAAGCGCTGCCATTTTGAGATAATTTTAGTGCATATAACGTATTCACGTTCAACACACGGCCTAATAAATAAATTAATAATGGACAGGCCATCTCTTGTTAGTTTAAATGTCAAAATTCACAGTTTCGCGAATACGCGACATGCTGCTACAGAAGAATTGGAATTGTTATATTTGTGAATTAGTGAAGGGAAGGTATAAAAAATGTATATTAGTTAGTTGTCGATAATTTTCACAATCAAAGGAGATTGCCCATTAAATCAATTCTTTATTTTAGAACTTTGACAGTAAACTTTTTTCTAAGCCACAACTAATTATCTAAGAGTACTGCCCGTGGTCAATCTCTTTTATATATACATGTATGCAGGTAATAAATTTGTTACCTGGTTCTGAGGCTCTACCGCCGAAGCTGAAGCCGATTACCATATCGGTTGTTTTTAATGCGAAAATTAAACTATAGCTTACAGATTGTAGGTAATTATTGTTTAGCATACTAAGCTGATAGAAACCCCAAAGCTCTACCAACTAAGCTGAAGATGTTTGTCAATAACTTTAAGCCTAATTTTTGGAATCCAAAAATCTAATGGTAATCGGCTTCATCTTTCTGTTGTTCGAGTTCGAGTTCTCTCCAATATTTATTTCATCATCGTCATCAGGTCATTTTGGTCTCCACTGCAGGAGCACGATCCTCTCTCGTCCGTCCCTGACAGAAGGAGGATTTGGCCTACGCTCCCCACGCTGGCCAGACGGATTGGGTAGGCCTGATCGATGTTTTATAATGTATTTCCCTTAATCGCCTTGTACGACATCCACGGGAAGAGACGGAGTGATTCTATTCTAGTCTGCAATACTTATATGTATCTGATTAATTATAAAATGACATGTAAAAACTGGTTTCTATAGAGAAAAAGTAAAATAATTGATTTTATTTTTGTATATTCAAGACTATAATGTAAACTAACAAAGCGGCCCCGTTCAAGTACGCATACTTTACGAATAATAATAAAATGTTTGAGAAGCGTTGATAGCGAACAACTGCCCATGTTATAAATACAAGCGCAGAAAACGGACACAGCTTTTAGTTGGTCTACACTCAAAAAAATACTTTATAGAAACATGATACAGTATAAAATGCAATGATTTAAAGCTTAACTGGATTCACACAAATGTAATTATGGTACACGAAGTAATGTAATCTTAATGTCAGTAAGAATAAGGTTGGAAGTCTATTGGTAAGGAGATAAGCTCAGGCGCCTCGAAAACTTTTTTTGCTTGCACAGGTAAAAATATCTTCGAATCCCACCAGTCAAGATGCGATGCCTTACCGCATAGACGCGCAGCATATAACGTTGTTCAATAAAACAAAGTTTTAGTGAAAAAGTTAAATAAAAATGGTAATTCAATTAAAAAGTTTGTGTACATTATAATTTTGTCTATGGTTGAGTGAATGTCCGACCTCGGGGAGTTCATGACATGTGTTTTGAAATAGTTACGTGCAAAAAGGTTTTATAAAAGTGTTAACAAAAACAGGATCTTGCTTATGGTAAGTTGTAAAATTGTTAGATCGCCACGATTTGACCGTTGTTGCTAGAATCACAGTTTACGTCGGCGAAGAACAAAGGTGGTAAACTAGTTTCGAAAGTAGGTGTTGTAATGTTTCGGCCGTTGTCAGGATGTTTGGGTAGGATTCTTTTTTGTTCGGCTTTCGAAAAAGTTTGCGCCAGCATTGCTGTAGTGATGGGGTGGCGATTTTTTTAATCGAATATCGATATTGGCTATTTTTGTTTACGATATTTATTTTTATAATAGAACAAAAATGGTAGTTCATTTTCGATACATTAATTAATATAAATCCCAAAGAGAAACTGATAGACAAGGGTTTTGCATTAGGTTCGCTTTTTGTATTTAATCATTATATTGGATTGTGTGCAATAAATAATAAATAAATAAAAAAAATAAATGGACTAAATTATAATAAAAGCCATCTCTTTAGGCTTTTAATGCCTTCTTTGCCATATTGCTATCTCTCACACATTGAGGAAAGTCAAATTCCAAAAGCTTCTTACTCCTACTAATTAATTTCTTCTGATTGAATTCGTTGTGAGTTCCATGGCAGCTGTAGTGGACTTCACTGTTAATTGCCTTTTTTGGCGGTCGCCGCTGTTAATCCTGGCTACACAGGAGACACAGTGGTGGGAATGTGTGGTAGGCCAGGCCCCCATCCCATTAGAAAAACCTAAATTGTAATTATATTTTTCATTATAAATAAAAAATGTTGCGTCGAAAAATTAAATAAAATATGTTTTGCAATGTGCACATCAAGCCCTTTCATATGATACCCCATTAAGTACAACTTCAATTTGAAATTTCTACTTCCTATAAAAAAATTTCGACACCTTATTTTTTAAGATTTAATTACAAATGTATAGTTTTGAGATTTATTTTGTACTTGTAATCTATAATGATGACAATGATGTTACTTGCCAAATTTCATAGTTCTAGGTCAACGGGAAGTACTTACCCTATGAGTTTTGATTCCCTTGAGAATGTGTCGAAATATGCGTTTTTTGCTGAATAAACGGCCGTATCTTTTATTTACGTAAACTTAACAGTTTAATTTTTTTACAACTACATGGGACCGTAAACCTGAGTATAGGTACAGTTCAAATTTCAGCTTGATACCTCCAAGCATTCTTGACATAGAGGGTCTTGACAGACGACAGACGGACAACAAAGTGATCTTATAAGGCTTTCGTTTTTCTTTTTGAGGTATAGAACCCTAAAAAAGGTCTAAATGTTATATCTATTACTAGCAAAGTACCCGTGCTTCGCTTCGGGAACACTCCTGATTTGCGTCTATTTTTGTTAAGATTCCAGATATTTAATTTTTTCCCCATAAAGGACTGTTTCGCATTGACCATTATTACAAACATACGCCATTTAGGTTAAGACGTCCCGGTAAACAATATTTTTGGCATTCGCACCAAGAGCAAAAATTGCAAGGCTTCCATGAGAACTTACTCGTGAGCAAGCTACATACAACTGATCAAGAGAGAAGCAGTCCTGTCTCAAGTCAACCCCAGCTACCTTTAGACTGCCTCTGAGCTTTGTTAATGGTCATAGCGAAACACCTTTATGGGAAATTGAAGGCTCTTAAATTGAACGGGGTGGTCTGATGAATTAATGGGAATGCGAGGCATAAAAAGAGATTCCTCAAGAGCGCACTTACTGTCCTCACTCAATAACTGAAACTCATCGTTCCAGTTGTTTAATACGTGAACAATGGTGGCACGAACCTCCTGATGATACACCTCCGTTCCATGCAAGTGGTAGGAGATGGAACGGAACAGACCAGCTCCATCACTTCCACAGCTGTAATGGTATGGGGCATCATCACAATCACAACCTTCCACAAGTATAAATTTAGTCAATCTTGACGTAATTGTTTGAAAAATACCGAAATTCTGATATTAAGTAGGCATACCCCATAAAGTCGGCATTTAGAATAGATTTTTCAATGAGTTTTCGGCACCAGATGTAGCTTCATTTGAAGGACGCAGTTTTTTTTACACCCTACGCGCGCGATGGACAACCTTCGGGGATAACTACGGGAATGTGGTGAGCGATGAACCGTCATAGATAACCCCATAGTTTGAAATAATCGCTCGTATATACCCTTTCCTTAATAACGAAACCATAGCGCGCTGTACAAATGCTATATGATTTACATACTTTTTCACTCCATTTTACCCCTTTATGGGTTGAATTTTGAAAAATCCTGAAACACGTCGTTACTCATTTATCTATAGAAGTACTCGTGTAAAGTTTCGGATAAAATAGTCCAACTAATCTTGTTCCCCCATACAAACTTTGGACCCCCGTTTCACCCCCTTAGGGGATGAATTTTGAAAAATCCTTTCTTAGTGTGTTAGACGTCTTAAGGAACCTATTTGCCAAATTTGGAATCTCTAGACCCAGCGGTTTGGGCTGTGCGTTGATTAGTGAGTCAGTCAGCCAGTGAGGACAAAGCCTTTTATTAATATAGATATATAAAAATTGCGTGGATAATAGTTTAAAAAAAACTTTTCTTTATAGATTTAAATATAGATACTTCCTTAAAATTTATAGTTAGCAATTATTATAACTGTATCAATATTGAATTTGTATGTCAAGAACTACATGAAGTCCTCATCAGTCATTTGTACCAATAAAATTCCTCCCACACACACACACAAAACACACACAAGTCGAGTCTCCAGCTAACGAGATGATAAACAATGACTTTTGGGTCACCCTGCGATTGATATCGTGGAACAGTTACTGTGTTGAAGTAACAGTATATACCAAAATTTGTTGAAATGTTAGATCATCCATTTTGTTTTTTAAGGTTCCGTACTTTTAAAGGAAAAAACGGTGCTTGGTGTTCAATTAAAACAATGTATCTCTCACTTGGTTGAGGAGTTCGATGAAGTCGTTGCGAGTGTCAGTCTAATCGAACACGCAAGTTAAGCAACGTCGACCGCAGCCTGTCTATGGATGGGTTTATTTATCTCGAGCTCCACCGTGCTTCGGAGGGCACGTTAAGCCGTCGGTCCCGGCTGTTGTCATTAGATGACAGTCGTTAAGGCAAGTCAGTGGCCTTAGGGCGGCTTGAAAACACCGGCCTCCGCCAACCCGCAGTTGAGCAGCGTGGTGGAGTATGCTCTAAAGCTCTTCGATTGAGGGGAGACCCATATCCCAACAGTGGGATGATTATGGGTTGATGCCAATGCCGATCTCTCACTTGGTGGGTCATCTGCCCCCTTACCACCATCTCTTATTGCGATTCAATAACTGAATAGAATGCTTATTCATTGGTATGGATAAGCATTCTATTCATTTCATTTGAAGAGTCGCTTATTCATTGGTATGGATAAGCATTCAATTATTGAATTGCAATAAGAGATGATGGTAAGGGGGCTGAGTGCTTAGTGCGAGTTGTAGGTAGGTAATAACAAGCCGACCGAGTTGAGAAAAAATAGAGTGTGGCTGTGACATGGACACGGCGGTGTGTTGTACGTGAATACGTTATATGCACTAAAATTATCTCCAAATAGTAGCGCTTCTCCCTCCCCCGCACGCTATGTTCCATAGTCCTTACTTAGCGTAATAAATTCATTGATCCTTCGTCTATCCAGTGGTGTGATTGAATTTTGGATGAAGATGATAGATTTGTAGCTGCGACATCAAACTGTATCCTCCGATTTTGTTATCATTCCTTTCTAGGGTTCCGTACCTCAAAAGGAACAACGGAACCCTTATAAGATCACTTTGTTGTCCGTCTGTCTGTCTGTCAAGACCCTCTAACTCGAAAATGCGTGGAGGTATCAAGCTGAAATTTTAACTGTATACTCAGGTCTGCGGCCCCATAAAGTTGTAAAAAAATCAAACTGCTAAGTTTAGGTAAAAAAAAGATTCGGCCGCTTCTTCTCTATCTCTTATTCTATCGCTTATTCTCAAGGGAATCAAAACTCATAGGGTATTTCCCGTGGATCTAGAACTATGAAATTTGCCAAGTAACATCGTTATAGACTACAAATACGAGTCCGATTCTGATGCGGTTTTCAGTGAAGGGGTCGGGTTTGATTGGTTCTTAGATAAGTGTTTCGGTGGCAACTCACCAGGGGGCGCTGCAGTAAACGTTTGTGCAAAACAAAAATTACTAGTCTGATTCTGATGCGGTTTTCATTTGTAATACCTATGCTTGCTCTCTAAAAAGTTTGAAATAAAAACAAAATTAAAACTTTTGAAAAAAACCCACGACGGTTAATTATTCATATAACATAATTGAAAAAGGATAATATAATTTTGAAACCCCTGACTTTTTTTTACGTATTATTGTCGATTGTGAAAAGTGGTTCTTCTCTCGTTCCGTTTCGTTTAAAGCAGATCACTACTCCCATAGTCTTCAGATAGTACTCGTAGTATTGTATTACACTGTAGCTAATTGGACGGTCGTTGACTTAGGCAATAGTGCATGGAGTGATGAACAGTGCAATCTAGGACACTTTTTACCTACTGTAAAAGGATTGTAAGTAGGCCAGCTTTTTCTGTATGGTCAATAACAAAAGTAGATTAACTCATTCAAATTGTCAAAACATTGTGAGTTGACTGACACTGGAAAAAGAAATTAGCAATTGCAGAACGTCTGGGGAGATGTGATACATCGAAATAATTTTATATAGACAATGAATGTTAGAAAGATGAATGGTTTAAGTATTATAGGAAATAAATATGACATAATTAAATACACAAGTCAGATTTTTTTTTAACCAAGAAATATGTCGAATCGGGATAAAAGATGGATGGGATAAGTCGCATTTGTATGATGAAGTTTCTTCTTTTTTTTAAAATATTGTAATTGTGTATTGTTATTGTACAATAAAGTTTTTATACTATACTACTACTGCATGGCGTTATTCAGTAAGGTGGAGCTGCTTTCATAAATCAATATGGAAATGTTCCCGAACAGCAAAACAGCTATTCATATATCAGAAAAATGACCAAAAAATATGATGAAATTGTCAGGACAAGGTTTGTATGGGAAATCCACTAGAATGAGATGGGAATGGGAGATTGAGTCAGTCTGCTGGCTCTGCACCCGAGACAGATATGAAGGTACTTTATTTCATAAATAAAATAACTACTACTGTAAGATACAGCTTATCATCAGGTGAACTTGCCTATTTGTTCACCAAGTAGTGTAACATAAAATGTGAGAGATGAAAGAGTATAATAAAAACAAGAGAATTATCGGACGGTTAAAGTTATGGGTCATTAACACGTCTTCAAGTTACGTGTGGGTGTTAATTTTCAAGTTATCAAGTTTAAGTTCAATTTCGAGGCCAAATAATTTGCCCAGTGGTCGAAATTCGATCATAATTAATTTAAATTATAATTTTAACAGTAAACAAAAGAATATGCGTGTGTGTGTTAAATACATGGTAGTGTCACAGAATAATATACATTAGTGTAGTGTGTTTAATATTTCTTTTACAGTTTAATGTATTTTTTACGCATAATTAAAAAAATATTAGCATTTTGCACTCCTTCTCTATATAAACTATAAGTGTGCGAAATTTCATACTCCTCCGTCCGCGGAATTTTCGTAAAAAGGGGAACAAAGTTTTTGCTTCACGTATTAATATAATTATAGATTATGTGGATACAGACTAAGAAATGTTACTGCGTAGATATGGTTAAGGTACCATCAATATTTGGGCTTTTTTGAGTTCAATTTTAAAACAGCGTTGCTGGCTTATGTATTAAGAATTTTACCGTTTTTTTTTGTGCGAGTTTGTTCGCGTTCGATCATGTCTACGTAAACAAACCGACCAATTAGAGAAGAATAATTATCATATTGTGAATCGCGTGTTACATATCAAAATTATGTGGCTTACTTGTTCACATTTTGAAATGAGCAACCCGGCTAATTTGGATATGTAACACGCTTCTGGTAAATTCACAATATGAAACTTTTTTTAAATTTGGTCGGCTTGTAATTAACACGTTCGAATGTGACCAAAAAAACTTGCACTAAGTACTCAGTAGATACTTTACTGTGGCAAAAAGTATCTGTGTTTAAATTTTGGTTTTGGCCAAAGTCAACTTCACCTGCACGTGGTGAGGTTGGCTTTGGCTTTGTATTTACGTTTGTCGTACCTCTAAACTATCTAACGTCTATCTGCTAAGATTCAGAGTGCTTAGTGCGAGTTTGTTCGCGTTCGATCATGTCTACGTAAACATACCGACCAAATAGAGAAGAATTCTCATGTTGTGAATATATAAGACCCGTGTTACATATCAAAATTATGTGGCTTACTTGCTCACATTTTGAAGTGAGCAACCCGGCTAAGTTACATATGTAACACGCATCTGGTAAATTCATAATATGAAACTTTTTCATATTATGAATTTACCAGGTACTTCGTATCGCCTTTAAATATTTTTACGTTAATTTTTCCGATGAGTAACTATACACTAACTATACACTGTGCGATTTTTTTTTTAAATCGGTCCAGTAGTTTAGGATTCCATCGCGGACAAACAATCGTGACACAATTTTTTTATATATTTAGAAGATATAATAAAAGCGAAACGTCACTCACTCTCTGATTAAATAGAGATTTCGTATTTAATCATATATAGTGAGTATTGAGACCTTTTGCTTTTATATACATGCAGCTATAGGAAATTATATTAAAAAATGAAGATTACTTAGTATGTAACATAAGAATTCAAACAGTTGATTACAGCTCGCGGTAGCCCCAGCCATATCAAATGACAGCTCGGACTACGTTCACACGCTAGGGTTGTCAATCACGATTCGGGATAATAGGCTATTTGACATTGTTTAAAAAATGTATAAATTATATAACAATATCGTAAAATACACCAAACTCCAACTTATTTTAGGGTCGATCAAATTTGGGCGGGAAAGTCCATTTTAAAAGTATGAAATTATTAAAAAATAATATTCCCATTGGAGAAGCAATAAAAAATACTATAACTTTTATTATGATACTAATTACATAAACGTAATATTTAACATAGCTGTCGTACAATTTCTGATTTGATGCATACAAAATACAAACCTGTGACGTCATAACTCCTTTGTATGGAGCGCTTTCGGGAAAGTAAAGAATTTAGATTTTCAAATTAACATATTTCGAGAGATTTTTGTGCTATCGAAGTAATTCTTTCACATATGGTTATATTATTGAGACGGCCCTACATATTTCAAAAAACGAATGATAACAAAATCGGTTGATACAGTTTGGTGTTGCTGCTACACACCACTGAATAGACGAAGGATCAAAGAATTAATTACGCTATGTAAGGACTATGGAACATCGGGGGAGGGAGAAGCGCTGCCATTTTGAGATAATTTTAGTGCATATAATGTATGTATTATGCATTTAAAGACACTCGTCACTCGTTTATATCAACTAATTTGATTCCACGGCTTTATAATTTGAAATATATATTTATTTACATTTCGTTTCGTTAACTCCCGTTCATTTCACTCGTCGATCGTCCATTGTTGTTCCATTATTTTCCAGTCTTGGCCATATCCCACCACCTCCCAAAGCTCCTCCGACCTCACGGTCATACGAGCCGAATCGCGAGAGATGCGCGTAGCACCGTTGTTCTAAGGCTCTTTTGTGCCGTGGGCAATTCTTGACTCTAAAAATTATTTAATCTACATCCGTGTCCCTTCTTGGCCCTCTCCCCCTTCAGGGGCGGCGACGATCACATTGGCCACGTACCCTATACCTAACAGCTAGTGCGCCCCTGTGTGCCAACCTTCCGGTTATATCACAGGATTGCGAGTCTCCCGTCCAGTAAACCAACCAGACGGAAGGACCTTTACCTGCTCCGCTCTTGCGCTCGGTAAACCAAGCGAGCATGCCAGCGGAACATTAGCAGGTCTTACTCCGCTTTCACCTGCATGCAGGCTACTTGCGTACTCTTAAGTCGAGTAGCTCGTGGCGAACCGACGCTCGGCGAACCAAGCATCTGGGCTCTACCACCATTCCCCAATCTCCATGATGGGTACCGGAGCTGTATGGCACGCTCACGTCTAGGTCTACATCACATAGGCTAGTCTTAGTTAGTTCTTTCTCGGTGGTCAGTTGCGTTGCGAGGTTGCCCACTAGAGAGTCCGCAACAATATTTAATTGGAAATTTTACTCGAAATATAAATAGAAATATATTTATTTCAACATCACATAACAAAGTAAAGGTACACAAATACAACATTACATATAATAGAAGATGTGATGTTGAAATTTTGGCCCACCCTCAGGTATCATTGCTGAGATCATAGATTGATGTCGCTGCCAATGTGAGGTCTATTCAGGAGCTTCTTGGTAACCTCATCTACTTGCAGGATCACAAAAAACCTGCATGAATATTGTTTAGATTTACTCGTCATCATCACTACAGATCCTTTCACAATCGGCAAATATTAGTAAAAATAAAATGAAACTACATTTTAAATATAGTCATCATCATCATCATCATCAGGTCATTTTAGTCTCCACTACAGGAGCACGACCCTCTCTCGCCCGTCCCAGACAGAAGGAGGATTTGGCCTACACTCCCCACGCTGGCCAGACAGGTTGGGGAGGCCTGATCGATGTTTTATAATGTATTTCCCTTAGTCGCCTTGTACGACATCCATGGGAAGAAACGGAGTGATTCTATTCTAGTCTGCCGGAAACCACACGGCCAACTTAAACTAACTAATGCTGCAATAGTTAAATATAGTATATTAACTTTATTTCTAGAGGTTTTAAACGCCATTTCCTCAAATATTTGGGGTGTAAGTGGTTCATAAACATCTCTGAACCAATGTCAACCCCACCTGCACGTGGTGGACTCTGCTAACTGACTAATGAGGGTTTGGCGAAAAGAGAGGTAGGGCGTAGCGTATTTTTTAAGCTGCCCGATTAGGGAAGTACATACCTCAACCTCACAGAATACCGCAGCCAATCTGCACCGAATGGGTTAAGTGTGTAACATTTTATTCGTTTTAACGAATTGCCAACCCTAATATGTATAAAGGCGTATTGTTGGGAATATCGTTGGGAACAACACAGTATTATGTCGGAATGGCAAATAAATTGACCCTCCCGAGTTAATGCTGCAATAGTTTTTATTACACTGGAGATAACAGAAAATGGTTATTATCAAAAAGTTCCCAATGGTTCACATATGGCAATTATCGTTCAAATTGTTTTTATCCGATTACGAAGAAAAAAGGATGGGTTATGATTTTAGCAGTCTATGTATGTAGGTATGTGTCGTGAACCCCTTTAAACCTATATAAGGTTTTCCGTAGCACCTAAACTATAATTTCATCATCATCATCATCCAATTTTGATGAATAAGGTATCAATCGATTGGTTATTATGATCCGGATAACATAGGCTACATTTTAACCGAAATCAACAATAGGAGTCACCGTTATCGTAGCCATATTAACGCACGCAATGTATCAAAAATCGCTTGCATGCTGCCGCCACCCTCGCTGCCAACGCAGCAAGGAACTGTTTATTTAGCTGCGGTATTCTGTGAGGTGGAGGTACTTTCCCTGTCGGGCAGCTTACAAAATACACAGTAGTGCCTTGCCTCTCTTTTCGCCAGTGTCTCGTTTGTCAGTCACCAGGGTGCACCCGTGCAGGTGAGGTTGGCTTTGGTTCAAAGATGTTGATGAACCACTTACACCCCAAAATCTCACCTCTAAAAATATCTACAGTGTATGTTTTATTACATTTCGATACTCTTTAAAATCCTGTTAGTAAAGAGATACCCCGGCCATAAACTTATACCCTAAATTAATTACCTCTCGCGCCGATCGAGTGTCCGGCGCGAGAGACAAAGGGTGGACGTGTCTGGACATTCGCCCTGATGACGGTCTCCTTTTGAGATCGAAACTAGTCGGCTTTCTTGACAAAAAGACGTGAGTGACCCGTTTAATTTATTTAATTAATTTAGTATAATGTCTCACGTGAGTTTTAATAATTTATTTATTTATTTATTTATGGCAAACAGTCATGTATTAGTTACATATAAACTTGAAAAATATTGTTAAACTTATAAACTAAAGTGGTGCCAGTGTTATTATATATTATATATTATTGTATATTCTATAAATTACATTTTTTTTTTTTGAGTTCTGCTCCTCATAACATGCGGTCAATTAAAGTTAACAATAATGGCGAACAGTAATAAAAATAAGATTTAAGCTTATGATAAATTTTGAGTTTTCTTTAAAGTTTTATTGTTACCTAAAAATCAACAAAATAGGTTAGACACATAATTTACGTTTTAGTTCATATTTTAATGTGGTCAGTGAAGTATTAAATATATCAATACTATTGAATTCCTTATTGTACATGTTGGTGGAACGATAGATAAATGAATTACGTGTGTAATTTTTACGTAGCCGCGGAGGGACAAAAAGAGGTAGTTTACGTGAGGGACGCACGGGTAGACGAACACGAGTAATGAAGGAGATTCTACTTAACAGTGACGGGGAATCAATTAAGTTATTAAGGATTTTATAAAGAAAAACTAAGTCAAACATTTTGCGCCTGTTACAAAGGCTTAACAAGCCATACCTACGCAGGGCATCATTGTATGACTCATTTAGTATATTGTTGCGATAATTAAGAGATTTTAAAAATTTATGTTGTACTTTTTCGATTCTATCTACATGTACTTTATAACATGGGCTCCATACCACACTGCAGTAGTCAAGAGTTGATCTGATAAATGAAAAATATAATATTTTAAAAGTGAGAGTTTTCTTGAAATGTTTACTGATTCTCAGTATGAAACCGAGTCTACGGAACGCGGTACTTATAATATTTTCGTAGTGAAGTTTGAAAGATAATTCAGAGTCCATTATTATACCCAGGTCTCTTATCGAGGACACTCTTTTTAGACTTGTATCATTTAATTTATAGTCAAAATTGATAACATTCTTATTGCGCGTGTAAGTTATAACATGGCACTTGTCACTGTTCAGAAACAACTGGTTGCTTAAACAATAATTACGTAATGCAATTAAGTCATCTTGTAGTTTGTTACAGTCCCTGACATTTTTTATAATTCTGAAGAGCTTAGTGTCGTCAGCATATAGTAAATACTGACTATGCTTAAGAGCATCGCCCATATCATTTATGTAAAGAGAAAAAAGAAGGGGACCGACATGAGAACCTTGTGGTACCCCGGATGGTACGGGTAGAAACTGCGAGGAGTACCCTTTCACACAGACAGCTTGACTCCGGTTACTAATATAAGATTTGACCCATCTAAGAAGGCTGCCATGCACGCCGGCAACCCCAAGCTTCTGGATAAGTAAGTCGTGGTTCAATTTATCGAAGGCCCTGGAGAAGTCGGCATACACGACATCCACCTGTAGACCATCATCCATAGCGCGCAATAGGTGGTCAGTAAAAGTCACCATGCTGGTGTCTACACTACGACGTTGATAGAAACCATGCTGATGTTCAGATATATGATTACGAATCAAACGAGAAATATGGGCTGTTACGATCTTTTCAAGTATTTTGCCTAAGATACACAACTTAGATATTGGTCTGTACTCGGTGACCTGATCTCTTTTATTATTTTTAGCCACAGGTGTCACTAAATATTTTTTCCACTTACTAGGGAAAAAGCCAGTCACAGTAGAAGTATGATAGATAATCGTGAGCGGCACCGCTAGCTCTGTGGCACATTTAGAGATGAGTATTGGATGTATACCGTCAGAGCCTGCACCCTTATGTATGTTCACGTTTTTCAACTCTCTAAGTACTGTTTTTTGTTCTATGTTTACAGAACCAATATCCACGGGTGAGTGAGAGTTATCACTACTCGTGTTAGGGCTAAAATTAGAATGATCAGGAGATACAAATACCGAGTTGAAATATTGATTGAATGCGTCACATATCTCACTACCACCTGAGAGAACTTTATCTTGATATTTCATTTTCTCAGGGATATCATTATTCGATGTTTTGGATTTTACAAATGACCAGAATGATTTAGGATTTGTTTTAATGTTATCTTCAGAAAGATCTATAAACTTATTATAACAATATTTTTCCATTTTTTTAAAACGGGTTCTCAAGATTTTGAAAGTATTATAATCCCACAGGTTACCATAACGTTTCCATTTTTTATGAAATTTATTTTTCTCCTTGGATAATTTTATAAGTGGCGCGGTATACCATGGCGGATATGCATTTCTTTTTTTATAGTTATACGTTGGTACATATTTATCTATTAGACTATCAAGAATATTATAAAAACAGGATGTCATAGATTCCACATCTGGCAATTCGCCTAGAACCGTCATCCAATCGACAGATTTAAGCTCGGTCTTTATCGACTCGTAATCCGCTTTATAAAACTGTTTCCTATTGATACCTGCCATTTTCAATGAAGTAGGAAAATTTATTTTTAAATCAATTTCCAATGACTTATGGTGGGCATCTTCTGGCACTAGGGGGTTGTCACATGAACTTATATCACAATTACTATTATTACAAAAAATTAAATCTAGTAGCCTACCATTTACGTTAAATTGATTATTATATTGAACAAGTGAGGAGAAAGACATGAACTCTGAGGTGAGACACGCTAAGTTATCACTATTACTTTGTATACCCATACTATCAGTAGTTGAATCAATTGACCAGAACGCATGGCTGACATTGAAGTCACCGAGTACAAGGAAAATATAATTAGGGAATGAAATAATAAATTCACTAACCCTATCATAAAAAGATGTCAATAAATTTTCGTGATTGTTACCGTGCGGCATATACGTTGATATTATATGTAGGCTACGAGGTGTAATGCTAGAATGGGCGTGGCCTGCGGGAGTAATGTGCAGTGGCATCGATACCCACACCTCTTCAGCCGGCGGCGGTGCATGTGTCAAATTATGGCTGGTATATATATAAATATAAGTATATGGGGGTGGTCTTTCCACTATAAAAATAAAACCATGAAAGTATATTGTAGGTTTGTATAATAACACTATTTCAGTAACATTGAAGTTAATAGTAAATCCTTATAACCAATATTTACTTTTATTTTACATCTTGTACATAATTCAGTGTAGTAATGATGTTAAATTATCATTCTGCTTCTATATAAAATTATATACATACACCATATATGTAATATATAACATCATACACCTATAGGACCTTATATACATCCAGTCAGCTTATATACCTATTAGTATATAATTTGTGTATAACAATATATACCCACACTGTATTTATTTATTTATTTATTTATTTAAAACTTTATTGACCACAATAAAATGATACAAAAGGCGGACTTAATGCTATTGCATTCTCTACCAGTCAACCATTAGGAGTGCAGAGTCACACGATTGCGGCTATTCCAAAAAAAAAAATAACTTAATATGTACTGTAAACATATTACGTAAACCTAAAAGATAAATAATATAAAAATAACATTAATAAACATACTTACACATGCACAGTTATACACAAATATCCATACATATATACATACCTATAAATATATACATATACATAAATATAATGACATATATAAAATAAAGTGAAGATATTTACTGCTTTAACAGACCCTGTAATAGATAGGCGCGCACCTTCTTCTTGAAAGTAAATTTACTGGGAGAGCTTCTAATAGCTTCTGGTAATGCATTCCAGAGACGTGAAGCTTGTAGAGTAAAGGAGTTGGACATAAAACCGGAATGGAAAAGTGGGATTGAGAGTAAGTAAGAATTGTTAGAGCGAAGTTCGAGGTTATGAGAGTCGCAAAGATACTGAAACATGCATTTCATGTATTCAGGAGAATCAGGATTGAAGAGAATTGAATAAAGCGTACAAAGCAACCTCAATTGTCGACGTTGGCGAATAGGAAGCCAACCTAATTTGGACCGGTAAGAAGAAATGTGATCAAATTTTCTGAGACAGAAGATAAATCGAATGGCATTATTAATAAGCCGGTCAAGTTTATTCAGGAGATCTTCATTTAGATCAGGATAACACACATCAGCATAATCTATGAGTGGTATAACTAGGGATTGAACAAGTGTGACCTTGGTAGTAATAGGGAGAAAATTCCTATATCGATTGAGAAATCGTAATGTAGATACTACCTTACGACTTACTTCAGCAATTTGAGTGGTCCAGCTTAAAGTACAATCAATATGTAGGCCGAGATTTTTAACACTTGTGCTGAAAGGGATCACAGAATTATTAAAATTGATAGCCGACATGGAAATGGTATCTATTTTCGAAATTTGCCGCGAACTACCGACGAGAATTGCCTGGCACTTGTTAGGGTTTACCGGTATGCCAAAACTGTCCGACCAGGATTTTATTTGGCAAAGATCTGCATTCAATTGTGAAATACCTAAATTTAAGTTATCTACAGACGTTTGCACATAAATTTGCAGATCATCGGCATAGAAATGGTAAGAGCAACCTAGCGAAAAGGACAGAAAATTAATGAAAATGGAAAACATTAAAGGGGACAAAATACCGCCCTGAGGTACACCAGTTGTCAGGTCATTCCAATCCGATATCTCACGGCCAACTCGCACTGCCTGCTGCCGACCTCGAAGATAAGATGAAAACCAATTTAGCGCCATAGATGAGAAATTAGAATGTTTTAAGATGGCTAATAAGATATCATGGTCTACCATGTTAAAAGCATTGGAGAAGTCTATGAGAACAACAATAGTGACCATTCTATCTTCCATTCCCCTGCGTATATCTTCCGTGATTTTAAGGAGAGCAGTAGCAGTACTGTGCCCAGGTCGAAAACCAGACTGAAATGGCGAGAGGAGATTGTTAGAGACGATGAACTTGGACAGCTGCTTATGTGCGACGGCTTCCAGGATTTTTGAGAGGAAGGGTAAAATAGAAATAGGTCTATAGTGACTCAACAGTTGAGGAGAGGGAATTTTTGGAAGGGGTGTTACTAGCGCTTTGCCCCAGAGACATGGAGAAGTACCCGTTGAAAAAGAAAAGTTTATGAGGTGAGCCAGAACGGGGAGTACATTTTCTAAGACAGCAAGGATCATGTCTCTACCTATGTCATCACAGCCGATAGCTTTAGATTTAATAGAGAGGATTACTTTACGAATCTCATCCTCACTTACTGGAACAAAAGAAAAAGCGTCATTGAGAAGTTGGGCCATGGAAGAAATCTGGGAAATAGTGTTTGATTTAACCGTAGAGTCGAGAGAGGGTGTCGAAGAAAAGTGTTTATTAAAGTCATTAAGAGAAAACGTGGAAGTGTGAGATTGCTTAGGGCATTTGCCTATACTAAATGAGTGTAGAAACTTCCATATATTGGCCGACGAAGAATTTATTATGTTTTGATGAAAATACTGCCGTTTAGCTACTCTTACCATTCGATTACAATGATTACGCGCTACTTTTTAAAGATCCCAGTTCGCATTTGATCTGTCACGCTTATAAAGACGAAATGCGCGATCTCGCCGAGTCATTGCTACACGGATATCTCTATTTATCCATGGAGCCGGTGGACGCTTCACTTTAACAGGTCTTAGTGGTGCATGGGCGTCAAACAGCTTTAAAATACATGCGTTAAAGTTAGCTACTTTTCCTTCGATTGTTTTGGCCTCAAGTACCGCAGAAAATTCTAATTTAGCCGCATCTTGCTTTAATTTTTGAATATTCTGTATATGTAACATTATATACTTCTAGACACTTTATATACTTATGAACATAATTGATAAATGGTTTAGAAATTATATTACTAGTTATAGAAATTATACTTAGCTTGTTTATCTTTCATAAACAATAGCAGCACGTGGCTTACTGGCGAACTTGTCTACAAGACTACGAGCAGAGCTCTCTCTGACCGTCAGTGTCTGGTCCTTTTATTTATACTTTCATAAACAATAGTAGCACGTGGTCTCACCAACCCGCCCACCAGACTACGGGCAGAGCTTCCGCTCTCTCCGACGATCAGACGGCAAGTGCCGTGTCCGACCGAGCTCCGGCCATTTTATAGCATAGCATAAACAAGATGGCGAGGACACGTGATTCACCAACACTATCAAAATCAATACTATTTTATCAATGAATTTACAGTAATTTGATTAGTTTTACAAAATAAAATATTAAAAATGTATCAAATATGTATAATATTAATTACAACAAATTATGTTGTAATTAATATTGACATAATCGTACTGTTTTTATATTTCTTATATTACAAATTACTAAATTTATTATCAATTGAGGCATTTTTAAAATAGTAAAAATGCTTATCTATTCATTTCATATATTTTGACACGTTAAGGCGCTTTTCTTGTTACAGTAATATTTAAATAAATCTATCACATGCATGTCAGCGCGGCTCGTAAAACACAGCTCGCGGCGCACCGCTATCAACACACCTCCACCTCGCACGCAGCCACTTACCTTTGGGCTACGGTCACATCGAAAAACCTCATATCTACTGTCAAAATATTCGGACCCATGAAAACTATCATTAAGCCATGTTTCAGTTATACATATTACGTCATAATTACCGCATAAAACTCCCTTAAGAAACTCGTGCGATTTAGTGCGTAAACCTCTCACGTTTTGATAGTAACCGGATAAATTAATGTTATACATGTTTAAATATTAAAGTATAATTATATATTTTAATATTGTGATAAAAGATTGTTCCACCAACCATACTTACAGTTTTTAGTAGCAGAAAGTAGTGTAAAGGAACCCAGACATTATTTTTAATGGTATACTTGTTTACATAATATAATAGTAAAGAGTAATAATATACCACAATATTCGTATTCCGGCGGCACCGGTGGATTTTGACCACAGCTAAAAAGAATATGATATAGTCATTTAATTTTACAGAGGTCTGCTTCACTCGACACTTGTACGATTTTTGAGTTGTCACTTTTTCGCACCAGTATTTTGCACTCAGATAACCAAACGTATTTATAATTCTTATCATTACTTAGTTTTCGAACTTGTCGATATAGCAATTTGTTTTGTGGCGTCAAATGCTCACTTATAAAAATAGGTCTCGCCGGCCCGTCCAAACCTGCATCTACAGTTGTCAACCCTCGTCGCGCGCGCGCAGCTGCCAACATTTCGGCCTTACGTAACCTTCGAGTGAATCTTACGATGATGTTCGGTATAGATGAGTTATCATGGGAGGCTTTTGCCTCCATACTGTCATCACAGGACTCCACAACATTCTTTGTGTTAAATCGCCGTACGCGGTGTATATAATCGATGTCTGAAGGCGCCAGAACAAATCCTATCTTCTTTGCAATACTGTTCACGATATGCTGCAAGTTTTCGCTTTTAGAAACAGGTATTCCAGTTATTTCAAGATTATTAATCCTTCCCTGCTGCTCCTTGATTCGTGACTGTTCGGATAGCTCTGCTACGGCAGATCGCAGTTGATTAATATCACTCCCAAATGATTCCACCTTACGGGTATTAGACTCGTTTGCGATCCTTAGCACTCCGACCTCGTTTTGAATAGAAGATTGCTCATCGGATAGTTTTTGAATAGATAATTGAATGTTGCACATCTGTGATTTAAACCCGTTTAGGTCTTCTCTCAGGGCATCTATACTGCATTTCAGCATTTTTGGGACTCGTGGAAGGAACTCATAGATGCCATTAGTTTTTCCTGAAGACCGAGGAAAAAATCTTCGTGATCACAATCGTGCCTTCTTTTCCTTTGGGCTTCCTCTCGGAGCTTCGTTAAATCCGTGAATGATCCTGATATTTTCTTTGGAGGACTTCTATACAGACTCATTTTATAAAAAATAAAAAAAAATATCTTTTATTTTCTTGTGAAATTTCTTCTTGTTGGTAGTTCTAATTAAAAAAATATCACGCAGTAGATGAGATGATCGTCAATACAGTAACCCGATCATAGGCGATATTCAATGCTGTCCTTTTCCCACCTGTATTGAGTTGCTACGCCGGAGAAACTCGAGGATGCACGATCGAGCAATATGCGCACACGCGTGAATGAAATAGAACTTTGCTATGACAGCAAATTGCAACCGTATTATTAATGGTCCAAGAACTCAAATTGCGTTATGACCAATTCAATTTTTTTATAACTAATTAACACGCGTCTTGTCATGAGAGAACTCAAAAGCAGACTGCTCTTAATAATATTAATATATCCTGAAATTTACGATAAATTCCCAAGTACAAATAAATACCCAATAAATTCCCAGTTTTTGGGCATAAATGGTACCACTTACGCCCCAAAATCTTCGCCCAATTTATTCCGTGGAGATAGTTTAAAAACCGGAGATTCACAGTACTTAAAATGAACTTACAACAAAATAGACAGGTGAAGTCGGGCGTAACAGCTAGTAAGCAGATTGCCTAGTGCGCGTTTTTTTTTCGCATTCGACCATGTCAAAGTAAACAAACCGATCAAATAAAGATGAACTCTCATGTTGTGAATTAATAAGACAGACGCGTGTTACATGTCAAAATTATGTGGCTTACTTGCTCACATTTTGAAGTGAACAACCTGGAAACGGTGAATAATTTGGATATGTAACACGCGTCTGGTAAATTCACAATAAGAAACTGTGACGTGAATACGTCTTCTTCTTACGTTAATTCGCTTCCATAGGGAGGCAATTCAGAAAAACGAATGATAACAAAATCGGGGTATACAGTTTGGTGTTGCAGCTCATCTATCATCTCCATCCAAAATTCAATCCCTTCACTGGATAGATGAAGATTCAAAGAATTACGCTAAGTAAGGACTATGGAACATCGCGTGCGGGGAGGGGAAGCGCTGCTACTTTGCTCAGGGTTCGAAATTATCAAGATAATAACGCTTCTTGATAATTATCCGATAATTATCTGATAATTATCACCAGTGTAAGAGAATTCATTTGTTATATTCTTTTGTAACAAATGCATTTTAATTTGAGTAATTCTAACAACAGAAAATAAAAAAAAAAAGATATTTTATAATTTTTATTAATTATCCAATACAAAAAATTTACATAATTAAAGGTAGTTTGAGAAAAAAGCAGTGTCGTTAGATTCGACATTATAAATAAATTAAATTGGATTGACCAAAGAAGCCAATGGGATTTTTTTTTATACCACTAAAGTGGCAAACAAGCTTACGGCCCGCCTGGTGGAAAGAAGCTACCGCAGCCTATGAACGCCTGTAACACCAGGGGCATCCCACGCGCGTTGCCGACCCTGTAAAAACCTCTTCACGCCCTTTTTGAAGAACCCCATGCTGTAGTCTCCTGGGAAAACCTCCACAGGCAGTTCATTCCACAGCTTGACAGTACGCGGGAGAAAGCTTCTCTGGAACCGCACAGTACGCGACCACTTGGGCTCCAATGTGTGAGGATGAATTCCCTGTCGATGGCGAGCGGTGCGACTGTAGAAGGAGGCCGTGGGCATCATGTCAAACAACTCCTCTGAACACACCCCATTGTACAATCGGTAGAACACACAAAGGGACGCAAAATCTCGTCTCGATATCTTCATCTGCGTAATTCGAACTGAATTTTTCGTTGATACTTCGTGCGTTCGGATAGACGCAAGTGCGGTCATACACGTTCGAATACAGTTCACTTTCACGTGCGCAATGTTTTGTTATTATCAATCGATAATTATCAATCTGTTATTATCACGATAATTATCGTGATAATTATCATTGATAATTATCCTTTCGAACCCTGACTTTGATATAATTTTAGTGCATACAATGTATTCACTATTCACTTACAATACACGGCCATACCAACCCCATTTTTTCTCAATTTGGTCGGCTTATATATGTACGCTATGACTTATGACCAAAAACTCGCACCAAGCTCTCAGAATACCCGCTAAGTGAGAGATACAGCGTGTGTTTTAATTGAACGCCAAGACGAAAGAGATCATGTTGATAAAATTGCTCAATTCCGCTTGAGGTCAATTAAAGACGATAGCGTCAATTGGCGAAATTATGTCATGTGAATGCTGCACGGGCGCTATAGTGTTCGCTGCATTGATTAACAATGCTAATTTATCAGCTAATGCAGTTTTTTTGCAGCTGTTTTTGTATACAAGACAATTTATTTAGGCCGGATTCTAGCCCACGGGGCCGAAATCGATGTTGAGTGGAGCGAGTAGATTCGCTCAAGTTCAAGTTCAAGTTCTTTATTTGCATTTCACGTTGTTATAATAGGCTCTCACAATATATAATTTGTTTCAAACATGAACCCTGGTATGGCACAGCAAAACTTACATCTATATAATGTAATGCATTCTACATGCTTATAAAATTAGGACTATAATATTATATTATTAATACAATTAAATTATTAAATTATACTATAAAGTGTCAATCATCATTCGCTGATTGTTTTCCGTTCATTTCCATGGAAAATATATTTGATGATCATTCCTCAAGGACGTGATCGATCGCAATTTTTTTTCGACACAAACCTCAAGCATGTCTTGGTTTTTAATTGTGATGGTAAGTGTCATTGAAATCGGTTCAGTTGTACCTATTCATTTCCATGAATAACCTTTCGGCGCATGTAATCGTTTCACTCTTGCCCCTCGCTTTTACTCAATTAAAGTTTTAAAAACCCACCGACCTAGTCTAGTCAATCTTTTTTTTATACTACGTCGGGTGGCAGACAAGCATACGGCCCGCCTGATGTGAAGCGGTTAACGTAACCGTATTAACGCTGGCAACATAATATATCACTTCCGCGCCGCCACCCTCGCTGCCAACGCAGCATCTCCTTCTTTTCTGGTGACCTCACTCACTGTAGTACCAAATTGTCAGACAAACTACACAGCGCCATCTAGCCCCAAAGTAAGCGAAGCTTGTGTTATGGGTACTAGACTACTGATAAACATACGTAAATACATTTTTTTTTTGTAAATACATACTTATGATACATAGAAAACACCCTGACTAAGACAAACAGACATGTTCATGCACACAAATGTTTGTCCTATGTGGGAATCGAACCCACGAGCGTTGGTGTCGAAGCCGCGTCATTGACCACTACGCCACCGAGCTCGTCGAAAAATTAAGCGCAAAGCTTGTACAATGGGTACTAGACAACTAATCATCATCATCATCAGGTCCGTTTTAGTCTCCACTACAGGAGCACGACCCTCTCTCGTCCGTCCTAGATGGAAGAAGGATTTGGCCTACACTCCCCACGCTGGTCAAACGGGTTGGGGAGGCCTGATCGATATTAGTATCCATAGGGATACTAGACAACTGATAAATTTACATAAATATTTTTTTTGTAAATACATACATTCACGTAGAAAACATCCAGACCAAGACAAACACATGAGCGGGGATCGAATCCGCGACCTCGGAGTCATTGCTAGCCAATCGACTAACGGGCTCGTGAAAGCTCGTGTTTGTTTGTTTACTTGTGTGTGTGACCCCTTTTCACGTCTCCTTAAACTATCGATATTTTTATCGAAGCAAAGATCGATACTTTAAAGAGACTGACTTATCCTAACGTCAATCTATATATAGTCGTCTAATCTTCATACTTGTGTAAGCGGTAGTAAAAAACCTTCCCACATTAACTAATGTTAAGCTAAACAGCATATTAAGGAAAATTACGTTACGTGTACAAAATTACATGTTTCTTAGTGAAAGTTTGATGTTATCAAAATGCTCCCACAAAATTTGAGTAATTGTCCATTTTTCATTGTTACAAGGAAAAGTTTCGTTCACGAAGCTGTGTCAGGGGTCGGCGAAAGTGATGTTTAATGGCTTTTATGAACATTAACGACGTTTTTTCGTGGTTTAGATGCGCAATTTTCTTTTGTATAAAACATTTATCGATAATTATTATTGTGATGATTTTTTCCCAGCACTATTTTGAGTGATGTGTGTTTTAATCTATGGACAGCTAAGACACCGCCGCGGAATGGAAGCGACTATTTGCAACTTTCAGTTGTTTAACCACAGTATAAGTAATAGTACTACGTACAGTATGACCACTCCCTGCCGCTGTCTCGTGTCGACCTCACCTCCCCTCTGAGACAAATCAGGAACAGTTTGTATGGCGGCGAACGCACACACGCTCATTCACGCACTGCACAGATGTCATTGTAGTAGTAAACGACGTAACATTTGTATGGAGTGGCCCGGGTGTGTGGTATAACTTAAATACGTGGCTTGTATTCAAGTTTATAAGTTATACAGTTGACATAAAGTTCATTATACTATGAAGTTCATTATGCTATGTACATTTTCGTTGCGAAAAGTCGCTTCCATTCCGCGGCGGTGTGAATTGACCCTTAGGCTATACCCTCTGTGAGCAGCGCATGTCTCGAATGAATGAATGTCTGTCAGAATGAAGGAGCACACTCTCCCAGTGCCGAATGTAGTCGTTGCAAACTTAACTGTTCGGTTAAACCAAATTTAAAATCGTAATAGATCATAGCACACAAATGTTCGCGGTTAAGCTCCATCGTTCCAGCCAAAAAACGCGGGAAGCGTTGTAGTAAAATGGCAGGAAAATCGTATTTTTTTTTTAATTGAAAAAATGGTATATGACATTCTATTTTTAAATAAATTTGTTTTTTAAAAAGATATAATTAAATTAAATTAAATTAAATTAAATATTCACTTATTTCAGATTTGAGTATCCATATAAAACATTATTATTAGTAAGTAAGAATTAATTATTTAACATGTCAAAAATTATTATCAAAATTACAATAAAATAGTGTCAATTCAATAAGTAATATGTCAAATAAAATAGCAATGTCAAAAATAGGAATAAAAATGAAATATAAATTAAATTGTCCAATTCATTTTGTTATGTCTATAATTATAATAATTTATTGTAGCATGTCAATATATTATGAAACATGTCAAAGAAACTGATATTGTGAAAAAATAATAGGATTAATAAATGATTTCAAAATTTAAATTGTCGGGTTATTTTTGACATCTACCTATTTTACTGGGGGGTAATGGAGGCGCGTGCATATCACTATAACTCTTAAACATAGGCCCATGTAGTCTTTCTGCCACTGTGGCGAGGAGGCTATTGGCGCTGCCACGCACACGCCGAATCAGGGACGCCACTCTTTTACGCATAATACAATAAAAGTCATACTACTACTCGACTACTCGATTTTCAGCAAACATCCCTGACGCACTGCGATGTCGTGGCAGCCCCAAGAGCGCCCTGAACACATTGTTAATAATACATATGCGTTCCATTTTTAAATTTCGAGCATCTCAAAACTTATTGAGTTACCTACGTATTATAACGGGGGAAGAAGTGTTTGGAAAGGCTTTATAGTTAGTAAAACTCTAACACTAAATTTTCGCTTACTATCAGGCGAATCGGAGCCACTATGTTGAACCAATATATAAAAAAAAAAACATTGCCTTCCATTATATAAAGCGTCTGTCCACAGCAACCACAAATTTCATAAAAGTCCAACAAACCGTACCTTGCATAATGGGCAACAATTTGTGGCTGAATGTAATGTAGTACAACGTTGTATAAAACGCGGATTTGACAGTACATTTTCCTGTATTTCATTCATGTCATCTTAAATTGTATTTGTCAATTTCAATACCGCTCCAAACCCATCATTCATTCATTCATTACACTCAACTTGCAAAAAATACAAAAGCTTCGAGCCTTTACAAATCTTAACAAAAGCTTTGTAGAAAGTTCGCAGTAAGTTGGGTAAACTTACTTGGTAACACTGTGTAGTGTTAGTGTTAGAGAGTGTTTAGGGCCTTTTTTGTTATCATTGATACATATGTAATTATCCAATATATACTTTTTTTTAAATAAATAAATAATACTAGCTGACCCGGCGAACTTCGTACCGCTATACTCGCGGGAGCTATCGCGCGGATTTAATTTTGAAAATTATTAAACTTATGATAACTTTCAAATGGTACGTCCGATTTAAATGATTCAAAAAGTAAATTACAGATACTGATATGGCCTTGAACACGAAGTAATTTACTTTGATAAGAATTAATACCGTAATTATGTAAATAGCCATCCAATAAACGCTTCATGAATTCCAATTTTTAAAAGTAGTAAACTGGATATATTTTGTTATATCTCAAAGGGTTTAGGCAGCGTTTTCGTTGAATGAAATGAATGAAAGACGGCTTATTTTTTCCCGACATCTTCAACAAATATCGTTAATGTACACAGAAATAAATACAAAAACTTAACAAATTATATACTAAAACCTTCCTCGTGAATCACGCTATTGAGTGGTGAAATCCGCTTGAAAATCGGTGCAGTAGTTTTTGAGTTTATGGCGAACAGACAGACAGACGTGGCGGGGACTTTGTTTTATAATATGTATTGATATATTTCTGGACAATTTACACAGTGCCATCTAGTCCCAAACTAAGCGTAAAATTTGTGTTGTAGGTACTAGACAACTGATATATGTACTTAAATTCATTTTTTTTTTGTAAATATATACTTATAATACATAGAAAACACCCAGACTAAGACAAACAAACATGTTCATGCATACAAATGTTTGACTTGCGCGGGAATCGAACCTGCAACCGAGCTCGTCGAAGTTTTTATTTCATATTTGTTTCTTTATATCCTATATTATAAGTAAATCAAAAATTAAATAATTAAAGCTATCTTACTGCTACAAATAAAACAAAATATAACACAAATTATTGAAATTATAAAATTTATAATTTATACTAGCTGACCCGGTAAACATTGTTTTACCATAAAAAATAGATAACAACCTATTCTCAGACCTACCCGATAAGCACACAAAATTTTATAAAAATCGGTCAAGCCGTTTCGGAGGAGTATGGTAACTAACATTGTGACACGAGAATTTTATATATGTATATATATATTATTTTTGTATATGTATATATTTGGCCGTGTGGTTTCCGGCAGACTAGAATAGAACTACTCCGTCTCTTCCCGTGGATGTCGTACAAGGCGACAGGCGACTAAGGGAAATACATCATAAAACATCGATAAGGCCTCCCCAACCCGTCTGGCCAGCGTGGGAAGTGTAGGCCAAACCCTCTTTCTATCTGGGACGGTTGAGAGAGGGTCGTGCTCTTGTAGTGAAGACTAAAATGACCTGATGATGATGATATGTATATATAAAAATTTCCCTTGGTCACGCCAAGGGAAATAGGATCACGTGTGAACGGCTGGAGCGATTTCATTAATTCTTTTTGTTCTGTTTGTTATTCATATATGTCAGGAGAAGGTTTTTATCAAGGATAAACTAAGAAAGTTGAGCAGAAAACGAAAAACTTTAAGAAAACTGAACAACCAATTAACATTTTTAGCGTAACCTGATGTAATCCTTAAAGCGTTTGACGTAACTGTCAGTCAGATTGACAGTTGGCGCCATTGACACGTTGCAATTAGAGTTTTTAACAGATGCATATTCATAAAATAATTAATTCCGTGACCAAGGGATAGGGATTTTTATTTAATATTGATTAAACCAATTCTAACGATGCCATAGAGCTCCTCTATTAGTATGGTGATAAAAAAATATCTTATACCCATTTAACTTACGTATTTGATATCCAAAACTCTATATAAAAATAGTGTCATAGAAAAAAGCGGTTAATTTTGGGAATCACGCGTTATCTCCTCACGATCTCGTTCATTTTTTGTTTTCTTGAACATCGTGGTGTCGGTTTTGGTTAGGGTTGTGTGATGAATTTTATGTTTTTAAATAATGCCAAAATTGAAATACGTACCTGTATAATACGAATATATAAGATTTTTTTTTTCATTTCTAAAGTACCACACGGGTGACAGACAAGCATACAGCTCGCCGGATGTGAAGCTGCTGCGTAGCCATATTAATGCTCGCAACATGAAATATCGCGCAACCCATACTGCCAACGCAGCAACTACTTCCTTAGAAAGAAAGGAGTTGCTGCGTTGTAACCTCACTCACTCGCAAGAACACAATAACGGGTTCAAGGGATTTGTTATTTGGCTGCGGTATTCTGTGAGGTGGAGGTACTTCCCCAATCGGGCAGCTTACAAATACGCTGTGCTGTAGCCGGAAGGGTTATGAAGGTATAAGGTAGTACTATTACTTGTACTGTGGCATAGCATAAGTGTAAACAATAGTACTACGTAGTAAAAGATTGAATTGCCAGAAGCGCAATTTTGGAGCGAGTAGTGCCTGCTTACATTAAAGCTACAAGAAGACGTAAGTGCTTACACAAACCATTTAAGCTACCAATGCTACCAAAAAAAGCTACGAATGCTACCAAAAAAACGTGCAGCAACGTAAACGTGAACTGCACGTTTTTTGTTTGGTTGCTTTTGTGTTTGGGTTAAGTTATTGTTTTGCTTTTATTCACTGTGTGACGGCTGGGAGATGAGCAGACGATACAGTTTATTTATTTGTGCAGGGAAATGAGATGAGAAACTTTATCTTCTTCTTTTATTTTTCTTTTGCTATCAATTTGGGGAATTATTGTACTGCTATTAGCAATACAATGCTATTTAATAATTTTTTTATGTTTTCTATTCTCTATCTCTAAATGCGTGAGACATGTCACGTATCTACTGTCTCGAGAACAGCCCCCCTAGCCAAGTGTAATTCGTAGCGTAACGAACGTTATGAGAAGAGAAGATTGAGTGAGAATTGACAAATGTCACGTTCTCTATCTAACGTTCGTTACGCTACGAATTACACTTGGCTAGGGGGGCTGGGGGCTGGGGCCCTACCGCCGAAGCTAATGCCGATTACCATTAGATTTTTTGATTCCGAAAATAAAACTTTACCTTAGATTGGTGGTAATAGGCTATTTTCCAATGTTTAAAAATTGTAAAAATTATTTAACAATATCGTAAAATACACAAAACTATAAAGATCTGCAAACTTTCATTCTAATATCTTCAGTCAGACTTTTTTTAGCGTCGATCAAAGTTTGGCGGGAAAGTCCATTTTAAAAGTATGAAACTAGCAAACCCGGCGAACTCCGTTTCGCCACCAGATGGCGCTGTATATGAAAAAAGATTTTCCCGCTTTTCTTTTCAAATTTTTCCAGAATTTTCTTTGCTATAAACCTCACAGAGTCCGAGACCTTTCCAACGAATGCAAAACCGTGGAAATCGGTTCGTGCGTTCTGGAGTTATAGCGTCAGGAAGGAAAACCCGACTTATTTTTATATAGTAGATTATTAAAAAATAATATTTCCACTGGAGAAGCAATAAAAAATGCTATAACTTTTATTATGATACTAATCACATAAACGTAATATTTAACATAGCTACCGTACAAATTTCTGATTTGATTCATACAAAATAAAAACCTGTGACGTCATAATTCGTTAGTCTTTTGTATGGAGCGTTTTGGGGCAGTCTAAAAATTGTGATTTTCAAATTACCATATCTCGAGAAATTTTTGTGCTATCGAAGTAATTCCTTCACCTATGGTTATAGTATGGAGACGTCGCCTACATATCAAACCGAAAAAAATGTTAGTCAAATAGCCTATTGTGTTAAGCTTAGCTAGTAGAGCCCAGAGCTACAGACTGAGCTGAAGATGTTTCTCATTGTCTTTAACCTAAGACCTATTTTTAGAATCTATATATTTCATAGGCTTCGGGGACTATACCGAGTAAGCTGAAGTCGATCTCGGGGTCGATTCTCATTGGATTTTTTGAATGCGACTTGTAATAACGTAATGATAGGGTTGCTGGTGGAGGGTGCTCCGAGGAGCAGCAATGATGTACACACTTGTTGTTGTGTAAGAATAGAGTCTTTATTAGATTTTGCAGTAATGTCTTAATGCTATTTATACTACTGGGTTGTCGCTGACCAAGCAAAATGCGTCTATGCCGCAGTAAACCATTAAGTTACGGTTAGTGTTGCCCAAAATCGGTCTTGGTCTTGCAGTCTTGGTCTTGTTCTTGCATTTTTGCAAGACCAAGACCGCATAATTTTAGCAAGACCAAGACCAAGACTGACCGTGCAAGATTTGAGCAAGAACAAGACTAAGCCTGCGAGACTCTTGCGTCTTGCAGTTAGTGTCATTTCAGGGAGTATACGAGTTCGGGTATACGCTTAGGGACTATGAAACGCAAAAAAAAAATATGAAAAAATTTGGAAATACTATAAACATACATAGCGAATGAAAATATTCATTAAAAGAAAAAAAAGAGTGCATCCCTAGTTTTGACCATCGGCACTTTGATAGTGCGCGGCGTCTTATTGTCAGATACTGACCTGTCAAAGAAATTTTGCTTGAAAGCTATTCGGAAGTACAAGGTCAAGATACACCCGCCGGCGACTTCTATTGATATCGCATACAATCGTCGCCGCTGCGTCGCACGCACAACATTTTTTTTGTTTGTTTGATTGCCGCCACAGAGTACATGTTCCAAAGAATTATATCCAAGTAATTTTTATAATATTAACTATATGAGTTTATAATAATTACTTACTATTATTATTATTACCTAATAGATAAACATGTTCAATAAGTTCACTGCAAAACTCAATTTTTGGAAGTGTGTGTTTTTAAAACACAAAGTGCTCGAATATGTCGTCACTTATTTGATAAATATTGTAGATACTTTTGACATACTTGAAACGTGTAAAATTTTCTACAATGCTAATCGAATAATATATAATATATAGTATATAAAATAAAAAGCGTGCAATAAGATCTATGTACTCCTTAGGTACTCTGTTACTTTGTTCTAAGATAAGTAACGTTTAATAAATAGCAATAGGCTAATAGGTAATTGCGAGTCTTGCGAGACTCTTGCTGCAAGACCAAGACCAAGACCAAGACCAGGTGTATTGGTGCAAGACCAAGACCAAGACTGGCTAAGTCTCGTCTTGTTCTTGCATTTGGGCAACACTAGTTACGGTAAAACATACAAATTAGCCATTGTGCTCTACATACTACACATCAAACTTCAACATAGATTTATGGTACTTGTGTTTAACTTAGCTTGTAGAAACCCTGGAGCTCTACCGATTACGCTGAAGATGTTTGTCAATAACTAAAACGTAAGACCTATTTCTCGATTCATAATACACGATGGTAATCGGCTTCAGCTTCGGCGGTAGGGCCTCAGGTCTGATCATAGTTTAATCATCATCAGGTCCTTTTAGTCTCCACTACAGGAGCACGATCCTCTCTCATCCGTCCCAGACAGGAGGAGGATTTGGCCTACACTCCCCACGCTGGCCAAACGGGTTGGGGAGGCCTGATCGATGTTTGATAATGTATTTACCTTAGTCGCCTTGTACGACATGAGACGGGACACTTCCCACGGGAAGAGACGGAGTGATTCTATTCTAGTCTCCCGGAAACCACACGGCCGAGCCGGAAACCACACGGCAGAACATAGTTTAATATATTGTTTCAAATCGAATATACTTAAAACATTGAACATTTAGTGATCGATATTATGTCTGTAGTTTTTTTGACTTGATAAACGTTTTTATAAATCGATGAACGCCGGCTGCACGCACATAAAAGCATGACTCATTGTCACGTTCCGCCTGAGCCGAGCGTGCGAGCGAGAGCGCGGAAAAAGCAAGAGAGAGGCACGATCGGCCTAAGCATTCGGCTTGTGACGCATCTCTCTTCCAATCCATCGGCCGATGTTTTCTTATGACGTTATCACGTAAAATTATCGTCCGTAAACAGACTTTACAGACAACCATTTTTTTACTAGCTGTACAAAGAACAGTTAAAGAGTTAAATTAGAGCTATACTTCTATCGTAACTGTAGGTTTAAGTAAAAACTGTTAACAATTACAATCTTAACGGTGCCAACCCTAATCAAATGTTTTCTGTACCAAAATCGGCGCAGCGGTAACGCACGAATGATCAAATTAATCTATATGATTTTTTAGTTCACACTTTATTGTGAAAAGTTTAAACACCGTAAAATTATAACATTTTTAATTAATTAAATCGATATAGGTACGATTTTTTTTGTCGATGTTCGGTTTAGGAATAAACGACACTATTTCATGCTTGACAATATTCATGTAATATAGCTGAAATTATGGACATTTAAGAAAAAAAATTATGGACATTTAAGCATGATATTCTATTAAATAAATGCTTTTATTCTATTGACAGTTTTCAAATTTAAGTATTTTTTTTTTTTTTTATACTACTTTGGGTAGCAGACAAGCATACGGCCCGCCTGATCTGAAGCGGTTACCGTAGCCATATTAACGCTCGCAACATTAAAAATATCGCTCGCGCGCCGCCACCCCCGCTGCCATCGCAGTATCTCCTTCCTTTCCGGTGACCTCACTCACTCGCAGGAACACAACAGCCCTCAAGGGAACCGTTATTTGGCTGCGGTATTCTGTGAGGTGGAGGTACGTTCCCCAGTCGGGTAGCTTACAATTACGCTTCCTACCTCTCTTTTCGCCAGAGCTTCGTTTGTCAGTCAGCAGGGTGCACCGCGTGCAGGTGAAGTTGGCTTTGGTTCAAAGATCTTGATGAACCACTTACACCCCATAATAAGTATGGAGAACCCCAAAAATTTATTGTTTTTTTTTTCTTCTATTTTTGTGTGATAATCTTAATGCGATTCACAGAATACATTTACTTATCAAGTTTCAGCACTATAGTTCTAATAGTTTCGGAAAAAAGTGGCTGTTACATACGGACGTACAGACAGACATGAGGAATCCATAAGGGTTCCGTTTTTTGCCATTTGGCTACGGAACCCTAAAAAAGGAAGTTATTTAGGATTACTTAAGATTATTATACTTTTATGCATATAGATATACCCCAATGCTTGAACACCAAAGTGTTCAATCAGTGCGTCGTCCTCCCCGCTATTGACCTACGGTGCAGAGACTTGGACCTGACCGTTAGGTTGGTTCACAGAGTAAAGGTAGCACAGCGAGCGATGGAGAGAGTAATGCTTGGAGTTTCTCTAAGGGATTGAATCCGGAATGAAGAAATTCGACGGAGAACCAAAGTGGTCGACATAGCTCTCAGAGTTAGCGAATTGAAGTGGCAGTGAACTGGCCACATCTGCCGAGTCAGCGATGGCAGATGGGGGGGGGGGGGAGAAAGTCCTAGAGTGGAGTCCGCGTATGGAGCGACGAAGCGTAGGGCGCTCTCTCTCTAGATGGACCGACGATCTCAAAAAAGTAGCTGGTAGACGTTGGATGCGGAAAGCATTGGGAAAGGTCTATCTCCAGCAGTGGGTAGATACAGGTTGATAATGATGATGATTATACTTATACCTAGTTTTGTAAGTTAAAGGTTTCGAAGAAAGAATGCTCTGTATTCTACTGTAGTTCTTTTTATTACATGAACCTTTTTTTACATCGATTTAAAAGTCAGGTAGTAACACGTCACTATAGATCCAGGTAGGCATTTTGGGCATTAAATAAAATCATTGGAATGTAGGGAGCAGGTGAGGTTGGTTTTACCTATTTAGCAGAATACTATGGACTAAGAAGTTTATTGTGAAGGACTTAAGAGCCATATTACATTTTGACTGTGATTTTTGCGTAAAATGGCCAATTTTGGCGTTCTGGATCTCGGAAACAAAAATACATTAACACTGTTGACTTATTGAATAGTACAGAATAGCTATTGGCATAGTACGTAGCGGCCTCGCTTTTTGTAAATTTTGCTTAACTTTTTAAATAAACCCAAAATTGCAGAGAAAGATTTTCATAAAATGCGCTCATTCACTATTTTGAGCTCCTGGATTGTACTACTGTTCCAAACAAATGAAATAAAAAAAAAAAGACGTGTGGCACTCGGGGACTGCCGCGGTAAAGCTATTGCATAGCATTTTGTATCAACTTATGCAATTATAATTTTATTTATTTCATGCAGTATTGCTTTTTCTTTGATATTAATTCAAGTTACACTTTTTGAGCGTGGTGACCGATAAGAAAACAAATTTTTCTATTATTAAATAAATAAAACGAGTTTCGTAGAGTCGTACAATACGTCTAATCGCACGCACACAACGCCGTGTCGAAGACTGCCGAACTGAAACGACGTTAGACGATGCACGGCCTTCAAGCCACACCTCCTTGCCCGTCGGAGTGGGGAGCGTGAGGTTTTTTCGTTACGGAATTTCTGGATTCGGTCCCCGCGCTCAAGGCCCGTGATAGAAGCTATGCAATAGCTTAAAAAGATTCGTTTTAAAGGTAATGATATGGCCTATGAACTAATACAAACATTTAAAGCAAAATTTTAACTAAAAAGCAAAAAATAAATTGAAGTATTAAAAATTTTCCATAAAATTATCTAAATTTACCAGTTTTTCAAAGTTTTTACAAAAACTAACCCTATTAATGTATTTGCTTTTTGTATTCTGAGAATACATTTTGAGATTATCTACAAAACGGTATCAAAATTACTGCTATGGATGTCATACTTTAAGAGTTGTTGTTGTTTGAACGTTGTTGAAAGGACCCTTGCGCGAGCGGTCAATGGTTATTTTGTAGATAAATAAATAAATTGATGTAATGAGCAGGATAGATAGACTTTCTATCCCACTCATTCACCTAACAACAATAGCAAACCTGTCCAATTATTTGATGCCACTGGCCACTAGATGGCACTAGTGGTATTTCTACATCGCGCTATGGTTGTGTGTATAGGATTAGTTAAACTTTAAGGGTAATTTATCGTCACTCGATACGAGATGGCGTTAGTGGCAAAATTGTAACTCGTTATTAAGATTTTCTTTGTTACTCATATACCTGTTGTACGGAAATTTTTTGTTAGTAGTGGTATTGAGAAAAACCCACAGTTGTAAACCTACATGTCGTACATGTGCAATTAAATATCGATGCCTTACGGCCGAAAAGGTATAAGCGGCATATTTCAAACTTTACAGGAGAGTGATTTAAAGTTAAAATTTTATGAAAACACCTCCTTGCCCGTCGGAGTGGGGAGCGTGAGGTTTTTTCGTTACGGAATTTCTGGATTCGGTCCCCGCGCTCAAGGCCCGCGATAGAAGCTATGCAATAGCTTAAAAAATAGAATGTTATTTGTTATATAGTCGTATAGTACATAGCGGCCTCGGAATTTTGAAATATTATTGATTTATCATAGAAAAAAAACATTCTTTTAACCAAAAAAACTTCGAAAATCGCTTTAAGTAAACTGTTAATTTCTCGAATAAACGATAATATTATTGAGCAAAATTTATACGAGAATAATTGTTACTTCATGATGAATAAACTTTGTAGCATGAATTTATTATCTTATTTCAATAAAAACGATAAATATAACTTCAAAATTACTACAAAAAACGATGCACCGGCGGCCTTCGCGGGTTTAGTACTGCGCGAGAGCTCGTCAGCGTGCAAATGTAATAGGGCTCTTAAGGTTGCCTTGAAAAGATTGTTCTCAGCAATAAGGCCGCCTTTTTGCATATATACAAGTCTGTAATAATTTATTGATTCACTGTATTTTACATTTGCATTATGCATTTAAATCATATTCTATCTATGTATCTTTATGAAAAAATGGGATGTGGCTGTGTCTTCGACACGGCCGTGTGTTGTACGTGAATACGTTATATGCACTAAAATTATCTCAAAATGGCAGCGCTTTCCCCTCCACCGCACGCGATGTTCCATAGTCTTTAGTACTTAGCGTAATAAATTCTTTGATCCTTCATCTATCCAGTGGTGTGATTGAATTTTGGATGGTGTTATTAGATATGTAGCTGCAACACCAAACTGTATCCCCCGATTTTGTTATCACTCGTTTTTTTGAATTGCCTCCCTATAGTAGCAATTATAAAGACGCATTCATGTCAAAATAAATAAAGTACAATATAAGAATAATGCCACAAAACGTAAAACAAGACTCAATATTTCAGTTTTGCATATTAAAATTGGAAAATTCATGAAAAAAGCTTTTAATAATTCCCTTGAGGGCTGTTGTGTTCTTGCGAGTTAGTGAGGTCACCAAAAAGAAAGAAAGGAAGAAATATAGGCTGGCAACGGATTGGCGACCTCCTAGTGTTACTGATTCACATGGGCGGTGGTGATTGCTTTCCATCAGGTGACCCACATGCTCCTTTGCCCCCCCATATATATAAAAAATATAAATAGGTACATAGAAAACATCCAGACCAAGAAAAAGAGACATATTGATACTAGTCAATGGTACTACTGATCTGGAAGGAAAGGCCCAACTTTAAGAGCTATTTTTAAATAGAGCCAGGCACAAAGAGCTAATGTCATTAAAATGATAGTAGCTACTAACTTCTGTCTGACCATTACGAAAATATGACGATAACACCGCAGACTGACTTCCCACGACTCAAAACAGAAACCACAACGATTTGTTGACAGCAACACGAGCGGGCGATGACCGGCCGTGACGTTTATGAGTGAGTGAAAGAGCGAATGAATTGTCAACTGATGAATGAAGAAGTGTGTTGATCTGACTTACAACAGAAACATTTTTCATTCATTCTTTCATTAAATTTTTTTAGAAAATATGCCAGGAATATATAAATAAATAAATATTTCTGGACAATTTACACAGTTCCATCTACTCTCAAATTAAGCGCAAAGCTTGTGTTATGGGTACTCGACAACTGATAAATGTACTTAAATACATTTTTTTTGTAAATTAATACTTATAATACATAGAGAACATCCAGACCAAGACAAACAGACATGTTTGTCGGACACAAATGTTTGTCGGATGGTTAGCAATGGCCACTTTGCCTCCGAGGTCGCGGGTTCGATCCCCGCATAAGACAAACATTTGTGTGCATGAACATGTCTGTTTGTCTTGGTCTGGATGTTTTCTATGTATTATATTTTATGTATTTACATTATTGTATTTACATTACATGTAAAAAAAAAGACGTGTGGCACTCGGGGACTGCCGCGGTAAAGCTATTGCATAGCATTTTGTATCAACTTATGCAATTATAATTTTATTTATTTATTTTATTCATGCAGTATTGCTTTTTCTTTGATATTAATTCAAGTTACACTTTTTGAGCGTGGTGACCGATAAGAAAACAAATTTTTCTATTATTAAATAAATAAAACGAGTTTCGTAGAGTCGTACAATACGTCTAATCGCACGCACACAACGCCGTGTCGAAGACTGCCGAACTGAAACGACGTTAGACGATGCACGGCCTTCAAGCCACACCTCCTTGCCCGTCGGAGTGGGGAGCGTGAGGTTTTTTCGTTACGGAATTTCTGGATTCGGTCCCCGCGCTCAAGGCCCGCGATAGAAGCTATGCAATAGCTTAAAATGTATTTATGTATAATATCAGTTATATCAGCTTTGCATAGTTTGGGACTAGATGGCCGTGCGTAATTTGTCCAGTAATATTTATTATTTATTTATTTATTGGTCTGAACCAGTCTGAACTAATTTATCTTTTATCAGTTTTATCAGCTTTATTACACCTACAGAATTCCTATTTTACCCCTGCGGGGTAATTATCCCTAGGTTCGGAACCAATGTTCTAATGTAAACGTTCAAGACTAAAGTAAGTTAAACACTAAAGTACCTAAAATTACTAAAATAAAATTAGCTAACCTCGCTGGATGGCTAAAGTGATCCTTTGGGCGAGGAATGTGCCAGATCTTGGGTCACCAGTTACGTCGACCAATCTTTTTCCTAATTCACTTATATAGTTGAGTTGTATGTATTGTTTATAGCTTAAGTTTATTTGAATAAAGATATTCATATATTGTTGTGTGTGTGTAATAAAGTTAAAAACTCAACTTATGCGTGTAAGTGTAAATCTAAATACACTCTATGCATCCAGCCGGCTGCCAGCTGTACCGGATGTGCAGGACAGATGTCGCGACTCTACTGTTTTTGCAATAAAAAATAAACACCAAAACAACAAGCAATTATGTAGAGTTAAACTTCATTTGATACGTGCAAGGAGAGAAAATTAGATAGATAGAATTGGCCGTGTGGTTTCCGGCAGAGTAGAATAGAATCACTCCGTTTCTTCCCGTGGATGTCGTACAAGGCGACTAAGGGAAATACATTATCAAATATCGATCAGGCCTCCCCAACCCGGGCCAGCGTGGGGAGTGTAGGCCAAATCCTCCTTCCGTCTAAGACGGACGAGAGAGGGTCGTGCTCCTGTAGTGGAGACTAAAATGGACCTGATGATGATGATGGTAATCGGCTTCTGTTTCGACGGTAGGGACCTAGAACTATCTGGAAGACAATTTCAAGTCAATCCGTTTGAATCTGCTAAAATATAACGTAACGTAGTGTAACGAATTTGTGCATGGAGTGGACAGGATTCGGAAATCAAAAGAAGTTAATGAAAACTAGAAGTATAGTAATAAGTGGTAATAAGTTTACAACATACTAGTGATCGCCCAGTAGTCGAAACTCGACCTTAATTAATTTCAGTTATGACTTTAACAATAAACCATAAATAAAAGAGGTAATATGCGTGTGTGTGTGAAATACATGGTAGTGTGTGTAATGTTTTTTATTGATTTAATGTATTTTTTATGCATAATTAAAATACAATTAGCATGCTGCACTCCTTCTCTATATAAATTATAAGTGTGCGAAATTTCATACTCCTCTGTCCGCGCAATTTTAGTAATAATTTTAACAAAAAAGAAAAACCGATTCCAAACATTACTCTACATTTATGTATGTATATACAGGCTGATGATGATGATGATGATGAATAAAATATGGGACTAATCTGGAAGTACACTGTTTCAAAAAAAAAAAAAACTGTTTTTCAAATCGGTTTATAAATGACGGAGTAATTAAGTAACAAACATTAAAAAAAAATACAGCCGAATTGAGAACCTCCTCCTTTTTTGGAGTCGGTTAAAAAGGGGGTACAAAGACTTTGCTTCACGTATTAATATATCTATCTTAATATATAAAAATTTCGTGTCACGTTGTTTGTCCGCGATGGAATCCGAAACTACTGAACCGATTTTAATAAAATTTTGCACACGTGTGCAGTTTGATCCAACTTGAGATATAGGATAGTTTTTAACTCAATTATGAAACAGAAGCACTTATAATTGTCATCAACATAAAGTTATTTTGGATTGAGTGTGGCTCAGTAGTATCTTTAGAGCCAAAACCAACCTCACTTGCATATGGTGCATCCCACCGGCTAGCAAAAGGGGCTTTGGTGAAAGAGAAATAGGACATGTCGAGCCAATACTGGTGTAATCATAAAGATTTGTTATTCATTGATCTTTGATTTGTTGGATTTGTTTCCGCCCCGTATAGCTGAATAACTATTAAAAAACCGGACAAGTGCGAGTCGGACTCGCCCACCGAGGGTTCCGTAGGTACGTAGTATCATTATTAAATTTGATATTTTTCATTATAAATAAGAAATAATGCGTCGAAAAAATAAATAAAATATATTTTGCAATGTGTACATCAAGCCCTTTCATATGATACCCCATTTGAACTAGTAGTTTCAATTTGAAATTTCGACACCCTATAAAAAATATAGACCCCCTATTTTTTAAGATCTATTTACAAATGTATAGTTTTGAGATTTATTCCTGTACTTGTAGTCTATAACGATGTTACTTGCCAAATTTCATAGTTCTAGGTCAACGGGAAGTACCCTATAGGTTTTGATTCCCTTGAGTGTGTCGAAATATGCGTTTTTTGCTGAATAAACGGCCGTAACTTTTTTCTACGTAAGCTTAGCAGTTTGATTTTTTTTTAACTTCATGGGACCGTAGACCTGAGTATACAGTTCAAATTTCAGCTTGATACCTCCACGCATTCTCGACATAGAAATTCTTGACAGACAGACAGTCAGACGGACAACAAAGTGATCTTATAAGGGTTCCGTTTTTCCTTTTGAGGTTCGGAACCCTAAAAATTGGAAAAATTAACGTAAAAATATTTAAAGGCTATACGAAGTTCGCCGGGCCAGCTAGTAGATTATAATTGTCTATGTCATTATGGAGTTATTTTTAAATGACACGCGACCAACGCCAGTCAGGCGTGGCAAATATGAGATAGAGAATATTATGTCGATGTCGACTCATCCGTACAACAGAGTCCGATGTGATCATAGAGCAAAATCGAGTTAAATAGCTTATCTAGGTGAGATGGAATATGAACTCTACTGACGTACGTTTCTAACACACTTTTATTAAGTCGACCCTATGTAATGGAATCTAAGGTAACTAATTTAACCATCTTCCAAGGATCGTAGAGTAATGACAATTGGCAGCTGTATGTAGTTCTGATGACAATACAATAATATGGTACTGTCGAACTGATCTGATGATGGAGCCGAAAGATATGAACTGGAACTTTTAGATGGAACATCGTATCATAGCTGTTTTTGGGATTTCTTAGAAAAGTCTTGTAATGAACTTTGACCACGATTAGGTTTCAAGGTCTGATGATGAAGCGGGAAGATAGGCACTGGCATTCCATGATGGAATATCGTATCATAGTCGTGTTTGCACTTGTCAGAAAGGTCACGTAATGGACTTTGAACACGGTCGGGTGCATTTATAAAAGCGTGTTTTTCTAGTGTTTTTTAAACTATTAATTTATTAGAATTTTTGAAGTGAATTACTTCCATAGTATTTACGTTATAACGTCTTATAAATAGATGAACGCCGGCTGCATGCATGAAAAAGCATGACTCATTGTCACGTTCAGCCAGAGCTGTCCCCTTACCACCATCTCTTATTGCGATTCTATAATTGAATAGATTGCTTATTCATACCAATGAATAAGCGACTCTAATTGAGTTGAAATAAAGTCGCTTATTCTTTGGTAAGAATTTATTTATTCAGCGCAGCGTGGGACGTCCACCCACAAGGTGGACAGACGACCTCATTAGGACCGTAGGATCGCGCTGGATGCAAGCCGCTTCCAACCGGTCTTATTGGAGATCTAGAGGGGAGGCCTATGTCCAGCAGTGGACTTTCAATGGCTGAGATGATGATGATGATGATGATGATGATGATTCATTGGTATGCATAAGCGACTTTATTTCAACTATATGCAATCTATTCAGTTATTGAATCGCAATAAGAGATGGTGGTAAGGGGGCTGCGGGCGCAAGCGAGAATGTGGAACAAGCGATAGAGATGCACATTGAATGGAGGTACGGAACTCTTCATCTACGACTCCGACTCGCAATTGACCGGTTTTGTTTATTTATTTTTTGGTCCTTATTTTTTTTTTATTCTTTTCAGTAGTTCGCGCGAGTTTGGCGAGATGTCGCTAGCGGACGTGACGTCAGCGAGGAGTTCGCCTGCACCCGACGCGTGCCCGGAGTGCGACACTAGTGCATCAGTTACATCCGATTTACATAAGGTAATATATATTTAGTCCCACCATTTTATATAAGGTACCCACATTTTACTTAAGGTTCCCACAATGTACATAAAGTCCCAGATTTTACATAAGGTACCACATTTTTAGGGTTCCGTACCCAAAGGGTAAAAAGGAACCCTATTACTAAGGCTCCGCTGTCCGTCCGTCCTTCCGTCCGTCTGTCACCAGGCTGTATCTCATGAACCGTGATAGTTACACAGTTGAAATTTTCACAGATGATGTATTTCTGTTGCCGCTATAATAACAAATACTAAAAAATAGAATAAAATAAATATTTCAGGGATTTTGCTCGTTTTTGCTCGCAATTGATAACGGTAATAAATAGACGCTTGAAATACTCACATAATAAGTTAAATATTCACTTTAAAATTAAATAATTAAATAAAAATAAAACAAATATTTAAGGGGGCCTCCCATACAACAAACGTGATTTTTGCCGTTTTTATAGATAATGGTACGGAACCCTTCGTGCGCGAGTCCGACTCGCACTTGGCCAGTTTTTTTTATCTTGGTGGCAAACACGCATACCTGGGGTCCTATCGCCGAAGCTGAAGCCGATTATCCGATCATCGGATTTTTAGAATGCATTAAGCAAACTAAGAGTAGTTTGATTTTTGTTCTGAGGGGGGCGGGCGGCGAGAGCGTAACTCTATACGCCGAAAAGTAATTCTTGGAAAAAGTTAGGCTCTACAACCACTGAACCGATTTTGATGAAATTTGTCATAATTAAAGACCTCGACATGCTTGAGGTTTGTGACGAAAAAAATTGAGGTCGATCATGTCTTTGAGGCATGATCATCAAATATATTTTCCATTGATTCAATGGCGAGTCGGCGAATCTACTCGCTCCACTTAATCTCGATTTGGCGGGGCCCATGCCTTTTAACTCTGGACTACAAATGAAACCCCGCCCGGATGGTCCCCGGATGCCCTCCAAACCAGGGGCGGACTAACGCCTAGGCAAACTAGGCACGTGCCTAGGGCCCGTAATTTTTGGGGCCCGAAAATTAGATTTTTAATTTTTATTTTGGAAGTGAAAGCTTCCTTAGTAGGCCAGAAATACAGTCTTATTTTTTTTTGCCTAGTTGCTTAGTAGGTTACTAGTAGTAGTAGTATTAGTAGGTTGCCTAGGGCCCGCTTTAATTTTAGTCCGCCACTGCTCCAAACTAGGACAAATCCGGGGAAACCCGGACGGATGGCAACCCTACATAGGAAGAAGGTTAAAATTTTAATGAAAAACATATGCTACTTCCCGAAGATAGTATTTAATAAATTTATCTTACCTTTTCAGTATCAAGTCGCGTGCACGTGCAAACCATCGTCTGCGCAGTACGCATGCGCAGACGACCCTGGACCCCCGCCTCCAGCGAAGACTGATACCCCTCCAGCATTACCTCCTCGGCCACCTACTAGCGTCCTAGCTGCAACTAATAGGAGAACCAATGGTAAGTCACTTCATTCCACTGCTGGGACACGGGCTTCCCCTCAATCGAAAGGGTTTATGTAGAGCTAGGTTTCCCGAAAGGTGGTCCGCGGACCCCTGGGGTTCCGTGGAAGGGCCACAAGGGTTCCGCGATCCGTCAAAAAATTAACAAAACACTCGTCAAAAAAAAGACCAGTTAGACCCTATTAATAATTACATCTGTTGGGGTTCCGCTAGGAAGAGTATCTATAATCAATTATTTAATTTAATTGGGAATCTCTGGTTTAGAGCATACTCCAGCATGCTGCTCAACTGCAGACTGGCGGAGGCCAGTGTTTTCAAGCCGCCCAAAGGCGACTTGGCTTAATGCATGTCATTTAATCACACAGTTACCAGTTAGTAAAAAAAAAACGAAAAGTAAGAACATTTCTGATGCATCCATTAAAAAGATTTTGTGTCAATACCGATTATTGACACAAAATCTTTTTCATGGAGAGTAAAATGTAAACGAAGAGAGGATAACCTGCTACAAAAATTCATTCACTTTTATAAAAAAACAATTTAATTTGATAAATGTCTTCCCTCCGTGTGTCAAATCATTTTTTTTGCATTAAGTCTTTATGCAAAAAAAAAAATAAGTCTGACTTTTTGCAAAAAAAAAGTGCTTTGAACATTGCAAAAGAATAAAGCGGTCATGGGATGTAATTTATTAGCAAAAAAGTTCAAACTTGTAGGTGTCACAAAATACCATCCCACGAAACCGAACAAAGTAAAAAAAAAGTAATGTGATATTCTATAAATCTATGGACAATAGTATCCATACACCAGTTAAAGTTTACCTGTAGCATTTCTTACGCATAGCTTTTGTATTGTGTGTGTATATTTTGTCGTTTTAGAATCAGTCTTTTACAAAAGAATCTTCGATTTGTCGTTACCCCATGACGTCAAAATGTTTGAGTGTGAGATTTTTGAGTGGTTTGATTTTAGAAGCTTTTTTTAATGTGTGTGTAAAAGAAGTTGTCTAGCGGTCCACTTTAGGGTAATATAGAGATATCGCGGAGGTTATGCTTTTGCAGTTCCCGTGTCCCCGCCACTCGGCGGAGAGAAGGAGATCCTGGGGTTTTAGTCGGTATGGCTGCCACTGGTCATGACAGCAGAGTCCGACATAACCACGCTTGGGCAGCGTGGTATCGGATTTCCCCACGTAAAAAAAAAAAGAAAAAAAAAGGGTGATATTATAGAGATAAAACACGGTATCGACATAGGGTATTGCTGCCCAAAATTTTATATTTGTTTTGCCGACATCAGGACGGGGGACACATTCCCATCACTGTGTCTCCTGTGTAGCCAGGATTAACAGCGGCAAATCAATAAAGGCAATGAACAGTGAAGTTCATTGCAGTCCCGGGGGTACAACTACGGCTGCCTTGGAACTCACAATGAATTTAATCAGAAGAAATTAGTAGGAGTAGGAAGCTTTTGGAATTTGACTTGGAGTTTTGCCGACATATGAGAATTTTTTCATGGTTTATTTTAGAATTATTTATTTATTACATATACAATAATGTTGTAATAAAAATATGCTACTTTGTTTTTCCGAATAAAGCAGCCGAACAAAAGATTCTTTCATAATATAAAGATCTAGACGCAAATCCAAGATGCATTGATAGAATTTTCTATGGTGATTATGGGGCAATTCTCGTAATTAAAATATAGTCAAAATTCAGTTTCGATCCAGTGTCAATTTCACAAATGTCAAATTTGGTATTCTCCTAGATATCACAATATGAAACTACAAAGTTTAATTTAAGTGGGATTATTAACGAAATATGACCGAAAATTAAACAAACTAAGAATGTTATTTTGCCAACAATAAGAATGGATAATAATTAATTGATGAAATAAAGTACATTTTTCGTCAATTCACAATTCAATCTCGATTCGATTTAATTAACGAAATATTAAACAAATTAAGAATGTTATTTTGACAACAGTAAGAATGGATAATAATTAATTAATTAAATGAAGTATATTGTTTTTAGTCAATTCATAATTCAATCTCGATTCGGTCAACTTTTATTACGCGATCGTAAAATAATTATGAGAATAATTGGGCTTCTGATTGATTACTCGAGGTTATTTGTAAATACCACAAAGACGCGGCCTGCGTTCAAAAAATTAATACATAGTATTTTTTGTGCTACTCTGCGGGATATCTCCCACACACATTCTTAAATTCGCAGGTAGTGGAATCTACGAGCTATTATATTATATCACATCAATTTACGACCTTTCTACCTGGAGATCATAAAGTACCCATTGCTTCTGCGCGAAGCAGTACAGCCATTGTTACTACATAACCTAGTGTAAACGTTGAATTAATAATGTAACCCAATTTCTTTATATTAAAAAACAAAATTTCTGACAGAAAATAACGTTTCCCGCTCAAAAATTGTGTATAAAATTCATTATCTGTGCCAAGAGATGTGATAAAATTAAAAAATAAACATTATTAAACGAAACAAAAGTGAACACGAAAAAATACCTAAAAATTAAAAACTAACAGAATTGATTTTCTTTTTTTTTACTGATTATAAAATGTAGTGTTTATTCAGCCAGTGTTTATGTAATGTTAAATTGTTGTTTTTATATCGAGGTCATTGTTCCTTTCGCTTCGTAGCGTAGGGTGTAATATCGATTTTGTGAGAACGGCGGGACTTTTGAAAGTTCATTTGACGCTGTTTACTCTATTTGCTGTTGGTTTTTAGTGTTTTTGTTTTCAAATTTAATTAATTTAATTAATATATAACAATCTTTGCAATCGAATGACTTGTTAATGTTCAAAATACATAATTTTAATTCTATAGATTTAAAATGACGGATAAAAGGACTCGAAAGTGATAGTTTTTAAATATTAATGAAAAAGTAGGAATACTTTTGTTCACAAAACGTTATTAGTTGACAAAAAAAGGCAATGCAAGCGTGTGGTGTTATGCAAGTAGTGCAGTACCAAGTATCGACACCCCAGTCGGCAATCGCAGCGGATGTGGCACAACACTATGTGCCACCACCACCATATTTTGGTAATCATTAGTAAAGAACATAACTAGGTATAATATTTAGATTACTTATTTAATAAAGCAATATTAAGGTTGTTTCTTCTTCTATAATTTTCTGCGAGGTGGAAATAACTTCCTCTGTCTATCTGTCTGTCCTACTACGACAGTATGGCCACTCCCTGCCGCTCTCTCATGTCGACCTCATCTTCCCTCTGCCTGAGTCAAATGTAACAGTTTGTTTGTATGGCGCCGCACACGCTCATTCGCGCTTTGCACAGACGTCATTGTTTATGTAGTAGTAAACGACGCGACATTCGTATGGAGTAGTCTGGGTAATCATCAATTAATACTTATATACCTACATAATCATCATCATCATCTCAGCCATTGAAAGTCCACTGCTGGACATAGGCCTTCCCTCTAGATCTCCAATAAGACCGGTTGGAAGCGGCTTGCGTCCAGCGCGATCCTACGGTCTTAATGAGGTCGTCTGTCCACCTCGTGGGTGGACTACATAAACATACATAAAATTATTATATGACTCTATGTGAGTCAAATAGTGTTCATTTAGGGAAATTAAATACATCTAATTGTATAACGCAGTCAAATAATAATGCCCTCGAGGATTGCGTTCCTGTAAGTGACTGAATTCACCAGAAAGGAAGAAGTTGCTGTGTTGGCAGCGGGGATGTCGACGCGCAACCAATATTTCATGTTGCGAGCGTTTGTATAGCTACGGTAACTGCTTCACATTAGGTGGGATGGATGCTTGTTTACCCGACGTATAAAAAACCTAAATATTAATACTGAAATAAATGAATGAACGAATGAATGAAAAGTTTATAACATTAAGCACACAGACACAGAAATATACAACACAATAACTCCATCGGAGTTCAAGCAACACTACGCCAACAAAAATTTCGATAGTTTTCTTTTTTTATCTAAATCGATTCATTACTTCAGTAACTTACATTATGCTACCTGAATTTTATTTATAAAAGACACAACAATTTATACTCACACACACAAATATTTATAATAGATAAATACAAACCGCTAAGTAAATGTTTAACTCATATTAGCGGTGTGTATCCGGATGTGAATGTTATGAGTTGGCGTAGTGTTCATTGGAGGTATCGAATCATTGTATGTAGTATAGAAACACATGCCTAATATAAAAGGATCTCAGTATAAACCAAGGCGTGAGCCGGGCACCGATTTACAGAGAAACCCATCATAATCATTACAATGTCTTTTCTATCTCTTTCCAGCATCAGTAGGGTGCAATAACGACACGACATGTCGTCGCCGGAAGTACGCGTGGTGGTGTGTCGGGTGCGGGGCGCTGGCTGCTGCGCTAGGAGGCTTGCTGGCAGCTCAGCATATACTGCTCAGGGCGTACACCGCTTCGCCTCAACATTTGGAGACTGTGCCGGCCGCTGTGCCGGCTGCTATGGTGAGTTATCATCATTGTCAGCCTGCTTGATAAACAAATGAAGAGCTAGACGGCGTTGCGCGTGGCAGTGTAATCGATCACGCAAGGCAAGCAACGTCGACCGTAGCCTGTGTCCATTACTGCCCATACCATAATATATGTCACCATCGCCCATGGAGATCAATAACACCAAGGGGTGGCTATCCGTTGCCAGCCTATACCTACTCCTTCTTTTTTTTATTCCTGGTGAACTCAATTACTCGCAGGAACACAACAACCCTTAAGGCAGGGGTTCGTGTGCGCTTTACTTTCTACGGCGGCGCCCTGGTGCGCCGTAGAAAGTAAAGAGGGGCGCCGTGGCCGTGAGTCGATCCGTTATCATTATCACAAATATTCGCTATTATAATAAAAAAACTCAATTTGATATGGTAGATGTTTTATTTTTTGTTCCTTTCTACCTAACCTATTATTCTAGGTACCTATTTCTTTCGACTGTATCTTTTTCAAATAGCTTGCTAGGCGCTGTGACAAAATACAAAATTTGTAACTGCGCCTCAGTTTGAAAAAGTTTGGGAACCCCTGCCTTAAGGGAATTGTTATTGGGCTGCGGTATTCTGTGATGAACTGATGACTTCCCCATTCGGGCACCTTAAAAAATACGATATGTCCTACCTCTCTTTTTGAAGATAATTTCAAGACAAACCGCTTGTATCCGCCAATTGACTGACTTTATGGTGACTTTATTTTATTTGTTGTAGTTGGTTCTGACCGGAGTTTGCATCATGAGTTTGGCAAGAAGAAGAAACAGATACAGCTATATGGTAAGAAAAGTATGTCGTTTTGTGCTTAAATCGTTTCATAGCATTTTTGCTTTAACTCTTTTTACATTGTCCGGAAACAATACGCAAACATGAACACAAATGGAAGGGAGGGACACTTGTGTTCATATTTGTAAAAAAAAAACAAAATTAAAAATTTTGAAAAAAAAAGCTCACGACGGTGAAAACAATGGTAGTTGAAAAAGGATAAAATAATTTTGAAACCCCCGACTTAAAGAATTTATGCTATGAACTTAATAAAAAAAAAACCAAGAAAATCCATTGGGGCCGCCATTAAATGAACTAGTTTGGCAGTTTTATAGTAACTTGTATAGTTATTTATATTTATGTTGAAATTTAAAATAGAGTTGGCAGCCCCCGACGGATTTTCTTGGGTTATTTTTTATTAAGTTCATAGCATAAACAGCGTTATTCATAAACGTTACTTAACTTTTAAACAACCTTTTAAATAATGCTTAACAACTTTTTGTATTCATAAACGCTATTAATTGATTGTTTAAACAGATATTTAAGTAGCTGTCAAATTAAACAACCTCTTACCGTTGTTTAACTTCGATAAACAACAAAATGGTGGCCGCTACCCTATTGTAGCGTCAACTGAGCTCAGTGGTTGTTTTATTTTATAATTTTTATGATAGGATAAAATTACAAAAAATAAATACTTTGATTTTGGTGATGATTTAAATTGGAACAAGATCTGAGGGAGGTAAATGAGTTTATGACACCTCGAATAAAAGTTTACAAACACAGATTGGATCCCATGATGGAATATTGATATGAAGTGAATTTTGGAAATAATACAGATTTTCTTAAGAACATATGCAAAAAATAAATTTTGTGAAAGATGATATCATTGTAGATACAAGAGGCGGCAGTATACCTGTTCACATTCAAGTTATGGATATGTTATGTTATCAGGCACTGGGGACAGACAGTAACAATGACTCATTGACAGTTTTAATTTTTTATTTTGGCATTTTGTAAGCCCCGCGAGTCCATCCAGCGAACTACGGGCGACCTACCGAGAGACTATGACAGACTGCTCGCGCGCGCCACCTGAAGGCGCGCACCGGCGAAACGAGTGCTGCCAACCAACAAGCTCGATTACGCCCTAACTAACAATCGATTAGTTTCCAGAGCAGATTTTAAATCCAACACAATCTATACTAATAGTATAAAGAGGTAAAGTTTGTGAGTTTATGAGATTGTGTAGAGGATAATTCTGGATCTAGGGAACCAATTTTGAAAATCATTTTACCAATAGAAAGCCACGTTTTTTTTGATTGTCATATAAATGAAAAGCCTTTTTCGTAAAAATTCATAGGCGGTGAACACGCCCAATGAAGTAGGCACGGGTCAGCTAGTAAGAAATAAAATCTTATATAGATACTTTATAATTATTTTTTCTTTCAGATAAAGGTGGTAGGCGCTTGTTGTCTTGTGTGCGCGCTGACTTGCGTACTGGTCACCATCACTACAACTGTCATACATATGAATAAGTAAGTAATAACTTTTAAACTTTCGCATTGCATGATTTATGAAATATAAGAACGGGAATGAACGCCATCATGCATAATGGTATTTACATACCTTTATTATTGCTTGAAGTTTCGACCAGGTTACACCGGCCGTGGTCACAGGCTCAGCGGTGTCACTCTGTCTCCGTTGTCGAGGTCGATGAATCTTCATCTACTCCCGTGTTATTCGATATCCATGTTCAGCGACAAACTATGGTGATACGCTCACGGTTATTTCGCAGAATAGGGATGTTGGGAGTGTAGCATGTCGCGGTACATGGATATCGAACAACACGGGGGCAGATGAAGATTCATCCACCTTGACAACGGAGACAGATCTTTCTAAATCTCACTTGGGGCAAATATCACGTAATTTTTTGGATATGTTGGCTCCAATAGTCACTCTTGAGACCGTGCACGAGTCTACATGGACTGAATTTGAAAAAATATTTTATTACTTTTCGTTTAAGTATTTATTATCTAATTTTATCATTAGCTAGTCTTAAAATAGAAGTGGGTCAAAAATCCTCACAAATGCCTCACGTAATTAATGGATGCCCCCTTGGAAATGCCCCTTAAAAACTTAATTTCTAGTCCCAAGTTTTGTTAAAACAAAATTATTGTTACAGATTACAAACGCTCAAGTTCTGTGAGTACACGAAGCTCACTCGTACTTGTACGTGTTTTTCCATGCCTCCAGACACGCAGCATAGTGCGAGTGATGAAGATGGTAAGCATTATAGACTAGAAATCAGACGGTTTCCATCATTGCTTGCACAGTGTAAATTTCAAACGAATTCCTTACATAAGAGAAGCGACAGAGCATCGTTACACGTGTCAGTTTAATTGAACTGTGGAATCAACTTCCCTCAGCGGTATTTCCGGACAATTACGACATGAGAGCCTTCAAGAACAGAGTCTTTATTTCCCTTAAAAGGCTGGCAACAGATCGGCGACCCCTTGGTGTTGCTGATGCAACACCAAGGGGTCCTCCATGCGCGAAATCGCGTAAGTTAAGCATCGCCCATTATAGCCTGTCTATGGATAGCTTTATTTAAAGCTCTTCCGTCCTTCAAAGAGCACATTAAGTTGCCCCAACTATTGTCATTAGATGACAGTCATTAAGCCAAGTTAGTAACGTTTGGAAGGCTTGAAAATACTGGCCTCCGCCAATCCGCATTTGAGCAGCGTGATTAAATAACAACTCTATTTATATGTACTCTATAGTCCAATACAGTTTGAACTGTCATTAATGTCAAGCTCCGTTCAGCAGATGTTTGTCGCAGCGGCTTGCAGTTTGCAATCCTTGCCTTCGGAAATACGCCTTAAGTTATCCATTTTGTCCAGGAGTCCGCTGCGTTTTCGAAGGCGTCACAGATTGCGGAGTGGTCCACGGTGCTCTCTACTGGTGTCTACGGGGAGTGTTCGCGCTATCAGTCAGTGCTGTACTGGTCTGCATCTTCAGCTGTATGCTGGCGTATCAATTGCTGAGGTAAGGTCATAACGTGTTAATTCGGGACTTTAGTGTAGTGTGTAAAGTGCCTAACATTAAACAACGAAGAAAGTAAGTAGACAGATATGGACATAAAGTTACATTAGAAAAGTTAATATGGTGGCTTTTTTTTATTACATATATTTATTTGCCATATTGCTGTCTCTCACATTGCTAAGAGGGGAAGTCAAATTCCAAAAGCTTCCTACTCATACTAATTTCTTCTGATTAAATTCGTTGTGAGTTCCAAGACAGCCGTAGTCTTACCCCCGGGACTGCAATGGACTTCACTGTTCATTGCCTTTTTTGGCGGTCGCCGCTGTTAATCCTGGATACACAGGAGACTCAGTGGTGAAAATGTGTGGTGGGCCCCCATCCCAAAAAAAAATATAGATTAATAAAAAAAAGAAACGAAAAATTTACTTACTGTGTTTTGCTCATCAAGCTATTTCTTAGATACCCGTATCATAGGGGTTAATGTGTAAAAAAGGGCTTCATCTAGAATCTTCATCATGAATTATCACGAGAATTCAACGAGTGTGCCATATTTCAGCTCAAATGGACACTGGAATGTGAATCGAATTTAACTCGCAAGATTAGATTACAGACACCGCGGAGAAATTAAAAGCTTTTAAAAAGAAAGAACAATTAAAATCACAATATATTTACTAAACAACAACTTAAACATTCATATACATCGACATTAACTTCTTGTTCAGGGATGTCAAGGCAATCTGTTGGATGTGTACTCTGTTTTCTAACAGCTTAATAGTGTGTTGCAAATCAGTCACTTCGGATTTAACTTTCACATAGTCCATTATGTCAGGTACCTGATATGCAAGTCTTACTTTACGGACATCGGCTAGTCTTTGATCTAAACTATCTGCTTGTACTTGTATTTTCTCTCTTTCTTTATCTAACTCGACAGTTAGCTTCTGTTTTGTTTCAATATCCTTAATGATCCCAGAAAGATAGTTATTCTGTTCCATCATTGCTTTTTTATGTATAGTTAAAGTTAGATTTGCATCGCCAGTCATCTTTTTCAATTCACCTAACTGTTGTACTTTTTTTTCAATGATTTCAACACATTCATTATTCTCTATTTTAAGTTTTTCGAAATCTACAGCTCTTAAACTCTCGCTTAGTTCCGTCTTTACTTTAATCTGACCTTTCAATTTGCTGTACTGTGTATTTAAAGTACTAGTTCTAAGCCTTAATTTTCCAATCTGGCTATCGGCTATTTTGACCCATTCAGTCATATATCGGATCCATATTTCAGCTGGAATCCTTTGTGCTATTTTGTCCCAACCTTCTACAATCACTTCTTGGTTAAAATTATGACTTGCTTTTTCAATTTCGACTTCTCTAACGCTAATTTCTTCTAATTGTGCTTTTAAGTATGCATGTTGTTTATCAGCTATATTTCTAGCTCTTTCCATACTACTGATTAAAATCTCCATTTCTGCTGCAACAAGTTCGGATCTTTCTAAAACATTGATTTTCGGGCCTGATCCAAAGACAACAGTACCACCAATTCTAGCTGACGACTCAACTCTTTTAGTCGAAACTTTAGATGGACTTGCAAACATTCTAGATGGACTGTGAATGGAATCTAGACCAAATTTTGAAGTTTGCGATTTGACAAAACTACTTACCGTTAAAGACGAAGAACTTTGAAGTTTACTAGCGTATTCCAAGGCTTGTTGTATTCCTTGCATAAGTGTTGGCTCCAGCCTCATTATAGTCCTTTCAAGCACTTCGTTCTCCAGATTTATTATTTTTATGTGATTTTTTAAATCGTCAACTTGTTTTATTAGTTCTGCATCAGTTAATTCTTCGTAGTCATTGAGATATTGACTTGCTGATCTTGAATGTTGGCTCACGCTACTTTTGTATTGTTGGGACATGATTTATTTGGTAAATCATAAAAAAATAAATATTCGAAAATCACTAACGTCTGTACACTGCGGGAAATGTTGCTTTTACATTGCCATATTTATGTTTTCCGTTCTAAAAACATCGTTATTCTCATAAGGCTTTGTGTTTAGAGTCGAAAATAGTATTGTATTTGTAAAATCCGTATCTTTGTGTTATTTAGGTGTTACTATGACACTATAGTGGTTGCTATGACAACGAATGACATTGGTTTTTCGAAATAAAAGGCTATTGTGGTGTTCTTATCAGCTTTTATCGCAGTCATAAAATAGGGGAGGCGATATAATAGCGTTAGTTTCGCCTACTACTCTTGAGGCACGTTAAAATGTCTATAATAATCTATGACATTTATTCGCGCATGAAGTTTCGTATAAATTATCTACTACGTTTGATGGAACAAATTGTTGTTCTTCATGGTCAATAGTGATGTGCGTAATGTAAATAATTTATCGAATGTATAATATTAGGATTTAAACTTATTCAGTCTTCGAATGGCTCATAAAGGGGAGTAGAGTATTTGAGCGAGTCCTTCAAAAACTTGTTTAGGAAGATAACATACTAGGCCTGATTCTAGCCCACGGGGCCGAATTCGATGTTGAGTGGAGCGAGTAGTTTAGTATGTTTTCCATTGATTTCAATGGGAAATGTATTTTCATTCCTCAAGGACATGATCGATCTCAATATTTTTTCGACACAAATCTCAAGCATGTCGAGGTCTGTAATCAGTCAATCGGTTCAGTGGTTTTGGAGGTTATTCATTTCTAAGAATGTCTTTTCGGCGTATATAAGCGTACCACCGCTCCGCTCGCTACACTCTCCGACTCTTTTTCCGATTGACTCTTTTTCCGGTTGACTCTTTTTCCGGTTGACTCTTTTTCCGGTTGACTCTTTTTCCGGTTGACTCTTTTTCCGGTAGACTCTTTTTCCGTTTGACTCTTTTTCCGATTGACTCTTTTTCCGATTGACTCTTTTTCCAATTGACTCTTTTTCCGATCGCGATGTGTACTCTGAAACCGCCTCGCGGTAACCAGCCCGCCGCAGACTACACTACACACCTTCTCCACTCTTTTTCCTCTAGCAACATGGCCACTTTGACTCCGAGGTCGCGGGTTCGATCCCCGCACAAGACAAACATTTGTGTGCACGAACATGTCTGTTTGTCTTGGTCTGGGTATTTTATGTATGTATTTACAAAAAAAATGTATTTAATACTTTGCTAGGTTTGGTACTAGATGGCCGTGTGTAATTTGTCCTGGAATATTTATTCAGGAGTTGGACTTCTAGAGAATTTACATTCCTAGAAAATTACTGAGTATGTTTCTCGAATATACCTAGAATAAATTATACACCGCCATCTAGTTCCAAACTAAGCAATGCTTGTACTATGGAGTACTAGATAACTGATGTAATAGATATTTTGTTTGTGAATACATACATATAATACATAGAAGACACCCAGACCGAGACAAACAGATATATTCATGCACACAAATATTTGTCTTGTGCGGGGATCGTACCTGCGACCTGGGAGTCAGAGTGGCCATTGCTAGCCACATTCGTCCACTGGGCTCGTCATCTATAATATAAAAATGAATCGTTGAATGTGTTGCTAAGCGCAAATCTCCAGAACAGCTGAACCTGAAAATGTCCAAAAACAACACTTTTCTATACTCCCATACAAACGATTCGTAATAATACTAAAAGGTAAATTTGAACTTTAATACAAAACAATTGAGTGACTAATGTCAGTAATGAATTACCTTGAGAATAAAAAATACGTGTGGCACTCGGGGACTGCCGCGGTAAAGCTATTGCATATCATTTCTTATCAACTTATAATTATTTATTTATTTATGCAGTATTTTAATAAGTGATTTTGTAAGTGATTTTAATAAGTGATTATTTATTTATTTATGCAGTATTTGAATAAGTGACCTTCTCAGTAGTCACACAATACCCAAACTGATATAGAATTGACAATAACATACTTACATATTTGAAATAAAATGTTAATCCGAAACTTATGGTAGCACTTTTTAAGCTCTCGTGAAAAGTAAGGTTAAACGCCCGAAAAACTATATGTCAAATTCGAATTCGTATGATCGCATGCTCGTATGATCATAGTAAGTCACCCGTAGCAGTAAACGTCAAATTCCGATTCATTCCGTTGACGGGCCCGTAGTATTGTCGTGGTAGGAAACAGCCCGAAAATACGGAGTTAGGTTTTAATTACTTGATTCGGTCGCCGCGCTCAAAGCCCGCGATAAAAGCTATGCAATAGCTTAACAAAATTTGGATTGATCTCTATCAACTACTAGCTGGCCCGGCGAACTTCGTACCTCCTACGATTCTTAAAGTAATTCATTTATTTCACTTGTTTCTTAAAGTAACTTTAATACTTTGTTTTCAGTCATGAACGAAAGAAGATGTACTGGGAGCAGTTGGAACTAAGATGCAGGTCCTTGTACCACCGGAGGTCTCCGCCCGGGCAGACTGCTCCCCAACCTGGCCGGCCAGTGCAGGTGATTATTATCTTATATTAAAAAAAACCGGCCAAGTGCGAGTCGGACTCGCCCACCGAGTGTTCCGTACGTAGGATCATTATAAATTTGATATTTTTCGTTATAAATAAGAAATAAATAAAATATATTTTGCAATGTGCATCAAGCCCTTTCATATGATATGAAATTTCGACTCCATATACAAAAATATAGACCCCCTATTTTTTAAGATTTAATTACAAATGTATAGTTTTGAGATTTATTCTTGTACTTGTAGTCTATAACGTTGTTACTTGCCAAATTTCATAGTTCTAGGTCAACGGGAAGTGCCCTATGAGTTTTGATTCCCTTGAGAATGACGAAATATGCTTTTTTGCTGAATAAACGGCCGTATCTTTTTTCTACGTAAACTTAGCAGTTTGACTTTTTTACAACTTCATGGGACCGTAGACTTGAGTATACAGTTCAAATTTCAGCTTGACACCTCCACGCATTCTCGATATAGAGGGTCTTGACAGACAGACAGATGGACGGACAACAAAGTGATCTTATAAGGGTTTCGTTTTTCCTTTTGAGGTACGAAACCCTAAAAATAGAAAATATCACCTCTCCGCCTCCTACGGAGGTGAATTTTTCCATTCATTTAAATATTTATAATGTTTTGCCAAGTTGGCCGAAGCAAACTTGGATACATTATCAGGGTCAGGCCGGATCAGCGTTTATGCCATAGCGATCCGGCGCGCGGGCATACAAGCCAGTCGTTATAGTTATTATACATATACTTATTAGGTGTTTTATATAAAAAATCTTATCTTGTACTCTTACCACGACGATTGTCGGGCGAGACATCCATCTACAGCATAACTAACTTCCATCTTTTATTTTAAACTGAATCTATACTTAATGTTATAAAGCTGAAGAGTCTGTTTGTTTGGTTGAACGCGCTAATTTCAGAAACAACTCATTCGAATTAAAAATTTTTTTTAGTGTTAGATAACCTATTTTTCGACGAAGGCTATAGGCTATATAACATCACGCTACTACCAATAGGAGCGGAGCACCAACGAAAAATGTTGCAAAAATGTGAAAAAAAAAAATCCTTTTGAGAGCTTCCGTTGCGTGCGCTGCGTAATCGGTTCAAGTTACGCAACAATTATGTGCGACGGAATTATTCATCTTAAAACGTTCTAAAAAAAGTCCGTGTTAGCATGTCGACGGTCCCTACGTATAAAGCGACATGTCTGCTGTCATTTCAGACATGTCTGCTACGATATACGATACGTAATTAAATAATATTATTATTGCACAAATTAGTTAATTTCATACTTTTTAATTAAATACAATCAATTTTAAAAAGAAAATGTTTTTTTTTATGGACAATCTATAGCAATTTATGCATTAAAAAAAATTGCCATTTTTGACATGTCGCTTTATACGTAGGGACCGTCGATGTGTCTATGAACTCACTATAACCTTTCAAATGGTAAGCTTACGCTTCACTCTCAACGCACTGTCTCACGCAGACGAAATTGCGTAGGTCAGCTAGTGAATAATAAAATACCAGCGAAGTCAATTCGTACGTTGTGGCATCCCTTGCGAACGTTTCCTCATTTGACTCAGAGGGGAGGTGAGGTCGACTAGTGGGAGCGGCAGGGAGAGGCCATACTGTACGTAGTAGTATTACTTATACTGTGCTAACACTTAAAGATTTTTTCAATTTGAATGAGTAGTTCCTGAGATTAGCGCGTTCACCCAAACAAACAACTCTTCAGCTTTATAATATTAGTATATACAAATATATATATATACTATAAAATGTTGTTACTTTACTTCAGAGTAACTGCAGTTGCTGCGCCCAGTGTCATCCCACGCAGCCATCTTGGGACATCAGCCTCCAACATAGGTTCTGGGCACCAGGTAAGAACATCGATTAGAACAGATCTTACGTATATTCAAAGGGAACCTTCAGAGTGATCTCGGCCCTTTTTCAGTGCAGACCAAAATTGACAATACCGATGGCAATACAAGATAATTAAATAAATAATAATTTCTGGACAATTTTACACAGCGCCATCTAGTCCCAAATTAAGCACAAAGCTTGTGTTATGGGTACTAGACAACTGATAAATGTACGTTAAATACATTTTTTTTTGTAAATACATACATATGATACATAGAAAACACCCAGACCAAGACAAACAGAAATGTTCATGCACACAAATGTTTGTCTTGTGCGGGAATCGAACCCGCGACCTCGGAGTAAAAGTGGCCATTGCTAACCATTCGACCACCGAGCTCGTCAATAATAATATTGTATTTAGTGTATGTAGTATGAAATGCGTATTTTTCAGGTCGTATAGGTAATTTATATTCACCTAACCCTGGCACTGGACGGAAGACATCGGCCTGGAGCTGGTTCCCGTGGCCCAGGAGCAGCAGTCAAAAGTAAGTATTTTACACGGGGTGACAAACAAGTGTGCTCACCACTTACAAAGAGCATGATTGTCGTCGAGTTCAAATTATTACAATATATTTTTACGTGAGACGTATTTAAAATAACTCCACTACATACGCGCACCATATCATTCAGGATAACTCTTTATTCAGGAAACTCTTTCTTTCGTCGGTTAAAATTAGCCATATCACTAGCGTTCCAGATTCGATAGTAGACAAAGTTTACAAGTTCAAGTTAATAATGTTAATATTCATATTCATTTATTCACTGTAATTTGCAACAATAGATACAATAATAATTGTGATTTATCAGATCTTAGCTAATTTGTTACAATTTTACCTTTCCAAGGGATTGAGAAAATGTAGGTATATAAAACTTTCGAACATATTACTTATATTAAACTATTTTTAGGTATAGGTATATCAAATTATAATGTAAAATTTATTATGTCAAATTATAATTATTTATATTATACATAATAATATAAGTATGTATACATATAATAAGAATATTCATACTAGGTTCTTAACAGGTATTATTGTTTTTTCGTTTAACTTGAATGTATGCAGCTATGCAAAAATGTAGAAGAAAAAAAAATTATATCATTTTCCAAAATTTACCTTCATTATAATTTTTTTCAGTTCACGTTGCCGAATGGGAGGAGTCCCTCAATCCGGAGATAGCGCATACGGCTTCTGCGACACCGACACTACCCCTACACAAAACCCCCAGCCTTACGACGAACGTGCCTACCCCTCAAACTTCAACTTCCAAAGGAACCAATCTCAGGCAAACTTCAACCCACCTCAGGCAAATTTCAACCAGTCTCAGGCGAACTTCAGCCAAGCTCAGGCTACTTTCCAGTCTCAGGCAGGTTTTACGCAAGGATATCAGGAAGGCTTTGGAGAGGCGAGTGGTAGTTTTGATGCTCAGACTGGCGTTTGGGGACCACCACCGCCTTACAGTCCTCAAGGAAGAAGTGGGAGTAGGTTAGTAAAAACATAATACATGTTTTTGTGTACATATTCTGTTTTAGTGTTTCATATGCCTATAAATAAATAAATAAATATATTTCTAGACAATTTTCACAGCGTTATCTAGTTCTAAATTAAGCGCAAAGCTTGTGCTACGGGTACTAGACAATTGATAAAATTTACACCAGAAGGCCAATTCTCGTAATTTTTCTACGAACGCAGATTGAAAGTTGACCGAATCGAGATTGAATTGTGAATTGACTAAAATTATATACTTGATTTCATTAATTAATTATTACCAATTCTTGTTGTTGGCAAAGTGACATTCCTAGTTTGTTTAATTTTTACTCATATTTTGATATAATCCCGCTTAAATTTAATTTTGAAGTTACATATTGTGTTACGAGAATACCAAATGTGACATTTGTGAGATCGAGACTGGATCGAAATTGAATTTTGACTACATTTTAATTACGAGAATTGCCCCTCAGAAGTAGTATAAAAAAAAGGCGATACGAAGATCGCCGGGCCAGCTAGTATTTAAAAAAAAAATATTTTCTGTTTTAGACACCATCTTCATCACCAAGATCCAGCAGCAGCTACCTTACTCCATCACCACCACATAGATGTCCACCGCAACTCTATGCCCATACACGACCACACAAACATCCCCATGCAATCTCACACATGCGCGCGAAACTCCTACTTAATGCACAACATACCCCAAATATCAGAAATGCGTCTCAATCCAGAAATAGCCCGACTCAATCCAGATATAGCCAGACTGAATCCGGAAATAGCGAGACTGAATCCAGAAATAGCGCGATTGAATCCAGAAATAGCGCGTCTGAATCCGGAAATAGCTAGATTGAATCCAGATATGGCTCATTTAGCTCAGATGTATCCGACAGATGTGAACGAGCTGGCCCGTTTGCAAGCTGAAATGGGCCATATTCCTCAAGACGGAAGGTTCAATACTCTTCGTGGGCATTTGGTTCCGTATAGGGCATGTCAGAGGTCTTTGGGGATGAGTGCGGGGAACCTGCACAGGGATTGTAGAATGGATGACGGAGTTGCTATAGAGTGCTTGCATCAAAAAACTGGAAGTAAAGGTATGTATATTTAATATGTCGATTTATGAGCCGTCTAGTCCCAAACTAAGCAAAGCTTGTACTATGGATAACTGATATATTACGGATATTAGGGTTCCGTACCCAAAGGGTAAAACGGGCCCTAGTACTGAGACTCCGCTGTCCATCAGTCCGTCTGTCTCATGAACCGTGATAGTTGAAATTTTCACGGATGATGTATTTCTGTTGCCGCTATAACAACAAATACTAAAAAAAAGATTAAAATATTTTTTTAAGGGGGCTCCCATACAACAAAGGTGATTTTTTTTTGCTCGACGTTGATAACGGCAACAGCTAGACACTTGAAATATTCACAGAATATTTAGTTACATATTTACTTTAAATATAAATAATTAAATTAAAATAAAACTAATATTTAAGAGGGGCAAATGACATGACTTTTTTGCCGTTTTTATAGAAAACGAACGAAATGAATGATGAATAGTACGGAAGCCTTCGTGTGCGAGTCCGACTCGCACCTGGCCCGTTTTTTAAATGCTTTTTTTTTGTAAATACATACATCACTACATAGTATAAAACAAAGTCGCTTTCTCTGTCCCTATGTCCCTTTGTATGCTTAAATCTTTGAAACTACGCAACGGATAATGATGCGGTTTTTTTTAATAGATAGAGTGATTCAACTGGAAAGTTTATATGTATAATATATGCATAACATAGTAGAAAAACACTGATAATTTAGAGGTTTCTAATGTGATGTCGTAAATAAACACATTTTTTTGCTCTTTCATTGCAAACGCTGGCTGAACCCAACGAGATAGATCAAAATAATGTAGTACAGTATTGTTCACCTTAAAATGCTCTACAAAAAAGTTCGCGATGGTATATGTCTAACTCTTAGTGGTAACACACAATAACCGTTATTTTATCCTTTGCTTTTTACAAGAAATAATGCCTTATTTACGAAGCGATTTTAAGCAATACAGAATTAATCCTTATCCAATTAAGTACCTTAAATACATTGCGCATTTAATATAGATCAATATGGCCCTTCACAGCATGTAATTTAAATGAATAGTTTAGAAGATATTACACATTTAAAATGCAGGGACATAACGGCTGTGGCGGTACCGGCCACGGAGCCGGCGGCGTGTGCCTATAACTGGGGAAGGACTGGATAGGACAAAGCGCAAAGACCTTCTGTAGTACATTTAGTATCAGCATTGCACCCGTGCGAAGCCGGGGCGGGTCGCTAGTATAATACATAGAAAACACCCAGACCAAGACAAACAGACATGTTCATGCACAAAAATGTTTCTCTTGTGCTGGGATGGAACCCGCGACTTCGGGGTCAAAGTAACCATTGCTAGCCATTTGATGACTGGGCACGTCGATATAATATTGATAGTTATAATAATTTGATTAAAAATAATCGATACTCATCATAACCCTTAAACCTTAAAGTTTATACAGTTAAAATTTCTGTTATCGCACTTAAAATCTTTCATCATCATCAGCCTGTATATACCCACTGCTGGATATAAGTCTTCCCCAATGCTTTTCACCAGATACGATCTTCCGCCTTCTGCATCCAGCCGCCCATCACTTCGTCGTCCTACGCATTTCTCCCCCATCTGCCATTTATTTATTAAATTTTTACATTGTAATATTTTTCTTTAGTTTCAGATCAAAGTACAGACTCGTGTCCAAAGCAAGGCAAAGAGAATCTTGGTTTCCAGAATGACAAGCATTCGCCTATAAGGTATGTAATATCGGGCCCTCGTGACCCAAGATGTTTTTATCTATATACGTCTTCCTGCCTCCATTGAATGAATGAGCAAATGAATGAGTGAACGAATGAGTTGATGAATGAATGAATGCATGATTGAACGAATGGGTGAATGAATGAGTGAATGAATCGGTGAGTGATGACGAGCTCGGTGGTGGAATGGTTAGCAATGGCCACTTTGACTCCGAGATCGCGGGTTCGATTCCGGCACAAGACAAACATTTTTGTGCATGAACATGTCTGTTTGTCTTGTCTGGGTGTTTTCTATGTATTATAAGTTTTTATATTTATATTTACAAAAAAAAAATGTATTTTAGTACATTTATCAGTTATCTAGTAGCCATAACACAAGCTTTGCGCTTAATTTGGAACTAGATGGCGCTGTGTAAATTGTCCAGAAATATAAAAAAAAATTAATGAGTGAATGAATGAGCGAATTAATGAGTGAATGACTGAGTGAACGAATGAGTGAATGAATGAATGAATATTTTATTTAATTAAGTAGCAAAGACTCATGTTGTTAGTAATGCTTACAAAATATGTTAGTAAAGATGCCACTGTGGCAAGATACAACCAATACAATTGCCTGGAATTCACTTAGTCCCGCTATTTACTAATTTTAGTAAGCGGTAATCAAAAATAAGTATTGAAAAGTTGTAGATATAATGCCTACCTGTGTACCTTCACGTTCTTTTTCTTTCTTTTTTTGTATACTAATTAAATAAATTTTATTGGACAAATTACACACTGCCATCTAGTACCAAACTAAGCAAAGCTTGTACTATGGGTACTAGATAACTGATATCACTTAAATACTATTTTTATGTAAATACATACATATAATACATAGAAAACACCCAGACCAAGACAATGGCGCGATCGGAACGCTTTTATAAGCATACGCCGAAAAGTCACTCTTGGGAATGAATAGGCACCAAATCCACTGAATCGATTTTGATGAAGCTTGTCACAATCAAAGACCTCCACTTGCTTGAGGTCGAAAAAAAATTGAGATTGTCCTTGTGGAATGATCATCAAATACATTTTCCATTGAAATCAATGGAAAACATACACTCAGCGAGTCTACTCGCTCCAGTCAACGTCGATTTCTGCACCGTGGACTAAATTCCGGCCTAGTTAAATTATTATTGATTCAATTTCCAGGTCTTCAATGCAAGACTGTCACCGGGTCGGTAACCAGAATGCTGAGTCGGAAGTGTACTTCGCAGACGTCTCCAGCTGCTGCAATGTGAGTGTTAAGGTAATTTTTATATCGTGGCTTTGGCGATAATGGTGTAATATAGTGCGACCGATAAGAGTTGAAATTAAATGAGGGTGCCACTATCGTTTAGAAGGCAACATATTAGGACAATCAAATTTTGATACTTGACCATTATTTATTTAGTAAGTACGGTATTTGTTATGATTTCTTTTTTATATCTTAAAGTGGCGATTGAATTTATAGTTACAGAGTTTATGCGAAATTTTTACTTTGTTATTATAGTTTTATTAATATTATAGCAATTCAATAAAAGATAAAACATGCGTTTATTCATCCATACAGATAGAGTATATAATAGCAAATATTAAGTGTAATAAAACGCCATGACGGAAACAAATACTTTATTAAAACTTAATCAAATTTCTTTTTTGCGGTAAGTATTTCAAAATCGTCCAAAAACTGGGACCGACGGTTTAACGTGCCCACCGAGGAACCTATACTTCTACAGATTAAATCTAATGTAAAATATTGAAATGTTTTTTTTTTCAGGCCGACTGCTGCATGAACACTAATGTATCAGCACTTGTGGGTACCATAGAGAATCACCCTGAGTCTACATCAGAATCAGACACTGGTTCATTCACACTGACACGACAGCAGCGCCCCCAACCCCAAGTGGGGTCAAAACGTAGACCAAGACAAGTCGACAAACACATGAAAAACCAAGAAAAAATGCGTCAGGATATCTCAAATATGAGATTAACTGAACAACAGTTGATAGAACAACTTAATAATTCAATTAGAATGAGTGACCGAATGGATCGTTGCGGCATGAATGAAAGAATGTCAGACCGCAACGAAACTAGACTTAGCGACCGCATGAACGATTCCAGAGATAGATTGAACGAATCTAGAGCTTGTGAAGCTAGATTGAATGAATCGAGAATCGAACGAATGAATGATACAAGAATCAGTGACAGGATGAATGAAACTAGACTTAGCGAACGGATGGGCGATTCGAGAGATAGATTAAATGAAAGGATTGAAAGATTAAACGAGTCAAGAATCGAAAGAATGAACGATTCTCGTATAAGTGATAGAATGAACGATTCTCGTATAAGTGATAGAATGAATGATTCGCGTATAAGTGACAGAATGAACGAATCAAGAATCAGTGACCGAATTGAAGATAGAAGGATGTCGGATTTGAATTCAAGTATTAGGATTGAGGGTAGTCCTAAAATGCGATCCCATATGAGTCCTTTGAGAATACCTAGGTCAAGTCCTAAGAATCTGCCCAAGGAGCATCCTAGGCAGTCGAGTTCTGATTCAAATAAACCTGACTTCTTCGTTCCTCCCCCGCCGAATCATTCGCCTTTATCTCCTAACACGGAAGAGTCACTTTTGTCTGATGAAGACGTGAGACAAGACCAGGTATATTCAAACGAACCGGAGTCTTCTAAATGTTTGGGCCCTGACTCTCAATATGAGCCTGTTAGGGAAGAGAAAGAGGAAATATTAAAGACCAATCACCACCACTGTTACAGTGATACTAATACTATGGATTCGGGATGGCAGAGTGGTTCAGAGAAGCAGGTCACCGATTAGTGTAGTTTGGTTTTTGATGTGTACTTTAACTGGTTTTTAATAAGTGTTAATTTCCATTGGAAATATCGATAGTGATTGTTTTGTGAGACAGATCAAAATTTTGTTACTGATACGAATGCTCTTAAAATTAACTTTAAATTAATTAAAAGGGTCGTTGTTCATTGTATTAAATCTTAAGGAGAGACCGCATTAAGCGACAGTTTCACGGCATATTTATTTGTTCGTCTAATATTGTCGCGTCACAAGTGTAAAGCAAATACTGTACTGTATAGTGACACTGTACTGTATAGCAACACTGTACTGTATAGCAATACTGTACTGTATAGCAACACTGTATTGTATAGCGACACTGTATTGTATAGCGACACTGTGCTATATAGTGACACTGTGCTGTATAGTGACACTGTGTTGTATAGCGACACTGTGCTGTATAGCGACTATATTGTGTTCCCTACTATAAGATATTGTGAATAGATGCTATTCTAAATTTGTAGACTCTCAGATACATAGTGATTTTTAACTATTATTTACAAATGTAAGTAAATGACAATCAAGTTATGAAATAAGTACTAAAAATACTAACTGGGCGACTGAAATACTAGGTTAGGTTATGTTTTATATCATACTAGCTTCCTCCCGCGGGCTTAGGATACTTTTTCATAAAAAGTATCCTAAGTCCTTTGAGAATATGTGTAAAAAGTTTTATGAAGATCCGTTGAGTAGTTTCGGCGTGAAAGCGTAACAAACAAACTACATTCACATATATAACAGGATTTAATCGCCAACTTAGTATAATAGTCGCCCAGTTTTACAATTTTAGACGCCCGGTTTAATGATATTCATAAAATAAAAAAAAAGTCTTATTATTTTTTCATATCTCTCTCTCTCTCTTTGTCTTTCATAGCTCTCTTTTTGTCGAAATGAGATTATTTGAACAAAAAATATAATGTTGTGATTTTAAATACTCAAAATTATATATTATTAGAAATTTAGTTAAAAAAAAAATATATAAAAGGATTTCTTTATCATAATGTTGTTTGAAAATACTTATTTATCTTGCCAGTAAATTTTTTTTTTTACTTTTTCTGGAGTAAATATTCTATTTAAAAAAAATATGAATAAAATTATTATCTCTTGCCATTTAAAAAAAAATAAAATATCGTTTTTTTTCATCCAACAGTTGGGATGGTAGTTCAATTTAGGGCACCCAGAACCTTCCAAAATGTATTGTGAACGTAACGTATTGTGCCAAGTAGATAATTAGACATTTTTATAATAAAATGACCAAAATAGTTTTCTATAATCGAATAATACGGTAAAATGTATAATGGCACGATGTGAAAAAAAGTATATTTAGATATAAATAATTACTTAATAAATTCTACTTATTTATTTATTTACTTATTTAAACTTTATTTACCACAATTAAAAGGTATTTAAATGCGGTGTTAATGCTAATAGAATTCTCTACCAGACAACCTTCGGGAAGAGCAGATATACACGGATGCGGCAAAAATTACAAAAAATATACATACTTACATTCATAATAATAATTTATGAATAAATGCAAATATTTGTATTTATTAACGACTATTTATGCTTATCATTATGATTAAATTTAAAATCTGTGGTTGTCTTATGGCATAACACAAAACTTGGATTTTAAATTTATTATCATATTTAATTAATTGGTCCCAGCTCATAATATCCTTTCACATAAGGTCCTTTTCTTCAAATGAGAAAGGACGTTTTGAGAAAAGGACATTATGAGCTGAGAGGAATTAATTCAAGTTTGCCTTATTTCCTATTAAACCTGGCCACAACAGTAAAATATAATTTATAAATATAGAGAAGTTTTCTCCCGCGTACTGTCAATTTGTGGAATGAACTGCCTGTCGAGGTTTTCTTAGGGGACTATAGCATGAGGTTCTTCAAAAAGGGCGTGAAGAGGTTTTTACAGGGTCGGCAACGCGCGTGTGATGCCCCTGGTGTTACAGGCGTTCATAGGCTACGGTAACTGCTTTCCATCAGGCGGACCGTATGCTTGTTTGCCACTCTAGTGGTATAAAAAAAAAATTGCTGCTGATAATGGTTTTGTGTCATTTTTCCATGAGATTTTTCAAATTTTCACATCGATGACTATACATTTTATCATAAAAAAAATAAACAATTCAATAAATAAAATTACCTTGTATTAATAAAACTGTCCACTTTGATATCTAACGTACTTTTTTATTAAATATTTTATTCTTTAATTGTGAATATAGATATATGTAGCTTATTTTATTGATCTTTTATAAATTGTAATTATTAGCTATGCATTTTATTTGTTTATAACGATGCCATATCTGAATTAATGAATTATATTTGTCAATTTTTAAATGTTGGACCAGAGTGCGTCAGAATTTAATTCTACGTCGAATTTTAATGAACTTACTTGTAATAATTATGTTACAAAATATGTTTGTTTCTTCGTTTAATAAAACTTAATTGCAATAATATACAATGGTAGTAAGCCATACATAAAATAATATTTGCAAGGGCAGATTTGTTCCGTGAAGGAATCTCTTCCACGCAATAGTTGTCTTTGAAATATGACTACTATATTGGATTTTATTATTCTTTGCAATGAACGAAAAAATGAGGTTATAATACACTACCTGATTTTTTTCGTTCATTAGTCAACTAAATACAAAAAAGAGAGTTAACTGACGCATATGGTTTCAGCTTTTAGGGTGTTATTCAGATAGAGGTGGTGGTATACTAAACTGACCGTGTTGGTGTTACAAATGTTCAGCATATTCCGGAACAAATTTCCTGAGTGACAGTGAAATTTACTTCAAAATCTGTTTATCACATTAAAAGAATACTAGTTAAATTATAAATAATTGTTTACAATTTAATTAAACAGTTGTTTACAGTTTAATTGATATTATTATACTTATAAAAAATAATAAAATTTTAATTAATAACAATATTTATTTTAATTTAATTCAAAGTTCCAATTCAACATCTGTTTCATAATTAGCTTAAAATTATTAAGCAACAAATTTGCAGATTTGGATAGCAGCTTTCTTCTTATACTATTTAGTGGTTTATAGTCTCAGCAACACTTAATTAATACTGATAGCTTAGTTCATACTTGTACTTACTGCTTTTTATTCGCTTTGGTACTTACAAGAACTCTTTTGAACTTTTATTTTGTATTTTTGGTAGAAAGAGCAGCATTTGCATGAGAGCGAACGGTACCTACAGAATTTAATTTAGTAATTTAAGTGAAAATTACAAATTTTGTAATTAGTATAATTGTGAACTAAACCATTTCATGATATCCACATTATCAATCACTCAATCAATACTTACAACGTTACTAAAGTTCTTACTACTGTTACTATAATACATTGTAAGTTTTCACCGTTACCATCACTGTCTGAATCATGCCAATTCTTCCAATTTAAAGCAATATTTTTTGTAAATATTTTTCTTTGTCACTTTCCATGCGTCAACGACTCGCTATGAATAATAGGCCTGCATTATAATTTCTAAAATTCCGTTACGTGATGCGAATATCCGCGGGTAAGTCTAGAGAGTGGACATGTCTGCTTGACCGCAGTATAACACTATTGTTCTTTACAGTAGTCCAACGCCTTTGTAGTTTATGGATCGCCATCTGAATATAGGCGCTGTTTGATGTGTCCTGACCATTTTCTCACCTCGTCTCAATTCTCCTGGGTTACCGAAAACGTAAGATTTTCCCTGACATTATATTATTCTATGATTCTAACTTTCTGTTGAAAATGAGGAAGCAACGGTTGGAATTTATTGAAATTTAGAGAAATCTATAAAGAGCCCTATGCATGTATTAAAGGTTTAAAAAAATATTATTAAAAGTGGCAGGGAGTGTAATTGTAAGCTACCCGACTGGGGAATGTACCTCCACCTCACAGAATACCGCAGCCAAATAACAATTCCCTTGAGGGTTGTTGTGTTCCTGCGAGTGAGTGAGGTCACCAGAAAGGAGGGATTTGCTGCGTTGGCAGCGGGGGTGGCGGCGCGCGAGCGATATTTTATGTTACGAGCGTTAATATGGCTGCGGTAACCGCTTTACATCATGCGGTCCGTATGCTTGTCTGCCACCCGACGTAGTATTAAAAAAGGCCCATATAGTTTTTATTTTATTTTAATTTTGTAGTATTTCTATAACATAGATTAAATACCAGAAAACTTAATGAAGGTTCAATAATTTTATCAAGAAGTTTATGATATAAAGTCGGAAATGTTTGCACGATTCCACCTCTGTATAGACTAATCCGTCTGTCAACTGCTTTGTTGATTGTTAGATATTATGAATTCTTTTAAATCATAACTCATAGCTTGACGCAGGGAAAGAATTTTATAGAATTAATATCATTTAGTAATGAACAATAAATGGGTGTTTTGACTTTCGTATTTTGTGAATGTAGAATGGAATGTAGAACGACGAATGGAAAACGAAATTGTGTATTTTAATTAGTAACAAAATAGCATTAATTTCATAATTTGCCTTCTCGCACCCGTTTTTGATAAGTATTATTTTAAGTAATAATTGTATATTTTAGTTTTTATTGTAATGCGATGGAATTGTTTAAAACTATTGTGCATATTGAAAGTTTTGTAAAATAATTTTGTTTTATTTTAAGTGGTATTGTCAGCGAAGAACATATATTTTTATCAAGTATCTGTATAGTGAAGTATAGCAGTTCTAAGTTATTTTCATAACATATTTGGCATACAAATTTTATGTCAATCTAATTAATCACACACAAAATTATGAGTAAGTATGTTGTTCCAATATATTTTTAACTAAAATGAAAAGACAAGCAATCTTTGCTTGTCTTATTAGAACTTTTTAAAGTCTTATAAATAAATCAATGAACGCGCGCTGCACGCAAGAAAAAGCATGACTCATTGTCACGTTCCGCCTGAGCCGAGCGTGCCAGAGCGCGGAATAAGCAATAGAGAGGCGCTTGTGACGCATCTACCTATCTCTCTTCCACTCCATCGGCCGATGTTTTCTTATGACGTTATCACGTTAAATTATCGTCCGTAAACGGACTTTACAGACAACTATTTTTTTTATTAAGTAATTTATATCTTCTTTGCAGACAATACTAATATTTTTTCTTACTAAGTATTATTTGCATAATGTGAGTACAGTTGGCCATATTTTCGTCCGTATTTTTTTACATTCCGTATGCGCAACGATATACAACAGCTGGATATAAACTAAGTCTTTTTTTTAATATAGTATCCTTTTGAACACTCTGTTGAATGTAAATCGGCAAAACAAAAATTATATATGGAATATATTTTCGTTTGTCGGTTTTAAATGATTGAAGTATCTATCATAAGGGTTACAGTTACAATTTTGCAGTATTATTATAAATAACATAGTTATTGGCCAACTGTATATTTTTGAACTATGTATATTGTTAGATTGATCAGTTATTGATAATGGTTCTATTAAAAGACTGAAATCTCGAAAAGTATTTTTTATTTCTTTAAAGTGGACACACCTTGGCCACTCCATATAAATGCCGGGTTACTTACTAACTATTACATAAACGAGGACGTTTGTGCAGTCTGTATGCGTGTGCACGCGTGCGGCATCGAACACAGTGGTTAGTGTAAGTTTTTTTGTTACATTTGAACGTGTTAACGTTTACAAACCGACCAAATTGAGAAAATGTTTATATCGTGAATTTACTAGACGCGTGTTACATATCCAAATTAGCCGGGTTGCTCACTTCAAAATGTGAGCAAGTAAGCCACATAATTTTTATATGTATGTAACACGCGTCTTATAAATTCACAACATGAGAGTTCTCAATTTGGTCGGTTTGTTTACATTGACACGATTGAACGCGAACAGAAAACTTTCACTAAGCAGTCTGTTCCAGATTCGACTCAGAGGAGAGATGGGGTTGATGCGTGAGTTTAGACAGGAAATATCAGTACTGTGGATACGTAAGTATTATTGTTTACACTATGATGAGGGAAACTGTAGCCTTGACGTAGTAGTCGTCAATTTTTTTACAAGCTTTCATTTGTTTCACTGCGGTGCCTGTAGACATTCAATCATCAAATAATTTTGTAAGTAAAATGTCACCCAGTTCCCAGTACCCGATTGAGCTGAAATTTGGCACATTCGTTCGCGCGCCAATGCGCGATTATCTAAATGCTGTATGCTTCTACCCAGTATGGCGGCTGTCATAAAATAGCGATTACTCAGTAAGGTAAGTAATGGCCTATAGAGACGATGTGAAGGAGCATGAAGACCGAATACCGTGGCCAGTGTCTTTTTAACATAAATCACTTTTTAAACACCCGTAGTATATAAAATAAATAAGTAAGTAATATGGTAGGTAAATATTTGAATACTAGTGGTATCGAGTTTAGGCGCTAGGATGTACAAATTTTGGTTACGTTAGACCTAAAATTTGTCACAAATTTGTCAAATCCACAAAAATTTCAAATAAAACAAAATTAAAATTTGGAATTATTTTTATTTCATTATTTTGTCATTCGATTAAATTGTCAGTATTACATAACATCATATTTGTATACTTTCTAAACTAAAATACAAAATAATACCGTTGAAGTCATATATTTTAATTTTTAATGGACATATTGAGAAACGTCTTGCACAGCAAGAATTTTATGGGGTTGAGTTTACACAATTTATATGCCTTTAATTTTGTAAACACAAAAGAAACTGCCCCCTTACCACCATCTCTAATTGCGATTCAATAATTGAATAGATTGCTTATTCATACCAATGAATAAGCGACTCTATTTCAAATGGAATAGAGTCGCTTATTCATTGGTATGAATAAGTATTCATACCAATGAATAAGTAAGTATTCATACCAATGAATAAGCGACTCTATTTCAAATGGAATAGAGTCGCTTATTCATTGGTATGAATAAGTAATACTACTCAATTATTGAAACGCAATAAGAGATGGTGGTAAGGGGGCTGTAGGTTGTAAATAATATAAAATTAAATTATGCAGTGTTATGTGAATAAATCTGTGTTATATGAGGCTGGATTGGTATTAGAAATATTAACAAATAAGTACCTACTTATTAAATATACCTACTTATTTTTTAATTAAGTAAAAGTACAATGGTGTCAGAAGTTGAACTAAAATGAATAAGTTAGGGTAAGCAAAAAAAAAAAAATGCACATACACGCTCGGTGACAATTACGATAGCAAATTGTTTACACATGCTTAATACATACATGTCCTGCTCTTTAACCTTTATTTTTAACATAAACACTATTGTGTTTAAACACTATTGTGTTATAATTATTTACTCAAATATTTTTCAATAAATAATTATGAACATTAGAAAAGGCAGCATCAATTTGTCTATTTAAAAAGACCCATAGACAAATTTCAATTTTAATGTATTCTGCTGGGTTTTAAAATATACCTCAAAGTAAGATATAATTATAAAAAAATATAGGGCTGAAGCCCTACATTTTCTATTGGGTATCCGTTAACGTTGACCGTCATTAAAACGACAGTCTAATTTTTAGGGTCCATTTTTTGATAATTTTCTATTAAACATTAAAATAAGGAACAATATAAAAAAATAGAAGGTATAAATGAAAAAAAAATACTTACATATTTGTAATGTGGTGTGCATGGCATTAATACTTTTTTATTTATCAATAAAATTGATCAATAAAAAAGTTGAAATAAACATTTTTTTTTTATATTTCAGTTTTTTTATTTTTAACTTATAATTGCTGCCGCGTCATTCTTAAAGTTTTTAGCCTATACATTATCATAGGATAAGTGATAGTGATAGTGATGGGGACACCATTAGATATGAGTTGATTGTGCATTTAAAAAAAAACATATTTTACGCAGAATTTAAAAATCTATTTTATTATAAGACTAGTGAGCTTAAAATGCGTTAGCATATTACTATAATATCCTGACCTGAATTATTTATAATGATAAAATATCATTCTGTAACCCAAAATACCATGCCCTTTTAACATAATACCCGAAACCTAAGTGACCCAAAAATATAATGAATAAATTTATGAAGCAATGTAAATATGTGATACTACCATTAAAGTTCAGAGTACATTGTGCAAGGTTTTTGGTCACAATCGTTAGCGTTTACAAGCCGACCAAATTGAGAAACACTTTCATAGTGTGAATTTATCAGACGCGTGTTACATATCTAAATTAGCCGGGTTGCTCACTTCAAAATGTGAGCAACCTCTACACGCGTCTTATATATTCACAACATGAGAGTTCTTCTCTATTTGGTCGAAGTAAGCACTCTGTACAAGAATTTGCAGGTAAATTATTTTATAATAGTTTGCTGTGATCAACTCTATCAAGTGCAGCAACGATTATTTTCGTTACTTACTTAATATTACGAAAGTGTTATGATATTAAGTAAGTAATAAAAAAGTATTTTGTTAAATGATAATTATAAAATTTTGTTGAAAACGTTATATTAAACTGACTAACTGAAGACGTAAAAGTTAAAATAAAAATTTGAAATTTAAATAACAATATCTTTTTAACTACAGGAGTAAGTATTATTGACCTTATATGAGGTCAGTGTGAAGTAATAAAAAATAAACATTTATTTATTTGTGTTAATTACAAAATTGTTATTAAAAATGAAGAAAAACAACACAAACTTAAAATTAAAATAAGTGTTTTAATTCAAGTCAGGATATCAAATAAAATTAATTAGGCACTTAATTTTTATGTTATGTTCATAAAATCACTTTGACTTAAATACTAAAATTAAAATTATCTTTTTAAGAAAAAAATAAATGGTTAGTCGGTGTATAGTTCGAATGATTTCGAAATTGTTCGATTTTTTCGAAATTTAACATTTGAAGTAACTAAGTATTAAATAAATTGCCAACAACTTTTTGGTTAGTTGTATAAGCAATTATTTATTCTTAACATTTTTTTATAATATTTTAAGTACATTTAATTTAAAAAAAATGTTGCTCTTTTATTATTAAAATTAAAATTTCTGAGACAATTCTCTTATTTGCAAATAATTAATTATAAGTAAGTTTGTAATAATTGCAAAATATTTACTTTTTAACAAATTAATGGCAATAGTCTTTACATAAAGTATTTATTAAAGGAAAAATGAAATATTAATCAAAAGTAAAGCTACTATTTTTTAATTATAAAAAAATAGTAATACTATTTAAATAAATAAAAAATAGTACCTATATTAAAAATTGTAATACTATTTTTTTTATTACAATTATATTAATACTAATTTGAATTATAATTAAAAAAATAGTAATCAAAATATTCGGTTAGTAATCCAACCTATTTTTTTAAATTCATACTTTAAAAAAATCGGTTATTTAAAAACATTTTTTTAAGAAAAATGTACTTCTGTAATATAAGTAGAGATCGAAACGTAACCTTACTTAAACAACACTAACAGAACACTAACGCACACTAGTACACAATTAAGCGTGTGTACATACGCGCTAGACATCGCCTGGGTATGTGTCACTAGTTTATTCTCCTGGGACCACTCTGATATCGTGGCCGGAGTGCCGTCTCGATCTCCTAACATCTGATTCGCTACTTTCAAATTCTTCAAATGCGCTAGGAAGTCTTCTGAAATGGAAAATATCCAATGTTATTAAAGTAATAGCAATTTTCACCGATGTCTTTTATAAAACACTTCGCCTTAAGTGTGAGAAGTACTTAGAACTGCCCCCTTACCACCATCTCATATTGCGACTCAATAATTGAATAGATTGCTTATTCATAGCAATGAATAAGCGACTCTATTTTATTTGAAATAGAGTAACTTATTCATTGGCATAAATAAGGAATCTATTCAGTTATTGAGTCGCAATAAGAGATGGTGGTAAGGGGGCTGAGTATTTTCTATATTATTATGACGATATATTTTGGGGTGTAGTATAATAATGTAGTAATTTGGGGTATTATTTGTAATTTAATCAAATGTAGGGTGTAATATATAGTGGAGTATAAAAAAAATATATATCAATTTTCAGCAATGTATTTTAAAATACAATACGCCTTAAGTGTGAGAAGTACTCAGAACTGAGTACTTCTTATATAGAATATTTAAGGCGTTCGGTGTAGAAACGTTGGGACCGTGGGGCAGTCGGCACGAGAGTTGTACAAGGAGGTTGCCAAGAAGCTGGTCTTGACTTCGGGCGACCAAAATCTGGCCAATATCTAGGTTAAAATATTTCCATCGCTATACAGCGTGGAAACGCGGCCAGCCTTTTGGCCACAATCCCCGAAAATTGTCGGGGCATTTAATATTATGATATTTTTTTTCAGTGTATTCTAACCAACCAACTAACCCATAATCATCTCATTGTTGGGATAAGGGTCACCCCTCAATCGAAGGAGTTTTCGGATTCTAGCCCACGGGGCCGAAATCGAGGTTGAGGGGAACGAGTAGATTAGCTGAGTGAATGTTTTCCATTGATTTCAATGGAAAATTTATTAAATGATCATTCCTCAAGGACATGATCGATCTCAATTTTTTTTCGACACAAACTTCAAGCATGTTGAGGTCTTTAATTGTGACAAGTTTCATCAAAATCGGTTCAGTGGTTTTGGGGCTAAAAATTTCCAAGAGTGACTTTTCGGAGCAAATATACTAACCTGCTTCCTTCTCTCCACCTGTAGAGTCAACTTTGATGAAGGTAGTGAGGGACACTTCATACACCTTGTTGGAGATAGCATCTGAAGAGATGGCTCGCCGTTTTCTACCGTAACCGGTGGCGCCATTTGTGCATTGGACCTGAAAATATGAGCAATTCGTACAATGTCTGTAGGCATACAAGGCTTGTCCACATCAGGAGCCCTACTGTCTGGGCGTTTCCGCTTGCGTGCTCGGTTGGTTTACCGAGCGCAAGAGCGGAGCGGGTAAAGGTCCTCTCGTCTGGTTGGTTTACTGGACGGGAGACTCGCAATCCTGTGATATGACCGGAAGGCTGGCACACAGGGGCGTATTAGCAGTTAGGTATAGGGTACGTGTCTGATAGCTGATTAACTGATGACCATGTCAGGTACCGAAGCTGTTATGAACAGTTAGAACCTGCCTGCCCCCTCCAACCGAAGCTGAAGTATTTATTACTGGATTTTTGATTTCAAAATTGGTTTTAGGTAAAGTTATTGACAAACATCTTCAGCTTCAGTCGATATAGCTGTAGAAATTCTACCACCTGATCTGATGAAATAATTACCAACAATTAGCTATTGAGCTGTAAGACTACCAAATATAAATAAATAAATTTACAAAATTAAATGTGTTTTACAGTTGGACGAGCCCGGTGGTCTAATGGTTATTTTGACTCTGAGGTAGCGGGTTCGATCCTTGCAAAACACAATTTTTTGTGTCCTTGAACATGGCTGTTTGTCTCGGCCTGTCATGTAAACAGTAGCTTCATGTTCACACTAAAAAATCCGATGGTAATCGGCTTAAGATTAGGCGTTAGGGGACAGGTTTAAACTGCTCCACAACAACTTCGGTACCTGTCATGGTACTTATCATCAGGTAACCAGCTATCTGGCGCTCAAGTGCGAGTACAATTACACTTGGCGTACAGAGTGCGTCGGGAAGTGACCGATCGACCCTCTTTAGGGGAACGCGTCTATAGCTCCGGTAGTCCTCATGGAGATTTGGGAGTGGTGGTAGGGCTTCGATGCTTGGGAAACCGACCGTCGTACGCCACGAAATAAATATATATTTCGTGCAAAAATATACTTTTATTAAGAAAATGTTCATTTGAATATAAATATAGCCATCGATTCAAATTAACATTTTCTTAATAAAAGTATATTTTTGGACGCTCTTTTTTACAGCTCCACGACCCCCTATGAGGTCGCGACCCACACTTAGAAATATACTGCTTTGTAGTGATAGAAAGACTTACCCCTTGACATTTATCCAGGCACACACTGACAGTTCCCTTAAACTGTACATATGTGGTGTCAGGGAACTTGAATGCCCTGAACTTAGCCGCAAGCAGATCTCCGTCGGTCGTCACGAAATTATCGAAGAGGTACGGATCTACTGAGCAACTGGAATTATAGACGACAATAAAATAAAGTTATATTATCTATGTATTTTATTGAAATGGGCCCAGAGTTAAGCCCTGTGCTAGGCCAATTTGAGCTTCACTTGTGTAATCTTACTGTACATAAGTACAGTTCTTGGGTATATTTATTTTTATTTCTTTGCAATAAATTTATTACTGATTAATTTGTGAAATTAACATTAGTCAAATAATCAAAAGCTTTACATAAAGCTATAAATTTAAGGGACTACATTAAAATTATATTTTACATCGAGAAAATCAACTTACCCATTCAATATGATAGTTTCTTGTTGTTTCCCAGTATCGGTTACATGCATATAGCTCACCAGTAGACCGTACACAGGGGCTGACTCTTCATCCAAGAAAATTTCCATTGAGAGAGGGGTGCCAGGGCTGACTGAGATTTCACCTGATACCCTGGAAAAAATACCAATTGTGGCGATAAGAATTATTATGTTATACTAGTCATCAGACTAGTATTCCAGAGTTAATAGAAGATTATAAAAATAAAATAAACAAGCTGTTATTAGTCACTAGCGGTCCGCCCACGCTTTGTTGTGGCTCAACAACAACACTAAATGAGCCACTGAAATACTAGGTCAAATTAGGGGGCGTTCATAAATTACGTGAGGCATTTTTGAGGATTTTTGACCACCCTCTCCCCTCTTGGTGAGATGTGGTAACACTTTCCTCGACCCCCTCCCCCCTACCCCAATCACACGTGAGATTTTTCAAAATTTGTATTTGGTGTGTATTTTGGGCGATTGATTTATTTAAAAAATAATAATAAGCAAGCAAAGCAATATGTTATTTGCGAATATTGCTGTAATCTTCAATCACATTGATAAAATTAGATAATAAATACTTACCTAAATGAAAATTAATAAAATATTTAATCCAATTTAGTCCATGGAGACTCGAGCACGGTCTCAAGAATGACTATTGCAATCAAAATATCCAAAAAAATACGTGATATTTGCCACGACGCCCCTTCTCCCCCAATTGAGATTTAGTGAGATTTGCCTCGATCCCCCCCCCCCCCCCCCCCCCCCGAACATCTCACGTAATTTATGGACGCCCCCTTACCGGTTTCGTATGTTATAAATCAACTTTAGTCGCTAAGTCAGTATAATAGTCGTCCAGTTTCACAATTTCTGATGCTCGGTTTATTACCCATTAAATAATAAAGTGGCCGTGTGGTTTCCGGTAGACTAGAATAGAATCACTCCGTTTCTTCCCGTGGATGTCGTACAAGGCGACTAAGGGAAATACATTATTAAATATCGATCAGGCCTCCCCAACCCGTTTGGCCAGCGTGGGGAGTGTAGGCCAAACCCTCCTTCCGTCTAGGACGGACGAGAGAGGGTCGTGCTCCTGTAGTGGAGACTAAAATGGACCTGATGATGATGATGAAATAATACATGCCAATAGTAAATGCACTCACTGTCTACCGTTTTCTTTGACCACGGCTCCGAGAACAGGTTCCGGCGCGCGACCTTCCTTGTATCTCGTGATGTTGATCACACTGGAACGATAACAAATAACTGTTAACACGTTTGGTATAACATAATAGAGATACCGCAGCGTGATAGGATAAAATGGAGTGATTAGGATTTGGCACAACTACGACCACTACGCCCACTATATACGAACAAAAAAATTAAACCGCCGAAAAAACTGAAAAGCAAAAAATAATAAACTTTGTTTTTATTGACCTTATCGTATCTTATACCTTGTACCTTATCGTATTTCAATCTAGGAAGAGCTTAAAAGCTGTTCCAAGATTGAGATACTGGTTCGAAACGCAGTCCAAGGGATTCGTAGCAGACGTCGCCAGCATCACATTTCTAGTGCGTCGATTTTGCGTCGGTCAAGCAATATATCATTTTCCTATTGTTTTTCCTATGCGTTTCCGTGTATAATTATGTATATATGTATGATTGTGTATTTATGTGTATGAATATGTATATGTGTGTAATTAGCATATTTCTATGTATCGTATGTAATTATTCTATGGTCAATAAAGTTTAAGTAAATGAGTTGACGTCTTTCAAACTTACTCAGGCTCACTGAAGTCCAAAGGGAACCCCTCTGCTGCTCGGCGGGTGATAGCTCGCAGCTTCCCGGTCACCACGCACCTCACCGTCACCGTCTCCCGACCGCCAGTAGCGTCTTCTATTACTATCTTGTGGTAGAACGTGCGTTTGCCCTGAAAGAGTATGCAAGAATTGTTAAATACCATTGTAATTTTAAGGGAAATACATTATAAAACATCGATCAGGCCTCCTCAACCCGTCTGGCCAGCGTGGGGAGTGTAGGCCAAATCCTCCTTCTGTCAGGGATGGACGAGAGAGGGTCGTGCTGCTGTAGTGGAGATTAAAATGACCTGATGATGATTGTAACTTTAACCCCCGAAGCAAAAACGACGGGGCATTATTTTGTTTGATGTGTCTGTGCGTGTGTGTGTCTGTTTGTGGCATCGTAATTCCCGAACGGCTGAACCGATTTTGCTTTTTTTTATTTGAAAGGTGAATTAGCCGGCAGTGTTCTTAGCTATGTTTCATGAAAATCGGTCCAAGATGACCGCCACCACAAAATGACGGATTACATATTTTACCGCCCGTTGTACTTTATAATCATTGTTACAATTTTGTCATCCTGTATTTGGTGCAATAAAGAGTAATGTATATTTTTTCACAACTCCTTAGATAGATAGATAACTTTTTTATTTGCACACTGAACATACAAAATACAGGAACTTAAAATAATTCTAATAATAAAATTATTATATTATATTACATTACATTATATTATATTACACATCAAACAAAATTTCAATATGAGTATCAAATGAAAGGGCTTGACTAGTAGAATACCATACACTATGATAAATTTTAAATCCAATATGGCCGCCAGCATTTTTTTCACAACTCCCTCAACATTTTGAGAAAATTTATGAATTGAACGAAATATTTTTAATTTAATTGTCTTGTAACAGAAGTCTACAGTATAGGATTCTCCAAGAAATGCGTGAAGGGGTTTTTACAGAGCAACGCGTGATTGATGCCACTGGTACTGCCTATAAGGCTGTGATAACTGCTAATCATCAAGTTTATCAAGTTGGACGTATGCTTGTTTGTCACCTTAATGGTATTGGCTTAACCTATACCTCCGGCAACCCGCAGTTGAGCAGCGTGGTGGAGTATGCTCTAAACCCCTTCGATTGAGGGGAGACCCGTATCCCAGCAGTGGGATGAATATGGGTAGGTGTATTATATACGGAATGCAATAAAGATATTCATCACCATCAGGTCATTTTAGTCTCCACTACAGGAGCACGACCCTCTCTCGTCTGTCCCATACAGAAAGAGGAGTGTAGGCCAAAGCCTACACTCCCCACGCTGGCCAGACGGGTTGGGGAGGCCTGATCGATGTTTTATAATGCATTTTCCTTAGTCGCCTTGTACGATATCCACGGGAAGGGACGGAGTGATTCTATTCTAGTCTGCCGGAAACCACACGGCCAAATAAAGATATTGAGTATTGAGTATTTCTTCTTACCGTTATTTTGTTAAGAACTCTGGTGACTCCGCATCTGTGTGGGTCTTGAAGATCCAACACGAAGGTTGCAACCCCTTCACTCAAGCTTGGCTTGCAAGGAGGGTAATCTGAAATTAAAATGTACTCGTTCAATGTTTAAAAATTGTATAAATTATTTAACAATATCGTAAAATACACAAAACTATAAAGATCTGCAAACTTTCATTCTAATATCTTCAGTCAGACTTTTTTTTTAGCGTCGATCAAATTTGGCGGGAAAGTCCATTTTAAAAGTATGAAATTATTAAAAAATAATATTTCCATTGGAGAAGCAATAAAAAATGCTATAACTTTTATTATGATACTAATCACATAAACGTAATATTTAACATAGCTGTCGTACAAATTTCTGATTTGATGCTTACAAAATACAAACCTGTGACGTCATAATTCGGTAGTCTTTTGTATGGAGCGTTTTGGGGCAGTCTAAAAATTGTGATTTTCAAATTACCATATCTCGAGAGATTTTTGTGCTATCGAAGTAATTCTTTCACCTATAGTTATATTATGGAGACTGTTGTGATATTAATAAATATAAAAATTAAATGAAACCACCATTACGATTGCTAGACATGAAGTGTCATATATTTTAATTATAAATCGATACCATAGTCAAACTATGAAAAGTATATAATACTACATGCCCCTTCTTAACAAAACAAATTAATTAATTACGAATATATTCTCGTAGCTTTACAAAATTAAAAATTAAGTTCTAATACTTAGCTCTAATTACTGACAACAAAACCGATTAGGAGGATGTACTACTCTACCGGATGAGGTCACAAGGCATCCTTCTGCATTTCGATGCAGCACTGACCCGTCCCTAGCTTGGTCAGGTAAGGAAAGTCGCGAAGCAAAAGGAAGAGAAGGACGTGGAAGTGGAACCGCATCAGGAATGTAAAATGGAACTAAAGATATCGGTTTTATAAGAAATCTATTACGCGTAAACATTCTACCATTAGAATCAATTTTATATGTTCTCTCGTCTAATCTTAGCTTAACTTCTCCTTTTCTCCATTGCTTCCCAATTTTGAACAAAACTTTTTCACCTAAATCTAAAGGTCTCATATCCCTCTTATTTCTATCATAATTGCTTTTTGTCTTGAGCTGAATGTGCTTAAAATTTTCTCTCAAACGGTTAATTCTAGGATTAGATTGTCTGATAAATATCTCTGGTAATATTCCTCTTAGTCTCCTATTGTAAAAATTTTCAGCAGGTGATGGAATTTCGGGAGATATTGGCGTATTTCTAAATTCTAACATGGCCAAATAAGGATCTCGTTTTTCATGTATGGCTTTTTTCAGTAAATTTTTTATTGTTTGAACAGTCCTTTCTATCATACCATTTGATTGTGGATATTCAGGACTAGAAAATTTGTGGTCGAAATTCCACTCTTTAGAAAATGACGAAAACTTATCGCTTGTAAATTGTGGACCGCCATCACTCACAAAGATACACGGAATACCATTTCTGCTGAAAATTCGCTTTAAATTATTAATAATGCACTCACTAGTTATACTTGACAATAAGGCTAATTCCGGAAACTTTGATAAATAGTCAATTACAAGTAAATATGATTTCCCTTCTAATTCGAACAAGTCAGCTGCAATTTTTTGCCAAACATGAGTAGGAAGCTCATGCGGTATTAAAGTTTCATGTTTGTTGTTATTGCTGTAAATTTTACACGTTTCACAATTAGAAACCGCATTTTGGATATCATTACTAATTCCTGGCCAATAAAGAACATTACGCGCCCTAAGCAATGTCTTTGTTACGCCTAGATGTGGATAATGCAAACGATGTAACATTTCCCGTCTTAACTTAAAGGGAACGACAATAGACTGGTTTCTAAAAATGATATCAGATTTTATTGTTAAATCATCTTTAACATGCCAATATTTCCTAATCATATCAGGTACATTTTTTTTATGAGACGGCCAACCTTCAAGAATAAACTTTTTGACAAGTTTTAACTCTTCGTCTTGACTGGTTAATTCCTTTATATTATTTAATTGCTGTTCGCTAGCGTTAATATTATTTATGACAAAATCTATTTGAGCTTCTATTTCATCAGAATCTAGGCAGATTTCTACGGAATCGTTTTCATTAAATGATCTAGATAAAGTATCAGCTAAGTACAATTCTTTTCCTCGCTTGTAAATTAAATCGAAGTCATATTTTTGCAATTTTAATAACATTCTTTGAATTCGTGGTGTGCAAGAGTTTAACGACTTTTTAACAATACTTACAAGTGGTGAATGATCCGTTTCTATAGTTATTTTCCGACCAAAAATATACTGATTAAATCTCTCACAGCCAAACAGAATAGCAAGTAGTTCTTTTTCTATCTGAGCATATCGTTTCTGACAATCGTTTAAAGCTTTTGAAGCATATGCGATAGGAAGATTATTTTGCAATAGAACTGCACCTAAACCTTCTTTAGAAGCATCAACGGATAACGTAGTTGGAAGATTTTCATCGAAAAATTGTAAGACAGGCTCTGAAGCAAGCTTTTCCTTTAAACTTTTAAAAATATTTTCATGAGCATCAGACCATTGAAACTCGACATTTTTCTTTAACAAATCTCTCAATGGAGAGTTAACTACAGCAAAATTAGGTACAAATTTTGAAACGTAATTAATAATACCCAAGAATCGTTCTAATTCCTTCCTGTCTCTGGGACTTTTCATAGAAATAATAGTTTTAATTCTACTATTGTCTAATTTTAAACCATCTTTGCTTATAACATGACCTAAATATTTGACTTTTGACAAATTAAACTTACATTTATCTTTGTTTAATTTGACATTCTCTTGTCTTAGTCTCTGTAAAACAGTTTTTAACCTCATGTCATGTTCTTCTTGAGAACGACCCCAAATTAAAACATCATCAATGAAAACTTCTGTACCCTCTAAATTTTCTAGAATTTCTCGCATTTTCTGCTGGAAAACTTCCGATGCACTACATATACCAAAAGGCATTCTCAAAAATTTATATCTGCCAAAAGGTGTGTTAAAACAACACAAATCTGAGCTGTTATTGGATAATTTAACATTCCAAAATCCATTTTTGACATCGAGTGTACTAAAAACAACCGCACCTGACAATTTACTTGTAATTTCATCAAAAGTTGGCAAACTGAAATGTTGTCTCATTATGGCATGATTAAGGTCTTTCGGATCGATGCATAATCTCAGATCGCCATTAGGTTTATAAACAATAACTAAAGAATTGACCCAATCAGTCGGATGTGTAACTTTGCATATCACGTTAATTTTTTCCATTTCATCCAACTTTTCCTTAAGACGAGGTAGCACAGCTAATGGAACACGTCTACTAGCATGTATGACAGGCGTGGCATTATCTTTTAATTTAATATTATATTCACCTTTAATACAACCTAAACCTTTGAATAAGTCTTGGTATTGCAGGCAAATATCTTTATTTTGTTCAATACTACGCAAAGGTGTTACTATTCCCATGGCTGTAGCAGACTGTAAACCTAGTATATTTGAGGATCGAGCAGAAACGACAAAAAATTCAATGTTATAAATTTTGCCATTGTATTTACATGGTAGAGAATACTTACCTATACAAGGAATTAGCTCACTGGTATAAGTTGTTAATTTTATTTTTGCTGGCTTTAAATTGTTTCTATCTAAATGTAAAGAGGACAGCATGCTTTCTGTTAAAATATTTCCCTGGGCTCCTGTATCTACTTTAACCTGTAAAGGAACATTATCAATTCCTAAAGTTATTGTCCAGTCACGAAGACTATTTATAGAGTCTACCAAGATCGCACCCATAAATATTTCATTAACTTCTTCAGAATCACTTCCTTCTTCAAATTCGTTCACTTGTCGAACCCAAGTGCTTTTGCATTTGAGTGAAAAATGATTAATTTTTCCGCATTTAGAGCATTTCTTTCCATATGCAGGACATCTATCACGAAGATGATTATATCCACAACGACCACAAGAAAATTGACGATTAGTTTGATTATCACTTGACATTGATGGCTGCTGATTCGAAACAGATTGACGTTTAGCGCTTGAATTTTTAGACATCGTTGAACTGTTTGAACTAAAATACTTTTTGCAGCTATTATTGGCAGCATCATTACCTCTTTTCTGATTTATCTGATTAAGTTCACTATACTGAGTCTGATTACAAATTCCACCTGAAGATGAGCATATGGCCCCCATTTGTTGTTTAGTACGTTGCGACGTACAACAAATCTCAACAGCTGTGGCAAGAGAAAGATCTTTTGACCTCAATAAACGATCTTTGACTGCTACATCCAAAATTCCATACACAAGCCTATCTTTAATGAGACTTTCTGTCAAAGAACCGAATTCGCAAGTGGAACTCATATCTCTTAGTTCAACCACATAATCTTCATAAGATTCTCCTTGTTTTTGGTTACGTGTAAAAAATTTGTACCTCTCGAAAGTTACATTTTTCTCCGGACTAAAATGCTCTTCAAATTTTTTCAGGACTCTATCGATATCTGTTTTATGTTCTTTCTTTTCGAAAATGAACGTATTATATAACTTAAGAGCACGATCTCCAATAGAACTTAGTAATAGAGCATTCTTTATTTCTGCGTCCTTACCTTGACTTCCCGATGCAAGCAAAAATATACGAAACTTCTGTTCAAAAAATTTCCAGTTGTCTGCCATATTTCCATCCCAGGACAACGGATTTGGTAGATTAATGACTCCTACGCTAATATTTTCTACCTTCGACTGCGCCATGTTGTGATATTAATAAATATAAAAATTAAATGAAACCACCATTACGATTGCTAGACATGAAGTGTCATATATTTTAATTATAAATCGATACCATAGTCAAACTATGAAAAGTATATAATACTACAGAGACGTCCCTACATATTAAACCGAAAAAAATGTTAGTCAAATAGCCTATTGTTCGGTGTGAACACACGACGAGCTCGGTGGTCGAATGGTTAGCAATGGCCACTTTGACTCCGAGGTTGCGGATTCAATCCCCGCACAAGACATATTTATGTATGAACATGAACATGTCTGTTTGTCTTGGTTTGGGTGTTTTCCAAGTATTATATGTATGTAGTTAAGAAAAAAAATGTATTTGAGTAATAATATCAGTTACCTAGTACCCATAGTACAAGCTTTGCTTAGTTTGGGACTAGATGGCAGTGTGTGATTTGTCCAGGAATATATATTTATTTATTTATTTAACACAAAATCTTCGGTACAAACACAAATCTGAAGATTTATTGGCACTTAAGTAATCTTGTGATTGTATTTTTGTCCAATATTTTTTTTACACTACTTCGGGTGGCAAATAAGCATCGGATCGCCTGTTGTGAAGTGGTTTTCGCAGCCATATCCCCCATCCCTCGTAACGTAAAATATCGATCGCGTACTAGCCAGCATTATTCATTCATTCGTTCATTCAGCCCTGTTGCCAACGCACCAACTCCTGCCTTTCTGGCGCCTTCACTCACTCGCAGGAACACCACAACCCACAAGAGAATTGTTATTTGACTGCGGTATTGTGTCGTGGAGGTAGTTCTCCAATCGGGTAGTTTACAAGTACGCTGTACCTTACATCTCTTTGTCCAGAGCCTCTCTTGCTAGTTGGCAGGGTGTACCACGTGCAGGTGAGCTTGGCTTTGGCCCTAAAGATCGTAGTGCTTGATGGCGTCTATACGCGTGGCAGTCTAATCGAACACCTGTCCCGGCTGTTGTCATTAGTTAAGCAAGCAAGATAATAAATAAATAAATATTGTCAGACAAATTACACAGCGCCATCTAGCCCCAAAGTAAGCGAAGCTTGTGTTATGGATACTAGACAACTGGTAAACATACGTAAATACATTTTTTTTTTGTAAATACATACTTATGATACATAGAAAACACCTAGACCAAGACAAACAGACATGTTCATGCACACAAATGTTTGTCCTGTGTGGGAATCGAACCCACGAGCGTTGGTGTCGAAGCCGCATCATTGACCGCTACGCCACCGAGCTCGTCAAGTTAAGCAACGTTGACCCTAGCCTGTCCATTGATGGGTTTATTTATCTCGAAGTCCTCCATGCTTCGAAGGGGGTGTTAAGCCGTCGGTCCCGGCTGATGTCATTAGATGACAGTCGTTAAGCCAAATCAGACTTTAGGCGGCTTGAAAACACTGGCCTCCGCCAAGCAACTACGGGTTGGCGTGCAGCAGCAGCGTGGTGGAGTATGCTCTAACAAAACCCTTCCCTCGATTCCTTCCTATCTCCCTACCTTCGATTGAGAGGGGACCCGTATCCCAGCAGTGGAATAAATACAGATTGACGAGGATTAAGAATCTAGTAGCGGAGAAACTTCAAAGGGCAACCTACAAATAACCATCATTCAAATAATTAACTAACGGTTAACTCGGAGCTGACCATTCCGAGAAACTTGACTTTGTGATAACGAACTCTTTCAAGCAAAGCTGCGGGCATAAATTAGTTATTGATGAAGATAATTTACCATGAATGGTTAAGCAAAACGCAATCTATCAAACTGATATAAGGCTGGACGCACATTGGTTATCAAAGCGAACGATAGTTGATGGTAACTTGATGGTAACTAGTGCTATAAGTGATTAAAAAAAAATGGGGTGTAGCTGTGTCATGGACGTAGCTGTGTATTGTACGCGAATGCGATATATGCACTAAAATTATTTCAAAATGGCAGCGCTTCCCCCTCCCCCGCACGCGATATTCCGTAGTCCTTACTTAGCGTAATAAATTCTTTAATCCTTCGTCTATCCAGTTGTGCGATTGAGTTTTGGATGGAGATGATTGATATTATGTAGCTGCAACACTGCTTTGTTATCATTCGTTGTTTTGAATTGCCTCCCTATGGAAGCAATTTTAAAGACGTATTCATGCAAAACATATATATTGAATACACGTGTTGGATTAATAAAATTCAGTTGTAGAAAATTAGTTTCTACAACTGAATTTTATATACCTTACAGCTAATAGGTTTGGCTTGAAGAGATCAGCCCCCTTACCACCATCTCTTATTGCGATTCACTAACTGAAAATAATGCTAATTCATACCAATGAATAAGCGACTCTATTTCAAATGGAATAGAGTCGCTTATTCATTGGTATGAATAAGCAATCCATTCAATTATTGAATCGCAATAAGAGATGGTGGTAAGGGGGCTGTTGTAGAGATAAACTCATGTATGTACACTTTTTATGTAACTATGTAACGTTTAGTTTATGTGCAATAAAGGATATATATGGGCCGCCGAAGTTGAAGGCGATTGCCATCGAATATCTTGGATAAAAAAATATGTAGGTCTTACGTTTTAGTTATCGACAAACATTTTCAGCGTAGTCGATAGAGCTCCTGCCCCCCTAGTCAAGTGTAATTCGTAGCGTAACGAACGTTAGATAGATCACGTGACATTTGTCAATTCTCATACTAACATGTTCGATTTTGACAAATGTCACGTGATCTATCTAACGTTCGTTACGCTACGAATTACACTTGGCTAAGGGGGCAGGGTATCTACTATCTAAGGTAAACACAAACACCAAAAATCTAAGATGAAGTTTGTTTTTCGCAATCAAAAAATCCGACGGGAATCGGCTTCAGTTTACCCGGTATGGCCTCTACACTAAGGTACAGAATATGCCAGCATATTGGGAACATTGCTTGGTTTTTAAAGTTCATACTTAGTTTGTATCAATGAGTAGTGTAATTTGGTTTATATATTACTAAAATGTTATGACGAACTAAAAATAGACAATAAAAATAACATTGACTTATCCTACAGACTCACAAATCTAATCCACGTCTTCGACTTCATACTTTCGATTGGTTTACTCGTTTGTTATTTTGATCGTATTTACTACTACTTTACCGCGCAATTTTCCAGTTGCTCATGGACAGTAGCTAATGTGCGGCTGTCCTAATAGGTAATAAGGAATTGCATCGTCTACAAACTTCGATTATAGAGTTTTGATGGACACATAAAGCTCTATTCACTATATCGTAATTTATTATCATGGCCTTTGGTTTAAGTACAGTATAAGTAATAGTACTTTTGTACGGTATGGAAGTTTCCTGCTACTCTTTCGTATTGATCTCATCTTCCCTCTGAGTCGAATCGGGAATAATTTGTTCGATGCTGAACCCACTCACGTGTTTTGTTACTAAGCTAACGGAGAAACATATAACCGCTCCTGGGTTACATTTTTCTAGTGTATGTATGTGCCTTTGGCACGTTTTTTTGTAATGATAATAATTACAATCTACCAGGGTTCGTACCTTTTATTACCAATCTTCTATTTTTCTATCACATTTTTCTTACAATTTAATTACTGCACGTCGCTATTATGCTAATAATCATACATATCGTCTAATACTACATAACCTAAAACCTCCTATTGTTTAATTTGCAACCATGATAGCCGTCACAGACCAGGAGCTCTACCGCCGAAGTTGTAGCCGATTAACATCGAATACTTTGGTTCGAAAAATAGGTCTTACGTTTAAGTTATTGACAAACATTTTCAGCTTAGTCGGTAGATCTCTAGGGTCCACCATCTAAGCTGAAGTTTCATATTCGCAATCATAAAAACGATGGTAATTGGCTTGAGCTTCGGCGGTAGAGCTCCAGTCCCCTCTGGCAGCACCCATTCACGAGTTGGTGATTGGGCTTGGGATCCGCCACACCACCGGGAGTTTGTTCACTTTAGTGAGCTACCTGAGCTGTCAGGACAGCTTTGGTATGTTGTAAAAGTCGAAATCTGTCTTGACGGGTTTAGGAAATCCGAAAAAATCGATTCGTCTCGAAACTCTGAAACATCGCAGTATGTGACGGGAACAAACATTTATTTTTCCCTACACCAGATAGGACCATTTTGAATTTTAAATGTGAGAATACTGATGGCGAGCGCTGCCATTGTTCCTCGTTTTTCCATTCCATTTTTTTATGATCCCCACGGCCTTTAGAAGAAGGCCATGGGTATCATATAAAACACAACTACGACAAACTACACAAAAGTAAAACAACGCGCTACGTAAAAGACAATAGTCAAGTAATAATATCATGTCCTACGCTGATATTCAGCAAGGGTTAGGTTAGGTTAGGAAGCCAGTAACACCCGTGCTAGTCCTTAGTCAAGCCTGCGCTAGCCTGTCCAATGTTGTTCAGGTGGAACTGTTTGAATCCATATCATTCCTTATGCTCTACCGCCGTAGCTGAAGCCGATTACTTCAAGCGCGCAATTCTTCTCTAGATCAAGGTTTCCCGAAAGGTGGTCCGCGGAACCCTGGGGTTCCCTGGAAAGACCACAAGGGTTCCGCGATCCGTCCAAAAATTAACAAAACGTTCATCATCATCATCAGGTCATTTAGTCTCCACTACAGGAGCAAGACCCTCTCTCGTCCGTCACAGACAGGAGGATTTGGCCTACACTCCCCACGCTGGGGTTAAAAATAAAACCGTCGACGATTTATTAACTTAACGTAACTAAAAAAAAACCGACGGGTTGGGGAGGCCTGATCGATGTTTTTTAATGTATTACCCTTAGTCGCCTTATACGATATCCACAGGAAGAGACGGACTGATTCTATTCTAGTCTGCCGGAAATCATACGGCAAAAAATACTAGTTAGGCCCTATATAATAATTACAGCTGCTAGGGTTCCGCTAGGAAGAGTTTAAACAATTTCCGTGGCAAAAAAAAAATTGGGAACCTCTGCTCTAGATGTACCCAAGGGCGGATCCAGCTTTGGCGCTAGGGGGAGGTCACATAGTTGTGGTCAAGTCACACTCAAGTTATAATTTAATTTTGATAATAATAGGTACAGGTAAAAAATAGGTATTTTATTAATGTATGTAGGTACTGCACTTAATCCATGTTGTGACAAAAATATATATAAAAACGTTAAGTTTAACAATTTTAATTAGTGGTCCATCTAGGTCCTGGACCCAGCCCAGGGGGTGGTCATGACCCCCATGACCCTGGATCCGCCGTTGGATGTACCAATGTAAAAAGCAGCTAAACGCGCAAAACGGAGGATTGCAAATGGTGCAAAGCGGTGGATAGATACAGGCTGATGAAGATGATGATGATATGCATAATGAATATTGATTTACTTCGAAATATTGTTTTTTTATGTCACTTACAGTTTAGCCCCAGTAGGCCATAACAGTTAACACAAGTGAAAGTAAATTATTCACACAGTAAACAACTGTATTATCTTGATAATACGACTTTTTGTCTGTTCGTTGCAAAATGCAATTGTTCTAAAGTAGACCAAGTTTTGTATGGCTGGGAATTTGCGGATATTTGCTGTCGTTTGAGGCATATATTTGAATGAGCATCCCAGAGAAGTCATGATTGATCATGATAAAGAGGGGTGTAAGTGGTTCATCAACATCTTTGAACCAAAGCCAATTTCACCTGCACGCGGTGCACCTTGCTGACTGACAAACGAAGCTCTGGCGAAATGAGAAGCTACCAGACTGGGGAATTATCTCGTGGCGGCGCGCGAGCGATATTTTATGTTGCTATCGTTAATATGGCTACGGTGATTGCTGCACAACAGGCGGGCCGTATGCTTGACTGCCTCCCGAAGTAGTATTAAAGAAAAAGATTTTCATGACCGACAGTATCAAATTGCGACTTCGTTGGATTTGGTGCATTGGTACCACAGAAATCTATATGTATATATATGTATATATATATATATATATATATATATATATATATATATATATATATATATATATATATATATATATATATAAATGAATGTCTAATTCCCTATGTCATGCGTGAACGGATGGAACCATTTCAGTAATTCTTATTTTTTTGTATCTGTTACTGTCAGGAGAAAGGTTCTTATGAAAGAAAAAAATAAGAAAGTTGAGCGAAATATTAGAAAATTTAAGAATCATCATATTAACTTTTCTATAATTTCATTGCGTTTGACAGAACTGTCAGTCATTTGACAGCATCCACGAAACCAATTCACGAAGGCAGGGTAGCCAATGTCGGGGCAGTTAGTAAAGCCTGCGGTAAACGCCCAAAAACGTTTGTCCCACAAGAGTCAGCCATCAAACGGATGAAAATGGCGCGTTTGTTTGACAAACACGCCCGCAGACCTTCAAACTTGCTTGTCAAATACGCCGTCAATCAAATTTTCTTTCAAACACGTAGATTGTTTGACAAACACGTCAAACAAGCTCGCAGACGATCAAAAAATTTGACAAACAATTTGATCGTTTACAGGGCGCTTAATAAATAAACATTCCTGGACAAATTACACAGCGGCATCTAGTCCCAAACTAAGCAAAGCTTGTACTATGGAGACTGGTTAACTGATATATGTATGTACTTCTATACATTTTTTTTGTAAATATATACATATAATATATTGAAAACACCCAGACCAAGACAAATAGATATGTTCATGCACACAAATGTTTGTCTTGCACGGGGATCGAACCCGCAACCTCGGAGTCAAAACGGCCATTGTCATTCGACCACCGAGCTCGACAATCGTGGTCTTCTGATCAGCATGAGTGGCTCTTGTGGAGAAGGATATATTCTAATTAGCTGACCCGGCAAATGTTGTTTTACCATATAAATTTAGGGGTTGATTGTAGAAGGGTGAAAGTTTAGGGATACTTATATGTATGTTTAATGCCATATTATAAAAAAAAAAATTGTCCAAAAAATTTCAAAAAATGTTAGGGGTGGAGAACCCTTATCACTGATAGTAGCCTATTCTCAGACCTAGTGAATATGTATATAAAATTTCATAAAAATCGGTCCAACCGTTTCGGAGAAGTATGGTAATTGGTAACTAACATTGTGACTAGAGAATTTTATATATCGACGGTCCCTACATATAAAGCGACATGTCAAAAATGGTATTTTTTTATTGCATAAATAGCTATAGATTACCCGTAAAAACATTTTATTTTTTATTTTATTGATTGTATATAATCAAAAAGTATGAAATTAACACATTTGTCCAATATTAATATTCTTTAATTACTATATCGTAGTATAAGCAGACATATCGGAAATGACATGTTGCTTTATACGTAGGGAGCGTCGATATATTAGATATTAGATAGATAAAAAAAGGATATGTCCCTTTGTGTGTGAAGTAGAATCGTATGTTCATCATACCTTTCAATTGGTCGAGGTAAGATATCTTTCTGTCGCCATCCATCGGTACAGTCACGGTCATCACTTCTGGTGTACACTCAATCTTCGATTCTGATCCTGAGAACAAAGAAAAAAAACTTTAAATAGGTACGTATAATCCATTAAAGCGTATAAAAATTTATATATAGACTGGCTATAGGCATAGGTGAACATCATGGCAGTAACAATTGGCTACAAAGCGCTTACTCAATATCTACGCATGTATATATACGGTACGCAAAGAAATGAATGAATGTACGAACGAACGAACGAATGAATGGACGAATGAACAAACGAATAATTTTATAAGCAAAAACGAATATTCTTTGCTTACCGCATGTATACATGCGGTACGCAATGAAATAAATGAATGAATGAATGAATGAATGAATTAATGAACGAACGGATGAATTAACGAATGAATGAACGAATTGAATGAACGAATATATATATTAAATAAATAAATAGACTTTTGCTAGAACGAGTATTTTGTACAGTTATCATTTTGTCAATATGTTCCATATTATTCTGCCATTGAAAATGGCATGCAAATATTAAAATCATAGTAAATTGAAGTACATAAAGCCATTATGTTTCCGCATATAAATATCAACATTAACTGCTTACAAGCATCTCAAAATAACAAAATAGTTATTACTCATTAAACAACAATTTAATTTGGGTACATGCAATCGCACGTAGACCGCCCATTATAGAATGGGCGTGTGACCAATGTTCTAAAATTATAAAAACTCTCTATCAGTAACGTAAAATACATAAAAGTAGAACGATCTGCGATCTCAAAATTTTAATAACTTATGTCCGACGTGTTTTATGGTCGATCAAAGTTTGGTGGGAAAGTCCATTTTAAAAGTATGAAATTATAAAAAATAAATATTAACATTGTAGAAACAGTAAAAAATACTATAACTTTTGTTACGGCACTAGCTACATAAACGCTATATTTAACATAGCTGTCGTACAAATTTCTGATTTAATGCATATAAAATAGCGTATCGTGACGTCATAATACTGTATGCCTTTTGTATGGAGCGTTTTCGGGATAGTCCAAAATTGTGATCTTCAAGTTATCATATCTCGAGAAGATTAGCCTATCGAAGTAATTCTTTCACCTTTAGTTATATTATTTTGGCGTCTTTAAATAACAAATCGAAAAAAAATGGTTCACAAGCCTATTAGGAGCCTGAATCGATCCATTGTTTAGACAAGATGCCTCTCATAGTAGTGATCCTCGTGTTAAACAGACCCAGTTTTGAAAAGTCAACCAGGGCCGCCGTAGCTGAAGCCTTCGAATTTTTTGATTCCAAAAATTGGTCTTAATTATAATCATCATTTATTCGCAATGAGTACATTAATCCTCACATTGCCGCCTCCTCACCTGTCAATTCTGTACCAAGCGCCAATCAATACCAATGAATCCAATCAACCCACCATGCACCAGGTCGCGGCACGCGAAAGGTTAATACATAATATCCCAAGCAACACGTAAGCCATATAATAGCAAAATTAAGCACCAATTGGCAGTTTATGGCTTCATTATATCTTTATAAAAGCTGACGTGATAGCTTTATCTTGAATAATACAGTATTTAAACTTTAATTACACTGAAAGCTTGATAAGTTCTGCATAAAATTTGTATTTTCTTTTATATCTTAATACTAATAATATTTGCTACTGTTATGTTAACGATATTCAAATAAAAGTGACTGAGACAGCTAGTAGCTACATAACAGCTGAAAATTCAGCTTTGTGCTGTACAACTTTGATAAATATTTCAATTATACAGCTTGGTTTTGAATAGTTTATTGTTTGGTTTCTTTAAGCTGCACAACCGGTCAAATCGTACTCATTTATTCAGAATATGGATATTTACTTCTTTTTTAGCGTTTAAGCAGCTAACTATTGCTTAAATGAAGATGACTACGATCTTATGACAATCTTATAGCGAGAGAAGCGCACTAATACTTTAATGTATAGCTCAAAGTGGTAAATATTATGAATAATAGATATTTATGTATCTAATAACTGGTTATTGAAGAAAAACAATGTTTTTATGCAAGAATGTCAAACTTATTTTATAATTATGACAAGATGACTCAAATTCATGGAGAAAAAGAAAAAGGACAGGAGGAATAAGAAGAAAGTGTTTAAGGGAGTATCTAAAAATAAAAATAAACAATATCTGTATAGAAGCAGAAACGAGTTTGGCAGCTAATGCAAATTACAATACGGATCCAAGCACAAGACGACCAGTTCAAGAGGGTTCCGTATCCGTATCTCGTAATTTTACATCTACATCACAGATATTAGATAAAAATGACGATTCACATTTGGAGGACACCGATTCAAGTTCGAGTAGTTTAGCAGAAAACGTGTCAGAATTTAATAAAAATATAGATTTTCGAAATAACCTCAGAGATTGGGCAGTGAATAAAAATATATCTCAAGCGGCTGTAAAAGATTTATTGGGTGTGATTAATCATAGATTTCCTGAAATTATATTAAGGTCTGATAATTCATTATCAAATGTTTCCAGGTTGCGACATTGTTAATGGTTTCCATGGCAAATCTTTCATTTTGGGTTCCACCAACTTGAGCAAGTGTACATACAACCGGACTCCTATTTTCATTTATTTCTTCTAGCTGAACTGAAATTTCTGCTAGTTTTTTCATATTTTTTTCCTGATTTTGCGTAATAACAGTTAATAATTTGTTAGAAACCTTGATTTGATCATTATTGTCATATACTTTCACTGTGGATGCTTGTTGTACTGTTTCGTGTTGATGATCTTGAGTTATAACCTGATAAACTTCGCCGTCAATACCATGAGCTTCAATAACTTGATGTTCTGTAACTGTACTTGTATTTCCAGCATCAACCTGTAAAAAATATAACAAAAACATGAAATATTATAAGTACCAAAAAAAAAGTTTTATATGAAACAAAATTGCTAGGTACCCCATGTTAATAAATTAGATAATCTATCACATTTTTTTTGTAAAAATAAACGGAATCAAGAACGAAATACAGCAAATATTATATTTTTTGTGCTGATATTCTTGATGGAAATGCGTTTTTAAACAATTTTATTTATTTTACTAAATATTGGTTTTCAAAACACAATAGAACGGATGATTATAGAACCCTAATAATCTGAATAAGAGTACTGAGACGGGCAGCTTCATAATCGTTTATCAGAACTGCGATATAAAACGTACTGTTAACCAAAAAATATCTCGATAAGACAGTTACAAGTGACCTGTTACGCAAAAATGTACAACAAATCGTCTGCGTGATCAGATTATATTCAAAATCAACATCGTCGCCATTATTTATCCTAACATAACCTCTCTTTTCTAAAACTAATCTATGTTATTACAAATAATAAATAGATGTTTTTACTAAAAAAAACATCTGGATAGTATTCAAATACCTACCTGATTGTTTTCTATCACTTTGATTGGTAACAATTGAATAAAATATTTTATTCGTCGAAAAGGGTTAATATAAGTCAATTGTTTATTTTTTAAAACTGGTTTTATCTTGTGGCGCTCGAAAATTTTACTATAAACTTATATATATTCTCACAGTAAAGTAGCATGCGTTTTAATAATTGTATTGTCAACAAAACATATTAACAAAAATTACTTACCAATATATATAATTTCTTCCAGAGCGATGCCACCATATACACTTGGAAATTTAACGCAAAATATATGTGATAACAATTAATTTTATGAAACAAAATGCTGATTTTGTACATTTAATTACATAACTTCTTTATAAAACTACGAGAAAGATCTCAATTATGAATATTGTCTGAATGTCAGAGTTTGATATTTTCATCTGCATAATAGAGCTTTAAATTCTGATTAAAGGGTCGATCAGCTTTTATGCAGAAGTTAAAGAACCTTTCTGTTTATGTATCCAGCTGGTATGCAGCTATTAACAAAATGTTATTCAGATTAAAGCGATTTATTATGGGCCCAAATTGCTTGAATATCGCCTGTATAAGCGCTTATACAAACCTTATCCCTACATCTTTTACAGCGTTTAGTCATCAGAATTGCTATTATATAAAAGTTAATCAGCTAGTTTGTGTTGCTTGGGATAGGTCTTAAACTATGTAGTCAATGTAATCAGCCTGCTTGCAGGCGCACAAATATTAATTAAATCTAAAAAGAATAATATGATAACACATAAAATAATAGAGTAGTGTCCAGGTTTAAGTCTAAAGTTATTTTGTTAACGTATCATTTGTCAAAATGGTAAATGTCAGTATTAATATATAGATGTTTACTTATTGAATGTATCACTCAGTGTTTACTGTCCATGAATTCTTTGACGCTATAGAAACCCTTATCATTTAACCATTTAGTTAATGTAGTTTTAAATTTATTATTATTTAAACATTTTATATTATTTGGCAGTTTATTAAATATTTGTATAATTACGTTACGGCCTTCGTCTCTTCCCATGGATGTCGTACAAGGCGACTAAGGGAAATACATTATAAAACATCGATCAGGCCACCCCAACCCGTCTGGCCAGCGTGGGGAGTGTAGGCCAAATCCTCCTTCTGTCTGGGACGGACGAGAGAGGGTCGTGCTCCTGTAGTGGAGACTAAAATGACCTGATGATGATGATAATTACGTAAAAATTATTGACAAATATCTCTAGCTTAGTTAGTTAGAGCCAGGCCTCCGTCACTCCATGTACTTGCGCGCTATAATTACTTATCGCCCGGCCGAGCGGTCTCGGGCCGTTTGCGGACCAAATTCAGGCCCTGCGATTGCTGTGGGATCGCGCGGTGCGAAGCAATCACAACTTATTAATTTACTAATCGTACGCTTGAGCATTTAGGCACATTTTAGCATGCAGTGGTTGCTGACGCGACGGAGTAGGCTATTATAGCAGTAGGTATTGGAAATTTTCTACTGAGTGAAGTATCTGTTACGTAGTAACTATTATGTAATCTGTGGTAGAGCTCTAGGGTTTCTTCGAGCTGAGCTAAACATAATAATAATTACCAACAATCTAAGCAGTTAATCCGATGCTAAGCGGCTTCAGCTTCGGCGGTAGGGCCCCTGAGCATTAAATGTCAAGGGTGCTCGGATATTTATTTACAATTACTACCTACGATATTTCCAAACCTGGGCAAAAAAAAAAAACTGGCCAAGTGCGAGTCCGACTCGTGCACGAAGGGTTCCGTACCATCTACTATATAAAAATAAGTCGGGTTTTCCTTCCTGACGCTATAACTCCAGAACGCACGAACCGATTTCCACGGTTTTGCATTCGTTGGAAAGGTCTCGGGCTCCGTGAGGTTTATAGCAAAGAAAATTCTGGAAAAATTTGAAAAGAAAAGCGGGAAAATCTTGAAGCCATCTGGTGGCGAAACGGAGTTCGCCGGGTTTGCTAGTTATCTATAAAAACGGCAAAAAAATCACGTCTGTTGTATAGGAGCCCACCTTAAATATTTGTTTTATTTAAGTGAATATATAATTAAATATTATGTGAGTACTTCAAGCGCCTACCTATTGCCGTTATGAATTGCGAGCAAAAACGAGCAAAAATATCACGTTTGTTGTATGGGAGCCCCCTTAAATATTTACTTTATTCTATTTTTTAGTATTTGTTGTTATAGCGGCAACAGAAATACATCATCTGTGAAAATTTCAACTGTCTAACTATCACGGTTCATGAGATACAGCCTGGTGACAGACGGACGGATGGACGGACGGACGGACAGCGGAGCCTTAGTAATTTAGGTTCCTTTGTACCCTTTGGGTACGGAACCCTAAAAATGATATTGACGCGAGTATGTTCAAGATTAAATTAATAAACCAAAGTAAAATGCAATTTGGATTTCATAGCGTTGGCGTTCCCAAAATTCGCCCCCCGGCGCGCAAGCTGGTTTGCCCGGCTATCCGCGCCTGAATAAGCCCCCTGGTTATAGTGGCCGGGTAGTTACATCCGTTTTTGCTTTAATTATCTATGTCACAGTACCCTCTGACCTTTCAACTGAGTTATAAATTAATGAGACACCCACTCGGACGACCTTTAACTCAGATTTAGAGCAAACTAGATATCTTCATCATCATTATTATCATTATCAGCCTGTATGTACCCACTGCTGGGTATAGGCCTTTCCCAATGCTTTCCGCCATATGCGATCCTCCGCTTTCCGCATCCGCCACTTTTTTGAGATCGTTCATCTAGAGAGGTGCGCTCCTACGCTTCGTCGCCCCCAGTGGATGCCGCATCCTCCACTCTCGGACTTGCCATCTCGGAGCTGCCATCGCTGACTCAACAGATGTGGTCAGCCCATTGTCACTTCATCTTGCTGACTCAACTAAATATAGCTTCATCATCGTCATCATAATCAGCCTGTACTCCTCACTGCAGGATATAGGCCTTTCCCAATGCTTTCCACCATATGTGATCCTCCGCATTTCACATCCAAACGCTATCAGCCACTTTTTTGAGATCGTCGATCCATCTAGGGGGCGCCTTATGCTTCGTCACCCTATACGTGGCCTCCACTCTAGGACTTTTCTCCCCCATCTGCCATCGCTGACTCGGCAGATGTGACCAGCCCACTGTCACTTCATCTTGCTGACTCTGAGAGCTATGTCGACCACTTTGATTCTCTGTCAAATTTCTTCGTTCCGGATTCGACCTCTTAGAGAGTAAGTTCTTTATAAGATATAGCTTGTTACTGCCTAAATAATAAGAAAATCGAGCGTGTTAGCTATTCATATTGATGTACTTTTTAATAATTTTAACAATTCATTTGACTGCATCTATATTTGCACTACTGCATAGGTCTTCCCTAATGCCTTTAACCATATGCCCCACTTTTGTCGGTGGCCAAAATGAATTCGTCAACCGAAATCAAAGGACAGAATGAATTCGAATCTTTGGAAAAGTATAAGCGATCTAAAAGGTTTATATTTTTACTACACTCTCCGCCAACCCGCAGCTGAGCATAGTGGAGTATGCTCTAAACCCTTTCGATTGAAGGGAGACCTACATCCCAGCAGTGGGATGAATAAGGGTTGACGCCGACATTTTAGAGCACTGAAATATTTTGATCTGCTGATTATGTACACTTACACCAAAAACACTTATAAGTTCATTCAAAATTTAAACATCACATTCTAGATATATAATGTTGTGTTTGTTGTAGGTACTGTTGCATTATGTATGTGAAGTTGAAATAAATATATTTCTATTCTATTCATTGTACAAAAAAGAACTCTATCTAACGAATAGGTATGTATTTTCCTTATAGTCCCGCTTTTTTCAAATGTGTCCTGCTTAAATCAATCTGGCAACGCAAATACACTTAGTATTGGACATATTTATTGTTGGACATTAGTCGTGCGAAGGGTATATTGACTATTTGCTCTATCTAATCCACTTTAAGTCTATGTATATGGAATAATAATTTAACAATGTATTCGTTGTTATCTTGTTTGTAAACTACACGTTATCTTATTAAGCTTTCTTGTTAATTACAATATCGTTATACTAGCTTCTGCCTATGGTTTTGTCCCGTTTCAACAGAGTACCGGGATAAAAAGTATCTTATGCTACCTATTATATTAATGATTTACAAAGAAAGTTTCAGCTGTATTTAAGTCTAGAATCCGTATTCGACCTAGGCTTAAATACAGCTCTATATAGCTCTACACTTGTATCTACACATATATCTTGCACTCTATATATCTCTACACTACACACACTTTCAGCTGCATTTTAGGCAAGTCTAGGGCGAATCCGTATTCGCCCTAGGCTTAAATACAGCTGAAACCTTGTTTTTTTTTTATTGAGAAAAAGTTTCATAATGTGAATTACAATACAATTACAATAAGAACCAGACGTGTGTTACAAATCCACAATAGCCGGGCACTTCAAAATGTGAGCAAGTAAGCCATATAATTTGAGAGTTCTTTTCTATTTGGCAAGTTGACTGAGCGAGTATAGCGAGTGAGGTCAGTGAGAGTGGGTTTGACTATATTACGAAAAGAAAAGTAAACAAGCGTTGTATGAGTGGTACCACTGGTGTCACTAGCATCCATAGCCTGTGATGATTGCTTACTATCCGCCAGGTTGTAAGTTTGTTTTCGACGTTAGTGGTATAACAAAATAAGCGATGAAACATATCGAATATTTCATCGTCCCCTACGTATTTGTTGTATAAATATACGGGCATGTAGTTAATAAAGTGTTCAATCAGTGCGTCCTCCCCGCTATGACATACGGTGCAGAGACTTGGACACTTGGGCTGGTTCGCAGACTAAAAGTCGCATAGCGAGCGATGGAGAGAGCAATGCTTAGAGTTTCTCTAAGGGATCGAATCCGGAACGAAGAAATTCGACGGAGAATCAAAGTGGGTGTAACGAGTTGAAGAGGCAGTGGGCTGGCCACATCTGCCGAGTCAGCGATGGCAGATGGGTAGGAAAGTCCTAGAGTAGAGGCGCCGTATGGGGCCACGAAGCGTAGGGCGCCCCCTCTCTAGATAGTCCAACGATCTCAAAGAAGTTGCCGGTAGCGGCTGGATGCGGAAAGCGGAGGATCGCATATGGTGAAAAGCATTGGGAAAGGCCCATATCCAGCAGTGGGTAGATACAGGCTGATAATAGGCTATTTGACCCACTTTTTTTTCGTACTTTTTCATACTTTTAAGATGGACTTTCCTGCCAAATTTTGATCGACCCTAAAATAAGTCGGACGGAAAATATTAGATTGAAAGTTTGCAGATCTTTATAGTTTTGTGTATTTTACGATATTGTTAAATAATTTATACAATTTTTGAACATTGTCAAATAGCCTCTTATGATGATGATGATGTTGTAGTTAATTACCAGTTTCTGATATCACCCATCGTCTTTATACTATCACAAACAATAGGTAGTGTTCAGAAATCACCTTCAACTAATTGTTGTATAATTTTGTGAAGCCTTGCGACTCACGCAGTGACGTAAGAGTGTGCAGCTGAGGTCGACTGGTTGCAGGCTGTGTATGTTTTGTCCGCACAATAGTGTGTCACAGAATGTGTGGGCGCAGTTTCATTGAAGGTCTTGTGTCTCTACTGGCTGACCCGGTAAACGTTGGCAAATATTTTTTGTCACAAACATTTTTGTAGTGACAACTTCTTTAGCGGCGTTGTGCATTTTTTTGAGATGGGTGAAAAATGTTGAACTCGCGTCAGGATCACGTGTCCTCCCCAGGACATAAACTACTTATTTAAAGAAATCTCAATCGTATCGTCTTTGCTTAAAGTTGAATTTTGTAGTTTCGCAGCTTTATCTTACGGATTTTCGATCAGGGTTCCTACCGCCGAAGCTGAAGCCGTTTACCATCGGAATTTTTGGACGCGAAATGAAACTACTGCTTATTATATTTAGCACAGCTGGTGGAAACCCTAGAGCTCTACTGACTAAGCTGGAGATGTTTGTCAATAACTTTAACGTAAGACCTTTTTGAAAACCAATTTTTGAAATAAAAAAAAACCGACGGTAATCGGCTTCAGCTTCGGCGGTACCATACGATAAAGCTGCGAAACTACAAAATTCAACTTTAAGCAAAGACGATACGATTGAGATTGCTTTGAATAGTTTATGTTTGTGTACGATAGCGCAATAAATGAATATTGTATTTTACCACATAAATGATAGTACCTACTGTTATACTGATAAATAAAGCAATTCGAGCGAAATTATTCTCTAACCATTCCAAAATATTCAAAAATGCACAACATTAATGTTCAAGTTTTCACTTTTGCCGGCACTCCCGTAGTGCAACCCGTGGTTTATAGGGTTCCGTACTCAAAAAAGGGTAAAAAGGAACCCTATTACTAAGGCTCCGCTGTCCGTCCGTCCGTCCGTCCGTCTGTCACCAGGCTGTATCTCATGAACCGTTATAGTTAGACAGTTGAAATTTTCACAGATGAGTATTTCTGTTGCCGCTATAACAACAAATACTAAAAAAACGGGATAAAATAAATATTTAAGGGGGCTCCCATACAACAAACGTGGTTTTTTTTGCTGCTTATTGCTAGATATTGATAACGGCAACAGGAAGACGCTTGAAATATTCACAGAATGTTTAGTTATATATTCACTTTAAAAATAAATAATTAAATAAAAATAAAACAAATATTTAAGGGGGGCTCCCATATAACAAACGTGTTTTTTTGCCGTTTTTATAGATAATGGTACGGAACCCTTCGTGCGCGAGTTCGACTCGCACTTGGCCAATTTTTATTTTTTTTCTATATCGACACCCTAATCACCTTATGAAATATACTAAAGTGAAAATGAAAATATTTTATTATTGCAAAACATACTGTCCTTACAATAATTTGGTACTTCCTTTAAGCAGAACAAGTGCTTGTATTAGAAGTGACCGCTCTTCCAGAGTTCTTAAAAGAAAGGGACAGTATAAAAATAATAAAGTTGCTATTTAAAAAAAATAAAAACCGACTTCAGTTGGCGAGCGCAGCTTATTGGTGGAATACCCCGGGAGACGCTGCTGTCCGTCTTCCGGGAGGATGTGTTATTGCGTCACACAAGATTCCTTAGTCGCCTTGTACGACATCCAGCGCAGAGCAATGGAGTGGCGCAATTCTATTCTGCCGGCAACCACAGGGCAAATTTAAGGGTTTTCCCTCGATTTTTCTGGGATCCCATCATCAGACCCTGACTTGGTGAATATGGGACAACCTCGCAATCATACCCTTTCAAATAAAAATAATAATTTGACCATACGTCCTTATAAAATTTAAGGGTTTCCCTTGATTTCCCTGGGATCCCATCATCAGATCCTGACTTAGTGAATATGGGACCACCTTGCAATCATACCCTTTCAAATAAAAAAAGAATTTTGAAAATCGGTTCACAATTCGCGAAGATATCGAATAACATACATACAAAAAAAAAACAGTCGAATTGTGAACCTCCTCCTTTTTTGAAGTCGGTTAAAAAAAACATTTAAACTAAAGAAATATAAACTACAGTAATTGTGTGTGTGTGTGCGTGTGTATGTGACATAGAGAGAGTGTAGTGAGTGAATGTGTGTATGTCAAATGACTAAAATTAAATTTTATCTAGGCGCATTAAAGGTAATATATATAGGAATAGTATTCATATTATAATTAATTATAACACAATTAGTTTGCTTAATTAGATCAATTAACATTGTAAACAATTGATTCAAGTATATTAATTTATCACAAATATACTGAAGTATAAATGTATATAAAGTATATTGGATTTTTTGTTTTATATTCACTTATTTAAATATTTTTTTTACAGATGCAAGATAGGAAAAATAATGTTAATAAATACTATCAAAAGGACGTCTCGACATAATAAACGTTAGGTGGTTAGCATACTGTATACCAAATGAGTATCATAGTAAAATAGAGCGTCAAAGGTCGCCGATAAATTGTTGTGCAGTTTGACGAACATTAGAAATAAGTTAAAAAAGGGTACTATTTAACGTAACATTATAATTATAAATACATTGCAAACAAAAAAATACTTATTGCACATCAAATGCAGGATTTGATGTGCGATCAGATTAATTTGAAGTGCAAATTAGGTTTTTTTGTGGATCAATTTTATATTTTCCGTTAAAAACTCATTGTGATGAAATAAACAATCAACTAATTGTTTTACATTTCGTTTAGCGGAAAAACTTCATTGTCCCATTTATAGTCAAGAGTCCATGTGCATAATTCATCACCCGAGCGATACAAAAGCCTGAGGTAACGATAATTCCTAATAAACCATAAATAAATTACTACAACAAGGCAATTATACAATTTTCCAAAAGGCTTGCCATAGGTTTCTCATAGGTTTAGTCCGATGGTATGATTGCCGGTTCGTCGGCCGTTCCGCTCCGACGGCATGGCTCGCGTGTGAACACAGCTTTATCGTTTAGTTTTCGTTGCAGCATCGTAAATTAAATTGTTTATACTTGAATTATAAGCTTCCATTCGGTAGCTGAGAATGCGGAAGATGTGAAAATATAACTACTAACACTACTAAAGTTGATACTGTTGATTGTTGGCACTTGGTGGGACATTATTATTATATGTATACCATCATATACCGTCTGTTTACCTTGATAATGCCTTAGCGGCGTATATAATTCAGTGAAGAACACTTGTACTGTTCAAGTGTTTTATTATAACATTATGAACACTACTAACACTAAGTCTGTGTTACTTTTAGGTGATTGATTTTAGCAGCTTGCTCATAGATTATGTTTGGAAGGATCTTTTTATTTTTATGCTACATCAGTTGATACGGCCCGCATCCACGCAGATAGTCGGGTGAAGCGACCGAAACGCTTATGTACGCCGAAAAGTCATATTGGAAATGAATAGGCTCCAAACCCACAGAACCGATTTTTTTTTATTTTTTTATACTACGTCTGACACGCATACGGCCCGCCTGATGTGAAGCGGTTACCGTAACCGTATTAACGATCGCAACATAATATATCACTTGCGCGCCGCCACCCCCGCTGCCAACGCAGCATCTCCTTCTTTTCTGGTGACCTCACTCACTCGCAGGAACACTACAACCCTCAAGGGAATTGTTATTTGGCTGCGGTATTCTGTGAGGTGGAGGTACATTCCCCAGTCGGGTAGCTTACAATTACGCTCCCTACCTCTCTTTTCGCCAGAGCTTCGTTTGTCAGTCAGCAGGGTGCACCGCGTGCAGGTGAAGTTGGCTTTGGGTCAAAGATATTGATGAACCACTTACACCCCAAAATGCCTTTTTTGGTGGTCGCCGCTGTTAATTCCGGCTACACAGGAGATGCAGTGGTGGGAATGTGTAGTGAGTGGGCCCCCGTATATAAGTTCTTACTTAGGGTAATAAATTCTTTGATCCTTCATCTATCCCGTGGTGTATTTGAATTTTGGATGTAGAGCATAGATTCGCCACTACAACGCCAAACTGTATTCCCCTGACTTTGTTTTTTTTTTTTTTTTTTTTATCATTTGATTATTTGGATTGCCCGTAGGTAGCAAATTTAATGACGTCACGTCAAAAAACAAGTCTTATGAAATATATAACATCGGGATTTAACGCGATCATGCATAAGAGTTTGGCCGTGAGGTTTCCGGCAGACTAAAATAGAAACACTCCGTCTCTTCCTGTGGATGTCATACAAGGCAACTAAGGGAAATACATTATCATACATCGATCAGGCCTCCCCAACCCGTCTGTCAGCGTGGGGAGTGTAGGCCAAATCCTCCTTCTGTCTGGGACGGACGAGAGAGGGTCGTGCTCCTGTAGTGGAGACTAAAATGACCTGATGATGATGTATAAGGGTATTTACATACCTTTATTATTAACGGACTCTAAAAAAGGAGGTTCTTAATTCGGCAGATTGTTTCTTTTTTTTTAAATGTTTGTTACATAATTCCTCCGTGATTTATAAACCGATTTGAAAAAAACTTTTTTATTTGAAAGAGTATACTTCTAGATTGGTCCCACATTTTTTCATCATCATCATCATCAGTCTGTATCTACATACATAAATGTAGAGTAATGTTTGGAGTCGGTTTTTTTTTTGTTAAAATTATTGCCTGATGTTTCGACCAGGTTGCATGGACCGTGGTCACAGGTTGATAGTCAGCCTGATCGCAACGCGAAAGTTTAAAAGTTGTTACTAAAACATGTCTCGTCTTTATTATTCTCATAGGCGCACAATAAACTCTTGTTCAGTTCAGTATACGTTTGTTTGTTCCGCGTCAGCGCGTTTACTAGTCACGGCTCGCGGCGCTGCGCGTGTTTAACTCCACATAAACACAGATCGTTGTCGGTTATCTAAAGGAGAGTTCCTCAACGTGGGGTAAATACAAGCGAATAAAAAAAAAACCGGCCAAAACGAACGAGATCATAGATGTAGGATAATAAAGATTGGCAATCAAAATGACCAAAAATGAATTGCTCATCGTCATCATTATAGGCGGTCTTAATGCTAATAGCATTCTCTACCAGCCCCCTTACCACCATCTGTTATTGCGATTCAATAACTGAATAGAATGCTTATTCATACCAATGAATAAGCGACTCTATTTCAAATGGAATAGAGTCGCTTATTCATTGGTATGAATATATTTCAAATGGAATAGAGTCGCTTATTCATTGGTATGAATAAGCATTCTATTCAGTTATTGAATCGCAATAAGAGATGGTGGTAAGGGGGAAGACAACCTTTGGGAAGAGCAGAAAAACACGAATGCGGCATACATAAATAAATGTATAACAATATTATATAGTATAATAGGAAATATATATATACAATATAAATTGTATTGATCGCAGTAATATTATTAAAATCATTAAAACTTACGTGAGACATTATACTAAATTAGTTAGATAAATTAAACGGGTCATTCACGTCTTTTTGTCGGGAAAGCCGACTAGTTTCGATCTCAAAAGGAGACCTTCTTCAGGGCGAATGTCCAGACACGTCCACCCTTTGTCTCTCGCGCCGGACACTGCGCGCCAATGCGCGCGCCGTACGACTGGAAAGGGTTTTGAGATCGAAACTAGTCGGCTTTCCCGACAAAAAGACGTGAGTGACCCGTTTAATTTATCTAATTAATTTTGATCGCAGTAAGTTATAGCATCTATCTATAGTACTCTGTAGTTTTTGGTTCCTTTCATCATCTTTTGACTGCACTGACTTAAAATTTATTTTTTTCCCACATAAAATGGATTACTTACCTGAGTATTTGACATTCATTTCAACTTGATTTCTCCACGCCTTGCTGAGAAAAAGGGTTTCGACAGACAGACTACATAGTGAGTGATCTTTATAAATAATTTGTTATTAATAAAACACTATCTAAATTATTAATAAATTATACTAAATTATTAATAAACGATCTTGGTATGGCATTGGTATAGTCATGTAATAAATTCATCTTTTTACGTTTTAGCACAGTTTAAGTAATGTTTTAATGAAATTAAAATCGCTACATCTTATGACCTATACCATGACACAAGAACACGCCAAATATGGCTGCAATTCAATAAATGGTAGGGTTAAAACATCGAACTTCCGAGTCCTTTATATGACAAAATTGTCTTTTTACTCTATGGCGGTACCATAAACGGTGTTTACGTCTTACGGAATCGATTTTATCGATTGTATCTATTGCTAGAGATCGAATGTATCGATTGCCTTTCGTCCAGAGATAGGGAGATATAGGCAATTTAATCTACACTACTTTGCGTGCTTCCGCCATCAATTATTTCTTGCAAACTACTGCCGACCAGCACCCACCTACTACCGTTAGTAGATGCATACGACTGCCGGGGCTGCGTTGGTCGTCTCTGTTCCATACAAAATCGATTTTGTAGGTTGTTTATCTAACCATCAACATTTACAGATCGCCTAAGGATGCCTCGCGTAGAAACGACTACGGCAGTCGGGGCGGCGGCAGTCGCACGTTTCTTCTGTTTCAGATGTTGGAGTTTCGACGAGACGACCACAGCAGCTGGAGCAGAGACGATCAACGCAGCCACGGCAGTCGCATGCATCTACTAACGGCAATGGGTGGGTACCGGCCGGCAGTAGTTTGCATGAACTAATTGGTAGCGGAAGCACACACATGAATCAATTAACTATAGGGAGATATGTGTAGACCTATCTGTGATCTACATCAAGGTCTGGCAGTAAGGTTCTATAGTGGCAACCGTAGTGTAGTGACTCACTACTACCTTGGAGCCAAGCCAACCTAGCCTGCATGTGGTGCACCCTGCTGATAGACCAACGAAGCTCTGGCGAAAGAGAGGTAGCACAGCGTAATTTATAATCTACGCAACTGTGGAGGTACCTCCACCTTACATACCGCAGCCAATTAACAATTCCCTTAAGGGTTGTTGCATTCCCTGCGTGTGAGTGAGGTCACCAGGAAAAATTAGTTGCTGCGTTGGCAGCGGGGGTGGCAGAGCGTGAGCGATATCTCATGTTGTGATAGTTTGTTGTGTACGGTAACCGCTTCACATCAGGACCAGCCGTATACTTATTTGCCACCCTACGTAGTATAAATAAAGTAAAATTGACGTCCGTAAACCGACTTTACAGAAAACCAATTTTTTGTCTCAGTAATTGATTACACTAAGGATTCTTCAAAATGCCGCTAAAGATGAAGAATCCGAGCACAGGAAGCTCTAAAGCTCACTTGACTTGTTTAAGTACAGGCTTCCCCCAATCGGAATTTACCTGACAATTGTGGTATAGGCACAAAAACCTTTGAAAGTACCATTCTCAAGTTTCTCCCATACTTGGGAAGGTTAGCATGAACCTTTTTACAGACTTCAGTTATAAGAGTTAGCGGGCTTTTCTTTATGTTTTAGACGTGAATAAGTTTTTATTTTATTATTTTTTTTATACTATGTCGTGTGGCAGACAAGCATACGCCCCGCCTGATGTGAAGCGGTTACCGTAGCCATATTAACGCTTAAGTACAGGCTTGTTTAAGTACAGGCTTCCCCCAATCGGAATTTACCTGACAATTGTGGTATAGGCACAAAAACCTTTGAAAGTACCATTCTCAAGTTTCTCCCATACTTGGGAAGGTTAGCATGAACCTTTTTACAGACTTCAGTTATAAGAGTTAGTGGGCTTTTCTTTATGTTTTAGACGTGAATAAGTTCTTATTTTATTAATTTTTTTATACTATGTCGTGTGGCAGACAAGCATACGCCCCGCCTGATGTGAAGCGGTTACCGTAGCCATATTAACGCTCGCAACATAAAATATCGCTCGAGCGCCGCCACCCCCGCTGCCATCGCAGCATCTCTTTCCTTTCTGGTGACCTCACTCACTCGCACGAACATAACAGCCCTCAGGGGAACCGTTATTTGGCTGCGGTATTCTGTTATTCTGTGAGGTGGAGGTACATTCCCCAGTCGGGTAGCTTACAATTACGCTCCCTACCTCTCTTTTCGCCAGAGCTTCGTTTATCAGTCAGCAGGGTCCACCGCGTGCAGGTGAAGTTGGCTTTGGTTCAAAGATGTTAATGAACCACTTACACCCCAAAAAAAATTGATTACATATGGAGGCAATTCAACGAATGATAACGAAATAAGGCGATACAGTTTGGTATTGCAGCTACAAATCTATCATCTACATCCAAAATACAATCACACCACTGGATAGATGAAGGGTTAAAGAATTTATTACGCTCGAGGACTACGGGGGCCCACCACACATTCCCACCACTGTATCTTCTGTGTAGCCAGGATTAACAGCGGCGACCGCCAAAAAAGGCAATGAACAATGAAGTCCATTGCAGTCCCAGGGGTAAAACTACGGCTGCCTTGGAACTCACAACGAATTTAATCAGAAGAAATTAGTAGGAGTTTGGACGCTCGAGGACTATGGAACATCGCGTGCGGGGAGGGGGAAACGCTGCCATTTTGAGAGAATTTTAGTGTTTATAACGTATTCATGTACAACACACGCCCGTGTCTATGACACAGCCCCACCTCATTTTTAGGGTTCCGTACCCAAAGGGTAAAACGGACCCTATTACTGAGACTCCGCTGTCCGTCCGTCACCAGGCAGGTATATCTTGAACCGTGATAGTTATACAGTTGAAATTGTCACAGATGATGTATTTCTATTGCCGCTATAACAACAAATACTAAAAAACGGAATAAAATAAATATTTAAGGGGGCTCCCATACAACAAACGTGATTTTTTTGCTCGACATTGATAACGGCAACAGGTAGACGCTTGTGAATATATAACTAAATATTCACAGAATCACTACATAGTATAAAACAAAGTCGCTTTCTCTGTCCCTATGTCCCCATGTATGCTTAAATCTTTGAAACTACGCAACGGATTATGATGCGGTTTTTTTTAATAGATAGAGTGATTCAACTGGAAAGTTTATATGTATAATATATGCATAACATAGTAGAAAAACACTGATAATTTAGAGGTTTCTAATGTGATGTCGTAAATAAACACATTTTTTTGCTCTTTCATTGCAAACGCTGGCTGAACCCAACGAGATAGATCAAAATAATGTAGTACAGTATTGTTCACCTTAAAATGGTCTACAAAAAAGTTCGCGATGGTATATGTCTATCTCTTAGTGGTAACACACAATAACCGTTATTTTATCCTTTGCTTTTTACAAGAAATAATGCCTTATTTACGAAGCGATTTTAAGCAATACAGAATTAATCCTTATCCAATTAAGTACCTTAAATACATTGCGCATTTAATATAGATCAATATGGCCCTTCACAGCATGTAATTTAAATGAATAGTTTAGAAGATATTACACATTTAAAATGCAGGGACATAACGGCTGTGGCGGTACCGGCCGCGGAGCCGGCGGCGTGTGCTTATAACTGGGGAAGGACTGGATAGGACAAAGCGCAAAGACCTTCTGTAGTACATTTAGTATCAGCATTGCACCCGTGCGAAGCCGGGGCTAGTATATTATATAATAACAGTTAAAAACAGTTAAAAATATATTCATTTTAAAAATAAATAACTAAATTAAAATAAAACAATTATTGTATTGTATTCCCATACAATGTCCCCCTTGGGCATTGTATGGGAATACAAAAGACATATTTTTTTTTTGCAGTTTTTATAAATAATGGTACGAAACCCTTCGTGCGCGAGTCCGACGCGCACTTGGCCAGTTTTTATTTCCATTCTTTCTTTATCTAACATCATTGTTTACGACAATGTCTTAAGCGACAAATATGCATTTGGAATTGACGATTTTTTATCTCCGTGTGTCACTAGCCTTTACAAATTCGCATTGCATCGTATTGTTACTTTTGTTATCTTAGAAATGGCGGGACATTTACAATAGCTAAATGTACGCTTATTTTATTGTTTTACTAAGTTTTACTTGACTACAGTCGCGTAGATACACCAGAGTAGATTTGAATTGAATTGAAATATTGTATTTGCTTACGTCCTGGGTAAATACCCGAGCCCTTACCGTCGAAGCCCAAGCCGATCAACATGGGATCGTGGCACTCAAGGGGTTAATATTTTGATAGCGTAACAGCCATCAAGACACTTTACAATGCGCTTGTTCGTAGTAAATTAGAGAGCAACGCTGTAATATTGATTAACCCTGTAATATCAATTGATGCAAATAACATCTAAGCTAAAAATACATAGTTCTGGGCCTTACCCCATGTCTGTGCAAACAACAAACTGTACAATTATATGAAAGACGGACAAATGATAGGATTTTCTATAATTCTCTTAAAAAACAATTATTAGGGAAACCCTTCTACTCGGTCGCGGAATACCTTAATTCGTAGTGTTAACCTCTCTCTCGACCATTGCGATGCCTGACCAGGTGCATATAAGTATCTGATTTAATTAATTTAATTTAATTAAGGCCCATATGTAATGCAATGTTGAATTAAATAAATAATATGGAATCTGTATAGGCCAAATACATACTAATGGCAGAGAAGTTACAGAGGAAATTTGTGCGGTGGCTTTATCGTAAGCAGTAAGGTTATGGTGTCGGTTATCCCAGCGCTTTTTTGCTTGGAATGGTTGAATACGGCAGTCTTGAGGTTAGACGTAATGTGCGACTGGTTGAGGTTGTGTTTGAACTGCTTAGGGGTTGTAAAAATAATCCCACTGTTTTAGAGTAAATTAATTTTAATGTAGTGATAGTAATTATCAGGAATAATTACTATCACGTTCACAAAAATTGTTCACGCTGCCTCTTTGTAGAACGCAAAAAGTCATGCACCGCTTACTCTAGCACTGCGCTTACTCAACGACGTTGTGTCTGTACGCTCGCTCGATTTGTTTGTTTGCTCGCCTGCAGAATTTCGCAGGGTGCCAACAGAATATTTAGAAAGCGCCATTACATACTAATGCACTATTTAATTTAATTTAATTTGATTTAATTTAATTTCATCATTATCATCATCAGGTCATTTTAGTCTCCACTACAGGAGCACGACCCTCTCTCGTCCGTTCCAGACAGAAGGAGGATTTGGCCTACACTCCCCGCGCTGGTCCGACGGGTTGGGGAGGCCTGATCGATGTTTTATAATGTATTTCCCTTAGTCGCCTTGTACGACATCCACGGGAAGAGACGGAGTGATTCTATTCTAGTCTGCCGGAAGCCACACAGCCCAGCCTCTTTGTAGAACGCAAAAAGCCATGCACCGCTTACTCTAGCATTGCGCTTACTCAACGACGTTGTGTCTTTACGCTCGCTCGATTTGTTTGTTTGCTCGCCTGCGGAATTTCGCAGGGCGACAACAGAATATTTAGAAAGCGCCATTACATGCTAATGCACTATTTAATTTAATTTTATTTGGTTTAATTTAATTTGATTTAGTTTAATTTGATTTGATTTGATTTTTATTTAATTTGACTTGATTTAATTTAATTGTGTTATTTACTTTATTCTTATGTTATTGAATTTAAATTATTTTAATGATTTTTATATCCTGTTATGTTTTTTTTAATAGGTATGTAGCCTTTGACAAGCGCATTGGCTTGCTGTAATACTTGTCAAAAGGAAGTAAATGAATAAATAAATACGGGCTTCATCTAGTAAACTATAAGTGTACGAAAATTTATACTCGCAATTTTCGTAAAAAGATATACAAAGGTTTCGCTTCACGTATTAATATATATAGAGTTATACTCCTTCGATTGAGTGGAGACCGGTTGCCGGATGATGGTATCGGTTCTACCACCAGACGGAAAAACGTTTAGTATTTGCAAGTTAACGACCATTTGCCAACAAAGTGTTCGCCGAACACTATTATGTAATTCGTTGTCATGTTTGTCACGTAATATCCACCGGACGTGGCGTCTGGACAACGTCGACCTATATACCTTTATAAGGAACCTACGATTTCAATCAATTGAACACTGACTATTTTATAAAAGTCAACTTTAGTAAAATGGCAATTCTGTTAGTCAATAGCAAACGTTTTTGTCAAAAGGCCAATTCTCGTAATTTTTCGACGAACGCAGATTGAAAGTTGACCGAATCGAAATTGAATTGTGAATTGACTAAAACTATATACTTGATTTCATTAATTAATTATTATCAATTCTTGTTGTTGCCAAAGTAACATTCTTCTTTTATTTAATTTTCACTCATATTTCGATATAATCCCGCTTAAATTTAATTTTGAAGTTACATATTGTGTTACGAGAATACCAAATGTGACATTTGTGAGATCGAGACTGGATCGAAACTGAATTTTGACTATATTTTAATTACGAGAATTGCCCCTCAGATAACGTGTTTATGGCGATGCGGTATAGTTTTTTGACGCAATTACGTAAATTTTGACGTGATAACGTCGGCTGCACGCACGAAAAAACATGACTCATTCATTGTCACGTTTCGCCTGAGCCGAGCGTGCAAGTGAGAGCGCGGAACAAGCGATAGAGAGGCACGATCGACGTAAGCGTTCGGCTTGTGACGCATCTATCTCTCTTCCACAGATACACAGAAAAGTCACTCTTGAATATGAATATGCTCCAAAACTATCAAACTGATCTTGTTCAAACTTGTCACAATTATACACCTCGACAAAAAAAAACTGAGATCGATCATGTCCTTGAGGAATGATCATCAAATACATTTTCCACTGAAATCAATATAAAACATACACTCAGCGAATCTACCCGCTCCGCTCAACCTCGATTTCGGCCCCGTGGGCTAGAATCCGGCCTAGTATTATGTGTTATGATAAGCATAGATTAATTTTTAAAACTAATAATCTATGCTTATCAATTATATTGCATTAAAACATCAAAATTATAAACGTAAGAAAATATTAAACAGACCCATAACTGTGTATAGTCCAGTTAAGTCTGCTAGGCGGACAGTCATCCTTTTTATAGTACCGTCTTTTATGGACGGTAAAAAAGTGGTTCAGGAGTCTTTAGGCATGGGAAAGTACAGCTATTTATATCGATATCGATAGTTTTAAATAAAAAAAAATACTAGCTGACTCGCGCAACTTCGTCTACGTATGACAGAGCGTTGAGAGTGAAGCGTAAGGTTACCATTTGAAAGGTAATAGTGAGCCAATCTTAAAAGATAGACATATGCTGTCCCGGACTTTTTTTTTGAACTTTTAAAGAGGAACAATTCCATCATATATGATTTTTTTTGCGTATTTCAACCGTTTACGCAGCGCGCGCAACGGAAACCCCTCAAAAGGAAGACTTTTTTTCCCATTTTTCGTTGGTGCAACATTATTCATTAGTGCTCCGCTTCTATTGGTGGTAGTGTGGTGTTATATAGCCTTCCTCGAAATATAGGCTATCTAACACTAAAATATTTTTTACAGGGAGTGCTCGGATAAGTTATTTGATTTGGTACATGCCGCTTAGTTCCACTATCGTACAATTTACCATAAATTAAAATTCCATCCCTATCATCTTGATAATTGGCAATCGCGCTTTAAGACATTTTCTACTGAACTGTGAAATTAACGAATTTGCCTTCAAGAACAGTGTCAAATTTTCTGGGCAACGAATCGTCAACCTCTTGGAGTTACAAACTTCTATGAGGTAGTGATTACTTTCCATCAGGTGACCCATATGCTCCCTTGTCTCTCAGACAAAAATATAACTTAATATACTTTCTTATTTGTAATCTTATATCTCCTTAGTTACCTTGATAGTATGTATTTATAGACGCATGGACGTCAAGCTCACTTACTCTGACATATGTCTCACCAATGATGTTATAAATACAACGGATATGGCCACAAGAGTCCAAAACATACACCCGAAAAGTGAGGTAATTGTCTTACTTATTTATTTGTTTCTTTGGCTTGCCAACAATGGTTTACACTATTACTTGCTAACATATGTTTTTTTTTTACAATAATTGTAACAATTACTTACATGCTAGCACCACTTGCACTTGCTATAATTATTATTAAACAATGCAGAAGTTGTTTAAAACGCAAAAAAAAGACAGATTAGTTTAATACATTAATATTAGTACAGTTTAATACATCGATACCATTCATAAATAGGTTCACCACATTACCCAGCCTGTGAGGAACCTTACCTCGCATCTAGTTCGCATGGAAATAAGGAAAAATGCCGTCTTCTGTATTGAACATTTGCAAATTTTATCACTATCTCACACACACAGATCACACTAAAGTACACAATAATATTTGATGTTAATGCGTTTAATTTAGGTTACCTTTCATTTTTGCAAAAAAAAGGCGCCATTGCGCCGATTAAGTACTCAGTGAGGAAAAGAGATAGCAATTAAATCGCCGAGATAGAGATAGTCATAGATCTCCCATACTAAATTGCGTCAGAAAACTGTTCCTGGCCTGCCAGGAACAGTTTTCTGACGCAATTTATATCTCCCATACTATATATCATAATATATCTCTATGTATGGGTATGCCATTTCTATAATGACGAGCTCGATGGCGTCGTTGCACGTGTCACAATCGAATACGCAAGTTAAGCAACGTCGACTATAGCTTGTATATAGCTCCGGAGGGCACATTAAGCCGTCGGTCCTGGGGCCCTATCGTCGAATGGGCCCCTGATTCGACGATAGGGCCCCAGGACCGACGGACGTAGTGAGGGTATGGACGTAGTGGAGACTAAAATGACCTGATGATGATGATGATGAGTGTAGCTTAGCTGAGAGGAACCCTGGAGCTCTGTCGACTAAACTGAAGATGTTTGTCAACAACTAGAACGTAAGACATATTTATTGAGTAAAAATGGTTGCCTGTAAAGTCGGTATACGGGCGAAAGTTTTACGTGACAACGACTTTGAGTGGTAAAATGTTTTCGAGTGGAAGGGACGCATGCCTTTCACTTTTTATGTCTGTCTCTCTCGCTCTTAGAAGGGACACGCGTCCACGACACGCCTACAATGAGAGCGAGTGAAAGGCACGCGCCTTTCACTCGCTCTCATTGTAAGCGCATAACGTGACCCAGTTTCTTGAAGTGTCACCCGGCTAACCAATTTATAAGACGTTGTCACGTCAAAATATTCGATGGTAATCGGCTTCAGCTTCGGCGGTAGGGCCCCTGCCTGTTGTCACTAGATGTCAGTTGTGAAACCAAGTCAGAGGCCTTAGGGCGGCTTGAAAACACTGGCCTCCGTCAACCCGCAGTTGATCAGCGTGGTGGAGCACGCTTTATACTCCTTCGATTGAGGGGAGACCCGTATCCCAACAGTGGGACGATTGTGGATCGATGCCGATGCCATATCCATAGTATTTATACCATCATCGTGTCTCACAGACTAAAATAACTATAAATGTACTAAATATATCCGATACCATAATAAAACGAACCCGCTCTAATTTTATGAAAGGTCACGCTGATAAAATTAAGACATTAACTTTATATTAAGACTCTTATTAAAGCATGTTATTTTTAGATGTTTATGGATCACCACCGTAGATGGTGAAATTTCAATAAGGGTAAACGTACCCATACTACTTGACCCATATTTTTGAAATTTTGCCCCCGTCTCCCCTTGCCCGTAGTATATGCCAAGACCCTCTCCCACTGATTTTTCACGTACCTACGTATAAAGTCTATTTTGTCATTTTAAGATACTGGGCAATTACTGTGCCGTGATGTGGGCAATTAGTACAAGTAATGGGCAATGACTATACTTTTTAGATGATTTTAAATTTACATATTTCATTATTTTCTAAGTTATGTAAGTTTAAAAAAAAAACTGTTAACATTCTATGGGAGAGTTCATTAGGTTATAAAAAAAAAGTTATAAAACGTTGATAATGAAAATAAGTTTTTTAATATTTGATGTCAATGTGTTTGAAATCCTTAAGTGGGCAATAGCTATACGGTTTAACCTAGTAATTTATAAATATAGTTTTAAATCATATTTGCAAAGAGAAAGTTAAAAACACTTTGACGGCTTAGCATATTTGTCAATGTTTGTCACCTGTGCGTTTAAAAAGCGCTAAGCGCTACGCGCTATATTTGAATGTAGATCGGAAAAGCGCCAGATTCCCCTAGAGAATTTACGTGATAAAAATCTAAGCACATCCCCTCCGTCCCTGTGACCAAGCGTGGTGTTTTTGGAAACCATCCTCCCATGAATCAGTGGCGGACTTAAGGCTAAAGCGGGCCCTAGACATATGTTGTCTAGGGCCCGCTTTAGCCTTTTAGTATTACCGGGCCTACTAAAAATGTTTCACTTCAAAAATTTAAATTAAAAACCTAATTATCGGGCCCTAACAATTACGGGCCCTGGGCTCGTGCCTAGATTGCCTACGCCTTAGTCCGCCGCTGCCCTGAATGGGTACGTTCCATTGGGTACGTTACCCTAACGTGACAACACTTCCCCTAGGTGATTTTAAAAGCACAACATATTGGGACGTGACTATGAAGTATAAAAGAAAAATGTATGTAGCTGCGATGCGAATGCTGAGATGGATGTGTGGTGTGAATGGATAAGATAAGGAATGATTATATTAGAAGAAGTTTGAAGTAGTGCTATTAGAAGAAGTTTGAAGTAGTGCTACTTCATACTTCTTCTTCTGTGACGGAAATGTTGAGAGGAAATCGCCTTTCGTGGTAATGCAGAGAGATGAAGATGATGATGATTCTATGTACCATATAGTAACGGATCGTTCGAAGAAAACTCACTTATGTTTAGTAAACAAAGTAATTATTATCCTTATTAATATCTATAATTAACTATAAATCTATCCCACATTACGTGTATGACATAATGTTTAAACGAAGTTGTATTAAAACAGTACAGAGCGTTGAATAATGCAACTCAATTTGCATTTATGCATTTAATTTGCATTCCCGAGATTACAACTTAATGTCTCGGTTCATTGTTTTGATAATTTCAAATTGTGCTAGAGATTCTCCGTGGTTTTACTATGAATATATTAACGGCTGGCAACGGATCGGCGACACTTTGGTGTTGCTTATCTCCATAGGCGGTGATGATTGCTATCCATCAGGTGCCACACATCGCTCGTTTGACCCCCTCTCATATATAAAAAAATAATAAATTTTAGGTTCAATAAATTTAATTTTATTATTACGTATATAACTAAGTTGGTTTTACTGTTAAGTCACATTAAAGGTAGCCCATCACTGGAAATGTTTCAATTATATAGAAGAGCGAAGTATACTTCGCCCGTCCACTCTTTCGCCGTGGTTCAATCTTTCTGTTCCCATCTTATTCCTGTGGATTTCCTATATAAATCCTGTATTGACGATTTCATTATAATAAAATTTTCTAATACATGAATAGCTATTATGCTGTTCTGGATGGAGACATTTCCTGACCAACAATTCGAAGATCATAAAAATCGGACCAACTGTTCTTGAGTTATAAAAGGTGTAAATAAAATTAGTATATATATATGTATGTATGTATATATATATATCTGTATGTATATATATGTGTATGTATATATATATATATATATATATATATATATATATATATACATACATACTTAGGTTCCTTTCGACGTGATAGAAGGACAAATGATTACAAAGTTTATTTTTTATCCCATGGAAATAAGATGTTTTTCCGGGATAAAAAGTAGCTTATATCACTCTCCAGACCGTAAACTATCCCCGTTAAAAAAATCATGTCGATACTTAGGTTCCTTTCAACGTGATAGAAGGACAGATGATTACAAAGTTTATTTTTTATCCCATGGAAATAAGATGTTTTTCCGGGATAAAAAGTAGCTCATGTCACTCTCCAGACCGTAAACTATCCCCGTTAAAAAAATCATGTCCATATTCTTTCCAGATTCCTTTCGACGTGATGATGGACAAACAAACACACTTTCACATTTATAATATTATTAGTAAGTATGGATATATATATATATATATGTGTATATATATATATATATATATATATATATATATATATATATATGTATATGTATATATATACATATATATATATATATATATATATACACATATATATATTTTTCGCAAAATTTCATCAAAATTCATTCAGCCGTTTACCCGTGAAAGACCAACAATCATTCTTACACCCTCACAAACTTTTTCACATTTTTAATTAATAAAATTTAATTAAATATTCATTTATTTCAGATTTCAGCATTCTAATAAAACATTATCATTAGTATATGTTATATTAATATCCGTGCCGTATATTACGGCCGTGTGGTTTCCGGCAGACTAGAATAGAATCACTCCGTTTCTTCCCGTGGATGTCGTACAAGGCGACTAACGGAATTACATTATCAAATATCGATCAGGCCTCCCCAACCCGTCTGGCCAGCGTGGGGAGTGTAGGTCAAATCCTCCTTCCCTCTAGGACGGACGAGAGAGGGTCGTGCTCCTGTAGTGGAGACTAAAATGACCTGATGATGATGATATTAATATCAAATGCATAGATTTTTATAATTTGTCGATATCTAAGCTAGTGTCCCATCCCTAAATAATCCTTTTATCGCACCTGTCGTCACAAAGTAGTGAAACGGTTATGAAGGCTATTTTTAACCGAGCTCAAAGAAATTGGTGTTTTAATTATAAAGGAAAACCTGATAGTTATTTTTGTACTGTGCATACAATATGTGTATTGCATATGTATTGGAGATATGAAATGAGCAGTTGTATTTTTTGCAGCGGTATTTTTAAACACGCAAGTGAAGCCGGGTCACGCAAAGTAATGCATGTCAATGGATAGGTAGTTTTTTTGTTTATTCTTGTTTATCGTGTCTTTATGTTATTGGTAATAATAACGGGATCGTATTTCAAGACCATGCACACCATGTATTGTTTGTTTGTTAACTTTATTGTATTAAAATATACAAAAGAAAGAAGAAATTAAAATATAAAAGATACAAAAGAAATGTCATATACATAGGCTGACTTATCCCATGCAGGGATTTCTTCCAGTTAACCACAGAACGCATGATGAACGTTGATTTATTTTCTTAAAAAAAATATCTAGAAATTCACGCAGGGTATGTATATAGCTTACAAAGCACGTACAAAGAGAATGTAACCACTACGTTTTAAGAGACGGATGTGCCATACAAATAGCGTAATTCTAATATGTATGAAATGGAAGCGAAAACAATCAGAATTTGTACCAAATTCGCTTCCGATTCATAGAGTCGTTTTTTTACCTTGAGTTGCGCCAGGCTGGCACGTATGCCGTTTAAGTCGTATAATTATGGATGCTCAAATGCGATCTTCCTTTTTTGAGTTGGCGACTACAACTCCAGGGAATCGTTATTTCAAAAAGGCGGAGAAAATATCCAAATATTTCAATTTACTATCGCATTAGCCCAGCAGCATATTTACAAACGGTTGAGATCATAGGTCAGTCAAACGACGTTGGAAATACGCACGACCTAGCTTAGGGCAGTTAGTGTCTTAGGCGTAGCGCACACTAAATGGAAAGTCGAGGCGGAGAAGCGTAACACGAGGCACGAGGCACGGATGCTTAACAGGCCATTTACAATGAAGGAATAGTATCTAAACGCAAATTCGTACTTATTCTCTTTGATTATATTCCGCATGAAGACAAATAGAAAGTTATGTTAGAGCGGGTACAGAACAAATTTATAAGGTACGTAATGAAACAGTAAGTATAAAGTTTACCCAATTTACCCGTTAATGTATCCAACTTTATTCATTTCAAGCGAGGGAGATGCAATTGGAAGTTATTTAATTGAGTTATTTTGAAGCAAATAGGTCTCTATATTCCTAATAAGTACGTGGAAAGACGGCGTCAGCTTCAGTTGCTGGCGGTCCCTCAAGGTAGAACAAATCTGTTGCACGAGGCTCTTATGACGCGCGCGCTTTGCACTGTCTACTTTATGGCTAACGATTTGGATCTATTTATGTGCAGTCTGAGTGAATTCACAATGGTGGGACTATATGTCATTAATTATAAGGTGTAAAAATTAAGTAGTTTATTAGGTACCTAGTTTATTTTTGGGATTATAAGTATTAATGTTACTACACTATCGCATTGGGTTTATCTATAATAATAGTTGTAAGATGAGATGAATAAATATTCTCTTCGTAGCACCCTCAGATCCAGGATACTGGAGAGCTACTCCAAAATGACAAATAGATTTTTAAAAATAGATTTTTATGTAGATAGATAGAATATGCTTTCTTTGCATATTACAAATTAAAGTACAGTGAATCAATAAATTATCACAGACATGTATATACGCAACAAGGCGGCCTTATTGCTGAGAGTAATCTTCTCAAGGCAACCTTATGGTGGCAAATTTGTTGTTGATTTTTTGTGTTTTCGAGAAAGCAATGTTTCATAATTATTATGTTAGGTATGTAGACAAGAAAGTAGGCTATGCTAGATGTAAAGTCCACATCCATTGCCCCAATTAAAGAAAATTCGTATGTGAAAACCTCCGAACTTTCTGATTTTTTTATATTACGTTACAGTAGCCATATTGACACTCTCAAAACGAAATATTGCTCTGAGGGTGAGGGTGAGGGAGGCTAAGAGGTGGAGGTACTTCCCCAGTTGGGTAGCTTATAAATACGTTGTATCCCATCTCTCTCTTGCCGGAGCCTCTTTTACTAGTCGGCAGGGTGCATCACGTGCAGTTCAGGTTGGCTTTGGCTCTAAAGATTTTACCCTACTGATTCCTGATTTTGACAGTAGCCTAATTTTATTTATTTACGGATTCAGGATCTCATATTTTAGTTTGTCATTTTATATAAGTAATAAGCAATACATATAAAGAAGTTACCGCAGCCTCGATACCGCCTCGTCTTTGCAGTGAGCGTTCTCCCTTTTATCTAAAGATGTTAGAGACACCGGAGTGATTTAGGGCCTAAACTTTGATTTATTTGTTATTGCGATTTTACAAGTTAAGCACGAGGTCTGTCACAGGATAGGTCTAATCTGAAAATTGATAATTTATATTCGGCATTTTCAAAATTTTCAACATCACACGTGCTGTCAAACTCAATTAGTTACACTAACTGTTTATAATTTTTTTTAGATCCTAATCTAGAAAAAGTGGTAGTGTCATGTGCAGTGCAAATATCATAGGTTGATAAAGTAGGTAACATAGAAACACATATTAGAACCGGACGCTTGTTGCCGGCGGCTCGGGAAAATTGCCATAAGGTAGCTGTTTTAGTACCGAGAAAAGAGCGGGCTAGCTACTTCTTTTTAGTTTTATTTATTGAAGTGAAGGTAAAACGTCTTCAGCCATGTTGTGCACAAATTTTTCGACTAGTGTATGAGATTGAGCCGTGAACCAAACGTGACGCTTTACATACATATCGTATGTAAAGCGTCACGTTTGGTTCTGCAACGTTCGTTCGAGAGTTGGTAGCGAGGTATTGAAACGGAGCGAGATCTGAAGTTTTCACTCTTTTCTGTAGATAGTGTGGTCAAGCACACACCGATTTTTTTTATCATGTTTATCAACAAATCATTACATTGAAACAACGGATGGATGGATGGATGTATTGATATTTGTTACTAATTCACGGCAAAATGACTAGACGGATTTAGATTAAATTAAGCAAACATATATAATGGTGATTTGGATTGACAAACCCACTGATGAACCAATTTAGGACCAAGAAAATGCAAGTTTGTTATGTTTGTTATGTATGGCGATAGTTATCAAACCTGGGGCCCTACCGCCGAAGCAGAAGCCGATTACCACCCCTGGGGTCTATCGGATGAGCACAAGACGATTGCCATTGGATTTTTTCATTGCGATTATCAAACTCCAATATAGATTTATGGTAATTGTGTTTAGTTTAGCTGGTAGAAACTCTGAAGCTTTACCAACTAAGCTAAAGATGTTTGTCAATAACTAAAAAGTAAGACCTATTTTTCGAATCAAAATATTCGATGGTAATCGGCTTCAGCTTCGGCGGTAGGTTGTTAAAATAAAAGCAAATGACGAGCTCGGTGGTCGAATGGTTAGCAGTGGCCACTTTGACCCCGAGGTCGCGGGTTCGATTCCAGCACAAGACAAACATTTGTGTGCATGAACATGTTTGTTTGTCTTGTTGTATGTGTTTTCTATGTTTTATAAATATATATTTACAAAAAAAATGTATTTAAGTACATTAATCAGTTGTCTAGTACCCATAACACAAGGTTTGCGCTTAATTTGGGACTAGATGGAGCTGTGTAAAGTGTCCAGATTTTTTTTTATGTGATAAACCTTTTGTTTTTAGAATCGAAGGGTTTCCGCTACACTGTAACCGCAGCCTAACACAACAACACTGGATTTCCATACTTTAACTGAGATACATATGGGTAGCCGCCAGCACAGATTATGTATAATTTGGTTATTTACGGAAATTATTTGTTTGAGTTCCAGCCTCGGGGCGTGCATTTGTTACGGTGGATTTTGAGTTTCATCTTAGGTGTGATTTATTATAGGCTATGGTAAAATTAGAATACTTATGCCATTAACCCATAATCAGCCCACTGTTGGGATACGGGTCTTCATCTCTGGACAAATTACACACTGCCATCTAGTCCCAAACTAAGCAAAGCTTGTACTATGGGTACTAGATAACTGATGTTATACTTATGAAATTATACATATGGGGTGTAAGTGGTTCATCAACATCTTTGAACCAAAGCGAACTTCACCTGCACGCGGTGCACCTTGCTGACTAACAAACGAAGCTCTGGCGGAAAGAGAGGTAGGGAGCGTAATTGTAAGCTACCCGACTGGGGAATGTACCTCCATCTCACAGAATACCGAAGCCAAATAACAATTCCCATGAGGGTTGTTGTGTTCCTGCGCGTGAGTGAGGTCACCGGAGGGGAGGAAGATGCCGTTGTGGCGGCAGGGATGGTGGCGCGCGAGTGATATTTTATTTTGCGAGCGTTAATATGGCAATGGTAACCGCTTCGCATCAGGCGGGCCGTATGTTTGTCTGCCACCCGACGTAGTATAAAAAAAATGTATATACATACTTATAATACATATAAAACACTCAGACCAAGACAAACATACATGTTCATTCACATAAATATTTGTCTTGTGCGGGGATCGAACCCGCGACCCCGTAGTCAAAATGGACATTACTAGCCATTCGACCACCAAGCTCGTCAATCGCGTTTTCAAGCCGCTTTAAACCCACTGACTTGCCTACAACAGCCGGGACCGAAGGCTTAACGTGCCCTCGTTGCTTAAGTGCCCACGGAGGAGTTCAAAATAAACAAACCCATCCATAGACAGGCTACAGTCGACGTTGCTTAACTTGCGTGATCGATAATACTGGCTGACTTAAGTATAAATGGTGTAACTAGTTTTCCCAGGAGACTACCGAATGAGGTTCTTCAAAAAGGGCGTGAAGAGGTTTTTACAGGGTCGGCAACGCGCGTGTGATGCCCCTGGTTTTACAGGCGTTCATAGGCTGCGGTAGCTGCTTTCCATCAGGCGGGCCGTAAGCTCGTTTTCCACTTTAGTAACCAACCTGACATTGTTTTAAACATCTCTGTATCTATTCGATGACCATGCAATTCTACTACGTGAACTATTAAAAAAAGTTATAAAACTGCCTGATCATAATAAAACTGCTTCCATGAAAAACCGGCCTCCATTATCAAGCCTTCGAACATAACTAGATACCAAGATCCGGTTGAAGGCAGTTTTTATAGTGACTGTGATAGAGGGTAGTGTGGCAGTGGTGCAGGACGCGATAAGACAGGTTAAGCAACTATGTAGTACATCATAGACCCTAACGCGAGGTCTAGTTAGTTCAGGATGTAAGTGATTTCAACATTATCTTTATTAACTGGATGAAACGGGTTTTCCAAGAACGAGAATCATGTAGGTAATTGAGGAGAGGGAGACCACACATTCCCACCACTGTGTCTCCTGTGTAGCCAGGATTAATAGCGGCGACCACCAAAAAAGGCTGGAAGAGATCTCTTACAGAGATAAGCCCGCCTTTATACTGTATAATTTATTTGTCTACTTTTATTTGTATTGTTTTGTGGTATAATAAAGAGATTACATACATACATACAAAAGGCAATGAACAGTGAAGTCCATTTCAATCCCGGGGGTAAAACTACGGCTGCCTCGGAACTAACAACGAATTTAAACAGAAGAAATTAGTAGGAGTAAGAAGTTTTTGGAATTTGACTTCCCCTCTTAGCAATGTGAGAGATGCCAATATGGCAAATAAGGCATTAAAAGCCTCTCATTTAGATAAAGTGACATATTTAGCCCGCAAATAACAAGCAATAGAAGCAGTTATGGCAGGCGTCTCCCTCTTCTGTAATAGCCCGTATTTAGTTCACCCAAATCTCATCTCCATTGCCCGTTTATTTTCTATCACACTATGCAATAGTCTCTACGCCTGCCGAGACCTGCTCATGGGTATATCGTTCAATTGATATATCCTGGAGCGGGTCACGGCGCGTGTACAACATTACATCAAACTTCTCAGAGAAGTTCTATAGAAGTTTTCTCCCGCGTACTATCAAGCTGTGGAATGAACTGCCTGTTGAGGTTTTCTTAGGAGACTATGATACAGCATGGGGTTCTTAAAAAATGGCGTGAAGAGGTTTTTACAGGGTGATGCCCCTGCTGTTACAGGCGTTCATAGGCAACGGTAACTGCTTTCCAGGCGCGCCGTATCCTTGTTTGCTACTTTAGTGGTATATTATACCATATTCCCGATCACGCCTATGAAATGACCGGGCATGACCCGTGATTAAAAAGAGATACACAATAGTCATTTATTTTTCACAAACAAACCTTGCAATTCTTGACTTGCTAGTGTCTTTATGTCTGTATATAGGCTTCTCTTCAAGAAGCTGTCAACAAGTTCTCACGAAGATCTACAGATAAAACTCTCCCATGAGATTTCTTTAAAGATATTACCGTGAGAAGGCTTTAGTATATTACACTAAATTATAGTATTAAAAACTAATCTAGTTTCGTGATATGAATCTGTCTTTTTTACAATGCAATGAGATAATTGTGTGAACTGTAGTACGAGTTTATTTATTTATTTAAACTTCATTTACCACAATTTAAGGGTACATAGCCATCTTAATGCTAAAAGCGTTCTCTATCAGACAACCTTTGAGAAGATTCGTCAGCAACACAAACCTTCCTGGTAGCTCAGTTGGAAGAGCACTCGACCGTTCATAGAGAGGTCGTGGGTTCAAATCCCACCAGGCAGGTGAATTTTTCCATTTTTCAAAAATATTTATAAAACCTTTGAGAAGAGCAGATATGCACGAATGCGGCATACAAAATAAATTAACAACAATATAGTATAGTAGGTACAATTATCACCCATAAACCGACATAACAGAAAATCCTTTTTTTAATTAATTTTTTGTATGTGTGTGACTGTAGTTTGTAATAAACGAATATGTATCTATCTAAAACTACTAAGAAGAATAATAGGTACCGTAGTTTATTACCATAGACAAGTTATTAAAACTTTTCTCAATAACTAGATAAAATCTTCACTAATTAGTACTTGCGAACTATCATCACACAGTATTCAGGGCGTGGACAGAGTGTGGGAGTAATGTTATACAAACCATTGTCATACAAATTATTATTAATTATAATATACCTATATTGCTGATGGAATGCTTTCCCATTATTATCATCATCATTACTAGCCTGTATCTACCCACTGCTATATAGGCCATCCCCAATGCTTTCCACCATATGCGATCCTCCGCTTTCCGCATCCAACCGCTACCAATAACTAATTTGAGACTCTTAGCGACCTCTGTTGCTCTATAGAGTGACTAAATTCCAGTGTACGCAATTTAATATGAACATAGCTGGTCCTTTATCTAGTCGCTGGCTACCAGTCATTTTTTTGAAGTCGTCGGGCCATCTGAGTGACGCTTCGTCGCATACATAGCCTTCACTCTATGACTTTTCTGATTTCACTATTTCTATTTATGTCAGAAGGTTCTTTAAACGAAAATAATAAGAAAGTTGCTTGGAAAATACAGTGTTCAAATTTGTATACGCAAAAATTTCATTGTACTTCACTTGTCTAGGTTATGGAAACCTGTCGCACGCAGGGGCGCCGACTCCGTGGGTGCTCGGGGGCTCGTGCACAGCACGAGAAATAAACAGTGGGTGCCGAGCACCCCTGAGAATAGACGTCAAGGAACAGATCAGTAATCGCCTCTTAGGGATGGGCGTTTTTACCCGACTACGGCGAAGCAAAAAGGAGGGTTATGATTTTGACCTGTATGTATGTATGTATGTATGTATGTGGTTATGGATGTTCATCTGTTCCCTCATTACTTCTAAACTACTTATCATAATTAGACAAATGAAGTGTCGTTGGAACCCTCTTGATCGTCCGCTGGTTATAGGCTACATGACGTCACGTTAAAATTGCTACAGCGCCCTCTAGGGGGCATAAAGTAAAGAAGTAATTTTTTTTTTTTTTGACGGTGTCGTGTGGGGTATCAAATGAAAGAGCTTTGTTAGCACATTTCAAATATATAAATATTATTAGCTGTTGCTCACAGGTTTGCTTGCAATTACCTGATAATTGCAAGAATTTATAATTTCAGGTATCAAATGTAATAAAAACCAAACATGAGTAACAATAACTACATAGGCTGGGATTGATTTGAATTTAAATTAATTAAATTAATAAAATAAAATAAATTGATTAAATTAAATTGATCGCTTTCTTAAGCCTAAATGGCGTGGAAGTTTTACTACCTACTTGAATACAATATGAAACAATAAAACCTTAACTGCTACGAGTCTGATCTGCATAATAATTATATCTAACACGAATTCACATAACTCCAAAATAAGTTAAATAAAAATAAAGTTTAAAAAACTAAAACCCGACTACTAAAAACACGCTCTAAAAAGTACGAAACAAGAAAATAGTCTCCGCTGAAATTATTATGTACATACTATAAAACAATTACAGATTTTTAAATTAACAACTTACTTACACGTAGTATATTTTAACGTAGTTTTTAATACATCACACTGATAGATATATGTTTAAAAGATAGCCGTGGTCGTATGCCACTTTGGTTTAATTTCATTATTATAATGAATCTGTTTTGATACAGTAGGTGGCATACGACCACGACTATCTTTTAAACATATCTCTATCAGTGTGATGTATTAAAAACTACGTTAAAATATACTTCGTGTAAGTAAGTTGTTAATTTAAAAATCTGTAAATGTTTTATAGTATGTACATAATAATTTCAGCGGAGACTATTTTCTTGTTTCGTACTTTTTAGAGCGTGTTTTTAGTAGTCGGGTTTTAGTTTTTTAAACTTTATTTTTCATTACCCGACAACCCGTTTAGCGCAGTGGTTTAGAACGCCGGTTGAGACGCAAGGGTCGCGGGTTCGATTCCCGCACCAACACAAATGTTTGTCGAAGAAACAGATTTTTGTGTTGGGTCTGGGTGTTTGTGGGTTTCACACTTTTTCGAGTCATCAAATAAGCATGAGCACCCATGAGGTTTTCTAAAAGCCGGCACCCCTGTCGCACGTGATATGTTTGTCATGCTGTGTGTACTTCAATTTTGGTCTTACAACTAGACCATAATACTACTTAAATGAAAATTGTTATATTTGTTGTAAGACTGTTTGTACACCTATAAATATATATATATATATATATATATATATATATATATATATATGTATATATATATATATATATATATATGTATATATGTATATATATATATATATATATATATATATATATATAACGTTATATTGTTTGGCAGAACTGTCAATCATCCGACAGATAGCTCGAAAACAATTCAAATTCAATATCTATATATATAAAAATCAATGCCATTTTTCGTTGTAATTTTATAACTCAAGAACGGGCTCACCTATCCAAACCAAATGTTTAGGGTTTATTCGGACTATTTAGTAGATGGTTTAGGTGAAGTTTGCACAAAATCGGTGGAGCGGTTCTTCATTTATCACATTTTTTGTCAATTGAATTCAATAAATGGCGGATCATTTTGTTAATGGGGATTTTGCAGTCAAATTGAAACTTTTTTCAGATGGGGATTGTGCTGTCAAATTGAAACTTTTTTCAGTGTTGACAGTACAGGCATGTTGTTATGTCATTCATGCGGTCATTTCATTTTGGACGTGCTTCGACTTTATGTTGCCTGTTCTCTGCCTCAAAATGGAAAAACAAAAAAATATGTTTATCCAAATGTTTTGGATTAAGTTTTAAAATAGCTAGCAATTAATAAAATATTTTTTTGTTTGAATAAATGAATTTGGTGTTCCAATTTTTTGACGTGACAACGTCTTATAAATTGGTTAGCCGGGTGACACTTCAAGAAACGCGCTCACGTTATGCGCTTACAATGAGAGCGAGTGAGAGGCACGCGTCCCTTCCACTCGGGCATGGTTAGCCCGCCTAAGAGCGAGAGAGACAGACATAAAAAGTGAAAGGCATGCGTCCCTTCCACTCGAAAACATTTTACCACTCAAAGTCGTTGTCACGTAAAACTTTCGCCCGTATACCGACTTTACAGGCAACCAATTTTTTTTTTATTATTTCACTTTATACGTAGCGAAGCACGTACCGGGCCGCTAGTATCTATATATTAATACGTGAAGCAAAAACTTTGTACCACTTTTTACGAAAATTGCGCGGACGGAGAAGTATGAAATTTTGCACACATGTAGTTTAGCAGTGCAGAATGCTAATATTTTCTTTTAATTATACGTTTTAATTATACGTTTGAGAGCAGAGGTCAATGGACCACTCCTCGTGCAAGTCAAATGGACGTTCAACAGATCTGCTCATAGTTTGGTTACTGATCGCAGATGACAAGAGGAAAAAAAAATATACGTAAAAAATACATTAAATCAACAAGAAAAAATAATTATTTTTAATAAAATACTTTTTCTTTCTTTTTATTTACATAATAATATTTATTTTAAGATTAGTTTATTTTTAGTTAATTTAGTTTATATAATATAGTATAGTACAAGAAAAAATATTTTTTTACTTCTTTACTTTACGTCCTGTAGAGGGTGATATAGCAATTTTAACGTGACGTCATGTAGCCTATAACCAGCGGTCAATCAAGAGGCTTCCAACGACACCTCATTTGTCTAATTATGATAACTAGTCTAGAAGTTATGAGGGAACAGATGAACATCCATAGCCAGATACATACATAAATACATACATGTCAAAATCATAACCCTTTTTTTTTGCTTCGTCGTTGTCGGGTAATAAAAAAAACATTAAGCACACTACCATGTATATGACACACACACGCACATATTTATACTCTTTTGGTTATTGTTAAAGTCATAATTTAATTTAATTATGGTCGAATTTTGACCACAAGGCGTCCACTAGTTCATTGGCAAGAGGACAGCCCCCTTACCACCATCTCTTATTGCGATTCAATAACTGAATAGAATGCTTATTCATACCAATGATTTAGCGACTCTATTTTAAAGGGAATAGAGTCGCTTATTCATTGGTATGAATAAGCAATCTATTTAATTATTGAATCGCAATAAGAGATGGTGGTAAGGGGGCTGGACAACGTCTGTCGGACAAGGTCATCGCCAGCCGATGGCCCAGGGTGAGGATGAGAAGAGTATGAATGCAGGTAAAGTCAAGAGCTTTTCACTTGCAGTACGAGCCTTACATCTACAGCGATTGTAATAATAACGGTACAGAGTCCAACGTGTAAAACTTCACGAGTTCCTGACTGTACAATAAATAAAACTTATAAATATATAGAATCTCTAGGGGGGCGGGGGTGCAGCAGCCCCCCCCCCCCCCTGCCCCCCGCGACGCATTTGCAGTCATAATTTAAATTAATTATGGTTGAATTTCGACCACTGAGCGATCACTCATTTTTAAGAAGACAACAATGTTTGAAAAACAATAAAGTAAACAGCAAGTAAAGAAAAAATCATCTATAACTAGTCAGTTGCAGTGATCATCACGTGTATGTATTTACGTTTTGTTCGTTAGAACAAAACATATTGCCGAGCTATAAGCCATTTTGTGTTACTGCGGCACACTTGATTCTTTTTGTGTTTTTAGGGTTCCGTACCTCATAAGGAAAAACATAATAGGAGATCGAAATTTCAAATTAAAGCTACTAGTTCAAATGGGGTATCATATGAAAGGGCTTGATGTGCACATTGCAAAATATATTTTATTATTTTTTTTCGACGCATTATTTCTTATTTATAATGAAAAAAATCAAATTTATAATGATCCTACGTACGGAACCCTCGGTGGGCGAGTCCGACTCGCACTTGGCCGGTTTTTTTTAACACTATTCACTTAAGTTTAAAAGACAAGTAATTATTGACCAGAGAACAAGACTGGAAAGAACTAATTACTTGTGTGCTGGTGATACAAATAAATGTTCCATTCATTCATATTCATTCATTTTTTCATACATGTATTTATTTAGGGCGTGGACAGAGTGTGCGACTGATGTTATCTATTGACATATTCTATGGGAAATTATATAGAAATTCATTCATATTCATTCATTTTTTCATACATGTATTTATTTAGGGCGTGGACAGAGTGTGCGACTGATGTTATCTATTGACATAGTTCTATGGGAAATTATATAGAAATTGCTTTTTATTATACAGCACTTAATTATAACCTAGTAGCTCAGTCGCATCAATTTCGCACGGGCATGCGTATTCAGAATATCTACGTAAGAGGATATATTCAATTCTTCGCCAGCTTCCTAGTTGAAACAATTTTTCTTCGACGACTTCGATTTTGACAATTGTCACGTGATCTATCTAACGTTCGTTATGCTTTGAAATACACTTGGCTTGTTGTGTTCCTGCGCGTGACCTCACTCATCTGTGTTCCTGCGCGTGAGTGAGGTCACGCGCAGGAATACAACAACCCTCAAGGGAATTATTATTTGGCTGCGGTATTCTGTGAGGTGGAGGTACATTCCCCAGTCGGCTAGGTTACAATTACGCTCCCTACCTCTGTATTCGCCAGAGCTTCGTTTGTCAGTCAGCAGGGTGCACCGCGTGCAGGTGAAGTTGGCTTTGGTTCAAAGATGTTGATGAACCACTTACACCCCAAACCCTGCTATACTCATTAAATGACAGTCGTTAAACCAAGTCAGTGGCCTTTACGCGGCTTGAAAACACTGGCCTCCGCCAACCCGCTGAGCAGCGTAGTGGAGTATGCTCTAAACCCTTTCGATTGAGGGAAGACCCAGCAGTGGGATGAGTAAGTGTTCACGACGACTCATTCCTCGTGCTCCTACCAGTAGAAGAGCATAGTGGGAGCTCCAGCTACCGTTCATACTGGCCTGCTTTTAGACTCTATTGTTATTATCGACAACGAGCTCGGTGGTCGAATGGTCAGCAATGGCTACTTTAAGAGGGGGTATAAAGGTAAATTGCCAATTTTTGATTAGATATATACGGTAGAACATAGGCCATTAATTACCCAAAAAAAAAATTACAGATATTACAATATATTTAAAAGGGACTGGACTGATTGAAAACATAAAATATTAATGTTTTATCGATAGAAATAAATCACGAAATTACGTCTAATTTTCAACTAAAGCTAATTTTTCTTCAATATAGTTCATACTACTGAGCCCATATTTTAATTCCGAAGTTGCGGGTTCGATCCCCGCACAAGGCAAATATTTGTGTGTATGAACATGTTTATTTGTGGCATAATGCAGCACTGTTTTTGTTTCCGTGTCTTACTTATACAGCTTGTAAGTCATGTAACAGTGTTGTTTTAAGTTACAATAAATGTTTCTTCTTCTTCTTCTATTTGTCTTGGTCTGGGTGGTTTCCAGGTATTATAATGCATGTTTTAAAAAATGAATTTAAGTATATTATCAGTTAACTAGTACCCATAGTACAAGCTTTGCTTAGTTTGGGACTAGATGGCAGTGTGTAATTTGTCCAGGAATATTTATTTATTTGCATTTAGATTTCTAGAAAAGTGCTAACGTCTACTGAAGGTGTTTCCCGAAGTCTTCGAAAGAATGCAGCTACAAGTAGCATGTATTTAAATTATACCCTATAACATGTGATTTGCAATGGTAATGCGTTTCTCACACAACAAATAAATTACAAGCGCATGCAACAAAAAGTAAAAAATATTGGTTATGCCATGTTTGAGAATGAAAGAGGGCCATTTTAATTTATGTTTAATGCAGTAGAGACGGCGTAAGAATGTTTTTGTATACGGGGCGGGGGTCCACCACTGTGTGTCCTGTGTTACCCTCTTTAGAAGTTGGTGCCTACAGCTCAGGTACCCATCATGGAGATTAGAGTGGTGGTAGGACTCCGATGCTTGGGGAAACCGAGCGTCGGTCACCACGAGGTATTCGACTGGGCAAGAGACTTGCATTCCTGTGATATAACCGAAATGTTAGTGCACAGGGGCGCATTAGCTGTAAGTACATATATGCACAGAATATGGCATAGTGTCCGTTGTGTCTCCTATGTAGCCAGTATTAACGGCCCCTTAGGATCAGTAGTACCATTGATTAGTACCATTGATGGTACAAGTGACCCAACTTTGTATCTCTAGTACCCTGCCAAAAAAGGCAATGAACAATGAAGTGCATTGCAGTCCCGGGGGTAAGACTGCCTTGGAGCTCATAACGAATTTAATCAGAAGATATTAGTAGGAGTAAGATGCTTTTGGTATTTGATTTCCCCTCTTAGCAATGTGAGAATGTTTTGGTATGTCAGAGATTACTGAGAGCACTAACCCCGTGCGAGTTTTCTTACTAATAATCTATATCTTAATAATCAATTTCGACAACATTATCTTCAATTAGTATGGGATTGGTTCTACACTATTACGTATACTGTGGTTCTACTTCGACTGTATATCTGGGTAGATGACTGGGTAGATGGCGCTATCTTAATTTCTTATAAACGTAAATAAACTTGCGTTGCGATGTTCATAGACTAAAAAAACTAAATGGAGATGTGTTATTTTTTTCAAGTTAACGATGTTCTTTTTATTCGATTTCAAAAGGAAGAGCTAGATTATAGCCAGACGTGTCTATTCGTAACATCTCAAGTGATGTTTTAATCAGAAATCTTGCATAGTAGATTTTATTTTATTTATCAAATAACTGTATGGCTCTGGAATAGATGTCCTTTAGAGCCCTTCTAGGTATAGTTTTTTATCTTATTCCTGGTTTCAGGGACATGGCGAAAAATTTCGTAAGAAATCTTTTGACGTGACAACGTCTTATAAATTGGTTAGCCGGGTGACACTTCAAGAAACGCGCTCACGTTATGCGCTTACAATGAGAGCGAGTGAGAGGCACGCGTCCCGCCTAAGAGCGAGAGAGACAGACATAAAAAGTGAAAGGCATGCGTCCCTTCCACTCGAAAACATTTTACCACTCAAAGTCGTTGTCACGTAAAACTTTCGCCCGTATACCGACTTTACAGGCAACCAATTTTTTTTGTGTTTCTCTATTACTTGTAATAAGTCAACAGCTAAACCGATAGTGCAATTTTTCTGCTGTTTTGCTCGACTATTTTTCTGCTGTTTTGCTCGACTTCTATCTTCTATCCGTAATATGAATGAATATTATTATAATATACATTAAATTACAACCGCACTCATAAAATTACATACCTTTACCAACACATTACACCAAATTTTAAGCTGACTGTTAAAATTTAATCGCTTTAGTTTCTCAAATTAAAAATGTATGTAATAATTTCAATAAACACTAATTACCCGGTACTTGACTTTTCATAAGTTAGATTGTATACCTAGTTACTAATCTCTACGCATATGCACATACGACATTAACAAAAACTATAATCTGTAGCCTTATTATTTAAACGAGTTGAACTAAAAACATAAACATTATCTTAAACACCTTTGTGTTTGCATCCAGCTGGTAAGTGTAGTTTTTATTACTTTTTTTTTCATAGAGAAACATTTTATAATGCGTCGAGTTGGTATGTTTCTCAAGGCACTGGCTGCAGAAAAATTATGTCCCATTAAAAAAGAAGAAAGCGCGCGACTGGAACGTTCTATTTTTAAACCTGTGACAATTTTAGTTTTTTTGTTTTCTTTAGTCAGTGTTGTATAGCGTATCGATGTACATATACGATATTTGTACAATAATAATGTTACAAGTGATTACAAGTTGTGCAAGTGTCATTTTACTTTTGGCAATTAATAATTACGTTTATTTAATTATTATTTTTAGCTCGATGGAGTCGATGCATCTGTTGGGTTACAGCCGCGTCACACGATTGCCAAATAGCAATCACATGCCAAAGAGCAAACAACAAACACCCAGCCACAAACACTGCTCGACACGCTAGGTGTTTGCCGCAAATACAGTACACTTGTGTTTGCCAAACACATAGGTACACAAACAGCAAACAACAAACATCTATTCACACGCTGGTGTTTGTTGTTCGCTTCTTGTCTTCTGTCTGGTCGTTGTTTGGCAAACGAGTAGTCATAGTGAAAGAACGTCAATCCTCCCTTTGCTTCATCCACCTTGCTTCGGAGAGCACATTAAGCCATGGGTCGGTAAATTCATCTTAGATTAGCATATACAAAATGTATGAATTTCTACGCAAATAACATTATACTAAAGACAAAAGAAAAAGACAAATTTCAATAGCATTTTATCAATATATCTTACGGCAGCTGGTATTATAATTTTTGAAATCATTAAAGCTAAGCCGGGGCGGACAGTAGTCAGAGGTTTAGATATATCTTAGATTAGCATAAATAAAATGTGCGTTGTGTACATCCCACGCGCATAATGCCACGGACAAAAGATTAAAAACAAAAAGATATAAACGCAGTTGCAGATTTATCGATATCTCTTACAAAAGGCAGGGTAGGCCCACGTTTATGTAGATAATAATTATGTAATGTATAAGTAGGTATTAGATGATAGTGTGTGTTTGTTGAACACATTCAGCACAATAGTCTTTGCACTTAAAATTGCATCAATTTAGTTTTTCGAGTAAAATGTCGTTGTTATATTGCATGAAATTGATAAAAACGCTCGTTGATATTTTAGAAGCTCAGAAAATGTTACTAACTCAATTCATGGTGCTAACGTGTTTTTGCTTAAAATAGCTACATAATAGTTGACTGAGCTTATTACGTACAAATGTAACTACATCAAACTATATACATCCCACTACCGAGATACGGATCTCATTTTCAATAGAAGGGGTTTAGTGTGCACTCCATCAAGCTGTTCAACTACGGGTTGGCGGAAGCCCGTGTTTTGAAGCCGCCCAAAGTGGCCTTTGGAGGGATGGCTTGAAAACACTGCCCTCTACGTAACGACTATCATCTAATGACAACTGCCGATACCGACGGCTTACCGTGCCATTTGAAGCACGGATGTGGCATAAAATCTAAAGTTACACGGTAATGGTCACTAAATAACATAACTGTTTTATTTGTTTTCTGTTGGCTAATCTTGGGCATTTATTTCAAAAATGCCCGAACATTTTTGTTGTAAATGTGGTACAAGCTACAAAACATATGTATAAAAGAACAAACAAATAGAAACAAATAATAAAAAAAAACCGGACAAGTGGGAGTTAACTCGCTTGGAGAGGGTTTGTGCAATTAATATATATATATACTTATGTACTTGAAATCCAAATTGACATTGTAGTAGAAAAACTTGGTCTGCCATACAATCCACGCAAATGTAAGTTTGTACGTACAATATTGAGGGATTTGCCATATTATTTTAAGAACCTAGCCTTGTTATTCTGTAATCTTTACATAAAAAAATATTTGCTGTATTCTTATAATAAAGTCATTGTCTATTTTGTTAAAATGCATTCTCATCGAATATGTTAAATACTTTATCGTTGGAAGCATCTATCGATAAGATTTATCGGCTATCCCATATTACAACACTATTATTTAGCAGGCACAGGACAAGCGATTCATGGAATGTTACTTATTGTTACCCGGTCATAATTAAACTAAAGGCATGCCCTGCCCCTGCGCTGAGTGTGTTTAACACCATACACTTTTAATAGAATTTCAAACAATTTTGTATAGACTTAAGAAAGTATGCGATCCAACGAAACCGAAAATACGACTCCGTAAAAATGCTTAATTTTTTATATTTTTTGTATTAAATGATATACTAGGCCGGATTCTAGCCCCACGGGCCGAAATCGAGGTTGAGTGGAGCGAATCGCTAAGAAAAATATTGTTTTTCAATCAATCGCGTCATTTTTAGGGTTCCGAACCTCAAAAGGAAAAACGGAACCCTTATAAGATCACTTTGTTGTCCGTCTGTCTGTCTGTCTGTCTGTCTGTCTGTCTGTCTGTCTGTCTGTCTGTCTGTCTGTCTGTCTGTCTGTCTGTCTGTCTGTCTGTCTGTCTGTCTGTCTGTCAAACATTTCTATGTCGAGAATGCGTGGAGGTATCAAGCTGAAATTTGAACTGTATACACAGGTCTACGGTCCCATGAAGTTAAAAAAAAATCAAACTGCTAAGTTTACGTAGAAAAAAGTTACGGCCGTTTATTCAGCAAAAAACGCATATTTCGACACACTCAAAGGAATCAAAACCTATAGGGTACTTCCCGTTGACCTAGAACTATGAAATTTGGCAAGTAACATCGTTATAGACTACAAGTACAGGAATAAATCTCAAAACTATACATTTGTAAATAGATCTAAAAAAATAGGGGGTCTATATTTTTATAGGGTGTCGAAATTTCAAATTGAAACTACTAGTTCAAATGGGGTATCATATGAAAGGGCTTGATGTACACATTGCAAAATATATTTTATTTATTTTTTTCGACGCATTATTTCTTATTTATAATGAAAAATATCAAATTTAATAATGATACTACGTACCTACGGAACCCTCGGTGGGCGAGTCCGACTCGCACTTGTCCGGTTTTTTTTTTTTGGCTAAAAATAGAATTCTCGTGCGTGTATGGTGGTATCCACTGATTTCAATGGAACATGTATTTGATGATCATTCGTCAAGGACGTTATCGATCTCAATTTTTTTTCGATACAAACTCAAGCATGTCGACATCTTTAATTGTTACAAGTTTCATCAAAATCGATTGAGTGGTTTTGGAGCCTATTCATTTCCATTCCAAGAGTGACTATTCGGTCGGCGTATTTAAGAGTTTCTTTTCAATAACTAGACATGGCATATAAATCCATGGTAAATTATTTATGTTTAAATCCAAATTTGCACTAACATTCCTCTTCTAAAGTTACAATTAATTAAAAAAATAAGCGACATAATGACAAAGACCATGGGTTTTAATGGCGGGAAAAATGGTTTTATTCACTATCTCACTTTAATGTACGCGTATACGTATACTGTTTCTTTCTCTTTTTAAACATTTTTTTCTTGGCAACCCTGGAGCACTTTTGTATGCATAAAGTTAGTTGCTATTGTATTAATAAAATCGGCCAAGTGCGAGTTGGACTCGCGCACTAACGGTTCCGTACCATTATCTATAAAAACGGCAAAAAAATCACGTTTGTTGTATGGGAGCCCCCCTTAAATATTTGTTTTATTTTTATTTAATTATTTATTTTTAAAGTGAATATAAAACTAAATATTATGTGAGTATTTCAAACGGCTACCTATTGCCGTTATCAATTGCGAGCAAAAACGAGCAAAAAAATCACGTTTGTTGTATGGGAGCCCCCTTAAATATTAATTTTATTCTGTTTTTTAGTATTTGTTGTTAAAGCGGCAATAGATATACATCATCTGTGAAAATTTCAACTGTCGAACTATCACGGTTCATGAGATACAGCCTGGTGATAGACGGATAGACGGACGGACGGACAGCGGAGCCTTAGTAATAGGGTTCCTTTGTACCCTTTGTGTACGGAACCCTAATAAACCATTACTTTCATGTCTACTCTTTGATTGCTCACCGTGTTTTCCAGACGCTTAAAGGCTTATTGACTTGGCTAATCGACTATCAACTTATAACAACGGCCGGAACGCACGGAGGAGCTCGAGATAAATAGACCCATTCAAAGACATGCTATGGTCGACGTTGCTTAACTTGTGTGAGCTATGAGAGTGACATGCGCAACGACGATGCCATCCAGCTCCGCATTTTTTTATTAATAAGTATTTTTTTATTCGTTTTTATTTTTAATCCTTAGTTAGTTGCAGAGATTTACATTTACTTGCGTCTAAGTTTGTGAAATATAATTATCTATGATTTATAAAAAAAGAGAGAGTTAAGTGCACGATAGCGGACTTATTTCATGAAAGATCTTTTCCAATAACTCTTAGAAAACCCAGACGGAAATATTTTTTGGTAATTTTTGATACTGTGAAATCTTGCATAGTAGATTTTATTTTATTTATCAAATAACTGTATGGCTCTGGAATAGATGTCCTTTAGAGCCCTCCTAGGTATAGTTTTTTATCTTATTCCTGGTTTCAGGGACATGGCGAAAAATTTCGTAAGAAATCTTTTTGTGTTTCTCTATTACTTGTAATAAGTCAACAGCTAAACCGATAGTGCAATTTTTCTGCTGTTTTGCTCGACTATTTTTCTGCTGTTTTGCTCGACTTCTATCTTCTATCCGTAATATGAATGAATATTATTATAATATACATTAAATTACAACCGCACTCATAATATTACATACCTTTACCAACACATTACACCAAATTTTAAGCTGACTGTTAAAATTTAATCGCTTTAGTTTCTCAAATAAAAAAAATTGGTTGCCTGTAAAGTCGGTATACGGGCGAAAGTTTTACGTGACAACGACTTTGAGTGGTAAAATGTTTTCGAGTGGAAGGGACGCATGCCTTTCACTTTTTATGTCTGTCTCTCTCGCTCTTAGAAGGGACGCGTGCCTCTCACTCGCTCTCATTGTGAGCGCATAACGTGAGCGCGTTTCTTGAAGTGTCACCCGGCTAACCAATTTATAAGACGTTGTCACGTCAAAATGTATGTAATAATTTCAATAAACACTAAATACCCGGTACTTGACTTTTCATAAGTTAGATTGTATACCTAGTTACTAATCTCTACGCACATGCACATACGACATTAACAAAAACTATAATCTGTAGCCTTATTATTTAAACGAGTTGAACTAAAAACATAAACATTATCTTAAACGCCTTTGTGTTTGCATCCAGCTGGTAAGTGTAGTTTTTATTACTTTTTTTTTCATAGAGAAACATTTTATAATGCGTCGAGTTGGTATGTTTCTCAAGGCACTGGCTGCAGAAAAATTATGTCCCATTAAAAAAGAAGAAAGCGCGCGACTGGAACGTTCTATTTTTAAACCTGTGACAATTTTAGTTTTTTTGTTTTCTTTAGTCAGTGTTGTATAGCGTATCGGTATACGATATTTGTACAATAATAATGTTACAAGTGATTACAAGTTGTGCAAGTGTCATTTTACTTTTGGCAATTAATAATTACGTTTATTTAATTATTATTTTTAGCTCGATGGAGTCGATGCATCTGTTGGGTTACAGCCGCGTCACACGATTGCCAAATAGCAATCACATGCCAAAGAGCAAACAACAAACACCCAGCCACAAACACTGCTCGACACGCTAGGTGTTTGCCGCAAATACAGTACACTTGTGTTTGCCAAACACATAGGTACACAAACAGCAAACAACAAACATCTATCCACACGCTGGTGTTTGTTGTTCGCTTCTTGCTGTCTGGTCGTTGTTTGGCAAACGAGTAGTCATAGTGAAAGAACGTCAATCCTCCCTTTGCTTCATCCACCTTGCTTCGGAGAGCACATTAAGCCATGGGTCGGTAAAATCATCTTAGATTAGCATATACAAAATGTATGAATTTCTACGCAAATAACATTATATTAAAGACAAAAGAAAAAGACAAATTTCAATAGCATTTTATCAATATATCTTACGAGAATTCCTCATGGAAAACCTCGCCGGCAGCTGGTATTATAATTTTTGAAATCATTAAAGCTAAGCCGGGGCGGACAGTAGTCAGAGGTTTTGGATATATCTCAGATTAGAATAAATAAAATGTGCGTTGTGTACATCCCACGCGCATAATGCCACGGACAAAAGATTAAAAACAAAAAGATATAAACGCAGTTGCAAATTTATCGATATCTCTTACAAAAGGCTGGGTAGGCCCACGTTTATGTAGATAATAATTATGTAATGTATAAGTAGGTATTAGATGATAGTGTGTGTTTGTTGAACACATTCAGCACAATAGTCTTTGCACTTAAAATTGCATCAATTTAGTTTTTCGAGTAAAATGTCGTTGTTATATTGCATGAAATTGATAAAAACGCTCGTTGATATTTTAGAAGCTCAGAAAATATTACTAACTCAATTCATGGTGCTAACGTGTTTTTGCTTAAAATAGCTACATAATAGTTGACTGAGCTTATTACGTACAAATGTAACTACATCAAACCATATACATCCCACTACCGAGATACGGATCTCATTTTCAATAGAAGGGGTTTAGTGTGCACTCCATCAAGCTGTTCAACTACGGGTTGGCGGAAGCCAGTGTTTTGAAGCCGCCCAAAGTGGCCTTTGGAGGGATGGCTTGAAAACACTGCCCTCTACGTAACGACTATCATCTAACGACAACTGCCGATACCGACGGCTTACCGTGCCATTTGAAGCATGGATGTGACATAAAATCTAAAGTTACACGGTAATGGTCACTAAATAACATAACTGTTTTATTTGTTTTCTGTTGGCTAATCTTGGGCATTTATTTCAAAAATGTTCAGGTAAATGTGGTACAAGCTACAAAACATATGTATATAAGAACAAACAAATAGGAACAAATAATAAAAAAAACCGGACAAATGGGAGTTAACTCGCTTGGAGAGGGTTTGTGCAATTAATATATATATATATACTTATGTACTTAAAATCCAAATTGACATTGTAGTAGAAAACTTGGTCAGCCATACAATCCACGCAAATGTAAGTTTGTACGTACAATATTGAGGGATTTGCCATATTATTTTAAGAACCTAGCCTTGTTATTCTGTAATCTTTACATAAAAAAATATTTGCTGTGTTCTTATAATAAAGTCATTGTCTATTTTGTTAAAATGCATTCTCATCGAATATCTTACCTAATTTATCGTTCGAAGCATCTATCGATAAGTTTTATCGGCTATCCCATCACAACACTATTATTTAGCGGGCACAGGACAAGCGATTCATGGAATGTTACTTATTGTTACCCGGTCATAATTACACTAAAGGCATGCCCTGCGCTGAGTGTGTTTAACACCATACACTTTTAATAGAATTTCAAACAATTTTGTATAGACTTAAGAAAGTATGCGATCCAACGAAACCGAAAATACGACTCCGTAAAAATGCTTAATTTTTTATATTTTTTGTATTAAATGATATACTAGGCCGGATTCTAGCCCCACGGGCCGAAATCGAGGTTGAGTGGAGCGAATCGCTAAAAATATATTGTTTTTCTATCAATCGCGCCATTTTTTTTTTTGGCTATAAATAGAATTCTCGTGCGTGTATGGTGGTATCCACTGATTTCAATGGAACATGTATTTGATGATCATTCCTCAAGGACGTTATCGATCTCAATTTTTTTTCGACACAAATCTCAAGCATGTCGACATCTTTAATTGTTACAAGTTTGATCAAAATCGATTGAGTGGTTTTGGAGCCTATTCATTTCCATTCCAAGAGTGACTTTTCGGTCGGCGTATTTAAGAGTTTCTTTTCAATAACTAGACATGGCATATAAATCCATGGTAAATTATTCTCTTCTAAAGTTACAATTAATTAAAAAAATAAGCGACATAATGACAAAGACTTTTATTCACTATCTCACTTTATTGTACGCGTATACGTATACTGTTTCTTTCTCTTTTTAAACATTTTTTTCTTGGCAACCCTGGAGCACTTTTGTATGCATAAAGTTAGTTGCTATTGTATTAATAAAATCGGCCAAGTGCGAGTTGGACTCGCGCACTAACGGTTCCGTACCATTATCTATAAAAACGGCAAAAAAATCACGTTTGTTGTATGGGAGCCCCCCTTAAATATTTGTTTTATTTTTATTTAATTATTTATTTTTAAAGTGAATATAAAACTAAATATTATGTGAGTATTTCAAACGTCTACCTATTGCCGTTATCAATTGCGAGCAAAAACGAGCAAAAAAATCACGTTTGTTGTATGGGAGCCCCCTTAAATATTAATTTTATTCTGTTTTTTTAGTATTTGTTGTTAAAGCGGCAATAGATATACATCATCTGTGAAAATTTCAACTGTCGAACTATCACGGTTCATGAGATACAGCCTGGTGATAGACGGATAGACGGACGGACGGACAGCGGAGCCTTAGTAATAGGGTTCCTTTGTACCCTTTGTGTACGGAACCCTAATAAACCATTACTTTCATGTCTACTCTTTGATTGCTCACCGTGTTTTCCAGACGCTTAAAGGCTTATTGACTTGGCTAATCGACTATCAACTTATAACAACGGCCGGAACGCACGGAGGAGCTCGAGATAAATAGACCCATTCAAAGACATGCTATGGTCGACGTTGCTTAACTTGTGTGAGCTATGAGAGTGACATGCGCAACGACGATGCCATCCAGCTCCGCATTTTTTTATTAATAAGTATTTTTTTATTCGTTTTAATTTTTAATCCTTAGCTAGTTGCAGAGATTTACATTTACTTGCGTCTAAGTTTGTGAAATATAATTATCAATGATTTATAAAAAAAGAGAGAGTTAAGTGTACGATAGCGGACTTATTTCATGAAAGATCTTTTCCAATAACTCTTTGAAAACCCAGACGGAAATATTTTTTGGTAATTTTTGATACTGTGATAGAAAAGTCAATTTTATCAAGTTAACAATTGTTATCGAGTATTGACATCGAGTTATTTTCGCAACGGACCATAGACGAACATTCTAAGAATCTGAGTTATTGTTAACTCCTTCATAATTAACTAAACCTCAACTTAACCCAAGGCAAGTTAACTGGGAACGTTAAATATTTTCTAATGGCGGAGTCGAGTTTCAGAAAATAGGAATAAACCAAGCATAGACTTCGAGGGAACAATGTTTTACATTGTCTGTGCTCGGCGGCCATGTTTGTTTAGTGACTAACATTTGCCCCTCGACGTTGTGTACTTTAGTACTAAATAAATGTTTAGCCGAAAGGAGTAAGAAGTAACTGAAACATTAAATATTTGCTACATTTCAGCTAAGTTTATCGTCTGTGGATTTCATATATCTTAGACATAATATAGCTAATAAAAACTTTATTTCGTTTATATTGACGAGCCCGGTGGTTGAATGGCTAGCTAGCAATGGCTACTTTGAATCCGAGGTCGCGGGTTCGATCCCCGCACATGACAAACATTTGTGTGTATGAACCTGCCTGGTAGTTTTCGTATTCGTAGTAGTTTCAATTGTCTAGTACCCATAGTACAAGCTTTGCGCTTAATTTGGGGGTAGATGGCAGTGTGTAAATTGTCCAGAAAAAAATATTTATTATTATCTAGGTGATTAAATTAATAGGACGATAAAAGGTCAATGTATGTTCTTTTTTTTATATCAATTTTCAGAATACCAGATTTTGACTCGTAGGGGCTATTTTGTAAAATGTTTCATGAGATTACTACCTGTAAAAATATATTTTAATTAAAAATAGTTTATTATATAACGCCATAGATAAATAATATATGTACATAATTTATCAACATACAATATACAAGGGACTTTTTGGCGCGAACTTGGTGAGCGCGGTTGTGCTTCTAAACAAATTTTTATAATATAGTATAATAATATTAATTTATAATTAAGCTATGGTATTATGGTGCAAGTAATCATTTGAGTGCATAAAATCAGTAGAATCTTTAATTAAGTGTTTGTATTGGGCTGCCGAGTCATTCCAAGAAGTCGTGCCAAACAGCAGAAAAATTGCACTATCGGTTTTACTGTTGACTTTACAAGTAATGGAGGAACAGGAAGATTCCTGACGATATTTTTCGGCATGTCCCTGAAACAGGGAATAAGAAAGAAATAATACAAAGACGGGTTCAAAAGGTCATTGATTACAGAGTCGTAAAGCTATTTGATATAACTAACGACAATATGACATCTCAACCACCCACCTCACAGGAAGTATTTGTCTGAGCCCATCACACATTCCCATCCCTATACTCTCTTCACTGTGTCTCTGAAAGTGGAGAAACTACGGCTGCCTTAGAAGTTACAATAATTTAATCAGAAGAAATTACCCTCTTGGCAATGCAAGATACAGCAATATCACAGAATAATATACTCTAAGCAATATGGCAAACATGGCATAAAAGTGCTGTATATCGTCTATCGATAATGCGTAGTTACCTATGCCCTCTTCTGTAATAATATGCAATGTAATTAGTATTCTATACACGACTGCAGTGCGTGTGCACGAGGTTATTAAATTCATTCATTATGCACTTATTCTGAGAAAGTTTCCAATCGTGAGAAATGTTAGAAATGGAAGATTTAATTCTATGTTTCTCTATGGGTACACTTTTAATGTGTTCGATGAGTTAATGTAACGTTTAAAAGTGTTTACGGTAACCTTTAAATACTGGCAACACATCAAGAATGGACGCTACGAGGTTTTTATCACGCTTTTATTAGGTCGACCTGTACGTAACTAACTATGTAATGGAATCTAGGGTAACTAATTTAACCATCTTCCAAGGATCGTAGCGTAATGAAAACTGGCAGCTGTAGGTAGTTCTGATGACAATACAATTATATTGTACTGTCAAACTGATCTGATGATGGAGCTGGAAGATATGAACTGAAACTTCATGATGGAACATCGGATCTTAGCTGTTCTTGGATTTTTTAGAAAAGTCTTGTAATGAACTTTGACCACGATTAGGTTTCAAGGTCTGATGATGAAGCCGATAGGCACTGGCATTCCATGATGGAATATCGTATCATAGTCGTGTTTGCACTTGTGAGAAAGGCCACGTAATGGACTTTGAACACTATCAGGTTTCAAGGTTATAACAAACCTATCGGGAACAATACAACCTCACCTGCACGTGGTGCACGCTGCTGACTGACAAACGAGGCTCTGGCGAAAAAAGAGGTAGGGCATGGCGTATTTTTTATGGTGCTCGACTGGGGAAGTACCTCCAGTTCACAGAATTCCGCACCCAAATAACAGTTCCCTTGATGGTTGTTGTGTTCCAGCGAGTGAGTGAGATCACCAGAAAGAAAGCAAGGAAGGAGTATAGGCTGGCAATGGATCGGCGACCTCTAGGGCTCTTCATAGCAGATCAAACTAAAAAGTGAAAAATAATTCTTAATACAAGCTGAAAATAATAATGAGTAAAAAATACTAGCATTATTGTGAAAAAAGCGCGGGGCGCTTTGTGCCATATTTTTCGTATATCGAGCAACTTAAAATAACAATAAATAGATTATGAAAATATTGTTATTGTATTGTAATAAAAGCGTGGGGTGCTTAAAAAGAAAAGTAAAATATCTCGACGAGCTCGGTGGCGTAGCGGTCAATGACGCGACTTCGACACCAACGCTCGTGGGTTCGATTCCCACATAGGACAAACATTTGTGTGCATGAACATGTCTGTTTGTCTTAGTCTGGGTGTTTTCTATGTATCATAAGTATATACATATTTACAAAAAAAAAAATATATGTATTTTTATCAGTTGTCTAGTACCCATAACACAAGCTTCGCTTACTTTGGGGCTAGATGGCGCTGTGTAATTTGTCTGACAATATTTATTTATTTAAATTTATTTATCTACCCGGTAAGCTAAATATAAGTAGCATAAATCTAAGTAGAAGTTTGTTTTTCGCGTTCAAAAAGTTCGATGGGAATCGGCTTGATCTTAGGCGGTAGTCCAGGGGGATTACACAGGATACACAGTGGTGAGAATGTGTGGTGACTTGGTGAGCCTGTCCCGTTAACTTAAAAGAGATTTATATATGCGCCGTTATTTATAATTTATGCCGTCTCCCATAGGCGAATGTTCTACGGCTAATTATGAATTCGATCAAACAGCACACCATGTTCTCTGGGAGTGTGATCTTTGGCGGCGGGAGCGAGATGACATGTTGAATTCATTGCAAGTTGCATCCGGGGTAGTATACTATTCAGATTTGGTAGCAACAAGCGAGAATTACCAAACGTTCAGACGACTTTGCAATTCATATTATTGGAATCGATGTGTTAGGTAACAACTCAATGTTTTAGGTCCCCAATAGTGTTAGATACTTAAAAATCCGTGGTGCACCGCAGTTGAGCTTCACTTGACTAGCCATCTCTTTCGGCTTTTAATGCCTTATTTGCCATATTGCTGTCTCTCACATTGCTAAGAGGGGAAGTCAAATTCCAAAAGCTTCCTACTCCTACTAATTTCTTCTGATTAAATTCGTTGTGAGTTTCAAGGCAGCCGTAGTTTTACCCCCGAGACTGCAATGGTCTTCATTGATCATTGCCTTTTTTTGGCGGTTGCCGCTGTTAATCCTGGCTACACAGGAGACACAGTGGTGGGGATGTGTGGTGGGCTCCCGTCCCTATATGCGCCGTTCTTTGATCTTAGTAAAATGATGATTAATTTTAAACAAAATGTTTCCTTTATTCACCCCACATGTGTCAAGCTTCAACATACAAGGAACTTCAGTGTGGGAGGACTTGAAAGTAGCTCGCAAAGTTATATATGCAGTCATTGTAAGAAATTATCGTGCAACATTCGACTTTATGATATTAAGTTACGACATATGATATGTGTTTTAGAAGTGTAATGTATATGTTTGTTAGGTACACCTTTTTGGGATGTCTAAGGTCGTTTACTGTAGTGTGGGAAGCTATGATTAAGTTATGCGTAATCGGTTGAAGACTCTTTGAACGGTATTTTTTTTATTTCTTTATGTTTGGGGTACTAACGGGTTGGAATGCCTAGCATGGATACTAAGGCCGGCGACATGTATTTACTAGGCTGGATTCTAGCCCACGGGGCCGAAATCGAGGTTGAGTGAAGCGAGTAGATTCGCTGAGTGTATGTTTTCCATTGATTCCAATGGTAAATGTATTTGTTGATCATTCCTCAAGGACATTATCGATCTCAATTTTTTTTCGACACAAACCTCAAGCATGTCGAGGGGTTTAATTGTGACAAGTTTCATCAAAATCGGTTCAGTGGTTTTGGAGCCTATTCATTTCCATGAGTGACTTTTCGGCGTATTTACAAGACTACTGCTCGCCGTGTATTGTCAACGACACCACTAAACAACACCACAGTGGTGTTGTGGTGGTGTCGTTTACAATTTTTTAATGTAACCACACCACTGCCGACTAGTGATGTGTAATATAAGTGTTTGTCCTCTCCAAATAAATCGTCTACAATCATAGCACCGAAGTAAGAGATCATGTATGTCATGTCGTGATCTTACGAATGGTAAATAATTGTTATCGATAAATGCATATATATGTCTTGCATTAGAACTGCATTACGGTGGTGTCGTTACCTAAAAAGAATTGTAAACGACACCACAGTGGTGTGGTTCAGTGGTGTCGTTGACAATACATGCTGCTCGCTCCAGTCAATTATATTTCTTTTCGGAATATAGAAAACGGGATTCCGTAAATACATCTCACACTAAGTTCAGTTCCGCTCGGAATAACAAATGGCGACCACATATTTTTGGAATTCCGTTTCGAAGTTCCAATTCAAAATTTTGAGCTACGATTCCGTAATTAAACCACTCAATATATTAATTTCAGTTCGGAATAACAACACTATGCATTTGCGTTCTTAATTTAGAAATTATGAACGCAAATGTATTTTTTTTCTAGATTCGGAATTCCGAATCTAGAAAAAAAACCAACGTGTAACTACTGTTTCTTTGTGATAAGTAATTAATATATATTTTTTTTATTTGAGAGATGGGTAACCTGATGGAAAGCAATCACGGCAGCAACACCAAGATGTCGCCGATCCTTGCTTTATTTTGTGACTTTTATTTAATTTACATAAGTTAGATCATATTAACCTTTTAATTACAATCAAAGAAAGTTAATGATTTATATGTCTTTTCAACAACAAAGTTGAATTATTTTAAAGTGCATACATTATCACGTCTCGCAAAACTTAGTCCATTAAGTTAGTCATTAGTCATAAGTTACTAAAATGACGAGCCCGGTGCCTCATTTATACCATTTACTAATATATTACTTTATATTAAATTCTTGCCTTTCCATACCTTTTAAGTTTTAACTATTAACATAAACAAAATAAATAAAAATTTAAATTCAGTTTGAAATTTCGATGAGCTCGGTGGCCGAATGGTTAGCAATGGCCACTTTGACTCCGAGGTCGCGGGTTCGATCCCCGCACAAGACAAATATTTGTGTGCATGAACATGTGTGTTTGTCTTGGCCAGGGTATTTTCTATGTATTAAATGTATGTACATATTTACAAAAAATGTATTTAATTGTATCAGTTATCTAGTACCCATAGTACAAGCTTTGCTTAGTTTGCGACTAGACGACCGTGTGAAATTTGTCCTGGAATATTTCTTTATTATAAAATAATTGGCCGTGTGGTTTCCGACAGACTAGAATAGAATCACTCCGTTTCTTCTCATGGATGTCGTACAAGGCGATTAAGGGAAATACATTATCAAATATCGATCAGGCCTCCCCAACCCGTCTGGCCAGCGTGGGGAGTGTAGGCCAAATCCTCCTACCGTCTAGAACGGACGAGAGAGAGTCGTGCTCCTGTAGTGGAGACTAAAATGGACCTGAAGATGGTGATTTATTATAAGTTTTAATGTACTTATTTAGGTTCCAAGCGAACGGTGACCACATACGAACCCCATATATAGTGTATTGCACGCGGCACCTTTCGCCTTTAAATAAGTTTAGTAGGCCAGTTGCAACAGACTTAAGTTTGAGGGACTCGACGTTGATTAGGCAAGTCAAACAACGTTGACCGTAGTCTGTTTATTTATGGGTTTTTGCATCAACCTTTATTCATCCCACTGCTGGGATACGGGTTTAGAGCTTAATTCACCACGCTATTCAACTCCACTCATTCTCACCATTATGTCTATTCAACTCCACTCATTCTCACCATTATGTCTATTCAACTCCACTCATTCTCACCATTATGTCTATTCAACTCCACTCATTCTCACCATTATGTCTATTCAACTCCACTCATTCTCACCATTATGTCTATTCAACTCCACTCATTCTCACCATTATGTCTCCTGTGTAGCACAGATTAACAATATTTTTTTAGGGTTCCATACCCAAAGGTTAAAAAGGAACCCTATTACTAAGGCTCCGCTGTCCGTCCGTCCGTCCGTCTGTCACCAGACTGTATCTCATGAACCGTGACAGTTAGACAGTTGACATTTTCACAGATGATGTATTTCTGTTGCCGCTATAACAACAAATACTAAAAAACAGAATAAAATAAATATTTAAGCGGGCTCCCATACAACAAACGTGATTTTTTTGCCGTTTTTATAGATAATGGTTCGGAACCCTTAGTGCGCGAGTCCGACTCGCACTTGGCCGGTTTTTTTTTATATATAAGGCTAGTCAAGTGAAGCTATTGGGGACCTAAAACATTGAGTTGTCCAATGAGTTGCAAAATCGTCTAAACGCTTGGTAATTCTCTCTTGTTGCTACCAAATCAGAATAGTATACTATCTCGGATGCGGCATGCAAAGAATTCAACATATCGTCCCGCTCCCGCCGCCAAAGATCACACTCCCAGAGGACATGGTGTGCTGTTTGATCGATTTCATGATTCGCAGTAGAACATTCGCTTATGGGTGACGGCACTAATTTAAACGAAAAGAGTTTAGCCTTCAAATTGCCATGTCCAGTTACAAATTGCGCAACGGGGTTATCAACTTTTTCTTTAATCTATCTCTTACCGATTGAAAGAACAGCATAGAAGCTAAGAAGTGAAAAATATAATTGCCTCAACGTATCGTCTAAAAATCTTCCTATAACGATGTGCGTACGTCCTAATATGGTAGTGGAATCCATGACCCAGTCCCTACTGGACCATTAGGTCGTCAATCTTGGGACCTGGGAGTAGCATTCCACGCTTGACACTGGGTCAAACCGTCGCGACTGGAATTTATGTACCGTAATTTATATTGACGTAGTTAACACTTTTATATTTTAATTTATTACTCAAATAATTGGTATTTATATACTGTACCGTATACTTTTAGTGATTAACTAACGGCGACCCGCGACTTCGTCCACGTGGATTTAAAAAAATAAAACAATTATTGTTAAATGGGTGTCGCTCTCTAGTGTCGACCTCACCTCCCCTCTGAGACAAATCTGAGGAGCAATTCTCGTAATTAAAATGTAGTCAAAATTCAGTTCCGATCCAGTCTCGATCTCAGAATAAATGTCAAATTTGGTATTCTCGTATCACATTATGTAACTTCAAAGTTAGATTTAAGTAGGATTATATCGAAATATGACCGAAAATTAAGCAAATTAGGAATGTTACTTTTTAAACAATAAGAATTGCATTAATTGAATTAATGAAATCAAGTGTATAATTTTAGTCAATTCACAATTCAGTCTCGATTCGGTCAACTTTCAATTTGCGATCGTAGAAAAATTAGTAGAATTGGCCTTCTGGTACAGTTTGTATGGCGCCGCACGCACACACGCACACACACAAATTCTACATAGACGCCATTGTTTATGTAGTAGTAAACGGCGCGACATTTGTATGGAGTGGCCGGAGTGTGGCCATATTAAGCCTCGCATCATGAAATATCTGTCAACTCAGAACTCCTTCCTTTCTGGTGACCTCACTCACTTGCAGGAACACAACAACCCTCAAGGGAACTTTATTTGGCTGCGGTATTGTGTTGGTTCTTTTTACTTGTTACTCCACTACGGCGAAGTCAAAAGGAAGGTTATGGTTTTGGCAGTCTTTTTTTTACTAGCTCAGTTTCGCCTGGTGGTAAGTGAAAACAGCCCCCTTCTAATAAGCGACTCAATTTCAAATCGAATAGAGTCGCTTATTCATTGGTATGAATAAGCATTCTATTCAGTTATTGAATCGCAAAAAGAGTTGGTGGTAGGGGGGCTGGAGCCCTTAACTGTAGCGGCAACTGACTAAAGACTAGACAACAGTGTTCTGTCAGTTGACAGCGTTGACACTGCCATGCTGCCCGCGAGGTGCTTCTTCATGCTTCGTTTGAAGGATCCCATATTGTAGGAAATCTATGTATGTATATATGTCATCGTCATCGACCCTTATTCAGTCCACTGCTGGGATATGGGCCTCCTCTCAATCGAAGGGTTTTAGAGCATACTCCACCACGCTGCTCAACTGCGGATTGGCGCAGGCCGGAGTCTTCAAGTCTTCTAAAAGTCATTCTCTTGGCTTAACGTGTCACCAGTTTTAACAGTGGCTGACTGACCTCCCAGTGTTTTCAAGCCGCCTAAAGGCCACTGAATTGGCTTAACGACTGTCATCTAACGACACAGTGTGGGTACAGAAACACTAGGCGCGCTTGTACTTGTACTTGTGCGCCGAGATGTGAGCGTGCCATACAGCTCCGGCTACCCATCATGGAGAATGGGAAGTGGTAGTAGGGCCCCGATGCTTGGGTTCTCTGAGCGTCGGTCGCCACGAGCTACTCGACTTAAGAGTACGTAAGTAGCCTGCATGCAGGTGAAAGCGGAGTAAGACCTGCTACTGCTCCGCTTGCGTGCTCGGTTGGTTTACTGAGCGCAAAAGCGGTGCAGGTAAAGGTCCTCTCGTCTGGTTGATTTACTGGACGAGAGACTCGCAACCCGTGATATAACCGGAAGGTTGGCACACGGGGCGCATTAGCTGTTAGGTATAGGGTGCGTTGTCATCTAACGACAACAGCCGGGACGGACGGCTTAACGTGTCCTCTTAAGGACGGAGGAACTCGAGATAAATAAACCCATCCATGGTCAGACTACGGTTAACGTTGCTTGACTTGCGTGATCGATGAAACTGCCACGCGCAACGACGCCATCGAGCTCCTCGTGTATGTAGTATGTATGTATATTTGTATGTCACTTTGTAGTAAAACGTGTAATTTCAAAAGCCTTCATTTAATTACCTTAATTCGATTGTTATGGTTCATTAAAACATTTATTCAACTGGTTTGGACAGCTGCTGTTTGTAAGTACCTACTCACTCGAGGAGGAGTTCGATGGCGTGAATCGAACACACAAGTTAAGCGACGTCGGCCGTAGTCTGTCCATGGATGGGTTTATTTACCTCGAGCTCCTCCGTGCTTCGGAGGGCACGTTAAGCCGTCAGTCCCGATTGTTGTAGTTACATGACAGTCGTAAAGCCAAGTCAGTAGCCTTTAGGTAGGTACCAGGTGGTTTGATAACACTGACCTCCGAAACCACATTTGAGTTGAGTGGTGGAGTATGCTCTAAAGCCCTTCAATTGAAGGGAGACCCGTATCCCATAAGTAGGATAAGAACGTTGAAAAAAAAAGAAAGTTGCGCGGAAAATTAGAAAATTTAAGAAAACTATGTTAACCACGTTAGCTTTTCCAATGTAACTTTATGTCGTTTGACAGAACTGTCAGTCATTTGACAGATTGCGCGAAACCAATTCGAATTCAATATTCATAGTTAAGAAGATAGGACGTCTGTCGGGTCAGCTAGTTCATCATCATCAGGTCATTTTAGTCTCCACTACAGGAGCACGGCCCTCTCTCGTCCGTCACAGACAGAAGGAGGATTTGGCCTACACTCCCCACGCTGGCCAGACGGGTTGGGGAGGCCAGATCGATATTTGATAATGTTTTTTTTTTTCTACTACGTCGGGTGGCAGACAAGCATACGGCCCGCCTGATGTGAAGCGGTTGCCGTAGCCATATTAATGCTCGCAACATAAAATATCGCTCGCGCGCCGCCACCCCCGCTGCCATCGCAGCATCTCCTTCCTTTCTGGTGACCTCACTCACTCGCAGGAACACAACAGCCCTCAAGGGAACCGTTATTTGGCTGCGGTATTCTGTGAGGTGGAGGTACATTCCCCAGTCGGGTAGCTTACAATTACGCTCCCTACCTCTCTTTTCGCCAGAGCTTCGTTCGTCAGTCAGCAGGGTGTACCGCGTGCAGGTGAAGTTGGCTTTGGTTCAAAGATGTTGATGAACCACTTACACCCCTATAATTGTAAATGTATTTCCCTTAGTCGCCTTGTACGACATCCACGGGAAGAAACGGAGTGATTCTATTCTAGTCTGCCGGAAACCACACGGCCAATTATTTTATAATAAATAATAAATAAATATTCCAGGACAAATTTCACACGGTCGTCTAGTCGCAAACTAAGCAAAGCTTGTACTATGGGTACTAGATATAATACTTAAATACATTTTTTTGTAAATACATACATATAATACATAGAAAATACCCAGACCAAGACAAACACACATGTTCATGCACACAATGCTCCGTCTCTTCCCGTGGATGTTGTACAACATCCACGGGAAGAGACGGAGTGATTCTAGCCTGCTGGACCACACGGCCAGCTAGTTACAAATAATTAATTATATCACTATTTGATATCTGCCGCTGAGTTCCACTATCGTACAACTCGCTATAAATTAAAATTCCATCTATATCATCTTGATAATTGGCGATCTACTACAGTACGCTTGCTAACATTTTATACCACGAACGGTGAAACTGTGGAATCAACTTCCCTCAGCGGTATTTCCGAACAACTACGACATGGGAGCCTTCAAGAACAGAGTCTTTATTTCCCTTAAAAGGCCGGCAACGGCTCTGCGACCCCTTGGTGTTGCTAATCTCCATGTAAGGTGGTGATTGCTTTCCACCAGGTGACCCACATGCTGGTTTGTCACCTTTTATATAAAAAAATACAATACGAAGTTATTAGTAGTGTTAATACTCATAATGTTTTTCGATACATTTCCATTTGATTTCATTTCCGTGTGACCTACTACAGACATCTTACTTAGACGTCTGAGATTCGGGGGGGGGGGGGGGGGCACCTCCCCCGGATCCGTCTTTGTCACGGCGAGTGATGTGCCTTAATCGTATGATAATAATTATCATAGAGTTGAAAGACAATGTGTTTTCATTTATTTTGAATCAAACTGATGTGGGATGAACTCCCTGCCAAGGTTACTTCCACGGGCCCTACAGTATAGAGTTCTTCAAGAAAGGCGTAATGGGGTTTTTACACAGTCGTCAACATGTGAGTGATTGCGACCACTGGTGTCGCAAGTGTCCATAGATTGTGATGACTGCTTACCATCAGGCAGGTCGAACGTTTGTTTATTGCCCTAGTCGCATTAAAAACATATATTTAATACATACTATATATGTTTTTAAGAATATTATATATGTATATGGTTACATAAAACAGCGTAAACAAGGGCGAGCTTATCTTTTTAAGAGATTTCTTCCAACCAACCTAACAAACAATAATGAAGAAATATTATTTGGTTGGTAGACGAAATATGCATCCATGTATATTGTTGACAACACACAAATATTTAAAAAAACATTTACGTACGCGAGTGTGTACAAGGCTTTACTTCAAAAGCGTCATTGACCTCATATACCGTTATATGAATCATTGGAATAAAAAAAAATATCGGTCCGATTAATTATGACCGACCAAGTGGGCAGAACGAATTGAATGATATGTAGACTTTTTGTACGGAGTTTTTGTCTGTCTTCGGTCTAAGTAGCGGGTTGTATCTGTTTAGTGCAATTAGTTTGGTAATATATTTTGGGGTGTAACTAATCTATCTAAATAAAAATGAATTTTGCTAAGCGCAAAACTCGATAGGCAGGCTCGATCAATTTGGCTATTCGTATTTTCCTTAAGGCACACGGAAAGTTTTAATACAGAGAAAATATAAAAATTGCGTGGACAATAGTAAAAAAAAAATACTTTTGACAAAGCGAAGTCTGCCCGGGCAGACTAGCTGTAAATAATGAGAATAAAAAAAATATATAGGTATATCTATCTAGCTTTTAATAGGTGTTAACATAAAAGAAATAGGTTATTATAACAAATGTCATAGATTAAAAACAAATGTTAACTCTATTGGTCTCATTTTTACGTCTTGAAAGTTGGCTGTGATTTGTTTTGAAAACAGTTTTGTGGATTTAAATATTTATTGGTTCTAAAATATTTATGCGTGTGTTCAGAAATTTAAATCAAGCTCATAAATCTATATAATATATAAAATAATGTCGTGTCTTGGTCGGGAAAGTATTAAAAACATTGAAAAATTGACGAAAGAATTAAATAAAAGAAAAAACGTTTTCCCATACAAATAGTGCCAGTTAAAAATGATTGGAATATTTATTAATATATTATTGAATATTTTAAAAATATTGAAAGTTGTCTGTGATTTGTTATGAAAATTTAAAAATGTCAAATCGATAGGGGTGAAAACGCTTTTCCCATGGGGTTCGAGCGCAAGAATCCAATCAGAGTAAACATCAAAAGAAATGACAATTACAAATCACCAAAATGATAAAACCTATTTCAAAACTAAAAAAAATAAAACGAAACGTTTTAAAAAAAAAATTAACAATAAGGAAATCTTTATTTTTATGAAATCTTCAGTTTTTATGGATACGGGTCTTCCCTCAACCGAAGGGTTGGCGGAGGCCAGTGTTTTCGAACCGCATAAAGGCCACTGACTTAACTTAACGACTGTCATTAAATGATAACAACCGGGACCGACAGCTTAACGTGCCTTCCGAAGCACGGAGGAGCTCAAGATGAGCTAATGATAACAACCGGGACCGACGGCTTAACGTGCCTTCCGAAGCACGGAGGAGCTCAAGATGAGCTAATGATAACAACCGGGACCGACGGCTTAACGTGCCTTCCGAAGCACGGAGGAGCTCAAGATGAGCTAATGATAACAACCGGGACCGACGGCTTAACGTGCCTTCCGAAGCACGGAGGAGCTCAAGATGAGCTAATGATAACAACCGGGACCGACAGCTTAACGTGCCTTCCGAAGCACGGAGGAGCTCAAGATGAGCTAATGATAACATCCGGGACCGACGGCTTAACGTGTCTTTCGAATCACGGAGGAGCTCGAGGTAATATAAACCCATCCGTGTACAGGCTACGGTCGACGTTGCTTAACTTGCGTGTTCAATTAGACTGGCACGCGCAATGACGCCATCGAGCTTCTCTATTATTTTCTACTATTCATTGTTTTAATTCCATAAAATCATAAATTTAGTTCAGCTAATATGTACCACGACATTCATTGATTGTTAGGCGGTACGAAGTTCGCCGGGACAGCTAGTTAGTGATAAATTGAAAATATCGAGACCAGAAACATGTTCATAATCTAAACATATTCAGATTATCAACATGGTCCTGGCGCCACAATAACAATTTTAGCGTTGTCTAGCTAAAGAAGGAGGGACGTATGATCCGTAGGTACTCTAATAGAATTAGAGTTACTGACAAAGCTCTAAGGATGAACATACTGAAGCAGTGCGTAGAGCACATAACACGTTGGACTTTTAATCGATGGAGTAGAAAAGTTCTGGAATGGTAACCGGGGACCGGAAAACGCAGTGTAGGACGACCCTACTAAATGGACGGAAAATCAAATAAAGATTGTAGGGAGCTGAAAGATGCAACCGGGACAAAACCGACTTTTTGTGAAAGTTTAAGGGCGAGGTTTATGATCTGCAGTGGACGTCTTTTGGCTGAAATTATTATGGATGTTGAACTTATCTTAATGACTATGTTCAAGCTAGTATTTGTGCATACTGGCCACCAGGATCTCCTAGCTCGATCCCCAAGGGGATTCCCGAGGTATCCTCTGTTTACGGGAATCCCTTTCAAATAAAAAGATGCTAACACACTGAGTACGATTCACACACTAATGTGTTCTATACTATACATATCTATATTGACACCGAGTGTTCGATCCTCGCACAAGATTAGTCTTGATTAGATATTGTGTGCATGAACATGTCTGTTTGTCTTGGTCTGGATACTTCCTAACTATATACGTATGTTTAAAAAAAAGTATTTCATAACATTTATCAGTCATCTCGTATCCATAGCATGCTTTGCTTAGTTTGGGACTAGGCAGTTTTTGACAACTCCCTTTAATATATAACAATTCATCATCATCAACATCAGGTCATTATAGTCTCCACTACAGGAGCACGACCCTCTCTCGTCCGTCCCAGACAGGAGGATTAGGTCTACACTCCCCACGCTGGCCAGACGGGTTGGGGAGGCTATATAACAATTAATATATAATTAATGTATAATAAATAATTAATATATAATAAATAATTAATATATAATAAATAATCAATATACCTATAATAAAATTAATACATAATAGATAAACAACAATTCCCTTGAGGGTTTTTGTTTTCCTGTGAGTGAGTGACATGAAACCAGTTTCACCAGAAAGAAAGAAAGGAAGGAGTATGGGCTGGCAACGGATCGGCGATAACTTGGTGTTGCTGATCTCCATGGGCGGTCGTGATTGCTTTCCATCAGGTGACCCACATACTGTTTGTCCCCCTCTTTCATATATAAAAAAAAACTGGTTGTCTGTAAAGTCGGTTTACGGACGATAATTTTACGTGATAACGTCATAAGAAAACGTCGGCCGATGGAGTGGAAGAGAGATAGATGCGTCAATAAAATAAGCTAAACAACACAAGCCGAACACTTAGGCGGATCGTGCCTCTCTATCGCTTGTTCCGTGCTCTCGCTGGCACGCTCGGCACAGGCGGAACGTGACAATGAGTGAATGACAATTTTTCATGCGTGCAGCCGGCGTTCATCTATTTATAAGACGTTATAAAAAAGAAAAAAAAGCACTGGCCAGTGTAAGTGAATGCTATCTTCAATTTGGGCGATATTCTTTACCTACTGAGAGCCAAGTAACCATAACAAATTCCCTATACAACAGACATCGCATGTTATTTTAAGTTGTATAATGTTAACGGTAAGTATAATTTGAAGGAGATTATGTATGAGGGTCATTAACATAACACAAAAGATTGGTTGTCTGTCATTCTGTCTAGTCTACTTGAACTTATCGTCGATGTTGGTTGGTTTGGTAGGGTTCCATAGCAAATAAGGAATCCTTATTTTTATTATTTTTTAGGGTTCCGTACCTCAAAAGTAAAAACGGAACCCTTATAAGACCACTTTGTTGTCCGTCTGTCTGTCTGTTTGTCTGTCAAGACCCTCTAAAACGAGAATGCGTGGAGGTATCAAGCTGAAATTTGAACTGTATACTAGGTCTACGGTCGCATGAAGTTGTAAAAAATCAAGCTGCTAAGTTTACGTAAAAAAAAGATACGGCCGTTTATTCGGCAAAAAACGCACATTCTCAAGGGAATCAAAACTCATAGGGTACTTCCCGGTGACCTAGAACTATGAAATTTGGCAAGTAACATCGTTATAGACTACAAGTACAGGAATAAATCTCAAAACTATATATTTGTAATTATATCTTAAAAAATAGGGGTTACATTCCTGAACTATTTATAATGATCCTACGTACGGAACCCTCGGTGGGCGAGTCCGACTCGCACTTGTCCGGTTTTTTTTTTAATATGAGAGAGAGGCAAACAACCTGAGTAGTGAAACGAGGATGTAAACCTGATGGAAACCAATCACCAGCACCCATGGACATGGGGATCACCAACACCAAGGGGTAGCCGATCCGATGCCCGCCGCCTTCCTTTCTTTCTGGTGACCTCACTCACTTGCACAACAACTCTCAAGGGAATTGTTATTTGGCTGTGGTATTCCGTGAGGTGGAGGTACTTCCCCAGTCGAGCAGCTTAAAAAATACGCTATGCCTAACCTCTCTTTTCGCCAGAGCCTCGTTTATCAGTCAGCGGGTGCACCACGTGCAGGTGAGGTTGGCTGTGGTTCAAAGATGTTGATAAACCACTTACACCCCACTTTTATAGTATATATGACTCGAATCTGTTTATTGTCAATTTTTTTTATTTCATTTTCATTCTTGATTAGCTGGCCCGACAGCTATTGTCCTGTCTTCTTAAGTCATCATCATCATCATCAGGTCATTTTAGTCTCCACTACAGGAGCACGACCCTCTCTCGTCTGTCACAGACAGGAGGCCAAATGGCCTACCCATCTAGTCCCAAATTAAGCGCAAAGCTTGTATTATGGGTACTAGACAACTGATAAATGTACTTAAATATTTTTTTTGTACACACTTATAATACATAGAAAATACCCAGACCAAGACAAACAGACATGTTCATGCACACAATGTTTGTCTTGTGCGGGAATGGAACCCGCGACCTCGGAGTCAAAGTGGCCATTGCTAACCATTCGACCACCGAGCTCGTCAATTAACGTGCAAATATTTAAAGGCGATACGAAGTTCGCCAGGCCAGCTAGTATATAATAATATATAGATGAATAGATCGCTTCTTTCAGACTATATACCTACTGTTCAGTTTATTTTAGTGTGATTAACCGTTGTTGTCCGAACCACAATTTTCACGGTGTCGGCCGCACTCACCTACTGGCCAAGTGGACACGCACCAGATTTCAGAAATAAAAATTAATGACCGTTAAAGTGTTACTTCTGTTTTGAATTTCTGTTACATTCCACGAGCTCGGTGGTCGAATGGCTAGCGACCTCGGAGTCAAAGTGGCCATCTTTGACTCCGAGGTCGCGGGTTCGATCCCCGCATAAGTCAAATATTTGTGTGCATGAACATGTCTGTTTGTCTTGGTCTGTGTGTTTTCAATGTATTGCGGAGTGGAGCGGTACGCATATTTACGCCGAAAAGTCACTCTTGGAAATTAATAGGCTCCAAATCACTGAACCGATTTTGATGAAACTTGTCACAATTAAAGACCTCCTTGAGGTTTGTGTCGAAAAAAATCTCGCGCTAATTTCAGGAATTACTCATTCGAATTGAAAAATGATTTCAGTGTTAGATAGCCTATTTTTCGAGGAAGGCTATAGGCTATATAACATCACATCACGCTACCACAATAGGAGCGGAGTACCAATGAAAAATGTTGCAAAAATGAAAAAAAAAATATTCCATTTGAGAGCTTCCGTTGCGTGCGCTGCGTAATCGGTTCAAGTTACGCAACAATTATATGCGACGGAATTATTCATTTTAAAAAGATCTAAAAAAAGTCCGTGATAGCATGTGTATATTGATTGGTTCAATATAACCTTTCAAATAGTAAGCTTACGCTTCACTCTCAACGATGGCTAGTGATATATATAAGGGCTATCGTACTTATAACAAAATGATTTTAGGGTTCCGTTCCCAAAGGGTATAACGGACCCTATTACTGAGACTCCGCTGTCCATCCGTCCGTCCGTCCGTCCTTCTGTCACCAGGCTGTATCTCTTAAACCGTGATAGTTAGACAGTTGAAATTTTCACAGATGATGTATTTCTGTTGCCGATATAACAACAAATACTAAAAAACAGAATAAAATAAATATTTAAGGGGGCTCCCATACAACAAACGTGATTTTTTTTTTGCTCGTTTTTGCTCGATACTGATAACGGCAAAAGGTAGACTGGAAATATTCACAGAATATTTAGTTATATATTCACTTTAAAAATAAATAATTAAATTCAAATAGAACAAATATTTAAGGGGGCTCCCATACAATAAATGTAACTTTTATGTCGTTTTTATAGATATTGGTACGGGATCCTTCGTGCGCGAGTCCGATTCGCACTTGGCCGGTTTTTAGAATACCAAAGGACATAATACTGATAGAAGTAGAGCAGACAAACATTACCCACGTCGCCCACGTCCGCCAATTTTCTTAATTCCCTTAACTGCATACGCGGCAGAGCTCAGGTTATCCAAAGACATAACTTGAAGTTTACCGACGAGTTTAACTGCCTCTATTTAAAGGCCTCGCTAGCAATAGGCTATTTAACAGTGTTCTATAATAGGCTAAATGACCAACATTTTTTTTTAGTTTGATATGTACGGATGTCTCAATAATATAACCATAGGATAAAGAATTACTTCGATAGCACAAACCCTTCTCCAGATATCGCTCATTGGCTGCTACAACGTCATTAAATAAAAAAAACCGGACAAGTGCGAGTCGGACTCGCCCACCGAGGGTTCCGTACGTAGTATCAATATTAAATTTGATATTTTACATTATAAATAATAATAAAGCGTCGAAAAAAAAAAAAAATTTGCAATGTGTACATCAAGCCCTTTCATATGATACCCCATTTGAACTAGTAGTTTCAATTTGAAATTTCGACACCCTATTAAAAAATATACGTTTTTTTAAGATCTATTTACAAATGTATAGTTTTGAGATTTATTGCTGTACTTGTAGTCTATAACGATGTAACTTGCCAAGTTTCATAGTTCTAGGTCAACGGGAAGTACCCTATAGGTTTTGATTCCCTTGAGAATGTGTCGAAATATGCGTTTTTTGCTGAATAAACGGCCGTAACTTTTTTTTATGTAAACTTAGCAGTTTGATTTTTTTACAACTTTATGGGACCGTAGACCTAAGTATACAGTTCAAATTTCAGCTTGATACCTCCACGCATTCTCGACATAGAAATTCTTGATAGACAGACAGACAGACAGACAGACAGACGGACAGACAGACAGACGGACAACAAAGTGATCTTAAGGGTTCCGTTTTTACTTTTGAGGTACGAAACCCTAAAAAAGAACATAATTATTGCATGAACAGTCCCGATGAGTTAGATTAAATATTTGCGTACATACCTTTTCCCAGAGACATGTGTATGAAGTACATAAAGAAGAAGAATTTCAGTGCCGCCATCTTGAAAATTATCACTAGTCACAGACACAGATCACTGCACTTTTGTTACCTGTAAGAAAAAAAAAGAAATTATTGAGTGCATACAAAAACCCGACTTCGTTAGAGAACACCGACTAATAACAAATTATTTGACGGTGGTCGAATGGCTAACTTATATTTTCTTTGACTCCAGGGTCGTAGGTTCGATCCCCGCACAAGACAAATATTTGTGTGCATGAATATGTCTGTTTGTCTTGGTGTGAGTGTTTTATATGTATTATGTGTATGTATTTACAAAAAAAAAAAAATCGGCAGCCGGCAGTCAGCATCCCGCTGTCGGGATACATGCATGGAAGGCATGTTACCTCAAATACTATATACCCTGGAAAAACAATACCCTTTCTACTTGAGTAGTCGGGTAAAAATATAAAATAACTTTTGTTTTCGTTTCCTTTCACTTCATCAGTTATTTGCTGATTTTTCCTTAATCCAAAGCGATGTTTAACAGAATTAAAATTAACAAGGAATTAAAAGAAAAAGCGCCACAGTCTATAAATTAAAAATAAAAGGTAAGTACAGTACCATAGCACCAATTAATTAAATTATCAATCACGTCCTCTGAATCGAACCGCACGCTCCGCGGCGCGGTCGGCCAAGCGTGCCAACCGTACGGTACACAACCCGTTGATTGTTTTTTAACCATAGACTAGTATAAATCTGACGTTTTTTGGAGTTCCGTATTCAAAAGTGCCCTTACAAACAAGATAATAATAATAGGCCTGTAAACCATTTTTTTTTCTATTTGTTATTTAAAGACGTTACAATAATATAACTAAAGGTGAAAGAATTACTTTGATAGCATAAAAACCTCTCGAGATATGATAACTTGAAGATCACAATTTTGGACTATCCCGAAAACGCTCCATACAAAATGCATACAGTATTATGACGTCACGATACGCTATTTTATATGCATTAAATCAGAAATTTGTACGACAGCTATGTTAAATATTGCGTTTATGTAGTTAGTGCCGTAACAAAAGTTATAGTATTTTTTATTGTTTCTACAATGTTAATATTTATTTTTTATAATTTCATACTTTTAAAATGGACTTTTCCACCAAACTTTGATCGACCATAAAACACGTCGGACATAAGTTATTAAAATTTTGAGATCGCAGATCGTTCTAGTTTTATGTATTTTACGTTACTGATAGAGAGTTTTTATAATTTTAGAACTTTGTTTACAGGCCTATTCCACGCATCTGAACTTACGTTTCTATTTAAAACTTGAGAAGTAGACGATTTATCATGTTGGCGATTGTTACAGTTTTATAAAAGAAAAAGAAGAAGAAAATCATTTTTTTTGCACATTACACACCACTATACAAACAAGTCATGCAGACACAATTATTATATAAGAAAATTGAAAACACTGTGCAGTGTCGCAAAATGGTCGAAGATCAGTATAAAAATTCAAATTGCCATTTTATACCCCTTCTATTCTTTCTTTCTGGATACCTCACTCACTCGCAGGAACTCAATAACCCTCAAGGGAATTGTTATTTGGCTGCGGTAATCTTTGAGGTAGATGGTACTTCCCCAGTCAGGTAGCTTCAAAAATACTTTAAGCATTACTTCTCTTTTCGTCAGAGCCTCGTTTGTTAGTCAGCAGGGTGCACCACGTGCAGGTGAGGTTGGCCTTGGTTCAAAGATGTTGATGAACCACTTACACCCCAAATTAAATAAAAACCTCTTAAACCCACAAGTACCGTAAAAACTTTTTATTCATATGGCGATATACGGAACCGTATATGTAAATTCGACTCTCACTATGTAGATTCTTAATGACAGGATTATAAAATTACTGAAGTGAGTGTGTTATAAAGTTTATACTAGGTTATGTGTATCATTTAAACCATTTCTTGGCAAAGATAGATGAAGATATATGGAACATGTCTCCAGACAGTCACGGGAGAGTGACTAAACGATTAGGGAGAGCACAAAAGATCCATGAGGGTCGACGTGTCACCGGTGCTGCAGCACTGGACCCACTCTAAGATAAGATAAGATAGGCTGGCAACGGATCGGCGACCCCTTGGTGATGTTGATCTCCATGGGCGGTGGTGATTGCTTCCCCATTCATGGTATTCTCTTCTTCTTCTTTGTCGCTTCACTCTTGCCAGAGTGGTCGTGGTTATCATGATAAGGAATCAGACAGGATTTACGACGTCTCACCACCTCTGCCTGCTGGTCGTCAATCTGGTACATTCGTATACCGGGGCGCCCACCGCCGCCTTCATCTGTTCGGTCCGACGCATGGGGATCTGCCACGTGGTCTTGTGATGGCATTACCGTGCATGAGTTAAGCAACCTCGACTACAGTCCATAGTTCAATGGGTTAGATAAAGGTATTAAGCCGGCCTTACACAACCGGAATCCGTCACGGAATTCAGAATATTAAAACAATACAATAGGGGAAGAAGTGGTTCATCAACATCTTAGAACCAAAGCCAACCTCACCTGTTCCGTGGTGCATCCTGCCTGATAAACGAGGCTCTGGCGAAAAGAGAGGTAGGGCATAGCGTATTTTGTAAGCTGCCCGACTGGGGAAGTACCTTCACCTCACACAATATCGCAGCCAAATAACAAAATTAATACATAACAAACGTAAAAACATACGCATTTTTACACATATAAACCACTGCTTAGATGCAATGTAAAGAAAAAAATGTGCATTGTAAGTATACATGGTAGGTGAACAATGAAAAATATATAAAACATTTTATTCCCACGGGAAAAAATGAAGTTTATAATCATTTGTCCTTCTTTCACGTCGAAAAGAACCTCATTGCTAACATGATTTTTTTAAACAACCAAGCAAACAAATATTTTTTAGAGCCAAAGCCAGGCTCAGCTGCACGTGGTGCACCCTGCCGTGTAGCGAAATAGGCGAAAGAGTGGTAGGATACAGCGTATTTGTAAACTGACCGACTGGGAAAGTAGCTCCATCTCACTGAATAAAGCAGCAAGCAAGAAAAAAATATACACAAATCAATGGCAGCTCCCGTGTACCACGCGGGCGAAACCGCCGGTAACAGCTAGTATATATATAATTGGCTTACACGCGCGGCTTCGCCTGCGTTAACTTTTTTTTATTTAAAAATTCTCCCTAATATCTATGAATTGTATATATGATGAGGATCGGTTGAGTAGGTTCGGTGTGAAAGCATTTGTTACGCTTTCAATTAATAATGTAGACACACAGTCCGATTTTATTTAAGCATATAAATAATAATAAAATAATAAATATTTTTGGACAATTTACACAGCGCCATCTAGTCCCAAATTAAGCGCAAAGCTTGTGTTATAGGTACTAGACAACCGATAAATGTACTTACTTAAATACATTTTTTTTTGTAAATACATACTTATAATACATAGAAAACACCCAGACCAAGACAAACAGACATGTTCATGCACACAAATGTTTGTCTTGTGCGGGAATCGAACCCGCGACTTCGGAGTCAAAGTGGCCATTGCTAACCATTCGACCACCGAGCTCGTCATAATATTATAATGTATAGTGTAATTGGTTTATATGTGTTTAAGTATAATTCGTAGAGTCAGTAAAAACTGTCCACGTAATCAATACAAGGTTATGTATTTTAATATAATAGTTATTTTATTTCGCGTAAAATGACACAAGTTATCCATCGAAAACTATATTACTACCACAAAACATCATAAAATATCATAAAAGTACGCTATGAAAGTCTATTATAAGAATTTTATTTCATTGTGGGATTCGTCAAAGCGCCATTTTATGGCTGCAGCGTCGCGGTTGCAGTCGAATTTATATTTATTTTTATGGGAAGAGAAACCATCATAATGTACTTTTTATATAGCCTTTTGTAAATTATTAGCTACTAGTTACCTGCCCCGGCTTTGCACGAACATAACTTTGTCTGTTTGTTTGTTTGAAAGTTCTATGCAGTGTTTTTCACTAAAATAGACTGGGCCGCAATGAAAGCGGGTCGGTAACAAAAACATCAATAACTTCCAAAATATTTTAGCTAGCCTTATGAAATAAATACTGAAATAAAGTTTATTTCCTTACAAATATAGGCAGAAGAAAAATCTTTTTATTTCTTTTTAGTGATTGTATTAAAACCATAAATAAAAAATAAAGACCATTTCAAAAATCGATGTTTTTGTTACCGACCCGCTTTCATTGCGGCCCAGTGTATTTCGTAGTACGACCCCCTTTAGTATGTAAAAATATTTTGCTATTCCCTACCCTCCAAAGATCCTGACTTGTTTGTATTTTATCAGTACAGTTTTATTTATTTTCATAGATAAGTATCAGGTAATTAAATAATAAAAAAACCGGACAAGTGCGAGTCGGACTCGCCCACCGAGGGTTCCGTAGGTACGTAGTATTATTAAATTACGTATCATTATTAAATTTGATATTTTTCATTATAAATAAGAAATAATGCATCGAAAAAAATAAATAAAATATATTTTGCAATGTGTACATCAAGCCCTTTCATATGATACCCCATTTGAACTAGTAATTTCAATTTGAAATTTCGACTCCCTATAAAAAATATAGACCCCCAATTTTTTAAGATCTATTTACAAATGTATAGTTTTGAGATTTATTCCTGTACTTGTAGTCTATAACGATGTTACTTGCCAAATTTCATAGTTCTAGGTCAACGGGAAGTACCCTATAGGTTTTGATTCCCTTGAGTGTGTCGAAATATGCGTTTTTTGCTGAATAAACGGCCGTAACTTTTTTCTACATAAAGTTAGCAGTTTGATTTTTTTTTAACTTCATGGGACCGTAGACCTGAGTATACAGTTCAAATTTCAGCTTGATACCTCCACGCATTCTCGACATAGAAATTCTTGACAGACAGACAGACAGACAGACAGACAGACAGACAGACAGACAGACAGACAGACAGACAGACAGACAGACAGACGGACAACAAAGTGATCTTATAAGGGTTCCGTTTTTCCTTTTGAGGTTCGGAACCCTAAAAAAAACAAATAAATAATATATAATGAAGTATACCGCACTCAAAGAATACCGCAGCCAAATAACAATTCCCTTGTTGGGGTTATTGTGTTCCTGCGAGTGAGTGAGGTCACCAGAGAGGAAGGAGATGTTGCGTAGCCAGCGGGGGTGGCCGCGCGCGAGCTATATTTTAAGTTGCGAGCGTTAATATGGCTACGGTAACCGCTTCACATCAGGCGGGCCGTATGATTGTCTGCCACCCAACGTAGTATAAAAAAAAATTAAAATAGATATCGACTTCCGAAATTTACATTTTCTTAATAAAAATATTATTTTGAACGTTGTTTTTTTTTACAGCGCCTCGACCTTCCGCCACCCCCTTGTAGAGCTTTGGGGATCCCCATGATTGCGCGACCCACACTTTGAAAATCACTGCTTTTGTAATCATCTTCATCATCATCATCAGGTCATTTTAGTCTCCAGTACAGGAGCACGACCATCTCTCGCCTGTCTCTGACAGAAGGAGGATTTGGCCTACACTCCCCACGCTGGCCAGACGGGTTGGGGTGGCCTGATCGATGTTTTATAATGTATTTCCCTTAGTCGCCTTGTACGACATCCACGGGAAGAGACGGAGTGATTAATACATAATAAAAGTGAATTTGGCTCCTTAACAACGTAATGGTAAACCACTAAAAAGTGGTCTAACCTTGAAGCGGTTAAGTCATGTTAAGTTGCTCAGATGGATGATGTAAGTTACTTTTTTCTTAAAGTTGAGAAACAAGCCATTATTACCAAGAGCTGTTCTGTTACTTAACGCTACCTCGTCTGGGTACATTTCCATACAACCGTAGAAATGGAATTACTTCGCTTAGAGGGGTCACCTGATGGAAAGCAATTACCGCCGCCTATTGAGAAAATCAGTACCAAGGGGTCGCCGAGCAGTTGCCAGCCTATATATACTCTTTCCTTTCTGGTAACCTCACTCACTCGCAGGAACACAACAATCCTCAAGGGAATTGTTATTTGGCTGCGGTATTCTGTGAGATGGAGGTATTTCCCCAGTCGGACAGCTTAAATAAATTCTACCTCTCTTTTCGCCAGACTTTCCCGAAAACGTTCCATACAAAAGGCTTTTTTTTATACTACGGGTGGCAGGCAAGCTTACGGCCCGCCTGATGAGAAGCGGTTACTGCAGCCTTATTAACGCTCACAACATTAAAAATATCGCTCGCGCGCCGACACCCCCACTGCCAATGCAGCATCTCCTTCCTTTCTGGTGACCTCACTCACTCGCAGGAATACAACAATCCTCAAGGGAATTGTTATTTGGCTGCGGTATTCTGTGAGGTGGAGGTACATTCCCCAGTCGGGTAGCTTACAATTACGCTCCCTACCTCTCTTTTCGCCAGAGCTTCGTTTGTCAGTCAGCAGGGTGCACCGCGTGAAGTTGGCTTTGGTTCACAGATGTTGATGAACCACTTACACCCTCTACTGCTACTACATTACAGGCTACTGAATTATGACGTCACAGTTAGGTAATTTGTATACGTTAAAACAGAAATTTGTACCACAGCATATCAAATACTGTGTTTATGTAGGTAGTGCCGTAACTAAAGTTATAGTATTTTTTATTGTTTTTCCAAAGTAAATATTTATTTTAATAATGTCATCCTTTTAAATTGGACTTTCTCACCAAACTTTGACCGACCATAAAACAAGTCGGACTTAAGTTATAAAAATGTTTTGTATATTTTACGATACTGATAAACATGTTTTATAATTATAGATCATTGTCATCTAGGATATTTACATGTTCTTATTGGGAATTTTACGTAAAAGCCCGGCACTTTGCCCATCTCTACATCAACAACATTAACGAGCATTGCTATTTTTAAATCGAAACCTCAAAAATAAACGATGACACAAACCTTAGTTAACTTGTAAAACCGGCTTTTAAAAATAAATTACTTATATCCCGCGGTTTTGTTCTCTGTTAAAGGAAGGATGTATTGAAGAAACAAATTATGGTTGATTGGGATTAAAAAAATACATCCTTTAAGAGAATAGTTATTTTTCTCAGTAAACTTAGGTTAGCAGAGAGAATAGTTATTTTTATACTTAGGGTTGGCACGAATAATCTTTCGTTCTTCAATCCGCGTTCGTAGAAAAATTACGAGAATTGGCCTTCTGTCGTATTATATCTTGATACGAATGTTTTTATATTGATAGAAGGGACATAACAAAATAATTATTTATTTTATGAAGTCCATGAGGACCAAGTCGTGGGCGGCCGCTAAGCTTCGGTAACACATTAATGACAGATGTATCAACGCATAGCTCAAACGGCTGGACGAATCGGAAGCTTTTTGGGGTGTAAGTGGTTCATCAACATCTTTGAACCAAAGCCAACTTAATCTGTACGTGGTGCCTGCTGACTGACAAACGAGGCTCTGGCGGAAAGAGAGGTAGGGCATAGCGTATTTGTTAAACTACGCGACTGGGAAAGTACCTCCACCTCACAGAATACCGCAGCCAAATAACAATTCCCTTGAGGGTTGTTGCGTTCCTGCGAGTGAGTTAGGTCACCAGAAAGGAAGGAGATGCTGCATTGGTAGCGGGGTGCCGGCCCGCGAGCTATATTTATATGTCGCGAGCGTTAATATGGTTACGGTCACCGCTTCACATCAGGCGGGTCGTATGCTTGTCTGGACATGGTATTTTCTTTTAATGCTTTATTTTATTTATTATGATTTTTTTCTATACAATCCGAACAATCCAATGATCCGGCATCCTTTGGTTTTTTATAGTGCCGGATTAGTGAGATTCCACTCTACTTTTAAGCTGATAAATAAAGCAATTCGTGCGAAATTATTTCCTAACCATTCCAAAATATTATACTATAAAATTAATATTAATAATAAATATTGTCAGACAAATTACACAGCGCCATCTGGCCCCAAAGTAAGCGAAGCTTGTGTTATGGGTACTAGACAACTCATAAACATACGTAAATACATTTTTTTTTTGTAAATACATACTTATGGTACATAGAAAACACCCAGACCAAGACAAACAGACATGTTCATGCACACAAATGTTTGTCCTGTGTGGGAATCGAACCCACGAGCGTTGGTATCGAAGCCGCGTCAATTACCGCTACGCCACCAAGCTCGTCGACGCACAACGCACAACGACAGAAATGCACAACGTTAATGTTCAAGTTTTCACTTCTGCCAGCACTCCCGGAGTGCAACCCGTTTTTTTTTAGCAATAAGGACGCCTTGTTACATTTACATGTTTGTTACAAATTAATATTTTTAAATTGTTTTCTTTGTGATATGAACTGCAAATAAAGCATAATATTCTATTTATCTTATGGCAACCGTCTCTAAAGTCAAAATTATGGTAGAAAGACTTATGATAGGTTCTTTAGCTACAATAAAATTAGTTGTATTTTGTATTAAAATTACAGATTTTGACAACCAAATTCGTGACGTAATCTTGGAACATACGGAAAGAACATACCTTGTATCTTTCTAGCATGATCAAAACAGATGATCGCCAACCTTCTGCGATGGCACCAGAAGAAGAAGTTTTTTTGTAAGTTTTTCCGTAACAGTCTTGAAATATCTAGACTGTTACGGAAGCCCAAAAAACTTCTTCTTCTATATCTATTAGGGTCTTATATTATAAATGCTTTAGATAAATATAACATTTATTGCTGTCCTTATAGCGCAATCTTTTCACGCTAAAATATTTTTTTTTCGGATATATCGGATGTCAAACAAAGTAGGGATGTTTTGAAAATCATAGACAAAATTTTTCAGAAAGCTCCGGCATAATAAATAACTAAATTTAACTCTAGAGCTTTCCTCCCCCATCTGCTTGCTGACTCTAAGATCTATATCGGCTACTTTGGTTCTCTGTCGAAATTCTTTGTTCCGTATTAGTTCCCTTAGACTTGCAATAGTTAGGTAGGTAGTGCAATAGTAAGCATAGTTTAGGTTTCCGTACCCAAAGGGTAAAACGGACTCTGTTACTGAGACTCCGCTGTCCGTCCGTCCGTCCGTCCGTCTGTCACCAGGCTGTATCTCATGAACTGTGATAGTTAGACAGTTGAAATTTTCACAGATGATGTATTTCTGTTGCCGCTATAACAAAAAATACTAAAGAACAGAATAAAGAGAGAAGATTTATTTGCTCGTTTTTGCTCGATATTGATAACGGCAACAGGAAGACGATTGAAATATTCACAGAATATTTAGTTATATATTCACTTTAAAAATAAATAATTAAATTTAAATAAAAATAAATTTATAGGGGGCTCCCATACAACAAACGTGATTTTTTTTTTGCCGCTTTTATAGATAATAGTACGGAGCCCTTCGTACGCGAGTCCGACTCGCACTTGGCCGGTTTTTCCATAATGATTTAGTACAGTTCTCATCCAAAATTGCTGCTTTTGTTTATTAAAAGTAATTTGACTAAGGTGTTTAATTCGTTGTATTTATTACAAAGGCGCCCGCTTATCTCTCAACTCAATCATAATTTATGTAGATTTTTATTGTCTATGTTTTTTGACGTACCAAAAATAACATTCATTCTATATTTAGCTTTTTTTGTGAGTTTGTGTGTATTATTTATGATATAAGTACATATTTAACTATGTAATATTTTTCATTAATGTATTAAAACTCTTTATTTGATATAGTTATTATAGTATAGTATGTTATGTTTTTTTATATGTAGCCTTTGACAAGCGCATTGGCTTGCTGTAATGCTTGTCAAAAGGAAGTCAATAAATAAATAAATAAAATACAACTATAAAACTAAAATAAAACTAAAATAAATGTAAAAAGTTTGGCCCATGTGGCATCGTTCCCAAGATGCTAGCAGCATTACCTCGCTGGATGGCTAAACTGATCCTTTGGGCAAGAAATGTGCCAGATCTTGGGTCACCAGTTACGTCGACAAACCTTTTTGAGCTGGGACCCCATGGACCAAGGGTTTCGACCCCGAATGGAACAAATTAGTATTCGGAGCCGATAACATTAAATGAAATTAAGTTAGATTAAGAATATATATAATTAAAAAAGTATATATATAATAAAAATATATAAATACCAAATAACATAAGATTTTAACTTAAGAAATTATTGTATTTAAAATGTAAATAATAAAATAAAAATAAATGTCATATAAAATTGTTACTATACAGAATACCGCAGCCAAATGACAATTCCCTTCTGGATTATTGTGTTCCTGCAACTGATTGAGGTCTCCAGAAAGAAAGGAAGGAGTATACGCTGGCAACGGATCGGCGACCCCTTGGTGTTGCTGATCTCTATGGACGGTGGTAATTGCTTTCCATCAGGTGACCCACATGCTAAAAAAACTATAAATGATTTATATACTCTTAGATGCCTTAGAAAAAGGCACACTTATTCCTTTAAGGGATCTAAACCAGTAAACCAGGCAACTTTTGAATCTACACGAATACTATAAAGAGGTAAAGCTTGCAAATTTCAATCAATCAATCAATCGATTTATTTGCATAAATATAGTTACATTTTTATATTTGGTGTTAATTTTATACATTGTGTGATCGCTATATTTTAACCGTTAGGTGTGCAAATTTATCATAGTAAACTCTTAGATTACACTAAACATGTTACATTATATTTATAAATTATTTATATATTAAATTATATAATATAATTTGTGAGGTTGTAGGGGTAATCTCTGGACCCCCAGAACCGATTTTAAAAATTCTTTTATCAATAGAAAGCTACGTTATTTGTGAGTGTTATAGGCTACATATTAACCTGAAAAATTAAAAGACTTTCGCGTAAACTCGGGCGAAACCGCGGGCGGAAGCTAGTGTTAAATAAGTAGATAAGTTTCTATTCGCACTAGTCAATTTAAAGATGTTGAAAAGTTTGAATTACCAAACAAATTAAAGGATTTTCTTAATAATGTAAATTATTTATTTAATATTATGCTAATTATGTAGGAACTAGCCACTCGCCCAGGTTTTGCATGGGTCCGATAAAATATAGGTATCCAAGGTTTTTAAATCGGTTCAAGAGTTTTTGAGTTTATTCATTGCTAACAAAAATACCAAAATCCAAATAAAAAATAAAGACGATCAAAAGTCACACAAAACTTAAGTGAAAAAGAACTATAAAAACTTAATAAAGAACTTAAAATAAACAAAAAGTTAAGTATAAAAACTTACCACAAAAATCTCAACTTATCACAGACTTAAATAACCTCAAATATGTCAGCTGACAGTTTCGTTTTCAAAATGGCGGATATTTACAAGAAAATATAACATTAAATTGTTAACCGAACAACATTATTTGTTTTTTTATACTGTTATTTATGTTTTTTTAGGCGATTTTTATGTTTTATTTTTGGTAAATTTAACGCACGCTCGCTCCGTGCTGTGTTCGGAAGGCGACTGGCTATGTATTTCTCCTTGAAGTGTTGATTGGTTAAGGCTGCGTGTACGCAGGTGTTTGAATGTATTTAACCGACTATAACAATGATAGTTGTGTGTTGAATATATTATTCTAATCTTAACATTTTACAGCGAACTTCTTGACGTGAATGCTTTAAATTTACGGGAGCAATCCATAACAAAAGCGGAGGATACAGTTTGGCGTTGTAGTTTTGAATCTATGCTCTACATCCAAAATTCAATCGCACCCTGGATAGATGAAGGATCTAAGAATATATATAAGACTATTGCCGTACGGCAAACATGTCACTTTAGTGGAATTTAAAAAATGACCCGTTTATGTCTTTAGTATGGCAATGCGCTGGCGACTCTATATTATCGGTCGTTAAACTGCGCTTTAAGCTGCTATTGGTTTATTCCGAATATCCACTCTAAAACAGTCACCCTGACGTGGATACTAGGAAACATGTGCCATCTATCCTCTCTGATAAGAAAGTAAGAAAGATATTAGTTGAATTCCGATTATTAACCCCGTTCACGGTGAATAGATCGACACGCGTTTCCCAGTATTCATATTCACCTTAGGGTGGATAAACGGTATAGTTAAGCCCTGCTATTGTAAAAAATGTAGTTACGCGGTGCTTTTATCAAATCTTGCAGGTCAAACTTGACACACTTCCAAGTGTCAGTCAATTTAAAAAAAAAAACGAGTGTACTTTAGACCACACGACTGAAGTAACACTTCTTTTGCTCTACTAATTTATATCTCCCTCACAACTTCCGTTCGCCGTTTCCGTAACGCTCTCGTCACGCATTCACCAGCTTACTCCCCAAGTCAAGAGTGCGTAAAGAAGTTTTACTTCATAAATAGAAAGAAGTAACTAGAAGTAGCAACACGAGGAACATGTCCTCGTGTTCCCATACCAGTAGAAGAGCGTAGTTGGCTCTGGAGGAAACGCCAATGATATAAACTTACTGCCCCCTTATCACCATCTCTTATTGCGATTCAATAACTGAATAGATTGCTTATTCATACCAATGAATAAGAGACTTTATTCCATTTACGACCTCGGTGGCGTAGCGGTCAATAACGCGGCTTCGACACCAACGCTCGTGGGTTCGATTCCCACATAGGACAAACATTTGTGTGCATGAACATGTCTGTTTGTGTTGGTCTGGGTGTTTTCTATGTACCATAAGTAAGTATTTACAAAAAAAAAAGTATTTACGTATGTTCATCAGTTGTCTAGTACCCATAACACAAGCTTCGCTTACTTTGGGGCTAGATGGCGCTGTGTAATTTGTCTGACAATATTTATTTACTATTATTTATTTGAAATAGAGTCGCATATTCATTGGTATGAATAAGCATTCTATTCAGTTATTGAATTGCAATAAGAGATGGTAGTAAGGGGGCTGATGCACACACCTTTATAAACAGGCAATGTTGCGAAGTGAGAGCCTTTTGAAGGCTATGGTAATTATTCATGCAACCAAAACATCCTACACACATGCAACATTCAATTAAAAATATGGCTTAAGGTGTCTACTTTAAGGTTGGTAACAGTTTGGCAGATGTTACATAAGATTATGCTTATGATTGGCAATTGAAGACAATTGATATTGTACTTTAAATAAGTGATTGTAAGATATATATTTATTTGGATGTTATGGATGGCGTTTTGATGTATTATCATTATGTGGGATACCGAATTTGGGAATGTCGATAGGGATGTTATAATACATGAATGAAACATGAATGTTTTGAGAGGTCAAATAGCGGTTTTACCAAATGTACTATTAAGAAGAATAAATTAAACAAGAATAAACAAAAAAAAAAACTCAACAAACTTCTTCAGTTGTTTTTTAATAAAAGAACTAAAAAGTTACTTAGTGTGTTTTGTTAATCGCAATTTTATTCCGGTCGTTATATTGGATTATAAAAATAGCGGCATTTTTGTGTGTGTGTGTGGGGGGGGGGGACTATTCCAAGATGTCGCCGATCCGTTGCCAGCTTATACTCCTTCCTATCTTTCTTTCTGGTGACCTCACTCGAAAGAAAGAAAGGTTCATTCTTGTTAACCTTACTCACTCGCAGGAACACAACAACCATCAAGAGAATTGTTATTTGGCTGCGGTATTCTGTGAGGTGGAGGTACTTCCCCAGTCATGCAGCTTTCACCAGAGCCTCTTTTGTTTGGTCAGCAGGATACTCCACGTGCAGATGAGGTTGGTTTTAGCCACTTAAACAACACCCTATACACCCTAAATTTAGCTAATCGTGTAATGCCATGAGAACCAAACGAGTGTACCAAATTTCAAATTGTTCAGACCAGTGAAAGTTGCTCGTCTCCCTGTATACAAAAATTATTATGCTTTCGCTTTGCACAGGCATTTCGCGTTTTTTTTAATCAATTTCAATAATTCCGTTTATTTTTAACTGTCAATCGATTATCAAATGAGAATTCCCTTGATAGTCCGGTCAATTTAAACATTCTAGGCTACATAAATTCCCACCAAGCTGAAAAATTTTATAACCTTACGCTTATTTTTTGGTCTAATTTGACCGGACTATGAGGGTTGTTGTGTTCCTGCGAATGAGTGAGGTCATCAGAAAGGAAGAAGTTACTGCGTTTATATTTAATGTTGCGAGCGTTAAGATGGCTACGGTAACCGGTTCACATCAGGTAGGCTGTATGCTTGTTTCCCACCCAGCGTAGTAAGTATAAAAAAAACATACATTATTACTGACGAGCTCGGTGGTCTAATGGACAACATTTTTTTTTAAAATTTAAATTATTAATTTATCCAGCTCGGTTGTCGAATAGTTAGCAATAGCCACTTTGACACCGAGGTCGCGGGTTCGATTCCCGCATAAGACAACTATTTGTGTTCATGAACATGTCTGTTTGTCTTGGTCTGGGTGGTTTCTATATATGTATGTATTTACAAAAAAATGTATTTAAGTACATGCATCAGTTGTCTAGTATCCATAGCTAGAAGCTACAAGCTTTGTGCTTAATTTGCGACTAGATGGAGAGATAAAATTATATTAAAAAAACATCGGACGCGCAGCATGCGCCACCAAAGCGAAATTTATTTATTTATTTATTTTGGCCACTTTCCCGAATTGATATCGGAAAACCAAGGTCACTATACATTACTACTTTGTGATGCTCTCGGGTGTCGGGTCTCCTCACGCTATACAGAGCCAGGTTGATCTGTCCTGGGTTGTCGGTTTTGGCAATTGGGCTTTCTTATGGTCTCTTTCTATGTTTGACCACCAGGTCGATGGCGGGCGGCCTCTACCTCTCTTTGGTTCTGGCAAGCTTAACCTTTCATGTGCCGCGATCCCACGGTGGGTACAGCGTTGATACAGTGCTTGGTACAGAATTTTGGTGGCGGCAAGTGAGGGGTTAATGCGATTTTCGCTACATGATCTTCGTCCCGTCTCATGATATGGCCATACCATCTAAGGCGATTTTCCGTCATTTCGTCTGTGATTGGTGCGACTTTAAAGCTTATGTATTCATATATCCCCCGTATGTATTCATTCCCAACTCTGTCCATCCTGCCCCCCTAGCCAAGTGTAATTCGTAGCGTAACGAATGTTAAATAGATCACGTGACATTTGTCAAAATCGAACATTTTAGTATGAGAATTGACAAATGTCACGTGATCTTTTTTTTAGGGTTCCGTACCCAAAGGGTAAAAAGGAACCCTATTACTAAGGCTCCGCTGTCCGTCCGTCCGTCTGTCACCAGTCTGTATCTCATGAACCGTGATAGTTAGACAGTTGAAATTTTCACTGATGATGTATTTCTGTTGCCGCTATAACAATAAATACTAAAAAACAGAATAAAATAAATATTTATGGGGGCTCCCATACAACAAACGTGATTTTTTTGCTCGTTTTTGCTCGCAATTGATAACGGTAATAGGTAGACGCTTGAAATACTCACATAGTATTTAGTTATATATTCACTTTAAAAATAAATAATTAAATGAAAATAAAACAAATATTTAAGGGGGGCTCCCATGCAACAAACGTGTTTTTTTTTGCCGTTTTTATAGATAATGGTACGGAACCCTTCGTGCGCGAGTCCAACTCGCACTTGGCCGGTTTTTTTTATACCACCAGTGTGGCAAACAAGCATCTATCTAACGTTCGTTACGCTACGAATTACATTTGGCTGGGGGGGCTGGTCACCCCACCCGCCATATTACGGAGGCCCACCACTGTGTCTCCTGTGTAGCCAGGATTAACAGCGGCGACCGCCAAAAAAGGTAATGAACAGTGAAGTCCATTGCAGTCCCGGGGGTAAAACTACGGCTGCCTTGGAACTCACAACGAATTTGATCAGAAGAAATTAGTAGGAGTAGGAAGCTTTTGGAATTTGACTTCCACCCCACCCGCCATATTATAGATTTCTATAACTGTTGAAATCTATGTACAGTGTACACATATTATATTATGCTGCTTATGCTTGTACCAATATAATGTATGTATGCAAGCCCGAGCCAGTTTCGGGGGTCAATGCACGGGACTGGTTTGGGATGACACGGTACTGGCCAGCATCGATATGTCCAGGACGTTAATCTTTTACTTGTACATTTAAATTATTACCATGGTAATCTAGTGTGGTTTCTAGTCGGCAGGGTGCACCACGTGCAGGTGAGTGATTCAAATCCAAACAAGAATAAAACAAAAAAGAATAGCTTTTTGGGGTGTAAGTGGTTCATCAACACCTTTGAACCAAAGCCAACTTCACCTGCACGCGGTGTACCCTGCTGACTGACAAACGAAACTCTGGCGAAAAGAGAGGTAGGGAGCGTAATTGTAAGCTACCCGACTGGGGAATCACAGAATACCGCAGCCAAATAACAATTCCCTTGAGGGTTGTTGTGTTCCTGCGAGTGAGTGAGGTTACCAAAAAGGAAGGAAGGAGATGCTGCGTTGGCAGCGGGGGTGGCGACACGCGAACGATATTTTATGTCGCGAGCGTTAATATGGCTACGGTAACCGCTTCACATCAGGCGGGCCGTATGCTTGTTTACCACCCGAAGTAGTATAAAAAAAAAGCCTGTATATGGTAATGGGTACTAGATAACTGACATAATACTTAAATGTATTTTTTTATGTAAATATATACATATAACACATAATATAAAACACTCAGACCAAGACAAACAGACATGTTCATGAACACAAATGTTTGTCTTGTGCGGGGATCGAACCCGCGACTTCGGAGTCAAAGTAGCCATTGCGAACCATTCGACAACCGAGCTGGATAAATTAAATAATTAAATTAAAAAATAAAAAGACGTGTGGCACTCGGGGACTGCCGCGGTAAAGCTATTGCATAGCATTTTGTATCAACTTATGCAATTATAATTTTATTTATTTATTTTATTCATGCAGTATTGCTTTTTCTTTGATATTAATTCAAGTTACACTTTTTGAGCGTGGTGACCGATAAGAAAACAAATTTTTCTATTATTAAATAAATAAAACGAGTTTCGTAGAGTCGTACAATACGTCTAATCGCACGCACACAACGCCGTGTCGAAGACTGCCGAACTGAAACGACGTTAGACGATGCACGGCCTTCAAGCCACACCTCCTTGCCTGTCGGAGTGGGGAGCGTGAGGTTTTTTCGTTACGGAATTTCTGGATTCGGTCCCCGCGCTCAAGGCCCGCGATAGAAGCTATGCAATAGCTTAATAATTAATGTTGTTTGTACATTAATTATTCTACGATTAATTCTTCAACGGCAAGAACATCAGTCTGCATGCATGCCTCATAAAATTGTTATGCTCTTCCAGGGTCGTATGTGAACTTATGCATTTACCTATACCATCTGCAATAATTACACATATGCCTACAATAAAAAAAATCGGTTGTCTGTAAAGTCGGTTCACTGACGATAGTTGAACGTGACAACGTCATAAGAAAATACTGATGGAATGTTTGCATGGAAAAATTTGAATGGAACGCCTCAGAGCGAGGTAACGCCGCATACGTCATGTTTTTTCGTGCGTGCAGCCGGCTCCATCGAATTATAAGACGTTGTCACGTCAATAAATAAATAAATATATGCATATAATAACTACAGAGTGCGAGTTTTGTTTTCGCGTTCGTTCATGTCAACGTAAACAAACCGACCAAATAGAAAAGAACTCTCATGTTGTGAATTTATAAGACGCGTGTTACATATCGAAATTTTGTGTCTTACTTGCTTACATTTTGAAGTGAGTAACCCCGCTAATTTGGATATGTAATACGCATCTGGTAAATTGACAATGCGGCCGTGTGTTTTCCGGCAGACTAGAATAGAATCACTCCGTTTCTTCCCGTGGATGTCGTACAAGGCGACTAAGGGAAATACATTATCAAATATCGATCAGGCCTCCCCAACCCGTCTGGCCAGCGTGGGGAGTGTAGGCCAAATCCTCCTTCCGTCTAGGACGGACGAGAGAGGGTCGTGCTCCTGTAGTGGAGACTAAAATGGACCCTGATGATGATGAAATTGACAATATGAAACTTTTTCTCAATTTGATCGGCTTGTAAACGTTAACGTGACGGAAAAACTCTCACTTAGTACCCAGGGATATCTTATCAATCTTATATGTTTAAAAGAGTTTATTCCATAAGAAACTAATGTCCTATTATTGACCGAGTGAGAGGTCATCAAAATTCAAAACTAATTGGGGCGAAATGCCATTTTGCAACAATAATTCATATAGAATCTATATGAATTATTGTCGCAAAATGGCATTTCGGTGTTATTTTTGCGAAAGTCATATTTACAGGCAATTTGCTATTACTACTTTGCGTACTTCTGCCACCAATTAGTTCATGCAAATTACTGCCGGCGAACATCCACCCACTACTTAGATAATAGATGCATGCGACTGCCGTGGCAACTTTGCTCGTCTCTGCGACTCTCCAACATCTGATACAGAAGAAACGTCCGATTGCCGCTGCCCCGACTGCCGTAGTCGTCTCTGCGTCACGTGTTTCGCTTCTACGCGAGGCATCATCAGTAGGGCATGAATCTCGGAATCTCGGAATATCGTAATATCGGAATCTCGGAACCGATTTCCGATATTATAAATTCCGATACTGAGTGACCCAATATCGTAATATCGAAGTCAGACAAATTTAGTTTTTTTTTTGTTTTTAAATAAAGTTAATAAGAGCGCCACAATATGTGACGTTGTTGTAAACATGTTGAAACGCCTTAAATATAAAGAAAATCAAACAAGTACCATCGCCGACACAGAAACAGACACGGAATCAACGACAACTGCTTTATTATCTTCCGATGAAGATGATAAACCCAATAAGATCGTCACGCTACAACGAGTAAGTTAACCCTCCAACAGGAACTAGAGAAGGAACTGGAAAAGTGCAAAGAAAAGACGAGGATCGTATCCTCGTCAGACAAATTTGATCTTTTGGGGTTTGTAATGACTAAAAAAGTAATATACGACAACAGAGGTGAAAGAGGAGTTTATCTGACGCAGGCCTATACTTACCTTACATGAGTTTGGTCTACCAGTGTTGAAAGTGTACGTGTTTTTCGTCAGCCGGTTATTTTTGTAATAAAATACGAAGTTCACCGACAAAATGCTTTTGTCGTTTTGAGAATGTATTGCAAAGAAAAACGTGCCTTTAAAAAATAAGCCTAGTCTTCATTTCTAATAATTAATAGTCATTCCTAATAATTGTTGATTTCGCTGTTATTCCCTCTTCTTCTTCGTTACGCTTTTGACAGAGCATTCGTCTCCAGCACCACATCTTTAAAGCGTTGATCTTTTTCTTTTCCACTTCGCGTAAAATCCACGTCTCTGCATCGTATAAAAATATGGGGAAGACTAAAGTTATTACGAGCCGGGTCTTAGTGGCTTTAGTTAAGTTCCTGTTCTTCCATATTTCTTTCAGCTTACCCATTGCGTTTTTTGCTATAGCCATGCGTCTCTTTACTTCATCCACGCAGCCACCGCTGTTCATTACAAGAGAGCCAAGGTATATATAGAACTGGACCACTTCACAGTTTGCGATCTGTGTTACTTCTGGCATGTTACTGTTGGCGAGATCCACGATCATTATTTTGGTCTTGGTACGATTGATCTTTAGTCCGAACTCTAGGTTTACGCGTTCCATTCTGAGAAGTAGTTCTTCCATATGACATTTATTAGTTGCAAACAAGGTGCTGTCGTATCGCATACCGCAGGTTTGCAATCCTGTATCCACCAACTGCTAGACCGTCTGTCCAATCCTTCAAAGTGATTCTCATTATAAGTTCTGTGTATACTTATATTAAACAAGAGCGGTGATATTATGCATTCTTGGCGGACACCGGCACTGAGGTGGAAGTTAATTGACAAAATGTCATCTGTCCGTACCGAGGCTGTTCCTTCTTCATACAAACGTCTAATAAGGTGAACTAGATGTTTTGGTGTCCCCATTGCTAACAGCGTATTCCAGAGCTTTGGCCATTTCACCGAATCAAACGCTTTGGAGAAGTCAACAAAGCAGATATAAGTTGGCTTGTTGAATTCTCGAGCCTAACAATGAGTATTTGCTCTCGAGTGCCCTTCCCCCTTACAAAACCAGTCTGTTCCGGAGCAATCTCCTTAGACAGATAAGCTTTGCCTTTCATTTTGAATATGTAACAAGATCTTGCTAGAATGTGATATAAGTGCAATAAGGCGGTAGTTGTTACATTTCTTAGTTGACTCCTCTTTGTGTAACGGGGTGAAGACTGTATGTGTCCATTCACCAGGCCATATTCCGGTTTTCCATATCTTATTACAGATGGTGTATATAATTTGTGAGCCGTGCTCTCCCAGGGCTCGTATGGTTTCGATTGGGATCGCTTCTCTGCCCGTCGCTTTTCCGTTTTTGAGGTGGTTTATAGCGGCTTCAACCTCTCGTATAAGTATGGAGGGCTCCAGTTCCTCACTCTCAGGCTCCGCGCTGGGAAAGTTCTTGCATCGTGGATCTTCAAATAGGGACTGACAATAACCTTTCCAAGTCTCTGAGATTTTATCCAGTTCTGTCACTATATTGCCACTAGTCTTTGGTGGCCCATGTTTTCGATGACAGTAATTTTGTAATGATGCGAAGTTTATGGTACAAATGTTATTCCTAAATGTTGATTTTCCTTCGATATTTTCATTTGATATGTTATTGATGTTGATTATGAGTCCGTTTAATTAGTAATGTACTTATGATAATATCGAGAAATCGGTGATTTAATAAAAAAAACTAAAAAAATCCACAAAGTTTTGAACCAAATTAAAGAATTTGATCTAAAATATTATGTTTACTGTATCAAACCCAACTTTATGAGGATGTATAACGCATTTGTGAAATTCCGATATTAATATCGGAATTCCGATATTGAGATCTAATATCGGAAATCAGTATCGGAATTGAAAACTTTCCGATATTACATGCCCTAATCATCAGGCGATCTGTAGATGTTGATGATTAGAACAACAACTACGTAGGTTGTTGCTCTAATCATCACTAATAGCCACGCCAGTCGTATTATCTACTAACGGTAGTCGGTGGGTGCCGGCCGGCAGCAGTTTGTATGAACTAATTGGTGACTGAAGCACGCAAAGTAATGTAGATGATAACGCCAATAATTTAACTCTTACTTAAGAAATAAGTTCATTTATATCTAAGCCTGTTTGGGGTGTAAGTGGTTTATCAACATCTTTGAACCAAAGCCAACTTCACCTGCATGTGGTGCACCCTGCTGACTGACAAACGAAGCTCTGGCGAAAAGAGAGGTAGGGAGCGTAATTGTAAGCTACCCGACTGGCTACCGAATGTACCTCCACCTCACCTCACAGTGGGTGAGGTCACCAGAAAGGAAGGAGATGCTGCTTTGGCAGCGGGGGTGGCGGCGCGCAAGTGATATATTATGTTGCGAGCGTTAATACGGCTACGGTAACCGCTTCACATCAGGCGGGCCGTATGCTTGTCTGCCACCCGACGTAGTATAAAAAAAAAACCTGAGCTGGGGTTTTATGAATAGTCAACCTGTAAGAAGGATGTTGCGTTAATAGAGAAAAGGCATATCTTCCAACCAGGGGCCATACCGCCGATTCTGACGCCGATTACCATTGAATATTTAGATTCCAAAATTAGGTCTTATGTTGTAGTTATTGCCTGCCAACAGACGTAGTATAAAAAAAAAATATGCCACAAAATTTATATCTATATATATAAAAGAAAGTCGTGTTTGTTACAACACTTATAACTCGAGAACGGCTGGACCGATTGCCATGGTTTTTGATTTGTTGGATTTGTCTCCGTCCAGAATAGCAGAATAACTATTAAAAACATTGGAAAATTTACGAAAAAAATAAAATAAAAGAAAAATCATTTTTCCATACAAAATGTTCGTGTATGTCGGACCTGTCAAACGTGACGTTAACGTACGTACGTCAAATGTATGCGTGCGTTCAGAAATGTGGGTATAGGATTAGGGATTGCAATTGCTGGATCCAGCATACAGCAATCCAGCTGGATCCAGCGCCTTTTTAAACATGCTGGATCCAGCATACATCTTGATCCAGCGATGCGGATCCGCAAACGTATCAATTTCTATTGTTTAGTTTTGAGTTGCCGCCATTTTCGAATCGGCGCGGCAACTTGCCGTTCTGTCACCATAGCACGTGCCGCATGAAAGTTAAAACTTTAGAGCTAGAGCTTGAGATAGAACTTAAAAGAGAGAAGGAGAACTTTAATAAACAAAAGCCAAGTGGTCAATTAGATTACGAAAAGATCCTGAAAAAAGAAATGAGCGTTTATGAGAGCGAAGGAGTGCGAGGTGAACATTTATCAATGGTTTATGAGTATTTAATGACCTTAAAAAGTTAAAACCGACCAGTGTAGAGACCGAAAGGGCATTCTCAGCAGACGGCTACATATGCAGTTCTGTGCGAAGCAGGTTGGGAGATAAGACTATAGATAAAATTTGTTTTCTAAGGTCTTACTTTCAGAGAATTCAAAAAAAGAAGTAGTCTCTTATCGTCAGACTTTAAACTGCTTAATCATTAAGGATTAACGAGCGGAGAGAAGATTATTTCAAAGCTTTTTTTGTTTGATACAAAAATACTATTGAAAATTAAAATAGTGTTATTGTTACGGTCCTTTTTTAAAAGAATGTTAATTAAGTTAATTTTAAAAGAATTTGTGAGACTGATTGCTACTGATTAGCCGTCCTATCATTAAACATAAGCGTAATTAATAAGATAGTGCTTACTTAGAAACATTATCTTAAATGTTATATGAATATAAGGTTATATGTTTGTTATTTAATTTTATGTTGATTATTTTGATCTCAAATTATTAAAAAACCAAAGTAAATTAATATAAGATATCACCAAATGAGTGGAAGATTTCAAAGATTATCGTAAGAAGTACAAATTAATAAAAAAAGTCTTAAAAATGTCGTCTTTTTATTTTCGTTCCACGTTTTGCTGGATCCGCGCTGGATCCAGCTGGATTCAGGTCAATCCAGCAAAAATTCCGCTGGATTGAAAACGCCGCTGGATTGCAATCCCTATATAGGATAATAAGTATTAAAACATTGACAAAATTGTCGAAAAATTAAATTTGAAAACGGATTGGGATATTTATTGATTTTCAATTAAATGTCAAATCGATTGGTCTAACTTTTACGTCGCGAAAGTTGTCCGTTGTTGTTTTGAAAATTGTTTATGAATGAATGCTTGAAAATGAATATTAATTGGTTGTCAAGTGTCATGGTACTTTATTTTGTGACATAGTAAAATACTGAACTTAATATTTACCCACTGCTGGGTAATATTTACCCACTGCTGGGTAATATTTACCCACTGCTGGGTAATATTAAATACGGATCTTCCTTCAACTGAATATGTTTAGAGCATACTCCACCACGATGCTCAACTGCGAGTTGGCGGACGCCAGTAATTTCAAGCCGCCTAAAGGCCACTTGGCTTAACGACTGCCATCTAATGATAACAACCAGGACCGACGGCTTAACGTGCCTTCCGAAGCACGGAGGAGCTCGAGATAATCTAATGATAACAACCGGGACCGACGTCTTACGTGCCTTCCGAAGCACAGAGGAGCTCGAGATAATCTAATGATAACAACCGGGACCGACGTCTTACGTGCCTTCCGAAGCACGGAGGAGCTCGAGATAATCTAATGATAACAACCGGGACCGACGGATTAACGTGCCCTCCGAAGCACGGAGGACCTCGAGTTAATCTAATGATTACAACCGGGACCGACGGATTAACGTACTTTCCGAAGCACGGAGGAGCTCGAGATAATATAAACTCATCCATGGACAGGCTACGGTTGACGTTGCTTAACTTGCGTGTACAATTAGACTGACACGTGCAATGACGCCATCGTGCTTCTCTATTATTTTCTATTATTCATTATATTAAATTCAAGACATCATAAATTTTGTTCAACTAATATGTATACCACGACATTCATTGACAATTAGGCGGTACGAAGTTCGCCGGGCCAGCTAGTATATATATATATATACTAGCTGGCCCGGCGAACTTCGTACCGCCTAATTGTATAGTATATATATATATATATATATATATATATATATATATATATATATATATATTTTATACTACGTCGGGTGGCAGGCAAGCATACGGCCCACCTGATGTGAAGCGGTTACCGTAGCCATATTAACGCTCGCAACATAAAATATCGCCCCGCTGTCATCGCAGCATCTCCTTCCTTTCTGGTGACCTCACTCACTCGCAGGAACACAACGGCCCTCAAGGGAACCGTTATTGGGCTGCGGTATTCTGTGAGGTGGAGGTACATTCCCCAGTCGGGTAGCTTACAATTACGCTCCCTACCTCTCTTTTCGCCAGAGCTTCGTTTGTCAGTCAGCAGGGTGCACCGCGTGCAGGTGAAGTTGGCTTTGGTTCAAAGATGTTGATGAACCACTTACACCCCAAAAAAATAATGAAAGATCCTTCCAAATATAATGTACCAACAAGCTGCTAGGAAAGCTGCTGGAGCTCGATAATATTGTTGCGCGTGTCAATCTAATCGAACAAGCAAGTTAAGCAACATCAGCCGTAGCCTGTCCATGGATGGGTTAATTTCTCTTATACGTACTTCTGAGAGCACGTTAAGCCGTCGGTCCCGGTTGTTGTCATTAATGACAGTCGTTAAACCAAGTGGGCTTTAGGCGGCTTGGAAACACTAGCCTCCGCTAAGTTGAACAGCCTGGTGGAATATGCTATAAACCTTGTCTATTGAGAAGAGACCAATATCCCAGGAGTGGGATGAATAATGGTTGGGTGTTGACATATCGAGTGACGTTCAGTTCCGTGGTCACTTGGAGTGCAAGGCCAAATTGGCCTCTAGGAAAATTGGCATCATCTCTCAAGCCAGACGGTATTTTACACCACAGCATCGCCTTCAACTGTATAAAGCACAAGTTAGGCCTCATATGGAATACTGTTCACATCTCTGGGCTGGTGCGCCCCAGTACTTACTTGCTCCATTAGACCGCATACAACGAAGAGCTGTACAAATCGTCGGTGACCCAATGATTTCTGATCGGCTGGAGTCTCTATCTACACGCAGAGATGTTGCATCTCTTTGCGTTCTATATAAATTATACAACGGGGAGTGCTCGGATGAGCTATTTGATTTGATACCTGCCGCTGAGTCGCACTATCGTACAATAAATTTAAATTCCATCCTCATTATCTCGATATTTGGCGATCTACTACAGTACGCTTTATTGCTTATTATTGAAAACTACACTTAAAAATAAAATTATTAACATTTTACTTATACTTATTAATTTGTCATGTTGTAATATCTTTAAGGTACAATAGTCATATTCTCCATCATTCTCATCTGGATTATCTTCAACATTTTCAGTAAGACATTTTCTACCACGAACTGTGAAGTTGTAGAATCAATTTTCTCCAGCGGTATTACCAAATAAATACGACATGGGCCTTCAAGAACAGAGTCAATATTTCCCTTAAAAGGCTGGCAACGGATCGGTGACCCTTTGGTGTTGCTAATTTCTATGGGCGCTGGTGATTGCTTCCCATCAGGTGAACCACATGCTCACTTGCCGCCCTCTCATATAAAAAAAAACGATAACAAGTTACTAGGAGCAAGTCACCTTAATTGAAAAATAAAAAAAAATTGCGTTGTCGAGGGATGCCAGATGTGAAACATAGAAATTGATGTGTAAAGATACGAACTCAACACGATGAGAGAGAGAGGTGATCGCACGACTGATCATCTCAGTAGAGTCACAGTATTGTTACAAAGGCATTGCGACTTGTTTCTTCACCGACATCCGGTCTCCATATTAGGTAGATATTTTTCTAAAATATCATATCAAACAAGCTGCTGCCAAGTACATGTCATTGTATATCTACGTCACTAGCTTGCGCCTGCGACTTCGTACGCATATATCCCTAATTCTTGCCTAGTAGATGCTTACGTCATAATAGCTATCCATAAGTATGCATTTCAACCCGATTCGATCAGGGGTTTGACACAGCTGTGCGTTGATCATCAGTAGTCAGTAACGGTTGTCTTTTAGATACAGCGCCTGCAGGATTTCATTTGCAATATATTGCAGTTTGACACAGCTGTGCGTTGATCATCAGTCTGTCAGTAACGGTTGTCTTTTAGATACAGCGCCTGCAGGATTTCATTTGCAATATATTGCATATTGGAATATTTGCTATAAAATTTGTTTTTTTTTTCTTTATTCATGATAATTTCTTACAAAGTTACAAGATTACACATGTACCAACCGACGCAAACCATAAACAGTTTATCCGCGGTTTGGTGAGTCGTTCGTTACATTTAAGTACAGTTCCTTTAAGATTAATTTGAGTTTTTGATGTTGAACACCTTCTAGTGCTGTCAGCTTTGATATCAAGGTGTTATGATACTCATTTAATGTAGATGGCAGAACATACTGCCACGTTCTTTTCCCGTGTACATTAGTTCATTGTACGAAGGTACGACATAAATAGGCAGGTAGGTATGACAAGTGTCGCAGATCATTCCTTCGTGTTTTTATTTTTAGCGAATCGATTTTTCTGCATTTTCACTTACGAATTCCAACCTAAATTTGTCGTAAATATTTAAAATTTTACAATATTTATATAGACCCATGTCGTTGTTTTTGAATTTATTTCTGATTTTTATGGGAACTATGGTTTTAAGTAAGCTAAATTGTAGTTTATATATATATTGCATGTATGATTTGTATGTTCTGCCATAGCTACATATACAATAGCTAATTATGCTATCCGCAAGTGACATATACAACATGCCCAGAGTGTTATATGGCAACTTGTACTTTAAGATTGACAATCTTGATAAAAAAAACCTCTTAATTTATTATATATGTAACTAGCTGACCCGTGCCCACTTCGTTGGGCGGTAAACATTTTTACGAAAAAGTCTTTCCATTTTTCGTCATAACATATACACTCACAAATAATGTGTCTTTCTATTGATAAAAGAATTTTCAAAATCGATTGAGTAGATTCTGGGATAACCCCCTACAACCTCACAAACTTTACCTTTTTTTTACCATCGGGTTAAGATTCCACAAATTGGTCTTATGTTAAAGTTTAGGCGGTAGGGCGCCAGTTCGCCATGAGAAAGCCTGTATAATCGCGTTGCCTGACGGCGGGCGAGTTTTCGTATACCGCCGTAATTTTTCCATTCGTGAAGACATAATAAATATTTTGTATTCCGCCTTGTGGGCCGTAGGCGCCACTGATTGATAAGTAATTGAATAATTTGCCAGTCGCGTGTATAGATTGTGGGTGCGTGCGACACATTGTGTAATGATATAATCGGGTTTGTATCGAGTTGGTTCAGCGCCACCTTGTGCGTGGTCCTGGCAAAATCGCGTGCAGACATTTTCGTCATTATGTACAATTACTGGGTCTTGACTGTACTTAATATTGAGTATAAAGTATTGGATAAAGATTTGCCTTGCGAGATTGTGTGGTCCTGCTGTTAGGGGTTTAAGCGGCCATCACTACAGAAGACTGAAACGGATAAGTGGGACTGTCAAATTTATTTGCATAAACAACATGTGTTTGCAATAAATTATAGTTTAAAAAAAATAAAAATTTCACGCTTAAACAGCTAATAGAACTAAAAAAAGTTACTTAAAATAACAATAAATACATTAACAAAATATTGAATGTATTGTAAAAAAAACCGCGAGGTGCTTACTTTTATTCTTATCTGCTACAAGTTAGACGCAATCGTTTTATTTTATTTACAAAGGTAACGTGGTATATTTAGTCACTTTATTATAGACGTGTACGCTAAAATTGAAATGAAACGATTGGTATACATATATTCGCACAAACCAGAAAGAATACGTGCATTTGCGGGACGCTATGTAGAAAGTGTTTTAAGCAACGAGTGGAAACTGTTTTTCTTAGATGCTCATATTACTTCTAGACGGAAGGACGCAAATACAATGTTCAATATCCTACTCGATTTAAACAGAACTGAAATTCGGACATGCTCTGTGACACGAAACTGTGACAAAGCGAAGGTGTTTCAGGATTGATGTTTAATCGTTTGAGATGAATGCGAAATGGTTAACAGTAAGGCACTAGAAGCTGTGTATAGAACTTTACGTGCCCAACAGTTTTCAAGAATATTATTAAAATTTGGGGAAGATCTCCTTCCTAAAGTAAAGTCAATGTCTGCGAAATATAATATACTAGCGACCCGCCCCGGCTTCGCACGGGTGCAATGCTGATACTAAATGTACTACAGAAGGTCTTTGCGCTTTGTCCTATCCAGTCCTTCCCCAGTTATAGGCACACGCCGCCGGCTCCGCGGCCGGTACCGCCACAGCCGTTATGTCCCTGCATTTTAAATGTGTAATATCTTCTAAACTATTCATTTAAATTACATGCTGTGAAGGGCCATATTGATCTATATTAAATGCGCAATGTATTTAAGGTACTTAATTGGATAAGGATTAATTCTGTATTGCTTAAAATCGCTTCGTAAATAAGGCATTATTTCTTGTAAAAAGCAAAGGATAAAATAACGGTTATTGTGTGTTACCACTAAGAGATAGACATATACCATCGCGAACTTTTTTGTAGACCATTTTAAGGTGAACAATACTGTACTACATTATTTTGATCTATCTCGTTGGGTTCAGCCAGCGTTTGCAATGAAAGAGCAAAAAAATGTGTTTATTTACGACATCACATTAGAAACCTCTAAATTATCAGTGTTTTTCTACTATGTTATGCATATATTATATTTATAAACTTTCCAGTTGAATCACTCTATCTATTAAAAAAAACCGCATCATAATCCGTTGCGTAGTTTCAAAGATTTAAGCATACATGGGGACATAGGGACAGAGAAAGCGACTTTGTTTTATACTATGTAGTGATTTACATGCGGTCCCCAGTTGAAGCTCGAATCAATAGTAACGCCTTGGTATTTGTGTTCTTTTATTAATTCTAGATTACCACATCTACAATTTGTTTGTTTGTTGTGTAAACATTCATGCTCGTGTGCAACTATCACCGGGTCGATCGGTGCCTTTAGGTGAGAGGTATCAATGTGTATTAATTTGGTTTTTTGCGCATTCATGTTTAACCCAACATCGTGTGACCACTTACATAGCAGATCAAAGTTACTCTGCATTATAGCCTGCGCCTGGACTACATCATCATGAGCAACTACAAGACACGTGTCACCAGCAAACTGGTATACAGAGCCCTTCTGGAAGATGTTGCACATATCATTCACGTATAGCAGGTATTCGCTCGGGCCAATAATCGAACCTTGAGCCGTGCCTTCTTAACCGCTGTAAATCTGTTTGAATGATAAATCTTCAGGCGTTTAGCAAAAAAATCATGAACATTTCTCTTGTAGGCTTAACATATGTACTAGGAAATATCCTGTGTTACAGATGTTATGTGCTTCCATTTTTTTTAATTAATTTAACAATAATAAATACTTACATGGATAGCACATTGGTTAAATCGGTGTTCTTCAACACTATAAACCATTAATTCAAAAAATGAAATGTATAGATACATAATTATAACTTATTATTGTGTAGGTATTAACCAGAAACGAGTTACTTCGAGAGATCCCAAACAGACATTATTAATTTTATTATTCTCCATGACGGTGCTAAAGCAAACAACAAAAATGATAACCATGGTTTGTAATTTTATTAAATAATTAGGTATTAAATAACTAATAACTTATAATTATTTCACTTACATTACTATATATCTATCACAAACATTTCTTTTTATTGATTTATTGCACATATGGTTTCTCTACTCACATATTTGTTTTGAATTATTACATAGGCACAGTATAAGTAATAGTACTAACGTAACATAGGGATGAGTTCGCCTTTGTACATTGTCATTATTTATTTTTTCTATGTAAGAAATTTGTACAAGAAAAAGATTGCAAAAACAACTACATTAAGCTTTTAATGTAATAACAACAAAAAAAAAAAACAAAACAAAAACTGAAAAGTGCGTTGAATTTGCTTAAATCAAAAAAAAAAAAATTACAGGCACATTATAATAAAAATTTACACAGCTACAGTTTCACAGGTGTAGTTTGATTTTAACTCTTATTTTTTGAGACATAAGGTCCATTATGTGCCAATAAAAATCAGTCAGTGTACTGACAGTAATACTATCATACCCTTGACTGTTAATAAAATAATATGTCAAACTCTTGACTGTTAATAAACTGTCAATCAAAGCGAGATACCGATGCACATAATTTGTTTAAAACAAAGACAGTCAAGAGTATGACATATTATTTTGTTGACAGTCAAGAGTATGACACATTATTTTGTTGACAGTCAAGAGTATGCCAGTATTTTCACATTGGTTGATTTTTTTTTACTAATAACTATTTTTAATTCTAAGCTCTTATGTAACCAAGAACTATTCTTAATCCTAAGGTGAACTCTTTCATTTAATTAATACTTAGTTTGTAAGTATAATGTATATGATTTGTAAACTTTTTAAGCTTCGTACATGGTATTTATTTTGCAAGAAAATCAAAATGAAATAAAACGTATTAGAAAGAGTTGTACCCAAATAAAAAATAAAAAATATTTCTAAAACATGATGCAGTTGTGACCACCACTCAGCGAATGCCGTGGCACAAGCCAGAGACGGGCAAAATGCATTTACGATAAACTTCTTATTTATTGGGAATCTTCTTCTTTAAATGAATACGCGAAGCAATAATTTTGTACCCCTTTTTACGAAAATTTCGCGGACAGAGAAGTATAAAATTTCGCACACTTATAGTTTATATAGAGAAGGAGTGCATAATACTAATATAAAAAAAAAAATATGCATAAAGTACTTTAATTCAATAAAAAAACATGGCACACACACACGCATTATATATTATACTATTTTGTTTATTGTTAAAGTCATAATTTACTAGTTATCATTTGTTTATCGTAAATGCATTCGCATTTCGCTCATCTCTATCCACAGCATCTTTAAATAACTATTTATAACACAGTTGGGTTTTTGTTTTTATATTTTAACGATTTGATGTTGGTAATTTTTAAACCACACATATACCTCACAATGTGTTCTAACAGACGTGTATTAAATGACAAGAATTTGAATCATCCTGTAATAAAGATAAATTGGTCGCCAAAAGAGGAGGGGGTCATTTAGCCCCAGAAAATTGGGGGTGGTGGTGGAGGTCGGGGATAAAATCCCCTACCATAGTATCCACCACCGAAGCCCCCGCCGTATCCATACCCGAAGCCACGACCCCAAGGACCACCGTAGCCACCGTAACCGAATCGGGGACCTCCCCAGAAGCTTTGGATTTCCTGAAAAAAGAAATAAACATAAATTAGTTATCGTCGGAAGAAGGTGTGTTTTGGGGTGTAGTGGTTCATCAACATCTTTGAACCAAAGCCAACTTCACCTGCACGTGGTACACCCTGCTGACTGACAAACGAAGCTCTGGCGAAAAGAGAGGTAGGGAGTGTAATTGTAAGCTACTAAACTGTGGAATGTACCTTCACCTCACAGAATACCGCAGCCAAATAACAATTCCCTTGAGAATTGTTGTGCTCCTGCACGTGAGGGAGGTCACCAGAGAGGAAGGGCGGCGCGCGAGCGATATTTTATTTTGCGAGCGTTAATATGGCTACGATAACCGCTTTACATCAGGCGGGCCGTATGCTTGCCACCTGACGTAGTTTAAAAGGCGGCTTTTCGGGACGGGGGCCCACCACACATTCCCACAGCAGTGACCACCAAAAAAGGCAATAGGCAATGAACTCCATTTAAGTCCCGGGGGTAAAAAATCCTGTGCACCTGCCATGTTTCATTTCTGCATCACCCTCAGGTTGACTGGTAGAGAATGCCTTTATAGCATTAAGTTCGTTTAGTGTACAATTTTGTGCATGAAATATAAATAAATGAAACCACGGCTGCCATGGAACTCTTTACGAATTTAATGAGAAGAAATAAGTAGGAGTAAGTAGGAATCTTTTGGAATTTCACTTTCCTTCTTGAGAGACAGCAATATGGCAAATAAGCCATTAAAAGCCTAAAGAGATGCTCAATACTCAATATCTTTATTGCATTTCATATGTAGTTCATAGTTATAAGGATGTTTATACAGTATACAGATTATTACATACATATGAACCCTGTTGGGCATTGCAAAGATGTGTTAGCGGTTTTTGAGGTACGGCAGATGGATTTAGGCGTTTCTCTGATTATTAATTTTTATTAAAATAAATTAAAATAAAATATGACAATTAATCTTATATATATGTAAAAAATGTGTTTGTTAAAAAAAATACATTTAGAACAAAATTAAAATAAGTTTTGATGTCAATTCATTGTCTATTCATTGTTAATATCAATATTTTGTCTATTTATGTAGGTATTATATGAATGTCTATAATTTATAATAATTATATTATTTTAGTCATAAAGTATGTTAATTTAATTTCAATGAAATGTCAATAATAATAATATTTCATTAATATATAAAAATATATTTAAATATTCGTATGTCAAACAAAATTATTTGGTCATGTTTAATAGTAGTACTAATGTTTATTTATTTACATAACTTTTTGTCTTTATCGTTTAGAAATTCGTCTAAGAAATAATAGCTTTTCTGTGTTAAAAACTGTTTCAGTTTATTTATGAATTGCTTCTGGTTGTCTTCTGTTTTGAACTCGTCCGTCAACGCATTATAATTTTTTATAGACATAGACAGTGGACCTGAACAGACTAGTTTGAGTTTCGAAGTTGTTGGTATTAATTTGTCTTTGTATCGAGTAGGATAGCGTCGGGGTAAATCTCCTATTTTTGTGTAAAAATGAGGATACTTTTTTACGAATTTACAGGCTTCCAAAATGTACATGCTAGGTAAAGTTAATATTTTTAATATTTTGAAATATGGTTTGCAGCTTTCTCTGGCTTCAATATTTTCTATTATTCTAATACATTTTTTCTGTAAAGTAAATAATGTGTTTGTGTCTGTACTATTACCCCAAAGAATGACTCCGTAATTCAGCCACGCATAGGCATAAGCGAAGTAGGCTGTGATTGAGGTTTTTTTATCAGTGGATTTTTTGAGTTCCCTAAGTGCATAAATAAATTTAGACAGTTTCATTGCTATGTTATCGACATGAGCCTTCCAATTGATATTACTATCGAGTGTTAGTCCAAGTAGAGTAAAATTTTCTACGCACTCGAGTTTGATCCCGTTATACTTGAAATCGACATTAAGAGCCTGCTTTTGATAAGGTCTGTATAGCATAATTTTTGTTTTTAAAAAGTTAATTTCTAAATTGTGGTCTTCTAACCAGGCTACTATTGTGTCCAAGATGTTTGTAAGTTTTTCGTCAAAATTATCGGTCATTGAATAAGGTGTTAATATCGAAATGTCGTCCGCAAAGAGAACACTTGTTTGGTTTATGTTCTTTGGGAGGTCGTTTATGTAAAGTAAAAACATCAAACACCCAATTACGCTACCCTGAGGAATAGAGGAATTTAAAGTTTGTAACTCTGATCTTACTGTCATTATTTTCCCGGTCGTATGGTCGTAGCTTTCTATTTCTACGTATTGTCTTCGGTCTTGTAGATATGATTTAAGCCAATCGTAAGCTAAGCCCCTTATTCCCACTCCGTATATATAATTTATTTAACAAAATATTATATTGCACTTTGTCATAAGCTTTTGTCATGTCTAGCAAGACTCCAATTGCATATTTTTTATCATTTATAATTTTTAAAATTTCCTGTATGTATTTGTACGTCGCTAGTGTGGTAGAACGATTTTTACGGAACCCGTTCTGTGAATCATCAAAAATGTCAAAGGTTTCGCAGAAGGAAGTGATTTGATTACAAATTGCTTTCTCAAAGACTTTTGAGGGTGTCGGTAACAATGCAATGCAAAGATGGCTAGTCATGTGAAGCTCAATTGCTGTGCACCACGAATTTTAAATATCTATCACTATTGGGGACTTAAAACATTGAGTTGTTACCTAACACATCGATTCCAATAATAAGATTTGTAAAATCGTCTGAATGCTTGGTAATTCTCCCTTGTTGCTATCAAATCAGAATAGTATACTACCAAACCCCGGCCACTCCATACAAAAATGGCGCTTTTGCATGTAGTAACCAAATGACGTCTGTACACGTGCCTATGTTTGAGTGACGTTCTCTAGGGCTGACATTATTCAATTATTAGACGGACATGTAAGGGGGTATAAGTGGTTCATCAACATCTTTGAACCAAAGCCAATCTTACCTGCACGGGGTACACCCTGCTGACTGACAGACGAGGCTCTGACGAAAAGAGAGGTAGGACATAGCGTATTTTTTAAGCAGCCCGACTGACGAAGTACCACCACCTCACAGAATACCGCAGTCAAATAACAATTTCCTTGAGGGTTGTTGTGTTCCTGCGAGTGAGTGAGGTCACCAGAGAGGATGGAGTTGCTGCGTTGGCAGCGGGGATGGCAGCGCGCGAGCGATATTTAATGTTGCGAGCGTTAATATGGTTACGGTAACCGCTTCACATCAGGTGGGCGTAGTGAAGAAAAAAAAAACGTGTGACACTCGGGGACTGCCGCGGTAAAGCTATTGCATAGCATTTTTTATAAACTAATGCTCGTTTGCTCGTTCATCCATTCATCTATCCATCCATCCATTAATCCATTCATCCACCTATCCACCCATCCATCCACCCATCCATCCATTCATCCATCCATCCACCCATCCATCCATCCATCCACCCATCCACCCACCCACCCATCCATCCATCCACCCATCCTCCCATCCATCCACCCACCCATCCATCCATCCATTCATCCATCCACCCATCCATCCATCCATCCATCCACCCATCCACCCACCCATCCACCCATCCACCCATCCACCCATCCACCCATCCACCCATCCACCCATCCACCCATCCACCCATCCACCCATCCATCCATCCATCCATCTATCCATCCATCAATCCATCCAACCATCCATCCATCAATCAGTCCGTCCGTCCGTCCATCCATCCATCCATACATCCAAATTGTTTTCGAGCCAAAGCCAACTTCGCCTGCACGCGGTGCACCCATGCTGACTGACAAACGAAGCTCTGGCGAAAAGAGAGGTAGGGAGCGTAATTGTAAGCTACCCGACTGAGGAAAGTACCTCCACCTCACAGAATACCGCAACCAAATAACAATTCCCTTGAGGGTTGTTGTGTTCCTGCGAGTGAGTGAGGTTACCAGAAAGAAAGGAAGGAGATGCTGCGTTGGCAGCGGGGGTGGCGAAATAATAAAAAAAAATAAGGGCGACGGTATTAGTTTAAACGAAAAGAGTTTAAGCCTTAAAATTGCAATGCCCAGTTAAACAGCATACGGCCTGTCAACAATGTCGAGGTTTTTCTGAGAAGCTGTCTGAACTGTCAAGCTGTGGAATGAACTGCCTGTCAAGGTTTTCTCAGGAGACTACAGCATGGGGTTCTTCAAAAAGGGCGTGAAGAGGTTTTTACAGGGTCGGCAATGCGAGTGTGATCCCCTGGTGAAGTTGGCTTTGGTTCATAGATCTTGATGAACCACTTACACCCCAAAACCTCGTTTGCCCCCCTCTAATATAAAAAAAAAACATACCTGGACAATCACAAACACAATCACAAACAAAAGCAACAGTCTTGACGACATATTTTTTTTAATACAAAATCTTCCACCAAAACAAATCCTCTGCACCGTGTGTCAAGTTGTTCAGAATTTGTTAAAATGGCATAATTGCTCTTAAAGAGCACCTTTATATGTGCATATTGGCTATTATGGTTGTATACTTCGTATATCTTATGGCAATAGTAATAAAGTTCAAAATATTAAGTGTCGTCTCGTATATTGTTAAGTCAGGTTCTTCACATATATATGACAAACGGACAAACAGTGAGTCATGGAATATCCATATGATTTAACAGCGTGTTCTTGAATGTAATACATTTCTTCATAATACTTATGATATCTTTTATTGATTTTCAAACTATGGGTCGCGACCCCCAGGGGGGTCGCCAAGTTATATTCGGGGGGTCGCGTGAGAAAAAACGCAAATGTTTGTAGGTCATACGCTACAATAAAAAACGTAAGTAGGCCTGATTATTATTCAATACTTCATCGACTGAAATCTTTAAGCAAGTCTTTTTCCAATTGAAGCCTATTTCTCTTCTTCTTTTTTAGGGTTCCGAACCTCAAAAGGAAAAACGGAACCCTTATAAGATCACTTTGTTGTCCGTCTGTCTGTCTGTCTGTCTGTCTGTCTGTCTGTCTGTCTGTCTGTCTGTCTGTCTGTCTGTCTGTCTGTCTGTCTGTCTGTCTGTCTGTCTGTCTGTCTGTCTGTCAAGAATTTCTATGTCGAGAATGCGTGGAGGTATCAAGCTGAAATTTGAACTGTATACTCAGGTCTACGGTCCCATGAAGTTAAAAAAAAATCAAACTGCTAAGTTTACGTAGAAAAAAGTTACGGCCGTTTATTCAGCAAAAAACGCATATTTCGACACACTCAAGGGAATCAAAACCTATAGGGTACTTCCCGTTGACCTAGAACTATGAAATTTGGCAAGTAACATCGTCATAGACTACAAGTACAAGAATAAATCTCAAAACTATACATTTGTAAATAGATCTTAAAAAATAGGGGGTCTATATTTTTATAGGGTGTCGAAATTTCAAATTGAAATTACTAGTTCAAATGGGGTATCATATGAAAGGGATTGATGTACACATTGCAAAATATATTTTATTTATTTTTTTCGACGCATTATTTCTTATTTATAATGAAAAATATCAAATTTAATAATGATACTACGTACCTACGGAACCCTCGGTGGGCGAGTCCGACTCGCACTTGTCCGGTTTTTTTTATACTACGTCGGGTGGCAGACAAGCATATGGCCCGCCTGAAGCGGTTGCCGTAGCCATATTAACACTCGCAACATAAAATATCGCTCGCGCGTCGCCACCCCCGCTGCAGACGCAGCATCTCCTTCCTTTCTGGTGACCTCACTCACTCGCAGGAACACAACAACCCTCAAGGGAAATTGTTATTTGGCTGCGGTATTCTGTGAGGTGGAGGTACATTCCCCAGTCGGGTAGCTTACAATTACGCTCCCTACCTCTCTTTTCGCCAGAGCTTCGTTTGATAGTCAGCAGGGTGCACCGCGTGCAGGTGAAGTTGGCTTTGGTTCAAAGATGTTGATGAACCACTTACACCCCAAAATGTAAAACACACATGGAGGGTGAGGGGGAGGGAGAAAGGGGCCGCCAGAAATTTTGAACTTGTAACTTGGGGTCCCATGTTCAAAAAGATTAAAGAACATTGATCTATACTAATGAGGAATGCGGAGCTCGATAGCGTCCTTGAGCTGGAGCAGAGACGACTAAAGCTGCCACGCAGTCGTATGCATCTATTAACGATAGTGGGTGGTGCCGGCCGGCAGTAATTTGTATGAACTAATTGGTAGCTGAAGCACTCAAAGTAGTGTAGATCAAATTGCATGTAAATTTCTCAAGTATTAAAAAAAAAACCCGGGCAAGTGCGAGTCGGACTCGCGCACGAAGGTTCCGTACCATTATCTATAAAAACGGCAAAAAAAAATCACGTTTGTTGTATGGGAGCCCCTCTTAAATATTTGTTTTATTTTTATTTAATTATATATTTAGAAAGTGAATATAAAACTAAATATTATGTGAGTATTTCAAGCGTCTACCTATTACCGTTATCAATTACGAGCAAAATTGACCAAAAAAATCGCGTTTGTTGTATGGGAGCCCCCTTAAATATTAATTTTATTCTATTTTTTAGTATTTGTTGTTATAGCGGCAATAGAAATACACCATCTGTGAAAATTTTCACTGTCTTACTATCACAGTTAATGAGATACAGCCTGGTGACATACGGACGGACGGACGGACAGCGGAGCCTTAGTAATAGGGTTCCTTTTTACCCTTTGGGTACGGAACCCTAATAAAAAATACTCGATAAACACAAAACTTCCATAAAATAACACATGAATCAATTAACTATGTAACAAATTATTTGAAATACTCGATAAACACAAAACTTATTAAGAATCTCGCGGTATCGGCAAATATGGCGGACGCAGTGTTGACATGACACTGCCTCGCGATAAAATTCCACAGACATCACTTCACACTTATCTCCTCGACACCTCATTTAGTAAAAACAAAGAGCTACTGACTATGTTTACTTATGAGAAATAGGAAAAAAGCGAGCCGTTTGATTGAAATCCTTTATCGAGCTGGCAGAAGCGTTGTATCTAACAAAAGGCGCATTTACAGTGATACTGGTAAATTGTTGTAATTTTGATTAAATTCATCGGGAGTTCCAAGGCAGCCGTAGTCTTACCCCCGGGACTGCAATGGCATTTATTGTTTATTGCCTTTTTTGTGGTATACGCTGTTAATCCTGGCTACACAGGGATATAGTGGTGGGAATGGGTGGTGGCCCTCCCGTCCCGTAAGTGCCACCATGCCCCGACCTTGAGCATGACGAGGAGTGAACTGTCAATGGCCATGAAGCCTTTGCCTGGCAGCCAGCATTACGTACCGTGATAGCCTGAGTCGGTGTGGAAATATTTCAATTGCCCTTCGCAGACTATCTCCGCTTCTTGCCTACAGACGCACCATTTCTACTAACTTAATATTGGAGTATTGCTCCGTCATTGTACATTAACTGTACGTAGACACAGGTCGTAAGCACATAGGTAACAGGCGGTAGTCCGCGTAAGGCTAAAATTAATTAATGAGTGAAAAGTCAAAACGGGTGTTATCAGTAGGCACATGTGTGGCCTCGGAACATCCGAGTGTGTGGCTTTTTGATTGCACGCGCCGAATGGCGATCTCCGCCGCAAACAAACACAAAGAAAGTGCCGCGCGCTTGCAAGTGTCGCGCGCTTTCGCACGGGGTGATTTGACACATTGTATAGGATTGGATATGAGGTATTATTTTCAGCATCAGGAATGTACCTCCACCTCACACAATACCGCATCCAAATAACAATTCCCTTGAGGGTAGTTGTGATCCTGCAAGTGAGTGAGGTCACTAGATAGAAAGAAAGAAGCCTGGCAACGGATCGGCGAGTCCTTGGTGCTGCTGATCTCCATGGGCGGTGGTGATAGCTTTTCATCAGGTGACAGGTACCAGAATGACCAGGCCTTACCACCAGCTCTTATTCCGATTCAACAACTGAATAGAATGCTTATTCATACCAATGAATAAGCGACTCTATGCTATTTGAAATAGAGTCGCTTTTTCATTGGTGTGAATAAGCATTCCATTAAGATATTGAATCGCAATAAGAGTTGGTGGTAAGGGGGCTGTTTGCACTTTGTGATTCGATTCAGAGCCAAGGCGGATTGGGGAGCGAAAGAGCGGCTGCAGAAGCGCCTAAGAAACCCCCTGATAATTGAACGAGCGTGCGAAGTGAGAGAGGGGATTTTCTTCTATATGACCCCTGACTTGTAGGCTGAATTCACCCTTGTATAGAGCTGCGAGGATTGTTGACGATTTAAAATTAATAGACGATTTATAATCATGAAGTCTGATTAGTGATTTTGCGTCCTTTTGTGTGTTCAACCGATTGTACAATGGCGTGTGTTGATGCCCACGGGTTCCTGTTATAGTCTAACCGCTCGGCATCTACAGGGAATTGATCCTTTGACATTAGAACCGAAGTGGTCACGTATTGCACGGTTCTGGAGAGGTTTTTTTGTCACATATTAGCATAGCATTAGGAGAAAATGAAATGCCTATCGAGTTTTTCCCAGGAGACTACAGAATGGGGTTCTTCACAAGGGGCGTGTAGAGGCTTTTAAATGATCTGCGTTGTGTGTGATGCCCCTTATGATACTGGAGTGCGTGGGCTGCGGTAACTGCTTGCTACACGAAGTAAGTATTAAGTAATCTGTTTTTCTGCTTTACACCGCCCTTTTTAGGGTTCCGTACCCAAAGGGTAAAAAGGAACCCTATTACCATAGTAATGCTATTACTAAGGCAGATCCTTATAATAGGTCCTAAACTGTCCGTCCGTCCGTCCGTCCGTCTGTCACCAGGCTGTATCTCATGAAGCGTGATAGTTAGACAGTTGAAATTTTCACAGATGATGTATTTCAGTTGCCGCTATAACAACAAATACTAAAAAATAGAATAAAATAAATATTTTAGGGGGCTCTCATACAACAAACGTGATTTTTGCTCGTTTTTGCTCTCTATTGATAACAGCAGTAGGTAGACGTTTGAAATATTCACATAATATTTCTTTATATATTTACTTTAAAAATAAATAATTAAATAAAAATTTATTTATATTTTAATTAAACAAATATTTAAGGAGGTCTCTCATACAAAAAATATGATTTTTTGCCGTTTTTATAGATAATGGTACGGAACCCTTCTTGCGCGAGGCCGAGTCGCACTTGGCCGGTTTTTTATTTTACTTTTTTAAATTACACACTGCCATCCAGCTCCAAACTAACGATCCTCCGCCTTCCGCATCCAGCCGCTTTCTTAAGGCCATCGGACCATCTAGATGGAGGACGTCCAACGTTTCATCGTCTTACGCGCGGCCTCTACTCTAATACCTTCCTCCTCCATCTGCCATCATTTACTCGGCACTTCAGCTTCCAAAATCTTAAGGCTATGTTGACAACTTTGGTTTATTTCTTCGTTCCAGAATTCGATCCCTCAGAGAAACCACGAGCATAGTACTCTCATCGCTCGCTGCGCGACCTTTGGCCTGTGGACCCGTCCGGTCATTATCCAAGTCTCTTCACCATAGGTTAGGGGTCATCCAGAAATTACGTCACACGTTAAGGGGGAGGGAGGGGGGTCGATGAAGTGTGACATTGTGTGACAAGGGGGTGGGAGGGGTCCTAAATTTTGTGACGTGACATTTCAAAATCTATTATAATCTAAGTAACACGGACTTTGAACTACTAACGAAAAACTCTAAAACATTTGCAACGCTAGTTGTAAATTAGCAAAATATGTGACGTCACACTAGGGAGGGGGGGGGGGGGGGGAGCTTCACAAATGTGACCAGCTGTGACAAGGACGGGGGAGGGGTCAAAAAATCATGAAATTCGTGTGACGTAATTTATGGATGGCCCCTTATTCCACATTAGAATTCCCTATACTTAAGTTAAACTTTTGTCTTTATGCAAAACTAATTTACTTCTCTACATAGAGTATGAAACAGACCAGAAGCCATTGTAAATCATTGGTTTCATATATCATTCAGTCAGATACTTCGATAGTTCCCACTACGTTATTTATAAATACTAACAGAAATTAGCAATAAGTGTCTAACACGTTCGATAATTTGCTTGGATAAGGGAATTACCGCTGCGACACCATCGTGGCTCATCAAATTGTTTTTGTCAACATGGTGTCGTTGTACTGACTCTTAATATACTTAATAGTATGTGCCATCAGTTGACAAGCCATCTCTTTAGGCTTTTGATGCATTATTTGCCTTATTGCTGTCTCTCACATTGAATACAAGCAACCAATTGTTTACAGGCTGGTCCGTCAACTTATACTATTCAGATTTGGTAGCAACAAGGGAGAATTACCAAGCGTTCAGACGATTTTGCAATTCATATTATTGGAATCGATGTGTTAGGTAACAACTCAATATTTTAGGTCCCCATTAGTGTTAGATACTTAAAATCCGTGGTGCACGGCAGTTGAGCTTCACTTGACTAGCCATCTCTTTAGGCTTTTAATGCCTTATTTGCCACATTGCTGTCTCTCATATTGCTAAGAGTGGAAGTCAAATTACAAAAGCTTCTTACTCCTATTAATTTTTTGTGATTAAATTCGTTTTGAGTTCCAAGGCAGCCGCAGTCTTACTCCCGGGACTGCAATGGACTTCATTACCTTTTTTGGCGGTCGCCGCTGTTCATTCTGGCTATACAGGAGACAGAGTGGTGGGAATGTGTGGTGGACCAAGTCCCGATAAAAATATAGGTGAAACTTTCAACCGACTTTAAAATAATAAATAAATAAATATTTCTGGACAATTTACACAGCGCCATCTAGTCCCAAATTAAGCGTAAAGCTTGTGTTATGGGTACTTGACAACTGATAAATGTACTTAAATACAAATTTTCTGTAAATAAATACTCATAAAGAGGAACGACCGGCCTATGCGTTCGGCTTGTGACGCATCTATCTCTCTTCCACTCCATCGGGCGATGTTTTCCTATGACGCTATCACGTAAAATAAATAATTAATAAATAAATATTTCTGGACAATTTACACAGCGCCATCTAGTCCCAAATTAAGCGTAAGGCTTGTGTTATGGGTACTAGACAACTGATAAATGTACTTAAATACATTTTTTCTGTAAATAAATACTCATACTTATAATACATAGAAAACTCCCAGACCAGGACAAACAAACATGTTCATGCACACAAATGTTTGTCTTGTGCGGGAATCGAACCCACAACCTCGGAGTCAAAGTGGCCATTGCTAACCATTCGACCACCGAACTCATCGGTCGGTCGGCTAAAAGAAAATGCGGTGTGTGATTTCTCCAAGAGGATATTTCGATTTGTCCTTAGATTTCTAGAATGATTTTTTTGTCATACAGAATCCCTGATTTCAATATTATAAATGTGAATGTGAGTTTGTTTGTTACGTTTTAACGCGAAAACTACTCAACCGATCATCTTGAAACTTTGTACACATATTCACGAAGGTATTAGGAAGGACATATGATACTTTTATTAATAAAAAAAAGTAAACGCGGGCGAGGGCGCGGGTGGAAGCTGGTGGTAAACACTGACCTCCGCCAACCCGCAGTTGTGCAGTGTGGTGAAGTACGCTCTAAACCACGCCGATTGAGGGGAGACACGTATCCCAGTGGGATGAATACTAAATACTTAATGGAATGATTAACTTAAAATATTTGTATTGCTGTTCCATAGCAGCAATCTCTAGCGCACGCTATTAATTACAGTAATTAAAAAGCCGCTAGGCATGCATGATTTTGGGTTATAATCTAGTTCTGTACTAATTATATGCTGTTATAATGATGTTTATATTGATTGTAACCTGTCCTGTATGCTAATAAATAAATAAATAAGTCTTATGATTCGGTTCAGAGACCAGCCCCCTTACCACCAACTCTTATTGCGATTCAATAACTGAATAGAATGCTTATTCGTACCAATGAATAAGTGACTGTATTTCAAATAGAATAGAGTCGCTTATTCATTGGTATAAGCAATCTATTCAATTATTGAATCGCAATAAGAGATGGTGGTTCAGTCCAGTTATCAGAAAGTAAGGAGGGAGTTGTTGCATTGGCAGCGGGGTGGTTATATTTTATGTTGCGAGCATTTGTATAACCGCGTCACATCAGGACGGCCGTGTGCAGCCGTTTCGCTGCCGCGTCGCTCTAGTGCTATTCTGAGGAGAGACTTTAGAGCAGAATAGAATAGAATATAATTTATTTTAATAAATAAATGATATTCTATTCTATTATGTTCTAATGAACATACAACTATTTAGTAAGATGTCATGTTACAGTATGTAACATACTCTATAGGGTGTCCTGTATATATATACTATACAGGGTGAAAACTACTAATGCCACCTGGACAGAAATTACTCTTAATACTGTAGATAGAAAATTTTATTCAAAGAAAACATTTCATTTGGGGTCAATTATAAGGATGAAATCTCTCTAACAAACTTCATAAATTAATAATTATAATTTTAACAAAAAAATAACCGTCTCCAAATATTACTCTACATTTATATATTTAGATACAGACTGATGATGATGATGATGAAAATATGGGACAAATCTGGAAGTATACTCTTTCAAATAAAAAAAGTTTTTTTTCAAATCCGTTTATAAATCACAGAGTAATTAAGTAACAAACATTAAAAAACAATGCAGCCGAATTGAGAACCTCCTCCTTTATTGGAGTTGGTTAAAAAAAAAGGCCACCTGGTACCTAGTGCTACCTGGAAAGTACTGATAATATTTTACTTAGTAGTATTAGAAGTTAGAGTACTAGTAGCATTAGAAGTTTCCACCCTGTATGCTATATACATACTCGTATATAGTAAATAGAGGCATGCAAATTTTCCTTTTTAAACAAATAAAACTTATTGTTATTAACAATGTTTCTTTTTATAACCCTAAAAATATAAAATAAAAAGAATAAAAATACTTGAATTAATATTTATTACATAACATTATTTAACACAAAACATTACAAAATATAATAAAATAAAACTAACTTATCTCATAGCCTAGGTCAATTGACCCCTGTTGACAATTCTAAGTACTGTACTTAGAATTGCCGACAGGGCTAAATCGAGGAAGTAGGTTTGACCTTGGATTTAGCTTACAAATTTAAAATAAACCTAGTTATACATAATACTTAATCAATACATTGTTATTGATGCTTGTGGGTTTTTTAAATGCCATGTATTCAGGTACCAATACAATATTATATTATATTTTCTTTATCAAATAGCTTTACGGCCCTCGAATCTATGTCCATTAGAGCCCGTGTTTGTATTATTCTTTTATTTTGTACCCGACTTCAGGGACATGCCGAAAAATGTAAAACCGATAATGTAATTTTTCTGCTGTTTTGCACGAATTTTTCGAATGACTCGACTGAGCCGATTCAAACACTTATAATCTACTATTAATATTATGCAATCAAATGATCGTAATCGTAATCACGTTGCGCGGTAGACAGACCCCCAGAAGGCACGGAGGCGCTTTAGCTGTAGGTGAACCATAGGGTCCGTCTTCTATCACCGTATCATCATCACAACGTGCTTCCTACATGCAGATATGTTATCTTTAGCCCCTCTGTATTATTATCAATGGCTTGGATCGTGTTCGTGGGGCGGAGCCTTTCCCCGCGTTGGAGCTCCCGTGCGGTATGGCTCCAGAGGAGCCGTAGCGACTTGGAGGGGCTCCGTATGTAAAGCTTTGCATTGTCTGTAAAGAAAATAGAAACATGAATGTAGCGGTGGAAGGTTTCATTTTTTTTATACTACGTTGGGTGGCAGACAAGCATACGGCCCGCCCAATGTGAAGCGGCTACCGTAGCCATATTAACGCTCGCAACATAAAATATAGCTCGCGCGCCGCCACCCCCGCTGCCAATTCAGCATCTCCTTCCTTTGTGGTGACCTCACTCAGTCGCAGGAACACAACAACTCTCAAGGGAATTATTATTTGGCTGCGGTATTCTGTGAGGTGGAGGTACATTTCCCAGTCGGGTAGCTTACAATTACGCTCCCTACCTCTCTTTTCGCCAGAGCTTCATTTGTCAGTCAGCAGGATGCACCGCGTGCAGGTGAAGTTGGCTTTCGTTCAAAGATGTTGATGAATCTATCTAGTCAATTTAGCCGTTTATGTTTGACTTATTAGTAATTGCTTATGTAAACAACACACATGTAAGTATAATGTAAATAAACATAAATATTGTCAGACAAATTACACAGCGCCATCTAGCCCCAAAGTAAGCGAAGCTTGTGTTATGGGTACTAGACAACTGATGAACATACGTAAATACATATTTTTTTGTAAATACATACTTATGATACATATAAAACACCCAGACTAAGAGAAACAGACATGTCCATGCACACAAATGTTTGTCCTATGTGGGAATCGAACCCACGAGCGTTGGTGTGCAAGCCGCGTCATTGATCGCTACGCCACCGAGCTCGTCGTAATGTATGAACATATACAACAAATTATTTATAAATAAATAATTCTATACATTTTACACAGCGCCATCTAGTCCCAAATTAAGTGCAAAACAACTGATAAATGTACTTAAACATATTTTTTTTATAAATACATACTTATGTTACATAGACAACAAATATTTGTCTTGTGCGGGGATCGAACCCTCGGAGTCAAATAGCCATTGCTGCCATTCGATCCCCCGGCTCGTTTAAATATATAAATATCACTTTGATTGATGTTCCATGGGTTTGATAAATTGTCTAAGGAAACACGGATTTTCTCTTTCACGTGCGAATTTTAGGAATTCCTCAGAGGGAATTGGGTTAGCGTATTTCAGCTGCTTTAACATATTACACTACTCTTTGGGCGTGAAGCTGGTAAAATAAAAGCTTGGGATAAACTCAGAATTAAATACTAATCTTATAGTACCACTTCATCATCATCAGGTCCATTTTAGTCTCCACTACAGACGCCGTACGTATGTTGGCCGTGTGGGTTCTGGCAGACTAGAATAGAATCACTCCGTCTCTTCCCGTTGATGTCGTACAAGGCAACTAAGGGAAATACATTATCAAATATCAATCAGGCCTCCCCAACCCGTCTGGCCAGCGTGGGGAGTGTAGGCCAAATCCTCCTTCCGTCTAGGACGGACGAGACAGGGTCGTGCTCCTGTAGTGGAGACTAAAATGGACCTGATGATGATGATTAACTTTATGTGCCTGCATCAATTTAAGACGTTTTTATTTCTTGAATAAACATAATGACTTGCAATCTCACAACACAAATAAACAACTACGACGTGGAAAATACACTTCAGAGTGTTTTGTGCGAATGATTGGTCACATTCGAACGTGTTAACGACCAAACGAACGTGTTACAAACCGACCAAATTGAAAATTGAGAGAACGATCTTTGCAGCGAAAACCAACTTCACCTGCACGTGGTGCACCCTCATGACTAACGTAAGAGGTTCTGGGAAAGGAGATGTAGGATACAGCGTAATTGTAAGCTGCTCGACTACCTCCACCTCACAGAATACCGCAGTCAAATAACGTGAGGGTTGTAGTGCTTCATTTAATGTTGCGAGCAATACATGGCTACGGTAACCGCTTCACATCAGGCGGTCGGTATGCTTATCTCCAAACCGCCGTAGTATAAAATAAATAAAAATATCCTTACCTGGAGCATCACAAAAATTGTGGCAAACAAAACTAAAGCCTTTAGTAACATTATTTAAAAAATATATAGGTACTTAAACAATGAGCACTCGTATATTAGATTTAGGTACTTGGTACTATGAAGGTAACGCACTGAAATGGTCTCAATATAGTATAGGTTGCTTATATAACCGCCCAAAAGTACATGAGACTTATTTCCTAATATATGCCTTACAGTTATAGTCATAAAGTTCAAATTGAAAGCTACATTACTATGTTGATTGTTTTTGTAACATATGAGTTATTTGGATTCCTAAATATGCTATATGTTAATTGAATATAGGAGTCTATAATGAGCACAGTATGATCAACAAAAACCGGCCAAGTGCGAGTCGGACTCGCGCACGAAGGGTTCCGTACTATCCTGGTACTATCTATAATTAGGTCTTAAGCGATATCAGGGACTGATATGTACGATTTCAACTTCATTGTTTTTTGACCTAATCTCTGTGTCGTAAGGTTCAATAGCGAACGGCGTGTTTCGGTACGAGCGCCATCTAGCCTCTGGTAATGTACTACACAATTCTATTCGTCTTGCAATACATTTTATAAGTTCGTCGGCTATTACTCAGTTCACTATATGGACTATGTCCATGATTTTTTTCCCATTACTAAATATAACAGTTTCGTTGATACAGGGGGTTGACACTTGCGTCTAACAAAAATTTTTGCACGTTAAATGTAAATAATTCGCAAAATTACTATATCGAAAAATGATCTCCCCACACTCCCAATGCTTCTAAAAGACCTATTCAACGACACCCCACACCATCCCCTTTTTTCGTGTAAAAAATATTTTTCATAATTTTATTCTCATAGTTTTTTTTTGTCAGCATAGTTAATATGTGTCTAATGCCAAACTACAGCTTTCTAGTATCAAGAGTCTCTGAGCTAGGCCGCGGACGGACGGACGGACGGACGGGCGGGCGGACGGACAGACGGACATGGCGAAACTATAAGGGTTGCTTTTTTACTACGAAACCCTAAAAAGGTACTCGTCCTATAGACCGGATGTTGTTGAAAGATCTCTGTTTACCAGATTTTCAAGAAGAGTAATGTTTCTTATAAATATTTTAAAAAGGGAAAGATTCACCTCCCCGCCTTGGTGGGACTTGAACCCACAACCTTCCGATTACCGGTCGAGTGCTCTTCCAACTGAGCTACCAGGAAGGTTTGTGATGGTGGTCGCAGTGTGGCTCCATCTACCTATTAAGTATTACACTACTAAACAAGGCAAAGTAGTCCATCGTTGCAGATGAAATTCGGCAATTTTTTGTTTAATAGCAAACTTATTAAATAATATTCTGTCGAGTGAATAATAATTAAGTAATGTTTCTTTATTTGAATGTATCTACAGATATATGGATGGTGGAGATGGAGGCTTCGACGGCGTCATTGCGCAGTCTAATCGAACACGCAAGTTAAGCAACGTCAACCGTGGCCTGTCCATTAATGGGTCTATTTGGGGTCTATTGACAAGCTCGGTGTCGTAGCGGTCAATGACGCGGCTTCGACACCAACGCTCGTGGGTTCGATTCCCACACAGGACAAACATTTGTGTGCATGAACATGTCTGTTTGTCTTGGTATGGGTGGTTTCTGTGTATCATAAGTATGTATTTACAAAAAAAAATGTATTTACGTATGTTTATCAATTGTCTAGTATCCATAACACAAGCTTTGCTTACTTTGGGGCTAGATGGCGCTGTGTAATTTGTCTGACAATATTTATTTATTTATATTTATATGAATGGCGGAGATGGAGGACTTCGACGCCGTCATTGCGCAGTCTAATCGAACACGCAAGTTAAGCAACGTCAACCGTGGCCTGTCCATTAATGGGTCTATTTACCTTGAGCTCCTCCGTGCTTCGGAGGTCACGTTACGCTGTCGGACTCGGGTGTTGTCACCTATCAACTGCATTCTCTACGATAACTGGGCTAGCCCAGAGAAATGAAATCGTACCTAGGGACGACAAGGTACATGACCATCGTTTGGTCAATATTCATCCCCAGCTCCTCGGCTCGAGAAGCATTAAGGTATGACGAGCTCGGTGGTCGAATGGTTAGCAATGGCCACTTTGACTCCGAGGTCGTGGGTTCGATTCCCTCACAAGTCAAACATTTGTGTGAACATGTTTGTTTGTCTTGGTCTGGGTGTTTTCTATGTATTATAAGTATATATTTACAAAAAAAAAAAAAATTTAGTACATTTGTCGGTTGTCTAGTACCCATAACACAAGCTTTGCGCTTAATTTGGTACTAGATGGAGCTGTGTAAATTGTCCAGAAATATTTATTTATTTATTTATCTTAGTACCTCGATGTAGCGGTGATCTACTTGATATCGCTTATCTACCCTATCGCCGAAGCTGAACCCGATTCCTATCAAATATTTTGGTTCTATAAATTGGTCTTCATCATCATCAGCCTGTATCTACCCACTGCTGTATATAAGCCTTTCCCAAAGCTTTCCACCAAATACGAGAACGTAGGTGCTGTTTCGCCGCGATGCGACTGAGTCCACCCTGTCCATGTAGGCCAGAAGCTTTGGGCGGGACGCCTTGCATTCCATCAGCCTTGAGAGGTTGTTTGCTGTGAGCTCCAGTTGAACAGAGCACTGTAGGATGAATCTCTCGAGCTGGAAACGAGGGCACTCGAGCAGGATGTGCCACACTGACTCGCTGATTTGTGGGTCGCACTCGCATCCTGGGCTGTTCTTCAGATTGAACCTGTGAAGGTACTCTCCTTCGCCTTCCGCATCCAGCTGCTTTCTTAAAGTCACTGGACCACCTAGAAGTAGGGTCTAACGTTTTAGTTATTGACAAACAACTTCAGCTTAGTCGATAGAGCTCTAGGGTATCTGCCAGCTAAGTTAAATACAATTACCAATGATCTAAGCTGAAGTTAAGAAGGCCTCATATGGAATACTGTTCACATATCTGGGCTGGTGCGCCCCAGTACTTACTTGCTCCATTTGACCGCATACAACGAAGAGCTGTTCGAATCGTCGGTGACCCAAGTCGTCTGTAGTCTCTCTCTACACGCAGAGATGTTGCATCTCTTTGCGTTCTATATAAATTATACAACGAGGAGTGCTCGGATGAGCTATTTGATTTGATACCTGCCGCTGAGTTCCACAATCGTACAATTCACCATAAATTAAAATTCCATCCTCATCATCTCGATATTTGGCGATCTACTACAGAACGCTTTTTAAGAAATTTTCTACCACGAACTGTGAAGTTCATCCAGCGGTATTTCCAAATAAATACGACATGGGGGCCCTTCAAGAACAGAGTCAATATTTTCCTTATAAGGCCGGCAACGGATCGGTGACCCTTTGGTGTTGCTGATTTCCATGAGCGGTGGTGATTGCTTTCCATCAGGTGATCCACATGCTCGCAAGCCCCCCTCTCATATATAAAAAAAAAATCGATTTACGCATTGAAAAATTTGATGTGAAATCGCTTTAGCTTAGGCGGTAGGTAGGTAGGTAGATTCGTCCAGCGGTTTGAGCTATGCGTTGATACATCTGTCATTAATGTGTTACCGAAGAAGAAGACTAGCGGCCGCCCACGACTTGGTCCTCATGGACTTCATAAAATAAATAATTATTTTGTTATGTCTCTTCTATCAAGATAAAAGATTCGTATCAAGATAAAACATACTCCAGACTTACAGTTAAACCTCCAGTATTACACTGTTATATATATACTATTTTACCTATAACATATTTTTATTATAACTGAGGGGCAATTCTCGTAATTAAAATGTCGTCAAAATTCAGTTCTGATCCAGTCTCGATCTCACAAATGTCACATTTGGTATTCTCGTAACACAATATGTAACTTCAAAATTAAATTTAAGCGGGATTATCGAAATATGAGTGAAAATTAAACAAACAAAGAATTATACTTTGCAAGAATTGATAATAATTAATTAATGAAATCAAGTATATAATTTTAGTCAATTCACAATTCAATCTCGATTCGGTCAATTTTCAATCTGCGATCGTGATACAGTTTCTTACTGTACGTAGTACATAAACTTACTTATATAGTAGTGATAGTAGTACAATTTTACTGTGGTTGTATAGAGCCGCACACACGTACGCTCATTTTCGCTGTGTACAGACGTCTTGTTTATGTAATTGTACTAGTGAGCGACGCGACGTTTGTATGGAGTGGTCGTAGTGTGGGCATTCATTCTCACACATTAGAGAGAAGTAGTTTTGTGAGATACCAGAGGAGTTTTCTATCTCGAATTTTCAAGTTATGGAATAAACTCCCTCCCATAGTTTTCAATGGTGGCTACAGTATGGGGTTCTTCAAGAAAGGTGTAACCTTACTGCTTACCATCAGATAGGGCGTATGCTTGTTTGCCACCCTAGTGGTAAAAAAAGTACTTCAACCTCATATAATCCCGCGGGATTCTACGAATGCGCGAACGCGAATTCTTTATTATGCGAGTGTCGATATGGTACTATATAGTAACCACTTTATATCAGGCGGATCATACGCTTGTTCGAGGAGCTCGATGGCGTAAAAAGTCGGCGAAGCAACGCCGACCATAGCCTGTCCATGGATGGGTTTATTTATCTCGAGCTCCTCAGTGCTTTGGAGGGCACGTTAATCTGACGGTTCCTACTGTTGTAATTAAGTCGTTAAGCTATATCAGTGGCCTTTGAGCGGCTTGAAAACACTGGCCTCCGCGCAGTTGAACTGTGTGGTGAGTATGCTCTAAACCCCTTCAATTGAGGGGAGACCCGTATCCCACAGTGGGATGAGTAAGGCTTGGCGACGATACGCTTGTTTGGCATTCGGCGTCGTATAAAAAAAATACAAGGTTTATGTTCGGTATCATCTTTAATAGAAAGAAAAAAAAATACAATTTTCTTATAAGTAACAACTTAAAAACGTTCTAAACTAATACATACGTTTAATAATTAAGTTAAAATAATAAAATAATCTTAATAATACAAGTAAATGCATTAAAAGTCTTCAAAAGTAATCCTCTAAAAGTATTCTAAACATCAATAACTTATATTTAACACTTCTTACTAACACATACAAAAGAATAACTAAGGATTCTAGCCCACGGGGCCGTAATCGAGATTGAGTGGAGCGAGTCGATTCGCTGGGTGTATGATGTATGTTTTCCATTGATTTCAATGGAAAATGTATTTGATGATCATTCCTCAAGGACATGATCGATCTCAATTTTTTTTCGACACAAACCTCAAGCATGTCGATGTCTTTAATTGTGACAAGTAAATAAAAAAAAAACGGGTTGCTTTCAGGGAGTGCCGGCAGAAGTGAAAACTTGAACATTAACGTTGTGCAGTTTTGCATATTCTGGAATGGTTATTATGTCGCACGAATTGTAGTTATTAATTATAAGTATAAAAGTACTATCATTTATGTGGTAAAATACAATATTCATTTATTGCGCTATCATATACAAACATGACAACTTATATGACATTAAAAATAAACAGCAGGAGCAGGCATACATTTTCGCCACGCGGTAGAAAGAGAGGGGGATATTACTTTCTCTCCTACGCCGCGGCGGTCTACTCTCCCTCCGTCTTACGAATTTTCGATCAGGCCACGTGTCCTGACGCGGGTTTAACATTTTTTACCCATCCCAAAAAGTGCAAAACGCCGCTAAAGAAGTTTTCACACACACAAAAAAAAACATGTCCTTCCGTTCCATACACCATACCCTTTGTCTATAGCACCATCTGAGAGACTTTTTAATCTGTTATTTATTGCTTACCTGCAACGTTTTCAAATGGACTCTGTTATGCGGAACCGATCCAACCGACAAACTATGCTAAATGGAGAGATACATATCGAGAAACTTCAAATCGAGTTTTCTATATTCGGAATTTGATGACATATGCTTCCGAAAAATTATACTGCGTGATATTTTTATACCTATTAAACTTTAAATAGCTTTAACTTAAAAATAACAAAATGTTGGTTGGATCTATATTGCATAACAGAGTCCAACTTATCCGAATATGCCCGATACAAGACAGTATTTTTTATGTCTCCATACGTGATTAAATAAAAGTAGATTTAAAAAAAAAAAAAAAAACGACTTCTTCTGGGATCCCGTCATCAGACTGACTTAGTGAATATGGGACCACCTCACAATCATACACTTTCAAATAAAAACGGAATTTTGAAAATCGGTTCATAATTCGCGAAGATATCGTAGAACATACATACAAAAAAAGTATTCAGTCGAATTGAGAACCTCCTCCATTTTGTGAAGTCGGTTAAAAAAGTAAGCAAATGACGAGCTCGGTGGTCGAATGGGTAGCAATGGCTACTTGGACTCCGAGGGCGCGGGTTCAATCCTCGCACACACAGACAAATTTGTCATATGACAAACATATGACAAATTTGTGTGTATGAACATGTGTGTTTGTCTTGGTCTGGGTGTTTTCTATGTATTATATGTATGTGTTTACAAAAAAAAAAATGTATTGTATTTATGTATTGTATCAGTTATCTATACCCATTATGTATTATTATTTCCAATGGGGACGCCGGCTATCGGACGGGTGATCAGCCTTACCTGAGGCCATTTCACCCATTTCCCCTGGTCCTCCCTTTTGGGGGAGGATGTGGGTTTATCCGGCAATCACGGCGTTCGGTCGAACCTACCTGTTTCCTTGCATAATCTTACGATCTGTTCCACCTTCAGGTCTTCTTTGTCTAACGTGTCCACCCCCATGGTCTCCCATCTTATCAGTGAGTACATGGGGCACTCGGCAAGCAGGTGGAAGCTTGTTTCGTCGTCATCCATGCACTCAGGGCATTTGGTGTTGGTTTTCACGCCTATTAGTGTCAGGTGCCTGTTCAGTCGTCAATGTCCTGTTAGCACTTCTATGACGAGCCTCATGTTGCCTCTGGAGAGTTTCATCAGTTGGTTGGTCCTTCTTTTGTCCTCCTTGATGAAGATCTTCGACTGTCTCATGTCTGTCGAGGACTCCCATCTTTGGTTGGTCTCTACTACTGTTCTTCGGCTGATTACTCCTTTTATTTTGTGGGCGACTGGTAGCCTTGGCTCCGGGCCCACCTGGTTTTCGTCAGCCCTTTTCCTGCTGCTCCTACTAATTTCTTCTGATTAAATTCGTTGTGAGTTCCAAGGCAGCCGTAGTTTTACCCCTGGGACTGCAATGGACTTCATTGTTCATTGCCTTTTTTGGAGGTCGCCGCTGTTAATCCTGGCTACACAGGAGATACAGTGGTGGGAATGTGTGGTGGGCCCCCGTCCCATATAAGCCCTTTTCCTGGCCAGTTATCTATACCCATAGTATAAGCTTTTCTTAATGTGGGACTAGATGGCTGTGTAATTTGTCTAGGAAAATTTATTTATTTAATCTTTCTTCTGGTTTTTATGAGTTCGCGTCACGTAGGGACATCTCTCTCTCTCTCTCATTTGTACTCAGAAAGACAGTGACGTAGAGACCCAAGGTCTTCCTTTGAAATCACCTCCTTACCCCCTGGCAATTCGAGGTGGAAACCGAGGTCGTGGGAACAGGAGGATTCTCCCAACGAGGAAGCCTCCTCCTCTAGCTCCTCCTTTGCGTAACCCTCGACCGTAACCGTAGCCGATTGGCGGAGCACCTCCCACTATGATGCTTTCGATGGTCTGGAAAAATGAAAGAAATTGTGATGTCACGGGATGCTTGGCAGATGTGAAATTTAGATAATATTCGGTTTGGCACTTCACAATTACGCTGTTCCCTCTCGTTCGCTAAAACCTCGTTATTCAATAAGCAGGGTGCACCACGTACAGGTCAAGTTGGCTCTAATGCAGAGTTGAAAAACAAATGTATTTTATTATACAAATAGTTCAAATTGTTTTAAATAAGTGTTATTTGTATGTTTTTTTTCTTTTTAGTTTATGCCATTTGTTTCTCAATAAAGTAGATCTGCGTATAACTGCTCTAAATATGCCGGTGAGCCGCTGGAGCTACAACCTTAGCTATTTACACCTTTTTTGAAGGTTTTTATAGTCTTTATATACTTGAAACTTTTAATAAATAAAGAAAACGATAAAAAAAATGTAACCCGTTACAATTTGGGGTGTATCATCATTTGGGGTGGTTCTTCAACATCTTTGAACCAAAGCCAACCTCACCTGTACGTCGTACGGCCTGCCGACTGACAAACGAGGCCCTGGCGAAATGAGAGGTAGGGCATAACGTATTTATTAAGCTGTTCGACTGGGGAAGTACTTCCACCTCACAGAATACCGCAGCCAAATAACAATTCCCTTGAGGATTGTTGTGTTCCTGCGAGTGAGTGAGGTCACTAGAAAGAAAGACAGGAACGAGAATAGGCTGGCGGCGGGTCGGCGACCCCTTAGTGTTACTGATCTTCATGGGCGGTGGTGATTGCTTTGCATCAGGTGACCCACATGCTCGTTTGCCCCACTCTCATATAAAAAACAAATAAATAACAAAGCAGTTTACCTGAATCATCACGAAAACAATCACAAACAAAACTAATACTTTCAGCGACTTCATTTAAATAACATATAATTTACTATGATCAATAGCTGGTACTCGTACAGAAAAGGAAACAGAATAAAATAGCATTCAGCACCACCAGGGGAACAAACTGGAAATGGTAACATTTCTAAAATATACTGCGTTTATATCCGCTCAGTTGTATTTATAGATGTTAATCTAATATATATCTTGCTGCTTTAGATATAGATTTGAATTTGCCAGCTGCATTACAATGTTTTTTGTTATTGTAAAATATGTCTTATTTGATTTTCTAAATATGTATAATATATGATAATTAGGTGATGGAATCCCTGATACGCAGTATATCTTCAAAACACTATAAGTACTCAGTTACTCATCATGTACCTAGTCCGGATATGGCTTATTGTTCATTCAAACAGTATCTGTTGACAGACCGATCAAAATGAATGATTTAAAAATAATTTGCCGCACGGCCCCCTTCTATAATAGCACGGTTTGCCATCGACAGGGAATACGCTATGTGATGTCCTTTTTTTATACTACTTCGGGTGGCAGACAAGCATACGGCCCGCTTGATGTGAAGCGGTTACTGTAGCCATATAAACGCTCGCAACATAAAATATCGCTCGCCCGCTGCCACTCCCGTTGCCAACACAGCTTCTCCTTCCTTTCTCAACGCACTCACTCGCAGGAACACAACAATTCTCAAGGGAATTGTTATTTGGCTGCGGTATTCTGTGAGGTGGAGGTACATTCTCCAGTCGGGTAGCTTACAATTACGCTCCCTACCTCTCTTTTCGCCAGAGCTTCGTTTGTTTGTCAGCAGGGTGAACCGCGTGCAGGTGAAGTTGGCTTTGGTTCAAAGATGCTGATGAACCACTTACATCCCATACAACCTGGTGTTACAGGCGTCCATAGGCTACGGTAACTGCTTTCATCAGGCGGACCAAATGGTTGTTTTGACACCTTAGTGGTATAAAAAAAAAACATCCTCACACAGTGGAGCCTAAGTGGTCGCGTACTGTGCGGTTCCAGAGAAGTTTTCTCCCGCGTACTGTCAAGCTGTGGAATGAACCGCCTGTCGAGGTTTTCTCAGGAGACTACAGCATGGGGTTCATCAAAAAGGGTGTGAAGAGGGATTTTTTAAAGGGTCGGCAACGAACGTGTGATGTCCCTGGTGTTACAGGCGTTCTTACGCTACGGTAACTGCTTTTCATCAGGGCCATATGCTTGTTTGCCACATCAGTGGTATAAAAAAAATCTCCCTAGAGGCTAATTTGGCCTTGCACTCCAATTGCCTGCGAAACTGAATATCACTTGAAATGTCAACACCCACGATACCGAAGCTAAGGGAAGTACCTCCCTATCTAGGGGAAACAAATAAACATATTTTTGCGGTAAAAAATTTGGATGATATAGATTTGTCCCAACATAATCTAGGCATGCGTTTAAATTATCCATGGGTAAATTTAAGAAATATATCAAAACTAGACTATGTCAAAAGGCTTACTATTGTTTCTCAGATTACTTAGATGATAAAAGTATTTGGAAATGAACTGCTCTTGTTATGTTATGTTAATGATTGTATTCGTATTTAATGTAACGATATTGGCAATTAAAAGACTCGGCCTTGAGTTTCTTGCCAGTTCTTCACAAGAAGCCCCGTCGCCGGAACTGGCACTTAAATTCACTTTCACATTCAAGATAGCGTGATGAAAGTGAATCTAAGCTCTGCGGATTTAGAGTAGTAATGATTTATACATGTTCTTATATTTAATTTGGATGACGTTTCTAAGTGCTTTATAAAGTCCAAGGAATAAAGATATTTTGATTTTGATTTTGCTGCTCAATAGTACAGTTAAAAACTTTAGTTTGTAAAGAATAAGCATCGAAAAATCTATTTTTTTTTACAAAAGTTTTTCGCAACTTTGGACGTAAATAAATACCAATACGAGTGTAAAAACTTCAATATAATTAACCAACAGTTCTAAAGTTTGAATAACTTTATTTTGCGTAAATACATAGAGTAGTTTTTCCGTAATTCCAATTCTCCCAAACGACTATTCAATTTGCTCTCCATTCCTTTATTTTTTTCAAATAACTTAATAATAACCAATCACACACATATTACACGGGACTCGTGTAATATGTGTGTGATTGGCATCAACCTAAAATCATCCCACTGTTGAGATACAGGTCTCCCCTCAATCGAAGGGGTTTAGAGCGTACTCCACCACGCTGCTCAACTCCGGGTTGACGAAGGCTAGTGTTTTCAAGCCGCCCAAAGGCCACTGATTTGGTTTAACGACTGTCATTTAATGACAACAGCCGGGACCGACGGCTTAACGTCCCCTCCGAAGCACGGAGGAGCTCAAGATAAATATCCCATCCATAGAAAGGCTACAGTCGACGTTGCTTAACTTGCGTGTTCGATTAGTCTGACATGTGCGACGACGCCATTGAGCTCCTCGTGTCTCCATAAGTATCTTCTAGTTTAATATTTTTCATCATTGTAATTATATTTTTCTCGCAGGGTGCTTAGTGAACCATATTGACATTGTAATTTAATTATTAATTGTATAATGATACTGAATTTTATTGACTTATATTAGATTTATATTAGAATTGACATAACATATTATATTTAATAAAATCTAAATTATATTGTTTGTAATATTTTAACCGGTTGCATATAGTTTAATTGTAATAATTATATTTTTATTGGGTCATCTAATTTTGTAAAAATATTTGTACGCCGGAATGGCAGAATAGGCTATTTGACTAACATTTTTTTCTGTTTGATATGTATGGACGTCTACATAATATAACCATAGGTGAAAGAATTACTTCGATAGCACAAAATCTCTCGAGATATGGTAATTTGAAAATCACAATTTTTAGACTGCCCCAAAACGCTCCATACAAAAGAACACCGAATTATGACGTCACAGGTTTGTATTTTGTATGCATCAAATCAGAAATTTGTACGACAGCTATGTAAAATATTACGTTTATGTGATTAGTATCATAATAAAAGTTATAGCATTGTCTATTACTTCTCCAATGGAAATATTATTTTTTAATAATTTCATACTTTTAAAATGGACTTTCCCGCCAAACTTTGATCGACGCTAAAAAAAGTCTGATTGAAGATATTTGAATGAAAGTTTGCAGATCTTTATAGTTTTGTGTATTTTACGATATTGTTAAATAATTTATACAATTTTTAAACAATGGAAAATAGCCTATTCAGTCGAGAACTATATATTCACTTATAAGATCTTATTGCATTCATACCTGTTTCCATACAAATAAAAAAACTGATTGATTGATTATTACAATAAACCTACCGTCCAGTTGGTCCATCCGTACTCCGTACTTTTAAGAGTGTCTCGTGGAAAAAACATATTGTTTGTCAATTGTCTTATAAGCATGCACTCATAACATATTTATTGACTTCAAATTTAGCATGTTTAAATAATGTAACATGTACATATTTTCGCTTATAGTAATTTACAGCGAAATTCATTCAAATCAAATCATTTTATTTGCATAGAATAGGTTAACAGATCTTAAAATAATAATATGTGAGTACTCTATTCTGCTAACATACATTAACATGCAAAACTTTTAGGTTTAAGAATTTAAGAATTCATGCACACTATAAAAACAGGAAGCTATAAGCCACTGTTTTAGCTTCTTACACATGAGTCTCGAATGGTCTGTCTTATACATTTCTGGTATTTTATTGTAAACTCTAATGCACATACTGTAACAACTTTTAGTAAATAATGACGTTTTTGGAATAAAATCCAGTGCAAGTCTATTAGAATTTCTAGTATTTCTAGGATGTACTTCTCTGGCCGTTTTAAAGAGATGAGGATGTTGTTTAACAAATTTAAAGACTTCGAGAATATACATTCCAGGCACAGTAAGTATTCCCAGCTTACGGAATAAAGGCTTACAACTTTCATATGGTGCTTTACAACATATAGCCCGAACACATTTTTTTTGAGCTATTAGAATTTTCTTAACATCTGTGCTGTTGCCCCACAGAAGGAGACCATACATAATATTTGAGGCAACATAACCATAATATGCACTCAGTGTAACATTCAGTGAAGTTATTTTCGTTAATCGTCGTAGAACGTATACGAATCTATTTATTTTACTACATACTTTATTAACATGAGTAGTAAAATTTAAAGTATCATTTAGTAATATACCCAGAAACGGGATATTATTTGTATGTTCTATTGTTGCTCCATTATACTCTATGTTTAACTTAACTTTTTTACGTCCTTTAATATTAAATTGCACATATTTTGTTTTCGATAAGTTAACTTGCAAATTATTATTGCTAAGCCAGTCAATTACATTGTCAATAGTATTAATAATGTCATTTTCATAAATATTTTCATCAAAATTATTAGGATTAGATTTAATAATAATAGAAATGTCATCAGCGAACATAATACATTGATGCCTAGTTACACTCGGCAAGTCATTTATATACAGCAAGAATAATAAAGGACCTAATACACTTTCTTGCGGAACACCATATTTATTTAATTTATAGCTAGAGCGGTGAGGTGTCACCACTCTGTTCTTATTTAACCGCTTTATTTCAACACACTGGCGTCTGTTCGCCAGGTATGTCTTAAACCACGAAAGCGAGTTTCCTCGTATGCCATACCTTTCTAATTTATCGAGCAACACGTCATGAAGTACAAAGTCAAATGCCTTCGACATGTCAAAGAAAAGTACGGTAGTCTGTTGACCTCCATCAAGGCTACGAATAATTTCGTGAACTAACTTGAAACAAGCGAGTGTGGTGGATTTTCCTTTCTGGAAACCATTTTGCTCAGGTTTAATCAGCTTAAACTTGAGACAAAATTTCATTAATCTTTCGTGCATGCCTTTTTCTAGTATTTTCGACAGGACTGGAATTAATGTTATAGGACGATAATTATTTGGACTTTCTTTATCTCCTGCTTTATGGGTAGGTTTTACTATCAGTAATTTGAGAGTATCCGGGAAGTGTCCAGTTTCAAAGGATAAATTCGTTAAGTAAGTTAGAACAGGGGCAAGTTCAGTTTTACAATATTTTAATATTCTCGTTGAAATGTCATCGTATCCACAAGCGTTTGAATTATTTATAGATTGTATAATATTACAAATCTCATTTACGCTAACTGGTTCCAGAAAGAAGGAATTCGAGATTGCATCTATTTGTGACAATGTCGTTTGTTTCGTTTTACGATCATATACAAATAAATTATTAGTCAAATTAATGAAATAATTATTAAAATTTAAAGCTATTTTAGTTGCGTCAGTTATTGTATTACCGTCAAATTGCATTCGAGAGATGTCCTGAATTTGTGTCTGATTTTCGGATTCACACTTTATAATCTTCCACGAGTCTCTACAGATATTTTGGCTATGTTGCAACCATTCATTATTATGATTTTTTTGAGCGTTATACATGCATTTCTTTAATATTTTTGAATAATTACAATAAGCAAATTTATCATGATCGGTTTTGTTTGTATAGTATTTAAAGCGAAGTGTCCGCTTTACTCTGCTAGATATTCTTAAACCTTTAGTGATCCACTTAGGCTTTTTGGGCTTATTGCAAATTTTAATTTTAATTCTAGGAAAACATAATTCGTAAAATAAGCAAAGCAGTTCGTGAAACTTGTTGAATGCTTTATTTAAGTCTCTTTCCTGATAGACGTCGTCAAAAGTTAGTGATTGTAGGTGATTGCGAAATTTCATTTGGTTTTCAACACTGAAGTCTCTTTTATAGATGAACCAGTATTTTATTGTTGACTTGTTTTGGATCGGAAACGACAATAGCTGCGCAGAATTGTGGTCAGATAACTGTAATGGTAGTATTTCGCCTGATCCATTCTTTATGTTACTAAGTATATGATCGATACAATTATTTCCTCTTGTTGGCTGGTTTATATGAATGATTAGATTAAAGTTTTTTGCTATGTCATGTAAGTACCGCGATGCTACAGAATCTACTAGGGTGTTGATATTGAAGTCGCCGGTAACGATAATTTTTTTGTTTGGATATTTCTGAGCGAGTTCGTGTAATACACTTTCCAATTTACTCAAAAAACTGTTGGCCAACCTATTGTACGAATTATAAACACACAGTATCATCAAATTATATTCAGATACCTCAATAGCACAGCACTCGAATATGTTTAGTAATGCATGTTTCTTAATCCAGGTTATTTCCTTATATGCTAAGCCTTTTTTAAGAAGAACGCAAGTACCCCCCCTTTTAGTTTTCCTACAGTAACTTGTCCCCATCATGTAATTACTAAGTATTACATTTTTTTCTTCTCCCGATTTTATGAAGGTCTCCGAGAAACATAATACGTCAGGTTCTTTGCATTTATCTATCAGTTCGTCAATGGCAATTTCTAATATGTCTCGTTTTGATAGCAGGCCCGCTATATTTTGATGCAATACTCGAAATAATTCGTTAGGCTTTGAGATAGGTTCAATGTTACTGTTGTTTCTAACCACGAAAAAAGTTATTTTTGGAATCATTATTTTTCATATTTACAACTGGGTGATAATATTTTAGAATTGATTTCTGTTTTAGGCAATATGTTGCTCGATATGGATTATTTAGTGGTTGAATACTAATCTGTTTTTTTTTAAGTTCATTTAATTTACGCAGGTGTTTTTTAATTGCATTAAAGTTCAGGTAATCACGTTTGTAATCTAATGAATCTATAAGCATATTCAAACTGTAGCAAATATCATGTAGTATGTTATAATAGTAGAATTTATTCTTTAGGAAATGGCAATTTGAGAATTTACTGCAGATCAATTCTAGCTGGGTATTTAACATTGTAGGGTTCATATGTTTACATTCAATCACATTCATTACAATTACAGTATGATTTTGGAGTAGTCTTAATACAGTATACAATTCAAGAGTAGTAGTTATGGGGTCATAATCGTTTTCCCCAATGCATAATACAATTTTGTCATTTGCATTTAATTCTAGATTTTGACACATTTTGAGAACTTCTATAGTAGAAGCGTTAGGCTTAATAAATGCCGATACTTGATACTTCTCATATTTGCTGTCTATTCTGGAATTAATTAGAGTCGCCGCCAGACCAGTGCACTGCTGAGTACCTAGGATTATAATATTTGGCGTGGTTGACGAGTTCTTAGTGTGTCTATCATCGTTATGTGCAGTTCCATCACTTAAAGATGAAGAGGGGTCACTAAAATTATTTGAAATCTTAGTTTCGAGCTCCAGTAGTTGTTTATTTAAACTTGATATTTCCTCTTCAGCGATATGTAGCTGTTCCTGTAAACATTTAATTTTGTCTTTCAACGCTGTTATAGGCTGTACATCATCAGACAAACATTTCCCAATGAACGGAGAAGAATTCAATCGCCCTGATTTTTTACTTCTAGGCGGAGTGAACGTTGATGTGAGATCATAGACAGTTAAGCTACATCTAGGTTTTGGGCTCTTCTTGGTCAAGATGGCTGGTAGTGGAGTTCGACAGATATCTTTTAAAAGTTTCATATCTTTATTTAGTTTGGTTATTTGTCTCTTTAAGTCATTATTTTCTATTATGGTCTTCTCCAGTTCATTTTGTGTGCTCAGGAGATTTGATGTTAGTTCTATATTTTGCTCCCTAAGTTCTTCTAAGTCTGATATATCTATAGAAGATAAATCTACACTTTTCGAGAGACCATCCATTGAACAATCATCAAGTAAATGACATTCGGTGTGTCCTAAAGAGCCGGAGGCTATTACATCTTTACTGCATTTCTGGGATGATGTAGTTGTTACAGGGAGCCCATGGCTGATTGGTGGAGTTGGCTTGTTTCTTAGTGTGATATTTGAATCTTCACAGTTTGTCGTTGTCGTGATACTTGTGATATTATAGCTATTTGGGCTTCTAAACTTTTGTATACATACTTTACACTTCCAAGACTGCTTCTTTTCTGGTAACATCAATCTATATAACTTTTCCGAGTATCCAATGCAATCAAAGTCGTATCTTTTTTTGCATTGGGAGCATAAAAGTGTATCTCTTTCGTCTCTTACACCCTTACATTTATCGCATACAATTTGCATTTTACGGGAAGTCTTTTTTTCTTTATTCGATTTGTTCTCCATTGTCTATATTATGAACCTTTTGATTTGATTAATCGATGTGTCGTAGGAATCTGTTTACTGCTTTATTCCCATCACTACTTGTGTCGTAATGACATGTGCCACAAATCGTTTAATTCTTAATTTTTATTTATCCAAGAGGGTTGATCTCAAACTTTCTTGTGATGTCTATGACAACATACAAACTTGAAATATTGTCACAAAAAGTCTTAAAACGACGAGTAGTCGATTGGGCGCGAACCCGAAACTATTGAGTCAACTTGAGGTATTGTAACCATCGGACCAAGATACATTAATAACAAAAGGCGAATTTAGCGATCAGTATCTATTTACTGTGGGTTCGATTCTAAGTAGGGTCCAAAGGTCAATTTAGCTGTCCATTGAAGTGATAATAACTGCAGAATTTTGAAATTGTTTTTATAATTAAACACTATCACTAATTACTTTATGTTGAATTTATTGCACTATTTATGTCAGATTTGAATAATTTTCGTAGTATTATAGTATTTTGGACATTTAAATAAAATAACACTCAGAATCTTCTTTGAACGGTCTCTTTGTTTACATTTGTATTTAATAATCACTTGCAGGTTTATTTCTCACTTACAAACACTTACACGCCACTATTGTTACTATACTAAAACTTATAATGTTTAAGTAGTTGTTAAACTGTTGGTAATTATTTTTTATTAATAAAACAATACGGAGCCGAAGTGAACTGTACAGCGCAACTGTACATTGAGCGAAATCGTCCGGTCGTTCTGTCTGTCCATTGCCATGAAACTCAAAATTTAGAAATTCTGACTTAGGATTCGTGAACAGCATCAAAAAGTAGTAATGTAAAGTGAACCTTAGTTCTCCGAAAAAAAGTCGTTCTGTCTGTCCGTCCGTTGCTATAAAACTCAAAATTTCGAAATTCTGGCTTCGGATTCGTGTTGAGCATCAAAAAGTAGTAGTAATGTAAAGTGACCTTGGTTTTCGAAAAACAATTCGGGATTTCGAAAAAAAATATATATCGCTATGGGCCACCATAGCGCATGCTGCGCGTCCCATGTTTTTTTATATTAGAGGGGGGCAAACGAGTATGATGTGCGTCTGGTGGGTCTGATGGAAAGCAATCACCTCCGCCCATGGAGATCAGCAACACCAAGGGGTCGCCGATCCGTTGCCAGCCTATACTCCTTTCTTTCCGTCTTTCTGGTGAACTCACTCATTCGCAAGAACACTACAACCCTCAAGGGAATTCATATTTGGCTGCGGTATTCTGTGAGGTGTTGGCCGTGTGTTTTCCGGCAGACTAGAATAGAATCACTCCGTCTCTGCCCGTGGATGTCGTACAAGGCGACTAAGGTAAATACATTATCAAACATCGATCAGCCCTCCCCAACCCGTCTGGCCAGCGCGGGGAGTGTAGGCCAAATCCTCCTTATGTCTGAGACGGATGAGAGAGGGTCGTGCTCCTGTAGTGGAGACTAAAATAACCTGATGATGATGATGATTATGATTCTATGAGGTAGGAGATATTTCCTCTGTTGGGCAGCTTTTCAATACGATGAGCTGCGCTACCTCTCTTTCGCCAGAGCATAGTTTGTCAGTCAGTAGTGTGCACCACGTGCAGGGAGGTTGGCGTTGGCTCAAAAGTGGTGGTGAGTCACTTAGGGGCCGTCCATTAATCACGTGAGGTTTATTTTTGCATTTTTAACACCCCCCACCCTCTCGGTGATACTTGGTGAGGTGTAAGGCTACCCCCCCCCCCCCCCCTCTCAAATCACGTGTATTTTTATATTTACAAAGAATCTTAAAATTTTCAGAATATTAATAAGGATTTTTGTTACACCACTAAGGTGACAAACAAGCATACGGTCCGCCTGATGGAAAGCACTTAAAAAAAAAAATACACGTGATATCTTACTACACACCCCCTCCCCCCCTGTGATGTTTCGTGATTTTTGCCGAACCCCCTCCCCCCTCTTTCGAGCCTCACGTGATTAATGGACGGCCCCTTACACCCTAAAAATGAAAATTATAGAATACTATTATTCTCACAAAGACCACTTCTACGTCACTTATCCAACATTTACAATGTCTCAGTCTCTAGAGTTGTTTCCTCATGTCTGTGGATCATGGCCAGTGTTAGGGTTACATCTGGAGTGGACGGTGTACCTTCACCGGTTCCTGTCCGCACGTCTCTTATTAGTTAATATGGCTTCGGTAACCGCTTCACATCAGGCGGGCCATATGCTTGTCTGACACCCGACGTAGTATAAAAAAAAATAGTTTTTTTTTTATATTGTATAATTGTGTTTAATCAAGCTTTAGTTTAGATTGGCGGTAATTGTGTTTAGCTTAGCTTGTAGAAACTATAGAACTCTACCGACTAAGCTGAACATGTTCGTCATTACCTTAAATCTAAGATCTACTTTCAGGATCAAACAATCCAATGATAATCGATTTCAGTTTCGGCCTTAGTGCTCAAGTTTCTCAAAATTTCATTGGGTTTGTGAACATTTATAATGTGATACAGGAAAAGTATTTGCTATTAAATATTTCATGATCTTTTTTGGTATTGTGCACTGCTGGGAACCAAACGAGTGTTTTTTTTTTTTTATACTACGTCGGGTGGCAAACAAGCATACGGCCCACCTGATGTGAAGCGGCTACCGCAGCCATACCAACGCCTGCAACAAAAATATTGCTCGCGCGCCGCCACCCCCACTGCCAACGCAGCATCCCCTTCCTTTCTTTCTGGTGACCTCACTCACTCGCAGGAACACAACAACCCTCAAGGGAATTGTTATTTGGCTGCGGTATTCTGTAAGGTGGAAGTACATTCCCCAGTCAATTACGCTCCCTACCTCTCTTTTCGCCAGAGCTTCGTTTGTCAGTCAGCAGGGTGCACCACGTGCAGGTGAAGTTGGCTTTGGTTCAAAGATTTTGATGAACCACTTACAAAAAGTGAACCATATTTCCAAAGAGTGTGCCATATTTCAGCGCAATCGGACACTGAGAAGTAAGTCAAATTTAACTAGCAAGATTTTACAGACACTGCGATGAAACTACGAGTATATATTTAAAATAAAATTCCTTAGTCAAAATAGTTTTTATTTTCAAATTAAAAATAAATTTCCTTAGTTTAACTAACATTTAATAAAAAGTAAAATCAAATTTTATCACAAACATTTTATGACTATCTTATGATTTATAAGATACTTATATATATTAAAATTAACAGAAAACTACGGTCATCAAACAGTTATTTTTTAGGTATTTGCATTTTTCTTCTTTTCTTCGTAAAAAGACTGTATTCAACATAAAATTTTTATAATTATATTATGTTATGTTATAGAGATATTAAAATTTGAAATTTATATAAAGGAGGAATGCATAATGCTAATATATTTTTAATATTATGCATAAAAAATAGATTAAATCAGAAAAAAAAAATAATTACACACACTACCATGTATTTGACACACACACGCATATTCACTCTTTTCTGTATTTTATGGTCGACCAGTGGTGTTATTAAATAAACAAACAATTGAAATAAACAACAAAAGAAAATGAATATTGTTTAAAAAAAATGGCGGTCAAAACACATTGTACACTATTAGGTTCGAGTATGTAGAATTTCTATCAGAAGCATTTCCAAAGCTGTTTGCCATCTCTGAAGACAAGAGGGTGGATACTTCCATTCGCTCAAAAAATCCGCATCTAGATTCGGTGAGGAAATACGACCAGTGATCTTGCTTCACTGTTACATTTAGCATTCTCATTTTTGTTTTTTTGACGTGACAACGTCTTATAAATTGGTTAGCCGGGTGACACTTCAAGAAACTGGGTCACGTTATGCGCTTACAATGAGAGCGAGTGAAAGGCGCGTGCCTTTCACTCGCTCTCATTGTAGGCGTGTCGTGGACGCGTGTCCCTTCTAAGAGCGAGAGAGACAGACATAAAAAGTGAAAGGCATGCATCCCTTCCACTCGAAAACATTTTACCACTCAAAGTCGTTGTCACGTAAAACTTTCGCCCGTATACCGACTTTACAGGCAACCAATATTTTTTTTTTTGGTGTTTTTATTTATAAATAGTTTTTTTCTTTTATATGGAAAATAATAAAATGAGCCACAAAAGTACTGAATAAGCCACAGAAATACTAGATTAGGTTAGGTTTGGTATGTTTTATATCAACTTTAGTCGCCAAGTCAGTAAAATAGACGGCCAGTTTCACAATTGTAGATGTTCGGTTTATTACTACAAAGGTTGCCTGTTTTGTAATATGGCAGATTGAGGTTTAGCCGGATTGTGTTAAAATTATCTTTCGGTTAGGTTTGCTTTGCAATTGGAAATACGAGCCTCCCGTAGCGAAGCTCCACAAAACTTGGTGATGTGACAATAAGTGACAATTCTGTCTGACAATATTTATAGTTTTTTTAAACAGCTAGCCTTTATGTGATGCGGCGGATTCTACGAATTGTCTACGACATAAGTATGTACTAAAAATACAGATTGATGTTATTATTTGGAATGTCAAACAGTTAGAAGTCATTGTCAGATCCAGTAAAAGTTCATTCAATTAACCCCAGAAAATTGGGGGAGGGGGAGGTGGTGGTGGTGGATAGTAACCCCCTCCTCCGTAACCGCCATACCCTCCATAGCCTCCACCGTAACCACCGACGCCGATGCCGATGCCTGGACCTGCTACAATATATCCTTGGATCGTCTGAAAAAAAAAATTGTTGTCTGTAAAGTCGGTTTATGGATTTTTTTTTTTTTGATACTACGTCGGGTGGCAGACAAGCATACGGCCCGCCTGATGTGAAGCGGTTACCGTAGCCATATTAACGCGCTCGCAACATAAAATATCGCTCGCGCGCCGCCACCCCCGCTGCCAACGCAGCATCTCCTTCCTTTTTTCTGGTAACCTCACTCACTCGCAGGAACACAACAACCCTCAAGGGAATTGCTATTTGGCTGCGGTATTCTGTGAGGTGGAGGTATATTCCCCAGGCGGGTAGCTTACAATTACGCTTCCTACCTCTCTTAATGGATGATAAATTTACGTGATAACGTCATAAGAAAACATCGGCTGATGGAAGAGAGATAGATGCGTCACAAGTCGCGTTCTCGCTTGCACGCTCGGCTCAGGCGGAACGTGACAATGAGTCATGCTTTTTCGTGCATGCAGCCGGCGTTAATCGATTTATAAGACGTTATCATGTTAAATAAACAACAGGTTATTGAACTTTGTTGATTTTGTCGGTCGGCATGAGGAGCTAGATGGTGCCGTTAGTATAATCGAATATGTAAGTTAAGCAACGTTGGTTCTATCCTGTCTATTGATGGGTTAAATCTAGAGAATCTTGATTTCGGGAAAAGTCATTGGTTTTTTGAGCCTCATGATATCATTATCTTTCGGTAATTAGCGCTGGAGCAGCGGAGTACACTCTACATCCCTACTATTGAACGGAGACTTTTACTGCGAGGTATATTAATTTTATGCCTTTATCCCAGTCGCGAGGTATAGAATAAGTTGGTTGTCTGTAAAGTCGGTTAACGACGTTATTTTGCGTGACAACGTTATAACAAAATATCGGCCGATAGTGTTGAAGAGAGATTGATGCAAGCCGAACGCTTAGGCCGATCGTGCCTCTTTATCCCTGATTCTGCGCTCTCCGCTTGCATGCTCAGCTCAGGTGGAACGTTACAATAAGTCATGCTTTTTGGCTCTGAAATAAGTCCATTTATTTGGGTTATCTACAGATATAAACATATACCCATTTTGCTATTAAAAAAATAACATGAACTGAATTCATTACGTAACATTAACTCGATCAACTTTAGGTCTAAGTACATAACAACAACTTATTTTTAACCGTCTTCAAAAAACGAAGGAGGTTCTCAATTCGGCTGTATTTTTTTTAATGTTGGTACTTAATAACTCCGTGATTTATAAACTGATTTGAAAAAAACTTTTTTTATTTGAAAGACTGTACTTCCAGATTGGTCCCATATTTTTTTCATCATCATCAGCCTGTATCTACATACATAAATGTAGCGTAATGTTTGGAGTTGTTTTTTTTTTTGTTAAAATTATGGTCGAAGGGAAAAAGTTAGTGCCACTGTATTTTGTAGTGCAGTGAAATTGTTTCCATAAAAAATCTAGACATGTACAAATGAATTCTAAGCCGGATTCTAACCCACGGGACCGAAATCGAGATTGAGCGTAGCGAGTTGCGCCAACTTTTTCCGGCCAAAAATAGAATTCTCGCGCGTGTATGTTTTCCATTGATTTCAATGGAAAATGTATTTGATAAACATTTCTCAAGGACATGATCGATCTCAATTTTTTTTCGACACAAACTTCAAGCTTGTCGAGGTCTTTAATTGTGAGAAGTATCTTCAAAATCGTTCAGTGATTTTAGAGTCTATTGATTTCCAAGAGTAACTTTTCGGTGTATATACTCGTAAGCGTTGATTTCGCTCCGCTGGCTCCACTCAATAACAGATTGTTTTTTTGTCTTTTTGTCTGTAATCTGTATGTTCGACTAATCTTCGAACCTATTTTAACAGATTTTTCCTGTCAAATAGCTGAAGTTATTGTAGTCCGAGAGCTGGCACCAATTTTCGGGTAGGTATTTGAGGCAAGTTGGAATCTTTTTACATACCTCTCCTATTATACCCCAACACGGAACTGCAGACCTGGCTGGTGAGTAGCTGGTGAGTTTTTTCCTCCCAAAAATATAGATATTTTTTTAAAAAATATCTTTACACTCGCCTGTCAATGTTAAAACTCCGACTAAATCAACTGGCTTATTTTTTTTTAAATCTTTAAACATTAAACTACAACATATCAAAATTGCATATTGCCTCAAATATATTTTTGGAAAAAAAAATTAAAAAATTTGCCCCGCTACTCACCAGCTAGGTCTGCAGTTCCGTGTTGGGGTATAATAGGAGAGGCATATGATAAGTTTTCTGCTTGTCTCAAGTACCTACCCAAAAATTGGCAACAGCTCTCCTACTATTTAAGGGTGCTTTTATTTTAGAAAGAAAATTAGGATTCTGCGTAGAAAAAAAGTTCAAATACGAATAGAAAAATAATAAAATCATACCTGAACCAAGACGATAATAGCCACAAATATAAATATTATTTTTGCCGACATTATGTAAAAAAAAAATCGTATGAAGTCGGCGATATACTAAGTTAGTCCAAAGAATAAACTAAAATGGTATAGTTACTATATCATCTGGCTATATATATATCCGCTAACTGATTATAACTGGTAAATTCATAAAATATATCTTATGCCGATAGGCATAAGAGTTGAAATAGCGATTCATTTTGTTATGTTTACTATTTTTGTATAGGTAGAATGATTTCATAGTTAGGTGATAATTTTAGCAATGGAATCTCAAATTAACATGTTAATGAAACTATATTCATATTATAGTTGCGATACGGATTTGCTTTCAATTGAATATTAGTTATAATAGGCTATTTGACAATGTTCAAAAATGTAAAATAAGTCGGATGGACGATATCAGAAACTTTCATTCTAATATCTTCCATCCGACTTATTTTAGGGTCGATCAAAGTTTGTCGGGAAAACTTCATTTTAAAAGTATTAAATTTTTACCATTTTAGAAGCAATAAAAAATTATGGGGTGTAAGTGGTTCATCTATAAATACTGCAATTTAGGTACATTGAGATCAACGTATTAACTTTTTCTTAGCCTTTTTGGCGCCATCTGTTTACTTTTTTAAAAAGTTAGTGATTGGTAATTAAACTAGCATAGATGAAGATTTAATTCCAATAGAAAATTGGGGTGTAAGTGATTCATCAATATCTATGAACCAAAGCCAACTTCACCTGCACGCGTGCACCCTGCTAACTGACAAACGAAGCTCTGGTGAAAAGAGAGGTAGGGAGCGTCATTGTAAGCTATCCGACTGGGGAATATATCTCCACCATACAGAATACCGCAGTCAAATAACAATTCCCTTGAGGGTTGTTGTGTTCCTGCGAGTGAGTGAGGTCACCAGAAAGAGAGAAAGATAGGTGATGCTGCGTTGGCAGCGGGGGTGGCGGCACGTGAGCGATATTTTATGTTGTGAGCGGTAATATGGCTACGGTAACTGCTTCACATCAGGCGGGCCGTATGCTTGTCAGCCGCCTGACGTAGTATAAAAAAAAAAGCTATAACTGTTATTATGATAAGTACTAATTACATAAACGTAACATAGTCGTACAAATTTCTGATTTAATCCATACATAATACAAACATGTGAATCTTGTATGGAGTGTTTTCGGGAAAGTCCAAAATTGTAATTTTCAAATAACATACCTCGAGAGATTTTTGTGCTATTAAAGTAATTCTTTCATGTGTGGTTTTATTATTGTGACGTCCTTACGTATAAAACAGAAAAAAACGTTGGTCAAACTTTGACGAGCTCGGTGGCGTAGCGGTCAATGACGCGGCTTCGACACCAACGCTCGTGGGTTCGATTCCCATACAGGACTAACATTTGTGTGCATGAACATGTCTGTTTGTCTTGGTCTGGGTGTTTTTTATGTATCAAAAGTATGTATTTTCGAAAAAAAAAAAAAAGTATTTACGTATGTTTATCAGTCGTCTAGTACCCATAACACAAGCTTCGCTTACTTTGGGGTTAGATGGCGCTGTGTAATTTGGTCTGACACATATTATTATTAAATAGCCTATTGAACTAGCTTCAGCCCATGCATTCGCAGGTAAACCGTATTAAAAGCATTCCATATGTTAATCCTGACAAGTTCTATCTTCATTATTCATCCCACTGTTGGGATATGCCCCCCCCCCTCATTCCACGCTGCTCAACTGCGGGTTAGCGGAGGTCAGTGTTTTCAAGCTGCCTAAAGGCCAGTGATTTGGCTTAACGACTGTCATCTAATGACACCAGTCGAAACCGACAGCTTAACGGAGGAGTTCGAGATGTAATAAAGCCATCCATGGACAGGCTTGAAAACACTGACCTCCGCCAACCCGCAGTTGAGTAGCATGGTGGACTATTAGTCCGAGAGCTGGCACCAATTTTTGGGTAGGTATTTGAGGCAAGTTGAAAACGTATCACATGCGTCTTCTATTATACCCCGACACGGAACTGCAGACCTGGCTGGTTGGCTCTAAACCCTTTCGATTGAGGGGAGACCCGTATCTCAGCAGTGGGATGAATAAGGGACGAAGATGTCGTCGATGCAGACGAACAGAGGGGCAATTCTCGTAATTAAAATATAATCAAAATTAAGTTTCGAACCAGTCTCGATCTCACAAATGTCACATTTAGTATTCTCGTAACACAATATGTAACTTCAAAATTAAATTTAAGCAGGATTATATCGAAATATGAATAAAAATTAAACAAACTAAGAATGTTACTTTGCCAACAACAAGAATTGATAATAATTAGTTAATGAAATCAAGTATATAATTTTAGTCAATTCACAATTCAATCTCGATTCGGTCAACTTTCAATCTGCGTTCGTAGAAAAATTACGAGAATTGGCCTTCAGCTGACAGCTATTTAAAAATAAAAACTAAATCTTAGTCAAATTAACATATATTTCATATCACAATAATTTCATGTTTTTCCATTAATTAACAAAATACTTAACTTATGTTTTTTAATTAATAAATTACTTTATTTAAGTTCGGTCATCGAACATCAAACAGCGTTTTGTAAAACCGCAAGTAAGTAATACTGCAAGAGAATCTTGTAACACTTGAGAACTTTGTAACACTTGTACATCTTGTAACAATTAAGAGTCCATATACTTCCTAACTCCCTAAAAATTCTATTTTTATAAGTCATACATTGTATGACTTATAAAATGATCTTACATACACGGTTTGTCCATTGCTTTAGCTTAACCCCTTCGGTCCCTGTGTCCATCTCAATGGACATGATTTAGTACCTATCATAACATACTTTATGTTTATAAAACATTTAATGTAAGCATGACATTACACTTGGAACGAATCTAAGAATGTACCTTACAAACAAAGAACAAAGAATTATTATATAAGTAGGCTAAAATATACAGTCAAGTGTTGACCATAGTCAAAATTACGCCGGGAGCAAGTAAGTCTTTAGTTTTATTTTATTTTTTTAGGATTCCTTATGTTATTATTGTTGTTATTTTTTTCTATGAGTAATGCATGTATATTGATTAGTATTATGATTTTATACATTCAAAATAATGTGTATTATTTAAGAAATACGTATTTTTTCGTATGTCCATCTCAGTGGACAACGGGTCTCTATAGTCGTAACATACATTTCTACCGAATATCTATTGTGTCGAAAACTACAATATTATTTTGTTTTATTTTAGCTATGGATTTATCTAAACAAAAAGATATTAATGTATTGTTCGCCATAGGTACTAGAAAATAGCATGGATTCGGATATTGATGAAGAAAGTGACGACGAGATATTATCAGCTACATTAGTAAATGAGGCTCGTGTAGGTAGTGCCATTATACATCCTAACGAATCACCAGCAATAGAAGGTGATGTAGAAGATGAATTGGAAGAGCAACCAGGGTCTAGTGCTGAACCAAGTAAATAAAAAAAAAGAAAACAAGACTTAGTATGGAGAAAAGATCTTCCATTCGAGGTACCGAATTTCACTTGGACCGCCCCACTCTCTGACGTAGAATCAACAATCAGATTAGATAGATTTGGAAAGCCTCCATTATTATCTGATAGGGAAGGGGGGGAAAAGGCGAGAGGATATTCCGAACACGTCATCAATGATACTAAGAATGTAGTGATCGTCAAGTGGATGGACAAAAGGTGTGGTCTTAGCCTCGAATTTTGTTGGTATAGGAAATCAAGATTTGGCGCGACGATGGAACAAATTATCTAAAGAATACATAACTATTCCACGTCCTGAACTTATCCAATTATATTATAATGATGGCATGGGCAGAGTAGACAAGACTGATCATTTGATTAGTCTGTACCGTATTTTCATTAGGTCTAAGAAATGGACTTTGCGAATGATAGGTTAGAATATCAAGAGGATAGCAAAGTTTGCAATATACCAAAAAAAAGATATTTTGGATCTGTTGCATTTTCGAAAGCGCGTGGCAGATGCTCTTATAAAAATGGGACAACCACTAATAACGAGAAAAAAAGGACGTCCATCTTCCGGCAATAGCAGTCCTGTTAATATTCTAAGCACCAAGAAACGACGTCGACAGAGAAATAAGACCAGCGGAAGAAATCCAATACGTTACTGTCGATCACCTACCAGAATATGACGATAAAAAAGATGCAACAAGATGTAAAAAACCTGATTGTAAGAGGAAAACTCATGTGTATTGCCTAAAGTGTAACATATATTTTGTGCTTTACCGGTGACAGAAATTGTTTTAGAACGTTTCATCAAAAACTGTAATGTTTTTCCTGTATATTTTAATGATACTTTTATAATTAAATATATACTATAACAGTGACTATAATTTAATATAAAACTCTTCAAGTCATAAATTATGGTGAAAAATGTATCACTGTAGACCCGGTGTCCATTTCAGTGGACACTAGATTTTCCAAAAATATACGAATAAATAACATTTTTTTTTTGCATATATTCGTTACATAGAGCCTAAACATGCAGAAAAACATTGCAAATATTTTTTCCCATGTAAATGATTAAATCAGGTCCGAAGGGGTTAAAACAGTGTCTGTCGACCTTTTCAAATAAACTGAAGAAGTCTGATGTTGCTGGTCAAATTGGGTCATTTTATCCCCAGTGAATTGGAGGTGGGAGAGGGGGTCGTGGGTAGTAACCCCCCCTGCCGTAACCGCCGTACCCTCCATAACCGTAACCCCCTCGGCCGTAACCTACGCCGATGACAGGTCCCGCGACTATGTAGCTTTGAATCATCTGAACAAAAAAGAAATAGAATCATTAATAGTGGTACGAGTATATAATAATTAATAATATAATGGTATATAAGGACCGATCAAGTTACTAAATCAAAAAGATCGGATGGTGGGGAGAGCGACGAATCTAATGGGATTTGTACAAGAATAACAAAAAATAAAATAAAAAAATAGTCGAATGTAAAGTCGGTCTACGGACGACAATTTTCTATGTATTATATGTATGTATTTACAAAAAAGAACATGTAATTATAATAACAGTTATCAAGTACCCATAGTACAAGCTTTGCGCTTAATTTGGGTCTAGATGGTGCTGTGAAATTGTCCAGAAATATTTATTTATTATTTATTCTACGTGATAGCGTCATAGATATGCGTCACAAACCGAACGCATAGGCCGGTCGTTCCTCTCTATTGCTTGTTCCGCGCTCTCGCTTGCACGCTCGGCTCAGGCGGAACGTGACAATAAGTCATGCTTTTTCGTGCGTGTAGCCGGTCTTCACCGATTTATAAGACGTTATCATGTCAGAAATAACTAAAAACTTAACTAACTGTGTTAACATCGAGCCGTTTCATTTGATACGCATATTGTATCGTCGAGATTAAGTGGAAATTATAAATTACCATTATGTGGTGGTTGCCAAATTGGAAATATAATGGCGTCATTTGAGCAATTGTTACGAGAAAGAACAAAGAAACAAACATACTTACACATTTAAATTAATATAGAAACATAAAACATTAAACGTTACAATGGGCGCGCGTAAATGAAAATTGGTATAATTTTACCAAAAAAAAAAAACCGACTCTAAACATTTATGTATGTAGATACAGGCTGATGATGACGATTAAAAAAATATGGGAGCAATCTGGACGTATACTCTTTCAAATAAAAAAAGTTTTTTTCAAATAGGTTTATAAATGACGGAGTAATGAAATAACAAACCTAACAGTGCGTAGATACAGGCTGATGATGATGATGAAAAAAACATGGGAGCAATCTGGAAGTGTACTCTTTCAAAGTTAGTGTACCTTTTGAGGTCGGTTAAAAGAGACTTAAAATGTTTGCCCTTTCTGTGTTTATACCAGGCGAAGCGGATAAAAGTTAGTCAACTGTAAACTAAAAATTGTAAATCTAAATACCTGAACCATCACGACGAGAGCAACGAAGAAAAACAATATTCTTGCGGACATTTTCTAAAAAAATCTAATTTTTTCGTAGAAAAAATATTAGGCTGTACACTTGATATAGTCTGTGTAATAAACTGAAATGATACGGTTTACTACAAAGGCTGCCTATATATTCACCAGATGGTTAAAACATGCTAAACACCTAATGTATACCGTATGACAATAGACATAAAGTTGAAATTGCAGCAACTTTTGTAATGTTTATGGTTTTTTTCTGCGGTAAAATTTCATAGATATGTGATAATTTCAGTAATTGAATTCCATTTGTCATGTTTTAATGAAAACATTATATACTTACGGAATTCCCTTTAATTGAAATATTGTGTAACATCGATTGGGGAAGTACCTCTACCTCAGACAAGTCCGCTGTAAATAACCTTTGTAATGCCCTTGAGGGTTGTATTTCTGCGAGTGAGGTTACCAGACGTGAATAGATGCTGCGTTATAATGGAGACTAGCTTATGCCTGCGACTTCGTACGTACGTATCCCGATATCCCAAGGATTTTTTCCATTCTTAGCGAATGCCTACCTCATACAATCTACCTATATACCAACTTAAATGCCTTCCTATCCGCCAGCGTAGACAACAGACGTTACTCTGCACTCTTCCCTCTATCCTTTTTAACCCTCTTTCCTCTGATTACTTGAAATGTAAGTTTCAGTATCTCCGTGACACCCATGATCGCTAACAACTCTCTTGTACTCTATACTCCACTTTTTCGATCTGGCTTCATGTCAGACTCCTTATTGCTAGCATGGCGTCTCTGGACACATTTCCTGAGGCCATCAGAGAACCATCCAGTAAGTTCATTTTCAAAAAGAATGTTCAAGTTTATTTACTTGAGAATTTGTCCAAGCAATGATCATTATTGTCGTATTGTTTTTCCTTTGCGTTTTCGTGTTTAATTATGTATTTGTGTATAAATAATTAACATATGTCTATCGTTCTCGTTTGTTAATCAACATGGTGCACCATGCTGATTATGATGAGGTTGACTTTGGCTCAAAGATGTTGATGATCGACTTACACCTAACAATTTTGATTTGAACAAAAAACCAAAATTCCATCCCCATTGGTGATGGTATTATCAGAGTGCTGAGTGCGGGTTTTTTATTCACGTTCGATTATGTCAACGTAAACAGACCGACCAAATAGAAAAGTACTCTCATGTTGTGAATTTACCAGACGCGTGTTACAAATCCAATTTAGCCGGGTTGCTCACTTCGAAATGTGAGCGGGTAAGCTATATAATTTTGATATGTAACACGCGTCTGGTAAATTCACAACATGAGAGTACTTATCTATTTGGTTGGTTTGTTTACGTTGACATTATCGAACGTGAATAAAAAACCCGCACTCATCACTCTGTAGGGTTAAAGGAATTACCAATAGGAATCGTGATACCGACGTGATGACGTGATTCTATCACATATGTAATTGTTTTTGTCAATATACAGCATGTCATTGCACTGTCGCTCTTTGGGATAACCCGGTCCTCAAACAAAAGTTATTTATATTGTGACACACTTTGATCGTACTATTAATTGATCGAAGGTGACACAGAAGTTCACAGAACACGTTGGTTTTTACCTGTTTTCCTTTATTTTTTTTTAAAACTACGTCGGGTGAGAGACAAGCATACGGCCCGCCTGATGTGAAGCGGTTACCGTAGCCATATTGATCACGCAAGTTAAGCAACGTCGACCGTAGCCTGTCTATAGATGGGTTTATTTATATCGTGCTCCGGAAGGCATGTTAAGCCATCGGTCATAGCTGTTGTCATTAGTTGACAGTCGTTAAGCCAAATAAGTAACCTTTGGGTGGCATGAAAATGCTGGCCTCCGCCAACCAGTGACGGATTAACCCTTAATCAAATTAAGCAATTGCCTAGGGCATCACGTCTGTGGGCACCAGAAGAAGCACAAAAATAATCCGTCCTTAGGGCATCACGTCTCACTCTCATGTCACCAAAAACCACACCATAAATAGTTTCTCTAGAAGAAGTACGTACTTTAATACAAGAAAGGATCGATAATTTATCGATATTGTACATAGAGTCCTACAGTCTGTACAATGGGGTGTGTTCAGAGGAGTTGTTTGACATGATGCCAACGGCCTCCTTCTACAGTCGCACCGCTCGCCATCGACAGGGAATTCATCCTCACACATTGGAGCCTAAGTGGTCGCGTACCGTGCGGTTCCAGAGAAGTTTTCTCCCGCGTACGGTCAAGCTGTAGAATGAACTGCCTGTCGAGGTTTTCTCAGGAGACTACAGCATGGGGTTCTTCAAAAAGGGCGTGAAGAGGTTTTTACAGGGTCGGCAACGCGCGTGTGATGCCCCTGGTGTTCCAGGCGTTCATAGGCTACGGTAACTGCTTTCCATCAGGCGGGCCGTATGCTTGTTTGCCACTTTAGTGGTATAAAAAAAAAAAGTCCGATATGTCCGATAAAAACGTTAGACGTTAATATTATCTTGCGTGAATTCAATGCTCGGAAAAGCCGCAAGGCGCATTTCAATAAATAAATAAATTATGCTTTGGGTTTTATTATTGTCGCACTCGCACCTACTCCACTTCTAAAGTACGTTACATCTTATCATCTTATTTTACAAAAAAAACTAATGTTTTTAGGCGGTAAAGGTTTAAAGATCGATTCTAGTTGAAATACGGATAGGGGGGCCCACAGGCATGGATTGCTTAGGGCATCAATTCAATTCATTTATTCGTTTAAGATATGGTTGATACATAGTTGTTATAAATTATACAGGGTGCACATATCTTGCCAAACTTGTTGGCGTACAAAAATTGGTCACTCACACTAGTACAATACGAGTGTATCATCACTACATAGTATAAAACAAAGTCGCTTTCTCTGTCCCTATGTCCCCATGTATGCTTAAATCTTTGAAACTACGCAACGGATTATGATGCGGTTTTTTTTAATAGATAGAGTGATTCAACTGGAAAGTTTATATGTATAATATATGCATAACATAGTAGAAAAACACTGATAATTTAGAGGTTTCTAATGTGATGTCGTAAATAAACACATTTTTTTGCTCTTTCATTGCAAACGCTGGCTGAACCCAACGAGATAGATCAAAATAATGTAGTACAGTATTGTTCACCTTAAAATGGTCTACAAAAAAGTTCGCGATGGTATATGTCTATCTCTTTGTGGTAACACACAATAACCGTTATTTTATCCTTTGCTTTTTACAAGAAATAATGCCTTATTTACGAAGCGATTTTAAGCAATACAGAATTAATCCTTATCCAATTAAGTACCTTAAATACATTGCGCATTTAATATAGATCAATATGGCCCTTCACAGCGTGTAATTTAAATGAATAGTTTAGAAGATATTACACATTTAAAATGCAGGGACATAACGGCTGTGGCGGTACCGGCCGCGGAGCCGGCGGCGTGTGCCTATAACTGGGGAAGGACTGGATAGGACAAAGCGCAAAGCCCTTCTGTAGTACATTTAGTATCAGCATTGCACCCGTGCGAAGCCGGGGCGGGTCGCTAGTGATTTATAAATCCGCGGCCAGGATACTTTTCTCTTTCATTGACTGACATGCCATATACTGCACGTTCTCTACCGGTTTGCGGAGTATAATTTAAGTACGTACCAATATTTTCAAGGTGCCCTAAGGTTTAAACTTTGGTTACGGTCATTTGAGAACTAAAGCCGAGATGGGTGGCTGAACACTGTGTCCTGTGAAGCATGAAATAAATATTATTGTATATAATATTTGTTTGTTAATGACATTCCAAATTGCTTGAATTTCTCAGAAATTTTCATGTATGCCGACGACTTAAAATTCTGCAGAGTCATTGAAACTGTGGAGGACTCCTATCTCCTACAACGCGACCTCAACGAAGTAATCCACTGGTGTGATGTAAATGGTATGACCTTGAATTATCGGAAGTGTTTTTATGTTCGATTCGCTAGAAAACGTAACTTAATAGTTCATAAATATTACATAGGTAACACAAACATTCAAGAGCTGGAACAAATTCGAGATTTAGGAGTTATATTCGATAATAAACTAACATTCGTACCCCATATGGATGACATATGTAAACGTGCATCAAAAATGTTAGGATTTGTGTTAAGAAATATTAAAGGATTACGTAACGCGAAAACTAAAATATTACTGTACAATAGTTTAGTACGTAGCGTTTTGGAGTATGCATCAGTGGTATGGAGACCACACTATGCTACACATTCTCTAAGACTAGAACGCATACAAAAAAGATTCTTATGGCATTTAGCATTTTCCTGTGGTTTACCAAAGAAACAATTTAGATCATATACCAAAAAACTTGCTCATTTCAAAATAACATCTCTTGCTAAACGTAGAACTGTCTCCGACATTGTCTTTGTATCCAAAATTCTTAGCCATAAAATTGACTGCCCCCAATTATTAAGCAAAATCAATTTTCGTGTTCCAATTCGTTATCCTCGTAGCAAAATTACCCCACTTATTCCTCCACTGCGTAAAACAGTATTTGGTTCAAATTCCCCAATATCAAGAATGTGTAAGCTAGTAAATGAATATAGTGACATCTTGGATATTCACTTTGACTCCCCCAACAGGCTCTTCAAAGTCATAAATGACCACTTAATTGAATAGCCGGCACATGCTGGATTTTATATGTTGATTGAACTTAAATTTATATATTGTCGTGAATTGGTTTAATTTTGTTTTATTTAATTTAATTTGAATAAATTTCATTTCGATAATTTATTTAATTTCATGCAATTGGTATTCATTACAGTACAGGATTTAATAATTTTAATAATCTCAATTTTTTGATTTAATTCAATTTAATCTGTAATCTAGTCTAATTCATTGTAATTCGCTCGTATAATATGAATAATATTATCTGCTGAACCGAGCAATAATGTGTATCATATTATCTATATTAAGTAATAATAATAAATTATAGTGCATGATGTATTTACCTATAAGTATTTGTTACATTCGGCTAATATGTAAACATACTATTGTTAATCTATGAAATAATGTATACAAATGTTGGTAAATCAATAAATAAAAAAAAAAAAAAAAAAAAAAAAAATATAGTTTAAAAAAACTATAACCGTTTAAAAAATATTCTGCCTATAATGAAAATTATTTTTCGTTTTTTAGTTCGATTGATAATTAAAGGGTGTTGTTTAGTTTTTATTATCTATATTTATTTTCCACTTTTTAGCTCGAAGTATAATTAAATAATTATTGTATGGTATCACATTATTGTATGGTCATCGGTCCTTGATAAGTTTACAAAGTTTAAATTAAATCTGTCCGTTCAAAGTGGGTCAAAATTAAGATCAATGAAGTCGGTTACAAACTGACAAACAAGCTAACATACAGGTAAAGCTAATAAAAACGTGTTAAAAAAGCAAAGAATTTGTACATACCTGAGCTTCTCCTGTTAGATGAGCGACGTAGAGCGCGTGCCAAGTTTCCACACACTGGCTCACACGATGTCAGCTTGCTCCCGCTACAACGCCATTCTTCATCTTTTCGGGAAGAAAAATAAAAATCATTCATTGGTAGGACTATTCTCCGAATGTCTTGAATGTAAAGAATGGAAACCTAACTAAGTATTACTTTTATTTTAGTGTGAGAGATTCATCAACAACTTTGGATTTATAGTGATATATCATCACTACATAGTATAAAACAAAGTCGCTTCCCTGTCTGTCCACAGAACATAAAAAACAGTGTCTGTCCATCCCTATGTATACTTAGTTCTTTAAAACTACGCATCGGATTTTGATGCAATTTTTTTAATAGATAGCGTGATTCAACAGAAAGGTTTATATTTATAATTCATGCGTAATATAGTAGAGAATGGATGATAGTTTTAGAGGTTTCTAATGTGATGTCGTAAATAAACACATTTTTTGCGTTTACATTGCAAACGCTGGCTGAACCCTACGAGATAGATCAAAATAATGTAGTACAGTATTGTTCACCTTAAAATGGTCTATAAAAAAGTCCGTGCTGGTATATGTCTATCTCTCTCTTTATAACCCACAATAACGGTTTTTTATCCTTTAATTTTTACAAGAAATAGTGGCTTATTTACGAAACGATTTTAAGCAATACAACATTAATCCTTATCCAATTAAGTACCTTAAATACATTGTGCATTTAATATAGATCATAAGGCCTTTTACAGCATGTAATTTAAATGAATATTTTAGAAGATATTACAGATTTAAAATACAGGGACATAATGGTTGAGGCGGTACCGGCCGGGATGCCGGCGCGGCGCGCGTCCCTTTAACTGTGGAAGAACTGGATAGGACAATGCGCAAATTCTGTAGTAAGTACATTTAGTATCAGCATTGCACCCGTGCGAAGTCGGGGCGGGTCGCTAGTATAATATAAGAATATAGATTAAATGTTATTACAATGTCAGATATTTCTAATGTCAGATATAATTAATTTTATTATTAAATTTAAGTAATTCATTTATATGTCAAGAACTCTTTAACTGTGTAAAATCTTTCAGATAATAAGAATTTATGTAGTTGTTTACAAAATTTGTTGTATGGGAGATCTCTTATTACTTCTGGTATTTTATTATAAACTTTCATACTCATACCATAAGTGTTACCCAAATACAGCTCTGTTCTGGGAATATGTGGTAAGACAATCCTATTACCCTTCCTTGTATTTCGCGCATATAGATCATTAGCAGTTGAGAATAATTGGAAGTTTAGTAGTAGTACAGCAACTAGTTACAAGTAGTCTTAAGCTGTCACTTCCGCCAACTAGTAGTTGAGCAGCGTGGTGGAGTACGCTCTATTGGCAAAAATACTCTCACTCCATTGTATAAGCATGAATTCAATGTATTAAGGTATATGTAATAATATCTTGGGGTGTAAGGGGTTCATCAACATCTTTGAACTAAAGCCAACTTCACCTGCACGCGGTGCTGCAGACTGACAAACGAAGCTCTGGCGAAAAGAGAGGTAGGGAGCGTAATTGTAAGCTACCCGACTGCACAATGTACCTCCACCTCACAGAATACCGCAGCCAAATAACAATTTCCTTGAGGGTTGTTGTGTTCCTGTGAGTGACTGAAGTCACCAGAAAGGAAGGAGATGCTGCGTTGGCAGCGGGGGTGGCGGCGCGCCAGCGATATTTTATGTTGCGGTATGGGGTCATACCGTATTCTCCTGTAAGAAAAGCCGGAAACTTTCTTCTTTTGTATATTTTATCGATTTAATGCGTTGTAATTTAAAGCTGACACTACATAATAATTTTTAAGAACTTCAATAACGACGTTATTATACACGTTATTGTACATATATACTTTTGTTTACGCTCAAATTTGGTGAGTCTTAATGCTTGTTTTGTGCTTTTTAGTTGTTGCTGTAACGTACTCCGCGGTCGGGTGTTTATTTTTTTTTTTTAATATTTTTTTTTTTAAGAATCCCATGCTGTAGTCTCCTGCGAAAACGTCAACAGGGAGTTCATTTCACAGCTTGAATGTAAATTCACGACATGAGAGTTCTTCTTTATTTGGTTGGTTGTTTACGTTGATATGATTGAACGCGCGAAAAACTCCTGATCTCGTTAGTATACTTGTTACTTATTCGGGGAATCAAACTCGCAATCATGTATCGGATGTCCCAAACGGCCGCTTCATTGTAAGGGTTTATCCTAACGTGAATTATGACGAGGGGTGAGCATATGAAAGTGGATAAGGTATGTGACGTATTGGATGCGATAATAAGTGATTTTTTTTTAATACAACTTCGGGTGACGGACAAGCATACGGCCCGCCTGATATGAAGCGGTTACCGTAGCCATATTAACGCTGGCAAAATAAAATATTGCTCGCGCGCCGCCACCCCCGCTGCCAACGCAGCATCTCCTTCGTTTCTTTCTGGTGACCTCACTCACTCGCAGGAACACAACAACCCTCAAGGGAATTGTTATTTGGCTGCGGTATCCTGTGAGGTGGAGGTACATTCCCCAGTCGGGTAGCTTACAATTACGCTCCCTACCTCTCTTTTCGCCAGAGCTTCGTTTGTCAGTCAGCAGGGTGCACCACGTGCAGGTGAAGTTGGCTTTGGTTCAAAGATCTTTATGAACCACTTACACCCCAAAATGGTGCATGAAGAGTAAAATCCCAAATGTAGTCACATGATGTTTCACGTATATCACGTATAGCGATTGTAATAATAACGGTACAGAGTCCAGCGTGTAAAGTTTCACGAAAGACTTTACAATAAATAATCAATAAAATCAAGTATATAATTTTAGTCAATTGACAATTCAATCTCGATTCGGTCAACTTTCAATCTGCTATCGTAGAAAAATTACGAGAATTGGCCCTCTGTGTGCAAGACGTGCCCATAATGGCCCAGAGACAAATAAAGAATTTTCATGAGCTACTAGTTAGCTTCGTATACGCTGGCGCCTTTATGTTCGTGAATGAATTACTTCTACCCACTGGCCTTACTCGAACCCCCTCTGTTTTGCCACCCCCTCCCTATGACGTCATTCATTGAGCTACTATTATGCCGCCATTTTCTTTGTTAGACATTTCTTTTGGAAAATAGAAAATGGGGACATTATTGTGTATTTTATAAAAATAAACGAATACAGAATAATGAGAGTCTCTTAATAAGACTTTTGGGGTGTAAATCATCATCATCATCAGCCTGTATCTACCCACTGCTGGATATAAGCCTTCCCCAATGCTATCCACCAGATACGATCCTAAGCCTTCCGCATCTAGCCTTTCTTAAGGTCATCGGACCATCTAGTAGGAGGGCGTCCAACACTTCGTCGTCCTATGCGCGGCCTCTACTCTAATACCTTCCTTCCCCATCTGCCATCACTTACTCGGCAGATGTGACCGCTGACCGGCCCATTGCCACTTCTTCTTTGGGGTGTAAGTGTAAGTGGTTCATCCAAATTTTTGAACGAAAACCAACCTCACATGCAGTGTATCCTGCCGGCTGAGCAACGAGGCATTGGTGAAAAGAGAGGTAATAGCGTATTATGTAAGAACCTGGTTCATTTCAATCCCACTAAGACACAAGTCTGCGCGTTCACCGCTAAGAAAACCCCTTTTGCTGTGGCTCCTCAATTCCTAAACACACCCCTTACCATCGCCAAAAACATTGGGATTCTTGGAGTTGAAATCTCCAGCGACGTCCAGTTTCGTTGTCACCTGGAGGGGAAGGTCAAGCTGGCGTCGAAGAAACTAGGTGTGCTCAACAGGGCGAAGCAGTACTTCACTCCGCGGCAGAGACTTATGCTTTACAAAGCTCAAGTACGGCCGCATATGGAGTACTGTTGCCATCTATGGGCGGGAGCGCCTAGATACCAGCTTGCACCTTGTGACTCGATTCAAAGGCGCGCTGTGAGGATTGTCGACGATCCCAAACTAACAGACGGTTTAGAACCTTTAAGTCTGAGAAGAGATTTTGCGTCCCTTTGTGTATTCTACCGTCTGTACAATGGGGTGTGTTCAGAGGAGTTGTTTGATATGATGCCAACGGCCTCCTTCTACAGTCGCACCGCTCGCCATCGACAGGGAATTCATCCTCACACATTGGAGCCTAAGTGGTCACGTACCGTGCGGTTCCAGAGAAGTTTTCTCCCGCGTACTGTCAAGCTGTGGAATGAACTGCCTGTCGAGGTTTTCTCAGGGGACTACAGCATGGGGTTCTTCAAAAAGGGCGTGAAGAGGTTTTTACAGGGTCGGCAACGCGCGTGTGATGCCTCTGGTGTTACAGGCGTTCATAGGCTACGGTAACTGCTTTCCATCAGGCGGGCCGTATGCTTGTTTGCCACACTAGTGGTATAAAAAAAAAAAAAAAAAAAAAAAAAAAAAAAAAAAAAAAAAAAGCTACACGTCTGGGGAAGTACTTCTACTTCACAAAATACCGCAGCCAAATACCAATTTCCTAGACGGTTGTTGTGCTCCTGCGAGTAAGTGAGAAGTTTTCAGCGAGGGTGGCATCGCCCTAGAGATATTCCATATTGCAAGCGTTCATATAGCTACGGTAACCGCTTCTCTTCAGGCGGGCCGTATGCTTGTTTCCCGATGTAGTAGGTATGGTTTATTTGCACAATACAAATTAAAGTTTAACGTACAATAGTATTTAGTATTTACAAAATTGTATGCAACAAGTATGTATATTGTATGATTGCGAGTGTCTCGTCTAGTAAACCAACCAGACGACAATACCTTTACAAGCATCGCTCTCGTGCTCAGTAAACAAACCGAGCACTCAAGCAGATTGGTAGCAGGTCTTACTCGCCTTTTACAGGCTAAGGCAGCTTAAGTCGAGGAGCTTTTGGTGAAGCGACGCTCGGTCTTCCAAGCATCGGAATCCTACTACCACTCCCCCAAGGCCGTCGCCAGCTGATGGCCCCGGGAGCGGGGGGGGGGGGGGGATGATCTCCATATCAATATGGAGAATGAGAAAAGTATGAATTGTAGGTAAAGTCGAGAGCTCATGAAGCTTTTAAGAGCGAGCCTTACATCTACAGCGATTGTAATAATAACGGTACAGAGTCCAGCGTGTAAAGCTTCACGAAAGACTTTACAATAAATAATTAATGGAATCTCTGGGGGGGGGGGGGGGGGGGGGGGAGCTGCCCCTCCCTGTTCCCCCTTGGCGACGCCCTTGCGCTCCCCAACAACAACAAATCAGAAATCTGTAACAGTTTGTATGGCACCGCACGCTCACACGCTCTGTGCTTGTTTATGTAATAGATCCCGACGCGACATTTGTGTGGAGTGGCCGGGGTATAGTGTACACTGGACAGTGAATGTGTTAAATGAATACCAATAAAACATAATACTATAAATGGCGACGTACAAAGTTTATTTGCATTAGGAATAATGACATAAATTGAAACGTAGAAACAAATTGCTATGGTAAACATGAATAATATCAACAAGGGACGGGACGCGGGATAAGTGTCTCGTCCATGGATCACGTAAAATGTGGACACGTCAATGCAGTGTAAATAAAATTAATAAATGTTCTTTAGCGAATTGCACGCCGCCATCCAGTCCCAAACTAAGTAAAGCTTGTGCTATGAGTACTAGATAACCGATATAATACTTTTTTTTTGTAAATACATACATATAATACGTAGAAAACACCCAGACCAAGACAAACAGACATAGTTCATGCTCACAAATATCTTGTGCGGGAATCGAACCCGCGACCTCGGAGTCAAAGTGGCCATTGCTAGCCATTCGACATTCGACATTATAAAATAGTTTTTATTTTTGGGTCAGCATGACATCACACACTACAATTTGTAATATTAACGCCATCTATTTTTGGAACCCGTTTAGTACATGCTTGGGGCACGCGAAAACAATATTTTTTTAATACAGTGGCTATTGTCAAATCGCATAAAACTGTTTAGCCTCCCATCCAGTATCTTTTTCTGGTACTATCTCTAGGTACGTGGAAGAGATCTCTTATAGAATAAGCTTACCTTTGCATTCATCTGATATTACTTTTGTGGATACATTTCATTCATCATCAGGTCCATTTTAGTCTCCACTACAGGAGCACGACCCTCTCTCGTCCGTCCTAGATGGAAGGAGGATTTGGCCTACACTCCCCACGCTGGCCAAACGGGTTGGGGAGGCCTGTTCGATATTTGATAATGTACCTATTTCCCTTAGTCGCCTTGTACGACATCCACGGGAAGAAACGGAGTGATTCTATTTTAGTCTGCCGGAAACCACACGGCTAATAAATATAAAAAAAAGTGGATACATTTGCTCTTCGCTTGACAAATCGCACTTTACAATGCGCCACGAGATTTAGTTGCTTTGCTTTGTTGGAGACTAGATGGCAGTATATAATTTGTCCAGGGCAAAGTGTTGTTGATTTTTTTAATACTATATTGGGTGGGAAACAAGCATACGGCCCGCCTGATATGAAGCGGTTACCGTCGCCATCAACGCTTGCAAGATGATAATATCTACTTTATTATTACACAATTTTTCTTGTAATATTTATATTGTTGGTGCAATACTGAGTATTGTATTTTATTGTAATATCGCTTGCGCGCTGCCACTCCCGCTGCCAATGCAGCAACTCCTTCCATCCTGATGTGGTGACTTCACTCACTCGCAAGAACACAACAACCTACAAGGGAATTGTTATTTAGCTCTGGTGTTCTGTGGGGCAGATTAAAATTACGCTGTGCCCTACCTCTTTCTCGCCAGGGCCTCGTTATTGACTTAGCAGGGTGTACTACGTGCAGGTGAGATTGACTTTTGCTTAAAGATGGTGGTGAGCCACTTACACCCAAATATTTATTTTAATTATTATTGAAGTTAGCGCTTTTGACCGCGATCAACCGAACTCGTTAGATTGTTTCCAATTTTAAATTTACATGTCGCAAACATTGTACACAGCAAAATAGAATTGATTGATGATACCGAATGTTTGAACGAATGATTGCTGTTTAATCACTCTCCAATGAATGAAACATGAAGCTCGTTAATGTTTGTTTTGATGGAAGTTTTAAACAACCCTATATTTGATTAAAAACTAAATGGTAACTGAGTAAGAAATAAATGAATATTATGTAATTTGGTCCATTTTTAGGGTTCCGTACCCAGAGGGTATAAAGCAACCCTATTACTAAGGCTCCGCTGTCCGTCCGTCTGTCACCAGGCTGTATCTCATGAACCGTGATAGTTAGACAGTTGAAATTTTCACAGATGTTGTATATCAGTTGCCGCTATAACAACAAATACTAAAATATAGAAAATAACAAATATTTAGAGGGGCTTCCATACAACAAATGTGATTTTTAGGATTCCGTACCCAATGGGTAAAAAGGAACCCTATTATTAAGGCTCCGCTGTCCGTCCGTCCGTCCGTCCGTCCGTCCGTCCGACTGTCGCCAGGCTGTATCTCATGAACGGTGATAGTTAGACAGTTGAAATTTTCACAGATGATGTAATTCTGTTGCCGCTATAACAACAAATACTACAAAATAGAATAAATTACATATTTAAGGGGGCTCCCATACAACAAACGTGATTTATTTTGCTCGTTTTTGCTTGCAATTGATAACGGCAATAGGTAGACGCTTGAAGTACTTACATAATATTTAGTTATATATACACTTTGAAAATAAAAAATGAAATAAAAATAAAACAAATACTTAAGGGGGCTCCCATACAACGAAAGTGATTTTTTTGCCGTTTTTATAGATAATAGTATGGAACCCTTCGAGCGCGAGTCCGACTCGCACTTGGCCGGTTTTTGAGTGTACTATGCTCACCACAATCTTTAGAGCCTAACCCTAACCTCACCTGCACAGGATGCACCCTGCTGATTTACTGACTGTTCCATAGTCCTTACTTAGCGTAATAAATTCTTTGATCTATCCAGTGGTGTGATTGAATTTTGGATGGAGACGACAGATATGTAGCTGCAACACTAAACTGAATCCCCCGATTGTGTTATCATTCGTTTTTAGGGTTCCGAACCTCAAAAGGAAAAACGGAACCCTTATAAGATCACTTTGTTGTCCGTCTGTCTGTCTGTCTGTCTGTCTGTCTGTCTGTCAAGAATTTCTATGTCGAGAATGCGTGGAGGTATCAAGCTGAAATTTGAACTGTATACTCAGGTCTACGGTCCCATGGAGTTAAAAAAAAATCAAACTGCTAAGTTTACGTAGAAAAAAGTTACGGCCGTTTATTCAGCAAAAAACGCATATTTCGACACACTCAAGGGAATGAAAACCTATAGGGTACTTCCCGTTCACCTAGAACTATGAAATCTGGCAAGTAACATCGTTATAGACTACAAGTACAGGAATAAATCTCAAAACTATATATTTGTAAATAGATCTTAAAAAATAGAGGGTCTATATTTTTTATAGGGTGTCGAAATTTCAAATTGAAACTACTAGTTCAAATGGGGTATCATATGAAAGGGCTTGATGTACACATTGCAAAATATATTTTATTTATTTTTTTTCGATGCATTATTTCTTATTTATAATGAAAAATATCAAATTTAATAATGATATTACGTACCTACGGAACCCTCGGTGGGCGAGTCCGACTCGCACTTGTCCGGTTTTTTTTAATTGCCTCCGTATGGAAGTAATTTTAAATACGTATTTCCGTCATAACCGGGACGTGCCAACGATGGTTAATACCCTCATTTACATTTTTAAAATGCGGCAACCATTTTCCGGCTTTACCTTAATACCGCGGATTGCGGTCAAATATTATAACATAAATTTTTACTCGTCAAATAAATATAACCATATAAAAAATGGATAACCTCAAGTTATTAGCTTTTAATTAGACAGATCATCAAACCCGTATTTAATTAATCTCGAAGTAGATAAATCAAATTATAAATGTTATTTAGCTAATACCCGGGAAAGTTTTCTGTATTCAGGGCTTCCAGTCTTGTTTTAGATCAAAGAGGAATTTTAGACTTAAAAAAGCGGGATTACAATAAAAATATATATTCATTAGATGGATTTATAGAAATGAAAACTTCTTTAGCTGCGTTGTGTACTTTTTGGGATGTGTAAAAAAATGTTAAACTCGCGTTAGGACACGTGGCCTGATCGAAAATTCATAAGACAGAGGGAGAGCAAGTAGATCGCCGGCGCGGCGTACGAGAGGAAGTAATATCCCCTCTCTTTCTACCGTGCGGCAAAAATATATGCCTGCTCCTGCTGTTTATTTTTAATGTGCAATAAATGAATATTTTATTTTACCACATAAATGATAGTACTTTTATACTTATAAATAAAGGAATTCGTGCGAAATTACTCCTTAACCATTCCAAAATATTCAAAAATGCACAACGTTAATGTTCAATTTTTTATTTCTGCGGGCACTCCCGGAGTGCACCCCGTGTTTTTTAATAGAATTAATGGATAAGTGTTTTTGGTATGAGTGTACATACTCAATCAAAGATAAAAAATGTTTGTATATATTTCTTATGTTTCCAAAGATTCGAATTCTGGCATTCCGTCCATTAATTTCAGACCAATTCCAGAAAAAATATTTCGTTAACCGAAATCATAATTTTTGACGTCTTCTGCCAAAAACGGGACATGTGCTGTGCCGCGCGGGACATTACACTTTAGCCTAAAAAAGCGGAACGTCGTCCTGCCAAAATCGGGACGTCTGGCTGCGTTGCGTTGTCTGTATTACAGATTTGTTCAAAAAGGAGTATGAATGAATGAAAGAATGAATGTATTAATACAATCAGAGGGGCAATTCTCGTAATTAATATATAGTTAAAATTCAGTTTCGATCCAGTCTCGATCTCACAAATGTCACATCTGGTCACCAAGTCGAGCAAAAAGCGGCACGGCTGTACCATCCTTTTCTCGAAGCACTTCAGGCCTTTTTCGACCCCTTAAAACTTTGTTGTGGATTTTTTTTTTTTTTTTTTTTTTTTTTTTTATACCACTAGTGTGGCAAACAAGCATACGGCCCGCCTGATGGAAAGCAGTTACCGTAGCCTATGAACGCCTGTAACACCAGAGGCATCACACGCGCGTTGCCGACCCTGTAAAAACCTCTTCACGCCCTTTTTGAAGAACCCCATGCTGTAGTCCCCTGAGAAAACCTCGACAGGCAGTTCATTCCACAGCTTGACAGTACGCGGGAGAAAACTTCTCTGGAACCGCACGGTACGTGACCACTTAGGCTCCAATGTGTGAGGATGAATTCCCTGTCGATGGCGAGCGGTGCGACTGTAGAAGGAGGCCGTTGGCATCATATCAAACAACTCCTCTGAACACACCCCATTGTACAGACGGTAGAATACACAAAGGGACGCAAAATCTCTTCTCAGACTTAAAGGTTCTAAACCGTCTGTTAGTTTGGGATCGTCGACAATCCTCACAGCGCGCCTTTGAATCGAGTCACAAGGTGCAAGCTGGTATCTAGGCGCTCCCGCCCATAGATGGCAACAGTACTCCATATGCGGCCGTACTTGAGCTTTGTAAAGCATAAGTCTCTGCCGCGGAGTGAAGTACTGCTTCGCCCTGTTGAGCACACCTAGTTTCTTCGACGCCAGCTTGACCTTCCCCTCCAGGTGACAACGAAACTGGACGTCGCTGGAGATTTCAACTCCAAGAATCCCAATGTTTTTGGCGATGGTAAGGGGTGTGTTTAGGAATTGAGGAGCCACAGCAAAAGGGGTTTTCTTAGCGGTGAACGCGCAGACTTGTGTCTTAGTGGGATTGAAATGAACCAGGTTCTTTCGCCCCCAATCGGACACACTATCCAGTGTGCTCTCGATCTTCGACACAAGCTGTTCGCGGCTCTCCTCCACCAGAGAGCGGGGAATATTAGCGCGGCCCGTATAATAAGCATCCCCGGTGCTGTCGTCAGCATAGCAATGAATGCTGTCAATGGACAACATATCATTGATATGCAGCAAAAACAGCGTCGGGGACAACACCGAGCCTTGCGGGACGCCAGCATTAATGTCCATGCTGTCGGAGCAACTGCCATCCACAACGGCTCTAATGCTTCTGCAGGACAAGAAACTAGCGACCCATTCGCATAAACCCTCTGGTAGACCGTATGCAGGCAACTTCGAAAGAAGACCACGGTGCCAGACCCGATCGAACGCCTTCGCCATATCAAGACTGACAGCTAATGCCTCACCTTGACTCTCCACGGCTGAAGCCCAGCGATGTGTAAGATACACTAGAAGATCACCAGTCGAGCGACCATGGCGAAAGCCGTATTGATGGTCGCTGATTAAGTCGTGCTCTTCTAGGTATTTCAGGAGCCGGATGTTAATGACGCGCTCCATTACCTTGGAGAGAAGGGAGGTAACAGCGATAGGCCTGTAATTCGATGGGTCTGATCTGTCACCCTTTTTGGGCACAGGGTGCACGTTCGCAGTCTTCCATGACGACGGTACCTGCCCGGTGGAATAAGAGAGCGCAAAAAGGCGCGTAAGAACAGGACACAACTCAGGAGCACACAGCTTTAACACCACTGCCGGAATGCCATCTGGCCCACTCGACTTATGAACGTCAAGGGATAGCAATGCCCGCCGAACATCTCGTTGAGTAAATGAGATTTCCGGCATGGAATTACCACACCGCGGGATGGAAGGCGGTGCGGCGTCCCCGTCGTTCAAAGTCGAGTTTGAGGCAAAGAGATTCCCCAATAGATCGGCTTTCTCTTTAGCACTGTGGGCCAGACTACCATCTGGTTTTCGGAGTGGTGGAAAGGACGACTGACAAAAGTTGCCCTCGGCAGCCTTGGCAAGCGACCAAAAAGCACGGCTCCCAGATGGGTGCTTAGCTAGGCGCTCACCAATCCTGCCGATGAACTCAAACTTTGCCCTGGCAATTACTCTCTTACTGAACCTCGAGGCAGCATTGAACTCCCGTTTCAAGTCGGAAACACCAGGATCTCCATTAATACGAGCCGTGGTCCAAGCCTCATATGCAGTTTGCTTGCGAAGTTTAGCTTCTCTGCAAGACCGATTAAACCACGGCCGCTTCTTAGCACCTGAAGTAGCCACCCGCCGGTTTGGAATAAATAATTCCATCCCGGCCAAAATCGTCTCAGCTACAGCAGATGCACAGGTGTCTATATTTTCCGACCCGAAACAGAGCCGCCTCCACGGGTACGATGCGTAAAATTCACGCAGTCCATCCCAGTCTGCTGACTTATAGTGCCACATACGACGCCATCCGGTATACCGGGGTGGGTCAGGGCTTGCGCATGGCACTTGGGTCCGGATGAGGCAGTGGTCCGACGAGCCAAGAGGCGCATCCACCGAGACTGTATACCCATCCGGATGTGTGGTCAGCAGAAGGTCCAGTAGAGAGCTAGTATGGTCCTCTATATCTGGTATTCTCGTTGGAGAATGCACCAGCTGTGAGAGACCATAGGCCAGAGCAAAATCATGAACAGACCTCCCCGCGAAGTCAGTGGACCGAGAGCTGAGCCACTCGGCATGGTGGGCATTGAAGTCTCCCAAAATCACTAACTCCGCGGAGGGGTACCTCTCAATGACTTTGTCAGTCGCCAATTGCAGGTGCTCGATCAACCGAGTTGTGTCTGCATCACCGCTATGAGACCTGTAAAGGCACGCGTAGATACGGGTGCGGCCGCCCTGATCCACGCGTACCCACAACACTGACAGGTCCCTGTCTTCAAGGCCGTGAAGACGTCGACAGCAAATATCATCCCGGACGTACATACATACCCCGGCTCGACGTACAAAAGAATGTTCAAGTTTGTACCCGGGGTATAATAAGTAAGAAGTATCGGCCGGGCAAGATATTTGCGTCTCCGTTAAAAAAAGGAGGGTCGGCTTTGCAGTTTCGAGGTGCTGGTGAACTGCATTTATGTTTGTGTGAAGTCCTCTGACATTACAAAAGTCCACGTCGAATGTGGATGAGGACGCCGCTGAAGAAACCTTCTTTTTTTTGTTCCTGGCCATTAAAAGGGGGTAAGAGGATTATGAGAGAAGTTGTTTCACTGACGGCGCGAGGGACAAGAAAAGCGCGGTGTCTACCCCCGCAGCACAGTGCAGGTAGTGCGGTTTGCTAGCGCGGCGGGCGGAAGGGCCCCCGGTCCCCCCCTGCTGCAGCAGCCGGGTCCACTCCGGTCTCCTCCTCCGGCACGACTACTACAACAGGGACTTTACACAGGCTGGCGGTTCAGCCTCCCGGGGCGGAGATTAGGTGATCCCCGGGTTCGGGAACCCTACTAACCTGCGGGCGGCCAGCGGACAGCCGTTTCACCGGGTCTCCCTGACCGCCGCGCCAACACGCCGCGCCTACACCGCTAGCGGCGGTTCGACAGCCGCTGGTCCCTCTGCCGTCAGCATAACAACTCCTCTAAAATAGCCCTGGTGACCTAGCTAACTCGCAGGAACACGGCATAGCCATTATGGCTGCGGTTTTTTGCCAGGTGGAGGTACTTCCCCAGTCGGATGCTGGCCAAGCCTGGAGCGAAAGATCACACTATGCCCCTCCCCCATCTGACAAGTAAAAGAGAAGCACAGTGTGATCTTTCACTGCGTCCTACCTCTCTTTCGCCATCGCCTCGTTAGCTGGTCGGCAGGGTGCACCACGTGCAGGTGAGGTTGGCTTTAGCTCGAAAGATGTTGATGAGCTACTTACACCCCATAAATATAAAACTAGGATAAAACTAGGAGCCTGAATTTTTAGTAACCAAGCAGGTATTGTATAAACACGGTATATTTAAAAATTCATTCAATTTGAACCAGTAGTTTTAGAATTATAACTAATCAAAGTTCCTTAATTTTGTCACTCACTCACTGACTCACCGATCATCAAAATTCTAAGGCACTTCTAGCAGACATAGAAGCTTCAAATTTAGAATACAATTCGTGTTTACTGTATAAATCAAGAAAAAATTAAAATATTTTGCAATTTCCGTCCAGTTTTCTAGATACACTAACTGCATAAATATCCCATATATTTATATGGGATTACAAAGTTACATTTGCGGTAAATGAATCAGTATACCTGTATTATGTGTAACATAATGGAATGGAAATCCAGCATTGGGTAGATACAGGCTGATGATGATGATGATAGATATACAAATACTAGTTAATAGTTTTTATTAATTATGCAATAGACTAGGAAGTATTTACTGTCCAAACTTGTCAAAAATTGTAACATCAAAGACTTCGAGAAAAATCCCTAGAGACAGGAAGTGGGCTTTGAGAAAAACTATAGCTGAAGCTCAAGAACTAGTACCGGATAGGAAAAAAAGGAGGACTACTTCTCTACAAAAAGCAATGAGATGCCATCAAAAACATAACTTGTAAAAAAACCAAGTCTCGCAACTTAGTTCTTCTACCGTAAAAAGTTGTGAGATCCATGTAATACCAAGTCGGTTAATTCATTCAGTCCCTACTTAAGGGACCTTCCCCCTTAACTTATTACGTAATTCGCTAACCAAACAACATCTTATACTGACCATATCAATATCGACTTGGCCATCGCATGAAAACACAATGTATCTCACAAGTGATATTATATTAAATTAGATTGTTTAGTGCGATGGCCAAGTCAATCTGTTTATTTAAAACATAAAAGATTTTAAATATTGATATGGTCAGTATAAGATGTTGTTTGGTTAGCTAATTACGTAATAAGTTAAGAGGGAAGGTCCCTTAAGTAGGGACTGAATGAATTAACCGACTTGGTATTACATGGATCTCACAACTTTTTACGGTAGAAGAACTAAGTTGCGAGACTTGTTTTTTTTACAAGTTATGTTTTTGATGGCATTTGGTATTCTCGTAACACAATATGTAACTTCAAAATAAATTTAAGCGGGATTATATCGAAATATGAGTGAAAATTAAACAAACTAAGAATGTTACCTTGCCAACAACATGAATTGATAATAATTAATTAATGAAATCTAGGATATAATTTCAGTCAATTTACAATTCAATCTCGATTCGGTCAACTTTCAATCTGCGTTCGTAGAAAAAAATACGAGAATTGGCCTTCGGTTATTTAGTTTTACCGCGGTATCTTTAATCAAATTTTGCAAGTTTAATTTGACTCATTTGCCTGTGTACGCTCAATGGTGTCGTTAGTGTCGTTACGCGTGATAGTGTAATCGAACAGTCAACTTAAGTATCGTCGGCCGTAGCCTGTCCATAGATGGGTTTATTTGTCTCGAGCTCCTCCGTGCTTCGGAGGGCACGTCTTACGACAGTCGTTAAGCCAAGTCGGGGTGTAAGTGGTTCATCACATCTTTGAACCAAAGCCATCATCACCTGCACGCGGTGCACCCTGCTGACTGACAAACGAAGCTCTGGCGAAAAGAGAGGTAGGGAGCGTAATTTGTAAGCTACCCGACTGGGGAATGTACCTCCACCTCACAGATACCGCAGCCAAATAACAATTCCCTTGAGGGTTGTTGTGTTCCTGCGAGTGAGTGAGGTAACCAGAAAGGAAGGAGATGCTGCGATGGCAGCGGGGGTAGCGGCGCGCTAGCGATATTTTATGTTGCGAGCGTTAATATGGCTTCGGTAACCGCTTCACATCAAGCGGGCCGTATGCTTGTCTGCCACCCGACGTAGTATAAAAAAAAAAATTCTGTGACTTTTGGCGGTTTGAAAGTACTGGCCTCTGCCAACCCGCAGTTGAGCAGTGTGGTGGAGTGTGCTCTAAACCCCATCAATTGAGGGGAGATCCGTATCCCAGTAGTTAGGGTTGACGAAGGAGAAGTGGAAGCCTGTGTCTGATTAAGCCGCAATTTCAACAATGCATACCGAAAATTGATATGTTCCACTTGGAACTTTCATTTCCAACAGTTCTTTTTTTTATCCCGCGCAGTATGTTCTAGAAGTTCCAAAATTAAGATGTTATTTTTAGAGCGGGTGTAATCTAAAACATAAGGTGATACGTATAGCCGACGATAAGTAAATGATTCTGACGCGGTACAGCCAGGATCTTAGGGCGCGAGTACAATGCTGAGAAATAAATTTGCGATTTTCTTTTGATATATAGAGTACGCTTTAATTGCACTGAACGAACATACTGTACAAATATATAGATGGATACACCTATTACAAACTACAGTCACACACATACAAAAATGAAATAAAATAAAACCGGCCAAGTGCGAGTCGGACTCGCACACGAAGGGTTCCGTACTTCCGTATTATCTATAAAAAAGGCAATAAAATCACGTTTGTTGTATGGAATATTTAAGGGGCCTCTTAAATATTTGTTTTATTTTTATTTAATTATTTATTTATAAAGTGAATATAAAACTAAATATGTATTATGTGAGTATTTCACGCGTCTACCTATTACCGTTACCAATTGCGAGCAAAAACGAGCCAAAAAATCTTGTTTGTTGTATGGGAGCCCCCTTAAATATAAATTTTATTCTGTTTTTTAGTATTTGTTGTTATAGCGGCACTAGAAATACATCACCTGTGAAAATATCAACTGTCTAACTATCACAGTTCATGAGGTACAGCCTGGTGACAGACGGACGGACGGACGGACTGGCGGACGGACGGACAGCGGAGCCTTAGTAATAGGGTTCCTTTTTACGCTTTGGGTACGGAACCCTAAAAATAACTAAAAGAGAACTTATACACTAGGAAACAGAACGCAGAATAACAAGATGCATGTGTGTGCTGCGGTAAAAGAGATAAAACAACAAAAAGATATCACCTTTCAATTGATATGTTCCACTTGGAACTAACGTTTTGAACAGACAATCTGTTGACAATCGGTTCGATCCCCGCACAAGACAAATATTTATGTGCATGAGCATGTCTGTTTGTCTTGGTGTGGGTGTGTCAGGGTGTTATGTATGTTCCAAAAAATATATATATTTAAGTATTATATCAGGTATGTAGTGCCCATAGTACAAGCTTTGCTTAGTATGAGACTAGATACCAGTCGATTTTTCCAGGAATATAAAAATAAAACAAGACGATGTTAACAACTTTCAATTGATCTGTTCCACTTGGAACCTTTTCGAACAGATTATTAATTTTTTTTTTTTAATCCTCACAGTAAGTTCTAGAATTTCCAAAATTAAGGTGTTATTTTTAGCGCGGGTGTTATCTAAAACATAAGGTGATACGTATAGCCGACGATAAGTAAATGATTCTGACGCGGTACAGCCAGGATCTTAGGGCGCGGTTACAATGCAAATAAATAATATTGCGATTTTCTTTTGATATATAGAGTATACGCTATAATTGCACTGTATAAGCTGTACATTGAAAGATACGTTTATTAATAGATAATAGATTGAAAGATACGTTTATTACAAACTACAGTCACACACATACAAAAGTTTAATTAAAAAATAACAAGGAGAGAACTTCATCATCATCATCATTATCAGCCTGTATCTACCCACTGTTGGATATAGGCCTTTCCCAATGCTTTCCACCATATGCGATCCTCCGCTTTCCGCATCCAACCGCTACCAGCCACTATTTTGAGATCGTCGGTCCATCTAGAGAGGGGGCGCCCTACGCTTCATCGTCCTATACATGGCCACCACTCTAGGACTTTCCTCCCCCATCTGCCATCGCTAACTCGGCAGATGTGGCCAGCCCACCGCCACTTCAACTCGCTGACTCTGAGAGTTATGTCGACCACTTTGGTTTAGAACTTATACACTAGGAATCAGAATGGAGAATAAAAGATGCATGTTTGTGCTGTAGCATACAAATGGGTTTATAAAGGGAGGTAGAGAATAGAAAGGTGGAGCACAGCCTATTTGTAAGCTGCCTAACAGGGTACTTCCACCTTGAGGGTTGTTATGTTCCTGCGAGTGAGTGAGGTCACCAGAAAGGCTGTCTGTCTAAAACTCTATAGGGGGCATTTGGGGTATAAGAACACCATAACCTCTGTCCTTATACTGGAGTGCCACAACGCACTCCAATCATGAATACAGTAACGCTGCAATGGATCAAAGGGCACAGCAATTTACATGACTCAGCTGATGAACTGACCAAAAGGAGATCGAAAACAACAGTACTGGGACCGAAACCACTACTGCCCATACCCCAAGACCAGATAATAACATGGCTGCCCAATAAACAAAAGAAATTCATCTAACTGAATGGAAAGGGCCATGCTTGGGGTTTCTCTGACGGATCGAATTCGAAACGAAAAAATTTGACGAAGACCCAAACTTATCGACGTAGACGTCAGAGTTTGCAAGCTGAAGTCAATGGGCAGGTCACTTCTGCTAAGTAAGTGAAAGCGGCTGGAAGCGACTGGATGCGGAAGGCGGATGATCGTATTTGGTGGAAAGTATTGGGGAAGACTTATATCCAGCAGCATAAACTTTTTAGTTATTTTTTAATATCAAGTAATAAAATCTTATTTTTCTTTATATGAGAGGGGGCAAACGAGTTCGTGGGTCATATGATGGAAAGCAAACACCACCGCCAAAGGGGTGGGCGATTCGTTACTAGCCTATATACTCTTTCCTTTCTTTCTTCATTTTAGTTTCAATTTAGGAAAAGTTTTTACAGACTTAATTTAATTTAGTTTATTTTTACATGAATCGTGACAGTAAAGTCGCAAGTCTAAAAATCGCAATACAGCTCACCCTTATTTGAACACCCCCTATCCATTCCATCCATGCGCACTGGGTACCCCCTTATAGATCGACATTCACAGTTTGAAAAGATCAGTTGCCGCCAACGCACGATGTCCCGGTGAGTACCTTTGTTTTCATATCTGCCGATTTTACAATACCGACTACATTAATACTACAAAAAAATAAAAGAAGATACATTTAATATGACATAAAGCACAAAACGCGGCATTTCTACTAAATACAAGTAGTTTTAGGCGACATTTTTAACGAATTTATCAAAAAAATGTGTTGCGAAATGCTAAGGTTTTTTATAGTCGGTGAGAAACGTGTATGGGAAATTTTAGGTCTTTTATCAGGTCGCCATACATAATTCGTTGCTTTAATTATATATTTATTCTTTATTGACCATAGAATAAGAGTACAAAAGGCAGACTTAATGATAAGAACATTCTGTACCAGTCAACCTTTGGGAAAAGCAGATAAAACTCAAATGCGGTTCACAAAATAACATTTATATATATAAAATTAATGTATATTTATTAAATATATAATTATGCTATGTATGTTTATTTTAATTTCAGCAGTAATAATAAATACTATTTTATTAGTCGTAGTATTATATTTTATTACATAAGTCTGCTTTTGTTTTGCTTCTTTATTTCCGCATCGTGATTTTTTGTTTTTGCCGAAGGTTGACTAGTAGAAAATGCTTTTAGCGTAAAGTCCGCCTTTTTTATAATTTGTGGTCAGTAAAGTTTTTAAATATATAAATTGTTGTGTGAATAAAATTTATATTACGAAAGATTTATATATTATGAACTATAAAAAAAATTTCAACATGAAATAGACATACATTAGTAACAAAATCTTTTATTTACCGAAAAATCGATTTCATTCGAATCGACGGATATTGAAATTGTTATGTTATCTAAAATCAATCAATCGTCAAGTAATTATTTTTTTTTTAAGATAAATTTGTGAGATTATTTTTTTATTAACACGAGAGAGTTTCACATTCGAATTTTAAATAGGATAATTTACGATTTTGAAATCGTATAAATTAGAATAAACTTATTTTGAAAAATAAGCATAATTGAAATCGATGGTTATTTTATTTGTATTTTTTAATGTAGTTCGGCGTGTTTTTTTTTAATTTGAACAAAAGATTTTTTGGAACTAACTGTCAAACGACGAAAGGTAACAGTCTTTCAAGCATAATTTTACTATGTATTTTATTTATATTCATGCCTTTTTTTTTGGCCATTTCTCCTTTAAAATTTGACGTATTTAAAAAAATACTTCTCTGTTGTGTAACATACTGTTTCAATATGGCGTCTCATACGCAAAAAATATATAGTTTAAAGAAATGGTCGGGTAGTCTATAGGTCAAAGTGCATGATTTTTTATACTGCGCGGCACGCTAGCATACGGCCCGCCTGATTTGAAACGGTTACCGTAACCATATAAAAGCTCGCAAATCGCAACATGGAATATTGCATATATCGCTCGCGTCACTCCCACTGTTAATGCCGCAACTCCATTTCTGGTGGCCTCATTCACAACAACCCTCAAGGGAATCGTTATTTGGCTACGGCCTTCTGTAAAGGTGGAGGTACTTCCCCAATCGGACACCTTAAAAAATACGCTACCTCACCTTTCACCAGAGAGTCGTTAGTCAGTCAGCAGGGTGCACCACGTGCAGGCGAGGTTGGCTTTGACTAAAAGATGGGGGTGAGGTACACCTTATTATTTTTAAATCAAAGTTTTCCCGAAATTTTCTAAAATTATTGTCATATATCAGCCAATTTACATAAAACCTTAAATGAACTTATAAAGAAACCTTCGTCTAGAATCGCTCCGTCCAATGGAATAAACCGTACGAAAATCCATTTATTAGTTTTTTTCATCAGACCAGCATACGGCCCGCCTGATGTAAAGCGGTTACCGTAACCATATTAACGCTCGCAACATAAAATGTTGCTCGTGCGCCACACGACCACACTCACTCGCAGGAACACAACAAGGGATTTGTTATTTGGCTGCGGTATTCTATGAGTTGGAGGTATATTCCCCAGTCGGGCAGCTTACAATTACGCTCCCTACCACTCTTTTCGCCAGAGCTTCGTTTGTCAGTCAGCAGGGTGTACCGCGTGCAGGTGAAGTTGGCTTTGGTTCAATGATGTTCATGAACCACTTACACCCCAAACCTAGTTTGTTTTGTAATATACTAGTTGACCCGACAGACGTTGTCCTGTCTTCTTAACAATGAATATCTGTCAAATGACTGACAGTCCTGTCAAACGACATTTTTTTTTCTATACGGATGGATACCTAGCACACGGCCCACAGTTTTTGCAGGGTCTGTGAGTGATGTCTCTGGAGCGTCCATAGGCTATGATGACTGCTTTCCATCATTTCCATCAGGCGGTTCGTACGGTTGCCACCCTAAAAAAAAAGTGTTCCGAAGTACCAACCTTATCAACTCAGTTAAAATATAAAATCTAGCATTACAGGCGTTATTAATTAAATCGGAATTATGAAAGATTAACTTGTTGCTCGCGTAAAATGTACGCCGTTTTGAACAATTTTCTTTACAAAGCGCCGGAAAGTTAATTGCAGGCATTTTTAAGTGTGCTCTCTGTAAAGTCCTCTAGTAAGCTCTGTGTATACAATTGCACACCCAGGCCACTCCGTATGTCTCACTATTACATACATAATGACGTTTGTACAGGGCTAGAATGAGCGTGGTTGAGTGCAGCGCCATACAAATTGTTCCAGATTTGTCTCAGAGGGGAGGTGAGGTCGGCTCGTGAGAGCGGCAGTGTGTGGTCATATTGCATGTAGTACTATTATTTATACTGTGATAATGTAGCTAGGTAGTGGCCAAAGTGGGCCCTCGCCCACGGCCTCGTACTTCAAAGGGCCCTGCATGAGTCCCCCTTGTGGACGTCTTGGAACAAATTAAGAATAACGTTACCGAGGCATTAGCGTATTGTTATGTGGTTTGGGGTTTAAGTGAGACATTGACATCTTTGAACCTTGAGTGATAAAGGAGGCTCTGGCGAAAAGAAAGGTAGGGCATAGCTTTCAATCTGCCCGACTGGGGAAGTACCTCCACCTCACAGAATACTGCAGCCAAATTACAATTTCCTTGCGGGTTGTTCTGATCCTACGGGCGAGTGTCACCAGAAAGAAAGAAATGAAGGAGTATAGACTGGCAACGGATTGGCGACCCCTTGGTGTTGTTGAACTCCATGGGCGGTGATGATTGCTCTCCATCATGTGACCCACATGCTCGTTTGCCCCCCCCTTTCATATTAAAAAAAAACATATGTTATAAGTGAAGTGTGCTAGGTAATAGATAGGTAGGAAAGAAAAGAAAATGAGGGTCTCGACGATGCTACTTCTCCCATGGCTACATTATATGTCTTGCGTATAGGATAGATAGAGGCTTTGTATAGTATCTTGGCTTGTCTAAAAATAAACTATGATCAAAAGCAGAGAAGCCGGTAAATACTATAACTTTCGACTACGTGAAACGTCGACGACTCTTTGAAATATAGTCCGTAGTCATTTCGATCGAGGAAAGACTCGAATTCCAGTAGTGATTACCGGTAATGGGATGAAACTTTATCATCAGATAAAGTTAAGCTAGAGGCCGCCTCTAGCGATGTGATGCATCTTTTCTATATATACACATTTTCGTCTACTTTCCGATGACCATGCATTTCAGTATGTTATGTAGCTCTATTGATGATATATAACATATTAATAATATACACGTTAATAACGGGCCCAATTTACTTCCCTGGGAAACTCCGAGATTAATACCTTGCACATCGCTAATTAATTGCCTCACTGCAACACATTACTCGTTTCCCTTCCAGTCTACAACTTTACTCTACCAATTGTGCAATATACTATTCCCTCGATTTTTCTTCTTTTCAATTTGAACAAAGTAGTGGTATACTTCTTGTGTCGAAAGCTTTATACAGATCTAAATATAAAATGTAAAAAATAACCCCTTTTCATAAAGAAAAAAATCGGATTAACCCTAAACCATGTACTTATTCTGTGCCTCAACGGCTTTGCAGGATTATATTTTTTTCAGACATTGTTAATTTCAGGTTTATTATCTACGAGATTCAAGTTACTTTATTATAATGAGCAGGGTTTCGTTTAACATTCTACCTCTCCTTTATTTTGGGTTTATTTTTGGACTGTGTCTGATTAAAATGTAATGAAGAATGGTAATAGGTATACAAAATCTTTTTCCCAGTAGAGCTTGTATCTATACAAATACACTAGTTTTTGTTTCATTGAAAAAGACCAAGTATTAATGAATTTACAGACATTTCAAATTCTCGTAAATTTCGCGGCCCGTAGCACGCGCTTGGAGAGTGTGACGTCACGACACAACCCGTCGCTCGCTGGCAATCCGCGCCTGCCGAGTTAGGTACTTACTTGGTATTTTGCTTGCGCTATTATTCCAGTGTTTTATATTGTTTCGTCCGTACTCTCCGTACATTAATTAGTGCCTAATATTAAGTTTAATTAGTGTATATTAGTAGTGTAATGTTACTGTATATATTGTAACTAGCTGATTCGCACAACTTTATCTGTGTGTGACAGATCGTTGAGAGTGAAGCGTAAGGTTACCATTTGAAAGGTTATAGTGAGCCAATCTTAAAAGATAGACACATGCTGTCACGGACTTTTCTTTAGATTTACATACAATAGGCTATTTGACAAAGTTCAAAAATTTCGTAAAATAGAGAAGCAATAAAAAATACTACAACTTTTATTATAATAGTAATTACATAAACGTAATGTTTAACATAGCTGACGTACAAATTTCTGATTTAATCCATAGTATCCATACATAATACAAATGTGTGACGTCATATGTTGCCTGTTGTATGGAGCGTTTTCGGGAAAGTCCAAAATTGCAATTTTCAAATTAACATACCTCGAGAGATTTTTGTGCTATTAAAGTAATTCTTTCATGTGTGGTTTTATTATTGTGACATCCTTACATATAAAACAGTTGGCCAAATAGCCTGTTGTTGCGTAACTTGAACCGTTTACGCAGTGTACGCAACGGAAGCCCTCAAAAGTAATATTTTTTTACTATTTTTGCAACATTTTTCATTGGCCCTCCGCTCCTATGAGCGGTTGCGTGATGTTATATAGGCTATAGTCTTCCTCGAAAAATAGGCTATCTAACACAAAAATAATTTTTCAATTCGTATGAGTAGGTCCTGAGATTAGGGCGTCAACCAAACAAACAAACTCTTCAGCTTAATAATATTAAAGTATAAGTTTATGTATAGTACAATGGAGTAAGGATTAGAAAAAGGGCAATCGGATAATAATAGATGGACCTATGATTTTGGTATGGACATTTTATAAACTTTAATAGTACAGGTGACGCGGTGTTACCGGAGCGCGCGAGTGGACAGAGCCACAGATTACATAATAGTTACTACAGAGCGAGTATTGCGCTGTGCTGTGACGTCATCGCGGCTAGGCCTGTTGGAATATCGAATCGCGCACTTATTTTGAAATTAAATATCTCGGAAACTACACGACGTATCGTAATAATTTTTTCACTCATATTTTTTATTTTTAACCGAGTTTACGGAGACCTAAAAAACAAAATTATTGAACATTCTTCATTGGTAGTTGGGACTCGACCTAGCCTCGCATTGGCATAGCACGTACTTTGGCGTATAGTCCACTTTATTGACCTTACTTACCGTCGACACTCTTGGATTTTTTGTGTACATCCTTACGAGTATCTTTTTGTTAGTAATTTTATTCTTCCTTTATTGATTCCTTAATTTATTTCTTTTTTAATCCATGACGCAAAAACTCATCCTCTAAGGGGGTGAAACGGGGGTCCAAAGTTTGTATGGGGTAAACGAGATTAGTTGGACTATTTTATCCGAAACTTTACACGAGTACTTCTTTAGATAAATAAGCAAACACGTGTTTCAGGATTTTTCAATATTGAACCCCTAAAGGGGTGAAATGGGGTGAAAAAGTCTGAATATCGTCATGTGTATTGTTGTTATAATTTATCGGGTCGCTGATTACGAAAATAACAACTATTTTCTAATCAAACGTAGCCGACGTGACATAAAATCCCCCCTGTGGGGGTGCGATGGGGTGGAAATGTCGAAAATGGGGTGACAAAGTCTGAAAATCGTCATAGGTATTGTTTTTATGGTTTATCGGGTCGCTGATGACGAAAATAACAACTATTTTCTAATCAAACGTAGTCGGCGTACATAAAATCCCCCCTGTGGATGTGCGATGGGGTTGAAATGTCATAATATTTGGGTGTTGATTCAATGGTTTTCTGGGACGTCAATTACGAAAATGGCATCGATTTGAAAATATAACATAGTGGTCAAGAAATTACTTAAAAGGATTTTTCAAATTTTACCCCTAAGAGGGTAAAACAGAGGTCCAAAGTTTGTATGAGGAAACGAGTTTAGTTCGACTATTTTATCCTGAATTTTACACGAGTACTTCTATAGATAATTGACTAAATACGTGTTTCAAGATTTTTCAAAATTCAATCCCTAAATGGATTAAATGGGTCCCAAAAGTCTGAAAAACGTCATGGGTATTGTTTTTATGGATTATCGGGTCGCTGATTACGAAAACAACAACGACGAACGAACGTGGCTAACGTGACCATCATCTCCTATTGGGGGCGATGGGGTTGAAATGTCTAAAATGCTGTGAAAAAGTCTGAAAATCGTCATGGGTATTATATTTATAGCTTATCGGGTCGCTGATTACGAAAATAACAACTATTTTCTAATCAAACATGGTCGACGTGACATAAAATCCCCCCTGTGGGGGTGCGATGGGGTTGAAATATCATAATATCAATATGGGTGTTGGTTCTATGGTTTTCTGGGACGTCAATTACTAAAATGGCATCGATTTGAAAATATAACATACTGAAAATAAAATTAGTTAAAAGGACTTTTAAAATTTTACTCCTAAGAGGGTGAAACGGAGGTCCAAAAATTCTACGGAGAAACGAGATTAGTTGACTATTTTATCCAAAATTTTACACGACTACTTCTATAGATAAATGAGTAAACACGTATTTGTCCCGAATTTCACGCGATCGAAGCCGCGGGCGAAAGCTAGTCAATTATAAGGGCTTGACTAGAATAGAAGGTCGGGGGGGGGGGGGGGGGGGGGGTTAATTTTAATTTTATTATAAAAACTTAATCTGCTTGGTGGATAAACTCTGAACTCCAATAACTAAAACGGGTTTTAAAAAAAAAAATATTGTATTTGTAAGCTGCCCGGCTGGGGAAGTACCTCCACCTCACAAGGGAATTGTTATTTGGCTGCGGTATTCTGTGAGGCTGTTACAATTACGCTCCCTACCTCTCTTTTCGCCAGAGCTTCGTTTGTCAGTCAGCAGGGCGCACCGCGTGCAGGTGAAGATGGCTTTGCTTCAAAGATGTTGATGAACCTCTTACACCCCAAAACGTGTTTCTATACTATATATTTAAAATGATTTATTATGTTGTATACTTCTGTAAGTGTCTGCGTGCTTAATAACCTTTTCATTCATACAGTCATTCGATACGACGATAGTATAAAAATTGGAGTGTATGAGAAATTATTCGAACTAGAATTAGAACACTGCTTTCTTAATTGCGAAAAACATTAATTATACGACATTATCTCGTGTAACGGACCATTTAGAGTAATAAACAAGCTTATAAATACTCAAATTATTACTTTCAAGGGAGCCTTTTTGGAAATTACATGAAATGGTAGGTGCACGATTCGACTGATTAAATTTGAAATGACATGGATATTGAGCAGGTAAATTAAACTTTTATGGTCGCTTTAAAATTTTACCCTTAAATATATCTACATCTGAATATTATTCAGTTAAATTCAGACAAATTTTTAGTCATCGCCTTGACATGATCAAAGTCCTCTCTCTCTTCCTCCGGGATTTTCCCATTTATATTTAGGATCGGCTCTCCTAATTCTTTGTCTACAGAGTGATCTACTCTGTGTAGTCAATGGATCAGTGTTGAATTTTCCCAGGTCTTTCTTTACGACGGATATCCATGTTAATAGGGGTCTACCGCGGCGACTTGGTTCCGATTTCAGTTCGAGCACTTTTCTTCTCATGTGATTCTCTGGTCTCCTCAACAATTGAACATACCAGCGAAGTAGTGCTTCTTCCAGATTTTCGGTTATGGGTGTTGTTCGATATGATCAAAGTCCTTTCTTTCTTCCTCCGGCCTTTTCCCATTTCTATTTGGGGTCGGCTCTCCTAATCCTTTGTCTCCAGAGTGATCTACTCTGTGTCGTCAATGGATCTGTGTTGGATTTCTCCAGGTCTTTCTTTATGACGGATATCCATGTTAATAGGGGTCTACCGCGGCGACTTGGTTCCGATTTCAGTTCGAGCAATTTTCTTGTTATGTTTGTTGTGAATATTGTATCATTCATCGATTGCTAAATAAAACACACTTAGTTTTATCTGGTTCTATTTTGTTTCCAATCAAATGCTTACAACTATTACATTATTTACGTCCATTGCCAATATTACAGTGATACGTAGGAACCGAAAATTCGGAAGTCAGTAATAGACATAACAGAGACAGGCGCATAAACAATCTAAACCAAAGACAATAAAATAATAAACTCTATGAATACACGAACATTAATTCACAACATCCTCTCACAGCACAGAAAAATAGTAATAAATGTTATGAAACATGAATTAACATTAAACATTCAGTTATACTTTGAAATTCTAAATATCTAGGTATGCATGTATGTGGTTGCTAAAAAGAAACCCTAAAAATCTGACCTAATTAGGCTAAGGATAGTAAGATTGTTGACAATAAAAAATAATAAACAAACACTGGCTACCTTTTTTGGACACAGAACGATTGACACAAGCAAAACAACCTGAATTAAATTAAATATCTATGTGGTATTTTTACAACACGACCTCGTCTAGTTGCGAGAGGGTTAATATTACCTACTAGAGGGTCAGTGTATAACCAGGCGTCTTGTTGAGTACCAGATTTAATCTCCTCTTCGCTGGTAACTGGTTCTGAATCAGACTCTGTATGGTTTGGATTTGGATTCGGCCCTGACTCCCTATTGAGGCCAATCTTACCTTTCGCAAAAGGTTGCCCTTCTTCCAAAGATGCAGCAGACAACTCTAAAGGGTATAATTTTTGACAAGCTCTTACCTTTTCCCCAGTTGCTGTCCGAACCTTGGCAACACGCGTATAACCATCACTGCCATTATATACTTCTTTTACGACACCTAAAGGCCAGTGCAGTCTACTCATATTCATCTCTATCAACACAATGTCTCCTACTTGTGGCTCTTTGATATTATTTCTATAATTTTTACTTGAAAGTAGGGATAAATACTCACTTTTGAACCGTTGTCTAAAATCTTGTCTTAACTTTTGTAAGTAACGGTAGCGTAGTCCCAAATTTTCAGCGTCAATCTGATCTAAATCCGGAGTTTCACTACCAGTTAAACCATGTAGGAACATCTGTGGCGTAAGTGGTCTTAATGAGTCATCATCTGTCGCTAGATAAGTCAATGGTCTGCTGTTTATTATAGCTTCACAGTCGCATAATATAGTGGACAGTTCTATCCAATTAACAGATGATTTTCCTAAAATTCTTCTTAACATTTCTTTAACCACCCGAACTAATCTCTCCCACCACCCTCCCCACCACGGAGATCCTGGTGGTATGAACTTCCACTGAATTGCTTGTGCAGCAGTGGTAGTTTCAATTACAGTCCAGTCAATGTTCTTTAGTAAATTTGATGTTCCTTGGAAATTTGTTCCATTGTCTGTGTAAATTATATTTACTCTTCCTCTTCTTGCTATAAACCTTCTTAGAGCCATAATAAAGCTAGCGGTTGATAGTGATTCCACTAGTTCTAGGTGTATAGCTCTGTATGTCGCGCATGTAAACAGCACGATCCAACATTTCTGTTTATCCAGTAAATACAAAGGCCCTGCCAGATCTATTCCGGTGACTTGGAATACTGCCACGCCTTCTGTTCGATCTGTAGGCAGTGGAGCTTCTGGAACGCCATAACTTTTACATTTGAATCTTTTACATATGATGCACTGCTTATTATTTCTTCATCTACTTCTAGGTTTGATAAGTTTGATTTCGGCCAATATTCTGCTTCCATATACAGCCATTGTGGGCCCACCCACCAACGCTTCTCAAAAAATGTCTTTGCATTACAACCACGTGATGGTAGGTCTGCAGGATTATCAATACCATGTAAGTGGTACCAATCTTCTTTTTTAGTGTTCTTACAGATCTCTGCTACTCTGTTACTTACGAAAGGTTTCCATGATTTTTGTCTTTTCAGCCACGCCAGCACGACAGCTGAGTCCGTCCAACAGAAAACTTTGTAGTTCTTACAGTGAGCCAGCAGCCCTGAATTTATAACTTCTGTAAACAGTCTTGAAGTTATTAAAGCGCCCATTAACTCTAGCCTCGGTAAAGTAATTTTTCTCTTTGTGGGTGCTACTCTGCTTTTCGCTAATATTAATTGAACACAAACATCTTTACCGTGTCGAGTACGTAAAAATATACAACCTGCGTATGCGCGCTCGCTTGCGTCGCAAATGACATGAATGCTTGTGTCACATCCTTCGATAGGCCAATTCGTTAAACGTCTGGGAAATCGACACTGGTTTATATAATGTAGTGTTTCTAACCATTCATTGAATTCCTTCTCTAATTCTTCTGGAATTTGTTGATCCCATCCTGTGTTGCTCATCCAAGACTTCTGTGTAATAAGTTTAGGTATTAATGTAACAGGAGAGACCAATCCAAGTGGGTCAAATACTTGTTGAGTTACAGAAAGCAGCTTCCGCTTTGTAATCCTGCCTGTGATTTCTTTCTTCACATTAACACTGCACTGTAAATCATCTTGAATAGTATTCCATAACATACCCAAAACTGGAACTGTAATAGTGTCGTCTATTCTTTTAGGAGCTGTTACCCAACCTCGCAAGTCAAATTTGCCTTTTAGCATCAGTTCTTTTGACTCTGAAATAAATTTCTTCATCTGGGTTTCATCATCAACACTTGTAATACAGTTGTCTACATAAAATGATTCCTTTAACTTCTGTGCGGTTTCCTTGTAGTTATCTGGGCTTTTATTTAAATGGTAGTTTATTATAGCAGCCAAAATGAAAGGACTACATGTCACACCAAATACCACTCTTCTATGCCGATATGTTATAACTTCCTTGCACAGTTTAATATCCTTCCACCAAAGGAATTTCAAATAATTTCTGTCCTCTTCCTTTACAGAAATATTTAAGAACGCTTTCTTTATGTCTGACGTAATTCCATAAGCGCCCTTTCTAAATAAGATCAGTAACTTTGGAATTAATTCTATTAAATTTATACCTTTATCAATGCAGTCGTTCAATGACCATCCATTCTGATCTTTTGCTGAAGCGTCAAATACAGGTCGAACCCTGGTGGTCGTACTAGACATCTTAATGACTGGTTGGTGAGGGAGATAGTGGCCTTCATTTGTGTCATCATCTTTGACCTCTTCAATAATCCCTTGTTCTTTCCATTCTTGGAACACCTCATCATATGTCTGCAGTTCTCCTGTTCGTTCAAGCTTCTTTGACGTTGTTTGCAGTCTCTTAAATGCTTGTTTATAATTTGACTTCAAATCTGGTACATCTTCCTTCCACAATAGTTTCACTTCATATCTGCCCTCATTGGTCTCTGAAATATTATTATTAAAACATTTTAATATTTCTTCCTGATCTCTATTTTCTTGTGGATCTTTAATTCCTAAGAGCTCAATGTTCCACAAGTCTGATATATTATTTGTTTCTGAGAAATAGGTTTGAAGTACCGTAGAGCTATTAGTGCTTGTAGTAGGTCCTTGTAGCGTCCACCCCAGTCTAGTTTTCATGGCACATAAATTATTTTCAACATGAATCATTGTATCTGTTAGTATTGAACCCATATAATCAGAGCCTATCAATAAACCAATATCCCTTGTGTCATTCTGTATATCTGATAGATGAACATTTAAGTTCTTAAGTTTCTGTATAATATCCTTACTTTCCACCTTAGGCAAATAACCACAGAGAGTATTGTTTAGAGCTAGAGCTGTTATATTTAAATAAAAGGAGTTATCAAGTGCATTTACTTTTACTTCACATTTATTGTGCACTTCTGGTTTCGTTTCCACTCCTCCAAACAGAGTATGCCCAAATTCTTCTTGACCTATTACCTTCAAATTAAGTTCTTCAGCTAAACTCTTCTTTATGTATGTCCTTTGAGATCCGCTATCAAGTAGAATTCTTACCTTTTTCTTCTTACCGTTGTGTTCTATTACTGCCACTAATGTCTGTAACAGAGTGGTTAGTGTGTTTTGACACAAAGTTACATTTTTATTAGTCGTTTTTGTTGCTTCTTTTTCTTTAGGTTTATGTAATTCTGGACACAAGACAACCAAATGCCTTCTTTTACATACTAGGCATTTTAAAAACGATTTGCATTGTTTTGCCATGTGACCTTTCTTCAAACATATGTAGCAACCACCTTTCTTTTTAATTAATTCTTTCTTTTCTTCTAAGTTTAAGTCTCCCCCTTTACCGCATTCACTCACCGTATGATTATCCCTATCACAAAAATAACAATGTTCCTTACCTTTTTCTTTTGTCATTTTAGTTGCAAGGCACGCTACTGTCGGGTGAATGTCTGTTCCACGGCTGCGGGACACTATATTGGGAACCTGATTAATATTAAAGTCGGACCTGGCTAGCCTAATCCTTTCCTCCGCTTCTACTTCATTACATAAGAATTTTAATAGTTGTGCCAACCGTTCTGGGCCCTGCTGTTGTTTGTCACGAAGCTGTGACCTACTCCAAGTAATTAAAATCTGTTCCGGCATTGCCGATTCTATTAAAGGAAATAACATTGCATCATACCTATCTTTTGTTACACCTAATGTTTCTAATGCATGTAAATAGGTACTTATTCTATCATACAATGATCTCAAATCCAATATTAGCTCACCCCGTGCTTGGGAAAGCACCATACCTAGCAATTCACGAATGTACACTTCTACCAGCATTTCTTCTCGGCCGTATCTGCTTGTCAACTGTTTCACCGCCTTCTTGTAGTTCTCAGCACACGGGGGGAAGCTCTCCACCAGTGCACGCGCATTGGAATCTTCTTTTAGGGACTGCAAAAGGTACTGGAACTTATCTTCTTCATTAATGTTCTTATCTTCGTGAATTTTCTTGAACTGACCCCAAAACTGGATCCATTTCTTTGGGTCGTCGTCGTACTTTTGGATTTCGATTCGGGGTAATTTAAAATTTCTTTTTTCTTCTGATATCACTGTTCTTATTTTCTCCTGTTTAGGTTCCTCTTTTGGCTTAAGTTCGTAATATTTTTGTTTAATCTTAATGAATCTGCTCAAAAATTGGTCAGCTTCATCGACTTCCTGTGTAAGCATTTCTTCGTTAAACTCCTCCATATTTAAATAATCTGTTTGCACCATTTCATCTAACGTACTCAAGCGGTTCATCTTTTCTTGTAGATACATGTAGTCGATTTCCACCGCACCGAAATCTTCTTTTTCTTCTCGTAATTTTTTTTCTAAAGAAATCGCGGTTCGATTGAACAATCTGCGTACCTGTTGCCTTTCTCGGCTAGCTTTAAGTAATTCCGCCATGATGAATATTGAATGATGATGCAATCTTTATTCAGTTGCAAACAAAACTTCCACACGGTCGCCACTTGTTGTGAATATTGTATCATTCATCGATTGCTAAATAAAACACACTTAGTTTTATCTGGTTCTATTTTGTTTCCAATCAAATGCTTACAACTATTACATTATTTACGTCCATTGCCAATATTACAGTGATACGTAGGAACCGAAAATTCGGAAGTCAGTAATAGACATAACAGAGACAGGCGCATAAACAATCTAAACCAAAGACAATAAAATAATAAACTCTATGAATACACGAACATTAATTCACAACAATGTTAGTTCTCTGGTCTCCTCATCACTTGACTAGCGAAGTCGTGTTTCTTCCAGCTATTCGGTTATGGGTGTCGTTTTCGACATGATCAAAGTCCATTTATATCTACTTGGACATTACTTTATCACGACGAAATTCAATTACTACGCTAGATGGCGTCGATGCTCCCTAGCATTTTTATCACTGGAGAAGCGATTCTAAGCGTATAGTTATCTATCAACTTGACTTGGTAATTAAATCAACGACATTAATTCATCCATTAGCCCTTAGTAATTGAATTACGTCCCTAAAGACGAAGTATTAATTTCTATTTCAACTTCTGATGCCTATAGTAACAATGTATTTAGGTACATTTGTCAGTTATCTAGTACATATATGACAAGCTTTGCGTTTAATATGGGACTAGATGGCGCTGTGTAAATTGTCCAGAAATATGTATCTCTCTTGGACTCACGGGCTTAAAACCCGGTCATTTGATAGGCGTGCGCGGAGATATGAATCCAACGCGTAGAGGCCCCTTTGAGAAGATTGTTATAACATTGTACGCCCGCCGTGACCCGCTCCAGGATATATCAATGAAACGATATACCCATGAGCAGGTCTTGAGATTATTTCAAAGAGTGATGTAAAATAAATGGGCTATGGAGATGAGATCTGGGTGAACTAAATAGTATTTAGTAAATTACAGAAGAGAGACGGACGCCTGCCATAACAGAACTGCTCCAGATATTTATTATTAACTAGCTGTTACCCGCGGCTACGCCCGCGTGGTCCAGGTTTTTTTTTGACGCCCGACGCGCGCGTGGTCTCCCCCCAGCTGTGCTGGAGGGAGGCGGAAAATCTTCTTCGACACCCCTTCAGCCTGGTTGCTACCAGACTGACCTTTCAAGGGCATATCAGGCTTTAACTGAATAAAAACCGCCTGCCTAACTACTTTTAGCCACAATGGCTTTAAAAGCGCAAACGGAACGCTAGAGGAGAAAGAGTGGATAAGGTGTGTAGTCTGCGACGAGCTGGCGAGGGTCCCCGAGAGGACCCTACCGCGAGGCGGTTTCCAACTCGTCGCAGAGTACACATCGCGATCGAAAAGATTAATAATGATGAATAAATGTACAAGTAATGTTTGCAGTCGGTTTTTTTTTGTTAAAATTATTTACTTACCTATAATTTTTGTTTGGTTTTTTTTCTTCCATTTTTATATTTCTTGGTAAATATTTTATTTGTAAATATTAAGTTTAGTATATAGATCATAGCTATATACATGGAAACAATATAAAATAATAAAAGGAATATATGTACCCCCACCTCACAGAATACCGCAGCCAAATAACAATTTCTTTGAGAATTGTTGTGTTCCGGCGAGTGAGTGAGGTCACCAGATAGGAAGGAGATGCTGCAGTGGCAGCGGGGGTGGCGGCGCGCGAGCGATACTTTATGTTGCGAGCGTTAATATGGCTACGGTAACCGCTTCACATCAGGCGGGCCGTATGCTTGTCTGCAACCCGACATAGTATAAAAAAAAAAAAACTATCCAGTTGCCATCAGTATATGTGTACCCACCTACATGGGAGGCTGCGAAACAGTCAAAAGTATAATTTATTTCTCAAACGAATTTTCTCTACAGATTTTACAAATTATTAGATGAATTTATTTATCAAACGAATTTTCTCTACAGATTTTACAAATTATTAAAGCTATGTTTATCTCTTTCTACAAAGGCTGGCTTTTGTAAATCTTGTACTTCATACTTAATTGCCTTTGAATGTTTCTTACCTAACGTTGCTCACTAAGAGAATAAATAGTATTACTTTCCCCTTATCACAGGTTCCCTCTTTCAGCTAACCTGTTATATTATAAGGGTTGTTGTGTAATGTAATGGTAGAAGATTATTTTCATAAATTTGTAAGCTTAATAATGTTTTCAGTAGTTTTTTTTATGGTTCCGTACCCAAAGGGTAAAATGGAACCTTATTACTAAGGCTCTGCTGTCCGTCCGTCTGTCACCAGGCTGTATCTCATGAACCGCGATAGTTAGACAGTTGAAATTGTCACAGATGATGTATTTCTTTTGCCGCTATAACAACAAATACTAAAAACCGGTCAAGTGTGAATCGGACTCGCGCACCAAGGGTTCCGTACCATTATCTATAAAAACGGCAAAAAAAATCACGTTTGTTGTATGGGAGCCCCCCTTAGATGTTTGTTTCATTTTTATTTAATTATTTATTTTTAAAGTGAAAATATAACTAAATATTATGTGAGTATTTCAAGCATCTACCTATTGCCATTATCATTTGCGAGCAAAAACGAGCAAAAAAAGTCACGTTTGTTGTATGGGAGCCCCCTTAAATATTTATTTTATTCTGTTTTTTAGTATTTGTTGTTATAGCGGCAACAGAAATACATCATCTGTGAAAATTTCAACTGTCTAACTATCACGGTTCATGAGATACAGCCTGGTGACAGACGGACGGACGGACGGACGGACGGACAGCGGAGCCTTAGTAATATGGTTCCTTTTTACCCTTTGGGTACGGAACCCTAAAAACAGAATAAAATAAATATTTAAGGGCTCCCATACAACAAACGTGATTTTTTTGCCGTTTATATAGATAATGGTACGGAACCCTTCGTGCGCGAGACCGACTCGCACTTGGCCGCTTTTTTAGTTAATAACGTCTTGTTTGTCTACAGTTCCATCATGGCTCTCAACGCTATCCTCGTGCTGAGTTGTGTGGCGGCCGCGCACGCCTGGGGTGGCCTGTTCAACCGGTTCAGTTCAGATATGCTGGCCAACCTGGGATACGGCAGGGGGCCGTATCGCCATTACCCTTACGGGCAGGTAAGTTAAGACATCGTTTAATTGGTTTTATACCTATACAGGGTGCGAATTTATTCACCTGCAATATTTATGGAACTGTATCTGTAATGCTACGGCCACACTACCGTGATATGCCAATAATTATTGCCATAACTCCAACAACGCCTAGGTGTAACCGCGAGTTATGGCCATAATTTTACAATGCCAATCAATATGGCAAATGACGATAGACAATAGGCGGCGGTCTTTTTTCGCACATCAAAGAGAATTACCGCAGTAATTAATGCGTTTGTGGCCACACTACCGTTTGTCCAGTGTGCAACATGAGCTCAACGGCGACGCACGTATCGACCGACATGGAGTGGTCATATGAAAAAGCTGGAGATTTGGAATTATTTCAATGCGAACCGTATCTTTTTATGGGCTTTCTTTCGGGTATCCCCCGATAAAAATTGCGGTGTACAATAGATGATTTGAAGAAGAAAAAAGACCGAAACCATCTAAATAAATATAACAGCTGAATCTTCAACCTCCATTTTGAAAAATGATATTTTTACCGCCTAATTTATTGACATATCTAGGTAAACTCTAGTGTAACCACCCCACTTCACGCATTAATTTAAACGGTAATTTAATGCCATAATTATTGCGGTAACAGCCCGGTAGACGGTAAGGTAGTGTAGCCGCAGCATAAGTGATATACCTACTACTCAAATATAAAGTTGATTTAAAAAATATATATATAAACCGACTTCAGTTGGCGAGCACAGCTTATTGGTGGAATACCCCGGGAGAAAAGTTATTGCGTCACACAAGATTCCTTAGTCGCCTTGTACGACATCCAGCTGAGAGCAATGGAGTAGCGCAATTTTATTTTACTGGCAACCACACGGTAAATTTAAGGGTTTCCCTAGATTTTTCTGTTATCCCATTATCAGACCCTGACTTGGTGAATATGGGATCACCTCGCAATCATCCTTTTCTTCAAATAAAAACATCTCCCTTTCAAATAAAAAAACAGAATTTGACCATACCTGTTTGTAAAATTTAAGGGTTTCCCATGATTTCCCTGGGATCCCATCATCAGATCCTGACTTGGTGAATATGCAATCATAACCTTTCAAATAAAAAAAGAATTTTGAAAATCGATTCACAATTCGCGAAGATATCGAAGAACATACATACAAAAAAAAATCAGTCGAATTGAGAACCTCCTCCTTTTTTGAAGTCGATTAAAAATAGAAATATACAAAGTTTTTTTTCCAATTGTCCTATTATTTCAAAGGATAGAGAACACTAGTTAAAACTCAGCGCCCGGCGCACGAGACGAGTGCACCCCCGCTCTCCACTTGCCGTCGCGCGTTAGGAGCTTTAGGGGGACAATGAGTTTGGTAAACAATGCGTACAAATGATAATTACATTGGTCAATTCTTTTTTTCAAGATATAATGCTATCACCATTTTTTTTACTCATAACACGACTAGCCCTACATTTCGCGAGCAGGCTCGACAGCTCTTATCTGAATCGTTGCTGTGCCATATCCAGTGGGTTGAAGCGGATGTGACGCAGAGCGGTTTGGATATTAATAATTAAAAGTACGAATAATAATAAAGTTTGTATTAAAAAGTACTAACCATAGTTTACTAAGATTCTATTAACAAAATATAAGCGTGTATCTGCTAGAAAATAAAATAAAATTTATTCATTCATTCATTACACTCAAATATTGCAGGTGATGTACAGTGATATATATCATCATCATCAGGTCATGTTAGTCTCCACTACGACCGACCCTCTCTCGTCTGTCCCAGACAGAAGGAGGATTTGGCCTACACTCCCCACGCTGGCCAGACGGGTTGGGGAGGCCTGATCGATGTATTATAATGTATTTCCCTTAGTCGCCTTGTACGACATCCACGGGAAGAGGCGGAGTGATTCTATTCTAGTCTGCCGGAAACCACACGGCCACAGTGATATATATACAGTGAGTTTATACCTATATATGACGAGTTCGGATCGAATGGTTAGCAATAACCACTTTGACTGCCATTGATTTAGCTAAAAAGTATTTTGACGGGGGCCTACCACATTCCCACCACTGTGTCTCCTGTGTAGCCTGGATTAACAGCGGTGACCACAAAAAAAGGTAAATGAACAGTGAAGTCCATTACAGTCCCGGTGGTAAGACTACGGCTGCCTTGGAACTCACAACGAATTTAATCAGAAGAAATTATTAGAATTTGACTTCCCCTCTTAGCAATGTGAGATACAGCTTTAAGGCAAATAATGCATTAAAAGCCTAAAGAGATTGGTTGTCAAGTGAAGCTCAGGTGTCGTGCACCACGGATTTTAAGTATTTAAAAGCTAAAAAGACGAGCTCGGTGGTCAAATTGTTAGCAATGGCCACTGTGACTCCGGGGTCGCGGGTTCAATCCCCGCACAAGACAAATATTTGTGTGCATGAACATGTCTTTGGGTCTTGGTCTGGATGTTGTCTATGTATTATATGTATTTAAGTATAATATCAGTTGTCCAGTATCCATAATACAAGCTTTGTTTAGTTTGGAACTAGATGGCAGTGTGAAATTTGTCCAAGAATATCTATTTATTTTATATAAAAGTATTTGTAAAGGTCGTCGTATGTCTAAAGGCCGCCATATATATATCGCGGTCAAGAATGTTTAAAATGACACCCTACTAAAATAGCTGGCTAACGATGAACTACAAGGCTGCACAGGTCACCGCGTAATATGCACTGACCTTTGACCTTTCCTTCATGGTCTGAGGAAACATTTTCTAATGCCTAAGTATATTTTTGAATTTTGTTTCTGTGACACGGTGTGACAAACTGTATCCCCCGATTTTATTATCATTCGTTTGCATGGAAACAATTTTAAAGACGTATTTCTTTGAATCCTGACCAAAGTCTAATCTTTCATGTTTACCATATTCTCATATAATTATTGGGAGCAATTATGGCATAAAAACCAATGGTCTGGAAAAGTTTGATTTAATTAAACATAATTTCCTTAGCAAAAGAATTTTTATTCCAATGAGCAAAGAAACTTAACATCGCTTTTACTAAATTTCCAATAACTCTGTTGCCGAAGTCCCAAAACTTTTAGTAAGATTGTGATAATAAAATTTAAGCTAAATAACAAATAACATTATTTTGAACTTTCTACTTGGTGCAATCTAGTGCCCCCTCCCCACCCCTAATTCCATAAGGAAACTATTATCCTGTGTCTCCTGTGTAGCCAAGATTAACATCGGTGACCACCAAACATAGGCAATGAACAATGAAGTCCATTGAAGTCCCTGGGGTAAGACTACGGCTGCCTTGGAATTCATAATGAATTTAATCAAAAGAAATTAGTAGCAAGAAGCTTTTGGAATTTGAATGCACCTCTTAGCAATTGAGAGACAGCAATATGGCAAATAAGGCATTAAAAGCTTATAGAGATGGCTAGTCAAGTGAAGCCCACTGCCGTGCACCACGGATTTTAAATATCTATCACTATCTAAACATTGTAACACTATCGGGGACAAACATTGTGTTGTTATCTAACAGTGTTCCGCAAAGTGTGTGCCGCGGCCCACTGGTGTACCGTTGGCATTAGTTAGTGTGCCTCGGAAAAATAAGGTTATCTCATAAAACTAAATAGACAGACGGAAGATATTTCATTTATGGTGTACCTCCAAAAAAATTCGTTTTCCTAGATGTACCTTAGACACAAAGAGTTTGCGGAACACTGATCTAACACATCTATTCCAATAATATGAATTGCAAAATCGTTTGAATGCCTGGTAATTCTCCCTTGGTGCTACCAAATCAGAATCTATATAATACTAGATGACCCCGGTGAACTTTGTTTCACCTACATATATCTACTTAATAAATATATAGTAACGATCTAAGATCTGTGTCTCTTTAAGAAGATCCTACCCTGTGTGCCCGAACCTGGAGGATGTGCCATTGCAAGACATTTGTTTCCTAACTTGCCGCTTTCCATAAAATTTGACAATACCAGCTTAAATGACTCTTTTTGCCATGTCCGAGAATTTCTGACGCGGTCCTTTTACGAAACCTCGCGCATACTGCGCAGCATATTTAACTCCATGAAAGACAACACCTGTACGTGTCGCTCAAGTATTAGCAATCCTTTACTAACTTATAAAATGGTCTAATCTTGGATTTATAGATTTCTCCCTTCAACTTGGCGGAATTTTGTAGTCACAGATGACACTGGTTACCTCAAGCCACTTAGTCCAAGCTACTGAAATCTCGCAGACGATGCTATCCGATGTTCGAAGAACAGATCCCAAGTACTTAAACCGTCCGTGCATTCGACTATATCCTTATGTGCACGGTCGCGGGATCTGTTGTTTTGCAGCCCAAGTACTCGATCTTTCCCGTATACGGATTCAGGCCATAGTTCTCAAGTGAACTCTTCCATTAATTCACTCATCGCACCAACTGCCCTCTATCCGCATCCGCCAGTGCAATTATATCAGCATACATGAACACCCGTCTACCCACCGCACAGAGCTGGTCCATGTGGATCCATGATACTACTTGACAATTTGTCTAATACCACGAATGTGTATTATATAAGAATATGTATATTAATTAAAATTAATGTGAATTACAGATTTAGGTACTTCAGAATAAATAATGAGGATCCATTTTATTTTGTAATATCACCAACTCTATGCGAATCCACAAACCTCGTTCAGCGTTCCGCCCACATTTTCTGGTACCTACTATTCGCATCGCTGACACGTTATAATTGCAATCATATTTGTAATTTACAACGCGAGTGTATGAAATTTGCAGATTTCTATTATTTATTCTTAAGTATTGTACAAAGTATGATATACCATAAACAGTCACTAAATATTGCAACTCCATTCTTGATGTCTATTATGCCTAGGCCGCACTCATCGCGATAACATTCGGACGATGAACTTCGTCTTCGGCCTACGGCGAATCTTCGCGGCCACATTATGCGCGTGTTGTGCGATGTAAAGTTTATCACGATTTATTAACCCAAAAAACAATATGGACGCTGCGGTTACTCTGTATCTATTTTATGGCAGCAAATAATATTTTTTACATTTCAAAAAGGAGAAAAAAAATATAGTTACTCCAACTCATGTTACACTTTAGCTATATTATACACTGTAGTTACATCTAATACGTCCGCTAGGAACGATGGGTGCGGGCCGACTGAAGTGTGGCCGCGCAAGCGAAGTTCATCGCGATAAAACCCTTTGATGTGCGAGAGTTTACCGATAGCGGAACAATGTGCCCGAAGCTTCGCCCGAAGTGTCGAAGTATTCGCGAATATTTGGCTACAAACATCGAGATATCCCGAATATTCGCCTTATCGCGATGAGTGCGGCCTAAGCATTAGTGGTGTGTCATTTCTATGTCACTTCTGAGAAAGTCATATTTGACTACTAACAAATATGTCTATCCTTTGTGAAAATGACACTATTGACAGGTAGGTTAGCCATCTTTGCTGCCATGACATTCGCCTATAGTAGGAACACTTTGTATGGGAAATTAAAATTGTTGTTTTTACTATCTTTCTTGAAATTTTTTCATAATTTCTCACCGTTTAAACCTTCCCTGGGCTACGACAAACATTTCAAAACCAAAATCAGTTCTCGAGTTTTAGAGAGACTAACAAACAGCAATTCATTTTTATATTTATGATATACTAGCTGTGCCCGCGACTTCGTCCGCGTAGAATAGTGTCTTTAAATATTTCGGCTAATTATTTTACAAATAAGACACTTACGTATTAATACTTATATGAGTTATTTGCAGTGTTTGTTGCAAATAGCTTATTAAAGTCATCATCATTATCAGCCTGTATCTACCCACTATATAGAAATACGCCTTTCCCCATGCTTATTAGCTTATTAAAGTCATCATCATTATCAGCCTGTATCTACCCACTATATAGATATAGGCCTTTCCCAATGCTTATCACCAGTGATCCTCCGCTTTCCGCATCCAAACGCTGCCCGCTACTTTTTTCTTTTTTTTTTTTATAAAACATAAACTATCGCTCGCGCGCCGCCACCCCCGCTGCCACCGCAGCATCTCCTTCCTTTCTGGTGACCTCACTCACTCGCAGGAACACAACAGCCCTCAAGGGAACCGTTATTTGGCTGCGGTATGCCTAGTTTTGGGCATAAATATTGAATTTATAACTATTTTTTGGGCATTTATTGTAAATGCCCGGCATTTTGCCCATCTCTAGCACGGCGCGATGCTTGGCAAGTTTTTTACTCGCGTTAATTTCAGTTTCTCATTTTGTAATGACTGCGTAAAAGTTATCTACATCAGGATAGCACTAATATTTTGTCTCTTGTCGCAAACTTATAAAACATTCACATAAACCTTGCATATTTCCATACAAACTTTCATCCCCTATTCCCTATTGTTATTTTACCCCCGTGTGGGTAAAACTTTTATTTATATCGAATCAACAGCCTAAAAAATAAGTTTCAAGCTTCTAGCTCTAAAAATAACGATACTTCCATACAACCTTTCACCCCCTCTTTTAACCCCTTACAACCCTTTTTTTGCATTAAAAAGTAGCCTATGTCCTTCCTCAGGCTCTAAACTATCTGTGTACCAAATTTCATTTAAATCGGTTCAGTAGTTTTGCCGTGAAAGCAGGACAGACAGACAGACAGACAGACAGACAGACAGAGTTACTTTCGCATTTATAATATTAGTAAGGATAAAAGCGAAATACTACTCAATTTCAGAGACTATAACACCAACAAACTTGAAATTTGGCAGGTAGCTAGGTTCCTTAGAGGATGTAGACATCCACTAAGAACGGATTTTACGAAACTCCACCCCTTAAGGTTAAACGGGGGTTGGAAGTTTGTATGAAAGTCCTATGTTGTTGAAGTAAGACACTTGAAATTTAAAATGTATGCTCTATAGGTGGTGTGGAGGTGAACTAATAATGTATCTTTAGAAATCAACCCATTTTTGGGGTTATAACGGGGGATGGTAGTTTGTATGAAAGTCCAATGTTATTGAAGTTAAAGTAATTATGGCTGAAGGACGATCATTGAAAACATGGCCGTGTGGTTTCCGGCAGACTAGAATACAATCACTCCATCTCTTCCCTTGGATGTCGTATCAAATATCGATCAGCCTCCCCAACCCGTATGGCCAGCGTGGGGAGTGTAGGCCAAATCCTCCTTCTGTCTGGGACGGACGAGAGAGGGTCGTGCTCCTGTAGTGGAGACTAAAATGACCAGATGATGATGATGATTGAAAACATAAGGAGGGATTTAGCTTTTTCGAATATAATAAAAAAATATGTGCATATAACTAACTCCACGCACGCAGTCACTAAACTAGAGGTTACTAAACTAGAGGCCAGACACAAATAGTCATTTATATCGCTTCTTTCAATTAAACAGCTTTAAATGTAACGACATTTTGCTGTGTCTATTTTCTACGCAATATAATCGCCATTAATTTATACGTGGGCGGGCGGCCGCGCCCCGCCCAGACCCTCCGTCATTTTAACTACGCAAATCTAAGTAATTACTTAGAAACACAGTAGTTTGTCAGACTGGGGCTGTATGCCTAGCCTAATCCAACATGTCGTTATTTTTGAAGCTAAAAATAACTAAGGATTGTTGGGTTCATGTGGCATATAGGGTGTAAGTGCACTTGCACGCGGTGCACCCTGCTGACTGACAAACGAAGCTCTGGCGAAAAGAGAGGTAGGGAGCGTAATTGTAAGCTGCCCGACTGGGGGAATGTACCTCCACCTCACAGAATACCGCAGCCAAATAACAATTCCCTTGAGGGTTGTTGTGTTCCTGCGAGTGAGTGAGGTCACCAGAAAGGAAGGAGATGCTGCGTTGGCAGCGAGGGTGGCGGCGTGCGAGTGATATTTTATGTTGCGAGGGTTAATATGGCTATGGCAACCGCTTCACATCAAGCGGGCCGTATGCTTGTCTGCCACCCGACGTAGTATAAAAAAAAATGTAGGGTGGCAGGGCTGGCAAAATGCCACGGGCCTCTGACCCATGAGGGCCCCGACTAGGGTTGCCACCTTTTTTCTATGTAATTAAAGTACATTTGGTTACTTTAAGTAAGATAAAAAAAGTACATAGTTTCAAAATAAAGTACAATTTATTTTTCTATATTATTATGTCTAAAAACATATTTTCTATTACTTTTTGCAATTTGTATCAAATTTGTATGTCTGCTAAACAATTGCACAGTATTTTTACAGTCTATATTTAAATTAAAGTAAATAAGTAATTCATTCAAACGTTTCAAAATCTCAATGAAATCAAATCATGGGATATAAAGAACTTTCGTGTACTTTATTATTCTCATAAAGTATAGAGTACAATTACCTGAAATAACGTACAATACTTTATTATAAAGTACGTGTGGCAACCCTAGCCCCGACTCTTGATAAAATTACAATTAAACTAAGTACAACGTGACGATTTTTACTGATAGGGCCCTTAGGAGTAAGATTAAGATTATATTAGTAGGAGTAAGAATTAAGAGGAGAAGATAAGATGGGGAGTCCCTTTCTCTGCAGTAAGATGGCTTTAGGGCAGAGCCACGTTAATTCTTCCTTTCTGCATTGTTGCAATTTGGACATGCCCTCCGACGCCCCTTGGTCAGTCCGAGGGCCTTGTCGCCTGGTTCCCTCGATAGCGGTTTGCCAATAATTAATAAATAAATATTTCTGGATAATTTACACAGCGCCATCTAGTCCTAAATTAAGCGCAAAGCTTGTGTTATGGGTACTAGACAACTGACAAATGTATTTAAATTCTTTTTTTTTGTAAATACGTACTAATAATACATAGAAAACACCCAGACCAAGACAATCAGACATGTTCATGTGCACAAATGTTTGTCTTGTACCGGAATCGAACCCACGACCTCGGAGTCAAAATGGCCATTGCTAACCATTCGACCACCGAGCTCGTCAATAGTCCATTTTTTTTACTAAATGTGTCGTTTTTGTCTAGGTGGAGCCTGAAGACGTGTACCCTGAGGCTCTAGAGAGTAACCGTATTGACGACGTGGTGGATGAACCAGCGCACTGCTACAGTTCTCCCTGCGCTACGAATGGAGACTGCTGCCGTGGACTGCTGTGCTTGGAGACGGGTAAGTCTTTTAATTATTGACTTATCATGTGAAAAATAATATAAAGTTGTTATGATGTATACCTTTAAAAATAAGGGATGGAAAGCATTTGGACACATAGAGACAGAACCTTCACGTCGAAGTGTATCAACTCAAAATTTTGAGCATTACACGGTTCATTCTACAGCTTGATATTACGCGGGATAAAACTTCTCTGGAATCGTATTGTACGCGAACAATTAAGCTGTAATGTGTGAGGATGAATTCCTTGTCGATGGCGAGCGGTGCGATATTAGAAGGAGGCCGGCATTATGTCAAACAATTCCTCTGAACACACCCCATTGTACAATCGGTAGAACACACAAAGGGACGCAAAATCTCTTCTAAACCAGGGCTGTCCAAGGCACGGCCCGCGGGCCGCATTCGGCCCTCGGCTTATATTTGTGCGGCCCGTGACGTGTTTTTCATGTACCGATTTTTATACAATTTTTACCGCTACAGGTTTTTTACAACAAATCTGACTGAAAATTATATTAGAAAAGTTAAAGTTTTATAACTAACTAGTTATAACTAAGCTTAAACTTTTGATGTACCTAGGTAAAAATTTCAAATAGGTATTTGTTTCTGCGGCCCGCTAATCTTTTTAGTCATTTGTAATGGCCCGGTATTGTATATGGTTTGGACAACCCTGTTATAAACCGTGTGTCAGTTTTGGGTAGTCAACAATCCTCACAGCATGCCTTTGAATTGAGTCACAAGGTGCAAGCTGAGGGGCAATTCTCGTAATTAAAATATAGTCAAAATTCAGTTTCGATCCAGTCTCGATCTCACAAATGTCACATTTACGTAAACACATATTTTTTTTGTAAATACATACTTATGATACATAGAAAACACCCAGACTAAGACAAGCAGACATGTTCATGCCCACAAATGTTTGTCCTGTGTGGGAATCGAACCCACGAGCGTTGGTGTCGAATCCGCTTCATTGATCGCTACGCCACCGAGCTAGTCAAACATGTCAGTCCCATCGTACACTATCACCTATTTAACAATTTAGTTTTCAAACACACACTTACATTATTCTAATATACATATACAAATACACATATAAATATAGACGTATGCACATAGGCATATGTGTACATATATCTATACAAACGTATACATAAGGAACAGATTTATAATATTATATCAAAAATGGCCGTGTGGTCTCCGGCAGACTAGAATAGAATCACTCCGTCTCTTCCCGTGGATGTCGTACAAGGCGACTAAGGGAAATTATAAAACATCGATCAGGCCTCCCCAACCCGTCTGGCCAGCGTGGGGAGTGTAGGTCAAATCCTCCTGTCTATGACGGACGAGAGGGTCGTGCTCCTGTAGTGGAGACTTAAATGACCTGATGATGATGATGATGATATCAAAAATCGTTAGAACCGACGTGTTACCATATCGCACACAGCTTTTGCCCCAGAAGATGTTAGGCGTGCTAGAATGCCGTGAAAAGCTCCTATATCCCAGACATTTATTCAAAAATCGGACACCAGAGAATTTCTTTCTCTATCTCGAACGAGCTCGGTGGTCGAATGGTTAGCAATGGCCACATTGACTCCGAGGTCGCGGGTTCGATTGCCGCACAAGACAAACATTTGTGTGCATGAACATGTCTGTTTGTCTTGGTCTGGGTGTTTTCTATGCATTATCAGCAGGTATTTACAAAAAAAAATGTATTTAAGGACATTTATCAGTTGTCTAGTACCCAAAACACAAGCTTAATTTGGGACTAGATGGCGCTGTGTAAATTGTCCAGAAATATTTATTTATTAATAATAAGCTCCCGCAGGACTCTCAGCTCCCGCAGGACTCTCAGCTCTGGCTTGCCTTCATTGGCCGTCCAGAGAGGAGCCGCTAGAGCTATATGCTCCAGGGGTGGAAGTGTTAAAGGGCATCACGCCGCGAGTAACTTCGGAGAAAGCGCAGCACACCTCTCGACACCCCTGAGTCACTCACACCGGTGTTGCCTCCGGCCGATTTCCTGGCATTTCGGAGGCGGAGTGAGTGGCAAGCCACCGCCTGCCGCAAATACTCGTAACTAGCAATAGAAGCAGTTATGGCAGGCGTCCGTCCCTCTTCTGTAATAGCCCGGTATTAAGTTCACCCAGATCTCATCTCCATAGCCCATTTATTTTCCATCACACTTCGCAATAGTCTCAACGCCTGCCGAGACCTGCTCATGGGTATATCGTTCCATTGATATATCCTGGAGCGGGTCACGGCGGGCGTACAACATTACATCATACTTCTCAAAGGGGCCTCTACGTGTTGGATCTATATCCCCGCGTATGCCTATCAAATGACCGGGCTTGACCCGTGAATTAAGAGAGATACATAATAATAATAAATATTGTCAGACAAATTACACTGCGTAATCTAGCCCCAAAGTAAGCGAAGCTTGTGTTATGGGTACTAGACAACTGATAAACATACGTAAATACATTTTTTTTTGTAAATATATATTTATGATACATAGAAAACACCCAGACCAAGACAAACAGACATGTTCATGCACACAAATGTTTGTCCTATGTGTGTCCACGAGCGTTGGTGTCGAAGCCGCGTCATTGACCGCTACGCCACCGTGCTCGTCATTATTATCATTCTTTTACGTACAAAATAAAAAAGAATTCCATTTTTTTAATGTAAACAAAGAAAATATATAAAAAAAGAAGAAACTGACTGACTGACATATCAACGCACAGCCCAAACCGCTGGGTCTATAGATTCCAAATTTGGCACATAGGTTCCTTATGACGTCTAGGGGTGCACTAAGAAAGGATTTTTCAAAATTCATCCCCTAAGGGGGTGAAACGGGGGTCCAAAGTTTGTATGGGGAAACAAGATTAGTTGGACTGTTTTATCTGAAACTTTACACGAGTACTTCTATAGATAAATGAATAAACACGTGTTTCAGGATTTTTCAAAATTCAACCCCTAAAAGGGTAAAATGGGGTGAAAAAGTCTGAAAATCGTCATGGGCATGGTTTTTATGGTTTATCGGGTCGCTGATTACGAAAACAACAACTATTTTATGATCTAACATAGCCGACGGTAACATAAAATCACCCCTGTGGGGATGCGATGGGGTTGAATTATATAAAATAAGAAACTGAGTGACTGACTGATATTTATCAACGCACAGCCCAAACTGCTGGGTCTAGAGATTCCAAATTTGGCACGTAGGTTTCTTATGATGTCTCGGGGTGCACTAAGAAATAATTTTTGAAAATTCATCCCCTAAGGGGGTGAAACGGGGGTCCAAAGTTTGTATGGGGAAACAAGATTATTTGGGTTATTTTATCCGAAACTTTACACGAGTACATCTATAGATAAATGAGTAAACACATGTTTCAGGATTTTCCAAATTCAACCCCTAAAGCGGTAAAACGGGGTGAAAAAGTCTGAAAATCGTCATGGGTTATGTTTTTATGGTTTATCGGGTCGCTGATTATGAAAACAACAACTATTTTATAATCGAACATAGCCGACATGACATAAAATCACCCCTGTGAGGGTGCGGTGGAGATAAAATGTCATAATATCAATATGGGTGTAGATTGTATGGTTTTCTGGGACGTCAATTACAAAAATGGCATCGATTTGAAAATATCAACCCCTAAAAGGGTAAAATGGGGTCAACAAGTCTGAAAATCGTCATGGGTATTGCTTTGATGGTTTATCGGGTCGCTGATTACGAAAACAACAACGATTTTAAAATTCTACGTGGCTAACGTGACCATCATTCTCTATTGAGGTGCGATGAGGTTGAAATGTCTATATATTAAAAATGCGACAGAATGCCTGTTACCTCTTCACGCCTAAATTGCTGGACCGATTTAGATGAAATTTGGTTTAGAGATACCTTGAGTCCTGGGAAAGGATAAACCTAAGATAGTTTTTATCCCAGAAATTACCTATTATTGTTATTTATACACATAGGGCGGTAACGTGACCATCATCCCCTATTGAGGTGCGATGGCGTTGAAATGTCTAAAATGTGGTGAAAAAGTCTGAAAATCGTCATAGGTATTGATTTTATCGTATATCAGGTTGCTGATTATGAAAAAAACAACTATTTAATAACCCAACATAGCCGACGTGATAACTCTGTAGGGGTGCAATGGGGTTGAAATGTCATAATATTAATATGGGTGTTGATTCTATGGTTTTCTGGGACGTTAATTACGACAATGGCATCGATTTGAAAATATAACGTAGTGGACACGAATTACTTAAAAAGATTTTTCAAATTTTTCCTCTAAGAGGGTGAAACGGAAGAAGATTAAGCTAGCTTTCGCCCGCGGCTTCGCTCGCGTGAAATTCGATAATTTTATTATTCAAGCCAAGTCTAACACGCAGCGCAACCACCTTGATGTAGCACCTTTAATTGTACTATATATACAATTATGCAGTTTAGATTTTTTCATACAACATTTTTTTCCCGCTAACTGTCGTTCCCATGGGAATTTTTCAAAATACAGCCATAACTAAAATTTATATTTACTAAGGTATGCATGCATGCTAGATAAGGTATGCATGCATGCTAGATTGAAAACATCTATCTTACGTGATTTAGATTTTTACATACAAAAGTTTTTTCCCGCTAACTCCCGTTCCCGTGGGAATTTTGCAATATCCTGTTGCAACTAAGCTTTAAGTTTACTATGGTACCTGCATGCCAAATTTCAAGTGTCTAACTTAAGCGGTTTAGATTTTTCATATAAAAGGATTTTCCCGCTAATTCCCGTTCCCGTGGGAATTTCGGGAATTCCTTTCTTAGCGCACCTCTACGGTACCTAAGCTACGTCCCTTCCAAATTTCAAGTGCCTACGTTTAGCCGTTTAGGCTGTGCGTTGATATGTCAGTCAGTCAGTTTCTCCTTTTATATATTTAGATGATACATAGAAAACACCCAGACCAAGACAAACAGACATGTTCATGCACACAAATGTTTGTCCTATGTGTGTCCACGAGCGTTGGTGTCGAAGCCGCGTCATTGACCGCTACGCCACCGAGCTCGTCATTATTATCATTCTTTTACGTACAAAATAAAAAAGAATTCCATTTTTTTAATGTAAACATGAAAATTCATTTAATTAATCATCGTTTGCATTTATAATCGGCTCTGAACGCCACTCTCGTAATTGTATGCAAATGGATGAAACACGTTAATTTTTGCGTAGGTAGCGCTAGGGCGGCGGTCTGATTTATTGCTGGCATTTTAAAATGATCTGATAAAAAAAAATATATTTTCTAAACCATATTACACAGATAGGCATGTGGTCGGTTTATGTGAAGTAGTTGCCATAAGGTGCGTTTGCAGTTCAGGGAGTTTCACACATGTTTTTTAGAGTTCCGTACCTAAAAGGTAAAACGGACCCTATTACTGAGACTTCACTGTCTGTCCGACCGTCCGCCCGTCCGTCTGTCACCAGGCTGTATCTCATGAACTGTGATAGTTAGACAGTTGAAATTTTCACAGATGATGTATTTCTGTTGCCGCTATAAAAACAAATACTAAAAAAACATAATAAATATTTAAGGAGGCTCCCATACAACAAATGTGATTTTTTTTGCCGTTTTTATAGATAACAAAGAGATCGATAAATACAAATTATTATTTATATAAATGTGTTCGGGCAACTTGCCAGAATATAATAAATATAAAAAATAAATCAAAACTTCACCTCCCCGGCGTAGGGGGATTTGAACCTACCTATAAAAGAGATCGATAGACGCATTCGACAGGGCTGGACAGCTTCCGGACAGCTTCGGTACATCTTCACCGCACGGAATACGGATATCCCAATGCTTGAAGACTATAGTTTTCAACCAGTGCGTCCTTTCCGCTATTAGCTACGCTGCAGAGACTTCGATACTGACTGTCAGGCTGGTTCACAAACTAAAAGTCTTTCAGCGAGGTATGGGGAGAGCTATGCTCAAAAATTTTCTCAAGGATCAAATCGCAAATGAGGAAATCACACGAAGAACCAAAGTTGTCGATATAGCTCTCGACTCAAAATCACCAAGCTGAAATGCCATCGGGCCGGTTACGTCAGCCATGGCAGAGGAGGAAAAAGTTCTGGAGTGAAGGTCCCGTATGTCACAAGAAAAAGCGTCCCCCCCCCCCCCACATATTGATCGACCGATGACGTTAAAAAAGCGGCTGAAAACGAATGGATGCACGGATGCGAAAAGAGGAGGATCGCATATGAGAAAAAGCATTAAGGAAGACCTTTTTATATTTAGTAGTGAAGAGATACAGGCTGATAATGTTTCTGCTATTCGCAAAGGTTGACTGGTAGACAATGCTCTTAGCTTTAAGTCCTCCTTTTGTACTCTTATGTAATTTTGTGGTCAATAAAGTTTAAATAAATAAATACAAAAATAATGATGATGACGATAATGGTGAATAGTTTTTTTTTAGATACAGGATTTATTTTCAATTACATAGGTAATGTCTAGCAACTACTTAACTAATAATTAAAAACATACAATTAAAATAAAAACTAAATATGTCTATATGTATATACAAACTAAAGACAAAAACTAATTAAAATTAATAAAATATAATAATCTAAACAGCGTCATAAGATTCTTCTGCATCGCCGTCAAATGGTAACGTGGCCAGAAGGCTAGCAGCATTGCCACGCTGGATGGCAATGCTTATTCGCTGAGCGAGATATAGGCCAGCTCTCTGGTCACGGGAAGAATCGACCAAACGTTTGGAGATATCTCTAAATAAACTTTTTGCGCTCGGACATAATATTATTACACATGGTGAATAGTATGTAAAAATCGAAAACCTAGAAACTAAATTAGACAATACATTGTAAAGAGAATACGCAGTACGTTTTACGTTTTAATATGCAACTAAAATCCAATCTAGATACTTTATCGAGGCTGTTAACGTAAATTGCATTTATAAATTGCAATGGCGGTGGCATTTTTCGCGTAACAGCCTTTTATGAAAATAAACTGCACAATACTTTCAACAGGAAAATACTGAAATGTACTTGGCAATATCCATTTCATGCTACTACTGAAACTCGATCAGTTCTCGAAGATAAGGAAAGTAAGTACGAGTTAGATTAGAGATTTTATATTAAAATTGCTTACATAGTCAATTAAAAAAACGAATGATAACAAAATCGGGGGATACAGTTTGGTGATGCAGCTACAAATCTATCATCTCCATTTAAAAATAACTATCTACCATCTTCAACCAAAATTCAATCACACAATCGCTGGATAGACGAAGGATCAAAGAATTTATTACGCTAAGTAAGGACTATGAGTCGAGTGCGGGTGAGTAACTTAGCGTGATAAATTCTTTGATCCTTCTCTATCCAGTGGTGTGATTGAATTTTGGATGGAGATGATAGATTTGTAGATGTAACACCAAACTGTGTCCCCCGGTTTTGTTATCATTTTTTTTTTAATTGCCTCCCTATGGAAGCAATTTTAAAGATGTATTCACGTCAAACATTATCGAGTCTGGTTTTTTTTCTATTCTACATGCGTATACATGTTTCATCCCATTTTATCCTAAATGAATGTATCGTATAAACTCACTCAATTCACACACATTTCTTTGAGTTAGTAGAATCGTATACTTGTACTTCTAATTGATCATGTAATGACTATTCACGTAGACATTCTCATTATCATAATTGACGTACAAATTTCATTTCTGTCTCTCAAACGATTTGTTACTAGTGACAAATTAAATAGTTATTCGTCGCCAACTTTTATTCATCCCACTGCTGGGATACAGGTCTCTCCTCAATCGAAGGGGTTTAAAGCACACTCCACCGCACTGCTCAACTGCGGGTTGGTGGAGGTCATTGTTTTCAAGCCGTCTAAAGCCCACTGACTTAACGACTGTCATCTAATGACAACAGCCGGGACCGACGGCTTAACGTGCATCCCTGAGCACGGAGTAGCTACAGATAAATAAACCCATCCATGGACAAGCTGCGGTCGACGTTGCTTGACTTGCTTGATCGATTAGACTGCACGCGTAACGACGCCATCAAGCTCCTCAAATAGGTATATTTTGCAAAATTTTATATTTCTGTCCCGGAAGAATTCTTTTCTGTGAGATGAATTCGAGAACGAATCACAATCCAATAGTAGGGGCAGGAAGCATGCCACATGGGAATAGCTTCCAATTTGCATTTCCGCTTGCGTTTCCTTGGAGGAATATGAAAACTAAAACAAAGAAATAACTTTAAAGGAAATATAAAAGAGGTGGTGCTTCTATTTCTTGACAATAGAGAAACCCGAAGAAGTAAAGTACCTACCTACTGTGACGTGCGAAATGCATATAGAATTTGCGAAAGAAATGGATTGCACTTTGTCACTATTTGTTAAAGCAATATATGAAGTTTTGCACTTAACTATAGTCTACCGATATTGTTAAATGGAATGAGTTGTAACAAAATGAACGTATTCTTTTTTACCCTAAACTAAATATATGAAACTAAAAATTTCAAAAACTCCCGGCGTTCTAGTCTAGGCAAGCCCTTTCATTTGATACCCATATTGGGGGAATTCTGAACAAAATATGTTTAATGCGCCATTATATGGTGGCGGCCATTTTGGATTTGTTAATTTGTTTATCATACTGTACTGTATAGCCACAATACACTGAGAACCAGTAGTTTGACTCCGACGTATTTTTGAAATGTATACCTACTGCTCGACGGAGCGTTAGGGTTGGCATCTACAAAAACTAAAGCAGACATGTCTAGACTTTTATTGTATATGTGTAGTTTTAGGTTTAGGAATAAAACATGTTAATTTAATGATTATTTAACTAAAGCAGTGTTCCGCAAACATTTGTGTTTAAGGTACCTACATCTTGGAAAACGAAAATTTTTGGAGGTACCCATAGGTACACCATAAATGAAAAATCCGTTTTTATTTGTGCAAGAGTTTTTCTTTCGTCAGTCTATTTGACTTCATGAGATAACCTTTTTTGCGAGGCACACCAAGTAATGACCACGGTACCCTTTTTTGCCCATGATCCTAACCAGTGTGCCGCGGCACACACTTTGCGGAACACTGCCCCCTTAACACCATCTCTTATTGCGATTCAATAACTGAATAGAATGCTTATTCATACCAATGAATAAGCAACTCTATTTAAAATGGAATAGAGTCGCTTATTCATTGGTATGAATAAGCAATCTATTCAATTATTGAATCGCAATAAGAGATGGTGTTAAGGGTGCAGGTCTAAACTATCTAAAGCACACTCGTCTTTTCACGAGTAACAACATCTTTTAAGTCACTTCATTATCAGGTGGGCTACAACGCTTGTTTGTGACCGGTTTAATATAAGAAGCAATATTAATTAAGGCTAAAAGCCTCCAGACCATGTACTCAATTTGATCTGCCAATTAGGGAGCCAATTATAAGGCTTCAGTTACAGGACCTTCAGTAAAAGGGCGGCCGGGCCAGAGATGATTTAGGGGGCCTCTATATTAAGGTATCATATGAGTAGATAATTTATTCTATAATAAATATAATGCAAAGGGATAATAAATATACAATATAAAACATCGATCAGGCCTTGGGGAGGCCTGATCGATGTTTTCCGTCTGGCCAGCGCGTGGGGAGTGTAGGCCAAATCCTCCATCTGTCAGGGACGGGCGAGAGATGGTCGTGCTCCTATAATGAAGACTAAAATGACCTGATGATGATGATGATGAATTTGTTTGTATATCTATTATTCATCTTCTTTTTCAAAAGATTTATATTACTTTATTCTTTTGTCTCTCACAAATGCTGTGGACTTTTCGACGCCCTTGCCACACAACACTTGAAGGTTGGCTGCTAGAGATCTCTATAGAGGCAAACCCGCCTTTGTACATGTTATATATATTCTTTATATACAATATTTTGGGGTGTAAGTGGTATATCAACACCTTTGAACCAAAGCCAACTTCACCTGCACGCGGTGCACCCTGCTGATTGACAAACGAAGCTCTGGCGAAAAGAGAGGTAGGGAGCGTAAATGTAAGCTACCCGACTGGGGAATGTACCTCCAGCTCACAGAATACCGCAGCCAAATAGCAATTCCCTTGAGGGTTGTTGTGTTCCTGCGAGTGAGTGAGATCACCAGAATGAAAGGAGATGCTGCGTTGGCAGCGGGGGTGGCGGCGCGCGAGCGATATTTTATTTTGCAAGCGTTAATATGGCTGCGGTAACCGCTTCACATCAGGCGGACCGTATGCTTGTCTTCCACCCGACGTAGTATAAAAAAAAATATATTACAAACGAACATACAAATATTTCTAGACAATTTACACAGTACCAACTAGTCCCAAATTAAGCACAAATCTTGTCCTATGGGTACTAGACAACTGATAAATGTTCTTAAATGCATTTTTTGATGTAATATCATCTTATAAATCGATGAACGTCGGCTGCACGCACGAAATAGCATGACTCATTGTCACGTTCCGCCTGAGCCGAGCGCGTAAGCGAGAGCGCGGAATAAGTGACGCATCTATCTATCTATCTTCCACTCCATCGGCCGATGTTTTCCTATGTATAATTTTACGTATATATAATTTTACATAACGTAAAATTATCGTCCGTAAACTGACTTTACAGACAACCAATTTTTTACAACTTATAATCCCTTCTTCCACTTAGGTAACTAAACGTTCGTAACCAGTTACAAGAGAAGAATTTTTTTTCGCTGTTTGGTAACTAGTTGTGAGAGAAGAATTATTTTTTCCTCTTTGGTAACTTTTGATAGTTACGAACGTAAACTAGTCGTATTTCGTGAATCAGTCACATTTTTTTTATTCCACGTCGGGTGGCAAACAAGCATACGGTCTACTTGATGTGTGTATAAACGCGCTACATAGAAAACATCCAGACCAAGACAAACAATTCATGCACACAAATGTTTATCTTGTGCGGGGATCGAACCCGTGGCCTCGTAGTCAAAGTAGCCATTCTAGCTATATCTATATACATAGATTATATAAGTTTTTAAGGCATATAAATTTAGGGGTTTATTATGGAGGCGATTAATAGATGTAGCTAGGCAATTAGGCGTTAATTTTGAGAAAATGGATATATCAACTATAAATAGGCTATTTGCCATTATTTTTCTTGTTATGTAAGGACGGAACAATAATGATATCTATATATGATATAATGAGTATCTGGGTTACCTGGTGGAAAGCAATCACCACCGCTCATGGAGATCAGAAACACCAAGGGGTCACTGATCCGTTGCCAGCCTTTCAATAAATAAATATTACTTGACAAATTACACAGCGCCATCTAGTCCCAAACTAAGCAAACCTTGTATTATGGGTACTAAACAACTTATATACATAAATTCTTTTTTTTATCAATAAATATATATTATATTTTCTTTATACTACCATTGTGGCAAACAAGCATACTGCCTGCCAGATGGAAAGCAGTTACCGTAGCCTATGAACGCCTGTAACACCAGAGGCATCACACGCGCGTTGCCGACCCTGTAAAAACCTCTTCACGCCCTTTTTGAAGAACCCCATGCTGTAGTCCCCTGAGAAAACCTCGACAGTTCATTCCACAGCTTGACAGTAGGCGGGAGAAAACTTCTCTGGAACCGCACAGTACGTGACCACTTAGGCTCCAATGTGTGAGGATGAATTCCCTGTCGATGGCGAGCGGTGCGATTGTAGAAGGAGGCCGTTGGCATCATATCAAATAACTCCTCTGAACACACCCCATTGTACAGACGGTAGAACACACAAAGGGACGCAAAATCTCTTCTCAGACTTAAAGGTTCTAAACCGTCTGTTAGTTTGGGATCGTCGACAATACACGATCAGTCGATATAATACACAGAAAACGCCTAGACCAAGACAAACAGACATGTTCTTGCACACAAATATTTGTCATGTGCGGGGATCGAACCCGAGACCATTGCTAGCCATTCGAACACTGGGCACGTCAAAGGGAATTAAATTCTTGAAGGCTCTCATGTCGCAATTGTTCGGAAATACCGCTGACGGAAGTTGATTCCACAATTGAATTCTACAGGTGAAAGAATTACTTCGATAGCATAAAATCTTCTCGAAATCAGAAATTCTGGCCGCTAGTTGCGAAATAAAATCTCTTAAATACAAAGGTAAAACGTCTTTTCTAGACGTTGTCGCATATTAATAACTTTATCCTAAGTGCCAACTTCAATTAAGTCAGCATCTCATTTAATTTAAAAGTTTGTATGTCTAGAGGTGACAGACATTTTTTAAGAGCCCCTAGTGACTAAAACTGTACTCAAATGGAATTACCACTTTTAACTCACGTAAGCACTTCTATAAAAGTAACGTATTCCATTATCAGACCCCCACGTACGGACAGTATAAAATAAAATAGCTTTTTTTATTAGATCTAACAGAGACAGTGCTAAAAGTAGGTACTAGAATTTTTTACTTTGTCCTTTTATGGATCAGGTATCTTGGTAGGTTAAAAGTGACACAGCCAAGGATGGAAAACTATAAAGCTACTGGTCTCAAGTCTTAAACAAGTCCTGAATAAGGTAATTCCACGGAAAACAAACTGAATAACATCTAGATTTTTAATTGATCCAGGTGTTATTATTATTATTCTTTTTATGTGAGAGGGGGGCAAACGTGCATGTGGGTCACCTGGTGGAAAGAAATCACCACCGCCCATGGAGACCAGCGACACCAAGGGGTCGCCGATCCGTTGCCAGCCTTTTAAGGAAAATTAAAACTCTGTTCTTGAAGGCACCCATGTCGTAGTTGTTCGGAAATACCGCTGAGGGAAGTTGATTCCACAGTTTCACTGTTCGTGGTATGAAATGTCTTAGGAAACTTGTTTGAAAATTTAATGTCTTGTTGTATGCGGTCAAATGGAGCAAGCAAGTACTGGGGCGCACGTTGAAGGCGGTGTCGGGGTGTAAATTATTTTGCAAAAGTCAAATTTACAGGCAATTTGATCCACACTACTTTACGTGCTTCCGTCAGCAATTAGTTCATGCAAACTACTACCGGCATCCAACCACTACTGTTAGAATATGCATGCGACTGCCGTGGCTGCTTTGGTCGTCTCCGCTCCAGATGCTGTGGTCGTCTCTGCTACTCTCCGACATCTGAAACAGAAGCGTGCGACTACCGCCGCCCTGACTGCCGCGGTTGTCTCTGCAACATGTGTTTTGCCTCTATGCGAGGCATCCTCAGGCGGTCTGTAGACGTTGATGGTTAGAACAACGACCTACAAATGACCGAAGTTAGTGATGGCAAATTGAGAATCATCTTCTGTGGTTCTTCATCATCTTCTGTGGTTCTTCTAATCTAACTATCTAATTTACTACTTTAAATTACTAAAATTAAGTAGTGAAATCTAAACAAATTGCTTTGGTAAGACAGATGACAGAGCCTATTTTTTACTATTTTGGCCACTATGAGCGCTGCGATAGATGTCATTACCCCCCACCTAGTACTTCGCACCCAGCGAGCTTTTAAACCCACAGCCAAGTAGTCTAGATAGGCCCTGAAGGGCTAAAAGGCGTTATAAGCTTTTAGTCTGTCAAGCCTCTAAATTAATATCTAGCCTTAAAAAAAAGGCCTATAGGCCCCGGGACTATTAAACATCGGTCTCGTCATTATTGTATGTTGGTAGTAGTGTAGCCAACAATGAGTTTTTTTGGTGTATTCTATCTCTGTCGTTGAGTGTCTCCGGGAGACCTTAAAAAATTCCAACCTGTACAAAGGCATAGTAAAATATCCAATTACGTAAAAGAAAGATATAACTCTCATGTTTTATTAAATTACCCAAGCTAGGGTTGTCACATAACACAATTTGCGGACGCGACGAAATATTTCAGGGCCTGTTTTGTGTCAGGTGTGTAATGTAATTATTTGAGTACGCTTGTTACTTAGTTTGCTTGTTACTTAGTTTGCTTTTCCTATTATTTTTAGGGTCCCGTACTGAAAAATGCAATAGTATTTTTTCTTTAGACACTTTTTTATATCACTATTGATGGGATAAACGTTTGCTACACCAGGCCATCTTTAGCACATTTCCAACCGTGTAAAGACTTCTTCACACCTTTGTGAAGAACCCCATGCTTCACTACATGACACTGTCGTTGCAACATTGATAAATGTTGTTGATATAGCAATCTTCTATCTTCTAAATATATAAAAGAAGAAACTGACTGACTGACTAACTCATATATTATATATCAACGCACAGCCCAAACCGCTGGGTCTAGAGATTCCAAATTTGGCAAGTAGGCTCCTTATGACGTCTAGGGGTGCACTAAGAAATATTTTTTCAAAATTCATCCCCTAAGAGGGGTGAAACGGGAATCCAAAGTTTGTATGGGGAAACAAGATTAGTTGGACTATTTTATCCGATACTTTACACGAGTACTTCTATAAATAAATGAGTAAACACGTGTTTCAGGATTTTTCAAAATTCATAGGGTAAAATTGGATCAAAAAGTCTGAAAATCGTCGTGGGCATTGTTTCTATGGTTAATCGGATCGCTGAATACGAAAACAAGAAAGATTTTAAAATTCAACGTGACTAACGTAACCATCATCAACTAATGGGGTGCGATGGGGTTGAAATGTCTATATACTATGTCGTTTTAACAGTTTTTCGGAATCCCAATCGATACTAAATTATAAATGCGACAGAGTGTCTGTCTGTTACCTCTTCACGCTTAAATCGCTAGACCGATTTAGATGAAATTTGGTTCAGAAATACCTAGAGTCCTGGGAAAGGACATAAGATAGTTTTTGTCCCAGAAATTACCTGTTATTGATATTTATTGTACCTGTAGGGCGGTTCTGATGCGTAGACGCATCGGGATGGCAAAGAGTGCCATGTCTCAGTTGCAGAACATATGGAGGGACAGAAACATCCGTGTCACCACAAAGATTGGGCTCGTACGATCACTGGTATTCCCAATCTTCCTTTACGCATGTGAGACTTGGACTTTAAAGGCCGCCGACCGGAGCCGAATAGATGCCTTTGAGATGTGGGTTTGGAGACGAATGCTGCGCATTCCTTGGACGGCGCGACGCACCAACGTCTCGATACTGAAGGAACTACGAGTGAAAACAAGGCTAACTACCATATGTCTGCAAAGAATACTGGAGTATTTCGGACACATCGCCAGGAGAGAAGGAGACTGCCTTGAGAAACTCGTAGTCACCGGGAAAATCGAGGGCAAAAGACCCCGTGGCCGTAGTCCGATGCGTTGGACTGACCAGATCCGTACCACTCTGGACACGACGGTGAGCGGTGCCATTCACGCCGCTAAAAACAGAAGTAGATGGCGAAGCGTTGTGCGTCGCTGTGCGGTTCTCCGGAGAGGTCACGACCCTCAGCATTGAGGAAAACGAAACAAGGAGGAGGAGGGCGGTTCTATGTTCGACTGTATGTATTTTTGAATGATTTCTCCGTCAATCGTACAGCAATTTTAATAATTCTTATTTGTTTGATAGGGTACAGTCTTCAGGTGGTCCCATATTAATCAAATCAGGATCTGATGATGGGCTCCCTGGGAAATCGTGAGAAAGGGTTGAAATTTATAGGTATGGACATGGATACAGTAATTGATGAGTCTTCTGATATTATTAAGTTACATAATTTGCATTTGGCAGTCATAATGTCACACTGCTGAGCTGATGAGGAATGGTTAGCAGTTAGGCCATAGTGTTGAGTTTTTTAAATTAAGTTACTCATGTATTTTCGACTAGAAGGCAGCATGTCACTACATTATTATAATAAATAAATAAATAAAATATTCACTAAAAAAGAAAAGAAATAAACTTAAAAAAATATATATAACTGAAATATCCTGACGCGAAAAAGCCAAATCCTGAGATTTTTGCAGAAGAATTTGGCGTCAATCAGTGCTTATACGATCGCGGGCGGTTCGGCGGGAGCGGGACGGGTGTAGTAGTTATCGGGAAAGTTCTTGCATCCGTATTTAGTACAATTAACGTGCTACAAGAAGGTGGTGGTGACATGTATTAATCATCAAGAAACTTTGTACACATATTCTTGGTTGGTGGTTGGTAGAAAGGACATAGGATATTTCTAATTAAAAAAAGTAAACGCGAGCGAAGCAGCAGGTGAAAGCTAGTAAGTTAATATAAATATTTGGTAATTGAGTCTCTCTCTATTGTATTTTTTTTAATGAGGTAACCCTTTTTATACTTATTATTAAAATTAAATACTTGAATGTAATTACAAAATTTTAACTATTAAGTTATTAAACAATGTTATTTTTTAAATAAATATCTAGAAAGGAGAAAATAACAATACTTGGTAAATATTTTATTACTCACACAATTATACTATGCATAACGTCGACATTGATCGAGTGTGACAAACTCAATGGAAGAAATGAAGTCGATCTTTAACTTGTAAGAATTGATTACAGACACCACGGTGAAACTAAATAAATGTTTTTTTTTTAATACTACGTCGGGTGGCAGACAAGCAAACGGCCCGCCTGATGTGAAGCGGTTACTGTAGCCACATTAACGCTCGCAACACAAAATATCGCTCGCGCGCCGCCACCCCCGCTACCAACGCTCCATCTCTCTCTCTCCTCCTCTTCCTTCGTTTCTGGTGACCTCATTCACTTGCAGGAACACAACAACACTCAAGGGAATTGTCATTTGGCTGCGGTATTCTGTGAGGTGGAGGTACATTCCCCAGTCGGGTAGCTTACAATTACGCTCCCTACCTCTCTTTTCGCCAGAGCTTCGTTTGTCAGTCAGCAGAGTGCACCGCATGCAGGTGAAGTTGGGTTTGGTTCAAACATGTTGATGAACCACTTACACCCCAATTTAAAAATAAAAAGCTCTTTATTAAAATTTATGAAACCCTCGCGTTCTTTTACACAGAAAATTAAGCAAATTTAACTTCCACAGAAAATATTTTAAGCTCGACATCTGATAAGTTACCGTGTAAGCTTAATTAATACGAAAAGGTAATTAACTAATGTTGCTCAAATTAATTCTAGGCCGTGAATTGCTCGCCTAATTAATTCTAAATTCTCGTCTAATAACTTAATATATTTTAATGGAGCATGGATTTATTGTAGAGTAAAGATATACAGAGCTGATGGCGTGATTGTGCTTGTCTAAACGAATCTACAAGTTAAGGAACGTTAGTCTGTCCATGGATGGGATGTATGATGATATAATACTCTTCTAGTTATTGTTAAAGTCTGTTCTAGTTATTGTTAATTATGGTCGAATTTCGACCACTAGTAAAAATAAATGTTCCTAGACAATTTCCACATCGCCATCTAGTCCCAAACTAATATTGAGACTGAAAGTAAGATGTAATTCTTAAGGAAACGAAATCCACGCAGATAAAGACGCTGGTACCAGCAGCTATGATAATTGTGGTTTCATTACCGAAGTAGACATTAAGTTTGGCAGTTTCGTATACGGAATATCTCAATTTTGTTTTATACGCATTGTATTAGTACGTGACAATGGTACATTATTTGGGACCGGGACCATCGTTATCTTTTATTGGACGGAATGACGACTCATCAGTGATATTGTCCTCGTCCAATTGAGTTTCAGGACAACACTTAAACAGAATTTATATTTTATTTCTAAGAACAACCTTATACTAACAAGAACCTTATACTAACAAGGCTCTTAGGAATAATGTTTATCTACTCTCATAAAATATGGAGATAAATATAAATATAAAATTAAGAAATTAAAAAACTAAACACAGAATCTTAATGGCAGTCTTTTACGCACAAGCCATCAAAATAAATTTAAAAAGTAACTTTTCGATACAGCTCTTTATGAACAACTATATCGAAAAATAACTTTTTTTCCATTTCGATACGGCAGCAAGCAGGCTGCAATGCAAATGCATTGCAACTTTGCAAATATTTTCTACATAATCTGTGGAAGTGGCGCCGCGCGACGCGTCATGCATACGCATCACGCATTCTCGATCTGCAAATGGATTTATAAGTAAGAAATGAAGCTGTTAAATTAACGTCATGGTGTTATTTTAAATATTATCATCTTCTATTTCATGAGATTAGATAAAGTAGTGTATGAAACAACACATAATTAGGTCTTAAATACTCGTGTAACGCTATTATCACATTCGCCTTCGGCTCATGTGATAAACTCACACTCATTATGTAAATGTCACTGTGTTTTTTTTTTTCAGTTTTATCATTTAAAACCTGTGATATAACTATAGTTTCGTCCTCTCTCTCTCTCTCTCTCTCTCTCGATCTTTTTATCTCCTCGTTCAGACCACAGAACAATCTTTAAACGAGTTTTTAAGTAATTATTTTGGTATTTCTTTGTCAACAGAGGACGGAGGGCGTTGTTTGCCTGCATTTGCTGGTAGAAAACTAGGGGAGATATGCAACAGAGAAAATCAATGCGACGCCGGGCTTGTTTGCGAGGAAGTTGTGCCAGGTATGTGAAGATTCTAGTTAAGCATTTGATGTTATAAAACATATTTTACATTCATAAAATTTTGATTTTAATTCGAAATTGGATTATCAATTTATTAGTTTTAAACGCACATTAAGGAAAATATTTTTAAGATGTATCCAAAAACGCAAGCATTCCACAGGGATTAAGTTTAGGTCCTTTGAAGCCATATATATGCAAAATAATAATTACTGTAACTGCTTGCTTAAAAATAATCACATGGTATCAAAATATATTTACAAAACATTTGGAAGAGATCTATCGAAAATACCAATATAAGAGAGTGTTGGTTACAATGATTGAAAAAAAAAATAGAGAAAGCAAAATGTAAGAAATAATTATATATATTAAAATTATGTTTCTCTGTTTGTTCGAAGTATGTAAAGAAATTACTATTACTCACACGAGCCTCATCTGTTTTTATGAAAAATACATCGTGCAATCTAGGAAAAAAAAACTCGTTACGTGTAAAGTAGAAAACATGCGTCGCAAGAAGGTTAAAAAGATTTTGAACTTCGTTATATTTTTATGGCGTGTCGTAAAACGTTGCCGCATATTTTGCCCAAAAACTTTGTTGGCAACACACTGTATGTTATTTATTAAGAAATATGTTTCCTTTTTCCATGTAATTTTGAGAAAAAATTATCATTAATTCGTAGTTATAATCCATTATTTATTACTATTGCCTTAATATGTCTGCACATTTGCATAATTTTAATGCAAAAAGATTTAACATTACATACTCGTATATTGCTTTTGTCTTTAACTAAATGTGACTCTATCATCGGGGTTTAATTAAAAAGCAAAACATGTGTAGTTTTACTTTTTAATTAATAAGTATCTTTTTAAGTTTATACTTTTTAATAAAAATGTACTTTTGTACTAAAAAAAACTTTTGTGCTAGTCTTAATGTTTTTCACTGTATATTTTTCTTTTCTTTTGGTGCAATAAAGTATATTGTATTGTAAAAAGTTTAGTTAAAAGTAAAACATATGTAGATGTGTAGATTTTACTTTTTTAATTAAACCCCTATAGAAAGCAAAAAGAGCAATAATTTTGGACATGTCCCTGTTGCATAAATAATATTGAAATGTGGCCACCGAAAGAATGCGTTTTGAATAGCTGTAATTTAGATGTGGCCTTCTCTTTCTGTATCATAATCAATCAATAATTATTTATTTGCACAAAAAGTAGGTGGCAATAAAGATGGCATAAGACATTTTCCTATGTACATTTTGTCTTGTATAAGACATGGAAACATAACAGTATTTTATATAATTATCAACAGTTAAAATATTTATGTTTTTTTTTTAATATCAATAATTAAAATAATAATGCTCATAGGTATATCGAATAAAATATCAACAAAATCAATGGTTCAGACGCGTTCTTTCGTTGGTCAATTTAATTTTAATTATAAAGTGATTATGTACTGTCATTACAAGTTTGTCTGCAGCATTATTGTTTTATCAATTTTCAATTGCTTTCTCTGTTTTAAAGTCTCTTTTTGTATTCAGGTGAGATGCACGTATGCCGTCCGCCGTCGATTGGTCGCAAACAGTACAATGAGGATTGCAATGTCTCGAGCGAATGCGATATTACTCGTGGTCTTTGCTGCATCATGCAACGTCGGCACCGTCAAAAGCCCAGGAAGGTACGTATTCGTTAATGAAGGATACATTTTAACACTATTAATTACCATTATGGACACAAATGATGCGAACAGAAGACTCATACAGCCGCATTTCAATGTATATAAGATAATATTACACATATTTCATGTCTTGATTTGAATACTATCATCATCATCAGCCTGTATCTACTCACTGCTGGATATAAGCCATCCCCAATACTCTCCACCAAATACGATCCTCCACCTTCCGCCTCCAGCCGCTTTCTTAAAGTTATCGGACCATCTAGCTAGAAGGAGGGTATCCAACGCTTCATCGTCCTACGCGCAGCCTCCACTCTAATACCTTCCACCCCCATCTGCCATCAATTACTCGGCAGATGTGACCGGCCCATTTCCACTTTAGCCTGCAACCTCTGAAGGCTATGATAACTTTGGATCTCCGTCGAATTTCTTCGTTCCGGATTCGGTCCCTTAAAGAAACCCCGAGCATAGCCCTTTCTATCGCTCGCTCCGCGACCTTAAGTCTGTGGACTAGTCCGATGGTCAGTGTCCAAGTCTCTGTACCATAGGTCATTGCGGGGAGGGCGCACTGGTTGAAGACTTTAGTCTTCAAGCATTGGGATATCTGTGCGGCCAAGATGTGCCGGAGCTTTCCAAAAGTTACCCAGCCCAATCGAATGCGTCTATCGATCTCTTTGTTAATACAATGGAGCATGGTAATATTGTTCTGTAGAGTTCAGAAAAAATGTACTTTTACTTTTAAGATGTCTACTTGTTTTAAGAAGTATAGTCAAACTTATACAAAGAAAAGTTTATAATCCTTTGGAATCCGAAAAGTATAAAAAGAGAAACAATATATACTTTTATCTGTTCGTGGGCTCAAGGAATGGGAATGGTACTTCATTATTTATTCACAAAATTTGCATTTATTCAAACTTTTGGATGACAATTTGTATATTTTCTTTGTTACTCTGCAATTTTATTTCGAGTGAGCAATTGATAAGTCGCTCTGTTATCTTTTATTAAGACGATATTTGAAGGAACCTTGATTAAAGGCAATATAAATGATTACATATTGCTCTGCATGAATGATAAAATAATTAAATTATGCAGAATAAAAGAATACATGCATTAACATGACCAATTATGTCACTATACTTAATTTCATAATTTATCATAGCATAATTACAGTTACCCATAAAATTTAATTATTTATTGCACACAATTAATTTACTAAAATTAATTAATTAAAAGTAATTTTAATTAAAATGCGTGTGCGTGCGTGATTGTGAGAGAACAAATGCACCGATGTTGTTTTTGTTTTTAATTTGAAAGCGTTCCAAGAACGCTATGTTTGATGAAAATCGATCCAAAATGGCCGCCGCCACAAAATGACGGATTACATATTTTTCCACAACCCCTTCAATATGGATATCAAATGAAAGGGTAAGAAACTAATAGGGTAGGAAACTAGTAGAATACTATGATAAATTTCAAATCCTTTCTTTTGTTGAATTAAATATATTTTTTTCACAACTCCCTCGATATGGGTATCAAATAAAAGAGCTTGACTAGTCTAGATGGTCGGGGATTTTTTTTTTTTTATCTAACTGTATTAGTTGATTTGGCACTTTCTCGAGAAGAGTGACCTCTGACGACCGACCCAGATTTATTATTATATATTATATTAAATAATAATTATAATACAGTCAATAGAAAAGGATATAGTATTTGAGAACAAAAAAAATAGAGATAATATAAAAGCAACCATTGAAACGAATTTAGAGCTATGGGACTTTTTTTCCTGTAATCATTACAGCTAACGACCAATTATCGGGAATTGATGGCGATGTAACAAAAAAACAATGGTCTTTCTGCCAAAAAAAAAAGAACTTCCTGATCTACTTTTTCCGTTACATACAAACATAGTATTATCAGTATCAGAATGGGGAACTGAGCTCAGCCTTTTTTTAGTATAAAATTCCCCAGAATTATGTAAGCGATACGTAGTGCCGTCTACTGTCATGTAGCTAACAATTTCATTTATCAATGGTTACTCTATTTATAAGCTAACATTAACTATGTTACAAAAGATAGCATTATGTTATGTTACAATAGATGTAATCACTTATTACGCTTCTGGGAAATTAGTTTGCTAACAGAAGGCATATTGATATAAAATAACCCAGGTTTTATTGACGATTTTAATGAGAAAATTATTTTTCCCAGTATTGAGATTATTTGCCAGTATCGTCACTCCCGTAAACCCCTATATTCTGAATGGTTAGAGCCAGGGCCCTACCGCCGAAGCTGAAGCCGATTATCATCGAATATTTTATATTCGAAATCTAGGTCTTACGTTTTAATTTTACATAACATAATAATATCGTTTATTCTTTCTCCACAAGCTTTACAAAACAACACATTTTAAATGGTAATAAGTAAGGTGGTGAACGGAATTCCATGCCAGTCAGAATATTTAACAAAATGCCTTCAATATTATTATCATGTTCTGGAGCTAGGAATTTCGCTTCACAAACAAGTAAGCTGTGGAGAACTGGCGCCTGAACTAGGCTTCCAAAGAAGCCTGTTTCACAGGTCACCAGGTCCTGTGAAACACCCGGGTTGAAAAACATTAGTAAATATATAACAACGAGTAGGTAATAATAACTAAATATACAGTTTTAAGTGAAGAAACATTACTTAATAAAAGAACATTAAACGGAATAATGCCTGTGGCAATTTTTGTGCAAGCATAACATTTATCGTAAGAAATCGTTAATAGCCATGGTCAAGTGTCAGGTCTATTCATCCATCTATTTTTTTACCAAACATCTTCAGCTTAGTCGGTAGAGCTCCAGAGTCTCTACCAGCTAAGCTAAACACAACTACCATAAATCTAAGCTAAAGTTTGATTTTCGCAATCAAAAAATCCAATTCAGATTCAATTCTAACGATTCAGAATATATGGCTTTACGAGAGTGATGATAATGGCAAATAATCTCGATACTGGGAAAATTTGTTTTCTCCTTAAATTCGTCAATAAAAGGAGTTTAGGAGATCGTCGTGGTATATTATGTCGCAGCCAATTCGTATAATCCGCCGCATTACATAACGTACAGCTGTTTAAAAAATGTCGTAGCCATTATTTCAACCCGCCTTTTTATCATATGATTACACGAGTAAATTGTTACCTGATGGTGCATCACCAAGAATACTATAATAATTTTGGGGTGTAAGTGGTTCATCAACATCTTTGAACCAAAGCCAACTTCACCTGCACGCGGTGCACCCTACTGACTGACAAACGAAGCTCTGGCAAAAAGAGAGGTAGGGAGCGTAATTGTAAGCTACCCGACTGGGAAATGTACCTCCACCTCACAGAATACCGCAGCCAAATAACGGTTCCCTTGAGAGCTGTTGTGTTCCTGCGAGTGAGCGTGACCTCACCAGAAAGGAAGGAGATGCTGCGATGGCAGCGGGGGTGGCGGCGCGCGAGCGATATTTTATGTTGCGAGCGTTAATATGGCTACGGTAACCGCTTCACATCGGGCGGGCCGTATGCTTGTCTGCCACCTGACGTAGTAAAAAATAAATAAATAAATAAATAGAATTAAATAGCTTGGCTATTTATAATCAGAACAAAAACCTATCCAAACCTAACCAAAAGATAATTTAAATACAATCTGCCTAAAGTTGTAATGTGGCGGTTTTACCAATTGGCTGCGACATATATATTTAAATAAGCTGTATATATTTTAATAGTGTAGTAGAATACATATACATTTATGCATTATAATATTGTTTTTTTTTGTTTTTTCAGAGTTGTGGTTACTTCAAGGAGCCGTTGGTTTGTATCGGTCCAGTAGCCACAGATCAAATCCGTGAATTCGTCCAGCATACAGCTGGTGAAAAACGCATTGGCGTATACAGATTACACTAAATAAATATTCCATCAATATACGCCACGCAGAAATGGACAGAAGTACGCAACAACACAATACGAAAAATTTAATATGTACGTAATGCAAACATGTATTTATAACAATACAATACGACGAATAAATTTATAAGTTTTAATTTAATAAACTTGTATTATTATTTAGTAAAAGTTAATTATAATATTTGAATTGAATATTCATTTAATTTAAGTATGTTTTAATTAAAACTTCTTCTCATTTCGCGTGGCGGAAAGTTTTAATATTAATATATCGTTATTACTAATAAAGTTATTATGAAATAAAGACAATACATTTGTTGTTTTTTCTTAAAATGTTATAATAACTTGATTGAAAGTAATTTTATTAGTAATAATGATGATGACAATGGGGAAAATGTTAAGAGTTCTCTGTTTCTCTCTTCTTGAAGTTATATATGTCTATTAATATATATAATATAATTATATTATTGCTTATAAAGTAACTTTTAAACTTTTCTAAGCTGACAAATGCTGTTTTTAATGTTACTTATTTAAAAATACATATAATGTGTTTAAATTTTATCTACTTAGCTTTTAACATTTTTTCCTAATTGTTAAACTAAAATCTTTAAAATTACATTACTTAAAAAATAAAACATTTTATAGAATTTATTTTTTACATTAGTATAGTCGATCAACTATCTGTGTTAATTAAAATTGATATTGTTTATAAATGATTTATATTTTAGAATATTTAACTTTTTAATTTAATCTTTGTAGATTTATTTTAAATATTAATTAATGTAATTTTAAAGTAGGATTCGAAAAAAAACAATGAATAAATTGCTTTGAATAACGGTTGAACGATGCGTCCTTTAATTTTGAATTTTTAAGGCTTGAAAAAAAACAAAAAAGAGATAAATAGACAAGTCGAGACATATCATTTTTAGTTTTATTCTAACTAAAATAAATTAACATGTAGAATTTAGAATTTAATATAATTATATAATAAATGTTTAAAATTAATCCGTACTTATGAATGTTATTGTACTAATTACGCGATTTCCCGAGTCGCATCTTATTATTAGAACATTTTAATCTTTAAAAATAAAATAAATTATGATTAGATTTAATTATTAAAAATAATAAATAAGTCTTCATGATTGAAACAAATACATATCTTTACTGGCTGAGGCATTTATATAGATTTTAATAATATTGATGTTAAATTTAATATTTAAAACTATATACTAAAAATATAAACATATCACTAGATTATAAGCTGCTCTTAGATTAAGTGTAAAATAAAATAAATGTTTTTTTTGGCTTATTTTTTCTAATAAAGTAACCTTTGAAATATGCTAGGTGCCTAGGTAAAAATTGTAATCAAAATAAATATATGTTTTTATTTTAATTAGTAATTAGATTTAACAATCCACATTTGATTACATATCACGATTTTTCAAAATCTGTTGTATTTTAATAAACAAATAAAAAAAAAAATACTAAGCCTAAGATCTGTGATGTCTCTAAATATTTTCTGAAAATATATAAAAATTTAAAAATATTACTATTTTTCTGCCAAAAACCGCAGTTAAAGATATATAATATCTTCTCCAAGAACCTTTTCTATATTGTTGATGTATTTTTTTCTAAATACCATTACACATGGCCTAAGAGTTAGAAAATGGCTTTATAGAAATAGAATCGCGTAAAATAGCGAACAAAATAATGTATGTTGTTAGTTGACATAACATACCATTGTGTATGTATGGTGTGACTTATGTATTAAACATATTATTATGTGTTATATTATATAAATTATGTCTGCAATGTCGTTATTATTTTGTACCCTAGTTCCTGAAACGAGATGGTTGCCCGTGCAAGATCAGTCAGTGACAGCGAATTGTTATTTGTCTGCGGCATTCTGTGAAGTAGCTAGTTCCCCATTCGAGCCGATTATTTATTACGCTGAGTCCTCCTTGTTACAACCCTTCTAAGAATTGTTATTTGTCTGCGACCTTCTGTGAGGTGGAGCTAATTCCCCAGTCTGATTATTTATTACGCTGAGTCCTACTTGTTACAACCCTACTAGGAACTGTTATTTGTCTGCGGCCTTCTGTGAGGTGGAGCTACTTCCCCAGTCTGGCTGATTATACTTCTCTTCTGTCCGATTTATAAAGCTTTCAGAGGGCCAATTCTCGTAATTATTTTACGTTCGCTGAAGGAAAGTTGACCGAATCAAGAATGAATTAGACCCTATTATGCAGAATAAATCCAACTTACAAACTATGCCAAATAGATAGATATACATACAAGCTCAGTAGTCAAATGGTTAAAAAACGGTAATTAAAAAAAACTAAAAAACCCTACTGCTTTTCTGTGTAATTTGGAAATGAAAAACTCCTAAAACAAGAAAACATGTAGCAGTCGGGACGGGACCCATTCTGGAAATGGAGGATTAGTGAATTTGGAGCACATGTAGGGTCCCGACTGCTACATGTTTTCTTGTTTTAGTGGTTTTTCATTTCCAAATTATACAGTAAATCAGTCGGGTTTTTTAGCTTTTTACCCGACTGCGCCAGAAGGAGGATTATGTTTTTCGAGAGTATGTCTGCAGCCTGTACGGCTCGATGGATCTTAGCTTGAGAGGTGTCGTTAGATTCGTATTTACTGTGAGAGTGACACTGGGTATATCAAAATATATAATACTAAAAACATAAAATAAAAACGGTAATTTAAAAAACTAAAAAACCCGACTGCTTTTCTGTGTAATTTGGAAATGAAAAATCCTTAAAACAAGAAAACATGTAGCAGTCGGGACCCTATATGTGCTCTAAATTCACTAAGCCTCCATTTCTAGAATGGGTCCCGACTGCTACATGTTTTCTTGTTTTAGGAGTTTTTCATTTCCAAATTACATAGAAAAGCAGTCGGGTTTTTTAGTTTTTTAAATTACCGTTTTTATTTTTGTTTTTTAGTTTTATTTATTTTGATATATCAATGCTACTCGCACAGTAAATACATATCTAATGACACCCCTCCAGCTAAAATCCATCGAGCCGTTCAGACTGCGGCGCGCATTTGCATTTGAACTTGACGCCAAAAATCCGCCATTTTGATTTTATTTTTATTTTGACGTACCCAGTGTCACTCTAACAGTAAATACGAATCTAGCGACACCTCTCAAGATAAAATCACAAGACAAATATGTGCAGGAACACGTCTGTTTGTCTTGGTCTGGGTATTTATTATTATTATTATATGTATGTATTTATAAAAAAAAAATGTATTCATGTATTATATCAGTTATCTAGTACCCATAGTACAAGTTTTGCTTAGTTTGGGACTAGATAGACTAGATAGTGTGTAATTTGTCCAGGAATATTTATTTATTTATTATAGCGAGAACTTTCGAATTGAGTTTTATATATTCGCAACAGATTCTAACAATGTGATTACTTAAGCTTCCCAAAAACTTATACCGCGTGATATTTTTATTCTTATTAAACTTTAAATAGCTTTATCTTAAAAGTAACAAAATGTCGGTTGGAACTATTCTGCATAACAGGGACTAATTGTGAATTGACTAAAAATTATATACTTGATTTCTTATCTATATATTGAGTAATAATTGAAGTAAAATCTTCTTTAGCGGCGTTGTGTACTTTTTGGGATGGGTAAAAAATATTAAACTCGCGTCAGGACACGGGACCTGATCGAAAATTCGTGAGACTGAGTGAGAGTAGACCGCAGTGCAGGAGAGGAAGTTATATCCCCCTCTCTTTCTACCGTGCGGCGAAAATGTATGCCTGCTCCTGCTGTTTATTTTTAATGTAATGTAAATTGTCATGTTTGTGTACGATAGCGCAATAAATGGATATTGTATTTTACCACATAAATGATAGTACTTTTATACTGACAAATAAAGTAATTCGTGCGAAATTATTCCCTAACCATTCCAAAATATTAAAAAATGCACAACGTTAATGTTCAAGTTTTCTCTTCTGCCGGCACTCCCGGAGTGCAACCCGTTTTTATCACTTCTGATTGTTGGTAAAATAACATTCTTAGTTTGTTAAATTTTCGGTTCTATTTCGATACAATCTCAATTAAATTAGACTTTGAAGCTTCATATTATTATTATTATTAAGCTATTGCATAGCTTCTATCGCGGGCCTTGAGCGCGGGGACCGAATCCAGAAATTCCGTAACGAAAAAACCACACGCTCCCCACTCCGACGGGCAAGAAGGTGTGGCTTGAAGGTCGTGCATCGTCTAACGTCGTTTCAGTTCGGCAGTCTTCGACACGGCGTTGTGTGCGTGCGATTAGATGTATTGTACGACTCTACGAAACTCGTTTTATTTATTTAATAATAGAAAAATTTGTTTTCTTATCGGTCACCACGCTCAAAAAGTGTAACTTGAATTAATATCAAAGAAAAAGCAATACTGCATGAATAAAATAAATAAATAAAATTATAATTGCATAAGTTGATACAAAATGCTATGCAATAGCTTTACCGCGGCAGTCCCCGAGTGCCACACGTCTTTTTTTATTATATCTTTATTTTACAGACAACATGATCCATTTGGTTAGCAGATACTTAAAAACTATGTTAGTCACTACATTCTGCGAGTATAATTAAATTATGGGTACGTTAACATTAACATATACAACATATATCATATTAACCAATACTAATACTATACTTAATATCAATCAATACAAATATACATCAATATATCATGTACCTACGAGGCACCCCGTGCGGACGATGTCGAGCCTCATATCGTCCACCTTCTATTTCGGTGATCGTCCGAACGTAATGAATGCCTCAGCAGGGGCGCATGAATATCTTCGGCAACAGTTTTCATGATAATGTTGTCATTCTCACTCACTCTCCTATTATTGTGATAAATAATTAAATAAACAAATATTCCTCTACAAATTACACACTGCCATCTAGTACCAAACTAAGCAAAGCTTGTACTATGGGTACTAGATAACTAATATTATAATTAAATACGTATTTTTTGTATTACATATAAAACACCCAGAGGAAGACAAACAGACATGTTCAAGCACACAAATATTTGTCTTATGCGGGAATCGAACCCGGGACATGGTAATTAGGTCAAATTTTACTTGAAAAATTAGACAGACACCGCGGTGAAACTACATGTGTAATGTTATCTCGAATCCGCAGTAGCGTTGAAAAAAGTAGGAAAATTTTTCGATTTTAGGGTTCCGTACCTCAAAAGGAAAAACGGAACCCTTATAACGGAACACTTTGTTGTCCGTCTGTCTGTCTGTCTGTCTGTCTGTCTGTCTGTCTATCTGTCTGTCTGTCTGTCTGTCTGTACGTCTGTCTGTCTGTCAAGAATTTCTATGTCGAGAATGCGTGGAGGTATCAAGCTGAAATTTGAACTGTATACTCAGGTCTACGGTCCCATGAAGTTGTAAAAAATACGTAAAAAGAAGTTACGGCCGTTTATTGAGCAAAAAACGCATATTTCGATACATTCTCAAGGGAATCAAAACCTATAGGGTACTTCCCGTTGACCTAGAACTATGAAATTTGGCAAATAACATCATTATAGACTACAAGTACAAGAATAAATCTCAAAACTATACATTTGTAATTAAATCTTAAAAAATAGGGGGTCTATATTTTTTATACGATATCGAAATTTCAAATTGAAGCTACTAGTTCAAATGGGGTATCATATGAAAGGGCTTGATGTGCACATTGCAAAATATATTTTATTTATGTACGGAATCCTCGGTGGGCGAGTCCAACTCGCACTTGGCCGGTTTTTTTCTAATTCAGTATAATAACTCAATGTTCCATTCAAAAGTTTCAAGAAATTATTTGTTTTTATTATATTGTCATATTTTATTATATTGTTATTTCATGTTTTTTTTTTCAATAAAACCTTCGAAAAATATGATACAAACGGGAAACATTTCATGTTTTTTTTTAACTTTTTCCATAATAATACTCTTATGCTAATAGGTAAAATGGAGGATAGAATAAAAAAGCTGCGCTGATTAGCGCGCTAGGCACGAAAATTAAAAAAAAACCTTTCATGTTTTCAAAACAACAAGCGAAAACTTCGAAAGAATCATGTTGTGTCACCAAATGAGTTTCTGTCTGTTATTTTTCTATGTAACATGAGTAAAAACGGAAAAAACAACAATTCGTTTTTAAGACAAAAACAAATTGTTTCTTTCGGCATTTTCAACGCTAATCTGCAGGCTAGTGGTCGATGTTGCATGACTTTTGTGGTCGAGGTGTAGCACACCCAATAATGTCATCCTTTGCTTTATACCACTAAGGTGGCAAACAAACTTACGGCCCGCGTAATGGGTAGCGATCACCGCAGTCTACGCTAGCAACACTAAAGGCATCACTCGTGCGTTGCCGTGAAAAAACTTATGGACACTTTTTTTGAAGGACACCATGCTGTAGTCTCCTGGGAAAACCTCGACAGGCAGTTCATTCCACAATTTGACGGTTCGAGGGCGAAAACCTCTGATATCGAACAGTACGCGATCATTTCGATTCTAATGTTTGAGGATGAACCCTTTCCGAGAAATTGTTGTGCGATTGCACATCTTTTTAACAACGTTGGGTAGCATATAAGCATACGGCTTGCCTGATGCGAAGCGATGCCATATAATGAAATATAGCTCGCGTGACGCCGCCCCCGCTGTCAACGCAGCAACTCCTTCCTTTCCGGTGACCTCACTCATCCGCAGAACACAACAATCTTCAAGGGTATTGTTACTTGGCTGCCGTATTCTGTGAAGTGGAGGTTCTGGGAAGAACCTCCACTTCACAGAATACACTTAGGATACAGAATACACTTAGGATACAGCGTCTAAGTAAGCTGCCCGGATTTCAATCCGGGCAGCTTACTAAGACGCTGTACCCTATCTCACTATTAGACTACAAGCCCATGGAAAAAAATGACCTGTGAAATGAACATGAAAATTTTGAACAAGATGCCGTACATTTGTTACAATGACCTTATGTCATATGGGTGTAGAGAAAGGGTTGCGACCCTTGGCTTTCGACCCCAGCGCTGGAAATATGTACGGCGTTCATGGGTAAAGTATCTGTATATGTATACAAAAGGAATTACACAAATGCCGTACAGTAATAAATGACCGGAATATTGCTTCTACAATTATCGGCGAATTAAAAATTTGCACTGACTTCTGTCACCACCGCTTTAGTACGGCACTAGGTTTTTTGACATTTATTTTTAATCATCTTACTATAAAAAAGCCGTACATTAATAATTAGTCGTAATTCCTCACTTGTACCTGGGAAATTTCATTTACTCACGTACTCACCTGTACCGCTCAGAAATGACGGCATAGTGCTCAGAGTTATTTTCTGATATAGTAACTGCCTTCTAAGCGTTATTCACGTTGGTTCATTTCACAGGTAATTTTTTTCCATGGGCTTGTAGTCTATATTGCTACCGCCTCTTTACCTAAAGGGCAGGGTGCACTATGTGCAGGTTGGCTTTAGCTCTAAAGATTGTGGTGAGCCACTTAAATCCCATAACCAATAACATCCACATCACCATCATTAACAGCCTGTATCTACCTACTGCTGGTTATAGGCCTTTCCGAATGTTTTCCACCATAGCACGCGCTATCCGCATCCAACCGCTACCAGCCACTATTTTGAGGTGTACGGTCCATCACCTTCCAACATTCACATGCTGTGATTAAAAAAATAAAAATCGCAAATATTTTGGCCCGTTCGTCCGGGAGTAGCTGCATCGATTGCACTTGCTGCAGATGCGCCGTTTATGGCTAGTGTTGTGACTGACGGTACATACTCGTAATTACATTGTCGATATCCGGATCAGGCGCTTCTTTATTTAGCTAGTTAAACCTAGAAGCACCTATTTGTTGTTTTGTTTGCGACTAACTTATGCTATTGCAACATGCTTATTATTGTAACACGTGATTTTATCCTGTTTTTGTATTATGTTTTATAGTAATGTCAATTGTTTAAAAGTATTTATATTGAGTTGAATAAGATTATTGACTTTAATAGGGCTGCGCGCGCGTCTTTTACAAAGTCAGATAGTCTGTGCATACTCAGCTGAATGTGTGAGAACACATTTTACCACTTTGGAGGTGTCTCTCGCGCAAACTATTCAGTTTGGAAAAAAATGATATTAGAAACCTCAATATTATTTTTGAAGACCTATCCATAGATACCCAACACGTATGGGTACAATGAAAAAAAAATTTTGAGTTTCAGTCTAAGTATACCCCCCATTTATTGTTTTTTTTTTCCTATTTTTGTGTGAAAATCTTAATGCGGTTCAAAGAATACATCAACTTAGTAGGTTTCAATAGTATAGTTCTTATAGTTTCGGAAAAAAGTGGCTGTGACATACGGACATGACGAATCCATAAGTGTTCCATTTTTTGCCATTTGGCTACGGAACCCCAAAAAGATAATCTCGACTTGCTGTTAGATTTAACTAGTCTAGGAGCGCCTAGATTTTGGGTAATGACTAATAACATAATTATATATTATTCTTAAAAGGAATGTCTAAAGTTTAACATGCGTATCTGCGTGTCTGAGTCTATTTCAGTACGTGGCATTGTAGCCAGTTGAAGCGATTTTGAACCAGGTTTTTGTTTTTCTTTTGAAGAACTATGACTTGATTGGTAACCAGGAATGAATAAGTTGTACGATGTTTGTTGTTGACGAAGTGCCAGTACACGAAGGATACGCTGAGACCCTCTATAAGCTGCTGTAATCGCTTTACATCGGGCGGGTCGCTTGTTGTATAAAATAAGAAATTATTAGGTAGCCGAAACCAAAAACTCGACTAAAGATTTTTTTTTATTGTTTTTAACTTCTATTTTTTTTGCGGACACTTTAGTGAAGTATATCTTATGCCACACTCACAGCTGAGGTAAATTAAATGAATCTTCATATGTTGAAATCTGTCCAGCGGTTTAGGCTGTACGGTGTTCCAAAGAAATATACATGCATACATTCACTCAAAAATCATAGTTCATTTAGTCAATCGTAAAATCAAGATATGCGATTCTATGTTTTGTGATATCTACTGCTCATTGAACCAATTTTAATAAATTTTAAATTGTTAGAATCGTTTTAATAACGCGAGTATTAATAATTTCAATTGAAATAGAATTTTTGGCGTAACATAGGCATCTAGATTATTACTTTTATTTTACACGATTAGACAGACTCCTACTACATGTGTAATATCATCTCGAATCTGCAGGCTATGGTCGATGTTGCTTGACGTTTGTGTTCGCGGTGTAGCACACGCAATGATGTTCCCCATTCTTTATTAAAGTAAACCGTCTGTCAAATCTATACTTTCAATGTTACATTAAAACATTACATCGTAATTGGATATCGATAATGAAATGGTACATCACTAAACATCCTGTGTTCCGCTTACGTCACTATCGTACTTGACCCATGTTATCTAGTTTAATTTAACATAGTTTCACACTCGAAACTTAACCTTACGGCAATGCTTTTAAAGATCAATTTAAGTTTACTTAGCTGAAATAGATTTTAGAATAGCTAATATATAACCTAGATAGGATAGCTCTTTGTTAAGAACAACAAATTTTATCTGAGAAGTTAGTAACGACCAGTTACGATGATAAATAAATAATATCTAGTCCCAAACTAAGCAAAGCTTGTACAATGGGTACTAGATAACTGAGGGGCAATTCTCGTAATTAAAATATAGTCAAAATTCAGTTTCGATCCAGTCTCGATCTTACAAATGTCACATTTGGTATTCTCGTAACACAATATGTAACTTCAAAATTAAATTTAAGCGGGATTATATCGAAATATGAGTGATAATTAAACAACTATTACTGTTACTTTGCCAATAACAAGAATTGATAATAATTAATTAATGAAATCAAGTATATAATTTTAGTCAATTCACAATTCAATCTCGATTCGGTCAACTTTCAATCTGCGTTCGTAGAAAAATTACGAGAATTGGCCTTCTTATATTATCCTTAAATATATATTTTTTGTAAATACATATATACGTAGAAAACACCCAGATGAACATAAAATGGTCCACCACCACTGTACCGTCCAACACGTATTTTTCGTGCGAGGCACTAGGAGTAGCGTGGAGTTTCCGTAGTTGCTGAATCAAAAACGATGTGACAGAAAAAATAATAAATAATAAAATAAAAAAGAAATATTGTCAGACAAATTACACAGCGCCATCTAGCCCCAAAGTAAGCGAAGCTTGTGTTATGGGTACTAGACAACTGATAAACATACGTAAATATATATTAAATATATAAATTGGAAGTCTGGAGCGAAAGTAGCTCAACAAAGGAAATAATTATGTTTTTTTTATACTACGTCGGGTGGCAGACAAGCATACGGCCCGCCTGATGTGAAGCGATTACCGTAGCCATATTAACGCTCGCAACATAAAATATCGCTCGCGCGACGCCACCCCCCAAGCAAAGCCAAGCAAAGCCAACTTCACCTGCAAGCGGTGCAACCTGCTAACTGACAAACGAAGCTCTGGCAAAAAAGAGAGGTAGGGAGCGTAATTGTAAGCTACCCGACTGGGGAATGTACCTCCACCTCACGGAATACCGCAGCCAAATAACAATTCTCTTGAGGGTTGTTGTGTTCCTGTGAGCGAGTGAGGTCACCAGAAAGGAAGGAGATGCTGCGTTGGCAGCAAGGGTGGCGGCGCGCGAGCGATATTTTATGTTGCGAGCATTAATATGGCTACGGTAACCGCTTCACATTAAGCGGGCCGTATGCTTGTTTGCCACCCGACGTAGTATAAAAAATAACCTCAAGGACTATGTTAATTCATAACTGGAGGAATAAAAACTAAACCTTGTAAAAAAGAATTTAAGCAAATTTACTTATAATTGCTTAGTCTTATTACCATGAACTTAACATGTATTTATTTATAACTTATAAGTAACTAAGTCACGGCCAAGTTCAGCATAAGTAAGCATTTAATAATGCAAACGTGCTAATAATATTTTTAGGCTCAGAACACACTGAAATAACTGCTGCCCCTTTACCACCATCTCTTATTGCGATATATAATAGAATCCTTATTCATACCAATGAATAAGCGACTCTATTCAAGTTGAAATTGAGTCGCTTATTCATTGGTATGAATAAACATTCTATTCAGTTATTGAATCGCAATAAGAGATGGTGGTAAGGCCAATGAATAAGCGACTCTATTCAAGTTGAAATTGAGTCGCTTATTCATTGGTTTGAATAAGCATTCTATTCAGTTACTGAATCGCAATAAGAGATGGTGGTAAGGCCAATGAATAAGCGACTCTATTCAAGTTGAAATTGAGTCGCTTATTCATTGGTATGAATAAGCATTCTATTCAGTTATTGAATCGCAATAAGAGATGGTGGTAAGGGGGCAGCAGTGCAGTTTCAGATTCTAACCATTTTTTGAGTGGAGCGAGTGAAACGCTTAGATACGCCGAAAAGTCAGTCTTGGCAATGAATAGACTCTAAAACCACTGAACCGATTTCGATGAAACTTTTGGGGTGTAAGTGGTTCAACAACACCTTTGAACCAAAGCCAACTTGACCTGCACGCGGTGTACCCTGCTGACTGACAAACGAAGCTCTGGCGAAAAGAGAGTTAGGGAGCGTAATTGTAAGCTACCCGACTGGTGAATGTACCTCCACCTCACAGAATACCGCAGCCATATAACAATTCCCTTGAGGGTTGTTGTGTTCCTGCGAGTGAGTGAGGTTACCAAAAAGGAAGGAAGGAGATGCTGCGTTGGCAGCGGGGGTGGCGACACGTGAACGATATTTTATGTCGCGAGCGTTAATATGGCTACGGTAACCGCTTCACATAGACGGGCCGTATGCTTGTTTGCCACCCGAAGTAGTATAAAAAAAAAACTTGCCACAATTAAAGACCTCGACATGCTTGAGGTTTGCGTTGAAAAAAAAATTAAGATCGATCATGTCCTGGAGGAATGATCATTAAATACATTTTCCATTGAAATCAATGGAAAACATATACTCTGCGAATCTACTCGCTCAACTCAACCACGATTTCGCCCCGTGGGCTAGAATACGAATTAAAATGCTTTAAAATTTTAATTGCTCTGTCTCCCGCTGCTAGACATGGGTAACTCAGTAAAATTTCGTGCGTTACGTTAGCTTACTGCGCCGGCTCACTAAGTTAACGCAAAATTGCGCCATGGCGCAATGAGTTCGAACGCGCTTCTGTCTGGTAAGTGAGCTACGTAGCGCACTGCGCCACGGCGTTGCCCTATGTGCGCGGCACTGAGCCGGCTGGCGCGCGGTGCGCGGCCGTGCGCCTTTGCGCGTGGTGCGCTGGATGTGTTGGATGGTTGACTTTGACACTTGCGTTGAAACTACGCCGTGCGCCAACACCTTTTGAAAAAGTATGTTAACACATCAGCGCAGTGAACTGCAGTGAGTCTAGCCGCTGCTATTTTCGTGTGTTGTGACCCTTAATGTGTTTATAATTTCAGTGTTAGAAATGACATTGCTTCGCAAAATTGCTGACTTGGATTTTATTATCCGTTGCACGTACATTTTATCAAGTTAGTTATTTTAGTCGACTGCCTTTTGAGGTGTAAGCGGCTCACGTCAAGGTCACCTGCACATGCTGCATCCGACCGACTAGTGAACTGTATTTTGCTCGTCACGTACTTTTAAAGGCCTTGTAAGTAGCTCACTACAATCTTTAGAGCCAAAGCTAACCTCTGCACGCGGTGCATCCTGTCGACTAGCTAATGGTGCTCTGGGGAAAGAGAGATAGGGTACAGCGTATTTGTATAGTGCCCGACTGGGGAAGCCCATCCACCTCACAGGATACAGCAGTCAAAAAACAAATTTGGGGGTATAAGTGGTTCATCAACGTCTTTGACCCAAAGAAAAAACGAGGCTCTGATGAAAAGAGAGGTAGGGCATTGCGTATTTAGTAAGCTGCCCAACTGGGGCAGTACCTCCACCTCACAGAATACCGCAGCCAAATGACAATTCCCTTGAGGGTTGTTGTGTTGTTCCTGCGAGTGATTGAGGTCACCAGAAAGGAAGGAATTGCTGCCGTAGCGGCGCGCGAGCAATATTTCATGTCGCATGCGTTAATTTGGCTATGGTAACCATTTCACATCAGGCGGGCCGTACGCTTGTCTGCCAACAGACTTAATATAAAAAGGTCTACATAGTGATGTTTTTCTATATGACGTCGGATGTCAAACAAGCGTATGGCCCACTTGATCTATATCAGTTACCGTAGCAATTCAGGGTGTATTGCTCGTGGCGAGCACCCCCGCTGTTAGTGCTTCATCTCCTCACGTTTTGTGACCTCACTTATTCGCAGAAATACAACAATCCTCAAAAGTTACACCCACTTGTTGTAACGGCCTCATTTGCTTAACGACAAGGTGCACCATGTGCAGTTGAGATTGATTTAGGAGATTCGTCTCAGTTGTGAGAGAAACATAAATAACAGAAACAAGTATATAAGTGAACAGGCAGCTTTATTTGCCTGAACGAAAGTAAAAATCCCAGAGACGAGTGGACGGCAAGCTTTAAGGTACGAGCCCGTAGAGACGCATCGCTACGCCAACAGCCGGCTTGACCTGCCGCACTATCATCATCATCAGCTTGTATCTATCCAGTGCTGGATATAGGCCTTCTATAATGCCTTCCACCATCGTTCCATCTAGAGGGGATGAGGGGCGTCTGACCAACGCTTTGTCGCCACATACGAGGTCTCCAGTCTAGGATTTCCTCCCTCATCTGCCATCACTGACACGGTAGATGTGGTCAGCCAACTACCACTTCAGCTTGCTGACAATGAGAGCTATATCGACAACTTAGGCACGAGGATAAAAAAGAAACAAAAATTCAATCAACATTTTACTAAATAACAAATTACAAAAAACATAAAACTTAAATGAGTAACGTGAGTAAGCATTGCACGACCATCAGCACCAACTGCAATAACCCTGGAAGTAGACCACCACCAATTCCAGTCAGGACATCATCTGCCAGATCAGTTATGCTTGATATCAGTGTATTCAACAATCCTTGAATGTTCACTATGTTACTTGGTGGAGAAGATGGGTTGGCTCCTGCTGCGTATTCAGGGAGAGACCTTAAGAAGTTCACGATCGCTAATGCTTGAGAATACAGTTTTAGCAACGAGGTCTCCAACGCTCCTAAGTCGACAGGAATCATGCAAGTTATAGATGGCGGTAGTGTGTCGAAAATCGAAAGGAGGGATAGAAGGAGGTTGTACACGTTGTTTAGGAGAGGAAGGAGGACGTTCACTAGAGGGTACACGGCTGGGAGTTGCACGCCTGTTGCTGAAACTGGTGCCTGAAAAAAAGTTTTTAATTAAATTTAGTCTTATTATTTATTTAAATTAAAGTTGCTTTCGGTCAACTTGATAGTAGGTATATTAAAAATATTTTAAAAATGTAAAAATGAACCTCCCTCGCCAAGCTGGGATTTGAACCCACGACTTATCGGTGACTGGTCGAGTGCTCTTCCAACTGAGCTACCAGAAAGGTTTTTGATGGTGGCGAATTTTTGCATTTTGTATTTTACTGCTGTGAAATCGCAGTGTGGTGCCATCTACCTAATAAATATTAAACTACTAAATAAGTGGGTTAAAATCTCACCTAGGCAGGGGATTTTTTTCATTTTTAAAATATTTATAAACATTTTTGGTTTAGTTAAGAACCTGACACTGCAACTCCATTTCTGGTCTTATTTCATACGACATAAAGAAATGAAAGTTAATAAATAAAAGCTTAATATAGTAGTTAGACATGAACACCTGAAAATAAAATACTTTATTGAACAAATAAAGTTTCAGCCACACGATGTGAATAAAATATACATACGAGTATATTTGCATATTCAATCGCCGTTATTCTGTTTGCGAACTGTGATTAACTACGTTAATGAAATTGTTATGAATTGATTTGACCTGTTTCGCCATGATTGCAGATTTTGCTCGAATCGTATGACAAAGGAAATAGACACTTTATTACTTTATATTTGGGGCACTAATCGAGTTTAGAATGTGCATGACAAATGCAGAAGTGAAATGCAGAAATGACAAGTTGCAAAAAACGCGATACTAAAACGCAGTATAGCGCGAGATTCATGTATAATTTATAAATACTTATGCACACATTTTTATAAAAAAATATATATTTTTTTTATAATTTTTTTGTGTGTCAACTTTTCGATATAGACCATTGGCGAAGAAGAAATGTTTTAAAGAACCTTGCAATATGGGTCTTTTTTAAAATAATCGGATAATACAACAATTACAGTTTACTTTGCATAAGTACTATTAAATGACTGATTGCTAAAATAGGTTAGGTTGTGTGAAAATGCGCCTAATTACTATGTTAACTTCGTTGACGGAAGAAATTATGCGACACAGATCTGGCGTATACCTACGTACATAGTGTAGAAAACTAATACATACGTAGCATATACATACATACGTAGTATAGAAAAAATAGTGAAACGAACAAATCACAATTGCTATATGTTACAGGAAAGCAGCGAATTAAAGAAGCGAGTTCAAACCGCATTAGTAGATAGCTGCTAGCCGTGTGGTTTCCGGCAGACTAGAATAGAATTACTCCGTCTCTTCCCGTGGATGTCGTACAAGGCGACTAAGGGAAATACATTATAAAACATCGATCAGGCCTCCCCAACCCGTCTGGCCAGCGTGGGTGTGTAGGCCAAATCCCCCTTCCGTCTAGGACGGACAAGAGAGGGTCGTGCTCCTGTAGTGGAGACTAAAATGACCTGATTTTGATGATGATGATGAGATAGCTGCTAGTAGACTCGCATTATATGATCAAGATTTAATTAATTTTTAGTAATAAACAAATAAACATCCCTAAACAAATAACACACTGCCATCTAGTCCCAAATTAAGCAAAGCTTGTACTATGGATACTAGATAACTGATATAATACTTTAATATAATATAAGTAGTATAGTAAACCTCTTCAATTGAGGGGAGACCCGTATCCCAGCAGTGGGGTGAAAGGTTGTAAGTGGGGTGTAAGAGGTTCGTCAACATCTCTGAACCAAAGCCAACTTCACCTGCAGGCGGTGCACCCTGCTAACTGCCAAACGAAGCTCTGGCGAAAAGAGAGGTAGGGAGCGTAATTACGCTCCCTACCTCTCTTTTCGCCAGAGTTTTTTTGTCTCTTTTCGTCTCTTTTCAGCTTACAATTGTAAGCTATCCGACTGGGGAATGTTCCTTCACCTCACAGAATACCGCAGCCAAATAACAATTCCCTTGAGGGTTGTTGTGTTCCTGCGAGTGAGTGAGGTCATCAGGAAAGAAGGAGATGCTGCGTTGGCAGCGGGGGTGGCGGCGCGCAAGTGATATATTATGTTGCGAGCGTTAATACGGTTACCGTAACCGCTTCACATCAGGCGGGCCGTATGCTTGTCTGCCCCCCGACGTAGTAAAAAAAAAAAGTCGTTAAGCCAAGTCAGTGGCGTTTGGGTGACTTGAAAACATTAGCCTCTCCCAACCCGCAGTTGAGCAGCGTGGTGGAGTATGCTCTAAACCCCTTCAATTGAGAGGAGACCCGTATCCCAGCTGTGGGATGAGTAAGGGTTGATGACGAAGGAAGATATTAATGTAGTGAATGTATAAAACAAATATTTTAAACTTACCGTGAAAGTGCAAATGGCTACTAAAAACAAAGCAATATTTATTTTCACTGACATTTTTAATAATTAATTTTCTTTTACTGTTTTCGTTAACTACTAATTAAAAACCAATGCGTTTTGTGTTTACATATTGTATACTATGGTTTTATATATGACATATATTGCAAAATTATTAATTCTGGTAACATATTTTTTTAAGTAATGCTATGATAAGATACTATATGACATGTGTTTAGTTACATAAGTAATATTACTATGTTACTATTATTTCTAGTAATAGTTATCAGTGACCTAGTCTAGTGATGAAATGTAGTTGATGATGATGATGATGCCTACTTACTGAGTTTGTGAATGTGTGTTTGTTTGTTACGCTCTCACGCCGAAACTACTCGACCGATCATCATGAAACTTTGTACACATATTCTCAAAGGTGTTAGGAAGGACATTGGATACTTTTTATTAAAAAAAAAAGTTAACGCGGCCAAAGCCGCGGGTGGAAGCTAGTATTAATATTTATGATGACATAAGGGCTATGGCGTTGTTACGCGTATCTGTCTAATCGATCACGCAAGTTAAGCAACGTCCACAGAAACCTGTCTATTGATGGGTTTATTCTGACGAGCTCGGTGGCGTAGCGGTCAATGACACGGCTTCGACACCAACGCTCGTGGGTTCGATTCCCACACAAGACAAATATTTGTGTGCATGAACATGTCTGTTTGTCTTGGTCTGGGTGTTTTCTATGTATCATAAGTATGTATTTACAAAAAATAAAATGTATTTACGCATGTTTATCAGTTGTCTAGTACCTATAACACAAGCTTCGCTTACTTTGGGGCTAGATGGCGCTGTGTAATTTGTCTGACAATATTTATTATTTATTACGTGCCCTCCGTGCTTCGGAGGGCACGTAAAGCCGTCGGTCCCGGTTGTTGTCTTTAGACAGTCGTTAAGCCTAAGTGAGTGACCTTTCGGCGGCCTGCAAACACTGGCCTTCACCAACCCGCACAAGTTGAACAGTGTGGTGGAGTTTTAACCATATTACCGTTCACAACATAAAATATCGCTCACGTGCCGCCACCCCCGCTGCCCACGCAGCATCTCCTATCTTTCTGGTGACCTCACTCACTCGCAGGAATACAATAACCCTCAAGGGAATTGTTATTTGGCTGCGGTATTCTGAGAGGTGGAGGTACATTCCCCAGTCGGGTAGCTTACAATTACGGTCCCCTCTCTTTTCGCCAGAGCTTCGTTTGTCAGTTAGCAGAGTGCACAGCGTGCAGGTGAAGTTGGCTTTGGTTCATAGATGGTGATGAACCACTTACACCCCAAAAGTAAAGAGTAAGCATTTAACCCCTTCGATTGAGGGGAAATCTGTATACCAACAGTGGGTGATGATGGAGTGATTCCGTAGTTAATAATGATGATTGGATTTGTGATTATTGTTTTGTTTGATACAAATGGCTCCTTTTCTGTTCGGAGCACGATAGTTAAAATAATAATAAAAAAAAAAACTATATAATATGCTACTTTTAATAACTTTGTGTATTGTATATTATTACTTATTTGCCACCTTAGTTGTATAAAAATATACATAACGTAACAGTGTATGCATGACCAGACGACAGAAGTGAAAACTTCACCACTCACTTTGTCTCCCTTTCTCCTGACTGACTTGGCTTAACGAACCTTCCGAAGCACGGAGGAACTCGAGATAACTAAACCCATCCATGCACACGCTACGGTAGATGTTGCTTAACTTGCGTGTTCATTTCGAGGATTAGCCGGTATACAAAATTATTACCTACAATATTTCGCTAAAATTCATATAATCAATAACAAATAACATACATAAAAAATGGGGTGCCGCTGTCTCATGGACACGCTCGTGTGTTGTACGTGAATACGTTACATGCACTAAAATTATCTCAAAATGGCAGCGCTTCCTACTCCCCCGCACGCGTAGTTCCATAGTCCTTACTTAGCGTTATAAATTCTTTGATCCTTCATCTATCCAGTGGTGTGATTGAATTTTGGATGGAGATGATAGATATATAGCTGCAACACCAAACTGTATCCCCCGATTTTGTCATCATTCGTTTTTAGGGTTCCGTACCTCAAAAGGAAAAACGGAACCCTTATAAGATCACTTTGTTGTCCGTCTGTCTGTCTGTCTGTCTGTCTGTCAAGACCCTCTAAGTCAAGAATGCGTGGAGGTATCAAGCTGAAATTTGAACTGTATACTCAGGTCTACGGTCCCATGAGGTTGTAAAAAAATCAAACTGCTAAGTTCACGTAAAAAAAAGTTACGGCCGTTTATTGAGCAAAAAACGCATATTTCGACACATTCTCAAGGGAATCAAAACCTATTCCCGTTGACCTAGAACTATGAAATTTCGCAAGTAACATCGTTATAGACTACAAGTACAGGAATAAATCTCAAAACTATACATTTGTAAATAAATCTTAAAAAATAGGGGGTCTATATTTTTTATAGGGTGTCGAAATTTCAAATTGAAACTACTAGTTCAAATGGGATATCATATGAAAGGGCTTGATGTACACATTGCAAAATATATTTTATTTATTTTTTTACTACATACTACATACGGAACCCTCGGTGAGCGAGTCCGACTCGCACTTGTCCGGTTTTTTTTTAATTGCCTCCATATGGAAGCAATTTTAAAGACGTATTCACGTTATGCGAGATCGAATCAGAATTGAGGAGATCCGTAGAAGAACCAAGGTTACCGACATAGCCCAGCGGATTAGCAAGTTGAAGTGGCAGTGGGCAGGGCACATAGCACGGAGGACGGATTACCGATGGGGTCGAAAGGTTCTCGAGTGGAGACCACGTACAGCCATGCGCAGCGTAGGACGTCCACCCACAAGGTAGAGAGACGACCTCATTAAGACCGTGGGATCGCGCTGGATGCAAGCCGCTTCCAACCGGTCTTATTGGAGATCTAGAGCGGAGGCCTATGTCCAGCAGTGGACTTTCAATGACTGAGATGATGATGATGATGATGATTCACTTCAAAATACATAGAACAAATGACATAACACACTTACATAGTTACTCCGCAATAATTATCATAAACGTTTTGATAAAATAAAATTAATACAAAACCGTTACAGTATTGCGACTTCAATTTCATATTATAGATAAAATTTATATAAATAAAGGAATTATTTGTTGTATGTATCAAAATAGTTGTGTTCCAGTTTAGAGAAACGTGTAAAAAAAAAAGAAAATGAGGGCTCAACTCGCGCTTGTTCTTTTTGCTGTGCTTTTGGTCAGTATAAGTTTTTTATATCTAGATTTTTTAACAGACTCCATAAAAGGAGGATTTTTTAAAATGTTTGTTATTCATTACTCCGTCATTTATAAACCGATTTAAAAAAACTTTTTTTATTTGAAAGAGAATACTTCCAGATTGATCCCATATTTTTTTCATCATTACCATCAGCCTGTATCTACTCACTGTTAGATATACGCCTTCCCCAATGCCTTCCACCAGATACGATCCTCCGCCTTCTGCCTCCGCCTTCCGACGAAGACGATTTTAGTCTTCAATACATGCATTGGGATATTTCTTAATATAGAGTAGATATTGGGGTCGGTTTTTTTTTTGTTAAAATTAGTTTAATACTAGCGGCTCGCATACGCTTCGTCGTGGTTCAATCTTTTTTTTATACCACTAAGATTACAAACAAGCATACGATCCGCCTGAAAGCAGTTACCGTAGCCTATGGACGCCTGTAATGCCAGAGGCATAACAACGACCATGTAAAAACGACTTCACGCCCTTTTTGAGGAACCCCATGCTGTAGTCTCCTGGGAAAACCTCAACAGGCAGTTCATTCCACAGCTTGACAGTACGCGAGGGAAAACTTCTCTGGAACCGCACAGTACGTGACCACTTTGGTTCTAATGTGTGAGGAGGCATTCCCTGTCTATTTCGAGCGATGCGACTGTAGAAAGAGGACGTGCGCATCATGTCAAATAACTCCTCTGAACACACCCCATTGTACAATCGGTAGAATACACAAAGGGACATCATGACAATCTTTCCGTTCGCATCTCATTTCTGTGGATTTCCCATACAAATCTTGTCCTGATAATTTCATCATATTTTTCTTTCGTAAATGTTTCTCATATTTGAATAGCTGTTCTGCTGTTCGAGATGGAGACAAATCCAAAAAATCAAAGATCTTAAAAATCGGTCCCCCTGTTCTTGTGTTTTTTTTTTTACTTTTTCACTGCTGGGATACGTGTCTTTTCAATGCAGCACATGTTGTAGAGTTTCTGATGATACTCGATACTCAATACTTTATTACCATTGCCTGTATCATGTACTTAGTTACAAAGTTCTTATTATACATTAGAGACAATACTAAAATAAATGCTTGTATACTTGTTAATCTACAGTATATTTACTATAACATTAACAGAAATCTATTTTTCGGCACACAAGTTATACATGCTAATCCAAAACTACATTTACAAAAAAAAAAAGTTAACCATGTTGGGCATTGCAAGTAAGTTTCGAATGGCAGGCGAATTCAGGCTTTCTAACTAAATTTCATTCAAGTTTTATATGTCTATTGAAGGTCAAGAAAATAGAATTATAGTAACTAAAGATATTTTTGACATGATAATGTCCTATAAATCGATAAACGCCGTGTGCATGCACGAAAAAGCCTGACTCATTGTCACGTTCTATTTGAGGCGAGCGTGCAAGCGAGAGCGCCGCTTGTGACGCATCTATCTCTCTTCCACCCTATCGGCTGATGTTTTCTTATTACATTATCACGTAAAATTATCGTCCGTAAACTGACTTTATAGACATTTTTTTACCATTACTAAAGATTATTAAAGATATTGATGATTGATTTTACTAGCTAGCAGAAACACAACAGAGTTGATTCTACTCGATAGTAGAAACACAACAGAGTTCATTCTGTCATATAGTAGAAACACAACAGAGTTCATTCTGTTATATAGTAGAAACACAACAGAGTTGATTCTACTCGATAGTAGAAACACAACTAAGTTGATTCTACTCGATAGTAGAAACACAACAGAGTTCATTCTGTTATATAGTAGAAACACAACAGAGTTGATTCTACTCGATAGTAGAAGCACAACTAAGTAGATTTTACTAGATAGTAGAAACACAACAGAGTTGATTCTACTAGATTATAGAAACACAACTACGTTGATTCTACTAGGCAGTAGATATACAACAGTGATGATTCTACTCGATAGTAGAAACACAACTAAGTTGATTTTACTAGATAGTAGAAACACAACAGAGTTGATTCTACTAGATTGTAGAAACACAACTACGTTGATTCTACTAGACAATAGATACACAACAGTGATGATTCTACTAGATTGTAGAAACACAACAGAGTTCATTCCCAGCACTGTGTCTCCTGTGTAGTCAGGATTAACAGCGGCGAATGAGGTCCATTGAAGTCCCGGGGGTAAAACTACGGCTGCCTTGGAATTCACAACGAATTAAATCAGAAGAAATTAGTAGGAGTAAGAAGCTTTTGGAATTTGACTTCCTCTCTTAGCAATGTGAGAAACAGCAATATGGCAAATAAGCCATTAAAGCCTAAGGAGATGGCTAGTCAAGTGAAGCTCAACTGCAGTGCACCACGGATTTTAAGTATCTAACACTATTGGGGACCTAAAACATTGAGTTGTTACCTAAGACATTCACGATTCTTTACTTATTATGATTATTTAAAACGTTTTTTTTTAATTCTATTACAGATTAAAAACAGCGAAGCGATGATACCAGCGTATTCAGTCAGCGCCCTTCGTCTAGCTTTCGACGAAATCTCCACCGTCTTACCGATAGCTAACCAACTCGCTTGTCTACTCTTACCCTTCTTAATTAACCTAATCAACAACTTAAATAACTTATCCAACATCGTGCAAAACTTAACCCCAGCTTTGTTACCCTACTTCGGCTGCACTTTACCCCTTCTGTACGCTACCCTTACAGACTTGGCTTCTGTTTTATTCCTATACATAAGTGTCTTAATTTCTTTATTCAGATCAAACGTATTAGCTGCCCCTGGATTACTAATGGGTTTAGTATCACAAGTACTGAATTTAGTATTAGGACTTCTAACAGGACTATCTGATGGTACTGGATTACTTAGTGGTCTGATTAAATTGATTACTAACGTGTTAGTTGAATTGGAGAAATTGTTACTGTGATTTTTTTATATTTTTATTGTTATTTTTGTGAATAAATTTTGGTTGATGTGATGATTATTTTATTGTGAACTTTTATTGTTATATTGTAATATACCATTGCTATCTTACTGGTTTACCCAAAAAATATATAATCTAAATATTAAAATCGTGAAAGTCGAATTATGGATATGAAAAATTTTTTCAGCGAAAATTAATAGAAGCATTTGGCCACTTTGACTCCCGAGGTCGCGGGTTCGATCCCCGCATAAGACAAATATTTGTAACAAAATGTCTATTTGTCTCGATCTGGGTGATTTCTATACATTATATGTATGTATTTACAAAAATATATATATTTAAGTATAATATCAGTTATCAGTAGGTACCCACAGTACAAGCTTTGCTTAGTTTGGGACTAAATGGCCGTGTGTAAATTTGTCCAGGAATATTTATTTATTTATTTAACTTTTTGAAACATGCATTATTAGTAATTATATTATAAATATAGTTTATTAGTTCATTAAAGAAAGAATTAAAGAGTTTTCTTACAGTATCCTGTGCTGTACCGGTCGTCAAACGCTTTCATTTGACATCCATGTCATATGGGTTATGAGGAAATTATACATTGCCATTTAGTAGTCGCTATATTGGATTAATTAAAGAGATATAATTAAAGTTCTCATGCATTGTCACGAGAACCAAACGTGTACGTCAAATTGCAGCTCAAATGGACATTGGAAGAAGACCATATTTTTAACAAATATATTTTTTTGTTATTAGTAAAGGTATAATAGGTGACCATGAAAGTGTTTTTTTAATGAATTTCTATCTATATTGTCTTTTGCTTATTTTTCTCATTTTTGTTACGGCACTAGCTACATAGACATGATATTTAACATAGCTGTTGTACAAATTACTGATTTAATGCGTATAAAATAGCGTATTGTGACGTCATAACATTGTAGCCTTTTATATGGAGCGTTGTCGGGATAGTCCAAAATTGTGATTTTCAAGTTATCACATCTTTTCTTTTTTTTTTTTTTTTTTTTTTTATACTACGACGGGTGGCAGACAAGCATACGGCCCGCCTGATGTGAAGCGGTTACCGTAGCCATATTAACGCTCGCAACATAAAATATTGCTCGCGCGCCGCCACCCCTGCTGCCAACGCAGCATCTCCTTCCTTTCTTGAGAAGTTTCTCGAGAAGTTTTATGCTATCGAAGTAACTCTTTCACTCGTCCCTGCCTATAGTTATGTTATTGTGGCGTCTTTAAATAACAAATCTAAAAAAAAATGGTTCACATGCCTATTGTCACAAACGTTAGGTTCTTGGGCTTGCTTGTGCGGACTAATTTCGAGATGAGACAATTGGGTCACTTTTCGGATGTTCGTTTTTGGCATAATGTAAACAAATATAACATTGTTTATATTATGTTATATGTATCATATATTTTGTATATTTTCTGTTGTACAATATTGTTGTTAATTTATTTTGTCTGCCGCATTCGTGTATATCTGCACTTCCAAAGGTTGTCTGGTAGAGAATGCTTTTAGCATTAAGACCGCCTATGTACCCTTAAATTGTGGTAAACAAAGTTTAAATAAATAAATATAAATAAATTATTGAATAAATTGGAGGAGCTTGATGGTTATATGTCAGTTTAATCGTACAGGCAAGTTAAGCAACGTAGCCAGTCCATGGATTGGTTTATTTACCTCTACGCCTCTACCTTTAAAGACGCGGCTTCGACACCAACGCTCGTGGGTTCGATTCCCACATAGGACGAACATTTGTGTGCATGAACATGTCTGTTTGTCTTAGTCTGGGTGTTTTCTATGTATCATAAGTATGTATTTACAAAAAAAAATGTATTTACGTATGTTTATCAGTTATCTAGTACCCATAACACAAGCTTCGCTTACTTTGGCGCTAGATGGCGCTGTGTCTGACAATATTTATTTATTTATTTATATTCATCTCGAACTCTACGGAGGACCGTAAATTGAAGGGCACGTTAAGCCATCGGTTCCGACTGTTGTCATTAGATGGCAGTCGTTGAGTAATTTCTAGGCGGCTTGATAACACTGGCCTCCACCAACTCGCAGTTGAGCAACGTAGCATAGTACTCTTGGATGAGGGGAGGCCCGTATCTTAGCAGTGAGATTCAAATGCAAGTTCAGTCCTCAGTGTTCGATTGAGCTAAAATTTGGCACACTCATTTGGTTCTAGTTACAATTGTACTATCTAAATGGCGACATTTTTAATCCTATATGGCAGTCGCCACAAAATTTCCATAATTAACTCCTATGATAAAGATATTTAATGAAAGGCATTGATGAGCGAAATGGAATAAGTTCTTTTTTTTTTGTTATTTAACTAATATTAGGTTTTTACATTTTGACGTAAATAAATTGCTTCCTCTGCTCTTCTTCTTCTATTCTTGCTCAGTCTGGAGGCAATTAAAAAAAACGAATGATAACAAAATCGGGGGATACAGTTTGGTGTTGCAGCTACAAACCTATCATCTCCATCCAAAATTCAATCACACCACTGGATAGATGAAGGATTAAAGAATTTATTACGCTAAGTAAGGACCATGGGAGCATCGCATGCGGGGGAAGGTAAAGCGCGGCCATTTTTAGACAATTTTAGTGCATATGTCGCTGCCATTTTGTAAAATTCGCCGCTTTGTATACGGCTAGTTGTTATAAAAACGCTCTGTAAAGCGGCGAATTAACATTTAAATTATTGCTGGGTTAGGTTAGGTTTGCTCTGTGATTTCTTAGAAATAGGAGCCTAGTCAAGCGAGGCTCTGCTAACTTGATAAAGCGCCGTCAGGTTCTCCCATGATGGCGCATCACCAACTTAAGTCACTTGAGTGATAACGACTGCGCCATTTTGTGAAACAGCTAGCCGTATGCAATGCGGCGAATTTTACGAATTGGCTGCGACACGTACCTACAACACACAGCCTCCGTGTCCATGACACAGCCACATCCCATTTTTTTTCTTTATTCTTATTTTTACCAGAAATGTTTAATATTAAAGCATTGACATATCAATGAATCGGGATAAAATATTTCTAAATAAAAAAATATTCTACGTAACCGGTTACAAGATCGTGATCTATCACGATGTTTATTATTCATATCAAGTTACTGTTATCTGATACAGATTATGTATTACAACTGTTACTAATATATAAATATCACGTAATATTACGACAAAATTCGAGCTAGGCTACTTGTTTTTAGGAAGAGTTGTTATTTTTCATTCGGAAATGGAGGAAAAATGATACCGTTGTTAGTGATTTTGTGTTCTTTTGTGTTTTTGGTAAGTGTATTTTTTTATTTATTTATATTATTAAATTTGTGATGTTTATGTGGCTCACCACTAACTTTGAGCCAAAGGCAACCACACCAGCACGTGGTGCAACCTGCGAACTGACTAACGAGGCTCTGGTCAAACAAAAGAGAGGGCGAGCGTAATTGTAAGTTGCCGGAACAGGAAAGACCGCACCCAAATAAGAATTCCCTTGAGGGTTGTTGTGGTAATGCGAGTGAGTGGGGTCACCGGGAGAGAGTGATTTGAAGCGGGGGTGGCGCCGCGTGCAATATTTCGTGTTGCGGTTTGTTAGCGTTAATATGGCTACGGTAACCGCTTCCTATCAGGTGGGCTGTATGCTTGTCAGCCACAATAATAAAATAGTATAAAAAATATTTACTTACATTATGGTTTAAAAAAGACATCTAAACTGGAACGGGCACATTTTCGTCTAAAGGGAGGACCCAATAATGTGTTTTCAAACGTACATTTTCAATAAATAATTCGTGTGACCCATAGAACAGACTCCGAATATGTGATCACGGTACAAACACGTGTTAAGCTAGCGAGACTAAATAAGGAATATGAATTCATCAGACATAGTGCAGGCGCCACAGGTAGTTGAGTGTGCAAAATATGAGGACCGCATTCTATAAACAGTTTTGAATTCAGAAAAGCTTGTAGATTATGATTCTGAATGTTGCCAGGAAGTTTCTTGGTCCAATTTTTTTTTATACCCCATTCCCTTGGATATCGAGTAAATGGACTGAACAAATGCTTTACAACAATTTTAATCATTGTTTTATTGAAAATATCCAATTGTTTCTTATGATTAAAGATACTTATAGCTACTAAGTGGAAATAAAAAAAACAAAAAAAATAATTAAACAAATATTGCTGAAAAAAAAAAACATAAAAGGAAATTTTTACATAAGTAATCAAAAATTTTCATTTATATTTGTACAGTTTGTTTTTTTACCCTCGACGGAACGGAGACGGTATATGCGTTATTTGGCAGTTTTATAGTAACTTGTATACTTATTTATATTTATGTTGAAATTTAAAATAGAGATAGCAGCCCCCGACGGATTTTCTTGGATTTTTTATTAAGTTCATAGCATAAATTCTTTAAGTCGGGGGTTTCAAAATTATTTTATCCTTTTTCAACTGCGTTTTAACCGTCGTGTGTTTTTTCAAAATTTTTAATTTTGCTTTTATTTCAAACTTTTTAGAGAGCAAGCGTAGGTATTACAATTGAAAACTGCATCAGAATCAGACTAGTAGTTTTGGTTTTGCACAAACAAATGTTTACTGCAGCGCCCCCTGGTGAGTTGTCACCGTAACATCTATCTAAGAATATGCACCAATCAAACTCGGACCCATCACTGAAAACCGCATCAAAATCGGACTCGTAGTTTTGGAGATAAATGGCAACATTGGTTGCACAAACAAATGATTACTGCAACGCCCTCTGGTGAGTTGTCACCGTAATACCTATTTAAGAACATGCACCAATCAAACTCGAACCCATCACTGAAAACCGCATCAAAATCGGACTCGTAGTTTTGGAGATATTTATTGGCATTTGGCAACATTGGTTTCACAAACAAATGTTTACTGCAGCGCCCCCTGGTGAGTTGTCACTGTAATACCTTTCTAAGAACATGCACCAATCAAAACCAAACCCGTCACTGAAAACCACATCTAAATCGGACTCGTAGTTTTGGAGATAAATGGCAACATTGGTTTTACAAAACAAATGCTTACTGCAGCGCCCCCTGGTGAGTTGTCACCGTAACACCTATCTAAGAACATGCACCAATCAAACCCGAACCCATCACTGGAAACCGCATCTAAATCGGACTCGTAGTTTTGGAGATAAATGGCAACATTGATTTGCACAAACATCCTTATCACCCCAAACGCATGTACCGTCTCCGTTCCGCCGCGGGTAAAAATAAAAAAGTATTAAAAAGAAATAATAATAATAATACTAACAAAACATGCAAATCCTTATTATGCAAAATGTAGATACACATTTTCCTAAAAATGGAAAGTGTATTGCCGGTCCTCACATTTTGCATACTCAACTTCCTTTTGCCTATGCATTATTGTACATTCAAGTGCATTTTATAAATTACTCCTTTGTTTTCCTTATTATAAAAGTGATTGGCATTTACATTTGATCTTTGATTTATTTTCTACATCAGTGTTTCTGGGAAGTCGGCACTGATCCATGTGGTGTATTATATGTTATGGATGTCCGTTCAGTCAGTTCTCCTTCCTCTCTCACCTGAAATATTCGATTTGCGAGACAGGACTCTACAAGTAGATAATAGCTATGAGGTAGAGATGTCCTTGTCTTGCACAGGAGGCCTTTGAGCCACACCTTATCAAAGGCTGTTTGTATGTCCAGAAACACGGCAGAGCAGTATTATTATTTTTTTTTTCAAAAGAGGATCGTATAGGTCGTTCGATAAGATTTTTGTAATCATTTCTTTTTATAAAAAGAAAATACATAAAATATCCTTTTATGTAATATATTTTCTTTTCAACATTTTTTTTTTTTTTCTTTAAACTTAAGAAACAATTGAAAATTTTCAATAAAACAATGATTAAAATTGTTGTAAAGCATTTGTTCAGTCCATTTACTCGATATCCAAGGGAATGGGGTATAAAAAAAAATTGGACCAAGAAACTTCCTGGCAACATTCAGAATCATATTCTACAAGCTTTTCTGAATTCAAAACTGTTTATAGAATGCGGTCCTCATATTTTGCACACTCAACTCCATACAGCGCCCGCTCTAACATATGTTTTTTGAATTGTCTTATCTCATTTATCTTCCGATATTTATAATCAAATAATGGTCAATCTGAAATTAGCTCCCCATAAAAACATACGAAAGTGAACTACCAAAAATCACCAAAGAGATCAATCACGAGTATTGTATAAACAAGTCGCATAAAGTAACTTGCCAAATTAAAAAAAAAGCTAATGAGAAAATAAAAAGGCGCGAAATACATTCAGAATTAGTTTATAATTAGTTTAGTTCTGTAAAAAAAAAAATGAATGTGTCTTCATCACGAAGTGACAATGAAAGTATTAGGTATTCTTACATATTCATAGTTGCATTGCAGTGTCTACTTGAATAATAAACTTGGCTGTCGCAGAATACCGGCGCTGTGTGTATTACACAGCATTAATGCCGAGCGATAGCCAATTAACATCATAATTTATAAATTTGGGGGTGTAAGTGGTTCATCAACATCTTTGAACCAAAGCCAACTTCACCTGCACGCGGTGCACCCTGCTGACTAACAAACGAAGCTCTGGCGAAAAGAGAGGTAGGGAGCGTAATTGTAAGCTACCCGAGTGGGGAATGTACCTCCACCTCACAGAATACCGCAGCCAAATAACGGTTCCCTTGAGGGCTGTTGTGTTCCTGCGAGTGAGTGAGGTCACCAGAAAGGAGGGAGATGCTGCGATGACAGCGGGGGTGGCGGCGCGCGAGCGATATTTTATGTTGCGAGCGTTAGTGTGGCTACGATGACCGCTTCACATCAGGCGGGCCGTATGCTTGTCTACAACCCGACGTAGTAAAAAAAAAAAAATATGTACATGTTATTTGAAATGTTATTGTGTATTCTATAAATTTATTGTTTCATGTTGTATTGTTAAAAACATATTTTCTTTCTTCTCAAATTATAATTGTATTCTTTTTACAATGTCTTTACCTTAATTTTAATCAAATACTTCTTATTATTATTTCAGGCAGCGGCAAATCCCTTGGCTCAGTTACTCCTTCAAGGAAATCAGAATCTTCTACAAAATGGCTTCAACAACATTCCAAATCTACAATTACAACAACAAACACAAAGCGCCAGTCCTTATGCATTTCCGTATTCGGTTCAAAATCCAATAAACAGTTGCCCACTTGAACAAAACTATTTGACTCAAAATCCTACATCACGACAAATTAACCGAATTAATTCAAATGATCAGCAGCTTAACAAATTCTTATCAAATCCTATGCTACAAATGATTCTTGATCCAAAAACTAAATTAATTGATCAAAATGGCGTAGAAATATCTAAACAAAGTAATAATTTACCGAACAAGGAAATAACACCCCATATTATAAATAATTATTATATACTATCACCCGAGTGCTTACATACAAATAAAAGAGAAGGAAAGAAAACTATTAAAGTAAATGATCCATCTGGAAAATCCAAACCTAAAAAAGATGACAAAGCATCACATCAGAACATATCACAAAATGTTCTAAACGATCAGCAAAAGAATTCAAATTCAAAACCACTGAGTCAAAATAATAACAATTATAAAAAATACCATCCTATAGAAAATAATAATAAACCTAGTGATCGAAAAGGTAATGGAAGTACCAGAGAAAATAGTCATAATGATAATAGTGGACGCAAAATAAAGAAAAAGCAGAAAACTTCTGAGAATAGTGAGAAAGATGTAGAAGGCATTAAAGAAAGTTTAGACGTTAGAAATGACACAGAAGTTTTGTTGAGCAACAACCAAAATTCAACATCAGTGAATTCAAAAAGAAAAAGAAGACGTAAGCAAACTCGTAAACATACAGGTGACTCGCTTGAAAAGGGCGAAGTTAATTTAGTAACGGAGAAACTGCCAACTGAAAATAAAACTTACGTTGCAGCTAAGACTCATATCGGAGACTATGATATTAAGAATGAAAAAACAGACAGCGCACTTCTTAGCTTGAAAGAAAATAAAGATCGTACAGGAAAAAACTATCGCATAAGTTCTAGAGATGACGAAGTGATTAAAAATATACATGCCAAATTTCCTGCCATACCCGAAAAAGTAATAAGAAACCTATTAAATTATTTAAGGCGACAATTACGAAACCATTTGAAAAATAATTCCAGTTGGCAGTGTACTAATTATAAACCTCCTATAAAGTTTAGTCAATTATTTCCTCAGTATTATACTCTTGACTTTAATAATCATAAAACTAAAGGTACTAATAATCGTAGACGAAATCACGTACACTATAAACGTAAAAAACCAAAACAAGTTAGCTTTAACGAATATAAAGATACTATAACAACCAAAGATGTTGATTTGGAGATGACAACAATGTCTCCGACTACAGAAGAGTTGAGAGACGTAGAGAAGGAAGAATCTATTATAAAGTTAAAAAATATCGCAACGAGTATTGATAATATGGAAAGGAAAGTCAATTATACATCTACATATAGTAACACAGAGCCAAAATATTTTCCACAGAATACAAGAATTGAAACAACTACTAACAAGATTTTTTTCGATGAAGTTCCAAAATTAGGTGAAGAAGACGTTGTAAATGTTTTACCTGAAAACTTTGTAGATGATTATTATCCAGATTTTAGATCTGATAATATGCATCTAGATAATAATGATAAAAACATAAGAAATCTTCGACACAACAGATATTATTATACTACCAGCAAAAACTATTTGAAACAGAAAGGAAATATAAATTTTGATGAAAGCACTAAAATATATTATGGACCTGTTAAACCAACAACTGTAGCAAATAAATATAAAGTGGATATTAATGAAGAAGCTAATGTAAAAAGATTACAAAATTTAGAAGATTCTTTAGAAAAACCATTAGAAAGTTTGGAAGATACAAACTATGAGTTTACTCCTTTACCTGAAGAATTAGAATTTAAAACTCCGCCCGGTTTAGAAAACCCAGACTTTGAAACGAAACCAATAGGATTGCAATTTAAGGGACCATATTATAGCCCAGAATTTAAAAAAGCAAATGAAGATAAAACGTACGCTGCCAAATCTTCTACATATTCTGCCACAAAACAAATGGATATACCGTCTAAACCCAAGAATGATAATATAGAAACAGTGTTTGCAAAATCTAAAGTTGTGAAATATGGTCACAATGAAGATCCAAAAGACACTTTCAATAATAATGATGCTAATGTAGTGTACGCTAAATCAATTTCTGCAGAATACTGGTAATAAAATATATATCTATTTATTTAAACGAATACTTTTAATTACTGCCCTTTAGCGATTCTTTACCCCGCCGCCACACTATGCTCCTCGCGCTGCTCATCGCCTTGCTCCTCGCGCTGCCGCGATGTTTCCCTCACTGCCCACACACTGCTCTACTCGCGCAATTATTCGCGACGCTCCGCACATGGACATTCGCCTTTGCTATACAATGGACGTTGAAGCTGTGGCAGCGTCCGCGATATGCATTTTTATTATAGCGAAACGAAGCTTTTTTTTATGGACTAACGGTCTAAAAGATGCCATCAAACATTTCTTTTTTGCTACCAACTCTTATAGGGAAATGTTCATGACAGACATGATTTTAAAAAAATGATTTAAAAAATATGACGCGTGTTACGCGCCCGAGCGTTTTTATACTACGTCGGGTGGTAGACAAGCATACGTCCCGCCTGATGTGAAGCGGTTACCGTAGCCATATTAACGCTTGCAACATAAAATATAGCTCCCGCGCCGCCACCCCCGCTGCCAACGCAGCATCTCCTTCCTTTCTTTCTGGTGACCTCACTCACTCCCAGGAACACAACAACCCTCAAGGGAATTGTTATTTGGCTGCGGTATTCTGTGAGGTGGAGGTACATTCCCCAGTCGGGTAGCTTACAATTACGCTCCCTATCTTTTCGCCAGAGCTTCGTTTATCAGTCAGCAGGGCGCATCACGTGCAGGTGAAGTTTGGCTTTGGTTCAAAGATATTGATGAACCACTTACACCCACAGTTATATACATTTTTAATTGTAAATACATATACATAAGTAATACATAGGAAACACCCTGACCAAGATAAAGAGTGAGGGTTAGAGAGAATAGCGTACAGAGTGTAGAGCTACTGCGATAGTCGACGTTGTTCCATACCCTAAGTTAATGATTTTATTTTTACCCGACTACGGCGAAGCAAAAAGGAGGGTTATGATTTTGACCTGTATGTATGTATGTATGATGTATAAAAAACTACATTAAAATATACTACGCGTAAGTAAGTTATTTATTTAAAAGTCGGTAATTGTATATTGTATATGTTATAGTAGGTATGTACATAATAATTTCAGCGGAGACTATATTCTTGTTTCGTACTTTTTAGAGCGTGTTTTTAGTAGTCGGGTTTTAGGTTTTAATTAAAATTATTTTTCTAACCGGACTGCTTCAAGTTCTGCATCCTGACGAATTATAAGGCATTTTGACGAGCCCGGTGGTCGAATAGCTAGTAATGGCTGCTTTGACTCCGAGCTCGCGGATTCGATCCCCGCACAAGACAAACATTTGTGTGCATGAACATGACTGACTGTCTTGGTTTGGGTGTTTTCTATGTATTATAAGTATGTATTTACAAAAAAAATGTATTTAAGTACATATACATCTAATATATATGAGTTATCTAGTACCCATAGCTTTGCGCTTAATTTGCTACTAGATGGCGCTGTGTAAATTGTCCTGAAATAATAAATAAATAAATATTTCTGGACAATTTACACAGCGCCATCTAGACCCAAATTAAGCGTAAAGCTTGTGTTATGGGTACTAGACAACTGATAAATGTACTTAAATACATTTTTTTTTAAATGACAAACACATAGAACACTTAAATACATAGAAACACCCAGACCAAAACAAACAGACATGTACATGCACACAAATGTTTGCCTTGTGCGGGGATCGAACCCGCGACCTCGGAGTCAAAGTGGGCATTGCTATCCATTCGACCACCGAGCTCGTCAAAATGCCTTATATTTCGTTAGGATGCAGAATATTTATTTATTTATTATATTTCGCCAGAATGCACCAACACATGCAGTGCCACAGTTTATATACCAAAAGAAAGCGTAAATAAAATAGATCGTGATCTGATATTGACGAACCTGGTGATCGAATGGCCAACCACGTCCACTTTCACTCCAGCGTCGCGCGTTCAATCTCCCACAAGACAAATATTTGTGTACATGCACATATCTGCTTGTTTTGGTCTGGGTGTTTTCTATGTATGCAAATACAAAAAAAATGTATATATTAGGTTGGGGAAAAAGTCTTTTCGTATTTTATATGAAAATTCAAAACATTTTTTAATAAAGTTTATTTACATTTAACTAAAGTATGTAGGTGCTATTATGTTCGATAACTTTTTGTCATCTTGTAGGTAGAGACATGATCCCATTACTATAGAAATTTTGGGACTTCTGTTCAAATAACCGCGACAAGTGGTTTTGGCAGTCTTCTCGTGATGTTATCCTGACATTGCCTAAAGAATTCTTAAGAGACCGAAACAGGTGGAAATCAGAAGGTGCAAGGTCAGGACTATACGGCGGATGCATTAACACCTCCCAGTCAAACTCTCTTAATTTTTGCTGAGTGGCTAAAGATGTGTGAGGTTTAGCGTTATCATGATGAAAAATCACACCCCTTCTATTAATTAATTCCGGCCGCTTTCTCTCAACTTTTTGCTTTAATCTCATCAGTTGTTCACAGTAGAGTTCAGAATCGATAGTCCTGCCTGGCGGTAACAGCTCATAATGAATATCTTCCCTTCCAATCCCACCATACACACAGCATCACCTTGTTGCGGGTTAACCCGGGTTTCGCTAGAGTCTCTGAAGCCTGGCCGGTCTTTGACCACGACCTTTTTATGCGCCAAAACTGTTATGTGGTCAATTCCTAGTTCTTCAGCTACGTCGTAACTACTGATATGCCGATCTTGCTCCACTTTTTCAGAAATGGCATCCATTTTATCCGTAACAGGGCGACCAGAGCGACGTGCATCTTTGACATCAAAATTTCCGGATTGAAAACGCTTAAACCAAATTTGTGCTACTCTCACAGACACTGCACTAGGTCCATAAACGTCACAAATTTTTTTCGCAGCTTGCGTTGAATTTTTACCTTTTTTGTAGTAAAATTTTAAAATGTATCGAATTTCTTCATTAGATTCACTCATCTTGACAGTAAAAAAAACAAATGAAAATCACATATTTACCTAATTTGAATTTGGAATTATCTTTTTTAAAATTTGAACTTTTTATAGATATCAAAACCTGCTAGATACAAATGGTATAACCAAAGAGATTTTATTACAAGTTCATACATACTATAATGCGAAAAGACTTTTTCCCCTACCTATTAAGTCAATATGACATTATTGATTTAGTATAATATAAGTTATCTTGTACCCATAGTACAAGCGTTGTTTAGTTTGGGACTAGATGGCAGTGAATACTTCGTCCAAGAATATTTATTTATTAGTTACTAGCGGCCCGGTACGTGCTTCGCTACGTATAACGTGAAATACTAAAAAAATAATAATTGGAACATCAAATTTATTGATTCAAACAAAAAATATTTAGCAATTTTAAAACTTAATCCAAAACATTTGGATAAACAATTTTTTTTTTCCATTTTGAGCATTAATAAACAAACCGACTCGTCAAAAATGAAATGACCGCATGAATGACATAACATGATAACAACATGCTTGTACTGTCAACACTGAAAAAAGTTTCAATTTGACAGCAAAATCCCCATTAACAAAATGATCCGCCAATTCATTTGTTACAAAAAATGTGATAAATGAAGAACCGCTCTACCGATTTTGTGCAAACTTCACATAAACCACCTACTAAATAGTCCGAACAAAGCCTAAACATTTGGTTTGGATAGGTGAGCCCGTTCTTGAGTTATAAAATTACAACGAAAATTGACATTGTTTTTTATATATATATAGATATAAAGCAACATATACGTACTCCACCTGGCTATTTGTTAATTATGCCATCTCAGCCCCCTTACCACCAACTCTTATTGCGATTTTATGCGATTTCAAATTGAATAGAGTCGCATATTCATTGGTATGAATAAGCAATCTATTTAGTTATTGAATCGCAATAAGAGATGGTGGTACCTAAGAGGGCTGATGCTCAAAGGTTAGATGGAAGAGATCTCTCTATGGGATTAGTCCGCCTTTGTTCAAATTTAGGTAATCATTGTATTTCTACCACAGTATAAGTAATAGTAGTTTCTACTAAGTATATACCACAACTTTTGTACAAGAAAGATACTTACAACAATAAAAACAATTATTTATTTACATTGTGCAAAATATAACTGCCTGGCGAAACTTCGGTCTCCTTTGTGTATTCTGTGGTTGACTGGAAGAGATCCCTAATAGGATAAGTCCGCTATTGTACTAGTAGTTATTATAACTAGCTTTATGTATTACAATAAAGTTTTTACAACAACAACAATAAAAAAGATATCAAAGTTTTAAATGACTTTAATAATTTATGGTTTTAGCAGCTATTATTAACAATAAAATATTATTTCAATATATTTATATAATAGGTACTTATATTATACTGAAAGAAACAGATAAAATATATTTACAAAGTGGCAGAAAATCATAAGAAGAGAATAGAAAAGAATAATCTATAACATTGTGCTTAATTTTTTCAGCCTCGCTGAGCTTTCAGTTTCCTATGTGTATTCTATGGTTGACTGGAAGAGATCCCTGCCCCCTTACCACCATCTCTTATTGCGATTCAATAATTGAATAGATTGCTTATTCGTACCAATGAATAAGCGACTCTATTCCATTTGAAATAGAGTCGCTTATTCATTGGTATGAATAAGCATTCTATTCAGTTATTGAATCGCAATAAGAGATGGTGGTAAGGGGGTTGATGGGATAAAGCACAATTGTACAAAAATTGTTATCAACACTGTGTGTATTACTTTTATAATCCTTTGGCTTTGTAAAAAATCAATTTTCAATTTTCCATAATTTTTGAATTGTATCAAAAATAGTAATAATTAAAGTTCAGTTTTAGTATAAATCTTATATGTAATGGTTTCTTTAATCTATACTAATATTATAAAGCTGAAGAGTTTGTTTGTTTGTTTGAACACGCTAATCTCAAGAACTACTGGTTCGAATTGAAAAATTATTTTTGTGTTAGGTAGCCTATACTTCAAGGAAGGCTATAGGCTATATAGCATCACGCTACGACTCATAGGTGCGGAGCACCAGTGAAAAATAGGAAAAAAATATTCCTTTTGAGGGCTTACGTCGCGTGCGCTGCGTAAACGGTTTAAGTTACGCATAAATCAAGTATGACGGAATTGTTCCTTTTTAAAAGTTCAAAAAAAAAGTCCGCGACAGTATAGATATATGCTGTCGCGGACTTTTTTTTAGAACTTTTCAAGAGGAACAATTCCCTCAAAAGGAATATTTTTTCCTATTTTTCACCGGTGCTCCGCTCCTATTGGTCGTAGCGTGATGTTATATAGCCTATAGCCTTCCTTGAAATATAGGCTAAGTATCTAACACTAAAATATTTTTTCAAGAGTAGTTCCTGAGATTAGCGCGTTCAACCAAACACACTCTTCAGCTTTATAATATTAGTATAGAATTAGATAGTATAGATTAATTTTATATATAAAACTAGCTGTTACCCGCTGCTTCGCCCGCGTGGTCCAGGGAAGCCTGCTGCCATTGATTTGTGTATATTTTTCTTTTGTTGTATTTTTTTTACTTCGTGGTATAAAAAGTAGTACCAGTATGTACAAATTTTAATGATGATTGGCTGCATAGTTAAGGCATGAAGAAATAACAAACAAGCGAATTTACTTTAACACTTATAATATTTGTATGGATGGAGCGCCCACACTCAAGAGAAAATAATTGTTCACCACATAAATGTTTGCCCTCTTTATTTTTCCTTCGAATAAAATATTTTTCCTGGATAAAAAGTAACCTATGTCACTCTCCAGACCGGAAACTATCCCCTGTTAAAACATCACGTCAGTACTTACGTTCCTTTCGACGTGATAGAAGGACAAATGATTACAAAGTTTATTTTTTCCCATGGGATTAAATTGTTTTTCCGGGATAAAAAGTAGCTTATGTCACTCTCTAGATTACCCTATTAAAAATTCATGTCTGTACTTAGGTTTCTTTTGACGTGAAAGAAGGACAAATGAACTTTATTTTTTAATAACGTACGTTTACGGTATGGAGAGTGGCATAGGCTACTTTTTATCCAGGAAAAACATCTTATTTCTACGGGAAAATACATACTTTGTAATCATTTGCCCTTCTTTTAAGTCGAAAGGAACCTAAGTACCGACATGATTTTTTTTAACGGGATAGTTACGTAGTAGAGTACGGACATGACTTTTTAAAATGGGGATAGTTTACTGTTAGGAAAGTGACATAGGCTACCTTTTATCCCGCAAAACCATCTTAATCCCATGGGAAAAAATAAACTTTGTAATCATTTGGCATTCTATCATGTCGAAAGGAACGTAAGTACCGACATGATTTTTTTAACAGGGGATAGTTTCCGGTCTGGATAGTAACATAGGCTACTTTTTATCCGGGAAAAAACATTTTATTCCCACGGAAAAAGAAATTCGATCCCCGCAGAGGGCAATCATTTACGTGGTGAACAATTTTTTTGTCTTGATCCATACTAATACTATAAGCGTTAAAGTATGTAAATTCGTTTGTTTGTTATTTCTTAACGCTCTATGTAGCCGATCATCAGTAAACTTTGTACCTCTTTTTCTTTTGTTGTATTTTTTTACTTCGTGAGATATAAATAGTAATAACAAACGTTCCTTAAATAGTATTATCAATATTATATAAATAGTAATATCTCACGAAGTAAAAAAAAATACAACAAAAGAAAAAGAGGTACTACTTTTTATCCCACGAAGTAAAAAAAAATACAACAAAAGAAAAATATACACAAATCAATGGCAGCAGGCTTCCCTGGACCACGCGGGCGAAGCCGCGGGTAACAGCTAGTACATGAATATGTGACATGAAAAAAAACTCATTAATTGATTCAATTAGGCTGGATTCTAGCCCTCGGGACCGAAATCGAGGTTGAGTGGAGCGAGTAGATTCGCTGAGTGTATGTTTTCCATTAATTTCAATGGAAAATGTATTTGGTGATCATTCCTCAAGGACATGATACATCTAAATTTTTATCAACGTAAACCTCAAGCATGTGAAGATCTTTAATTGAGACAACTTTTATCAAAATGTGTTTTGTGGTTTTGGAGCCTATTCATTTCCAAGAATGACTTTTTGGCGTATTTAAGCATTCCGCTCACTCAGCTCGATCCACTCAATTTATGTCCTTATTATGATGTAAGTTTCTTTTAATAATGTTTAACTATAAAATACTTACATTTCCATCTATGTATATACTTGAAGTTGCAATATTTTCATAAACTTATCCTCATTTATTCACGCGATTTGCGGATTGTGCTCCTCGCAGTAGAGGAGATAACAGCTGGATAGTTCTGCCCACTTGCACTACAACTCTTATGCAAAAAAGTGTCTTTTACATGGCTCCAGTAATTTGTAATAAGTTACCATTAGCAATAAGGAATCAAACCTTAAATAATTTAAAAAAAGATGTACAAAGTTTACTAATCGACAAATGTTACTATCATATAGATGATTTTTTAATTGACAAATTGTAATGACCCAATATAATTATAATAGCATTAGCGCATTTACCTGACATATTATACTTGTTATTGTTTCTATGACATTTTTAAATTAATGATTTTTTTCTTTATTACTATTACTATTTTAATTGACACGTCACTGATGTTTATTTAATACCTAAAAACCTATGTAATATCTTTAAAATTTTGTACGCTTGTAAAAGCATAACATGTAGATACTATGTATACATCTAATGAACATCTTCCATGTACACATGTTAACAAATAAATATATCTTTATCTTTAAAAACTAATTCTACCATTAGTTATTCATAAAATTAAGTTGCGCATAACAATGCTATAATAGTTTCTAGGGTACTTCGATCTTTAAACTCATTATTACCGTTGATCAATTCATTTAAAACTAAGATTTCTAATATTTTTTTGAAGTCTTGTGACTCTTTACAGCTTGTTTTTAGAATAGGGGCTTCAATAATTGGCGGAAGCATTGGGGGGATTGGATAAGGTGGCATTACTGGGTATATAGGACTCGGTAAGAATTTGTAGTCCACAGTAGGTAAATAAGTTGGTACAGCTATCTCTACTGGCGGTTTTTCTGAAACTGCATTAATTGTTACTGGCGATAGATGCAGGTTTGTAGTTGGTGTGTCAATTTGTTCTGAAAACATTGGTGTATTTGAAACTGTTGGTGAAGATATTGTTGAGACATTGTCAGTTAGTAATGTAGGAGAAGTAGGTATGGCTGAGGTAGCTAATAAAGGTATTGAATTACCAGTTGTATATGGGTTTGGCGATAAATTATCTGGGATAAATAGAGAAGTAGGTGCCACTGAAGGAGTATGTAATACTTCAGATTGAGATATAGACCCGGATTCTGTTTTAGGTAAAACAGCATTACTGATGGGAAGTGGTTTTATAAGCTTTGGCGATACTGTCGGTTTTGAATCCAGTTTCTGGCGAACTAAATTGGCATATCGTCTAGTAACTTCAGCTGCCATGTCGTTTAACGGTTTAGTTATATCTGATGTTGAAATAAGTTTATCAGTCTGTGGAACTAAGCTTGGGTTTATTTTTGCGTAGTTCAATATTGGCCCTGGAGGTGTATATTTCGGAGCATTAACACTAGGTAAATTACCTACGGAAGTCATTGAATGTGGTAATTTTTGAGAATTTTCTGGAGCATGAGATTTTAATCTTACATTTTCTGTAACAGAACTTGGCACAAATTCAGCAAAGTTGTTTCCTATAAATGCTTTAGCTGAAGTTTCTGTAGTAATAATAGATGGATTTTGAGTTCTATTATCAAGTTGTTTTTGAACTGCTATGGGACTTATTAGACCATTTGATGAACTTACTATAGAGCCAGTATTTTGTAACAGATTACTATTTGCAGACACTATGCTATTTGAATCTATGTTTGTAACAGTTAGTGCAGGAGACAATTGAACTTCAGGTTTTGATGATGTAGAAACAAGATTTGGTTGTTTAAATACTACATTACTAATAGGATTAACATGTGGTGATAAAGTTTTGATATTCTCAAATTTATTATTCAAGTTAGTAGATAAAACGTTTTCAGATTTTTGGGAAACATCATAACTTAATTTGTTGGTATCAATATCATTTAGACTTTGTGCATTAATAAATAATGAAGGAGATCTAGAACTAATCGGCAAATTATTTAGAGATAATTGAGTAATATCTAGTGAATTTGCCGAAAGTGATACTGGAGAAGTGGGTATTACTTCTGGAATGGTATTAAGTGATAAAGGTAATTTATTAAAATTCGTATTGATTTTGTTAATAACTGGATCTATATGTATTGGTAATGCTGGTAATTTGTACTGTGAGTTATTTTCATTTTTAATTATTGCAACTTTTTGAGGAACTTCTGGTTCATTAAATTCTACTGAAGGAATACCTTCAGAGCCCAATGATATTTTCTGAGGGGTACATTGAATATTGTTACTTATTTCGAAAGGTGCCATATTGTTTGTTGGATAGAAAGGAATAATTTTAGGAGAAATTAAATTAGGAAAATCTATGATTTCGACATTATTCGAGACGGGCAAAGGTTCAACTGGTTTTAAAATATTATTATTGATGTTGGAAGTAGCAGTTATTTTAGGAACACTATATTCATTGTTTTTTATTGAGACTGGATTTTGAAGTTGGCTTAAAATGGTAGCCCATAATTCTGCATCTATATTATTAAAATCAGGAATAGAAGAAAGATTATTAATCCTATTTAAATTTGCATTATTTGCTTGGTTTGTGGGTAATACTGTATTTGGAGATTGTATATTAGGATTTATATGTATAGATGATGGGTTTTTAGGAGTAAGTAAAGACTCTTGTAGCATATTAATATTTGAATTTGTTATTTGAGCTAAATCATTGCTTATTTTATTACCAAAACTAGACTCCACTATATTTATTGGTATTTCTATTGCTGAATTTCTTATAATGGAATCTTGTTTTGGACTTTCCTTTTTAAATAAAATTGTTGGATTAGTTTTTGCTACTGGCTTTTCATTAATAGCATTTGTTTTTAATATTTGTTGATGGGCATTATTTTCATTCGATACGACCGGTATATGCATCTTCGGTACTTGTGTAATCTTATTTTGTATTTCATATTGAGACACTACTGGATTTAAAGATAAATTTTCAAGGTTTGGTGCATAAAAAGGTTTATATTCCTTAATACTCAAATTATTTTGAATACTGTTTTTTACAGCTGGGATTGAGGACGTAGGAACTGTATTCAGAGATGATATTCTTGAATTCAATGGGATATTGATGACAGGTGATTTAGAAGTATCTGCATATAAGCTAGGTTGTTTTGAAAGAATGCCATTATTTACTGCTTTATTTGGTAACGTACTTGGATATAAATTATATGGAATGGGTAATTCATGTGTCAATTCTAAAACATTTGAATTGATTTTAGCGTTGCCAAGTACTGGACTAAATTTAGATGATGCTATATTATTTTCTGATGAAGAAAATTTATTAATATTAACAGCATTTGATGATGTCATCACAGGATTATTCAAAACTACATTATATGGATTTGAAAACTCAGGAATTCCATTCCTTAATACAGATATTTGATCACTGGGTAGTACCAGATTCAGCATATTACCAGCTTTAACAGAAGGTTTGTTGGGAGTAATATTTTGTGATTCAATAATAGTTCCAACAGGCTTTGTTTGTTTAAGTGGAGGATGCAACGTATTTATAGGTAAATTATTTAACACGTTGTTAATATTTGGAGCGGTTAAAGAAGAACCTTGAGCAACTTCAGTTACAGTTTTTAGTGAATTTAAGTTATTGACCCCATTTAAAGTATTTACAGCCTTATTACTAGTTACTGATGGACTGTTTGAGGCTGATTTTTCTAAAGGCAATTTTTCTAAATTATTCTGAGAGTTTCTTAACAGATTTTGTCTTAATGTTAATTCTGATAACGATGGATTTAAAGCAACATTTGTATTTGAAGTCTTTCGTAGTAAGTTTGGTGATGTTAATACGCTATTTTCTGAAGATAAACTGACTTCATTGCTTGACGGGTAACTTGGTGATAAAAATATTCCTTCACGTGAGTTTATAGCTTGTGGCTGAAGATTTGGTTCGATTGATGTTGGACACTTCGGACAAGTTGGTCCAATTTGTAATGGCGTCGCATTTTGTACGATTGGTGACTTTGGTGATATCTTGAAAGGAACTGATTTGCTTGTTATATTACATAATGATAGCTTCAGTCCACTCGTTGGCCACATTACCTGAAATTTATAAGACAGTCATGTCATAATGTTGAAAATCCGTGAAATCTAAGATTGGCAAACTGTGACATCCTATATACAGGGTGAGATAGGAAGGGAACATCCTCCATGTTTCGTTTTGGGCGACATTTCCCTTCATCACAAGTGATCCGCGGAACATAGGATACCACTGACTGGTTCACACAGACCGGCTCGGAGAGGTGAGCAGATTTTCTTTTAGTATAGAGTTTTGGATCATTGGTATATTCTTAAAATTCGAATCGGCACCTTCTTGGTGACCTCCGCGTGAGTCGCAGCTTACAATTTCATGTACCGCTCTTTCGCCAGAGCCTCGTTAGTTTGTCAGCAGGGCGTGTGCAGGTGATGTTGGCTTTAGCTCAAAGATAGTGGTGAGCCACACTGTGTCTCATCTGTAGCCTGGATTAACAGCGGCACACACCAAAAAGAAGGCAATGAACAATGAAATCCACTGCATTCCTGGGGTAAAACTACGACTGCTTTGGAACTGCAATGAATTTAATCAGTAAGAGAATAACAAGAAGAATTCAGTAAGAGTAGGAACCTTTTGGAATTTTACTTCCCCTCTTGGCCGTGTGACAGACAGTAATATGGCATTAAAAGCCTAATGAGATGGCTATCCAAGTGAAGCTCAACTGCTGTGCACCACGGGTTTTAAATATCTAACACTATCGGAGAACTAAAACAATGAGTTTGTTACCTCACACATCGATTCCAATAATATTAGGTACTTTGTTAAGTTTGACGAGTGACTCAGAATGGACATAAATCATATCACTACATCATCATCATCAGCCTGTATCTTCCCACTGCTGGATATAGGCTTTTCCCAATGCTTTCCACCGTATGTGATCCTCCGCTTTCCGCATCCAACCGCTACCAGCCACTCTTTTGGGGTCGTCAATCCATGCACAGGGCGCCCTACGCTTCGTCGCCCCACACGTGGCTTCCATTCAAGGACATTCCTCTCCAATCTGCCATCTCTCACTTGGCAGATGTGGCCAGCCCACTGCCACTTCTACTCGCTGACTCTGAGAGCAATGTCGACCACTACAGCTAATTTAAATTAATTAAATTAATTTAATTTACAGTGAGTGAGGTGAGTGAGGTGAGTGTAAATTAAATAAAAAAATTGATTTAATTTACACTCACCTTCGGTTTGCCGACGATATCGTAGTAATGGCAAATTCAATGGAAGATCTCAGCACGATGCTCGATGGCCTCAATCGAGTTTCTCAACAAGTGGGTCTTAAAATGAACATGGACAAGACGAAGGTAATGTGCAATGCCCATGTTGCACCCACTCCAATATCTGTTGAGAGCTCGGTTCTTGAAGATGTTGACTCGTACGTCTACCTAGGACAAGTAGTCCAGTTAGGTAGGTTATTTTGGGGTGTAAGTGGTTCATCAACATCTTTGAACCAAAGCCAACTTCACCTGCACGTGGTGCACCCTGCTGACTGACAAACGAAGCTCTGGCGAAAAGAGAGGTAGGGAGCGTAATTGTAAGCTACCCGACTGGGGAATGTACCTCCACCTCACAGAATACCGCAGCCAAATAACGGTTCCCTTGAGGGCTGTTGTGTTCCTGCGAGTGAGTGAGGTCACCAGAAAGGAAGGAGATGCTGCGATGGCAGCGGGGGTGGCGGCGCGCGAGCGATATTTTATGTTGCGAGCGTTAATATGGCTACGGTAACCGCTTCACATCAGGCGGGCCGTATGCTTGTCTGCCACCCGACGTAGTATAAAAAAAAAAAAAAAAAAAAGGTCCAACTTCAAGAAAGAGGTCAGTCGCCGAATCCAACTCGGCTGGGCAGCGTTCGTAAAATTGCGTGATGTCTTTTCGTCCGACATACCGCAGTGCCTCAAGTCGAAAGTCTTCGACCAGTGTGTGTTACCAGTGATAACTTACGGCACTGAAACGTGGTCCCTCACTATGGGCCTTATGAACAAGCTCAAAGTAGCCCAACGAGCTATGGAGAGGGCTATGCTCGGAGTCTCTCTGCGAGATCGAATCAGAAATGAGGAGATCCGTAGAAGAACCAAGGTTACCGACATAGCCCAGCGGATTAGCAAGTTGAAGTGGCAGTGGGCAGGGCACATAGCACGGAGGACTGATGACCGATGAGGTCGAAAGGTTCTCGAGTGGAGACCACGTACCGGCAAGCGCAGCGTAGGACGTCCACCCACAAGGTGGACAGACGACCTCATTAAGACCGTAGGATCGCGCTGGATGCAAGCCGCTTCCAACCGGTCTTATTGGAGATCTAGAGGGGAGGCCTATGTCCAGCAGTAGACTTTCAATGGCTGAGATGATGATGATGATGATAATGACAGCTAATTTTGAATTAACTGACAACTTAGGTTCTCCGTCGAATTTCTCCAGAGTTTGCAAGCTGAAGTGGCAATGGACCGGTCACACCTGCCGAGTAAGAGATCGCGGATGGGTGAGGAAGGTATTCGATTAGAGGCCGCGCGTAGGACAACGAAGAGTTGGACGCCCTCCTTCAAGATGGACCGATGGCTTTAAGAAAGCTGCTGGAAGCGGCTGGATGCGGAAGGCGGATAATCGTATTTGGTGGAAAGCATTGGGCAAGGCTTATATTCAGCAGTGGGTAGATACAAGCTGATGATGATTACTTATAGGATAAATGTAAATTATGGAAAAAGAAATTTACCTGCAATATAACAGAAATTGTCACAAGAAAACAAAATCTAACATCCATTATAGTAATTTGTTATTACTATGTGGAGCCAGAATTACCACAAAATTTAATTACTTTTCACAAATAAAAATAAAAAATAGAACTACAAAAATCAGTTCCACTTTCATTGAATATAAAAAGTGATATGATAGTTCCAAATCCAAACGTTAATTTTGCACTGAACTCGTAATATGTATTACTAGGTAATCATTAATTACCACATAATTTTTAGTAATCAGTTTTATCGTAATTTACGAAATTATTTGTGAGAATATTTCTGCTCAAACAATTACCAAATATTTTTTAATATGAAAATTTTATTATTTAATACCTATTATTTTATTTTTTTCTTACTGACCGATGCTAATAACTAGCAGATATTTAACAAACATTAAAATAGGAGAGAAACATTATTTAAGGTCCTTTATAGGAGCTATACAAGTCAAGTACAACTATAAAATTAAATTACCTAAAACTAAATAATAGTATAATAAAACTAACCCAAAACTAAAATAAACGTAAGAAGTTTGGCCCATGTGACATCGTTTGCAAGGCTAACAAACAGCATTTCCTCGCTAGACGGCTAAACTAATCCTTTGGGCAAGGAATGTGCCAGATCTTGGGTCATCAGTTACGTCGACCAATCTTTTTCCTAGTTCTTTTACGAACCTTTTTGTGCTGGGACCCCATGGACCAAGGGTTTCGACCCTGAATTGAACAAATAAGTATTTGGGGCCGATAACACTATATTTCTTCTTGATCTTAAATCAAAATAATTATATTTAGAAGTCTGTATATCTGTTGGCCGTTTGGTTTCCGGCAGACTAGAATCATAGTATAGAATACCTCCGTCTCTTCCCGTGGATGTCGTACAAGGCGACTAAGGGAAATACTTTATAAAACATCGATCAGGCCTCCCCAACCCGTCTGGCCAGCGTGGGGAGTGTAGGCCAAATCCTCCTGTCTATGACGGACGAGAGAGGGTCGTGCTCCTGTAGTGGAGACTAAAATGACTTGATGATGATGATGTCTGTTGACGATGAAGATGAGTTATTAACAATCACTGTTATTTTCCTGAATACCACGCTGACGACGTCGCAGACGCCTCGTCATCGTCATCCCTTACCCCAGTTTAAACGATCTCGACAAGTCTCAATTTCTGAGAAAATTCGTTTTATCGTAAACAATTGGGGTATAAGAAGTTCATCAACATCTTTGAACCAAAGCCAACTTCACCTGCACGTGTACCCTGCTGACTGACAAACTAGGCTCTGGTGAAAAGAGAGGTATGGCATAGCATATTTTTTAAGCTGCCCGACTGGGGAAGTACATTCACCACACAGAAATCCGCAGCCACGAGTGAGTGAGGTCACCAGAAAGAAAGAAAGGTAGAAATAAGGCTGATAACGGATCGGTGACCCTTAAGGGGTGTTTCTAATCTCCATGGGCGGTGGTGATTGCATTCTATCAGGTGACTCACATGCTCCTTTGCCCCACTCTCTTATAAAAAAAAATGCTAAGCCATATTCGGTCTCCCAAATTAGTTATAATTTAATCAACTAAAACATTGTATGTCGACTATCGACTACGTGACTAGTCGATAAGAAAATTAATTGCAATTGTTTTCTGTTGACTAACAATTACTTAGAATGCGACCTAATCAATTTGTGTAACAACACACACACCGATATCTATTATTAGTCGAGTTATTCGATTTATTATTGCAATAATTATTATGAATTTTATCAAACGACATTTGTTGCAATTTGCGATAATTATAATGTATATAAACTAGTATTCATAGAATAATCTTTAGTTAATAATTTGTAGTTGACTAAATTCAACAAAATGGTTTCCCGTACTATTGTTTTCATTACCGTCCAAGCAATCCTTCTACAGGTTATTATCTACATATACCGATATCCCTATTTCTTTTTATGTTCTATTTATTATTGCCAGAAGAAGGTCCTTTTGACAGAAAAAAATAAGGAAACTTCCTTACTTTTTAGCGGAAAATTAGAAAATTTAAGAAAACTGAACTATCATAATTATTAACTTTTCTAATGTAACTTTATGTCGTTTGATAGTACTGTCAGTCTTTTGACAGATTACGCGAAACTAATTGGAATTAAATATTCATTGTTAGGAGGACAACGTCTTTCGGGTCAATTAATCAACTTTTTTACAATATAGATAGTATAGAATAGTAGCGCCTGCGACTTTGTTCCCGCGGAAAGTAAATACACAAGGAAATTAAAAAGTTTTTGATTCTGTTAGTCGATTTAAATTAAATAAACGCTAAATATTACTTTGATTTAAATTACCATAGTTTCCAGTATTCAGATTTTCAATTTAATCAGTGGTTGACATACACATAGATTATATTTAATAATAGACCATTCTTATTGTTGTAAATTTGGAGATAATTTTATCGATGTGAATGAGATAAATTGCATTGTGTTGTAAATAAACATTATATATTTTTTTTCAGGTTGCCTTCGGTCAAGTCATTAACCGTATACCCCTAGAAGCTTTGCTTTCAAGCCCGTTCATCGCCCCCAATCTGTTACAAATAGCCCCCAATCTCATTCCCGTTGCCCCCGAAGTGCCTGTTGTTGAGACTGTTGTTCCTGCCCCCGTTGTATCTACCCCTGTTGTATCTGCGCCTGTAGTGTCTACCCCCATTGTTCCTGCACCCATTGCGCCAGTTGCAACCACTACTATTATTCAAGATAGTACTGTGGCTAACAGCTTGGCAAATGCTCTTCAGTTACTGATTGTTAGCAATTTACTGAGCAACACCTTACCAACAATGGGGGATGTGCTGGTACCAGCTTGTGCGCCGTCTATAGAAGTGGTGTCGCCTGTGGTTAGTGGATTGGGGCCAGTTAGTTATGTTTATTGATTGAATTTGAGTTAATAAGTGTATAATTAAATATACTATAAAAAAATAATTAATGTTCTTTGGTTTCATTCACGTATTTTCTTACCTGAATCACCACTGAGTATTCCTTAACGTGATAACGTCTTATAAATCGCTGAACGCCGAATTGTTTTTTCCGGGATAAAGATTAGCCTATGTCACTCTCCAGACCGTAAATTATCCTCATTAAAAAAATCATGCCCGTGCTTAAGTTTCTTTTGACGTGAAAGATTAATGATTATAAACTATATTTCTTTTTGCCGTGGGAATAAGATGTTTTTCCGGGATAAAGAGTAGCCTATGTCACTCTCCAGGCCTTAAACTATCTCCAAAAAAAAATCCTGTGAATCCGTTTGTTACTTTCGACATGAAAGAAGGACAAACAAACAAACACACATCAATACGTAAAAATGAGACCAATAGAATGAAGTCTTTTGGCAGCACTGTAGCGCAGGGTCCAATCGTCTGTTAATTCATAGCATCTTGTCAAATGTCTTGATGACGTCTTGTGTTGTCTTGTCGTCTTGAAGTTTCACTGTCAAAAAATTCAGTACAATTTGACAATCTGGACCCGACGCCTACCTAGCGACATCTGGTGTCAGAAAAAATATCAAACACCCCCATTGACTGTTGCTTTTAATATAAGACATTTGTTCTATATTAAATGAGTTTGATATACATTTCTGAACGCACGCATTCATGTGACGTACGCACGTCAACGTCACGTTTGACAAGTACGACACCCACGAACATTTTGTATGGGAAAATGTTTTTTCTTTTATTTTATTTTTTCGACAATTTTCCAATGTTTTTAAGAGTTATTCTGCTATTCGGGACGTAGACAAATCCAACAAATCAAAAACCATGAAAATTGGTCCAGCCGTTCCCGAGTTATAAGTGTTCGAACAAACCCGACTTTGTTTTATATCTATCTTCAATTCATAATAATAATCAATATATAAATTATAATACAATAAATATAAAAATACAAAATTAGCAACTCAGCATCGAACGTACTTATGTAATTTGTTAATGTAATTTTTGGTGCCCCAGAGACGAGTTCGACCCATGTTGAAGACCATAGGTAATCAATATAACCATGTAAAAACAATTTTGAAAATAAACTATTTGTATTTGTATTTACTGAATATTGACTCCGTGTATATTCTTTTTGTATCGAAATTTTCTCAGAACCACTAATTGGCTTACAAGTCGTTTTTATGAAACTAAGAAAAATAATGAACGGAACAAACCTTTTCAAAGAAATACGCGTGTAGTCTTCGCCTACGCGATACCGAAAGAATGCTGAAAGTTCGAAACAAGGGCTGTTTAGGCAAGAAGGGGCGCTTATTGAGGGGTTTATAGTTGTTCAATTATATGTCAATTGCATAACATATAAATTTAAATTCGAGCCTAATAATAAGATAGCGCGTCTTCCTGGGAATCCTCGCGCATTCTCTAGAATTCCCCTTGCTACTGTCAGCGCTGCCTGTGGAACCCGCGTGAAGTGGCGCGAACGGAGCCGCCGGGTCGGTCATAGCAATGGAATACGCGAGAATACCTGAGCATTCCAGCGAATTCGCGAACCTTCTCGTGTCGTGAGGCGAAATGGACTCTTCAATTCCATTCCATTCCGCAGCGGTTTAAGTTGAGCCTTAAGGTAACGAATATGTGCATGTGTGCATGATTAGCAAATCATAAGAAATTAATGAAAATTAAAAGTACCATTGTTATGTATAGACAAAGATGTGTAACTTATTACTGATAAATAATTGAATACTATATTTTTTATTTTATTTTGTTTACCCTCGGTGTCGGCAATGATCTGGAAAAGTTAAATTTGACCAACTTTCCAGTGCTCGGTTGAGCTGAAAATTGGCACACGTCTGGTTTCTTTGTTTCTAAAACTTAATTGTAAATCATCATCAGCCTGTATCTACCCACTGCTGGATATACGCCGTTCCCAAAATACGATCCTCCGCCTCCCGTATCCAGCCGTGTTCTTAAGGTCATCGGACCATCCAGAAGGAGAGCGTTCAACGCTTCCGCTCCGTTCAATACCTTCCTCCCCCATCTGTCATCACTTACTCGGCAGATGTGACCGGTGCATTGCCACTTCAGCTTGCAAATTGTACAAAGACACTTTGTGGTTCTCGTCACTAGATACGATTGCCTAAATGTCGCGTGTGTATTTTTAATACAGTATAGCGGCCGCCACAAAATGGCGATTTATAATTTTCTCTATATCTGCGTAGTATGTAATATGATTATGATGTCTTGAGTTTTTAATACGCGTACATAATATACTTAAAAAGATTAATCTATTCAAATAGACAAAGTCAAAGCCTTAAAACTCCTTTGAAGAACTTTCCAAAGATTTTCCGATAATCTCATTGCTCCTAACAATGTAAAGTCGCTGCTCACTTGAACGTATATTTTTCTTATTAAACTTTGTCTAACAAATACGAACTCTTCTCTAAACAAACTTTCACTAACGAGCCTTTGTTCTCTTTAACTCAGCGCTGCCTGTGGAATCCGCGGGAAGTGGCGCGAACGGAGCCGTCGCGTCGGGTCGGTCATAGCAATGGAATACGCGAGAATACTTGAGCATTCCAGCGAATTCGCGAACCTTCTCGCGTCGTGAGGCGAAATGGACTCTTCAATTCCATTCCATTCCGCAGCGGTTTAAGTTGAGCCTTAAGGTAACGAATATGTGCATGTGTGCAGGATTAGCAAATCATAAGAAATTAATGAAAATTAATAGTATCATTGTTATGTATGGACAAAGTGTAACTTATTACTGATAAATAATTGAATACTATATTTTTTATTTTATTTTGTTTACCCTCGGTGTCGGCAATGATCTGGAAAAGTTAAATTTGACCAACTTTCCAGTGCTCGGTTGAGCTGAAAATTGGCACACGTCTTGTTTCTTTGTTTCTAAAACTTAATTGTAAATCATCATCAGCCTGTATCTACCCACTGCTGGATATACGCCGTTCCCAAAATACGATCCTCCGCCTCCCGTATTCAGCCGTGTTCTTAAGGTCATCGGACCATCCAGAAGGAGAGCGTTCAACGCTTCCGCTCCGTTCAATACCTTCCTCCCCCATCTGTCATCACTTACTCGGCAGATGTGACCGGTGCATTGCCACTTCAGCTTGCAAATTGTACAAAGACACTTTGTGGTTCTCGTCACTAGATACGATTGCCTAAATGTCGCGTGTGTATTTTTAATACAGTATAGCGGCCGCCACAAAATGGCAATTTATAATTTTCTCTATATCTGCGTAGTATGTAATATGATGTCTTGAGTTTTTAATACGCGTACATAATATACTTAAAAAGATTAATCTATTCAAATAGACAAAGTCAAAGCCTTAAAACTCCTTTGAAGAACTTTCCAAAGATTTTCCGATAATCTCATTGCTCCTAACAATGTAAAGTCGCTGCTCACTTGAACGTATATTTTTCTTATTAAACTTTGTCTAACAAATACGAACTCTTCTCTAAACAAACTTTCACTAACGAGCCTTTGTTCTCTTTAACCCTTCGAGTACCGCGACCTGTGAATTCTGTAACATATACCAGGGTCGGACTGGGCCGGAAGGGCCCGGGTGGCTGACAAGCCCGGGGCCCGAGACTAGATGATGGTAGATGGTATATTATCCTACGGTTGCCGCAAGCCCCGCAAGCCAGGCCCGTGGGGGGCCCGCGCAGGCTGGGGCCCGGCTGGCAAATGCCACCTCGACTATATGGCCAGTCCGACGCTGACATATACAAGTAATTAACCGAAAATAAATAGAATTTTGGGGTGTAAGTGGTTCATCACCATCTTTGAACCAAAGCCAACTTCACCTGCACGCGGTGCACCCTGCTAACTGACAAACGAAGCTCTGGCGAAAAGAGATGTAGGGAGCGTAATTGCAAGCTACCCGACTAGGGAATGTACCTCCACCTCACAGAGTACCGCAGCCAAATAACAATTCCCTTGAGGGTTGTTGTGTTCCTGCGAGTGAGTGAGGTCACCAGAAAGATATGGGTTTCTGCGTTGGCAGCGGGGGTGGCGGCGCGTGAGCGATATTTTATGTTGTGAGCGTTAATATGGCTAAGGTAACTGCTTCACATCAAGCGGGCCGTATGCTTGTCTGCCGCCCGAAGTAGTATAAAACAAAAAAAAGACCTCAGTAAAAAAACTCGATTACCAGACATGTAAAGAAAATATAAAGAAGGAATAATAAATAATTGGTTTCTTGGAAATGGTACAAATACAGGAAAAAGCAATTTCATAAACTTATTTCAGCACTTAATAGACTCCGACCCTAATAAGCTGAATTCGGATAAGGGTATATTTGGTAGGTACTCGCGAAAGTGTCTTCAGCTTGGTGTTTTTTTTATACCATTAATGTAGCAAACAAGCCTACGGCCCACATGATGGACATGTCTCCTGGGAAAAACTCAACCGGCAGTTCATTCCACAGCTCAACAGTACACGGGAGAAAACTCTCTGGAACCGCACAGTACGTGATCACTTTTTTTTTTATACTATGTCGTACGTACGAGATATGAGCACTTTTTGGTTTCCTAATAATTCTATGAGCTCTGTGGCGCTTTCTTATTAAAAAGACGCGCCAATGGGTACGATAGGCAAATATTAATATTAAAGAGCAAGCACCGCGTCAATGACGCGTAAGCGCCGCTCTCTGCACGGCGCTTAAGACTTTTTGGATGCGGCGGTATTACGTTTGTTTACTTACTTCAATTTTTCTCGCTTGATTGTCGAGCGCAATTTATTAATAGACACGGCAATTAAAAATAATTATTATTATTTTTCAAAACCAGTTATAAATGGATGAAAAATATGGAATTGATTCTACTCATGATTCTGAACAAACAATTTTTAGGTTTTACGTACTTGAAGTTACACGGTGTATAAGTAAAATATTTATTTATTTTTATTGAAAAAAATATCTAATTCGGTCATCGCTTGGCAGATGTATGAGGCTTTGTGCCTAATCCTGATATGATTGATGGCGATGGATCGACCTTTCTGGCGTAACATATTTCTCTCTCAAAATATACGTAATTGGCTGTTATTCTTTGATACCGTATTCGTATTAGGTATCCATTATGATATCTAATACTAATACGATGTAACTTTAACGGAGATAGATATACTCGTAATAACAAGAGTATAACGAAATAATAGAATTTATTACGAAATTATGAAAAAAGCATTTTTAATTTAAACGGTTTTATTGAAAGTAATGCACTAAAAGCTAAAAAATAATTCGGTAGGTCCGAGGTTTCAGTCATCATACCCCTCTCCCTCATCAGTCTAAGGCATTGATCAGACAAAATAATAAAATCGTTGGGCCCGTGTTTCTATCCAATCAACTCAGTTTACGGTACGCCCAACGATTTTATTATTTTGTCTGATCAATGCCTTAGACTGATGAGGGAGAGGGGTATGATGACTGAAACCTCGGACCTACCGAATTATTTTTTAGCTTTTAGTGCATTACTTTCAATAAAACCGTTTAAATTAAAAATGCTTTTTTACATAATTTTTTTGTTCGCGGACCACTACGAGGTTTTTGTTGCGTGTAGGGTCCACAACTGTGATATAAATTATTCTATAACTCGAGATTTGAGTATTTTGTATAATAGTACTCAATCTCTTTCATTATAAGTTTGTACCACGGACCATAATTTACCTCTCACGGATCACTGGTGGTCCGGAAACTACCGGTTGGGAACCTCTGACCTAGTGGATGTGGGGAACCTCGCTATCGCCTGAACCTCGTCGGCAGGGTGCCCCACGTGCAGTTAAGATTGGCTTTGGCTCTAAAGGTCGTGGTGAGCTGCTACTTGCACTCCAACTACCTAGTGGGCCGTATGCTTGTTTTCCACTTTAGTAGTAAAAATCTTTGTTGGAAAGCAGATTAACTTTTAGAACATTAGAGCCTGCCTTTTTTTATATTCATAATAATAATAATATATGATTTACTAATAAATTTAAAAAGTAAAAAATAAAATACAGACATACATATCAATATTAATTATAATTTAATAAGTTTTATTTTATTATAAATAATTTAATAAAACATTAAATTTTATTTACTAATAAACATAATTATAACCATTCAAGCCCCCATAAGGAACGGGGGAAACAACTTCAACGGGGGCAGGTGCAGCGTAGCTCGGTACAACAACGTCCCCCATTGTTGGTAAAGTATTACTTAATAAGCTGCTTACCACCAACAGTTGCAAGGCGTTAGCCAAGTTATTAGCTACAGAGCTATCCTGGATAACTGTAGGTGCGGGTGCTGACACAGGTGCAGAAAAAATAGTTTCAACGTTATAAGGATTGGGTGCGACTACATTGGGGGCGATTGGGTACCCATTGGGTGCAATTGGGACCACTTGGGGACCGATTGGAACGACATTGGGTGCAATCGGCACGACGTTTGGACCTATTTGAACAAGATTGGGTGCAATTGAGTTGAATAGTAATTGATTTTGGTAAAGTGATTCTCCAAATGGGAGTACGCTGGGTACTACTCGGTTCAGTACTTGAGTGTAGACGGCCTGAAAGAAGAAGAATATTATTATGTATTATTTTATTTGAATTAAAAGCTGTGGTTTACAATTCTATTGTGAAGATCTAGTGTTTAGGGGTGTAAGTAGTTTATCGGCATCTTTATACAATATATATAATAACAATTCCCTTGAGGGTTGTTGTGTTCCTGCGAGTGAGTGAGGTCACCAGAAAAGAAGGAGATACGGTTACAGTAACCGCTTCACATCAGGCGGGCCGTGTGCTTGTCTTCGATGGCGTTCGATGCACTTGTAAATCTAACAGTAGTGTAACATACAACTTTAAAACTTGGTGGTGGTCCCTTCTACTCAAACACTTCAGGGCTGAGGGGGCCCTTCTATCTACCCGAACAGAACATGCAGGAGCCCGAGGGCCCCGTATCATTAATAAATAAATATTGTCACACAAATTACACAGCGCCATCTAGCCCCGAAGTAAGCAAAGCTTGTGTTATGGGTACTAGACAACTAATAAACATACGTAAATACATTTTTGTTTTGTAAATACATACTTATTATACATAGAAAACACCCAAACTAAGACAAACAGACATGTTCATGCACACAAATCGAACCCACGAGCATTGGTGTCGAAGCCACGTCATTGACCGCTACGCCACCGAGCTCGTCAAAGAAAACGTAAATTGTTCCGTTCTTAATTGCTAATTGCTATGTTGTATCATTGTGTATCATTGATACGGCTGATACGGCGGTAGCTACGCCACTGCAGTCTAATCGATCACGCAAGTTAAGCAATGACGTTCATATCTTGTCCATGGATAGGTTTATTTATCTCGAGCTCCTCGTGCTTCGGAAGGCATATTAAGCCGTCGGTCACGACTGTTGTCATTAGTATGACAGCCACCCTGAAAATAACCCGCAGTTGGGCAGCGTGGTGGAGAATGCTCTAAATCAGTGTTTCCCAAACATTGTTCTGCCATGGACCGGTAATTTTCACACTGCCCCTTCGTGACCCACTTCATACTTTTAAAACCCGAGCTGGTTCCAGTAAGTAAAATAATACAAATTTATTAATAGTATAAATGTTTCATTAATACTACATATTTTGGTATCGTACGAATATTCACGATGCGTCGATCGATAGTAGGTATTATTTTCAAAACTAGGCGGGAATGTTGCGACCCGGTATTTTATTTTGATGGACCGGTACCGGGTCGCGACCCGGCAAATGGGAAACACTGCTAAATCCATCAAGATCCGGACAGTGGGATGATTATAATTTCTGGACAATTTACACAGCGCCATCTAGTCCCAAACTAAGCAAAGCTTGTAATATGTGTACTAGATAACTGATATTATACTTAAATACATTTTTGTAAATACATACATGTAACACATAGAATACACCCAGACCAAGACAAACAGACATGTACTTGCACAAAAATATTTGTCTTGTGCGGGGATCGAACCCGCAATTCAGAGTCAAATTGGCCATTGCTAACCATTACAAAGGCCAAATGGCCAAAGGATTTAAAATTTTACTTATAAAATTATCAACTAGATAACTGGAATTAAAATAATAAATACTCACATTAAATAGAATCATCTGCACGCAAATAAAAACAAAAGTTTTAGAAGCCATTTTGTTTTTTATTTTTGCTTTTTCCTAAAACAAATCAACACTGAATGAAAAGCAAAAATAATACTAGTTTATATATAAGTTATTATCTGGAAACTTCAATATTACTTCAATCAGATAATAAACTTCTGAAGTAACTTGTCGGGACTTGATAAGAATATTTCTCAAGTTACCTACGAGTATTTCTTATTATGAAACGCTTGGGAAAGTAATATTGAGTTGCTTTTTCTTGATAAGATTGTTGCAGATAGCGAAGTTGGATATTACGTGGTGTTACAGACGTTCATAGGCGACGGTAACTGCCTTCCATCAGGCGGGGCGTATGCTTGTTTGCTGAGCTAACAAAAAAAAATATTACAAAAAGAAAAGATTTGTATTTTGTTTGTAATGGATAAATTAAAAAAAATACTGGTTCAATTCTGAAAAATATTTCAATAATAGAATACTACATTATTGTACATTGAGTAACATAGGTTATAGGTATCATCATCATCATCATCATCAGGTCATTTTAGTCTTCCGACAGAAGGAGGATTTGGCCTACACTCCCCACGCTGGCCAGACGGGTTGGGAGGCCTGATCGATGTTTTATCAAGTATTTCCCTTAGTCGCCTTGTACGACATCCACGGGAAGAGACGGAGTGATTCTATTCTGAGGGGCAATTCTCGTAATTAAAATATAGTCCAAATTCAGTTTCGATCCAGTCTCGATCTCACAAATGACACATTTGGTATTCTCGTAACACAATATGTAACTTCAAATTTAAATTTAAGCGGGATTATATCGAAATATGAGTGTAAATTAAACAAACTAAGAATGTTACTTTGCCAACAACAAGAATTGATAATAATTAATTAATGAAATCAAGTATGTATATAATTTTAGTTAATTCACAATTCAATCTCGATTCGGTCAACTTTCAATCTGCGTTCGTAGAAAAATTACCTTCTGATCTGCTACACCACACGGAAGCTATGCCTACAGCTAATGCGCCCCTGTGCACCAACCTTCCAGTTACATCATAGGATTGCGAGTCTCTCGTCCAGTAAACCAACCAGACGAGAGGACCTTTACCTGAACCGCTCTTGCGCTCAGTAAACCAACCGAGCAAGCAAGCAGATTGATAGATAGATAGATAGACAGATTGGTAGCAGGTCTGACTCCCCTATCACCTGCAAGCAGGCTACTTATACAGGTCTTGTTATAGGCAATTTGATTTATAGGATTATTTTATGACGAGCTCGGTGGCGTAGCGGTCAATCACGCGGCTTCGGCACCAACGCTCGTGGGTTCGATGTCCACACAGAACAAACATGTGTGTGCATGAACATGTTTGTTTGTCTTGGTCTGGGTGTTTTCTATGTATCATAAGTATGTACTTATAAAAAACAAATGTATTTACGTATGTTTATCAGTAGTCTAGTACCCATAACACAAGCATTCTTGAACACCCTGTTATCATCAGCCAGTCACATGCATCTTTCATGGGGTCATCCTGCCTGGGATGTAAGTGGTTCATCAACATCTTTGAACCAAAGCCAACCTCACCTACACCCTGCTGACTGACAAACGAGGCACTGGCGAAATGAAAGATAAGAGCATAGTGTATTTTTTAAGCTGCCCGACTGGGGAAGTACCTCCACCTCACAGAATACCGCAGCAAAAAATCAATTCCCTTGAGGGTTGTTGTGTTCCTGCGAGTGAGTGACGATACCAGAAAGAAACAAAGGAAGTAGTATAGGCTGGCAACGGACCGGCGACGCCTTGGTGTTGCTGATTTCCATGGGCGGTGGTGATTGCTTTCCATCAGGTGACCCACGTGCTTGTTTGTCCCCCTCTCACATAAAAAAATCTACTAACGATGGTTTCAGTCAGTACTAGTACTAGTATACATGTAACATCCCCCTTACCACCAACTCTTATTGCGATTCAATAACTGAATAGAATGCTTATTCATACCAATGAATAAGCGACTCTATTCAATTTGAAATAGAGTCGCTTATTTATTGGTATGAATAAGCATTCTATTCAATTTGAAATAGAGTACTAGTACTGACTGAAACCATCGTTAGTAGATTTTTTCAAATTGAATAGAGTCGCTTATTCATTGGTATGAATAAGCAATCTATTCAGTTATTGAATCGCAATAAGAGATGGTGGTAAGGGGGCTGGTACTTTAAGAAAGTGGCTGGATGCGGAAGGCGGAGGATCGTATTTGGTGGAAAGCATTGGGGAAGGCTTATATCCAGCAGTGGGTAGATACAGACTGATGATGATGACAGTATAAATAAACAATTATTGAGAAGTGAACAAAAAGCTCGCTTTACACTATAAAGTGTTTATTAAATCAACATAGCAAGAGTATCTTGTTAATATGACACTAACAAAGATATAGAACTAGGATATATTTACCTATAGATACGTTCTACCTGCTTCCATTGTGGTAAGAAGAAAGCAAGTAATTGCCTGGCATACACTCAGTCCCGCGCCATTTATCGGTGCCGCGAGACGGTAGCGTTAATGAAAAACAATTACTTAAAAATCATAGATGCGAGTAATATATCGTCCTGTGTATTCACGTTATTTTTCTTTGCGTACTGCATGTGTGTCGCGAAGTGCCGCGAAGTTTCAATCAATCAATCTATTTATTTACAGAAATATAGGTTTTACAATTAATGTTCACTTTATACATTGTCAGATCGCTATATTTCAACCGTTAGGTTTGCAAATTATCAGAGTTAGTTTGCCTAGCCGCAAACATCGTAATCATAATATAAAAGCCGATCTAAAAGTGACTAAAATATATTAAAGGCTTACCTTACGACCCGTGCCCACTTCGTTGGGCGGTAAACATTTTTACGAAAAAGTCTTTTAAAATTTCTAGTTGATATATATGACGTGGCTTTTATTATCATAGGCTATATCTATGAAAATAACGTGGCTTTTCAGATGTTCACTTACAGCCTGTCTATATATTTTATAAAATGTCATTGACTGATCATTTCGAAGCATCATTTGCATATCAATTTTATGGTCGGCTGGAGACCAAATAAACTCATAAATCATTAAAAAAAACTACCCCTTGCCAGCGACTCCGCCTCGTGTGTAGTTTTTTTTTTATATGAGAGACGGCAAATGAGCATGGGGGTCACCTGATGGAAAGCAATCACCGCCGCATGGAGATCAGCAACACCGAAGGGTCGCCGATCCGTTGCATATATTCCTTCCTTCATTCTTTCTGATGACCTCACTCACTCGCAGGAACACAGCCCTCAAGGGAATATAGAAATACAGGGTGCAAACGATCAGTGATCTTTCTAGATTATATATTTTTATTTATTTTATTTTGGTACGGTTACAGCCATGATACTAGCAAAGTTTACAGAAATCTTAACATTGGCAAAGAGTACCGAGACAATACCACAATGCAGCCACAATATAAACATTGAATACATCTGATATATGATAATAATATGATTACAATTATACATAATATTCATAACATGTTCATGTAATACAAACTAAATTAACTAAAAATAAACTAATCTTAAAATGAATATTATTACATAAATAAAAAGAAAGATAAAAAATAAAATAAAAAAAATTGGTTGCCTGTAAAGTCGGTATACGGGCGAAAGTTTTACGTGACAACGACTTTGAGTGGTAAAATGTTTTCGAGTGGAAGGGACGCATGCCTTTCACTTTTTATGTCTGTCTCTCTCGCTCTTAGAAGGGACGCGTGCCTTTCACTCGCTCTCATTGTAAGCGCATAACGTGAGCCAGTTTCTTGAAGTGTCACCCGGCTAACCAATTTATAAGACGTTGTCACGTCAAAATTACTAAACCACGTCAGGCCTCCGTCACTCCATGTACTTGCGCGCTATAGTTACCTACCGGCCGGCGGCCGTTTGCGGACCAAATTCAGGCCCTGCGATTGCTGTGGGATCGCGCGGTGCAAAGCAATCACAACTGTACGCTTGAGCATTTAGGCACATTTTAGCATGCAACGGTTGCTGACGCGACGGATTAGGCTATTATAGCAGTAGGTATTGGAAATTTTCTACTGAGTGAAAGTATCTGTTACGTAGTAACTATTATGTAATCTGTGACCATGTCAAAAAATTCCTCCGCATCACTGTCAAAAGGCAGATTGCCCGTGCCTCGTGCCCAGATTCTGGGCCCCAGATCGCTAGCAGCATTGCCACGCTGAATGGCAATGCTTATACGTTGTGCAATTTAAATATTCATTGAATGAAATTTATATCAATAGTACATAATTATGTTCATTGTGTATAATTTCACTATGGTGTTCTCAACTAGCGGACATTTCTACGTTATTAGAAGGGAATTTATGAACCTCAGTTTTAAATTTATTTAAAGTTTTGTTGAAGGGATCAATTTTTGAAAAGTCCTTGTTGTATAGATTTAGAGTGCGAGGGATGAAACCATTTCTAGTATATTTTTTAGAGAATCGAGGAGGAACAAATAAGTTTAGATTGTGTGAGGAGCGGTCTGGGAGCCGTCGACGACTAATGAAGGGAATCTTTGACAAAAGTGTGGATGAATCAATATGACCATTAATTATATCTAATCTATACAAGATATTGAAAAACAGATTACTGATCATGAAAATGCTTCACGAGCTCTTTCAAATGGTATAACTAGTAGTTTAGAAAATAAACTGGATCTATACAAAAAAAAAATATGTCTCCATCTACTATACATTAAGTATATTAAGTAACAAGGCAACAAAGCCTAGGATATAAAAATTACACGTGTTTAAACTATTTATTCCAAAAAACGGCACAGGACAGGAAGGGGCAGGATGAAGTGGGACGGGACGGGACGGCATATCTATAGAAATCATTTATTTATATAAAAATTACACGTGTTTAAACTATTTATTCCAAAAAACGGCACAGGACAGGAAGGGGCAGGACGAAGTGGGACGGGACGGGACGGCATATCTATAGAAATCATTTATTTATATAAAAATTACACGTGTTTAAACTATTTATTCCAAAAAACGGCACAGGACAGGAAGGGGCAGGATGAAGTGGGACGGAACGGGACGGCATATCTATAGAAATCATTTATTTATATAAAAATTACACGTGTTTAAACTATTTATTCCAAAAAACGGCACAGGGCAGGAAGGGGCAGGATGAAGTGGGACGGGACGGGAAGGCATATCTATAGAAATCATTTATTTATTTATTCAATAATTGCATTACATGTGTTTCTGATTACATAGGTACTGATTACATAATATTACACAGCACATACATACACACGTATCTGTTCAGGCATAGCAGTATGGATAAGAGGGAGGCAGACATTTATAGCGCTTTATCTTCGAGGTATCCCTTGCTAGTATGATAAGTTTTCTCAAGAAGTAGCTCTTTTATTAATTTTACGCATTTACTAAACACAGTTTCATTTTTTATATCTGAAGATAATTTATTATAGATTTTGCTGTCTGAATACTCCCCAAATAACTTATTTTTTGAAGTTTAATATAATCATAGGATAGAACTTGGATAACATTGAAATTTCTAATACCGATATTAAATTGATATTGTCTTTCGGATTCGATAGGTTTGATACTCGACTTAGAGCTCTTTAGTAGATAGTTAATTGATTCAGGTGTTATTTTGCGGAAGTCAAATTTACAGGTAATTTAATCTACACTACTTTGCGTGCTTCCGCCACCAATTAGTTCATGCAAACTGCTGCCGGCCGGCACCCGCCCACTACCGTTAGTAGTTGCATGCGACTGCCGTGGCTGCTTTGGTCGTCTCTGCTCCAGCTGCTGTGGTCGTCTCTGCGAATCTCCAACATCTGAAACAGAAGATATATGCGGCCGCCACTGCCCCGACTGCCGTGGTCGTCTCTGCGACACGTGTTTGGCCTCTACGCGAGGCATCCTCAGGCGATCTGTAGATGTTGATGGTTAGAACAACAACCTACAAAGGCAGAAGTTTGCATGAACTAATTAGTGGCGGAAGCATGCATAGTAGTGTAGATCAAATTGCCAGCTCTTTAGTACTCGACTGAGTATGATATTTTCAGGAATATATATATATATATATATATATATAGATATCCCTTTGGGCACTTTGTGGCTCAGACGTGCCGTATAGGTAGTAATTTGTTGATCCATTTTCACTTCTTGATCCGGGCCTCTTTTGTTGATCCAATGCCAGCTGAACGTAAATATGTAGCTCCCTTCAGAGCCACAAGTGTCACGATGAGAAATAATAATAATTAAGGGATTTTTATACAAATCTACCTTTTTGGCGTATGAGCAGATGTTGATCCAATTCAAATGGGCCAATCAGGGCGCAGCATTTGCCAAGGGCTTCCTCATTGGCACGTTTGGGCTACTATATGACTGTCTACAGTAACTAGTTAGTATTTCAAATTCCCTCAAAGTAGTAGAGAATCTTGTCTTAAAAAAAACTTGTGGCATGAGTTGTGTTGAGTTGATTTGAGTGTAGTTGAGTTCAGTTTTGAGTTGAGTTTTGAGTTGAGTTTTGAGTTGAGTTTTAAGTTGAGTTTTGAGTTGAGTTTTGAGTTGAGTATTGAGTTGAGTTTTGAGTTGAGTTTTGAGTTGAGTTTTGAGTTGAGTTTTGAGTTCAATTTTGAACTGAGTTTTTAGTGGGGTTTTGAGCAGTTTAGTTTTGAGTTGAGTTTCGAGGTGAGTTGAGTTTTTAGCTGAGTTTAGAGTTGTTGTGAGTAGAGTTTTGATTTGAGTTTTGATTTGAGTTTTGACTTGAGTTTTGATTTGAGTTTTGAGTTGAGTATTGAGTAGAGTTTTGCGTTGAGTTTTGAGTTGATTCGAGTTTTGAGTTGATTCGAGTTTTGAGTTGAGTTTTGAGTTCAGTTTAGAGCTGAGTTTAGAGTTGAGTTTTGAGGTGAGTTGGGTTTTGAGTTGAGCTTTGCGTTGATTCGAGTTTTGAGTTGAGTTTTGAGTTCAATTTTGAACTGAGTTTTGAGCGGGGTTTTGAGCAGAGTTTAGTTTTGAGTTGAGTTTCGAGGTGAGTTGAGTTTTGATTTGAGTTTTGATTTGAGTTTTGATTTGAGTTTTGATTTGAGTTTTGAGTTGAGTTTTAAGCAGAGTTTTGAGTTGAGTTTTGAGTTCAGTTTTGAGCTGAGTTTTGAGCTGAGTTTGAGCTGACTTAGAGTTGAGTTTTGCGTTGAGTTTTCAGTTGATTCGAGTTTTCAGTTGAGTTATGAGTTGATTTGAGTTTTGAGTTTTGAGGTGAGTTGGGTTTTAAGTTGAGTTTTGAGTTGATTCGAATTTCGAGTTGAGTTTTGAGCTGAGTTTAGAGTTGAGTTTTGAGTTGAGTTGTGAGGTGATGTGGGTTTTGAGTCGAGTTTTGACTTGATTCGAGTTTTGAGTTAAGTTTTGATCTGAGTTTAGGGCTGAGTTATGAGCTGAGTTTTGAGGTGAGTTTTGAGCTGAGTTTTGAGCTGAGTTTTGAGTTCAGTTATGAATTGAGTTTTGAGGTGATTTGAGTTTTAAGTTGAGTTGAGTGTTGAGTTAAGTGTTGAGTAGAGTTGAGTATTGAGTTGAGTGATGAGTGAAGTTGAGTTTTGAGTTCAGTTTCGAGTTCAGTTTTCAGTTGTTTTGAGTTGAGTTTTGAGTTTACTTTTGAGTTGAGTTTTCCAACTCGACCCCCAACTCGACCCCCAACTCGATCCCTAACTCGACCGCCAATTCGACCCCCAACTGGACTCACAATTCGATCTCCAACTCGACCCCCAACTCGACCCCCAACTCGACTCACAATTCGACCCCCATCTCGACCCTCAACTCGATCCCCAACACGACCCCCAACTCGAACTCCAACTCGACCCCCAACTCGACCTCCAACTCGATCCCTAACTCGACCGCCAACTCGATCCCCAACTCGACCCCCAACTCGACTCAGAACTCGACATCCAACACGACCCCCAACTCGACTCCCACCTCGACATCCAACTCGAACCCCAATTCGACCCCCAACTCGATCCGCAACTCAACCCCCAGCTCGAACCCCAACACGACCCCCAACTCGAAGCCCAACTCGACCCCCAACTCGACCCCCAACTCGACTTACAATTCGACACCCAACACGACTCCCAACTCGACCCTAACTCGACCCCCACCTCGACATCTAACTCGAACACCCATTCGACCCCCAACTCGACTCCCAACTCGATCCCCAACTCGACCCCCAACTCGACCCCCAACACGACCCCCAACTCGACCCCCAACTCGACTCAGAACTCGACATCCAACACGACCCCCAACGCGACCCCCAACTCGACCCCCACCTCGACATCCAACTCGATCCCCAATTTGATCCCCAACTCGATCTCCTACACGACCCCTAACTCGACCCCCAACTCAACCCCCAACTCGACCCCCAACTCGACCCCCAACTTGATCCCCAACTCGACCCCCAACTCGACTCACAATTCGACCCCCAACTCGATCCCCAACACGACCCCCAACTCGACACCCAACACGACCCCCAACTCGTCTCCCAACTCGACCCCCACCTCGACATCTAACTCGAAGACTGTTCGACCCCCAACTCGACTCCCAACTCGACCCCCAACTCGACGCCCAACTCGACCCCCAACTCGACCCCCAACTCGACCCCCAACTCGACCCCCAACTCGACCCCCAACTCGACCGCCAACTCGACCCCCAATTTGACCCCCAACTCAACCCCGCTATTTGGAAAATATGTTAAACTCGCATCAGGACACGTAAATTGATGGAAAATTCGTAAGGCGGAGGGAGAGAAGACCACCGGCGCGGCGTAGGAAAGGAAGTAACATCTCTTTCTGCCGCGCGGTAAAAATGTATGCAGTCATCTCAGCCTATGAACTCAACGACAACAGAGGCATCACTCATACGTTGCAACTGTAAAAACTCCTTCACGCCTTTCTTGAAAAACCCCATACTCAATGTCCTGGGAAAACCAAAGGGCGCGAGGTGCAATGTAAGGTGCTACCACCGCACCTCCACCGTTACACCCGAGGCGGATCTTTTTTTTTTTATACTACGTCGTGGCAGACAAGCATACGGCCCGCCTGATGTGAAGCGGTTACGTAGCCATATTTCTGGTGACCTCACTCACTCGCAGGAACACAACTGCCCTCAAGGGAACCGTTATTTGGCTGCGGTATTCTGTGAGGTGGAGGTACATTCACCAGTCGGGTAGCTTACAATTACGCTCCCTACCTCTCTTTTCGCCAGAGCTTCGTTTCTCAGTCAGCAGGGTGCACCGCGTGCAGGTGAAGTTGGCTTTGGTTCAAAGATGTTGATGAACCACTTACACCCCTAAACTTACAATGTATGGAGCATTGCGAATATTAAATATCTAGATTAGGTATAATATATTCATAATTGATCGACCGTTACGGTATCGGTACCTATTCGGATCAAAACAAGTATTACTGGAAGTACGAGTATATAAGCCTCCCCAACCCGTCTGGCCAGCGTGGGGAGTGCAGGCAGCAGGTCAAATCCTCCTTCCGTTTAGGACGGACGAGAGAGGGTCGTGCTCCTGTAGTGGAGACTAAAATGGACCTGATGATGATGATGACGAGTATATATATTGATCAACACAAGTAATTGATTTTTGAAATATATACAGAGCCAAAAAGTCTTCGTGCATTTAAAAAATTTAGTCGTTACGGATCGACTATTGCAAGAAATTGTTGAAAAAATATGTATGGAGTTTATTGTACTATCGACGAATACATTTGGCAACAGCGCATAATAGAATGCGACGTTGCCATTTCGTTCGAGAAATACGCAACTGGATTCAAGTTATTCGGTGCAAAAGGTGGAGTCGGCAATGTACGGGGTCGTGGCGGGATCAACTTAGTGTGCAAAGAGGTGTTTATATTCCTGAAAAAAAAAATATATATATATATATGTATATATATATATATAATTAATGAATGTATATATATATTATATATATACATTCATTACATATATAGATATATTCGTGTATATATCTATCACGTCACAATTTCTTCCTCCGTGGTGACGACAGTTTATTGTTTATTCGTTCGCTTCAAATGGTAATTATCTCGTTTCGAATTGATTTAAAATGTCAAGTAGAAAGTGTAAACAAAGTTCAGATCGTTTTTGTTATGTTTGTGGACAGTTTATATTTTCAAAAAAGAGAAGACCTATTCTAACCTAAATAATGAAGATATGCACTTTTTAACGAATCTACACGTTAAAAAGTGCATATCTTCATTATTTTGGAGAGGAAAAACTTAAAGAGGGTATATTTGTTGACCCACAAATCCTTAAAGTTATGAAAGATTCGCAGTAAGAAAGCCTTTTTTATCTGTTAATGAAAAATCTGCTTGGAACTCATTCAAAATGGTTGTGGAAGAATTTTTGGGAAATAAAAAAAGTGAAAATCACAAAGAAATTGATACCGATTTAATGGAAAATTTTCAAAAGATGGGAGTAAACATGTCTCTAAAGATTCATTTCTTGCACTCGCATCTGAGTTTTTTCCCTGAAAACTTAGGAAGTATGAGTGATGAACGTTTCCACCAAGATTTAAAGGTTTTTGAACAACGACATCAAGGATTTTGGGATGAAAACATGTTAGGAGATTACTGTTGGTCCATTATAAGAGAAATTGATTCAAATAACTATAAAAAGAAGGCAAATATTAGTAATTTTTAGTTCTTTTTAATATTAATACCAAAATTATGTATTCTAGTTACGTAAATAAATATATCTTAAACCAGACGTGACATATTTTTATTATTATTTTTTCTGGATTGTAATAAATAAATAATAAAATAACAACTTTCAACTGGGGTATGAAAACCGTGTAAACTAGTGTAATGATTATGTTGATAATGATGGTGCAACAAAATAAAACGAAGACGTTTAAATAACAATAATTTATTTATTAACATTTATCTTATAGCTAGAGTGTTTTTGGCACGTATGAATTTTCCATGTTGAAAGTTCGACATCCTAACCTAACCTTATTATTTAGGCTCATGAGTAAAAGAGGATATAGTATGCACTTATGCACATTAATTAAGACACAGAAAAATAAATTTATCATAAGAGGAAATAGACATGTGTGTAATACTAAATTAATTAGATAAATTAAACGGGTCACTCACGTATTTTTGTCGGGAAAGGTCATTGGCGCGGAATGTCCGGCGCGAGAGACAATGGGTGGACGTGTCTGGACATTCGCCCTGATGAAGGTCTCCTTTTGAGATCGAAACTAGTTAACTTTCCCGACAAAAAGACGTGAGTGACCCGTTTAATTTATCTAATTAATATAGTATAATGTCTCACGTGAGTTTTAATAATATTAATGTGTGTAGACGTTGCTGAAGTCAAAGATCTCCACTTACGTGCACTTTCCTCGGGACATCTTTGATAATATTAAACTGATCTTCAAGGAAAAATTTGCTAAGGCAATGCCATCTTTACAAAGAAACTTTTGACAAAGGTGACTAGGTTGTAAGTGCGTAAACAAGTCTAAGATCCTATGTACACTTAGTTATGCAATATAGATTTTGACTTTGACTTTAAGTCCATATTCAATGCTATAAAACTTCTACCCTTTTGATCCAGTATGCCAGCAATATTCATCAAGAGATTTAACAATGACAATCTTAGGCCTAATTTAATTTGAAGCCAGTCCTCGAATAGGCCTTAGAAGCGGCGTATGCAATTTCATAAGCATATTTTTCTTTAAAATTAAAAATACGACAATAAAACTTATTTACATTTAATTTAGTGTGATATTTGCGAACTATACGTCGAGGACAATTGAGAAACTTTCATCATCAATGACTTAGAGTGTGGTTTGTTATAAGTATATATATCTGCATGTATTGTATAAATATATGTCAGCGTGTGTGAATTAAAATAGATCATTCATTGAAAATGAAAATAAGTCCTTATTGTTATCCGCTGCCATTATTGCTGTATACGGAGACTGGAAATCTCTTTTAGATGAAATAACAGATCCGTACGGAGAAGACAAAATTGGATCAGAGTATGGTGAGCTAGGTGATAGAGCTTCATATGGAGACATTAGAGTAAAACCAGTTCTACTAGATCCCAATGACGCCGGAGGAACAGAACCCATCAAGGGGTTTGAATTACCAAAGCCGGATGATCCTACGAAGTTAGCATTAGGCATCGATGTTGAGCTAACAGGAACTGGCTGCTGTTCGTAAGTATATTGAGTATTGTAAGATTGAGATAGATTTGGTTTCTTCTCTTTAGATATAGTAGAAGGTTGGGCATTTGAATTTTTAATCGGATTATTTGAGACAGGAGTGATTGGTTCTAAATTATTATAAATAGGATAACTTGGGACGACAGCTGGTTCTTTTGAAGGAGTTTCTGGAGTTGGTGCACTAAGAATATTGTTGACTATCATTAATTGTAACGCAATTGCTAGATTATTAAGAAGTTCTGTGTCAACAGAGTTTTCCTCTTTCTTTGTATGCTTAACTTCAGGCAGTGATCCAAGCATTGACAACTGAGCTGTTGGAAAAGCGGGTGCATGTTGTGATGTTGGTACTCCAGTCGATAACAAACTTGCTATTGCTGATAATGATTCTAAACTCATACCAGATTTGGAGCCTGTTCCCATATTATCTTTAACTAATGACATAGCTGGAATAGCCGAAGTAAGATGTGAGATTGGTACTCCAGATGATAATAGACTTGCTAATGTTGACAACGACTCTAAACTTGTACTAGATTTGGAGGCAGATAATAATCCCAAACTAGGATCAGTAACTAATGACATAGATGGGATAGCCGATACATGCTGTGATGTTGGTACTCCCGAAGATAAAAAACTTGCTAAATTTGATACTGATCCAAGACTGGCGCTAGGTTTCGAGGCAGTGCCTTGTATCGTTTGTAAATTATTGTAATTAGACGATTGTGGCGGTGGTCCTGATACTAAATATTGTTTTATTGGTTGCAACTGCGCTGACCATGCCTGGAATAAAAAAAAAAGGTTAATTAACTTTTCAAAATGAAGTTATGGTCAAAGGTAGGTATAGATAGATAGAATATTCTTTATTTGCAGTTTACATCTCAAAGAAAACAAATAAAATTATTAATTTGTTACAAACATGTAAATACAACAAGGCGGCCTTATTGCTAAGAGCAATCTTTTCAAGACAACCTTTAGGTAATGGTAACGGGTATGTGTATGAACATAAGCAAGTTTCGCAAGATAAGGAAAGGAGACATACAAATTTTCAACTAATGGATTGTCAGACTTTCAATACAATATTAAATGCAATGACGAGCTCGATGGTCGAATGGATAGCAATGGCCACTTTGACTCCGAGGTCGCGGGTTCGATTCCCGCACAAGTCAAACATTTGTGTGCATGAACATGTCTGTTTGCCTTGGTCAGGGTGGTTTCTAAGCAATATAAGTATGTATTTACAAAAAAAAATGTATTTAAGTACATTTATCAGTTGTCTAGTACCCATAACACAAGCTTTGCGCTTAATTTGGGACTAGATGGCGCTGTGTAAATTGTCCAGAAATATTTATAAATATTTATTTATTTATAATAATGAATTATTACATAGACATACGTTTACACACACGGATACGTACATTAGGTGTCTACCTTTGATTATTTAAAAGGCCCTGAAGCGTTTATTAATGTGAGTATTTTCAGTGTGTCAGAACTGTCAGAAGCGTAAAGTCACAGAATTAAAGTGTTAAATATGGCTGTTCGTATTAAAAAACCGGCCAAGTGCGAGTCGGACTCTTTTTGTTTTTTTTAAGAAACTATTAATAATGTACCATGGAAACAATAAATAATTTGAATTTGAATTTGACTCGCGCACGAAGGGTTCCGTACAATTATCTATAAAAACGGCAAAAAAAATCACTTTTGTTGTATGGGAGCCCCTTTAAATATTTATTTTATTCTGTGTTTTAGTATCTAATTTTATTGTTATAGCGGCAACAGAAATACATCATCTGTGAAAATTTCAACTGTCTATCACGGTTCATGAGATACAGCCTGGTGACAGACGGACGGACGGACGGACGGAGCCTTAGTAATAGGGTTCCTTTGTACCCTTTGGGTACGGAACCCTAAAAAAAGTGATAAAACAAAGAGACTGTTTCATTCAGATTGTTATTTTAATAACAAATAGAATGAGCCAGTTTCATATTCGGGGTTTAAGTGGCTCAAGTTCTTTAGCGCCAAAGCCAACCTCGCCTGCATGTAGTGCACCCTGTCGATTAGTGAAAGAAGCTCTGGCAAAAGTGGCGTATTTGTAAGCATCCCGACTAGGGAAGTACCTCCACCTCACAGAATCCCACAGCCAAATAACAATTCCCTTGATGGTTGTTGTGTTCCTACGAGTGAGTGAGGAGGAAAAATCCAGAGACAAACACAGATGTTCATGCACACAAATGTTTGTCTTGTGAGGGGATCGAACCCGCGACTTCGGAGTCCAAGCAGCCATTGCTAGCCATTCGACCACCGAGAATGGACCACTTGCAAGGGAATTTGGCTTTGGCTTTAAAGATCATCTAGAGCAACTTACACACCAAAATGATGATTGTTTTATATCTTACCTTGTAAATAACACTGTGAATTATTAAAAATAATAATATTTTCCTGTCCATTATTCTAAATGGTTAATTATGAACTGAAATTAATTAATAAATTGACCCTCTGATATACATTTTTCTATTATCTTTATTTAATACAATTTGTAAATATTATCTAATCCATATAAATAGAAAGAAATTATCAAATTTGACGTAATTTTTTTATGTAAGTGTAATTTATGTTTTATCGATTATTGCGTAATTTTTATACGAAATCGTTGGTTACTCCACTGTCGACGAAGTGAAGAGAATAATTTTCGAGCGTTTTATTTTACCACTAAAGTGGCAATCAAGCCCGCCTGATGGAAAGCAGTTACCGTAGCCTATGAATGCCTGTAACACCAGGGGCATCATACGCGCGTTGTCGACCCTGTAAAAACCTCTTCAGGCCCTGTTTGAAGAACCCCATGCTGTAGTCTCCTGAGAAAACCTCGACAGGCAGTTCATTTCACAGCTTGATAGTACGCGGGAGAAAACTCCTCTGGAACCGCGCAGTACGCGACTACTTAGGCTCCAATGTGAGGATGAATTCCCTGTCGATGGCGAGCGGTGCGACTGTAGAAGGAGGCCGTGGGCATCATGTCAAACAACTCCTCTACTTATTTATGTTCGTAAGTCACGTCGTCAACCTTTACTCATCCCACTGCTGGGACATGGGTCTCCCCTCAATTGAAGGTGTTTAGAGCATACTCCACCACGCTGCTCAACTACGGGTTGGCGAAAATATTCGTAAGTACCTATAACAATATATACATTATATTATTATGTATCTCTTTTTAATCACGGGTACGTTAGTACTATTACTTATACTGTGTCACGGGTCAAGCCCGGTCATTTGATAGGCATGCGCGGGGATATGGATCCAACGCGTAGAGGCCCCTTTGGGAAGTTTGATGAAATGTTGTACGCCCGCCGCGACCCGCTCCAGGATATGTCAATGGAACGACATACCCATGAGCAGGTTTCGGCAGGCGTTGAGACTATTGCGAAGTGTGATGGAAAATAAATGGGCTATGGAGATGAGATCTGAGTGAACATAATACCGGACTATTACAGAAGAGATATTATTATTATGTATCTCTCTTAATTCACGGGTCCAGCCCGGTCATTTGATAGGCATACGCGGGGATATAGATCCAACGCGTAGAGGCCCCTTTGAGAAGTTTGATGTAATGTTGTACGCCCGCCGTGACCCGCTCCAGGATATATCAATGGAACGATATACCCATGAGCAGGTCTCGGCAGGCGTTGAGACTATTGCGAAGTGTGATGGAAAATAAATGGGCTATGGAGATGAGATCTGGGTGAACTTAATACCGGGCTATTACAGAAGAGGGACGGACGCCTGCCATAACTGCTTTTATTGCTAGTTATTTGCGGCAGGCGGTGGCTTGCCACTCACTAGATGGGCCTCCGAAATGCCAGGAAATCGGCCGGAGGCAACACCGGTGTGAGTGACTCAGGGGTGTCGAGAGGTGTGCTGCGCTTTCTCCGAAGTTACTCGCGGCGTGATGCCCTTTAACACTTCCACCCCTGGACCATATTGCTCTAGCGGCTCCTCTCTGGACGGCCAATGAAGGCAAGCCAGAGCTGAGAGTCCTGCGGGCCTTCTTGTGTTTACACTCCGACCGATGAAGACACGCCGGAGACGAAGGCCCTGACCGACTCTCTGGAGACTCGGGTCCGTGGTGTCGCTACTCACACAACAGCTCGCCACACAAGCTGCCCTGCGGACATATTATTTTTATTATTTATATTATTATTTATATTATTAATATTATTTATATACCATTTATTTAATATTTTTCTCCTTTTTTTTACATTTTTAAATATAAATATATTAAAAAAAAATACATTTAAAAATATAAAAAAACAGGGGCACCCGCCGATAGTGGAGCGAAGACTCAAACTACCGGTGGTCAGGGCTCCAGAGTGAGGAACCTTCTCACGATGCGGGCCGTGTCCAGGAGAACCGCCTTCTGTAGCTGGTTCTTGACCCAACTGCCTAGCGAGAGCCTCTCGAGGTGATGGTCGAGGCTCTTAGCTATAAGTCCGTTTACTGATACGACTATCGGAACAATAATCGTTGAGTCCACATGCCACATGTTGGTAACCTCGTGGGCCAAGTCCAAGTACTTAGAAAGTTTCTCTTTCTCGGCCTTAACGAGGTTCTCATCATGGGGAATGGTGACGTCAACAAGAATTGCACGGTTCGTCACCCGGTCTAATACCACGATATCAGGTCTATTTGCGACAATAGTTCTGTCCGTGATAATAGACCGGTCCCAGTAGAGCGTGACACTACCGTTCTCGAGAACTGGCGCAGGTGCATACCTGTAGTATGGTACTTCAGAGCTCACAAGGCGATATTTAAGAGCAAGTTGCTGGTGTATAATCCTAGCTACTTGATTGTGTCTATGCAAGTACTCGCCGTTAGCAAGATGAGAACAACCGGAAACAATATGCCTGAGTGACTCACCGGGACGGTGGCATGCTCGACAGATGTCGACCGTACCGTCCTTCAGGATATATTTCCGGTAGTTATTCGTCTTGATAACTTCGTCCGTAATTGCACAGACAAAACCTTCGGTTTCCCCAAAGAGGTTGCCGAAACGTAGCCAGGCCACCGACGCGAGCGAGTCTACATCAGGCCCATTCAGAGCCCGGTAGAATCGCCCATGTAGCTCCTTGCTCTTCCATATATCCTTGCGGCCCTGGGTGGTAAGCACAGATGGTTTACGCCAATTCTCGTTTGCCAAGGATAGTGGTGTAAGGCCCTTATCAACTGCTACAACGTCGCGATGCATCCCACTATCACAGTTTAGGAAATATTCCCTGAGATTGCACACCTCACGGTTGTGTAGGTTTTTGGCATTTAAAAAGCCACGACCCCCACACTTCCGTGGGATGTACAATCTCATCACTGATGATCGTGGGTGATGCATGCGATACGTCGTAAGCAGTTTTCGGACCTTTACATCCAGGGCGTCCAGTTCCTTCTGAGTCCACCTTAGTATGCCGAAGGTGTATATCAGCAGGGGCATAACCCAGCCGTTGAAGGCCCGAACCTTATTACCACCCGACAACAGACTTTTTAATACTTTTGTCAGGCGACCAAAGAATCGGTCCGTCACCGATTGTTTTATGTCCCCGGCGGCTATACCTAAAGACTCCGACATACCAAGATATTTGTAGGTTTCGACTTCAGAAAGAGATCTGAGGGACATCGTCTCCGAGAGTTGCAAACTTTCCGAGTTTGCAACTCTACCCCGCTGTACATGCATGACCGCACATTTGTCAACACCAAACTCCATACAAATGGCATTACTGAAAGTTTCTGTTACTTTTAGTAACTCCAAAAGGTCTGGTTTGTTTGGTGCAAACAACTTGAGGTCATCCATATACAGCAGATGAGAGATGATCTCACCCTCTTTATGAAGTCGGATGCCTAACCCTGAATCCCTTAACAGAGTGCTAAGTGGATTCAGAGCTAGACAAAACCATAACGGGCTCAGGCTGTCACCCTGGAAGATACCACGTTCAATCCTTATACGGTCCACCGACTCAGGAGAAACTCGGCAACCCGGTTGACAAAGGACTGTGGTCCACTGCCCCATACATGAGCCGAGAAAGGAGCATAGAGTTGAATCTATTTTATACAACTCCAGCACCCTCCTCAGCCATGAATGAGGCACCGAATCATAGGCCTTTTTGTAGTCAATCCAGGCGGCAGAGAGGTTCTTCCTGTTTCGGCGGACCTGTTGGCAAACGTTAATATGTTATTTATATTATTATTATGTATCTCTCTTAATTCACGGGTCAAGCCCGGTCATTTGATAGGCATACGCGGGGATATAGATCCAACACGTAGAGGCCCCTTTGAGAAGTTTGATGTAATGTTGTACGCCCGCCGTGACCCGCTCCAGGATATATCAATGGAACGATATACCCATGAGCAGGTCTCGGCAGGCGTTGAGACTATTGCGAAGTGTGATGGAAAATAAATGGGCTATGGAGATGAGATCTGGGTGAACTTAATACCGGGCTATTACAGAAGAGGGACGGACGCCTGCCATAACTGCTTTTATTGCTAGTTATTTGCGGCAGGCGGTGGCTTGCCACTCACTAGATGGGCCTCCGAAATGCCAGGAAATCGGCCGGAGGCAACACCGGTGTGAGTGACTCAGGGGTGTCGAGAGGTGTGCTGCGCTTTCTCCGAAGTTACTCGCGGCGTGATGCCCTTTAACACTTCCACCCCTGGAGCATATAGCTCTAGCGGCTCCTCTCTGGACGGCCAATGAAGGCAAGCCAGAGCTGAGAGTTCTGCGGGCCTTCTTGTGTTTATACTCCGACCGATGAAGACACGTCGGTTACGAAGGCCCTGACCGACTCTCTGGAGACTCGGGTCCGTGGTGTCGCTACTCACACAACAGCTCGCCACACAAGCTGCCCTGCGGACTTATTATTATTATTGTTATTATTGTTTATATTATTATGTATCTCTTTTTAATATTATTATTATGTATCTCTTTTCAATCACGGGTCAAGCCCGGTCGTTTGATAGGCGTGCGCGGGGATATGGATCCAACGCGTAGAGGCCCCTTTGAGAAGTTTGATGTAATGTTGTACGCCCGCCGTGACCCGCTCCAAGATATGTCAATGGAACGACATACCCATGAGCAGGTCTCGGCAGGCGTTGAGACTATTGCGAAGTGTGATGGAAAATAAATGGGCTATGGAGATGAGATCTGGGTGAACTTAATACCGGGCTATTACAGAAGAGGGACGGACGCCTGCCATAACTGCTTTTATTGCTAGTTATTTGCGGCAGGCGGTGGCTTGCCACTCACTAGATGGGCCTCCGAAATGCCAGGATATTATTATTATTATTATTATACCTAATTCTTTGACACGGTCTCACACCCCGCCGACTCCATACAAATGTCGCGTCGAACTACTATATAAACAACGACGTCTGTGCAGAGCGTGAATGAGCGTGTGTGCGTGCGGTCCCATACAAACTGTTCCAGATTTGTCTCAGAGGGGAGGTGAGGTCGACACGAGAGAGCGGCGAGGTATAGCCATACTGTACATAGTACTGTCACATATACAGCTTAAGCCGCTTGACGGATTTCAAGATAATTTGGGGGTCAGAAAATGACGAATTACATATTTTTTTACAGCCCATTCAATACGGGTATCAAAAAAATGTATGATAAATTTCAAATCCAAGATGGCCGCCACCACAAAATGGCGAATTATTTATATTTTTTTCATAACTCCCTCAATATGGGTATCAAATGAAAGGGTTTGACTAGACTAGAAGGGAGGGGTATTTTTTTCATTTTTAATTTCATTCTCTGTGATAATGTAATTATAAACTTTGCCTACGGGCAGCGGTTTACTAGATTAGTTTTGCTTTTAGTTTATTTTAATTATACTATATAACTATTGTAATTCACAAATGAATATTACTTACACTAAAAAAAACGAAATGTTATAAACTAAGTAGGTATTCTGTATGCCAAATTGTGTCCCACATTCAGCTATTTTTGCATGATAGAGAGTAATAAACAAGCGTCGAAACATCTAAACGTCTAAACTATACCAGACAGGTATACAAACAGTCACATTTAGGCAATCACTCTGTTAGTTAATTGATTCAGGTGTTATTTTGCGGAAGTCAAATTTACAGGCAATTTGATCTACACTACTTTGCGTGCTTCCGCCACCAATTAGTTCATGCAAACAACTGCCGGCCGGCACCCGCCCACTACCGTTAGTAGTTGCATGCGACTGCCGTGGCTGCTTTGGTCGTCTCTGCTCCAGCTGCTGTGGTCGTCTCGGCGAATCTCCAACATCTGAAACAGAAGATACATGCGACCGCCGCTGCCCCGACTGCCGTGGTCGTCTCTGCGACACGTGTTTCGCCTCTACGCGAGGCATCCTCAGGCGATCTGTGGATGTTGATGGTTAGAACAACAACCTACAAAAAACGATTTTGTAGGTTGTTGTTCTACAAAAAATGATAAAAGACAAAACGCTATTTGACCAACATGTTTTTCGATTTGATATGTAGGGACGTCTCATTAACATAACCATAGGTGAAAGAATTACTTCCATAACACAAAAATATCTCGAAATACGTTAATTTGAAAATCACAATTTTTGACCTTCGCGAAAACGCTCCATACAAAAGGCTACTGAGTTATGACGTCACAGATTAGTATTTTGTATGCATCAAATCAGAAATTTGTAGGACAGTTATGTTAAATATTACGTTTATGTAATTAGTATCATAATAAAAGTTATAGTATTTTTTATTGCTTCTCCAATGCAAATATTATTTTTTTAATAATTTCATACTTTCAAAATGGACTTTCCCGTCAAACTTTGATCGACCCTAAAATAATAAATAATAACAATAATAAATAATAACAATAATAAATAAATATTTCTGTACAATTTACACAGCGCCATCTAGTCCCAAATTAAGCGCAAAGCTTGTACCATGGGTACTAGATATTATACTTACATACATTTTTTTTTGTAAATACATACATAGAAAACACCCAAACCAAGACAAACAGACATGTTCATGCACACAAATATTTATCTTGTGCGGGAATCGAACCCGCGGCCTCGGAGTCAAAGTGGCCATTGCTAACCATTCGACCACCGAGCTCGTCAAAATAAGTCAGACGGATGATATTAGAATGAAAGTTTGCAGATCTTTATAGTTTTGTGTATTTTAAGATATTGTTAAATAATTTATACAATTTTTAAACAGTCAAATAGCCTAATAAAAAAAAATGTTCTTCATTATAACTTATGTGTGTGTGATAAACGTAAAAATAATATGCATCCAGTTCAACTTTCTCAGTCTTAAAAGAATACAAGCTATGATAATAGAACTCAACATATGTCACATCGCTAAAGTGAAGAATCATGTAAGCCCTGAAATAAAACCTTCCTTACGAAAGGCAAAATCTTGTATTTTACTTAGAGAATATGTTGATATACGAGTAGGGTAGATAACTTAAATTTTGACGTGGAACGTTTAAAATCACCACAATTACCACAAATCTATGCTAAAGTTTTATTTTCGCAGCTGAAATAAAGCTGAAGCTGATTGACCACCGGATTGTTTGATTCCAAGAATTAGTCTTAGCTTAAATTTATTGATAAAAATAATTACTAACAATATAATATTAGGGGTGTAAGTGATTCATCGACATCTTTGAACCAAAGCCAACTTCACCTGCACGCGGTGCACCCTGCTGACTGACAAACGAAGCTCTGGCGAAAAGAGAGGTAGGGAGCGTAATTGTAAGCTACCTGACTGGGGGATGTACCTCCACCTCACAGAATACCGCAGCCAAATAACGGTTCCCTTGAGGGCTGTTGTGTTCCTGCGAGTGAGTGAGGTCACCAGAAAGGAAGGAGATGCTGCGATGGCAGCGGGGGTGGCGGCGCGCGAGCGATATTTTATGTTGCGAGCGTTAATATGGCTACGGTAACCGCTTCACATCAGGCGGGCCGTATGCTTGTCTGCCACCCGACGTAGTATAAAAAAAAAAAAAAAAAAATAAGCAGTAGTTTAAATTTCGCATTTAAAATTCCAATGGTAATCAGATTCGTAGCCGATTACGGTCGATTTTTTGACGTGACAACGTCTTATAAATTGGTTAGCCGGGTGACACTTCAAGAAACTGGCTCACGTTATGCGCTTACAATGAGAGCGAGTGAAAGGCACGCGTCCCTTCTAAGAGCGAGAGAGACAGACATAAAAAGTGAAAGGCATGCGTCCCTTCCACTCGAAAACATTTTACCACTCAAAGTCGTTGTCACGTAAAACTTTCGCCCGTATACCGACTTTACAGGCAACCAATTTTTATTTTATTCCAAAAATTGGTATAATAAACATCTTCAGCTTAGTCAATAGAACGCTAGGGTTTCTACAAGCTAAGCTAAACATAATTAACAACAATCTAAGCAGTAGTTTGATTTTGGCATTCAAAAATTCCCATGGTATTCGGCTTCAGTTTCGGCGGTAGGCCCCCGGGTCTGAAAACTGGGGCCCTACAGCCGAAGCTGAATTCATTTATAATATAATTCATAATAATCTAATTCATTTATTGCTTGAAACATGGTATAAAGGCGGTGGTACCAAGGAATTCGATTACGATCGAATATTACGATTCGAAAAATAGGTGTTATGTTTAAGTTATTTACAAACATCTTCAGCTTAGTCGGTAGAGCTCGAGAGTTCCGACCAGCTAAGCTACGAGTACATACAAATACTAAAAGTCTAAGCTAAAGTTTGATTTTCGTAATCAAAAAAAAATGGCCATGTGGTTTCCGGCAGACTAGAATAGAATCACTCCGTTGCTTCCCGTGGATGTCGTACAAGGCGACTAAGGGAAATATATAAATATAAATAAATAAATATTGTCAGACAAATTACACAGCGCCATCTAGCCCAAAGTAAGCGAAGCTTGTGTTATGGGTACTAGACAACTGATAAACATACGTAAATACTTTTTTTTTTTTGTAAATACATACTTATGATACATAGAAAACACTCAGACTAAGACAAACAGACATGTTCATGCACACAAATGTTTGTCCTATGTGGGAATCGAACCCACGAGCGTTGGTGTCGAAGCCGCGTCATTGACTGCTACGCCACCGAGCTCGTCAAATATTATCAAATATCGATCAGGTCTCCCCAACCCGTCTGGCCAGCGTGGGGAGTGTAGGCCAAATCCTTTGTCTGTATGGGATGGACGAGAGAGGGTCGTGCTCCTGTAGTGGAGACTAAAATGACCTGATGATGATGATGAATCAAAAAATTCTATGGGCTTCAGCTCAGCCGGTAGATCCCCTCGACTGTAACGAATTGGTCTATATCGTCTGACCTTAATAATTACAAAACTTAAGTCATAGAAACATGAATCGCTTGACATTATTTAGTGTTGGTACATAGTTAATTCGCTGCTAAGACCTTAAGTTTGCATCGGGGCTTTTTAGGGTTCCGTACCGAGAGAGAAAAACGGACTCTATTTACTGAGACTCCGCTGTCCGTCCGTCCGGGGTAGGCATTTCTTCTTTGAAGGATGCCGGGAAGTGAGCGTGCCTTATACAGCACCGGTACCTGTCAAGGAAATCAGGGAGCCAGCTAACTGGCGCCCCAGTGTGGGTGCAGAAACACTAGGCGCGCATGTACTTGTACTCGTACGCCGGGAAGTGAGCGAGCCATACAGCTCCGGTACCCTTCATGGAGATTGGGGAGTGGTAGTCGGGCCCCGATGCTTGGTTCGCCGAGCGTCGGTTCGCCACGAGCTACTCGACTTAAGAGTACGCAAGTAGCCTGCATGCAGGTGAGAGCGGATTAAGACCTGCTACTGCTCCGCTTGCGTGCTCGGTTGGTTTACTGAGCCCAAGAGCGGAGCAGGTAAAGGTCCTCTTGTCTGGTTGGTTTACTGGATGAGAGAATCGCATCCCCGTGATATAACCGAAAGGTTGGCACACGGGGCGCACTAGTTGTTAGGTATAGGGTACGTTGTCCGTCCGTCCGTCTGTCACCAGGCTGTATTTCATGACCCGTGTTATTTAGACAGTTGAAATTTTCACAGATGATGTATTTCTGCTCCCGCTGTAACAACAAATATTGAAAAACAAAATAAAATATATATTTAAAAGGGCTCCCATTTTTTTTTGCTTGATATTGATAACGGCAACAAGCAGACGTTTGAAATATCCACAGAATATTTAGTTATATATTCACTTTAACAATAAATAATTAAATTAAAATAAAACAAATATTTAAGGGGGGCTCCTATTCAACAAACGTGATTTTTTTGCCGTTGTTATAGATAATGGTACGGAACCCTTCGTTCGGTTTTTTTGAACCCGTATGGTAGCAAATTTAATGACGTATTCAAGTCAAAAATAGTACTGCACCCTTACCACCATCTCTTATTGCGATTCAATAACTGAATAGAATGCTTATTTATACCAATGAATAAGCGACTCTATTTCAAATGAATAGAGTCGCTTATTCATTGGTATGAATAAGCAATCTATTCAATTATTGAATCGCAATAAGAGATGGTGGTAAGGGGGCTGAATTGAATTAGTGATATTACATTCTTCTGTTCGTAGCCCGAAGCATACAACTCACGTACAACGGCATACATGTTCAGAATATGTTAGGTCCTAACATATTAACAGTGACCTTTTCCTAACAGTTAGGAAAAGGTCACTCTACATCTATTTACATAATTATATTTATTATATTACACGAGTAATTTAACAAAGGTTTTGTTTCACTACACTAGCTTCGCGTACTGTGCGGTTACAGAGAAGTTTTCTCCCGTGTACTGTCAAGCTGTGGAATGAACTGCCTGTCGAGGTTTTCTCAGGAGACTACAGCATGGGGTTCTTCAAGAAGGGTGTGAAGAGGTTTTTACAGGGTCGGTAACGCGCGTGTGACCTCCCTGGTGTTACAGGCATTCATAGTCTATGGTAACTGCTTTCCATCAGGCGGGCCGTATGCTTGATTGCCACTTTAGTCGTATAAAAAAGTAAGCGACTTGGTACGCATTATCTTATACAAAATTGGTTGTCTGTAAAGTCGGTTTACGGACGATATTTTTACGTGATAACGTCATAAGAAAACATCGGCCGACGGAGTGGAAGAGAGATGATAAATAAGAACACGCGTTAACTTGAATCCGTTTATTGGCAGACTGAACCTTTTTAATACTTAGTAATACCGTCATTTATCATAATAATTATTTTACCTTCATACATAACACCTCCACCCTTATTTAACCTTATATTTTTAAACACATAATTATTGGTTTCTAATTAACCTAACATACATAATTAGTGGCATAGTTCTATAAACATAATAAGTATATAAATTTAGTACAGCTTTGTTATATCTCATAATCTAACATAATTATCCCCAAATAGACACATATTCATCCACTCCATATCGGACGGGTGGCCTACGCTCTCTGACATCCGCCGCCGCCGGCCTGCAAGCGCGCTCCGCTACCGGCGCCCTCGAGCCTACCGACTGGTCCCCTTCGTCCGGCATAGGCAAGGACAACAATTCTGGGCACAACCCAGAATCCTTGATTTGTGCATTATCGTTCAAAGGTGGCCCTAGATCGTGTCTCCTTAGTATGTTATAATCAGTGTTGCCTAATCTTTTTATAATTATTCCCTCTTCCCATTTGGTTTTTGTACCAAATTGCCTAAACCAGACCCTATCCCCTTCTTCAAAATGCCTCTGCACCCCTCCAGCGGCTTTTTCTTGCTTACGTTGTGCGGAAAATACATATTTCTCTCTATCGGGTTTTAGACAATCTAAACGGGTCCTAATTGGTCTCCCTAAAAATAGTTGAGCAGGGCTGTCGCCGGTGGTATTATGCACCGTATTTCTATAAATTAACAAAAATCGATGTAAAGCAATTTCAGGGTCAATTTTTTGCGCTATGGCTTTTTTAATAACCTTTTTGCATAATTTAACTGCATTTTCCGCTGCGCCATTTGAGGCCGGATGATATGCGGCTGAAAAAATATGTTCTATACCGTTTACTTTACAAAAATATTTAAGTTCCTCACTCGAAAATGGGGGGCCGTTATCACTTACTATTTGTTTTGGAATTCCGTATCTCGAAAATAATTCTCTTAATTTACCTATCACTTGTGAGGCGGTGGTTGAAGTCATTTTAATTGCTTCCACCCACTTTGAGCATGCATCTATTAAAACTAGATACTTAGTTCCTGCTACAACAAAAAAATCAAAGTTAACTCGCGTCCATGGCTTGTTGGGCCAAGGCCATGAGCGTGGTTGGTGGCGATGCGGGGCGTCCGCCACCTCCGCGCAGGTAACACACGCAGCGCACTGCCGCTCCACGGCTTCATCGATGCCCGGCCACCAAACATAGCTGCGAGCGACACTTTTTGTCTTTACGATCCCCATATGAGTATCGTGTAATTCTTTTAAAACCCGTGCCTGTAGTTTGTGTGGTATGACTACTCTATGGCCCCACATTACGCAATCTAATTCTGTATATAATTCATTTTTACGATGGAAAAATGGTTGTAATTCTTTTATTGGAACCTCCTTAGGCCAACCCTCTCGAACATAACATAGTACCCTACTCAGTAACGTATCTCTTTTTGTTTCCCTCCTTATGTCATTATATTCTAACAGTAAAGCATCCGCGGCAAAATGTAAGTACGTTTGCTCTGGAGTATCATCTTCCCTTTCCCCTTCTGCCTTGTATGAAGCCATCAATCTTGAAAGTGCGTCAGCTGTGTTGTTTTGAGAAGACACGTACTCTATGATGAAATCGTAAGCAGATAATATGAGAGCCCAGCGTTGCAATCGACTAGCTGTCATATTTGGAATTCCAAAACGTGGGCCAAAAATACTCACTAAGGGCTTATGATCCGTTCGTAACACAAACCGCCGACCATACAAATATTGATGGAATTTTTTTACCGCAAAAACTATAGCCAAAGCTTCTTTGTGGATCTGACTATACATACGCTCGGCGGGCGACAGCGCGCGCGACGCGTACGCGATGACTCGCTCTTCATGGCCGCCGCCGACGCCGGGCACGCGGTGCGCCAGGACGACGCCGATGCCCTGACTACTGGCGTCACAAGTAACTACCACCGGCAGTGATGCGTCAAAGTGCGTGAGCACTTCACTGTTACTTAATAATGTTTTTACTTTCTCAAAAGCCGACTGGTGACCCTTTTGCCAATAACTACTCAAATTTTTAATAAATTTTCCATAAAAGTTAATCATTCCTAAGAAAGATTTTAATTCAGAAGTATTACTAGGGGCTCTCATTTGTAATATTGGCTGAATCTTTTCTGGATCTGTCCTAACTCCTTCCTGAGTAATAATGAAACCTAAATATCTAATTTCTCTAGTGAAAAATTTACATTTTTGTTTCCCTATCTTGAGCTCGTAATTCTTTAATTTTTCTAATACCGCCGTCAAACTTCTAACATGCTCATCCATTGTTTTTCCCCCTATACAAATATCGTCCAAAAATATCGTTACATTCGGTATACCATTTAACAAATTATTCATGATACGTTGGAAGACCCCAGGACTCGAAGCGAGACCGTAAACTAATCGTCGGTATTTAAATAATCCACGATGCGTATTGATAACCGTCAGGTTGGCCGATTGCTCTGATAAACAAATTTGTGCATATGCTTGTGACAAATCTAATTTACTAAATATGATGCTCCCGCTCAACCTCGAAAACAAGTCTTCTATTTTTGGAACCGGATATTTATCAACCAACAAGACAGGATTCAGAGTCACTTTATAATCCGCACATAACCGTAAAGAACCATCTGGTTTGTGAACAATTACTAACGGAGTTGCCCAGTCGGAGTGCTCAACAGGCTCGATGATGCCGGTGCGTAGCATGGCGTCCAGCTCGGCGTCGACTCGCTCTCGCAGCGCATACGGCAGCGGCCGCGCGCGGCAATACACAGGCTGCGCGTCCGGCCGCAAGCGCAGCGTAGCTCGCTCGCCGGTGAAACAGCCGAGCCCATTATCAAAAACTTCAGAATATCTGGAAATGATATTATTTATATGGTCACTAACAATTAATTTGTTCGAGTTATCATTACTAATATTATTGACACATATTTTTGGAATCTCGATATTAAGTTCGGCCAACCATTGTCGTCCCAAAAGACTCGTTGTACCTCTATTTATGATATATAAATCTAATATTTTTACTATTGAACCATATTTTACATTTACCTTAATTAATCCAACAGGTTTTATTCGACTACCATCATAAAATTTTAATATTAAGTTACAAGTTTTCAGGGGAATATCACTGAATTTTTCTACATACATGCTTTCACTTATGCATGACAAAGCCGATCCGGTATCGACTTCCATAGCGATCACTCTGTTATTAATGTCAATTGACACGCTTACCGGTTTATACCGTCCTAAAGACATCTGGTACACTGGTTCTTCACTGTCCGATGCGTCGCTGTAGCTGGTTTTTCTCCCAGCTTCCGTCTTCTGTTCTTTTTGGTTATCCTCCTGAACCCAGTGAGCGCGCGCATTGCTCCTCCAACTGTTCCCGGGCCGATTCCGCCCTCTTTCTGTTGGCTGCTCACGGCCGCTAGCGGCCGTACCTCTGCCGCCTATGGACCGCGTCGCCGGCCCGCGCTGTGTGAACCTCCCGTGCTGCGTGTTAAGTCCCCGCTGCACCCGGAGCCCGGATCCGGACGCCGTCTCGCTGTCCCGCACCGGACATACTCGCCGCAAATGTCCCTTTTGATTACATTGACTACATACGTAATATCTAAACTTGCAGTGTTTATATATGTCGTGGTCCGATCGTTTAATTGGGCCGATCGCGATAAGCCTGGCCAGATCGACATGTGCCGCCATATTCTGATTTGACCAATTATTTCATGATGTACCCAATGTAAAGTTGGGCAGATCGACAAGAGCAGACTATTTGTCGATTTTCCCATTCAGTTACTTGGCCGCATCGAGATAAGGCTGGGCATATCGGGATATGCCTGGGCGCATCGTGATGTAGTTCCACTTTCTGACGCTTTGGCGCTGTTGCGCTCCTTCGTTCATGTGACTGTGTCAGCTGTGTGTTTACGTCTAGAAAAAATGGCGGCGTTACAAGAAACTGAAAATATTGCCAATACACTGAAAATATTGCATATATATAGGGTGATAATAGTGAGTTGGTGGACGATATGGATAAATAAATAAATAAAATAAAGGCTAGATTAGAACTGCAAGAAAAGTGGGTTAGGTTAGGTTAGAACTGTGACCCCAACAGAGCGCGAGCCGAGCGAGCGTAGCGAGCGTGCCGCGGCAGCGGCCGGCGAAGCGCCGGAATTGATTTTATTTACTTTTTAAACGTCTTTTTATCGAGTGAAATACTTAAACTTGATTTTATTTGCTTGTAAGTATGATGGACACCCTACAAACTCGATTTGGCCAAGTATGGACGGCCAAATCGTCAAACGTTATGCTTTGAACGATATGGCGGTGATTAGGCAGCCAAATCAAAATATGGCGGCACATGTCGATCTGCCCAGGCTTATCGCGATCGGCCCAATTAAACGATCAGCCCACGACATATACATGGTGAATATCGCCGCAACCCCAACAGCTGGCCGCCCGTAATGCATTCACAAGTATACTGCCTCCATTGTGGCTGCTATCCACCGCCTGAGCGTCCCGCTCCGCAGCCTCTAAGGACAATGTCAATGAGAGCGCCTTTTTTCCTCTGCGAATAATCTTTGCCTAATACCGTCGCTTAGTAATCCACATATAAATTGATCTCTCATATTTTCGTTGAAATTTGTCCCAAATTCACAGTTAGCCGCCATTTTCTGTAACTGAGCCACGTACTGTGCTACCGACTGTCCGTTACTTTGCCTGCATTGTCTAAATCGATATCGTTCTGCCAACACCGATGGTTTGGGTTGTAAAAATGTTTCCAATATCGACACAAGTTCGTTAAACGTTTTATTACATGGTTTAACCGGACTGCACAAATTTACCATAAGTTCATATGCCGCGTCACCTACCACCGATATGAGTTTTGGCACTTTGACTTCCTCCTTTATCGCATTTGCTTTGAAATACATATCGATTCGGTCAATATAAAGTTTCCAATTACCGCACTGCTCATCAAACTCGTTTAATTTTCCAACCGACATTGTTTTATCGTACTGTAGGTAATCCTCGTCGCCACTGATAAATAAGAACACGCGTTAACTTGAATCCGTTTATTGGCAGACTGAACCTTTTTCCATATAGTAATACCGTCATTTATAATAATAATTATTTTACCTTCATACATAACAAGAGATAGATGCGTTACAAGCCGAACGCTTAGGCCGATCGTGTCTCTCTATCGCTTGTTCCGCGCTCTCGCTTGCACGCTCGGCTCAGGCGGAACGTGACAATGAGTCATGTTTTTTCGTGCGTGCAGGCGACGTTCGTCGATTTATAAGACGTTATCACGTCAATAAATATATATTCTTAGACAAATTACACACTGCCATCTAGTCCCAAACTAAGCAAAGCTTGTACTATGGGTACTAGGTAACTATGTAGTTATATACTTAAATATTAAATATTTTTACACGTATTACATAGAACATCTCGACGAGCTCGATGACGTCGTTGCGACGTGTTGCTTAACGTCGACTGTTGCCTGTTCATGGAAGGGTGCTCCTCCGTGCTTCAGAGGACACATTAAGCTGTCGCTCGGTCCCGGCTGTTGTCATTAGATCACAGTCGTTAAGCCAAGTCAGTAGCCTTTGGGCGACTTGAATATAATGGCCTCCGCCAACGCGCAGTTGTGCAACGTGGCGGAGTACGCTCTAAACCCCTTCAATTGAGGAGAGACCCGTATCCCAGCAGTGGGATGCAGTTTGCTTTTGTTCTAAAATGGTGATAATGACAAGTTCCTAAACTTGTTTAGTAAAATGATGAATTTGATCTTTTATTGAAGTAGTCCCTTCGATTAGGTTAGAAATACACGTACTTAATTGTTGAATGGAACAAAACTGCTACCCAATAGGCGAAGTGTGTATTTTTTGTTATTAACCGACTTCAAAAAAGGAGGAGTTCTCAATTCGACTGAATATTTTTTTGTATTAGTCGATATCTTTGCGAATTGTGAACCGATTTTTATAATTCTTTTTAAAAGCTTTTATTTTATTTGAAAGGGTATGATTGCAAGGTGGTCCCATATTCACAAAGTCAGGATCTGATGATGGGATGCCAGGGAAATCAAGGGAAACCCTTAAATTTTATAAGCATGTATGGTCAAATTCATTTTTTTTATTTGAAAGGGTAATTGCGAGGTCGTTCCATATTCACCAAGTCAGGGTCTGATGATGGGATCCCAGAAAAATCGAGGGAAACCCTTAAATTTGCCCTATGGTAGCCGGGAGAATAAAATTGTGCCACTCCATTGCTCTGCGCTGGATGTCGTACAAGGCGACTAAGGAATCTTGTGTTACGCGATAACTTTTCTCCCGGAAGACAGCGTCTGCCGGGGTATTCCACCACTAGGCTGCGCTCGCCAACTGAAGTCGGTTTCAATTTTTTTTATACTACGTCGGGTGGCAGACAACCATACGGCCCGCATGATGTTGTGAAGCGGTTACCGTAGCCATATTAACGCTCGCAACATAAAATATCGCTCGCGCGCTGCCACCCCCGCTAATGCAGCATCTCCTTCTTTTCTTGTGACCTCAGTGGCAGGAACACAACAACCCTCAAGGGAATTGTTATTTGGCTACGGTATTCTGTGAGGTGGAGGTACATTCCCCAGTCGGGTAGCTTACAATTACGCTCCCTACCTCTCTTTTCGCCAGAGCTTCGTTTGTCAGTCAGCAGGGTCCACCGCGTGCAGGTGAAATTGGCTTTGGTTCAAAGAAGTTGATGAACCACATACACCCCATAGTGTAGCCGGTGCCAGTGTGCTATGTAAGCAGGGTCGCCATCCGACCGGGTTTAACCTGATTTGTCCAGGGTTAAAAGTTTTAAATCACTACCGCCCACTCCATGCTGCGAATAACCGTCTTGTCACAGAATAAAAATAAGTTTGGCACTCGGGGACTGCCGCGGTAAAGCTATTGCATAGCATTTTATAACAATGAATGACAAAAATAATAATAGCAAAAAGTTCAAAAAATATCTTAAAGTTATAAAAAGAGTAATGATGACATCGAGGCGCCAACGTAGAAACGATAGTTCAAATTGGTCACACATTTACAACTGCGCCATTGACTCGATAATACTCACTGGCGAAATACGAGTATGTATTGGGGGATGTTAGGTTTTTTTTGCGTAACGGAATTTCTTGATTCGGTCGCCGCGCCAAGCCCGTGATAAAAGCTATGCAATAGCTTAAAATAGTTAGTAGTAAAAACACTGATGACATGTCCAGGTTTTAAGTTTCAAAATTCGGAGTTTTCGCGCATCTTGTCCTGGTTGTTAGCGTTTAGAGGTGGCAACTCTATATAAGCCACGGAAATGATACCAAATCATCTTTGGTGCCATACAAAATGGCATTTGTATGGCACCAAAGGTGCCAAACTTACACAACGACAGGCTAGCAATAGCCAATAGGAGTATACTACTAATCATCATCATCAGGTCATTTTAGTCTCCACTACAGGAGCACGACCCTCTCTCGTCCGTCCCAGACAGGAGGAGGATTTGGCCTACACCCCACGCTGGCCAGACGGGTTGGGGAGGGTTGACACGCTCGCCATGCATATATACCATATTATATATTATATGCTTTGTCTATGATATAAACCGACTCAAATTGATCAATAAAGTTGACACAAATAAAACAAAAAGAAACAATTAGATATAATTTATTACAACAATAAATAGATTCTATATAAATTTCCTATAGAAAAAACTAATAAATAACTTTATTTCCACAACTACACTTGTTCAATGTGCCAGTTAGTACAGCTAAAAGATTGCCTAAATTTGCATTATGAATAACTGGTTTTTCAGCTCTCGTTATTGTATTGATAGCGTTAGCGTTACTAATTATAGCCGAAACGGTATTCGGTGTGATGTACGTTTTTGAATAGCTGTTAGGCGTTATATTAACGTTTGCACAAAGTGGACATTTGCAAGCGGAAGTGGCTATTTCGTTTATAAGCGGTGGAGATATTGGTCCGAAAACTGGTTTTTTCAAACAGTTTTGACTGAATTTATTTAAAATGACATTTTGGATAGATTTAACAAAGTTTTTGCATAGCATATCGCTTTCGGCTGGTGTTATATTTGGAACTGGCTGTTGACATCTCTGAATAGCATCTGGTATAATTTGGATGTTGTATGGAATGATTTGTGCCGTTATATTCTGAAAAAAGAAACAATATATTATTATTATATATCTAGGTATCTTTAAAAATAACTAAATAAATAGTTTTGCCGATAACTTGAAAATGGCAAGATATAGTTAGCTTTTTATTTTAAATATTCGTTATACTTTTTTTAGGTATGTGTTCCACTGAAATGTGTCCACTTCGCCTGATGGAAAGCGCACGCGAAGACCAAATATGGGGACGGCTATTACTGTGATTGGCGGACCGCCTTGACTTGACTTAATACATACATGTATGTATAGTATTATAATTATATAACATAAGATTTGTCTAGAATTAACTAATCAAAAATCTATGGATAGAACAAAAAAATAATAATTTTAAAACAAATATCAATGAGCTTCTGATAGTTCATTAAAGGGTGATTGCCAAATATCAAGAAATTGATCTTAATTTGTATTTAATTTAAAAAAAAATCTGCATTGTACTTTACATTTAATCGACTCTACTTCATACTTTTTAGGATATAAGTGGCTCACCGCGATCTTTAGAGCCAAAGCCAACCTCACCTGAACGTGTTGAACCCTTCCGACTAGCGAAATAGGCTTTAGCAAGAGAGAGATAGGGCATAGCGTATTGTGCAAGCTGTCCGAATGGGGAAGTACCTCCACCTCACAGAATACCGCAGCCAAATAACAATTCCCTTGAGGGTTGTTGTGTTCCTGTCAGTGAGCGAGGTCACCAGAAAGGAAGGAGTTACTACGTTAACAGCGGAGGTGGCATCGCGCTAGCGATATATCATTTTCCGATCGTTAATATGGCTACGGTAACCGCTTCACATCAGGCGGGCCGTATGCTTGTTGTCACCAGTCGTAGTATAACAAAAATAAGAAAATTTTTAAACACAAAAAAGTAAAAATAATTTTACCTGAACGAGAAAAGCAGTCAGAAACAAAATTTTTGTTTTCATTTTTATAAATTAAAATATATATGTAATTAAAATAATTAGTATGATAATATTTTTATCTGTATAACATTAATAATATACAAACCAGACTTTATATAATGTCTATAATCTGTAAGAATCTATTACGTATGTTTTATCTACAAGATCGTGACTTATCACTATGTATAAGAATAATTTTATATATTGTATTGACCAATAAATGATTGACTAAAATTGCGAAACATTATTGAAAACTAGCCGACCTTTGCCATGTGGTTTCCGGCAAACTAGAATAGAATCACTCCGTCTCTTCCCGTGGATGTCGTACCAGGCGACTAAGGGAAATACATTGTCAAACATCGATCAGGCCTCCCCAACCCGTCTGGCCAGCGTGGGGAGTGTAGGCCAAATCCTCCTGTCTGTGACGGACGAGAGAGGGTCGTGCTCCTGTAGTGGAGACTAAAAAATGACCTGATGATGATGATGATGATGATGATGAGCCGATCTGACAGACGCTGCCCTGTCTTCTTAACAATGAATATTGAATTCGAATTGGTTTCGCGTAATCTGTCAAATAATTGACAGTTCTGTCAAAAGATAAAGTTACATTGAAAAAGTTAATATGGTCGTTCATTTTTCTTAAATTGTCTAATTTTCCCTTTTTATTTTTTCTTTCATAAGAACCTTCTCCTGATAATAACAAATACTACATAAAATATCGAAATCGCAGCTCCAGCAGTTCACGCGTGATACCGTGACCAAGGAAAATAGGGATACATTTTTAAATATATAAATTATCTTATACTATTAAATGAACTGAGATTTAGTAGTTTTTCACTGAAGGCTGTATGTAATGGAGAGAGCTATTCTCGGGATCTCTCTGCGTGATAGAATCCAAAATTAGGATATCCAACGCAAAAGATTTTGCACGTCGTATCCGGAGTTCAGACGATTTTGAAATTCATATTATTGGAATCGATGTGTTAGGTAACAACTCAATGTTTTAAGTCCCCAATTCTCCAATTCCTTTTTAGGCTTTTAACGCCATATTGGTGTCTCTTACATTGCTAAGAGGGGAAGTCAAATTTCAAAAACATTTTACTCCTACCAATTTCTTCTGATTAAATTTGTTATGAGTTACAAGGCAGCCGTAGTTTTACACCCGGGACTGAAATGGACTTTATTTAGTGTTCATTGCCTTTTTTGGCGGTGGCCGCTATTGATCCTGGCTACACAGGAGACACAGTGGTGGGAATGTGTGGTAGGCTCCACCTTTTTAGAACGCAAATGATCTACTACAGTACGTTTCCTAAGACATTTTGTCCCACGAACGGTGAAACTGTGGAATCAACTTTCTTCAGCGGTATTTCCGAACAATTACGAAATGGGAGCCATCAAGAACAGAGTCTTTATTTCCCTTTATAGGCTAGCAACGGATCGGCGACGCCTTGGTATTTGCTACTTATAAAAAAACTAAAGTTACCGATACCTAAGGACAACTAAGCTGAAGTGGCAGAAGGCTGGCCACAGCTCGTAGAACCGACAATCGCTGAGGTCTAAAGGTTTCGAGTGGCGACCCCGTACTGGTGGGCGCAGTATAGGATAACCACCCACTAGATGGAGCGTCGATCTCAAAAAAGTTGTAGGGAGTCGATTGATGCAGGTCTGTCAGGATCGAGGCGTACTTTAGGGGGAGGCCTATGTTCAGTTCAGTGGACGAATACGGGCTGAGAAGATGATGTTGACCATTCAATCAATAATGGGGTATATGCATATATTTTTTAATTGCATAAATTTATAACTTACGAAACTAGAACCATTAGTGAAATTAAATTTAAATATTTTACTTCCGATTTGTTTTCATGATCGATCAAAGTTTTGGACGGAATTGTATGCAATTTAAAAGAAAATATTATACTCTTTATTAAAAATAACATAAACATTTATAATATAAACATAGTAATATTGGATGTATATGATACGCTCAAAGAACGAAAATGCCCATTGAGCGAAAAAATAGCTCACAACGCGTTGTGTTCACAGTAAAACATCCACATAGCGAAATTCGTGTTATAGCTTTATTGAAAACGCTCACGACGCGTACTGGCGATCGCAGAAAGACCTTATAGCGAAATTCGTGTCGTGGCTGACATGCTATTTGACCTCAATGCGTTGTGGCAAAGAAGAAAAGCCATGACGCATATGGAACCATATTTGATTACGTCGCACAGTGCTTTGCGATATGGGTCCTACTAATCTCCATAGATAACATGCACCAGACAGACAATCTTGCCGCCTGTCTGGTGGTATTTGTCATTTTTAGGTTTCCGTAGTAAACAAGGAACCCTTATAGTTTCACCATGTCCGTCCGTCCGTCCGTCTGTCCGCGGCCTAGCTCAGAGACTCTTGATACTAGAAAGCTGTAGTTTGGCACGTAGACACATATTAACTATGCTGACTATGACTACTATATATATTTATTTATTTATTAATTAATTCTATAATAGCTATACTTACATAATAGGTCTCAAGATACAATCACAGAATATTAAATAAGATTTCAAACGACACCCCACACAATCTTATAGGTGAAATAGAACTCGAGAAATGGTAACTGAAAACTACAAAATCGGCCAGCAGCCATCTTTGTATCGTCACTGCTTCGCCTGTCGGTATTTTTGCCCGCTTCAAAGGGTTTCTCGGGCGAGAAAAGAGAACGGAGTCATATTCTTGTTCGGTTCGGTCTCAGTGCGACCGTGGCATTGATTTGATAGTGTGTTATTGTGTAGTCTGTGGTCGCCATCGCCAAGCTATTATTTAATTACATTTGTAATTTCTAATTTTAGTATTCACAATATTGTAATATGTGCACACAAAACCAAAGCCGCTGCACTGTCGTCCATTCCGGATAACGATCGAGAATGCGAATGAGAAGGTCGCATGAGTGTAGATGTCTTCTCGGTTCTCGCGCGAGTCTGGAGCGCCTATAACACCTAAAGCCACGACTTCATATAACACAGAATATAGAACACAGAACTACCTGTTCAATAACGACTTGAACAGGCAGTTCTGTGTTCTATATTCTATGAAGAATACATCCATACTAGTATGGTACCAGACTTTATAGAAGAGATGGTTACGAAAATTGATATGGTGACGACTTTTTGAAAATTTCCCTATAATCCTATAGGGAAATTTTCAAAAAGTCGTCTCCATATCAACAAATTCCAATCACTGCATATTTGCAATTCTCTGGAGGAGCTCGATGGCGTCGTTGCGTGTGGCAGTCTAATCGATCGCGCAAGTCAAGCAACGTCGACCGTAGCCTGTCTATGGATGGGTTTATTTATCTCGAGCTCCTTCGTGCTTCGGAGGGCACGTGAAACCGTCGGTCCCGGCTGTTTTCGATAGATGACAATCGTTAAGCCAAGTCAGTATCCTTTAGACGGCTTGAAAACACTGACTTTCGCCAATCCTTAAGAGCCATATTACATTTTGACTGCGATTTTTGCGTAAAATGGCCAATTTTGGCGTTCTCGTTCTCGGAAACAAAAATACATTAACAAGGTTGACTTATTGAATAGTACAGAATAGCTATTGGCATAGTACATAGCGGCCTCGCTTTTTGTAAATTTTGCTTAACTTTTTAAATAAACCCAAAATTGCAGAGAAAGATTTTCATAAAATGCGCGCATTCACTATTTTGAGCTCCTGGATTGTACTACTGTTCCAAACAAATGAAATAAAAAAATAGAATGTTATTTGTTATATAGTCGTATAGTACATAGCGGCCTCGGAATTTTGAAATATCATTGATTTAACATAGAAAAAAAACATTCTTTTAACCAAAAAAACTTCGAAAATCGCTTTAAGTAAACTGTTAATTTCTCGAATAAACGATAATATTATTGAGCAAAATTTATACGAGAATAATTGTTACTTCATGATGAATGAACTTTGTAGCATGAATTTATTATCTTAATTCAATAAAAACGATAAATATAACTTCAAAATTACTACAAAAAACGATGCACCGGCGGCCTTCGCGGGCTTAGTACTGCGCGAGAGCTCGTCAGCGTGCAAATGTAATAGGGCTCTTAATTGAGCAGCGTGGTGGATTATGCTCTAAACCCCTTCGATTGAGGGGAGACCTGTATTTCAGCAGTGGGGTAATAAGGGTTGACGACGACGGTAATTTTAAATTATAAAATATGTTTAAAAATAGTTGCGTTACTCATAAATTCCCCAAAACTCAATAAGTCACGTTCCAAATAACTACAATTTTTCCATTATAGTAAAAAGTATACACTATCATAGTTTTGCGAAAGTATTTTGTAATTATGTTTCGTATATAGGGCAGTGTGTATAAAAGAAAACTGAGTCAATGTGTCAATTACATTAGAACAACTAACGAGTAAACAAAGCGAAGAAGATGGTCTTCGGATATGTTTTTTGGGCTGTAGCAGCCCTGGTTTCTCAGGTATTCTGTTCTTTTTTTTTTATAACTTATGCTATGTATTTTCTTCGCTAGGATTCTAATTATTGACATATAAAATTTCATCAACTTCAATTCAGTAATTTCAAATACTGGCAGGGAAACAAATCAGCAGTAAAACTACCCGGCCAAAAAATATTTGTTTTTATTTTGTTTATTTATTTATCGTTACTTGCAACTATCATTACAGTTTAGACCTAATGCAATAGTGCAGCATAATTTCAATTATGATATGACAATAAAGTACTTACGTCTCAAAGTAATTCTGTCGTACATAATATTATGTTATGCCCTATAAGAGATCACACTTGTTGCTACCTTTCTAAATTCACTCAGATCACATGAGAAAAGATCAGTTCTGTACTGATATGTTCTGATATGTTTTAGTCACGTGCTTTATTTATCATATTACAAATAGATGTTCAGAGTTACATAATTAAAGGCACAATTTCATTAACAGCATTATTTAGCAAGCTTAGGCATAGAGTAGAATTACTCTAGAACTCTGAACTCTGTATTGAACACTTTCCGCCATTGTCGAATCCCTTTCCGTAAGGAATCTGTTAACGCTTATCTGTTGTCACATACATTACAAAGTATGAATACTGACTGATGACTATTGATGAATACTGACTTGGGTGTATACAAGCATCTAATCCACTTGGTGGAATCCGTTGTCTAACTTTGATAGGAAAATCACTAGTAATGTGATATTGCTGATATATTCGTTGCCAAAGCAGGAGCTCTTGACATCACTTAATCGTAGAAATATTAGTATTTTTACATTCTAGTGATTAAGAGTGCGGTCTTCTTTAAATTGAAGATATGCTATATCTTTAAAAGAATTTTGATTGACTACTTACTCCAGTCAACACAACAAACTTGCGGATGTCAGAAGCGTATATTAATCGGCATTGAAATGTCTAAGCACGTAGAATACTAATCAAAATATTTTATTTCAGGTTCAATCACAGCAATGTAATTCCCTAAATGTTGGCATACCAGTACCAGTTACAGCTCCAATTCTACCAGCTATACAAAGCCCCATCACTTTGTATCCACAATCGGTTATAGCGCCAGCCCCAGTAATATCCACTACAATTATTGATAATTCTGTTGCAAATTCTTTAGCAAATGCTCTGCAACTCTTAATTGTTAGTGAACTTATCGGAAATTCAATTAATGCTCCAATTTATGCATCACCATACCTTCCACCTTTACTTGATACCGTGAAATCAATAGGTACTGTAGATATAGTTACTCCTGCAGTTGATATAGCTTACGCTCCTGTAGACATAACACCCGTAAATTATGGTGCAATAGTTGGAGTTTCACCAAATGTTGTCACTGAAGTCATAGCTCCAACTATTACAAATGTAGTCCCACCGGTGTACGAAGGAGTGACTGAGATAGTCCAGGGTCCTATAGCCATTCCTGAAGTTATATCTCCAGGAATTATCACCCCTAATGTATATGCTCCGGTAACAGAAGTAATTGCACCTAATTCGGCAATCACAGAAGTGATCGCTCCTGTAACTTCAACTGTAACAACAAATATTTATGAAGAAATAACAGAAGTTAATCCATTACTAGTACCAGAATATGTACCTGTTGCACCAGCTCCTTCAATTGATATGTATACTAGTATTACCGAAGTAGTTAATCCAATAGTGCCTGTAGCTCCTACAATATCTCTTAACCCTTACTATGGCTTAACAGAAATTCCTCCTTACACAACCGGATACGTGACTGAAGCTATGCCTCCATACTATGGGGGATATACTGAACTGTTAACTCCTATTCAATTTTCGGGAATACCATTTGCAGCAGAAGTTATATTTCCTCAATCTATACCAGCTCAATTAAAATGTAACTTTGGTTACTCCCCTTCATCTGTACCTTTAGTTAATGTCGAGACTGTTCCTCTTGTGGAACCCAAGCCGTGTTATTACTAAATTATTTTAGAAAATTGTTTAAATTGAATTTTGAAGTCCTCAAAAATAGATGACAGACTTTTAGTGCTTCTAATGTTTTTAAATGTATATGTATTGATTAATATTGATAATCTGGATGCAATAAAAAGTTGACTTAGTTAACACTAACAGTCTTTGGTGCTAAAAGGGTGAACCCATGCTAAAAAGATATATGTATAGCAAAAGCCCTGTGAACACTTTTGTTAATACAAACTCACTAAAGTACCTAACCGTACCACCAGAGGTACGGCCAGGGGTACGGTGGGTCTGAAGCGCTAATTGCCACCGATAATTTTGCTTCCTTCTGATCTTCGCTCTGGATTTTGTCCAAATAAAGTAAAAAAAAATTAGGAGCAATGGTGCAACCATTTTTACTCGCGACATTGAAATTCTGTCGTGGTCATTATGAGTTTTTGTAAGCGCAAGATTCAATCTTTTTCTTTGTCTATCATTTATGCAAGATGCCTTTTTTGTGTATGTAATATATTTCGTCAATGTATTTCTGTAATTTTATTTTATCAACGTTATTTTGTTTTTAAATACATTGAATTATATTGCAATTTTACATGTTTTTATTGCTTCAACCTTCTTGCTTCCTTGCTTGCTTGATAATATTGTCACAGTAAGTATTACCCTGCTATTTTAAAATTTAAAGTTAATGTCCATATCAGGAATCTATGTACAAGATTTTTTTATGTAGTCAGAATCTGTCATGTTTGGCAGTGATGTTGTAGTCATATTTCGATGGGCATAGGTCGTAATAAATAAATAAAACAATGATAGATACCATAGCAATTAAATTTAGTATTTAATCAAATAAATTAAAACTTAACTTCTCAAAAATAAAGAATAAATACGACATTAATGAAACTAAACTAAATCACAGTACACCAGAAATCAATCCATTAGCATAAGCAGCCAACAATGGGTTGTTATTAGAAACAGTGGCAATAGCATTACTACTAGAAATTACGCCAGGAGAAACACCTGTAGGATTTACAAAGTTAGGAGAAACAACACTAGTAGCGAACGGATTTGAACATCCGCATGATAAAACTGGTGTAGTGAAAAGTTCTTTGACCAATGGAGCTGCTAGTTGCATTGCTAATTCTGATCCCCCTTTACTGTTTTGTATTAAATTTGCTACAATCATCAATTGCAATGTATTTGCCAGGTTTTTGCAAGCTGTAGGTGAACAATCAGTGATGATAGTAGTAGTTGGTGGCCCTGATGGCGTTAGGGGAAGTTGGCAGTTGTATGGTGTTTCACTGATTACTGTAGGAGCTACTTGAGGGATGTAGCTTCTGGGTAATTCAAAAACTGATTCCATCAGTGGTCTGTTGAGGATGTTCAGTTGCTTAGGACTTTGAGAGAGCACGAACTGTGAAAGAAAATGACAATCAGTAATGTTATTAGTCAAAAGTACTTACTTATACCATCGGATAATTGATAAGAAGGTTAAATTTTGGACAAAATATTCAGTTCATCTGTTGTACAATTTTGTCCAGGCAATAAGTAGGTAAAAACATCGTATTCATCATCATCATCATGTATGCCTGTATTTATCCACTGCTGGATATTTCACCAAATTTTTTGAGGTCATCGGCCCATCTAGAGGGAATACGTCCAACGCTTCGTTGTCCCACACGCGGCCTCTACTCTAGAACCTTCTCCTCTATCTACGATCGCTGACTCGGCAGATGTGGCCAGCCCCCTGCCACTTTAGCTTGCTGATTTTGAACTTACGTTACAATTTTCGAATCTCTAGATCCAGCGGTTTGGGTTTGTGCGTTGACATGTCAGTCACTCAGTGAGTTACTTCGTTTATACATATATATTAAATCCGCTTTTTGTACTCTGATGTTGTGATTGCATAAAAGTGTTTGGCATGTAGGTGGTTCATCATAGTGTTTAAACCAAAGTCAAACTCATCTGCACTTGATGCACCATGCTGATTGACTAACGAGGCTCTGGCGAAAGAGAGGTAGGGCTTAGCATAAAAATTTAAGCTGCTCGACTGGCGAAGTCTCACCTCATTGTAAATCAGTCAAATAACCTTTCCCTTGAGGATTGTTGTATTCCTGCGAATCAGTGAGATCACCAGGATTGAATTAGTTCCTGTATTGCCAGCGGGGTAGCAGCGCGCAAGTGCATTTTTTTTTTACTACGTTGGGTGACAGACAAGCATACGGCCCGCCTAATGTGGAGCGGTTACAGTACCCATATTAACGCTCGCAACATAAAATATCGCTCGCGCGCCGTCACCCCCGCTGCCAACGCAGCATCTCCTTCCTTTCTGGTGACCTCACTCACTCGCAGGAACACAACAACCCTCAAGGGAGTTGTTATTTGGCTGCGGTATTCTGTGAGGTGGAGGTACATTCCCCAGTCGGGTAGCTTACAATTACGCTCCCTACCTCTCTTTTCGCCAGAGCTTCGTTTGTCAGACAGTAGGGTGCACCGCGTGCAGGTGAAGTTGACTTTGCTTCAAAGATGTTGATGAACCACTTACGCCCCAAATCATGACATATCATGAAGTGAGCATTTATATAGAGGAGCTCGATGGCTTCGTTACGCGGGTCAGTCTAATCAAACACTTAAGTTAAGCAATGTTGATCGTAACCTGTCCATGGATGGGTCTATTCATCTCGAGCTCCTCCGTGCTTCGAAGGGAACGTTAAACCGCCCTTAAACAGCTGTTGTCATTACATAGCAGCCGTTAAGCCAAGTCAGTGGTCTTTAAGCGGCTTGATAACACTGGACTCGGTCAACCCGAGTTGAGCAGCCTAGTGGAGGTATAATCTAAACCCCTTCGATTGAGGGGGGACCCGTATCCCAGCAGTGGGATGAGTAAGGTTTGATGACGACGAACATTTATATGTAATGGCAACTGCTTCACATCAAGCAGGACGTATGCTTGTTTGCCACCCGACGTAGTAAAAAAGAAAGATGTACCTGGTTTATAAAAAATGGTTTTAACTTACCTGGAGTTGCAGGGCCGTAAGACCAAAAGTAAATAAAATTGTTTTAAACATTTTTTTTGTATATTTTTTAAAATATTTTTTTTTGATAAATTTATATATTTTTATTATATTTACCTACTAATATTTTTGTATACAGTTAAGTCCGGTATACATAACTGTTAAAATAGTTTTAATTCATTTAAATATAAATGGTGCTATTTATCTTCAAGTTATCAGTTGAGTTTTGATATCAATATTTTATTGTTAAATATATATTACATTCATATTATTACATATTCTTAGATAAGTTATTTCCAGCGAATTAATGTTACATAAAAAAGATAAGTGTCACAAAAATAACATAAAATTTATGCGGAATATTTTTACAGAAATCTTGGGGTGTAGTGGTTCATCAACACCTTTGAATCAAAGCCAACTTCACCTACACGCGGTGCACCCTGCTGACTGACAAACGAGGCTCTGGCGAAAAGAGAGGTGGGGAGCGTAATTGTAAGCTACCCGACTGGAGAATGTACCTCCACCTTACAGAATACCGCAGCCAAATAGCAATTCCCTTGAGGGTTGTTGTGTTCCTGCGAGTGAGTGAGGTCACCAGAAAGGAAGGAGATGCTGCGTTGGCAGCGGGGGTGGCGGCGCGCGAGCGATATTATAAGTTGCGAGCGTTAATATGGCTACGGCAACCGCTTCACATCAGGCGGGCCGTATGCTTGTCTGCCACCCGACGTAGTATAAAAAAAAAAAAAAAAAAAAAAAAGAAAATTTAAGAAAACTGAATCACCATATTAAGTTTCATAATGTAACTCTATTCATTATTTCACAGAATTATCAGTCAATTGACAGATTATGCGAAACCTAATCGAATTCAATAATCATTGTTGAGAAGACAGGACAACGTCGGGTCAGCTGAGCCGACAGACGACGTTGTCCTGTGATGTAACTAAGCCAAATAACAATTCCCTTGAAGGTTCTTGAAGGTTGTTGTGGTCCTGTACAAGACAAACATTTTGTACATGAACAATAGTGTGTGAATGTCTAATAGTGGCTAGATTTTTGTGGTGTAATAGGCTTGTATCCCATTTTTTTTTTCGATTTGTTATTTAAAGACGTCACAATAATATAAATATAGGTGAAATAATTACTTCGATTGCATAAAAACTTCTCGAGATATGATAACTTGAAGATCACAATTTTGGACTATCCCGAAAACGCTCCATACAAAAGGCCACCACGTTATGACGTCACACCGTGCATCAATCAATGCATTAGATCAGAAATTTGTACGACAGCTATGTTAAATATTGCGTTTATGTAGCCAGTGCCGTAACAAAAGTTATAGTATTTTTTATTGTTTCTACAATGGTAATATTTATTTTTTATAATTTCATACCTTTAAAATGGACTTTCCCACCAAACTTTGACCGAACATAAAACACGTTGTACATAAGTTATTAAAATTTTAAGATCGCAGATCGTTCTAGTTTTATGTATTTTACGTTACTGATAGAGAGTTTTTATAATTTTGTGACATGGGCAACAAGCCTATTGGTTCATCAACATCTTTGAACCAAAGCCATCTTCACCTGCACGCGGTGATAATATACCTCCACCTCACAGAATACCGCAGCCAAATAACAATTCCCTTGAGGGTTGTTGTGTTCCTGCGAGTGAGTGAGGTCACCAGAAAGGAAGGAGATGCTGCATTGGCAGCGGGGGTGGCGGCGCGCGAGCGATATTTTATGTTGCCAGTGTTAATAATATGGCTACGGTAACCGCTTCACATCAGGGCCGTATGCTTGTCTGCCACTCGACGTAGTAGAAAAAAAAACATCTTACATATTTTTTATGTGATAACGTCTTATATATCGCTGCACGCACGAAAAAGCATGACTCATTGTCACGTTCCGCCTGAGCCGAGCGTGCAAGCGAGAGCACGGAACAAGCGATAGAGAGGCACTAAGCGTTCGGCTTATGACACATCTATCTCTCGTCCACTCCATCGGCCGATGTTTTAATCCGTCCGTAAACCGACTTTACAGACAACCAATTCTTTCAAATATTCGATTGCTGAATAATGTTGCTCGCAAATTAATTAATTTTTAATAATTGGTATCATCATCATCATCAGGTCCATTTTAGTCTCCACTACAGGAGCACGACCCTCTCTCGTCCGTCCTAGACGGAAGAAGGATTTGGCCTACACTCCCCACGCTGGCCAAACGGGTTGGGAAGGCCTGATCGATATTTGATAATGTATTTCCCTTAGTCGCCATATACGACATCCACGGGAAGAAACGGAGTGATTCTATTCTAGTCTGCCGGAAACCACGCGGCCCTTATTGGTATAATCGGATTATTTAGGCTTTATTTATGATATTATTTTATTGTCACATTTAATTTGAATCTGCTTAACAAACCTATAGATATTTGTAAAGTTTACATTTGGTTTGACCTTAGCGTATATGGTGAAATAAATATTGGTATTACATATTGAAGACTAGGTGACCCGACACGATGTTGACCGTCTTCCTAACTATGAATATTGAATTCGAATTGGTTTCGCGCAATCTGTCAAATGACTGACAGTTCTGTCAAACGACATCAAGTTACATTAGAAAAGTTAAAGTGGTCGTTCAGTTTTCTTAAATTTTCCGCACAACTTTCTTATTTTTTTCTTTCATAAAAACTTTCTTCTGATAATAACAATTACAACATAAAAAGAAATAGCGTTAGCGCGTGATGATGTTAATAATGCTCTTTCTGCAATTTTGAACTGGTTTACTACAAATAATCTCCTTCTTAACTCATACAAAACTAAATGTATTAAATTCACGTTACCCAATGTCAGGCAAGTCCATGCTGATGTAGTCATAAAGGATAACACCCTAGTATAAGACAATGATACTGTTTTTCTTGGTATTACCATTGATTCAAAGTTGCAATGGGGCCCTCATATAACGAAACTAGCTCGCAGACTCAGTTCCGCAGCTTATGCGGTTAGGAGAATAAGACAGATAGCGGACGAGACAACTGCTAGGCTCGATTATTTTAGTTATTTCCATAGCATTATGTCATATGGCATATTGCTTTGGGGTAAAGCAGCTGACATTGATAAAATTTTTGTATTACAAAAGAGAGCCATTAGATCAATTTACAATTTGGGTTCTAGGGATTCACTCCGTGAGTTATTTAAGGAGATAAACATCCTCACTGTCGCTTCTCAATATATTTATGTAAATATTATGTACGTCCGTAAAAATATTTCGAATTTTACAAAAGTATGTGATATATCTAATGTCAACATGCGGAACAAAAACAAATTGGTTATTCCAAAACATAGACTGGGGAAGGTCAATAATTCGTTTGTCGTAAATTGCATCCGCTACTACAATAAGTTGCCGGAGTCGGTCCTGATTTTACCCGACACTAAATTCAAACAGCTTATTAAGACCACCTTATGTAAAAAGGCTTACTACAGGACCGACGATTACCTTAATGATAAAAATGTATGGCAAATTCTCGGCACAGGATGTGAAGCACAGGCGTCTTATCTTTACAAGTAGTATTGTGGATATATACATATTTAGACTTTATACAATATGTATATACACTCTATACTATGATTTTTTTATATTTTTGTTTTTTTTTACTATTTTATTTTACTTAATTTCTTTTTTCTTATTTTGGTTGAATACCATTTTTCTTTTTATTGTATTATGATAATATTGTATGGCTATTTAAAAAAAAGACCTATATTGACAGAGTTTCTTTCGGCATTTCTTCTCGTCAATGGTCATTCCGAAATGCTGGTAGATAAAAAAATATACCTAATTGTAAAAGACGTGTCTAAGTGCCCGCGAGGGCCCACATAATAAAGAATTTTGACTTTGACTTTGATGACGTGACCGTGACGTGAATAGAAATTGGGATTCAGTTTTATATAGTACTAGAGGCCCGGAACGTGCTTCGCTACGTATAAAGTGAAATACTAAAAAAAAATTAATTGGAAGCTATTTTAAAACTTAATCCAAAATAAACAATATTTTTTGTTTTTCCATTTTGAGCATGAATAAACAAACATAAAGTTGAAGCACGTCCAAAATGAAATGAATGACATAACAAAGCTTGTACTGTCAACACTGAAAAAAGTTTCAATTTGACAGCACAATCCCCATCTGAAAAAAAATCAATTTGACAGCAAAATCCCCATTAACAAAATGACTTTTATTGAATTCATTTTTTACAAAAAATGTGATAAATGAAGAACCGCTCTACCGATTTTGTGCAAACTTCACATAAACCATCTACTAAATAGTCCGAACAAAGCCTAAACATTTGGTTTGGATAGGTGAGCCCGTTCTTGAGATATAATACATAGATTTAAGTAGCATAGTCTAAAATCCCAATAAATGTAATTTTGAAATGTTCCGATTTGGTTTGACCTTAGTGTGTTAATTAAGTAGATAAAGGCCTAAATTGCTTCGGGAAAAGGATGGTGCGGGCGTGCTTTCTTTCTGGTGATCCCACTCACTCGCAGCAACACAACAACCCCCAAGGGAATTGTTATTTGGCTGCGGTATTCTGTGCGGTGGAGGTACATTCCCCAGTCGGGTAGCTTACAATTACGCTCCCTACCTCTCTTTTCGCCAGAGCTTCGTTTGTCAGTCAGCAGGGTGCACCACGCGCAGGTGAAGTTGGCTTTGGTTCAAAGATCTTGATGAACCGGTTACACCCCAAAAACCACCGCCGTGCCTCCAGATAAATAAACATTGTTGACTATACGTGTATGTTTATAGTAAAACTTTATGATAACGAAATAAACATTAATATTATAAAAAAAATCCATGAAGGAGCACTAATATAAATTATTAAAATAAATAAATATTCCTGGACAAATAATTACACTATGCCATCTAGTCCCAAACTAAGCAAAGCTCGTACTAAGGGTACCTACTAGAACTGATGTTTGTAAATACATGCATATAATACATACGAAACACCCAGTCCAAGACAAACAGACATGTTCATGCACACAAATATTTGTCCGCTACCTCCGAAAACTGAAGTCAAATTATTAAAGGAAAAATTAGAAGCAGCGGACAATGAAATTCAAAACATACTACAAGAGAACTCCTCATTACAAAATATTATCAAAGACTATGAGATTAAAGTAAACAAATTAACACACATTTTCTCATGACACGACCATCAAGAAAAAAAGGCGACGTTTAAATAAAACGAAGTTAGATTTATCTCCTGAATTATGCTTCGATCGCATGCAAAGTACAGAACCTACATTTTATAATAAAACGCATGCTTCATTTCATCAGAAATCACATGAAGAAATCACAGATGGCGCTACTAGTACTAAACAAGTAACGTTAGAGCAGTCGACTGAGTTAATTCGACAAGTAAACACAAATAAACTTGAGGAGCCAGCCCCGCGTAATCGAAAATCAAAAATTCATATATTTGGAGGGGAACAAGTACGTGGATTGACAGAAAAAATAATAAAAATGCGCTCGGGAAAATGGAATGACATTTATGACATAAGCAGCTTTTTAAAACCAAATGGTATCACATCACAAATTTTGAAAAGTAGTTATTGTATAGGAGACTTAAAAAATGATGATATTATTGTGCTGTCCATTGGCACAAATGACAGAAACCCATATAAAATTATGACAGAATTGTGTAGCTTTATAACTACGTTTAAGAATAATAGTTATATGGTATACTAAGTAAAATAATCTATTTTACTTAGTATACCATATAACTGTTATTTTAATTTTGAGAAATTGAATTATGAATTAGAATTAATTGTAAGAAATTATTCAAATTGTACATTTCTAAATATTGACTCTTATTCTAATATAAATGACATATCATTACTTGATCAAATTTGCATGAAACTGAATGTTGAAATCGATTATCCACACTATGTAAATGAGTTTATTACAAACTTTTCAAAACTAAAAAATAATTGTAAATCAATATGTAAACATAAACAGGAACCAGCATCCAACCTACGACGTAAATATATTACTGACTATTTTCCTGTGAAAAAAATCACTACTCAGTCAAATGAAAACATAAAGAAAAGGACTATACCAGACTATTTTATTCAAACAAACAAAGAACCTTTAAATATTAATAATATTTTTTTTTTTTTTTTTTTTTATACAACGAAGGTGACAAACAAGCATACGGCCCGCCTGATGGAAAGCAGTTACCGTAGCCTATGGACGCCTGTAACACCAGAAGCATCACATGCGCGTTGCCGACCCTGTAAAAACCTCTTTACGCCCTTTTTGAAGAACCCCATGCTGTAGTCTCCTGGGAAAACCTCAACAGGCAGTTCATTCCACAGCTTGATAGTACGTGGAAGAAAATTTCTCTGGAACCGCACAGTACGTGTCCACTTCGGTTCTAATGTGTGAGGATGAATTCCCTGTCGATGGCGAGCGGTGCGACTGTAGAAGGAGGCCGTTGGCATCATGTCAAACAACTCCTCAGAACACACCCCATTGTACAATCGGTAGAACACACAAAGTGACGCAAAATCTCTTCTCAAACTCAAGGGCTCTAAACCGTCTGTCAATTTGGATTCGTTAACAATCCTCACAGCGCGCCTCTGAATCGAGTCACAAGGTGCTAGCTGGTATTTAGGTGCTCCCGCCCATAGATGACAACAGTACTCCATATGCGGCCGTACTTGAGCTTTATAAAGCAGAAGCCTTTGCCGCGGGTTGAAGTACTGTTTCACTCTGTTGAGCACACCTAGTTTCTTCGATGCCAGCTTGACCTTCCCTTCCAGGTGACATCGAAACTGGACGTCGCTGGAGATTTCAACTCCTAGAATCCCAATACTTTTTGCGATGGTGAGGGGTGTGTTTTCGAAGTGTGGAGCCACAGCAAATGGAGTTTTCTTAGCGGTGAACGCGCACACTTGTGTCTTAGAGGGGTTAAATCGGACTAAGTTCTGTCGCCCCCAGTCGGACACTCTACTTAGTGTGCTCTCGATGTCCGACACAAGTTGTTCGCGACTCTCCTCCACCAAAGAACGAGGGATATTTGCGCGGCCCGTGTAATAGGTGTCTCCGGTGCTATCGTCCGCATAACAATGAATGCCGTCAATAGACAGCATATCATTAATATGCAGCAGAAACAGCGTCGGAGACAATACAGAACCCTGCGGGACGCCAGCATTAATGTCCATGCTATCGGAGCAACTGCCATCTACAACAGCTCTAATGCTTCTGCTGGACAAGAAGCTAGCGACCCATTCGCAAAGCCCCTCTGGCAGACCGTATGCCGGTAACTTCGAAAGAAGACTGCGGTGCCAGACCCGATCGAACGCCTTCGCCATATCCAGGCTAACCGCCAATGCCTCACCTTGACTCTCCACTGCCAAAGCCCATCGGTGCGTAAGATACACTAGAAGATCACCAGTTGAGCGGCCATGGCGAAAACCATATTGATTGTCGCCGATCAAGTCGTGATCCTCTAGGTATCTGAGGAGCCGAGTATTAATTACACGCTCCATCACCTTGGAGAGAAGGGAGGTAATAGCAATAGGCCTGTAATTCGATGGGTCTGAACTGTCGCCCTTTTTAGGCACAGGGTGCACGTTCGCAGTCTTCCACATAGACGGAACTTGCCTAGTGGAGTATGAGAGCGCGAACAAGCGCGTAAGTACAGAACACAACTCTAGAGCACACACCTTTAACACCACTGCCGGTATGCCATCTGGCCCACTCGACTTGTGAATATCAAGGGAGAGCAACGCCCGCCGGACATCTCGCTGTGTAATCGAAATCTCAGGCATGGAGTTACCGCACCATGGGATAGTAGGTGGTACGGCGTCTCCCTCGTTTAATGTCGAGTTAGAAGCAAAGAGATTACCCAGTAAGTCGGCCTTCTCCTTAGCACTATAGGCCAGACTGCCATCCGGTTTTTGCAGTGGTGGAAAAGACGAACGACAGAAGTTTCCCTCGGCAGCCTTAGCGAGCGACCAAAAAGCACGACTCCCAGATGGGTGCCTAGTCAGGCGCTCACCAATTCTGCCGACGAAATCATACTTTGCTCTAGCAATCACTCTCTTACTGAACCTCGAGGCAGCATTAAACTCACGTTTCAGGTCAGAAACATTCAGATCCCCATTAATACGAGCCGTGGTCCAAGCCTTGTACGCAGCCTGCTTGCGAAGTATAGCCTCTCTACAAGACCGATTAAACCACGGCCGTTTTTTAACACCCGCAGTGGCCACCCGTCGACTTGGGATGAATAATTCCATCCCATCCAGTATCGCCCCAGCCACAGCGGATGCACAGGAATCAATGTCTTCCGACCCGAAACAGAGCTGCCTCCACGGGTACGATGCATAAAATTCACGCAATCCATCCCAATCTGCCGACTTGTAGTGCCACACACGACGCCATCCGGTAGGCCGGGGCGCGTCAGAGGTAGCATATGGCACCTGGGTCCGGATGAGGCAGTGGTCCGACGACCCAAGCGGAGCGTCCACCGTGATCCTATACCCATCCGGACGTGTGGTCAGCAGAAGGTCCAGAAGAGAGCTTGTATGGTCCTCGATATCCGGTATCCTCGTTGGAGAGTGTACCAGCTGCGAGAAACCATAAGCCAGAGCAAAGTCGTGAACAGACCTCCCCGCGAAGTCAGTGGACCGAGAGCCAAGCCACTCGGCGTGGTGGGCATTGAAGTCTCCCAAAATCACTAACTCCGCGGAGGGATACTGTTCCATGACTCTGTCAGTCGCCAGTTGTAGGTGCTCGATCATCCGAGTTGTGTCTGAATCACCACTATGAGACCTGTAAAGGCACGCGTAGATGCAGGTGTGGCCACCCTGATCCACGCGCACCCACAATATTGACAGGTCCCTGTCTTCTAGGCCGTGAAGGCGTCGACAGCAAATATCCTCCCGGACGTACATACATACCCCAGCTCGACGTACAAAAGAATATTCGAGTTTGTACCCAGGGTATAATAAGTAGGATGTGTCGGCCGGGCAGGATATTTGTGTCTCAGTCAAAAAAAGCAGGGTCGGCTGTGCAGCTTCTAGGTGTTGGTGAACTGCATTAATGTTAGCGTGAAGACCTCTTATGTTACAGAAATCCACACTGAGTGTGGAAGAAGACGCCGCTGTAGTAAAACGCTTTTTAATTTTTTTCACGGCCATAAAAAGATGTCTGAGGTTTATGAGAAGTCGTCTCAATGACAACAAGAGAGAGAAAAGCGCAGTGTCTACCCCCGCAGTACAGTGCAGGTTATGCGGTTTGCTAGCGCGGCGGGCGGAAGGGCCCCCGGTCCCCCCCTGCTGCAGCAGCCGGGTCCACTCCGGTCTCCTCCTCCGGCACGACTACTACAACAGGGACTTTACACAGGCTGGCGGTTCAGCCTCCCGGGGCGGAGATTAAGTGATCCCCGGGTTCGGGAACCCTACTGACCTGCGGGCGGCCAGCGGACAGCCGTTTCACCGGGTCTCCCTGACCGCCGCGCCAACACGCCGCGCCTACACCGCTGGCAGCGGTTCGACAACCACTGGTCTCCCTGTTGTCAGCATGACGACTTCTCAGAAAAAAAAGCCCTGGTGACCTTGCTCACTCGCAGGAACACGGCAAAGCCATTATGGCTGCGGTCTTCTGCAAGGTGGAGGTACTTCCCCAGTTGGATGCTGGCCAAGCTTTGAACGAGAGATCACACTGTGCTCCTCCTCCATCAGAAATAATAATAATAAAAGCGAGGCACAGTACGACCCCTCATTGCGTCCTACCTCTCTTAAAATAATGTAAATTCATCATCTGGTGATCCTCAAAATTTACAGTTTTTTCGCAAATAGCACGCTAGTAGTGCTACAACAAAATATTGCCGGAATAATTAGTAAACAAGATATATTTTCGATTACACTCGATGAATTGTCAAAAAATTACAGGGATATTGATATAATTTGTCTCTCAGAAAATTTTATTAAGTCGGGTAATGAAAGGAACTTACACATGCGAGATTATGAGCTTGCAACCTCATACTCCCGAGAAAATCAAAAAAGAGGAGGAGTGTGTATCTTATGTAGAAATAATATAGAATATAAAATAATACCATACATAAAAGATATGTCGGTGGAAAAGTATTTTGAATGTTGCGGTATAGAAATACCTAAGCATAACTGCATTGTTATTTGCCTATACAGAATTCCTAAAAATTCTGCATCTAACCTACACGCGTTTCTCGAAAAATTTGAAAGTTTGTTACGTAAATTAAAAACAAAAATTAAAAAAAAAATTATCATAGCTTTATCTAGACTTTAACATAAATACACTGATAGTATCCAACATACAAAGTAACTTTTTGCGATTACTGCAAAATTATAATTATCAATCATATATTACTGAACCTACAAGACAAAATTCTTGTATTGATTTGATCATTAGCAATGCTTCTGATGCTACAGGAAAAGTACATCAACTAGGCTTATCAGACCATAATACAGCACAGTCATTGGAATTACCTATCAATATGAAACAAAATAAAAATAGTTGCTTCTTTATAAAGAAACGAGATTTTTGTCCTGAATATTTAAATAAATTCAGAGAATGTTTACACAGCTTGCACTGGTCTGAAGTTTATAATGAATGCGATATAAATAAAGCTTTTAACGCGTTTCATGAAGATTTCATGTTATATTATAATTTATGTTTTCCATTAAGAAGAATAAAAATAGTAAAGAAAAAGAAAAACAAGTCTTGGATAACAAAGGGTATAAGGTTGGCTTGTAAGAAAAAACGTTGTCTTAGATTTGCATATTACGAGAATAGAAATAAATATAATAAAATGAAATACTTAAATTATTCAGCTGTCTTAAAGAAATGTTAAATTAACATTGCGCAAAAAAATAACAACATGAAATATATACATAAATCAAACAACAAATATAAGGCATCATGGAACTTGATAAAATGTAATAATAAAGTAAAAAACAATTATATCAATAAAATTTTACACAATAACAAAGCTATTGATAAACCACTAGATATAGCCGCTGCTTTCAATGACTTCTTTATAACTTTGACAAATGAAAATGACAATAAAAATATACTGCGCGACACTAATACAATTCAAACTATAACAAATACTATGTTTTTATTTCCGACAGATAGTTATGAAATTCTGAAAATTATCTCAAATTTAAAAAATACTAACTCTGTAGGCTATGATAATAACTCTACATATGTTATTAAATGTACCAAAGACATTATCGCACCAATTCTTAGTTACTTGACAAATATATCCTATAAGACAGGCGAATTTCCGGGTAAATTAAAAACTACAGTTGTTAAGCCGTTACCAAAAGCAAGCAATAGTGAAAGCTTAGATAACTATAGACCTATCGCATTAGTGCCAGTATTCTCTAAGATTCTCGAAAAACCTATGCAAGTGAGAATAAGTAATTTTATAAAAGCTCTAGACATTCTAGATACTAACCAAAATGGTTTTCAAAAAGGAAAATCAACAAGTCTGGCAGCTTTCAACCTAACTAAAAAAATTCAATACTATATAGATAAATCTATAGAAGTTGTAGTTATATTCATAGACATGAGCAAGGCTTTTGATTTTGTTTTACATGATTTACTTCTAGCTAAATGTGAAAAATACGGTCTCAGGGGTAATACATTAAATTGGCTTAAAACATATTTAAAGAACAGAATGCAATATACTGAAGTAAATAATATCGATGACGACTTAAATGAGATAGTGTATAAATCCAAAGAAAAGGCAAAAAATATAGGTGTACCCCAAGGAAGCATCTTGGGCCCTTTGCTCTTTCTTTTATACATAAATGACCTTCCAAAATGCACCAAATATTTCTGTTCTTTATTTGCTGACGATCTCGCTGTAGTGATACCAAATACATTTAATACAATATCTGAATATAACTGTGAAATTAATACATGCTTATCTGACATTACTAATTGGCTAAATAACAACAATCTGAAACTAAACATAAATAAAACAAAATATATACAGTTTCATAATCAAAAAAATGATAAAACAGCTAATTTGATAGTTCAGCACAATGGCCAAATTATAAATGAAAGTAATGAAATGTCATTCCTGGGAATCATATTGGATAGCCACTGTACCTGGAAACCACATATTCATAAAGTATGTAAAAAGATAAACAGTTTTTCGTACGCTTTGTGGCGACTAGTTAATATAGCCGACGAGAAAACGGCCTTGCTAGCTTACCATGGATATGTGGCGTCAAATCTGAGATACGGTATTATAACATGGGGTAACTCAATAGATCTTACTAAAGTTTTTATCGCCCAAAAGCAATGTATTCGAGCAATTTACAATCTGTCCCCCAGGACAAGCTGTAAAGATTATTTTTAAAAAATGAAATTACTTACGGTGCCGTGCATATATATTTATGAAATGTGTCTCTTTGTAAAAACACATTCACATCTTTTTGAAAAACGATGTAATGTATTTGAAAACTACCGCGGAAGGTTTCCAAATAAAATGATAATGCCTACAATGTCAACAACTCAGTACAGCGATAGTTGTTATCCTATGGCTATCCGGATCTATAATAAATTGCCGAATTTTATTAAAGAACTGCGATTAAATGTTTTTAAAAGTAGACTCTCACAATTACTGATTGAAAAATGTTATTATGCGGTTTCGGAATATTTAACAGACACTATATGAGGTTTTTTATAGATATAAATATTTGTTATGACATTCTGATGTAAAATGGTTGAAATTGATATATATATATATATACTTTTATTTAATTTTGTTGTTGACATTGATATTAATTTTGTTTTTAATTTTTTTTTACCATATTTTATAATATTAACGAATTTTTATGTAAAATAAACATCTGCATGTATGAAAATACTGAAAGTGTGATTCCAAGGATTATAAATAATTACACCATTATGTACCACTTTTAACGCAAATAAATTCTATTCTATTCCGAGTCAAAGTGTACATGGTTAGCCATGCGACCACCGGGCTCAACAAACTATCATAATGTCAAAAATTTCTGGACACAATTACACAGCCGTAAATTATCTTCAAGCCAAGCAAACATAATGACAAATTAATAAAAACCTATTATAACTTATATTTTTTGCATAAATATGGAAGAAAAGAAAATTAATGTAACAGATTTAAAAATGTTAAATTGTGAATGAATGTAACTAAGCCAAATAACAATTCTCTTGAAGGTTGTTGTGTTGCTGCGAGTGAGTGGGATCACCAGAAAGAAAGCAGTTGCAGGGGGGGGGGGGGGTCACGAGTGACGAGTGATATTTCATGTTGCGAGCTTAATAATAATAATTAATTATAATACATTTTAAAAAATTCAATATAAATAGTATAAAAAACCAGCCAAGTGCGAGTCGGACTCGCGCACGAAGGGTTCCGTACCATTAACTATAAAAAAGGCAATAAAATCAAGTCTGTTGTATGGGAGCCCCCTTAAATATGAAATATTTGTTTTATTGTAATTTAATTATTTATTTTGAAAGTGAATTTATAACTGAATATTTCAAGCGTCTACCTGTTGAGGTTATCAATATCGAGCAAAAACGAGCAAAAAAAATCACGTTTGTTGTATAGGAGCTCCATTAAATATTTATTTATTATATTTTTTAGTATTTGTTGTTATAGCGGCAACAGAAATACATCATCTGTGAAAATTCAACTGTCTAACTGTCACGGTTCATGAGATATAGCCTGGTGACAGACGGACGGGCGGACGGACAGCGGAGCCTCAGTAATAGGGTCTCTTTTACCCTTTGGGTACGGAACCCTAAAAATGTAGTATGATTTTTTTATTATATTATAATAAAAATAATTTAACTTTAAAAAAAATAAAAAATTAAAAGGTATGGACCCCGGGTAGTGTATATTATTCTGTGTCCCGGGTTCTGTAGATTGTAATTGTAATAAAAAAAATGTAGCAAGTAGGTAACTCTTAATTGGTCCTAATTATGCAGAATAGATCCAACGGACATTTTGTTACTTTTAAGTTAAAGCTATTTAAAGTTTAATAGGAATAAAAATATCACGCAGTATAAGTTTTGGGAAACATATTATCAAACTGCTGGAATCTATTGCGAATATATAAATGTACTTGAGCTGTGGTAATGCCTAACTTACGTGACGTACGTGTATGTAAGTTAGGCTTTATCAACACAAAAAAAAACCTTCCTATTGACATGTAAAACGTGCTCAAAAACTTTTTTAAATTACGCAAAACTAGGCAACCCACCTTTAACACTTTAAATGTCGAGTGAAAAGAAATTCCATTAGGTTTGATGGGTCTCCTAGGCCCAAAAGTAAAAAAAAAGTTACTCTGTTTAACCCGTATTTACTACAATACAATGAATCCCTGATACTATGTCATATCGCCGCCTCGCCTCCACTATTACCCTACTAATACTTACATACACAATAACTACGCAATAACACGCACACCAAAAATTGCTTTCTGCAAAGCGCCTTGTTATTTAGATTTCTGTGGTATGTATGTAAATGTGCAATTTCTCCAAAATTACTGTTCCGATTTGCATGTTTTCTTAAATCCACTCCATATAATGGAAAAATTTACCCTATATAATATGCATGTTTGTAATCTCTATATTATATATACTCCAAAGCAATACAAATAAAAGTAGACAAACAAATTAAACAGTATCTACATATAAAGGCGGGCTCTCTGAGAGAGATCGCTTCCAGCCAACCGTAATGTTATATACAGAAATCATCATCATCATCAGGTCATTTTAGTCTCCACTACAGGAGCACGACCCTCTCTCTTCCATCCCAGACAAAAGGAGGATTTGACCTACACTCCCCGCGCTGGCGTTAGGTATATACGTAACAAAAAATATAGACAGGGATTTGTCAGTAAAAAAAATTCCTGAAGGCGGTTCACTTTTCTTAAAAAATAGGTATATTCTTTTAAAAATAATATGCTAGGAATGTCCAACTAAGCTAACAAAGATAAGCAAACATGAACAAATTTGGAACAGCGAAACAAGAAAAAATTAAGACGTTTTTAACGCAGTGGGTCTGTCAGACTACTAGGTACGTACAGCAAGGGTTGTAACAAATATTTCGAACTAAATTTTCGTATTCAGCGATAGTAAGTAAGTATTTATAAGGGTGACCGTGTTGCGACGCCTTTACAACGAAATTGAAAATGGAATTAAAATATTATTTCTTGTGCCTTTCGATTTCGGGCGTAAGTATTTTTCTTTTTAAAATGTCTCATAGAAATAAGCTTAACCGTAGAGATTTTATCGAGGTTTATTTTTCACTATAATTTATTTGAATGCATTAAATAAATAATAATAAATAAATATTCCTGGACAAATTACACATTGCCATCTTGTATTATGGATAACTGTTATACGAAGATAGATAGTTTATTCGTATTACAGCAGTTACACACATACAATTATAACTTTTTACAATAGATATTTACAATTTTTAGAATACACATTTTTTTTGTACTACGTCGGGTGGCAGACAAGCATACGGCCCGCCTGATGTGAAGTGGTTACCGTAGCCATATTAACGCTCGCAACATAAAACATCGCTCGCGCGCCGCCACCCCCGCTGCCATCGCAGCATCTCCTTCCTTTCTGGTGACCTCACTCACTCGCAGGAACATAACAGCCCTCAAGGGAACCGTTATTTGGCTGCGGTATTCTGTGAGGTGAAGGTACAACGAGGCTCTTAGATTATCAATGTACATTCCCCAGTCGGGTAGCTTACAATTACACTCCCTCCTCTCTTTTCGCCAGTGCTTCGTTTGTCAGCAAGCAGGGTGCACCGCGTGCAGGTGAAGTTGGCTTTGGTTCAAAGATGTTGATGAACCACTTACACCCCAAAAACATTGTTGATTGTAGGTGTGTGTTGCAGCAATACAAAGGGGCCATAGCTCAGCGGGAACGTTGCATAAGCATCACACAGATTTTCAGCAAATTATACTTAAATACATTATTTTCGTTAATTATATAGTAAACGCCCAGAACAAGACAAACAGATATGTTCTTGTACACTAATAATTGGCTTGTGCGGGGATCGAACCCGCGAACTCGGAGTGAAAGTGGCCAATTCTAGCCATTCGACCACCAGACTTGTCTATTAGTAAAAAAATGTGAATTGATTTAAAAACATTTGTTGCATTCATCATTACAAATTACAATATTATGAAGATTACAAACTGTTACATTATGCGGCAACAAATACTACGCCGCACTCGGCGTACCCGAGCCTGTTGCAATACGAATCTTCACGCTCACTAGCATCTCTGCACATTGTTTCACGCACACTACAATATTGAGTTGCCGCATTCACGGAGCTGTTGTTTTTAGATAGTGCGGCATCTAGTCGAAGCGGAGCGGCGACCAATTGTTAATATAGGACGAGGCTTTACGACATAAAATTATCTACTTAGATGTCAAATATGACTATAAGCTATTCGAACTGACATTACAACTTTTTTACAGCTAACATCAGGCTTCGTTATAAGCCCATTAGCGCCACCATCGCCTCCAATAATTATATCCTCAACGGAAATATACAACATCAATCCATGGATAGAAGTAGAGGTACCTCCGTGCAAGTATAAAGGATGCTACGAGTTGATATTACCACCAGCGGCGCCAGAGTTGCCTATAGGTTTAGGGTACACAACGGCAGCAGCGCCGTTGGTTTCTGCAGCTTTTAGTAGTTCTGGATGTGGCACTTATGTACCATTATCACCTCCATGCAGTTGTTCAAAACTTCCAACTCCATTATGTCCATCGTTGAGGAACTTTGCGAAACCTATTCTATTATGAAAATATAACATATAATAAAAAAAAGTTCATATGAGTTGTTTTCAAAATAAATGTACGTCCCGAAAATTTTCGTAAATTGTGCCGCCAGGAAATGGTAAAAATAAAGCAATGTCAATGTTAGGAAATTGTTGGTCAATACAACCATGGTAAAACGCACAGAGTACTTTGTAATCTATTGAAAGTAAAACGTCATTTCCTAACAAAACAATTTACTGACACTTTCGTGACGTACATTTATTTTGAAAACGAACCCATATCATACTAACTACTACTACTATAGTTTTATATAATTGTTTGTCTGTAAAGTCGGTTTAGGGACGATAATTTTACGTGACATACGTAAACATCGGCCGATGGAAGAAAAGGAAGATAGATGCGTCACAAGCCGAATACTTATGCCGATCATGCCTCTCTATCGCTTGTTCCGTGCTCTCGCTTGCACGCTCGGCTCAGGCGGAACGTGTCAATAAGTCATGCTTTTTTGTGCGTGCAGCAGGCGTTCATTGATTTATAGGACGTTATCACGTCAATATATTTATTTGTGTATTTGATAATATATTCGTTTGCAAATCCAAAGCAAAATTTATTCTTTCATTTATTACTCGATGTTCTATTTGCCTATTATTGTAATGTCCACTCCACACAGTTACTATAAGGTTCACTGGAAGAGATCCCAATGTACCGCTTCTGCCTTTGTACCGCTTTTTTTTTCATGTACTTATTTAATATGTAATTCTGAACAATAAAGATAACAAACCTATTTTAAATTACCTATATTTTACCTCCTCCCACAACCTACATTCATTTATTCATTATTAAGGTAGAAATGGACAAGAAAAAAAATAAAGATACCTCAAATTTACGAGCACATTTTTCTAGGTCTTCCGATCGGGCATTTGTACGGCAATAGACATTGGGTATAATGCCCGATTTATGCCCAATCTTCCCAGTTGGCAGAAACACTTTGTTCATTAATATGTGAGAGTAATGACTGGTTGCCATAGGTACATTCAAAGAAGATAAAAGATAATTTGTCACGTGACTATCACTGTCACTTTATCTCACCACCATCAGTGTCAAATGTGACATATTTAATTTGAATGACTGTAGGCGGACACCAGTGCTAGCAAGTGCTACCATTTCAGGGTATTTTCCCCAAATTTAGAGCATTTTTCATGTCTAACATATTTTTTGGAGCACGCAATTTTTTTTTTGGAGTACGTAATTATTTAGCACAACAAAAAAGGCGCCGCCGCCTTTTTTGTTGTGCTGCCGCCGCCATCTAAGAGTAACGGTGAACAGGATCTTCAATACAAACGCCATTGAAGACTACAATGATCACTTAGCAACATATACTCTTATATTAAGCCATTTGCCAACATCATTTTATGAATTTCCTAGCCAACACCATTTTATCAATTTCATAACATTGGTTAACTCTTCAGAAAAAAAATCCATTGTATAACACACAAAGAGAACAAAAATCTTTCCTACTTAAAGAGAAAATGTGTAAACTTAGGGTCGTCACTAATGTTCACAGCTCGTCTAAGAAACGAATCACAAGCCTGTTGTCACCCGATGCTAAATTTAAGCCACCAGCACGGCACGCCATTCGTTCGATCTTGAGTATTTCCAGGAAATTTCATGAGCTCGTTAGTCTATCCTATCGCATCGGTTGATCAGCGACCATCAATACGGGTTTCGTCATGGTCGCTCGACTGGTGATCTTCGAGTATAACTTACACTTCGCTGGGCTTCAGCCGTGGAGAGTCAAGGTGAGGCATTAGCTGTTAGTCTTGATATGGCGAAGGCGTTCGATCGGGTCTGGCACCATAGCCTTCTTTCGAAGTTGCCTGCGTACGCTTTACCTGAGGGTTTATGCGAATGGGTCGCTAGCTTTTTGTCCTGTAGAAGCATTAGAGCCGTTGTGGATCGCAGTTGCTCCTGGTGCTGGCGTTTGCTCTGGTTGCATTAATGCTGGCGTCCCGCAAGCCTTGGTTCTCCCCGACGCTGTTTTTGCTGCATATCAATGATAATAATATGTTGTCTATTGACAGCATTCATTGCTATGCTGACGACAGAACTGGGGACGCTTATTACACGGGCCGCGCTAATATACCCCGTTCTCTGGTGGAGGAGAGCCGAGAACAACTTGAGTCAGAGATACGACGTCCAGTTTCGATGTACTTCAACCCGCGACAACGACTTCTGCTTTACAAAGCGCAAGTACGGCCGCATATGGAGTACTGTTGCCATCTATGGGCGGCAGCGCCTAGATACCAGCTTGCACATTGTGACTCGATTCAAAGGCGTGCTGTGAGGATTGTTGATGATTCGAAACTGACAGATTCTACCGATTGTATAATGGGGTGTGTTCAGAGGAGTTGTTTGACATGATGCTCACGGCCTCTTTCTACAGTCGCACCGCTCGTTTCATCTTCACACATTGGAGCCTAAGTGGTCGCATACTGTGCGGTTCCAGAGAAGTTTTCTCCCGTGTACTGTCAAACTGTGGAATAACCTGTCTGTCGAGGTTTTCTCAGGAGATTACAGCTTGGGGATCTTCAAAAAGAGCGAGAAGAGGTTTTTACAGGGTCGGCAACGCGCGTGTGATGCCCTTGGTGTTACAGGCGTTCATAGACTACGGTAACTGCTTTCCATCAGGCGGGTCGTATGCTTGCTTGCCACGCCGCTTACCATATTATATCCATCGGCGCTCATCTACTTCACATACGATACTTTTACTTCTCGCATCGACCTACCAAGAAAGTAGTTTCTTGGTAGGTCGATGACTTTTCGGTATATTTACATATAATAGCTCGTTCACTCTTCACTTAAAAAACTTTCACAGTGTTAAAATTATAAGTATCGAAGGTGTTAGATTTAAAGTTATGACACGGTCATTTGTTTAAAACTCAACATTTTATGATATTCGACTTACCACTTTTTTACTCAGGTCTTTCATTACTACCTAATTAGAGATTATAAAATTTAGTATACATTGAATAATAATAATATTTGTTTCGTTTTTTGATTTGATTCTGGGAACTGGGAAATAGTATATGAAATGTCAAATGAAGCTGATTGAGAAGTTATGGAAGGGAGAAATTCAAATTGAGTGTTGCAACACTAACACTAGGGAGTAAAGCGAGCGGCCGAGCGTTACTGCTAGACTGTTATCCTATCCTATATTTTTAGGTTATAAAAAATAAACTATAGTTTATGAATTAAAACTAATAAAAAAAGCCTGAAAATGGTTGAAGCACAGAAGTACCGGCTGGAGCAGGAGATGACCAATCTAGTGAATGAATTAGATCGGAGTTATTTACGGAAAATGCAAGTATGTATTTATTATTACACGCACGGCTTATGCAATAACTCGTAAACTGATAAAATACTTAAGTACCTATGTTATAAAATTATAAATTAGTCTATACTGACTTCAAAGACCATTCGATTTAAATTCGGAATATTCTTATTTTTCAATGTTCAATGGAAAATATGTACGTAACCTCAAAACAATTGTTATGTACTTTTTTTTATTAATTAATTAGGTAATTGATTAAGTACAACTAAATTGAAACTAATTACACATCATAAATAAACTAAAAGCAAAACTAATTGAGTGGATCAAAACGCTTATATACGCCGAAAAGTTACTTGGAAATGAATAGGCTTTGGGGTGTAAGTGGTTCATCAACATCTTTGAACCAAAGCCAACTTCATCTGCACGCGGTGCACCCTGCTGACTGACAAACGAAGCTCTGGCGAAAAGAGAGGTAGGGAGCGTAATTGTAAGCTGCCCGACTGGTGAATGTACCTCCACCTCACAGAATACCGCAGCTAAATAACGGTTCCCTTGAGGGCTGTTGTGTTCCTGCGAGTGAGTGAGGTCACCAGAAAGGAAGGAGATGCTGCGGTGGCAGCGGGGGTAGCGGAGCGCGAGCAATATTTTATGTTGCGAGTGTTAATATGGCTACGGTAACCGCTTCACATCAGGCGGGCCGTATGCTTGTCTGCCACCCGACGTAGTATATAAAAAAAGGCTCCAAAACCACTGAACGGATTTTGATGAAACTTGTCGTGGCTTAGCTTTAGATTAAGTAACACCTGCAAATAGGACCATATTTTTTTTGCTAAAGATGTATTATTTACTAAAATTTCAAAGTGCGGAAATGCATAGTTTTTACAGTAGAAATTATTGAAAATTGCGAAATTTCTTTGGGAAGTGCTAGTGTAGTTGCTTCTACATCTAATGTCCACACAGCAAGTTATGTGTGTTGTGCGTGCTCCAAAGCATATTCATCTCTACACAGAGGAAGTGCGTAATTGTTTTATTTTGTATTGACTATAAAATGTAGTTGAAATTTTCTCAAATTGAAATTGGTCGACCCCAACTCCACGTGGTACTAGTCTGCCCAATACTAGAGTGTTTTTATAAACCCGGAGGCACGGAGGGAAGGCAGACCCCGCCGGCTGTAACAAAGCACAGACACTATGCGAGCTGTAGCGGATGAGGCTGGTTGCAGGCGGCGCCGGGGGCGCCGCCTGTGACCAACAAGCCGAAGCTGCGGAGGCGAGCATTAGTGTCTGTGCTTTGTTACGAAAGGGCGAAGGGTCTGCCTTTCCCGCAGCGCCGGAGATGTTAAATGTGTAGTCAATAATGGAAATAAAGTGGTTTACAGAATAAGTTTTCAACTAATTAAGATTAATTTGAAATGAAATATCAATGTTTAGACAGCATTTGAATATTAAGGATTTTGTTTATTGTTCAGAGGTGAGTTAAAAGTATATTGCTCTTTTGTTGCCAACTCACCTCTGAACAATAAACAAAATAGGTACTTGAAAACTGCGTTTCCGCACTTTTATTTCCCCCTCCGGGGCCTCTCCTCGCCACCCCCCACCCCCCTTTCCTTCCCCCCTCCGCAACTTTTACGGTGTTACTTAATGTAAAGTGCTTTCCCGAAAAAATTTTGCAATTTTTAATAAATTCTACTATAAAAAATATGCATTTCCGCAGTTTGCAGCAATGTTATGCTTATCAAACCTATCTATAAAAAAAATTAGGGCCTATTTGCAGGTGTTACTTAATCTAAAGTGCTTCCCTTGTCGCAAATAAAGATCTCGACATGCTTGAGGTTTGTGTCAAAAAAATTGAATTGAGATATTTCGATCATGTCCATGAGGAACGATCATCAAATACATTTTCCATTGAAATTAATGTAAAACATACACTCAACGAATCTACTCGTTCCACTCTACCTCGATTTCGGCCCTGTGGACTAGTATACCGACTAATATACCGCTGCCCGTAGGCAAAGTTCCCAATATGCTGGCCCCGTTGCCTCATTGGATCGCATCACTAATTGTTTTGGGTCAGTAGGTAGCTTGCGGGGTGGGTTTTTGGGTAAAGTAGTTGTAAATTGTTATTTACATAATTCTCCTATCGACATTGACTGGCTGGAACCTAGATGTTAAGAAATAGTGGTAGAAAAAAAATGGGGTATGGTTGTGTGTTACGAATACATTATATGCACTAAAATTGTGTCGAAATGGCAGTGCTTCCCCCGCCCTTGCACTTTATTCCATAGTCCTTACTTAGCCTAATAAATTCTTTGATCCTCCATCTATCCAGTGGTGTGATTGAATTTTGGATGGACATGCAACACCAAACTGTATCCCCTATTTTGTTACCATTCGTTATTTTGAATTGCCTCCCTACTGAATAATTTTAAAGACATATTGACATCAAAACAGTAATCTACCTTATGTTAAAATTCAGTAAAATGGATTCAGTCGTTTTAGTATAAAAGAGTAACAAACATCTATGACTTTGTATATAGGCAGGCAATGATGTTCTAAATATATAGTATGGATGACATACCCATACTAAATTGCGTCCGAAAATGGTTGTTATTTAGTACCCATAGCACTTTTTTCAGCTTTGCTTAGTTTAGGACTAGATGGCAGTGTTTAATTTGTCCTGAAGGCCAATTCTCATAATTATTTTACGATCACAGAATGAAAGTTGACCGAATCAAGATTGTATTGTGAATTGATTGAAAATTGTTATGATTAATTTTATTTATTAATTATTATCAATTCTTATTGTTGAGAAAATAACATTCTTAGTTTGTTTAATATATGTTATTGTCATATCATAACATGAAACTTTGAAATTTCATATTGTGGCATGAGAATACCAAATTTGACATATTTTGTGAGAATGTGACTGCATTGAAACTGAATTTTGACTTCATTTTAATTATGAGAATTGTCCTCTTGTGTATTTATTTATATAAGAATGTGAATACACAGGTAGATTGCATTGGCAAGCCTGCGCTTTATTTAAGTTTTTAGTACAAGCTTTGTTTAGTTTACAACGTCACTACATTGCATAATTTGTCCGGGAATATTTTTGATGTGATAACATCTTTTAAATCAATGGACTCCGGCTGCACGCAAGAAAAAGCATGACTCCTTGTCACTTTCTGCCTGAGCCGAGCATGAAAGCGAGAGTGCGGAACAAGCAATAGTGAGGCACAATCAGCCTAAACGTTCCGCTTGTGACGCAACAATCTCATAGTATGACATTATCACGTAAAATTATTATCATCTGTAAACAGACAACCAATTTTTTTTCTTTGTGATATATTTACAATACAATACAATATTCTTTATTGCACCAAATAAAAGATTTTACAGAGGTATTATTAAGGTAATAAAAGTACAAAAGGCGGTCTTATCGCTAAGCGATCTCTTCCACACAACATTAAGGTAGAGGAAACGAGAATGATAGTAAGCAAGTAGGAGGCGCATAAACTACATAAACGTATATTTCATGGATCTTTTTATATTACTACTGTACAAATGTTACGATTCGGTTGATGAATTTTTATGTGATAAAATTAATAATGTTCTACATTTTTAATTCTGATTGACATATATAAATTGACAATTATTTTTCTTGTACTACTAATGATTTATTTATCAGTGATTTATATATTTCCATTAGATACTATGTTTGTAATATGGAACATATTGACCAAAATGACAACTGTACAAAAACCTTATTCTGGCAAATAAATGTTAATTCATTCATTCATTCAAAAGTATCAATGTATGTTTCAGGGCGACATGCACCGGTGTGCAGCCAAATGCTGTGACGATCAACAGTCCTCATTAGAAAGAGTACACGGCTGTATCGAGAATTGTACTACATCATTAAACCAGTCCAATAACTATGTTCAGGTATGTGTTATTTATTTATACTACGTCGAGTGGTAAAAAAGCATACAGCTCACCTGATGTAAATCATTTACCGTAGCCATATAAACGCTAGCAACATTTGTTTTTTTTTATACTTCGTCGGTTGACAGACAAGCATACGGCCCGCCTGATGTGAAGCGGTTACCATAGCCATATTAACGCTCGCAACATAAAATATCGCTCGCGCGCCGCCAGTCCCGCTACCAACGCAGCATCTCCTTCCTTTCTGGTGACCTCACTCACTCGCAGGAACACAACAACCCTCAAGGGAATTGTTATTTGGCTGCGTATTCTGTGAGGTGGAGGTACATTCCTCAGTCGGGTAGCTTACAATTACGCTCCCTACCTCTCTTTTCGCCAGAGCTTCGTTTGTCAGTCAGCAGGGTGCACCGCGTGTATTGCGCAGGTGAAGTTGGCTTTGGTTCAAAGATGTTGATGAACCACTTACACCCCAATGTATAAATATGAAATATTGTTGGCACACTGCCAATGCAGCAATTCCTTCCTTTCTGGTAATCTCACTCACTAGCAGGAATACAAACCAGCTAGTTTCTACTCTATTTGTTATTTGGCTGTGGTTTCTTGTGAGGTAGAGGTACTTTCTCAGTCCGGCAACCCTTACACTCCAAAAAGATTATATTTTTTATTAACACATTGGATATTTATTATTTATGTACTATATTCGCATGGGGAAAGATGTCTTTACAAATACAGTGGAACACAAAAGAGTAGAAAGGGAACTAAATTTATTAACAATAGCAACATTGTCTTTTTTCATACAAAAGTGGTCAAGGGTTGCCATGTGAGAACTGTTCTTGCGAAGAAAGTGGCGCCCCTATTTTTGTCTACTCTTTTGTGTCACACTGTATAAATAAATGATTTATTAGCAATAAATAGGTTTGTACAATAAATGCGATTGGATCTTAAAAGTAAAGTTGCTTATGCATATTTACACATATTACATAATAGCATGCAAATATTTTGAGTCACAATTTTAAGGAACTACTCCTCCAGCTCCTTTATATTATTTGGTATGTTATTGTAAATTTTTTGACACATCATATAAGGATTTTTTAGCAGGCGACTAGTTCGTGGTACTAAATTTGAAACTAATTTATAACTAGGACCATCATCATCAGGTCCATTTTAGTCTCCACTACGACGAGCACGACCCTCTCTCGTCCGTCCTAGACAGAAGGAGGATTTGGCCTACACTCCCCACGCTGGCCAAACGGGTTGGGGAGGCCTGATCGATATTTGATAATGTATTTCCCTTAGTCGCCTTGTACGACATCCACGGGAAGAGACGGAGTGATTCTATTCTAGTCTGCCGGAAACCACACGTCCAAAACTAGGATAGGATACACTTATATAACATAATTTAGGTTTTTTTTATTATTGTTATTAGGTCGACGAATATCTAAATAAGTACAGTTGGGGACTACTGTGGCGGTGCAAAAGATGGGGAATATTTTGATAATATAAATATGATATATATGCATCATTCCAGGGTGAAATCAACCATCTTCAAAATAGACTGCAGCGGTGTGTCATGGATTGCAATGACGCGGCGAGAGACAGATTGGGAGCAGACCCTAGTCAGGAAACAGTGAGTGCATTCTTATTTCTATCACTCTATTTTGACGAGCTCGGTGGTCGAATGGTTAGCAATGGCCACTTTGACTCCGAGGTCGCGGGTTCGATTCCCGCACAAGACATACATTTGTGTGCATGAACATGTCTGTTTGTCTTGGTCAGGGTGTTTTCTATGTATTATAAGTATGTATTTACAAAAAAAAAAAGTATTTAAGTACATTTATCAGTTGTCTAGTACCCATAACACAAGCTTTGCGCTTAATTTGGGACTAGATGGCGCTGTGTAAATTGTCCAGAAATATTTATTATTTATTATTATTATCACTAGCTACCGCCCGCGTCTTTGGTCACCTGAATTAATCAATAAAAACATGAAGGCTTTTTACAAATATAAAAAAAATGGAAAAATTCACCTTCCCCACCTTGGTGCGCTTTGAATCCACAACCTTTCGATGACCGGCCCGCCTGTGGTGAAAGTGCAAGCGAGTGCGCGGAACAAGCGATAGAGAGGCACGATCGGCCTAAGTGTTCGGTTTGTAACGCATCTATCTCTCCTCCACTCCATCGGCCGATGTTTTCTTATGACGTTATCACGTAAAATTATCGTCCGTAAACAGACTTTACAGACAACCAATTTTTCTAATATATAATATAAAATGTAATTTATATAATAGTAGTTTATGAAACTGTTGCATAATAAGGGTTATTAAAATACGAGTGTGAGTTTATAACATGAGCCGAAGGCGAATGTTATAATAGACCACACGAGTATTTTAATACCTAATTATGTGCAGTTTCATACACTACTTTATCTAATCTCATGAAATATATGATAATAATATTTTAAATACAACCATGAAGTTAATTTAACAGCTACTAGCGACCCGCCCCGGCTTCGCACGGGTGCAATGCTGATACTAAATGTACTACAGAAGGTCTTTGCGCTTTGTCCTATCCAGTCCTTCCCCAGTTATAGGCACACGCCGCCGGCTCCGCGGCCGGTACCGCCACAGCCGTTATGTCCCTGCATTTTAAATGTGTAATATCTTCTAAACTATTCATTTAAATTACATGCTGTGAAGGGCCATATTGATCTATATTAAATGCGCAATGTATTTAAGGTACTTAATTGGATAAGGATTAATTCTGTATTGCTTAAAATCGCTTCGTAAATAAGGCATTATTTCTTGTAAAAAGCAAAGGATAAAATAACGGTTATTGTGTGTTACCACTAAGAGATAGACATATACCATCGCGAACTTTTTTGTAGACCATTTTAAGGTGAACAATACTGTACTACATTATTTTGATCTATCTCGTTGGGTTCAGCCAGCGTTTGCAATGAAAGAGCAAAAAAATGTGTTTATTTACGACATCACATTAGAAACCTCTAAATTATCAGTGTTTTTCTACTATGTTATGCATATATTATACATATAAACTTTCCAGTTGAATCACTCTATCTATTAAAAAAAACCGCATCATAATCCGTTGCGTAGTTTCAAAGATTTAAGCATACAAAGGGACATAGGGACAGAGAAAGCGACTTTGTTTTATACTATGTAGTGATAATTCTTACATATAAATCGTAGTGCGCATGCGCTACGCGCCGCGCGGCGCCGCGTTCACAGATTATGTAGAAAAATTTTGCATAGTTGCAATGTATTTGCATTGCAACCTGTTTAAAATACCTGTATCCAGGGCTGAAGCTGTATCGAAATGGTAAAAAAGTTATTTTACGATACAGTTGTCCATAGAAGAGCTGTATCGAAAAATAACTTTTTAAATTTATTTTGATAGCTTGTGCGTAAAGACTGTCATTAAGATACTCTGTTTAGTTTTTTAATGTGTAAATTTCAGTATGAGATTAGATAAAAATATATATAATATAAAAATTACTATTATTATCTAGTACCCATAGTACAAACTTTGCTTAGTTTGGAACTATGGCGCTGTGAAATCTGTCCAGGAGTATTTATATATTTATATTTTTTTTTCCAGATTGATAAATGCACCATAGATTTCGAGAAATGCGCAGTCAAATGTGTTGATAAACACATAGCTTTGATACCAAGTATGATGAAGACAATGAAGAATGTTCTAGCCAGTGGAAAACCGCCTCCAGTGAAAAACGAATGATTTTATAACACCGCTGTCCGATTGCGCCATATAGTGAATAGGTACTAACGTAACTACAACCAACAAATTACCCATTATTCAATTAAAATATAGAAAAGGGTCGGCTATGCGTGAATGATGGCTCTGAGGGCTTAATGCGAGTTTTATTGTTCGCGTTCGTTCATGTCAACGTAAACAAATCGACCAAATAGAGAGGAACTCTCATGTTGTGAATCTTAACGAGCTCGGTGGTCGAATGGTTAGCAATGGCCACTTTGACTCGGAGGTTGTGGGTTCGATTCCCGCACTAGACAAACATTTGTGTGCATGAACTGTTTGTCTTGGTCTGGGTGTTTTCTATGTATTATAAGTACTTATTTAGAAAAAAAAATGTATTTAAGTACATTTATCAGTTGTCTAGTACCCATAACACAAGCTTTGCGCTTAATTTGGCGAGGCGCTGTGAAATTGTCCAGAAATATTTATTTATTTATTATTTATTTATAAGACGCGTGTTACATATCAAAATTATGTGGCTTAATTGCTCACATTTTGAAGTGAGCAACCCGGCTAATAGGATATAAATCATGTAACAGACGTCTGGTAGATTCACACTATTTTTTTTTTTTACTTCGTCGGGTGGCAGACAAGCATACGGCCCGCCTGATGTGAAGCGGTTACCGTAGCCATATTAACGCTTGCAACATAAAATATCGCTCGCGCGCCGCCACCCCCGCTGCCAACGCAGCATCTCCTTCCTTTCTTTCTGGTGACCTCACTCACTCGCAGGAACACAACAACCCTCAAGAGAATTGTTATTTGGCCAAATTAAGCGCAAAGCTTGTGTTATAGGTACTAGACAACTGATAAATGTACTCAAATACATTTTTTTTTGTAAATAAGTACTTATAATACATAGAAAACACCCAGACAAAGACAAACAGACATGTTCATGCACACAAATGTTTGTCTTGTGCGGGAATCAAACCCGCGACCTCGGAGTCAAAGTGGCCATTGCTAACCATTCGACCACCAAGCTCGTCTCGATGCTCGATTATTACACATGCAAAGTAAATATGCACAAGCTTACGTCCACACACGCTCAAATCGAGGACTGTGATTGGTTTGCGGCTACTCATACAGATAGTCGTTGCGATTTTGCATTTACATATGGGATTTAGCATTTACATATATCTATATTTTATTTTGATGTGAAATGTCTAATACGGCAGGTCGTAAGGGCTTATGCCATGGCAACGCGTCGCCATGCGATACTACCTCTTCGATATCTCTACTCTTGCTCAGATATATTTTCTATACAATATATTTGCAATGGTGCAGAAGTCCGCAATTTTTTTTAGTTCTCAGATCCAGCAACGAGACTCCCGCGATGGATTTAAGGATATTCTATTTACTTTTCAATTCACCGTTTTAGAGCAAAATGGGCATCTAAAATTAATCATATATTTCATATACCACTTCATAAGTTTATAAGTAGTGAATCGAAATCCACAACTTATAATAGAACCAATGGTTTGAAGAGGAAAAATATATCCATGGATCCACTGGTTTATTGAACAGAAAAAAAAATATCCTTAGATCCATCGATGGAGCTTCGTCGGTGGGTCGGTGGTTGGGCTAGCGGAAACACTTCAAGAAAATTGATACTATATTGATTGATGTTGATTGTTGGCACTAGGTGGAACATTACTATCATAATGTTATAATAAAGCACTTAAATAAATAAATAAATATTGTCAGACAAATTACACAGCGCCATCTAGCCCCAAAGTAAGCGAAGCTTGTGTTATGGATACTAGACAACTGATAAACATACGTAAATACATTTTTTTTCTTTTTTGTAAATACATACTTATGATACATAGAAAACACCCAGGCTTAGAAAACAGACATGTTCATGAACACAAATGTTTGTCCTATGTGGGAATCGAACCCACGAGCGTTGGTGTCGAAGGCGCGTCATTGATCGCTACGCCACCGAGCTGGTCACTTGAACTGTTCCATGTATTTATAATACACAAACACCTCTGTTTACCTTGATAATGCCTTAGCAGCGAAACCGGTCGGTAAAAATAAATATAAATACTTTATTATAACATTATGATTTCATGAAAGGACTCTAAACTCACGTACGTACGACTTGCACAGCGCGTACCCCCTATTTCGATTTCGCGTATACCCAGGGGTACGAGTAGGTACCATTAATTGGAAAACAGGATTATTTAGATGTATGTCTGTCTGTTAACCAAGCTTTCTTTTCTCACGGTCGTCTGTAGAGATCAAGTTGAGATTAATATCAAATGCTCAGGTAATCCTTTGGAACTGTGGAGAAATTAATTAAAGGTTATTTATTATTCAACTCGGTTGAAAGATACGGCCGTTTACGTCGCAAATTTAACACTGAAGTCAATCAAAATCTACAGGGTACTGGCCATTGATTAAGAATATTGAAATTTGGCAAGAATTACTATCTCACAGCACTTGTAAACGAAAAATTCCAAAAATCGACAATTTCAAATATCATGTAGCTAGTGTCCAAAGATCTTGAACCATTGTTTCATACTAAATGCATGAAATTGTGTTCTAAGTAAAGGCTGGTGTCTTGAAAGTGTGTTTTCGAAACATGGTACAAAAACATGAAACATGACAAAGAGGTGTGGCTATACTATTATGCATGGCCGCCGGCCACCGGTTACTGTATGTGCCCAAAGCTCGAACCGAGCTGCAGCGCAATGCTCCGCTAACGCGCACACTGCGCATCCTCAACCAAATGGCCAAGAGAACAGACCTTTTTTATTAAGTTCTAATTTTATTCACAAATAAATATATATTTCTGGACAATTTACACAGCGCCATCTAGTCGCAAATTAAGCCCAAAGCTTGTGTTATGGGTACTAGACAACTGATAAATGTACTTAAATACATATTTTTTGTAAATATATATTTATAATACATAGAAAATACCCAGACCAAGACAAACAGACATGTTCATGCACACAAATGTTTGTCTTGTGCGGGAATCGAACCCGCGACCTCGGCGTCAAAGTGGCCATTGCTAACCATTCAACCACCGAGCTCGCCAAAAGAAGAAACAAAGATTGCATTGTGTATTTTATGTTGTAAATTATAATACTTAAATAGTTTTTACTGAATGTTTTTCTATCGTATTGGTACGATGCTGGAATGGTAGACTTAAGCTAATATAAATAAATAAATAAAAAGTTACTATTTAACGTGACATCAAATAAATACATTGCAAACCTAACCTAACCTATTTATTTTGCACATAAAAAAATACTTATTGCACATCAAATGCAGGATTTAATGTGCGATCAAATTAATTTGATGTGCAAATCAGGTTTGTTGTGGATCAATTTAATATTTTCCAAAAAATAATATTATTATTATTATTTAAATATGTTGTAGAATGTTTCGAAAAAACACTTGCAGGACCTTAATGTGGTAATTTTTATAACGCGTTATTATAATATATTTTTTTTTTGCGGGCACTGAGAGACGTCATATATATATCATTTTTTAAATAATGATTATCATTTATTTCTTTATAATTTGATGACACGGAACCCTCGTGCGTGAGTCCGACTCGCACTTGGTCGGTTTTTTTAAGGTTGTGTATTTGTACAGTTTGTAATATTGTACAGGAAACTGTTAATAAATGTATAGTTTAGAAATAAAATAGTTTACTGTTGACTATTGAGTTTTTATTTTATTTTTGTATACCTGCAAACAACCACACTACGCCGGATTCTAGCCCACGGGGCTGAAATCGAGATTGAGAGGAGCGAGTAGATTCGCTGAGTGTATGTTTTCCATTGATTTTAATGGAAAATAATATTTGATGATCATTCTTCAAGGACAGGATCGATCTCAAATTTTCTCAAACCACAACGCATGTCGAGGTCTTTTTTTTTATACTACGTCGGGTGCAGACAAGCAGACGGCCCGCCTGATGTAAAGCGGTTACCGTAACCATATTAACGCTCGCAACATAAAATATCGCTCGCGCGCCGCCACCCCCGCTGCCAATGCATCTCCTTAATTTCTGGTGACCTCACTCACTCGCAGGAACACAACAACCCTCAAGGGAATTGTTATTTGGCTGCGTTATTCTGTGAGGTGGAGGTACATTCCCAAAGTGGTGTAGCTTACAATTACGCTCCCTACCTCTCTTTAATTGTGACAAGTTACATCAAAATCGATTCAGTGGTTTAGGAGCCTATTCATTTCCAAAAGTGACTTCGGCGTATATAATCGTTCGGTCGCTCCGCTTGCCTCGCTCCACTCAAATATACCTGAATCATAAACAAGGGGGTCTATTTATCAAGTTTTATTTATTGTACTGTCAAGAACTCGTGAAGCCTTACACGTTGGAATCTGTACCGTTATTATTACAATCGCTGTAGATTTAAGGCTCGTCCTGCAAGTGAAAAGCTTCATGAGTACCTACCCGACTTTATTCATACTTTTCCATATCAATAGGCCTTCCCTTATGTTTTCCATCATAATTGCGATCATCAGAGCTATGTTAACTTTGGTTCTCCGTCGAAAATTTTTCGTTCCGGATTCGGTCCCTTAGAGAAATGCAGACCATAGCTCTCCATCGTTCGCTGCTCGACTTTCAATTTATAGATCAGCCTAACCCAACGGTCATCGGACATAGTCCAACTTTCTGCACCGTAGGTCATGGCGGGGACGATGCACTATATATGTGTCTATAGTGGTAGTCAAATCATCATCAGGTCATTTTAGTCTCCACTACAGGAGCACGACCCTCGTCCGTCCAAAAGACAGAAGGAGGTTTTGGCCTACACTCCCCACGCTGGCCAGACGGGTTGGGGAGGCCTGATCGATATTTGATAATATATTTCTCTTAGTCGCCTTGTACGATATCCACGGGAAGAGACGGAGTGATTCTATTCTAGTCTGCCGGAAACCACACGGCCAGTCAGTGAGGTAGTCAAATATATTAAACTAGCGGCCGCCCGCGACTTCGTACGCGTGGAGTCAGTTATTTGCAAATAATTTTTAATTACATTCGAAAAAGCTAAATACCTAATGAAAGGAAAAAAATAAAAAAGTTAAAAACAATCAATATCTAGACGAATTTTTAGAATCAATGAAGTCGACGGATATTATTTTTTAAAACCTAAAGTACTTTTTATTGTTATAATAAAACATCCCTCCTTATAATAGTAAGTATGTAGTTGTTTTCAATATTTTTTTTACTTAAATATCATTTAAAATCCTTCTGCCATAATTACTTTAACTTCAATAACATTGGGTTTTCATAAAAAAATCCAACCCCCGTTGTAACCCCAAAAAGGGGTTGATTCCTAAAGATAAATTATTAGTACACCTCCACACCATCTATAGAGCATACATTTTAAATCTTCCGAGCGTACGGACGTATTTGTTGATCGTGTCACTTTTAGATAATTAAAACAATTGTTTTGATGGATCTCTCATGAAAATGGATACAAAATGTAAAGCGTGTAATACTGTTATATATGACATCTTGTTTATGGAGTGTTCCCAAGATCAGTGCAAGAAGTTATACCATCTTAAGTGTCTGGGCTTACCTACGGAGAATTTTGAAGGACTCACGCCGGAATATAAGAGCAGTTGGGTCTGCCCCGAGTGCTTAATTAGTATTCCTAAACGGGATAATTCGAGGACGCCAATCCGAGGTAACATCCTGATGAATCAAACGTTTACCTCTAGCAACTATGTAAACACCGAGCGCGGAAATCGTCTAAACCCAAACGATTTATCTATCATCGAGACTGAAACCAAGTTACTGGAGGAGCTGCGAGAGTTGCGTCTTGAGATGAAGATTAGATCTGATGAACAAGTAAGTGAATTCACATTACTAAAAAATAGATTTATTAACAATGAAACGGAGTTACAAGAATTACGGAAAGTATTGAAGGTAGTTGTAGACAAAGCAAATAAAGTTGATGAATTAGAAACGAAACTTAAAGATTTAACAGAGAAAAATCAATACTTAGAAAACTGTTTAAAAGCTAAAAGTACTACGAAGGACGATATTAGTAAAAGTATAACGCTAAAACAATCTGAACAATTACCTAAATCATTTGCAAAAGCAGTCAAAGAAAATAAAGAGAGGGTAGTCGTTAATAAAATTACTACAAAACAATGTGTGGCCACGAAACCCGATAATTTACTGACAAGTGAGAAGGAATTGCAAGCTATAAATTGTGAAAATGAAATGTTATCTTTATCGCCTTCTTCTGGAAATGGAATAGGAAATATTGACCAAAAAAAGGAAGAAAACTGGACAGTAGTAAATAGGAAGAAGGGTAGATATCCCAGCGGTGACGTGAAAAAAGGAGGATGCACGAGTTCTGTGGAAATCCAGGGCACTGAGCGGAAAAAGTATTTACATGTCTGGCGGTTACAAAAAGACACTACTCTGGAAGATTTAGAAAATTATGTAAAGAACTTATGTGGTAAGGACACAGCAATAAAAGTAGAAAAAATCAAACATAAAACTGAGAGGGACTATGCTTCTTTTATTATAGGTGTACCAGAGAGTCAATACAATATACTATGCCAACCAGAGAATTGGGCAGTTAATATAGAATTTTGTGAGTGGGTGTGGTTTCGAAAATCTTCCGATAACACAAAAACCACGAAGAGACGTTATTGAAATCTTCTATCAAAATGTAAGGGGACTGCGAACTAAATTGGAAGATTTTAATTTAAGTATTTCTTCTTCGAACTGTGATTTATTTGCTATTACAGAAACAGGATGTACTATTTCTATTCACGACGCAGAAATGATTCCGCCGGGATACACGATTTTGCGATGTGATAGGGCCGATGGCCGCAAACAGGGCGGCGTGTGTTTAGTGGCCACACCGCGTATCGAGTTACGTCATGCGCCTGCACCTCGAGACGTAAACATAGACGATCATGTGTTCGAACTGATTTGTGCGACGGTGTACCTATGTAACAAGTTTTTATTTTTGTGTTGTGTAGTTTATATTCCTCCAAAAAGTAGTGAGCAGGAATATATGTTACTCTTTGGATTAATTGAACAATATTGTAGTAAATATAGTAAGGTTATAGTTTTAGGAGATTTAAATTTATATTCTAGTTCAAATGATATTATTAATTATTTCGAATACTTTAAAATATATTGTGGGTTCACACAAAGTAATAGAATAGGTAATTGCAACGATCGATGCTTAGACGTAGTTTTGAGTACATTTGAAGACGGCGATAATATACAGGTGCGCGCGTCAGAGGCGCCGCTGGTACCGGTGGACGCTCACCATCCGCCGCTCGAGGTGGATGTCCGAGTGCGTTCGAGGCATTGTTCGCGGCCGACTGTGGACGTGCACGTAAACACACCTACTGTGAACACGCCCCCGCAACCCAGGCAATGGAATTTTAGGAAGGCTAATTTCTCACAGTTATATGCGTGTATAGCGGCTATAGACTGGACTCCAATGTATAATCTCGATATGGAGGCGAGTTTGTCATTTTTTTATGATCAAATTTACTCGGCTTTTAATACTTACATTCCTAAAAAAAAGTTTAATGATAATTGTGTAGTGTGTATATACCCGGAATGGTATACGGGGGATATTATACGTAGCATTAAACGTAAAGCCATTCTTCATAAGAGGTACAAGACGAGTGAATTGCGTGCCGATTATGAAGAATTTAGTAGGTGTAGAGCCAAGGTAAAAAATGATATAAGGCATGCATATGAGCAATACCACCGCCGTGTCCAAAATCACTTACTCGAAGATCCAAGGGCATTTTGGAATTACACTAAATCTAAAATAGGCAGTAAAGGCTCACAAAATTTGAAGGATGCCGACGGCAACACAGTATCGGCAGGGCAGTGTGCTGAAAATTTTGCGAGGTATTTTCATTCGGTCTATGGTACGGAACGAGCTATTTTAAGTGTGGAAGAGGCCGTAATAGAAGCTGGCGGCGAGAACGGAGCATCGAGAATCCACTTAGAGCAGTTGCAGTTGGACGATGTACAGAGGGCACTTCAACACCTTAAGCCAAAGCGATCCGCTGGACCGGACGGTATCCCGCCTTATATTTTGAAGGATTGTCGCTCGGTGTTAGCTGACCCACTACTTTACATTTACAACTTATATTTAGCGGCAGCAAAGTTCCCAGAGAGGTGGCTAACAACTAAAGTTGTTCCGGTACCCAAGGGTCGAGCAGTATCCAAGGTGGAAGAATACAGACCAATTGCAGTACTCTCGAGTCCAGCTAAAGTATTGGAAGCTGCAGTACACAGGCTCATACACATGCAGGTAAGGGAACAACTTTCAGAGGCGCAACATGGTTTCAGAACAGGCAGGAGTACCACTAGCAACCTCCTGTGTTACACGAGCGACATACTACCGGTAGTTGACAGAGGGGGTCAGGTCGATGTCGCCTACTTTGATTTCAAGAAGGCATTCGACTTAGTCAATAACGACATACTGCTGAAGAAGTTGGCTGGCGTCGGCTTTACCCCACATTTACTCACTTTTTTTGCCAACTATATGAGAGACAGGAAACAGTATGTAGAATATGCGGGCCACAGGTCGGAACCATATTTTACCAGAACCGGAGTTAGTCAAGGTAGTAACTTAGGACCCTTAGAATTCCTACTGATGGTAAACGATTTACCGAATGTCGTTGAAGAGGCTAAATGCTTATTGTTTGCTGACGACTTAAAATTGTATCTGCCTATTAACGACGGTGAAGACTGTGCAAGACTACAGCAGGATATAAACCGAGTGGTGAGTTGGAGCGAAAAAAATAATTTGCAGTTTAATACTTCCAAATGTTCCACAATTACATTTACTCGTGCACACACCCCCATACACTACAGTTACAAAGTTGGTGAAGTAGTATTGACCAGAGTAGCCAATATCAAGGATCTAGGAGTTTGTTTCAACGCCGAACTGACTTTTCGTGACCACATCACTAATATATGTAAAAAAGCGTATCGGAAGCTAGGATTCGTTCTTCGCAGTGTTAAAAATTTCACAAACATCAATGCGATTATAACACTGTTTAATGCGTTGGTAAGAAGTCACTTAGAGTGCAGCTCGGTTATATGGTCACCGAATGAAAAAAAATACTGTCTAATGTTGGAGCGGGTACAAAATAAATTTGTAAGATATCTTTACATGAAGCTGTACAATGTGTACCCGTACTATCCGCTAATGTATCCTACCTTGTTTATCCTTGGTATGGTTGGATACAATGAGCTCAGGGTCAGAAGGGAACTCCGACTGGTCACTTACGTAATCAAGGTGCTCCGAGGGAAAGAATTCAATGCTTTGTTTCTTGAGCGAATAGGCATATTTGTACCTAACAGATACGTGTGGCGGCGACGTCAGCCGCAGTTGCTGGCTGTACCGCGCGCACGTACCAATCTACTGAGTGAAGCGCCACTGACGCGCGCATTTCGTATTATCAATCTCATGGCTAATGATTTGGACCTATTCTGTTGTACTATGAGTGAACTCACAAGGGTATTACTTTTTATTGTAAGTTATAAAATATAATTATTTTCATACATTTGTATTGCTACACTGTCGCATTAGGTTCCGTCCTGTAAAGATAGTTGTAAGTTTGGTTAAATAAATAAATAAATAATAATAAATTTCAAGTTTCTTACTTTAAAAACATAGAATTTTCGTACAAACTTCCAACCCCCGTTTTAACCCCAAAAAGGGGTTGATTTCTAAAGATACATTATTAGTACACCTCCACACCATTTATAGAGCATACATTTTAAAATTCAAGTCCTATTACTTCAAAAACATAGAACTTTGATACAAATTTCCAACCCCCGTTTTAACCCCAAAAAGGGGTTGATTTCTAAAGATACATTATTAGTACACCTCCACACCATCTATAGAGCATGCATTTTAAATTTCAAGTCTCTTACTTCAAAAACATAGAACTTTCATACAAACTTCCAACCCCCGTTTTAACCCCTAAAGATACATTATTAGTACACCTCCACATCATCTATAGAGCATACATTTTAAATTTCAAGTTTCTTACTTTAAAAACATAGAACTTTCATACAAACTTCCAACCCCCGTTTTAACCCCAAAAAGGGGTTGATTTCAAAAGATACATTATTAGTACACCTCCACACCATCTATAGAGCATACATTTTAAATTTCAAGTTTCTTACTTTAAAAACATAGAATTTTCGTACAAACTTCCAACCCCCGTTTTAACCCCAAAAAGGGGTTGATTTCTAAAGATACATTATTAGTACATCTCCACACCATCTATAGAGCATACATTTTAAATTTCAAGTTTCTTACTTTAAAAACATAGAACTTTCATACAAACTTTCAACCCCCATTCTACCCCCTTAGGGGTGGAGTATCGTAAAATCCGTTCTTAGTGGATGTCTACACTCTACAAGGAACCTACCTGCCAAATTTCAAGTTTGTAGGTGTTATAGTTTCTGAGATTTCGTGATGAGTGAGTCAGTGATTTACTCTTTTATATATATATAGATATATTCCTGGACAAATTACATACTGATATCTAGTCTCAAACTTAAGCAAAGCTTGACGGGTACTAGATAGTTGGCTGAGCGGTGTCGAGCAGGGGCGGATCCAGCTTTGGCGCCTTTGGGTCATAGTTGTGGCCAAGTCACTTCAAGTTATAATTTAATTTTGGTATTAATAGATACAGGTAGAAAGTAGGTATTTTATCAGTACTGCCCCCTTACCACCATCTCTTATTGCGATTCAATAATTGAATAGATTGCTTATTCCTACCAATGAATAAGTATTCTGTTCAGTTATTGAATTATCATAAGAGATGGTGGTAAGGGGGCTGTACTTAATCTATATTGAGACAAAAAAATAAGTTAAACATTAAGTGTAACAATTTTAATTAGGCCCAGGGGGGGTCCTGACCCTGGGTCCGCCCTTGGTGTCAAGTGATTTCTCCGTTTATGAAGTGGTAATAATGTGGTGCTGCGTCCGACGCATCACAGCATCTACCATTGCTTTTTTGCATTCTGCCCAAAGAGTAAAGTAAGTATAGATTCTGCCTGTTCATCCATTCTGTTCGCATAGCAATTGAAGTGTAAGTGGCTCACCAGGATCTTTAGAACCAAATGCTACCTCACCTGCACGTGGAGCACCCTGCAGACTAACGAAAGAGGCTCTGGCGGAAGAGAGGTAGGGTACAGCGTATTTGTTAGTTAAGGAAATATAATACAGAATACCGCAACCAAAACCCTGGAACTCTATCGACTAAGCTTTTTTGGAACCTTTGAAGTCTGAAAAGATAATTTTGCGTCCCTTTGTGTGTTCTACTCAACCAATTGTTTTCACCTAGAGGGGAAGGTCAAGCCGGCGTCGAAGAAACTAGGTGTGCTCAACAGATTTGATGTACGATCAAATCGATGATTCGATTGTACAATGGGGTAACTAAGTACCTATGTTCAGAATAGTTGTTTGACATGATGCCCACGGCCTCCTGTATTCGCACCGCTCGCCATCGACAGGGATTTCATCTTCACACATTAGTGACGATTCGCGATTCTAGAGATGTTTTCTCTGACGTATTAAGAAACTGTGGAATGAACTGTGGAATGAACTGCCTGCCGAGGTATTCCCAGGAGACTACAACATTAGGTTCTTCAAAAAAGGCGTGAGGAGGTTTTAACAGGCTCGGCAACGCGTGAGTGGCTCTGTCTTCGTCTCTGTTATTAAATCTCGCGGGTTCGATCCCCGCACAAGAAAAATATTTGTGAGCATGAATAAGTCTGTTGGTCTTGGTTTGGGTGTTTTCAATGTATTACATGTACATATTTACAAGAAAAAATGTATTTAAGTGTTATATCTGTTATCTAGTACCCGTAGTGCAAGCTTAGCTTAGTTTGGGACTAGATGGGTTTGGGGTGTAAGTAGTTCATCAACATCTTTGAACCAAAGTCAACTTCACCTGCACGCGGTGCACCCTGCTAACTGACAAACGAAGCTCTGGCGAAAAGAGAGGTAGGGAGCGTAATTGTAAGCTGGGGAATGTACCTCCACCTCACAGAATACCGCAGCCAAATAGCAATGCTCTTGAGGGTTGTTGTGTTCCTGTGAGTGATTGAGGTCACCAGAAAGGAAGGAGATGCTGCGTCGGCAGCGGGGGTGGCGGCGCGCGAGCGATATTTTATGACGCGAGCGTTAATATGGCTACGGTAACCACTTTACATCACGCGGGCCGTATGCTTGTCTGCCGCCCGTCGTAGTATAAAAAAAAAAAAAGAAAAAAAAAAGATGGCAGTGTGTTATTTGTCCAGGAATATTATTTAAATAGAGATCTTCATCAGGCTAAATGTCTTTGTCGTCATCAGGGAAAATATACTCGTATGTTGAGCTGTTTACTTTAAATTAACTTACTTAGGTGTTATTACAGTTTATGTAATAGTACTACGTAGTAATTATGCAAGGATGTTGCAAATTATAAATGAAAATAATTTTCCTAATATTTAAGTTCACGTGTAACTTCTATACCTACATATTATTACACATTTTCAATTGATCAATGCATTGGAATGTAATGTAAGTAATAATTTTGTAATTACAAACTATATAAATACAATTATTGCAATTGGGTTAGTAGTACGAAAAGACAGACAGAATGACTTCTTTCTATACATACACATTCTTATTACTAAGCTGTATTTATGTAAGTATCTACTTGTTTATGTTTCCAAGTCAATTTCCAGTCTTTTAGGTCTCCAATAGTGTTAGATATCTACTAAAAATCCGCATATACTATTAAATATTAGCACGGCAGCTAAACTTCACTTGACTAGCCATGTCTTCAGGCTTTTAATGCCTTATTTGCCATATTGCTGTCTCTCACATTGCCAAGAGGGAGAGTCGAATTCCAGAAGCTTCCTACTCCAACTAATTTCTTCTGATTAAATTCGTTGTAAGTTTCAAGGCAGCCGTAGTCTTACCCTCGGGACTGCAATGGACTTCATTGTTCATTGCCTTTTTGGTGGTCGCCGCTGTTAAGCCTTGCTACACCGGAGACACAGTGGTGGGAATGTGTGGTGGGCCCCCGAGTCAAAGTCAAAATTTCTTTGTTCACTATGATTTCTTTTCAGGAAAAAGGCAGCATGTACTTACTTATAAATACATTTTTCAGTTGCAGGGAAATGCCGGCGTATTGAAGAAAAGAGTAAAGGTCCCCAATATCCCAATAAGTCCACCTCTATCCCCTATTCTCGGATCACCTTGCGGATGTAACCCTATTGTGGAAGTACCTACATACTTCGCACCATCGATAGAAATCCCTGCATGCGGATCTAACAATTTATTCTCAGCGGGTGTAGAGTTAGCTCAATGCGGATGTGGAATACCATCGTGTGGTTGTTCCCCTACTTTAAACGTTGGATGCGGATGTGGCGTCCTTAACTGCGGATGTGTGGATGCACCGAGTTATTATTACTCCCCGCCGCGTGAAGTTTGCAATTGCGGTTCCCCTGTTTGCGGATGCGGAGCACCTGTTTGCGGATGTGGCGTCCCTAGTTGCGGATGTGCCGACCCCGTATGTGCCTGCGGGTCGTACTTGTCCCCAATTACGTCGACTTGCGGATGCAGTTTGCCACCTTTCCACCCAGTTTTGGGTTGTGGGAAATATTTAAGGCAGGTGGTAGTCCAGCCTCCGTTTTTGTGAAATGCTTTGATAATAGAGTAAAATAAAATATATTATATTAACTTATTTTTTGTTTTTAATTAAAAATATTTTACCTATAACTTCCACCCGCGGCTTCGTCCGCGTTTACTTTGTTTTTAATAAGAATGTATTTTTTAATAGAATGTATCCTATGTCGTTCCAATACCTTTGAGAATATGTGTACAAAGATTCATGATTACTAGTTGAGTAGTTTCGGCGTGTAAGCGTAACAAAGAAACTCACATTCAGATTTAATAGTATTTCTAGCTGTACCTGCGACTTCGTCCGAGCGGAATAGTTATTTATTTTATTTATTTATGTTAATGAAAATAAATAAATTTTCTAAAGTAAAAGCAGCCTTAGTTACTCCTTATTACAGCAGTTACCAGTGAATGTCCCTTCAGAATCGGTCCAGCTGTTTCAGAGATTGGCCGGTACAAATAAACACACAAGTCCCAGACAGACAAAAATTGTTAAAAAATATTTTAGTATTATGTACATAGCAATTAAAAAATAAAAACACACTTCAAAAACCCTAGAAAATAAAAAAAGTAGTCTTCAAAACAAAAATCCTTCAATTATAAAAAAAAAATCGGTACACTATTCGCGAAGTTATCGACTTTTCTGGGATTCGATTTTTCTGGGATCCCATCATCAGACCCAGACTTGGTGAATATGGGACCACCACGCAATCATACCCTTTCAAATAAAAAAAGAATTTTGAAAATCCTCCTCCTTTATTTTAAGTCGGTTAAAAGCAGTTATTATATTTTTTTTTTGGTACTACGTCTGATGACAGACAAGCATACGGCTCGCCTGATGTGAAGCAGTTACCGTAGCCATATTAACGCTCGCAACATAAAATATCGCTCGCGCGCCGCCACACCCGCTGCCAACGCAACATCTCCTCCTTTTCAGATTTTTTCCTCCTCGCTCACTCGCAGGAACACAACAACCCTCAAGGGAATTGTTATTTGGCTGCGGTATTCTGTGAGGTGGAGGTACATTCCCCAGTCGCGTACCTTACAATTACGCTCTCTACCTCTCTTTTCGCCAGAGCTTCGTTTGTCAGTCAGCAGGGTGTACCGCGTGCAGGTGAAGTTGGCTTTGGTTCAAGGATGTTGATGAACCACGTACACCCCAAAATTACAAACAGACACTCCAATTTTATTTATCTGTATAGAAGTAGGAAAGATTACCTAATTAATAATATGGGGTGTGGTTTTCATAATAGGCTATTTGACTAACATTTTTTTCGGTTTGATACGTAGGGACGTCAATAATATAACCATAGGTGAAAGAATTACTTCGATAGCACAAAAATCTCTCGAGATATGTTAATTTGAAAATCACAATTTTGGACTGTCCCGAAAACGCTCCATACAATAAGTTAGCGAATTATGACGTCACAGGTTTGTATTTTGTATGCATCAAATCTGAAATTTGTACGACAGCTATGTTAAATATTACGTTTATGTAATTAGTGTCATAATAAAAGTTATAGTATTTCATATTGCTTCGCCAATGTTTTAATAATTTCATACTTTTAAAATGGACTTTCCCGCCAAACTTTGATCGACCCTAAAATAAGTCGGACGGAAGATATTAGAATGAAAGTTTGCAGATCTTTATAGTTTTGTGTATTTTAAGATATTGTTAAATAATTTATACAATTTTTAAACATTGGGAAATAGCCTATTGTATTCATAGGTTGTATTGCTAGAGGTATAACGTTTTTTTTTATTCGACTATAAGACAATTTTAGCTAAACAATCGTCTAGACATTGATTTAGTTAACACTGCAAATTATTGTAATTGCTTACGAGTATAAACAAAGTTGGGTTTGTTTTTGTTGAAACAGCAAATATGGATTATTGCACGAAGTTTGTCAAGTACCTACTAGCGGCCGCCCGCGACTTCGTTTTTTTTCATCATCATCTCAATACTCAATATCTTTATTGCATTTCATATGTAGTTCATAGTTATAAGGATGTTTATACAGTATACAGATTATTACATACATATGAACCCTGTTGGGCATTGCAAAGATGTGTTATAGCGGTTTTTTTTCATCATCAACAGGTCATTTTAGTCTCCACTACAGGAGCACGACCCTCTCTCGTCCGTCCAAAAGACAGAAGGAGGTTTTGGCCTACACTCCCCACGCTGGCCAGACGGGATGGGGAGGCCTGATCGATGTTTGATAATGTATTTCCCTTAGTCGCCTTGTACGACATCCACGAGAAGAGACGGAGTGATTCTATTCTAATCTGCCGGAAACCACACGACCATCGTTTTTTTAACACGCTTTTATTAGCTTCACCTGCATGTTTGTTTGTATGTTTACTTGTTTGTTTGCTTGTTTGTTTGTTTGTACATTTGTAATCGATTCTTTGAACTCGATTTTGACCCACTTTAAACGAACAGATTTAATTTAAACTCTGTACATTTATCAAGAATCGAGAACAATACAATACTGGTAATCATGGAATAAATATATGTTGTTAAAAAAAACGCGCTTACATAGCACATCAAACTAAAAAGTGAAAAATAAACATAACTAGTTAAAAAAAAAACTAAATAACACGCTTTTAACGCACATCAAACTAAAAATAGAAAAATAATTCATAATACCAGCTGAAAATTATAAGTGGAAAATACTAGCATTATTTTGAAAAAAGCGTGGCGCTTTAGCAGCACCCCGCGGTTTTGCCACAAAGCGCCCCACGCTTTTTTCACAATAATGCCAGTATTCACTCACTATTATTTTCAGCTTGTATTAAGAATTATTTTAGACTTTTTAGTTTGATGTGCTTTAAAAGCGTGTTTTTTTTAGTTTTTTCAACTATATTTTTATATTACGTAGGGTGGGCAAACAAGCATACGGCCCATATGATGTGAAGCAGTCAGGGACGGATGAGAGAGGGTTAGTGCTCCTGTAGTAGAGACTAAAATGACCTGATGATGATGATTCATATATGAAGGAGCTGAGCAGATTGATAGCGTCGTTGCGCGTGGCAGTCTAATCGAACACGTAAGTTAAGCAATGTCGGCCGTAGCTAGTATATGGATGGGTTTATTTATCTCAAGGTCCTTGCTTTAAAGGGCACTTTAAGCGGTTCGCTCCGGCTCGATGTCATTAGATGACAGTCGTTAAGCCAAGTAGGCGCCTTGAAAACACTGGCCTCTAAAGCGTGGTGGAGTATGCTCTAAAGCCCTTCGATTTAGGGGAGACCCGTATCCCAGAAGTGGGATGAATTAGGGGCTGACGACGATGTTATGCCATCCTAGGCCGATTACCGTAGAGAATGCAGTTATTAAAGTGGTTAATGACTACGTCTACCTCGGATAGGCCATACAGCTGGGCCGGGGTAATTTCAACAAAGAGATCGATACACGCATGTGACTAGGCTGGGTAGCTTTTGGGGGCTTCAGCACATCCTCACCGTAGATATACCCCAATGCCTCAAGACTAAAATCTTCGATCAGTGCAACGGAGGTGTATCATCAGGAGGTACGTGCCACTATTCTTCACGTATTCAACAACTGGAATGATGAGTTAAAAGTTGTTGAGGGAGGATAGTAAGGGATGCGCTCTTGGAAAATCTCTCATTATACCCCGTATTCCCATTATTCCATCAGACCACCCCGTTCAATTTAAGAGACTTCAGTTTCCCATAAAGGTATGTATCGCTATGACCATTAACAAAGCTCAGGGGCAGTCTCTAAAGGGCGCTGGAAGCCTTGCAATTTTGGCTCCTGGTGCGAATGCCAAAAATGTTGTTTACCGGGACGTCTTAGCCTAAATGGTGTATGTTTGTAATAATGGTCAATGCGAAACAGTCCTTTATGGGGAAAAAATGAAATATCTACACGCAAATCAGGAGTGTTCCCGTAGCGAAGCACGGGTACTTTGCTAGTATATTATAATGTATATTGGGGTGTAAGCGGCTTATCAACATCTTTGAACCAAAGCCAACTTCACCTGCACGTGGTGCACCCTGCTGACTGACAAACGAAGCTCTGTCGAAAAGAGACGTAGGGAGCGTAATTGTAAACTAGCCGACTGGGGAATGTACCTCCACCTCACAGAATACCGCAGCCAAATAACAATTCCCTTGAGGGTTGTTGTGTACCTGCGAGTGAGTGAGGTCACCAGAAAAGAAGGAGATGCTGCGTTGGCAGCGGGGGTGGCGGCGCGCAAGTGATATATTATGTTGCGAGCGTTAATACGGTTACGGTAACCGCTTCACATCAGGCGGGCCATACTACGTCGGGTGCTTGTCTGCCACCCGACGTAGTATAAAAAATAAATAAAAAATAATGTATCCGGCATGAACCCATAATCATCCCACTGTTGGGATACGCCCCCCCCCCCCGCCTCAATCCAATCACATTGCTCAACTGCGGGTTGGCGTAGGCCAGTGTTTTCAAACCGCATAAAGACCACTGACTTTTTTACCCGACTGCGACAGGAGGGTTATGTTTTTCGAGAGTATGTATGTATGTCTAATTGTTTGGCACGCTCTGCAGCCCGAACGGCTGGATGGATTTTAGCTTGAGAGGTGTCGTTAGATTCGTATTTGCTGTGAGAGTGACATAGGCTACATCAAATATAAAAAAAAAAACAATATGGCGGCTGTGAGCCGCAAAATTGTCGTCGCAGTAATTTTTTTTTCTTCTAAATATATCGATATGGGTATCAAAAGAAAGGCCTCGATGACCTGATTTCAAATATATATTTGATATATTAGTTTTTGCCTACGGCTTTGCTTGTATGGAATTATATTATTGTTACGCGTGATTAATAAATCTGTTGTAGGTGCAGTCGGGTTTTTGATTTTTTTAATTAACTTATAACTTGTTTACTACGTCGGTTGGAAAACAACGGCCCGCCTGATGTGAAGCGGTTACCGTAGCCATATTAACGCTCGCAATATAAAATATCGCTCGCGCTTACTCCACCACGCTGTTCAACTGTGGATTGGCGGTGGCCAGTGTTTTCAAACCGCCTAAAGACCACTGTCTTGGCTTAACGACTGTCGTCGAAAGACAACAAGCGGGACTGACGACTTAACGTGTCCTCCATAGCACGGAGGAGGTCGAGATAAATAAACCCATCTATTTTCATATTTTGACGAGCTATGCTAACCATTCGACCACCGGAATGGTTAGCAATGGCCACTTTGACTCCGAGGTCGCGGGTTCGATTCCCGCACAAGACAAACATTTGTGTGCATGAACATGTCTGTTTGTCTTGGTCTGGGTGTTTTCTATGTATTATAAGTAAGTATTTACAAAAAAAAATGTATTTAAGAACATTTATCAGTTGTCTAGTACCCATAACACAAGCTTTGCGCTTAATTTGGGACTAGATGGCGCCATGTAAGTTGCCAAGAAATATCTATCTATCTATCTATAGAAAGGCTACGGTCGACGTTACTTAACTAGCCACCGAGCTCCACACATATTGTATTATAAGTATGTAAGTATTTACAAAAGAAGCGTATTTAAGTATTCTATCAGTTACCTATTACCCAAGTACAAGCTTTGCTTAGTTTGGGTATAGATGGGCGAGTGCAGTGTGTAATTTTGTCCAGGAATATTTATTTATTTACTTTGGATTCTTACTATGGTACCTATAGATTACGTTAAAGTAGGTAATCAATAATAATGACGAGGTTGATGGTGTCGTTGTGCGTTTAAGCCTAATCGAACACACAAGTTAAGCAACGTCAGCCGTAGTCTGCCCAAGGATGGGTTTATTTATATCGAGCTCCTCTGTGCTTCGGAGGGCACGTTAAGCCTTCCGTCCCGAATGTTGTCGTTAGATGACAGCCAAGTCAGTGTTCTTTAGGCGGTTTGAAAAAAACTGGCCACCGCCAACCCGCAGTTGAGCAGCGTGGTGGAATAAGCTCTAAACCCTTCGATTGAGGAGAGACCCGTATCCCAGCAGTGAGATGAATAAGGGTGGACGAAAAAGGAGAATCAATAGTAATAATAGTTGTACACTAATAATTATGTATTCAATTCAATCAAATCAAATCAAATTATTTATTTCGCGAATATGGGTGTTGGATTGGCCGTGTGGTTTCCAGCAGACTAGAATAGAATCACTCCGTCTCTTCCCGTGGATGTCGTACAAGGCGACTAAGGAAAATACATTATAAAACAACGATCAGGCCTTCCAACCTGGCTAGCGTGGTAGCGCTGTTCAACTGTGGATTGGCGAGTGTAGGCCAAATCCTCCTTCTGTCTAGGACGGACGAGAGAGGGTCGTGCTCCTGTAGTGGAGACTAAAATGACCTGATGATGGGTGTTGGATTATAATACTAATAACATTGACATTCTGCCTTTCGGCGTGCAAATATAAATATTGTTATGCATTCGAATATAATGTCAAAAATAATTAAGAAATTAAAATCATTCTTATGTAATGTCACACATAATAGATCTTTACTCCACCGTAGACTTTTAATTAAACAGATTGAATTATCTGAATGTTATAAATGTTATACATATGATACATAATCAAAAATATTATACCATATGTAAATATAAAAACTATTAAATTCACTATTACCTATTACACTAGTCATATTACAGTATTAGTGTTCTATAGTGCATAGATTAAGGTCGTGAAATCATTTTTCTTGTTATAAATTGCAAAGCATTACTTGCTTGCAACAGTTGCAACAACTAAAGTATCATGTTATCTATTATATCGACATATACAGATATCTATTACGCTATATAATCTAAACGTATGCAGTTATGTATATAAAAGTAAAACATTTTTAATTTGTTTTATTATAAAATAGTTATTTCTGTAAGTTAACGTACATATAGCATTTTTTTTTAAACCAAAAATGGGGTATTTTCTAATAATTTCTATGAGTTTGACGCTAATTGCCCTACCGCACTTCACATCATCGGCAATTCTCCCAAACCCCAAACAAAATCCATTGGCATCATTATTTCCAAACATCCTTAACCCAGCCAATGCTGATAAAGTCCGCCAAATACTACAAATGACAGGTGTATCAGGCAAAACACCAGCAGCGAGTCCAGTATTAAATCTCCTACAAGAAATAGCCGTGCCAAACAAAGTAAACCAATTGCCAATTCAACGAAAAGTGGTCAATCAAGTAATACAACCAAAGATGCAGGAAATATTGCCAAGGGCACCTGTGGTTCAAGAAATATATCCCGCAGTGCCAGCCTGTGCTAAAACGGTTCCAGTTATGAAAGATAGAGTTTATCCGTATCCTTATCCCTATCCGTATCCTGCACCGGTAGTATCTCCATCAAGTTTGGTCAACCCGTTTCTGCCAGCCGCCTCTCCTGTTTCTGCCGCAGCTCCGCCTACCTCATCGTTGCTACCTCCAGTTAATCCTACGCAGGTCCGCAGTCATTATTTGAGGAAAATTCCCATTCCTCCACCGTCTCTATAATTTTATCATATTTTTAATGTGTTTAAATAATTTATTATGTATATAGAAATAAATTTTGAGACATAGTGTTCTATATTATTTTGTTGCCATTAACTTTAGAACAGTTTTTTTCCACATCATCAACCCTTATTCATCCCACTGCTGGGACATGGATTTCCCCTCAATTGAAGGGGTTTAGAGCATACTCCACCACACTGCTGAACTGCGGGTTGGCAGAGGCCAGTGTTTTCATGCAGCTCTAATGCCACTGACTTGGCTTCTATCTAATGACATCGGTCATCGTCGTCATCGTCGACTGTCATCTAATGACAACAGCCGAGACCAACGGCTTAACGTGCCCTCCGAAGCAGAGAGGAGCTCGAAATGAATAAATCCATCTATGGACAGGCTGTTTCCTATATAACTCATTAAAATTTTTGTATAGTCGAATCAATAATAATGCTCTTGAGGGTTGTTGCGTTCTTGTTAGTGCTTACCGGACATGAGGAGATGCTTATAAGGCGTTAGCAGTGAAGGTTCCAGCGCGCGAGTAACACTCCTTGTGTTGCGAACGTCTATAATGCTACGTTAATTGCTTTACTTATTTTTCTCCGAATTGAAAGATAGTTTATTCTATTTTTTTTTCAAAATTGAGAAATAATGTCCTCCCCAATCCGTTTGGCCAGCGTGGGGAGTGTAGGCCAAATCCAAGGAGGATTTAATCCGTCCGTCTACGGTCCGACGGACGAGAGAGGGTCGTGCTCCTGTAGTGGAGACTAAAATGGACCTGATGATGAGATATAATGTCGACCATAGCCTGCCTATGGATGGGTTTACCTATAAATAGATTTTCATAAAAATGGGCGACAGTGGATTAATTAAACGCAATTATTAATTAAATTATTATAAATATTTTGAAAAATGGAAAAATTCGCCTGCCGCTCTAGGTAGGATTTGAACCCACAACCTCTCGATGACCGGTCGAGTGCTCTTCCAACTGAGCTACCAGGACGGTTAGTGTTGCTGACGAATTTTTGCATCTTATATTCTACTGCGTGAGTCATCGTGAGTTTCCATTTTCCAAAATATTTATAATATTCTGGCAAGTTGGCCAAGATAACTTTATAAATAAAAATGAACGAAATTATGTTATCTGTTATTATTTGTTATATTACCAGTGATCGGAATAGGTAGAGTGATTTGTTGTACTTGCGTAATGCTGTCTTAATATGGACATGCCTTTTTAATGAACTGTTATCGAAAAATTTCGGGATTTCATTATTCATCATATTATTTAGGTCGTGATTTAGTAGCGATTGTATTTGAAATTAGAGATTACGATAGCAAAGCACTTTTAAGTAGTACTTTATTTGCAATATGTATGTGAAATTAAAAAAAAACCGGACAAGTGCGAGTCGGACTCGCCCACCGAGGGTTCCGTAGGTACGTAGTATCATTATTAAATTTGATATTTTTCATTATAAATAAGAAATAATGCGTCGAAAAAAATAAATAAAATATATTTTGCAATGTGTACATCAAGCCCTTTCATATGATACCCCATTTGAACTAGTAGTTTCAATTTGAAATTTCGACACCCTATAAAAAATATAGACCCCCTATTTTTTAAGATCTATTTACAAATGTATAATAGTTTTGAGATTTATTCCTGTACTTGTAGTCTATAACGATGTTACATGCCAAATTTCATAGATCTAGGTCAACGGGAAGTACCCTATAGGTTTTGATTCCCTTGAGTGTGTCGAAATATGCGTTTTTTGCTGAATAAACGGCCGTAACTTTTTTCTACGTAAACTTAGCAGTTTGATTTTTTTTTAACTTCATGGGACCGTAGACCTGAGTATACAGTTCAAATTTCAGCTTGATACCTCCACGCATTCTCGACATAGAAATTCTTGACAGACAGACAGACAGACAGACGGACAACAAAGTGATCTTATAAGGGTTCCGTTTTTCCTTTTGAGGTTCGGAACCCTAAAAAAAACTGATTGATTAACGGAATCCTATGTTTAGACTTAGCTTTGGAAAGCACGTAAAGCTAGATAGCTTCACGTGCTTACCAAAGCAACCGGAACCCCGGAGAATTAAAGCCTCAATAGTTTCGAAATCTCGAAATCCCAGAGGTATGTCCATATTAATATCAGCGTTTGAGATTATTGACCCTAAATCACTCTACCTATTCCGATCCCCTGTTCCAGTGTGTACCGCCTAAGGTAAAGCCAATTATGATCGGATTTTTTGACTGCGACAATATAACTTCATCTTAAATTACTGCTAATAATAATAAGTTCAGTAGGTTGGGACGGAGGCGCTCTACAGAATAAACTGAAGATGTTTGTCACAAACTTAAACCACACCCCGGCCACTCCATACAAATGTCGCGTCGGTAACTACTACATAAACAATGACATCTGTGCAGAGCGTGAATGAGCATGTGTGCGTGCGGGCACCATATAAACTGCAGATTTGTCTCAGAGGGGAGGTGAGGTCGACATGAGAGAGCGGCAGGAAGTGGCCCTACTGTACGTAGTACTATTCTTATACTGTGCTTTAAACTCAAGTCCAATATTCGCAATTAAAAAACTTCAACTAATTTTAATTGCGAAAATCAAACTCAAATTAGATTAACCTCCCACGTGCCGGCGTCCCATTTTGGGTACAGCGCTTGGTATAAAATTGACAGGTCGCGGCACGAGAGGGGTTAATGGTACTTGTGTTTGGCTAAGCAGGTAGAAACCCTGAAGCTCTACCGAGTAAGCTGAAGATGTGTGTCATTAACTTAAAAGTAAAACGTATTTTTCGAATCAATATATTCGACCTTCTACCTTGAAAAACATCAAAATTAGTTTAGTTTTTGTAGTATCTGTCATTTTAATGTATACTGTGATGTTGATAGCCGATGAAAGCGGTCACAACAAACAAAAGGCGCATACATAGTAAACTTGAATCTCGGAGATAAACGAGAAATCTGTCCATATCGCGTTTATTGCTGATTAATTTTGGGAATTTTACTAACATCATAATCGTTTCCTAGAAATTTGACCAGCGTTTAAAACTACACCCTGAAAAAAATCCATAGTTACATAAAAAAAAATAAAGAAACTCTTTAGCATTTAATTTATATCAATATAGATTACATGCAAGGTGGTAGTATTGGTATCTTTCTTAAATATTCAGATCTGCAGCTACAGGGGCACGCTGGCGGCAGAAATGGAGAAAATGAGGGCGCCAATGCAGAAACGGGGGACGCCACTGGCAGAAACGGACTTGCCAATGCATTTGGCAATGCTATTTCTTCTACAACAAATGGCGAGATTTGGCTGGTGGGTAAACATGGTGACATTGGGGCCATTTGGATAGGGGTGCGTAGGACTGGAAGAGGGGGGATTACAAGCTCGTCGTACACAGTGGTGGGTAAAATATTCACTGGGGGATTTATAATTGGTGGGGATGTAAGGATGCGATGGCTGTGAACCTGGAACAAGAAAAACGTATAATTAAAATTAAATGCCACTGCTGTAATGCAAATTAAAGTGACAATTAAGAATATAAATTCGCCTGATGTTAAGTAGATTATCAATGTTTATAAACTAACGAGTATCACATATAGTACGCTTTTGACGTGACCCCACTGGAGCATTATCCGCACGCTGGTATCCGCACTGCTAATACAGACGCTCTCATCGGGTAATCTCACTCACTCGCACGAACCCAACAATCCTCAAGGGTATTATTATTTGGCTGCGGTCTTCTGTAAGGTGGAGAAACTTCCCCATCGGGCGCGACATGCTTTACATCTCTTTCGCCAGATCTTCGTTACCCAAACGGCAGGGTATACGTGCAGGAGATTGACTTAGGCTCACTTATTCCCCAAAATAGGGTCATTATCAGTATAAAAGTACTATCATTTATATGGTCAAATATAATATTCATTTATTGCGCTATTGTACACAATCATGACAATTTATATTACATTAAAAATAAACAGCAGGAGCAGGCATACATTTTCGCCGCACGGGAAATATCACTTCCTCTCCTACGCCGCGCCGGCGCGCGGTCTCCCTCCGTCTTACGAATTTTCGATCAGGCCACGTGTCCTGACGCGAGTTTTAATTTTTTACCCATACCAAAAAGTGCACAGCGCCGTCACAAGATGACGGATTACATATTTTTTCACAACCCCATAAATTTGATACTGATCAAATGAAAGGACTTGACTAATAGAATACGCCTTTTTGTGGTGGCAGCCATCTAGGATTTGAAATTTAATAGTTATACAGTTATTAAGGAATATTTATCATATTAAAATAAATAACTATATAAGGTAATGATAACGACATGTGTTGTAATTTTATTTGTAATTTAATTTAATTGGGTTTTTGATAATTAATTACCTAGAAATTCATGTAACATTTGTACGCCGTAACACGGCCGAATACGCCTGGATCTTGACTTGAAAACTAACCATTAAAATAATTGTTTGTACCCGTATTCTGACAAATAAAGTAATTCTATTCTATTCTATTCTATAATATATATTTTTCACAACTCCCTCAATGAAAGGGCATGACTAGCCTTCTAGACTAGGTCGGAAGATATTAAAATTTTAATTTAGTTGTCTTATTAAGCATGAAATTATGAACTTACACCAGCCAAAACTGTAAGAAGTAACAGAAATTTTGTAAACATTTTCCTGGTTAGACACCACTTCAAAGTAAGAACACAGTAATATTAATGCTATAAATACCACAATTTTATCATATTTGTAATAAATGACCCAATTTTCGTAGTAAAAATTGACTAATATTTGAAAAAATACATTTACCTACTACAATTTCTATGTGCTTTGATTAGATTTTGCAATCAAACAATACCTCTATTTTACTTCTATTATTGAGTGGAGCGAATTGAATGGTTATATACGCCGAAAAGTCACCCTGGAAATGACTGAATGGCTCCAAAACCACTGAACCGATTTTGATGAAACTTGCCACAATTAAAGATCACGATGTGCTTGAGGTTTGTGTCGAAAAAAAAATGAGATCGATCATGTCTTTGAGGAATGATCATTAAGTACATTTTCCATTAAAATCAATGGAAATCATACACTCATCGAATCTACTCGTTTCACTCAACTTCGATTTCGGCCCCGTGGGCTACAATCCGGCCTAGTATACATTGTTAATTGCTTGTATATTGAAAATAATTTACTATCGTTTTTTTTTACGGAATGGGGGTCCACCACTATGTCTCCTGTGTAGCCAGGATTAACAGTGGCGACCAACAAAAAGGGCAATGAACAGTGAAGTCCACTGCAGTCCCGGGGGTAAAACTACGGCTGCCTTGGAACTCACAACGAATTTAATCAGAGAAATTAGTAGGAAAAAGAAGCTTTTGGAATTTGATTTCCCCTCTTTGCAATGTGAGAGACAGCTATATGACAAATAAGGAATTAAAAGCCTGAAAAGATGGCTAGTCAAGTGAAGCTCAACTGCCCTGCACCACGGATTTTAAATATCTATCTAACACTATCGAGGACTTTAACAAGCGACTCTAGTATGTTAATATTATACAGCTTGTGCCCGTGATTTCATATGCGCGTCAAGTATCACTGAGGGGCAATTCTCGTAATTAAAATATAGTCAAAATTCAGTTTCGATCCAGTCTCGATCTCACAAATGTCACATTTGGTATTATCGTAACACAATAAATTACTTCAAAATTAAATTTAAGCGGGATTATATCGAAATATGAGTGCAAATTAAACAAACTAAGTATGTTACTTTGCCAACAACAAGAATTGATAATAATTAATTAATGAAATCAAGTGTATAATTTTAGTCAATTCACAATTCAATCTCGATTCGGTCAACTTTCAATCTGCGTTCGTAGAAAAATTACGAGAATTGGCCTTCTGGCTTGTCCTTTTCCCATTATTTGCGGTCAGCGCAGTACCTATGTCTTTTCTTCCATTCACTGTTATCATTATCAGCCTGTATCTACCCAGTGGCGGATCAACGTATAAGCATTATAAGTACGTGCTTGGGGCCCCTGGTTTCCAGGGGCCCTATCCAGGTTATATAATACTGATAAAAAAATTGAGCCATGAACAAATGAGAAATGAGACGGACAAAAACAAACACACTTTCGCATTTATAATATTATAGTAAGGATTCCTATCTTCCAAATTCAAGCTACAGAGGGCCCACATGAGCTCTATGCTTAGGGCCTCAGAAAGTCTTAATCCGCCACTGTATCTACCCACTGCTCATATAGGCCTTCTCCAATGATTTCGACCATATGCGATTCTCAGCTTTCCGCATCCGCCGCTTTCTTCAGGTCATCATCTAGAGAAGAGGGGGGGGGGGGGGGGGGGGGCATCCAACGCTACTTTGCGCCCTGCGCGCTCTATTCGAGGACTTTCCTCCCCAACCTGGTGCCCTACTTATCATCGGATTTTTTGATTCCAAAAATAGGCCTTACGTTAATATTATTGACAAACATCTTCAGCTTAGTTGGTAGAGCTCTAAGGTATCTACCAGCTGACCTAAACATAATTAGCAAAAATCTAAGCAGTAGTTTAATATTCGCGTCCAAAAAATCCGATGGTAATCGGCTTCAGCTTCGGCGGTAGGATCCCTGGTTGCTGATTCGGTAGATGATTCAATTATACAATATGTATGTTTATTGACGAGCTCGGTGGCGTAGCGGTCAATGACGCGGCTTCGACACCAACGCTCGTGGGTTCGATTCCCACATAGGACAAACATCTGTGTGCATGTCACATGTCTGTTTGTCAGTCATCATAAGAACGTATTTACAAAAAAAAAAAATGTATTTAAGTATGTTTATCAGTTGTCTAGTACCTATAACACAAGCTTCGCTTACTTTGGAGCTAGATGGCGCTGTGTAATTTGTCTGACAATATTTATTTATTATTTATTTATGCGTGTGTATATGCAAATAAGTATGTTTATACGGATATCAATACAGTGTTCATATTTGTATGCTCAAAAATTTCATTGTACTTCACTTGTCTAGGTTATGGAAACCTGTCGCAAGTGATATGTTTGTCATGCTGTGTGTACTTCAATTTTGGTCTTACAACTAGACCTTATACTACTTAAATGAAAATTGTTATATTTGTTGTAAGACTGTTTGTACACCTATGAATAAATAAATAAAATAAATAAATAAATAGATATGACCCGCCTACTGCCACTTCAGCTTACTGATTTTGAGAAGTATGTCGACACCTTTTGGTTCTTAGTCTGATTCATTGAGAGAAATTCCGAGCATAGCTCCTCCATAGCTTTCTCATCACTCTATCCATATCATCTCTCTCTCGCTGTGCGACTTTTATTATGTGAACCACCCTGATGGTCAGTGTCCAAGTCTCTGCACCGTAGGTCATACCGGGGAGGACGCACTGATTGAAGACTTTTGCCTTCAAACTTGTCATTAGTATATTTTTTTTGAAAATTATTATAGTTATATAATTTTCTTCTAATCCTACTAATATTATGTGACATTTTGTGAGGATGTATGGATGTGTGTTTTTTTATATGAGATGGGGACAAACGAGCATGTGGGTCACCTGATGGAAAGCAATCACCACCGCCCATGGAGATCAGCAACACCAAGGGGTCGCCGATCCGTAGCCAGCCTATACCCCTTCCTTTCTTTCTGGTGACCTCACTCACTCGCACGTCGGGCAGTTTAAAAATTACGATATGCCCAACCTCTTCTTTTTTACCAGAGCCTCGTTTGTCAGTCAGCAGGGTGCACCACGTGCAGGTGAGGTGTGCTTTACGTGGCCGGTCCCGGCCAACAGTCGTTAACACAAGTCAATGCCTTTTAGACGGCTAGAAAACATTGGCCTCTGCCATGTGTGGAGTATGCTCCTAACCCCTTCAATTGAGTGGAGACCCGTATTTCAGCAGTGGAATGAATACGCGTTGACGACGACGAAGTTATCAAACGGAAGTAATTTGACTGAAAAGATGATAGAAAAATACTTTATTGCCAAATCATCAACAAAATGACCTCACTCACTCGCACGTCGGGCAGCTTAAAAATTACGATATGCCCTACCTCTTCTTTTTTACCAGAGCCTCGTTTGTCAGTCAGCGGGGTGCGCCACGTGCAGGTGAGGTGGGCTTTACGTTGGCCGGTCCCGGCCAACAGTCGTTAACACAAGTCAATGCCTTTTAGACAGCTTGAAAACATTAGCCTCTGCCATGTGTGGAGTATGCTTTTAACCCCTTCAATTGAGTGGAGACCCGTATTCCAGCAGTGGGATGAATACGGATTGATGACGACGAAGTCATCAAACGGAAGTATTTTGACTGAAAAGATGATAGAAAAATACTTTATTGCCAAATCATCAACAAAATGCCTGATTGCTTATTTCATAAAATATTTCATGGATATATTATGAAAAATGTGATAACATTAAAAATATTTTGAAACATTTTTTCTATGATTTGTAACACTGTGCCCTATTGATACATTTAGGTAATATTGATAATTAAAATCATCAAATAGAAGTCGCTAGCTGTGGCACGGGTAATGTTCTACGCCACTGTCACGCACAATGGTTAAGTGAGTGCAAAATGGAGGACAAAATTTATTTAATATTTTTTGTGAATACTTTATTTTTGCAGGTACGTAATGTTAATATAATAACGTTTGACCGAGCGAGTAAAGAGAGCGAGGTCTATCAATTGAGTTGGAAGAAAAATATAATAATAATAATCGTTTATTTCAGACAATTTTAATAAACAAAACAAGTCCATATAATAAATACCTTAAACTAAAAATATATTATTTATATAATTGTGCATTTTCTTGACATCTGTAATTAGACGCGCTTAGTCGGCACTGTCGGCAGCGTATGCCGCGCGGTGTCCTGTAACCGGCCACGAAAGCGTCGGAACAAAACACCTGAAGGCCAGAATTCCTCCTTTGTAAAGGTCGATAGATGTTCTATTGGATCCCTCACCACGAAGGAATTGAAGTTCACTCGGTGGCGCGATTCCAACCTTTCGACTCTCAAATTGAAGTTGGGATATAATTATGGGGTGTAAGTGGGTCATCAACATCTTTGACCTAAAGGCAACTTCACCTGCACGTGTTGCACTCTGCTGACAGACAAACGAAGCTCTGGCGAAAAGAGAGGGAGCGTAATTGTAAGCTACGCGGCTGGGGAATGTACCTCTACCTCACAGAATACCTCAGCCAAATAACAATTCCCTTGAGGGTTATTGTGTTCCTGCGAATGAGTGAGGTTATCAGAAAGGAAGGAGATGCTGCGTTGGCAGCGGGGGTGGCGGCGCGCGAGAGATATTTTTAATGTTGCGAGCGTTAATATGGCTACGGTAACCGCTTCACATCAGGTGGACCGCATGCTTGTCTGCCACCCGACGTAGTAGGTATAAAAAAATGCGAAATTGTACGAAAGTCAAGTTCAAAGTAATACTGAATAATAATATGCACATTGCATATTGTGATGCAATGTGCATATGAGCACGCACGCTTATTCACGTTCTGCACTGACGCCATTGTTTATGTAGAAGTTTACAATGCGACATTTGTATGGAGTGGCTGTCTACTTCTTCTTCTTACTTCTTATACCTCAGAAATCATGCTTCGGGGGGCACGTTAAACCGTCCGCGTCGGTCCCGGCTGTTGATATTCGTTAGATGATAGTCGTAGTAGTAAATAAGTGTAATTTATGCGACAATTTTAATTTAATTCTATTTTAAGCTATTGCTCCATTTGTTTTATATTATAACTAGCGGCCCGGTACGTGCTTCGCTACGTATAAAGTGAAATAATAATAAAAAAAATTGAAACATCAAATTCATTTATTCAAACAAAAAAATATTTTATTACTTAATTGCTAGCTATTTTAAAACTTAATCCAAAACATTTGGATAAACATTTTTTATTTTTTTAGTATGAATAAATAAACGTCTGGGGGGTACCGACTCTCGAACAGGCAACATAAAGTCGAAGCACGTCCAAAATGAAATGACCGAATGAATGACATAACAACATGCTTGTACTGTCAACACTGAAAAAAGTTTCAATTTGACAGCACAATCCCCATCTGATAAAAGTTTCAATTTGACAGTAAAATCCCCATTAACAAAATGGTCGGCCTTTATTGAATTCATTTGTTACAAAAAATGTGATAAAAGAAGAACCGCTCTACCGATTTTGTGCAAACTTCAGATAAACCATCTACTAAATAGTCCGAACAAAGCCTAAATTTGGTTTGCATAGGTGAGCCCGTTCTTGAGTTATAAAATTACAACGAAAAGTGGCATTGATTTTTATATATATATATTATAATTTTAAGTTTATCGCTTTTGCGTCATGAATATAATATTAATGTAGTAGAAATTATATATAGGTTATTTTAGGTAACATTTTAAACTTGTATCACTTGTATGTAAAAATTTTAGTTAACTACAAACTTGTCCACGACAGGGGTGTGCGCACGCCATTTCGAAAGTACACCGATCTGCGCATACTCAGCGGCTATTTACACCGCTGAGTGTGCGCATATTGCGATTGGCGAAATATATATATATATATATATGTGAGTACGTACAGATTCAAGAGTGATGAATAGGTCGACGACCTTTAAGAAAACAATTGTCTAGACATTGATTTAGTTAACACTGCAAATTATCGCAATTTGCATACGAGTATAAACAAAGTTGGGTTTGTTTTTGTTGAAACAGCAAAAGTTAAATTTCATTTCCCCCCCAGGGGGGAAATGAAATTTAACATTTTCTAAAATATTTATAATATTCCGGCAAGTTGGCCAAGACAACTATTTAAATAACAATAACCTCAAGGAAATCGTTATTCGACTGTAGTATTCTTAGAGCCAAAGCCAACCTCACTTTCTATCTGGCAAAATAGATGTAGGGTACCTACAGCGTAATTGAAAGTAATCCAATGTCGTAAATACGACATGGGAGCCTTCAAGAACAGAGTAAATTTATCCCATAATAGGCTGGCAACGTATCGGCGAACCCATGGTGTTGCTGATTTTTATATTGGTGTACTGTCCATCAGGTGACCCACATATTTGCTTGCCACCCTCTTATGTAAAAAAAAAAACATATATGCATACAAAATTTGTTTTTTTGAGCTCGATTTGAAGCCAAGTTCTCTTCGGCCGCTCAGTCAATTAAGTTAAACGAGGAGCTCAATGGCGTCATTGCGCGTGGCAGCCTAATCGATCACGCAAGTGAAGCCACGTCGACCGTAGCCTGTCCATCGATGGGTCTATTTATCTCGAGCTCCTCCGTTCTTCGGAGGGCACGTTAAGAATCTATGTTTAATCCATGTCAGACATTACAATTTATCTAAGTAACACAATAATCGTTACTAAAATACATTTTTTTTTATTCAACAGCTAACAACATCGCAAACACCGGCCTCCGGGTACTACAATACCAAAAATGGTAACTGTTACTATACTTCACCATACCCCAACAGTTCAGGAATCAAAGCCTCATTCTTGTCTTTAAATGAGCCACCTGGCCAATTAGCGCCTTCATCAACTGTATTGTCACCCCCATCAAGTGTATTACCACCGCCACTAAGTATACTGTCACCTCCATCAAGTATATTGCCGCCTCAGTCAAGTATATTACCACCCCCATTAAGTATGCTGCCGTCTCCAATGAGTACATTACCTCCCCAGTCAGGTGTATTGCCTCCTCCGTCTAGTATATTACCACCCCCGTCAAGTGTGCTGCCGCCCCCGACGTATATATTACCTCCCCAGTCAGGTGTATTGCCTCCTCCGTCTAGTATATTACCACCCCCGTCAAGTATGCTGCCGCCCCCGACGTATATATTACCACCCCAGTCAGGTGTATTGCCACCTCCGTCTAGTATATTACCACCCCAGTCAAGTGTGCTGTCTCCCCCTACGAGTATTTTACCACCCCCATCAGGTGTATTGTCTCCTCCGTCTAGTATATTGCCGCTTCCACCAGGTATATTACCGCCCCCAACAATAGAGTTTCCGCCCTCGTCAAGTACATTACTGCCTCCGTCAAGTGTATTACCACCCGTGTCAAGTTTACTGCCTCCCCCGTCAAGCGTCTTTCCTAGTGAATTGTCACCCCCATCAACTATATTGTCTTCGCCGTCTAATATACCTAATCCACCAAACTTGACACCACACGCGCCGAATCCAATACCACCTTCGGCAAGATTGTTACCACCCCCACCGACTCTGCTACCATCTGAGTCAAACTTATTACAACGCCCGTCAAGTGTTTTACAGCCACTGTCAAGTCTATTACCAGACTTGTCAAGTTTATTACCGCCCATGTCAAGTTCTAGCCTGTTACCGCCCCCCTCAAGTGAATTAGCGCCCCCATCAAGTTTGTTCTCTACTTCGGTTGATTCTTTGACTAACTGGGATGCTGCTTTGCCAATGGACCTAATACCACATAATAAATATTGCAGTAAGAAAATACAGCCGCCATTTGTGTAATAAATTATTTTTTTATTAAAATATGTTCTAATTAATGACTTGAATCTGTACGTACTCACATATTATTTACAACCCTTATTCACCCCACTGCTGAGATATGGGTCTCCCCTTAATTGAAGGGGTTTAGATCATATTCCGGCCATGTGATGAGGAGAGGAGATGGCAGCCTGGAAAGACTTGTTATTGTTGGCAACACTGAAGGCAAGAGAGCACGTGGCCGTTCACCAACAAGATGGTCTGACCAGGTGAAGGGGGCCGCCTCCTTTTCTAAATTCTATCAGGCAGTGAGGGCCATTTTGGACAGGAATCGATGGAGACAGATTGTCCGTTCGCGAGGTTCCTGTGACCACGATCCTCAGCAATGAGGGAGCGAGTGAAGAAGAAGATCATAGATATTCCATCACGCTGTTCAACTGCGGGTTGGCGAAAGCCAGTGTTTTCAAACCGCCTAAAGGCCACTGACTTGGCTTAACAACTGTTATCTATAATGACAAAAACCGGGACCAACAGCTTAACTTACTTGAGGTGCTCGAAATAAAGACAGCTAATACTGCTTGGCAGTTAATATGGCTACGGTAACCGCTTCACATCAGGCGGGCTTTATGCTTGTCTGCCACCGACGTGGTATAAAAAAACAGAGCATTTTATTTATGTATTTCAATCAATTGTCACAAATGTTAAATTAGTTCGTCTTGTTTGTGCGAACTAATTGAAGGATGTGACAATTGAGTTTAGTTAACGCTTAGTGGCATATCGATACATATAATATCATATTTTTTTATACTAAGTCGGATGGCGGACAAGCGTACGTAGCCCGTCTGATGTGAAGTGGTTACCGTAGCCATATTAACGCTCAAAAACATGAAATATCACCAGCGCACCGCCGCCACTTCCAACGCAGCATCTTTTTTTTTATTATACATGTCAAACGAACATATGGGTCACTTGATGGAAAGCAATTACCACCGCCTATGGAGATCAGCAATACTAAGGGGTCGTCGATCCGTTGCCAGCCTGTACTCCTTCCTTGCTTTCTAGTGATCTCACTCACTTGCGTGAACACAAAAACCCTCAAGGGAATTGTTATTTGGCTGCGGTATTATGTGAGGTGAAGGTACTTCCCCTGTCGGGCAGCTTACGCTTACGCTATACCCTACCTCACTTTTCTTTGTACCACATGCAGGTGAGGTTGGCTCTGGCTCTAAAGATCGTGCTGAGCTGAGGTGTATGGGTACCATAAATACAGATACAATTGAGTGATTTTGGGGTGCAAGTGTACTCCACAATCACTCCATTGTGTAATCTAGGGTATATAATATCCTATTATGCTGGGTACCTATTATGCTATTATCCTGGGTACCTATTATTCTGGGTACCTATTATTCTGGGTACCTATTATCCTGGTTACCTATTATTATATTATCCTGGGTACCTATTATCCTGGGTACCAATTATTCTATTATCTTGGGTACCTATTATCCTGGATACATATTCTCCTGGGTACTTATTATGAATACTGGGTACGTTTCTTGAGTGTGAAAATAGACGACAGTTGATCGTTTTCCTGTCAGCGGTGTGATAAGTACCTTAGACCCAATGTCAGTTATGTTACAATAATCTTTATCAATAGTTTGGTAACAAAACAGTACAATGGTTTTTTGTTACATAATTACTTTTTATCCAACAGTCTTATCTAAATTTATTTCCAAATTTTTACATAATTAGAAGTAAATGATAACACTATGATATTATATAAATGCAGAGTATTATTATTATTACAATTTAATTTAGATGTTACTTTCCTAACAACAATTATTTAATTTTGTTAAAAAATAGTTACGTTTTTATTATTTTATATGTATTATATAGAGAGCAAAGTATACAAATCTCGGGGAAGTTAACGATTTAATGCAACAATTATTTAGTTAAATATTTTGTCAATTAAATATATTATTTGTGAAAATGAAAGTGATATTTGTGGTAGTGCTTCAAATAGTTTTAATAAATGTTAGTATTTTTTTGGACATGAAAACGTCTTTAAAATAGTTTCCATAGGGAGGAAATTAAAAAAAAAACGAATGATAACAAAATCGGGGGATACAGTTTGGTGTTGCAGCTACATATCTATCATCTCCATCCAAAATCCATCAATCACATCACTGGATAGATGAAGGATTATAGAATATATTACGCTAAGTAAGGACTATGAAACAATGCGTGCGGGGGAGGGGGAAGTGCTGCCATTTTTATATAATTTCAGTGCATATATAACGTATTCACGTAGTGGTAGTAGGGGTGTTATAACTTGATAAGTATGACGTATCTGTGTGTGTGTCTGTCTGTTACATCGTAGCTCCCGAACGGATGAACCTATTTAGATTTTTTTTATTTGACGGGATTTAGTCGGGTTCTTAGCTATGTTTGATGAAAATCGGTCCAAGATGGCCGCCGCCACTAAATGACAGATTATATATTTTTTCACAACCTCTTCAATATAGGTATCAAATGAAAGGGCTGGACCAGTACAATACTATATAATATGATAAATTTCAAATCCAAGATGGCCGCCACCACAAAATGGCGAATCGAATATATTTTTTTCACTGCTCCCTCAATATGGGTATCAACTGAAAGGGTTTGACTAGACTGGAAGGTCGGGGGTTTTATTTCAATTTTAATTTAATCGTGTTATCTATGTGTGTATATAAAACATACGTTTCGAGCTCGGTGGCGTAGCGGTCAATGACCCGGCTTCGACACCAACGCTCGTGGGTTCGATTCCCACATAGGACAAACATTTGTGTGCATGAACATGTCTGTTTGTCTTAGTCTGGGTGTTTTCTATGTATCATAAGTATGTATTTACAAAAAAAAAAAATGTATTTACGTATGTTTATCAGTTGTCTAGTACCCATAACACAAGCTTCACTTACTTTGGGGCTGAATGGCGCTGTGTAATTTGTCTGACAATATTTATTTTATTTTATTTATATGTACTTATTTATTTAAACATACGTGTAAGTATAAAAAGTATTTTTAATACCTAAGTTTTTTTTTATTTACAGAATGCATTCTCACAAGTATTAAAACCAAGGATCATACAACTCCGCCAGCATCAACAGACATCCACACCCATACAACAGAATCCACAGACTCAAAAAACAATAGATATATCACAGTTCACACATATGCCGTTTTCAAATGAAAAAATAAACGTCATTGTCTCTGCTTTGAGGAAAACACCAAAAAATATGGGGGGAAAAATGAGTAAACAACATTATATGGCTGAGCTTCTAAAAGAATCAGCCATACGTAGACTAATGTCAGTAGCTGATGTAAATATGGAGGAGAAATATAAAAATATTGTGCCTAGATTGAAATTCAACAAGATCTAGACGAGTGTGATTGATTGTCTTTGCCTGCAATCGAAGAATTTAATATATTTAATATGAGTGTATGAAATTCAAAATAGAATGTAGGTTTATTTATTTAAATTTATGTAATTTCTGAATATATTGTAGTCAATCGTAATAATAATACATCAATTACAACAAAGCACAAACTAAACTATAGTAACTAAAAATAAACTAATCTTTAAATTACATTAAAAAAAAGAAAGAAAGAAAGAAAAACATTTATTTGCTCATTACACAGCACTGTTTGTATAAACAAGTCTAACAAACACAGATAATATATAACAAAAAAGAATATTAAAGTACTGTGCAATGTCGCAAAATGGTCTCACTCAGCTTAGAGACCAAAATCTGCAACAGACTCGGTACCTACTGATTTTCAGCTAGGACCAGTTGCGACAAAAAGACGTAACTATGGTTCAAAAATATCGGTCCCATACGGCAGGGAGGCAAGAACACTGGCTGCGTTTCCTCGCTGAATTGCAATAGTTACTGACTTTTTGAGCAAAGAAAGAGCCAGCCCTATTTATTTCAAATGGAATAGAGTCGCTTATGACGCCTCCTGTCTCCAGAAACGGGGACCAGTTTTGGAGATATTATTGAAAGAAAGTTTTTCGCAAATGAGCCCCATGGACCAAATATCTCTACTACAAACGGCATAAACATGTATTCTTCTGAGAGGTATTCATATTTATGCCGTTTGTTTTGTTCCGCCGATTCAGCTGCCTCCCCAGCTCTCAACGCTGCACTAAAAATACACTGTAAAAAAACTGAGAGGGCGCATGTGTGACAACACAGGTTGCATCTCACACTAGCGCCCTCCCGCGTTCCCAGGGAACTAATTTATTTTTTTAATTTTATGTTATATGTAGAGAAAATATTTATAATAAAAATAAAATGATTGTGTACCTACATATATAATGTTATTTTATTGTATAATGAGTATCTTACATGTATCTTGACAAATGCCTCTTTATACAGCATGTTATGGCAGACAAACACCAGAGTGCTGAGTGAGAGCTTTTTGGTCACATTCGATAATGTCAACATAAACAAACCGACCAAATAGAGAAGAACTCTCATGTTGTGAATTCCAAAGACGCGTGTTACATATCAAAATTATATAGCTTACCCGCTCACATTTCGAAGTGAGCAACCCGGCTAAATTGGATTTGTAACACGCGTCTGGTAAATTCACAACATGAGAGTACTTCTCTACAATCTCTTACAATATGAAACTGTTTCTCAATTTGGTCGGCATAAACGTTGACACGTTCGAATGTGACCAAAGAATCGCACTAAGCACTTAGGGGGGTTCTTTACTGAAAAATCTGTTCAGTGTTATTTGATCTTGCCTACGACATAAGCTGTATTTTGTATGGAATTTGACAACCAAAGTCGTGACGTAGACTTGGACATACCTATTCGTCACGGGAAGAACATACTTATACGATTTCTACTATGCAGCACGTTTTCTACTTTTAATCGAAACGGAGGCCCACCACACATTTCCACCACTGTGTCTCCTGTGTAGCCAGGATTAACAGCGGCGACCGCCAAAAAAGGCAATGAACAGTGAAGTCCATTTCGCGGAGGTAAGACAACGGCTGCCTTGGAACTCACAACCAATTAAATCAGAAGAAATTAGTAGGAGTAAGAAGCTTTTAGAATTTGAATTCGGCTCTCAGCAATGTGAGAGACAGTAATATGGCAAATAAGGTATTAAAAGCCTAAAGAGGTGGCTAATCAAGTGAAGTTCAACTGCCGTGGACCACGGATGTTATGTATCTAACACTATTGGGGGCCTAAAACGTTTTGTTCAGGTCTAATAGAAACAAACTTTGCTATATGAGAGAAGCAAACACTTATGTATAAGTGGCTCACGAACGTCTTTAGAGCCAAAGTCACACCTATATTTTTTTTTTATACTATGTCGGGTGGCAGACAAGCATACGGCTCACCTGATTTGAAGCGGTTACCGTAGCCATATTAACGCTCGCAACATGAAATATCGCTCGCGCGCCGCCACCACCGCTGCCAATGAAGCGTCTCCTTCTTTTCTGGTGACCTCACTCACTCGCGGGAACACAACAACCCTCAAGGGACTTGTTATTTGGCTGCGGTATTCTGTGAGGTGGAGGTACATTCCCCAGTCGGGCAGTTTAAGAAATACGCTAGGCCCCACCTCTCTTGAAACTAGGCCCTACCTCTCCGCCTGATGTTAATCGGTTACCGTTGCATTATAGACACTTGCAGTACATGGAGTATTTACTGCTTACGCGCTGGCAGCGGGGGTGGCAGCGCGCGAGCGACATTTTATGTTGCGATCGTTGATATGGCTACGGTACCCGCTTCACATCAAGTGGGCCGTATGCTTCTCTGCCATTCGACGTAGTATAAAAAAAAGGCGGTATAAATCGTTTATGTTTGAGGTGAAACCTCATCAATAACAATTCCCTTGAGCATTGTTATGTTGCTGCGTTGGCAGCGGGGGTGGCGGCGCATGAGCCATATTTTATATTGTGAGTTTTTATATGACTACGGTAACCTCTTCGCATCAGACGGGCTATATGCTTATCTGGCACCCGACGTATTATAAAAAAAATGGTTCCCTGTAAAGTCGGTTTACGGACGATAATTTTACATGATAACGTCATATGAATACATCGGCCGATGGAGTGGAAGAGAGATAGATGCGTCACAAGCCGAACGCTTAGGTCGATCGTGCCTCTCTATCGCTTGTTACGCGCTCTCGCTTGCACGCTCGGCTCAGGCGGAACGTGACGATAAGTCATGCTTTTTCATCGATCTTTAAGACGTTATCAAGTCAAAAAAAAAAAATGTGTTTTCATCTCGCAAGGAGTGTAAGGGGTTCATCAATATCTCTGAACCAAAGCCAATTTCACCTGCACGCAGTACACCTTAAATAAATAAATAAATAAATATTCCACGACAAATTACACACGGCATCTAGTCTCAAACTAAGCAAAGCTTGTACTATGGGTACTAGATAACTGATATAATACTTAAATACATTTTTTTTTGTAAATACATACATATAATACATAGAAAATACCCAGACCAAGACAAACAGACATGTTCATGCACACAAATATTTGTCTTGTGCGGGGATCGAACCCGCGACCTCGGAGTCATAGTGGCCATTGCTAACCATTCGACCACTGGGCTCGTCTTATTACCCTGCTGACTGACAAACGAAGCTCTGGCGAAAAGAGAGGTAGGGAGCGTAATTGTAAGCTACCCGACTGGGGAATGTACCTCCACCTCACAGAATACCGTAGCCAAATAACAATTCCCTTGACGGTTGTTGTGTTCTTGCGAGTGAGTCAGGTCACCAGAAGGGAGGGAGATACTGCGTTGGCAGAGGGGGTGGCGGCGCGCGAGCGATATTTTATGTTGCGAGCGTTAATATGGCTGCGGTAACCGCTTCTCATCAAGCGGTCCGTACGCTTGTTTTCCACCAAACGTAGTATAAAAAATAATTAAACTGTTTTGATTTCGCAAGCCAAAGGTGAGATACTGCCGTTAAATCTATTGTGATACGGATGTCCTTACTCAATGACGAGGGCGGGCGGCGCCCTTTCTGGGCGGATATTCGGCCTTGCTAAGGTCACCCTTCGAATGGAGGCCATCCTTGAAGCGAAGGACGTGGCCTTGTCGCGAGGTCGTATCCTTGAAAAGGAGGTCGTGACGAAGGATTTCAGGAGTATCGCGGCCTGTTGTGACGTCATTTTATAGGTGTTTTTAATGTTTAAGGGCCAAGCCTCGTATTATTTTTATCCGAGTACAGCGAAACTGAAAGGATGGGTTATGTTTTTAGCATAGTTATTTTTTATTTTTTAACAAAATATATGACGCTCGGCATCGCGCGTGTGATGCCCCTGGTGTTACAGGCGTTCATAAACTACGGTATCTGCTATACATCAGGCGGGCCGTATGCTTGTTTTCCACTTTAGTGGTATAAAAAAAAAACACAAAGTACACATCGCCATCTAGTCCCAAACCAAGCATAGCTTGTGCTATGTGTACTAGATAACTGATAATATACTTAAATACATTTGTTTTTGTATATACATACATATAAAACACCAAGATCAAGACAAACAGACATGTTCATAGACATAGTTCATAAGAGAGGTAGGGCATAGCATATTTTTTAAGCTGCCCGACTGGGGAAGTACCTCCACCTCACAGAATACCGCAGCCAAATAACAATTCCCTCGAGGGTTGTTGTGTTCTTGCGAGTGAGTGAGGTCACCAGAAAGAAGGAAAGGAAGGAGAATTAAGCTGGCAACGGATCGGCGACCCCTTGGTGTTGCTGAACTTCATGGGCGGTGGTGATTGCTTTCCATCAGGTGACCCACATGCTCGTTTGCCACCCTCTCATATAAAAGAAAAAAAATGTTCATGCAAACAAATGTTTGTCTTGTGCGGGGATCGAACCCGCGACCTCGTAGTCAAAGTAGCCATTGCTAGCCATTCGACCACCGGGCCCGTCATGTAACTATGTACGTATGTATTTATTTATTTATTTAACCATTATTGCCCAGAAAACAAAGATACAAAAGGCGAAGTTAATACTAAGAGAGAGATGCTCTACCAGTCAACCTCAAACAACACGAGGAGCTCGATGGTGGCGTGACTCGTCAATTCGCTCACACAAGTTAAGCAACCTCGACCGCAGCCTATCCATGGAGGGGATTAATTACCTCAAGCTCCTCCGTGCTTCGGAGGGCATCTTAAATCATCGGTTGTTTTTATTACATAACTGTCGTTAAACCAAGTCAGTAACCTTTAGAACGCTTGAAAATACTGACATCCGTCAACCCACAGTGGAGCAGCGTGGTGGAGTACGCTCTAAACCACCTTTGAGAGGTGATCCGTATCCCAGGGATGAATATGGATTGATGCAGCATGCAGCAGGGTAATAAAACCGGCCAAGTGCGAGTCGGACTCGCGCACGAAGGGTTCCGTACCATTATCTATAAAAACGGCAAAAAAAATCACGTTTATTGTATGGGAGCCCCCCTTAAATATTTGTTTTATTATTATTTAATTATTTATTTATAAAGTGAATATAAAACTAAATATTATGTGAGTATTTCAAGCGTCTACCTATTACCGTTATCAATTTCGAGCAAAATAGAGCAAAAAAATCACGTTTGTTGTATGGGAGCCCCCTTAAATATTAATTTTATTCTATTTTTTAGTATTTGTTGTTATAGTGGCAATAGAAATACATCATCTGAGAAAATTTCAACTGTCTAACTATCACGTTTCATCAGATACAGCCTGGTGACAGACGAACGGATGGACGGAGCCTTAGTAATAGGGTTCCTTTTTACCCTTTGGGTACGGAACCCTAAAAATGGTATTGAGCTATTATATAAATCGTCGGTCCCGTTTGTTGTCATTAGATAACAGTCGTTAAGCCAATTCAGGGACCTTTGGAGCCTTCCATAGAAAATACTGACCTCGCTCTAAATTCCATTCAATCGAGAGGAGAGATCCGTATCTCAGGGATGAATATGGATTGGTCCATCAAGGTAAAAAATGGTATTGAGTTGTTAACACTCCGAGATGATGAAAGATCATTTTCCCAATAAATCATTTCACAGTTTCTTAATCAACTCCGATCACGTATCAGTCACAAGATCTTATCTTTTAAGAGAACTAGAAATCATAACTAAATCGTGATAATAAACGTTCCACAGATAAAAAACTATATAAAACCAATTTGTTATTGCAACACTATTCATTGAGAGTGAAATTATTTTTCAAATGGTAACACTTGTGTTCAGATAAATTAAAAATACGTTAAATTATTTTTATGAAGTTAAGAAATGAAATTGTTATATGTTATTTTACATTTAATATCTGTCCGAGTAAGTTTTTTTTTTATTATTAATAGTATGAAACATTTTTTGAAAGGGGCTTTTTTTATAATTAAATTAATTTAATAAACAGCTGAACGGATTTTGATAAAAATTGGTATATACGAGTATATTGAGTATTTATGGATTAACATATTTATTCATGTTTACGCGGGGCAAAGCCGCGGGCAGAAGATTGTACAAAAATAGATTTGATATTTCACTAAATATTATGCATTTTTGTATGACTGCTTGTTACAGTTATTTTAATACTAAGGGCCATAGGTTCGATTCTCGCATAAGAGAAATAATACTATATAAAAGGTCTTACAAGTTTTTATTTACTTTCACCGCGCGTCTGTAATCAAATCTACAAGTAAAATTTGACCTACTTCTCAATGTATGTATGAACTGAAATTCAGCAAACTTCAGCCCCCTTACCACCATCTCTTATTGCGATTCAATAATTGAATAGATTGCTTATTCATACCAATGAATAAGCGGCTCTATTCCATTTGAAATAGAGTCGCTTATCCATTATGAATCATGAATAAGCATTCTATTTAGTTATTGAATCGCAAAAACTAAATAGAATGCTTATTCATGATTCATAATGGATGGAAATATGAATGGCATGAATAAGCATTCTATTTAGTTATTAAATCGCAATTAGAGATGGTGGTAAGGGGGCAGAACATTCATTCAGATCGGGTTTGCACTGAAATCTTCTTTCGAAGTTGCCTGCATATAATCTGTTTGAGGGTTTATGCGAATGGGTCGCTACGCTAGCTTCTTAAACAGGAATCAACAAAGCAGTTTGTTTGTTTGTAGTATCTTTATTGCTTATAAAGAACATATCATACACTATATTACTAACATAACATTATAAGAAACAGTCTGTCTAACGTTAACAAAAACGTTTACTTTTCAGCATATACTTGGCCAGTTAAACCCACTACCGAATCCAAGATGTAGATGCCAAAACAATTTACTTGCCAGATTCAATCAGCAACTTGGCATTGGATTGCCCAATAGTGGCAACAACGTGCCAATTGGAAACAATTTACCAGAAAATCAATTGCCACCAGGCATAAATGCAAATAATGTGCCAGCTACGAATAGTGCACCGCTTGGAGTATCATCTGTTAATGGGTTACCAGGAAATGCATTGAGACTGAATAATCTGCCAAACAATTTGCCAATACAATACAATCGGCCCGATTTTTCAATAAATAACTTTGAGGCTGCCAATGCATTGGCAATTGCTAACAATTTAGCTTTTGATAATAACAATCCACTTAACAGTCATTTCCTAAGTAATAATTTACCAATTAACACTTTGGCAATGACTAACCCTATGGTAAATAGATTTTCTAGTGCTAACGCTCCTTTAAATAATGTACCGTCAGATAATTTGATCGGGCTTAACAATTTGCAATTCGACAATAGTTTTAATTTTGCTAATACCTTACCAAGGGTAGATTATTCACCGATTAATAATTTGCCGAATATGAATCATGTCTCAATTAATAACATACCAATAAATGATATCTTAACAAATAACTTACCAGTGATACATAATGCACCAAATAATAAAGAACTAAATTTTGTCAATAATTTGGCAAATACAAATTACTTGTCAAATTTAAATAACTTACCAACTTTAAATAACTTGCCAAATTCAAACTATTTATCACATGCTCACGATTTTAGTTACTTAAATAATCTGCGAGCAAGTAATCCTTTACAAAATCTACAAAAAGTAAATAATTTGCCAAATGTGAACAATTTAAATAATTTACAAGAAAATCGATATGTAAATAATTTACCAGCAAGAAATTCAATATTACATAATCAAGTTTCATGTAATAATTTGGCTAATGTAAATAATTTTGCTAACTTAAATAATTTACAAGCAAATGAAGGATTGCTTCCAAATAATTTTCCAGTAACTCATGTTCCTGTCAATAATTTGCCAGCAATAAATCCAATATTACCACAAAACAATTTGCCATTTAATAATTTAGCCAATTTAAATAATTTCCAAGCAAACAATAAATTGGCCCCAAATAATTTCCCAGCAATCAATCTTCCCGTCGATAATTTGCAACAAAATAGTTTGCCCTATAGTAATTTTGCCAATGTAAACCATTTAGCAAATTTAGATACCTTCCAAACAAACAGTAAATTGGCTGCAAATAATTTTCCCGTCGATAATTTACAAGCAAGAAACCCGATATTACAACAAAATAGTTTGCCATTCAGTAACTTAGCCAATGCAAATAATTTAGCAGATATAAATAATTTACAAGGAAACAGTAGATTGTTTCCAAATAATTTACCAGCAAATACTCTTCCTGGCAATCATTTACCAGCAAGAAACCCATTTTTACCTCAAAACAGATTGCCATTTAGTAATTTAGCTAATATTAATAACTTACAACAAAACAGTAGATTGGTTCCGAATAATTTTCCGCTAAATAATCTTCCCATCAATAATTTACAGTCAGAAAATCCACTATTACTACAAAATAACATACCATCTACAAACAATGTGCCAGTTAGTAATAATCTACCAATTGCAAGTAATTTTGCGTTGGGTAATATCCCAATTGCAAACCCGCTAGTGAACAGAATGACAGTTCCTGAATTTATCACAAGTCCTAATAGTAACCAGGGCACAAGCTTACAGTATTCCCCAAATAAATCACGAGAAGTGTTAGCGCTAGATACTCTTGCCAATTCTTCGCCAAATTTACAGTTATTGTCTTTAAATGGCCTTCAGCTTGACGGACTTGATAATTTGCCATTATTCAACGGATTGCCAGTCATTGGCGTAACTGAAAGTGTTATTGATTTGAACTCTTTGTAACTTATTTTGTTATTTATGGAATAAATTATTTTTTGTACTTTTTTAATATTGTGTTTTATTTTTTATATTAATGTGCGTCAATAAGTTAGAGTGCAGATTAACGACGTAATCAACAGATTATCTACGACAGTGTTTTTGAATCTTTTTGAATACGCGACCCCTTTACATGTTAAACATTTCTGGCGCCCTCCCCCCCCCCCCCCCCCCCCTCCTGTCTTCTCTCTCCCTCCACGAACAAACTTGAACAATTCAGCTGGTTATGAAAGCTTTGAAATTGTTAGTGTCATTTGCTGACGATTAGAGAAATAAGCTTCAATTGGAAAAAAAATCTTAACGATTTGAGTTTATGAATTATTGAACAATAATCAGGCCTGCTTACGTTTTGTTATCGTAGCTTATGACCTACAAACATTTGAGTCTTTTCCCTCGCGTGCCCCTGCATGTGACTTGGCGACCCCCCTGGGGATCGCGACCCACAGTGATTTTCAAAATCACTGATCTATGACGATAATGAATGTTTTTAATTTAATGTTACAGTTCGGGTATTTACCGTAACATATGTTACAGTCAATATTCGAAATCAAGGCGCTCCTACACTACAGGGTCACAGTATTACTATTTTTTAAAACTGTGACAGGGTACCTCACTTCCTTCTTCAAAGTCAAGCCGCGCCTCGCTCGCTTCGCTCGTTTGGCTTTCATTAGTCACAAGCCCAATCTAACCTAACCAACGTCTTCGATCAAAACTACTTTAAACCGCTTAAGTCAGTTAATAGTTGTTTCAATCGTCATTTTTATCGTCAGTTAAAAGTGGTTTCAAAACGTCCATACTCAAACTAATTAATCATTTTTTGCAGTAAAAAGTGGTTTGGAGGTGTCAAAGCTAGGAGCGCTTAGATTTTGGGTATGATAATAATAATAATACAACATTACATCAAACTTCTAAAAGGGGCCTCTACGCGTTGGATCCATATCCCCGCGCACGCCTATCAAATGACCGGGCTTGACCAGTGATAAAAAGAGATACGTAATAATAATAAATATTTCTGGACAATTTACACAGCACCAACTAGTCCCAAATTAAGCGCAATGCTTGTGTTATGAGTACTAGATAACTGATAAATGTATTTAAATACAGTTTTATTGTAAATCACTACATAGTATAAAACAAAGTCGCTTTCTCTGTCCCTATGTCCCTTTGTATGCTTAAATCTTTGAAACTACGCAACGGATTATGATGCGGTTTTTTTTAATAGATAGAGTGATTCAACTGGAAAGTTTATATGTATAATATATGCATAACATAGTAGAAAAACACTGATAATTTAGAGGTTTCTAATGTGATGTCGTAAATAAACACATTTTTTTGCTCTTTCATTGCAAACGCTGGCTGAACCCAACGAGATAGATCAAAATAATGTAGTACAGTATTGTTCACCTTAAAATGGTCTACAAAAAAGTTCGCGATGGTATATGTCTATCTCTTAGTGGTAACACACAATAACCGTTATTTTATCCTTTGCTTTTTACAAGAAATAATGCCTTATTTACGAAGCGATTTTAAGCAATACAGAATTAATCCTTATCCAATTAAGTACCTTAAATACATTGCGCATTTAATATAGATCAATATGGCCCTTCACAGCATGTAATTTAAATGAATAGTTTAGAAGATATTACACATTTAAAATGCAGGGACATAACGGCTGTGGCGGTACCGGCCGCGGAGCCGGCGGCGTGTGCCTATAACTGGGGAAGGACTGGATAGGACAAAGCGCAAAGACCTTCTGTAGTACATTTAGTATCAGCATTGCACCCGTGCGAAGCCGGGGCGGGTCGCTAGTACATACATATAATACAAAGAAAACACCCGATCAAGACAAACAGACATGTTCATACACACAAATGTTTGACTATATCATATGAATACCTCTTAGGTCTTTGTGTACAATAAAGATACTTGTAATATATTCAAATAAAATATAAAATAAAAATCGTCATAATAACTGTTATCAAATTAGTTATTTTTTTTTTAATCAATCACATTGTGAACGTGCCTATATTAGTACTGGTTTTAACTGTACAATTGAGGTCAAAAGTGAGAAGATAAAGATTTTAAATACTTAGCTGACCTGGCCAACGCTGTTACTGGAAAATTGTTTTTTTTTTATACTACTAAGGCGATAAACTAGCATACGGTCCGCCAGAATGGAAAGCAGTTACCGCAGCCTATGGACGCCTGCAACACCAGAGGCATCACATGCGCGTTGCCGACCCTGTAAAAAACTCTTTACGCCCTTTTTGAAGAACCCCATGCTGTAGTCTCCTGGGAAAACCTCAGCAGGCAGTTCATTCCACAGCTTGGTAGTCCGTGGAAGAAAACCTTTCTGGAACCGCACAGTACGTGACCACTTCGGTTCTAATGTGTGAGGATGAATTCCCTGTCGATGGCGAGCGGTGCGACTGTAGAAGGAGGCCGTGGGCATCATGTCAAACAACTCCTTTAAACACACCCCATTGTACAATCGGTAGAACACACAAAGGGATGCAAAATCTCTTCTCAGACTCAAAGATTCTAAAGCGTCACAAGGTGCAAGCTGGTATCCAGGCGCTCTCGTCCATAGATGACAACAGTACTCCATATGCGGCCGTACTTGGGCTTTATAAAGCTGAACATAATAATATATGCAACAAGATAATGTATATATGCAAAAAGGCGGCCTTATTGCTGAGAGCAATCTTTCCAAGGCAGCCTTAGGGTAACGGATATGTACATGGAGTGCTGGATTCGCAAATCGTAATGTTTCTTTTATATATTGTGATATGATTTATTGACTTTTATTACTTTTTAAGATTCATCTTTTTGTCTCATTATTTTAATTATCTTATAGTTTTGTGTTATGCTACGATAACTGTTCCTTCTTCTTCTTTTGTTGTTTCCAATTTTCTCTTTTCAACTGTCGCTATATTTATAGTTTTATTACCATTGGCGAAGGTACAATGAATTGGTACAGACATGTACATAAATATGACAGAAAACGGATGCGTCTCATGCTTGGGGCACTAACGGGCCATTATGCCTGTCAAGGACACCTATACAAAATGAGACGTGTTGATAGCCCAGAGTGCAGAAAAATTGTGAAACACTTGATGTGTCAATGTGACGCCCTAGCCGGCAAACGAATGGAAATCCTAGGAAAGGCATACCCGGACCTGGAGGACTACAGACTCTTCCCAATAAGCGGCATACTGAAGTACATGGAACATGTCTCCAGACAGTCAGGGGAGAGTGACTAAAGGATTAGGGAGAGCACAAAAGATCCATGAGGGTCGACGTGTCACCGGTGCTTCAGCACTGGACCCACTCTAAGATAAGATAAGATATAGTTTTATTATAATTTTCATCATCAGGTCCATTTTAGTGTCCACTACAGGAGCACGACCCTCTCTCGTCCGTTCTAGACGGAAGGAGAATTTGGCCTACACTCCCCACTCTGGCCAAACGGGTTGGGGAGGCCTGATCGATATTTGATAATGTATTTCCCTTAGTCGCCTTGTACGACATCCACGGGAAGAAACGGAGTGATTCTATTCTAGTGTGCCGGAAACCACACGGCCAATTATAATTTTATTGCCAACAAAAAACAATTAAGGTTTTTCCACTTTTCTTCTTACGTGTACTTATTGAATGTAATGGAACAATAAAAAAAATGATAACGCGTTCTATAAATAGAGGTGATTCTGTTGAAATCACGTCGTTTAAGTTATAATCATGTCGACATTGTTGAAACTGTTCTCTTTGTTGTTCTTCGTTATTTTGATGGTAAACTTCTTTTTTATTATGTACTAGCTACCCTCGCATTGCCAAGAGGGATACCAAAAACTTCCTATTAAAATCCGTGGTGCAAGGCAATTGAGCTTCACGTTACTAGCCATCTCTTTAGGCTTTTAATGCCATATTTGCCATATTGCTGTCTCTCACATTGCTAAGAGAGGATGTCAAACTCCTAAATCTTCCTACTCCAATCGATTTCTTCTGATTAAATTCGTTTTCAAATTTAGTCTTACCCCCGCGATTGCAGTGGGCTTTATTATTCGTTGCCTTTACGGTGATCGCCGCTGGTGAGTCTATCGGATGGCAATCAAGTATACGGTCCGTCTGATGTGAAGCGGTTACCGTAGCCATATAAACGCTCGCAACATAAAATATCGCTCGCGGGCTGACACACCAAAAAGATTTTCCAAACGCTATAAATTCCGTTTATTTTTTCAGTTATTAACATCAAATGCATTACCACTCGGACCACAGTTGCCGCCTGCCAAATTACCAACCGGGCCCAAGCTTCCAACTGGGCCACATATGCCAATCCCACCACCGGACAAGATAAAGCCCGCTTCTAGTTCTAATTAAATACACTCAAAATCAAAATGAGTTTGTGTGTGTTCCAACACAATCAATTTTCTGTCAATTTTGTAATTATTCGATATTTTGTTACTTTAATAAAACAACCAAACCAAATTAAACTACAAAATAAAACAATACATTATTAAATGGAACAACATCCGTACTTAGAAAATACAAACTCAAAATGTTTTTTATTTTCTAATTTCCCTGTTTTGTTTTCACTTACCCCATACTGAAATAATGTTGTACCCTATAAAACTGAGATGAATCTAATGACACCATATAAAATATGTTGAAATCCGTCACTGTTTAAGCTGTAGAACATGCGAAAGAATTAGATATACAAACGTATGCACTCGCTGACCAAAAGGAGATATTTTTTAAGTGTCGGGGTTTACCCTCCCGCTTTCAGCAGTAGGGTAAAACCCGACAAATGAAGGATATCTTTTTGCTGATCTATCACTCGACACTAATCTCCACCTAGACCAAGGCTGCTCAATTCCAGACACGTGAGCCACGACCTTCCAATAGCACTGGTCGACCAACCGTTCACACGCAAATGTTCTTTTCTACTATGTTTTGATGTGATTTTAAACTAGTAACATTAATTCAAGGTGGCCAAACAGCTGACAAGAAATCGAAATTATGGTCCACATTTAAAAATAATTATACAGGTTTGATTTAGACTAATATTGTAAAGAAGAAGATTTGCATTTTTGTTTGTACTGAATGAACCCAAAAAGTACTGATCCGATTATTTTGAAAATCTTTTTGCTTATAGAAATCTATTTAGCGTGGTTGAGGAGCTACTGTAATAGTGTCTGTTTGTTGATAAACTACACAGTTTCTCATTTTAGGTAATAATTATAATACGGTAGTATTTTTATTTAATACTAGCTGACCCGACAGACGTTGCTCTGTCTTATTAACAATGAATATTGAATTCGAATTGGTTTCGCGCAATCTATATAATGACTGAATGTTCTGTCAAACGACAAAGTTACATTAGAAAAGTTAATACGGTCGTTCAGAGTTTAGATTTCTTTTTCGCACAACTTTGTATTTTTTTCTTTCAGGACTACCTTCTCCAGAATGAATAAATACAACAAAAGAAGAATTAACGAAATCGGTATAAGCAATGACATAGATAATTTTATGATAAGTAAACAGCTACATAATCAGAAGGCCAATTCTCGTAATTATTTTACATTCGCAATATGAAATGAATCGAGATTGAATTATGAATTGACTAAAAATTATATTATACCTACTTGATTTCGTTAATTCATCATCATCATCATCATCAGTCTGTATCTACTGACTGCTGGATATAAGACTTCTCCAGTGCTTTCCACCAGATACGATAAATAAAGATATATCTATTTGCGTAAAATATGAGTAATATACATACAATCGCATGCGGTTCTGATGTTTAAAATAATACAATCCTCCGCCTTCCGCATCCAGCCGCTTCCAGTTGCTTTCTTAAGGTAATCGGTAATCGGACCATCTAGAAGGAGGTCGCCCAACGCTACGTCTTCTTACGCGTTGCCGCTGCTGTAATACCTTCCTCTCCCATCTGCCATCACTTACTCAGCAGATTCGATTCCTCAGAGAAATTTCGAGCATAGTCCTCTCCATCGCTCGCTGCGCGACCTTTATCCAGTCCGATTTCGTTAATTAATTTATTGTCATTTCTTATTGCTGGTAAAATAACATTCTTTCAGTTTGTTTAATTCCGGTCATATTTCGATACTAGCTTTTGCCCGCGGCTTCGCTCGCATGACATTCAGGCATTTTAGATTATCCAAGTCAACACAAAACACAACCAAAAATTAAATATAATTAAGTGGAATAGTACAAGTGTTTTATTATAACATTATGTCAACTAGACTTGCGCAAAACAGTTCACTGAACTGAAAAGTGTGATGCAGTTCTTTTGACGCAAATGAACTATATCACTCATCTAGTTCATTTAGTTCAATTAACTCAAACTCAAGTAGTTCTTTTAACTCACTAGTTCAGTTTAGTTCAATGTATCTTTGATTCAATCGACTCAGTAGTTCTATTGACTGATTCCTAATACATTCTTCTCAGTTCTATTGCATCATTTTGATGACATTGTATTTTTGTATTAAATGAGTATAACTAATTAAATATTTTATAAATTCCCTTACAAATATTGATTTTCCTTCAAACTTTTCACAGACTTGGGACTGTCAACCTTGAATAAAGGGAAATTATTTAGTGGTTAAAATAATAATTAATATCTTTACTACTATAGCATATTTTCGCTAACAGCTTATGGTTCTTATGTCCTTAGCCTTCGAGTTCTAATTCGGCTAAGTCAACCACGCACGAAACTATCTGTCTTGTTTTATGTCGAACAATTTCAGAATCTTCCGTCCTTTTCGCTCTCTATCGCTTGCAATTTTGGCATTACAACATACCTCTCATTCTAGCTCGTACGCTTTATGTATTTCCGTTCTTTTTACTCTTTGTCACTTGATTGAACTAAATGACGCAGTGAACTATATGGGACAAGAAAGAGTGAGTGACAAGAACCGGCTTGTATGGTGAACTGGTACAATTGAACTACTCACTCAGGAACTACACAAGTCTAATGACAACGCAACCACCTTCATGTAGCACCTTTAATTGTACTAAATACAGATGCAAGAACTTTCCCGATAACTACTACACCCGTCAAAAGTCTTATTCCGTCAGCTTAAAATGGATAAATCAAACTTTAAAAAAGTTACACCGACTTCAGAAATCTCAGGATATAGGTAGTAGTTATTTTTGGCTTTTTCGTGTCAGGATTATTCAGTTGGTTTGTTTTTTTTTTAAGTTTTATATATTTATTTTTTAGTGAAAATACTTTTTATCACTACATAGTATAAAACAAAGTCGCTTTCTCTGTCCCTATGTCCCTTTGTATGCTTAAATCTTTGAAACTACGCAACGGATTACGATGCGGTTTTTTTTAATAGATAGAGTGATTCAACTGGAAAGTTTATATGTATAATATATGCATAACATAGTAGAAAAACACTGATAATTTAGAGGTTTCTAATGTGATGTCGTAAATAAACACATTTTTTTGCTCTTTCATTGCAAACGCTGGCTGAACCCAACGAGATAGATCAAAATAATGTAGTACAGTATTGTTCACCTTAAAATGGTCTACAAAAAAGTTCGCGATGGTATATGTCTATCTCTTAGTGGTAACACACAATAACCGTTATTTTATCCTTTGCTTTTTACAAGAAATAATGCCTTATTTACGAAGCGATTTTAAGCAATACAGAATTAATCCTTATCCAATTAAGTACCTTAAATACATTGCGCATTTAATATAGATCAATATGGCCCTTCACAGCATGTAATTTAAATGAATAGTTTAGAAGATATTACACATTTAAAATGCAGGGACATAACGGCTGTGGCGGTACCGGCCGCGGAGCCGGCGGCGTGTGCCTATAACTGGGGAAGGACTGGATAGGACAAAGCGCAAAGACCTTCTGTAGTACATTTAGTATCAGCATTGCACCCGTGCGAAGCCGGGGCGGGTCGCTAGTTTATTATAAGATAGCTAAGTAGTGGTGCTTTCTAGATGAAAATACATGAATAACTTAATTAAGAAAACTCAATATTATTACCTATCTCCTAACCGTTCCTCCTCAGCTCCGCAATGTCACATGATGACTTCCCAATGCAAATTACAATACTTAATAATATAAAGAAAACTCATCAATTACTGTATCCATGTCCATGTCTATAAATTTCAACCCTATCTCCCGATTTCCCAGGAAGCCCATCACCAGATCCTGATTTGATTAACATGGGACCACCTGAAAAGTGTACCCTCTCAAACAAATAAGAATTATTAAAACTGCTGTACAATTGACGGAGAAATCATTGAAATTATATTTAAATAATGCATATATTATTCAGTATAGACATTATTATGATACTAATAACATTATTAAAATAAAAACACATTAAACTAAAACTAATCTAAAAACCTATCTAATTAATCTAAAAACCAAAGAAAAACTTATGGGATAAAAAAAATATATATATATAAATAAATACAAAACTTACAAATAAAAAATATCCCCAAGATCGTTGTCTTTCGGCAGTGTCCCCAGAACACTGGCAGCATTACCTCGCTGGATAGCTATACTTATTCTCTGAGCAAGGTAATGGCCAGCCTTCTGGTTATAGGACGTGTCGACCATTTTTTTTGAAATATCCCTAAATAATTTGTGGGCTGACGGGCCCCACGGCCCCATGGTCTCTACCCCAAACGGCTCAAATATGTAACTGTTGCTTAAATTACTATATTTGCGGCGTTTGAGGCATTCTGCAGAAGCCGCTGCGGCACCGGCCTTAGACCCTGTAGCCGTGAGGTGGGACGAGGCCAGGGTATCGACGCATGTAACGTCCCACACCAAGGCACGTCCCAGCCTCCAGGGCAACAGAGTCATTCCATCAGGTCTCTTGCCATCGTCTCGAACCAAACCATTAGGTTCTAAAATGGCTGGAATGCAGACGCTGACAAGAGCCCGTCGAATTATGTCATTAAGGCCGGCGTGACGAGACATACGTCCAGCGCTTCTTCTGCATGAGAGGCCGTGATGCCCCAGCCGGTCGACGACGGTACCACAAGGACAACGATGGGGGATATTACAGGGTGCCCCTATACGAAGGCACGTGTACAGTCGAACATAGAACCGTCCTACAGGTACAATGAATAACAATAACAGGTAATTTCTGAGACAAAAACTATCTTATATCCTTTCCTTTTCAGGACCCAAGGTATCTCTGAACCAAATTTCATCTAAATCGGTCCAGCGTGAAGAGGTAACATACTCTGTTGAATTTATAATATTAGGATGGATTGGCGTTCCAAAAAACCGTAAAAACGACACATATATTGATATATAGACATTTCAACCCTATTGCCCCCCAATAGGGGATTAAGGTCACGTTAGCCACGTTGAATTTTAAAATCGTTGTTGGTTTCGTAATCAGCGACCCGGTAAACCATAAACGCAATACCAATGACGATTTTCAGACTTTTTGACCCCATTTTAGTCTTTTAGGGGTTGAATTTTGTAAAATCCTGAACCACATGTTTACTCATTTATATAGAAGTACTCGTGTAAAGTTTAGGATAAAATAGTCCAAGTAATCTCGTTACCCCATACAAACTTTGGACCTACCTTTCAGTTAGGGGATGAATTTTGAAAAATCCTTTCTTAGTGCAATCCTAGACATCATAAGGAACCTACGTGGCAAATTTGGAATCTCTAGACCCAGCGGTTTGGGCTGTGCGTTGATATATATCAGCCAGTCAGTCAGTCAGTCAGTCAGTTTCTTCTTTTATATATTTAGATTTAGATAACCTCATTTAAATTAAACTTTGAAGTTTCATATTATGATTCGAGAATACCAATTGTGAGATCGAGACTGGATCGGAACTGAATTTTGACTACATTTAAATTTATATATAATATTAAGAGAATAGGCCATCAGTAACATAAGCTATATTTTATTGGTTTAAAAGAAATATATATTATGCTCGTAAAACGTATGATATGAACGCGTTGCCGGCATATGTATTTCCTCATTCATACATTATGGGATCCTTCAAGCGAAGTGTGAAGAAGCATCTTGTAGGCCAGCATGGCGGCGTCCACTGACAAGACATCTAGATCTCGTCCTTATCCGATGAGATTGGGTCTCCTCTTTCCGCTTATCCTCAGGCGAAGCGGAGCCAATATGCTGAGCTAATATAAAAAAAATATGGGTAACAATGGGGTAACTGTAGACAATATGGCGGCTGGAAAGGGTGATTGGAATAGGGTTGCCAAACGTCCTGTTTTCCCAGGACATTTACTGGTTTTTGGACTGGTCTGGGGATGTCCTAGACTTTATTTTTAAAACGCCCTGGGTTTTTAAAGTTTGCTGGCTGATTAATGTTGATACAATTTACATTTATGTAAGCACCTTAACCCTACATTGCATACTGTACCATATCTGGCACAGTCAAAATAATTAACTCTACTGTTCGTTTAAAGACACCTAGCGTCATCTGTCAGCCGACGGAAGAATCTTTACACACATAGCAACGGTTCAGTAATGGCAATTGTCACCAGATGGTGCTAGCTATCGATTGATGATGTGATTCGTACCAAATTTGAAAAATCGACACGAACTTATGGTTTACGTAAATAGAAAATTCTTAAAAAAATGGTTTTTTGAATATTTGGAAGCGGAAAAAAATATAATTACGTTGAAAATAGTGTATATTAAATAAAGGTAAGTTGTTTTTTTTTAATATTACTGTTTTATGTATATACATATCAACTTAATTATATGTTCCAGATATGGTACACCATGCATTAGTTCACATCTAACGTTTTGTTTCGGTTGGATTTTATTACAGATTATGGCAAAGAAGTTATTGTCTGACGAGTTGATTGAGCAGTTTTTAGATATACCATCAGAGAATGAAGACGGCCAAGACTTTTCGGGTGCGGAAAGTGATGATAACATGATGAGAATCAGAGAAAATTTGCACCAAATCAATGAAGATAGTGACTCTGAAAATGATATTGCGTCTAACAGATATGCACCACTATCTTCTACTAATTTTGGTACTACCCTCGCTGAAGATGTAAATGAAGAATCAACAAATCTTCAAGCCAGCATTTCAGGGCCAAGTAGGTCATCACGCCAAAGTAGAAATTCTTTCACTATGCCAGTTAGAAGAAATCGAATTTCGAATAATGTAACTGCTAACAAAAGAAAGAAAAGAAATTTAAATTGGAAAAAGAAATATTTACAGGCTGATCAGCCCCAATTTTCTGGAAATACACATTTAGAGACACCAATCACAAATTTAGATACTACATTGCAATATTTTTTATATTTTTTTGATGATGATCTACTAAACCACATAGTTGAAGAAATGCATAAATTTAGCATCCAAAAATACCCATCTAAACCGTTCTATATTGTTGTATATGTTTGCTCATGAGCATTGCTCCATTAGCTAATATACGGATGTACTGGAAATCTGAGTTAGGTATACCTATAGTAAGAGAGAGAGAGATGACCGTGAATCATTTTGAGAAGATAAGACAATTCTTGCACTTTAACGACAACTCCGTACAAGTACCCTCAGATCATCCAGGACATGATCGCCTCCACAAAATAAGGCCAATACTCGAAACTGTAAAAAAATGCCAGAATATACCTAAGAGGGAGACATTATCCGTGGACGAACAGATGTGCGCGACGACAGCTGCAAATTCCTACGTGAATAAGTTCCCAATAAACTGCACAATTGGGGATATAAGCTCCTCGTGCTATGTGACTACAGAGGCATGGCATACGCGTCTTCTGCAGCAGATGACATGATTGAGAAGAAGAAAAAAAATAATGCAGCAATCCTTCCCCCTTGAGATATAAGACTTGATAAATTTGATCATCTTCCTATATGGAACGAGAAGAGACAACGCTGCAAGTATCCACAGTGTAAAGGAAAAACAATATATGTTGCGAAAAGTGTCGTGTTGAGTTGTATTTGAAAGACAACAATTGTTTTAATAAATTTCATTCGTAAATAGATGTATTATTCCTAAAGTAAAACTAAATATATGAACATGTTCATTGTTCCTAATTAAAAGCCAAATATTAGTCTAATTGCATACTGTACCACATATGGAACAGAATTGAAAAAATAAATATGTACAAAATCAATTAATTTTAATTGTTATTATTATCATTTATTATGTCTAGACACTATATAGAACCACTTATAATTTTTTGACACGATTTAAAAAAATCATGCATTGTAGGGTTAAATTGTTAACGACAAAAAAATGCTAAATGATAACTAAGTACGGTACGGTACCACGGTGGCTAATTTCATAGAAAAAAATCAAAAAAATCAAAAATGTTCTATACTACTTAAGTGACAAATAAGCATACAAAGCATCTGTAATGGTAACGATGATAATTAGCGATAATATTTGATTACCTTTTTATTATCTTCATTGAACCTAATATCAATAATAAATAATTAAAACTAATGCTGGTTTAATCCTGCGCCTTGTTTTTTATCTGAATCGTCGGACGGCCTGATGTGAAGCGGTTGCCGTAGCCATATTAACGCCCGCAACATAAAATATCGCTATTAAATATAAGCCGCCATCCCCGCTGCCAACACAACATCTCCTTCCTCCCTTTCTGGTGACCTCACTCACTCGCAGGAATACAACAACCCTCAAGGGAATTGTTATTTGGCTATGGTATTCTGTGAGGTGGAGGTACATTCTCTCTTTTCGCCATAGCTTCGTTTGTCAGTCAGCAGGGTGCACCACATGCAGGTGAAGTTGGCTTTGGTTCAAAGATGTTGATGAACCAGTTACACGCCATATTTAGTTTTTGGAACTTCAAATCCTTGTTATTGAAATATTGTGCTGGTAACCCTAGAATGGAAGATAAAGACATATTGTGCTGTCCCCAAACTATGAGAAAGGACAAGCCAGTGACAAAGACATATGTTCGAGAAACATTATCCACCTCTTTGGCAGTCGGGTAATGAGAATGATAACGAATTGTATAAATTGAGGCTGTTTTGAAAGCACGTGTCATATGTTACTTATTATCATGTCTACAATGTTGAAATTATTCACTATGTTGTTCTTTGTTGTTTTAATGGTGAGATATTTTAAATAATTCTTATTATTTTATATGAGAGGGGGGCAAACGCGTAAGTGGGTCACCTGATGGAAAGCAATCACCATGGAGAACAGCAACACCAAGGGTTCGCCGATATATTGTAAGCCTATACTCCTTCCTGAGACAAAGAAGACCTGGAAGACCTAAAGGTGGAACAGATCGTAAGGTTTTGCAAGGAAACAGGTAGGTTCGATGGAACGCCGTGATTGCCGGATAAACCCACATCCTCCCCCAAAAGGGAGAACCAGGGGAAATGGGTGAAATGGCCTCAGGTAAGGCTGATCACCCGCCCGACAACCGGCGTCCCCGTTGGAAATAATAATTATAATAATACTCCTTCCTTTATTTCTTTGTTGTTACCTCACTCACTCGCAGGAACACAACTGCCCTCATGGGAATTGTTATTTGGCTGCGGTATTCTGTAAGGTGGAGGGACTTCCCCAAGCGGCTTAAAAAAATTTCGCCAGAGACTCGTTTGTTAGTCAAGCAGAGTGCACCACATGCGGGGCTTTGCTTTAAAGATGTTGATAAACCACTACTTCTAATAATATACACTAACTTTTATACTACGTATGGTGGTAAATATAGTATACACTGCTGCGATGTGCGATATGACAACAGAGATATTCGTTCCTTCCTGGTGACCTCACGCACAGGAACACGGCAACTATCAAGGGAATTGTTATTTAGCTGTGGTACTCTTTGAGGTGGAAGTACTTCCTCAGTCGGACAGCTTACAAAATACGCAATGCCCGACCTCTCTTTTCGCCACAGCCTCGTTTGTCAATCAGCAGGGTGCACCTCGTGCATATGAGGTTGGTTGTTCAAAGATGTTCAACGCTTATTATACTACCACTATCCTCCTCCATCTGCCGTTATGTGGCCGCCCCACTGCCACTTCAGCTCGCTGATTTTAAGAGCAATGTCGACAACTTTGGTTCTTCGGCAGAATCCGATCCATGAGTGAGATTACGAGTATAGAGCTCTGTGCGACTTTTAGCTTAGCTCTTTGCAACTACGGGGGCCCACCATACATTCCCACCACTGTGTCTCCTGTGTAGCCAGGATTAACAGAGGCGACCGCCAAAAAAGGAAATGAACAGTGAAGAAGTTGGAACTCACAACGAATTTAATCAGAAGAAATTAGTAGGAGTAAGAAGCTTTTTGCAACAAATTAAAACCTTATAAATACATTGCGTATATGAAACCCTTGAGACTTTATAAAATAGGGCATATAAAGTAAATAAATATTTCAGGACAATTTACACAGCGCCATCTAGTCTCAAATTAAGCGCAAAGCTTGTGTTATGGATATTAGACAACTGATAAATTTATTTAAATACATTTTTTTGTAAATATTTACTTACTAGCGACCCGCCCCGGCTTCGCACGGGTGCAATGCTGATACTAAATGTACCACAGAAGGTCTTTGCGCTTTGTCCTATCCAGTCCTTCCCCAGTTATAAGCACACGCCGCCGGCTCCGCGGCCGGTACCGCCACAGTCGTTATGTCCCTGCATTTTAAATGTGTAATATCTTCTAAACTATTCATTTAAATTACATGCTGTGAAGGGCCATATTGATCTATATTAAATGCGCAATGTATTTAAGGTACTTAATTGGATAAGGATTAATTCTGAATTGCTTAAAATCGCTTCGTAAATAAGGCATTATTTCTTGTAAAAAGCAAAGGATAAAATAACGGTTATTGTGTGTTACCACTAAGAGATAGACATATACCATCGCGAACTTTTTTGTAGACCATTTTAAGGTGAACAATACTGTACTACATTATTTTGATCTATCTCGTTGGGTTCAGCCAGCGTTTGCAATGAAAGAGCAAAAAAATGTGTTTATTTACGACATCACATTAGAAACCTCTAAATTATCAGTGTTTTTCTACTATGTTATGCATATATTATACATATAAACTTTCCAGTTGAATCACTCTATCTATTAAAAAAAACCGCATCATAATCTGTTGCGTAGTTTCAAAGATTTAAGCATACATGGGGACATAGGGACAGAGAAAGCGACTTTGTTTTATACTATGTAGTGATGTTTAATAGATAGGAAACACCCAGACTAAGATAAACAGATATTGCTCATGCACACAAATTTTTGTCTTGTGCGGGGATCGAACCTGCTACCTCGGAGTCAAAGTAGACATTGCTAGCCATTTAACCACCGGGCTCGTCATAAAAGTTAGTCTAAAACGTCACCACTAATAACTCTATCTTTTCCTTTTTCAGTTATCAATATCAGATGCTCAACTTAACTTGAATCCTTCTACCTTACGATCGAAGCTGCGACTGCCAAGCAAACTACCAGGCGGTTTAGCTGGGCAGCAACTGGACCCTAAATCAACTTTACAGTCATTAAAGTTACTTGGCAGTGCTGCTGGTCTGGCTTCTCAAACTGGGTTTCTTTGAATTATAATTTTTTCATCGAAAATCATGAAGAAGTTCTCAAATCAATATGCATATGATTTTTATAAATAAAATTTATTAATAAAAATGTATTTTTCTATATATCTCATCGTATACTCTTTCTCTTCCCACTGCTGGGATACGGGTCATCCCTAAACCGAAGGGGTTTAGAGCGTACTCCACCACGCTGCTCAACTGCGGGTTGGCGGAGGCCAGTGTTTTCAAGCCGCCCAAAGTCCAGTGACTTAACTTAATGACTGACATCTAATGACAACAGCTGGGACCAACGACTTAACGTACTTCGAAGCACGGTAGAGCTCGAGATAAATAGAGCCATCCATGGACAGGCTACTGTTGACGTTGCTTGACTTGCGTAATCGATTAGACTGCCACGCGAAACGACGCCATTGAGCTCCTCAAGAAATTTAGCATACATATAGTTTTTATGACGTAGACCTTCACTAAGAAAGAATTATTGAAAAACCTCACGGGATCCTGGGATACACTACTTCTACTGATATATCTGACTCACCGTTGTGTGGAGATAGTGGAAAGCAAAGATGAGACTCTGTCTTCTAGTCTGGACGTAACAAAAGCTTTTGATCGGGTGTGACATAAAGCATTACTTTCCAAGCTTCCTTCTTTTCGGCTACATATTCTTTGTACATGGATTGCCAGCATCTCATTGAGCGAAGCTTCAAAGTTGTAGTTGACGGAGGATACTTGGATATACTACCCTTGAACGTACCACAAGGCTGAGTATTGGCCCCCATATTGTATTTTCTGTATATCAATGACTTGTATGTAACATTTTATTGGTAATTGTCTGTATTGTATAGCGTCTGTGCGACACACTATGCTATCCGGTGCCGTCCCCCATTATACGTGCCGGATAGCCTGATGGCCCCTGATGTAAGTACTTTAAAACCCTGATAAATTAATCATCATCATCATCAGGTTATTTTAGTTTCCACTACAGGAGCACGACCCTGTCTCGTCCGTCAAAGACAGAAAGAGGATTTGGCCTACACTCCCCACGCTGGCCAGACGGGTTGGGGAGGCCTGATCGATTTTTTGATAATGAATTTCCCATAGACGCCTTGTACGCCATCCACGGGAAGAGACGGAGTCATTCTATTCTAGTCTGAAACCACACGGCCACTGATAAATTAATAAATAACAGTCACTTAACTCGTTTAAACTTCAAGTGAAGAAACATTACAAGTCTGCATCTGACATATATTCTTATAATATCTACAGTTATCATTGTGTATAGTTGTTATTTAGTTTTATTTGTAGATTTTAGGTGTTATGCATGTAATGTATTGCTCTAAATTTGACTACTCTCCTTCAAGCATTCTATGGCTGACTGGAAGAGATCCCTATTGGAATAAGTCCTCCATTGTATACAGTGTAATGACATAACTCTTAGGTGTAAATTCCTTAGCGATTGGTCGTTGCTGGGAGGTTTTGAGTAGTGATGGTTTGATACCCTCCAGGGTGTACTCCGGACCGCTGGTTAGACAGCGAGTAGATAGTCCTGAGGCTGGCAACCGGTTCGGTAACCACTCTCCAGAAGACTGTTTAGCCGTGTTAATAACCTGGAGATGGGATACCAACTGCTAGTATTTTATGCACTTATGTTGTATATACAATAAAGATTTACAAACTAACAAATTACATACGTCGTCCGTCGATGTCGGTGCTGCACCGGTTGGCTGTCACCGAATACCGGCGCTGTGTGTATTCATCATCATCATCATCATCAGGTCCATTTTAGTCTCCACTACAGGAGCACGACCCTCTTTCGTCCGTCCTAGACGGAAGGAGGATTTGGCCTACACTCCCCACGCTGGCCAAACGGGTTGGGGAGGCCTGATCGATGTTTGATAATGTATTTCCCTTAGACGCCTTGTACGACATCCACGGCAAAAGACGGAGTCATTATATTCTAGTCTGCCGGAAACCACACGGCCAAAGATGTGTGTATTACACAGCATTAATGCCGATTCTATGTATGATAAGTATGTATTTACAAAAAAATAAATGTATTTACGTATGTTTATCAGTTGTTTAGTACCCATAACACTAGCTTTGCTTACTTTGGGGCTAGATGGCGCTGTGTAATTTGTCTGACAATATTTATTTATTTATTTATCGATGGCCAAATTAGCATCATGAACGAGGTATGTATGTAATGTTATATTTAAAATATTATATGTTATTGTGTATTGTTTACTCATATTGTGTTAATAAACAAATATGTTTATTTCTTCTTTCTTATCCTTATGCGGATGACAGAATAGTGGACGCAAGATACACCGGCTAAGGTAATGTTTCTCAAAATTGCGTCGATGCGTATGAAACAAAACTTGTGTCTGAAATTGAGACGTCCCTTGGACATTACATGTACAATGTTATACAAATTATATTATTGGGAGTACTCGGATGAGCTCTTTGATTTGATACCCTGAGTTTTACTATTGTACAACCCGACATAAATAAAATTAAAATTCCACACACATCATTTTAATAATTAGCGATCTACCACACGTCAGCACGTTTCTTAAGACATTATATACCACGAACGGTGAAACTGTGGATTCAGTTGAACACCGGTGAGGGAAGTTTCCCTCACCCGTGTTTCCTAACATTTACGACATGGAAGCCTTGAAGAACAAAGTCTATATTTCCCTTAAAAGGCTTGCAACTGATCGGCGACGGAGCTTATTATTAATAACTGCTTTTCTATTAGGCGAATCAAGATAAAACATACTAGTGATTTTAAGTTACACTTCAGTATTGCAACTGTGAAAACCACGTCTAATTTAGTGCAGAAGTTTTAGTTGACTAAGTCATTGCCTGACATATTACTTATCTGCGTATTGCGAATAAAAAAGTGTTGCGTAATTTTTATCAAAATTGACTTTAAAGTTGAAATTTTGATATTTTTTTAGAAAATCTAAATTTCAAAATATCTCAGTAACGGTCAACGTTTGTATATAACAATATAGTTTCGTAGCATATAGTCTCTGCTTTCACATCCTTAAAGGAATGTATCGAATTACTTATGTAATATATATTTTATGTATTTATTGCAGTTCAATAAAAACATATTATATAACAATAATGTTAAAAAAATTTTATTAGCTGTGAATAAAAAAAAGAACTAAATAGTTTACTTACTGTGTTTTGCTCATCAAGCCCTTCAATGTGGGTTACATGTAAAAATTTTCTGACGGCCACCATACTGTGTTTAAAATTTCAGCATTTAGATAATCGTGCATTATCAAGCGAACCCAACGAGTGTGCCAAATTCCAGCTTAATCTGACACTGGGAAGTGTGCCAAATTTAACTTTCAAGATTTGATTACAGACAGCACGGTGAAACTAAGTAAAAGCTTGTAAATAGCTGGTTTTTTTCGTTTAATAAAAATAAATTATATATTGACGAGCTCGATGGTCGAATGGTTAGCAATGGCCATTTTAACTGCGAGATGGCGGGTTCGATCAACACATAAGTCAAATGTGTGTGCATTAATATGTCCGTTTGTCTTGGCCTGGGTGTTTTCTATGTGTGTTTTTAAAAAAAAACAGTTATCTAGTACCCATAGTACAAGCTTAGTTTGTGACAGATGCCAGTGTGTAATTTTGTATCTCTCTTAATTCACGGGTCAAGCCCGGTCATTTGATAGGCGTGCGCGGGGATATAGATCCAACGTGTAGAGGCCCTTTTGAGAAGTTTAATGTAATGTTGTACGCCCGCCGTGACCCGCTCCAGGATATGACAATAGAACGACATACCCATGAGCAGGTCTCGGCAGGCGTTGAGACTATTGCGAAGTGTGATGGAAAATAAATGGGCTATGGACATGAGATCTGGATTGTTATTATTATTATATTATTAATCATCAGTTTACATTCAAAATTCCTATAAAGTGTAGAGTAAAATTCTTATAAAATGACTCTAACTCAGACGTTAATTCATAGGTATTTTGTTTTCTTATCGTTTTTGGAACAAAAAAATACAATGGTTAGAACAGTGAACATCATACCTACGTACATATGATGTTGATGATTCAAAGATTCAATGATTCATTAAAATATTTATGATAAAAATTACTATAAATGATAGACCGAAGTCGATCACCTGTTACAAACGAAGTAATTATGAACCGTGCTTGCGCAATAATTGTGTTCTGCTTGTGTTTGCAAGTAAGTAAATTAATCCTAATAATTAGATAGCCGTAGTTTTACCCCCGGGACTGCAATGGACTTCATTGTTCATTGCCTTTTTTGGCGGTCGCCGCTGTTAATCCTGGCTACACAGGAGACACAGTGGTGGGAATGTGTGGTGGGCCCCTAATCCTAATAAAAATATAATTAATAACAACAATAGTTTTCTCTTTTGTAAATGGCTCAGTATCTAATCCTCTAAAATTATCTTCAAAGCCCAACACATTTCATAATAGCCCCAACGCATGCCGAGACTAGGTTTCTTACCGGCAAAACTGAAGCCGATTCTCATTGGATTTTTTGATTCACCATCTGCCTGTATCTACCCACTGCTGGATATAAGCCTCCCCCAATGTTTTTTTTTTAAATATATATTGTCAGACAAATTACACAGCGCCATCTAGCCCCAAAGTAAGTGAAGCTTGTGTTATGGGTACTGGACAACTGATAAACATACGTACATAATACATTTTTTTCGTTGTAAATACATACTTATGATACATAGAAAACACCCAGACTAAGACAAACAGACATGTTCATGCACACAAATGTTTGTCCTATGTGGGAATCGAACCCACGAGCGTTGGTATCGAAGCCGCGTCATTGACCGCTACGCCACCGAGCTCGTCAAAATTTTTGATTGTGAAAATCAAACTTCAACTTGATTTATGGGACTTTAAGCTTAGCTGGTAGTAACCCTGGAGCTCTACAGAATAAGCTGTTTGTCAAAACTTAAACTTAAGACCTAGTCTTCGAATAAAAATATTCGATGGTAATCGGATGCAGCATATTTTTCTGTTACAATCTAAATTGCAAAGCTGCTACATTATTCCTCAGTGACATAGGATGACCAGCGAAAGGGGTATGTATTTAGCAATTTGAAATTTGTTTTGAGCAGCTCTACTGTATTTGATTATTGTGTTTTATTCCAGACGCTCACATTTGCAAATTACGCACGCATCCCTAAGCGATATTTAAAACAAGCACAAGAAGAGAAATCAAAACGGTTCATCAGAAAAGTCCCCATTTTTAGGACTATTCCAGTAACGTTACCAGTATTGTCTGTTTTGCCAGAAAGATCAGAATCTGTGCCAGACTTATTGGCAGTATCAAACAATCAGATTTTGTCTAACTCTGCTTCACGTCATGTAAATAATAATATACAAGTGGTGCAGCCTAACGCAGAATTATTGCCAACGATACCTTCAGATTTCAAAGGTAAATCAAACGAATTGGCAACATCAGTACTAGTAACGTCTCCATTACCAAATACTGGACAAGACTTGCAGATTACTACAGAAGCATTGACAGATTTGCCAGTAAATTCGCAGATTTTAACAGAAACTTCGCCAATAACTTACAAAGAAAGTACCAGGCCGAATATATACCAAAATTCATTGCCAATAGTGATCCAGAAGCTACCAACAAATAATGCCAATCAAGAAAATATTGTCCCAAATTTAAACCGTTCCCAGTCAATAGTGAAGTATACACTACCAGTAATGAATTTATTGCCAATATTGACAGCTTTGCCTGTCTTAACTTCTTTGCCAGAAGTGAATTTGATACCAAAAGTAAAACCTCAAGCAGAAATCTTGCCAGCAATGAACGTTTCTTCAGATGTGGACAAATTTGAAGAGACAATTCCAGGAGATTTAACAGTTGGCATAAATATAACGCAAGAGGTAAGAGATTTTCATAAAATATTCACGCTAGCCTTCATAAAATGTAATCTTGTATACCGGTCTGTTCCCTCCTTACCCACTCCTGGTGATTTTGTCATCTTAGTACCCGTTTCATTCCGTCGCGACCTCCGTGTTTTCTGATGACTTCCACCCAGCGATTGGGTGATGCATAATTATAGTGCTATGGCAGGATATACAACGCTATACAACGCGTAACTTCAAGTACGAAAACCTAAAAATAGTTTGTTCAAAATCATGAGTAGAATCAATTCCATAATTTTCATACATTTTTAAATTAATTGGTTTAGAAAAATACTAATAATTATTGTTAATTGCCGTGTCTATTATTAAATTGCGTTCAACAATCAAGCGAGAAAATGTCAAGTACGTAAAGAAACGTAATACCGCCGCGTCCAAAATGTCTTAAACGCCGTGCAGAGAGTGGCGCTTACGCGTCATTGACGCGATGCTCGCTCTTTAATATTAATATTTGCCTATCGTAGCAATTGGCGCATCGTTTTGATAAGAAAGCGCCACAGAGTTCAGAAACCATTAGAATTATTAGGAAAACAAAAAAGTGTTCATATCTCCGAAAAAGTTTTTTTTTCGATTTTTTTTTATCACTTAGATATATCAATATACAATAATAAAACTCAGTTGGGGTGTTTGAAGTTTTGCGTACTTGGAGTTACACGTTGTATATATTTCATAGCAGGTGTGCTACATGTTATAAAATTTGACAACAATAATTAGTACTAATTTAAATTAAATGTTATAACATTTAATTTAAATTTAAATTAATTTAAAATTAAATGTTATAACATTTAATTTAAATTAGTAAATTACATATTTTTCAGGTCAAATACGAAGTTGTTAATAAACCAAGCAAATCTCGAATATTACACAAAATACATAGATTTGAAGAAGTAAAACGCAGATTCATTTCTATAGACAGACAGGAAAAAATAAAAAACATGGCGGATGAAGAAAGTAATACGGACTTCAGAGATTATTATCGGCTGGTTCAGGAGAAAGCTGAAAGTTTAAAATTGAAACCAAAATAAGCCATAATAATACAAGATCTGAAGCATAAATGTTTAAATAAATAAATAAATGTTTCTGAACAATTTACACAGCGCCATCTAGTCCCAAATTAAGCGCAAAGCTTGTGTTATGGGTACTAGACAACTGATAAATGTACTTAAATATATATTTTTTTGTAAATACATACTTATAATACATAGAAAACACCCTGACCAAGACAAATAGACATGTTCATGCACACAAATGTTTGTCTTGTGCGGGAATCGAACCCGCGACCTCGGAGTCAAAGTGGCCATTGCTAACCATTCGACCACCGAGCTCGTCAATAGACGAGACAATAGATGAAAAGGCACCATGGAACGATGGAATAAAATAAGTTATGTTGTTTAACGGCGAAAATCACAATTTTGGATGAATAACGACAAAAAAAATAGGATATTATTTAACGTTTAATAAATTTAAGTCTTATAAGAATAATTAATTGTAACAAGAATAAACAAGCTTATATTAGTAGTTAAAATAAAAAAAAAAGAACTAAAAAGTGTACTTACTGTGTTTTGCTAATCAAACCCTTACATTTGTTGCCCATATTATAAGGCTTTATGTGTTTTTTTTTTAAATTATTATTGGTAATAATTACAATCTACAGACCCCGAGGCCCGTTTCCTTTTGTTTACATATTTTATTTTAATGTCGCATTTAATTTTAATAATAATAACGAGAACTGGCGTAAACCTGTAGTATTAAGTATTGATGATCGCAGAACCATATGGCAAGGCAAAGAACTGCATGGAAGGTTCTACCAGGCTCTACATAGACCAGATGTAGATCTTGTTAGCTCCGTAACTTGGCTACGTTTCGGGTACCTCTTTGGGGAAACCGAAGGTTTTGTCTGTGGAATTATGGACGAAGTTATCAAGACGAATAACTACCGGAAATATATCATGAAGGATGACACGCTTGATATATGTCGGGCGTGTCATCTACCTGGGGAATCCCTCAGACATGTAATTTCCGGTTGTTCTCATCTTGCTAACGGCGAGTACTTGCACAGACATAATCAAGTAGCCAGGATTATCCATCAGCAGCTTGCCTTGAGATATGGTCTTGTGATCACCGAGGTACCGTACTACAGGTATATGCCGGAAGCAGTTCTCGAAAATGACCATGCCACATTATACTGGGATCGATCAATTATCGCTGACAGGACTATTGTAGCCAATAAACCTGACATCGTGATAATAGATCGATTAACGCGCCAAGCAGTTATTGTTGATGTCGCTATCCCACATGACGTTAATCTTGTGAAAGCTGAAAAAGATAAATTATCTAAGTATCTTGATTTAGCTCATGAGATTACCGCCATGTGGGACGTCGATTCAACAGTGATTGTTTCGATAGTTGTGACGGCCAATGGCTTAATAGCCAAGAGCTTCGACCTATATCTCAAGAAGCTCGCGTTGGGAAGCTGGATCAAGGGTCAAATACAGAAAGCTGTCCTCCTTTGCACGGCACGTATTGTGAGGAGGTTTCTGTCTTTGTGACCTTAACCATCGATAGTTTGGATTTTGTTCCCGCTATCGGGGGGATTCTGTTTTATATATTTTTTAATGTATTTTTTTATATTATATATTAAAAAATGTATTCAATAAGATTAAAATTAAATAAATGAGATAATAATATTTGTCAGACAAATTACACAGCGCCATCTAGCCCCAAAGTAAGCGAAGCTTGTGTTATGGGTACTAGACAACTGATAAACATACGTAAATACATTTTTTTTTGTAAATACATACTTATGATATATAGAAAACACCCAGACCAAGACAAACAGACATGTTCATGCACACAAAAATGTTTGTCCTGTGTGGGAATCGAACCCACGAGGCGTTGGTATCGAAGCCGCGTCATTGACCGCTGCGCCACCGAGCTCGTCAAAAATTTTAATATCTTTAACAATTTATTAATTACATGTCGTTATTAAGCTAATAATCTAATCTAATAATTGTCACTAGTCACACTATTGTTTCATACTAGTTAAATCATCATCATCACCAGGTCATTTTAGTCTCCACTACAAGAGCAAGACCTCTCGTCCGTCCCAGACAGATGGAGGATTCGGCCTACACTCCCCACGCTGGCCAAACGGGTTGGGGAGGCTTGATCGATGTTTGGTAATGTATTTCCCTTAGTCGCCTTGTACGACATCCACGGGAAAAGACGCAGTGATTCTATTCTAGTCTGCCGGAAACCACACGGCCAACTACTTAATATACATCCTCCTATTGTTTACCTTGCAATCGTGACAGCCACGGTAGACCAGGGGCCCTACCAGTTAAGCTGAAACCAATTCCCATCAGATTTTGAATTTGTGAAAATCAAGCTTTAGCTTAGGTTTATGGTATTTGTGTTTAGTTTAGCCAAATAGAATGGTTATTGATAGTCGTTGGTTTAGCTGGTTTCAAACTTTGAAGCTCTACCGACTAAGCTGTAGATGTTTGTCAATAGCTAAAACGTAAGACCTTATTTTTCGAATCAAAATATTCGATTATTATCAGGTTTTATTACAGCAGTAGGTAATATAGATAAATAGGCATAAGCCACTTTAATTTTAACATATTGAACCCTATTTATTTAGGGATATCAACAAACGTTTGGTCGACTCTTCCCGTGACCAGAAGGCTGGCCTATTACTCGCTCAGCGAATAAGCATTGCTATCCAGCGTGGCAATGCTGCTAGCCTTCTGGCTACGATACCCTTTGATGGCGATGCGGAAGAATTTTTTGACGCTATTTAAATTATTAGTTACATTTTATTAATTCTAATTAGTTTTTGTTACTTCCGTTTTGTTGTATAAAGGTATAATTAGCCATAATTAGTTTTTATTTTAATTGTATATTTTTATTTATTTGTAAGTTTTCATCATGTTAAATTTATACCAATAAAATACTGAAATAATCTCTGAAAAAGAAAATATTTTGCAAATAAATCATTGTATTTGTATTTGTAGAACCCCTGATCAGACTTTATTCTGTGAATAAATCTATATGTATTTTATAAAATTATTCACTTCTTAGTAATATTTTTACTGATTAAAAAGTCACGGTCATTGTTATTGTAGACAGATAATTTAACACCTGTTAATTATATTTTGAGTCTGTGATAAATTTTATATAAAATGTAGGTCACGTATATATTAGAATTATTTGTATTAAAGAATACAATAAATACGTGTGTTTTTAGGTTGCAGACATTCGTTTCAAATGTGCAAATTTCTAGCGTGTTATTAATTATATTTGTGCAAATTTTATATAATCCTTTTATTATTTTAAAGTCAATTTTCAGCCTATTAATATTTTATTAGATTTATTTTTATGGTAAAATTTTAACGAAATTAACTTTCATTGCCTTATTTAAATACAAGAAAAATTGTTTTAGTAAAATTGAATTTTTCTGTGAGATTTTTTTTTTAATAAAAAAATGTTTCCTATTCTGTTGTTCTCTCTACTCTGGTTATTGAAGGTAAGTTCTCTTGTAATTTAGTTCTTTATCTATATTAACTTAGATTTTTGTTATAATATTCCTTTCCATATTGAATGTTCGTGTAAGCATACGAACGTACGAATTCCATATAACTGAAGAAACTACGCAAATCTTTTTATTACGACTGCTGAAAAACAGAGGACAATGTTTTTCGAGAGTATGTCGTTGACAATCCTTATTCATCCCAGGATATGGTTTTTGGATATTGGTGTTGGAATACGGGTCTCCTCTCAATCGAAAGGGTTTTAAAGCATACTTGACCACGCTGATATACATTGCTTGGAGGCCAGTGTTTTCAAGCCGCCTAAAGGCGACTGACTTGGCTTAACGACTGTCATCTAATGATAACAGCTGGGAGCTAAAGCCACCGGCTATACGTGCCTATGTTCATGAGATGAAATCCGAAACGAAGAAATCCCACGAAGAACCAAAGTTTGACAGAGTTTCTTTCGGCATTTCTTCTCGTCAATAGTCATTCCGAAATGCTGGTAGATAAAAAAATATACCTAATTGTAAAAGACGTGTCTAAGTGCCCGCGAGTCTGTGGGCCCCAGAATAAAGAATTTTGACTTTGACTTTGACTTTGAGTTGTACTGCTCAAAATCAGCAAGAAAGAAGAATAACGAAGGTTCCTATCCTCTAGCCGGACCGATGTCAAAGCGGCTGGAAGTCGCTGAATGAGGAATACATATGGTGGAAAGCATTGGGAGAGGCTATATCGAGCAGTGGTTAGATACACGCTGATGATGATGATACATTTATTTACCAATTCGAATAGTTAATGTTCCGTAATTATATTAATTACAAACTACTAACGGCGTACAGATTGCAAATTGTGTACTGTTTAAATAAATATTTGTATGTAATCTCTTTATCATACCATAAGAAAATACAAAGAAAAGTAGACAAATAAATTAAACAGCAAAAAGGCGGGCTATCTCTGAAAGAGATCGCTTCCAGCCAACCATAGATTAACTACAAAATTGTAATAATGTTTCGATAATATTTCCTAATGCAGTCGAGTTTTTTGGCTCTATTAATAAATTTCCTGTTTTCAGAGTATCACCGCCTTCCCCTGCGGAAGTCTTCCCGATTTTTATTACCCTTATAAGTTACCACCTATAGACATGCTACCAACTCCTACAATTCCGGTAAGTAGGTACATTCATTATAAGACGTCATTAATAAATAATAAGGGTTTATGATATTATAAATTGGGATGTAAATGGTTCATCAACATCTTTGAATCAAAGCTAACCTCACCTGCACGTGGTGCACCCTGCTGACTGACAAACGAAGCTGTGGCGAAAAGAGAAGCAGGGAGCGTAATTGTAAGCTACCCGATTGGAGAATGGACCTCCACCTCCGGCTCTGGCAAAAAACGAGGTAGAGCATAGCGTATTTTTAAAGCTGCCCGACTGTGGAAGTACCTCCACCTCACAGAATACCGCAGCCAAATAACAATTCCCTTGAGGGTTGTTGTGTTCCTGTGAGTGAGTGAGGTCACCAGAAAGAAAGGAAGGAGTATAGGCTGGCAACGGATCGGCGGCACCTTGGCATTGTTAATCTCCATGGGCGGTGGTAATTTCTTTCCATAAGGTGGGCCACATGCTCGTTTGCCCGCCTCTCATATAAAAAAACTGTGGAACTATGAATTGCCATTTTGTTGTAATTAAAAAATAGAGACTTAGAAGTTTAGACCAAATTCTTTTTCTGGAGAACCAAGCGAGTTAGCCAAATTTCGGCTCAATCGAACACTGAGAAGTGTGTCAAATTTAATTTGCAAGATTAGATTAGACTCCGCGGTGGAACTAAATAAAAAAAATGGAGTATGGAAGTGTCATGGACACGGCCGTGTGTTGTACGTGAATACGTTATATGCACTAAAATTATCTCAAAATGGCAGCGCTTCCATATCCTTTACTTAGAGTAATAAATTCATTGATCCTTCATCTATCAAGTAGTGTGATTGAATTTTGGATGCAGATGATAGATTTGTAGCTGCAACACCAAACTCTATCCCCAATTTTGTTATCATTCGTTTTTTTAAATTGCCTCCCTATGGAAGCAATTTGCCTCTCCAACCCGTCTGGCCAGCGTGGGGAGTGTAGGCCAAATCCTCCTTCTGTCTGAGGCGGACGAGAGAGGGTCGTGCTCCTGTAGTGGAGACTAAAATGACCTGATGATGATGATGGAAGCAATTTTAAATAGGTTTTCACGTCAAAAAGCATCTACAAAATATTTATTTTATTTCAGGAAGTGGCTGTAACAAAAATTATGTTAAACAATAATAAAAATTATAACTATATACCAAATAACAATATTGCTCCTACGCTTCCTGCAGTCGAAAATCCTTCAGAGAAACCGTCCCTTTATCAAATGATGGTACAGTATAATCGACTGTTGAATAAACATAATGAAGATGTTTTGAGGTATTGCTTTATTTTTTTAATTAAATAAATAAATATTGTCAGACAAATTACACAGCGCCATCTAGCCCCAAAGTAAGCGAAGCTTGTGTTATGAGTACTAGACAACTGATAAACATACGCGAATACATTTTTTTTTGTTAAAACATACATATGATACATAGAAAACACCCAGACTAAGATAAACAGACATGTTCTTGCACACAAATGTTTGTCCTATGTGGGAATCGAACCCACGAGTGTTGATGTCGAAGCCGCGTCTTTTTGATCTATTTGATCGCTACGCCACCGAGCTCGTCAAAGTTAAAAAGTTATTTAATTAAAAAGTTATTCATTAAATAGTTAAATAAATATTCCTGGACAAATTACACACGGCCATTTAATCCCAAACTAAGCTATGATTGTACTATAGATACTAGATAACTGATATAATATTTATATACATTTTTTTTGTAAATACATACATATAATACATAGAAAACGCCCAAACCAAGACTAACAGACATGTTCATGCACACAAATGTTTGTCTTGTGCAGGGATCGAACCCGCGACCACGGAGTAAAAGTGGCCATTGCTAACCTTTCGACCTCCGAGCTCGTCAATTATTCATTATAATACTTTTAAAACCACAATGATATTTACTATTCGCCTCTATCTACTTATTATAAGAATAGACATTTTTTTTAAACAAGATTTTATTAACTTTTATTAAACACAGTTTACTTTATTATTTGTTCTTTATGAAGTTTATTCGTAATTATTATATTTTTGTTAATTTTACAGGTACTATGATGCTAAGAACAGAAAGTTATTCCCAAATCTTTACAAAAACACTGAATTCTTGAACGGTGCAATCAACAAGTTGCTGACGGACGAATGGATGTATTATAGACGCCTGGCAAATAAAGACAATGCACATACTGATGGATTTAATCAACTATATCAATATAATTTAGCTGAGAATCAATTAAACCAGCTACCTAATAGAGATAATTTAGCCCATAAGCAATTTACTCAGTTACATAAAGAAAAAGAGTTAGCTACGAATTCGATAAGTCAAGATAAGCATTTAGTCGAAACTCAGCTATATGAAAGCAATTTAATTAAAAATCAATTAACTCAACTACATAGAGAGAATAATTTAGCTGCAAATAAAATAAATGAGTTATATAAAAGAAATAATTTAAATGAGAATCAATTAAATCAACTTTATAGGAAATATTTAATTGAGAAACAATTAAGGGACAACTATTTAATTCAACATCAAATAAATCAGATAAAAAGAGAAAAGGAATTAGCTGAAAATCAATTAAACCAATTTTATAAACCCAATAATCTAGTTGAAGATCAATTTAATCAGCTTTATAATGGAAATAACTTAATTGGAAATCAATTAAATCAACTTTATCGCGGAAATGCAATAGTTGAAAATCAATCAAATCAATTACTTAAAGGGTATAATCTACCTGCAAGTGAATTTAGCCAATTACAAGGGACTAAATTAATAGATAATAGATATAATAGTGAAGTTATTAGTAATTTAAGTGGTGGTAAATATATTAATGGAATTGTACCAGTCTCTGGTCGGGTGGTCATTACTGGAACTTGCAAGTGTTAATTTGAAACTTTGGAATTAAATATTAACTTTGGAACAGTATTACTTAAATACAAAATTTGCGACTAAAAGCTAACTTGACCTAATAATGACGGTGGTTGAATGGGTATCAATGTCCACTTTGACTGCGGGGTCGAGTGTTCGATCCTCGCACAAGACAAATATTTGTGTGCATGAACATCTCCATTTGTCTTGATCTGGGCGTTTTCTTTGTATCGCATGTACAAAAATAAATATATTTAAGTCATTTATAGTTAATCATTTATCTAGTACTCATAGTACAAGCTCTGCTTAGTTTGGGACTAGATGGCCGTGTGTTATTTATCCAGGATTATTTATGGTTTATATTAGCACAATATTAAGTTAGCTGATATTGGAAAATAATAACAAGAGCTTCTAAAGATGGTAAATGAGTGACTGAAATATTAGGTTAGGTTAGCTTAGGTTTGTGTATGTCACATTTAGACTATTTTTTTTTATTTTTTACGTTGGGTGGCAGACAAGCATACGGCCCGCTTGATGTTGAAGCGGTTGCCGTAGCCATATTAACGCTTGCAACATAAAATATCACTCGCGCGCCGCCACCCCCGCTGGCAACGCGGCATCTCCTTCCTTTCTTTAGACGCCCAATTAGTATAATAGTCACCCAGTTTTACAACTTTAAATTGTCGGTTTGCTATTACCCGACGATATTTAGTCTCGAAGCTCGATGGCGTCGTTGCGCGTGTCAGTCTAATCAAACACGGACACGGACGACTCTTTAGGTAAGCAACGTCGACCGTAGCCTGTCCATCGATGGGTTCATCGGGTGATCGCTTCCGTCACCCCGGTCACCCTACTGTAAGCCCGGGGTAGGCAATTCTTCTTTGAAGGATGCCGGGAAGTGAGCGTGCCTTATACAGCTCCGGTACCTGTCAAGGAAATCAGGGAGCCAGCTAACTGGCGCCCCAGTGTGGGTGCAGAAACACTAGGCGCGCATGTACTTGTACTCGTACGCCGGGAAGTGAGCGAGCCATACAGCTCCGGTACCCATCATGGAGATTGGGGAGTGGTAGTGGGGCCCCGATGCTTGGTTCGCCGAGCGTCGGTTCGCCACGAACTCGACTTAAGAGTACGCAAGTAGCCTGCATGCAGGTGAAAGCGGAGTAAGACCTGCTACTGCTCCGCTTGCGTGCTCGGTTGGTTTACCGAGCGCAAAGGCAGATCAGGTAAAGGTCCTCTCGTCTGGTTGGTTTACTGGACGAGAGACTCGCATCCCCGTGATATAACCGGAAGGTTGGCACACGGGTTTATTTATCACGAGCTCTTCCAGCCGTTGGTTCCAGCTGTTGTAATTAGATGACAGTCGTTAAGCCACGTCAGTGGCCTTTAGGTGGCTTGAAAATACTTACCTTTGCCAAACCGCAGTTGAGCAATCTGATGGAGTATGCTCTAAACCCCATTCAAGGCCGGAATCCCCGCAGTGGTTGACGACAGGAGACAGATATTTAGTCGCAAGTTTAGTATTAAGTACTAACTTTATTATGAATAATAGTGATTACTATGCAATTCTTTCAGTATCCTAGGCATGATTGCAAGAGATACTTCGTGTGATCTCGTAAGACCTCCATTGTAGAAATTTGTTGATATTTTTTGTATTATCTTTCGTGTGCAATAAAGTTTTACAGATAAGAAAAATGCTCGTTTTTTTGACTAACTTTCTAAATAAAAATATAATGGTAAACATTCTTTGCAGAATAATTAAGGACAAAATTTTTGAGAAATGAGAAATTGCCCTTTAAATCACTTCCATGAAAATAATAATAATAATAATATGACATTATTTATAACTATTTCCCACATGCCCGTTTGCCCCCCTCTCATATAAAAACAGTGGCACTCCGGAAGTGCCGACAGAAGTGAAAACTTGAACAATTAGGTGTATGTAGCTAGTTATATCAAAGAAGAAAGTATTGAATTTCAAGAATTATCATAATTATAGTATCTAGGTATGTTAATTAACAGAAACGTGCGTTGTATAACGGCACTGTGGCCGTGTGGTTTCTGGCAGACTAGAATAGAATCACTCCGTCTCTTCCCGTGGATGTCGTACTAGGCGACTAACGGAAATACATTAAAAAACATCGATCAGGCCTCCGCAACCCGTCTGGCCAGCGTGGGGAGTGTAGGCCAAATCCTTCTGTCTGGGACGGACGAGAGAGGGTCGTGCTCCTGGTAGTGGAGACTAAAATGACCTGATGATGATGATGATAACAGCATACTCTCATACATGAATTTCAGGAACGAGAGTAGCGTGGACACAAAGCTGAGAACAAAGGTCGACTGACGAACCAATAGCGCACAGGCAAGCATGCGGCGCACGATTAGCAGTTAAGCAACGTGGTAGAGGATGCTCTAAAGCCCTTAGATTGAGGGGAGACGCGTATCCCAACATTGAGACGATCATGGGTTGATACCAACCGCTTCACGCTGATGCGATGCAGTTACCGTAGTCATATTAACGCTCCCAACATGAAATATCTGACTTAAGTGATATATATTCTCATCTGCCAGATGACTAGTAATAAGCTTGTAAAAATAGCAATTATTTCTAACATAGTTAAATTTTAACACACTTTTATTAGGTCGACCTGTATGTAACTATGTAATGGAATGTAATGTAACTAATTTAACCATCTTCCAAGGATCGTAGCGTAATGACAATTGGCAGCTGTATGTAGTTCTGTTGACAATACAATAATATGGTATTCTCGAACTGATCTGATGATGGAGCCAAAAGATATGAGCTGGAACTTCATGATGGAACATCGTATCATAGCTGTTTTTGGATTTCTTAGCCTTGTAATGAACTTTGAACACGATTAGGTTTCAAGGTCTGATGATGAAGCGGGAAGATAGGCACTGGCATTGCATGATGGAATATCGTATCACAGTCGTGTTTGCACTTGTGAGAAAGGCCACGTAATGGACTTTGAACACGATCAGGTGCATTTATAAAAGTATGTCTAGTGTTTTTTAAACTATTAATTTATTTAAAAAATGGAAATATTCACCTCTCCTAGGTGAGATGTACCCTCCGGCCGTAGTCGCAACTGCGATTCGCAACCAGTTGCGAATTAAGAATTTTTAAACCCACGACCTTACTTTAAATCGTTCACGGTTAGGGCAGCAATGCTCTGGAATTCGCTCCCCACCTATGTGCGCCTGGCACCGTCAGTGGATTCTTTCAAGGCTCGTCTACTCAAATCCTTGAACAAGTTGTCTTGAGTGATTCGAAATCAGTGCAATATAATTTATTTATATATGCTATTGTTTATGTATATTTATATATAGCTGTATTATATATGTACTATTGTGTAGTGTATGTATGAGTATATATGTATAATTATAATTATTGTAGTATTTGCAAATTGCTTTCGACTTTTCGACGCCCTTGCCACTATTAATTCTCTTATCAAACACTTGAAGGTTGGCTGGTAGAGATCTCTTATAGAGATAAGCCCGCCTTTGTACATGTTCGTGAAATTCTGCTAGTTATATTGTGTATAAATATATATATGTTCTTTATGTACAATAAAGATACTACAAACAAACAGACCTTGTTTAGTAGTGTAATACTTAACAGGTAGATGGCGCCACACTGTGACTCGCAGCAGTAAAATATAAAATGCAAAAATTCGCCACCATCACAAACCTTCCTGGTAGCTCAGTTGGAAGAGCACTCGGTCGGTAAACGAGAGGTCGTTGGTTCAAATCCCACATAGGCGGTTGAGGTGAATTTTTCCATTTTTAAAATATTTATATTATTGTAACAAGTTGGCCGAAATTAACAATTTCATTAAATTGAATTTAACATATAAATAAAGTACATTAAACTAAAACTAATCTAAAAATAATAAATAATAAATATTGTCAGACAAATTACACAGCGCCATCTAGCCCCAAAATAAGCGAAGCTTGTGTTATGGGTACTAGACAACTGATAAACATACGTAAATACATTTTTTAAATACATACATAAGATACATATAAAACACTCAGACCAAGACAAACAGACATGTTCATGCACACAAATGTTTGTCCTATGTGGGAATCGAACCCACGAGCGTTGGTGTCGAAGCCGCGTCATTGACCGCTACGCCACCGAGCTCGTCATCAAAACCTATCTAATTAATCTAAAAACCAATGAATATCTAATAACTATTTCTAACTTTCATTTCTTAATCTATTAAAATATTATCAGTGTGAGTTACATTATAGATTATTATTAGTTAATATGTTACACAAGTTTATTATATTTGTAATATTTAGAATATAAATATTGAAAATTGCAATTTTCGTGTCATATTTCGTGTAATTTCCGATAGCAATTATGTTGTACACATTATTGTTTGGCTCTTTGTGTCTTTTAATAAAGGTAAGTAATTTTATACAATACTAGCTTTCGCATGCGGCTTCGCTCGCGTTTACGAAAAAGTCTTTTCATTTTTTGGTTAAAATATAGCCTTTGACATTTATTAATAACGTGGTTTTATATTGGTAAAAGATTTTTCAAAATCGATTCCATAGATTAACAATTGGTCGCCGCTCCGCTTCGACTAGATGCCGCACTATCTAAAAACAACAGCTCCGTGAATGCGGCAACTCAATATTGTAGTGTGCGTAAAACAATGTGCAGAGATGCTAGTGTGCGTGAAGAATTGTATTGCAACTGATGTGCATAGATGCTAGTGTGCGTGAAGAGTTGTATTGCAACTGATGTGCATAGATGCTAGTGTGCGTGAAGAATTGTATTGCAACAGGCTCGGGTACGCCGTTACAAGTGCGCCGCGGCATCTAGTCGAAGAGGAGCGGAGACCAATTGATAATCTAAGATCGATTCACTAGATCCAGAGATTACCCCCTACCACCTCACAAATTCACAAAGCTTTACTATAAACTATAGCCAGGCCATGTAACTATCTTTAGGAGAAATAATTATTAAAATCGGTTTAGTAGTTTTTCAGTTTATTCATTAAAAACAAAAATACAACCGGGGCTACGGGGGTTGAGCTACTTATACCCCGTATTGGTTACCACGTGCAGGTGAGGTTGGCTTTGGCCAACTTCAGCTGCACGTGTCGCTTCCTGCCAACTAACAAAATGAAGCGTATTTGTAAGCTGTCGATTTGGGGAAGTACCTCCTCATCTTTTGCCACACTAGAGGTTTACAAAAAAAAAAAAAAAACACTAACGTTCAACCTCTTGCGCATATAATCGTATGTTAGGTGTACCAAATTGAAAACATATTTAAATATATTACTAAAATGGACATTCCCATCCATTTTGATAATATTTTTATATTCTCCATGAAAAACCACTTATGTATGGATTAAATATACTTTAAACTAATATTTTATTATTTTCTTTGCAGAATACACTCTCTCAAGGATTTGATATTAGCAATGGAGTTGGAAATTTGGCTGCTAGCAAGTTCCCTTCTAACAATTTTGCTGCCAACAGTTTGGCATCATCTCACTTAGCTAGTAATAACTTAGGTGATCTAACTGGCAGTAGTTTAGCGGAGAGTAATATAGCTGCGAATAATATAGCAGGTTTGAGTCAAGCTTCTAATAATATAATTGGCAATTATCATGACAAGTTTGCAGCTAATAACTTAGCAGGTAACAATTTTGTAGCCTCAAATTTAGGTGTCAATAACTTTGGCAGTTTGGCCGCAAATAACTTGGCTGCTAGCAATTTGGTAAATAATAATTTTGCCGCGTCTAATGTAGCATCAAATAATTTAGTTGGTAGTAGCATCGGCAATTTCGCCGCAAATAACCTGGCTGCTAGTAACGTGGCCAGCAATAATTTGGCAACGTCAAATTTAGCTGGTATTAATTTTGGCAATTTGGCCGCAAACAACTTGGCAAGTCATAATTTTGGAACAAGTTTAGCATCTAGTAATGTAGCAGGAGATATGGGCTCCATTGCATCTAACAATTTGGCAGCCCGTAACTTAGCTGCGTCTAATTCGGGGGTTGCTAATTTAGGAAATAATCTTGGTGTTAATAATTTATTAAATAACGTTGCAAACTCCGCCAGTAATTTTGGATCAAATGTAGCTTTTAATAATAATGCTATTTCAAATGTAAACAGCGAGTTGGTAAATAATGTTGCCAGTATTGCTGGCAATAATGTAAATGGTGAAATTAATCAGTTTGGATATGGAGACATCGCTGTAACGGGAGAATTGCCAGTGACTGGCAAGACTAGCGTCACTGGCGATATGGCTGTGATAGGCTACGTCACATTTGAAGGCTATGTGCCAGCTGGTGGCATTGTAACTGTGGCCAATAGTTGCGATTGTTTGAATCCTGCCAGTTAATTGCCAATTACTTACACGAGAATTTATTTATGTATTTATCTACTGTAATTAGTTTTGTAATAATAAATGCATTTATTTCTGTCATTTTGCTTTGCTTTATTTTCAATAGTACACGACGAAGAATAAAAAGTGTTTTTATCATTTATAAATAAATAAATATTCCTGGACAAATTACACACTGTCATCTAGTCCCAAATTAGGCAAAGCTTGTACTATGGATACAAGATAATTGATAATATACTTATATATATTTTTTTGTAAATACATACATTTAATAGTCAGATAACACCCAGACCAACACATGAACACACTTTCTTTCTATTAAATCACCCTCCTTACATTTAATTATGATTAAAACACGTTATTATGATATTGAAATTACTTTAAATTATTTAAACCAACGTCAGTTGCAAGTGGTGCACCCTGCTGATTTACAAACGAGGTCTGGCTCTCATAATACCGCAGGTAAATAACAATTCCCTTGAGGGTTGTTGTTGTGTTCCTGCGAGTGTGTGAGGTCACCAGAAAGAACTAAAGGATCGACGACCCTTTGGTGTTGCTGATCTCCATGGATGGTGGTGATTGCTTTCCATCAGGTGCCATGCTTCCATCATGCTCGTTTGCCCCCCTCTTATATAAAAAAAAATGTAGAAGCGCTCCCGTAGCCTATGAGCTGATTTACTATTGTATTGACTTCTTGATAAAAAAAAAAAAAAATGAACAGCCCCCTTACCACCATCTCTTATTGCGATTCAATAACTGAATAGAATGCTTATTCATACCAATGAATAAGCAACTCTATTTCAAATGAATAGAGTCGCTTATTCATTGGTATGAATAAGCAATCCATTCAATTATTGAATCGGAATAAGAGATGGTGGTAAGGGGGCAGAGCGTGTGTAACAGGCGTAGTCATTTATTTACGTTTGAAACGTTGCCGACATATCGGGAAAATTTAAAAATTGATCGCGTTAAGTCCCGTATATACAATAACGATGTAAACAACCGTGAAAGTTTAAAAGCATATCTAGTAGGGAATTTATACGAGGGCTCCGCACACTACGTTTGTATAGCTCAATCACTGGATTTCACGTTCCCGACAATTTAAAGCCATCCTTACGATCGATGTTAGGGCTCTTTTTTAATCGACTTCTAAAAAGGAGGAGATTCTCAATTCGACTGAATATTTTTTTTGTATGTATGTTATTGGATATCTTTGCGAATTGTGAACCGATTTTCATAATTCTTTTTTTATTTGAAAGGGTAATTGCGTGGTGGTCCCATATTCACCAAGTCAGGATCTGATGATGGGATTCCAGGGAAATCAAGGGAAACCCGTAAATTTTATAAGCACGTATGGTCAAATTCATTTTTTTTTATTTGAAAGGGTAATTGCGAGATGGTTCCATATTCACCAAGTCAGGGTCTGATGATGGGATCCCAGAAAAATCGAGGGAAATCCTTAAATTTACCCTATGTTAGCCGGCAGAATAAAATTGCGCCACTCCATTACTCTGCGCTGGATGTCGTACAAGGCGACTAAGGAATCTTGTATCACGTGATAACTTTTCTCCCGGAAGACGGGCAGCAGCGTCTGCCGGGGTATTCCACCAATAAGCTGCAATAACTGAAGTCGGTTTCATTTTTTTTTAAATCAACTTTTTTATTATTTTAATCGCTTCTCTAACGAGCCGAGGTATGAAGGGTTGTTCTGTTGAAGTAATCGTATGTTCATGTTACTCAATCCAGTGATGTGTATCTGTTGCAGCCGGTGTTTCGTTACAGCAGACTTCTCTTCTCTCTTATTTTTGACTACAGTTATGTGCTCCTTGACCCGTTGAGTCACGGAGCTCTTCGTTTGCCCAATATATACATTTCCTCTCTCTCTACCACTCCTGATTTCGCCAGTGGGAAAACATCTTTCAGTGAGCGCATGTATTCCGTTACCTTCCTGGCTGGTTTCAATGTAGCTCCAATGGACTTCTTCAAAAGTTTGTCGATTTTATCAGTAAAGCCTTTGATATACAGAAGATATGCTGGATGCTTGTCAAGTTCGACGTGTATAAGTTCCACGTAGTGTAGATTGATACATTGATAGTGTACATTGATGTTACTCACATCATATTCATCTCGTAAAAATGATCATTATACATACAATAGTGCCAAATTAAAGCATACAAACATAGAGCTCTAGGCTCCGAATATGATTTTGTCCCATTCGGTGTCGAGACCCTTGGTCCGTGGGGTCCTAGCGCTATAAGGCTTTTTAAGGAAATAGCAAAAAGGTTAGTCGACATCACAGGAGACCGAAGAGCTGGCAGCTACCTCGGACAAAGAATTAGTCTAGCTATTCAAAGGGAGAACGCTGCCAGTATCTTGGGAACCTTGCCTAAAGGGACTCCTTTTAATAATTTTTAGTTATTAAATTATATTTTTTAAGGTTTTTAGTTTTAGTTTCAATGTTCTAGTATATATATTTTTTTTTTAGTTTTACTTAACTTTAGTATTATTTAGTTTTAGGTAATTTAGTTTTATTTGTATTCTATGTATTGTTATAGAGTTTCATATTAATGTCACTTATTTGTCTATCTTGTCATGTCATATCACTCATGTCTAACTGACTGTCATGAGAGTCATTCTTAATTCATATCTTATTCATTCTTATGGCATGAAACGAACAAGTTATTAAATATAATGCCAAATGTTTATCTTGTACGGGGATCGAACGTGCAACCTCGTAGTCAAAGTGGTCATTGCTTACCATTCAACCACTGGGTTCGTCAAATTAGAAAGATTATAAAACAAATTGTTTTATAAATTATTATGAATACTATTTGAAAGAGGTCGAGAAGCACTTTCAGGATCAGTGATCAGATTTTCAATATCTTATACAGTTATAATGCGTGTGCCGCTACGCAACTTATTTGGCGGCCGGAAGCGCCTTCGATCTTGTTGCGCCTTGGCGCAAGTTTAGGTGAGCGGCGCAGCGTTAGGGAGATCAGTGTATGGCGCAGGTAGTTGCGCTAGTGCTACTGAGTTAACGCAGGAAATTTTACTGAGTTAGAGCCGAAACACATAACCGCGTCGCGGCGACGCGCCGCAACGCAAGGCACCGCCGAGCGTTGCGTTGCGGCGCCGCGAAACAAAGCGTTGTGCTGTCATACTGTACGGCAACCATTTTTTTTTGTGATTTTTCAATGGTATTGAATGTATGTAATAAAATAGCAAAAAAATGTTACATTTCGTTAACGTTAAAGTTTGATTAAACGATTATTTTATGTTACTTTTTGTACACTATGTGCGGCGTAGTGCACACCGCAAATTTCTGCGTAGCGGCGGGCGGCACCGCCGATTTTGGCGGTGCGGTGCCGCAACGCGGTTATGTGTTTCGACCCTTACCCATGTCCAATGCCTGATTCTAGTAATTTCGAAAGTAATTAAGACCCTTATAGCCGTGAAAGTGGTTCCTCTTTGAACAAAAATCGTATCGTAATCGTATACATAGCCGTTAATCAAAAAAACTGTAAAGAGAAAAATAAGAAACTCTACAAACATTTCAAATAATTATATTTCCATTATAAAAATAAATATTATGTAATAAATAGCTACAGAAATAATACTACGTCTTCTTGTTTACATCAATAAATTTATACTAATAGTCAATAGATGAATTATGTTACTGTTGCCAAACAACTGTAGCTGTGCCATCACTTGGCAAATTACCATTAATGCCGACAGTGCCATATATGGGATATCGGCCATTTACAGCTAAAGAACCGCCAACTTGCAACGCATCCGCCAGAATTTGTACACCACAGTCATGATTCGCCAGAGCTTGCGCCAAAGATGGATTACTAATTGGCATAAACGTACCTGTATTAATATTAAACGCATTTGCCAAAGCACCGTTTTGATTGGCAATATTTGCAGTTAATATTGTATTTGCCAAATTACTGGCGGCGTTGACATTTTGATTGGCAAGATTGACATTACCAAAATTATTGTTTAATAAATTAGTATTTGCAGTGGATACAGCGAAATTATTCAATGCATTGTTAGTGCCTAAATTACTATTATATATATTTCCGTTGACTAAGTTAGCGTTATGTAAATTGTGATTAGCAATATTGGAATTAATTAGATTGTTATTTAATAATCCGTTAGCCAAATTATTAGATACTAAGTTTGTATTTGCTAAATTGGCACTGGCATAATTAGTATTTAGATTATTTGCAAAATTTTGATTTACTGGCACATTTGCATTGAGTAGGTTGGCATTTAATAAATTATTATTTATTCCATTGGCAGATAATAAATTATTATTTGACGCCAAGCCATTGGCATTTATTATATTGGCTGCATTTATATTTTGAAAATTTGAAGGTACTCCATAATTAAGTTGAGCTGCTGTAACCTGAAACAAAAAAAAACAATTAGCTATTACATCATATAATAATAACTAGCTGGCCCGGCGAACTTCGTACCGCCTAATAGTAAATGAATGTTGTGGTATAAATATTAGCTAAACAAAAATTATGATTTCTTGAAATTTATACAATGAATAATAGAAAATAATAGAGAAGCACGATGGCGTCATTGCGCGTGTCAGTATAATTGTACACGCAAGTTAAGCAACGTCAACCGTAGCCTGTTCATGGGTGAGTTTATATTTATCTGGAGCTCCTCCGTGCTTCGGAAAGCACGTTAAGCTGTCGGTCCGGGTTGTTATCATTAGATTATCTCGAGCTCCTCCGTGCTTCGTAAGGTACGTTAAGCCGTCGGTCCCGGTTGTTATCATTAAATTGCCTCGAGCTCCTCCGTGCTTCAGAAGGCACCTTAAGCCGTCTATCCTGGTTGTTATCATTAGATGACAGTCATTAAGTCAAGTTAGCGGCCTTTAGGCGGTTTGAAATCACTGGCCTCCGCCAACCCGCAGTTGAGCAGCGTGGTGGAGCATTCTCTAAACTTCTTCGGTTGAGGGGAGACCCGTAACCCAGCAGTGGGTAAATATTAAGTTCAGTACATTATACGTCACAAAAAAAGTACCAACTGACAACCAATAAATATTTCAATCCACAAAACTGTTTTCAAAACAAATTACAGACAACTATCAAGACGTAAAAATGAAACCAATAGAGTTGACCTTTGTTTTTAATCTAAATTTGTTCTATATTAAATGAGCTTGATGTACATTTCTGAACGCACGCATACATTTGACGTACGCACGTTAACGTCACGTTTGACAGGTCCGACATCCACGAACATTTTGTATGGAAAAATGATTTTTCTTTTATTTTATTTTTTTCGTAAATTTTCCAATGTTTTTAATAGTTATTCTGCTATTCTGGACGGAGACAAATCCAACAAATCAAAAACCATGAAAATATATCCAGCCATTCTCGAGTTATAAGTGTTGTAACAAACACGACTTTCTTTTATATATATAGATTATATTGTATATATATTATAAATATTTTTGGTCAATTTACACAGAGCCATCTAGTTCCACACTAAGCAAAGCGTATAAACTTGGTATGTATATACCATCTGTTTACCTTGATAATACCTTGATAATGCCTTAGCGGCGAAACCGGTCGGTAAAATTAAATATAATTAAGTGGAATAGTACAAGTGTTTTATTATAACATTATGATTGGTATGGGTACTAAATAACTGAGAAATGTACTTAAATATTTTTTCTTCCAACTATGCTTTAATTTCATCACAATCACACTAAAAACTCAGTACAAAACGAGTCTTTAATGCTCTAGAGCAATAAAAATGTATGAAATTTCATTATTGCACAGTTTTTTTTAATCGCACCAAAAGGTGCCAATCTCAATGGATTAGCTCTATTCAGCCAGCCGATATCAATACTTTTTTTTTCGTAGTTTCTATCCTACTCGTTCCAAATTTAAAAAATGATTGTTACTAACTCTGAGTTAAAAATGAAAGAAATTTAAAAAAGTGATTTGGCGGGAACTTTGTTAATTTTGCTTGACAATATTTTTGGAAACGATAAAAGTGTGATACTATCTGATTTTGAGTGCTTCGGCTTCGAATTAAAATGGAATCATCAGCGACACATTAACTCCGGAAAACATTCTAAATGAAGCCGACAGTGTTATAGAAACTTCTATTTTAACTGTTTGATATGAGTTTCTTTTATCTACTATTCCTATAGGTATTAGTTGAAAGAAAAGCAGATTATGCACCTCGCCTTAAGTAATTTATATTGCCCTCGTGCCTGTTAGATTAGAGCCCTCGCTAACGCTCGGGCTCTAAATCAGGCACTCGGTGCAATAATAAATTACTTTGTGCTCGATGCAATAATCTACTATTAATTAAGTACTTAAAAATAATACATAGAAAACATCCAGACCAAGACGAACAGACATTTTCAAGCACACAAATTTTTAAATATGCCAAATTTCAACTCAATTGGGCGCTTAGATGTAAATGTAACTTAGAACTAAATATAACTTGTAAAAAAAAATTGGTTGTTTGTAAAGTCGATTTACGGACGATAATTTTACGTGATAACGTCATATGAAAACATCGGCCGATGGAGTGGAAGAGAGATAGCTTGTTCCGCGCTCTCGCTTGCACGCTCGGCTCAGGCGGAACGCGACAACGAGTCATGCTCTTTCGCCCTGCAACCGACGTGCAAGATAGATAGAAGATAGATAGAATATGCTTTATTTGCACAATACAAATTTAAAGTACAGTGAATCAATAAATTATTACAGACAGTTGACTTGTATATATGCAACAAGGCGGCCTTATTGCTGAGAGCAATCTTTTCAAGGCAACCTTAAGGTAACGAATTTGTGCATGAAGTGGGCAGGAATCGCAAATCAAAAGAATATAATGAAAAATTATTAATATAGATAATCATTACTATAAATTTAGACCAAAATGTGTAACCTATTACTGATAAATAAATGAATAATAAATAAAATACATACACTACAGATTGTAAAATATATAATAAATAAATAAAATAAATAAATAATAATAATACTTACACTACATACATATTATAAAATATATAATAAATACATAAATATTAATATTATAAAATGATGATATAACATCATCATTTTATAATATTAATATTTATGTAACAAGATGTTATAACATCAAAACTTCTACAATACTAAGACTCACCTGCAATAAAACAGCACAACAAAAGCAAACAATAGTCTTCATATTGATTTAAATAAGTAAATTGTTACCACTGACTCATTTATATACATTATTTTATCTATAAAATCGATGAAGAAACTTTAGTACGTGATTAATTTATTGCTTAATCGATATGCATTACATAATCGATTATAACAAAACAATAGAAAGACAAAATCTGTTCATTAGGATATTTAAAAAGATACTCAAATTTATTCATTTGTTAAAAAACAAATTAACAGTCTATTTGATAGACTAGATGACAATTTTTTCTTTTTATTTGTTATTTGAAGACGTTTTTATAATATAATTATATGCGAAAGAATTACTTCGTTAGCACAAATATCTCTCGAGATATGTTAATTTGAAAATCACAATGGAATTTTTTTTTTTTAATAATTTCATACTTTTAAAATTGACTTCCCCGCCAAACTTTGATGAGCCCTAACATAAGTCGGAGGGAAGATATAAGCAGATCTTTATAGTTTTGTGTATTTTACGATAGTGTTAAATAATTTATACAATTTTTGAACATTGCCAAGTAGCCTATTATATTAATGAATGTCGTCTTCGTCAGCCCTTAGTCATCCCACTGCTGGGATACGGGACTCCCCTCAATCGAAGGGGTTTAGAGCATACTGTGGAGTATGCTCTAAACCCCAACGTCGATTGTAGCATCCATGGATGGGTTTATTTATCTCGAGCTCTTCCGTGCTTCGGAGGACACGTTAATCCGTCGGTCCCGGCTATTGCCATTAGATGACAGCCGTTAAGCCAAGTCAGTGACCTTTAGGAAGCTTGAAACCACTGGCCTCGCCAACCCGCAGTTGAGCAGCGTAGTGGAGTATGCTCTAAATCCTTTCGATTGAGAGGAGACCCGTATCGCAGCAGTGTGATTAATAACACTTGACGACATACACGTTGAAATGAATCAATTGACACCTCATAGATATTATGTAGAAATCCGTCAAGCGATTTAGGCTGTATAGCGTGTCAAAGAAATGTACATTATACTAACGCCCCCCCACGCTTCGCTGTGGCTCAATCTCCCCGTTCCCATTACTGCAGCGCCATCTGCCGTGCTGATTTATGCATCTAAACCATCCAGGGCGCCACCCAAACGCATTAAAAAAAAATAATTCAAATCTGTCCAACCGTTTAGGAGAAGTTGAGTGACATACACACGTACTGTAGAATAAAGATTCGAAAAAAAAATTGGGCGGGGCTTTGACGGTGCACACGGCCGTTGGTTTACGTGTATATTAGCATAGCAATCACTGCGCTATCACGTGTGAGTCGTGACTCGTGAGTTATACCACAGTCTAGGTAATAGTACTACGTAGTTATACTGAAAACAAATTTTTGGGGTTTAAGTGGTTCATCAACATCTTTGAACCAAAGCCAAATTCACCTGCACGTGGTGCACCCTGCTGACTGACAAACGAAGCTCTGGCGAAAAGAAAGGTAGGGAGCGTAATTGTAAGCTACCCGACTGGGGAATGTACCTCCACCTCACAGAATACCGCAGCCAAATAACGAGTGAGTGAGGTCACCAGAAAGAAAGGAAGGAGATGCTGCGTTGGCAGCGGGGGTGGCGGCGCGCGAGCAATATTTTATGTTGCAAGCGTTAATATGGCTACGGTAACCGCTTCACATCAGACGGGCCGTATACTTGTCTGCCACCCGACGTAGTATTAAAAAAAAAAAACAAAACAAAACAAGCGAGAGCGCCGGTTTCCGTTATTCTACGCAACGCCCCTCCCCCGCCGCCCCGCCTGGCCCCGATGCAAACTTAAGGTCTGAGCAGCGAGCTGACATAAACGGTAAATAATGTCATGCGATTCATGTTTATATGACTTATAGCTTCATCAAGGTACAACGATATAGACCAATTCGTTACAGTCCAGTTTTCTGACCAGAGGCCCGACCGCCGAAGTTGAAGCCTTGTACGACATCCACGGGAAGAAATTATTCTATTCTAGTCTGCCGGAAACCACACGGCCAATCTGTATGTATTGGAATGATTTTAAAGACGTTTCAAGACAAAACATAACCCTCCATTCTTCGTCAGTCGAGTAAAAATATTGTGTTACTAAATATTAATAAAATGTATGCAATTTTCAAGTGCATGCTACGTGCCTTATAGTAGTATTTTTAAACAAAAGATATTGCGCCATTTATCTCTTATCATATACCAGTAACATCGGTGGAACCACGTAGAGAGTTAAAAAAATTGGTTGTCTATAAAGTCTGTTTACGGACGATATTTTTACGTGATAACGTCATAAGAAAACATCGGCCGATGGAGTGGAAGAGAGATAGATGCGTCACAAGCCGAACGCTTAGGCCGATCGTGCCTCTCTATCGATTGGTCCGCGCTCTCGCTTGTTCGCTCGGTTCATGCGGAACGTGACAATGAGTGCTTTTTCGCGTGTACAGCCGGCGTTCATCGATTTATTAGGCGTTGTCACGTCAAAAAGTGAGTACGTAGGTACAATTTTATTGTACAGTAAAATAAAGTTATTTAAAAAAAAAATGAAACCGACTCCAGTCGGCGAGCGCAGCTTATTGGTGGAATACCCCGGCAGACGCTGATGCCCGTCTTCCGGAAGAAAAGTTATCGCGTGACACAAGATTCCTTAGTCGCATCGCACAATTTTATTCTCCGGTATTTCTACCCTTAAATTTGCCCTATGGTAGCCCATATTTTTCTGGGATCCCATCATCAGACACTGACTTGGTGAATATGGAACCAACTCGCTCCCTTTCAACCTTTCAACCCTTTCAAATAAAAATAAAAAATATTTGACCACACGTGCTTATAAAATTTAAGGGTTTCCTTTGATTTCCCTGGCATCCCATCATCAGATCCTGACTTGGTGAATATGGAACCACCTTGCAATCATACCCTTTCGAATAAAAAAAGAATTATGAAAATCGGTTCACAATTCGCAAAGATATCGAATAACATACATACAAAAAAAATATTCAGTCGAATTGAGAACCTCCTCCTTTTTTGAAGTCGGTTAAAAACATTCGAGTATTGAAATGACAGTCTAATTTCATCTATTGACGAGCCCGGTGGTCGAATGGCTAGCAATGGTTACCTTGACTCTGAGGTCGTGGGTTCGATTCCCGCACAAGACAAATATTTGTGTGAACATGTATGTTTGTCTTGGTCTGGGTGTTTTCTATGCATTATAAGTATTTATTTACAAAAAAAAAATGTATTTAAGTACATTTGTCACTTGTTAAGTACTCATAGTACAAGCTTTGCGCTTAATTTGGGACTCGATGGCGCTGTGTAAATTGTCCAGAAATATTTATTTATTAATTGTTTATCTGCTATTCCTGCTATTCCTTGCGATGAAAGTAGGTTACAAATTTGTTACAACCCTACCACACATTCCAACCACTGTGTCTCCTGTGGCGACACACAAAAAGGCAATAAACAGTGAACGGAACTAGGCTGGATTCTAGCCCACGGGGCCGAAATCGGGGTTGAGTGGAGCGAGTAGATTCGCTGAGTGTATGTTTTCCATTGATTTCATAGAAAATGTATTTGATGATCATTCCTCAAGGACAAGATCGATCTTTTTTTCGACACAAACCTCAATGTCGAGGTCTATAATTACGACAAGTTTCATCAAAATCGGTTCGGTGGTATTGGAGCCTATTCATATCATTTCTAAGAATGACTTTTCATGACTCAGCGAATCTACTCGCTCCACCAAATCTCGATTTCGGCCCATGGGCTAGAATTCGGCCTAGTTTTATTAATTCAGACTAATAAACAATTGTACGATTAGCTTTACTTCATTCACTAAAATTAATATTTTTTTATAATAGAAGGTACAACCAACCACATTATCCATGAATTATTAAATTTTCTTACACTAAACTGAATGCCTCTTAGGTATATGGTGTATTGATAAGTATATCGTGGAGAGAGATTTTTTCCCCTTTTATTTTTATGTATCTCTTTTTAATCACGGGTCAAGCCCGGTTATTTGATAGGCGTGCGCGGGGATATGGATCCAACGCGTAGAGGCCCCTTTGAGAAGTTTGATGTAATGTTGTATTTTTATTATTGTTTCAAATATGTTTTTATGTATTTTTACTAAGGATTACTGTTATCTGTAATAAGTAAATTGAATTGTGGTTATTGTTGATACAACAATTACCATTTCGGCCTTCAATGCTGAGACAGTCTTCCAGATAAAGGTTTTAAAATTATTGAAGTCAATTGCCCGCGGGGAGTTGTCCTGCACGTGACGATGGCTGCCTAAGCAAGTTTCCTCAAAGTGAACAATTCTGTAAGGTCATCCATTTTTTGGTGTAATCAACTTAAGTGATCCATGGTAAAAATTAGTAGTGGTGATTGTTGAAAATATTCGCTGAAGGCGTAGTAAATAGTTGCAACATGTATGTACTATTCAAGTTAGTTCTAATTAGTTTTTACTATTTTGAAATTAAAATTAGACGGAGTGCCAAATACTAAGTGTTTATTTTATCAGTCCTCCTCCTCCATGTTTCGTTATCCTCAGATTTGAGGGAACCTCCACCAGGAAGCACCTTTTCTCTGATGATATTGCGCCATTTATGTCTATCTCCGGCAGTCTTTAGAGCAGTTTTTATCAGTCCTACCCGCCGATAAATTTAACTTTCGACCTCGAATTCTTATTTCAGAGTAACCGTCTGGGACCAGCTTTAGTCAGGGATATTTTCTACTCTAAGAAAGTTTAAACTTCAAAGGATGAAGATATCTATATATATAAAAGAAAGTCGTGTTTGTTACAACACTTATAACTCGAGAACGGCTAGACCGATTGCCATGTTTTTTGATTTGTTGGATTTGTTTCCGTCCCGAATAGCAGAATAACTCTTAAAAACATTGGAAAATTCTCGAAAAAATAAAATAAAAGAAAAAACATTTTCCCATACAAAATGTTCGTGGTTGTCGTCAGCCTGGCGCAACTCAAGGTAAAAAAACGACTCTATGAATCGGAAGCGAATTTGGTACAAATTCTGATTGTTTTCGCTCCCATTTCATACATTTAGAATTTACGCTATTTGTATGGCACATCCGTCTCTTAAAACGTAGTGGTTACATTCTCTTTGGTTGTCGTAGCTGTCAAATGTGACGTTGTCGTACGTGCGTATAGTGCCACAAACTTATCTGGCCCGGTGGCGGGGGCGGTGCGATCGACTTAATTGTTGCCATTAAACGAAATGCCGCCCGTTTTAGAGGAAACATAAAAATCAAAGAAATATATACGCTGTTAAAATAATAGCATTGATATACTTATTAATTGTGTTGTGTGGTGTTTCAATTAAATATCAATTGCCTTCTATTTTTTGTTGATTAGTTTTAAAAATGCACCACGTTAAGTCGCGATCATAGCTATTATAATAATATTAGAGAATTATAATATTGCACAGAAACAACTCGTTGACGATTTTTTTATTGTAAGAAATGAAATATGTGTACAAAAGATAATATGTATTTAAAAAAATACACCTCAATGGAATGTGCATACGCGGTAAGTAAATTAATTGTACCTGGCAATACTACATTCCAAGATGGCGACTTTAGTTCTAAATTTGGCCACCGGGTCAGATAAGTTTGTAGCACTATACGCCAAATGTATGCGTGCGTAGAAATGTATATTAAGCTCATTATAGAACAAATGTCATAGATTAAAAACAAATGTTAACTCTATTGGTCTCATTTTTACGTCTTGAAAGTTGGCTGTGATTTGTTTTGAAAACAGTTTTGTGGATTTAAATATTTATTGGTTCTAAAATATTTATGCGTGCGTTCAGAAATTTAAATCAAGCTCCATAAATCTATATAATATATAAAATAATGTCGTGTCTTGGTCGGGAAAGTATTAAAAACATTGAAAAATTGACGAAAGAATTAAATAAAAGAAAAAACGTTTTCCCATACAAATAGTGCCAGTTAAAAAGGATTGGAATATTTATTAATATATTATTGAATATTTTAAAAATATTGAAAGTTGTCTGTGATTTGTTATGAAAATTTAAAAATGTCAAATCGATAGGGGTGAAAACGCTTTTCCCATGGGGTTCGAGCGCAAGAATCAAATCAGAGTAAACATCAAAAGAAATGACAATTACAAATCACCAAAATGATAAAACCTATTTCAAAACTAAAAAAAATAAAACAAAACGTTGTTTTTTTTTTAAATTAACAATAAGGAAATCTTTATTTTTATGAAATCTTCAGTTTTTATGGATACGGGTCTTCCCTCAACCGAAGGGGTTTAGAGCGTACTCCAACACGCTGCTCAACTGCGGGTTGGCGGAGGCCAGTGTTTTCGAACCGCCTAAAGGCCACTGACTTAACTTAACGACTGTCATTAAATGATAACAACCGGGACCGACAGCTTAACGTGCCTTCCGAAGTACGGAGGAGCTCAAGATGAGCTAATGATAACATCCGGGACCGACGGCTTAACGTGCCTTCCGAAGCACGGAGGAGCTCAAGATGAGCTAATGATAACAACCGGGACCGACGGCTTAACGTGCCTTCCGAAGCACGGAGGAGCTCAAGATGAGCTAATGATAACAACCGGGACCGACGGCTTAACGTGCCTTCCGAAGCACGGAGGAGCTCAAGATGAGCTAATGATAACAACCGGAACCGACGGCTTAACGTGCCTTCCGAAGCACGGAGGAGCTCAAGATGAGCTAATGATAACAACCGGGACCGACGGCTTAACGTGCCTTCCGAAGCACGGAGGAGCTCAAGATGAGCTAATGATAACAACCGGGACCGACGGCTTAACGTGTCTTTCGAATCACGGAGGAGCTCGAGGTAATATAAACCCATCCGTGTACAGGCTACGGTCGACGTGCTTGCGTGTTCAATTAAACTGGCACGCGCAATGACGCCATCGAGCTTCTCTATTATTTTCTACTATTCATTGTTTTAATTCCATAAAATCATAAATTTAGTTCAGCTAATATGTACCACGACATTAATTGATTGCTAAGCGGTACGAAGTTCGCCGGGACAGCTAGTATTATATAAAAATACAACAAATTTAAATAAAATTAACTTTATTTACAACATAACAACAACATAACATTAATTAAAATTAAAAACGACCGACAAGTCCCGCGGGACCTTGTCCAAAGCCAAATCCTGGTCCATTCACTGGTGACGAGAAATTGTCACTAAGTTCACTAACAATACCTATGGATCCATCACCACAACCACAAGAAGTTGATCCATGACCTTCAGACCCCAATGATCCTTCAAAAGCCACAGAGCTTAAGAATGGTAGTTTGCCATCAACAGCAACTTGGCCTTCAATAGCATTATCAGATAATACGCTCACACCAGTAGGTACGATAGCCGAATAGCTGGTTACAGGCAGTACACCACTGCCAGAAAGTGATGCTAGTGTAAGATACCCGTGACTAGCTGGCGCTTCTACGTTAGTGGCTATAACAGCAGCGTTATTAGCTACGTTAGTGTTAGCAACTCCAATTGCATTTTTAGCCACACCCAATCCACTATTAGCCACGCCAACTCCGCCGTTAGCCACGTTGTGAGCAAAGCCAACTCCACTGTTAGCTATGCCAACTCCATGTTTAGCCACACCAATTCCTGTATTAGCTAAGACAACTCCGCCGTTAGCCACGTTGTGAGCTAAGCCCACTCCTCTGTTAGCTATTCCAAGTCCAACATTTCTGGCTAAACCAATTGCACTATTAGCCAATCCAACTCCTCTGTTACCTAAGCCAACTCCACTGTTAGCTACGTTGACTCCAGTATTAGCCACTCCGAGTTCACTGTTAACCAGGCCGAAGCCATTGCCAATTCCGCTATTAGCAACAGCGCCGCCAACTGCAACGGCATTTTCGACGCCAGAGTTGGCAAATGACGAAGATGGGTAAATTGCTTGACCGAATGCGAGCTGAAAAGATAAAAAGAATAAATTAATATAGGTCTTACGACTGTATAATAGACTAAGATCATAGATAGATAACATATCATCACTATCAGTCTGTATCTACCCTCTACTATATATAGGCCTTTCCCAATGCTTTCCACCACATGTGATCCTCTGCTTTCCGCATCCAAACGCTACCAGCCGCTTTTTTGAAGTCGTCGGTCCATCTAGAGTGGAGGCGCGCCCTACGCTTCGTCGCCCCATACGTGGTGGCTACTCTGCGACATTCCTCCCCCATCTGCCATCGGTGATTCGGCAGATGTGGCCTCTTCACTGCCACTTCAATTTGCTGATTTTCAGAGCTATGTCGACCACTTTGGTTCTCCGTCGAATTTCTTCATTCCGAATTCGATCCGAATTTGGTCGTAATAAATACTTTTTTTTTTAATTTAATAAAAAATCTTACCTGAATAAGAAGCGTTTGGATGCAAAAAATAATAACAGTTTTTGCTGACATTTTTATATATAAATATTTTTTACTACAACTATCTATAATATAATGTTCTTACACTAATCTAATTGTATGATTATTTCATATGCTACATCAGTATATATAGTAAAGTTAATAACTTATCTTGATGGTTACGTAAGTTATCGCTATTGATTTCTAAATCTTATCAATAAGTTTGTAACTTCTTACTAAGATCGTGCATAATTATGATTTCATGATGCGATAACTTCACCAACAATTGGCCGTGTGGTTTCCGGCAGACTCGAATAGATTCACTCCGTTTCTTCCCGTGGATGCCGTACAAGGCGACTAAGGGAAATACATTATCAAATATCGAACAGGCCTCCCCAACCCGTTTGGCCAGCGTGGGGAGTGTAGGCCAAATCCTCCTTCCGTCTAGGACGGACGAGAGAGGGTCGTGCTCCTGTAGTGGAGACTAAAATGGATCTGATGATGAGGCAATAACTCCGCCAACCTGCAGTTGAGCAACGTGGCGGAGTACACTCTAAACCCTTTCGAATGACGGGAGACCCATATCCCAACAGTGGAATGAATAAGGTTTGACGAAACGTTGCAATAAATTTATACACTACGTGGTACCTGAAACTTTATTATTGAAATTTCAACCCTTTTAGTGGCTTTTGTTATTCAGTGGAATTCTTTTTATACCACTAAAGTGTCAAATAACCAAACGCCCGCCTGGTGGAAAGCAGTCACGGTGGCCTATGAAAACGTGTAATAGTACGGGCATCAAACGCGCGTTGCCGACTCTGTAAAAACCTCTTAACGCATATTGGAATCTGAGGAACCCCATCCCATCTTCTGAGAAAACCTCAACAGGCAGTTCATTCCACAGCTTGATAGTACGCGGGAGAAAACCTCTCTGGAACCGCACAGTACGCGATCACTTAGGCTCCAATGTATGAGGATGAATTCCTTGTCGATAGCGAGTGGTGCAACCGTAGAAGGAGGCCGTGGGCATCACGTCAAACAACTCCTCTGAACACACCCCTGTGTCTAATTGGTAGAACACACTTCAATTACTTTAAATGACAATAACTTTTTCATCGACTTCAAGAATCTTGTGACTCAATTGAAAGGCGTGCTGTGAGGATTGTTGACGATCCCAAACTGACAGACGGTTTAGAACCTTTTAGTCTGAGAAGAGATTTTGCGTCCCTTTGTGTGTTCTATCGATTGTACAAAGGGTTATGTCCCCTGTCCCTCTGTGCTGGCAAATTGGCAGATGTCACGGTGAGGCGCACAATGGAAGTGCCCAGTGCAACGCTCCCCAATGTAGCGTGGAGTATACTAGGTTGCAAATCGTCAAAGAAGAAGACCTCGTTAAAAAAATACTGAGGAGTGATGAGGTGAAACCGAGGCCGGGAATATCCGCCGACGCCCTGAGAGCCGGTTTCATCAGCCCCTAACAGTCGAGGAAGAAAACCGCGTTAAAAAAATAACCCTTGATGTCGGCGTGCCGTATGTCTCCCGGGGCACCACTATTAGTGGCGATCCTCGATTACGAGGAGGGGGAGAAACTCGGGTTCCCCAGGAGGAGGATCCTCAGGGACAACTGTCGGCGGGGTCGCGGATGTAATGCCTCCGCAGTTCCCGTGTCTCGCCAATAAGCAGAGAGAAGATCGTGGGGTTGTAGCCGGTTTGGCTGCCACTTCTTCATGGCAGCAGACTCCGACATAACTATGCTGCGTCGATGGGCAGCGTGGTATCCTTAACGGATTTCCCCATAAAGATAAGAAGAATAAAGGTTAGGTTACGACACGTACTTGCAAACTACTCTAAAATTTAGATAAAATTTTGCAACTACAGGAATTCACGGGGATGAAAAATCGTTCTAGGTCCGGTCCAGATCTTTCGATTGTATCTATTCTTAGCGGCAATAGAATGAGGTGCGTTACTGGAAAATCTCATTAAAAAGTCTGTGGGTCTTTTAGATATATCAAAGTAGGAGTCGGGCCCCTGGAAGCAGGCTTTGTCTTCGTCTAATGTAGATAATTTGCTAAACCACATCACATTTCGTGTCGATACATACCTCCGCAAACTCCGCCATCACGCAGTTAAGCCGCGTGGTGGAGTATGCTCTAAACCGCTTCGATTAAGGGTAGACCCGTATCCCAGCAGTGGCATGAATAAGGGCTAGGACATTTTTTTTTATACTACGTCGGGTGGCAGACCAGCATACGGCCCGCCTAATGTGAAGCGGTTACCGTAGCCATATGTTCGCAACAAAAAATATCGCTCGCGCGCCACTACACAACGAAGCTCTGGCGAAAAGAGAGGTAGGGAGCGTAATTGTAAGCTACCCGACTGGGGAATGTACCTCTAGCTCACAGAATACCGCAGCCAAATACCAATTTCCTTGAGGGTTGTTGTGTTCCTGCGAGTGAGTGAGCTCACTAGAAAAGAGTGACATGCTGCATTGGCAGCGGGAGAGGCGACGCGCAAGTAATATATTATGTTGCGAGCGTTAATACGGTTACGGTAACCGCTTCACATCAGGCGGGCCATATGCTTGTCTGCCACCCGACGTAGTAAAAAAAAAATATATGTATTCGTCATATTCTACTGTATAAGGCAACGTTTTGTACAATAAAGATACAACAAAATTCTCCATAGTTATCCTCCTTTTATTGTCCCCCATCGTTGCCAGCGTGGTCATGCCGTCTGCCAACTCAGTCATCACGGCCTTCTAGCCAAGGGTAACACTGCGCTACGCCGCGCAGTAGCGCTAGCTCAGTTTATTGCGCTGCATGAGTCGACACAGTTTTTCAACTTACTGAGTTACCCATGTCTACGGCCTTCCCGGTTCTAGGAGTACTGAAGGTAATTTTTCTACGAACGCAGATTGAACGTTGACCGAAACGAGATTGAATTGTGAATTGACTAAAATTATATACATGACTAGCGGCCCGGTACGTGCTTCGCTACGTATAAAGTGAAATAATAAAAAAAAAATTAATTGGAACATCAAATTCATTTATTCAAACAAAAAAATATTTTATTAATTGCTAGCTATTTTAAAACTTAATCCAACAATTAATTATTTTAAAAATGTGTTAAATGAAGAACCGCTCTACCGATTTTGTGCAAACTTCACATAAACCATCTCCTAAATAGTCCGAACAAAGCCTAAACATTTGGTTTGGATACGTGAGCCCGTTCTTGAGTTATAAAATTACAACGAAAAGTGGCATTGATTTTTATATATATAGATTTCATTAATTAATTATTATCAATTCTTGTTGTTGGCAAAGTAACATTCTTAGTTTGTTTAATTTTCACTCATATTTCGTTATAATCCCGCTTAAATTTAATTTTGAAGTTACATATTGAGCTACGAAAATACCAAATGTGACATTTGTGAGATCGAGACTGGATCGAAACTGAATTTTGACTATATTTTAATTACGAGAATTGCCCCTCTGGAAGTTTAGCATGCCATGCCGGTAACGGCTAACGATATAAGTCGGGCTCTTGTCAGCGTCTGCCGCTGTACCCGAACGGCTTCACTCGATGGCAATAGACCAGCCCACCTAGCCAAGTGTAATTCGTAGCGTAACGAACGTTAGATAGATCACGCGACATTTGTCAATTCGAACATGTTAGTATGAGCTCCACAGTTCAAATTAGCGATCGCTACGCTTTTCTACTTCGCAAACTGCCATTTGGCTAGCCCTCCTGCCCCCCCTAGCCAAGTGTAATTCGTCGCGTAACGAACGTTAGATAGATCACGTGACATTTGTCAATTCGAACATTTTAGTATGAGCTCCACAGTTCAAATTAGCGATCGCTACGCTTTTCTACTGCGCAAACTGCCATTTGGCTAGCCCCCCTGAGCGCGTAGTGTGAGTTTTAAGGTCACATTCGAACGTGACAAAACAATATCACGTTACTTCACGTCACATTCATGCCGACAAAATTGAGAAAAAGTTTCATATTGTGAATTTACCAGACGCGTGATTCATATCCAAATTAGCCTGGTTGGTCACTTCAAAATGTGAGCAAGGAAGCCACATAATTTTGATATGTAACACGCGTCTTATTAATTAACAACATGAGAGTTCTTCTCTATTTGGTCGGTTTGATTAGGTTGACATGAACGAAGGCGAACGAAAACGTCGCAATAAGCACTCTGCATGCGTACACGCTCTTCTAAGGCTCCGTTCGCATAGACCGGCTCATTAAGCATTCGATCGAGTCCATAATGATGTGCTATTAAAAAAATTATTTGCAGTGGGATTCACACCTAAACTGGTTAAACTATTTGCCAGTTACTTTTCTAACCGTACGCAATATGTCCAGCTGTCTGGCTATAGTTCTGAGCCATATGAGACCTGTTCTGGTGTAAGTCAAGGTAGTACTCTAGGTCCGACGCTATTCTTGATCATGATCAACGACTTGCCGGACGCAGTTAGCACGGCCCGGTGCCTGATGTTTGCAGACGATGTTAAATTATTCTTGGCCGTCAATACCATCGAAGACTGCCAAGCTCTACAGAATGACATTGATAGTGTAGTAACATGGGGAAAACACAACCAACTAGATTTCAACGCATTAAAATGCAAGATCATGACTTTGACTAGATCTCACACCCCAACGCAGTATAGGTACACAGTTGCTGGAACTTCCCTTGATCGCGTTACACAGACACGCGACTTAGGCTTAATAATAGACACCGAGCTCACCTTTAATCCGCACATCGTTAACATATGTGGTCGCGCTTTCAAAGCTCTAGGTTTCGTTATGAGGCAATCCGCGAGGTTTCGGGACAGAGAGGCAACTATCATCTTGTACTTTTCCTTTGTTAGGAGTATACTCGAATATAATAAAATAATTTGGGACCCACATGAAGTAAAGTATAAGCTGATGTTGGAGCGTGTTCAGCGTAAATTTGCCAGACAGCTGTATAATAAGATGTATGGTTACTATCCCTACCTATATCCGTCTCTCTTTGTTTCCGGCATGGTAGGCATAGATACGTTGGAATCTAGACGTAAAATGGCTCTTGTATCCCATTATCATCAGCTTCTGAATGGTAAGATTGATAATCCTACTGTTCTATGTAGATGTAATCTGTACGCTCCTGAACAGTACATGAGGCTGCGCTCGCGTCGCCTTTTTGCCGTTCCTCTAACGCGATCGTGTACGACACAATTTGCGCCAACCAATCGAGCTATGAACGAGTTCAACGCTATGATTGCTCAGTATTCTGATCTGGATATATTTCGTCTCAATGTTAATCAATTCGTAAAAATGTATTATTATTATTTGAATTATTATAATTAATGTAATGTGTAGGTATTTAATGAATTTAATGTTATTAATAATATTAATTGAATTATTATTTGAATTAAAAATGTATTATTATTATATTTATTCCATAAATCTTATTATTATTTATTAATTATTTGAATTATTATAATTAATGTAATGTGTAGGTATTAATGAATTTAATGTTGTTATTATGATTATTATTGTGTATGAATGTAATTGTACTGTGGCTTGCTGTACGTTTTGGGTCAAACTGTTAGTACAGCAAGCAATTGAACGAATAAATAAATAAATAAATAAATAAATAAATAGAGGAGAGCAGATTTTGGTGGCGTTTAAAACAGAGTTTTGGGTCATTGGTATAATGTTTATTTTTCAAATTCATTTCTTTTCTTATATGAGAATGCTCGAGAGCCAATATAGATTTTTAAAATAAACCTTATGCCAATGACTGAAAACTCAATTTTAAATGGATCCAAAATCTGCTCTCCTCTCCGAGCCGGTTTGTGTGAACGGGGGTCCGTTTTAATAGTGTCGGCAGGGCGTATGCAGCACGGCCCTAACGTCGAAGGAATTTGAACAACACCCGGTACAGTGAGAAGCGACAACGAGGACTGTTAGAGGAACGTTGATTCACACTTGTATATTAATATCGACAAGGATTTTTCAATAGGATCTATCGTCGAAGTCCATTTTCATCTTCCATTGTACGTGGTTGGCATTAGATAACACTAAATAAGTGTAAGCGAAAAGCTCGATACCGTCGTTGCGCGTGGCCGTCTCATCGATCACACATCGTCGTCTACGTCGACCGTAGCCTGTCCATTGATGGGTTTATTTATCTCGAGCTCCTCCTTGCTTCGGAGGGCACGTTAAACCGTCGGCCCCAGCTGTTATCGTTAGATGACAGTCGGTAAGCCAAGTCAGTGGCCCTTAGGCGGATTGCAAACACTGACCTTCGCCAACACGTGGTTGATCAGCGTGGTCGAGTATGCTCTAAACTCCTTCGATTTAGGGGAGACCTGTATCCCAGCAGTGGGTTGAAAAGGAGTTGACTACAACGACGAAAATAAAAGTACCCTTTGTATTCATCATGCGGTATATTTCCACAATTCAAGTAGTTATTCAAGTTTAATATACACCATATTTGACACCGCCACAGCCGCAGTTGCCAGAGATGGAGACGGTGCCAGTAGCTGGCAGGTTGCCGCGGAAGGAGACACCACCGAGGACCGGGATAGCTCCAGATACGAGCGTCGTACCTTTGACTGGCAGGTCGCCGGAGACAGCCAAAAGACCATTGCCGATACCACCGTAACTGCCAGCCTGAGCAGCAGAGCTGGCTCCAGCTGCACCACCACTAAGACCGAGACCACCAAGATTGGCAGCTCCGAAACCAGCAGCTCCATATCCGAGACTGTTAATATTGGCAACACCAAGGCCAGTAGCGCCAAGACCAGCTATATTAGCACCGCCATAACCGGCTGCGCTAAGTCCACCGGCATTAGCAATACCAAGACCGGTAGCGCTGAGTCCTCCAGCATTGGCAGCGCTGAAACCGCTTGCGCTGGCTCCACCAGCACCGGCAGCACCAAAACCTGTTGCGCTGGCTCCACCAGCGTTAGCATAACCAAGTCCCAAAGCTTCAGCCGCGTCATAACCAGCTCCCCAACCGTTCAAGCTATATCCAAGTCCGCCATTGTAACCAGCAGCGCTAGAGGCGCTAGCGGCGCTAGAGGCGCTCGCTACATCAACGTTGACAGCGGAGGTATCAACCTCACTAACTGACACAGCGCTAGCGCCGTATGAGCCTCCTCTCGGACCATATCCTAGAGATTGACTGCAGGCTTGCTAAAAAGAAAAAAAGTTTTGTTGAGTAATTTTTGAATAATCTAAGAAATTGCGGATTTTTGTACTAGTTCGGGTATCAAGCAAGTTCGTGTACAACTCGCCTAATATATAAATATTACTGTTATTTATAGTAACATCGGCCGTGTGGTTTCCGGCAGACTAGAATAGAATCACTCCGTCTTCGTTCCCGTGGATGTCGTACAAGAAATACATTATGAGAAATACATTATAAAACATTTCTAAGTTATATTTAAGTAGGCATTTTATTTATAAGTTATTTATGTTAAAGATATTAAAATATAAACGTCAAATATAATTAAAAAAAAAAAATTATAATATATCGATCAGCTCCCTTACCACCATCTCTTATTGCGATTCAATAATTGAATAGATTGCTTATTCATACCAATGAATAAGCGACTCTATTCCATGTGAAATAGAGTCGCTTATTCATTGGTATGAAAAAGCATTCTATTCAGTTATTGAATCCATCTCTTATTGCGATTGCGAATAAGCGACTCTATTCCTTGTGAAATAGAGTCTAGTCTCTATAGCTTATTTATTGGTATGAAAAAGCATTCTATTCAGTTATTGAATCGCAATAAGAGATGGTGGTAAGGGGGCAGGCCTCCCCAACTCGTCTTGCCCGCGTAGGGAGTGTAGGCCAAATCCTCCTGTCTGTGACGGAGGAGAGAGGGTCGTGCAGCACGACACAGAGGCACGACTCGTGCTCCCGTAGTGGAGACTAAAATGACCTGATGATGATGATGATGATGATAGTAACATGCGTCCAGTGCAATATCTTCTCTTTGTTTATATGTGACGGGGCCAAACCAGCATGTGGGTCGCCTGCTGGAAAGCAATCACCACCGCCCATGGAGACCAGCAACACCAAGGGGTCGCAAATCCGTTACCAGAATATACTCCTTCCTTTCTGGCTTGGCTGCGGTATTCTGTGAGGTGGAGGTTTCCCAGTCGGGCAGCTTCAAAATACGCTATGCCCAACCTCTCTTTCGCCAGAGCCTCGTTTCCGTCAGCAAGTTGTACCACGTGCAGGTGAGTTTGACTTTGGTTCAAAGATCCCAAATAATCCATATTTGGGAATACTGCTAATGGAAGTTGATACCACAATTTCACAGTTCGTGGTAGTTAATGTCTTATAAAGCGTACTGTGGTAGATCACCAATTATCAAGATGATATGGATGGAATACGGACACTGCGGTTAAACTAAACAAACGCTAGTAGGCTTTACAAATAAATATAAATGTTTAAAAATAATAAACGTACCTGGAAAAGGCAAGCTTGGATACACAACAACAAAAATGTAATGGAAGACATCTTTAGTTGTTAATTCAAAGAAATCAACAGTGAATGATTTTTTATTAAACATATTAAACCTTTTATATATCCAACATGACGCCATTACAAAATTATATGAAGCCATTATCAAATTCGTTAAGTATTGCTTAAAAATATAACATATTTCGCATTTATTAATGAAATGAAATATTCGTTGATAAGCAATTTGTGTTATTGATATGAAATTCGTATAAATATATGAATTTCGTTTTGTAAAAGACATTCAAAGTTAAGTTTTGATTTGAAAATGGCGTTTAAATTCACACTTCTCGTTTGCGGCTTGGTGCTTTCAGTCCAGGTAAATACAAATCTTAGCAAACAGGAATAAAAAACAAATAAATTATTTTAACAAAAAAGAAACTGACTCCAAACGTTACTCTACATTTATTTATTTATTTATTTCATACAATTATTAGCATTACAGTTTCCCAATTCGCATAATAATGTCACAAATCTTAATAAAAATAATCAAATCAACATAACAAATAAAATCATTGGATACATATACAAAATAATAATAATAATATGAGACCAGATGGCGGCGCGCAATCCGTCCAGGAATATTTGTTTATAAAAAATCAATTAAAAAATTATAATCAATGTCATACAATATAAATTAAAATTACAATAAAAATCAAAAATTAAAAAAAAAAAAAACACAAATAAAAAAATAACAATAAAATTAAAATCAATTAGCATGTTCGACATAATCTATAGCTGCTCTGTGAAATTGTTCCTTAGAACAGTTAAACAAGTCTAGCGTCGGGTTCGTTGCAATCATGACATTGATAAGTCGCACCGCTCGAGTAAGAGGAGCATGATACGCTGCAGTTGTTCTACTGGTAGGCGGCATAAACAAGTTACGTGATCGAGCACGAATATAATTGTCAGGCACATGAAACCAGATCAATTCCAGTACCGCTGGATCGCTCGTTAAACCCCTGAGGAGTCTGAATACAAACCCCATCAGTGAGACAGTGCGCCTCACTTCCAGAGTGTTATACCCAGTCATTCCCAACAAAAAATCACTGTATGGATGAATGTATGATGATGAAAAAATATGGGACCAATCTGGAAGTATAGCTCATTCAAATAAAAAAGTAATTTTTACAAATCGGGATAGGTACATATTAATCACGGAGTAATTAAGTAACAAACATTTAAAAAAATACAGCCGAACTGAGAACCTCCTCCTTTTTCGGAGTCGGTAAAAAAACGTTTTTTGAAACAAGCTTTTTGTCACACCCTGGCCACTCCTAGATATAACGACAACACAAACAGACCGTGCCTGTATACTTGCAAATGTGTGTATAGATAGATTAGAGTGTGCCTTAGGGCCCGTTCGCACAGACCGGCTAGGAGAGGAGAGCAGATTTTGGTGGCGTTTAAAATAGAGTTTTGGATCATTGGTACTTATAAGGTTTATTTCTAAATTCACGTCTTTTGTTGTATGAGAATGCACGAGAGCCGATGTGGATTTTAAAGTAAACCTTATGCCAATGACACAAAGCTCTATTTTAAACGCATTCAAAATCTGCTCTGCTCTCCGAGCCGTTTTGTTTGAACGGACCCTTCCATAAGGTTCTAGACTGCATAACGAAGTAGGTACCTTGCGCTGTCACGTAAGACATTATACTATAGGTAGGTAACATTGTAACAATAAATATCTTTAAACGTTTATTTTAAATGATTGTGATTATGACAGTGCATTAAATCCAGTTACGTTACAATCTAATGATTGTCTGTTTAAAATGTGGAATAAAAATCAATATTCAATTTCCAAAATATCCATAAACGTCGAACTGTCGAAACATAATTATATCGAATCGACTTCGACTATACAATATCGACGGTTAAAAGGTACTAGGGCATAAGCGACATTTTGATCGAAAATGAGTTATGAATGCCATCCTACTTAAAATTTTCCGTTCTTTCTAATGCGCTTACTCCCATGGCTCTACGATGACTTTTTTGTCGTTTATGCCAAAGCAAAAAACAGCGTTTTCGAAGTATGCCTCGGAGTAACCGACGAAATTCTAGGCCTTTTTTGCCTTTAAGGTGCTTGTACCCCTGCAAAAATGGTTTCAGTTTTGGTTGACGGTCGCTAACGCGTTTTTACTTTTAACTTGAGTAGACATTCCGGGCGCTTACGGCTCTTTACTATTAGCCCCTGTTTTGAAACCTGGAACTAATGCTCCTTTACCTTTCTCATTAAAATTAATAGGCGTCGGTTATACCTTACTACTTTTTTTTTGTTTACAATACAGTTGTCGCTTATTCGCAATTACTAAAATTCATTTGTTATTGAACTGTCGGTTATGCCTTACTACTATTTACAAATTAACAATATGGTTGTCGCTTATACGTAATTACTAAAGTCTAAGTTCATATTGAACTGTCGATTATACCTCACTACCAATTACAATATTTCAATACTATTGTCGCTTATTATTCCACTTCCATTTGCTATTTTCATACAACTCCGTCGCTTGTGATATTTTGTATTACTTGGTTGTACTCAAGCGGCTATTCAGCAAGTCGCTTATAACTTAAATCCTCCTGTCTCTTTCGCTCAGTTGTTCTTACCACTTATATGCTGATGATTTCCAAATATATGTGCAGACAACGGCAGAGAATGTGAACAACACTGCAATTGAAAAATTAAATGATAACCCATGTAATGTCAGCTCTTGGTCTAGAGATTTTGGTATACCTGTAAATCCAGCTAAATGTCAGGCTATTGTGCTTGGTAGCTCTAGACAGGTTGCCACGATTGATTTCAGCTCTGTGTCGCCTGTTATGTTTGAATGTACTGTCATTTCGTTCAATAATACTGCCAAAAACCTAGGTCTTTATATAGATTCCACTCTTAGTTGGACCTCGCAAATAGCTGAGATGAGTCGTGCGGTCATATCGGCATTGAGTTTCCTTAATCGGTTTAGGAATTTTCTTCCTTTACCTTCATTACAGTAAAACCTAGGTCTAAATGTAGTGTAATGTATTTCCAGATCTAAATGTAGATCTCAATAAATTGGAGCGACTTATCAACAACGCTATTCGTTTTATCTACTGTCTTCGCAAATTTGATCATATCTCTTCATATCGGTCTCAACTTAAATGGTTCATCAACGGAGGCAACAGAGATTACTCTGCATACTTCTCACTATTCTAACTAGTCCTCTCTCTCCGGAATACTTGAAATGCAAATTTCAATTTGTGACTCTCACATCCTTCCACTTCGTTCTGACAATACTCGTCAGCTTTACATTCCCCTTTACCATTCTGGCTTCAAGTCTGATTCCTTCACACTGCAAGCTTCACGTCTATGGAATGAGCTGCCTGAATGACTTAGAAGGATCTCAAATAAATTCAATTTTAAAAAGAAAATCCATGCTTATCTTTTGCACGGTTTAACGAAGAAATTCTCTAAGTTGAATAGTCATTACGTTATATCTATTTCGTAGACACTGTTCTATTTTATTATTTTTGTTATCTGCCCGCATTCGTGTATTTCTGCTATTCCAAAAGGTTGACTGGTAGAGATTGCTTTTAGCGTTAAGTCCGCCTTTTGTACCCTTATGTAATTTTGTGGTCAATAAATTTTTAATACATTATACATAATAGTAGTTTATGAAACTGTTGCATAATAAGGGTTATTAAAATACGAGTCTGAGTTTATAACATGAGCCGAAGGCGAATGTTATAATAGACCACACGAGTATTTTAATACCTAAAATATATGATAATAATATTTTAAATACAACTATGAAGTTAATTTAACAGCCATAATTCAGCCAATATTCAAAATTTTGCATAGTTGCAATGTATTTGCAATGCAACCTGTTTAAAATACCTGTATCCAGGGCTGAAGCTGTATCGAAATGGTAAAAAAGTTATTTTACGATACAGTTATCCATAGAAGAGCTGTATCGAAAAATAACTTTTTAAATTTATTTTGATAGCATTATGCGTAAAGACTGTGTTTAGTTTTTTAATGTGTAAATTTCAGTATGAGATTAGATAAAATACATTATAAAACATCGATCAGGCCTCCCCAACCCGTCTGGCCAGCGTGTGGAGTGTAGGCCAAATCCTCCTGTCTATGACGGACGAGAGAGGGTCGTGCTTCTGTAGTGGAGACGAAAATGACCTGCAGACGATGAAATTTTAAATAAAAATAAAATAAGCCGGCTTAAATCTTTCGGTCGGTAAACTTCAGTAATATTTTCCTATCATTTATCCTAAGGTTGTCTAGAAGAGATTGCTTTTTAGCAATAAGGCCGCCCATTGTTCGTTAGATTAAGTTTGAAATAAGATAATTAGTAAAAGTTACTGTAACTCAATTTTTATATATGCAATAAAGAATTTTGTATTTCGATAGATAATGAGTTTATATAATACAGTATAGTGATGGGTAACCCTTTAAATGTACCCAGTTACTTAACTCTTGTTTTAAAAGAGAATCGTGTTGGTTGTTGTTCTATTATTTTTAAGACCTGACATTTAATCCACGTTACTATTTCTTTACTAGATGTTAACACCTTCGCCCGCGTGGTCATTATTTTAATGAAACTTTTTTTCTATAGGAATAACATGGATAAAAAGTAATCTACGCCACTCTCCAGACAGAAAACTATCCATTGTTAAAAAATCATGTCGGTATCTAGGTTCATTTCGACGTAAGAGAAGGACAAATGATTAAAAAAGTTTATTTTTTCCCATGGGATTAACTTTTTTTCCGGGATAAAAAGTAGCTTCACGCTTCAGATCGTAAACTATCCCCGTTAAAAAAATCATGTCGGTACTTAGGTTCTTTTCTATGTAAAAGAAGGTTAAATGATTACAAAGTTTATTTTTTCCCATGGGATTAAGATGTTTTTCCGGAATAAAAATTCACCTATATCACTCTCCAGACCGTAAACTATCCCCGTTCAAAAAATCATGTCGGTACTTAGGTTTCTTTAGACGTAAAAGGAAAAATGATTACAACTTTATTTTTTCCCATGGGATTAAGATGCTTTTCCGGGATAAAAAGTAGCCTATGTCACTCGCCAGACCGTAAACTATCCCCATTAAAAAATCATGTCCGTACTTAGGTTCCTTTTGACGTGAAAGAAGGAAAAATGATTATAAACTTTATTTCTTCCCGTGGGAATAAGATGTTTTTCCGGGATAAAGAGTAGCCTATGTCACTCTCCAGACCTTAAACTATCTCCAAAAAAATTATGTCAATCCGTTTGCTACTTTCGACGTGAAAGAAAGACAAACAACAAGCAAACAAACAAAAAACTTTCACATTAATATTATTATGGAGTTTCAGTAAACTTACAGCTAGCTTAAGTGTATTTGAACATTACAGTGGTATTGATGGCCAATTAAAAGGTTTCACATATAGCACTCGAAAAAAAAATCAACGGTAGTACTTAAATAAACATTACAAAATGATTCTAAAATCAGAGAAAAAACATTTTAGCTAATGATCGCTTCAAATGAGCTCATATTATAGAGATACGTCAGCTTATATTGTTGGATATTCTCGATTTCCTTATGGTATATAAATCTTGATAATGTGGAAGTACTACATTACCTTTTTTTAATTTATCTACCAGTGTCGTTAATGTCTAATAACCTCACAATATTATTGCTAAGCTCTGGATCTTATGCTTTATTAACTTTTGACGCAATTATGTGAATATTCACTTGTCGTCCTCTACCCAATTAAGTTATGATATAGTCATGTTGTTTATGCCCTATTACTTATTGGTACGAGGATATCAAATGTAGTTAAGTCTTCTATACTCTTGATATTTTTACATGTTTAAGTAACTTATGCTAAATTACCTCACGACGAAAATAAAATCAATTGATTTAAGCGACATAAAACCACATAAAACAATGTATAATTAAATTAATAAAATTGCCCATTTAAGCCTTTATATTTTTATTCTACAGCTGTTTTGGTTTTAGCAATAAAAGATAATAAACAAAAAAGTTATGTCCATTTTTCTGCAATTTCAAACTTTAAACTGCTCTCCTGAACAATTTGGTTTTGGTCGCTTATACCCTATAACCTTTTAACCGTCGATATGTTAATTTCGTTGTTAAAACTGGAAAAAGATATTTGAATTTATAATGAAAAAACAAATAGGTAATAAATAAATAAATATTTCTGGACAATTTACGCAGCGCCATCTAGACCCAAATAAAGCGCAAAGCTTGTTCTATGGGGTACCTACTTGACAACTGATAAATGTACTTAAATATATATTTTTTGTAAATCCTACATAGAAATCACTCAAACCAAGCCAGACAGACATGTTCATGTACACAAATGTTTGACTTGTGATGGGATCGAATCTGTGACCTAGGAATCAAAGTAGCTAGCCATTCGACCACCGAACTCGTCATAATAATTACAAAATAAGAATTAGGTACCTTAGTCATTTTAACATTAAAAAGTTCAGTTGTGAATGATTAAATATTACGAACAAACTTTCGTAATTCGCAGCGCCGCGTGTCAGCACTTGTCATCGGTTCCACATTTGATTTTGATTGATTCAGAGGGGAGGTGAAGTCCCTTTGTGAGAGCGGTAAGGAGTGAAAGGGGGTACTTATACTGTGCTTTGTATGCAAGGCAGCCGTACTTTTACCGCCCGGAACTGCAGTAAACTTCATTGTTCATTGTCTTTTTGGTCACCGCTGTTAATGGCTACATACGAGACACAGCGTTGAGATAGATCTGTCCCGATAAAAATGAATATAAATCATACCGACTAAGTTGCAGGTAACAATTAATATCTAACAAAACAATAACAGCAACTTAAACATAAAGTTAAGTTTGATGTATATTGACACTAGATGGCGCTGAATAGCACTAATCGCTAGTCTATAAAAATATAGACTACCGTTGACACTGCAAAATGTGGAAAGCTCGGTATATTTCGGAATAGGTCACCTGTGTATCCACAAGTTATTTCTGATCAGTTTTGATCGGGAACTTCTCCAATCAAATCTATAACAAACTAGAAGTCAAGATTAAAGACAAACGTCTCCAAAGACTTTGGTTTCAAATACGAACTATCTTATTATTTTCAGCACGCGTACAGCCAAGCTCTTGGATATGGTTTTGGTGGTGGATATGCCAATTCCTTTGGTTCTTCCTACGGCGGTGCCAGTGCTGCGGCCGCTGCTGAAGCAGACGTCTCCGTTGTAGACGTTGACGCTATTAGATTGGGCTCTGCTTACGGAAACGGATTTGCTGCTGGCAATGCTGGTTGGGGTTCTGCTGGCCTTGGCTGGACCGATGCCAGTGCGACTGCTGCTGGATGGGCTGGTGCTGGATCGGCTGGTGCCGGATTGGCCGGTACCGGATTAGCAAGTGCCGGATTAGCTAGTGCCGGATCGATTGGTGCCGGATGGGCCGGTACCGGACTAGCTAGTGTTGGATCTGCTGCAAGTTTGGCTGGTGCAAACTCCGCTTCTGTGGCCGCTGTCCCTGTCTACCTTAATCTCAACTCCTTGTCGTCTGGCGGCGTCCTCCCGGTCACAAGCTTTGGTTCCATCGTACCCGTCGGCATCTCCATCGTCTCTGATAACACCATTGAAGGACCTGTGTCTCTAACCGGTCAGCTGCCTTTCTTGTCCGCTGTGGCTTTCGAAGGTGCTCTGGCAAGCGGTGGTTCAGGACTTGCTGAATGCGGCTGCGGCGCTGCTGGTAACATTGGCATCATCAGCGAATCTGTTGGGCCTACTGCTGGAGCCAGTGCACTTGGCTTGGGTCTTGCAGGTGTTGCTGCTCCTGGTCGTCTGTTATATTAAAGGATATCAGATATGACGTAATTCGTTTTTCAAATGGAACAATAAAAATGATAATTTATGCAATTTTTTTTTCTATTTAACAACTCTCCTTTTTAGTCCCCATGTGAGTTAAAAAAATATCAAATGCTACAGCAGATTTTTTACCCTACTGACAAAGAAAGAAGGGTAAAAAAATTGTATAATCTGAGTAACCGGTGGCTGTTTTTGGATGGATAAACGGAAATAAGCCATTCTGGGCTACAGTGATGCAATACCTTTTGTGGTGATAGCTGAAGACCAATGACTACTCGCCATTTCGTCAATTATCCAGATCATTTATGGGTTAATTAGGACAACTTGAAATAAAATTATTCTAAAGCCTCTACTCGTCGGGGCGCCGTAAAAACTGCCAGTAGATATGAGTATTTGAATTGTTGATCTCATGCATTTATTTCTACTTCGCCTTTCTTCGCTTATGGGCAGATTTATTAAAAGAAAGATTCTCCAACAGGGAAAGAAAGAGCTCCTGCCGTCACATGTTTATACGGTACTGTCAACAACGCAAAACGCGGCCGAAATATAACACTTATTGATTATGACTATTGTTAGGGTTTGTTAGTTTCGATACCATTTTGTAATTATTAATTTAAATTAGTTTCACTGGCAACACATTCTGTTAAGCTTTCAAGCTATTGACTGCGCTTTGCGAATCACAGACCGTGATTAGCTGAACGATCAGAGACTAGCATTTGGTCATTCCTGATTGGTGAATAATTACCAATCAGAATACTTGATTTTTACCGCTAAAATCAGACGAAAGTGGGAGCGAAAGCGGCCTTTTGAACATTCTTCGTTGGACTGTGGATTTGGAAGGTTATAATAGAAATTAAAAGTAATACATCTTTCTTCAGTGTTTTTTTCTCCACGTCTAATAGTAGTCTACGTCGGAAGTATAGTAACATGCAAGGTAAGAGGAGACATCCCTACACCATCTACATAATCTGTATTGTCGCGGTCCTGTCGCGAATCTTCTAGAATAGTCGCCGCATACTTCGTTGCAAGCAATAATGACACGTATGTCTACTGTCATAAAGTTCATAACACTATGACATGAAAATGTTCGGGACTGGTCGAGACACGTTAATGATGTGTACCGATGGGAAGTACATACACGTACATACGAGAACATTCGGGAACCCTTGCCGGCGGATATAAATAGCGACCGCCGCGGCGCATAGTTGACTTCAGTTTGGACTTCGGAAGAGTAAACTTCGAGCGAATCTACCTGCGAGACAAGTGATAACCTACGACCTCAGCGATACTATTGGATTTCGATTAGACCTGCGATTTGGAACCTTCGTGTGGACTTCGTGTTGTAAAGACCTGCAGACCAGACCCTGCGTGAATAAATCCTTGCAAGTTGTCATTGGCATTTTACATACAAATCTAGAACCCTAGCTCGTAACAATATTAATACGTGAAGTAAAAACTTTGTACCGGTTTGTTGAAGGAGGAGTATGAAATTTCGCAAACACTTATAGTTTATATAGAGAAGAAGTGTAGAATGCTAATTTTTTTTTAAATTATGCATAAAAAATTACATTAAATCAATAAAAAAAACATTACACACACCATGTATTTGACACGCATACGCTTATAAACTCTTTTGTTTATTGTTAACTAGCGACCCGCCCCGGCTTCGCATGGGTGCAATGCTGATACTAAATATGCTACAGAAGGTCTTTGCGCATTGTCCTATCCAGTAGACAGTTAGGGGCCATCCATAAATTACGTCAGACGAATTTAATGATTTTTTGACCCCTCCCCCCGTCCTTGTCACAGCTGTTCACATTTGTGAGACTCCCCCCATCCCTAGTGTGACGTCACATATTTTGCAAATTTACATCTACAGTTGCAAATGTTTCTCAGTTTTTCGTTAATAGTTCAAAGTTCGTGTTAACACTTAGATTATAATAGATTTTGAAATGTGACGTCACATAATTTAGGACCCTCCCACCCCCTTGTCACACTATGTCACACTTCATCGACCCCCTCCCTCCCCCTTAACGTGTGACGTAATTTATGGATGACCCCTTATAGGCGCGTACCGCCACAACCGTGTCCCTACAATTTAAATGTGTAATATCTTCGAAAATATTCATTTAAATTACATGCTGTAAAGGGCCATATTGATCTATATTAAATGCACAATGTATTTAAGGTACTTAATTGGATAAGGATTAATGCTGTAAAATCGCATCGTAAATAATCCATTATTTCTCGTAAAAAGTAAAGGATAAAAAACGGTTATTGTGGGTTATCCCTAATAGATAGACATATACCATCGCGGACTTTTTTGTAGACCATTTTAAGGTGAACTGTACTGTTCTACATTATTCTGACCTACCTCGTAGGGTTGAGCCAGCGTTTGCAATATAAGCGCAAAAAAATGTGTTTATTTACGACATCACATTGGAAACCTCGAAAATTTATCAGTGTTTCTCTACTATGTTATATATGTATTATACATATAAACCTTCCATAATAAACACTCTATCTATTTAAAAATATCGCATCAAAATCCGTTTAGTAGTTTTAAAGAACTAAGCATACATAGGGACGGACAGACAGGGGAAACGACTTTGTTTTATAATATGTAGTGTTGCCATAATTTAAATTAAATTATGGTCGAATTTCGAACATAGACCATGGGTGACCACTAGTCTACTATATAAAAATAAGTCGGGTTTTCCTTCCTGACGCTATAACTCCAGAACGCACGAACCGATTTCCACGGTTTTGCATTCGTTGGAAAGGTCTCGGGCTTCGTGAGGTTTATAGCAAAGAAAATTCTGGAAAAATTTGAAAAGAAAAGCGGGAAAATCTTTTTTCACATACAGCGCCATCTCTAAGGAAATGGATGGAAACGAAAAGATTGAGCCACAGCGAAGCGTGGTCGGGCCGCTAGTAATGTTTAAAATTTACACAATAATAAATGTTACATCTAGTTGTACATTTAGATGACCGGACGGGGGCCCACCACACGTTCCCACATCCAGTAAGACTACGTCTGCCTTGGAACTCTATATTCGTATATCAATACATATTATAAAACAAAGTCCCCTGCCGCGTCTGTCTGTCTGTCTGTTCGCGATAAACTCAAAAACTACTGAACCGATTTTCATGCGGGTTTCACCACTCGATAGCGTGATTCTCGAGGAAGTTTTTGTATTTATTTCTGTGCACATTAACGATATTTGTTGAAGACGTCGGGAAAAAATAAGCCGTCTGGTAGCTTTAAAAGAAAACAATTTTACGTAACATAGGCTATTTTATATTTTTTGTAAAGAACCCGTGCGAAGCCGGGGCGGGTAGCTAGTATATAATAAAACAAGTTAAGTTAATTAAAAAAATCAAAAACCCGACTCCACCTACAACAGATTTATTAATCACGTGTAACAATAAAATAATTGCATACAAGCAAAGCCGCAGGCAAAAACTAATATATCAAATATATATTTGAAATCAGGTCATCGAGACCTTTATTTTTATACAATATTTAGAAGAAAAAAAAAATACTGCAACGACAATTTTGCGGCTCACAGCCGCCATATTGATTTTTTTATATTTGATGTAGCCTATGTCACTCTCACAGCAAATATGAATCTAACGACACCTCTCAAGCTAAAATCCATCCAGCCGTTCAGGCTGCAAAGCGTGCCAAACAATTATACATGCATACATACATACTCTCGAAAAACATAACCCTCCTTCTGTCGCAGTCGGGTAACAATGGGGTTTGGTTGTATCATGGACATGGCCGTGTGTTGGTGTTGTACGAGAATACATTCATCACGTTGATTACTGTAATTTGTTATTACGCGCCTTTAATTTTAATCCTTTTGATACAAACGAAGCTCTGGCGAAAAGGGAGGTAGGGAGCATAATTGTAAGCTACCCGACTGGGGAATGTACCTCCACCTCACAGAATACCGCAGCCAAATAACAATTCCCTTGAGGGTTGTTGTGTTCCTGCGAGTGAGTAAGTGTATCGGTAAAAATAGGAAACAATTCCATGTGTTCACAAAAATTCTCTTAAAATGTCAAATTACTAAATGTAAATAAATGAAGTTAGGCGCGAAAGCGCAACTGAACTAACGAGAAAATATGTTTCAGTAGTCCACTCAACAGAACCAACGAGAAAAAATGTTTCATAAGTTCAGTCGACTGAACTGGTCAATTGAACTAGTGTATATATACTATATACAAGGTTCTATGGTTAAATAACAGAAAATATAGGTAGGTAGGTAGGTATAGTATGTATATTAAAAAAAGTTTATATATGTTTCAAAACTAAACTTGATTTATTTTTATTATATATAATGAATTAAATACTTATAATAATATACTTTTATAAATTACAGAATCAAACCACGACCAGCTAATCCACTTAAACCTAGACCTCCCAAACTGAGACCACTAATTCCAGCTACAGGTCCAACGCTTTCTTTGATAATGCCAATGTTACCAGAAGAACCGCAGCCGCATTGAGCAAGTCCCGAACCACTGCTTGGTAAAGCACCTTCGAATGCCACAGCCGTCAAGAAAGGCAACTGGCCATTTAACGCTACAACACCTTCGATAACATTATCAGACACGACATTAAGACCAGCAGGAATGACTGGACCGTAGCTATTGATGGGTAGAAGACCACCAGAGGCCAAGGAATTAAGATTCAGGAAGGCAACGTTACTAGGAGCTAAAGGGGCTTTAGCGACTGTAACTCCACCGAGTCCTGCATTGTTTATTCCAGCCACACCAAGTCCAGCAGCTCCTATAGATCCAGCACTGCCAAGTCCAATATTAGCAGCACCAACTCCTAAAGAACCAGCATTGGCAAGTCCGAGTCCGATAGATTGAATGTCAACAACAGGTGCTTTAGCGAATGTAAGTCCACTGAGTCCTACATTGCCGGCTCCAGCTACACCAAGTCCAGCAGCTCCGACTCCTAGAGCTGCAGCATTGCCAAGTCCAGCACTAGCAGATCCGAGTCCTATAGCTCCAGCATTGCCATTTCCAGCACTAGCAGATCCAAGAGCTACAGCTCCAGCATTAGCAAGTCCAAATCCACCGTTTTCATAGGCAGCACCAAGACCAAGAGATTTAACATCGACTTTATCAAGGGCGCCGTATGAGGGTGCTAATGTATTTCCGAAGACAAGTCCATTAGTGTAACCAAGTCCATTGACACCAAGTCCATTATGACCAAGTGCTACAAGTTGGCTGTAGACATTCTGAAAAGGGAAGAAAATATTTCGAATTACAAACTTGTCCATATCACATTGTTAAATGGCAATTTACCATAAGTGGTTTTGGCAAACACTCGCCAAGGTGAATATGAAGAGGCGACTTTAGGAAGAGGCGACCTTAGTCAAATCAGCAAAATAACGCTTGCCGCATCTGTCAACCTCAAAGAATACCGCAGCCAAATAACAATTCCCTTGAGGGTTGTTATATTTTTGCGAGTGAGTGAGGTCTCCATAAAGAAAGAAGGGAAGGAGTATAGCATGGCAATGGATCGGCGACCCCTAGGTGTTGCTGATCTCCATGGGCGGTGATTACTTTAAATCAGGTGACCCACATGCACCACGTTTGCCACCTCTCACATAAAAAAAAAAAATCTCTATGATATGGGACATAGGTATAAAATGAAAGGGTTGATGAACGAGAAACATTAAATAAGCTTTTCTGTATTTTTTTTTATTAAAAACTAATAAAAGCTTTTTTCAAAAAATCATTTTTTGTTTATTCTTTTTTGTGTTACAGGCGCCATTGGCATTACTGGCGCCCATAGGCTGCGATAACTGCTTTCCATAAGGTGGGTTGTATGCTTGTTTATTAGATTAGAGGTATAAAATTGTAAGTAATAAAGTATAAACTAATTTACCTGAGCCGAGAGGACTAAACCGTAAACCAAAAGAGTAGTTTTGAAAGCCATTTCTCAGGTCTAGAGCAAACTAGAGAATGGTTTCTGAAACTACTTTACAGTATTTATACAGCAATTAATCACACTGTTGGCAGATATTGCTTATCAATAATTACATATTTTATAGTAATACATATTATGTATCTATTACATAATGTATGTTACATATTAATACGCAACTTTACAACTACTGTCGTCAACTTACTCAATTTATTGATAACATTTTCAAAGTTATGTGAAATTTTTATTTAGTTTTGTTATAAAAGCTGTTGTTAAATCTTTGAAATTCATTCACTGTTCAGCTGTTGAACATTAATTACAAATCATGTCAACTTTTGCATTTGTCTTGCTTTGCATCCAAGCTTCCTTTTTGCAGGTAAGTTTAAACTTATGTAGTATTTTTGATGTGGAACATCTAACGCGGCTAACACTACCTCGGGTGGCAGAGAAGCATACGGCCCGCTTGATGTAAAGAGGTTACTGTAGCCATATTAACTCACGCAACGTAAAATAACGCTCGCGCGCCGCAACCCCCGCTACCAACGCAGCATCTCCTTCCTTTCTGGTGACCTCACTCGCTCACAGGAACACAACAACCCTTAAGAAAATTATTGTCATTTGGCTTCGGGATTCTGTGAGGCGTACATTCCCCAGTCGGGTAGCTTACAGTTACGCTCCCCTACCTCTCTTCTCGCCAGAGCTTGGTTTGTCAGTCAGCAGGGTGTGCAAGTGAAGTTGGCTTTGGTTCAAAGATGTTGATGAACTGCTTACACCCCATGCAAATCAAATATATGCATGGTGACGCGTAGCCACGTTCTCGTATTTTCGATTAAGCTATACGATTGCTTTACTGACAAATGTTTGTACTAAGTAACATCGCACAAATTAAAAAGAAATGAACCGGATCGCGTCGCGATATTGCCCATCGGGTGGCGGACAAGCTGCCCAGTGAACTGAAGCGGTTACCGTGGCCACCCATACTAATATTATAAATGTGAAAGTATGTTGGTTTGTTTGTCCTTCTTTCACGTTGAAAGTAACAAACGGATTGATATGACTTTTTTAAGGCCTGGAGAGTGACACTCGGTAAAACATCTTATTCCCACGGACAAAAATAAAGTTTATAATCGTTTGTCCTTCTTTCACTAGATCACTAGATAACACTGTCTCATTTCTAAATCGCGCTATGGTTGTGTATATAAATATACACAAATCAATGGCAACTCCCATGGCCACGCGGGCGAAGCCGCGGGTGACAGCTAGTAATATATAAACGCTCGCAAATCGCGTGCCGCCGACTGCCGCCACCGCTGCTACTAGTGCACCAAGTTCCTGGTGACCTCACTTACTTGCAGGAACACAACAACCCTCAAGGGGAGTGTTATCTGGCTGCGGTATTCTGTGGGATTGAGGTACTTCCCCAGTTGGGCAGCTTACAACTACGCGGTACCCTACCACCCTTTTGCCAAAGCATCTTTCACTTGTACGCAGGGTGCACCACGTATAGGTGAGGTTGACTTTGGCTCTATAGATCGCGGTGAACCATTCAAGAATTCCGCATTAAACCCTATGACGTATTTGACGACGCCCATCCCATTGTATGGGAAATCTACTGGAATGTGATAGAAACGGAATGATTGAGCCAGATCAAAGCGTGGGCAGACCGGTAGTTGATTATAGATATTGTAATCGATTCCATTAATATAATCGTCTAATTACTTGATAATTCTCATTGTTACAAAACCAGATCGACTAGACCAGTCAATGGGGGGTTGCTTAATGCTTCATTACTCCATTACGAGGTCTAGACACTAGGACTCTCTGCCCCATCTGCTATCCCTGACTCCATTCTCTCCCGCCCATTTCTTCAACTGATTCATTCCATCCCGCCTCAATTCTTCAACTCGCAATGGACTAGCGTGGTGTAACCTTAACAGTCGAATAAATATGAGTTGATGCCTATTAGAAGCCAAGCAAGAAATGTTCTTTGTTAACGTAGATTTTTTTTATTTTTCAGCATGTTTACAGTCAAACAGCAAGCGCTTTCGGACTTGCCAAAGCTGATGCCTCCACTGGCTATGCTGACGCATTTGGCTTGGGCGCTGCTGGTTACAATGCAGGACCTGTATACGGATTAAATGGTTGGGGAGCTGGTAATCTTGCATCAGCTAATGCTTTAGGATTTGTCAATGCTGGTGGGATTAGCGCTGCTGGTCTTGGTGCTGCTAATGTTGGTGGTATTGGCGCTGGAGCTCTTGGCGCTGCCAGTGTCGATGTCTCAGCAGTCGATGTTGAAGCAACTACTGTTGGCGCTGCTGGCGGACTTGGATACGGATTGAACGGTTGGGGAGCTGGATCAGCTAATACTTTAGGACTTGCTAATATTGGAGGAATTAGCGCTGCTGGTCTTGGCGCTGCAAACATTGGTGGCTTCAGTGGTGCCGGTCTTGGTGCTGCTGGTCTTGGCGCTGCTGGGCTCAGCTCTGCGTCTCTAGGTGGCAGTTACGGCGGTGTCGGCAATGGTCTGCTGGCAGTCAGTGGCGAGCTGCCAGTCAGTGGTACGACAGTAGTCACTGGCGCTATCCCGATCATCGGTGGTGTATCCTTCAACGGCAACCTGCCAGCTGCTGGCGCCTTCTCTATCTCTGGCAACTGCGGCTGCGGCGGTGTCAAATATGGTGTATATTAAATAATAAAAACTTTGAAATAAAATTATTGTTTTGAAGAACCATTTTTTTTGTATGTCGTAAAAAATAACCCGAATACGAAAGCAAAAAGTAAGAAACAAATTAGGAACTAGTTGCTGCCATTGTCCTATGAACTAAGCAAGTCTTCTGATTATTAGATATTCCTGGTTATTTGATTCTATTGAAATCTGGCAGTTTCATAGTAATAATATTATTCAAAGTCTAAGTTCTGTGCGAATTTTTACAAGCTTTTATATAGTTTAACTGCAAGGCCGCGTCAACGCGCATCCCTGTAATCAAATCGTGCAAGTTAAATTAAACCCAGTGTCCTATTGATCTGAACTTAAGCACGCTCATTTGCTTGTCATGACAAAACACGATTTTAATTAAACATTACGGCATTTAGTTAATGTGGCGGCAACCACTTACACCACAACCACATGTTGGGGTGTAAGTGGTTCATCAATATCTTTGAACCAAAGCCAACTTCACCTGCACGCGGTGCACCCTGCTGACTGAGAAACGAATCTCTGGCGAAAAGAGATGTAGGGAGCGTAATTGTAAGCTATCCGACCGGGGAATGTACCTCCACCTCACAGAATAGCGCAGCCAAATAACAATTCCCTTGAGGGTTGTTGTGTTCCTGCGAGTGAGTGAGGTCACCAGAAAGGAAGAAGATGCTGCGATGGCAGCGGGGGTGGCGGCGCGTGAGCGATATTTTATGTTGCCAGCGTTACTATGGCTACGGTAACCGCTTCACATCAGGCGGGAAGTATGCTTGTCTGCCACCCGTAGTAGTATAAAAAAAAACATAAAATAAAATACCTTTGTTTAAACCCATTATCCAATGTTAAAAAAAACTAGAGCGGACAGATGTGACAACCAGACCTACTCTGGTTCTCTTTTTGCCAGAGCTTCGTTTCTCAGTCAGCAGGGAACACCACGAGTAGGTAAAGTTGGCTTTGGTTCAAAGATGTTTATGAACCACCACAAATAAAAAACATAAAATAAAATACCTTTGTTTAAACCCATTATCCAATGTTAAAAAAAACTAGTTTTTTTTTGTGGTGGTTCATAAATATCTTTGAACCAAAGTCAACTTCACCTACTCGTGGTGTTCCCTGCTGACTTACAAACGAAGCTCTGGCAAAAAGAGAGGTAGGGAGCTTAATTGTAAGCTACCCGACTGGGGAATGTACCTCCACCTCAAAGAATACCGCAGCCAAATAACAATTCTCTTGAGGGTTGTTGTGTTCCTGCGAGTGAGTGAGGACACCAGAAAGGAAGGAGAGGCTTTGAGGTTGGCGGGGGCGGGGCGTTAATATGGCTACGGTAACCGCTTCACATTAGGCAGGCCGTATGCTTGTCTGCCACCCGACGTAGTATAAAAAAAATCCATCCATTTTACGGTCCAACATTGCGATCCATACATCACATATTTATTATGTCAAATTTGCTATTGCTCTGCATTATCAAACCGAAGTACGTAAAGACGGAACAAACTGGTAATGCGACACCGTTTGCTTAATTGGAAACAGAACTATAGAGACGGCCAAAATTATAAAACATATATTTGGGTCGTTTTCAAAATAAATGTACGTCATGAAAGTGTCAGTAAATTGTTTTGTTAGGAAATGACGTTTTACCATGGTTGTATTGACCAACAATTTCCTAACATTGACATTGCCTTATTTTTACCATTTCCTGACGGCACAGTTTACTAAAATTTTCGGGACGTACACTTATTTTGAAAACAACTCATTTGTAGATCATAATCTACTAATCTTTACGCCAATGTTCTCTTGTTTTTGTTTCCATTTCACCAGCTTGCTTTGTACCTCCAACCCATCGTCGACGACGAGAATGCTGTCGTCAGCAAACAGCATGCACTATGCACATTTTGCTCTGCCAATAGTCACCAATATTAACAAATGAATAATTAAATTCTGAATGACTTTCAATAAATCATATTTTTATGATGCAGATTCTTACCCTTTCACATTCTTGATCCCCGATATGTGTCCTGCATGGGTGCAGCGAAAAATACCTACTAGCCATGGCACTAATGGTAGTTGATGGGTGCGTTAGGGTTCAATTTTCTATGTGCGCGATTTCAAAGGAATGAAAGACGTGTGTTATGCTTCAATAATGTTTTGCGACTGATTTATTCAAAGAAAGAATCCACCTTAATACAATGAATGTATGATATAGTTTCGACACAACATACCGCCCACCAAAGGGTCCAAAGGCCCTTTTAAAACAAGAAAGTTAATAACAAGCTTTGATACTTAAATATGATTGAACATAAGATAGGTGGGTGTTGTTTATCAATTTACATTATTTGATTTAATGAATTTAAGTTTGAATGAAACTAATAGGTACGAACAAATTTATGCAAAGTTAATTGTTAAGTAGACTCAATTGGAAATGCACATAATTTTGTTACAGTTCTTTTGGTAATTGCATTATTGCTTTTGACGCTGTACACTCTGGTGTAGCCATCTGCTCCAGGGTGTTTTTCTGTGATTCTTCCCAATGACCACTTTCCAGGAGGTAAGTTATCAGTTTTGATCAGTACAATGTCTCCAATCTTAAATTCCTCCTCTCTTTTTAACCATTTAGGACGTTGTTGAAGTCTACTCAGGTATTCATCTTGCCAGCGCTTCCAGAAGTCGTTCAACAGTTTCTGTGTATGTTGCCAGCGTGACAAGGTATGTGTTTTTATATTTTTTAGATCTGGTGTTGGTACAACGATTGGTGTTTCTCCAATTAAAAAATGTCCTGGAGTAAGTATATCTAAATTATCTGGATCATCATTATCAACAGGACATAAGGGACGTGAATTTAGGCAGGCTTCCACTTGGCAGAGTACAGTCGTCATCTCTTCGTAGGTGAGGTGAGTTGTAATAATTCTTTTCAGGTGGTATTTGATCGACTTCACGCCTGCTTCCCACAAACCGCCGAAATTAGGGCTATATGCTGGGATAAAGTGCCATTGAGTGCCATCTGTTACAAGTGTTTTTGCTACTTCTTGAATGGACTGTATGTTTACTTCGTTCCAGGCTTCATGGAGTTCTCTATTGGCACCCACAAAATTTCGACCCTGGTCGCTCCATAAATGACTGCACTTTCCTCTTCGCGCCACAAAGCGTTTAAAGGCGCCTATGAACGCCTCTGAACTAAGATCGCCCACTAACTCAATGTGAATTGCCTTGGTAGACATGCAGATGAATACCGCTACGTAGACTTTGACGGTTCGGTTCCCTCTGCCTTTCGACATTAGGATTTGAAAGGGTCCCGCAAAGTCTACTCCACTGTGCAGAAATGCCCTTGATGGTCTTACTCGTTGCTCAGGCAGATCTCCCATAATCTGAGTTTTGGCTTTGGCGTTTAGTCTCATGCAGATGGTGCATTTGTGTATATATTTCTTGACCAGTGACTTCGCTCTTATGATCCAGTATTTTGCTCGTAGATAACATAACATCAATTGTACGCCACCGTGAAGTGTTTTCCTATGTGCATCAGCAACAATCAATTGTGTTAATGCGCTTTTAGCTCCCAAAATAATTGGATTTTTCCTGTTATCAGGTAAGTTTGTATGTCTGAGACGACCGCCCACCCTGAGGATACTATGGTCATCTAAATACGGACTAAGGGATTGTATCAGACTTTTTTTCTTTACTTGTTTGTTTATCTTTAATCTCTCAATTTCTTCATTGTATTCTTCTTTTTGTATTAACTTTATGCAAATAATTAATGACTGTTCCAACTCTTCTGTTGATATGTTTGTATCAAAATTTGTTTTGGCAAATTTCTTCTTGTAGTTTAAAAATCTTCGACAGTAAGTAATTGTTGTTATTAATTCATTTAAATTTTCAAAAGATTCAAATTGTGACAAAATATCCGTTTCCGGTTCTTCAAAGTCTCCAGTAGTATGGTAAGTGTTAATCTTGGTAGTTTTCATCTCTATATCTGTTGTCATTTGTTCTTGTGTACTAATATGTATTTCTGTTTCAGTTAACCAGCTGGGTCCTGTCCACCACAAGTCACATTCCTTCAGTGCTGAGAGCGACATACCTCGAGAGGCTAAGTCTGCAGGATTTTCATGTGACTGCACATGGTACCAATGTTTGTTATTTAGGTTCCCTGTGATTTCTACCACGCGGTTTGCAACAAAGGGTTTCCATCTATTTGGTTCACCACATAACCATGCTAGCACTATTTGAGAATCGGTCCATGCGTACATCTGTGAGGTAGGCGTTCTCATTGCTTGTCCGATTTGTTTCATTAGCCTAGACAAAAGCAATGCGCCGCAAAGTTCCAAACGAGGTAAAGAAATTGTTTTTAAAGGTGCTACTCTGGTTCTGGCAGCAATGAGTTTTGTTTGCACATTGTTATCTGTTGTTTTGATCCTCAGGTACACCGTCGCTGCATAGGCACTCATAGAAGCGTCGCTGAATCCGTGGATCTCGATATGGTCTTTGTCAGAACTGGTTGTGCCAAACCATCTTTCGATTTGAATTTTGTTTACATTAGGAAAATCCGATCTAATTTGTTCCCATTCTTCCTTCAGTGATTCATTTAGTTCTTCATCCCACTTCACCTTTTCCACCCACAGCTTCTGTATGAATATTTTGGCCATGACAGTGCAAGGTGCTATCCAACCAAGCGGGTCGAACAGTTTTTGTATATCAGATAAGACTGCTCGTTTTGTGGTGATTCTTGTACTTTCAGGTAAACTCAGATTGTACTGAAAGGTGTCAGTGTTCAGATTCCAAACAACACCTAATGCTTTAATCGTTCCATCGAGATTGAGATCTATGCGGGCTTTAGCTGATCGTTTGTGTTCTTCTACGGACTTCATGAATTCAACATCGTTGGACGACCACTTGGTAAGTTGAAAACCACCTACCTCTCTGTAATATTTCAGTAACATCTTCAGCTAGTGAAATTGCTTCTTTTGTAGAATCTGCACCAGAAAGCATGTCATCCATATAAAAATCTTCTAGGATGGTTCGAACGGCCACTGTATGATTACCACCCTCATCGCTTGCTACGCGCTGGAGAGTTTTGACAGCCAAATATGGCGCTGAGGCTGTGCCGAAGCTAACTCTCAAGAATCGATATTCTTCTAAGTTTTCTGACTCCTCCGGTCTCCATAGAACTCTTTGATAGTCAGTATCATTTTTTGTTACCAATATTTGAAAATACATTTTGTGTATGTCAGCAACTATACCAACACGTCTCATTCGCCATCTTATTAAAATATTTCTCAGGTCTTCTTGAAGCTGAGGCCCAATTAGCAGTTCATCGTTTAACGAAACATCATTTATTCCTTTACAGGACGCATCAAGTACAACACGGGTTTGTGAAGATTCTTTGTCGTTGCGGACAACAGCATGGTGAGGTAAGTAGACAGATTTTTTGTTTTTTTCTATTTCAGGTATCTTTTCCATGTATCCTTTATAAATGTATTCATTTATAACCTTAGTGTATTCTTTTTTCAGGTCAGGGGACTTCTTAAATTTTCTTTCTAGTTGTAAGAATCTTTTTGTAGCTATTTCTTTTGTGTTTCCCTCTGATGATTTTGGACTATCAGTATTAAACGGTAATTTCACAATGTATCTCCCTTCTTTGTCTCTGGTAGTTGTGTTTTTGTATATGTCTTCACAAAGTTGTTCCTCCTTCGTTAATTGTCTTTTAGTATCTGTTTCTATTTCCCATAGAGATTTCAACATGTCTTCGACATCTACTTGATGATGCATTACGATGATTGTGTCAGCTTGTGATTTTGCATCAAAGTCTCCAAAAAGGATCCACCCCAGGCTGGTTTTCTGGGCAACGGGTGAACCTGGTGAACCTTTAATGAAGCCCTGTTGTAGTATTTGTGTGTATTCCTTGACATCCAAAAGAAGATCTATAGACCCTGGCTGAAAGAAAGTTGGATCGGCCAGGTTGAGCCCTTGGATGTGAGGCCACGTAGTTGTGCTTATGGTATGTGCGGGGATCTTAGTGGTGAGTTGCTTGGACATCACGTAGGCTTGAATTGGCAGACTAAAGTTTTGGTACCACAGTGATCTTATTTGTAGCTGCACCATATGCTTGATTTCTGTTCTCGTAGATCCCACCCCTATAACACTTCCGTTTATAGGTTGTCGATAGCACTTCAACATTTGAGTCGCTTTCTCGCTAATGAATGTTGCTTGGGAACCTGGATCGATTAATGCACGCAGTGGTATTGTATATCCTTGCTCGCTTGTTGCTTCTACAACTGCTGTTGCAAGTAGCGCTACATTCTGTTTAGTACTGATGTGTGACGTCATTGTGTTGAATTCTAATTTCTCATCTTTCACTACATGTGTTGAAACTAGCGGTTGTGATGTGCTGGGTTGTACCGCTGGTTCTACTACTTTGTTTGTATGTAGCAGAGAATGATGACGCCCTCGACATATTCTACAGGACACAGGTACTTTACATTTTGATGCTGAATGCCCTGGTACTAGACAGTTGAAACATAAATTGTTTGTTTTTACATACTCGCTTCTATCAGTGATTCCCATCTTGGTAAATTCCTTGCAATGACATAATGTGTGGTTGTCATTGCACATAACACATGTCTTTTTTGTGACGGCTGCAGTAGCATGAAACGAACGCTCCTTGATTGGCTTGACTTCTCGGGTACTACTAGCAATTAATTCCAATGTACGGAACTTGGATTCCAAAAATTTCTTAAAATCATTCCAGGTAGGCAAATTCTCAGATTCCTCTTTATACGCATGCTCTTCCCAACATCTGTGTGTTTCTGTATCTAATTTTTGCACCAGAAGATAAATAATTATTGTGTCCCAGGAGGTAATACAAATATCTAAATTCTGTAAATTATTCAAACATTCCGTTGTGGTATCCAACAAGCTTTTTAGTTGAGTAGCCGATGGATTGTTCATTTTCTTTTGATTGAATAATCTTTGCATAGTATGTTTCAAAATTAAACGTTTGTTGCCATACCTTGAATTGAGGATGTTCCACGCAGGCAAATAATTACTAGAAGTTACTTGAATGTGTTTCAACAATGACTCCGCTTCTCCAGTAATACTTGTTTTCAAATAATGAAGTTTTTGGACATCACTGAGTGAAGTATTTTCATGCACCAATGAAATAAACAAATCTTTGAAGGCTGGGAAGTCTTCATAATTTCCTCGGAAAGTACTTAGTTGTATTCTTGGTAAATGCACAATATTCTGTGTATTTGTTGGACAAAAACTTGCATTCACTGTCGTTGAATCCATGCCTTGTGGTGGGTTTGTCAATGTGAAAAGCATATCATTTAAATCGCCAAGTAATCCCGTGTATAAATCTTCGTATGTAAAAAATTCGTCATTTGCGAAATATGGCAAAGTTGCTTTTGTTTCTTTGTTCGTTATTTTTACCAACTGTTGGTGAGTACTTTTAAAGGTTATCCAATAATCTTCAATGATTTTTATACGGGCTTCGATGTATCCCTTTGTTAATCTGGGTTTGGAACATTTTTTGAGGTTAACTTGTGTTTTTCTTAGTAAGTTAGCAGTATCTTCCAACACAGAAATGAGTTGTTTTTGTTCCGCTGTAGAACTTGCAGACCCCGTATCAGTCATGTTTCACGTTCGTAAATTCGTAATAACACTTTAACAGTTTAACTTTGTTCAAAGAGTATGATAATCACTACGTTTTAACTTTGGTGCGTAGTATTCAAAGTTCAATCCAAATGACACGTTTATAATACTATTAACACAGCACAGTGTAACGAAACTGCATTAATTTCACTTTGTTATAATAATTCCTTCGACGAAATGTTTATTCGTAGTTTATATCACTGTATAAAAAGAATATGCATAAAAATATTCTTTGTTCTCGTGGCTCGTGTCGGGACGCGCGGCCGGCGTTATCAGTTGGCCAGCGATCCTTAGCTGTCAATGTGTTCGGCTCGATTGTGACCACTATGATGGGTGCGTTAGGGTTCAATTTTCTATGTGCGCGATTTCAAAGGAATGAAAGACGTGTGTTATGCTTCAATAATGTTTTGCGACTGATTTATTCAAAGAAAGAATCCACCTTAATACAATGAATGTATGATATAGTTTCGACACAACAGTAGTGAATCCTCAAATCTATACCGATCCAGCTCAAACGTATACCAAAATGATTAGGACAAGGCATCGTAATATCCATGAAAATTAAGTGAGTCCGGAATGAGGCATGCGTGGGATTATTGAGCATAAAAATTAGTTTTTGTTCGTAACGCAATTGATTAACTTTATTATATTTACTTTAATTACATTTATTTATTTATTACATTTATTATATTTACTTTAAGCAACTGCAAGGGTAGATGACCGTCAATATATCCCGTCCAAAGATGCTTTTAGGTAGCCTTAAGGACTGAATGAATCTATTAATTTATTTGAACGACAACAAAGATGAAATTTGGATAAATTTTGATCGGTCGAGTTGACAACAAACTTGAAGCAGAGTTGGATATCAAACTCTGCTTCAATTTAAAAATAACACAAATGTTACATATAGATCATCAATTTTATTCTTTGAACAGAAGTCACTATCACATGCGTGAAATATATTTTTTAATAGAAAATACCACCACGACCAGAAAGGCCTGCAAGACCCACGCCAATTGCACTCGCTCCAGCAGCAGGTCCAGTCGTTTCACTGATGATACCAATGTTACCGGCGGCACCGCAGCCGCATTCAGCAAGTCCTGAACCACCGCTTGCCAAAGCACCTTCGAAGCCTACAGCAGTCAAGAAAGGCAGCTGACCGTTAATATTTACAGCGCCTTCGATGGTGTTGTCGGACGTGACGGTAATGCCGACAGGGACGATGGAACCAACGCTTGTGACGGGGAGGACTCCACCGGAAGAAAAGGAGTTCAGGTTGAGGTAGGCGGGGACAGCGGCCAACGAAGCGGAGCTTGCTCCAGCCAAACTGGCACCGGCCAATCCATTACTAGCCCATCCTGCGCCAGACAGTCCGGCACCAGCCCATCCGGCAGCACCCGCACTGGCATCAGCCCAGCCAAGGCCAGCAGATCCCCAACCACCATTGCCAGCGGCATATCCATTTCCATAAGCAGCCCCAAGTCCGATCACATCAACGCCTACAACCTTGACGTCAACTGCTTTAGCTTCGGTTGTAGCACTGGTAGCACTGGAAGCACTAGAAGCACTAGAAGCACTGGAGGCACTTGAGGCACTGCTGGCAGCACTGGTAGCACCAGCAACACTGCCACCGTATGAAGAACCAAAAGCATTGCCATATGCGCCGCCATAACCATAACCTAGAGCTTGGCTGTAAGCATTCTGAAAAAAAGAGGCATTGACAATATGAAAAGTAGGACACAATGTCTTTGCTTGACTTAACAACTGTGATTTAATGACAATAGCCAGGATCGAAAGTTTAACTTGCCCGACGAGCTCAACATTACTAAACCCTTCCATAGATCTTATCTTATGTGTTCGTTTAGACCAGCCAGATCCAACGTTTTTCTTTATGGGGCTACAAACCGTACAAAAGCTATTTCATGCGGGCCACAAATAAGAAGAGATCGCTGATGAACATTTTTCTAATAAACCAGGCAGCAGTAACTACTGTTCGGTACTCCCAGTGTTACCCTGTGATTTTTAAAAATTTTAAGTACCAGTATTGACTATTTTCATTTAACGGGCCATTCAAAAAAGCTCAGCGGGCCATCAGTGACCCATGGGCAGCAGGTTGAGTATGAATGGTAAAATGACACGCGCATCGAGGCCATTCAGCTCCTTTGGTGCCGTGACCAGGATGCGAAAATACCCACTTCATCTTTAATTTATTATATTTACTTTTTATTTTATTTATTATGTTAGGCAGTTGCCGTGTTTGATTAAATTGGCGCGTGCAACGACGCCATCTGACACCTCAAATTTGGCATACAGGCTTTTTTATATGGCTTATACCCCTTCCTTTCTTTATTTTGATGACCTTACTCACTCGCAGGAATACAACAAGAAAGAACTGAAGGGAATGGTTATTTGACTGCGATATTCTGTTAAAAAAAGTGGCTAAAAATGCCGAAAAGAGAGGTAGGACATAGCGCCCTACCTCTCTTTTCGGCTGAGCCTCGTTTGTCAGTTACCAGTGTGCACCACATGTAGGTGAGGTTGACTTTGGTTGAAAGATATTGATGAACCACTTACACACCAAATGTTCACGCTGATTAAAGATTCTGGCAGAGTTAAGTTGGCTATAATTAAAAATAAATTCTTAACGGTACAAAATGGTAATTTACACGAAAATATTTGTTTATAATTTACCTGGACGGAAAGCACTAATCCACAAACCAAAAGGATAGTTTTGAAAGCCATTTTCAGATCTAGAGCAAACTAGAGAATGATTACTGAAGGCAGTGGACAGTATTTATAGGGCAATCAGTGACATTATTGACACACATTGCTTATCAAAAGTCACGTATAGTTTGTAACACATACAGCGTTGTTGACTTTAAGTTACTTAACCATAATGATAACAAGTTGTGGAGTTTTTATATAAAAACTGAATACAAATAACTGAAAGTTATTCACACTCACATTCGTTGAAGAAACATAAACATGTCTTCCTGCGCTTTTCTGTTGCTCTGCGTGCAAGCTTGCATTCTGCAGGTAATTTTTTAAACTCTCTGTATTTGATCTTATATTATACACGTACCTAGTTATTTTTAGACGTGAATACGTCTCAAGTCGGAGGATATAGTTTGGTCTAGCTGCTACAAATCTATCATCTCCATCTAAAATGATCTCCATCCAAAATTCAATCACACTACTGTAAAGATGAAGGATCAACGAGTTTATAACGCTAAATAAGGACTATGGAACATCGCGTGCGGGAGAGAAGGAAGCGCTGCCATTTTGAGATATTTTTTGTGCATATAACGTATTCTCGTACAACACACGGCCCACGGCCATGTACATGACACAACCACATCCCGTTTTTTGAAGACGTCACGGATTTAACCACAATTTGCATATATATAATATTTGATATTGAAGGGGTTGTGAAAAAATATGTAATCCGGCGGCGGCCATCTTGGACCGATTTTCATTTTAAATACCTCAAAAAAAACAAAATCGGTTCTTCCGTTCGGGAGCTACGATACTATACTACAGACAGACACACAAATACAGACACGTCAAACTTATAACACCTTTTTGCATCGGGGGTTAAAAATGACATGACAATGGCGACGTTTGCGTCTTTGATGTTTTTACCTCTGCAAGGCCGGGGCGGGCCGACTCTATGCGCTTTCTATGCGCTTTTTTATAACAAAATTATTGGATACCAACAATATTACTATAATTCTTGGTAATTCTCTCTTGTTGCCTTATCCAGAAATGATGATGTTTAATGTATATACTAAATATATAGTTATTTTATTTTTCAGCAAGTTTACAGTCAAACAGCAAGCGCTTTCGGGCTTGCCAAAGCTGATGCCTCCGCCGGCCATGCTGACGCATTTGGCTTGGGCGCTGCTGGTTACAATATCGGACCTGTATACGGATTGAATGGTTGGGGAGCTGGCAATCTTGGATCAGCTAATGCTCTGGGATATGCCAATGATGGTGGGATTAGCGCTGCCGGTCTCGGTGCTGCTAATGTTGGTGGTATTGGCGCTGGAGCTCTTGGCGCTGCCAGTGTTGATGTCTCCACTGTTGATGTTAAGACAACTCCCGCTAGCTCTGCTGGCGGACTTGGCTACGGATTGAACAATTGGGGAGCTGGATCCGCTAATGCTCTTGGACTTGCCAATATTGGTGGAATCAGCGCTACCGGTTTTGGTGCTGCAAATGCTGGTGGTTACAGCGCTGCTAGTCTTGGCGCTGCCGGTCTTGGCGCTGCTGGACTCGGCTCTGCTTCTTCAGCTGGCAGTTACGGCGGTACCGGAAACGGTCTCTTGGCTGTCTCCGGCGAGCTGCCAGTTAAAGGTACGACGCTCGTCTCTGGTGCTATCCCGATCCTGGGCGGTGTCTCCTTCAGCGGTAAGCTGCCAGCTGCTGGCGCCTTCTCCGTCTCTGGCAACTGCGGCTGCGGTGGTGTCAAATATGGTGTATATTAAAGGATAAAATCAAACAACGAAATAAAAAAACTGCGGCAATCAAATTATTCTGTATTTTATTTACAAAAAACTTGGAGCTCGTACCCGTTCACAAAATAAATAATAATAAATAAATATTTCTGGACAATTTACACAGCGCCATCTAGTCCCAAATTAAGCGTAAAGCTTGTGTTATAGGTACTAGACAACTGATAAATGTACTTATACATATACTTTTTTTTTTGTAAGTATATATGTACTTATAATACTTAGAAAACATCCAAACCAAGACAAACAAACATGTTCATGCACACAAATGTTTGACTTGTGCGGGAATCGAACCCACGACCTCGGAGTCAAAGTGGCCATTGCTAATCATTCGACCACCGAGCTCGTCAATCGAAAATCGTCGTCGTTCGAAAATAAATCCTGTCTCACAATATATGTATGGATTCGCCCTATGAAAGCTAAAGTGGTCCATTTTTCTAAAACGCTACATATAATTAAACGCTAATTCAATAACTGAATAAAATGCTTATTCATTGGTATGAATAAGCAATCTATTCAATTATTGAATCGCAATAAGAGATGGTGGTAAGGGGGCTGGGCATATTATAGAGAGCTGTGCTGTTGCTACTTTAAAAAGAAGCTAAAGGAGCACTATCTTACTCATGACGAGTGATATGTTTAAATTTGTATTGTTAAAAAGATACTAAAATGTTTTGCATAGCTTGCTTGACTCCCAGCCGTGTAAAATTTCTTTACGGACAGTAGGGTTAGGTTAGAAGTATTAAATTAAAAATAACGAAAATTTTAAGAATTGACCTCACGTTGTCCATTTTATTATTGTCGTTTTAACAGCTCACACAGTACGTAAAACTGTTTCCGATTACGTATTAATTAAATTTATTATGCGTAGTAATAGAAATATGTTGACTAAATAATCTTATTCAATTTATTATTTAAAAATATATATACATTACCGTAAATGAAACAGTTTTACAAGATAATGAATAATCGGTTTGCGTATAAAATTCAGTTACGTACTACGTGATCGATCGTTTTATTCGCATGAAAATAATGCATCAATTTATATTCCACTAGCTGACCCGGTGAACTTCGTACCGCTATACTCGCGGGAGCTATCGCGTGGATTTAATTTTGAGAATTATTAAACTTATGATAACTTTCAAATGGTAAGTCCGATTTAAATGATTCAAAAAGTAATTTACAGATACTGATATGGCCTTGAACACGAAGTAATTTATTTTGATAAGAATTAATACCGTAGTTATGTAAATAGCTATCCAATAAACGCTTCATGAATGCCAATTTTTAAAAGTAGTAAAATGGATATAGTATATTAACCTTAAGAGATATATATATGCCACCGCGGACTTTTCTGTAGACCTAATATATGTTACACAATTCTACAATACATTATTTTGTTATATCTACAATACACTATTTTGTTTTGACGAGCCCGGTGGGCGAATGGTTAGCAATGGCCACTTTGACTCCGAGGTCGCGGGTTCGATCCCCGCACAAGACAAACATTTGTGTGCATGAACATGTCTGTTTATCTTGGTCTGGGTATTTTTTATGTATTATATGTATGTATTTACAAAAGAAAAAGTATTTAAGTATTATATCAGTTATTTAGTACCCATAGTACAAGCTTTGCTTAGTTTGGGACTAGATGGCCGTGTGTAATTTGTCCTGGAATATTTATTTATTTATTATTATTTATCTCAAAGTGTTTAGGCAGCGTTTTCGTTGAAAGCTCCCAGACGGCTTATTTTCTCCCGACATCTTCAACAAATATCGTTAATGTACACATAAATAAATACAAAAACTTAACAAATTATATACTAAAACCTTCCTCGAGACTCACGCTATCGAGTGGTGAAACCCGCTTGAAAATCGGTGCAGTAGTTTTTGAGTTGATCGCAAACAGACAGACAGACAGACGCGGCGGGGGACTTTGTTTTATAATATGTATTGATTATAAATGCTATGGGTAAATCTGAATATGAAAAAAAATCTTCATATTATGTTGATAAGGTTTAATATGTAATTTAATTTAAACAGAATCACAAAAAAACTTTATGGTTGAAAGTTTTACTTTTTTTCTTAAGGCATACAAATAAAACAACGAAAATAAATATATGGTATTTATTTTTTTATATTTTTATTTGATTAAATATTATTATATTGCAATTTTAACAAAGATCTGACATTAGTAGGATCTGACATTAAAAGAATTTGACATTTAAAGAATCTGGTGTTTATAGAATCTGACATTTGTAGAATCTGGCATTTGCAGAATCTGACATTCACAGAATTTGTCGTTTTAAACTCGTCTGACATTTGTCTAGTAAACCCATAAAATTAAGGACTAGCGATCAGTCCCGGTTTTGCGCCAGGCGCAATACCGGATGCAGTATATTATGTATATCATAGGTTACTCGCTGATCATGTTACTTTTATTGCCGAAAGATTTTTAGGATTAAACCGTAGTAAACAAGGAACAATTATACTCTCGCTCACATTTACTTTATACTTTAATAGCTCAAAGACTATTCTGCTCAAATTTGGTATGGGTACATAATATATTAACGACGTCGACAAAATCGTTAAAATAATTGTATCTGGGAAAAAAATATTTTTTAAGGTACTTAGACGTAATGTGGGGTTGTTTTTTTTCCTGGGCTATTATCCTATGTGTTGGATAAGTCTTCCAAAAACAAGCCAGTGCGAGAACACCATTTTCGATTCAAGGCTCTGTTTGTGAAATATTAAACTTTAAAACGCAAATTTTTGTTCAAGTCAAGTATCAATACGACCGATTTATGTAGACGAACTATTGTGACGGATAACAACGGAACATTTTTTAAAAAGAAATCCATATAATATATAGAAAACATCCAGACCGAGACAAACAGACATAGTCATGAACATAAATGTATGTCTTGTGCGGGGATCGAACGAGAAGGCCAATTCTCGTAAATTTTCTACGAACGCAGATTGAATGTTGACCGAATCGAGATTGAATTGTAAATTGACTAAAATTATATACTTGATTTCATTAAATTATTGTTGGCAAATTAACTTTCTTAGTTCGTTAAATTTTCGAACATATTTCGATATAGTCCCAGTTAAATTAAACTTTGAAGTAACATATTGTGATATGAGAATACCAAATGTGACATTTGTGAGATCGAGACTGGATCGAAACAGAATTTTGACTACATTTTAATTACGAGAATTGGCCCTCTGAAGTCAAAGTAAGTAAAGCCATTGCTAGCCATTCGTCCACCAGGCTCGTCAAATTAAGATTCATTCATTAATCTCCTCAGATATTCTCTTTTGTTGGAATTGACAACAAAAATTTGGTTATATAATAAAATAAATAAATAATAAACAAATATTTCTGGTCAATTTACACAGCGCCCCAAATTAAGCGCAAAGCTTGTGTTATGGGTACTAGACAACTGATAAATGTACTTAAATACATTTTTTTTTGTAAATACATACTTATAATACATAGAAAACACCCACACCAAGACAAACAGACATGTTAATGCACACAAATATTTGTCTTGTGCGGAAATCGAACCCGCGACCTCGGAGTCAAAGTGGCTATTGCTAACCATTCGACCACCGAGCTCGTCGAATATGGAACAGAAATTTTAGAGTTAATCTATAGTTATTACTTGTCACTGCCATAAAATTCAGTAATTTTTTTTCACTCATTCGTGATCACACTTCTTTTATCCTTACCTAGGTATATTTAAAGAAAAGAAACACGTCCATAAAAGACACAAATACAAAATAAAAGACAAATTATGTATAAAGCATCATTTTTATTACTGCAATAAAAACCATTATCACAAGTCTGATACATATATTTTAATATAAATATCTACCAGGAGCGGCCAGACCTGCAAGACCCAAGCCAAGAGCACTCGCTCCTGCAGCAGGCCCAGTCGTTTCGCTGATGATGCCAATATTACCCGCAGCGCCGCAGCCACATTCAGCAAGTCCTGAACCACCGCTTGCCAAAGAACCTTCTAGTGCCACAGCTGTCAAGAAAGGCAGCTGACCGTTAAGGGTTACAGCGCCTTCGACAGTGTTATCGGACACGACGGTAATGCCGACAGGGACGATGGAACCAATGCTTGTGACTGGGAGGACTCCACCGGAAGAAAAGGAGTTGAGGTTGAGGTAGACGGGGGTAGCCGCCAACGAAGCGGCGCTTGCGGCCCTTGAGCTGGCACCTGCGTAACCTGCACCAGTCAAGCCTGCAGCACCCAAACCTGCACCAGCGTAGCCAAGGCCAGCACTTCCAAGTCCCCAACGAGCATTACCAGCGGCGAATCCGTTTCCGTAAGCAGCACCATGTCCGACAACGTCAACGTCTACAACAGTGACGTCAACTGATTTAGTTTCGGTCGTAGCACTGGCAGCACTAGTAGAACTGGCAGAACTGGCAGTACTGGCAGAACTGGCAGAATTGGCAGAACTGGTAGCACTGGCGGCACTAGCAGCACCGGCACCGTATGAAGATCCAAAAGGGTTGGCATAAGCGCCGCCATAACCATATCCAAAAGCTTGGCTGTAGGCATTCTGAAAAAAAAACGTGATGTGAATAAGAAGCAAGAGTGTTGAAGAAAGGACCTTGCAAGAATAGAGTCTATATTTTATTTAAAAGGCAACGGATCGGCAACGCCTTGATGGTGCTGATCTCCATGTGCGGTGGTGATTGCTTTGCACTAGGTGACCCTCATGCTCGTTTGCCCCCCTCTTATTTATATAAAAAATAGTCTTTGAAATTGGACAACTACGAAGCACATTTTTGCAAGAAAAATTTTATCCTTCCCCTCCTAGGTGGGATTAAATCCCACTTAGACGGGGAGGATAAAATAGTTGGAAAAGCGTTCGACCAGTCATCGGTCTGTCGATGACTGGTCGAATGCTCTTCCAACTGAGCTACCAGGAAGGTTTGTGCTGGTGACGAATTTTTATGATTTAGATTTTACTGCTGTGAAGTCGCAGTGTGGTGCCATCTACCTATTAAGTATTACACTACTAAACAAAAAAGGTTAAAATCCTACCTTCGCGGCTGGGGGGTGGGGGGTGGTGATTTTTTCCATTATGAAAATATTTATAAAGGTATATATTATAAACGGAAATTAAAACAAAATATTTTTTTTATGTATTACCTGGATAGAAAGGACTAAGCCACAAACTAGGAGGGTAGTTTTGAAAGCCATTTTTCAGATCTAGAGCAAACTAGAGAATGATTACTGAAGGCAGTGGACGGCATTTATAGGGCAATCAGTGACATTATTGACACACATTGCTTATCAAAAGTCACGTGTAGTTTGTAATACATACAGAGTTATTGGCTTTAAGTTACTAAACCATAATGATAACAAGTTGTGGAGTTTTTATATAAAAACTGAATACAAATAACTGAAAGTTATTCACACACACATTCGTTGAAGAAACACAAACATGTCTTCCTTCGCTTTTCTGTTGCTCTGCGTGCAAGCTTGCCTTCTGCAGGTAATTTTTAAACTCTCTGTTCAATTTGTATAATTTAAGTGCAATTTGTGTATAATTTAGTAACCTACTAGAGTCCAGATCATAATCTATACTAGCTTTTGTCCGTGACTTCGTACGCGTAGATGTGTGAAATTCATTGATACCCCACTTAAGGGTTGAATATAAAAAAATCGTGAAATATCTGTTTTATTATTTTCTTTTAGAAGTACCTTATTTTCTTTAGGTAATATAACATTTACAAAGTTCCAAGCCAAAATGCCCATTTAATATTTTTTCCCCCATAAAGTTTAACCGACTCCAAAAAAAGGAGGATTCCAAAAAAGTTCTCAAATCGACTGTATTTTTTTTAATGTTTGTTCTTCATTACTACGTCATTTATAAACCGATTTGAAAAAGCTTTTTTATTTGAAAGGGTATACTTCCAGATTGGTCCCATATATTTTCATCATCATCATCAGCCTGTATCTACCCATTGTTAGATATAAAAGGAGGGCGACCAACGGCCAATCGTCGTCCTACGCGTAGCCTCTAATACCTTCCTCCCCCACCTGCCATCACTTTTTCGGCAGATGTGACCGGACCATTGTCACTTCTGCTTGCAAACTCAAGAAGGCTATCTCGACAACTTTGGTTCTCTGTCGAATTTATTCATACCGGACTCGATCCCGCAGAGAAACCCCGAACATTAGCCTGTGGACCAGTCCGATGTTCAGTTTCCAAGTCTCTACACCATATGTCATTGCAGTGAAGACTTCACTGGTTGAAGACTTTAGTCTTCAAACATTGGGGAATTTTTTTCATAATGTAGAGTAAATTTTTGAGTCGGTTTTTTTTTTGTTAAAATAGTATTATCATTTTAGAGAGTCAAATTTCCAAAAATCGCTTTTTGGTCCATATATACGTCACTGGAAGAATTTTATTCTTGCAAAATGTCACGTTTCTAGCGGCCCAGCGGTTTCTACTGTGAATTGATCAATCAGTCAGTGAATCTGTCAGTCGCTTTTTCCTGATAGATTTTTATAGGATTAAAGTATAATACTTCTGTATAATGAAGCTTTTTATCGCGAAAGATCAGATTTTGTCGATTACAAATTAACAAATATTTTCTGTAATACTCGATTCTACTAGTGTTTTTTTTTTTTAAAAAAAAGTCTCCTATGTCCTTCCCAATACCTTTGAGAATATGTGCACAAAGTTTTATGATGACTGGTTAAGTAGTATCGGAGTGAAAGCGTAACAAACAAACTAAAAAATATTCACATTTATAATAAAACAAAAAAATCTTAATAGAATCGCCATCCCTACTAAGATGGCGATTCTATTAAGATTTTTTTGCAAAAATGCTAACCAAATAATGACTTGACCAAATCTAAAAAAAAACAATGGCATTTAGTAATTCTCCCTGTTCTTTCAATCCAGAAATGATGAAATGCAATATATGTATTAAATAATCATTTAATTTTTCAGCAAGTCTACAGTCAAACAGCCAGTGCTTTCGGACTTGCTCAAGCCGATGCCTCCGCTGGCCTTGCTGACGCATTTGGCTTGGGCGCTGCTGGTTACAATGCCGGGCCTGTATACGGATTAAATGGTTGGGGAGCAGGCAATATTGGATCAGCTAATGCCCAGGGATATGCCAGTGCTGGCGGTATTGGCGCTGCTATTGGTAGTGGAGCTAGCGCCTCAGCTCTTGGCGCTGCCAGTGTTGATGTCTCCACTGTTGATGTTAAGACAACTACCGCTAGCTCTGCTGGCGGACTTGGCTACGGATTGAACAATTGGGGAGCTGGATCCGCTAATGGTTTGGGACTTGCCAATATTGGTGGAATCAGCGCTACCGGTCTTGGCGTCGCAAATGCCGGTGGTTACAGTGCTGCTGGTCTTGGCGCTGCTAGCCTTGGCACTGCCGGTCTTGGCGCTGCAAACGTTGGCGGTATTAGCGCTGCTGGTCTCGGCTCTGCTGGACTCAGCTCTGGCTCCCTGGCCGGTAGTTACGGTGGTATTGGCAATGGTTTGCTGGCGGCCTCCGGCGAGCTGCCAGTCAGAGGCACAACGGTTGTCTCTGGTGCTATCCCGATCCTGGGCGGTGTCTCCTTCAGCGGTAAGCTGCCAGCTGCTGGCGCCTTCTCCATCTCTGGCAACTGCGGCTGCGGCGGTGTCAAATATGGTGTATATTAATTCCGGCAGACAACAATTTCTGTGATAATAAATGATGAATGCATCGTATTTTATGTATTGTTTTAAACTCTCTCTGACTACGACATCCCTCTAATTATTCTTGAACATGGTATCCCCGCTGCCATCGCAGCATCTTCTTTCTATCTGGTGACGTCACTCACTCACAGGAACACAACAACCATGTGGATTGTCCATGGAGGTCCATTCCCCAGTCGGGTAGCTTACAATTACGCTCCCTACCTCTCTTTTCGCCAGAGCTTCGTTTGTCAGTCAGCATGGTGCACCACGTACAGGCTTTGGTTCAAGAATGTTGATGAACCACTTACACCCCAAAATAGTCTATAGTTTTTTTTTTATTTAATAAGTTATCAAAAAATTGCCGAATTTCATCTGCAAAGATGGGCTGCTATGCCCTGTTCACTATTGTAATACATAATAGGTAGATGGAGCCACATTGGTACTTCACAGAAGAAAATAAAGATGCAAAAATTCGCCATCACAAACCTTCCTGGTAGCTCAGTTAGAAAGAGTACTCGGCCGGTAATCGAGAGGTCGTGGGTTTAAATCTCATCAAGCTACCAATTCAAATATCAGTTATCTGCTATTCATAGTACAAACTTTCCTTCATCATCATCATCATCAGGTCATTTTAGTCTCCACTACAGGAGCACGACCCTCTCTCGTCCGTCCTAAACAGAAGGAGGATTTGGCCTACACTCCCCACGCTGGCCAGACGGGTTGGGGAGGCAATCTTTCCTTAGTTTGAGACTAATTGACGGTGTCTAATTTGTGCAGGAATATTTATTACTTTATTCGACGTTCAATAAAATATATAATCACATTACTAATTTCATTTGGGATTTAAGTTAGTATAATACTAATAGCACAGTATAAGTAATAAAAAAGTAGGGTCACTCCCTGCCGCTCTATAGAGTCGACCTCACCTCCCCTCTGAGACAAATCTGGAACAGTTTGTATGCCGCCGCGCGTACACACGCTCATTCACGCTATGCACAGACGTCATTTTTAATGTAGTAGTAAACGACGCGACATTTGTATGGAGTGACCGGGGTGTGCTAATAGGATAACAAATACTACCTATTTCAAAAAGTATTAAACAATAAAAAAAATATGGATTATATTATAACAGATTTTATCTAATCTCATACTGAAATTTACACATTAAAAAACTAAACACAGTCTCATAATGACAGTCTTTACGCACAAGCTATCAAAATAAATTTAAAAAGTTATTTTTCGATACAGCTCTTATATGGACAACTGTATCGTAAAATAACTTTTTTACCATTTCGATACAGCTTCAGCCCTGGATACAGGTATTTTAAACAGGTTGCAATGCAAATACATTGCAACTTTGCAAAATTTTTCTACATAATCTGTGAATAATCATTTTATATTTATTATTATAGAGAATAAAAATAATCAATGTTACACAGTTTATTAATAATCATATTTAATATTTAGAAACATAATAATTATTATAAAGTTTAATGTTACTGACTTTATGAATGGTGTTACATGGGGCACAATAAAAGTTTTGCACTTCTAGCTAATCGGAACTATTTTAATTTCGAATGTTATATTTTTGAAACGAATTGCAACCTTCTTAGTAATAAAAATAATTGGCGGGAAATCATTTGTCAATTATTTTTACGTACGCAACGAAAATGGAATTAAGTCGAAAAGATTTTAGAGCGATGATTTTTTATGATACTAAAAGTTCTCCGCAAGACTGTGCCGCTCGTCTTCAAAATGCTTTTGGGAGAGAAGCACCTTGTTTAAGCACCGTGAGACGATGGTTTGCTGAATTTGAGAAAGGTTGGGTTTCTTTACATGACGAATTTCGCGAAGGGCGGACTTCAACTGCCGTCAACGAAAATAATGTGGCTGTTAAGTTAAGTGGGGTGTGGTTTCCGGTAGATTAGAATATAATCACTCCGTTTCTTCCCGTGGATTTCGTACAAGGTGACTAAGGGAAATACATTATCAAATATCGATCAGGCCTCCCCAACCCGTTTGGCCAGCGTGGGGAGTGTAGGCCAAATCCTCCTTCCGTCTAGGACGGACGAGAGAGGGTCGTGCTCCTGTAGTGGAGACTAAAATGGACCTGATGATGAATTTTTAAAAAAAATTATTAAAAAAAATCAATAGTAATTTGAAGTGTATTTTTTTTTTCTAAAAATACAAGATTCTTTAAAAACGATTACCATTTCATTTCAAATTACCTATTTAAAATATTTTTTCCACAATAACTTTATTAATTAATTGTCTCTTATAAATTAAACTGTGCGTTTAGACTATCTACAGTAAACATGAACACTTAACGATATTTTTTTAAGTAAAAAAAAAGATATTATAAAGTTTACTGTGTTTCGCTAATCAACCCCTTCATTTAATATTCATAACATAGGTAAACATTTTTTTATATACTACTTCGGGTGGCAGACAAGCATACGGCCCGCCTGTTGTGAAGCGGTTACCGTAGCCTTATTAACGCTCGCAAGCTAAAATATCGCTCGCGCGCCGCCACCCCCGCTGCCAAAGCATCTCCTTCCTTTCTCGTGACCTCACTTACTCGCTGTAAGCGACGCACTACATTTCAATTGTATAATATTTTGAATGTAAAAAATGATTATGTATTAAATAAAATGCATACGAATGCGCGATGACCGCCATAATTTATAATTTGTCAGTGGTGTGAGAACCCCGCGCCACCATGAGTTAGTAGCTTGCGGATCGGTACAACGGCGGTTCATCGAGCACGCAAGTTTAATTAAAAACGTGGTTTTTTTTTTCTATCCTTAATACTCGCAGAAACACAACAACCCTCAAGGGAATTGAGGTGGAGGTACATTCCCCAGGTGGGTAGCTTACAATTACGCTCCGTGCCTCTCTTTCCGCCAGAGCTTCGTTTGTCAGTCAGCAGGGTGCACCGCGCGCAGATGAAGTTGGCTTTGGTTCAAAGATGTTCATATGCCACTTACATCCCAAACATAACAAAGGTAAACATTTTTGTTTAACTTTGTTATGAATATTAAATGTACAATTTTGGCTCACCATGAATTTTAAAGCCAAAGCCAACCTCACATGCACGTGGTGCACCGTGCCAAAAAGCATTGTCTTAAAAATATTTGTCTCATAAGGGTACTAAAGAAAAAGTTTTCAAATAAAAAATAAAAAAATGCATAAAATATCATATTTATTGTGTCTTTTGAATAGTTAATCACGTCATATCGGATTTCCTTCAATATAACAGACGACCAGGAGCAGAGAGACCTGCAAGACCCAAGCCAAGTGCACTGGCTCCAGCAGCAGGCCCAACAGATTCGCTGATGATACCAATGTTACCAGCAGCGCCGCAGCCGCATTCAGCTAGTCCTGAACCACCGCTTGCTAGAGCACCTTCTAGCGCCACAGCTGTCAAGAAAGGCAGCTGACCGTTAAGGGTTACAGCACCTTCGATGGTGTTATCGGACGCGACGGTAATGCCAATAGGGACGATGGAACCAATGCTTGTGACGGGGAGGACTCCACCGGAGGAAAAGGAGTTGAGGTTGAGGTAGACGGGGGTAGCAGCCAACGAAGCGGTGTTAGCTCCAGCCAAACTGGCACCTGACAATCTAGCTCCAGACAATCCAGCCCCAGCCAATCCTGCACCAACATATCCTGTACCAGCATATCCTGCAGACGCCGCACTGGCAGCAGCAGCACTGGCATCAGCCCAGCCAAGGCCAGCAGATCCCCAACCAGCGTTGCCAGCAGCAAATCCGTTTCCGTAAGCAGAGCCAAATCTAATAGCGTCAACGTCTACAACGGAGACGTCTGCTTCAGCAGCGGCCGCAGCACTGGCACCGCCGTATGCAGTACCAAAGCCGTTGGCATATGCACCACCATAGCCATATCCTAAAGTTTGGCTGTGCGCGTGCTGGAAAATATTTTTTTTTTTAGAATCAGGCAAATAATTGGTTTAAAACACTGTTGAAGCATGTCCGTGCATCGGAGGGTACGTTAAGCCGTCGGTCCCGGCTGTTATCATTAGATGACAGTCGTTAAGCCAAGTCAGTGGCCTTTAGGCTTGAAAAACACTGGTTTCTGCCAACCCGCATTTGAGCAGCGTGGTGCAGTATGCTCTAAACCCCTCCAGTTGAGGGGATACCCGTATCCCAGCATCTTGGGGTGTAAGTGGTTCATCAACATCTTTGAAACAAAGCTAACTTAACCTGCAAGCCGTGCACCCTGCTAATTGACAAACGAAGCTCTGGCCAAAAGAGAGGTAGGGAGCGTAATTGTAAGCTACCCAACTGGGGAATGTACCTCCACCTCACAAAATACCGTAGCCAAATAACAATTCCCTTGAGGGTTGTTGTGTACTAATATTTCTAGATAATTTACAAAGCGCCATCTAGTCCCAAATTGTAATATGGTACTAGATAACTATACATAGATAAATGTACTTAAATACATTTTTTTTTACTAAACCATACTTAAAATATATGGAAATCACCCAGACCAAGACAAATAGACATGTTCATGCACACAAATGTTTGACTTGTGCGGGGATCGAACCCGCGACCTCGGAGTTAAAGTAGCTATATCTGGCCATTCTACCACCGGGCCCGTCATATATAAGAAAATCAAATTTACAAAAATATAAATTTTGAATAGTTATTTACCTGGATGAAGAGAACCAAGCCACAAACGAAAAGAGTAGTTTTGAAAGCCATTTTTCAGATCTAGAACAAACTAGAGAATGATTTCCGAAAGCCCTGTACAGTATTTATACAGCGACCTATGATACCATTGACACATATAACTTATCAGAAAAATACGTGACATTTATTAAATTGTATCAATTTATATATATGTATGTAGGTAAAATAAGTAAGTCGATTACTTAATCTCACTGATAACCACATTGCATATTAATGCGAAATTATGTAAAGAATTGGATATAAAAACTGTAGTTATTGGCTATTTGTCATTCACTAACAGTTGTTTGTTGAATATACTCAATAATGGCTAAGTTTGCTTTTTTGTTGGTCTGCATCCAAGCTTGCCTTTTGCAGGTAAATTTGAACTCTATATAATTATTCGCCAATACATTATCGTCTTTAAAAATAACTATGAAATGCTATTCGTTTAAATACGTTAATTCAGAATAGCTGATTTGGCTATTTAAAATCGTTCGACAATTACCCGGACATTTTTAGAAACACTGAAAGTGTTTATTTGTTTTTGCCAAAAATGCATGATTTTTGTTTTTAATAAAAATATTTCTGAATTGTGTTCAATCAATAATTATTTAATAATAATAACTTTACTTATTACTTTTCATACAATATATAAGTTACAAAAATACAGTACAATCCAATTAGAACTCATACATTTTTCTCGTTTGTTTGTAATATACGGGTATATATTTGACTAAATATAACAATAATATAATTAAAGCTTACATAGAATTAAAGTTGCACAAAGACGGACTTATCGCTCTAAGGGATATATTCCAGTCCACCTTCAAATATTTGAGAAGATTCTTTTATTTAGAAGATTAGAATGTCTGTGATTTTTGGACAGGACAAGGTCTGTCGTAATAAGTCAGTTATACGTCAGTTATTTAGTAACTGACAATAGCTGGTTATTTACTTGCAAATAGCTAACAGGACTGATATTAATAGCTGCTTTATTTCTGCTATATTTTTAAAGGTAGACCTTCCACGGATCCGTACCTCTATTCTAATTGCTACCTTGTTTTTTTTCAGCAAGTTTACAGTCAAGTTTCATACGGCAATCGCTGGGGACCTTCATACAGTGCGTTTGCACTTGGCGAAGCTGATGTCTCCGCTGTCAATGTCGACGCGAGTAGCATGGCTACTGCTGGCGGTCTTGGATATGGGTTGAATGGATGGGGAGCAGGCCTTGGCTCTGCTGAAGCATTGGGACTTGGCGCTGTTAATATTGGCGGAATTAACGCTGCCGGTCTCGGAGCTGCCAATATTGGTGGAGTTAGCACTACCGGTCTTGGAGCTGCTAATATTGGTGGAGTAAGCGCTGCTGGTCTTGGCGCTGCTTATGCTGGTGGAGTTGGTGCAAGCGCTGCTGACGTTATTGGACTTAGCGCTACCGGTTTTGGTGCTGCTAATGTTGGTGGACTTAGTGCTGCTGGTCTCGGCGCTGCTAATATTAATAGCCTGGGACTGGGAGCTACCGGTTTCGGAGCCGCTAATCTTGGCGGTATCGGTCTTAATGCTGCTAGTGCAGCTGGGGCCAGCTCTGCCTCTCTGGGTGGCAGTTACGGCGGTGTTGGTAACGGTCTACTGGCAGTCTCCGGCGAGCTGCCAGTCAAAGGCACAACGGTCGTTTCTGGTGCTATCCCGATCCTGGGCGGTGTCTCCTTCAGCGGCAAACTGCCAGCTGCTGGCGCCTTCTCCATCTCTGGCAACTGCGGTTGCGGCGGTGTCAAGTATGGTGTTTATTAATTCTTGACAAACAACTAAATCTGTGATAATAAATGACGTATGCAATTAATGTTGTGTATTTTTAAAATTTTCAAATTCTCCGTCTATTATATACTTCTAAATCGGATGTGATATCCTCTTTGACTCTAGAATGACGCTATAAAGCTGCTTAATAGTAGAAATAATAATATTGGTACAGTTATCATCATCGTTATCAGCATGTATCAACCCACTGCTAGATATATCACTTCCCCAATGCTTTTCACTGTATGCGATCCTTCGCTTTCCGCATCGAACTGCTAGCAGCTGTTTAAGGTCCATCTAGAGAGAGGGAACCCTATACTTTGTCGCCCTATCCGCGGACCACGCTCTAGGATTTTCCACCTCCATCTGCCATCGCTGTCTCGGCAGATGTGGTCATCCCATTGCAACTTTAACTTGACTCTGAGAGCTATGTCGACCACTTTTTGGGAGTCCAATTTATGTGAGGTGTTCTGAGGGGGGAGGGGATCGGGCCGTATCTTACTAAATCTCACTTGGGGGAGAGAGGGGGTCTTGGCAAATATCACGTAATTTCTAGCAGAAAACGATGTAAGATTACGTAAAAGTTAAGTTAAATTTAAGTAAACGATGTATCTTGAATATAATATAGCAAAATCTGACACAATTATGTTTATCGTAATTGTCCGAACGCCGCAGAGCAGCACAGTAGCCCTTTGATTTATTTTAATCGCTATTGACTACTCGACAGCCGTCGCGACCCGATGATCGACGCAGCGTAATAAGTGCCGAATAACTCGATCCAACGCTTTTACATCAAAAATACATATTTTGAAAAAAATCTTTTGAGATCGGGCATTTTCCTCGACCCCCCCGGTAGAGGAAAATCTTATCAGGTGGGGGGTAAAAATCCTCAAATTAATGTCGCCTCCTTTGATTCTACATCGGGTTGCCATCATTATCATTAAACTTTTTGTTTTTTTTTTGTTAGAAAAACAATTTATTTTTTCCAGTTTTAATAAACAATTTTACATATTGTATTGTCGAAATGGTCGATTCAAAACCTGTATTGACAGTTCGACGTTTTAGAAATTTTAGAAGATGCTTGTTGATTTTTAACCGACGAAGAAACGGAGGAGGTTCTCAAGTCGACGCGTATATTTTTTTTTGTATGATAATAATTTTTTTATAGGGAATACTCCGAAGTTGGTCCCATAAAAATTTGAAAAAAAAATTCAGCCCTAAGGGTAGGAAAACAAAGGATGATTAATTGTTCACTCACTGACGCGATGATGTGTGATGTATGACGCTAATTAGTACATTATAGCCACAAAAAAATATAAAATAAAAAGTTTATAACAAAAAAATTAAACCGCCGAAAAAACTGAAAAGCAAAAAATAATCAACTTTGTTTTTTCAATCAATCAATTTCTATTTCATCATCAATCTAATTTAAGTTTGATGATGGAAAGCAATCACCACCGCCCATGGAGATCAGCAACACTAAAGCCAGCCTGTATTCCTTCCTTTCTTTCTTTCTGGTGATCTCACTCACTCGCAGGAACACAACAACCTCAAGGGAATTGTTATTTGACTGCAGTATTCTGTGAGGTGGAGTTACTTCCCCAGTACAGTACAGTAGAGTCCAAAAAATACGCTATGCCCAACCTCTTTTATGGCCAGAGCATCGTTTGTCAGTCAGCAGGATGCAGTGCAGGTGAGGCTGGCTTTGGTTCAAAGATGTTGACGAACCGCTTATACACAATAATTATAAGTAGTTGGAATCATCCTCATCATCAGGTCATTTTAGTCTCCACTATAGGAGCACGACCCTCTCTTGTCCGTCTCAGACAGAAAGAGGATTTGGCCTACACTCCCAACGCTGGCCAGACGGATTGGGGAGGACTGATCGATGTTTTATAATGTATTTCCCTTAGTCGCCTTGTACGACATCCACGGGAAGAGATGGAGTAATTCTAATCTAGTCTGCCTGAAACCACACGGCAACTAGTTGGAATATCACTAGCTTTTTTGTATTTTATTTTATGAAGAAATATGAGCAAGTTGTAATGATTCGATCAATTCGAAATTGACACAAAGAACGCTTGATCAGATGCTGCATAATCATGAGAAATCTGCAGTACATCCAACTCCTCATTAAATTACAGCAGAGGTATCTTGTTAGAAATAATCGTATTGATCTGTGATTTTGGGGTGTCAGCGGTTTATCAAGATCTTTGAACCAAAGCCAACTTCACCTGCACGTGATGCACCCTGCTGACTGACAATCGAAGTTCAGGCGACAAGAGAGGTAGGGAGCGTAATTGTAAGCTACCGGACTGGGGAATGTACCTCCACCTCACAGAATGCCGCAGCCAAATAACAATTCCCTAGAGGGTTGTTTTGTTCCTACCAGTGAGTGAGGTCACCAGAAAAAAAGGGAGGAGCTGGCAACGGATCGGCGACCTACATGCTCGTTTGCCCCCTCTCACATTATTTTGACCAGAAAGAGAAAGGAAGGAGATGCTCCGCTGGCAACGTGGGTGGCGGCGCGCGAGCGATATTATATGTTGCGAGCGTTAATATGGCTACGGTGGCCGCTTCACATCAGGCGGGCCGTATGCTTGTCTGCCACCCGACGTAGTATCTCAATGTTCATGTACAGATAGTGTGATGTATAATGGTGATCAGGGTCTGGTGATAGAGCAGGAGATTTTTGACGTGAATACGTCTATAAAATTGCTTCCATAGGGAGGAAATTAATAAAACGAATAATAACAAAATCAGGGGATACAGTTCGGTGTTGCAGCTACACATCTATCATCTCCATCCAAAATTCAATCACACCACTGGATAGGTGATGGAAGAAGGAGAAAGAATTTTTTTCGCTAAGTAAGGATTATGGATCATCGCGAGCGGGAAAGGGGAAAGCGCTGCCATTATGAGACAATTTTAGTGCATATAACGTACAACACAGGGCCGTGTCCATGACACAACCACACCACATTTTTGAAGTGAAACTTCTTTAGCGGCGTTTTGCACTTTTTGTGATCGGTAAAAAATGTCGAACTCCCGTCAGGATCACGTGTCCTGCCCCCTTACCACCAACTCTTATTTATTTATTTATTTGCTTATTGCGATTCAATAATTGAATAGAATGCTTATTCATACCAATGAATAAGCGACTCTATTCAATTTGGTATGAATAAGCATTCTATTCAGTTATTGAATCGCAATAAGAGATGGTGGTAAGAAGGTGATCAAAAATTAGTAAGATAAAATTGCGAAACTACAAAATTCAACTTTAAACAAAGACGATACGATTGAGAATTCTTTGAATATTTTAATGATTCGAAGTGACAGTTCGTAAGACAAAGCTGCGAGACTACAAAATCCAACTTTAAGCAAAGACGATATGATTGAGATTGCGTTGAATAGTTTATGTTTGTGTACGATAGCGCAATAAATGAATATTGTATTTTGCCACATAAATGATAGTACTAAATTTTTATACTGATAAATAAAGCAACTCGTGCGAAATTATTTCCTAATCATAACCAAAATATTCAAAAATGCACAACGATAATGTTAATTTTTTCACTTCTATCGGCACTCCCGGAGTGCAATCCGTTGTTTTTTTTTCTTGGTTCGGGGGTTTAATATTTTTTTAATTTACTCTTATGTAGAAACAAGTATGATTTGGAACATTCTTTTCAATAAAAAAAACAGCATGTAAAGATTAGATATTATTTTATTTAAAAAACTGGATATGATCATATTCACTCCTGACAACAACGTTACAACAAACGCCCGGCATAGTTACCCAAGTTGACACCACCGAGGTTGCTTAAAGCAAGTCCACCTAAATTAGACGCATTAATAACAGGTCCAACACTGTCGCTGATGATGCCAATATTACCAGCAGTACCGCAGCCGCATTGAGCAAGTCCCGAACCACCACTTGGAAGAGCTCCTTCGAACGCCACAGCAGTCAGGAAAGGCATCTGGCCATTTAGTTTTACAGTTCCTTCGATAATATTATCAGAAACGACGGTAAGGCCGGCAGGTATGACAGCACCCTGGCTTGAGATGGGGAGGAGACCGCCACTGGATAACGCGCCAAGATTGTCAGCAGTTACTGGTGCAGTAGAAAGCGTAAGTCCACCTAATCCTGCATTACTTACTCCAGCTATACCAAGCCCTGCATTGCTTAATCTAGTCACGACGGGAGCTGCATTGCTTATTCCAGTCACACCCAAGCCTGCATTGTTTACTCCAGCCAAACCCAGGCCTAAATTGCTTACTCCCGCCACACCGAGTCCAGCAGCTCCGACTCCGATATTAGCAGCTCCGAGTCCTGAAGCTCCAGCAATACCAAGTCCACCGTAGGAACCGCTAAGGCCGATAGATTTACCGTCAATGGAGGAAACGTCAACAGCAGCCACGCCAACATCGCTAAGGCTGATGGCACCGTACGGGGCGAATGTATTAGTAGCAATGGACTTATCACTCCTGTAGCCAAGTCCATTATAGCCAAGTGCTGAAACTTGGCTATAGGCATTCTGAAAAGCATAATTAAGCATTTATAAGTAAGAATAATTGTATTGACCGAGCAAAGCAATCGAGATGAGGAAAAATCACTTGTAAGATGTTTGTGTCACTATTATTCTCGAACAAGTGCGCAGAGATCAATAAAATCTGATAAGAAGTAATCTGAAATAATAATAACAGAAGACTAAATTACAAATTTTGTGTTCGTTGAATAACAAAAAATGTTGAAAGATTATAAGAATACAGTCATGTGGCTTCTCTGAGGGTAATGCTCAGGGGGTATAGCTACCACCATATCAGCCGTTTCGATGATACAGGGCCCACGGGTTACATATAAGGCCCCTTCAGTGCTGAGGCCGGAAAACCTCCTCTTGTGCTTGAGACTGTTGTTGGCTCGTTTGCTTTGCTGGATACAACCGGTAAGAACGACGTGTCAGCAATAACCTAAGGCTGGTGCACCCTGGGCAACAACGGTCAGTAACTTCTCTTCGCGGAGATCTTCCTAACCGTTGGCAGAAAAGGAAAGCATGGAGATCATGTTCACGCATCTGGACGTCTGCGGCTCAGGTTCCTCTGAATTCGCAGAGGTCACGGTGAGACGCAGAATGGACGAGCGCTCCCTGTTTGTGCAGGGCAAACCCCACTGTACGGGTTGCGAATCGCCGAAGAAGAAAAGTTCGTGAAAAAAAAAATTATTGAAGGCAGAAGTTGGAACCGAGGCCAGGAATATCATTAACGGCCAGAGAGCCGGTTTCACCGGTTCGTCCGAAATCGAGGAAGAAAACCTCGTCGTTGGAGTCTGTGTACCGTATGTCCCTAAGTACGCCACTAACCGTGGAGGGAGAGAAACTCGGGTTCCGCAACTCTAGGAATTGTAATTTGCTGCGGTCTTCTGGAGATACTTTCTCGCACATAATTACGTTGTTCTCTACATCTCTTTTGACAGAACCTCGTCAGTTAAAAAGCAGGGTACACAACGTGCATGTTACATTTTTTTTTTATATAAGAGGGAGGCAACCGAACATATGGGTCACCTGGGAGAAAGCAATCACCACCGCTCATGCAAGCAAAACCAAGGGGTCGCAGATCCATTTCTAGCCTTTTAAGGGAAATATAGACGTCACAAATACCGGGTTCATGGAATAAAATGTCTTAGGAAACGTAATGTAGTAGATCGTCAAATATCAAGATGATATGGATGGAATTTTATGTCGAGTAGTACGCTAGTGGAACTCAGCGGCAGGTATCAAATCACACAGCTAATCCGAGCACTCCCCGAGATATAATAAGGTTGGCAACCACTCCACTATAAACTGCCATTGTGCTGTCTTTAGGAGTCAAAACAGAATTGCAAATATATTGTGTCATGTAAAAATTAACTGCACAATCTACAATTTTAATACCTGAATAGAGAAGCCACAAACGAAAAGGATAGTTTTGAAAGCCATTTTTAAATCAAGAGCAAACTGGAGAATGAGTTTGGAAGACAGTGTACAGTATTTATATAGCTACATTAACACTATTGACACAATTACTTATCAAAAGTTACATTTATTTAGTAATGCTTAGACAATAATTGCAATTAGGTTACGCAATAATACTGATATAATTACCAAGTATGTAAATTGCATAAAGTTGCAAAAAATAATGTGAGAGGGGGCAAATGAGCATGTAGGTCGCCGATCCGTTGTCAGCTCCTCCCTTTTTTTCTGGTGACCTCACTCACTGGCAGGAACACAACAACCATCAAGGGAATTGTTACTTGGCTGCGGTATTCTGTGAGGTGGATGTACTTCCCCTGTCGGGCAGCTTAAAAAATACTCTAGGCCCTACTTCTCTTTTCGCCTGAGCCTTCAAAGATGTTGATGAACCACTAACAAAAATTATAATAAAACCTGTTTTATTTAGTGAGGCAATAAGTATCCCATTGTCAAGAAAATGTTGTCAAGATTTATTGGAATTATTACACAATGTTTAACTTGTAAGAACTAGACGTATAAGTAGCTCAAGACCATCTTTAGAGCCAATGCCAATCTTACCTGCACGAGGTGCAAACTATGGACTAACGAAAGGTATTGGTGAAGGAGAGAGAAGGCATGTCGAGACCGACTGGGGATGTATTTTCATCTTACAGAAGACTGTAGCGAAATAACAATACTCTTGACAATTGTTATATTTTGAGTGAGTAGGTACTAGATGTGTGCGAGTGAGGAGATGCTACGTTGGCAGCGGAGGTGCTAACTCGCGAACGGCACTCTTTATGTTGCAAGTATCTATATGGCTACGGTCACCGCTTTACTTCAAAAGAGCCATACGCTTGTTTGGCATAAGACGTTGTATATAAAAAAAAAGTTTTAAGCTGCCCGACTGGGGAAGTCTCCACCACACAGAATACCGCAGCCAAATAACAATTCCTTTGAGGGTTGTTGTATTCCTGCGTTTGAGTGAGTTTACCAGAAAGAAAGAAACGAGTATAGGCTGGCAACGAATCGGCGACTCATTGGTATTGCTGATCTCCATAGGCGGTGGTGATTGCTTTCCATCAGGTGACCCACATGCTCGTTTGCGCCCCTCTCATATAAAAATAAACTTCTTTTTAAGTCAAGACATAACAGCTTTGTACTAATTTTTGGTTTTCCTTTGCAGCAAGCTCACAGCCAAGCAGCAAGCGCATTTTTTCTTAGCGAAGTTGATGCCCTAGCTGTCAACATTGATCATTTACTTTGAGAGCTGCTGGTTACAATGGACTAGGATATGGCTTGAATGGTTGGGGAGCTGAGAATCTGGGCTTGGCGGGCGGATTGGGAGTTGGTACAGCAGGATATAGCGGTCTTGGTGGAATTAACGCAGCTGCTCTTGGCATTGCTAATATTAATGGATTTACTGCTACCAATGTTCATCGGGTTAGATGCTGCCGGTCTTGGTGTTCCCAATGTTCATAGTCTCGTACTTGAGGCAGGTTTCGGAGCTGCCAATCTTGGCGGTCTCGGTCTTGGTGCTGTTAGTGGCGCAGCTGGAGCCAGCTCTGTTCAGGCTAGCAGTTACGGCGGTGTCAGCAGTGGTCTGCTGGCGGTCAATGGTAAGCTGTCAGTCAGCGGTACGACAATCGTCACTGGCACTATTGGTATCCTCGGCGGCGTCTCATTCAGCGGGAAACTGCCAGCTGCTGGCGCCTTCTCCATATCTGGCAACTGCGGCTGCGGCGGTGTCGAGTACGGTGTTTATTAAAACTGAAAGTATAAAATAAATAAATATTTATTATCAATATTTGTACCATTTTCCTTTAATTTTAGCAAGTCAAATTTGCCAAATCATCACCATATCATCATGTCTTCCCCAATTGAAGGGGTTTTGAGCATACTATACTCCAACATGCTGCTCAAATGCGGGTTGGCGGAGGCCAGTGTTTTCAAGCAACCTAAAGGCCCCTGACTTGACTTAACGACAGTCATCTAATGACAATAGCCGGGACCGATGGCTGAACGAAGCACGGAGGAGCACGAGATAATACGTTGCTTAACTTGCGTGTTCGATTAGTCTGCACGCACACACGCGCAACGACGCTCCTCAATAAACGATATATACTTACACTAAAACGCAAAGTTCCCATCCGTTTATCCATTTAGCACAAGTTTTCAGTGCTAAAAACATATTAAATAAGGAATATAGTTTTGCTACTATTTTTGTAAAATTTTAACATTATTAATTATTATTTTTATTTATTTTATTCATTATTAACTATTATTTCACACTAGAATGCCCAGCAAACTTTGTACCGCATCATAATTAGTCAATCTGTTTTCGTGATATCAAAAAACCGTTCCATACAAAATCTATGAGAAAATTAATGTTCTTCATATATAATTTTTTGTCATTTTTTCACATGTTATAACAGTTATTCTGCTATTAATGTTAAAACCAATGAATCAAAAATAATAAAATCGTTCTTGAGTTATACGCCATTTATGGCGTAAATAATACAACTTTGTTTTATATTATTTATTTTCTGCACCTGCCATGTCCTATCTTTGCAACCGCACCGTTTGATTTAGTATCTATAACGTGTAGATCAGTCATGTAAATCGAATAGAGCCGGTCTGCTTGTATGGCGTTGTTACGTTTACCTACGTACAGCCGTTGAAACACAAGATTTAGTGAACTAAACCTTCAATGTACCAGCTGATTCAAGCATAATATGACACTAAGGCCTCTTGTACACGCTAAGAAAAGTCGCCGGGCCTATGCAAGAATTCGTGTCGTTTCTACACACGAACTGTGAACACTGCTTCCGCGCTGACCAAGAAATAATCTTGTCTGCGCTAGACATGACGCGCGACGTTTTGCTGCGGTGCGGTGGTTTTCGTGCCTAGATCAAATTCTTGTTGTGTACATGATGAATTGGTCCTATCTGCAGTAGACACGGTGAAATTTCTTAGCCTGTACAAGAGGCCTAAGTACAGTACCCTGGGGTTTGTAGATTATAATTATCTATACAATAAGAAATGAAGGAGATGCTGCGTTGGTAGCGGGGATGGCAGCGCGCAAGCGATATTTTGTGCGTTAATATGGCTACGGTAACCGCTTCACATCAGGCGGGCCGTATGCTTGTCTGCCACCCGTCGTAGTATAAAAAATAAAAATATATATGATAAATCTCTATTTCCCTTAGTCATCGCATCACACGTGAACGGATGGAACAATATTTTTGTGGTGTAAGTGGTTCATCAACATCTTTGAACCAAAGCCAACATCACCTGCACGTGCACTCTGCTGACTGACAAATAAGGATGTGGCGAAAAGAGAGGTAGGGCATAGCGAATTTTTTAATCTGCCCGACTGAGAAAGTACCTCCACATCACAGACTACCGCAGCCAAATAACCCTTGAGGGTTGTTGTGTTCCCGCGAGTGAAGTCACCAAAAAGAAAGGATAGAGTATAAGGCTGACAACGGATCGGCGACTCGTTAGTGTTGGTGATCTCCATGGGCGATGGTGATTGCTTTCCGTCAGGTGACCCACATGCTCGTTTGCCCCCTCGTATATAAAAAAAAGAACAAAATGAGACCAGAGAAGTAGTGCACTATTGTGTACATGACAGCTACATGTGATCACACATGCTTACTCTTAGAAGAATATGCAGGGTTTATACAGAAATTCAGGTATTTGTTATCATTTTATTGGGAGTTTGTATGATTACAGAGTATTAATATGAATTTGGCGAGCCCAGTGGTCGAATGGCAGCAATAGCTACTTTGACTGCGAGATCGCGGGTTCGATCCCCGCACAAGACAAACATTTGTGTGCATGAACATGTCTGTTTGTATTGGCCTGGATGTTTTCTATGTAATAAAGTATGTATTTAAAAAAAAAATGTATTTACGAACTCGGTGGCGTAGCGGTCAATGACGCGGCTTCGACACCAACGCTCGTGGGTTCGATTCCCACATAGGACAAACATTTGTGTGCATGAACATGTCTGTTTGTCTTAGTCTGGGTGTTTTCTATGTATCATAAGTATGCATTTACAAACAAAAATGTATTTACGTATGTTTATCAGTTTTCTAATACCCATAACACAAGCTTCGCTTACTTTGGGGCTAGATGGCGCTGTGTAATTTGTCTAACAATATTTAATTTGTCTGACAATATTTATTTAGGTACATCTATCAGTCATCTAGTACTCATAGTACAAGTTTTGCGCTTAATTTGGGACTAGATATCGCTGTGTAAATTGTCCAGAAATATTTGTGTATTTATCTATCTAATATATAAAATTCTCGTGTCACAATGTTAGTTACCATACTTCTCCGAAACGGCTTGAACGATTTGATGAAATTTTATATACATATTCAGTAGGTCTGAGAATAAGTTGTTATCTATTTTTTATGGCAAATCAACGTTTGGCGGGTGCTGACCCGTTTATTAAATATAGCAGTTGATATATAAAACTTTTGTGATAATTACTTAACATTGTATAAACACAGCTAACTGCCGGAACTGGCACTTAAATTCACTTTCACATTCAAGATAGTGTGATGAAAGTGAATCTAAGCTCTGCGTATTTAGAGTAGTAATGATTTAGATACCTTATATTTAATTTGTATGACGTTTCTAAGTGCTTTATAAAGTCCAAGGAATAAAGATATTTTGATTTGATTTTGATTTGATTTGATTTAACATAACAGAAAGAAGGAGGAGAACTAAAAAAAAGAAATTTTGTATTAATTGTTTGTAATATTATAAGTGTAAAATACAAAGTTTATTAATATACACCGTATTTAACACCACCGCAACCGCAGTTGCCAGAGATGGAGAAGGCGCCAGCAGCTGGCAGCTTACCGCTGAAGGAGACACCACCGAGGATCGGGATAGCACCAGAAACGAGCGTCGTGCCACTGACTGGCAGCTCACCGGAGACCGCCAAAAGACCATTGCCGACACCACCGTAAGTGCTAGGCAGAGAGGCAGAGCTGAGTCCAGCAGCGCCAATACCAGCAGCGCCAATGCCTGCAGCGCCAAGACCAGCAGCGCTAATACCACCAACGTTTGCAGCGCCAAGACCAGCAGCGCTGTAACCACCGGCATTTGCGACGCCAAGACCGGTAGCACTAATTCCACCAATATTGGCAAGTCCAAGAGCATTAGCGGATCCAGCTCCCCAATTATTCAATTCGTAGCCAAGTCCGCCAGCAGAGCTAGCGGCAGTTGTTTTAACATCAACAGTGGACACATCAACACTGGCAGCACCAAGAGCTCCAGCACTAAGGCCGCCAGCATTGGCATATCCCAGAGCATTAGCTGAAGCAAGATTACCAGCTCCCCAACCATTCAATCCGTATACAGGTCCGGCATTGTAACCAGCAGCGCCCAAGCCAAATGCGTCAGCAAGGCCAGCGGAGGCATCAGCTTGGGCAAGTCCGAAAGCACTTGCTGTTTGACTGTAGACTTGCTGAAAAATTTAAATATTACTTAATACATATATTGAACCAAATTATTTCCGGATTGAAAGACAAGGGAGAATTATCAAGCGCCATTGATTTACGCTAGAAAAAGTCGGGAAAAACTGAAAGAGCCTTTTTGAGATTTGTACCAGTCATTATTTGGCTTAATTGCAAAAAAATAATTAAATAAGATAAACATCCTTACTACCCTACTATAATATTATAAAAGTAAATGTGAGTTTGTTTGTTAGGCTCTCAAGCCGAAATTATTCAACCAATCATAATGAAACTTTATACAAATATTCTCACTGATAATAAGGACATAGGATACTTTTTATTGCAATAAAAGGAAACATATTAGAGTTGAAGCTTATAGTTGAAGCTTATATAAAGAAAATATTTGTTTATTTGTAATCGACAAATTCTGATCTTTCGCAATAAAAAACCCACCACACATTCCCACCACTGTTTTTCCTGTGTAGATAGGATTAAGCGGCGACCGCCAAAAAAGGCAATGAACAGACCTCCCAGGGCTACAATGGACTTTCCATTGCAGTCACGGAGGTAAAACTATGGATGCCTTGGAACTCACAACGAATTTAATCAGAAGGAATTAGTAGGAGTAAGATGCTTTTGGAATTTGACTTCGCCTCTTAGCAATGTGAGAAACAGCAATATGGCAAATAAGGCATTAAAAGTCTAACGAGGTGACTAGTCGAGTGAAACTCAACTACCATACACCACGGATTTTAAGTATCTAACACTATTGGAGACCTAAAACATTGAGTTGTTGCCTAACACATCGATTTCAATAAAATGAATTGCAAAATCGTCTGATTGCCTGGTAATTGATGCTAACAAATCAGAATAGAACCCCGAATACGATATGCAATGAATTTAACATGGCGTCCTGCTCCGAGTAGGTAAACGAAAGTTTATTATAAATTCTCACAGAATAATAATGATCTCACAGGATAATGATCCATTGGCCGTGTGGTTTCTGGCAGACTAGAATAGAATCACTCCGTTTCTTCCCGTGGATGTCGTACAAGGCGACTAAGGGAAATACATTATCAAATATCGATCAGGCCTCCCCAACCCGTTTGGCCAGCGTGGGGAGTGTAGGCCAAATCCTCCTTCCGTCTAGGACGGACGAGAGAGGGTCATGCTCCTGTAGTGGAGACTAAAATAGACCTAATGATGATGATAATGATGATTGATCCATAGCCAGCCGAGGCTGGGTGAAGCCTGCTATAAAGTATTAAGTAGACAACAGTAAAGTTACACAAGAAAAGCTAATATAGAATATGATTTACTAAATTATACACAAATTATAAAAAAGTAATTTATAAAAATAGTTAATTTATAAAAATTGAATACAGCGAGTTTAAAAAATTACCTGCAGAAGGCAAGCTTGCACGCAGAGCAACAGAAAAGAGAAGGAAGACATGTTTGTGTTTCTTCAACGAATGAGTGTGAATAACTTTCAGTTATTTGTATTCAGTTTTTATATAAAAACTCCACAACTTGTTATCATTTATTTAGTAACTTAAAGTCAATAACTCATACCTATGTATTACAAACTATACGTGACTTTTGATAAGCAATGTGTGTCAATAATGTCACAGATTGCCCTATAAATGCCGTCCACTGCCTTCAGTAATCATTCTCTAGTTTGTTCTAGATCTGAAAAATGGCTTTCAAAACTACCCTCCTGGTTTGTGGCTTAGTCCTTTCTATCCAGGTAATATTTTTTTTTTTTTTTATAAATATTTAAAAAATGGAAAAATTTTCTTCCCTCGCCATGGTGCGCTTTGAACCCACTGGTTAAGTAGTGTAATACTTAATAGATAGATGGCGCCACACTGCGACTTCACAGCAGTGAAATATAAAAAACAAAAATTCGTCACCATCACAAACCTTCCTGGTAGCTCAGTTGGAAGAGCAGTCAATCCCACCTGGGGGGGGGGGGGGGGGAGAGGTATAAAATTTTGCTTCCAAAAATGTGCTTTGTAGGTGTCCAAATTCAAAGACTATGTTTTTTTATATAAATAAGAGGGAGCAAACGAGCATGTGGGTCACCCGGTGCAAAGCAATCACCACCGCTCATGGAGATCAGCATCATCAAGAAGTGGCCGATCCGTTGCCTGCCTTTTAAATATAATATAGACTGTGTTCTTGCAGGTTCCTTTTTTCAAGACTCCTATTCACATCACGTTTTTTTTTTCAGAATGGCTACAGCCAATCTTTAGGATATGGTTATGGCGGCGCATATGTCAAACCTTTTGGATCTTCATACGGTGCCAGTGCTGCTAGTGCCGCCAGTGCTACCAGTTCTGCCAATTCTGCCAGTACTGCCAGTTCTGCCAGTTCCGCCAGTGCTGCCAGTTCTACCAGTTCTAAAGCAGTTGACGTCACTGTTGTAGACGTTGACGTTGTCGGACAGGGTGCTGCTTACGGAAATAGATTCGCCGCTGGTAATGCTGGCTGGGGACTTGGAAGTGCTGGCCTTGGCTACGCTGGTGCAGGTTTGGCTGGTGCAGGTTACGCATGTGCCAGCTCAAGTGCCGCAAGCGCCGCTTCGTTGGCTGCTACCCCCGTCTACCTTAACCTCAACTCCTTTTCGTCCGGTGGAGTCCTCCCCGTCACAAGCATTGGTTCCATCGTCCCTGTCGGCATTACCGTCGTGTCCGATAACACCATCGAAGGCGCTGTAGCTCTTAACGGTCAGTTGCCTTTCTTGACTGCTGTAGGCTTCGAAGGTGCTCTGGCAAGCGGTGGTTCAGGACTTGCTGAATGCGGCTGCGGTGCTGCGGGTAACATTGGTATCATAAGCGAATCTGTCGGGCCTGCTGCTGGAGCCAGTGCACTTGGCTTGGGTCTTGCAGGTCTCGCTGCTCCTGGTCGTCTGTTATATTGAAGGATATCAGATATGACGTGATTAACATTTCAAAAGAAACAATAAATATGATAATTAATGCATTTTGTTTTTTCTATTTTGAAACTTTTTCTTTAGTAACCTTATGAGACAAATATTTTTAAAGCAAAGCTTTTCGCCAGGGCACGGCAACCTCATACACCACGTGTATGAGGTTGGGTTTTACTGTAAAATTCATGGTGAGCCAAAATTTTCACACACAAGGTAAACACCTTTGTTATGAATATTAAATGAAGGACTTGATTAGCGAAATATAGTATAGTAAATTTTTCGTTCTTTTTTGTACTTGCTTCAAAAAAAAATATTGTTTTGTTTATTCTTGTTTACTGTAAACACTACAAAATGACAGTTGGATTTTTTAAAATAGGTTAAAGATGTTAATTTATGAGGAAAAAACGCAGATCAGAGCGCCTTTTTGTATCAAATAATGTCACCATTCCATATATTTAACTTGTGGAATCAACTTCCCTCAGCTGTATTCCAAAATAAATACGACAAGGTAGCCTTCAAGAATCAATTCATATCTTCGGAGCCAACGACCCGTATGTGTTGCTGATTTCCATGGGCGGTGGTGATTACTTTCCATCAGGTGACCCACATGCTCGCTTGCCCTCCTCATGGCCAAGCCCATATAAAAAGCCGGTCAAGTGCGAGTCGGACTCGCGATACGAGGGTTCCGTACAAACTTATAGGCATGTAAATTGTGTGACCTAAGGACATAACTACAAATTTACAGCTTTCGGATTTTTTCTTTACTTGTGCTATATACATGACATTGCTTCTTGCCAAATTTCATGATTTTAGGTCATAAAAAGCACTTTATATATAGTTTTTGATAAATGAATTGAATTTATTTAAATTAAAATATACAATTAAAATAAATACTAAATATATACAAAAAAAAAAATCGGAAATAACAAAAACTAATTAAAATTAATAAAATATAATATCTAAATAGCATCAAAAAATTCTTCCGCATCGCCATCAAAGGGTAACGTTGCCAGAAGGCTAGCAGCATTGCCACGCTGGATGGCAATGCTTATTCGCTGAGCGAGAAATAGGCCAGCCGGTAAACGGTTTAAGTTACGCAAAAATATTGTACAAATTATTTATCTTATAAAGTTCAAAAAAAGTCCGCAATAGCAAATGTTTATCTTTTAAGATTGGCTCACTATAACCTTTCAAATAGTAATCTTACTTGTTCACTCTCAACCGCCTGTCACACGCAGACGTAGTTGTGCGAGTGAGCTAGTTATAAATAAGCTTACTTTTTTATTTGTTACAAGGAAAAAGTGATTTCTCATGCAAATTATTTGTATTGTAAATCTCTTAAACGAAATCTAGAATTCTCAACGATAAGATTTTTACTAAAACTTTTGCAATAATTTTGCCGAAAAAAAATTCAAATTAAATCTGTTTTGTTTCTGGCGTAACATGAGTAACACACATCTTAAAGCGTTAAGGTGTAGCAAATATATATATATATATGCAATTTAAAACATAGGCAATTAAATATTACCACACACAATATTACAATTTATATTCAACATAATGTTAGGAGTAACATTACATCATAAATACTTATGTAACTGTTAGTTTCCTTAAATAAATAAATAAAAAATCAAAACCATTTCATTTCATAATAATTAATAATGTTTCTAAATATTAAATGTGATAATTAATCAAATTTGTAACACATTTTATTAATTATCACATTTAATATTTAGAATTATAAAATGATTATGTTATAAAATAATAATTTTATGTTTTTAGTTCAGTTTTTTAAATATTATTATTATCTTCAAAATATTTGTAATAATATAATCCATACTTTTTTTCCATAATATACTCTTTTAATATATGTATTTCCAAATAGGTAGTAATTGTACTTAAATCCACAATGAAATTAGGAATGTGATTATATAATATTTTAACTGACATTCAATAAAGTAAATATTCGATGACAAATTAGATTACGCCTTGGTTTGGGACTAGATGGCGGAGTGTAAGATGTGTCCTGGAATATTTATTGTTATAAATGTTTTAAAAATGGAAAAATTCCCCGTCTAGGTGAAATTTGAACCCACGAGCTCTCGATTTCCGGCCGAGCTGAGCTACTAGGAAGGTTTGTAATGATGACGAATTTTGCATTCATTTTTCATGCTGTAAAGTCGCAGTGTGGCGCCATCTACCTATTAAGTACTAGACCAGGCATAGCAGTCCATCGTTGCAGATGAAATTCGAATATTTTTTGATAACAACAAACTTATTCAAAATTTAGCAAGTAACATCCCTAGACGTCATAAAGAACCTTATGACGTCTAGGGATGCATTTAGAAAGGATTTTTCAATATTCATCCCTTAAGTGGGTGAAATGGGGGTCCAAAGATTATATGGGGAAACAAGATTAGTTGGACTATTTTATCCGAAACTTAACACGAGTACTTCTATAGATAAATGAGCTTGTGTTCATTCTATAGAATCTATAGAAGTGCGTGTTTCAGGATTTTTCAAAATTCACCTCCGAAAGGGGTAATATGGCGTGAAAATGTCTGAAAATCGTCATGGGTATTGTTTTTATGGTTTATCTGGTCGCTGATTACGAAAACAACAACTATTTTATAATCTAACATAGCCGACGTGACATAAAATTACCCCCGTGGGAGTGCGATGGGGTTGAAATGTCATAATATCAATATGGGTGTTGATTCTATGGTTTTCTGGAACGTCAGTTACGAAAATGGCATCAATTTGAAAATACAACATAGTGGACACGAAATTCCGTAAAAGGATTTTTCAAATTTTACCCCTAAGAGGGTGAAACGCAGGTTCAAAGTTTGTTTGGGGAAATTAGATTAGTCACGACGAAATTAGAAGTCAGTTAGTAGGACAATTTTATCTTAAACTTTACACGTACTTCTATAGATAAATGAGTAAACACGTGTTTCAGGGTTTTTCAAAATTTAACCTCAAAGGGTAAAATGGGGTGAAAAAGTCTAAAAATCGTCATGGGTATTGTTTTTATGGTTAACTGATGATGGCTGATTACGAAAACAACAAAGTTTTAAAATTCTGGCTAACGTGACCATCATCTCCTATTGGGGTGCGATAGGGTTGAAATTGTCTATATATAAATATTATGTATCGTTTGTACGGGTTTTCGGAATGCTAATCTATAGTAATATTATAGATGCGACAGAGTGTCTGTCTGTTACCACTTCACTCTTAAATCTTAAATCGTTGGACGGATTTAGATGAAATTTGGTTCAGAGATACCTTGAGTCCTGGGAAAGGACATACTATAGTTTTTGTCCCAGAAATTAGCTGTCATTGTTATTTATTGTACCTGTAGGGCGGTTCTATGTTCGACTGTATGTATTTCTTTTATGTTTCAATGTTTTCTCCGTCAATTGTACAGCGATTTTAATAATTCTTATTTGTTTGTGTGTACACTCTTCAGGTCCCATATTAATCAAATCAGGATCCGATGATGGGCTCCCTGAGAAATCACATGAATACAGTAATTAATGAGTTTTCTAAAGTTGATGAGGAACGATTATGAGTTAGGCAATAGTGTTGAGTTTTTTTACTTAAGTTATTCATGTATTTTCGTCTAGACGGCCCCATGTCACTACCTACTACTTACCCATTATTATAATAAATAAATAAAAATAAATATTCACTAAAACTTAAAAATGTAAACCAACTGAAGAATCCTGACACCAAAAAGCTAAAAATAACTACCATCTACCTCCTGAGATTTTTAAAGTCGGTGTATTTTTTTTAAAGTTTGATTTATCCTTTTTAAACTGATGGAATAAGACTTGTGTTATCCTATTAGATTTTTAAATTTGTATTTGGCGTCAATCAGTGCTTATGAGTACGCGGGCGGCGCGACGGGAGCGGGACCTTACCTTACCTTACCTTCATGTACAATTAAACACCTTTAATTGTACATGAAGGTGGTTGCGTTGCGTGTTAGACTTGGCTTGGATAATCTAAAATGCCCGAATTTCTCTTCGATATTGTTCTTTGGGCTAAGTTCAAGCATAAAAGAAGATAAAAATCCTAATTAGAGGGATGTCATAGTCAGAGAGTTTAAAAACAATACATAAAATACATAGCATTCACATTTATTATCACAGAAATTGCTGTCTGCCGGAATTAATATATACCATATTTGACACCGCCGCAGCCGCAGTTGCCAGAGATGGAGAAGGCGCCAGCAGCTGGCAGCTTACCGCTGAAGGAGACACCACCGAGGATCGGGATAGCACCAGAGACAATGGTTGTGCCACTGACTGGCAACTCGCCGGAGGCCGCCAGCAAACCGTTACCAACACCGCCATAACTACCGGCCAGAGAGGCAGAACTGAGTCCAGCAGCGCCGAGACCGGCAGCGCTAATACCACCAATGTTTGCAGCGCCAAGACCGGCAGCGCCAAGGCTAGCAGCGCCAAGACCAGCAGCACTGTAACCACCGGCATTTGCGACGCCAAGACCGGTAGCGCTGATTCCACCAATATTGGCAAGTCCAAGAGCATTAGCGGATCCAGCTCCCCAATTGTTCAATCCGTAGCCAAGTCCGCCAGCAGAGCTAGCGGTAGTTGTCTTAACATCAACAGTGGAGACATCAACACTTGCACCGCCAAGAGCTGCAGCGCTAGCTCCACTACCACTAGCAGCGCCAAGACCGCCAGCACTGGCATATCCTAGAGCATTAGCTGATCCAAGATTGCCTGCTCCCCAACCATTTAATCCGTATCCAAGTGCACCATTGTAACCAGCAACGCCCAAGCCATAAGCATTAACATTGCCGGCGGAGACATCAACTCCGGCAGCTCCGTACGCTCCCGCAATTTGACTGTATACTTGCTGCAAAAAAAATTGTACCAACGTAAAGAAATTGAGAAAAAAATAATTACGCCTTTGTACATGTTCTTGAAATTCTATTGTGATATGTGTATGATATGTTTTTTTTTAATGTACAATAAAGATACTACAAACAAGCAAACAAACAAAACAAACACATCTGTAATACGAAAGACAATATCATACTGGTCTGAACATTTATCTTGGGTGCTTCGGGCCATTAAGCTACATTCCAGTCTCTGAACAAATATAATGGTGTAACTAGCTCACCAATAACTTGAGCCCAAGCCAACCTCACCTGCACGTGGTGCATCCTGCTGTCTGACAAACGAGGCTCTGGCAAAAAGAGAGGTACGGCATAGCGTATTTTGTAAGCTGCCCGACTGGAGAAGCACCTCCATTTCACAGAATACCGTTACGTAATAACAATTCCCTTGAGCGTTGTTGTGTTCCAGCGAGTGAGTAAGGTCACCATGAAGGAAGGAATTGCTTCATTGAGCGGGGAGTAGCAGCGTGCGAGCGATACGTTACGAGCATATTATATGGCTACAGTAACCGCTCAACATCAGGCTGAGTAGTATGCTTGTTTGCCACCCGACGAAATTTGTAATTTAATGGAGCAATAAAAGTTTAGAAATTTACCTGCAAAAGGCAAGCTTGGATGCAGAGCAACAAGAAACCGAATGTAGACATGATTGTTCAACAAACAACTGAATGTGAATGAATTTTGAATCAATTAACTACAGTTTTTATACCAAATCTTCATGGCACGTGTAATAAGCTATGCAGCTATCATTGCAGTTAAGTAACTTAGAGACAATAACTGCAAACGAGCATGTGTAAACAAACTATATGTAACTTTCGATAAGCTATATGTGTCAATAGTGTCATCGACGTCTGTATAAATACTGTAAAGTGTTTTCAGAAATCATTCTCTAGTTTGTTCTAGATCTGAAAATGGCTTTCAAAACTACTCTTTTCATTTTTGGCTTGGTTCTCTCCATCCAGGTAATTAAACATGAATTAAAAAAATAGACGTAGTAGTCTAGTAATAGGCAAATTATGTAAAAGAGTGGAAGTTATTCGTGTAGCCGTGCTTCATTTTATGTTTACTAGCTTCTACGCGCGGCTTCGACCGCGTTCACTTTTTTTTAATAAAAAGTATTGTATATCCTTCCTAATACCTTATAACCTTTGAGAATATGTTTACAAAGTTTCATGATAATAGTTTGAGTAGTTTCGGCGTGAAAGAATAACAAACAAACTCACATTCCCAGTATCCTCTTGAGCTGAAATTTGTCACATTCTCATGAGAATACAGGATTATGTATAAGCTGCCATTTTTATCCATTATGGCGGCCGACACAAAATGGCGATTTAGAATTTCCACATTAACCCCTATTATATACATATAATATAATGAAAGGACTACATGAGCAAAACACAGTAATCTTTTTAGTTTATTTTTTTTATACTACTAAAGTGGTAAACAAGCATATAGCCCGCCTGATGGAAAGCAGTTACCGTCACCTATGAACGCCTATAACATCACACGCGCATTGCCGACCCTGTAAAAACCTCTTCACACCCTTTTTGAAGAACCAATGATGTAATCTCCTGAGAAAACCTTATTATTTATTACCAACTAATTAAAGTATCAATTCTTTATTGTTGTTGTCAAACCTTCTCACAATTTTACATATTTTTTTCAGAATGCCTACAGCCAAGCTTTAGGATATGGTTATGGCGGCGCATATGCCAACCCTTTAGGATCTTCATACGGTGCCAGTGCTGCTAGTGCTGCCAGTGCTAGCAGTTCTGCCAATTCTGCCAGTTCTGCCAGTTCCACCAGTTCTGCCAGTTCTAAAGCAGTTGACGTCACTGTTGTAGACGTAGACGTTCGCGGACTTGGTGCTGCTTACGAAAATGGATTGGCCGCTGGTAATGCTGGTTGGGGACTTGGAAGTGCTGGCCTTGGCTACGCTGGTGCAAGTTTGGGTGCTGCAGGTTTGGCCGGTGCAGGTTACGCAGGTGCCAGCTCAAGTGCCGCAAGCGCCGCTTCGTTGGCTGCTACCCCCGTCTACCTCAACCTGAACTCCTTTTCGTCCAGTGGAGTCCTCCCCGTCACAAGCATTGGTTCCATCGTCCCTGTCGGCATTACCATCGTGTCTGATAACACCATCGAAGGCGCTGTAGGTCTAAACGGTCAACTGCCTTTCTTGACCGCTGTGGCATTCGAAGGTGCTCTAGCAAGCGGTGGTTCAGGACTTGCTGAATGCGGCTGCGGCGCTCCTGGTAACATTGGTATCATCAGCGAATCTGTTGGACCTGCTGCTGGAGCTAGTGCACTTGGCTTGGGTCTTGCAGGTCAGGCAGGTCTCGCCGCTCCTGGTCGTCTGTTATATTGAAAGATATCAGATATGACTTGATTAACATTTCAAAAGAAACAATAAATATGATAACTTATGCAATTTGTTATTTCTATTTTAAAACTTTTTCTTTAGTACCCTTATTAGACAAAGATTTTAAAGACACAGCTTTTCGGCAGGGTGCACTACGTGCACGTGACATTGGCTTTGGCTGTAAAGTTCATGGTGAACCTAAATTGTTCATTTAATATTCATAACAAAGGTAAACAATAATATTTACCCATAATAGGAATATTAAATGAAGGGCTTGATTAGCGAGACATAGTTTTTTTTTATACTACGTCTTGTGGCAGACAAGCATACGACCCGCCTGATGTGAAGCGATTACCGTAGCCATATTAACGCTCGCAATATAAAATATCGCTTGCGCTCCGCCTCCCCGCTGCCATCGCAGCATCTCCTTCCCTTCTGATGACCTCACTCACTCGCAGGAACACAACAATCCTCAAGGGAATTGTTATATATCTGCGGTATTCTGTGAGGTAGAGGTACATTCCCCAGCTTACAATTACGCCCCCTAATGTATCAGGAGGGCTGACCCCAAATAGGGAACAAGCCAGGAGATTGATTGATTAATTCTTGTTATTATTTTTACTGTAAAGATTAGTCTAAGTATACACTACAAAATTACATTTGGACTTTTTTAAAATAGGTAGGTTAATAATGTTAATGTATGAGGACAAAAACCAGAGATGAGCGCATTTTCGTATGAAATTATGTCACCTCCGTATGTTTAATTTGTAGAATCAACTTCCCTCAGCTGTATTCCCAAATAAATACGACGTGGCAGCCTTCAAGAATCAATTTTATATCTTCAGAGTCAATTTATCCCCTATATAGTTGGCGAGGGATCGACGACCGCAATGTGTTGATGATTTCTATGAGAAATAGTGATTATTGACGAGCTCGGTGGCATAGCGGTCAATGACGCGGCTTCTACACTAACGCTCGTGGGTTCGATTCCCACACAGGACAAACATTTGTGTGCATGAACATGTCTGTTTGTCTTGGTCTGTGAGTTTTCTATGTATCATAAATATTTACAAAAAAAACAAATGTATTTACGTATGTTTATCAGTTGTCTAGTACCCATAACACAAGCTTCGCTTACCTTGGGGCTAGATGGCACTGTGTAATTTGTCTGACAATATTTATTACTAATATTATTATTACTTTCCATCAGGTGAACCATTTACCCGCTGGCCTTCCTCTCAAAAAAAAAAGTTAATTAATTTGTTCATCACTTTAGACCTTAAGTCAAAAGCAGACTTTTTTTGTCATTATAAATAAACTTACTTTTTATTTGTAAGGAAAAAGTGATTTTTCATGAAAATGATTTCTATAGCAAAATCTAGACTTCTCGACGATTAAATATCAACGCTTTTGCAGCAAATTTGTAAAAAAAAAAATACAAATCAAATTATTTGTTTCTTGCTTAATACGAGTAACAAACATTTTACCTTGTTAGGGTGTAGCAAAACAATAATAAAAAAAAAGTACAATTAAAATCATAGGTATTGATATAACACCATTCATGCACAATATTATTTATTACACGCTCTAAATAATATTAGGATTAACATTACGTCAAAAATTCTAATGTGATTGTTTGTTTCCTTACATAAAAAAAAATCTGAAACATTTAATTTTATAATAATTATTATGTTTCTGAATATTAAAATGTGATTATTAAACTGTGTAACACTGATTATTTTTATTCTCTAAAATAATAAATATTAAATGATTATTTTACTAACAATCATTTTATATTTATAGGTAATACAAAAAAAATCTGTTATAATATAATCCATACTTTTTTTATTTAGATACTTGTTACCCGACTGCGACAGAAGGAGGCTTATGTTTTTCGAGAGTATGTATGTATGTATGTATGCATGTATGTATGTATGAATAATTGTTTGACACGCTCTGCAGTCTGAACGGCTGGATGGATTTTAGCTTGAGAGGTGTCGTTAGATTCGTATTTGCTGTGAGAGTTACATAGGCTACATTAAATATAAAAAAAATCAATATGGCGGCTGTGAGCCGCAAAATTGTCGTTCCATAATTTTTTTTTTCTTCTAAATATATCGATATGGGTATCAAAATAAAGGTCTCGATGACCTGATTTCAAATATATATCTGATATATTAGTTTTTGCCTGCGGCTTTGCTTGTATGGAATTATATTATTGTTACACATGATTAATAAATCTATTGTAGGTGCAGTCGGGTTTTTGATTTTTTTAATTAACTTATAACTTGTTCAATATTTCTAGAAATAGGTAGTATTTGTTATCCTATTAGTATTATACTAACTTAAATCTCTAATGGAATTAGGAATGTGATTATATATTTTTTCCCACGACGGAACGGAGACAGTAAGAATTTATGCTATGAACTTGATAAAAAAAAAACCCAAGAAAATCCGTCGGGGGCTGCCATCTCCATTTTAAATTTCAACATAAATATAAATAAGTATACAAGTTACTATAAAACTGCCAAAGTATATCATTTAATGGCAGTCCCAACGGGGTTGGGTTTTTTTTATCAAGTTCAAAGCATAAATTCTTTAAGTCGGGGGTTTCAAAATTATTTTATTTTTTTTCAACTACGTTTTAACCGTCGTGGGTTTTTTTTTAATTTTGTTTTTAATTCGCGTTAAGTAAAGTAAAAAATATTCCTGGACAAATGAGACACCAAAGTCAAAGTCAAAATTCTTTATTCTGTGGGCCCTCGCGGGCACTTATACACACGTCTTTTACAATTAGGTATATTTTTTTATTTACCAGCATTTCGGAATGACCATTGACGAGAAGAAACACCGTCATTTAGTGTCAAACCACAGTATAAGTAATAGTACTAACGTAGTCAAACTAGGGAAATCTTGTACTACAAATAACAGATAACTGTTATAGGTGAGATTTATCCCCACGACCTCTCCATTACCGGCCGAGTGCTCTTTCTAACTGTGCTACCAGGAAGGTTTGTGATGATGACGAATTTTTCCATTTATATTTTCTGCTTGGAAGTCGCAATGTGGCGCCATCTACCTATTATGTATTATAATAGTGAACAGGGCATGGCAGTCCATCGTTGCAGAATAACTTCGCCTATTTTTTGATAATAATTTTAATTAAAAAAAAAACCGGACAAGTTCGAGTCGGACTTGCCCACCGAGGGTTCCGTACGTAGTATCAATATAAAATTTGATATTTTTCATTATAAATAAGAAATAATGCGTCGAAAAAAATAAATAAAATATATTTTGCAATGTGTACATCAATCCCTTTCATATGATACCCCATTTGAACTAGTAGTTTCAATTTGAAATTTCGACACCCTATAAAAAATATACCCCCCCTATTTTTTAAGATCTATTTACAAATGTATAGTTTTGAGATTTATTCCTGTACTTGTAGTCTATAACGATGTTACTTGCCAAATTTCATAGTTCTAAGTCAACGGGAAGTACCCTATAGGTTTTGATTCCCTTGAGAATGTCGAAATATGCGTTTTTTGCTGAATAAACGGCCGTAACTTCTTTTTACGTAAACTTAGCAGTTTGATTATTTTACAACTTCATGGGACCGTAGACCTGAGTATACAGTTCAAATTTCAGCTTGATACCTCCACGCATTCTCGACGTAGAAATTCTTGACAGACAGACGGACAACAAAGTGATCTTATAAGGGTTCCGTTTTTTCCTTTTGAGGTACGGAACCCTAAAAAAAAAAATATTTTTAATAGTAAACGGATATACAAATCCTAATTAGAGGGATGTCGTAGTCAGAGAGATTAAAACAATACATAAAATACATTGCATTCATCATTTATTATCCCAGAAATTGTTGTCTGCCGGAATTAATATACACCATATTTGACACCGCCGCAGCCGCAGTTGCCAGAGATGGAGAAGGCGCCAGCAGCTGGCAGCTTACCGCTGAAGGAGACACCGCCCAGAATCGGGATAGCACCAGAGACGAGCGTCGTACCTTTAACTGGCAGCTCGCCGGAGGCGGCCAGCAAACCATTGCCAATACCGCCGTAACTACCGGCCTGAGACGCAGAGCTGAGTCCAGCAGCGCCAAGACCGGCAGCGCTAATACCACCAATGTTTGCAGCGCCAACACCCGTAGCGCCAAGGCTAGCAGCGCCAAGACCAGCAGCACTGTAACCACCGGCATTTGCGACGCCAAGACCGGTGGCGCTGATTCCACCAATATTGGCAAGTCCAATAGCATTAGCGGATCCAGCTCCCCAATTGTTCAATCCGTAGCCAAGTCCGCCAGCAGAGCTAGCGGTAGTTGTCTTAACGTCAACAGTGGAGACATCAACACTGGCAGCGCCAAGAGCTGCAGCGCTAGCTCCACTACCACTAGCAGCGCCAAGACCGCCAGCACTGGCATATCCCAGAGCATTAGCTGATCCAATATTGCCTGCTCCCCAACCATTTAATCCGTATCCAAGTGCACCATTGTAACCAGCAGCGCCCAAGCCATAAGCATCAACAAGCCCGGCGGAGACATCAACTCCGGCAGCTCCGTACGCTCCCGCAGATTGACTGTAAACTTGCTGCAAAAAAAATTGTACTAATGTAAAGAAATTGTGAAAAAATAATTACACATCTGCAATATGAAAGACAAAATCTAAATAAAAGAAAAAAATTAAAGAAAAATGTTCAGTCTAGTATGCCTGAACATTTTTCTTGGGTGCTTCGGGCCATTAAGCTACATTTCAGTCTCTGAACAAATATGATGGTGTTAACTAGCTCACCACCAACTTTGAGCCAAAGCCAACCTCAACTGCAAGTGGTGCATGCTGCTGATTGACAAACGAGGTCTGGCAATAAGAGAGGTAGGGCATAGCGTATTTTTAAGCTACTCGACTGGGGAAGTACCTCCATTTCACAGAATACCGTTACCTAATAACAATTCCCTTGAGGGTTGTTGTGTTCTTGCGAGTGAGTAAGGTCACTAGAAAGGAAGGTATTGCTGCGTTGAGCGAGAAGTGGCAGTGCAGTTACCGCTTCACATCAGACGGACTGTGAGCTGGTTTGCACGCGATGTAATATTTAAAAAAAATTATAATCTAATGAAGGAATAATAAAAAACCGGCCAAGTGCGAGTCGATCTCGGGCACGAAGGGTTCCGTACCATTATCTATAAAAACGGCAAAAAAATCTTAAATATTTGTTTTATTTTAATTTAATTATTTATTTTTAAAGTGAACATATAACTAAAGCGCCATCTAGCCTATGTTATTGTACTACACAATTCTATTCGTCTTGCATTTTATAAGTTCGTCGGCTATTACTCAGTAACTTGTAAAGTCTACTTAGCCGTGATAGTTTTCCTTTTAAATTCACTATATGGACCACTTCCATGATTTTTTTCACATTTCTAAATATAACAGTTTCGTTGATACAGGAGACACTTGCGTATAACAAAAATTTACACGTGAAATGTAAATAATTCGCAAACAGATTACTATATCGAAAAATGATCTTCTCACACTCCCAATGTTTCTAAAAGACCTATCCGACGACACCCCACACCATGGAGTAGGTGCAGAAAAAAAAATCATCCCCATTTTTCGTGTAGGGGAGTTACCCCGAAAAAATATATTTTTCAAAATTTTATTCTACCACTTTGTCAGCATAGTTAATATGTGTCTACATGCCAAACTACAGCTTTCTAGTATCAAGCGTCTCTGAGCCAGGCCGCGGACGGACGAACGGACGGACAGACGGACTAGGCGGAACCCAAATGTTGTAAATAGGCTGTTGTTATTAAATGACTGTCGTTAAACCAAGTCAGTGGTCTTTATGCGGCTTGAAAACACAGGCCCCCGCCAACTTGCAATTGAGCAGCGTGGGAGAGTATCCTTTAAACCCCTTCTATTGAGGGGAGACCCGTATCCCAGCAGCGAGATGAATAAGGGTTGACGACGTGTATTTTTATTTTTGGATATACAACCGTTTCGACAATATTTAACATGTAGTAACGGCTATATTGAGATTTTATTACAGGTATAGACGAAGAAGTTGATGGTCGAATTTGATATAGTATGTCATGGATAGTTGTTATCCCGGTACTATGTTTACGAGAGATAATGCCGCGGTAAGTTCACAAGTTTATTAGTCCAATAAAATTGTAAATATAATAAAAGTACAGAAATTTACCTGCAAAAGGCAAGCTTGGATGCAGAGCAACAAGAAACCGAATGTAGACATGATAGTTCAACAAACAACTGAATGTGAATGAATGTTGAATCAATTAACTACAGTTTTTATATCAAATCTTCATGGCACGTGTAATAAGCTATGCAGTTATCAATGCAGTTAAGTAACTTAGAGACAATAACTGCACACGAGCATGTATAAACAAACTATATGTAACTTCCGATAAGCTATATGTGTCAATAGTGTCATCGACGTCTGTATAAATACTGTAAAGTGCTTTCAGAAATCATTCTCTAGTTTGTTCTAGATCTGAGATATGGCTTTCAAAACTACTCTTTTGGTCTGTGGCTTGGTTTTCTCCATCCAGGTAATTACACATGTTTTAAAAAATAGACATAGGTAGTAGTTGTCTATTAATAGTCAAATTACATAAAAGAGTGGAAGTTATTAGTGTAGCCATGGTACATTTTATTTTTACTACATTACACCCGCGGCTACGCCCGCGTTCACTTTTTTTTATAAAAAGTATCGTATATCCTTCCTTACAGCTTTGAGAATATGTTTACAAAGTTTCATGATAATCGTTTTCGGCGTGAAAGAGTAACAAACAAACTCACATTCCCAATGTCCTCTTGAGCTGAAATTTGGCACATTCTCATGAGAATAGAGGATTATAAGCTATAAGCTGCCATTTTTATCCATTATGGCGGCCGACACAAAATGACGATTTAGAATTTCCACATTAACCCCTATAATATGTGTATCAAATGTAAGGCCTCGATGAGCAAACACAGTAAGCTTTTTAGTTATTTTTTTTTATACCACTAAAGTGGCAAACAAGCATACCACATAAGCAAGATGGAAAGCAGTTACCGTCACCTATAACATCACACGCGCATTGCCGACCCTGTAAAAACCTTTTCACGCCCTTTTTGAAGTGGCCCATGCTGTAGTATCGTGCGAAAATCTCTGATAGGCAGTTCATTCCACAGCTTATTATTTATTATCAACTAATAAATCTTCTCACAATTTTACATATTTTTTTCAGAATGCCTACAGCCAAGCTTTAGGATATGGTTATGGCGGCACATATGCCAACCCTTCTGGATCTTCATACGGCGCCAGTGCTGCTAGTGCCGCCAGTGCTACCAGTTCTGCCAATTCTGCTAGTTCTGCTATTTCTGCCAGTTCTGCCAGTTCTGCCAGTTCTGCCAGTTCTGCCAGTTCTGCCAGTTCTAAATCAGTTGACGTCACAGTTGTAGACGTTGACGTTGTCGGACATGGTGCTGCTTACGGAAATGGATTCGCCGCTGGTAATGCTGCTTGGGGACTTGGAAGTGCTGGCCTTGGCTACGCTGGTGCAGGTTTGGGTGCTGCAGGTTTGGCCGGTGCAGGTTACGCAGGTGCCAGCTCAAGTGCCGCAAGCGCCGCTTCGTTGGCTGCTACCCCCGTCTACCTCAACCTCAACTCCTTTTCTTCCGGTGGAGTCCTCCCCGTTACAAGCATTGGTTCCATCGTCCCTGTCGGCATTACCGTCGTGTCCGATAACACCATCGAAGGCGCTGTAGGTATAAACGGTCAGCTGCCTTTCTTGACTGCTGTAGGCTTCGAAGGTGCTCTGGCAAGCGGTGGTTCAGGACTTGCTGAATGCGGCTGTGGTGCTGCTGGTAACATTGGTATCATCAGCGAATCTGTCGGGCCTGCTGCTGGAGCCAGTGCACTTGGCTTGGGTCTTGCAGGTGTTGCTGCTCCTGGTCGTCTGTTATATTGAAGGATATCAGATATGACGTGATTAACATTTCAAAAGAAACAATAAATATGATAACTTACGCAATTTGTTTTTTTCTATTTTAAGACTTTTTCTTTAGTAATCTTATGAAAAATTTAAGACGACGCTTTTCGGAAGGGTGCACTACGTGCACGTGTTCTTCAAATTCTTCATTTAATATTCATAGCAAAGATAAACAAAAATGTTTATCTTTCTTAGTACATATTAAGGCTAAACTATGGATTAAAAACCTAGTACTGTTAGTTTAGTTGAGTGGTGTGTGTGTGTATGTGTGTGTAGTGTGTTTGTGTGTGTACGTATGTGTGGGGAAGGGGGGGGGGATGAGAAAGCAAGATTGCTAGTGAATTTAATTATGTGAAAGTATGAGAGAGAAAATGTGTTGTCAGTGTGTCCTCAGCCCTACGATATATCTTGGGATCGGAGTCTACTAGTTTTCACTGAAGTGAGCAGCTATTACTATATTGAGTTTTTGTTTGTGCGACTTTTAAAATATGAATTATAACCAGCCACTGGTTATGATTCATATTTTAAAAGTCGGTTCTTAGTCATTTATAAGCTTCTCCGTTTCATCATAATGCAATGTAGTTAAGTATTCAGTTATTGTTGATTTACATGTAAATAGTTTTAGTTTATTAATATTTAGTTTTTTGTTTAGTTTATTATGAATATGAGCTGGAGCTGGAGTAATGTATGGAACTGACGTCTAGCAAAGTTTGTTCTGGTATTGGTAAAAGGGGCAACTTTTTGTTTCCTTCTTCCTGTCTGTTCATTGGAGCTAAAAAGTGTTTTATGTAATTTCAAGGCAGCTGACATAATTAAGAGTTTCCTAACAGTTAGAAGTTTGCTTTTTTCATAAAGGTCTTCAGCAGGATATATATAAGTTTTTTGAAGAACATTACCTTTAATAAGCACTCTGACCCCTTGCAACTTCTAGAAATTTAGTTTTTGTTACTCCTCCCCATACAGATACAGAATACGAGATTACCGATTGAGCCAGCGCAATATAGACTTGTTTTAACAGTTTTTGTGAAGCGACGTGCCTGAGTGTCTTAAATATCAATATGAGCTTTCTAATTCTTTTAATTTACATATTTAATGTGCGGATGCCAAGACAGCCTTTGGTCAAGTATATTTAATGGCTTCCACTTTTTCTAACGCTGTGCAATTACACTGGGTGAAGTTTGTTCCGTCACACTGGTGAGCTCTAAATTGGTAGCTAGGATCAGGTTGTGTTGTTTTACTTATGTAGTGACATATATATTTGGTTTTTGCAGTATTCATTGAGAGCAGATTCGACCTCAACCAGAGAGAAACCGTTTTTAGCCCTGTGTTAGCACTGTCAAACACCTTGTCCCATGTAGGTCCTACAATAACCCACGGCTGTGTCATCAGCATATGAGACAATGCTACCACCACCAGATTGTACAAATATGTTTATTTACGACATCACATTGGAAACCTCGAAAATTATCAGTGTTTCTCTATGCTATGCATGTATTATACATATAAACCTTCCGTAATAAATACTCTATCTATTTAAAAAAAACCGCATCCTTTTAGTACTTTTAAAGAACTAAGCATACATAGGGACGGACAGACAGGGGAAGCGACTTCGTTTTATAATATGTAGTGACATTCTGGCAAGTAGGTCGAAATCACTTTATTTAATAACTAGCTGCCATTGATTTGAGTATATTTTTTTCTTGCTTGCTGCTGTATTCGGTGATGTGGAGGTACTTTCCCAGCGGCCAGTTTACTAATACGCTGTACCCTACCACTCTTTCGCCTATTACGCTACACAGCAAGGTGCACCATGTGCAGCTGAGCTTGGTTTTGGTTCTAAAAAACATTTGTTTGCTTGGTTGTTTTAAAAATCATGTTAGCAATTAGGTTCCATTCGACGTGAAAGAATGACAAATGATTATAAACTTTATTTTTTCCCATGGGAATAAAATGTTTTTCCTGGATAAAAAGTAACCTATGTCACTCTCCAGAACAGGAAACTATCAACTGTTAAAAAATCATGTCTGTAGTTATGTTCCTTTCGACGTGATAAAAGGACAAATTATTGCAAAGCTTATTTTTTCCTATGGGATTAAGATGTTTTTCCGGAATAAAAAGTAGCTTATGTTATTCTCCAGACCGAAAACTATCCCCGTTAAAAAAAATATGTCTGTACTTAAGTTGTCGGTATTTAGGTTAAGGGCAAATTATTACAACGTTTATTTTTTCCCATGGGATTAAGAAGTTTTTCCGGGATCAAAAGTAGCTTATGTCACCCTCCAGACCATAACTAAACTATCCATGTTGAAAATATCAAGTCGTTACTGATGGTCCTTTCGACGTAAATTAAGGAGAAATGATTACAAAGTTTATTTTTACCACTTGAATTTAAGATATTTTTCCGGGATAAAAAGTAGCCTCCAGACCGTAAACTATCCCCATTAAAAAATCATGTCCGTACTTAGGTTCTTTTTCACGTGAAAGTAGGACTAATGATTACAAACTTTATTTTTTCCCTTTGGGAATTAGATATTTTTCGAGGATTAAGAGTAGCCTATGTCACTCTTCAGGCCTTATACTAAATCAAAAAAAAAAACATGTCAATCCGTTTGTTACTTTCGACGTGAAAGAAGGACAAACAAACAAACACACTTTCACATTTATAAAATTAGTATGGAAGTATGGATAACATTCTTACTCTGTGATAATTATCTGTCTATATTAGGACTACGTACAAGGGCTTAGATCTTTTTTCTTTTAGCTAAGTTCAAGCGTAAAAAGAGATACAAATCGGAGATTTGTAGATTAGAGGAATGTTGTAGTCAGAGAGTTTAAAACACTACAAAAAATACGTTGTATTCATCATTTATTATCACAGAATTAGCTGTATGCTGGAATTAATATACACCATATTTGACACCGCCGCAGCCGCAGTTGCCAGAGATGGAGAAAGCGCCAGCAGCTGGCAGCTTACCGCTGAAGGAGACACCGCCCAGGATCGGGATAGCACCAGAGACAATGGTTGTGCCTTTGACTGGCAGCTCGCCGGAGGCCGCCAGCAAACCATTGCCAATACCACCGTAACTACCGCCCAGAGAGGCAGAGTTGAGTCCAGCAGCGCCAAGACCAGCAGCGCTAATACCACCAATGTTTGCAGCGCCAAGACCGGCAGCGCCAAGGCTAGCAGCGCCAAGACCAGCAGCACTGTAACCACCGGCATTTGCGACGCCAAGACCGGTGGCGCTGATTCCACCAATATTGGCAAGTCCAAGAGCATTAGCGGATCCAGCTCCCCAATTGTTCAATCCGTAGCCAAGTCCGCCAGCAGAGCTAGCGGTAGTTGTCTTAACATCAACAGTGGAGACATCAACACTGGCAGCGCCAAGAGCTGCAGCGCTAGCTCCACTACCGGTAGCAGCGCCAAGACCGCCAGCACTGGCATATCCCAGAGCATTAGCTGATCCAATATTGCCTGCTCCCCAACCATTTAATCCGTATCCAAGTGCGCCATTGTAACCAGCAGCGCCCAAGCCATAAGCATCAACATGGCCGGCGGAGACATCAACTCCTGCAGCTCCGTACGCTCCCACAGATTGACTGTAAACTTGCTGCAAAAAAAGTTGTACCAATGTAAAGAAATTGTGAAAAAATAATTACACATCTGCAATATGAAAAACAAAATCTAAATAAGAGAAAAAAATAAAAGAAAAATATTCAGGTGAGAAGAGAAAAAAATAAAACAAATATGATGGTGTAACTAGCTCACCACCAACTTTGAGCCAAAGCCAACCTCAACTGCACGTGGTGCATGCCGCTGACTGATAAACGAGGCTCTGGCAAGAAGAGAGGTAGGGCATAGCGTATTTTTAAGCTACTCGACTGAGGAAGTACCTCCATTTCACAGAATACCGTTACCTAATAACAATTCCCTTGAGGGTTGTTGTGTTCTTGCGAGTGAGTAAGGTCACTAGGAAGGAAGGTATTGCTGCGTTGAGCGAGGAGTGGCAGCGCAGTAACCGCTTCACATCTGACGGACTGTATGCTGGTTTCCACGCGATGTAATATTTTAAAAAAAAATCTAATGAAGGAATAATAAAAAACCGGCCAAGTGCGAGTCAGTCTCGCGCACGAAGGGTTCCTTACCATTATCTATAAAAACGGCAAAAAAATCATGTCTGTTGTATGGGAGCCCCCCTTAAATATTTGTTTTATTTTAATTTAATTATTTATTTTTAAAGTGAACATATAACTAAAGCGCCATCTAGCCTCTGGTAATGTACTACACAATTCTATTCTATTCGTCTTGCATATAGCTTTTATAAGTTCGTCGGCTATTACTCAGTAACTTGTAAAGTCTACTTAGCCGTGATAGTTTTCCTTTTAAATTCACTATATGGACTACTTCCATGATTTTTTTCACATTTCTAAATATAACAGTTTTGTTGATACAGGGGGGACACTTGCGTATAACAAAAATTTGCACGTGAAATGTAAATAATTCGCAAACAGATTACTATATCGAAAAATGATCTTCCCACACTCCCAATGTTTCTAAAAGACCTATCCGACGACACCCCACACCATGGAGTAGGTGCAGAAAAAAAAAATCATCCCCATTTTACGTGTAGGGGAGGTACCCCGAAAAAAAATATTTGTCAAAATTTTATTCTACCACTTTGTCAGCATAGTTTATATGTGTCTACATGGCAAACTACAGCTTTCTAATATCAAGCGTCTCTGAGCTAGGCCGCGGACAGACGGACGGACGGACAGACGGACATGGCGGAACCCAAATGTTGTCAATAGGCTGTTGTTATTAAATGACTGTCTTTAAACCAAGTCAGTGGTCTTTATGCGGCTTCAAAATACAGGCCCCCGCCAACTTGCAATTTAGCAGCGTGGGAGAGTATCCTTTAAACCCCTTCTATTGAGGGGAGACCCGTATCCCAGCAGCGAGATGAATAAGGGTTGACGACGTGTATTTTTATTTTTGGATATACAACCGTTTCGACAATATTTAACATGTGGTAACGGCTCTATTGAGATTTTATTACAGGTATAGACGAAGAAGTTGATGGTCGAATTTGATATAGTATGTCATAGATAGTTATTATCCCGGTACTATGTTTACGAGAGATAATGCCGCGGTAAGTTCACAAGTTTATTAGTCCAATAAAATTGTAAATATAATAAAAGTACAGAAATTTACCTGCAAAAGGCAAGCTTGGATGCAGAGCAACAAGAAACCGAATGTAGACATGATAGTTCAACAAACAACTGAATGTGAATGAATTTGAAATCAATTAACTACAGTTTTTATATCAAATCTTCATGGCACGTGTAATAAGTTATCAATGCAGTTAAGTAACTTAGAGACAATAACTGCACACGAGCATGTATAAACAAACTATATGTAACTTCCGATAAGGTATATGTGTCAATAGTGTCATCGACGTCTGTATAAATACTGTAAAGTGCTTTCAGAAACCATTCTCTAGTTTGTTCTAGAACTGAAAAATGGCTTTCAAAACTACTCTTTTGGTCTGTGGCTTGGTTCTCTCCATCCAGGTAATTAAACATGTTTTAAAAAATAGACATAGGTAGTAGTTGTCTATTAATACTCCAATTACATAAAAGAGTGGAAGTTATTCGTGTAGCCATGGTACATTTTATTTTTACTAGATTACACCCGCGGCTTCGCCCGCTTTCTCTTTTTTTTTTTTATAAGTATCGTATATCCTTCCTAATACCTTTGAGAATATGTTTACAAAGTTTCATGATAATCGTTTGAGTAGTTTCGGCGTGAAAGAATAACAATCAAACTCACATTCCCAGTGTCCTCTTGAGCTGAAATTTGCTACATTTTCACGAGAATACAGGGTTATCTATAGGTCGCCATTTTGATCCGTTATGGCAGTCGACACAAAATGGCAATTTAGAATTTCTACTTTACCCCCTATAATATGTGTATCAAATGTAAGGCATCGATGAGCAAAACACAGTAAGCTTTTTAGTAATTTCTTTATACTACAAAAGTGGCGCACATGCATACCACGCAAGATGGAAAGCAGTTACCGTCACCTATGAAGGCCTATAACATCACACGCGCATTGCCGACCCTGTAAAAACTTCTTCACGCCGTTTTTGAAGTGACCCATGCTGTAGTATCGTGAGAAAACCTCTGATAGGCAGATAGGCAGTTCATTCCACAGCTTATTATTTATTAATAAACCTTCTCACAATTTTACTTATTTTTTTCAGAATGCCTACAGCCAAGCTTTAGGATATGGATATGGCGGCGCATATGCCAACCCTTTTGGATCTTCATACGGTGCCAGTGCTGCTAGTGCCGCCAGTGCTACCAGTTCTGCCAATTCTGCCAGTTCTGCCAATGCTGCCAGTTCTGCCAGTTCTACTAGTGCTACCAGTGCTACGACCAAAACTAAATCAGTTGACGTCACTGTTGTAGACGTTGACGTTGTCGGACATGGTGCTGCTTACGGAAACGGAATCGCCGCTGGTAATGCTGGTTGGGGTCTTGGAAGTGCTGGCCTTGGCTACGCTGGTGCAAGTTTGGGTGCTGCAGGTTTGGCCGGTGCAGGTTACGCAGGTGCCAGCTCAAGTGCCGCAAGCGCCGCTTCGTTGGCTGCTACCCCCGTCTACCTCAACCTGAACTCCTTTTCTTCCGGTGGAGTCCTCCCCGTCACAAGCATTGGTTCCATCGTACCTGTCGGCATTACCGTCGTGTCTGATAACACCATCGAAGGCGCTGTAGCTCTAAACGGTCAATTGCCTTTCTTGACCGCTGTGGCATTCGAAGGTGCTCTAGCAAGCGGTGGTTCAGGACTTGCTGAATGCGGCTGCGGCGCTGCTGGTAACATTGGCATCATCAGCGAATCTGTTGGGCCTGCTGCTGGAGCCAGTGCACTTGGCTTGGGTCTTGCAGGTCTCGCTGCTCCTAGTCGTTTGTTGTATTGAAGGATATCAGATATGACGTGATTATTTCAAAAAGAACAATAAAAAGTATATGATTTGTACGTTTGTTTTTCAATTTTACCATTTTTTTATTTTACCGGAACCCTGATTAGGATCACTTTGTCCGTCCGCCATTTTATGCAAACCGCAAAATAAAATACTATCCCGTTTCCCATTATCTCCGAAGTTTATGAAGCCAAAAATCGGAAATAATTAGAAGTAATAGAAGCAGACGTCAATTTTACAGGAAAATTATAGCGGTGTCGGTATTTATGGTAGTTTTTGAAGTGAATGCTTCTTTAGCGGCGTTGTGCACTTTTTGGGATGGGTAAAAAATGTTAAACTCGCATCAGGATCACGTTTCCTGATAGTAAGACAAAGCTGCGAAACTACAAAATTCAACTTTAAGCAAAGACGATACGATTGAGATTGGTTTGAATGGAAATAGTGTTAACATCAAGAGAGACTACACGTGACAAAGCAGCGAGACTACAAATGGATGGAACGACACATATATTAATATACTAGCAAAGTACCCGTGCTTCGCTACGGGAACACTCCTGATTTGCGTCTATTTTTGTTAAGATTCCAGATTACAGATAACCGTTCCATGCAAGTGGTAGGAGATGGAGCGGAACAGGCCAGCTCCATCACCTTCCACAGCTATGTATGGGGCATCACCACACCTTTCAAGTATAATTTTAGTCAATCTTGACGTCATTGTTTGAAGAATACCGAAATTCTGATATTATGTAGGCATACCCCATAAAGTTGGTACTTAGAATAGGTTTTTCAATTAGTTTTTGACACCAGATGTAGCTTCATTTGAAGGACGAAGTTTTTGTTACGCCCTACGCGCGCAATGTATAACCTCCGGAGTTAACTACGGGGATGAGGTCAGCGATGAACCGTCATGGATAACCCCATGGTTTGAAATAATCTCTCGTATATACCCTTTCCAATAAATATAAAGAAACCATAGCGCGCTGTACAAATGCTAGGTATAGCGCCATCTAGTGATGAGTTAATTAAAATATAAATATAATTTTAGACAATTCTTGGCTGGGCGCTGGTCAAAAGCTAATCCCATAAATCATCCCCTTTTTTATGAACGATTCCACCAAGTCTCAAAATTGTAGGTGAATCGATTTCCAAAAACAGGTTTTTTTTTTAACCCCTATTTTCAACCTCTAACCCGCGGCTTTGCTCGCGTGAAATTCGGGCATTTTAGATTATCCAAGTCAAGTCTAACACGCAATGAAACTACCTTCATTTAGCACCTTTATTTCTACTAAATACGGATGCAAGAACTTTCCAGATAACTACTTCACCAGTCCCGCTCTCGCCGCGCCGCCCGCGATCGTATACGCACTGATTGACGCCAAATACAAATTTAAAAACCTATTAGGATAACATTTAAGTCAACACACAAGTCTTATTCCATCAGCTTAAAAAGGTTAAATCAAAGTTTAAAAAAATTACATGATGAAGGATGATCACGTTAGCCACGTTGAATTTGTTGGTTTCGTAATCAGCGACCCTATAAACCATATAAACACTACCCATTACTATTTTCATACATTTTCACCCCATTAGGGGTTGAATTTTGAAAAATGAAACACGTGTTTACTCATTTATCTATAGAAGTACTCGTGTAAAGTGTAGGATAAAATAGTCCAACTAATCTCGTTTCCCTACACAAACTTTGAACCTCTGTTTCACCCTCTTAGGGGTAAAATTTGAAAAATCCTTTTAAGTAATTTCGTGTCCACTATGTTATATTTTCAAATCGATGCCATTTTCGTAATTGACGTCCCAGAAAACCATAGAATCAACACCCATATTGATATTATGACATTTCAACCCCTACGCACCCCCATAGGGGTAATTTTATGTCACGTCGGCTATGTTGAATTATAAAATAGTTGTTGTTTTCGTAATCAGCGACCCGATAAACCATACAAACAATACCCATGACGATTTTCAGACTTTTTTACTCCATTTTACCCCTTTAGGGGTTAAATTTTAAAAAATCCTGAAACACGTCTTTACTCATTTATCTATAGAAGTACTCGTGTAAAGTTTCGAATAAAATAGTCCAACTAATCTTGTTTCCCAATACAAACTTTGGACCCCCGTTTCACCCCCTTAGGGGATGAATTTTGAAAAATCCTTTCTTAGTGCACCCCTAGACGTCATAAGGAACCTACTTGCCAAATTTGGAATCTCTAGACCCAGCGGTTTGGGCTGTGCGTTGATTAGTGAGTCAGTGAGGACAAAGCCTTTTATTAATATAGATTGATATTTCAATGAATTATGAATAATGCTGAAACACGTGTTTACTCATTAATCTAAAAAACTAAATTAAAAATTTTGAAAAGACCCACGACGATTAAAACTTAGTTGAAAAAGGATAAAATAATTTTGAAACCCCCGACTTAAAGAATTTATGCTATGAACTTAATAAAAAAACCCAAGAAAATCCGTTGGGACTGCCATTAAATGAACTAGTTTGGCAGTTTTATAGTAACTTGTATACTTATTTATATTTATGTTGAAAGCAGCCCCCGACGGATTTTCTTGGGTTTTTTTATTAAGTTCATAGCATAAATTCTTTAAGTCGGGGGTTTCAAAATTATTTTATCCTTTTACAACTACGTTTTAACCGTCGTTAGTCTTTTCAAAATTTTTAATTTTGTTTTTTTTCAAACTTTTTAGAGAGTAATCATAGGTATTACAATTGAAAACCGCATCAGAATCTGACTAGTAGTTTTGGTTTTACACAAACAAATGTTTACTGCAGCGCCCTCTGGTGAGTTGTGACTATAACACCTACCTAAGAACATGCTCCAATCAAACCTGAACCCATCACTGAAATCCGCATCAAAATCGGAGTAGTAGTTTTGGAGATAAATAGCAACATTGGTTGCACAAACAAATCTTTACTGCAGCGCCCTCTGGTGAGTTGTCACTGTAACACCTATCTAAGAATATGCTCCAATCAAACCCGAACCCATCACTGAAATCCGCATCAAAATCGGACTAGTAGATTTGGAGATAAATGGCAACATTGGTTTCACAAACAAATATTTACTGCAGCGCCCCCTAGTGAGTTGTCACAGGAAGACCTATCTAAGAACATGCTCCAATCAAACCTGAACCCATCACTGAAATCCGCATCAAAATCGGATTAGTAGTTTTGAGATAAATAGCAACATTGGTTGCACAAACGAATGTTTACTGCAGCGCCTTCTGGTGAGTTGTCACTGTAACACCTATCTAGGAACATGCTCCAATCAAACCCGAACCCATCACTGAAATCCGCATCAAAATCGGACTTGTAGTTTTGGAGAAAAATGGAAACATTGGTTGCACAAACAAATGTTTACTGCAGCACCCCCTGGTGAGTTGTCACCGTAACACCTATCTAAGAACATGCACCAATCAAATCCAAACCCATCACTGATAACCGCATTTAAATCGGACTCTTACTTTTGGAGATAAATGGCAACATTGGTTTCACAAACAAATATTTACTGCAGCGCCCCCTGGTGAGCTGTCACCGTAACACCTATCTAAAAACATGCACCAATCAAACCCGAACCTATCACTGAAAACCGCATCAAAATCGGACTCGTAGTGTTGGAGATAATTGGCAACATTGATTTGCACAAACATCCTAGCACCCCAAACGTATATACCGTCTCCGTTCCGTCGCGGGTAAATAAAAGTACTCGAGTATAAAATTTCAGACAAAATAGTCCCACTAATCTTGTTTCCCCATACAAACTTTTCACCCCCTCAGGGGATGAATTTTGAAAAATCCTTTCTTAGTGCACCCCTAGACGTCATAAGGAACCTACTTGCCAAATTTGGAATCTCTAGACCCAGCGGTTTGGGCTATGCGTTGACAAACAATTTTGGGGAGTAAGTGGTTCATCAGCATCTTTGAACCAAAGCCAACCTCACCTGCGCGTTGTGCACCTTGCTAACAGACAAACGAAGCTCTGGCGATAAGAGAGGTAGGGCATGGCATATTTTGTCAACTGCCCGACTGGGGAAGGACCTCCACCTCACAGAATACCGAAGTCAAATAACAATTCCCTTGAGGGTTGTTGTGTTCCTGCGAGTGAGTGAGGTCACCAGAAACGCAAGAGTTGCTGCGATGGCAGCGGGGGTGGCGGCGCGCGAGCGATATTTTATGTTGCGAGCGTTAATATGGCTACGGTAACCGCTTCAGATCAGGCGGGCCGTATGCTTGTCTGCTACCCGACGTAGTATAAAAAAAAAAAAAAAGTCAGTTTCTTCTTTTATAGATTTAGATAACAATATTTCTAAAATCCTCCCTGTCCCGGAACCTTACCTCCCTCTCCAAATGCAAGTCGAGCCGCGTTCGCTTCGCTCGCTCGGCTTCTGTTGGTCACAAGCTTAACCTAACCTAACCTCGACTTGCTTTTGAAGAGGAATACAGCATGGGGTTCTTCAAAAAGGGTGTGAAGAGTGTCCCTGGTGTTACAGGCGTTCATAGGCTACGGTAATTGCTTTCCAACAGACGGGGCGTATGCTTGTTAGCCACTTTAGTGGTATTAAAAAAAAAGAACGTTAAGGTACCTTAGGTTTAACTATAATTAATATTTAATTCAGCTTGACATACACAATAATAATAATAATAATAAGTCCGCAGGGCAGCTTGTGTGGCGAGCTGTTGTGTGAGTAGCGACACCACGGACCCGAGTCTCCAGAGAGTCGGTCAGGGCCTTCAGGCTTGACCCGTGATTAAAAAGAGATAATAATAATAATACTTTATTTGGAACAAAGTTGTTATATACAAATTCAATAATAATAAAATATTATTTGACATTTATTTATCTTGTCATACTGATGATTTATTTATCAATGATTTATACAGTTCAATTACATACTATGATTTTATTATTTGCAGGACATTATCGATGGCAGAATAATATGGAACATAATGACAAAATGTCAACTATACAAAAACCTTATTCTGGCAAATAAATGTTCATTCATTTTTATTTATAACTAGTCAAACCTAGGAGCGTCTAGATTTCGGGTATTGAGTACCTACAACATATATACATACACATTTTAAAAATATACAAATTCGACCTTATCTTTTCAAACTTTTTTAACACGCGGGATGACATACCCACAGCATAGTCAGAAAAATACACTCGTATTACCTAATTCTCGTCTCACATTACACTCAACGGGTTAATTTGTAATAGCTATAAAAGTGTACAGTACTATAAACTACCAGACATAATAAAAATAGAAGAAAAAGTAACGCTTTCATAAAAAGACTAAGTCTGGGCCCGCCGTGTTAGGGGCTCTCCGAACGTCGCGGCCTCCCGACCGTGGCGGGCCCCCGACAGCGACAGACATGACGTCGACGCGTCGCCGCGTCTCGTAAAGATTCTCATACGAAATCTTCTATTAACTTCTGCTGTTCTAGTGCATGACATTAATTTAATTTCATAAAATTTAGGAAAAAAGACATAATTAGGGCACGGGGCAAGAAAAAATGTTCAATTGGTCTTAACGCAATAACTATAGGGTAGAATGTCAGGCTTCTCGCGAACAAATTTGTTCTTGAGATTTTCCCCATTTAAAAAAAAATGTCATAGATATCGACAGTATTATAATTTTCCTGTAAAACGTACGCCTGCTTCTATCACGTCTAATTATTTCGGATTTTTGGCTTCATAAACTTCGAAGAAAAGGGACGTGGGGCGATGGTATTTCTTTTTTTTTTTTTTGCGGTTTCCAGAAAATGGCGGAATGACAAAGTGATCCTCTAAAGATTCCAGTAAAACAAGAAAATGGTAAAATAGAAAAACAAACGTATAAATCACATTATTTTTATTGTTCCTTTTGGAATAATCACGTCATATCTGATATTACTCAATATAACAGACGACCAGGGGCAGCGAGACCTGCAAGACCCAAGCCAAGTGCACTGGCGCCAGTAGCAGGTCCAACAGTTTCCTTGATGATACCAATGTTACCAGATGCGCCGCAGCCGCATTCAGCAAGTCCTGAACCACCGCTTGCCAGAGCACCTTCGAAAGCCACAGCAGTCAAGAAAGGCAGCTGACCTTTAAGAGTTACAGGACCTTCGATGGTGTTCTCGGACACGACGGTAATACCGGCAGGGACGATGGAACCAATGCTTGTGACGGGGAGGACTCCACCGGACGATAAGGATTTAAGTGAGAGGTAGACGGGGGTAGCAGCCAACGAAGCGGTGCTTGCGGCACTTGAGCTGGCACCTGCGTAACCTGCACCAGCCAAACCTGCAGCGCCTAAACCTGCACCAGTGTAGCCAAGGCCACCACTTCCAAGTCCCCAACCAGCATTACCAGCAGCGAATCCGTTTCCGTAAGCAGCACCATGTCCTATAACGTCAACGTCTACAACAGTGACGTCAACTGCTTTAGCTTCGGTCGCAGCACTGGAAGCACTGGCAGCACTGGCAGAACTGGTAGAACTGGCAGAAGTGGCAGAAGTGACAGAAGTGGCAGAACTGACAGAAGTGGCAGAACTGGCCGCACTAGCACCGTTTGAAGATCCAAAAGGGTTGGCATATGCGCCGCCATAACCATATCCTAAAGCTTGGCTGTAGGCATTCTGAAAAAAATATATAAAATTGTGAGAAGGTGTGACACTAAGAATAAAGGATTGAAACTTTTATTAGTTGATAATAAATAATAAGGTGTGGAATGAACTGCCTGTCGAGGTTTTCTCAGGGGACTACAGCATGGGGTTCTTCGAAAAGGGCGTGAAGGGGAGGAAGGAGGTCTTATAGGCGTTGATAGGTTATGATAACTGCTTACCTTCAGGCGGGCTGTATTCTTGTTTGTCACTTTAGTGGTATAAAAAAAAACTAAAAAGCTTACAATGTTTTGCTCGAGTCCTTTCATTTGATATACATATTGTAAGGGTAATGTGGAATTTCTAAATTGCCATTTAGTGTCGGCCACTATAATGGATTAAAATGTCGTACTATAGATAATCCTATAATCTCATGAGAATATGCCAAATTTCAGCCTAAGAGGACATTGGGAACGTGAGTTTGTTTCTTACACTTTCACGCCGAAACTACTCAAACGATTATCATGAAACTTTGTAAACATATTCTCAAAGGTATTAGGAAGGATATACGATACTTTTAATAAAAAAGAAGTGAAAGCGGGCGAAGCTGATGGTGGAAGCTAGTAAAAATAAAATGAACCACAGCTTGACGAATAACTTCCACTCTTTTACGCAATTTGACTATTCCTAGACAACTACTATGTCTATTTTTAAAACATTTTTAATTACCTGGATGGAGAGAACCAAGCCACAAACGAAAAGAGTAGTTTTGAAAGCCATTTTTTAGATCTAGAACAATCTAGTGAATGATTTCTGAAAGCACTTTACAGTATTTATACAGACGTCGATGACACTATTGACACATATAGCTTATCGAAAGTTACATATAGTTTGTTTATACATGCTCGTAAGCAGTATTGTCTCTAAGTTACTTAACTTTAATGATAACAGCATAGCTTATTACACATATCATGAAGATTTGATATAAAAACTGTAGTTAATTGATTTAAACTTCATTCACATTCAGTTGTTTGTTGAACAATCATGTCTACGTTCGGTTTCTTGTTGCTCTGCATCCAAGCTTGCCTTTTGCAGGTAAATTTCTGATCTTTTATTATATTCATAATTTTATTGAACTAATAAACTAGTGAACTTACCGGGGCATCATTCCTCGTGAACACAGTAACCGGACTAAAACTATCCTATGTGAAACACTATCATCATCTTCTTCTTCTATGGTGCCGTTTCTGCACATTAAATATTGTCAAAACGATTGTTTATCCAAACATAATAATATACTTCGTCAACCCTTTTTCATCCCACTGCTGGGATACGGGTCTCCCCTCAATGGAACGGGTTTAAAGGATACTCCCCCACGCTGCTCAATTGCGGGTGGGCCAGTATTTTCAAGCCCCCTAATCGCCACTGATTTGGCTTAAAGACAGTCATTTAATGACAACACTTTTATTCCTTCATTATATTAACATTTTTTTAAAATACTACGTCGGGTGGCAAACAAGCGTACAGTCCGCGTGATGTGAAGCGGTTACTGTAGCCATATAAACGCTCGTAACATGAAATATCGCTCCCGCGCTGCCACTCCTCGCTCAACACAGCAATACCTTCATTCCTAGTGACCTTACTCACTCGCAAGGACACAAGTAACACAACTACCTTCAAGAAAAGTGTTATTAGTGTATTCTGTGAGCTCTGTGTGTGAGTATTTCTAAAAGCTTACAAAATACGCTATGTTGTACCACTCTTTTCTAGTCAGTCAGCAGGATGCACTACGTGCAGGTGAGGAGCTTTGGCTCAAAATTGCTGGTGAGGTCCTTATACTCATCATATTTGTTCAGTCTGCAATATAGCTTAATGACCAGAAGCACCGAAGATAAATTTTCAGACCAGTATGACGTTGTCTTTTGTATTGCAAACATGTAATATTTTTTTTCACCTTCTTTACATTGGTACTACTTTTTTTTGCAGCAAGTTTACAGTCAATCTGTAGGAGCGTACGGAGCTGCAGGAGTTGATGTCTCCGCCGGGCTTGTCGATGCATTTGGCTCGGGCGCTGCTAGTTACAATGGCGCACTTGGATACGGATTAAATGGTTGGGGAGCTGGCAATCTTGGATCAGCTAATGCTCTGGGATTTGCCAGTGCTGGCGGTCTTGGTGCTGCTAGTAGTAGTGGAGCCAGCGCTGCAGCTCTTGGCGCTGCCAGTGTTGATGTCTCCACTGTTGATGTTAAGACAACTACCGCTAGCTCTGCTGGCGGACTTGGCTACGGATTGAACAATTGGGGAGCTGGATCCGCTAATGCTCTTGGACTTGCGAATATTGGTGGAATCAGCGCTACCGGTCTTGGCGTCGCAAATGCCGGTGGTTACAGTGCTGCTGGTCTTGGCGCTGCTAGCCTTGGCGCTGCCGGTCTTGGCGCTGCAAACATTGGTGGTATTAGCGCTGCCAGTCTCGGCGCTGCTGGACTCAGCTCTGCCTCTTCGGCTGGTAGTTACGGTGGTGTTGGCAACGGTTTGCTGGCGGTCTCCGGCGAGCTGCCAGTCAGTGGCACAACCATTGTCTCTGGTGCTATCCCGATCTTGGGTGGTGTCTCCTTCAGCGGTAAGCTGCCAGCTGCTGGCGCTTTCTCCATCTCTGGCAACTGCGGCTGCGGCGGTGTCAAATATGGTGTATATTAATTCTGACGTACAACTAAATCTGTGATAATAAATGATGAATGCAATGTATTTTGTGTATTGTTTTAAAGTCTCTGACTAGGACATCCCTCTAATAAGAATTTGTATTTTTTTATATATATATGAGAAGGGGGCAAGCAAGCATGTGGGTCACCTGATGGAAAGCAATCACTATCGCCCATAGAGTCAGCAACACCAAGGGGTCGCCGATCCGTTGCCAGCCTTTTAAGGGAAATATTGACTCTGTTCTTGAAGGCCCCCATGTCGTATTTATTTGGGAATACTGCTGAGGGAAGTTGATTCCACAACTTCACAGTTAGTCGTAGAGAATATCTTAAAAAGCGTACTGTAGTAGATCGCCAAATATCAACATGATGTGGATGGAATTTTAATTTATGGCAAGTTGTACGATAGTGGAACTCAGCAGAAGGACTTTGACACCTGTAAGTTCGGACATAAAAGGAGATACGAAAGCCAAAAGAGCACCCAATTAAAGAGGTTTAAAGCGTACTCTACCATTCTACTCGTCTGCGCGATGGCGGGGGCGAGTGTTTTCATGCCGCATAAAGGCGGTTGGAATATGGGTCTCCGCTCAATCAAAGAGTTTTATAGCACACTCTGCCACACTGCACGCCCCTCAATTGAAGACGTTTAATAAATAATTTAATCGTACTCTACCACTCTACACGTCTGCGGGTTGCTGAGGCGCCTGTAATATGGGTCGCCCTTCAAATGAAGAGGTTTAAAGCGTACTCTACCACAATGCTCATCTGCTGGTTGGAGAAGGCGAGTGTTTTCATGCCGCACAAAGGTGGCTGGAATATGGGTCGCCCCTCAAACGAAGAGGTTTAAAGCGTACCCTACCATTCTGCTCCTCTGAGTTGGTAGGTTGGCGAAGGCGAGTGTTTTCATGCCACGCAAGGGCGGCTGAAATATGGGTCTCCCGTTGACTAACAAACAATTTGAAAAAGAACTAACGAAGGAACGTCTCTGTAAAATAGTAATGTTTTATGCATTATTATTTACTAGCTGATGCCCGCGACTTCGTTCGCGTGGACTTTATGTTTCCGGCGTATTAATACAAATACGAACTAATTTAGATATATAAGAAAATATTTGGGGCAGTGGGCAGTATTATACGTTAAAAGTCAACAAATTATTATATTTATTTATGATAGTAACCATAGTTTAAAAAAGAATAAAAATAAAATGAAGGGAGTCTTTCCTTCGGGAGCTAATATGAAAAGACCTGAAGCGTTACTAATCCTCGATAAAGCTACATTGTTGGCCATTTCGCATTCATCAGAAACGATTAGACAGCAATCCTGAAACATTTTCGCTTTGTCACAGTTTCGTGTCACAAAGCATGTCGGAGTTTCCGTTCTGTATAAATAGAGTAGAATATTGAACATTGTATTTGCGTCCTTCCTCCTAGAGGTAATATGGCTGCAATACCTGGCGATGCTGCTGTGAGATATTCTGGTTTGTGCGAATATTTACCAATCGATCCATTTCAATGACTAAACAGACACCGTTACCTTTATATATATATTGTAAAAAAATAACCGCGCAGTGCTACTTTTATATACTTTTTATCTACTTATATATATATATTATATATATATATATATATATATATATATATATATATATATATATATATATATATATATATATATATATATATATATATATATATATTTATATTTATATGTATATAACGTAAATAAATAAAACTTGTAGCAGGTTAGAATAAAAGTAGCACTGCGCGGTTATTTTTTTACAATACAATCAATATTTTGTTAAACTATTTATGCTCATCAGGCTGAACAACTTTTGCTAAGGCGTCATTATTATATTTCTTATAGTTTAGCTGAACCATTATGGTTCTGCATCAGGTGTTCTAAATCTTGGATTTTTATACCTCAACAAAAAATGATCATCAGGTTGAACAGCTTTTGCTAAGGCGGTATTTTTATATTTCCTATAGTTTACCGGAACCATTATGGTTCCGCATCAGGTGTTCCAAATCTTGGATTTTTATACTGAGATGGAAATTTCGTGTCCACGTTTTCAACTCGATGCCATTTTCGTAATTGACGTCTCAGAAAACCATAGAATCAACACCCATATTGATATTATGACATTTCAACCCCATCGCACCCCCACAGGAGTGCTCTTGTGTCACGTCGATTATGTTAGATTATAAAATAGCTGTTGTTTTCGGAATCAGCGACCCGATAAACCATAAAAACAATACCTTTGACGATTTTCAGACGATTGCACCTCATTTCACCCCTTTAGGGGTTGAATTTTGAAAAATCCTGAAACACGTGTTTACTCATTTATTTATAGAAGTGCTCGTGTAAAGTTTCGTATAAAATAGTCCAACTAATCTTGGTTCCCCATACAAACTTTCAACCCCCGTTTCACCCCCTTAGGGGTTGAATTTTCCAAATTCCCGTCTTTGTGAGCATCTACGTCCTGAAAGGAACAAAATACAAAATTTGAGACTCATAGCACTTGTAGTTTCTGAGATTTCGTGATGAGTGAGTCAGTGTTTTACTCTGTAGAAAAACTTTCTTTGAACTTTAAATGACGATAACTTTTTAATCTGACATCAGATTTCGATGAAACAAGCCTATGTTGCTCAGGGATGAGCTTAATCTTTTAGTGAAAACCGCGTAAAAATCTATTCAGTAGTTTTAAAGATTAGCAAGTACATACAGACAGACAGACAAACAAAAAAATCAAAACAATCTTTTTTGTGTTCTGTTACTCTTTTTTTATCGCCCACACCCATTTTTTGTTAATTTTATCAAATGTACAGACACGTGGTTCCTACTGTTTTATTATATGTATTGATAATAATCTGTCAAAGCTTGCCGTGACGTAATTAACTCGTAATTAAATGAAACAAAAAACTCTAACTTCTTGGCAACTCTAGCTATAACTCGTTAACTAAAATAATACCTATTTGTTTTTGGCTAATATACAAAGCGTCCAAGGTGAAAAAATAAATAATAACAAACGAAAATGTAAAAGTTTACATTTGCGCGGGCATATTCTATTGCTAGCTATACATTGCCAGAGGCTATCTGTTACAATAGCCATGAGACAGTTGAAATTACTTTATTAAATAGAAAAAACTGGATTTATCGTCATGGAAATTAATCGTCATGAGACTGAATAGAAATTAGACAGAAATTCTATCGAAACTATATCTTAAATTACGAGCAGAATGCCACCTTTCAGTCAATTCATAATTAAATCTAGAATTCACCTGGACGAGACGGAGGCCCACCACACATTCCCACCGCTGCGTCTCCTGTATCCAGGATTAACAGCGGCGACCACCAGTGCAGTTCCGGGGGTAAGACCACGGATTCCTTGCCTTGGAAGTTGGAACTCACAACGTTAAATACGTTATGAGTCTGAATTAAAAGAAATTAGTAGGAGTAACAAGTTTTTTGGAATTTGACTTCTCCTTTTAGCAATGTGAGAGACAGCAATATGGCGAATAAGACATTAAAAGTCTAAATAGATGACTACTCAAGTCAAGCTCAACTGCCGTGTACCACGGATTTTAAGTATCTAACACTATTGGAAACCTAAAACATTGAGGTGTTACCTAACACATCGATTCCAATAATATGAATTGTAAAATCGTCTGAAAGCCTGTTTTTTATACTACGTCGGGTGGCAGACAAGCATACGGCCCACTGATGTGAAGCGGTTATCGTAGTCATATTAACGCTCGTAACATAATCGTAACGTAATCGTAACGTAAAATATCACTCGCGCGCCGCCACCCCCGCTGCCAACGCAGCATCTCCTTCCTTTCTGGTGACCTCACTCACTCGCAGGAACACAACAACCCTCAAGGGAATTGTTATTTGGCTGCGTATTCTGTGAGGTGAAGGTACATTCCCCAGTCGGGTAGCTTTTATTACGCTACCTACCTCTCTTTTCGCCAGAGCTGCGTTTGTCAGTCAGCAGGGTGCACCGCGTGCAGGTGAAGTTGGCCTTGGTTCAAAGATGTTGATGGACCACTTACACCCCAAATTCACCTGGTAATTCTCCCTTGTTGCTACCAAATCAGAATAGTATACTACCCCGCATGCGACGCAACGAATTCAACATTGTCGTTCCGCTTCCGCCGCCAAAGATCACACTCCCAAAGAACATGGTGTTTTTTTTTATATTTATTTCGTACCTTTTATTAACAATGTTCTATTTTTATCTTACAATTAATGAATTGCACGTCGCTATTATGCTAATAGTTATATTATTGTCTATTACTACTTAACCTAAATCCTCCTATTGTTTACCTTGCAACCATGACAGCCAGGGCAGACTAGTCCCCTCTGGCATCACCCGTTCACGAGTTGATGCATGGGGCAGCCATCAACGCATTCAACCATTTTATTGGGAATGCGGCGACCCGCCATACGACACCACCGCCAGTTTGAACACTTTAGTGAGCATGACTACCTAGGCTGTCAGGGCTGCACAGTAAAACCTGTATTTATTTTCCTATGGTCTTCATCCTTCTCTCCCTCTCACCCACCAGATACTAACATTCTTTGACCCAGCATATTCCGTCTGTCGTTGTCACTGATATTGCACGGGCGAAAGAACATGGTGTGCTGTGTGATCGAATTCATGATTTGCAGTATATCTAGATTCAGTTAACTTTCATTGTGAGCTCTTAAATAATTAGGAGACTTTAGTCTGATGGTGGGCCAGGGGTGTCTCTTATGTCCTACTCCTACATAAGCTGCAGTGACTGCTCTCTAACGTGACTATATGTCACGTTATTATATTATTTGCTATCTCAGTAGTTTAAAAGGAAAATTTCTATATAAAAATTTCTTGTCACGATGAAATGCGATAATTTTGCACACGTGTGCAGTTTGAACCAACTTGAGATATGGGATAGTTTTTAACTCAGTTATAAAACAAAAGCACTTATAATTCTCTTCAACATAAAGTTATTTTGGATTGAGTGTAGCTCAGTAGTATCTTTAGAGACAAAACCAACCTCACTTGCACATGGTGCATCCCACCGGCTAGCAAAAGGGGCTTTGGTGAAAGAGAAATAGGACATCTCGAGCCTATACTGGTGTAAATAAAAGATTTGATAATAATTGATCTTTGATTTTTTGGATTTGCTTCCGCCCCGAATAGTAGAATAACCATTAAAAAATCGGAAAAATTAACGTAAAAATATTTAAAGGCATTACGAAGTTCGCTGGGCCAGCTAGTAATTTTATATAACTTAATGTTTAGGCTTTTAATGCCTTATTTGCTATTTTGCTGTTACTCCCATTGCTAAGAGGGGAAGTCAAATTCCAAAAGCTTCCTACTCCTACTAATTTCTTCGGATGAAATTCATTGTGGGTGCCAAAGCAATCGTAGTATTACCCCCCGGGACTGCAATGCACTTCATTGTTCATTGTCTTTCTGGTCGACACTGCATTTAATCCTGGTTACACAGGAGATACAGTTTTGAGAATTTGCGTTGGGCATGTTATTTAAATTCAATTTTAAGAATAAGACGGCGGGTTAAAAATTATAAAAAGAAACAAAAAGTTAAATTAAAAAATAAAAACAATTTATTAATAGACAACAAAATAAACTTAAGCTTTACAACCACAGTTACCAGCCAGAGAAATAACCCCACTGGCTGGTATGTAACCGGTGAATTCTACATAGCCAACGACTGGCAACTGTCCTGCCACAGATGTAGTGCCAACTACTGGCAATTCCCCAGTGACTTCTATAACGCCATTGCCAACACCGCCAAAGCCTTCATTTGCAACGTTTACGTCAGTAATGCCAATTTGTGTACCAAGATCTAATCCATTCAGACCAGCAGGCGTTAGTCCAACTCCATGTTCACCAAGTCCAGCTACACTAACTCCGGCACTGCCAAATCCGCTAACACCGTTGATGCCGGCGCTGTTAAATCCGTATTCGCTATTTCCGGCTAAACCAAGTCCAGCGCCGCCAAGTCCAAATCCGCTAACACCATTGACGCTAGCACTACCAAGTCCAGATTCGGCAAATCCCACGCCGCCAAGTCCAAGTCCGCTAACACCATTTACGCCGGCACTACTAATTCCGTTTTGGCCAAATCCGCCATGATTAACTCCCGCACCGCCAAATCCGCTTATGCCATTAATGCCGACATTGCTAAGTCCGGCATCGCCAAATCCAAATCCGCCAACTTGACCAAATCCAACAGAGTCTACTGCAACAGTTGAACTATCCACTTCTCCAAATCCCATGCCATAATTAACATAAGGTGGATATTCAGTCACTGTGTTCACGTAGCGACTGAAACCAGACTAAAAAAAAAAGATAAATAAGTGGGTTGTCTTGCCTAATATAATAAATTATGTGTAATATCGTTCTCACGCATCGTGTGGTTTCAGAAAACAATTTTGTATTAGGTTGGGGAAAAAGTCTTTTCGTATTTTATATGAAAATTCAAAACATTTTTTAATAAAGTTTATTTACATTTAACTAAAGTATGTAGGTGCCATTTTGTTCGATAACTTTTGGCCATCTTGTAGGTAGAGACATGATCCCATTACTATAGAAATTTTGGGACTTCTGTTCAAAAAACCACGACAAGTGGTTTTGGCAGTCTTCTCGTGATGGTAACCTGACATTGCCTAAAGAATTCTGAAGAGACCGAAACAGGTGGAAATCAGAAGGTGCAAGGTCAGGACTATACGGCGGATGCATTAACACCTCCCAGTCAAACTCTCTTAATTTTTGCTGAGTGGCTAAAGATGTGTGAGGTCTAGCGTTATCATGATGAAAAATCACACCCCTTCTGTTAATTAATTCCGGCCGCTTTCTCTCAACTTTTTGCTTTAATCTCATCAGTTGTTCACAGTAGAGTTCAGAATCGATAGTCCTGCCTGGCGGTAACAGCTCATAATGAATAATACCCTTCCAATCCCACCATACACACAGCATCACCTTGTTGCGGGTTAACCCGGGTTTTGCCAGAGTCTGTGAAGCCTGACCGGCCTTTGACCACGACCTTTTTCGCACGTTCTTGTCGTACGTGATCCACTTTTCATCACCAGTTATAAGCTTCTTCAAAAACTGTTCGCTTTCATTACGTCGTAGTAAAGAATCGCAAATGAGTACACGGTTCATTAGGTTTCTTTCAGTGAGATTGTGAGGCACCCAAATATCGAGCTTTTTAGTGTACCCAGCTTTTTTCAATAGCGCCAAAACTGTTTTGTGGTCAATTCCTAATTCTTCAGCTACGTCGTAACTACTGATATGCCGCTCTTGCTCCACTTTTTCAAAAATGGCATCCATTTTATCCGTAACAGGGCGACCAGAGCGACGTGCATCTTTCACATCAAAATTTCCTGATTGAAAACGCTTAAACCAAATTTGTGCTACTCTCACAGACACTGCACTAGGTCCATAAACGTCACAAATTTTATTCGCAGCTTGCGTTGCATTTTTACCTTTTTTGTAGTAAAATTTTAAAATGAATCAAATTTCTTCATTAGATTCACTCATCTTGACAGTAAAAAAAACAAATGAAAATCACACATTTACCTAATTTGAATTTGGAATTATCTTTTTTAAAATATAAACTTTTTAAAGATATCAAAACCTGCCAGACACAAATGGTATAACCAAAGAGATTTTATTACAAGTTCATACATACTATAATGCGAAAAGACTTTTTCCCCGACCTATTATGTTGTTGCAGTAGACTAAAATTATTTTCTGAAACAATTTTGTTTTCTGAAACCAGTGTTTGCGTGTTTGTTGGTGTTGCGTGCGTGCATAGACTGCGATGACTACCTAGACGTCAGGTAAGCATACGAATATATTGTTTGCCACCTTGTAATATATAAAAAAAATATAATTGATTTAGTACGTTTTTACTTAAGTGAACTCGAATTCCATAATGACCCCAGTGGTCGAATGACTAACCATGTCCATTTTGGCTCTGGGGTTGCAGGTTCGATCCTCGCACAAGGCAAAAATTTGTGTGCATGAACAATGTCTGTTTGTTATGGTCTGTGTGTTTTCTATGTATTACATGTACGTATTCACAAAAAAATAAATGTATTTAAGTATAATATCAGTTATCTAGTACAAGTACAAGCTTTGCTTAGTGTGGGACTAGATGGCAGTGTGTAATTAGTCCAAGAATATTTATTTATTTATACAATTTATTATATAAATAATACAATATATAAATTATTTATATAAATAATACAATATATCGAAACATATTTAAAAAATCATGAGTTCTCAGTTTGCGGCGAAATAAATTTTATGCATGAAAAAAACATAACCCTCCTTCGGCAGTCGAGTAATTAGTAATTTGTAAAAAAATATAATAATGTAAATATTATATTTGTAAAAAATGTTTCTTTTTACCTGAATAAAACACGCCTGGAGGCAAAACAACAAAGCAACTAAAACAGACATGACTGGATTCTTTCAAAAGACCCAATGACCTTATTAGTAAAGCGGAGATGTACTTATATTGTAAGAGTAGCAAATATATTATGAAATTCGTTACATGTCACGTAAATTTTCAATCGAGCGTGTAATAATGTCACGTATGGCGGAAATTAGGGTTCAGTTGTAAACGAGGAACCCTTATAGTTGCGATATATATGACCTTATAGTTGCGATTTGACGAGCTCGGTGGTCAAATGGTTAGCAATAGCCACTTTGACTCCGAGGTCGCGGTTTCGATCCCCGCACAAGGCAAATATTTGAGTGCATGAACATGTCTGTTTGTCTTGGTCTGGGCGTTTCTATGTATTTAAGTATGTATTTACAAAAAAAAATGTATTTAAGTACATTTAATAGTAGTCTAGTACCCATAACACAAGCTTTGCGCTTAATTTGGGACTAGATGGCGCTGTGTAAATTGTCCAGAAATATTTATTTATTTTATTTATTTATATCCGTCTCCCTGTCTGTCTGTCCGCCCACGGCTTACTCAAAGATTATTATTAGGAACCTGAAATTTGGGTCGAGTTACATGTTAATCCCGCCAACAAAACCGTAAAAAAACACTAGCTCGGTGGTCGAATGCCTAGCAATGACCACTTTGACTCCTAAGTCGATCCCAGCACAAGGCAAAAATTTGTGTGCATAAACTTGTCTGTTTGTCTTGATCTGGGTGTTTTCTATGTATTATAAGTATGTATTTACAAAAAAAAGGTATTTAAGTATATTATGAGTTATCTAGTGCCCATAGTACAAGCTTTGCTTAATATGGGACTAGATTTCGCTGTGTAAAATAACCATAAATATTTGTTTATTTATTTTTAAAAAAAAATTAGGGTAGTTACCTCCCCTATTGGTAATATGGGGGTTGATTTTTTGTTCCTTATGAATCCTATGGTATGAGGTATCGTTGGGGGGGCATTCAAGTATTACGTAACACAATTTGGGGGCGGGGGGGTTTTGTAAGACGTTACGATGCGTTACAGGGGCGGAAGGGGGGGTTCAAACAACGCGTTACGTAAGATTGTTTTTTTATTGAAATAAAAAACTACGGAATTAAAATTACTTAAGTTCGCAACCTTTTACGTTTAGGTTTTACGGGGGTCTCATGCTGACTCTCCAGCACAACTGTGCCAAAAATTGTCAACGAATTTTAGGGACTTACCGGTACTTTTTTCGCAACATAACTTGTAAACTTTAAGGTAATAAAAACAAAATTAAAAATTTTGAAAAACCCACGACGGTTAAAATGTAGTTGAAAAAGGATAAAATAATTTTAAAACCCCCGACTTAAAGAATTTATGCTATGAACTTAATAAAAAAACCTAAGAAAATCCGTTGGAGCTGCCATTAAATGAACTAATTTGGCAGTTTTATAGTAACTTGTATACTTATTTATATTTATGTTAAAAACAGCCCAGACGCATTTTCTTGGGTTTTTTTATTAAGTTCATAGCATAAATTCTTTAAGTCGGGGGTTTCAAAAATATTTTATCCTTTTTCAACTACGTTTTGACCGTCGTGGGTTTTTCAAAATTTTTAATTTTGTTTTTATTTCAAACTTTTTTGAGAGCAAAGAATTAAAGAATTTATTAAACCACAGTAAACACAAGCAAGCATAGGTATTACAATTGAAAACCACATCAGAATCAGACTAGTAGTTTTGGTTTTGCACAAACAAATGATTACTGCAGCGCCCTCTGGTGAGTTGTCACCGTAACACCTATCTAAGAATATGCTCCAATCAAACCTGAACCCATCACTGAAATCCGCATCAAAATCGGACTAGTAGTTTTGGAGATAAATGGCAACATTGGTTGCACAAACGAATGTTTACTGCAGCGCCCCCTGGTGAGTGGTCACCGTAACACCTATCTAAGAACATGCACCAATCAAATCCGAATCCATCACTGAAAACCACATTTAAATCGGACTCGTACTTTTGGAGATAAATGGCAACATTGGTTTCACAAACAAATATTTACTGCAGCGCCCCCTGGTGAGTTGTCACCGTAACACCTATCTATGAACATGCACCAATCAAACTCGAATCCATCACTGTAAACCGCATCAAAATCGGACTCGTAGTTTTGGAGATAATTGGCAACATTGATTTGCACAAACATCCTAGCACCCCAAACGCATATACCGTCTCCGTTCCGTCACGGGTAAAAATGGTCACTTGGATGTTACGTAACGTTCAGGGGGGGGGGGGGGGGGGGTACACACACTGCGTTACGTAATACTTGAACGCTCCCTTGGAAAGGTTTTCACGGCAGTGGCGTATAATTAATTTAAAAGAAAATCTGCCACAGTAAACTGCGCTGAATAAAAGGGTCCAATTATAAATGAGACATTGTCTTTATCTGTCTGTAGGCAATAGGCCAATATAGCGATGGGTAACTACGGAACCCTGCAAATTTACACTGCGCGTGGCCCGATACGCACTTGGCCGGTTTTCTTTACTAAATTATATATATTATAAGACCAATTTTTGGACTCAAAAAATCCCAATGGTAATCGGCTTCAGCTTCGGCGGTAGGGCCTGCTTAACCCTCTGCGTGCCTGGTAAACAAAAACAACACGGCATGCCTGGTTGGGTCTGTTGAACCCGTATTTTGTAATTATTATTTTTGTATATTGTGATGAATTAACAATGTATATTATCATATTTTCTATATATGTTAGGGTTATATTTATTTGCAATCAAACCAAAAATTAATAATAAACGACTTTCAGTCTTTTATAAATAAACAAAAATACTTCTTAGAAATGGTAACAAAAAATAGGCATCTAATAAAAAATCTTACTTATTTGTAAGAGATCAAAATCAGACTCAAATTATTTAAAGGCACTTATAAATTCCTTACACTTTGGAAAAAAAATACTTTTAAGAGCAGACACTACAATTACATAATTACTGCTCATTAGACATACAATTTCCACGATCTCTCTCATATAAATACAATTTTCACGAACGGGAGCGCGCTCCGGACTGCAGGGACTGCGGACCGGAGGGGAAGCGCGCCTACGCCTAATCTATTCTCCGAAGCTACTCACAAGAGCAACGCGCGAAAATTTAAATTTTGAAAGTTATCGGCATGTTTGTACAGGGATGGGTCTCTCAGACCCTACTAGGCATGCCAAGGGTTAATGTAAAGTGCTTACCGTGGCCCATAGACCTTGTACAATACAATTCTCACACGCTGACGTATTTTTGTAATAACGTTATCAGTCCCTAATTTAATTTCTACTAATATAATCATATTGTAGTTAGTTACCTTAGTCATTTGGAAAGTTGGTAATGAAGTTAATCTCTGAATACAGGCATGCCGGAATGTTATGCATTTGATTATATCAATCTGTAGTTATATTAACTGAAATATAAAATATAAAACACATACAGTATTGTATGTGTTTTATATTTTATATACACATAAACAACATACATATAAACACATCACCATACACTCCATACATATAACAGTTGTATAAATGTCACTTTATAGTATTGCATCTTTTAATATAACTGAATTATGTTGATTTTTTTGCACTGAGAGGCGAGAACCTGGTGACCTGTAATACAGGCTTCTTAAAACCTACATCAGGCATCAGCTTCTTACACAATATTAATCTGTTAAATGGCTATCTTACTTTGTACTATGAATACTGTGTAAGATGAGAATAAATAAATGTATTATTAAAAATTCATTACCTATAAAATATAGCAATCAATACATTAATTACGTCACAACAAGTTCATTGCCATATAGAGTCCAAGTGTCTTGACCTGGCGAAATGTAGGTTACATTCAACTTGCATATGATAAGGCACGCATGTAATTTGCTTCTTCAAATAAAATAAAACGCGTTTGTCCTGCCCAATACCATATCAATCACGTTTATAAACTGTTTTTTTTGTAAAAACGTCACGTTGAAATATTACGTTATAATATTAATTATTTATTACGTAACTGTTACTGAAATTCGATAAAACCTTACGTGGTTTCGTGGTACGGGACTAGTACTAATGTAACGAAATGGAAGTGAATATTTTGAAATTAAATTGCTTAAAAAATTCATATGTGTTCCATAATATACACGACATTTTTTTTTATGAAACAAACAACGGGAATTAACGCCGTCATGCGTAAGGGTATTTACATACCTTTATTTCTTCCTGATACATTCGCTAACTCGCAGGAACACAATAATCTTGAAGGGAATCTTTATTTGACTGTGGCATCCTGTGACATGGAAGTATTTCCCCAATCGCAAAATTATCGAAACTTCATACTAATTTCCTACTGCTAACTAACTTTATGGAGCTTAAGAGCCAAAGTCTCCAAGTGGTGCACCCTGCTAATTGATAAATGAGGCTGATTTATTATTTATTATAAACTTGACGGTTTTTTTTTATACTACGTCGGGTGGCAGAGAAGCATACGGCCCGCCTGATGTGAAGCGGTTACCGTAACCATATTAATGCTCGCAACATAATATATCACTTGCGCGCCGCCACCCCAGCTGCCAACGCAGCATCTCCTTCTTTTCTTATGACCTCACTCACTCGCAGGAACATAACAACCCTCAAGGGAATTGCTATTTGGCTACGGTATTCTGTGAGGTGGAGGTACATTCCCCAGTCGGGTAGCTTACAATTACGATCCCTACCTCTCTTTTCGCCAGAGCTGCGTTTGTCAGTCAGCAGGGTGCACCACGTGCAGGTGAAGTTGGCTTTGGTTCAAATATGTTGATAAACCGCTTAGACCCCAAAATTTAATTGTATTCATTGCAAAGACATGAATTAATCTTTAAATTATTCATATTTACGTATTAATTGTTAAAGAAAAATTTGCATCTCTCTGTGAACATACTACTATCATAATAACTAATCATAACATAATCTACCTAACTGTAACATGATTAATAAATAATTGTATGTTCTATTAAATAAATGATATTCTATTCTATCACAGTATAAGTAATAGTATTCTATTCTAGAAAAGAGAAGTAGCGCAGCTCAGCGTATTTATAAGCTGCCCGACTGGGGAACTACCTCCACCTCACAGAACACCGCAACCAAATAACAATTCCCTTGAGGGTTGTCGTGTTCCTGCGATTGAGTGAAGTCACCAGAAAGAAAGGAAGGAAGGAGAATAGGCTGGTAACGGATCAGCGACCCCTTGGTGCTGCTGATCTCCATGGGCAGTGGTGATTGCTTCCCATCAGGTGTTCCAGACGCTTGTTTGCCCCATCTTATATAAAAAAAATCAACAATCAAGGGACAAAAACCTATGAGGAATAGACAATGTCCTCTATACGAAGTAATATTTGAAACCTGTACTCACACTTGGATAATTCTATACACCAGAGATTCAATATAAAAATTCTTTCCAAAGGAACCTGTGAGAATATCTTGTACATTTTTAATATTAAGATTCGGGAGCAATATGACATAAAGTATTCAGGCGCGGTAGGCGGCATGAAATTTAGTAAAATATTTTAGGGATCCCTTGTTAAATTTTGTAAAACCACTAACTGACCCGGCAAAACATATTTTTGAAGTGAAAACTTCTTTAGGCGCGTTGGCCTTTTTTTGAGATGGGGCAATAACCATTGAACTCGCGCACTAAGGGTTCCGTACCATTATCTATAAAAACGGCAAGAAAAATCACGTTTGTTGTATGGGAGCCCCCCTTAAATATTTGTTTTATTTTTATTTAATTATTTATTTATAAAGTGAATATAAAACTAAATATTATGTGTGTATTTCAAGCGGCTACCGGCTAACGGTAATACCGTTATCAATTACGAGCAAAAACGAGCAAAAAAAATCACGTTTGTTGTATGGGAGATCCCTTAAATATTAGATTTATTCTGTTTTTTTATATTTGTTGTTATAGCGGCAATAGAAATACATCATCTGTGAAAATTTCAACTGTCTAACTATCACAGTTCATGAGATACAGCCTGGTGACAGACGGACGGACGGACAGCGGAGCCTTAGTAATAGGGTTCCTTTTTACCCTTTGGCTACGGAACCCTAAAAATACACACGTGATTTTTTAAATCCTAAAACATTGAGCATTATGTACATATCCATATATGTATTTTCGAGCTCGGTGGCGTAACGGTCAATGACGCGGCTTCGACACCAACGCTCGTGGATTCGATTCCCACACGGGACAAACATTTGTGTGCATGAACATGTCTGTTTGTCTTGGTCTGGGTATTTTTTATTTATCATAAGTATGTATTTACAAAAAAAAAAGTGTATTTACGTATGTTTATCAGTTGTCTAGTACCCATAATGCAAGCTTCGCTTACTTTGGGGCTAGATGGCGCTGTGTAATTTGTGTGACAATATTTATTTATTTATTATTATTTATATGATGCTCAATGTTTTAGGACCCCAATAGCATTAGATACTAAAAATTCGTGGTGCACGGCAGTTTAGCTTCACTTGACTAGAGATGGCTAGTCAAGTTCAGGCAATTAGTGCATTATTTGGTTCTTCAAAAAGGGCGTGAATAAGTTTTTACAGGATTGACACGGCGCGTGTGATGCCCTAGTGTGACAGGCGTTCCTAGGCTACGGTAACTACTTCCCATCAGGCGGACCATATTCTTATTTACCACTCTAGTGGTATAAAACATATACTATATTACTTTGGATATGTATATATCGCATTCCGCTTTTATAGATTTTTTTACATAACTTAAACTTATTGTGGTAGTGTGTCAGTGTAATTATTGTAGCCGTGTGGTTTCCGGCAGACTAGAATAGAATCACTCCGTCTCTTCCCGTGGATGTCGTACAAGGCGACTAAGAGAAATACATTATAAAATATCGATCAGGCCTCCCCAACCCGTCTGGCCAGCGTGGGAAGTGTAGGCCAAATCCTTCTGTCTGTGACGGACGAGAGAGGGTCGTGATCCTGTAGTGGAGACTAAAATGACCTGATGATGATGATGATGATGATGATGATGAAACTTATTGTGGAATCCCGTGCCTTAGTCTCCTACCACAAATAAATTAAACGAATGCAATATAACCAAAGCAATCTGTTTTCATTCAGAGACAAAGAAATCGAAGCAGTATATCTACGTGTTGGAATTAAGAAGGACGGCTATTGTCTTTTCGCCCCGGGAGTACGCTTAGCTGGGCTTATCCTACGCAATGAGGAGGTCGTACACTGATAGCGAAACTTTTTGAACTATGTTTGAATAAATTGAACATACATACAATACATAATATAGTAATATATATAGAAACTAAGTTGTAATTGACTAAGTTGTAATTGAATTAAATGACGAGCTCGGTGGCGTAGCGGTCAATGACGCGGCTTCGACACCAACGCTCGTGGGTTCGATTCCCACACGGGACAAACATTTGTGTGCATGAACATGTCTGTTTGTCTTGGTCTGGGTGTTTTTCTATGTATCATAAGTATGTATTTACAAGAAAAAAAGTGTATTTACGTATGTTTATCAGTTGTCTAGTACCCATAACACAAGGTTCGCTTACTTTGGGGCTAGATGGCGCTGTGTAATTTGTGTGACAATATTTATTTATATTTATTTATAATTGTTATATTATTATGATTATTAAAAAACAAGATTCGGAGGGTAAGTGGTTCATCAACATCTTTGAACCAAAGCCAACTTCACCTGCACGCGGTGCACCCTGCTGACTGACAAACGAAGCTCTGGCGAAAAGAGAGGTTCTCTCAGTGTATTGTGGAGGTAGGGAGCGTCATTGTAAGCTACCCGACTGGGGAATGTACCTCCACCTCGCAGAATACCGCAGCCAAATAACAATTCCCTTGAGGGTTGCTGTGTTCCTGCGAGTGATTTAGGTCACCATTTAGGAAGGAGATGCTGCGTTGGCAGCGGGGGTGGCGGCGCGCAAGTGTTATATTATGTTGCGAGCGTTAATACGGTTACGGTAACCGCTTCACATCAGGCGGGCCGTATGCTTGTCTGCCACCCGTCGTAGTATAAAATAATAATAATAATAACATACATAATATTGTAATATATATAAATAAATAAATATTTCTGGACTATTTACACGGCGCCATCTAGTCCCAAATTGTAAAGCTTGTGTTATGGGTACTAGACAACTGATAAATTTACTTAAATACATTTTTTTTAAATACATACTTATAATACATAGAAAACTCCCAACCAAGACAAACAGACATGTTCATGCACACAAATGTTTGTCTTGTGCGGGAATCGAACCCGCGACCTCGGTGTCAAAGTGGCCATTGCTAACCATTCGACCACCGAGCTCGTCATATACAAACTAAGTTGCTGTTGTATTATCTGATTATTAAAAAAAAAGTCAACGGGTTGCACACCGGGAGTACCGGTAGAAGTGAAAAATTTGAACATTAACATTGTGCATTTTTGATAAATTTAGAATGGTTATGAAATAACTTCGCACGAATTGCTTTATTTATCAGTATAACAGTACTATCATTTATGTGGTAAAATACAATATTCATTTATTGCGCTATCGTACACAAACATAAACTATTCAAAGCAATCTCAACCGTGTCGTCTTTGCTTAAAGTTGGATTTTGTAGTCTCGCATCTTTATCTTATGAACTGTCATTTCGAAACTTTTCGAATCATTAAAATATTCAAAGAATTCTCAATCGTATCGTCTTTGCTTAAACTTGGGTTTTGTAGTCTCCAGCTTTGTCTTACTAACTGTTATTTCGAATCATTAAAATATTCAAAGAATTCTCAATCGTATCGTCTTTGTTTAAAGTTGAAATTTGTAGTTTCGCAGCTATGTTTTACTAATTTTCGATCAGGACACGTGATCCTGACGCGAGTTTAACATTTTTTACCCATCCCAAAACCAAGCCGCCCAAAGACTGAGAACAACCGACAGACCGACGGTTTAAACTTGCCATACGAAGAAAGGAGGAGATAAATAATCCCATCCATAGCGAGGCTACGGTAGACGTTGCTTAACATGCGTGATCGATTAGAATGACACGCGCAACGACGCCATCAGACAGATTATTTGCCTACTACAATTTTATTTTTTGGGATTCCCGAGAGATTATATAGCCATATTTCATTTATTAACACCTACACTGAAACAGCTCTTCAATTAAGCTAAATTAACCATATCGAGTTAAAAATGTCCGCTTCGTTTGGATTAACTGCCGAAGCATCGCCTACGCTTGTATCACGTACCATAAGTTTCATCATCATCAATACTCAATATGTTTATTGCACATAATATGTAGGTACATGTCGATCTTAAAATACATGTTATTTTCATGGTATTACATATTATGACCCTTTAAGGGTATGGCGACAGTCTGAAGTGTACGGAACGGTTTATTATATGTCATCTAATTTATCATTTAAAAATTCGTCTAGAGCAGTGTTTCTTAACCTATGGTCCGCGGACCCCTGGGGGTCCGTGAGTATGAGTATGGGGGTCCGCCGTGTTATCTATAAACATTTGAATTAATAAATAATACCAACAAGACTCGCAAAAAAGCAGCACCAATCGTCATATTAATACAATATTGAATTTTTTATAAAAATGTATTCTTATTTCAGTACTAAAATAAATTGTCCTTTTATTACTGTGTTATTTTATTAAGGAGGTCCTTGAAATTATGCTTCATTTTCCACGGGTCCGCGGACCGGAAAAGGTTAAGAAACGCTGGTCTAGAGTGTATTGGCTTTCAATAAGGTCTTTAATTTTCTGATGAAGCTTGCTCCTTGGTCAATATCTTTTATTTTATTTGGCAATTTGTTAAATATTTCGACGGCCATTGAATTAGGGCTAGAACTATGCATAGCATGTTTTAGGGGTGTAAGTGGTTCATCAACATCTTTGAACCAAAGCCAACGTCACCTGCACGCGGTGCACCCTGCTGACTGACAAACGAAGCTCTGGCGAAAAGAGAGGTAGGGAGCGTAATTGTAAACTACCCGACTGAGGAATGTACCTCCACCTCACAGAATACCGCAGCCAATTAACAATTCCCTTGAGGGTTCTTGTGTACCTGCGAGTGAGTGAGGTCACCAGAAATGAAGGAGATGCTGCGTTGGCAGTGGGGGTGGCGGCGCGCGAACTACGGTAACCGCTTCACATCAGGCGGTCCGTATGCTAGTCTGCCACCCGACGTAGAGTAAAAAAAATAAAGTTTGGAAATCTCTGAATTAAATTATAGCTTCGCCCACACTGTGTTCCTGACCTAATCTTCGTAAATAAAAACGTTCAGTGTGCCAACTCGGCGAGACTCAGTCGTGATTCCGACCTCCTCCCGGTACACGCGTTTAAGTGAAAAAAAAAACTTGCATATAAGGTGAACATTGCATCAATTATTTTACGAAAGGTAAATAAATAAAATAAATAGTCCTGGACAAATTAGACCCTTTAAAGAATAGATCCAGCCGACATTTTGTTACTTTTAAGTTTAAGCTATTTAAAGTTCATTATTAATAAAAATAATATAAAATATAATTATTATTTAATAACACACTTTTATTAGTTCGACTTGTATGTAACTAACTATGTAATGCAATCTATGGTAACTAATTTAACCATCTTGCAAGGATCGTAGCGTAATGAAAATTGGCAGCTGTATGTAGTTCTGATGACAATACAATAATATGGTACTGTCGAACTGATCTGATGATGGAGCCGGAAGATATGAATTGTAACTTCATGATGGAACATCTTATGATAGCTGTTTTTGGATTTCTTAGAAAAGTCTTGTAATGAACTTTGACGACGATTAGGTTTCGGGGTCTGATGAAGAAGCCGGAAGATAGGCACTGGCATTCCATGATGGAATATCGTATTATAGTCGTGTTTGTACTTGTGAGAAAGGCCACGAGATGGACTTTGAACACGATCAGGTTTCAAGGTTATAACAAACCTATCGAGAACAATACAACCTCACCTGCACGTGGTGCACCCTGCTGACTGACAAACGAGGCTCTGGCGAAAAAAGAGGTAGGGCATAGCGTATTTTTAAGGTGCTCGACTGGGGAAGTACCTCTACTTCACAGAATTCCGCACCCAAATAACAGTTCCCTTGAGGGTTTGTTGTGTTCCTGCGAGTGAGTGAGGTCACCAGAAAGAAAGCAAGGAAGGAGTATAGGCTGGCAATGGATAGGCGTCCTTTTGGGGGCTTTAATTTTTTCAGCTTGTATTATGAATTATTTAGTTTGATGTGCTTTAAAAGCGTGTTTTTTTAAAAAAATAGTTTAAAAACTATAATTATATAGTTGATTTCGGTTAAATTTCCAGAACATTGTTGTTGTTGTTGTTGTAAAATCTTTATTGTACACAAGGATTACAAATATGTTAGAAAAATAGGATAGCTACATGTACAATGGCGGACTTATCCCACATGGGATTTCTTCCAGCCAACCATTTAATACACAAAGGAAAAACATGTAACATGGCGAATTTAGGTACAACACAATCACATGGTAACAATAATAACAAAAAAAGAATAATGTAATGTAATATGTATAAATGTAAATGTAAATAAAAATAAAACATTATTGTACATATTTTAAAAATAAATATTAATAAAAAACTTGGTTATCATCATAAACATTCCTGGCAGCTCAGTTGGAATAGCACTCGACCGTCCATCGAGAGGTCGTTGGTTCTAATCCCAGTTAGACGAGGGAGACGAATTTTTCATTTTTTTTAATACTTATAAGATAAGATAATACTTTCTTGTCAACTGTGTACGATGGTTGTCATAATTCAGGTAAATATATATATGTACATATACAGGTATAAAAGCAGTAGGTATAATAACGTAGAATAAGTTTTGGGAAGTATATGTCATCAAACTATCAAACATCTCGAGCTCGGCGGCGTAGCGGTCAATGACGCGGCTTGGACACCAACGCTCGTGGGTTCGATTCCCACACAGGACAAACATTTGTGTGCATGAACATGTCTGTTTGGCTTGGTCTGGATGTTTTCTATGTATCATAAGTATGTATTTACAAAAAAAAAATGTATTTACCTATGTTTATCAGTTGTCTAGTACCCATAACACAAGCTTCGCTTACTTTGGGGCTAGATGGCGCCGTGTAAATTGACCAGAAATATTTATTTATTTATTATTATTTAATACATCCATTTAATACATAGAAAACAGCCAGACCAAGACAAACAGACATGTTCATGCACACAAATATTTGTCTTGTGCGGGGATCGACCCCGCGATCGAAGTGCCCACTGCTAACCGATGCATAAGCGATTTTTACTTTTTATCTAGTGGATGTGAACCCTTACTCATCTCACTGCTGAGATAAGGGTCTCCAGTCAATTGAAAGGGCTTAGGACGTACTCCACTGCGGTGATCAACTGCGGCTCAACGGAGTCCAGTGTAAGTTATTTTTTTTATTTTATTTAGTGGAAATAATGATCTTGCAAGTTAAACACAGTACCCAATTTAGATACAGTACCCATGTCCGTTTGAGTTTAAAAAAAATTGCCACACTCATTTCGTTCTCATGACAATGCATGGTTACTGATTACATAAATACCGCCATTTTAAGTCCATAATATTTCTATTGTTTTATACTACGTGGGGTGGTAGACAATCATACGGCCTGCCTGATGTGAAGCAGTTACCGTAGCTATATGTATTTAACGCTGGCAACATTAAATATCACTCGCTCGCAGCCACCCCCGCTGCCAACGCAGCAACTCCTTCCTTTCTGGTGACCTCACTCACTCGCAGGAACACAACAACCCCCAAGGGAATTAATACTAGGCTACAGCATTCTGTACTTCCCCAGTTGGACAGCTTTCAAATACTGTACAAATACTTTCAAGTACTGTAAACTACCTCTTTTGCCTGTGCCTCTTTCGCTAGTCAGCAGGATGCACCACGTGCAGCCACGATTTACTTTGGCCAAACCTTGGCCACTCCATACAAAAATGGTGCATTTGCATGTAGTTAACCAATTGACGTACAGACATCAATTGATTCATCACATCACACAAGTATAGGCACGTGTACAGTACACGTGCCTATAATTGTGTGATGTTCTCTAGGGCTGACATTATTCTATTATTAGTCGGACATAGTAAATACACTATACTGACTCCAGTCAATATTCAGAAAACGCCTTGTTTAATTGCCATTGCTAACTTACTAGACTTGCGCAAAACAGTTTACTGAACTGAAAAGAGAGATGCAGTTCTTTTGACGCAAATGAACTATATCACTCATCTAGTTCATTTAGTTCAAATACTTCTGTAGTTCTTTTGACTCACTAGTTCAGTTTAGTTCAATGTATCTTTGATTCAATCGACTCAGTAGTTCTATTGACTGATTTCTTCTACATTCTTCTCAGTTCTATTGCATGATTTTGATTACATTATATTTTTGTATTAAATAAGTATAACTAATTTAATATTTTATAAAATCCCTTACAAATATTGATTTTCCTTCAAACTTTTCACAGGCTTAGGACTGTCAACCTTTTTGTCAAAAAGAAATTATTTAGTGGTTAAAATAATAATTAATATAAAAATTGAGCCTCGTATCTTTACTACTATAGCATATTTTCGCTAACAGCTTATGGTTCTTATGTCCTTAGCTTTAGAGTTCTAATTCGGTCAGTCAACCACGCCCGAAACTATCTGTTTCGTTTTATCTCGAATAATTTCAGAATCTTCCTTCTTTTTCGCTCTCTATCGCTAGCAATTTTGGCATTACAACGTATCTCTCTCATTCTAGCTCGTACGCTTTATGTATTTCCGTTCTTTTTACTCTTTGTCACTCGATTGAATTAAATGACGCAGTGAACTATATGGGACAAGAAAGAGTGAGTGACAAGTACTCACTCAGGAACTACACAAATCAACTTACCTATAATTTTATATTTTCTAATCATCTCTAAATAGAACGTCCACCTTCCGAACACCGGTTCAATAAAAACGGTAAAAACATTTTATGTTCACTAATTTTAGCTTTTTACTATCCATATAACTGCATGCGTTATGTAATTCATATTCACATTCACATAGAATAAACGTAATTTAAAAACTAACAGTAATCACACCCAAAACAATGACAATGTAAACAAACAATTTTATTGTAAAGTCAAAGTCAAAGTCAAAATATCTTTATTCCTTGGACTTTATAAAGCACTTAGAAACGTCATACAAATTAAATATAAGACATGTATCTAAATCATTACTACTCTAAATCCGCAGAGCTTAGATTCACTTTCATCACACTATCTGTGAAAGTGAATTTAAGTGCCAGTTCCAGCGACGGGGCTTCTTGAGAAGAACTGGCAAGAAACTCAAGGCCGACTCTTTTAATTGCCAATATCGTTCATTAAACACAAATACAATCATTAACATAACAAGAGCAATTCATTTCCAAATACTTTTATCATTTATGTAATCTGAGATACAATAGTAAGCCTTTTGACATAGTCTAGTTTTGATAAATCTTTTAAATTTACCCATGGATAATTTAAACGCGTCATTTGGAAGTTTATTGTAGAAGCGTATACATTGACCTGGTAACGAGTTAGATATTTTATGGAGCCTAGTAATATGCACAGCGAGTTTGTTTTTATTTCTTAAATTTAATTGATGGAGATCACTGTTTTTCCTAAATTTAGTTTGATTTTTATGAACGTAAATAAGATTTTCATAAAAAACCACAACTCGAGCAGCACATTCGCGCCTGCGCGCTGACGCGCTCTTTCACATATAAATCTGCTACAATGCTATCCTGTTCACATCTCATATTAATTGCATCTTGTATCCTACTCTGACAGACATGAATTAGTAATGATGAAACTATGGCTGCCACATGCTTTTAGGTAATTTATAAGATGTAAAAAATACCTGTAGCTTATTTCATCCAAAGTGAACGAATATTTTTTTCTTTTTGACTTCCCATGTGTTGAGACATCCATCCACTGCACAAGTAACTCCCATCTTTTATTTTAAACTGAATGGAGTATAAAATACGTGCGAAGTCAATTCGTACGTTGTGGCATACCTTGTAAACGGTTCCACATCGGTCTCAGAGGGGAGGTGAGGTCGACTAGTGAGAGCGGCAGAACTCTCTGCCGCTCTCACTAGTCGACCTCACACAGCCTGGCCACTCGGCCATGCTGTAGGTTAGTACTATTACTTATACTGTGCTTTAGCTCTAAAGATGATGGCGAGTTGGCTTTGGCTATAAATAATGTTTGTATAATGAAAGATTCTTCAGAATGAAGAAGTTGCTACGTTGACAGCGGTGGTGGCAATGACATTTCATTATTATTATTTATATAATTGTTTCGGCCAATTTTTTTTTAATACTACGTCGGGTGGGAGACAAGCTTACGGTCCGCCTGATATTTAGCGGTTACCGTAGCCATATGTCAATATGTTGCCTCACTCAAGGGAATTGTTATTTGGCTGCGGTATTCTGTGAGGTGGAGATACATTCCCCAGTCGGACAGCTTACAACTACGCTACCTCTCTTTTCGCCTGAGCTTCGATTGTCAGTCAGCAGGGTGCACCGCGTGCAGGTCAAGTTGGCTTTGGTTCAAAGTTGTTGATGAACTTTTTACACCCCATGATAAACCCCTTACACCCCTTGCCAGAATATTAATATTTTTGAAAATGGAAAAATGCTTACGTTTATATGGCTACGGTAATCGAATCACATCAGGCTGGCTTGTTTGCTACCCGACGTTGTATAAAAAAAACTTAAATTCTCTTATAAATATTAAAAAAAAAAATGGAAAAATTCACCTACCCCACCTTAGTGAGATTTGAACCCACGACCTCTCGATGGCGGTCGAGTGTTCTTCCAAATGAGCTACCAAGAAGGTTTGTGATGGTGACGAATTTTTGCATTTTATATTTTACTGCGTGAGTCACAGCGTGGCGCCATCTACCTATTAAGTAATTTACAATATTCTGGCAAGTTGGCCAAAACAAGTATTTAAATAAATGTTGAATTCGTTACTCAGTAATCTTAATTAACATTTATTAATATTTGTTTTCCTAAAATACATTTCTTTTATCCGGGAGTCGAACCCGTAATCCTTTGTGTTAAAGTTACCGTTGCTAACCACTACCTTCTATGGTATTCTGTGAGGTGGGGTACATTCCCCAGTCGTAGCTTACAATAAAATTATGGTCCCTACCTCTCTTATCGTCAGAGCTTCGTTTGTCAGTCAGCAGGGTGCACCGCGTGCAAGTGAAGTTGGCTTTGGATCAAAGATGTAGATGAACTAATTACACCCCAAAAAAAGTAATTAGTAAATATTAATAGGCAATTTGATCTACACTACTTTGCGTGCTTCCGCCACCAAGTAGTGTAGATCAAATTGCCTGTAAATTTGACTTCCGCAAAATAACACCTGAATCAATTAACTATCTAAATATTAATAATTAGTAGGTAGGTAGGTTGGTTGCTAACCACACCGCGCATCCAGCTGATCGTAGTATAATATCTTAAACATAATGCATTTTAAGTTGGTTGCAAATAAAATCCATGCAAAGCAGACGTTCTTTCGTACTAGTAGCCCACCGTAGTTTAGTAGAACCTTAAGAGCCATATTACATTTTGACTGTGTTTTTTGCGTAAAATGGCCAATTTTGGCGTTCTTGATCTCAGAAACAAAAATACATTAAGAATGTTAATTTCTCGAATAAACGATAATATTATTGAGCAAAATTTATACGAGAATAATTGTTACTTCATGATGAATAAACTTTGTAACATGAATTTATTATCTTATTTCAATAAAAATGATAAATATAACTTCAAAATTACTACAAAAAACGATGCACCGGCGGCCTTCGCGGGTTTAGTACTGCGCGAGAGCTCGTCAGCGTGCAAATGTAATAGGGCTCTTAACGCATTGTACAACAATAATACTTAAATCCTCTTTCTGCGTGTTGGTCAAAATCAATAACCTAATCAAATGTTAATCAGCAAGTAAGCGCTATGTACCGATAAGAGAGCAAGTTATTAAAAAGCTTTCAATAAAATCACTGGCGCTTGGAGTGGTGATAACATCGTTAACAGGTTGATAACATTCGGACAGGGGGGATTAGTTGATTTTATAAAATATGAGCTATAAGAAACAAATATATAGTTAAAAAAACTAAATAAAACCGGCCGAGTGCGAGTCGGACTCGCCACAATGGGTTCCGTACCATTATCTATAAAACGGCAAAAAAATCGTGTCTGTTGCATGGAAGCCCTCCCTAAATATTTATTTTACTTTAATTTAATTATTTATTTTTATTGTGAATAATATATTGAGTTATATTGCTTAAACACATTTTTTTTTATTTATAGCTCTTTGCTTTTTTTAACAAATTGTTTGTTTATTCCAGGTTCTGAAAATGCCATACTAATAATACTATTTATTAAAGATGTGTACCATTCTAATAACTTTAATATTTCTACTAAAATCTCAAACGTATTTGTGTCAAAATCAAAATATCAATGAATTATTCGAAGAAATAAATAAAAACAATGTGCAGTTGAATGCAATAGCGGCAGAAATTGCATGGAACTCATCTGTCGATCCTAGCAACCCTGAGATACCATATAAATCTACCGAATATCAAAGAAAGAGGATTATATGGCAACAAAGTATTTGTAATAAGCTGGCAACACTACATAATGGTCATTTGTTAAATGACACGCAAGAACGACAGACGTATCTTTTGTGTAGAGGACCAAAATTTACTATTGACGAAGCTAGGTAAGTTGTACACTGTAAATATAATTGGGTATTGACTATATCACAAATAATAATGCTCCTTTTAAACAAATATCAGAAAACATCTCTAAAAACATACCTCACCTAGATTTATGCACATAATTACGAATTTTAAATATATTAAATGTAGAAACCATTTAACCAAGTCCCCCATTTGAGTAAGATACAAGAAGGTCCTCCTGATGGCAGTTATCGTACCCTATGGACGCTTGCGACACCAGAGGGTCAGTAAAACGCTAGCGATGCCTGTGGTGAACAAAAACCCCTTAACGCCCTTCACCATTCACAACTTCTTTCAAGATTTTTTTAACATCCTATACCAATATATTTCTCTACAAACCACTACTATAACTATTCATTACAACAAAGTAAAAATAGCTGATCATGTTGCCTTATGTCCAACGTATACAACTATCACTTAGGACGACGAAGCCTTGGACGCCCTTCTTCTAGATGGTCTGATGACTTAAGAAAGCGGCTGGAATCGCCTGATTGCAGAAGGCGGAGGATCATATTTGGTGGAAAGCATTGGGAATGCCAACAGTGGGTAGATAGAGGCTGATGATGATGATGATATAACAACTGAAATAACATTATTGTCATTAGTTACTTGCCTCTAAGTTAAGTTACCTTCACTTATAAATCAAAAAATGATCGATTTTATAAAAGGTAATATTTTCTTCCAGAACTTTAAGTTTACTATACGATGACCTACAATCAAAGTATTCAAACGTTCAAATATGCCTACCAGTTGATAAAAACATATCAAAAGAAAACCTAAACGAAGTAGAAAATGTCATATTGAACTTTATAGAAGCCGTTAATAACATATTTGATCCATCTCTTGATACGGTGTCTATAGCTTCAAAATTAATCTTGAATAACAATATCAAAAACGGTCTTTGTATAAATGGGGAAGCAGATTTTGAGAAATTAATGATGTTTTCAAAGAAGGAAGAAGTACTGAGGTGGTTGTGGTTGGTGTGGAGAGAGAAAGCTGGTCCGACTATGAAAAAGGCCTATAAGATTTTGGTGAGGTTAGAAAATAAGGCAGCTAGACGAAATGGTAAGTTAAAAGTAAAAATGGTAATTCCAGGCGCGATAATATGAAAACTTCTTAGATTACAAGAGAATATCGAATAAACTGGTGTTATCCCGTATATTGAGATTGCACACTTAAATAAGAGCATTCATAGGGTCTATATAAATATATAGCAAAAGCTCAGTGATATACGTTCCCAGTCATAATAATCTTCGCTTCACTGAGCAAAAGCTCAGTGATATACGTTCCCAGTCATAATAATCTTCGCTGAAGTGAGAACAAATTTGTATCATCGGTCATATACATTTGTTGAAATATTTTTGCTAATATTTCGTATATATAATTTCCGGAAAGATATATAGACCCTATGAATGCTCTTATTTAAGTCTGATTTAAGTTAAAAAGCCATAAAATATTTCATCGTGGTAGTACTATTACTTATACTGTGATCGTGGTCAACCCATACTCATTCCACTGCTCCACTGCATATGGGTCTCCATTCAATTGAACGGGTTTAGAGCATATTTCACCACGCTGCTCAACTGTGGGTTGGCAGAAGCCAGTGTTTTCAAGCCGCCTAAAGACCACTGAATTGGCTTAATGACTATCATCTAATGACAATAGTCGGGACCGACAGCTTAACGTGCCCTCCGAAGCACGGAGGAGATCGAGATAATATAAACGCATCCATGATCAACGTTGCTCCATGCATAAAATATTTATATGGATAAAATTCAATCCCTTATCCATATTTTTATCATCCTTTTACAAATACTAAGAGTTCCTTTGATAAAATTGTCGGTGTAGGTTAAAGTTGGCTTGACTCCAAAGATGCTGAAAGAGCTGCTGTATCTACACCATAACAACAAAGGCTTCTTTCGTTTTCTAGGTTATAAAGACATTGGTGCTGCCTGGCGTGATGATCTTGAAGTACCTAACTTGAGACAGTTCTGTCATCAACTCTACCATAATATCAAACCCTTGTACTCGTTATTACACGGTGTGGTCAGGTTTCATCTGAGGAGACACTATGGTGACATCGTACCTGAACGTGGGCCAATTCCAGCTCATTTATTAGGTAAGGTATTCTTTCGATGTGATGTTGATGAATGATAATTCTTTTTTTTTTAATGAAACGGGAGCTCACCACATTTCCCACCACTGTGTCTCCTATGTAGCCAGGACTAACAGCGGCTACCAAATTGACCAATAAATGCAATTAACAATGAAGTTCACTGCATATTCGGGGGTAAAACTATGGCTGTTTTGGAACTCACAACGAATCTAGTCAGAAGAAATTAGTAGAAATAGGAAGCTTTGGAGTTTGGCTTCTCTCCTTGGTAGTGATAGAGACAGCAATATGACAAACTAGCAAAATACCCGTGCTTCGCTACGGGAACACTCCTGATTTGCGTCTATTTTTGTTAAGATTCCACATATTTAATTTTTCCCCATAAATGACTGTTATCCACATTGACCATTATTACAAACATACACCATTTAGGTTAAGACGTCCTAGTAAACAATATTTTTGTCATTCGCACCAGGAGCCAAAATTGCAAAGCTTCCAGGAGAACTTACTCGTGAGCAAGCTGCATACAACTAATCATGAGAGAAGCAGTCCTGTCTCAAGTCAACCCCAGCGACCTTTAGAGACTGCCCCTGAGCTTTGTTAATGGTCATAGCGAAACACCATTATGGGAAATTAAAGTCTCTTAAATTGAACGTGATGGTCTGATGGAATAATGGGAATGGCGCTGGTCAAAAGTTAAACAGTTACCCTTAAACATCCCCTTTTTTATGAACAACCATTCCACCAAGTTTCGAAATCGTAGGTGAATCGATTTCCAAAAAGAGGGTTTTTTTTCAACCCCTATTTTCATCCTCTTAGGGGTAGTATTTCGGAAAATCCCGTCGTAATGCGCGCCTACATTGTATAGGGAACACATATCCAAAGTTTCTAGTTTCAGTGGTATGGGCTGTGCGTTGATTAGTGATTCAGTCAGTCAGTGAGGACAAAGCCTTTATTATCTAGCTTTTGCCCGCAGCTTCGCTCGCGTGAAATTCGGGCATTTTAGATTATCAAGTCAAGTCTAACACGCAACGCAACCACCTTCATGTAGCACCTTTAATAATTGTACTAAATACGGATGCAAGAAATTTCTAGATAACTACTACACCCGTCCCGCCCTCGCCGCGCCGCCCGAGATCATATAAGCACTGATTTACGCCAAACACACATTTAAAAACCTATTAGGATAACACTTCAGTCAACACACAAGTCTTATTCCATCAGCTTAAAAAGGATAATTCAAAGTTTAAAAAAATTACATGATGATGGTCACGTTAGCCACGTTGAATTTTAAAATCGTTGTTGTTTTCGTAATTAGCGACGCGATAAAATATGAAAACAATAATACCCTTGACGATTTTCAGACTTTTTGGCCCCACTTTACTCCTTTTTTTGGGTTGAATTTTGAAAAATCCTGAAACACGTGTTTACTCATTTATCTATCTAAGAAGTACTCGTGTAAAGTTTAGGATAAAATAGTTCAACTAATCTCGTTTTCCTACACAAACTTTGGACCTCCGTTTCACCATGTTAGGGGTAAAATTTGAAAAATCCTTTTAGGTAATTTCGTGTCCATTAAGTTATAGTTTCAAATCGATGCCATTTTCGTAATTGACGTCATAGAAAACCATAGAATCAACACCCATATTGATATTATGACATTTCAACCCTATTGCACCTCCATAGGGTTGATTTTATGTCACGTCGACTATGTTGGATTATAAAATAGTTGTTGTTTTCGTAATCAGCGACCCGAAAAACCATAAATACAATACCCATGACGATTTTCAGACATTTTCACTCCATTTTACCCCTTTAGGGGTTGAATTTTGAAAAATCCTGAAACACGTATTTACTCATTTATTTATAGAAGTACTCGTGTAAAGTTTCGGATAAAATAGTCCAACTAATTTTGTTTTCCCATACAAACTTTGGACCCCCGTTTCACCCCCTTGCGGGATGAATATTGAAAAATCCTTTCTTAGTGCACCCCTAGACGTCATAAGGAACCTACTTGCCAAATTTGGAATCTCTAGACCCAGCGGTTTGGGCTGTGCGTTGATTAGTGAGTCAGTGAGGACAAAGCCTTTTATTAATATAGATAAGGCGTTATAAGCCTTAGATATATGGTAATAATCCCTGTCGAACCGATGGGCTTTCTTAGGCTCATCAAAGATGTTGACTTTAATTTTCAGGAAATCTATGGTCACAAAGTTGGGACTCCGTAATAAATATAATTACTCAAAAGAAAATAAATTTAGATGAAAGTATAAAGAAACTAAACTGGACTGTATTTTACATGGTAAATAAATGTATAAATAATACTATTTATATATTTACGAAAGATTTATTCATCATATGAAAAGATTATAATTCTTATTTAATGTAATTTTTAAGGTAAAACGAGCGGAAGATTTTTACCAATCACTGGGTTTGCCTCCCATGACTGATAAATTTTGGCGTGAATCAGTGTTCTCTCGAGAAAGCAATATGACCCGCTGTCATGGGGCTGCGGCTGATATGTTTCAAGATGGCGATTACAGGTTAAAACAAGATGTTCATTTTCATCAGCATGATAACTTAGCTCAGCTTGTTGTTTGTGCAGTTGTTTTTAAGCGAGTGAGCAACGAACACCCAACCATAGAAGTATTGAAACAAACAAAATATACATTTGCCTTTTATTTATTTTTACGATGCCTTTGTTATTTCATCAATCTGATATCAGTTGGGGTGTTCTCATCGACACCTTTGAAGCAAATCTAACCTCACCTTCACGTGGTGCACCCTGTTGACTGACAAACTAGGCTCTAGTGAAAAGAGAGGAAAGATATTGTTTGAGTAACCCTTGAAGGTTGTTGTATTCCTGCGACTAAGTGCTTTGGCAGAGGGTGTTTGTTTGTTACCCGACGTATTATAAAATAAAATCTAGACTGTTATCAGACCCAGGATCAATAGTAGAACAATAAGCCATGCTGAGGTAAATAATTATCTAGATTTTATAGACAATAAAAATTTACCTTCACCACAGATTTCTCAAAGATCTGAACTTTGATCTCTTAAAGATCTGTGTGGGATCTGATTCTCTAATGGTTTCCACCAAGTGCAATCGCAAGTGAAACGCTTACCTTACCTAGTAGTAGGTAGTTGCAGGCTGATGATGATGATAAAGATTTTAATCTGTTTATATATTTCAGGCTTTTATATTGCTCTGGAGTGTCTATGCAAGATTTCTACGTAATTCATCACGAAATGGGACATATTCAATATTACATGGCATATGACAATCAACCTGGATTATTTAGGGTAAAGTTTAACAAAGTAGAATAAAATTAAATAAACTTTATTGTATTCAGGAAGTATTGTTTGTTGCATAAAAGTACTACATGCTTTTGAAATGAAATAAACAGCAAAATACCTTTACGTTATGCTTATTTCAAAAGAAAATAGGTGTTATAGAGTGGCGATATAGTCACCCTACTAAAAGATCTCATTATTAACATTTTTCAGCAAGCTAATGCAGCCTTACACGAAAGCATTGGGGACACTATAATGTATGGTGTAATGACACCGCAACATTTACATAGACTTGGACTAGTCAATGATTCAATTCTGTATACAGATCTCATCAATAATGATAATATAAATAATAAACTAACCAAATATCCTGATGAAAGTAACAAAGAAGACGATAAACTTCAAAATGCTGAAGAAACAAGTTACGGTCAAGATATAACAATTAATCATAAACAAAATAACAATGATAAAGCAAATATAGATGAAGTATTGACATCTGCAGATGATATAATCATGCTAAAGCAAGCCTTAAATAAAATACCGCAGATCCCTTTTTCGCTTATCATAGACGAGTTTAGATGGCGGTATTTTGAAGGAGTTATCGATGAAAATATTATGAATGAAGTGTTTTGGGGTATGGTTGAAGAATTTAGTGGTATTGCTCCTCCAGGAATCAGAGGAGTAGAGTATTTTGATGTTGGAGCTAAGTTTCATGTCCCTGATAATACACCTTTCATCAGGTAATTTATGTAACTTTCTTTTATCTATATGACAAGAGCCAACGAACATGAGAGTCACTTTTTAAATCAAACATCACCGCCTATAGAAATCACTGCACGTAGGTAATCAGTAATGATAGCTCGAGCCGCTTGGCTGATACTTATTCATATCGCGAATTTTAGCGCTGTATTAACGCCGTATCCACTGTGGGACCACGGAACGCAAGGAGTTAAATTACAAATCGTTCCTAACAATCTTTCCTTTTCCCGCAAGAATATGTAGTTGGACACTATTAATTCCAAGACTTCTGACAAATAAATTATTTTTTCAGGTACTTCTTAGGCAGTTTCATTCAGCACCAACTCTTCGAAGCTCTCTGCAAGGCGGCGGTATTTGGTAGACGTGACGCTAAGGAAGATATCCCTGATACCATACCTATGCATCGTTGTGATATATACGGTTCTAAAGCTGCTGGGAAACTGTTGAAGTAAGTTCGTACTCTTATTATGTACAGATTTTGGGGTGTAAGTGATTCATCAACATCTTTGAATCAAAACCAACTTCACCTGCACGTGGTGCACCCTGCTGACTCACAAACGAAGCTCTGGCGAAAAGAGAGGTAGAGAGCGTAATTGAAAGCTACAAAACTGGGGAATGTACCTCCACCTCACAGAATACCGCAGCCAAATAACAATTCCCTTGAGGGTTGTTGTGTTCCTGCGAGTGAGAGAGGTCACCAGAAAGTGCGAGCAATATTTTATGTTACGAGCGTTAATATGGCTACGGTAGCCGCTTCACATCAGGCGGGCCGTATGCTTGTCTGCCATCCGACGTAGTATAAAAAAACAGAAATAAAAAAGGATCAAATCCATTTTATTTTGTTAACTAATATTAATATCACTTGATAAAGCTCGTGAAACACTCTCAGTATCAGTTATCAGTTCTTCGATATCTTGTGTTGCTGCTACAAGATATTAAGTAAATAAATAAATATTAAAGTAAACAAGTAAAAACACATTGCCATCTAATCCTAAACTAAGCAAAGCTTGTACTATCGGTACTACGTAACTGATAATATACATAAATATATATATTTTTTGTAAATATATACATATAATACACAGAAAACAGCTCGGTGGTCGAATGGTTAGCAATGGCCACATTGACTACGGGGTTGCGGGTTCAATCCCCGCACAAGATAAATATTTGTGTGCATAAACATGTCTGTTTGTCTTGGCCTGGGGTTTTTCTATGTGTTATATGTATGTATTTACAAAAATAACTGTATTTAAGTATAATATCAGTTATCTAGTATCCATAGTACAAGCTTTGCTTAGTTTGGGACTAGATGGCCGTGTGTAATTTGTCCAGGAATATTTATTATTATTTATTATTTCAGAGACTTCATGTCAAGAGGCAGTTCACAACACTGGAGCGATATCCTTCAACAAACAATTGGTCAAAAAGATATTTCAGCTGAAGCACTCTTGCGATACTACCGCCCTCTACAAAATATTCTAGAGAATTTTGTCAGGAAATATCAGATTCCAATTGGATGGTAAATAAAATTTAATACTAGGGTGATATGTCACTAGTCCAATATCTTTGTCCAATTTCTATGTAAAAGATATGATTAAATTTCTTTGACGAATTTATTTATATTTCTAACCGACGAAACAACGGAGGAGGTTCTCAATTCAACGCGTATATATATATATATTTTTAATTAAATTTCTTGACGAATTTCTTTGTATTATTATCCACATTTTGAATCATATGCCATCTTTTTTACTAAAAGCATTTATTTCGTTTCATCGCGGTGTCTTTAATCAATAGTTAAATTTGAATCTCCAGTGTCTGATTGAGTTGTAAGACACACTCATTTGGCTCCCGTGGCAATGCCTGATTTCCTAAATGTCGCTATTTATAATCAAACAACGCCGCCACAAAATGGCTGTTTTTAGTTTTCACTTTAACCCCTTATGATATGGGCCCCCAAGGAAATGAGCTCGAGGAAGGAAATACAGTAAGTCAAATAGATATGGCATGGCCATACTAAAGAGGTGTCCGTCTTGCATGAGAGACGGACTATCGCTATCCTTATCATCTCTGTGCATTTATTTACATACTATTTCTTTCCCTCGCCGAGTTGGTAACCGGCAAAATGGCGTCCTTTTTCCTTGCAAAAATATGAAATTAATATCATTAACATCAAATATCATAAAGTATTGCTGATGCTTTTTGGATTGTAATTTTGATTCCTTTTTTATATTATAATTTACAAAACAACAACTAACGTACAAAACAACTAACGAATGAATAACCTAGTTAATAAAACAAACAAATTAAATTAACAATAAATACACTTTATTAACTTAATTAAATAATTACACAGTTTGTCTTCAAATTCTTAACAGTAAAGAAGAAAGTACAAAAAAAAAATTAAGAATCAAAAATAAATTAATAGCAGATGAAAATAATTTATTTAAAGCCTTCTTAATTACTTCTTATTTTATTTACATCGAAGTAGATAAAATTAATGTAAAAAAAAAAATTTTTTTCTGTACAACTATTTAACAAATATTTACAAAATGCTATAGGCACTTATGAATTAATTTTCATAGTTATTTTTATAGATTTTTCGGTCAATATCACAATTGTACATCTCATATTGTTTATTATTATTACTCAAAACAATTAAACCCAGTATTGCATAAAAAAAAACTAGTTTTTTTTTTATTTCCAGACCACAAAATCGTTTAAAACAATATCTAGGTTCAATCACTAATATTTTATTACGCATTTTTTATTTAAAATTTATATTAAAAAAAAAACTTTCTTTATTGCAAAAAACAACCTTAGATTACTACAGTTTCTTTCTCTCTCCCCTTTGGGATTTTAATGTCAATTTATTAAAGAACATTGACAATAAATTAATATTGCTGTCAAATTAACGTAAAAATAATTTGACTTTTATTTTGGATTTATGTCAAATTATTGCCGAAAGTAAAGTTTAGCAATCAATGTCAAATTGCGACACAAATCGAATGGTCTATCAATGTCATTATCATCAATTTATCACACATGTCATGGGATTTTGTATTTTTTTGTATATTTATTTTATTTACAAATTGTGTTTTTTTTTTCAAAACTAAATATTTTTATATTTATATATCCTTTGATTAATCTCGAATAGCCAAAGGTTCTTCTTCAACCCTTTTTAACTTCATTTGTATCAGTTGGAAACAATACAGAGCTCTCATATTGTGTCCAATTTAACACTTAGAATACAAAAAATATAATAGACTAAAAAGGATCTTAATGTCTACAATTATAACATCCAAAATGGCGTAGGCAAATTGATAGTTTGTATCGCATTTACACTAGAAAAAGAGCAACTTATACCATCATCATGTAAGGAAATGAGACAGATGGACACGATTTTTTTGTTTCTCGCCACGTGCTGGGTGTTTGTATGGAAAGCTAAATAAATAGCTAAACAGTTATATGACAGTGTTGTATAAAATCTGAAATATTCTCTATCACATGTTTGCCATCCTGATAGGTATCTATAAAACGTAAAAAGGATTATACGTCTATGCAAAATGGTTAAAATACATACTTTGATGGAACATACACTTTGATGACTAAAATTAACAACAGCAATTTGACAACCGAGTGTCGAGACAATTGAGCGAAAAATTTGACATTAACTTTAATGATTGAAATTGACAATAATTTAACAATCGAGATTTTTATTAAATGTAATCAAATGCTTCCGATGCAACAACAATGTAATTTGAAAACTCATCCAAATTGATAAAATTTGAAATTGACAATAATAAATTTGACAATCAAGATTCCTAGAGATAATTGAAAAACCACTGGCGTTGTTTAGTGATGCAAGAATCGCGACATTAAATTTATATGTTTTATATTAAAGTTTGACATTGACTTTGACTAAAATTTGACAATAATCATTTGACAATCGAGACTCCTAGAGAAAATTTAATCAAAAACCTCTGGAGTTTTTAGCCGTGCTATGATAAAGTGGTCGCATGTGATATCCAGTCTACTGTGTGGGCCACTCTGTGATAAATGCCAGGTTGACCACGGCTGGCGCAGGAGTAGCCTGCTGATACTACTCCTATGAGATACCACCGCCCTGCTCGTTCTAACATGAGAGGTCCACCGCTGTCACCTTGGCAGCTGTCTTTGCCACCCCCTCGGTAGCCCGCGCAAAGCATTTCTGGGTATATCACGACGTTTATACCTGAAAGGTAAGAATATTTAGATTTAGGTCAAGGATAAATGTACTTCTTTTTACATGCGATGAAAATGGATTTGTAACATGAAGAGGCTATGGTGACTGCTTGGTACCAAGCTGGTCATATGATCGTAGGCCTGTTTACCATCTTAATAGTATTAAATTACCAGGAAAATACTAGTTATGTACTGGTAGCGGAGGTAGCTGCACGCGAGCGATATCTCAAATTGTGAGCGTTTATACCTATGGCTGCGTAACAGTTCTTCTTGGGCGGGACGTATGCATGTTTGCCACCAGACATAGAAAACTTTTTTTTATGTACTGCTACTATTTTTATATATGAGAGCTAACCTAAGCTAAACCCATTCAATTGAGGGAAGACCCGTATCCCAGTAGTGGGATCAGTAATTGGATAACTAAAATGACCTGATGTCATCGGGTCATTTTAGTCTCCACTACAGGAGCACGACCCTCTCTCTTCCGTCCCAGACAGAAGGAGATTTGGCCTACACTCCCCACGCTGGCCAGACGGGTTGGGGAGGCCTGATCGATGTTTTATAATGTATTTCCCTTAGTCGCCTTGTACGACATCCATGGGAAGACACGGAGTGATTCTATTCTAGTCTGCCGGAAACCACACGGCCAAGGGTTGACGACGATGTTATTATTATATTTGAGTACATTCACGGGTGAGTAACGCTAGGGTAGGGTAGTCATGTGCTCTAGAAGAGACGCCGCGACGACGCGATGCACGCTTCGCGTTGTAGCGGGGCGTCTGCGCTACGCAGACGTTCATCGAAGAATGTGAGAGACAGCAATATGACAAATAAGTCATTAAAAACCTTGAAAAAGATGGTTAGTCAAGTGAAGCTAACTGCTACGTTCGACAAACGCTAGTGTGAAGGAGCCTAGCTGGAGTCAATTCATAATTCAATCTCAATTCATAATTCAATTTATTCATATTCTGCGATCATAACTTAATTACAAGAATTGACCTTCTTGTGGATCGATACTTGTACTGTGATTTTTATTATTTTTAACTAAATTAGCCAATACGTAAGCCTATTATATTTGATTTGATTGATATGTTATATTTGGTCCAAAGCAAACCTCACCTGCACGTGATGCAGCCTGCTGACTGACAAACGAGGCTCTGCCGCAAAGAGTGGTAGGGCATAGCGTAGTTTTTAAGCTGCCGGACTGGGGAAGTACCTCCAGCTCACAGAATACAGCAGCCAAATAACAATTCCCTTGACGGTTGTTGTGTTAATGCGAGTGAGTGAGTCACCAAAAAGAAAGAAAGGAAGGAGTATACTCCTTCCTTTCTTAGCCTATAAGGCTGGCAATAGATCGGTGACCCCTTAGTGTTACTGGTCTCCATGGACGGTGCTGATTACCCCCCCCCCCCCCCCCCAATAGAACGTAATATCTCACCATTAGCCCTGTGCCATCTTTCACAGACTCTATTGTCCAATACTGGCACATCCACGGCTTGTAGTGTCCTGGGTCGCAACCGAGACCCAGGACTGAGCGCCCCCCAGCCGGCCGCCCAGCCATACTGCCCAAGGAAGTCGGACCCTCGCTCTGGTAGGCAGATTGGCGCTGGAAATGTAAAAAAATGCTGCTTATAATAATATTTTTAGGAGCTCGATGGCTTTGTTACGAATGTCAGCCTCATCGATGACACAACAAGATTGGTTGTCTGTGAAGTCGGTTTACAGACGATAATTTTTACGTGATAACGTCATAAGCAAACATCAGCCGATGGAGTGGAAGACAGATAGATGCGTCACAAGCCGAACGATTAGGTCGATCGGGCCTCTTTATCACTTGTTCCACGCTCTCGCTTGCACGCTCGGATCAGGCGGAACATGATAATGAGTCATACATTTTCGTGCGTACGCCGGCGTTCAGCGATTTATAAGACGTTATCACGTTAACATGGGACGTGGTCACTATACATTCCCACCACTGTGTCTCCTGTGCAGCCAGGATTAACAGCGGCGACCACTAAAAAAGTAATGTGCTATGAAGTCCATTCCACTGTCTCTGGGGTAAAACTACGGCTGCCTTGGAACTCACAACGTATTTAATCAGAAGAAATTATTAGATGTAGAAGCTTTGGAGTTTGGCTTCCCCCCTTGGCTATGTCAGCCACAGCAATATGACAAATAAGACATTAAAAACCTTGAAAGAGATGGCTCGTCAACTGAAGCTAACTGCTTTGCACCACGGATGATTAAATATACACTATTGGGGTCTATAACTGCGAGTTATCACCTAATACATTGAATCCAGTAATATGATTTACAAAAATGTGGATGCCTAATACGGAGCAATGAAGCATTGGTTGTTTAAGCAGAGTACATCGAGCCCGAATGAAGTACTTCCACCGTAGCCTAATATTACTGAGGATTGTTGTTTTCCTGGTTGTCAGTGAGTACCAGACGTAAGAGGATGCTGTGTAAGGGGGTGCCAGCACGTGAGTAATACTCCTTATATTGCAAGCGTCTATGTGACTACAGAAATATTAAAATTGGTTTACGGACGATAATTTTACGTGGTAACGTCATAAGAAAACATAGGCCGATGGAGTGGAACAGAGATAGATGCGTCACAAGCAGAACGCTTACGCCGATCGTGCCTCTCTATCGCTTGTTCCGCGCTCTCGCTTGCACGATCGACTCAGGCGGAACGTGACAATGAGTCATGCTTATTCATGCATGCAGCCGGCGTTCATCAATTTATAAATAGTAAACAAAAATATCAAGATTTACCAACCTATATGTGGCATGTAATGCACATTCCTGTCAAGCGTGAGAACGGCTACGTCAAACCTATCAGCTTGAGGCGTAAACTTGAACAGGGGGTGGACTTTGATGGCTCTCACGCCGAACGTGTAAGCAGGGAGGGGCTCGGCCGCTGAGTTAATGACGTAGTCTCCGAGCGTGACGCGGACGTGACGTGGCTGAGCTCGAGCTACGCAGTGTCCCGCCGTGACGACGTGACGTCTTGAGATTAGTGACCCACCGCATCTGAAATATAATAATTAACTGGCTTAATATAGGTCAGAATAAGAAGAAAATTTGACGAGCTCGGTGGCGTAGCGGTCAATGACGCGGCTTCGACACCAACGCTCATGGGTTCGATTCCCACATAGGACAAACATTTGTGTGCATGAACATGTCTGTTTGTCTTAGTCTGGGTGTTTTCTATGTATCATAAGTATGTATTTACAAAAAAAAAGTATTTACGTATGTTTATCAGTTGTCTAGTACCCATAACACAAGCTTCGCTTACTTTGGGGCTAGATGGCGCTGTGTAATTTGTCTGACAATATTTATTTATTATTAAAATAACATCAGAAAGCGAAATACGAAGCAACTGATATTCACCCGCGCGAGATGTACCAGGATTGTATGATTGTGCTGGAGTACTATCGTTCATGTTTTATAAAAGTACTGTTTGTTAGTAAAGATAGTCTCATTAGATGAAGACAACACCATTAGAACAGTTCGGTTGGTGAAAAAACTGTACCCTGCATCAGAATATACAAAGCAACATTTACACCCGCGCCAGATGTTGGTACTAGGATTGCATGACCGCGTAGAAGCACCGATCTTGTTTTATAAGTACTGTTAATTTAATAGTCTCATCAGAAAATGAAGAAAATATCACCAAGATAGTTCAGCTGAATGAAAAATGGTACCCTACGAAAATAATATACGTAGCAACTGATGACTGAACTACGAAGAGTCTGATGTTCGAACCCCGCACAAGACAAATATTTGTGTACATGAACATGTCTGTTTGTCTTGGTCTGGGTGGTTCTATGTATCAGTTATCTAATACCCATAGTACAAACTTTGCTTAGTTTGGAACTAGATTGCCGTATGATTTGTGCAGGAATATTTATTTATATGTAATATACATATAAAATTCTCGTGTCGCGCTGTTTGTTACCAAACTCCTCCGAAACGGCTGGACTGATTTTTATGAAATTTTGTGTGCATATCGGGTAGGTCTGAGAATCGGCCAACATCTATTTATCATAACCCTAAATGATAAGGGTGATCCACCCCTAAATTTTATTTGTTTTTTTTTTTTGACAAAATTTTTATTTTTATTTTATTGTGTTGTGATTTAGCATTGAAAAATACATACAGCTTCAATTTTCACCCTTCTACCAGCAAACTCTAAATTTATATGGCAAAACAATTCGCTAGTAATTATTTACTGCAAATATGAATACACGTACATCACCTTCCTATTATGCATCGTTGGTTAAAAAACAAAGGCGTTCCTATCACACAAGACAATTGAGTGACAATGTGCGTAATTTGCTATCACAAGACAGATAGCGTTGTTGAAACGTTGACAATCATCCAATTTTGTTTATGTAACCATAACTAGTGATGTACGATCGTAATTGTAAAGTTATCGTAGAAGCAGATACTAATTTATTTGCCATAAAAAAAATATTTTCTGTAAAGTCAGTTTCCGAATGATAATTTAACGTGATGACGTCATAAGAAAACATCGGCCGATGTAGTAAAAGAGCGTCATAAACCGAACGCTCAGGCCGATCGTGCCTCTATATCCCTTGTTCCGCGCTTTCGCTTGCAGGTTCGACTCAGAAGGAACGTGACAATGAGTCATGCTTTTTCGTGCATGCAGCCGACGTTTAACGATTTATCAGACTTTTTCACGTCAAAAAAAAAATTACAAAGTGATGATATTATTAGGCCATGTTCGAACAATGCTGTAGCAGCAAAAACGTCCTCAGCTCAGTACAATGTTAAGAGCCGTGCTATGTATATATGACGCTGGTTTTCAGATGCATTTCATCCATTTAAAACTTTTTCATGATCCTTACCCAGCATTTCACTGTTCTGATCACTTTTCACTGCGGCTATTTCTTAACCTAGCTGAGGACTGTTGACATTTTCAAGGTAAAGCAATGCCAAAAGTCTAACACATTTATCATATTTGCGATCCGAGACCCCAAAAAACTCCAGATATCGAGTTTTGTGCCGATCTGAGGAACTTAGCGATTGGCCGCTATTTTGAAAAATCCTAATATTACTGAGTACTCAATCGAAGAGGTTAATCAAACCTCAAAATCGTAATCAGATTCCCTAAAAACCCTCTGGTACAAATTTTCGTACCGATTCGGGTAATTTTGCAACGTTCGTAACTTACATGGTGGCCATCTTTAAAATCGGCCATTTTGAAAAAAAAAATATGGTGGCTCTGATAATAACTTAGAATATAATATAACTTTAGTTCTGGAAATATGTGTCTATCTGATTCCGTTTAGCTAAGTTTAGTTGGCTTAAACTATGATTGAATACTAATACTGTCTTGATATCGTAATATCGTTCTACAACATATCGCCCATCACTAGTTACGGTTAAGTTATTTCGTAACCCCAGTTATAATCTGCGCTTGCTTTTTTATTGTTGCAGAAAGGAAATGTATGTAATATGTTAAAAAATGTAACTTCATAAGGCTAAAGCCTCATTAGTGCATTGCGCTGATCAACGCATTGTATGACACACATGCGTAGTGACGACGTACGACGCGACGCACATTGGGGCAAGGTCTATGGAAACATTGTGCAAAACTCGTATATGGGAAAACAAAATGTATTTTGTCTTTACATTTCTACTAGCCATTAATATAATAAAAAGTAAAATAGGTAGATGTCAAAAATAATCCGACAATTAAAATTTTGAAATCATTTAATAATCCTTTTTTTTCACACTATCAGTTTCTTTGATTAATAATAAATGGACATACTACAATAAATGATTATATTAACATAACAAAAGTCACTTAAATGAATTGGACAATGTAATTTATATTTCATTTTTATTCCTATTTTTGACATTGTTATTTTATTTGACATATTACTTATTGAATTGACATTTTAATATAATTTTGATAATAATTTTTGACATATTAAATAATAATTAATTCATACATATACTAATGATAATGTTTTATATGGATACTCAAATCTGAAATAAATTAATATTTATTACAATTTTAATGACTGGCGAATCAAAAGTTTTTTGTTTCATTTTGTTACAGTTTACGCCTTCGGCTTATGCTATTCTTACTATAGAAGAAGGCATTTTTACCTATTTCAATCAACTATACGTCAGATTCGTCGCCTTGCTTGTGCAAGGTAAGACAATTACCTCACTTTCCGGGTGTTCGTTTTTGACGCTTTGTGGCATATGTAGAGAAAAATGTTCCGTGTACTCATTCTCGTAGGCTTAACCATCAGTGAAAATTGTATCAAATTCCTTCCCGTCATTGAAGAGGAGTTGGAGGATTAACAGACAGACAAAAACGGCTTTGTTTTATACTAGTATAGATTATTTACCCGACAGGCCTTGCACTATTGAAATTTTAATCCCACAGGAAAAACTACTCCCATTTTTCCTCCAACTTCCCAATTATTTGATAATATTTCTCCGTTAGATATATTTTTCTTTTCTTTCAGAGACTATTACGAATATACAAAAAATATATTTATTAAATTAAATAATAATATTAATGAATAATATTATTGAAACTCACGTGAGATATTATAATAACAAACAAGCGATAGTAGAAACACTCACTCACTCAAATATAAATATTATATACTTCACTCACTCAAATATAAATTTATGGGACGATGATTATCTCTCTACCTGAGGGTTTCGGGACGAGATACTCATTTAAATACCGACCTAGGGTCGAGAAAAACAAATCTAATAAATTAATTATATTAAACGGGTTTACTCAACCAGAGGTGGTCGTTAAGCGTTAAACGAAATTATTACGTTAATTAATTTAAACGTATAACACTGTTAAAACAAACGACACGATACTGTTATTTTTAACGTTCTGTTAAAAATAATTAATTTTACATTCATTACTGCTATCGACTCAAGTTTGAAGAATAGTTCATTGATGGTTATTTTATCCAACCTTATTATTCGTTTTTTTTTTCTTTAACGATAAATACACGCGTGACCCATTTAATACAATTAATAAATTTAATTAAATATTAACGATAAAAAAGACCAAATCGATCTAGCCGTTCTCAAGTCATGTACTTACCAACAAATACCATTTTATTTATAAATAAAGATTAATAAAAAATAACCATGCAAATGTACAAACTACAAAAAAGTTTTAATTGTTAAATTAGTTAATAATTTATTATATATAGGTCAAGCTCAAATGTCAACGAAACGTAAGAACCATGCAATATATTCACATAAAATTAAATAACTTACCTTAAAAGCCTATAAACAACCAAGAAAAATGCATAATTACAAAATTATGTACATAATTATAATAAATAAATATAGGTAGAAGAGAAATGTGCGAAAAAGTGAAATTTCTAGAGAATCATAAAATATAGAGAATTATTTTTGTTTTAATAAATGTATAAATGTTTTTTTTTATTAAAAATACTGATAATCACCATATTTTTAACAAAAAAAAATATTTTATTATGTTTTCCTAATCAGCAGATTGTAATTCATTTTCTAATCTTTAATTATTAATAAGTTAATAATGGATAATAATAAGCATATAAAATTACAACTGGGCAACTATTAGAATTAACTTTGTTTTTATACGACGTCGAGAGGAAAACAAGCATACCTACAGAACGCCTGATGTGAATCGGTTACCGTAGCTATATAAATGCTCGCAACATGAAATAACGCTTGCGCGCTGTCACCCCCGCTGCCGTTGCAGGAAATTATTCCTTCCTGGGGCCTTACCACAAGCTCTAAACGCAGGAATGGAACCATCATGGTTGCGAATTTATGAATGAAATTCATTGATAAATACGCAACCATCATAGTTCCATTCCTGCGTTTAGAGCTTGTGGTAAGGCCCCTGGTGACCTCCCTCACTCGCAGAAACAAATAACAGGAATTGTTATTTGGCGAGTACTTAATAAGAGTTCTTTTCAACGTGTTTACAAGCCGACCAAATTGAGAAAAAGTTCCATATTGTGAATTTACCAGACGCGTGTTACATATCCAAATTAGCCGGGTTGCTCACTTCAAAACGTGAGCAAGTAAGCCACATAATTTTCATATGTAACACGTGTCTTATAAATTCATAATATGTGAGTTCTTCTCCATTTGGTCGGTTTACGTTGCCATGAAATCGAAATCATCATCATCGAAAAATCATGCACTTAACTTATTTATTTGAATATTCTAAGTGACTAACACTTAGAATATTCAAATAAATACATAATGAGACAAAAATAGAAAAAAGTAAAGATTGAAGACAGTTTACTATACACTACTAGCCTATAGTCAATATATATAGACGATCAAAGACACTACTATAGAAAAAAAAATAAGGTAGACCCCAGAAAGAGTAGGTATATACATATATTATGTTTTGTTTCTAAAATATAATATTACTATAGAATAAAGACTACAAGGCTTACTCTGTTATTAAATGTGATATGATTCTAATATAGGTATTTAGTTAAGTTTAATTTTGCAACGTCTATTAAACAGAATTTTAATAAAAGTATAAGTTAAAAATGAGGTCATTAAGAAACGAATTACGCAAAAGTAATTTAAAAAAATGTGAATTCTAAAACCAAACATGGCGAAACTATATGGGTTCCTTGTTTACTACGGAACCCTAAAAAATGGGGTGTGCCTGTATCATGGACACAGCCGTGTATTGTATGTGAATACATTATATGCACTTTGGGGTGTAAGTGGTTCATCAACATCTTTAAACCAAAGCCAACTTCACCTGCACGTGGTGCACCCTGCTGAGTGACAAACGAAGCTCTGGCGAAAAGAGAGGTAGGGAGCGTAATTGTAAGCTACCCGACTGGGTAATGTACCTCCACCTCACAGAATACCGCAGCCAAATAACAATTCCCTTGAGGATTGTTGTGTTCCTGCGAGTGAGTGAGGTCACCAGAAAGAAATGAAGGAGCTGCGTTAGCAGCGGGGGTGGCGGCGGGCGAGCAATATTTTATATTGCAAGCGTTAATATGGCTACGGTAACCGCTTCACATCAGGCGGGCCGTATGCTTGTCTGCCACCCGACGTAGTATAAAAAAAAAAAAAAAAAAAACTCAAAATGGCAGCGCTTTCCCATCCCCCGCACGCGATGTTCAATAGTCTTTACTTAGCGTAATAAATTATTTGATCCTTCATCTATCCAGTGGTGTGATTGAATTTTGTATGTAGTGCATAGATTCGAAACTACAACGGCAAACTGTAGCCCCCGATTTTGTTATCATTAATTTTTTTGAATTGCCTCCTTAGGGAAACAATTTTATAGACGTATTCAAGTGAAAAAGAAATACATTTAAATTTTCATGTTACTATGGCGCTGTTTTAATCAATGATAATAAGAATGAAATAGATAAAATGACGAATAAATATATAATTAATTCAACGTTCGTCGTGATAATGCCGGTCACATGGGTTAAAATATGCAAAAATTTGCATTTCATTAAAGAGTTTTTTCTACAGTAGAATTCACAGTTTTTTTTTATATTGTTTACTTATGCTGGTGATTGTTGACGCTTGAAAGACCTTAGTAGACTTTTTGTATGAATGAAATCACTTTTATTGTTCCACTTAATTTTATTTTTGCCGAGCGGTTTTGCCATATAGCATTATCGGTAACCAATCAGATGTTTTAGTATTCTCAAAACATGAAATTAAGTGATTTTTTAAGTGGCTTCATTCATACAAAAAAGTTTTTTTTTTTCTAAATAGTATGAGTAAACCCTCATATCTTACTAAAGTTAAGAAGAAAATACAACGGCTTGCTACAGAAATGGTTAAAAAATTGCTACGCCTTATAAATCTCTACCTCTAAATTAAGATTTACGCAAAATAACCACATTGCTTTACATTTTCTATCAGGCGTTTTCATGTTTGTTGTTAAATTAACGCATGTTGCGCTTGTAGTTAACAAATAAAATATTAAATAAGTAAACAATAAAACCAATAAAACTGCCAAATATTGCAAATAAAAGAATTATCTTATTGTAAAAACTTTAAAATTATTATTTAGAATAAAAAAGAAACCTGGACATACACAAAAATCAAAAGATGGTTTTAAAAATGACATTCAAAGTTTTAAAAATATTTCGTTTCTTGTATTTCAAACATTGTCATTACCATAATTTCTTTCTTCTGATACTCAATATGGAATCGGAAAGAATGGTGAACGAGTATCAGAAGGGCTGGCCCCAAATAGAGAATAGCCAGGAGATTGAATGATTATCATTGTTAGACATTTTAAGATATTTATGAATTATAATAACTTTTAATTTTAATTTTTCATCTTATTATACAAAAATTTCGTGATACGTTGTTTGTCCACGATGGAATCCGAAACTACTGAACCGATTTAAATCAAATTCTGCACACGTGTGCAGTTTGATCCAACTTGAGATATAGGATAGTCATTAGCTCAATTTATAGTGGCATTTTTTTTATTGCAAATGCATCGGAAAAATTTATGTAAAAATATATAGAGGCGATACGAAGTTCGCCGGGCCAGCGAGTTGAATTGTAAATTATACTTTAAGTAGAAGTACCATTAGAATTTCAGAATTGGCGTAAAGTAAAATGCTTCTATTCAATGATAGAATTTGGATGTTTATTTTGTTATTATTCTTTTTGTCATATAAATGTCATAGTTTAAATTTGTGAAGTTACACAAATTTAAACTTTGCCAATTATGCATATAGTTTTAACATAAGTAAGTAATTATTTATTTAATCGTAATAGTTTTAAAGACATTAAGTAATGTTTTAATTATTTACATTTACGTACTATTTGTTTATAAAGGAAAATTTGCATGCCTCTATATAAGGTGCACATACTTTAATCTGACTGTAACGCGACATGTTACTAAACAGTTTGTATGTTCTAGCAAATAAATGATATTCTATTCAATGATATTCTATTTAAAACAATTATTTTGTGTTTACTTTTATTAATTATGTATATAATAATAGTGTTGTAATGTGAAAATATTTAAATAATACTACTATTATAATAATTTAATAACATTGAACTAATTAATAGCAAATTTAAATATTATTATGTATTGTGTCTTAATTAATGTTGTTAAATATTGGCATTTATTAAGCTTATTGGGCAAATGTAATGATCACAAAATGGATGTTTTTTTTTTATAAATAAATATACATTTATTTTTTGTGTACTTCACGTAGAGTTCAAAGTCACCATATTTTACAAAGTGTTGTTTTAAATATATTGTACTTATTAAATTGTTGTGAGCGTTCTGTAACAATTTCTGTTTCAGCAAATTGTTTTACAAGTAAAGCCATTGTTATCCAACTCTACTATTTTATCTATCCGCCGTAAATCTACAATACCCTCTAAATCAACTTCTACGATATCTACGTACCTAGTTTATTTTCTACCTACAGGATAGATTTACATGCTATCTCTTTCGCACATTTACCTCTCTATCCAACACTGCTTCCAACCGATAAGCTCGAAAATGGACATAAGCATGTTGCATCTGTAAAATTAATAGATTAATTTGTATATTAGTATTTATTAGTGCACACACAATAAGGGTACTTTCTGATTAGACAGGACCAGAGTAACATAATGAGAATACAGTCTGTTACTATATATAATAACCCGTAGTTAATATTCACAAAAAATCATTCCTATGTTTCGACAAATAAATAGAATAAAATAGAAGAAAATATTTAAAAAATCCGACAACAAAATAAATTAAAAAGTTAGAAATAAATTAGATGCTAATCATCGTTCTATTTTGAGTAAAACGACTCTTTTAATGTTCAGATTTTTCTGTTTATTTTGTTCTATTGCAGTCTGATAGTTTCACATTAATAATATTATAATGTAATTGAAATGTCATGCGTATATTTTATTCATGGTTGATTGCAATTCCATTGTTTAAATTTGTCAAACACATTAGTACAGTGTTTCATAACCTGTGGTCCTGGGGGTCCGCGAGTATGTGATGGGGGGTCCGCCGTCTTTTCTATGAACATTTTAATTATGCCAACAAGACTTGCAAAAAAGCATCACCAACCTTCACATTAATGTACCTATATTATTATTTTTTTTTTAAATGATTTTTTTTTCAGCACTAAAATAAATTGTACCATAAATTTATTCCTGTGTATTTATTAAGAGGGTCCTTGGAATTGTGCTTAATTTTCTAGAGGTCCGCGGACCGAAAAAGGTTAAGAAACGAAACGAAATTAGTATTCGCTTTTTGTAGTTGACGTCGGGAGGCATATCTACGTCATTTAAATTAAATTATAACGATATTAACGTGAAACTGCCAGAAGATTTCAATAAAACTAAATAAATAGACAAATTTAACCATCAAACTGCTTCTGTTGCAGAATATCGGCGCTACGTTTATTACACAGCATTAATGCCGAGCGATGGCCAAATTGTCATCATGATTATGTACATAATGCTAAAATGTTTTAGGTTATTGTGAATTGTTTCCTCATATGATGTTAATTAACATATTTTCATCTTCTTTCTTCAAACTAACTTTACACAAACTATTCCCAATTTGTATTCTTTTAAATCGATCTATACAGTACCATCGAATCAGAAAGTACCCTAATGATATTTAAAACTAAATTATTAGTAAATATTAGCTAGATCATTAGTGAGTTAAAGCATTACTGGACACTGACACTCGTGATAAATCGTGCATTTTTACAACATAATACATTATCTCGCCTTTGTAATAAAAATAGTAATATCCCATTTGCCAGCATCTGTTTATGTACAAGCAGTTTATTTACAAATTTGTTATGCGCAAAGATGTAACATTTACATTTTGACGTAACGTAACCCAACTATATATAAATATATATATAAATATATACATATATATATATATATATATATATATATATATATATATATATATATAAATATATATATTTATATATAAAAATATATATCATAACATCTTTAAACCAAACCATACCGCAGCCAAATAACAATTCCCTTGAGGTTTGTTGTGTTCCTACGACTGAGTGAGGTTACCAGAAAGAAAGGAAGAAGTATATAGGCTGGCAACGGATCGGCGACCCCGAAGTAGCTGATCTCCATGGGCGGTGTTGATTGCTTTCTATCAGGCGACTCTCATGCTCGTTTGCCCCCTCAGACATAAAAAAAATCTTTGACCGTAACATATACATAATAATTCTCATATTCGCATCGATGAAGCTTTTGTACAGTTTTGCTATTTTACAATTTATTGTCTAATTGGGGACCGATACCACACCGATACTGGCAAATGTGATACCACTGCTATTTAAAATTATTATCGAACTTTTCTTTTTAAACAAATATTTCGACCGATCTGACAAGCAAAGCTGAATGTGTCACGGCCCTGATGGCTGCATTTACTTAAATGTCCAATACGGCGACCGCCATCATAATATAGCTATTATTTTTTAAAATAAATCAATCCCTATTGTTTTTAAGTATTAATTTGTTAACTGTCCGAATAGGAAAGCACCTCCACCTTACAGAATATCGCAACCAAATAACAATTCCCTTGAGTGTTGTAGTGTGCCTGCGAGTGAGTCAGGTCACCAGAAAGGAGTTGCTGCGTTGGCAGCGGAGGTGGCGACGGGTGACTCCGGGTGAGCGATATTTCCTGTTGCGAGCGTTAAGATGGCTACGGTAACCGCTACATATCAGGCGGGCCGTATGCTTTTCTGCCACCCGACTCTGGTGTAAAAAAGTAACAATAAGAATAAAGATTGTTTTTGCAATAATCTTCTATTAATTGGAAAGAAAGAACAAAAATTTTAAACCGTCTCCAAAAAAGGAGGAGGTACACAATTCGGTTGTATTTTTTTTAATGTTTGTTACTTCATTAGTCCGTCATTTATAAACCGATTTGAAAAAACTATTTTTATTTGAAAGAGTATACTATATTCGGCGGTAGCCCTACCGCCGCTACCAGGGGCCCCCCTGGTCTGTGATAAAAAGCAGAAACATGCAAAAAAGGAACCTTGATGAGCCGATCCTGATGTATGCTTGCCACGGGAACGTGCCGAACCCAGCATCATCACCGCCAACGATTCTCCGCTGGGCTGTTTGCTTCCCGACAGCTATCCCGCAACCTGGAATGAGATTGGTTGGAATTATTTTAGTTAATAAATTTACATATTATACATACATACAAAATTAGGCTTTATTGCTATTTCCTTAAATCTTAATTTATTTACGGAGCGGCAGAGTCCTGCCCCCCTAGCCAAGTGTAATTCGTAGCGTAACGAACGTTAGATAGATCGCGTGACATTTGTCAATTCTCATACTAAAATGTTCGATTTTGACAAATGTCACGTGATCTATCTAACGTTCGTTACGCTACGAGTTACACTTGGCTAGGGGGGTGGTCGGTTGAACCGTCAAGCTTGTTGTTGTGTGTATGTTTATGTGTGTGTGTGTATGTGTTCATTAGTGGCATCGTAGCTACCGAACGGATCAACCGATTGTGACTTTTTTTATTTGAAAGGTGGATCAGTCGGTAATATTCTTAGCTATGTTTGATGAAAATCAGCTCAAAATGGCCGCCGCCTAAAATGACGGATTACATACATATTGTTTCACAACCCCTTCAATATGGGTATTAAATGAAAGGCCTTGAATAGTACAATACTCTACACTATGATAAATTTAAAATCCGCTTCAAAATGGCGAATTAAATAGGTATATCTTAGCGGTATTTTCGAACAATTACGACATGGGAGCCTTCAAGAACAGGGTCTTTGTGTTGCTGATCTCCATGGGCGGTGGTGATTGCTTTCCACCAAGTGACCAACATGCTCGTTTGCCCCCCTCTTATATAAAAAAATGGGGGGTGACTTGAAATGTGTCATGGACACGGCCGTGTGTTGAATGCGAATGTGTTATAGGCACTAAGATTATCTCAAAATGGCTGCGCTTCCACCTCCCCCGCGATATTCCATAGTCCTTACGTGGCGCAATAAATTCTTTGATCCTTCATCTATCCAGTGGTGTGATTGAATTTTGTATGGAGATGATAGATGTTACTTGCCGACTTTGTTATCAATCGTTTTTTGAATTGCCTCCTTATGGTAAGCAATTTTAAAGACGTATTCTTGTCAAAATTCATTTCAATGACTTACACCTAGAGATGGCAAAATGCCAGGCAATTTTTTATACCACCGGTGTGGCAAACAAGCATACGGCCCGCCTGATGGAAAGCAGTTACCGTAGCCTATGAACGCCTGTAACACCACCTGCTTGACAGTACGCGGGAGAAAACTTCTCTGGAACCGCACAGTACGCGACCACTTAGGCTCCAATGGGTGAGGATGTTACATTTACAATAAGTGCCCAGTAAGTAAATAAATAAATAATAAATAAATATTGTCAGACAAATTAGACAGCGCCATCTAGCCCCAAAGTAAGCGAAGCTTGTGTTATGGGTACTAGACAACTGATAAACATACATAAATACATTTTTTTTTTAGTAAATACATACTTATTATACATAGAAAATACCCAGACCAAGACAAACAGACATGTTCATGCACACAAATGTTTGTCCTATGTGGGAATCGAACCCACGAGCGTTGGTGTCGAAGCCGCGTCATTGACCGCAACGCCACCGAGCTCGTCACGTACCTCAAGTACGTCAAGTGCCTGTAAATGCCTAGTTTTGAGGGAATTTATAAGTACTTTTTGGTCATTTATCGTAAATGCCCGGCATTTTGTCCATCTGTACTTACACCGACTGTCTATGGTTTCATTATTTATGTACAATTTTAAAAAATCACGTTTGTTATATACTTACCATCGTATGTATAATTCTTGGCCATATTACGAAAAACAATTTTAACTTTTTTATCAAATTTATATTTTTTGTTCGTCACATTCATTATTAATAATGACATAACAAAGCATATTACTAATTTCATTTTCCAGAAAAATTCATTTTCTTTTCAGACCTATGAGAGAATATCTCACTGTCACTTATCACTGTAATAAATACTATTTCATTTAACCACGCCTATTATAAAACCTTTCAAACACTCTAGGGCAGTGTTTTTTAACCTGTGGTCCGCGGACCCCTACGGGTCTGCGAGTATGTGTATGGGGGTCCACCGTCTTATCTTATAAATAAAGCCAGCAAGATTTGCAAAAAACAGCCCAACCTAACCTAACCCAACCTTCACATTTATACAGTATTTTTAATTTTTATAAAAATATAATTCGTTTTCAGTACTAAAATAAATTGACCTAAATTTTTCTAGGGGTTCATGGCGTCGTTGCGCGTGTCAATCTAATCGAACACGCAAGTTAAGCAACGTTGACCGCAGCATATCTATGGATGGGTTTATTTCTCCCGAGCTCCTCCGTGCTTCAAATGGCACGTGAAGCCGACGATCCGGCTTAACGGCCTTAGGGCGGCTTGAAAAGACTGGCCTCCGCCATCTCGCAGTAGAGCTGCATGATAGAGTACGCTCTAAACCCCTTCGATCGAGGGGAGGCCTGTATCCCAACAGTGGGATGATTATCGGTTGATGCCGATGCCATATCTATAGTATTTGTAAAATCATTGACCCTACCCTATAGTTACTCCACTACTTAGACATATTTATAAAGATACAGATTCAAAAAACACTTAATTTTTTTAAACGGCTCCAAAAAAGGAGGTTCTCAATTCGGTTGTATTTTTTATTGATTGTTACTTCATAACTCCGTCATTTATAAACCGATTTGAAAAAAACTTTTTTTATTTGAAAGAGCATACTTCCGGATTTGTCCCATTTTTTTTTCATATAAAAAAATTCAGTTCTGTTAGTTTTTAACTTTTTAGTGGCGCTTACGATTGAAGAGTAATTTGTGGAGTCAGTTTTTTTTTTTGTTAAAATTAGTTATACACACACAGACTAACACTTCACAAGAGAAAATATATATTTTAATCTACATATGGGTTTTTACACAAAACTGTACGATAAAGTAACTCTTTCATTAAAAATTAACACAACACGTCTATACGAAAATAATTACAGTACTGAACTAAACTGTAATCGGTAATTACAGTCAACGATTACATAAATAGAAAATTCGTACCAAGGAACTTGGTTTGATCGAGCGTAGCCCAATGGAGCATAGAAGCATAAGTAGATAAATACCGAAATCATTAGCTTAATACTTGAATAACCACGAAAAATCTCGGTGTTTTTTAAGAGAAACGGATTTTCCCAAAAACACGTAAGTAAAATCACATTTAGTGCCATCTGTTGTCGAATATTCCCCTCTATTGTATATTCGACAATACAATCTATTGTCCAATATTAACCAATCGTGTATTAAATTCATTGTGCCCCTAAATGCGAATAGATATATTCGACAATAGATTGAATTTTCGAATGATAATTAGAAGTAAGGTCTTTTTTTTTATACTACGTCGGGTGACAGACAAGCATACGGCCCGCCTGATGTGAAGCGGTTACCGTAGCCAAATTAACGCTCGCAACATAAAATATCGCTCGCGCGCCACCACCCCGACTGCCATCACAGCATCTCCTTCATTTCATTTCTGGTGACCTCACTCACACGCAGGAACACTGTTGTGTTCACTGTTGTGTGCTACGGTAACCCTCAAGGGAATTGTTATTTGGCTGCGGTATTCTGTGAGGTGGAGGTACATTCCCCAGTCGGGTAGCTTACAATTACGCTCCCTACCTCTCTTTTCGCCAGAGCTTCGTTTGTTAGTCAGCAGGGTGCACCGCGGGCAGGTGAAGTTGGCTTTGGTTCAAAGATGTTGATGAATCACTTACACCCCAAAAGGTCTCTCACAAAATCCCCCATGTCCGAATGCTCCCGCAATTCCTCTAACAGAACCAAATGGAAACCAAAAAGAAATATAACAAGAACCGCCATTCGTAATAGCCTGCCCATGAACACGACCCCTCAGTCTGAGAACAACAATTTTCTAAAACGTCTATTGCAAAATAGACAAATTTCGAAAATGACAAATTCGGAAAATCACAACTTACTAAGGTGGCCCGCAGGCAGAGAACTACAACTGCCCGGGTCGTTTTAACCTTTAACTAGTCGCGCCCAAATATTTACATTATTAGTCGCGTGGGGTCCGTCGGACCCCAGCATGTACTTTTGAAAATGAAACAGATAAAATAAGTGAAACTATTTATTTGTATATAGGAACTTTAAGAACAACGTCTCAATTAAACAAAACAAGTAAGGCTTCTAGAAAACAACAGAAATATAAACTTCTAATTTTAGAATTATTATATTATTATATAATTTTGATTACTATTTAGTAATCAAAATAATTTTATATTATTAGGCATACGAATCACAAACTTTTGTAAGGAGTTCTCTACACATGAATTTGTTATATTTACCACATTTGGTTTTTGTTTTCCTGTCAGTTGATCTCGCACATAGGTGACAGCGGCCTTTAGAACCACTTGAATTGCTTTCAGAAGTAGAAGGTTCAGTATCACATAGAAGTCGTCTTTTCAAGGGCCGTGGCAGAGTAGGAATTTCTGCTTCTTCATTCAGAATTATAATTTTGTTGTTCAGCTAAACGGGAGAGTGGCGTGAGCTAGGAAGCTACTAAAACGCACAGCCGCGTAAGTATAATATTTGCCGAAATGTGACAAAAACAATCTCGCTTGGGGTCCATTGGACCCCATAATTGGGGATGGTTTTGGAATGGTTTTGGGAAGAGCTCTTACACCCCCTTATATATTCATATACAATATTACCTACGATTGAGCTCATAAGTCTAACCCTAAAAAAAGTTTCCTATCTCGTGTCCCGCTGCTACTATGACAAAACGATTCTCAAATCCTTGTTGTCGTTTTAGGTATTTCTTGTTTTAGGAATTTGTCGTTTTAGGAAGTTCTTAGCCTGAGGGGAACACGACCACTCTGCCAAGAGTGTCCGACTGAGAAGTAAGTATTGTCGAATAGTATAGTCAAATATATTTGCTAATCCTTAAGATGTTTGGTGGAGTTGGTGGAAAAACTTGGTGGAGTTCAATGCTAAAAAAACCTAAAAAAAAGGTAAAAAGCTAAAAAGGTGTGTGTTATCGAAGGTATCATTTCGACATTTTCCTTCTCTTCAAAATTCCCCTCTACCGCAAAATTGCCTCAATATCTTGGGTATGAATATCAGGACCGACCTCAATTCCAAGGTCTACATTGAAAGCGTCACTGTTGCAGTGACGCTTCTAAGAAACTTGGAATTCTAAACAGAATGAGACCCCTGATTTTCGCGCCCCAGCAGTTTTGTCTTTTATCCTGGCTGCACAGGAGATACAGCGGTATAAACGCGTCATGGACTCATCCCTTTTTATAACCGCAGATGCGTATCGGCAAAAAATAACTTTTTCTGTTAGAGGTTAAATATAATAGTTTAACTTGAACTTTCTCGCAGTGGTTTTGCGGTAAGGAAGTATGTCTACGAAACCGCGATTAGATTTCCTGCCAACTATCACTATTGTATGATATGATAATATCGAAATATTGCAGAGGGTTATGATATTTCTCAACGAGTTTTGAAATAGAATGTTTCTTCTCTCTACACGTAGAGATGTAGCGTCTCTTTGCGTTCTATACAAATTATATAACGGGGAGTGTCGGATAAGCTATTTGATATGATACCTGCTGCTGAGTTCCACTATCGTACCTTAAAATTCCATCCATATCATCTTGATAATTGACGATCTACTACAGTACGTTTCCTAAGACATTTTATCCCGCGAATGGTAAAATTGTGGAATCAGCTTCCCTCAGTACTATTCCCGAACAATTACGACATGGGAGTATTCAAGAATAGAGTCTAATTTCCCTTAAAGGCTGGCAACGGATCGGCGACACCTCGGTGTTGCTGATCTCCATGGGCGGTGGTGATGACCCAGATGCTTATTTGCCCCACACTTATATAAAAAAAGAGCAATGGGGGAAGTGGCTCCACCGTTTTAGATTTAAAGATATTTAATTATCGACAGAACTATCTATACTCATCACGTCGTGTTCCTCATTACTGAGGGACGTGATTCTCCAGCTCATGGAATAATCTTGTTCCTGACAATATATTACGATCTCATCTACATGGAGAGCATCAAGCAGCCTGGTGTCCAATGCAGTACGAATTTGTTGAAGACCATCTAATAGGGATGCGTCCTCTCGGACGTTTACCTTCGATTTTGCCGGTACACTTTAGTTGTACGATGTTATGGGCGTCGTAAAAACTATAGAGTTCACTCAAAATGAGAACACAATTACCAAATAAGAAACAAAAAAATGTCTGCCGCTTAAATTATACATTTAGCAAAATATTTGCAAACTTGTGTGATTTAAGCTTACATTTTGATGTGACTACATCTATGAATTTTATATTAGGTTTCTCTCTGAGGGATCGAATCGGTAACGAAGAACACATTGAATTATCCCCCATCCAACACCATATATTAACTTTATTCAAAGTTCTTATCATCATCATCAGGTCATTTTAGTCTCCACTACAGGAGCACGACCCTCTCTCTTCGTTCCAGACAGAGGGAGGATTTGGCCTACACTCACACTACGCGGCCAGACGGGTTGTGGAGGCCTGATCGATGTTTGATAATGTATTTCCCTTAGTCGCCTTGTACGACATCCACGGGAAGAGACGGAGTGATTCTATTCTAGTCTGCCGGAAACCATACGGCCAAAGTTCATATATGGTCGTTCAATTTTCTTAAATTTTCTAATTTTCCGCACAACTTTCTTATTTTTTTTTCATAAGAATCTTCCCCTGACAATAACAACATAAAAAGAAATAGCGACATCTATCCAGCCGGTCACGTGTGATGTCTTGACCAAGCAAAATAGGGATTCATTTTTAACCGACTCCAAAAAAGGAGTAGGTTCTCAATTCGGCTGTATTTTTTTTTATGATTGTTACTTAATTACCTACTTCGTGATTTATAAACCGATTTGAAAAAAACTTTTTTTTATTTGAAAGAGTATACTTCCAGATTGGTCCCAATTTTTTTTCATCATCATCATCATCATCATCAGCCTGTATCTACATACATAAATGTAGAGTAATTTTTAGAGTCAGTTTTTTTTTTTGTTAAAATGATTATATAGATGATTTCTCACGCGAGTTGTAATATAATATGTAGTGTTTGTTTTTTTGTAATATCTTTATTGTACACGAAAAAAAATTCTAATATACATAATATCTTCTATCTATCTATACCTATAAAAGATAAAGTATGTATGTATGTACCGTATAGACTCCGAAACGGCTGGACCGATTTCAACGAAATTTTCAGACAATCTTTAGATTGACCCAGCGGATAATCCTGCATCCCTGTACTACGCGGGCGAAGCCGCGGGTAACAGCTAGTTTTATATATAGTAGTACCTACGGAACCCTAAAAACCATCATCCAACAGACAATTAGCATATAGATAGGCGATTGCAACAAACGGACATATACACTGATATTACACGGTAATTTCACCGTGTAAACACTTCCACTTGATTATTATGACACGGGGTCAAGGGTGAGCCTCTTTTACTATCGTTTCTTTTTCAAATACTGAATACAAAATATTGAAGATATATATAGAAGATACTAATGAGGTTAAGGCGATGAGTGATGGTAACACCACTGAATAATAAATTCGTTGTCTGTAAAGTCGGTTTACGGACGATAATTTTACGTGATAATGACATAAGAAAACATCGGCCGAGGGAATCGGAAGAGAGCTACTCGTACATATATCAGAAGCCGAATGCTTGGGCCGATCGTGCCTCTCTATCGCTTGTTCCTCGCTCTTGCTTGCACGCTCGGTTCAGGCGGAACGTGACATGAGTCACGCTTTTTCGTTTGAGATTGAAACTTCCCAAATTCTCAATAATTTTCATCCATATCATCTTCTGGTGAACTTAAAAAGCGTATGATGGTGTACGTTTTTTAAGACATTTTCTATTACGAACTGTGAAATTGTGGAAACAACTTCCCTCAGCAGTATTCCCAATAAAGTACGACATGGCAGTATTTAACAACAGTGTCAATTTTTCCCTTAAAAGGTTGGTAACGGAACGACGCCCCAGATATCCTCCCTAATGTACGCGCACACATCGGCTCGTGGCACAATATTGTGTTCCAGTTTGTACCCTGGGTAGCGCAAATACGAGATGTCGGATGATGGGGATATCTGTGTTTCAGTCAAAAAGAGCAAGGCTGGCTTAGCCGTCTCAAGATGCTGGTGGACGGCACTGAGGTTGGAGTGAAGTCCTCTTATGTTACATAGCTCAATATAGAGCTCAGGGGAACATATGACCGTCCTTTTCTTACGCCTGCTCCTGGCAGAGATACACAGCGACATAGTGCCCGCCCCAGAATACGTCGGGCGGCCTGAGTAGTGGAGCTCAGGGAGGGAATCTCCTTCACCAACGGTGATGGTACCCTCCTGGGGTATTCTTCTTCCTAATGCCACTGCCATATCCAGAGTTGAGGTTTTTGGATTGGGCTCCCTTCCAGCCACTTGGTTTTTCTAATTTCTATGGTGATTAGGTATTTTCCATCACGTGACCTACATGCTCACTTGCAAACTCATGTAAAAAAATCTTGTCATTATTCGCGCGCGGCATGCTTTTTGTGCGCTATTGGTTTGTTAGTCGACTTTTGCTCTCCGCGTTAAGTCCACGCTACTCGTAGGAGAGTTAGCTTGAATGCTTTTAGTAGTGAAAAATATTTTCTGCCAGTGCCACTGTTCTTTTATTCTCTAGTCGTGATGGTTGCCATCACTATTCCCCTTAATTGTCTCATAAAGTACATCCATCAAACATATCAATAATTTAGAAAGTAGGTAAAAAGACTGTCATAATAATCTATACATATAATGTATCCGATGTTTATAAGTACATATCAGATATATAACATAGAAATATATGAAGAATTCTTAAAAGCTTTGTCTGTCTATAGCGCATCACGCAATACAATGTGACGAAATTTAGTACGCAATTTTCCCAGTTGTAATAATACATAATAAGAGGAGTTTATCACTGAGGTGACAAACAAGCAAGCGGCCCGCCTGATGGAAAGCAGTCACCGTAATCTATGGACGCCTGTAACATCAGAGGAATCACATGCGCGTTGCCGACCCTGTAAAGACCTCTTCACACCTTTTTTGAAGAACTCCATGCCACAGTCTCCTGGGAAAACCTCGACAGGCAGTTCATTCCACAGATTAGACGTGGAAGAAAATTTCTCTGGAACCGCACAGCACGTGATGACTTAAGCTCCAATGGGTGAGGATGAATTCCCTGTCGATGGCGAGTGGTGCGTATGCGACTATTAAGAGCCTAAAGAGATGGCTAGTCAAGTGAAGCTCAACTGCCGTGCACCACGGATTTTATGTATCTAAAACTATTGGGGGACACCTCATATCCGGAGGAGGGCCCAATATACATTCCCACCACTGGCTCTCCTATGTAGCCAGGATTATTTTATTATTAGGTGTAGCAATTAATGGAGTCTATTGCAGTCTCGGAGGTAACACGGCTGTCTTGGAAATCGCAACGAATTTAATCAGAAGAAATTAGTAGGAGTAAGAAGCTATTGGAATTTAACAGAGTAACAAATAAAGCATTAAAAGCCTAAAGAGATGGCCAGTCAAGGGAAACTTAACTGCCGTGCACTACGGGTTTTCAATATCTATACAAATATACAAACAATATTGGGGGGTGTACCCCAATATTGTTAGATATATCATATGTTGAAATCCATCAAGAAGAATATTTATATTGTTTATCGACATCTTTGAACCAAAGACAACTTCATCTGCACGTGGTGCACCCTGCTGATTGACAAACGAGGGTGAAAAGAGAGGTAGGGCATAGAATACCGCAGCCATATAACAATTCTCTTGAAGTTTGTTGTGTTCCTGCGAGTGAATGAGGTTGGTGACCTCACTGGCTGAAAGGAAGAAGTATAGGCTGGCAACGGATCGGCGACCCCTTGGTGTTGATGATCTCCATGGGCGGTGATTGCTTTCCATCAGGTGACCCGCATGCTCGTTTACCCCCTCTCATATTAAAAAAAAATATTTACGGACAAAGTCGCGAGCGACCGCTAGTCTTGAAATAAAAATTTCGTCCAAAGACACTAACACGGTAGTCAAACACATTACACCACAGCTGCAGTCGGTAAAACCGCAAATAATGCAAGGAGGCGTTACATCACACATATCCGTGACTTTCACTCTAAGGATTTGCTCGCCTGCTCTAACTACCTCTGTTTTATATATGCATCTCTGTCTATTGGTGGATGAGTCAATTTTTGATGGATCTGATTGTAAGTGTGGTTTGTATAACTGACTCAAAGGCATTGTCATAAAAAATTGCATTGACGCCAATTTACTAAGTTGCCTTAGGCTCTAAACAGACAGGCTGCATTTCAATTGCAATTCCACTGCAAATTTGCAGTTTGAACGCAGTTAGTACGACTACAATCGGGCTGTACGGTTGGTTTGCAGTTTCATTGCAGTCGCAATAATTGAGTTCAAACTGCAAATTTACAGTGGAATTTCAGTTGAAATGCAGTCCGTCTGTCTAGAGTCTTAGGGTTTTTCTGTAGAATGAGACTGGCATCATGTATGTAACGCGTCACGCTTGGCTCTGTAACGCAATTGTTCGGGTAAAGTCGTCAGGGAGGGAGGTATGATGAAGTTTTCACTTCTGTCGTGCATGTGGTCATGCACACACCGTTTTTTTGCAATAAGGCGACAAATAAACATGAGGCCCGCCTGATAAGCAGTCATCAAGGCTACTGGTCACCAAGGATATATTCTGGATGATGAGTAGACGGCTATTTCGATAAGGAAGGCGTGAATGGGTTTTTAGACCAATCGACTGTGTTCCTAGCGTCTATAAGCTGCGACCATCAGGCGGATCGTATGACCTTAGCGGTATAAAAATAAATAAATATTCCTGGACACACACACAGCCGTCTAATCCTTCTAAGCAAAGCTTGTACAATGGATACTAGATAACTGATACATGTACATATTTTTTTGTAAATAAATACATATAATTCATACATGCTCGTCAAAATGCTTGTATGAAGTTTTCTATTGAACAATCGCATTGGCGGAGGTATGTAATTCCAGCATTTCGTGGCTTGACACCGAAAGCTGCCATCAAAATTTATAAATAAAATAACTAGTACTTGACATATTATACAGCGTCATTTAGTCCCAAACTAAGCAAAGCTTGTATATGAACATAAATATTTTTTTTGTAAATAAAAACACATAATACATAGAAAACCAATGACAGACAGACCAGACCATGACAAACTGACAAGTTCATGCACACAAATATTTGTCATGTGTGGGGTTCGAACCTATGACCTCGAAGTCAAAGTAGCCATTGCTAGCCATTCGATCAACGGGCTCATCAAAATGCTTATAAGAAGCTTTCTATTGAACAGTCGCATTGGCGGAGGTATGTAGTTCCAGCATTTCGTGGCTTGATACCGAAAGCTGCCATCAAAACGTATATAAAGAATAATAAATAAAATAAACATTTCTTGATATATTACACAGCGTCATCTAGTCCTAAAATAAGAAAAGCTTGTACGATTGTATATATATATATAAATCATTTTTTGTAAAAAAAAATGCGTATAATACATAGAAGTGCGGGGATGGAACCCGCGACCTCGGAGTAAAAGTAGCCATTGCTAGCCATTCGACCACCGCAATGGCGGAGGTATGTAGTTCCAGCTTTTCGTGGCTTGATACCTAAAGCAGCCATCAAAGTTAATATAATATATCACTCAAGGTCACTCTATATATTCAAGGACATACGGACATAAACATAGAATATATACATATTAAATATACAGCCTAGTTACGTGCTATGTCGGCTGTCATCACTAGCGACAGTGACGTAACGGACGTGGACGGAAAGACAAATTAATTATATATTAGTAGGTCACAGCTTAACTGCCAATTAACACATACAATAGAATCTACATATGTAATTTTTGTGTACATAGTATAACCAACGATTGTCTGTCTGTATATATATCCCCTAACTCAATAATCCTTAACCTGTGGTCCGTGGACCCCTGGGGGTCCGCGAGTATGTGTATGGGGGTCTGCCGTCAATAATGACAGCAAGACTTGCAAAAAAGCAACACTAACCTTCACGTTATACAGTATTTTTAGAAAAAATATTTGTTTTTCAATAATAAAGTAAACTGTCCTAAATTTATTCCTGTTTTTTAGTGGGGTTCTTGGACTCGGATCGACTGTACTCTCTCTCTCTCTCTACAAGTAGAAATGTAGCGTCTCTTTGCGTTCTATACAAATTATACCACGGGAAGTGCTCGGATGAGCAGTTTGATTTTATACCTGCCGCTGAGTTCCACTTTCGTACAACTCGCCATAAATAAAAATTCCATACATATCATCTCGATAATTGGCGATCTACCACAGTACGTTTCCTTATGACATTTTATACGTGTGAACTGTGAAATTGTGAAATCAACTTCCCTCATCGGTAATTCACACTAACGTGGGAAACAAGCATACGGCCCGCCTGATGGAAAGCAGTTACCGTAGCCTATGAACGCCTGTAACAACAGGGGAATCACACGCGCGTTGCCGACCCTTCAAGAACAGAATCAATTTTTACTTTAAAAGGCTGGCAACGGATCGGTGACCCCTTGGTGTTGCTGATCTCTTTCCATCAAGTAACCCACATGCTCGTTTGCCACCCCCCCCCCCCCCCTCATAAAAAAAGGGGTGTGGCTGTGTCACAGGGTGTGGTCGTGCGTTGTACGTGAAAAAATGGAGACGCTTCCCCCTCCCCCGCACGAGATGTTCCATAGTCCTTAATTAGCGTAATAAATTATTTGATCCTTCATCTATCCAGTGTTGTGATTGATTGGATGGAGATGACAGATTTGTAGCTGCAACACCAAACTGTATCCCCAGATTTTGTTATCATTCGTTTTATTAATTTGCTTCCTTATGGAAGCAATTTTAAAGACGTATTTACGTCAAAATAGTTTCCAAAGCGAGGGTAATAAATAGGCTCTTATGATTTCAACCGAAGAATTTAGGTAAAGTGCATATTACCCAAAAATCCTCAAATTAACACTATCTTACATAACGCTCAAACAATACAAGATTTACATAGTAACAAAGCATTTATTACCTCGTCTACATAACATTCGAACTTGGCCCTTTTTACCATTTACAAAACCAATATTTACCGGAAGATTATAACTATCAAAACACATAACCGGTTGTTACGTCACTACCTATTTATCATATATTGGTCAGCGCCGGGTCTGAACGCACTACCTACTTTCTCTCTGACATAATGTGTTACGGAGATCATCAGAACCTTGCGCACGTACATAAACATTGCTCAGTGCGGGTTCGAAGCTGTATAAGGTGAGAATTTGTATGCATGTCGTGGTAATTATTAACGGGTAAGCTAAGTTGATTATCTACTCGGACGATTCGTGAGAAACTCCGTACGCTCATCCTGTTCGACTTCACCAATGCTTTCGACATAGTTGGTCGTGATGTATCCCTAGCTCTCTCATCATCATCAGGTCCATTTTAGTCTCCACTACAGGGGCATGACCCTCTCTCGTCCGTCCTAGACGGAAGGAGGATTTGGCCTACACTTCCCACGCTGGCCAAACGGGTCGGGGAGGCCTGTTCGATATTTGATAGTGTATTTCCCTTAATCGACTTGTACGACATCCACGGGAAGAAACGGAGTGATTCTATTTTAGTCTGCCGGAAACCACACGGCCTCGCTCTCTCATGGTTCCATTTTTATCTTGGCGGCATGAATACGGCAGAAAACACATACGTCTCATCCTTGGGGCACTGACTGGGCATTATGCCTGTCATGGGCACCCAGTATAAGACTAGAAATAGAAGAATATTATTATAAGATGAGACTTGTCGATAGCCCAGAATGCAGAACATACAAAGAACCTTACGAAACCATGAAGTACTTGATGTGTCAATGTGATGCCCTAGAAGACAAACGAAAGGTAACCCTAAGAAAGGTGTACCCAGACCTAGAGGACTACAGGCTCTCCCAATTAAAGGCGTGTTGAAGTACATGGAACATGTCTCTAGACAGTCAGGGGAGAGTTACTAAAGAATAGCGAGTGCACAAAAGATCCAAGAGGGCTGACGTGCCACTGGTGCTGCAGCACTGAACCCATTTCAAGATTATTTTTTTTATGTGAGAGGGGGGCAAACGAGCATGTGGGTCGCCTGGTGGAAAGCAATCACCACCGCCCATGGAGACCAGCGACTGTTGCCGATCCGTTGCCAGCCTTTTAAGGACACGCACCCTATACCTAACAGCTAATGCACCCCGTGTGCCAACCTTCCGGTTATATCACGGGTTGCGAGTCTCTCGTCCAGTAAATCAACCAGACGAGAGGACCTTTACCTGCACCGCTTTTGCGCTCAGTAAACCAACCGAGCACGCAAGCGTAGCAGTAGCAGGTCTTACTCCGCTTTCACCTGCATGCAGGCTACTTACGTACTCTTAAGTCGAGTAGCTTTTTTTTTTTTTTTTTTTTATTCCAGATAGGCTTGCGTTTGACCACTATCTCGCCTGGTGTTAAGCGATGATGTGGTCTACGATGGAGCACGCTTGCTTAGAAGATACCTATTCACTCTTGATTTGAAGACTCCCAGGTTGTACTTCTCCGGAAACACAGACTCAGGCAAGGAATTCCACTCTTTGGCAGTACGCATAATAAAAGTAGAAGCAAAGCTCGTGACGACAGACGCTCAGAGAACCCAAGCATCGGGGCCCTACTACCACTCCCCATTCTCCATGATGGGTAGCCGGAGCTGTATGGCACGCTCACATCCCGGCGCACAAGTACAAGTACAAGCGCGCCTAGTGTTTCTGTACCCACACTGGGGCGCCGGATAGCCGGCTCCCTGATTTCCTTGACAGGTACCGGAGCTGTATAAGGCGCGCTCACTTCCCGACGTCCTTCAAAGAAGAAACGCCTACCCCGAGCCTACGGTAGGCTGACCGGGGTGACGGAAGCGATCGCCCGTCAACCTCCTTGCTTAGCAGGCAAGTACCCGAGCCGCGACGTCAGCTGGGAAGCCGACGGCCGCTATAAGGGCCGCTCCAAGCCCCATTGAGAACCACTGTGGCGGCCCTTCGCCTTAGGCCAGTGATAACCAACTCGCTACGCGCGAGGCCGAGCGCCCGGCCGACAATATGGCCAGGCAGACGAACATGCCCGACCTCTGTAGCTAAACCACATGCACGTGAGTGATTACACGCACATAAAGCCACCTCGAATCCGAACCCATGACTGGCAAATTGGGCTGCCGCCAGTCCCCGAGGTACCCTGATCCAAACAGGGGGACCCGTAGTTCCCCCTGCGAACTCTCCACAGTCGGGTACTCCGTGGAGAGTAAGCCTTTTAAGGACACGCACCCTATACCTAACAGCTAATGCGCCCCGTGTGCCAACCTTCCGGTTATATCAAGCCTTTTAAGGACACGCACCCTATACCTAACAGCTAAAGCGCCCCGTGTGCCAACCTTCCGGTTATATCACGGGTTGCGAGTCTCTCGTCCAGTAAATCAACCAGACGAGAGGACCTTTACCTGCACCGCTTTTGCGCTCAGTAAACCAATTAAGGACATGACCCTTTTAAGGACACGTACCCTATACCTAACAGCTAATGCGCCCCGTGTGCCAACCTTCCGGTTATATCACGGGGGATGCGAGTCTCTCGTCCAGTAAATCAAGGACCTTTTAAGGACCAATCCTTTTAAGGACAATGAAAACTCTGTTCTTGAAGGCACCCATGTCGTAGTTGTTCGGAAATACCGCTGAGGGAAGTTAAATAAGAAGATTAGAACTTGGCCGCAGGTTTCAACTGGTAAAGATTGACGACAGACGACGACAAATCTAATTAGTGTGTGTTAGTGCTGGTGTTCCACAGGGTAGCGTCGCCCACCCTTTTTCTTTCAATAATATTCAATAATAGTATTAAGTCCTCTCTAGTCCTTCTTTCATTTGTATGTTGATGGACTACAAATATATGCTGCCTCTTTAGAAACCCTAATTCCAAAGCTTCCTACCCCTACTAATTTCTTCTGATTGAATTCCGATACAACTATAGTTGTACATTTGGGACAGCAATGGCGATTGCCTTTTTGACTTTGACTAGATGGCAATGTGTAATTTGTCCAGGAATATTTATTTATTTGTTCTTTTCTTCTTCTTTGATTCTTTGAAGACTTTAATTAATAAGTCATCATAATCATCATCAGCCTGTATATATCCACTGCTTGGATATAGGCCTTCCCTAATGCCTTACGCCGAATGCAACCCTCCGCTTTCTACATCCAGCTGCTTCCGGCCGTGCCCTTGGGCCATCGGTCAATCTAGAGAGGGGGCGCCCATAGCTTCATCGCCCCATACGAGGTCTCCACTCTAAGAATTTCCTCTCCCATCTTCCATCACTGACTATTTACAAAAAAATGTATTTAAGTATTATATCAGTTACCTAGTGCCCATTGTACAGGCTTTGCTTAGTTTGGGACTAGTCCTAAGCACTAAAAAACCGGCCAAGTGCGAGTTGGACTCGCGCACGAAGGGTTCCGCGCACGAAGGGTTCCGTACCATTATCTATGAAAACGGCAAAAAAAATCACGTGTATGGGAGCCCTTCTTAAATATTTGTTTTATTTTTATTTAATTACTTATTTTTAAAGTGAATGTATAACTAAATATTATGTAAGTATTTCAAGCGTCTACCTATTACCGTTATCAATTGCGAACAAAAACGAGCAAAAAAAACCAGGTTTGTTGTATGGGAGCCCCCTTAACTATTTATTTTATTCTGTTTTTTAGTATTTGTTGTTATAGCGGCAACAGAAATACATCATCTGTGAAAATTTCAACTGTCTAACTATCACGGTTCATGAGATACAGCCTGGTGGCAGACGGACATACGGACGGACAGCGGAGCCTTAGTAATAGGGTTCCTTTTTACCCTATGGGTACGGAACCCTAAAAATCTTCATCACTGACCGTGTGGAATTTGCCCAGGTATATTTATTTAATTGTAATCGATTCAACAGTCGATGTAAGAGAAAATCGAACAATTACGACATGGGAGCTTTCAAGAACAGAGTCTATATTTCCCTTAAAAGGTTAGCAACTGATCGGCGACCCTTTGGTGTTGATGAACTCCATGGGCGAAGATGATTGCCTTCCAACACATGCTCGTTTATTATTATGTCCAACGGGGACGCCGGCTGTCGGGCGGGTGATCAGCCTTACCTGAGGCCATTTCACCCATTTCCCCTGGTCCTCCCTTTTGGGGGAGGATGTGGGTTTATCCGGCAATCACGGCGTTCCGTCGAACCTACCTGTTTCCTTGCAAAACCTTACGATCTGTTCCACCTTCAGGTCTTCCAGGTCTTCTTTGTCTAACGTGTCCACCCCCATGGTTTCCCATCTTATCAGTGAATACATGGGGCACTCGGCAAGCAGGTGGAAACTTGTTTCGTCGTCATCCATGCACTCAGGGCATTTGGGGTTGGTTTTCACGCCTTTTAGTGTCAGGTGTCTGTTCAGTCGGCAGTGTCCTGTTAACACTTCTATGGCGAGCCTCATGTTGCTTCTGGAGAGTTTCATCAGTTGGCTGGTCCTTCTTTTGTCTAGGCCTTTGATGAAGATATTCAACTGTCTCATGTTCACACATGCTCGTTTGCTATCCTCGTAAATAAAAATAAATAATAATAGCGAGGTCTTAGTTCACGGCAAACGACTAGTTTAATAGTTAATCGTGCGTGTAACCCGGCCACTTCCTATTATAAATTAAACTGTTATACAATATAACGTAACAAATGCTGAATCATCACTTTATTTTAACCGCGACGAATTTCTATAATTAAATTAACTGAAATTCTAACGTGTTAAGTAAGGCGTTAACCTATTAGATACGGTTCTGTTACATGCACGTAGAATGCGCTTTGTGAATTCGTTTATGTCTTTCATATGAGAGGGGGGCAAACGAGCATGTGGGTCAACCGATGGAAAGCAATCACCACCGCCCGATCAGATAATGTACATCAGAGTAGATCAGCAACACCAATGGGTCTCCGATCCGTTGCCAGCCTATTCTTCTTCTTCTTCTCAGCCATTGAAAGTCCACTGCTGGACATAGGCCTCCCCTCTAGATCTCCAATAAGACCGGTTGGAAGCGGCTTGCATACGGTCTTAATGAGGTCGTCTGTCCACCTTGTGGGTGGACGTCCTACGCTGCGCTTGCCGGTACGTGGTCTCCACTCGAGAACCTTTCGACCCCATCGGTCATCCGTCCTCCGTGCTATGTGCCCTGCCCACTGCCACTTCAACTTGCTAATCCGATGGGCTATGTCGATAACCTTGGTTCTTCTACGGATCTCCAGCTCTTTAAATATATTAAGAAAGGAAGGATATCTCCAATATTGCCAGCCTATACCCAGCCTATACTCCTTCCTTTCTTACTTTGTGGTAACCTTATTTATTTATTCAATAATTGCATTACATGTGTTACTGATTACATAGGTACTGATTGCATAATATTACACAGCACATACATACACATACCTGTTCAGGCATAGCAATATGGATAAGAGGGAGGCAGACATCTATAGCGTTTTATCTTCGAGGTATTCCTTGATACGAAATACTCGTAAATAAACATCTATAGTCAGGTTTAGGGGTGTAAGTGGTTCATCAACATCTTTGAACCAAAGCCAACTTCACCTGCATGCTGTGCACCCTGCTGACTGGCAAACGAAGCTCTGGCGAAAAGACAGCGTAATTTGTAAGCTACCTGACTGGGGATTGTACTTCCACCTCACAGAATACCGCAGACAAATAACAATTCCCTTGAGGGTTGTTGTGTTCCTGTGAGTTAGTGAGGTCACCAGAAAGGAAGGAGATGCTGCGTTGGAACGGGGGTGGCGGCGCGCGAGCGAAACGCGCGCAGGTGAAGTTGGCTTTAGTTCAAAGAAGTGGATGAACCACTTACACCGCAAATAATACTAATACTTGATTGAATGTGTTGTCAAACGCTTCTGTTCCAACTTAATCATTTAAAGCATTTAACATTATCGAATTATTTTAAGAATTAATTCGATTATGTTAAATTATTTTTATAATCTAATAAAATAATGTTAAATTATTTTATTAGAACGCAAATCGTCGTTGTTAACCTTCATTATTTCCAACGGGGACGCTGTCTATCGGGCGGGTGATCAGCCTTACCTGAGGCCATTTCACCCATTTCCCCTGGTCCACCTTTTTGGGGAGGATGTGGGTTTATCCGGCAATCACGACGTTCCGTCGAACCTACCCGTTTCCTTGCAAAATCTTACGATCTGTTCAGGTCTTCCAGGTCTTCTGTGTCTAGTGTGTCCAACCCCGAGGTCTCCCATCTTATCAGTGAGTACATGAGGCACTTGGCAAGCAGGTGGAAGCTTGTTTCGTCATCCATGCACTTCAGGCATTTGGGGTCGGTTTTCACGGCTATTAGTGTCAGGGGCCTGTTCAGTCGGCAGTGTCCTGTTAGCACTTCTATGACAAGCCTCATGTTGCCTCTGGAGAGTTTCATCAGTTTTCTAGTCCTTCTTTTGTCTAGGCCTTTGTTGTTAACCCTTATTCATCCTATTGTTGGGATACGGGTCTCTCCTCAATTGAACGTTGTTTAGAGCTTACTCCACCACGCTGCTCAACAGCTAGGCTGGTAGAGGCCAGAGTTTTCAAGCCGCCTAAACGCAACTGACTTGGCTTAACTGCTATGATTTAAAATAACAACAGCCGGGACCGACAACTTAACGTGCCCTCCGAAGCACGGAGGAGCTCGAGATAAATAAACCCATCCATGGACAGGCTACAGCCGACATTGCTTTACTTGCGTGTTCGAGTAGACACAACGACGCCACTGAGTCCGCACGCCACCGAACTCCGCAAACTGATAATTGGTTGATTTGATTGAGTTGTCAAACGCTTTTGTTCAAATTTAAATCATTACATTAGAGAAAAAGCATTTCAATTTATTGAATTATTTCTTAAGATTAGAATGCAAATCTCGTATCGTAATAGTAATCGTATTTCTTAAGATTAGAACCTTTGGCCGTGTGGTTTCCGGCAGACTAGAATAGAATCACTCCGTCTCTTCCCGTGTCGTAGAAGGCGACTAAGGGAAAAATACATTATCAAACATCGATCAGGCCTCCCCAACCCGTCTGGCCAGCTTGGGGAGTGTAGGCCAAATCCTCCTTCTGTCTGGGACGGACCAGAGAGGGTCGTGCTGTTGTAGTGGAGACTAAAATGACCTGATGATGATGATGAAGATTAGAACGCAAATCTCGTATCGTAATAGTAATCGTAATAAATAAATAAATATTCCTGGACAAATTACACACGGCCATCCAGTCCAACACTAAGCAAAGCTTGTACTATGGGTACTTGATAACAGATTTTTTTTTTTGTAAATACAGACATACAATACTCGTACATAGTATGGGGATCGAACTCGGAGTCAAAGTGGCCATTGCTAACCATTCGACCACCGAGCTCGTCAATATATTATATTCCAAACTATTATTATGTACTATCAGTAAACTTTTATTATAATATGTATATTCCACTTTTATTAAGTGGAATATATAATAAAAGTGGAATAAAAGTTTGCTTCAAAAAAACTTTTTTTTTTGTTTTTTCTTGTTTTACCGTAATTGTTAAAGTCGTCAGGATCCTAAAAGTCCGTGACCAAATAAGAGCGACTTTCCACGGCGATTCACGCCTACATAACGATTTGATAACAGAAATAAAAAACTTTCGCGACCTATTGTTCTCGCGATATGAACCAAACAATGTTATGTCGAAATACGAATAAATTAACCATAAGTGAGTTAACGTCCGGTTAAAGGAAATTAGTTAAGGTAACCTTTAACTCACTGGGTCAGGAAGATGCATCGTTGAAAATCAATCAGTTTTATTTATAAATGAAATAAATTGATCGTCAAACATGGTACGGTAAGAACAATCGTCCTCAACCTTTATTCATTTATATAAATAAATGAATAAGGGTTATTAAACAATATAATTTAAATCATCATCATCAGGTCCATTTTAGTCTCCACTACAGGAGCACGACACTCTCTCGTCCGTCCTAGATAGACGGAAGGAGGATTTGGCCTACACTCCCCACGCTGGCCAAACGGGTTGGGGAGGCCTGATCGATATTTGATAATATATTTTCCTTAGTCGCCTTGTTGATATCCACGGGAAGAAACGGAGTGATTCTATTCTAGTCTGCAGGAAATCACACGGCTATGAATATTTTTTTTTATACTACGTTGGGTGGCAGACAAGGATACGACCCGCCTGATGTGAAGCGGTTACCGTAACCGTATTAACGCTCGCAACATAATATATCACTTGCGCGCCACCACCCCCGCTGCCAACGCAGCATCTCCTTCTTTTCTGGTGAAATTATTTTTATTTATTTATATATTATTATTTATTATTTGGGGTGTAAGTGGTTCATCAACATCTTTAAACCAAAGCCAATGTCGCCTGCACGTGGTGCTGACTGACTGACAAACGAGGCTCTGGCGAAAAGAGAGGTAGGACATAGCGTATTTTTTAAGCTGCCCGACTGGGGAAGTACGCCTCACAGAACACCGCAGCCATCAATCCCCTTGAGGATTATTGTGGTCCTGCGAGTGAGTGAGGTCACCAGAAAGAAAGAAAGGAACGATTATAGGCTGGCAACGGATCGGCGACCCCTTGGTGTTGCTGATCTCCATGGGCGGTGGTGATTGCTTTCCATCAGGTGACCCACATGCTCATTTCTCCCTCTCTCTCATATCATCCCACTGCTGGGATTCGGGTCTCCCCTCAATCGAAGGGGTTTAGAGCATACTCCACCACGCTGCTCAACTGCGGCACCGTATAAGTAATAGGTACACTGCGAGTTAGCGGAGGTCAGTATTTTATTTTCAAGCCGCCTAAAGGCCACTGACTTGGCTTAACGACTGTCATCTAATGACAACAGCCGGGACAGACGGCTTAACGTGCCCTCCGAAGTATGGAGAGATAAATAAACCCTTCTATGGACAGGCTTTGTGCGAGGTTGCTTAGAGTTGCTTGGTTGCTTGACGCAAGTATGTCTTTAGATATAATTCGAGAAAATTTTATCTGCCGTTTTGAAGATTACCAGAGCTAACCCCTGTTTATGGGGTGTAAGTGGTTTATCAACATCTTTGAACCAAAGCCAACTTCACCTGCACGTGGTGCACCCTGCTGACTGACAAACGAAGCTCTGGCGAAAAGAGAGGTAGGGAGAGTAATTGTAAGCTACCCGACTGGGGAATGTAGTACCTCCACCTCACAGAATACCGCAGCCAAATAACAATTCCCTTGAGGGTTGTTGTGTTCCTGCGAGCGAGTGAGATCACCAGAAAAGAAGGAGATGCTGCGTTGGCAGCGGGGGTGGCGGCGCGCAAGTGATCTGTGATATATTATGTTGCGAGCGTTAATACGGTTACGGTAACCGCTACACATCAGGCGGGCCGTATGCTTGTCTGCCACCCGACGTAATGTAAAAAAAATAAAAAAAATATGACAAACACCTCTGAACACACCCCATTGTACAACTGGTAGAACACACAAAGCCGTGACGCAAAATGTGTTAAGTCTGACTTAAAGGTTCTAAACCGTCTGTCAGTTAAATCTATAACGTTAAATAGCTATCAGGGTATGATGATGGAACAGTAACCAGACTTTTTTTTCTTAATAACGGCGGGAATCAACGCGATACGTAAGGTATTTTTAACACCCTTTTATTAGGTCGACCTATATGTAACTAAACTATGTAATGGAATCTAAGGTAACTAATTTAACCATCTTCCAAGGATCGTAGCGTAATGAAAATTGACAGCTGTATGTAGTTCTGATGACAATACAACAATATGGTACTGTCGAATAGATCTGATGATGGAGCCGAAAGATATGAACTGGAACTTCATGATGGAACATCGTATCATAGCTGTTTTTGGATTTCTTAAAAAAGTCTTGTAATGAACTTTGACCACGATTAGGTATCAAGGTCTGATGATGAAGCCGGAAGATAGGCACTGGCATTCCATGATGGAATATCGTATCATAATCGTGTTTGCACTTGTGAGAATGGCCACGTTATGGACTTTGCACACGATCAGGTGTATTTATAAAAGCGTGTTTTTCTAGTGTTTTTTAAACTATTAATTTATTACACTTTATTATTGCTTGACGTTTCGGCTAGGAGACCTACCGCCAAAGTTGAAGCCGATTACCATTTGATTTTTGAATGCGAAAATGAAGCTACTGTTTAGATTGTTGCTAAAAGGCTATTTGACTAACATTTTTTTCTGTTTGATATGTAGGGACGTCTCCATAATATAACCATAGGTGAAAGAATTACTTCGATAGCACAAAAATCTCTCGAGATATATTAATTTGAAAATCACAATTTTTAGACTGCCCCAAAACGCTCCATACAAAAGACTACCGAATTATGACGTCACAGTTTTGTATTTTATATGCATCAAATCAGAAATTTGTACGACAGCTATGTTAAATATTACGTTTATGTAATTATTATCATAATAAAAGTTATAGCATTTTTTATTGCTACTCCAATGGAAATATTATTTTTTAATAATTTCATACTTTTAAAATGGACTTTCCCGCCAAACTTTGATCGACGCTAAAAAAAGTCTGACTGAAGATATTAGAATGAAAGTTTGCAGATCTTTATAGTTTTGTGTATTTTACGATATTGTTAATTTATTTGTACAATTTTTAAACATTGGAAACAACCCAGCTGGTAGAAACCCTAGAGCTCTACCGACGAAGCTGAAGATATTTGTCAATAACTATAAGGTAAGATCAATTTTTGGAACCAAAAAATCCGCTGGTAATCGGCTTCAGCTTCGGCGGTAGGGTAGGTATTCAATAACTGAATAGAATGCTTATTCATACCAATGAATAAGCGACTCTATTTCAAATGGAATAGAGTCGCTTATTCATTGGTATGAATAAGCATTCTATTAATAAGGGGGCTTTCAATAACTGAATAGAATGCTTAATCATACCAATGAATAAGCGACTCTATTTCAAATGGAATAGAGTCGTTTATTCATTGGTATGAACAAGCAATCTATTCAATAACTGAATCATAACTGAATAGAATGCTTATTCATACCAATGAATAAGCTACTCTATTCCATTTGAAATATAATGAATAAGCGACTCTATTTCAAATGGAATAGAGTCGCTTATTCATTGGTATGAACATTCTATTCAGTTATTGAATCGCAATAAGAGATGGTGGTAAGGGGCTGGTCATAGAACGGGACTGTAACGAATTGGTTTATATCGTCTTATTAATAATTACACAACTATAAGTCATACAAACATGAATCGCATGACATTTATTAGCTTATGTAAGCTCGCTGCTACGACCTTAAGTTTGCATCGGGGCCGGGCGGGCCGGCGAGGGAGGGGCATTGCGTAGAATAACGGAAATAACACTAAAAGCGACACGTTGATATAGACATTTCACGTTACCAACGGGCGTGAGCATCGACACAGTCACACCCGATTTTTTAATTAACAACTAACAGTAAATTGTTTTAAAAAAAATTTTTTTTTTCTTCTTGTTACATACTTTTTCATTATGTCCAGCAGTAGATGCTGATGATGATGATGCTTACGCACTGCTGTGAACAATTAAACGTAAATAATTTATGCCCTTGATTACATCTATGCCGGAAATTTACGCTTGAGCGACTGTGTAGATCTTACAGTATGGCTTAAATTATAAGATGAAGCGGATTATGTTTTCGTATTCAAAATACCTAAATAACAAAGATCTAAAGGTTCGTCACACGCAGTGCATGTCGCGTTGTGTGTTTATTGTTACCCATGTTCATGGACGATTAAATGAATAAATTATATGAAAATAAATATTTAATATAATAACCACTTCACATACAATTAATTATTCAGCGTTTAAAATAAGTTAAGTTTTACGCATTGTTGCCATAAACTGTCGTTTTTGGCATTTTTACGTATATCTTTTTCTGCGTTATATTTTAAAAGCTGTTAAAAATATAGTCTTTCTGAGGGTAATAGCGTTCTATGGGTTTAGTTTTTGTGTTTTTTTTTTATTCAAGTAACGTAACGGTAGTTAACATATTTTATGTAATCCTTTAAATTTTCGAGCAATGTGACGTTTATATTTTTTCATCAAGATACTTAAAGAAATGAGTGCAATATAATTCGCTAATCGCGGTTGCTTATAACTTACATCGCAAATCACTAATAGCCACGACTGCTGGCGCATTATTTCCGCCGCATCCTTCCTGCCCCTTTCACTGAACTTGTTTCGAACGAATATTACTGACTTGGCCATTTTTTTACCATGTACGTAACACGGTAATAACGTTCTTTTGTAAATAAACATGTAACTATTACGGTATGCTTATGTAAAACTTTTGTTATCAACGTCATTCTATATATACTAGGCCGGATTCTCGATGTTGAGTGGATCCAGTAGATTCGCTGAGTGTATGTTTTCCATTGATTTCAATGGAAAATGTTTTTGATGATCATTCCTCAAGGACATGATCGATCTCAATTTGTTTTCGACACAAAGCTCAAGCAGGTCTCTAATTGTGACAAGTTTCAACAAAATCTGTTCAGTGGTTTTTAGAGCCTATTTATTTACCAGCCCCCTTACCACCAACTCATATTGCGATTCAATAACTGATTAGAATGAATTCCTACCAATGAATAAGCGACTCTATTACAACTTGAATAGAGCCGCTTATTCATTGGTTAGGGGGCTGAATGACTTTTCGGCGTATATAAGCGTTCCACCGCTCCCCTCAATAAGAATGAATCTCTATTTCCCTTGGTCATCGCATCACGCGTGAACGGATTGAACAATTTCGCTAATTCTTTTTATGTTGTGTTTATTATTGTCAGTAGAAGGTTCTTATGAAAGAAAAAAATAAGGAATTTGAGCGGAATATTAGAAAATTTAAGAAAACAGAACCACCATAATAACTTTTCTAATGTAACTTTATGGCGTTTGATAGAATTGTCAGTCATTTGATAGCGTGTGCGAAATGAATTCGAATTCAATATTCATAGTTAGGAAGACAGGACAACGTGTGTAGCTAGTTCTATATATTATATACCACTGATGTGACAAACTATTATATACCCTGGACGATCTGATAAAGATCACAAGGAGCCGATGGATGCAAACGGCACATAACCTATCATTGTAGAAGTCTAAGCAGAGTCCTAGGCTAGTCCTAGTAGGGCTAGGCTAGGTTTTTGTTTTTTATAGAACGTCGGGTAGCAGATAAGCACACGGCACGCCTGATGTGAAGCGGTAACCGTAGGTTGACGCAGTCACGGTAACGCCAGTTTCCAATACTACAATTTTTGGGGTGTAATTGGTTCATCATCACCTTTGAGCCAAAATCAACCTCGCCTGCAAGAGGTGCACCCTGCTGACTGACGAACGAAGCGAAAAACCTCACAGATTATAGCAGCCAAACGACAATTCTCTTGAGTGTTGTTGTGTTCCTACAAGTGACTGAGGTAACCAGGAAGGAAGGAGTTGCTGCCTTGATATTTCATGTTGCCAGCGATAACACAACTACGGCAACCGCTTCACATCAGGCGGTCCGTTTGCTTTTTTGCCACCTAACGTAGTATAACAATAAACTACTACGAACTAATGTATCAAATCGCCAAAACGCAAGGCAACATCGATGCAGTCGCTAAAACCCGTGTTTTTGATTTCAAAAATGCAGCATATCACCAAAACGCGATGTGGCATCGATGCTATGATGGCTACAGTTTTCGTGCTCACCAGTTGGCGCCACTGTATAGTGAGATCCTGAAGTATAGCATTAATTGTTAAAAAAAAATTGAGACCTCTCTCTGCACTAGCGCCTCTAGCGGGGAATTCATACGCGATAGTCCTCATTACAAAAACGCTAATCGCTTATGTTTAAAATATCATGTGTGTGCCCTTAGTTACGAGAATCGACACTCAGGTCAAATTTACTTTGCTTCTTATACGAGTATGTACGCCAGGCATCGTATCTACTTCACGATAGAACCATTCGGATAGTATTTCCTTCTGTGGAAGCTGGTAGAAACCCATAGAGGTGACAGTACTCCACTGAATTACATGCTTCTCAAGAATTCTATATTCATAGTAATTCCTTACTGCCAGGACAACGTCTGTCGGATCAGTTAGTTCTATATATTATGTTTAGACGAGCTCGGTGGACGAATGGTTAGCAATGGCCACTTTGACTCCGAGGTCGCAGGTTCGATCCCCGCACAAGACAAACATGTGTGTGCATGAACATGTCTGTTTGTCTTGGTCTGGGTGTTTTCTATGTATTATATGTATGTATTTACAAAAAAAAATGTATTTAAGTATTATATCAGTTCCCATGGTACAAGCTTTGCTTAGTTTGGGACTATATGGCCGTGTGTAATTTGTCCAGGAATATTTATTATTATTATGTTTAACTCATGTGACAAGTTATTATATACCCCATTAGATTTTAAAATTATTATCAGAAAGTCAGTCCTTTCTGATAATAATTTTAACAAGAAAAAACCGACTCCACATATTACTCTACATTTATGTAGGTATGTAGATACATGCTGATGATGATGATGATGAAAAAATATGGGACCAAGCTGGAAGTATACTCTTCCGAATAAAAAAAGTTTTTTTTTTTCAAATCGGTTTATAAATCACGGAGTAATTAAGTAATAAACATTTAAAAAAAAATACAACTAGGGTTTGGGTCCCGGGACGTCTTGGGTCTCGAAGTCCCGGGACTTTTCGTAATTTTAGTTGTCTCGAGTCCCGGGACTCGAGACTCGAGACGAGACAAGATTATCGAAATTCATTTTTATTCTCAAATAATTGAAAGAACATAGCGCCATCTGTAAGTTTATTGAATAACTACGTGGTCTGCTAAGTACTACCGGTTAACTAATAGGCCTTTTCATCACAAATTTTTTTTATGCGCATGTGTTAGCATCAGCCATCTTTTTCGTACTGTTTTTTGTAAACAACCATACATACTAAAGTATCCGCTACCCGTATCAAAAATTAAAATATTAATTAAAACCGATTTATTTTTTGGAAAAAGTGAAAAAAAAAGGAATGTTAGGATAATTGACTTTTTGACTTTGCAATAATATTTGAACTTTCATTGGGTGTGATTAAGATATTTAGCCATTTCCCCTTGCCAACTGTTTGGTCCACTGGCACATTATTTTTAATTGCATTTTTGACTCATTAAACATTTCCTTTATGATAAATACTACTACCTAGACATATTCAATTCAGCATTTACATTTGTTTAATTAATAACATGAAATATAGAGTATAGCCCCAAAATATTAATTACTTATTTTATAAATTATTTACTCCCATAAATAATACTCGAAATTATTTATTCAATTCTTACAAATAAATTAACATTATTAATAAGAATAAAATTGTAAATATTAATTTCGTTTATAAGTTTTAACAACTGTTGATGCCCAACTACTCAAACAGCTCACTTTTAACGGAATTCGTTTAATAACTTTAAGTAAACATTTAATTTTCTGTAATAAATGTTGATTTTTTACAAAGAATTGGCTTTTTTTTAATAGGTACAATTTTAAACAAAAAACTAACTTAATTACTATTTTAGGAAAGCCCCACTAAAAAAACAAAAAGTTTCGAAGTCCCGGAAATTCCCGGGACTTTGACTGTAGGCTGTCTCGTGTCCCGGGACTTTGAACTTGTCGGGAATTCCCAAACCCTAAATACAACCGAATTGAGAACCTCCTCCTTTTTTGGAGTCGGTTAAAGATCGCAGGGAGCCGACGGATGCAAGGATGGCTTTGACTCAAACATGATGATGAACCACTTACACCCCAAAATGATTAAGAAAAGATACTGCGGATAAAAACGACCAATGAAACCACAAAAACGACCATCAGCATTCTGTGCCATCAGACCAATTGAGTCGAGAATTTCTAAAACCCGGATTCGTTCTAAGAGCATTCACCAAAATACATAAAATACCCTATGATTCATTCTCATTTTACTGTCACTTGCAACACTGAGCCGATTCACGTGAAAGCATTGCGTTGCGAAGTCGTATAGCAATCTTGCTGTCCTACCCTATGACATTTTATTGGTTTATTTTTTCATTTGAAAGTTGAATTAGTTGGGAGTGTTCATAACTATGTTTGATAAAAATCGGTCCAAGATGGCCGCCGCCACAAAAAACGGATTACATATTTTTTCACAACTCCCTTAATATCTTGACGAGCTCGACTTTTGATAAGTAATTCAATCTCGATTTGCTCAATTTTCGTTCTGCCATCATAAAATAATTACGAGAATTGGTCTTCTGGAATCCGACACAGAACGCGTCTTTTTTTTAATCCTTTTTTCATGATAATTTCCTAAAAACTTATAAAATTACATGTATTGTGTACCAACCGACGCAAACCGTAAACGGTTTATCCGCGGTTTGGTGAGTCGTTCGTTACAGTTAAGTAGTGTATCTTTAACATTAATTTCACGAGATTTTTATGTTGAACACCGTCAAGTGCAGTCAGCTTTCAAAGTCAGCTTTCAAGTGCACTCATTTCATATAGATGGCAGAACATACTGCCACGTTCTTTTCCTGTGTACATTAGTTCATTGTACGACGGTACGACATAAATAGGCAGGTATGACAAGTGTCGCAGATCATTCCTTCGTATTCTTATTTTTAGCAAAACATTTTTTTCTGCATTTTCACATACAAATTCCTACCTAAATTTGTCGTAAATATCTAAAACTTTACATTATTTAAATAGACTCATGTCGTTTTTTTTTTTTCTTTAACTTATTTGTTATTTTTATGGGGATCTTAAGGAAGGTTAAAAGACGGGACGCCACCAGCGGGACATCTGGCAACATTATTAACAGCCTACTTTACCATAATGATGATCTCAACAGACACACATACAAAACTTTCCGTTACACGAATCCGCGATAATCGCACTTATGTAACGTACTTTCACGATCAGGCGCCCCTCGGCCTTAACGGGCGAACTTATTGTGCATATTATTATTAAAGTGTGTTTACGCTGGCCCAGACTACTTACTTGGTCGTGTGTTTTCCGGCAGACTAGAATCGAATCTCTCCGTTTCTTTCCGTGGATGTTGTACAAGGCGACTAAGGGAAATACATTATCAAAATATCAATCAGGCCTCCCCAACCCGTTTGGCCAGCGTGGGGAGTGTAGGCCAAATCCTCCTTCCGTCTAGGACGGACGAGAGAGGGTCGTGCTCCTGTAGTGGAGACTAAAATGGACCTGATGATGACGCTGGCCCAGACATTGGGTTATACATGAATCTAGTTAAGCAAGAAAGATCCAATCTAAAACAGGAATAGACATAATACAGATAAATGATGATTCTAATTCTAATATTTCTGGCTAATAGTATCGATATTCAACATCGTGTAGTACGCCGCGCACTGAAATATTTTTTACGTTTGTAATTTTTGAGCGCTTCTTGAGTGGTTTGTAAACATGGCCTATTAAAAAAACAGATGCTGTGTAAGGTTTTGTTATACCTTTTGTTATATCTCTCCTTTCGTCGACTAACGTCTATAAGGAAAGAAATCTAGATATATGAAAATGACTATGTAACTTTGTCATGTCGCAAAAATATCATATCTGTCGCAAGCTTACACTTTTTCGGTCTAGCTAAAATTTTTGGGCAGACTCGACATCCCGTCATATGACCTTTGACCGGGTCAAAGGTTGCGATAACTCTCTGGAGAGTAGATGAATGGCAAAGCAAAGAAGATGTTTTATCTGAATTATTCATAAATATCTCGACCAGGAGCCGTACCGCCGAAGCGGAAGCTGATTTCCAACGAATATTTTGATTCGAAATATCACATCTCACGTTTTAGTTATTAACAAACAGTTTCATCTTAGTTGCTAGAGCTCCAGAGTTTCTACCCACTAAGCTAAATAAAGGTATCCTAAATCTAAGCTGAAGTTAGCTATTCGCTTAAAAAATCCCATGGGAATTAGCCTCAACTTAGCTGGTAGGGCCACAGAATCTAATGAAATACATGGAATTGTGACACGTAAGAATTTATTATATACACACGTGTTGGATCTGGCTATATTCTGTACAATACTTATCATATACATATTATAAAACAAAGACCCTCGCCGCGTCTGTCTGTCTGTCTGTTTGCGATATACTCAAAAACTACTGCACAGATTTTCAAGCGGTTTTCACCATTCGATAGCGTGATTCTCGAGGAAGGTTTAGTATATAATTTGTTAAGTTTTTGTATTTAATTCTGTGTACATTAACGATATTTGTTGAAGATGTCGGGAATAAATAAGCCGTCTGTGAAGTTTCAACGAAAACGCTGCCTAAACCCTTTGAGATATAACAAAATAATGTATGTAGGTCTGAGAATAGATTGTAATCTTCTTTTATAGCAAAACAACGTTTGCCGGGGCAGCTAGCTTAAATATATAATTATATTGAGGACCTCGATGGCCTCGTTATGCGTGTAAATCTAATCGAACACGCCAGTTAAGCAACGTCGGCGGTAGCCTGTCCATGGATGGGTTTATTTATTTTGAGCTTCTCCGTACTTCGGAGCGCGCGTTAAGCCGTCGGTTCCGGCTGTCATTAGATGACAGTCGTTAAGTCAAGTCAGTGGTCTTTATGCGACTTGAAAACACTAGCCTCCGTCAACGCGCATTTGAGTAGCGTGGTGGAGTACAATCTAAACCCTTTGGATTGAGGGGAACCCCAGCAGTGGGATGAATATGGGTTGAGGACGACAACCTATATAATAATATTTTAAATCAAATACTATTTTTTTATTTGAAAGGGTATGATTGCGAGGTGGTCCCATATTCACCAAGTCAGGGTCTAATGATGGGATCCCAGAAAAATCGAGGGAATCCAATAAGCTACGCTCGCCAACTGAAGTCGGATTTTTTTACAAGCTTTTATTTAACTTGCAATGTATGTATGTTTCTCCGGGTGGAATCTTGCAACTTAATTTTGAACCAGAACCGACTGAGCTGAAATTTTGTATACACGCTTAGTTTAGATGACAATGCATGGTTAGCTATATGATGTCATTCTAAAATTTCTAAATCCAATATGGCGGATTATACAAGATGGTGGACTAGCATTTTTTTCTGCACTACCACAATATGGCTATCAAAAAAATAATGGCTAAGTAGAACATGAAAAATATGCCCAATAATAACTAAAAAATAAATAAACTGTAAAAAAAACTTTTTAAAACAAGCTTTTATTTAAGTGACCTAAAAAGATGAAAATAAACTTTTAATTAAATCAAACTAATCAATTTAGTACTATGTACCTAAAACACAATTAAAATTTTATAAAAGCTTGTCGCGAGATGTGCCTTTATCTAACTCGTTGACACAATATTGACTTGACATAATAAGAAATAATAATGTATCTTAGAAAATAAGCAAATAAATATCGCGACAAGCTTTTATAAAATTTTAATTGTGTAATAGGTACATAGTACGAAATTGATTAGTTTGATTTAATTAAAAGTTTATTTTCATCTTTTTAGGTCACTTAAATAAAAGCTTGTTTTAAAAGTTTTTTTTTACAGTTTATTTATTTTTAAATCATCTTTATAAAGCATATGTTCTATACGTTATAGATATATGTTTTATCTTTTTTTATTTTACGTGCCGACTCAAAGGTTGACTGGAAGAGATCCCTTATAGGGATAAGCCCGCCCTTGTATATGTCTTATCACTACATCTAATATTTCATTCAATAAAGATTTTTCAACAAACACACGATTATCTACTAGCGTAACCGTCGGAAACTGACTTTTATGTTATTAACATTAGTAGAAAATGTGTCAACATAACATTTAATGTTAAATTTAATGTTTTTGTTAAAGTTATTATTATGATAATGTTGAAATATTATGAATTTATGACTGGTTAAAAAAGAATTATGACCATAAAAGAACCATTGTATATATTTTAAAAATGGAAAATTCATATTTTTAAAGTGCGAGTCGGACTCTCCCACCGAGGGTTCCGTACGTAGGATCATTATAAATAGTTCAGGAATCTAACCCCTATATTTTAAGATTTAATTACAAATGTATAGTTTTGAGATTTATTCTTGTACTTGTAGTCTATAACGATATTACTTGCCAAATTTCATAGATCTAGGTCAACGGGAAGTACCCTATGAGTTTTGATTCCCTAGAGAATGTGTCGAAATATGCGTTTTTTGCTGAATAAACGACCATATCTTTTATTACGTAAACTTAGCAGTTTGATTTTTTTACAACTCCATGGGACCGCAGACCTGAGTATACAGTTAAAATTTCAGCTAGATACCTCCACGCATTTTCGACTTAGAGGGTCTTGACAGACAGACAGACAGCCAGACGGACAACAAAGTGATCTTACAAGGGTTCCGTTTTTCCTTTTGAGGTACGGAACCCTAAAAATCATATAAATTGGTCGAGCCGTTTCGAAGAAGTGCTACCACGAGGCCACAAGCTATGGAATGAACTGCATGAACACCATGTTGTAGTCTCCTGAGGAAACGTCGACAGGCAGTTCAGAAACGGTGTGAAGACATTTTTACAGGATCGGCAAAGCGCGTGTGATGACCCTGGCATTCCAGGTGTTCATAGACTACGGTAACTACTTACCATCAGGCGGGCCGTATGCTTGTTATACATATTTAGGTCACTGGTTACACCAAGAGCACGCATACGGATATTTACCAAGACTGTGATATTTATGATGAGTCATGGTCAATTCCCAAGCAATTCTCAAATAGATCTTAAGCAATTGTAAGAAGGTCGAGTTTTGCAATCATTTTACATTAAGACATATGAAATCTTCTATTATGTTGAAAACGGATTCTATCTAGGATATAAATCTTATGAAATGTGTTTGGTAATTACGCTCAACGGTATTATGAGATCGATGGCGTGTTTGCGCGTGTCAGTGTAATCGATAACGCTAGTTAAGCAACGTCAACCGTAGCCTGTCCGTGGATGGGTCTATTTATCTCGAGCTTCTCCGTGCTTCGGAGGGCACGTTAAGCCGTGGGTGCTGGCTGTTTTCAATAGATGACTGTCGTTGATCCAAGTCAGTAATAATTACTTGATGCAAAAGCCTTTACGCGGATTCAAAACAGTGGCCTCCGCCAACCCGCAGTTGAGCAGCGTGGTGGAGTACGCTCTAAACCCTTTCGAATGAGGGGAGACCCATATCCGTACAGTGGGATGAATACAATTTAACGACGACGATATTAAGAGCTTGATGGCGTTCAGCTCGATCACGCAAGTTAAGCGACTTCGACCGTAGCCTGTTTATTGATGGGTCTCATCTCAGCAGCTCTTCCATGCTTTAGGGCCATGTTAAGCCATCGGCCTCGGCTGTTATCATTAGATGATAATATTTATAGTAAACGAGCTCGGTGGTCGAATGGCGAGCAGTGGCCACTTTGACTCCGAGGTCACGGGTTCGATCCCCGCACAAGACATTTTTTTTGTATACATTTGTATACATGAACATGTCAGTTTGTCTTGGCCTTTGTGTTTTCCATGGATGATACGTATATATTTACAAAAATGATGTATTTTAAGTATTATATCAGTTACCTTGTACCCATGGTACAAGCTTTGCTTAGTTTAGGCACACCCCGGTCACTCCATACAAATGTCGCGTCGTTTACTACTACATAAACAATGACGTCTCTGCATAGCGTGAATGTTACGTGTGAACGCGCGGTGGCATACTGTTCCAGATTTGTCTCAGAGGGGAGGTGAGGTCGACTTTAGAGAGCGGCAGCGAGTGGCCCTACTGTACGTAGTACTATATTACTTATACTGTGGTTTAGGACTAGATAGTATTGTGTAAATTAATTTGTCCAGGAGGGTTGTGTATCACACTGCTGAGATAGATATAGTAATAATAAGATAGCAACTGATAATTACTTAAATACTTTTTTACACAAAACAAACAGACATGTTCATGCCAACAAATAATTGTCTTGTGCGGTGATCGAACCCACAACCTCGGAGTCAAAGTGGCCATTGATAACCGTTCGACCACCGAGCTCGTCAAAGCAGTTGACATCATTTGGCTGATATGCTGTAGGTATCGTACACCGATCAATGCTTAATATAATTATTTTGATTGATTCTGCTTTAGATTTGTAACACTAGATGGCGCTGTACTTAATTTTTAACGAAAGATAAAGTTACCTTATTACCAGTTTAGTTTAACAATATTTTACTTATACAATCTGTACTTAGTTTAGAATAGTAATGTGATTATTTAAGGTAAATTTTATAAGAACTATCTCGTCTGAAACACAGGAATACTCCTAGTTCAGGCACATTGCAAATTATTCCATTATGTTAATTTAGACTTAAGTTAAGTTTTCTTTGTTACTTATGTTTTTTCAATAGAAGATTATAGATTATATTTATTATAGATTATAGTTCATAATTAACCATTTTAATTACGCCTTATCTCTGCAACTCTGTCAAAATATCTTAACGTTGACGCTTACCTCCGTTTTTAAAATCATTAAACTCAATAGATTTCCGTTGAAGTTAATTGACATTTAAGTTAGAAAGTAACAGTTAAGTGCATAAGACGTAATTGTAAAAATATAAATAAACAACACTGTTGTAAGAAGTTAAAAGCTTAAACTTAAAATCTAATATATTTTTTTGCTAGAATTACAGTACCCTTACGCATACATGCTACATATATACAAGAAAAAACCTCTCTCCTCATGGGATGTGGCTGGGAATACGTTATATGCACAAAAATTATCTCAAAATGGAAGCGCTTCCCCCTTCCCCGCACGCGATGTACTATAGTCCTTACTTAGCGTAATAAATTCTTTGATCCTTCATCTATCCAGCAGTGTGATTGAATTCTGCACGGAGATGATAGATTTGTAACTGCAACACCAAACTGTATCCCCCGATTTTATCATTTTTATAAAGTAAATAGGTATAAAATAGATTAAATATGAAAATATTATTATTTAAGTATTAAAGAAAACACTTACCTTGTTACTGTAAAGCATAGAATAAATATATATAAAGCAAAAATAACACAGAAGTTGTACATCTATCAATGTCAATATATTATACCTAAACCTAAAACGTAATTTATTAAGTTGTTTAATTAACAAACAATGATAATTATTGTATGAACTGAGTTTGTATGCATGTAAAATTATATTTATTGAAACAGGAATTAAAAATGGCGCCATCTATGACCAACATTATAAACTACATATCTAAAATTACAGATTTACTTGATGAAAACGTGCCTTTATAGCTAGAGTATAAACCTATTACAACACCAAAAATTAAGGAGTAAATTAACATAATGTTTGTCTCTTCCTTGTTTTATTTTAAATAGATACAATTAATGTAAATTACGAATATCAAATTTGTGGCTTAAAATAATACACTGAGAAAAATAGGGATATTAATAAATATTATATCAATGACATTGACAGATGTGCATATCGAAATATCATAAATTCAGCGAAATATTGTCAGTGGGTTAGTAAAAATCTAATAAAATATATAGATGTGAAAAAGCAAGACATAGTTAGAGAAATATATAGATTTAGAAAGAGATAGATATATATATTTACATTTTTACATTATAAATATTATACCTGGTGACAGCTCGAAGATATTTTCAAAAAATCAAATGTAATCCGGAACGTTTTCTACCTATGTCTTGCCGAACGACCACATCTGAGCTCTGTTAGTCTTTGGTAAGTTGTGCTGTTGGCTACATCTACACCGTAACGTAATATTGGGACAAAAAAGCTTGATCATTGAAGGCATTGCATATCATAATTTTATTGAAGTATTTATTAAAAATAAATAAAACGTAAATGTATATCAAATCAACACCCATTAAAATATTTTCATTGACAATTCTAAAAAAATATATTGCAGGGAAAATATTAGCCCATGGTAGATACAATTTTAATACAGATAGTCTAGAAATGAAAAAGAGGTATAGTGAAAAAAAAATATTTTTTATTATGTAATTTTTATATTACTTTAAAAGCAAACCATCTACCTGATGTATATAAGAAATGGGCATCTTAAACTAATAAAAAAATATGTACATATTAATTACGTAGCTAAAATAAAAGCATAAGTTCGAAAAGATAACTTCAATAAAATTATTTCAACGTTCATAGTAAATGTCCTTTTTTTCTATTTTCTAGCATTCATGCAGTATAATTTACGTTTCAAAGCTAATACTATCGCTACGGTGTCAGCACAAGGCTAATCTTCCACCATAACTTACTTTCATCATTTATCACTGGTCCATAACTTAGGCCTTCGTTCGACGAATAATCGATGCTATTTGAGTCATGAACACCAAGAATGCCCGCTTTAGCGACTCTATGACAGCATCCTTTAAGCACGCCTCCGCAAGATCCTTCTAAAAGTCCTCCGACCATCCAACAGTAAAAAAAAAATTCGCATGTCCCGCCTTGCGGGCATTGTTTCTCATCTTGTCGATCATCTAACGACTTTACTGTTGTTACTTCAATTATCGGCGTTACGTTACTGTCTAATAGGCGGCCTCTTCGATTCCGTGGTAGTTCTTTTAAAATTTTATTTATTTTTAAAATTTGGGCGTCGGATATCGGTTTAAATTCTGGCAACACTTGACTTGCGTTCGGAAATGTGTAATAATCGTTTCTTTTTATATATGCTAGTGTTGTACCGTTAGTTTGTATAAACATTGGCTTCTCTAGCCTTTTTGTTATTTCTTTTTTTACTTTTTCGGTTGTTTCCGATCGAGCTCGATGTGGTTCGTTGGCATCTGTTTGGAATTAAAGAAAAGTACAATTTTAAAATATGATTTTGTACAATGGCAATTGTTATTTTGTTAAAATGATACTGTTTTTATGTACATTGATAATGAAAAAAGTATATAATAAAATGTTAGAAAAAGTTATGGATGATCTTACAATTATTTGTACAGTGTAATAATTACATATTTTACATTAAAGTTTTGATAAATTCGTATAAATTAATGGCCGTAAATTGAAACGTATAATAAGTTTCGGCTTCAGTCTTATTTCCGGTCGAAAATTATGTAAATTTAAAATTTGCATGCCTTAAGGTAGAATAATAATATGGTAGGACTAATTTATTGCTATTCCATCAGTGTTGGAACATTTTTTTTTTTATTTTATACTACGTCGGGTGGCAGACAAGCATACGGCCCGCCTGATGTGAAGCGGTTACCGTAGCCATATTAACGCTCGTAACATAATAACGCTCGCGCGCCGCCACCCCCGCTGCCACCGCAGCATCTCCTTCCTTTCTGGTGACCTCACTCACTCGCAGGAACACAACAGCCCTCAAGGGAACCGTTATTTGGCTGCGGTATTCTGTGAGGTGGAGGTACATTCCCCAGTCGGGTAGCTTACAATGACGCTCCCTACCTCTCTTTTCGCCAGAGCTTCGTTTGTCAGCCAGCAGGGTGCACCGCGTGCAGGTGAAGTTGGCTTTGGTTCAAAGATGTTGATGAACCACTTACACCCCTTACATTACCCATATTCCTAAATCCCTACTAATATTATAAATGTGAATGTGAGTTTATTTGTTATGTTGTTGTAAGTTTGTTCACATATTTTCATAGGTATTAGCAGGGACGCGGGTGGAAGCTAATAAAATACATGAATGATATGAAAAGACCGAAGCCTAAATTTTTTCAAGCTCTACAAAGTTTTTTTTTTTTTTTATATTAAGGACAATTTCTATATGCTATGGACAATTTCTATATGCTATTTTATACTCGTACATGCCCTGACATAAAAACATTCAAATAATTCAAACTTTTTTTTGAAGTGAAAACTTCTTTAGCGGTGTTGTGCACTATTTTGGGATGGGTAAAAAATGTTGAACTTCACGTCAGGATCACGTGTCCTGGTCTAAAATCCGTAAGATAAAGCTGCGAAACTACAAAATTCAACTTTAAGCAAAGACAATACGATTGAGAATTCTTTGAATATTTTAATGATTCGAAATAGTTTCGAAATTACAGTTTTATGACAAAGCTGCGAGACTACAAAATCCAACTTTAAGTAAAGACAATACGATTGAGATTGCTTTGAATAGTTTATGTTTGTGTACGATAGCGCAATAAATGAATATTGTATTTTACACATAAATGATAATACTATTATACTGATCAATAAAGCAATTCGAGCGAAATTATTTCCTAACCATTCTAAAATATTCAAAAATGCACAACGTTAATGTACAAGTTTTCACTTCTGCCGGCACTCCCGGAGTGCAACCCGTTGTTTTTTTTTTCTCGGCACAGTCGGGTATAAAGTGCTAATTGTTAAAACTTCACATTTATGACGTCATAGAATGACATCACGTAAACGTCATTATGTGTTTGTAACGGGGAGTAATGAGAGTGAGAGTTGAATTTTTGGAACTAAATATGGCCGCATGTGACTGTCGTTAAGTATAAGTAATGGTGGTAGAAGCGTGCTACGTATGTATGTATTACAGGCCGTAATATATATATGTGCATATATCATCATCATCAGGTCATTTTAGTCTCCACTACAGGAGCACGACCCTCTCTCGTCCGTCCCAGACAGAAGGAGGATTTGGCCTACACTCTCCACGCTAGCCAGTTGGGGAGGTCTGATCGATGTTTTATAATGTATTTCCCTTAGTCGCCTTGTACGACATCCACGGGAAGAAACGGACTGATTCTATTCTAGTCTTCCGGAAACCACAGGTGCATTTATATGACAGCGAATTCATCCTCACACATATTGTCCCTCCTCACTCCCGCATAAGCGGCGAGAATAATGTCAAGCTGTGGAACGAACTGCCTGTCGAGGTTTTCTCAGGAGACTACAGCATGTGGTTTTCCAAAAAGAGCATGAAGAGGTTTTTACAGGGTCGGCAATGCGCGTGTGATACCCCTGGTGTTACAGGCGTTCATAGGCTACGGTAACTGCTTTCCATCAGGCGAGCCGTATGCTTGTTTGCCACTTTAGGGGTATTAAAAAAATGCTACGATAGGCTTAATCGTGTACGAATGACACAAATAAGTCAGCACCTTAACTGCCTAACGAACCGTCCCCAATTCATCAAATCTCGACGTGGCAACGAAATCATATTAGAAATATATGTGATCCGGTGAAACTGTGAAATCGGGAAATGTACCTGCGGCATTGGAAATAATCTATGGGGTATAAGAGGTTCATCAACATCTTTGAACCAAAGCCAACTTCACCTGCACGCGGTGCACCCTGCTGACTGACAAACGAAGCTCTGGCGAAAAGAGAGGTAGGGAGCGTAATTGTAAGCTACCCGACTGGGGAATGTACCTCCACCTCACAGAATACCGCAGCCAAATAACGATTCCCTTGAGGGCCGTTGTGTTCCTGCGAGTGAGTGAGGTCACCAGAAAGGAAGGAGATGCTGCGATGGCAGCGGGGGTGGCGGCGCGCGAACGTTATTTTATGTTGCGACGTTAATATGGCTACGGTAACCGCTTCACACCAGGCGGGCCGTATGCTTGTCTGCCACCCGATATAGTATAAAAAAAAATCTATGTTTTAACTTTGATTGCCTAGCCAGAATGTTGGGCTTATGCTACAGCCGCTATTTTAACTACTAGATGTAATGTGACAATGAACGTGTGAAATTGATAAGCTCGGTAGTCGAAAGGCCACTTTAACTCCAAGGTCGCAGGTTCGATCCCCGCACAAGACAAATATTTATGTGCATGAACATGCCTGTTTGTCTTGGTCTGGGTGTTTTCTATGTATTATAAGTATGTATTTACAAAATAAATGTATTCATGTACATATATATATATCCGATCAGTTATCTAGTACCCATAGTACAAAATTTGCTTCGTTTGGGACTAGATGGCTGTGTGTAATTTGTCCGGGAACTACATCGGATGGTAGACAACCATACGGTCTGCCTGTTGCGAAGATGTTTCAACAAACGTGGGCCTGCTAACCGTGGCCACAGGGTATTAAGGCGATACGACTTAGGATCATCGGGTTATATCGCCTCTCTTAGGTGGAATTGTTATTTGTCTGCGATATTTTGTTAAGTGGAGGTACTTACCCAGTCAGGCAGCATATAAATAAGCTAATCATTACCTCTCTTTCGTCAGAGCCTCATTTGCGGTCGGCTTTGGTTCAAAAATGTTGACGAACTTACACCCCGTAATTACTTTTAATACGTATCTCTTTTTAATCATGGGTCAAGCCCTGTCATTTGATACGCGTGCGTGGGGATATAGATCCAACGCGTAGAGGCCCCTTTGAGAAGTTTAATGTAATGTTGTACGCCCGCCGTGACCCGCTCCAGGATATGTCAATAGAGCGACATACCCATGAGCAGGTCTCGGCAGGCGTTGAGACTATTGCGAAGTGTGATGGAAAATAAATGGGTTATGGAGATGAGATCTGGGTGAACTAAATACCGGGCTATTACAGAATTACTTTTAATTATTATTATATAAAAGCAAACAGAGATTCACAAATTATGAATATGTTTAAAAAACGCGCATACGTGCTCTAGCAACACCAATGGATTGGAAGCGTAGTAATAATTATTGCCCTTAAGAGCAAAGTACTGATTTGAGCTCCCACCTCTAGAGAATCATTGAATAGCAGAGAGGGCATAAAACAGAGCCAAACCAAGAGATCTGAAAGTGTGGTAGACATTTTTTATACTTCTTTAGGTGTTACCAGTGTTACACAAGCATACGCCTCGCCTGATGGAAAGCAGTTACTGTAGTCTATGAACGCCTGTAACAGCAGGGGTATCGACGCACGTATGGTCCCCGTGAAAACCTCTTCACGCCATTTTTGACGAAACCCTTGCTGTAGTCTCCTGAGAAAACCGGCTATGGTAATACCTTAGCTTAATATAATAATAGCACAGCTTAATAAATAAATAAATATAAATTTAACAAAAAAAAAACAACTCCAAACATTTATGCACAGAGATACAGGGTGATGATGATGATGATGATAAAAAAAATATGGGACTAATATGGAAGTATACTCTTTCAAATAAAAAAGTTTTTTCAAAATCAGTTCATAAATCACGGAGTAATTAAGTACTAAACATTAAAAACAGCCGAAATTATAACCTCCTCCTTTTTGATGACGGTTACAAATAAATATCATCATCATCATCAGGTAATTTTCGTCTCCACTACAGGAGCACGACCCTCTCTCGTCCGTCCCAGACAGAAAGAGGATTTGGCCTACAGTCCCCACGCTGGCCAGACGGGTTGGTGAGGCCTGATCGCCTTGTACGACATCCACGGGAAGAGACGGAGTGATTCTATTCTGGTCTGCCGGAAACCACACTATCTAGTCCCATTCTAGTCAACAGTCTATTCAAATTAACCGCATAGCTCGTAGTATGGGCACTAGACAACTGATAAACTTATTTTTTTTTTGTAAATACGTACTTATAATACATAGAAAACACCTAGACAAAGACAAACAGACATGTTCATGTACACAAATGTTTGTCTTGTGCGGGGATCGAATCCGCGACCTCGGAGTCAAAGTAGCCATTTTTTTTTTTTTTTTTTTTTTTTTTATATACTACGTCGAGTGTTAGACAAGCATACGGCCCGCCATATGTGAAGCGGTTACCGTAGCCATATTAACGCTTGCAACATAAAATATTGCTCGCGCGCCGCCACCCCCGCTGCTAACGCAGCATCTCCTTCATTTCTTTCTGGTGACCTCACTCACTCGCAGGAACACAACAATCCTCAAGGGAATTGTTATTTGGCTGCGGTATTCTGTGAGGTGGAGGTACATTCCCCAGTCGGGTAGCTTACAATTACGCTCCCTACCTCTCTTTTCGCCAGAGCTTCGTTTGTCACTCAGCAGGGTGCACCACGTGCAGGTGAAGTTGGCTTTGGTTCAAAGATGTTGATGAACCACTTACACCCCTAAACTTACATTGCTAGCCATTCGACCACCGGGCTCGTCAAAAGATCTTTTGGGGTGTAAGTGGTTCATCAAGATCTTTAAACCAAAGCCAACTTCACATGGTACACCCTGCTGACTGACAAAAGAAACTCTGGCGAAAAGAGAGGTAGGGAGCGTAATTGTAAGCTACCCGACTGGGCAATGTACCTCCACCTCACAGAATCCCGCAGCCAAATAACAATTTTCTTGAGGGTTGTTGTGTTCCTGCGAGTGAGTGAGGTCACCAGAAAGAAAGGAAGGAGATGCTGCGTTACAGCGGTGGTGGCGGCGCGCGAGCAATATTTTATGTTGCAAGCTTGATGAATTAATATTTTATATGGCTACGGTAACCGCTTCACATCAGGCGGGCCGTATGCTTGTCTGCCACCCGACGTATAAAAAAAAACTTTTTTTCTTTTCTAACAAAACGGAAATATGATGTAACTTAAATAGGTAAATGTCATACAAACAAAGCGTGTATGATCAAATACCTGTCAATGAAAAATGGACCCGCCCTCCATTTTTAAAGAGTCAAAATTGTATCGAATTATCAAATTAGTCGCATTACCAAACGGTTGCATAAAACCTTTGTAATGTGTGGTGTGTAACACAAAACACCGCTTTTAGTGGACATGGAGTAACTCTTAATGAGGTACCCACCCACGTGCCGTACTATAGCGTGTTTATTCCATTCAAATGTATGGAAAAGTTACACAATAAATAAATAAATATTCCTGGACAATTTACACAGCGCCATCTAGTCCCAAATTAAGCGAAAAGCTTGTACTATGGGTACTAGATAACTGGTATAATACTTAAATACTGTCCGTAGAGCGCTTTTCTCCCTGAACATCCATAAGTCGAGTGGGCCGGATGGCATTCCACCTATTGTTCTAAAAACGTGTGCTCCAGAGTTGGCTCCGATTTTAACACGCCTATTTCGGTACTCCTACTCACTTGGCGTGGTCCCCTGGTCGTGGAAGGAGGCTATGGTCCACCCGATCCCTAAAAAAGGCACTTGTTCAGATCCGTCCAATTATAGGCCCATTGCGATAACTTCCATATTTTCCAAAATCATGGAAACTATTATCAACCAACAGCTTGTAGCCTACTTGGAGAGTCACCAGCTGATAAATGATCGCCAATATGGCTTCCGCCGTGGTCGCTCAGCTGGTGATCTTCTGGTATATTTGACTCACCGTTGGGCGGAGTCAGTGGAAAGCAAGGGCGAGGCTTTGGCTGCTAGTCTGGACATAGCAAAAGCTTTTGATCGGGTGTGGCATAAAGCATTACTTTCCAAGCTTCCTTCTTTTGGGCTACCTGAGAAGCTTTGCATTTGGATTGCCAGTTTTCTCACTGAGCGTAGCATCAGGGTTGTGGTTGACGGAGCACGCTCGGATCCGCTACCCTTGAATGCTGGCGTACCACAAGGCTGTGTATTGTCCCCCACATTGTTTCTTCTGCATATCAATGACTTGCTACTTGTACACAATGTTCATTGCTATGCGGACGACAGTACAGTGGACGTGGGATACACTGGCCAAGCTAATGTTTCTCGGGACTGCGTCGATGAGTACCGAACAAAACTTGTGTCTGAGATTGAGACGTCTCTTGGACACGTCTCGGATTGGGGTAGATTGAACTTGGTACAGCTAAATCCCTCAAAGACTCAGGTTTGTGCGTTTACCGATAAAAAGTCCCCGTTTATCGTAGCTCCTAGATTAAAAGGTACTCCCCTTAGTGTTAGTCCCAACATTTCCATCTTGGGTGTCGACATATCGAGTGATGTTCAGTTTCGCGGCCACTTGGAGTGCAAGGCCAAACTGGCTTCTAAGAAGATTGGGGTCATCAATAAAGCCAGGCGGTATTTTACACCCCGACATCGCCTTCAACTATATAAAGCCCAGGTTCGCCCTCACATGGAGTACTGTTCGCATCTCTGGGCCGGTGCGCCCCAATACTTGCTTACTTCATTTGACCGCATACAACGAAGAGCAGTTCGAATCGTCGGGGACCCAATGATCTCGGATGGACTGGACTCTCTCTCTACACGCAGAGATGTAGCGTCTCTTTGCATTCTATACAAATTATATCACGGGGAGTGCTCGGATGAGCTGTTTGATTTGATACCTGCCGCTGAATTCCACTATCGTACAACTCGCCATAAATTAAAATTCCACCCATATCATCTTGATAATTGGCGATCTACTACAGTACGTTTCCTAAGGCATTTTATACCACGAACGGTTAAATTGTGGAATCAACTTCCCTCAGCGGTATTTCCAAACAATTACGACATGGGAGCCTTCAAGAATAGAGTATTTAATTCCCTTAAAAGGCTGGCAACGGATCGGCGATCCTTTGGTGTTGCTGATCTCCATGCGCGGTGGTGATTGCTTTCCATCAGGTGACCCACATGCTCGTCTGCCCCCCTCTCATATAAAAAAAAAAAAAAAAAAAAATACTTTTTTTTTGTAAATATATACATATAATACATAGAAAACGCCCAGACCAAGACAAACAGACATGTTCATGCACACAAATGTTTGTCTTGTGCGGGAATCGAACCCGCGACCTCGGAGTAAAATTGGCCATTGCTAACCATTCGACTACCGAGGTCGTCAATAATACAACAATATATAAGAATAGAATAGAAATATATAGTAGTGGTAACGTCTTATAAATAGATAAACGCCGGCCGCATGCACGAAAAAGCATTACTCATTGTCACGTTCCGCCTAAGCCGAGCGTGCAAATGAGAGCACGAAACAAGCGATAGAGAGGGATGTAAGTGATTCATCAACATCTTTGAGCCAAGGCCAACTTCACCTGCACGCGGTGCACCCTGCTGACTGACAAACGAAGCTCTGGCGGAAAGAGAAGTAGGGAGCGTATTTGTAAGCTACCCGACTGGGGAATGTATATGTATTTTACGTGATAATGCCATAAGAAAACATCGGCCGATGGAGTGGAAGAGAAGTAGATGCGTCACAAGACGAACGCTTAGGTCGAATGTGCCTCTCTATCGCTTGATCCGTGCTCTCATCTGCACGGTCGGCTTACGCGGAACGTGGCAATGAGTTTTTTTTCATACTACGTCGGGTGGCAGACAAGCATACGGCCCGTCTGATGTGAAGCGGTTACCGTAGCCATATTAGCGCTCGCAACAAAAAATATCGCCCGCGCGCCGCTGCCCCACTGCCATCGCAGCAACTCTTGCGTTTCTGGTGACCTCACTCACTCGCAGGAACACAACAACCGTCAAGAGAATTGGTAGTTGGCTGCGGTATTCTGTGAGGTGGAGGTCCTTGCCCAGTCGGGCAGCTTACAAAATACGCTATGCCCTACCTCTCTTATCGCCAGAGTCTCGTTTGGCTGTTAGCAGGGTGCACCACGCGCAGATGAGGTTGGCTTTGGTTCAAAGATGTTGATGAACCACTTACACCCCTAAAACTACTAAAGTGTCGAGCGTACTAGCTCCCGACTGTATAAGTAAGCATTATTAATTATACATAAACAACAACCATTTAGTTTTTCAATACGATAACTATAAAAACTTAATTTTATTGTGTAACATTCATTGTCGTAATTGTTGGAGCGATAAGTAGACCGTAGCGTCAGCAAATAAACAGACCTAAACAAAATATTTAAAGTCGAAATAAAATATCCGACTGAAAAATCATTTTTTGACGTAATAAAGCATTATATATCGATAAACGCCGGCTGCACGCGCGAAAAACCATGTCTCATTGTCACGTTCAGCCTGAGAGCCTGCAAGCGAGAGTGCGGAACAAGCGATAGAGAGGCAAGACCGGCCTAAGTGTTAGGCTTGTAACGCATTTATCTCTCTTCAACTCCATCGGCCGATGTTTTCTTATGATGTTATCACGTAAAGTTATCGTCCGTAAACTGACTTTACAGACAATCATTTTTTTTCCTTTTTAGGGTTCCGTACCTCAAAAGCAAAAACGGAACCCTTATAAGATCACTTTGTTGTCCGTCTGTCTGTCTGTCTGTCAAGAATTTCTACATCAAGAATGCGTGGAGGGATCAAGCTGAAATTTGAACTGTATACTCAGGTCTACGGTCCCATGAAGTAGTAAAATAATCAAACTGCTAAGATTACGTAAAAAAAAGTTACGGCCGTTTATTCAGCAAAAAACGCATATTTCGACATTCTCAAGGGAATCAAAACCTATAGGGTACTTCCCGTTGACCTAGAACTATGAAATTTGGCAAGTAACATCGTTATAGACTACAAGTACAGGAATAAATCTCAAAACTATACATTTGTAAATAGATCTTAAAAAATAGGGGGTCTATATTTTTTATAGGGTGTCGAAATTTCAAATTGAAACTACTAGTTCAAATGGGGTATCATATGAAAGGGATTGATGTACACATTGCAAAATATATTTTATTTATTTTTTTCGACGCATTATTTCTTATTTATAATGAAAAATATCAAATTTAATATTGATACTACGTACGGAACCCTCGGTGGGCGAGTCCGACTCGCACTTGTCCGGTTTTTTTTTTCTCCTTTTTTTCCTGGTCGACATATTGAAATAATGTATTCTATAATAACTTTTAAACTTTCGCGTTGCATAATTTATGAAAATAACAACGGGAATTATCGCGAACATGCATAAGGGTATTTCCATATCTTTAATATTGCCTGACGTTTCGACCAGGGGCCTACCGCCGAAGCTAAAACCGATCGAGCCATCGGATTTTTTTTATGCGAAAATGAAACTACTGCTTAGAGTGTTGATAATTATTTTTAGCCTAGCTGGTAGAAACTTTAGAGCTCTACCAACTAACCTAAAAATTTTTGGAATCAAAAAAACCGATGGTACGGCTTCAGCTTCAGCCCTACCGCCGAAGCTGAAGAGGGGGCAATTCTTGTAATTAAAATATAGTCAAAATTCAGTTTCGATCCAGTCTCGATCTCGCAAATTTGGTATTCTCGTAACACAATATGTAACTTCAAAATTAAATTTAAGCGGGATTATATCGAAATGTGAGTGAAAATTAACAAACTAAGAATGTTACTTTGCCAACAACAAGAATTGATAATAATTAATTAATGAAATCAAGTATATCATTTTAGTCAATTCACAATTCAATCTCGATTCGGTCAACTTTCAATCTGCGTTCGTAGAAAAATTACGAGAATTGGCCTTCATGTTGCACCGGTCGTGATCATAGGCTGACAGACAGCCTATGGTCGAAACGTCAGGCATTAATAGAGGTATGTAAATACCCTTATGCATGATCGCGTTAATTATTGTTATTTTCATAAATATATCCTATGTCACTCTCATAATTGAGGCCAATGATATTACAAATACTATAGATATAGCATACTAAATTACGTCAGAAAACGGTTTCTGTCTCCCTTCGCCTGTGAAATCTATGGCTATTGCTTTCCTTATCGCTTTCCTTATCATCTCGGCGCTTTAATATACTTACCATCTCTTTCTCTATAATCGGGGCAATGGCGCCTTTTTTCTTGCAAAAATATGAAATTAACCTTAAATACGCATTACCATCACATATTATTGTGTATTATAGTAGTAATACGTGGTCCCTTAAGCTTTATTTACTTTATTAACAAAAATTGTAAATTTTCATAATACAGCTTTTTAACCTATTTCAATCATTTGTTACAAACGTCAGTTTCGTCGGCCTGCCCCCTTACCACCATCTCTTATTGCGATTCAATAACTGAATAGATTGCTTATTCATACCTAAGGTAAGGGGGGCTGCTTGTGCAAACTAATTGCAATTAGGTACCTCACAATTCGGGTGTACGTTTTTGACGCTTGTAGCTTATCTATAGTATTTATAACATCATTGACCTAAGTATTTTTTATTGTAGTTATTTTTAATTAGCGACTAATGAAAGCTTTGTTTATCTTGTTCACGAAACGGGACGCGGGACCACCACACACCGCTGTGTCTCCTGTGTGTGTAGCAAGGATTAACAGCGGCGACTACCAATAATAATATAATAATAATTATATATTTATTTCAATCAAGTAGCTAGCCTATTACATAAATAAACTTAGGCGAAAAAAAAACCATAACAATTATGGCATGGATATTTTCCACTTGATAAATAAGCTTTCTAATTTGGATACTTTTACAATAACTTCCACACTTGGCTCTAGGCCTGTATTGTGGAAGTCATTCATTAAACCATTACTTAAGTTAGTTTAGCGATTAGACAACAGTAGTAGACAAACATAAAATGTAATATCATAATAAAATTAAACCAAAAACAGCAATTTTTAATGAAGTCCATTTCAGTTCCGGGGGTAAGACTACAGCTGCCTTGGAACTCACAGCGAATTTAGTCAGAAGAAATTAGTAGGAGTGAGAAGCTTTTGGAATTTATCTTGTTCATGAAAATCTTAATATATAAAAGTTTCGTGTCACGTTGTTTGTCTGCGATGGAATCCTAAACTAGTGGATCGATTTTAATAAAATTTCACACAGTGTGTGCAGTTTGATTCAACTATAATATTTACTAGGGATAGTTATTTTAGTTATTAAATTATATTTTTTAGGGTTTTTAGTTTTAGTTTCATCCTTCTAGTATATATATATACATACATATATATATATATATATATATATTTAGTTTTAGGTAATTAAGTTTCATTTGTTTCGTCGTTTATTTTATATATTGTCTTATGTCAATAAATAACCTAGGGATAGTTTATCGGATCTCTCATCGGAAAAATTAACGTAAAAAATATGTAAAGGCGATACGAAGTGCGCCGGGCCAGCTAGTGTCATATAATGTATATTATTTAAATCTTGATTTTTCTGTTAACCGTACTAAAACACTTTCACATTCCGACGACCACGCGTAGTTATACAACCGTGATGTTGTGATCAGCTGTTCGATTATGAAGGTTAAGCAGTGATAACTCGGTTAATTCCCTGATGGATATCCATCAGGGAGTTATCTCACTGCTTATTATTATTATTGCCTGGAAAAGTTGCTTTTAAGAGAGGAACATTGGCAACTAGCCTATTCATCAACAACTTTGAACCAAAGCCAACCTCACCTGCACGTGGTGCAACCAGCTCATTGACAAACGAGGCTCTGGAGAAAAGAGAGGTAGGGCATAGCGTATTTGTAAGCTGCCCGTCTGGGGAAGTACCTCCACCTCACAGAATACCGCAGCCAAATAATTCCATTGAGTGTTGTTGTGTTCCTGCGAGAGTGAGTGAGTTAGAAAGGTAAGAGTTGCTGTGTTGGCACCGGGGGTAGCGGCCTCTTCACAACAGGCGGTCTGTATGTTTGTCTGCCGCTCCACGTAGTGCAAGAAATTGGGGTAAGGCGGTCTCATGGACACCGTCCTAACCCGCGTCATTGACGAGCTCGGTGGCGTAGCGGTCAATGACGCGGCTTCGACACCAACGCTCGTGGGTTCGATTCCCACACAGAACAAACATTTGTGTGCATGAACATGGCTGTTTGTCTTAGTCTGGGTGTTTTCTATGTATCATAAGTATATTTATCAGTTGTCTAGTACCCATAACACAAGCTTCGCTTACTTTGGGACTAGATGGCGCTGTGTAATTTGTCTGACAATATTATTTATTTATTTATTTATTTTTTTGACATGGCCGTGAGTTGTACGTAAATACATTATATGTTTGGGCCTGTTATTATGGTCTTTGGATATACTTTGACGACGAAAGATTTCCAAGGTATGATAATGAAGCAGGCATGCAAGCAAACAAGCGCCATAACGGAAAGCGTGTTTTTTTTTAGAATTTTCGAACAATATTTATTTTTTTTAGAAACTCAATGGCTTCTTTGCTCGTGTCAGACTAATCGAACACGCAAGTTAAGCAACGTCCACCGTAGCCTGTCCACGGGTGGGTTTATATTATATCGAGCTCTTCCATGTTTCAGAGGGCACGTTGAGTTGTCGGTTCCGGCTGTAGCCATTAGATGACAGTCGTTAAGCCAAGTCAGTGGACTTTGGGCGGTTTCAAAACACTAGCTTCAATCAACCCGCAGTTGAGCAGCGTGGTGGAGTACGCTCTAAAGCCCTTCAATTGAGGGGAGACCCATATCCCAGCAGTGGGATGAGGAAGAGATGACGACGACGACATTTATTTTAGTTTCTCAATTATTTTCCCTTTTAAAACACTTTTAATATGTAAATGCATTGAGTTAAACTAATAGAGGAGCAAACCTCATTACCGCGCGTCCTAAAAAATGAAACCACTATTTAACCGCGACGACGTAGCTTTGTAACAAATAAACATTCTAATGTAAACATATATCTGTCTCATCTACACAAATCGTCAGAACCAAGCTGTCACTAAAATTAGACAAAGACAGATACATTGTCTTGCGCTGGCGGGCTAATGTTGCCTGCCATATGAATTTTAGCCCAAAATAAGAAATAAAAAGAATATTTTTGTAAGCTATTGTTTTTTTTTAATAAAAATAATACATGAATTTAAATTATACTATAATTATAAAAAGTAAAACTTTGTTTGTTGTTAATGTAAGGGTTCCACTCCAATGGTAGGCATATTGATGCCAAATTAGATTAAAGTCTCAAACAGTAATCGAACAAATGATAGTAGATTTATTAGGCAGCCAATCAGTCTCTTTTCTCAGCAATCTAATTATTTCCACCCACTTCTCACGGCGTGCTGCATCTTTAGGCACCCTGCAAAATTAATCATATTATATAGGAAATACAATATGATAATTGGGTTATTCTTTGATAAATTATACTACAAATAAGATTGCATCAATATTTTTTTGAACGAAAGTTAAAACATAATTTAAATTATTATTAAAAATCAGAGGTTACAATTTCTTCCATTAATCTTTCTCCCATTTATGTGCGAAACCAAAACGACGTTTTTAATGGTAACACTGAACATAAAATCACAATATTTGTTAATTTATTTTATTTTTGTGTTTTTACGTCAATATCAATACATTAAAAATGTAATTACGTGTGGAAAGTAATTCCGCTTGATTTGTGATGGTTCTGTGACCTTGAATCGCACTCTTTTAGTACGCATTTACCCATTTTCGATATCGTTCCGTTCGGTTCAACCTGTCCGGCGTCAAACTGAGCACTGAACTGACATTAGCAAGGCATATGGCTGTGGCCATATGTGCTGTGGCAACGCTTTGGCGCTGTAATTGCTAATCTAGTGTAATATATATATCAATGTGTAAATGCATTTCCGTAATTTCGTATTATTGGAAAACGTACAAGAAACAGGTGGGCAGTGTCATTGACAGTGCGAGGAGACGGAAGATAGAAGTGCAGCGAGTGAAAGAGACACTACATGTTACCTGTGTGTGCACTTATGTTACACGAGCGTCGCTGGAACATGGTAGTGAAATCTATTATTTAAGGGTATGCGAATGACCTTACTATGGTATTATTTAATTAAATACTTTAATCGTGGCGTACATTTTTTTTATTAATCGATGGGCCACCAAGTGCCAACAATCAACAGTATCAACTTTATTAAATAAATATTTCTGGACAATTTACCCAGCGCCAACTAGTCCCAAATTAAGCGCAATGCTGATAAATGTACTTAAGTACATTTGTTTTTGTAAATACATACTTATAATACATAGTAAACACCCAGACCAAGGCAAACAGACATGTTTGCACACAATTATTTGTCTTGTGCGGCAATCGAACCCGCGACCTCCGAGTCAAAGTGGCCATTCCTAACCATTCGACCACCGAGCTAGTCAACAGTATGTAGATATATATATTTTTTTTTGTGGGTATACCTATATGGCTTCTTTACATCCCTCGCTAGTCGAAACTGTGTTACGGCAAGATAAAATATTTTTCTATATAAAATAGAATTAACTTTATATCAAAAATTAAAATTATTAAATATATTACTAAAACTATAATTTAAATAAGTTTTGGAAATATATTTGTTTAAATTTTACATAATGATTTATATAATCTACTTACCAATAATTAAAAATATACAACTAAATTTAAAACTAAATATGGTTAACTATATTAATGTGATCTTATAAGGATTCCATTTTTCTTTTTGAGGTACTGAACCCTAAAAATTAGAGCATTGACGACTAGCCTTTTTGTTTGTAAGTGATTTTAAGTCTATTAAATATTACAATTAAAAATTCTCACAGTATAACTATCCCCCTTAACTTGCATTGACATGCATTAACACATTATTATGCGCAGTCACAACTCCTCAAAAAAATGTTGAACGAACGGTAAAAACTAGTTCCGAACTATTAAATATTATGTAAACGGTTATTTTGGTTACAAAACGAATATTTTAAAATAATCCATGGAAATACTTATTACTAAGTAACGGTTATTTTTAATCGACTTTAGCTTCCCTGTTTCCATCATACACACTCGTACATATTTATTTTAAGTATTTTTGACGTGAATGTGTCTTTAAAATTGCTTCCATAGGCAATTCAAAACAACGAATGATAACAAAATCGGAGGATACAGTTTGGTGTTGCAGCTACATATATATCATCTCCATCCAAAATTCAATCACACCACTGGATAGATGAAGGATCAAAGAATTTATTACACTAAGTAAGGACTATGGTACATCGCGTACGAGGGAGGGGAAAGCGCTGCCATTTTGACATAATTATACAACACACGACCCGTTGTTACGGGATGGTGGGTCCACTACACATTCCCACCACTGTCTCCTGTGTAGCCAGTATTAATAGCGGCAACCACCATAAATGGCAATGAAGAATGAAGTCCACTGCAGTCCCGGGGGTAAGACTACGGCTGCCATGGAACTCATAAAGAATTTATTCAGAAGAAATTAATAGGAGTAGCAAGCTTTTGGAATTTGACTATTTTTATCACACATCATAGCCGCTAAAATTTAGATTACGGTACGTGCTTCGCTACGTATAAAGTGAAATAATTAAGAAAATTAATTGGAACACCAAATTAATTTATTCAAACAAAAAAATATTTTATAAATTGCTAGCTATTTTAAAACTTAATCCAAAACATTTGTATATACAATATATTTTGTTTTTCCATTTTGACCATGAATAAACAAACGGCTCTGGAACAGTCAACATAAATTCGAAGCACGTCCAAAATGAAATGACCGCATGAATGACATAACAACATGCTTGTACTGTCAACACTGAAAAAAGTTTCAATTTGACAGCACAATCCCTATCTGAAAAAAGTTTCAATTTGACAGCAAAATCCCCATTAACAAAATGATCCGCCATTTATTGAATTCATTTGTTACAAAAAATGTGATAAATGAAGAACCGCTCTACCGATTTTGTGCAAACTTCACATAAACCATCTACTAAATAGTCCGAATAAACCCAAAACATTTGGTTTGGATAGGTAAGCCCGTTCTTGAGTTATAAAATTACAACGAAAAGTGGCATTGATTTTTATATATATAGATAAATTTTATATATAATCATTGATGATGACCAATAATCATAGATGATGGATAGAACTCACGTATCCCGGTATCCCGTGGATATTTTCAAAATTTTAGCTTCTCTGATGTTATACGCATGTATCCCAGTATCCCGTAGGCATTTTCACAAATCCTTTCTTAGCGAAAGTCTACGTCATAATGCCTGTATGTTAGGTTACCTGGGGACTTACAACCAACTCATATTGCGATTCAATAACTGAATAGAATGCTTATTCATACCAATGCACAAGCGACTCTATTTAATAACTGAATAGAGTCGCTTATTCATTGGTATGAATAAGCATCATAAGGTGGTAAGGGGGCTGTATGTTAGTCATTTGTATTACGTCGGGCGACAAACAAGCGTACGACCTTCCTCTCCTTCCTGGGGACTTCACTCGCACACAGAAACACAACCAACCTAAAGGGAATTGTTATTTGGTTTCGGTATTCTGTGAGGTGGATTCGAAAAGAGGAGCCCCTACGACCTGTAACGGATAAGAGAATTCTCTTGTCCATTGCAGATCGTTGGAGCTCCTCTTTTCGCTTACCATCAGGCGAAGCGGAGCCAATATGCTGAGCTAATATATATATTAAAAAAAAGTTATTTTTAGAACTACCATTTAAAATTAGAAGCGGTCGCAAAGTCATCATATTTTTTACAAAGGTCACAAGTCAAAACAAACATAATAATTACATAAATAGTAACGGAAGTTTAAAAGCAATTATTATATCACACAAATGTCAAATGTTCTTGCGTAATATATTGACAGACAAACAGATAACTGTGACTGAGATGACCTACTTCCGTGTTGAATTGTATTTTTATCGTTAGTCATCTTGTGGGTGTGTTTATACTGCCAGAGGGGGGGCAAAGGCCCACTGCACATTGCTACCACTCTGTGTCTCCTATACGCTTCAGACCCACCGTACCCCTGGCCGTACCTCTGGTGGTACGGTGGGTATTTTAAATGTAAACCATACCACTACGGGGGCCCACTACACATTCCCACCACTGTGTCTCCTGTGTAGCCAGGATTAACAGCGGCGACCACCAAAAAGCCAATGGACAGTGACGTCAAATTTCACAATGGCATACTCATCCCACACTCATACTCATCCCACACTCATACTCATCCCACACTCATACTCATCCCACACTCATACTCATCCCACACTCATACTCATCCCATTCACAATTCCCATACTCATACTCATCCCACTGTTGGGATATGGGTCTTCCTTCAATCGAAGGGGGTTTAGAGCATACTCCACCACGCTGCTCAACTGCGGGTTGGCGGAGGCCAGTGTTTTCAAGCCGCCCAAAGGCCACTGACTTGGCTTAACTTCTGTCATCTAATGAGAATAGCCGAGATCGACTGCTTAACGTGTCCCCCGAAGCACGACTACTTTAGGCAGTTATAACGTCTAAGCGTCGATGGTAAGCCAATTTGCTTCTTTGATTCTTTTTTATTATATACTACGTCGGGTGACAGACAAGCATACGGTCCGCCTGATGTGAAGCGGGTACAGTAGCCATATTAACGTTCGCAACATAAAATATCGCTCGCGAGCCGCCACCCCCGCTGTCAATGCAGCATCTCCTTCCCTTCTGGCGACCTCACTCACTCGCAGGAACACAACAACCCTCAAGGGAATTGTTATTTGGCTGCGGTAATCTGTGAGGTGGAGGTACATTCCCCAGTCGGGTAGCTTACAATTACGCGTCTATTCGCCAGAGCTTCGTTTGTCAGCCTTTGGTTCAAAGATGTTGATGAACCACTTACACCCCAAAATTTGATGTATAATTGCAATAGTAGTATAATTGTATTTTAAACACAGTGCTCAAAAATGGTTTAGCTTAGTTTATGACAGGAAGTTTACTGTCCCCTTACCACCATCTCTTATCGAGATTCAATAACTGAATATAATGCTTATTCATACCAATGAATAAACGACTCTATTTCAAATGGAATGGTTTATTTCAAATGGAATAGAGTCGCTTATTCATTGGTATGAATAAGCATTCTATTCAGTTATGAATCGCAATAAGAGATGGTGGTAAGGGGGCTGTTCTTATTTGGTAGCAACAAGGGAGAATTACCAAGCGTTCAGACGAATTGCAATTCAAATTATTGAAATCGATGTGTTAGATAACAACTCAATGTTTTAGGTCCCCAATAGTGTTAGATACTTAAAACCCGTGGTGCACAGCAGTTGAGCTTCACTTGACTAGCTATCTCTTTAGGCTTTTAATGCCTTATTTGCTATATTGCTGTCTCTCACATTGCTTATAGGGGAAGTCAAATTCCAAAAGCTTCTTACTCCTACCTCTTACTAATTTCTTCTGATTAAATTCGTTGTGAGTTCCATGGCAGCCGTAGTTTTACTCCCGGAACTGCAATGGACTTCACTGTTCATTGCCTTTTTGGCGGTCGCCGCTGTTAATCCTGGCTACACAGGAGACACAGTGGTGGGAATGTGTGGTGTGTCCCGTTAGGGCTGGAAGTAACTACGACTTCAAAACCATTGTCAACCAAAGCCAAAGTCCCTTGCACGTGGTACAAAATAAAGTGCATATGAGCCTTTAGTCCGCTTTATTTGATGTTGATTAAAGATACAACTCTGCCTTCATTGCAACATCCCATGGAAACGAGATGAAATCTCGTCGCCGACAAAAACTGTTTGATTGTCAGTGTCACGGTGACTAACGAAGTTCGTTGTACTGCGCCCTTCGGAGTCACGACTCGCACGAGTTCACGCATTATCCAGAAAGGAGAATAAATAAAATAGTATATTTCATTACGAGTGCGAAAAGCCTGTCATTGCAAAGAGTTCCGACAAATGTCTACCCGAGCCGAGGCGCAGCCGAAGGTGAGGGTTGACAGTCGGAACAAGTTGCAATGACAGTTCCGCACGTGTACTGAACAACTATTTTAATACAGTTGCGAAAAAATGAAGCAATTTAATAAAATAATAAAAACACAATAAACTCAACAAATGGCGCCAACCGTAAAATAATAAGCTGAGATGTTTTTTTGTTTTCTTCACCCATTCTGGGTAGGCAAAGGGAACTTTTTTTTTTTTTTTTTATACTACGTCGGGTGTCAGACAAGCATACGGCCCGCCTGATGTGAAGCGGTTACCGTAGCCATATTAACGCTCGCAACATAAAATATTGCTCGCGCACCGCCACCCCCGCTGCCATCGCAGCATCTCCTTCCTTTCTGGTGACCTGAGGTCACCACAGGACTCGCAGGAATACAACAGCCCTCAAGGGAACCGTTATTTGGCTGCGGTATTCTGTGAGGTGGAGGTACATTCCCCAGTCGGGTAGCTTACAATTACGCTCCCTACCTCTCTTTTCGCCAGAGCTTCGTTTGTTAGTCAGCAGGGTGCACCGCGTGCAGATGAAGTTGGCTTTGGTTCAAAGATGTTGATGAACCACTTACACCCCAAAACTATGCCCATAGAGATTTTTTTTATTGATAAGAAATGAAAAAGAAATTTAATAAGATGAAATGAAATGAAACCTAACCTAATTCATCGAATCAAATCATTAAATCTGATAATGAAACAAATTAGTAGCTCCTTTTTAGAAATATTTGCATGAATCATAAAAATAACTATGAATCTTTTTTAGTAAAATCTTCGTGGTTGGTTTTTTCTTTTTAATAGGCATTATTTTGACAGTTGGGAAAGAGAACGCACGAGTTCGGGAAAGGTAAAGAAAAAGCTCGAGTATGTAATAGCCCACATCCCGAACGCTCTACATCCCTGCAATACGCCACTTTTTGAGCAACTGTATTAAAAAAATAATTAAACAAGGTTTTAATTGTTGAAAAAAAAAGTAAAAAGATTACTTTTTACGGTTCCGTACCCAAAGGGTAAAATGGGACCCTATTACTAAGGCTCCGCTGTCCGTCCGTCCGTCCGTCTGTCACCAGGCTGTATCTCATGAAACGTGATAGTTAGACAGTCGAAATTTTCACAGATGATGTATTTCTGTTGCCGTTATAATAACAAATACTAAAAAACAGAATAAAATAAATATTTAAGGGGGCTCCCATACAACAAACGTGATTTTTTTGCTCGTTTTTGCTCGATATTCATAACGGCAACAGGTAGACGCTTGAAATATTCACAGAATATTTAGTTATATATTCACTTTAGTAGTAAATAATTAAATTAAAATAAAACAAATATTAAAGGGGTACTCCCATACAACTAACGTGATTTATTGCCGTTTTTTGCGTGATAATGGAAAATGGAATGGTGTTTTTTGCGTGATACGGAACCTTTCGTGCGCGAGTTTGACTTAAACTTGGCCGGTTTTGTATAGTTAATGGTACGGAACCCTTCGTGCGCGAGTCCGACTCGCACTTGGCCTGTTTTTTTATTGATAATATAGCAGTGTGTAATTTGTACAGGAACATGTTATATGCTATCGTTGACTTTTTATATAACTTTTAAAGAGGGACATACACGATTTGCTTAGTTTAACCGTTTACACTGCGCATGCAACGGAAGCTCTCAAAAGGGATAATTTTTCCCCGTTTTGGTAACATCTTTCATTGATGCTCCGCTACTACAGGTCGTAGGGTGTTGTTATATAGCATATAGCCTTTCTCGAAAATTGGGCTAACCAACACTAAAAGATTTTTTCAAATCGAACCACTTGTTCCTGAAGATGTTGTTTGTTTGTTTGAACGCGCTTAGCCTATTCAGCTTTTTATTACTAGTGGTCGTAAATAGGGTCGAAATTCGACCATAATTAATTTAAATTATGACAAAAGAGTATTATATGCATGTGTGTATCAAATACATAATATGTGTATATAATATCCAAAAAATATTAGCATTCTGAACTCGTTCTCTATATAAACTATAAGTGTGAGAAATTTTTTACTTCTCCGTCCGCGCAATTTTCGTAAAAATGTGTACAAAGTTTTTTCTTCACGTATTAATATAATAATTATAGATTTACTTGCAACTGACAACCCTAATGAGAACAGACCTATCGGACATTGAACTTTACAAATGAAGTTATTCATTCATTAGCGAAGGCCGCCGCCGACCGTGCAAAATGTACTGATTGTAATGATTAGAACAATATACTTTCCAATCATTCATCGTAATGACAATAAAGCAAAGCAATGAAAACAATAAAGTCACAATTATGACACTGAATTATGAATTAGATGATAATCAATTAGATAGTTAATTCATTCAGAAGCCCTACCGCCGAAGCTGAAGTCGAAAGCCGGTGGTCGAGTGGCTAGCAATGGCCACTTAGACTCCGAAGTCACGAGTTCGGTCCCCGCACAAGACAAACATTTGTGTGCATGAACATGTCTGTTTATGGTGGTGTTTTCTATGTATTAAATATATGTATTTACAAAAAAAGTATTTTACTATAACATCAGTTATCTAGTACCCATAGTACAATCTTTGCTTAGTTTAGGACTAGATGGCAGTGTGTAATTTATCCAGGAATATTTATTTATTATTTATTTATTAGGGACAGGAGAGCGTTGGCAGTGCGATGCAATATGTTGGCCCGAAGCTTTGCGCGATGCAGTACAGAGGTAAAAATAACCCGTTTTAAGGCGTACTGCCAATCCTTGTACACGTGCAATCTTTGGGTTAACTATACGCAGAGGGCTTTCTACGCTCTCCGAGTACAATATAATAAGGCTTTCAGGGTGATCTTTCAATGATACACACAAATGATTTTTAGGCGGTGTTACGTGGAAGGATCGCGTCTCTGATGTGCAGGATGCGAGCGAGTACCAACAGCATCTTAGAAGTCGCTAGAGATAAACCCGATTGCCGCATCTGGAGGCACTGGGTGCTTACTCATGTTTCTGTGCCTAGTGCCTCCAGGAGTGGGGGCGTATTTCCCTTAGTCGCCTTGTACGACATCCACGGGAAGAGACGGAGTGATTCTATTCTAGTCTGCCGGAAACCACACGGCCACACGAAGATGTTTGTTAACTAAATCGTAAGACGTATTTCTGGAATCAAAAAATCCGATGGTAACCGACTTCCGCTTCGGCGGTAGGGCTTAGATAGTTAATTGATTCAGGGGCCCTACCGCCGAAGCTGAAATCGATTGCCATTGAAAGTTTTCATGTGAAAATGAAACTACTGCTTAGATTATTGCTAATTATGTTTAGCTCCGCTGGTAGAAACCCTAGAATTATTATTATGGTCTTTCTCTTTCTCTCCCTCTTTGCCCACCAGATTACTAAAAGATCAATCAATCAATCAATAAATCAATCAATAATTAATCAAAATAATATATATTTTGATTCAAATCAAAATATAAATATCAGATAATAATTTGCACAAAATGTAGGGACAAATAAAGTTGGCATTAGACAATTTCCCGTGTACATTTTGGCTTCTATACAACTTGCAGAAAAAAATAGAAAAAGTAGAGTGTCCACCTTGGGAACAACACTATATTAAAGCTCGAGCAAAGTACTTTGAACGGCCCCCGGCCACTCCATACAAATGTCGCGTGGTTCACTACTACTTAAACAATGACGTCTGTACAGAGCGAAAATACGCGCCATTCCAAATTTGTCACAGATGGGAGGGAGGTGAGGTCGATACTAGAGAGCGGCAGGGAGCGGCCGTAGTATACTATTAATTATACTGTGGTTTAGGACTAGATTGCAATGTATAATTTGTCCAGAAATACATATTGTTTATTATTTATCTGTTTACGTCAATCTCACGACCAAAATCCCATTTGAAAATAAACAACACACGAATTTTATATAAAAAGACAACAATATGAAATAATTTCTACGTCTCATGACCGTGAGAATGCGTAAAGATGAGGTGAAAACATAGTTTCACTGATGGTAACAGAAAAAACTATGGGAACATAGTATTGTTGCTTAGAAAGTGTTATTTGTGAGATGGTAAGGAGATGGACGGACAGTTTATGATGTAGAGCGTTCGAAAGGACCATAAATGTCAAATAATGTGCCCACATCTCGACGAGCTCGGTGGCGTAGCGGTCAATGACGCGGCTTCGACACCAACGCTCGTGGGTTCGATTCCCACATAGGACAAACATTTGTGTGCATGAACATGTCTGTTTGTCTTAGTCTGGGTGTTTTCTATGTATCATAAGTATGTATTTACAAAAAAAAATGTATTTACGTATGTTTATCAGTTGTCTAGTACCCATAACACAAGCTTCGCTTACTTTGGAACTAGATGGCGCTGTGTAATTTGTCTGACAATATTTATTTATTATTTATTTATTTATATGTCAAATATTGTGCCCCCATCTGCTGAAGCCGATTACCACAGAATATCATAATTCCAAAAATAGGTCTTACGCTTAAGTTATTGCTAAACACCTTCAGCTTAGTCAGTAGAGCTCCATCGTGCCTACCAGCTAAGCTAAACACAAGTAGCATAAATGTAAGTTAAAGTTTGATTTTTGCAATCAAAAAATCCGATGGTAATCGGATTCAGCTTCGGCGGCAAAGTTCCAGCCGCGGAAGCTTACCAGCCCCTCTAGCCAAGTGTAATTCGTAGCGTAACGAACGTTAGATACATCACGTGACATTTGTCATTTCACATACTAAAATGTTCGGTTTTGACAAATGTCACGTAATTTATCTAACGTTCGTTACGCACAGGGCTCCATGTCCAATCTGGGCGATGTGATAGATGGAGTTTGAGGAGGGAACTCGTTAAGGGAGGTTACTCGTTAAATAGTAAGTTTACCGTAAAGATCTATAAAACCAATTTTGACGAGCTCGGTGGTCGAATGGTTAGCAATGGCCACATTGACTCCGAGGTCGCGGGTTCGATTCCCGTACAAGACAAACATTTGTGTGCATGAACTTGTCTGTTTGTCTTGGTCTGGGTGTTTTCTATGTATTATAAGTATGTATTTACAAAAAAAAAATGTATTTAAGTACATTTTACATTTGTCTAGTACCCATAACACAAGCTTTGCGCTTAATTTGGGACTAGATGGCGCTGTGTAAACTGTATAGAAATATTTATTAATTATTTATTTATTTATTTAATTCAATCTACTTTTTGGAGCGAACTTGCTAAGCATGGTTGTACTTCTAAATGAATTTTCATAATTTAATGTATAATGATATTAATTCATAATAGAAATAGTGTATTATGGTGCAAGTAATCAATTGAGTGCATAAAATTAGTCGAATCTTTGATTAAAAATGTTTGAATCGGGAATGCCGAATCATTCCAAGAAGTCGTACAAAACTGCAGAAAAATTACATTATAGGTTTTACTGTTGACTTATTACAAGTAATGGAGGGACAAGAACTTTCCTGACGATATTGTTCGGCATGTCCCTGAAGTCGGGAATAAGATAAAAGTCGGAATCTTAATCATTGATCCCAGTGCCGTAAAGCTATTTAATAAAAAAAAATACGAATTCAATCACATAGACTTCACACACATAGACTTTAATCAATCAAACTAAAAAAAATGTCAAACTCAAGGTCAATGTCATAGTTCCAAAAAAAAATTTAATCCAACATCTCTCTCACATAATACATGTGCAAGCGAGACAACATATCGATCAGGAAAAGAGGCCATTACATCACAACATTACGTCACAGCGCCATCTGTTACGCAATCCCAAAGTCTTGAAAGCAGCTCGTAGAAAGTTGGCCACTAAATAACACACTTTGTCCAAACGCTGCATATTATATGTAAGTTATTATTTATTTGACCTCATTTTTATCCCTAATGGAAAAGAGAAGGTAAAGTTGAGGGTGAGAAGTTATTACCCCCCAGACATGACCTACGAGAAAGTATACAGGGTGGAAGGCGTACACTAACTTCTCGATTATTTCAAAACAAAATTAAAGATGTGTAAACAGTTCAACAACATCTTTGAACCAAAGCCAACCTCACCTGCACGTGTTGCACCCTGCTGACTGACAAACAAGACTCTGGCGAAAAGAGTGGTAGGGCTTAGCATATTTTTTAAGCTGGGAAGTATCTCCATCTCGCAGAATACCGCAGCGAAATAACAATTCCCTTGAGACTTGTTGTGTTCCTACGAGTGAGTGAAGTCATCAGAAAGAAAGAAAGAAAGGAGTATAGGCTGGTAACGGATCAGCGACCCCTTGGTGTTGCTGACGCCCATGGAGGGCGGTGGTGGTCGCTTTCCATCAGGTGACCCACATTCTCGTTTGCCCCCCTCTCACATAAAAAAAATATCCTTATGGATATCAAATGAAATGGATTGATATGCGAAACACAGTAAGTAAACTTTTTAGTTCTTTTTTTTTTATTAACGACTAATAAAATCTCGTTTCAAAATAAAATTTGTATGTATTGTACTAGTTTTTTATAAACAGAAGGCCAATTCTCGTAATTTTTCTACGATCGCAGATTGAAAGTTGACCGAATCGAGATTGAATTGTGAATTGAGTAAAATTATATACTTGATTTCATTGATTAATTATTATCAATTCTTGTTGTTAAAAGTAACATTCTTAGTTTGTTTAATTTTCACTCATATCATCGATATAATTTAATTTTGAAGTTACATATTGTGTTACGAGAATACCAAATGTGACATTTGTGAGATCGAGACTGGATCAAACTGAATTTTGACTATATTTTAATTACGAGAATTGCCCCTCTGATTTAGGTTAAGTTTTATTAGATACGATAATGTTTTTGCACTGATACAAAACACAGTAAAACAAGTATAAAACAGCTGATCAGTTATAAGCAAACATTACATAACTATAGTTGCTTATCTGGAGCCCTACCGCCCAAGCCGATACTATCGAATATGACGAGCTCGATGGTAGAATGGTTTGCAATGGCAACTTTGACTCCGAGGTCGCTTGTTCGATTCCCGCGCAAGACAAACATTTGTGAGCATGAACATGTCTATTTGTCTTGGTCTGGGTATTTTCTATGTATTATAAGTATATTTATCAGTTGTCTAGTACCCATAACACAAGCTTCGCTTACTTTGGGACTAGATGGCGCTGTGTAATTTGTTTTTTGGACCTACGGCTTATCGTGCCCTCCGAATTAGGGAGGAGCTCTAGATAAATAAACCCATCCATAGACAGGCTACAGTCGACGTTACTTAAATTGCGTATTCGATTAGACTGACACGCGCAACTACGCCATCGAGCTCGTCAATAAATAAATAAATAAATATTTCTGGACAATTTACACAGCGCCATCTAGTCCCAAATTAAGCGCAAAGCTTGTGTTATGGGTACTAGACAAGTGATAAATTTAGTTAAATACATTTTTTTTTGTAAATACATACTTATAATATATAGAAAACGCCCAAACCAACACAAACAGACATGTTCATGCACACAAATGTTTGTCTTGTGCGGGAATCGAACCCGCGACCTCAGAGTCAAAGTGGCCATGCTAACTATTCGACCACCGAGATCGTCATATGGTTCCTAGTTATGAAAAAAGTCACTTCACTATTACCTATCCGTCGGTTACGCAAAATAGAAACGTTGACTCATTTCAGCTGACTAGATCTCGAGATACGTCCTTATATACAGACTATTACGTGGTATTATATAATTCTCATACAATTTGCTGTTTACTTGCTTGTACTTGTTTACTACCATTTTCAAAACACGCGAATATGGAAGACCAATTCATGTAATTACTGTGCATTGCTGAATGAAAGTTTACCGAATAGAGAACGAATTATGAACTAACTAAAATAATTGTAAATTTCATTCATTAATTAATATATTAACCGGGAGAACCAAGCATATGGGTAAAATCATCATCATCATCTGGTCCATTTTAGTCTCCACTACAGGAGCACGACCCTCTCTCGTCCGTCCTAGACGGAAGGAGGATTTGGCATTCACTCCCCATGCTGGCCAAACGGGTTGGGGAGGCCTGATCGATATTTGATAATGTATTATTATTTAAATAGTTGTCTTGGCCAACTTGCCAGATAATTTTTTTTTGTAAAATGGAAAATTTTTACAAAAAATTTGATAATGTATTTCCCTTAATCGCCTTGTACGACATCCTCGGGAAGAAACGGAGTGATTCTATTCTAGTCTACCGGAAACCACACGGCCATGTGGGTATATTATCAGCATATCATCTTGATGATTGGCAATCTACCACAGTACGCTTTTTAAGACATTTTCTACCATGCACTGTGAAATTGTGGAATCAACTTCCCTCAGCGGTATTCCCAAATAAATACGAGGCGTCGTATTAATTAATGAGCAATGTTCTTAGCAGCCGTTCAATAACTCTGTTCGATTGTTTGCTTTTTATGTTTTCGGAGTTTTTATTAAGTATAAACTTTTACGTCCATAACATTGGGACTAGTAGTGGGAAATTTTAAAGTAGATTTAAGTAAACATAAATGACGAGCTCGGTGGTCGAATGGTTAGCAATGCCCACTTTGACTCCGAGGTCGCGGGTTCGATTCCCGCACAAGACAAACATTTTGTGTGCATGAATATGTCTGTTTGTCTTGGTCTGGGTATTTTCTATGTATTATAAGTATGTATTTACAAAAAAAAAACGTATTTAAGTACATTTATCAGTTGTCTAGTACCCATAGCACAAGCTTTGCGCTTAATTTGGGACTAGATGGCGCTGTGTAAATTGTCCAGAAATATTTATTTACTTATTTATTGACGAGCTCGATGGCGTAGTTGCGCGTGTCAGTCTAATCGAATACGCAAGTTAAGTAACGTCGACTGTAGCCTGTCTATATTTATTATTTTCATCTGTAAATGTAATCGGCCGTGTGATTTCCGGCAGACTAGAATAGAATCACCCCGTCTCTTCCCGTGGATGTCGTACAAGGCGACTAAGGAAAATACATTATAAAACATCGATCAGGCCTCCCCAACCCGTCTGGCCAGCGTGGGGAGTGTAGGCCAAATCCTCGTTCTGTCTGCGATGGACGAGAGGGTCGTGCTCCTGTAGTGGAGACTATAATGACCTGATGATGACAATGATGAACTGTAAATGTTGAACAGGGTATGTAATCTGGAGGGATGAAAAACATGTGATGAAGAGAACGATGAATTTGAATTTGCATATAATGAGAGAGGAAGACCAAGAAAGAGGTGGGTGGATTGTTTGAGAGATGATATGGGCACATCCTGGCCACTCAATAGAAATGTCGCGTCATGAGCTGTTACATAAATATAGACGTCTGTGCAGAGCATGAATGAGCGCGTGTGCGTGCGACGCTATACAAACTGTTCCACATTCGTCTCAGAGGGGAGATGAGGTCGATACCAGAGAGCGTCAGGGAGTGACCGTACTGCACGTAGTGCCATTGCATAGACTGTGATATGGGTAAGAAAGGGGTAACTGTAGATGACGGTTGATAGGGTGAATGGAAGAAAGAGACATACTGCGCCGACCACAAATAATGCGAAAAGAACAAATAAATAAAAAAAAATATTCTTGGACGAATTACACAGTACCATCTAGTCCCAAACTAAGCAAAGCTTGTACTATGAGTACTATGATAACTGATATTATACTTAAATACATTTTGTTTCTAAATACCTACATATAATAAGTAGAAATTACCCAGACCAATCTTGTGACGGGAGCAAACCCGCAACCCTGGAGTGGACATTCGACCACCGGGGTCGTCAAATTATGGGGGTCGGGTTACGGAGTCGGGGTCGACAAAGATGATGATGATTATTATATTAAACAAGGTCGATTGTTTATTTGTCTAGAAAACCACGGCAATGAAATCAAATGGAAATGGTATGCAATTAGATTTATGTGGGAACCAAGCGCGTCAAACTCATACAACGACATTTTTGGGGTGTAAGTGGTTCATCAAGATCTTTGAACCAAAGCCAACTTCACCTGCACGCGGTGCACCCTGCTGACAGACAAATGAAGCTCTGGCGAAAAGAGAGGTAGGGAGCGTAATTATAGGCTACCCGACTGGGGAATGTACCTCCACCTCACAGAATACCGCAGCCAAATAACAATTCCCTCGAGGGGTTGTTGTGTTCCTGCGAGTGAGTGAGGCCACCAGAAAGGAAGGATATGCGTTGGCAGCGGGGGTGGCGGCGCGCTAGCGACATTTCATGTTGCGAGCGTTAATATAGCTACGGTAACCGCTTTACATCAGGCGGGCCGTATGCTTGTCTGCCACCCGACTTAGTATAAAAAAAAACCAACAGGCAAGCAATATATGAGTTTTTGCTAATTTGTTTGTATATAATATTATTCATTTTCGTTTTCAAAAGATTTATATTACTTTCTCCTTATGTCTCTCGCAAATGCTTCCGAATTTTTGACGCCCTTGCCACTCTTTATTTTCATATCTAACACTTGAAGATTGGCTGGTAGAGATCGCTTATAGAGATAAGGCCGCCTTTGTACATGTTCTTAAAATTCTGTTAGTTATATTGTTTATGAATTTATGTATGTTTTTTTATGTACAATAAAGATACTCGACGACGTCGACGAGCTCGATGGCGTAGCGGTCAATGACGCGGCATCGACACCAACGCTCGTGGGTTCGATTCCCACATAGGACAAACATTTGTGTGCATGAACATGTCTGTTTGTCTTAGTCTCAGTGTTTTCTATGTATCATAAGTATGTATTTACAAAAAAAATGTATTTACGTATGTTTATCAGTTGTCTAGTACCCATAATACAAGCTTCACTTACTTTGGGGCTAGATGGCGCTGTGTAATTTGTCTGACAATATTATTTATTATAATTAAATTTTATAATTTAAAAAACAATTAAAATAAATGAAAGTAAAATTAAATACTTAAACAAACAAACAATGAGTATACTACTACTAACTTCGTATTGTAATTGGTTGAATTTGGTTGTACAACTCCATACTAAGTTAACTCCACTAAGTTAAACGTTCGGACGCTTACTGTTGACATGCTCACCACGGATACATCACATGTCTATAATATACGTGGTCTATGGTCAAAACGATTGCATATTTTTTTTGTATTAAGAACGGGTTCCATGTTAATATTTTGGTATAACAAAACCCAAAAAAACTGTAACCAGAGCCCACAAAAATATTTACTCATTAAAAACCACAAGCCAGATTTGTTGCACTGAGTTCAGTTAACAATTCAAATTAAAACGAACATTTCCTACTCTCGTTTTCCTAATTCCAAATTAACGCCATTATCAACCTTATTCCCCCAAGAATAAAGTTTACAAACATGCTTGTTCCTATTAGAAATCTGTTCGTTACAATTCTTAACCTTATTGCTTAGGTAATAAGGTTTAATTATTTGATAATAATGTTAACACGCGATATAGTCGACTCTCATTTTTATTATTTTGCGTGCGTGTATGTCAAACGTTTAATTATTAACAGTAGTGTGAAGAAATATTTTTTTTATTTATAAAAGTATACTTCCAGATTGGTCCCATTTTTTTCATATTATTAAATTCAGTTCTGATAGTGTTTTTAATTTTTAACGGTGCTTACGATTGTAGAGTAATTATTGTAAATGCACATAAATGTTTGTCTCGAGCGGGGATCGTACCCGCAAACTCGGAGTCAAAGTGGCTATTGCTAACCATTCGGCCACCGAGCTCGTCAAAAGGTAGAACAGATGATCAATTATAACATTTATTTTTTAACCGTCCCCAAAAAAGCCCGAGGTTCTCAATTCGGCTGTATTTTTTTTTATAAGTTTGTTACTTCATTACTCCGTGATTTATAAAATGATTTGCAAAAAACTTTTTTTATTTGAAAGAGATTCCAGATTGGTCCCATATTTTTTTCATCATCTTCATCATAATTATCAGCCTGTATCTACTCACTGTTAGGTTTGTTATTTCATTACTCCGTCATTTATAAACCGATTTGAAAAAACTTTTTTTTATTTCAAAGAGTATATTCCAGATTGGTCCCATATTTTTTCATCATCATCATCAGTCTGTATCTACGTACATAAATGTAGATTAATGTTTGGAGTGGGTTTTTTTTTTTTTTCTACGTATGCTTTTAGTTTCTACGTATGGTTATCAAATAGACCAGGGGTTCTACCGGCTAAGCTGAATCCCATGGGATTTTTTGATTGCGAAATCAACCTTCAGATGAGATTAGTACCAATTATATTTACCACGCAACTTCGTCTGCGTGAAACAGAGCGTTGAGAGTGAAGCGTAAGCTTACCATTTGAAAGGTTATAGTGAGCCAATCTTAAAAGATAGACACATGCTATCACGGACATTTATTTAGATCTTTTTAAGGTGAATAATTCCGTAGTATGTGATTGTTTCGTAACTTGAACCGTTTACGCAGCGCAAGCAACGGAAGTTCTCAAAAGGTATATTTTTTTCCCATTTTTGCTACATTTTTCATTGGTACTCCGCTCGTATTGGTAGTATCGTAATGTTATATATCCTATATTTTTCCTCAAGAAATAGGCTATCTAACACTAAAATAATTTTTAAATTCGAATGAGTAGTTCCTGAGATTAGGTCGTTCAACCAAACAAACAAACAAACTCTTCAGCTTTATAATATTAGTACCTATAGATAGACGAGCCCGGTGGTCGAATGGCTAGCAGTGGCTACTTTGAATCCTAGGTCGCGGGTTCGATCCCCGCACAAGACGAACATTTGTGTACATGAACATGGCTGTTTGTCTCGATCTGCGTATTTCCTATCTATTCTAAGTATGTATTTACAAAAAAAAACATTAAGTATATTTATCAGTTGTCTAGTGCCCATACAAGCTTTGCGCTTAATTTGGGACTAGATGGCGCTGTGTAAATTGTCCATAAATATTTATTTATTATTTATCTTCTCGAGCCTTGACACCAACGCTCGTGGGTTCGATTCCCACATAGGACAAACATTTGTGTGCATGAACATGTCTGTTTGTCTTAGTCTGGGTGTTTTCTATATATCATAAGTATGTATTTACAAAAAAAAATGTATTTACGTATGTTTATCAGTTGTCTAGTACCCATAACACAAGCTTCGCTTACTTTGGGGCTAGATGGCGCTGTGTAATTTGTCTGACAGTATTTATTTATTTATTTATCTTCTCCACCAACCCGTACTTGAGCAGCGTGGTGGAGTATGCTCCTTAAACCTAAGAGTTATGTTTCGGAACCGAAATATTCGATGATAGCCGGTTTCAACTTGGGTGGTGGTATGGCCCTTCATTTAAAAATCCAAAATTACAAATTTTACATCGCGTTGATACATCATCTCTTCACGATTGGAGGCCTTACTCACTCGCTATTATTATAACTACTAAAATGTAAGCACAGATGATATATCTTAACGATAGTTTACGTGCACGCTCGCCCAGTTTCCCACCAAATGTGCGTAACACAATGAAACTTTTACCTGATTGTGTGACAATACCCTAGAGACGCTTGCTGATCTCACATGAAAGATTTACCCTTAAACTAATAGAACATCTATCGACCTTCACAAATGAGGAATTCTGGTTTTCAGGTGTAGTATTCTGATGCTTTCATGGTCAGTTACAAGTAGATATGGGCAAAATGCCGGGAATTTACAATAAATGCTCAAAAAAGTACTTATAAATTCCCTATTTATGCCCTAAACTAGGCATTTATTGGGCATTTACAGGTACTTACTGGGCACTTATTGTAAATGCCTGGCACTTTGACCATCTCTAGTTACAAAACATAGCACGGAATACGCTGCCGACAGTGCCGTCTAGGGCTCCCAAAACCGGTTTCACCGAAATCGAGAAAAACCGAACCTATTCAAAACCGAAATTTCGAATTTTTCGGTTTTTGTACACAACAAATAAATAATTCGTCATCAGGTCATTTTAGTCTCCACTACAGGAGCACGACTCTCTCTCGTCCGTCCCAGACAGAAGGAGGATTTGGCCTACACTCCCCACGCTGGCCAGACGGGTTGGGGTGGCATCGATGTTTCATAATGTATTTCCCTTAGTCGCCTTGTACGACATCCAAGGGAAGAGACGGAGTGATTCTATTCTAGTCTGTCGGAAACCACACGGCCACGAAAAGCTTCTTTACACCTACTAATTTCTTCTGATTAAATTCGTTGTGAGTTCCAAAGCAACCGTAGTTTTACCCCCGGGACTGCAATGGACTTCACTGTTCATTGCCTTTTTTGGCGGTCACCGCTGTTAATCCTGGTTACACAGGAGACACAGTGGTGGAAAAGAGTTATGGGCCCCCGTACCGTTCAAAATTTCATCTTTTTTTAAATGGACTTTCGCACCAAAATTTTGATAGCTAAAATATTAAAATTAAATATTTTCTAGTTGTAGTTTTGTGAGTTTTATTATATTGATAAATATTTATATCATTTTAGAAAATGTTGGTGGAAAGGAGTGGCCGCAATCATAGCGTGGATGGCGGCCCGCCAGCGTTTATATAGCTACAATAACCACTTCACATCAGGCGTGCCGTATGTTTGTTTTCCACCCTACGTAGTATAAAATTATAAATAAATAAATGAATATTTCTGGACAATTTACACAGCGCCATCTAGTCACAAACTAAGCACTAGGGAGCGTTCAAGTATTACATAACGCAGTTTGGGGGAAGGGGGGGTTTTGTAAAACGTTACGATGCGTTACAGGGGCGGGAGGGGAGTTCAAACAACGCGTTACGTAACATTGTTTTTTTATTGAAATAAAAAAACTACGGAATTAAAATTACTTAAGTTGGCAACCTTTTACGTTTAGGTTTTACTGGGGTCTCATGCTGACTCTCCAGCACAACTGTGCCAAAAAATGTCAACGAATTTTAGCGACTTGTCGGTACTTTTTTCGCAACATAACTTGTAAACTTTAAGGTAAAAATGGTCACTTGGATGTTACGTAACGTTCAGGGAAAGGGGAGGGGGGGTGCAAGAAACGTTACGGCGCGTTACATGGGGGGGTGGGAGGGTCAAAAATCTTCACAAATTGCGTTACGTAATACTTGAACGATCCCTAAGGATCATCATCAGGTCATTTTAGTCTCCACTACAGGAACACCATCCTCTCTCTTCCGTACTGGACAGAAGGAGGATTTGGCCTACACTCCCCACGCTGGCCAGACGGGTTGGGGAGGAAGTCCCTAAGGATAACTGATATTAAATGCATTTATTTTTGTAAACACATCATCATCATCTCAGCCATTGAAAGTCCACTGCTGGACATAGGCCTCCCCTCTAGATCTCCAATAAGACCGGTTGGAAGCGGCTTGCATACGGTCTTAATGAGGTCGTCTGTCCACCTTGTGGGTGGACGTCCTACGCTGCGCTTGCCGGTACGTGGTCTCCACTCGAGAACCTTTCGACCCCATCGGTCATCCGTAAATCATGTAAACATATACATATAATAAATAGAAAACACCTAGGCCAAGACAAACATGTTCATACATAAAAATATTTGACTTGTGCGGGGATCGTACCCGCGACCTCGGAGTCAAAGTAGCCATTGCTAGGCACTCGACCACCGGGCAGGTAATAAATACATATTTTATTCAAAGTTAACGTTAAGGTAAGTGAGACTCTATTTGGATTGTAATTGGTTCATCAACATCTTTGAACCAAAGCCAACTTCACCTGCACGCGGTGCACCCTGCTGACTGCCAAACGAAGCTCTGGCGAAAAGAAAAGTAGAAAGCGTAATTGTAAGCTACCCGACTGGGAAATGCACCTCCACCTCACAGAATACCGCAGCCAAATAAAAATTCCCTTGAGGGTTGTTGTGTTGTGTGAGGTCACCAGATAGGAAGTAGATGCTGCGTTGGCAGCGGGGGTGGCGGCGCGCAAGCGACATTTTATGTTGCGAGCGTTAATATGGCTACGGTAACCGCTTCACATCAGGCGGACCGTATGCTTGTCTGCCACCCGTCGTAGTTTAAAAAAAAAGTAGGTTAATAATATTTAAAATAGTATCTTAAAATGTGAAGGTGTAATAAAATTCACATAATAGTTTTCTTCCGGACACTCATTATTCAGACCGCAAACGGAATAATATACATAATATAATAAAAATGTACACGAAACACTGATATTAATTCGTTGACCTATAATAATTACAATGAATTAAGACAAGGATTAATTGTAAGTTATTTTTAAAAGCTACCACCGGATCGAACAGTTTCCGGTTTGATCTGTGTGCTGAGTGTGAGTTTTTTATTCACGTTCGATAATGTCAACGTAAACAAACCGACCAAATAGATAAGTACTCTCATGTTGTGAATTTACCAGACGCGTGTTACAAATCCAATTTAGCCGGGTTGCTCACTTCGAAATGTGAGCGGGTAAGCTATATAACTTTGATATGTAACACGCGTCATATAAATTCACAACATGAGAGTACTCATCTATTTGGTCGGTTTGTTTACGTTGACATTATCGAACGTGAATAAAAAACTCGCACTCAGCACTCTGAATGCTTAGTGTAAGTTTATTGGTCGCTTTCGAACATCTCAACGTAAACAAACCGACCAAATAAAGAACTCTCATGTTGTGAATTTATAAGACGCGAGTTACATATCAAAATTCTTCTAGTAAATTCACTTTCAAAAAGAATGTTCAAGCTTTTTTAGTTGAGAATTTATCCAAGCAATAATCATCATTGTCCTATTTACTGCTTTTCCTCTGCGTTTCCGTATATGATTATGTATATGTGTATGGTTGTATCTGTATAACTATGTATATGTGTATGATTGTGTATATGTATATAATTAGCATATGTCTATGTGTCATATATAATTTTATGTTTTCATCGGTATTTATTCTGTGTATGTTCATTCAGAGTTGCATTGCAGTATGTTCATACATTGCTTGACCTCGTACGAAATGACACCATTCGAAAGAGGACCAAAGTCAGGGACGTTATACACACAATAAAAAAGCAGAAATGGAAGTGGGCAGGACACATAGCAAGGATGGACTCAAGTCGGTGGACCAGAAGAGTCATGGAGTGGCGACCGTGGGCCAACACGCGAGGTAGAGGACACCCCGCAATGCGTTGGTTGGACGACATCAAGCGTCACGCAGGCCGCAACTGGATGCAAGTGGCACGGGAGAGACAAAAATGGAAGGATATGGAGGAGGCCTATGTCCTACTAAGGATAAAATAAAGGCTGTTATGGATGGATGGATGTTCATTACTGTTATTTTGTGTACCGCTTTCGAAATTTTATCTGATTTTCCCAAAGGTTAACTGGTAGAGAATGCTCTTATTTTTTTTATACTACGTCGGGTGGCAGACAAGCATACGGCCCGCCTGATGTGAAGCGGTTACCGTAGCCATATTAATAGCCGTAGCCCCGCTGCCATCGCAGCATCTCCTTCCTTTCTGGTGACCTCACTCACTCGCAGGAACACAACAGCCCTCAAGGGAACCGTTATTTGGCTGCGTTATTCTGTGATGGTGGTGAGGTGGAGGTACATTCCCCAGTCGGGTAGCTTACAATTACGCTCCCTACCTCTCTTTTCGCCAGAGCTTCGTTTGTCTGTCAGCAGGGTGCACCGCGTGCAGATGAAGTTGACTTTGGTTCAAAGATGTAGATGAACCACTTACACCCCAAAGGTTGACTGGTAGCGAATGCTCTTAGTATTAAGTCCGCCTTTTGTACCCTTATTCTATGGTCAATAAAGTTTTGAATAAATAAATAAAATTATGTGGCTTACTTGCTCCCATTTTGAAGTGAGCAACCCGGCTAATTTGGATATGTAACACGCGTCTGGTAAATTCACAATATGAAACGTTTTCTCAATTTGGTCGGCTTGTAAACGTTAACACTTTCGAAAGTAACCAAAAACCCGCACTAAGCACTCAGTAAGTATAATATAATTTTTTAGTATTTTGAATACGTCCAAATTATGTGGCTTACTTGCTCACATTTTGAAGAAATCAACAACACATTTTGAAGAAAAGATACGCTCTACCCGCAGTTGAGCAGCGTGGAGTATGCTTCCAAACTACTTCGATTGAAAAAGACCCGTATCTAAGCAGAGGGATGGATAACGGCTGACGACTAACAGTAATAAATGTGGATATGCCCTAATACCACAGCATAGTAATACCAACAGTACTTTAACTTCATACTAGCGCCCAAATCGACGCACGCACACATCCAAGCGTCATTTACACGACCGCTCAGGAAGTTTTGGTGCGCAGCACATAGAAACTTCCTGGGGCCTTACCACAAGCTCTAAACGCAGGAATAAAACTATGATGGTTGCGTATTTATCAATGAATTTCATTCATAAATTCGCAACCATGATGGTTCCATTCCTGCGTTTAGAGCTTGTGGTAAGACTCCTGAGCGGTCGTGACGCTTAGCTGTGTGCGTGCGCCTATTTGGGCGCTAGTATGAAGTTAAAGTACTAGTTGTATTACTATGCTGTGCTAATACGCTGTGCCCTACCTCCCCCTTTTTCCAGAGCCTCATTTGTTAATCAGCAGGGTGTAACACGATCGGGTGACGTTGCCTCATAGATGACAAACTACTTACAACTTAAAATAAATACCAAACATGCAACAAAACCTACTCCCACACATAAAAATATAATAAAATCCAAATGAAATCTATTTAAATGGTTTTATGACCTTCTATTGATGAAATTAGTACTACAAAGAATTAAATTTGTTAACCATGGTTATTTTCATCGTATCTAATATGGAGTGTATGTTATCTTATTGCTATCCAAATTTAAACCACGATCAACTGCTTTTTTACGTAAATATCCTAAACCGCAAAGTTCGAGGACGATGGCGTCGCAAAGCACGAAATCGTAGATATCAAAGTTCATTGCGAGGATTTCATAAAACTCATTTTTACAGAAGATTGCTGTAAGTGTTTTGATTTGTTACTATGTTTTGATCTATTACCACATCCCGGCCACTCCATACAAATATCGCGTCGTTTACTACTACATACCCAATGACATCTGTGCAAAGCATGAATGAGCGTGTGTGCGTGCGGTGCCATACAATCTGTTCCAGATTTGTCTCAGAGGGGAGGTGAGGTCGACACGAGAGAGCGGCAGGGAGAGGCCATACTGTACGTAGTACTATTACTTATACTGTGTTTTGATCTGTTACTGCGATTAGATGAGCAAATCATAATCATCATCATTTAAACTGTTGAACACTATTTATTTTTAGGAAATTATTTTTCTATTATAGTCAACAAAGTAATTACTATTGCAAATTTTTATCAATGTTAAAAACTTTCTGCAACGAAATTTTTCTATTGGACAGACTGACAAACACTTGAGTGACATGATCTATAAGGTTTCCAATGTCTTATAAACCTTAACCAGCGTTATAGATCCAAGCGTGACAGCTCAGTCTCATTCATCATCATCTCAGCCAAAGGACGTGACTGCTGAAGAAATCCCCCCCCCCCCCCCCCTATTTATCAGATCGTCGTTCCAACATTGTCGCCAGTCCAGAATCGTCCTGCCCCATCGGCAGTCAGTTCTGCTATGTGGACTGCTCACTGCCACTTGAGCCTGCTAATCCTTAGGGCTATATCGGTAACTCTAATTCGGGTACGAATATACTCCAAGCATAGCTCTCTCCTTGCCGTGTGGTTTCCGGCAGACTAGAATAGAATCACTCCGTCTCTTTCCATGGATGTCGTACAAAGCGATTAAGGGAAATACATTATAAAACATCGATCAGCCTCCCCAACCCGTCTGGCCTGCGTGGGGAGTGTAGGCCAAATCCTCCTTCTGTCTGCGATAGACGAGAGGGTCGTGCTCCTGTACTGGAGACTATAATGACCTGATGATGATGATAGCTCTCTTCAACCTTAACCTTACGAATAAAGCCCATAGTAAGGGATCGTGTCACTGTACCTACACAGATGGCGCTGTGTAAATTGTCCAGAAATATTTATTTATAACAAAATCGGGGGATACAGTTAGGCGTTGTAGTTTAAAATCTATGATCTACATCCAAAATTCAATCACACCACTGAATAGATGATGGATCAAGGAATTTATTACGCTAAGTAAGAACTATTGAACATCGCTTGAGGGGAGGGTGAAGCGCTGCCATTTTGAGATAATTTTAGTGCATATAACGTATTCACGTACAAACAGTCGTGTCCATGACCCAGTGAGTTCATATATCTTTAGATTTCTTGATCAGATTCTAGTGAAATTTTTATCGAACCACCGCGAAACTATCCTTATTCGTACATAAAAATAAATTTGGAAAATCTATCATCACCGTCGCTTTAGCGTTAAAAAATCGCATGCCTTGCATATTTATATCATGTGAAGGCGTTTAACATGTTATTTTATTTAAATTAATAATTTATTATGTAAATTATCATAATTTATTACAATATAGTGAGTTTTGGGGTGTAAGTGATTTATCAACATCTTTCAACCAAAGCTAACCTCACCTGCACGCGGCAGCACTGACAAACGAGGCTCTGGCGAAAAGATAGGTAGGGCATAGCGTATTTTTTAAGCAGCCCAACTGGGGAAGTACGTCCTTTACCCTTACAGAATACCGCAGCCAAATAACAATTCCCTTGAGGGTTGTTGTATTCCTGTGAGTAAGTGAGGTCACCAGAAAGAAAGAAAGGCAGGAATATGACGAGCTCGGTGGCGTAGCTGTCAATGACGCGGCTTCGACACCAACGCTCGTGGGTTCGATTCCCACACAGGACAAACATTTGTGTGCATGAACATGTCTGTTTGTCTTGGTCTGGGTGATTTCTATGTATCATAAGTATGTATTTACAAAAAAAATGTATTTACGTATGTTTATCAGTTGTCTAGTACCCATAATACAAGTTTCGCTTACTTTGGGGCTAGATGGCGCTGTGTAAGTTGTCTGACAAATATTATTATTATTGTTATATACCTACCTGTCACAGGAAGAACATAACTGGTGTTTTTCTACTGTTAAAAGAAGTATATATAATCACGCAAGTATACAGGAACCCTTGACACCGTCCACTCGGGCGTGACGTTGCGACTGATCGGCTCAATGTTATGAAGAGACCGTTGAGAAATCGTTAACTTCTAATGTTGCGTTGTATGTGAACTGTTAGGTATATTCACATACAAAAATAAACGAAACGAAAAAAAAAATAGGAAAAAAAAAATCTAAAAAATTGACTCTTTTTTTTTTTATACTACGTCGGGTGGCAGACAAGCATACGGCCCGTCTGATGTGAAGCGGTTACCGTAGCCATATTAACGCTTGCAACATAAAATATTGCTCGCGCGCCGCCACCCCCGCTGCCAACGCAGCATCTCCTTCCTTTCTTTCTGGCGACCTCACTCACTGGCTGGAACACAACAACCCTCAAGGGAATTGTTATTTGGCTGCGGTATTCTGTGAGGTGGAGGTACATTCCCCAGTCGGGTAGCTTACAATTACGCTCCCTACCTCTCTTTTCGCCAGAGCGTCCTTTGTCAGTCAGCAGGGTGCACCACGTGCAGGTGAAGTTGGGTTTGGTTCAAAGATCTTGAACCCCTTACACCCCAAGCTTACTGTGTTTGCTTACTGTTACTGTATTGACTTACTGTGTTTTGCTTATTGGATACCCACTTAGGGATTAATGTGGAAATCATAAGTAGCCATTTTGTGGCGGCTGCCGCGTTGGATTAACGAATAGTAGAATTTAGTTAATCATCAATTGCTACGAGAACCAAACGAATGTAACAGCATATTTCGACCGAAAGTGAAATGATGAATTTATTTATTTGATTTGAAACTTCTATTTATTCTGGTCAATATACATTTGTCTGGCGCTAGTAGTGCCATTAGTAAATAATGACTATTAGTAAACTGATCCAATTTAAGTTTATTTAGGAAAGTATCCCTGATTCAACATATGTGTGCCGTTAAAAAAAATATATTTTGTATTTTGATTAAGATTCAAGTTATGCAGAATAGATCCAGCCGAGATTTTGTTACTTTTAAGTTTTTAAGTCAAACTGCTAGAATATATAACACTCGATTTTAAGTTTCTCGCTATAAATATATTCTCTCAATTTGACATAGTTCGTCGTTTGGATTTATACTGCTTAACGGGGTCCAATTATCTGCCGTTAACTATCCGTAAAGCCAAAAATATTTCCAGTTTTAAAAATCTAGTTAAAGTTCTCTATAATTATATGTCACTTACCTCTATTTAATTTAAAAAATAAATAAATAAATAAATATTGTCAGACAAATTACACAGCGCCATCTAGCCCCAAAGTAAGCGAAGCTTGTGTTATGGGTACTAGACAACTGATAAACATACGTAAATACATTTTTTTTGTAAATACATACTTATTATACATAGAAAACACCCAGACTAAGACAAACAGACATGTTCATGCACACAAATGTTTGTCCTATGTGGGAATCGAACCCACGAGCGTTGGTGTCGAAGCCGCGTCATTGACCGCTACGCCACCGAGCTCGTCAATTCTTCTTTATTTATGTTACTTTATCTATCACCGACTGCTTTTCCGTAGTAAATACATTTACGTATTTATGTAGTTTATGTATGTATATTTATTTATGCATATTTGTATGTTTATGTATATTTATATAGTTGAATATGTATATAGTATATGCTGCGTCATCTACCTTTCTTTCAGGTCTCCTCTACCCAAAGGTTGCCTGGAAGAAATCGCTAAGCGATAAGGCCGCCTACTTAATATTACACGTCATTATTGTTAAATTTTAATGTTTGTGCTGTAGTAAAGAGTATTGTATTGTATTGTATAATCTTCCCTATGTAAAGTTATCTTTTTATTGTAATTAAGGATTTACAGTACAGTTAACTTCAGCGTTGTTTTGAATATCTTTTTTATACTTCTTTATAAGGTAAATGTCATTATTAATTTATATTTTGTGATATTGTATATGATTATTGGTAAAAAATGTATTTCTACGTATATATATCAGCGACCAATGTACCAGTTTTACAATAAATATATTCTGATTCTGTTTTTATACAAAAAATATACTTTGAGAAAGTTGTTTGTTATTGATATTATATTAATATTAGTGAAGTTAACTTCACCGTTGTTTTGTATATCTATTTTATTGTTCTTTATAAGCTAAGTGTCAGTATTAATTTATATTTTGTGATATTGTATATATAATTAAAAGTGTTTTAGCAGTTTTACAATAAACATATTCTGTTTATATACAAAAAAGATAGTTTGAGAAAGTTGTTCTTATCGATCATTGTGTATATATTCACTTATTAGCAGTGACTGTAGTTCTGTTAAATTATATAACTCACCTCTTTCAGCAAAAGCGTCAGCATTCCCTGTCCCAATATCCTGGAGAGCCTGGTCATCAGCAGGTACATCATTCAAACCAAAATTCTGTTCACGAAACACTACATTGTCAAAACCACCAGGTCCAGCATGAGAATTGGTAGTCACAACACTCTCTGAAGCATAAGGAAAAACTACACGCGGACTTCTAGCCTTCCATCCGCTAGGTTGGTAATAACTATTCCTTAAAGCTGGCAATTGGAACGGATCGAATCCGTAATTTGGAGCATACGGACGTCCAAACCTCCCTTGATAGAACTTAGGATAATACTGCCGAAACCTAGGTAGCGGTTCATAGAACCTTTCATTCCCAGATGTCAACTCTTCAGTCTTGGCATCATCACCAGGCGATGTGAATTCGTAATCTGTGTCATCGAATTTGATTTTCGAATAGTTTTTATCTGTCAAGTCGATTTCTCCTTTGCCGAATGGCTGGTGATTTTCGTCTTCATCTAGGAATAGAACCCGGGATTGTCGTCTGTACATTTTTGGTACGAACATTACGTTTCGGTAAGGCCGTTGGTATACTATGCTCAACGCGCGGCTGGGCTCGCCAGCTACGGCGGACAGTAACAGCAATATTACTTTCGCGATCACTCTCATAATGGCGGTCAATGCTCCTAAGATTTCACTATCATTTTACTTATAAATATACTTAAATATATGAATACTTTTTTGTTAAAACTTTTTTTTGTTAAAGTTCATTTTCTTTTTTGTAGTTTTGTTTTGTTTTCGCGGTGATATTTTTTTAGTTTGTTTTGTTTTCCAAACGCGCGCGTCTGCCGCGGTGGTTGGCTTGTCACTGGTGGGATTCTCTGCCCCACTGCTGGGGCTTGTTATATAAAACTGTGGGTTGTGACGCTTCGTTTTATGTAATATAGTGATAGTATTGCTTAGCGACTGTTTTGCCACTATCACTCATATAGTTGTGGTGTAACCTTTATTTTTGTAAATGCAATGAATGTATCTGGGGTACGAACATACGTCTCAGACATTTTATTTTACATATCAGTTTTTTTGTTTATTATTTGCAATATTTTATTTAATAATGAATTATATTTATAATTATAAATATGTTACCACTAGACACATAATATTAATATTATTAATGAAGTAATTATTCAGCTTTTATGTATGATATGTATGTATTTATAAAACAAAATGTATTTAAGCACATTTATCAGTTTTATGGTACACATAGCTTTATTTTTATAGACAATGTTTGAATTATTTTCATAGACATGAAGAATGCTTTTAGCATTAAGGCCGCCTTGTTGCATTTACATCATCATCATCATCATCAGGTCATTTTAGTCTCCACTACAGGAGCACGACCCTCTCTCGTCCGTCACAGACAGGAGGATTTGGCCTACACTCCCCACGCTGGCCAGACGGGTTGGGGAGGCCTGCCCCCTTACCACCAACTCTTAATGCGATTCAACAACAACTGAACAGAATACCTACGCACATCAATGAAATTTGCATGTACATGTTTGTAGAAAATTAATATATTTATTTGTTTTCTTTGTGATGCAAACTCAAATAAAGAATATTCCTATTTATCTTTACTTAGTTTGGAACTAGATGGCGCTATGTAATTTGTTCATGTCCAATATGCGATCGAGTGAGGTTACCAAGGACCTCACTCACTCGTAAGAACACAACAATATGCCAGTGAATAAGTAGCTATTTGATTACAGAATTGTGTAAGGGGCTTACACTGTCACTATCGTAATTATATAATATAATAATATTTGTCAGACAAATTACACAGCACCATCTAGCCCCAAAGTAAGCGAAGCTTGTGTTATGGCTACTAGACAACTGATAAACATACGTAAATACATTTTTTTTTGTAAATACATACTTATGATACATAGAAAATACCTATACCAAGACAAACAGACATATTCATGCACACAATTATATATGTATGCATTATCTCTTTATTGCAAATTTAACAGGGTATACTATGTTTTTTTTTATAATACGTCGGGTGGCAAAGAAGCATAACCCACCTTATGCTTATCTGCCACTCGCAACGTGAAATCGGTCGCGTGCTGTCACTCCCGCTGCGAACGCAGCAACTCTATGTTTTTTGGTGACCTCACTCACTCGTAGGACCCAACAACCCGGTATTTTGTAAGGTGGGAGTACTTCCCCTTACAAATACGCTGTTCCCTACCTCTCTTTTGCTAGAGTCTCTTTCACTAGTTAGCAGGGTGCACCACGTGCAGGTGAGGTTGGCTTTGGCTCTAGACATCATTGCTAACTTAACAGGGTATACCATGTGCAGGTGAGATTGGCTAATAATATTTAATAAATGATGGTGAACGTTTATATCCCCATTATTTACATATTTTATACAAAACTAGCAAACCCGGCGAACTCCGTTTCGCCACTAGATGGCTTCAAGATTTTCCCGCTTTTCTTTTCAAATTTTTCCAGAATTTTCTTTGCTATAAACCTCACGGAGCCCGAGACCTTTCCAACGAATGCAAAACCGTGGAAATCGGTTCGTGCGTTCTGGAGTTACAGCGTCAGGAAGGAAAACCCGACTTATTTTTATATAGTAGACTAGGTGCCAACAAACAAGCGTACAGCCCGCCTAATGGAAAGCAGTTACCTTTTTTTTACCTTCCTACTACATCTTCGTGGGAAAATGTTTCATAAATATGAGTGAAAACACAAAACTCAATATAAATGGTTCGTCGTCAACCCTGACCCATCCCACTGCTGGGAAACGGGCTTCCCTTCAATTGAAGGGGTTTAGAGCATACTCCACCATGCTTTCAAACCTCCTAAAGGACTTGCCTTAAAGACTGTCATCTAATGACAACACCCGGGACCGAAGGATTAACGTGCCCTCCGAAGCAGGACCCATCCACGGATAAGCTACGGTTTACGTTGCTTAACTTGCGTGTTCTATTAAACTGACATGCGTAACGACTCCATCGAGCCCCTCGATCTCATAGTATTTAGTTTATAATAAATTATTGAAAAGTCAAAATTCTTTATTCTGTGGGCCCTCGCGGGCACTTAGACACGTCTTTTACAATTAGGTATATTTTTTTATCTACCAGCATTTCGGAATGACCATTGACGAGAAGAAATGCCGAAAGAAACTCTGTCAATATAGGTCTTTTTCAAATAGCCATACAATATTATCATTATACATAATACAATATTATCATAATACAAACAAAAAAAAATGGTATTCAACCAAAAAAAGGAAGTAAGGAGCATAGAGAGAGATCTACCAACGGATCGGCGACCCTTTGGTGTTGCTGAACTCCATGGGCGGTGGTGATTGCTTTCCATCAGGTGACTCACATTTCCACATGCTCGTTTGCCTCCCTCTTATATAAAAAAGCGGGTTGCACTCCGGGAGTGCCGGCAGAAGTGAAAACTTGAATATTAACGTTGTGCATTTTTGAATATTTTGGAATGGTTAGGGAATAATTTCGCACGAATTGTTTTATTTATCAGTATAAAAATACTATCATTTATGTGGTAAAATACAATATTCATTTATTGCGCTATCGTACACAAACATGACAATTTATATTACATTAAAAATAAACAGCAGGAGCAGGCATATATTTTCGCCGCGCGGTAGATAGAGAGGGGGATATAACTTCCTCTCCTACGCCGCGCCGGGCCGCGCCGCTCCGTCTTACGAATTTTCGATCAGGCTACGTGTTCTGACGCGAGTTTAACATTTTTTACCCATCCCAAAAAGTGCACAACGACGCTAGAGAAGTTTTCACTTCAAAAAAGAATATATTTGCTATACTTAGATTATAAAAAGTCTGTTAAAAATAACATCTAATATATTACAAACACGATTAGATCACTTCCTTTAAGTTCACACTCACACTGTATTTTAACCGCTTATGTTCAGTTACAAAATCGGTGATCCATTCGTTGGAACTTCCGGTATCTTTTCTATCTTTTCATTCAATAACAACAAATGTGTATACACTCATATTCACATTGTTTGCATTTATTATATAAAGTAATATTTTCATAATGTTATAATAAAGCACTTGTACTATTCCACGTTATTATATTTAATATTACCGACCGGTTTCGCTGCTAAGGCATTAAATATAATAACGTGGAACAGTACAAGTGCTTTATTATAACATTATGATAATAATGTTCCACCAAGTGCCAACAATCAACAGTATCAACTTTAAAGTGATATTTTTTTTTATACTACGTCGGGTGGCAGACAAGCATACGGTCCGCCTGATGTGAAGCGGTTACCGTAGCCATATTAACGCTCGCAACATAAAATATCGCTCACGCGCCGCCACCCCCGCTGCCAACCCAGCATCTCCTTCCTTTTATTGTCCTTTGATATGTTAATATAAAGTTAGTTATGTTAAATATTACATTTATCAAAAAATACAGTCTTTTTTATTGACAACCCTTATTCATCCCACTGCTGGGATACGGGTCGCCCCTCCATTGAAGGGGTTTAGAGCATACTCCACCACGCTGCTCAACTGCGGGTTGGCGGAGGCCAGTCTTTTCAAGCCGCCCAAAGGCCACTGACTTGACATAACTTCTGTCATCTAATGACAACGGCCGGGACCGACGGCTTAACGTACCCTCCGAAGCACGGGGGAGCTCGAGATAAATAAACCCATCCATGGACAGGCTACGGCCTACGTTGCTTGACTTGCGTGATCTATTTATCATATGCTACTTTTATTGTAATTACGATGAGCTGTTTTTGTGTGTTTGACAATATTTATAAAAAAAATTAAAATTTTAGAAAATATGCATAATTATAGCCCCATTGCCACTTCGATTACAGAGCCACCTATACTCAAACACAGCCTTACGTATTTACGAGCAAAGAAACCTTTCACTTACTGCTTCAGCAATTTTCTTGATGTCGTGTTTTAGTAAATTGCCGTAAGATGGCGCTTTCTCTCAATACAATGTTACTTCTTTTTCTTGTGACTTTGTTTTGTTATTAAAATAACTGCAATGATTACTATAATGACTGTAATGAATACTGCAATAGAATGGATTAGAAGAGATTAAAAAAATATTAATTTATTTATTCATCAAAATGTTGTGGACATTTCAGTACATCGCAGTACATATCGCCTTCCTCACAAATAATTTATAAATAAAATCATTTTTATTTAAGTAAATACTATGACTTCGAGGGGTAGGGGGGAAGGGGGGGGGGGAATAAAATACTTATGGCACGGGGACTGCCGCGGTAAAGCTATTGCATAGCATTTTTTATCGACTTATGCAATTATAATTATTTATTTCAAATTCAAATTTCAAATTCAAAATATCTTTATTCCTTGGACTTTATAAAGCACTTAGAAACGTCATACAAATTAAATATAAGAATATGTATAAATCATTACTACTCTAAATCCGCAGAGATTAGATTCACTTTCATCACACTATCTTGAATGTGAAAGAGAATTTAAGTGCCAGTTCCGGCGACGGGGCTTCTTGAGAAGAACTGGCAAGAAACTCAAGGCCGACTCTTTTAATTGCCAATATCGTTACATTAAATACAAATACAATCATTAACATAACATAACAAGAGCAATTCATTTCCAAATACTTTTATCATTTATGTAATCCGAGATACAATAGTAAGCCTTTTGACATAGTCTAGTTTTGATATATTTCTTAAATTTACCCATGGATAATTTAAACGCGTCGTTTGGAATTTATGCAGTATTTTTTTTTCTTTGATATTAATCCAAGTTACACTTTTTGAGCGTGGTGATCGATAAGAAAAAATAATGATGTCAAAATCGAATGGCAAAAATAATAATATCGAAAAAGTTCAAAAAAAGTATTTAATCATTCACCAACATCGAATAAAGTTACAAAAAGAGTAATGACCACATCGAGGCGCGAACGTAGAAACGATAGTTCAAATTGTTCACACATTTACAACTGCGCCATTGACTCGATAATGCTCACTAGCGAAATACGAGTATGTATTGTATAAGGAAATGTTCTTAAGCCAGGTCGAGTCCAAAGGTCATATTAGGTAGGGGTGTTAGGTTTTATTTTCTTTACGGAATTTCTTGATTCGGTCGCCGCGCTCAAAGCCCGCGATAAAAGCTATGCAATAGCATAAAACAATGATATTATTATACAAGTTTATAAGTAAAATTGCAAGAGCAGTGACATTGCACTATATGTGACTTTTACACGTACTTACAAAACCCCTAATAATATTATAAATGTGAATTTGTTTGTTACGCTTTCACGCTGAAACTGCTCAACCGATCATCATGAACCTTTATATAAATATTCTCAAAGGTATTAGGAAGGACATAGAATATTTTTTATTAGACAAAAAGATGGAAGCTAGTATATATATAGGTTATAATTATGACATTGTTGAGGAACTCGATGGCGCCGTTGCGCGTGACAATCTAATCGAACACGCAAGTCAAGCAACGACAACCGTAGCCTGTTATTGGATGGGTTTAATTATCTCGAGTTCCTCCGTACTTCGGAGGGTACATTAAACCGTAGGTCCCGGCTGTTGTCATTAGATTTTTTTTATGTGAGAGGGGGGCAACCGAGCATGTGGCTCACCTGGTGGAAAGCAATCACCACCGCCCATGGAGACCAGCGACACCAAGAGATCGCCGATCCGTTGCCAGCCTTTTAAGGAAAATGAAAACTCTGTTCTTGAAGGCACCCATGTCGTAGTTGTTCGGAAATACCGCTGAGGGAAGTTGATTCCACAGTTTCACTGTTCGTGGTATAAAATGTCATAGGAAACGTACTGTAGTAGATCGCCAATTATCAAGATGATATGGATGGAATTTTAATTTATGGCGAGTTGTACGATAAGATGATAGTCGTTAAGCCAAGTCAGTGGCCTTTAGGCTGCTTTAAAACACTGGCTTCCGCCAATAGTTGAGCAGCGTGGTGGAGTATGTTCTAAACTCTTTCGATCGAGGGGAGACCCGTTCTCTAGCAATGGAATGAATAATGGTTGTCGACTACGATTCAGATTATTTAATGTACTTCAAATTTATACACATATTAGTCGTATGGTTTCCGGCAGACTAGAATAGAATCACTTCGTTTCTTCCCGTGGATGTCGTACAAGGCGACTAAGGGAAATACATTATAAAACATCGATCAGGCCTCCCCAACACGTTTGGCCAGCGTGGGGAGTGTAGGCCAAATCCTCCTTCCGTCTAAGACGGACGAGAGAGGGTCGGGCTCCTGTAGTGGAGACTAAAATGGACCTGATAATGATGATACAACTTTTCTCCAACAATTTTCCATTTTAATTTTAAACGTACACAGTTCTCTGTGACCACTTGCTTTACTATGACAATAAACTAAAATATAAGGTTGTTTTTCGCATGGCTAACTTTACGTGGCTTTATCGAGGGTTAGTAACGCTTCAGGTCTTTTCATATTAGCTCCCGAAATTTATACACATACAAAAGACATCATCGATAGGCGAAGACAACAACATGGGGTCACATACACCCCATGTTGTTGTCTTCGCCTATCAACATCTCTCTCATCAACATCTTTGACCCCTAACCAATCTCCCAAAAAGTGCACAGCGCCGCTCACTTCAATTAAAAATGACATCACACACTTAAAATTACGCAATTGAAAAAAAAATAATGTACAGCAAATTCCTCCGCATACAAAAGACATCAACGAGTATCATTTTGGGGTGGAAGGGAATCACTTCCATCTTTATGATGTAAGTGCCTAAGCAACATCTTTGAACCAAAGCGAACCTCACGTGCACGTGGTACAACATGCTGACTGACAAACGAGGTTTTAGCGAAAATAGTACTTGGGCATAGCGTATTTTAAGCTGACCTACTGGGAAAGTATCTCCACCTAACACAATACCGCAGCCAAGTATTCCCTTGAGAGCTCTTGTGCTACTGCAGTGAGTGACGTTACCAGGAAGGAAGGGTTGCTGTGTTAGGGAAGGAGTTTAATGAATAAATATTCAATTTAATGAATTAAGTTTAATGAATAAAATTACACAGCGTCATCTAATCCCAAACTAAGTGAAGCTTGTACTATGGGTACTAGATAACTGATATATATACTTAAATACTTTATTTCTTTTTCTAAATACATACATATAATCCATATAAAACACCCAGACCAAGACAAACAGGCATGTTCATGCACACAAATGTTTGTCATGTGCGGGGATCGAAACCTCGGAATTAAACTGGCCATTGCTAGACATTCGGCCACAGGGCTCGTCAAAAGTAGTAACAAATTGGATCACTGTTATCTGAAATAAATAAATTTATTATTATTATTATCACATTTATTTATTTCTAATATTTTATTTCATAAACTTTTTAATATATACTATAAAAAAATACATTAAAAAATATAAAAAACAGAATCCTCCCGATAGCGGGAACAAGGTCCAAACTACCGATGGTCAAGGTCACAGAGACAGAAACCTCTCAATACGTGCCGTGCTAAGGAGGACAGCCTTTTGTATCTGACCTTTGATTCAGATTCCCAACGCGAGCTTCTTGAGGTGTTGGTCGAAGCTCTTAGCGATTAAGCCGTTGACCGACACAAAAATCGGTACAATCATTGTAGAATCGACGTCCCACATATCGGTAATCTCATGAGCTAAATCAAGATATTTGGACAGTTTATCTTTTTCAGCTTTCACGATAGCGATATTCTATGTTGCCAACGTTTCTATGGCTGTAGTAATTATAATTAGTAAGTAATTCACATCATAAAAAACACCTATAGTACAGATAGACCCACCTCCTAACAAAGCCTTTCTTAAATAATTCTTCTTACTCATTTGTCATGATGTATCTTTGAGTAGTTTTATGTTGACTTAAAGATTTTTTAGTCGCCCATTTCGCAATTTGCACTAAGCTGAGCTGTTTGATTTGATACCTGCCGCTGAATTCCACTATCGTACAACTTGTAACAACGTACAAAAAGCATACATACATAAATTAACTAAAAAAACATTAATTAAAAAAACATCCAAATATACATACCTACATCCAAATATTAAACATTGCCTTACCTTATATATTAAGGAATAGCCTTATTATCTATACAGTGTCAATCAATCAATTTATTTGCAAATGTAGGTAACAATAGTGTGTTCCGAGATAGACTGTAACTCTGAAATGGGGTGAAAATAGACCAAAAATTTTCAACAAAAAAAATTAAAATACATCTTTTGTATTATTTTTTTATCAAAAATTAAGGTTTTTATTTTTCAATAAGGACTTATAAAAAAAATATTGCAATATTCACTGAAAAAAAAAATATTTTTATGATTAAATGCACAGTTTAGGTAATGACAGTAACTTTTTTGCTGGCTATTTGGTATCGTATTATCATTGCTTACTAACTGACACAATTATCTTTTTTATTACAATGAAATCGACCGATTACTTTGAAAGAAATCGATCGACATAGAGCCCTCAGTGAAAAATCAAAATCTTAATTCATGACAAAAAAATCGACGGGCTCGGTGGTCGAATGATTAGCAATGGCCACTTTGACTCCGAGGTCGCGGGTTCGATCCCCGCACATGACTAACATTTGTGTGCATGAACATGTCTGTTTGTCTTGGTACCAGACCAAGTTCAGTCGTTTTCTATGTATTATACTCGTATGTATACATTAACAAAAAAAAAGTATTTAAGTATTATACCAGTTATCTAGTACCCATAGTACAAGCTTTTCGCTTAATTTGGGACTAGATGACGCTGTGTAAATTGTCCAGGAATATTTATTTTATTTACCTATATTTTTTTTTGTCGATAACTTTTGATCTATTTCACCCCCTTTCAGAGCTTTTACCTTTATCCCGGGACACACTGTATTAGAGGAAGACCTATGTCCAATGGCAGGTAGATGTACGCTGATGATGATGATAAAGGGTTATTTAATTACGGAACCCTCAAAAGTACACCGCTTCGTAAATACTAAGTATTATCATAACCCAGACGTCATTGATTCGTAAATGTCAAATTATAATTTCTCCGAAAGATTTCACTCGGAACTGGGTGCGACGGCGCCGGCGTCTGGCGCCGCTTTGCATTTTGTAAACAAATTTAAGGTGCATTTTTTACGTTGTTTTGCTACATGAATTTAGGGGTTGATTGTAGAAGGGTAAAAATTTGAAGTTGTATGTCTTTTTCAATGCGAAATCATAATAAAATATCGGACGCGCAGCATGCTTCACCATAGCGAAATATTTTTTATTTTTTCGAAATCCCGAATCGATATCGGAAAACCAAGGTCACTTTACATTACTACTTTTTGATGCTCTACACGAATCCGAAGTCAGAATTTCTAAATTTTGAGTTTCATGGCAACGGACAGACAGACAGAACGACCGGACGATTTTATAAGCTCAATGAATTTTGCTGAATATTTTGTCAATAAAATTCAAATTGTCTTTATTATAGTAATGAGAAATAAATTTATACACATCTAAATATATAAAAGGAGAAACTGACTGACTGACATATCAACGCACAGCCTAAACGGCTAAACGTAGGCACTTGAAATTTGGAAGGGACGTAGCTTAGGTACCGTAGAGGTGCACTAAGAAAGGAATTCCCGAAATTCCCACGGAAACGGGAATTAGCGGGAAAATCCTTTTGTATGAAAAATCTAAACTGCTTAAGTTAGACGCTTGAAATTTGGCATGCAGGTACCTTAGTAAACTTAAAGCTTAGTTGCAATAGGATATTGCAAAATTCCCACGGGAACGGGAGTTAGCGGGAAAAAACTTTTGTATGTAAAAATCTAAATCACGTAAGATAGATGTTTTCAATCTAGCATGCATGCATACCTTAGTAAATATAAATTTTAGTTATGGCTGTATTTTAAAAAATTCCCATGGGAACGACAGTTAGCGGGAAAAAAATGTTGTATGAAAAAATCTAAACTGCATAATTGTATATATAGTACAATTAAAGGTGCTACATCAAGGTGGTTGCGCTGCGTGTTAGACTTGGCTTGAATAATAAAATGATCGAATTTCACGCGAGCGAAGCCGCGGGCGAAAGCTAGTCATACATAAAACTACATACAAAAATACTAAACTATCTTAAAATTTAATTTAAAATAAAATTAATATAACTATATTAAAAACTAAAACTATAATAAAATACACAGAAAAAAAAAAAAATCATTACCTATATTAATTGTCCCGACAATTGGACGGTCAATCTTTGCCCCTTAGAGAAGTTTAATGTAATGTTGTAGTACATCCGCCGTGACCCGCTCCAGGATATATCAATGGAACAATATACCCATGAGCCAGTCTCGGCAGGCATTAGAACTATTGCTAAGTGTGTTAGAAAATAAATGGGCTATGGCTATTATTATTATTACTTTTTTTATATGAGAGGAGGGCAACCGAGCATGTGGGTCACCTGATGGATAGCAATCACCACGGCCCATAGAAATCAACAACACCAAGGGGTCGCCGATCCGTTGCCAGCCTTTTAAGGGAAACATTGACTCTGTTCTTGAAGGCCCCCATGTCGTATTTATTTGGGAATACCGCTGAAGGAAGTTGATTCCACAAGTTCACAGTTCGTGGTAGAAAATGTCTTAAAAAGCGTACTTGATCGCCAAATATCAAGAAGATGTGCGAAATGTACGTTAGTGGAACTCAGCGGCAGGTATCAAATAGCTCATCCGAGCACTCCCCGTGATATAATTTATATAGAACGCAAAGAGATGCAACATAGCTAGGGGTGTAAGTGGTTCATCAACACCTTTGAACCAAAGCCAACTTCACCTGCACGCGGTGCACCCTGCTGACTGACAAACGAAGCTCTGGCGAAAAGAGAGGTAGGGAGCATAATTGTAAGCTACCCGACTGGGGAATGTACCTTCACCTTACAGAATACCGCAGCCAAATAACAATTCCCTTGAGGGTTGTTGTGTTCCTGCGAGTGAGTGAGGTCACCAGAAAGGAAGGAGATGCTGAGTTGGCAGCGGGGGTGGCGGCGCGTGAGCGATATTTTATGTTGCGAGCGTTAATATGGCTACGGCAACCACTTCACATCAGGCGGGCCGTATGCTTGTCTGCCACCCGACGTAGTATTAAAAAAAAAAAAAAAAAACATCTCTGCGTGTAGAGAGAGACTCCAGCCGATCAGAAATCATTGGGTCACTGACGAATCGAACAGCTCTTCGTTGTATGCGGTCAATGGAGCAAGCAAGACTGGGGTGCACCAGCCCAGAGATGTGATTACTATTATAAGGTTTGTGTTTAAAGTCTGACATAGAGTTGATCATCTGAACTAGCCAGTTTACAAAGAAAGATTCTCCAGTTTCCCTCAGCCAACTCATTGGCTCCTCAAAACATACATTCATGTTGGCGCCACATTACACGACCGGCGCCAACGAAAGTGGCCCGCGTTTTTGTAGTGAAACCGTTTTGTGTTTGGCGTTTACAAATCTGTATTTGTGACCTCATGAGACCTCCATAGTAATAATAATGGCAGTATACAATTGCTGTCTAAAAGTACGATTTAACGTGGTTTCTTTTCTTCATTTCAGAATTGTTTCATTATTAAATCTAGATGTTAGAAAAGCAAATTTGCGTCAACTTGTTGGAATTGTTGCCAACCACCACATTTGCATTTAAAAACCATACCAAGCTCCATAAACACGTAGTGCATTCTGATAATAAATATGTTAATAATATTCTATCTTTTGTTCTTTCAAGAGTTGTTTTATTATAACATTGGGATGGTAAGCACACAAGCATGCGTCATTTTGTTGGAATTGTTGCCCGCCACCACTTTTGCAACCAAACGTCATGCCAAGCTTTCACATACATATAGTGCATAATGATATGATAAATATTATAGTAATAAAGAATATTACTACTACTTTTGCTCATTGTAGAGTTGACAGAGAGAAATAAGCATTCTACCTCGCGCGTAATGAGCGGTTGGCTGCTGGTTTAAGATGAAAAGACCGCCACGGTGGCCGCGCACGGAGCTAGGAGCAGTCTTTAGCGCGGCCTGCTGTACATAACCGTTCTTCATCCTGGCTAGACAGGAGACACAGTGGAAGGAATGTATCGCTGACTTACTACTTCGAGAATTGTTTTGACTGTAACATTAAAGTGGTAGACAAACAAGCATGCGTCAACTTGTTGGAATAGTTGCTCGCTACCATTAGTGCAATCGAAAACGATGCTAAGCTTTTAACGACACTTAGGGCATTTTGATGAATACTATTTTAGTAATATTACTACAACGTATTTCATGCTCTTGTCTAATTTAGGTTCAGACGGCATTAAGTTTTGCTTCTTTTGGTTCTTCCTTCAGTGTTCACTTATACGCAAACTAGATGTTACCCGCGGCTTCGCCCACGTGGTGCAGGGGAGCTGCCATTGATTTGTGTATATTTTTTTCTTGCTTGCTGCTATATTCAGTGAGGTGGAGGTACTTTCCCAGTCGGCCAGTTTACAAATACACCATACTCTACCGCTCGTTCGCTTATTTCGATACGCGGCAGGGTGCACCACGTGCAGCTAAGCCGGGCTTTGGCTCTAAAACATTTGTTTTCTTGGTTGTTTTAAAAAAAACCATGTTAGCAATTAAATTCCATTCGACGTGAAAGAAGGACAAATGATTATAAACTTATTTCTTCCCATGGGAATATGTTTTTACTGGATAAAAAGTAGCCTATGTCACTCTCTAGACAGGAAACTATCCCCATTAAAAAAATCATGCCGGCACTTAGGTTCCTTTCGGCGTAAAAGAAAGACAAATGATTACAAAGTTTATTTTTTCCCATGGGATTAAGAGGTTTTTCCGGGATAAAAAGTAGCCTATGTCACTCTCCAGACCGTAAACTATCCCCATTAAAAAATATGTCCGTACTTAGGTTCCATTCTACGTGAAAGGTTGACGACAAATGATTATAAACTTATTTTTTCCCGTGGGAATAAGATATTTTTCCGGGATAAAGAGTAGCCTATGTCACTTTTCAGGCCTTAAACTATCTCTAAAAAAAACCAAGTCTATCCGTTTGTTACTTTCGACGTGAAAGAAGGACAAACAAACAAACACACTTTCACATTTATAATATTAGTATGGAAGTATGGATATGGATATTCATTTGTTGTTTATAACACCGAAGAATTCGAAAAGTCAGTTTAGGCAAATCTATAAATCTATAGGTTTAAGATTTGCCTAAACTGACTTAAATCTTAAACGTTATAGTTTAAGTTAAAATATAAAGGCACAAAATTATGCTCTCTGTAATAATCGCTGCGAACAAATTTCTTTAGCTCTACTAACTTATATGTCCCTCTCAACTTCCGTTCGCAGTTTCCGTAACGCTCTCGTCACGCATTCACCAGCTTACCCCCGAAGTCAAGCGTGCGTAAAGAAGTTTTACTTCAAAAAAGTAAACACGGGCGAAGACAGTAGTGAAGCTAGTATTATTTATATTTTCGGTATCGAATCCGCCTGAGTCATGCAAAATTGAAACTCGATCTGTTTTACAAAGTTCATTATTTAAAATTGATTCGTGAAACATGATCGCGTCATTTCATACTAATTGAAACTGGGCTATAACCGACTGTTTAAAAATTTCGCGAAAATTTTTATTCATTGTTCATCTTCAAAGGAAAAAATATTGTATATGATTGATATATTGTGTATGGATGGCTCCAAAAATTTATAATAAAATTCCAGCAACCAATAAAGACATTAATACAAATTAACAACATGACATTAATACAATTATTAAGTCAAAGCTTAAAAAGCTACTTATTGAAAAATGCTATTATAATTTAAAGGTAATTTTACTGATAAGCATTCTAAGTTATTCGTATACATATGTATATGTGTATATACCCCGTTTGCCCCCCCCCCCCCCCCTATATAAAAATGTAATTAGGCTTTACAAGTTAACGAGTAATAGTCGACCAACTTAAAAAATGTATTTGAAGGACAAAATTTAGTCCAAATATCATTGAATATCCTCTAAATTAAGTTGTTAAGAAAGGCAAAGTAGGGCAACAATTTTGTGTTTGGTTTGTCGTGGCATGTTATGATGACGCTAAACTATGCACGTAAGGCTAAATAGGACCACAAAACATTACATATTTTCAGCATTACAAAATTCTCAATAGGATTACGACCGATTTAAATAACATATTCTGTCAAGCAACTATGGAACCCTAACACTGCGCGTGGCCTGACACGCACTTGGCCGGTTTTTTTATGTAAAAGATCAAAAACATTTCAATGCTATAAAATATAAAACTTTAAATTTGTGTAAGTTTTCGAATTCTGTCATTCCACCTCCAAAAGCGGGTCATGCGAAGTCCCACGCGCGACTGTGTGTACATTATATACAATTTGACATGTAATTATTTGACATCATCATCATCAGGTCATTTTAGTCTCCACTACAGGAGCACGACCCTCTCTCGTCCGTCCTAGACAGAAGGAGAATTTGGCCTACACTCCCCACGCTGGCCAGACGGGTTGGGGAGGCCTGATCGATGTTTTATAATGTATTTCCCTTAGTCGCCTTGTACGACATCCAAGGGAAGAGATGGAGTGATTCTATTCTAGTCTGCCGGAAACCACACGGCCTATTTATTTGATATATAATAATATATACAAACTAAATTGTAATTATTGTATTATCTGATCATTTAAAAATTACCATATTCGCAAGTTTCTTTCAAGCATTTCTTCTTCGCCATTGGTCAATACCGAAATACTAGTAGTTAAAAAAAATAACAAAAAAATTTTTTTTAAAAAAAAAAACAGACTCCAACCATTACTCTACATTTATGTATGTAGATACAGGCTGATGATGATAAAAAAAAACCGGACAAGTGCGAGTCGGACTCGCCCACCGAGGGTTCCGTAGGTACGTAGTATCATTATTAAATTTGATATTTTTCATTATAAATAAGAAATAATGCGTCGAAAAAAATAAATAAAATATATTTTGCAATGTGTACATCAAGCCCTTTCATATGATACCCCATTTGAACTAGTAGTTTCAATTTGAAATTTCGACACCCTATAAAAATATAGACCCCCTATTTTTTAAGATCTATTTACAAATGTATAGTTTTGAGATTTATTCCTGTACTTGTAGTCTATAACGATGTTACTTGCCAAATTTCATAGTTCTAGGTCAACGGGAAGTACCCTATAGGTTTTGATTCCCTTGAGTGTGTCGAAATATGCGTTTTTTGCTGAATAAACGGCCGTAACTTTTTTCTACGTAAACTTAGCAGTTTGATTTTTTTTTAACTTCATGGGACCGTAGACCTGAGTATACAGTTCAAATTTCAGCTTGATACCTCCACGCATTCTCGACATAGAAATTCTTGACAGACAGACAGACAGACAGACAGACAGACAGACAGACAGACAGACAGACAGACAGACAGACGGACAACAAAGTGATCTTATAAGGGTTCCGTTTTTCCTTTTGAGGTTCGGAACCCTAAAAACCGGCCAAGTGCGAGTGGGACTCGCCCTCCGAAGGTTCCGTACGTAGGATCATTATAAATTTGATATTTTTCATTATAAATAAGAAATAATGCGTCGGAAAAAATAAATAAAATATATTTTGCAATGTGCACATCAAGCCCTTTCATATGATACTCCAGTAGTAGCTTCAATTTGAAATTTCGACCTCCTATAAAAATATAGACCCCCTATTTTTTAAGATTTAATTACAAATGTATAGTTTTGAGATTTATTCTTGTACTTGTAGTCTATAACGATGTTACTTGCCAAATTTCATAGTTCTAGGTCAACGGGAAGTACTCTATAGGTTTTGATTCCCTTGAGAATGTGTCGAAATATGCGTTTTTTGCTGAATAAACAGCCGTAACTTTTTTTTTACGTAAACTGAGCAGTTTGATTTCTTTACAACTTCATGGGACCGTAGACCTGAGTATACAGTTCAAATTTCAGCTTGATACCTCAACGCATTTTCGATATAGAGGGTCTTGACAGACAGACGGACGGACAACAAAGTGATCTTACAAGGGTTCCGTTTTTCTTTTTGAGGTACGAAACCCTAATGATGAAAAATATATAGGACCAATCTGGAAGTATACTCTTTCAATTTTTTTTTCAAATCGGTTTATAAATACCTGAGTGACTAAGTAACAAACATTAAAAAAAACAGCCGAATTGAGAACCTCCTCCTTTTTTGGAGACGGTTAAAAATCGACTGTCAACGCGGCCGGCGCTGTCGTTGAGTTCACAAAACAGTCGAGTATACCGAACAACGGTACTTCGTCAGCTGTTCACAAGAAAACATACAGTTAACGGATGTGAGACAAGTTTTGTGTATCTGGGGGCTTATTATTAAGAAATTACGTCATTACGACGTGTTCTCCACAACTTATACTGCTTGTGTTGTGAGCAATTATCGCTTCACAATTCAATGCAATTGCATTTGATGCCAGTAAAGTTTAAAAGTGTCAGAACAAAGGGAAACATTTTTCTCGGTCTATATATGATTTTTTTGAGAGGATAATATACTAAAATTTTATAATATTAGAAATAATTAATTAAATAATATTAGAAAAAATATAATGGTTAAAAATAAATTTAAAATAATTATTTATATTAAAATGATTAAACTTTTTTATTGGAAATCCTCATATCTTACTTATAAAGGTTGTGCAAAAGTTAACATTCTTAGATATAACTGGTAACTAAAGATTGGGGTGTAAGTGGTTCATCAACGCCTTTGAACCAAAGCCAACCTCACTTGCACGTGATGCACCCTGCTGGCTGACAAACAAGGCTCTGGCGAAAAGAGAGGTAGAGAATAGTATTTTTTTTAAGCTGCCCGACTGGGGAATTGCCTCTACCTCACAGACCGCAAATAATAATTCCCTTGAGGGTTGTTGTGTTCCAGCGAGGGAGTGAGGTCACCAGAAAGAAACGAAGGTGTAAAGATAAAGATAAAATTCGTTTATTCACACAAATAAGGGAATAAATTGGTAAACATGTTACATTTTTTAATTGCGCTTATTCTACCCGATATGGGCGTGTGAATATATCGTTAAATTTATTACATTGTCTATTTATGTAATATATCATTATTATAGGCATGTATATTATTAATATTATTAATTTATTACATTAATAAGGGCTGGCAACGGATCGGCGACCCCTTCGTGTTGCTGATCTCCATGGGCAATGGTGATTGCTTTCCATCAGGTGACCCACATGCTCGTTTTTCCCTCTCTCAAATGAAATAAAATATATATACATACTAATAATTTATACATGACAGCAACATTTATTTAACAAGGCAGTTACAAGATATGAGTATGAATTCCCTACCCCTGGTAGGCTGTGCAATTATAGAAAGTGGCTTTTACCATCAAACAAATCCTCTGCATACAACCCATCCGTAAAGTACAATAATGGGACATTTTTTTTTATATCTCAAATCGAAAAAAGTTAAGAAAAAAATTTTTTTTTTCTAACATTATTTTCACAGAAAAAATGGGGTGTGTTCATGGATACAGCCGGGTTGCTGTACGTGAATACGTTATATGCACTAAAATTATCTCAAAATGGCAGCGCTTCCCTCTCCACCGCACGCGATGTTCCATAGTCCTTACTTAGTGTAATAAATTCTTTGATCCTTCAACTATCCAGTGGTGTGATTGAATTTTGGATGTAGAGCACAGATTCGAAACTACGGTCTCCATGGGCGGTGCTGATTGCTTTCCACCAGGTAACCCACATGCTCGTTTGCCCCCCTCTCACATAAAAAAAAAATGGTGGCAAATTTAAAGACGTCATCACGTCAAAATAGCGTAAATAAGCGTAATTTCCCTTTTGTTGTAGCGGATACATTTAAATAGGCTGTTATGGGCGAAATTGTTACGTAATTAATATATATATATCGTCGTTGTCAAACCAAAATCTGCTAGGTAAATGAACCAAACTATCGTACGAAAAAACTGCTATGTGCTCATAAGTACTATACGACGTATTGTGACAATTATTCAGCACATAGCAGTTATTTCATACGATGGTTTGATTCAATGTAAAAAATATAATAAATGCACATAGCAGATTTTCAGATATGATAGCTGCAACACCAAACTGTATCTCCCTATATTGTTATCATTTGTTTTTTTTTAATTGCCTCCGTATTGAAGCAATTTTAAAGACGTATTCAATAAATGAATGAGGGAATATTTATTTGCCAGATTAAGATTTTCGTTCAGTTGTCATTCTGTCAATTATGATCCGTATTATTCTGCCATCAATAATGGCGTACAAATGTTAAATCATAGTTGGGGTGTAAGTGGTTCATTAATATCTTTGAACCAAAGCCAACTTCACCTGCACGCGGTGCACCCTGCTGACTGACAAACGAAGCTCTGGCGAAAAGAGAGGTAGGGAGCGTAATTGTAAGCTACCCGACTGGGGAATGTGCCTCCACCTCACAGAAAACCGCAGCCAAATAACGGTTCCCTTGAGGGCTGTTGTGTTCCTGCGAGTGAGTGAGGTCACCAGAAAGGAAGGAGATGCTGCGATGGCAGCGGGGGTGGCGGCGCGCGAGCGATATTTTATGTTGCGAGCGTTAATATGGCTACGATAACCGCTTCACATCAGGCGGGCCGTATGCTTGTCTGCCACCCAACGTAGTATATAAAAAAAAAAAAATGTAAATGATTCACCTCAAAAGAAGGAAATTCTCTGCTCAAACTCAATACCGCCTGTGACTAGTGGCCAACAACAATCCTCACAGCTCGTGTCTGAATCGAGTCACAAGGAGCAGGTTTGTATTTCAATACCCCCGAGATGATAACTGTTCTCTAAATGATCATCATCATCAGGTCCATTTTAGTCTCCACTACAGGAGCACGACCCTCTCTCGTCCGTCCTAAACGGAAGGAGGAATTGGGCTACACTCCCCACGCTGGCCAAACGGGTTGGGGAGGCCTGATCGATATTTGATAATGTATTTCCATTAGTCGCCTTGTACGACATCCACGGGAAGAAACGGAGTGATTTTATTCTAGTCTGCCGGAAACCACACGGCCAGATGCATTTGTTTAAAAAGATGTGTTTACCGCGAACTGAATTACTGCTTCGCTCTATCGAGGACACCTTGTTTTTAACCGACTTCAAAAAAGGAGGAGGTTCTCAATTCGCGTGTATTTTTTTTAAATGTTTGTTACTAAATTACTCCGTGATTTATAAACTGATTTGAAATAATCTTTTTTGATTTGAAAAAGTATACTTTCAAATTGGTACCATATTTTTTTCATCGTTATCATCATCATCAACCTGTATCTACATACATAAATGTAGAGTAATGTAAAAAAAAATCACGGACTCCAGTCTGTTTTTTTTTTTGTAGAAATTATTTTTCGACCTGCTTGGCATTCTCTTCTTGGTAACTTAGGAAGAAAGTTTAATAATAAATCAAATCAAATCAAAATATCTTTATTCCTTGGACTTTATAAAGCACTTAGAAACGTCATACAAATTAAATATAAGAACATGTTAAATCTGCAGAGCTTAGATTCACTTTCATCACACTATCTTGAATGTGAAAGTGAATAAAGAGAGATAGGTACTCTTGGAAATAGTAAAGGGTGTGTATAATTAGAGCAAGGATGCTCAATTATTTTTGGATGTGGGCTATAATTTAGATGACTGGCGGCGGCCAGTGTTTCCAAGCCACCTAAACTGTCATCTAACCACTGACGACTGTCATCTAACGACAATTTACTAGACGGGACCGACAGCTTAACGTACCCTCCGAAGCACGGAGGAGCTCGATATAAATAAACCCACCCATTGGCAGGCTACGGTCAACGTTGCTTAACTTGCATGTTCGATTAGATTGACATGCGCAACGACGCCATTGAACTCCTCTTCTCTGCATGTGCTGAAAAAATCTGCATATGTGTAATGAATAGCTGTTTTATATGGAACTAGCTTTTGTCCGCGGCTTCGATCGCGTGAAATTCGGGCATTTTAGATTATCCAAGCCAAGTCTAACACGCAACGCAACCACCTTCATGTAGCATCTTTAATTGTACTAAATACAAATGCAAGAACTTTCCTGATAACTGCTACACCCGTCCCACTCCCGCCGCGCCGCCCGCTTTCGCATAAGCACTGATTGACGCCAAATGTAAATTTAAAAAACCCTATTAGAATAACACAAGTCTTAGTCCATCAACTTAAAAAGAATAAATCTAACTTTAAAAAAATTACACAGACTTCACAAATCTCAGGAAGTAGGTAGTAGTTATTTTTTGACTTTATCGTGTCAGGATTTTTTTCTAGGTTTATTTATTTTTAAGTTTATTTCTTTTTTTATCTATTTATTATAATAATGGGTAAGTAGTAGTGATATGCTGCCTTCTAGACGCAAATACATGAATAACGTAATTAAGAAAACTCAACACAATTGCCTAACTTCTAACCGTTCCTCATCAGCTCAGCAGTGTCACATGATGACTTCCCAATGCATGTTATGTTACTTAATAACATCAGAAAACTTATCAATTACTGTATACATATCCATGCCTATAAATTTCAACCCTTTCTCTCGATTTCCCAGGGAGCCCATTATCAAATCCTGATTTGATTAATATGGGACCACCTGAAGAGTGTACCCTCTCAAATAAATAAGAATTATTAAAATTGCTGTACAATTACGGAGAAATCATTGAAACTATATTAAAGAAATGCATACAGTCGAACATAGAACCGCCCTACAGGTACAATAAATAACAATAACATGTAATTTCGGAGACAAAAACTATCTAATGTCCTTTCCCAGGATTCAAGATATCTCTGAACCAAATTTCATCTAAATCGGTCCAGTGATTTAAGCGTGAACAGGAAACAGACAGACACTCTGGTACATTTATAATATTAGTATGGATTGGCGTTGCGAAATACCGTAAAAACGACACATATATTGATATATAGACATTTCAACCCTATCGCACCCCAATAGGGGATGATAGTCACGTTAGCCACGTTGAATTTTAAAATCTTTGTTGGTTTCGTAATCAGCGACCCGATGAACCATAAAAACTATACTCATGACGATTTTCAGACTTTTTGCTTTTTTACGGGTTGTATTTTGAAAAATCCTGAAACACGTGTTTACTCATTTATCTATAGAAATACTTGTGTAAAGTTTAGGATAAAATAGTCCAACTAATCTCGTTTCCCCATACAAACTTTGGACCTCCGTTTCACCCTCTTAGGGGAAAATTTGGGAAATCCTTTTAAGTAATTTCGTGTCCACTATGTTATATTTTCAAATCGATGCCATTTTCGTAATTGATGTTCCAGAAAACCATAGAATCAACACCTATAATATCAATATATTGATATTATGACATTTAAACCCCATCGCCATTTTTACCATTTATTTAGCAATAAATATAGCCTACTAGCAAACCCGGCAAACTCCGTTTCGCCAGCAGATGGCGCTTTATGTGAAAAAAGATTTTCCCGCTTTTCTTTTCAAATTTTTCCAGAATTTTCTTTGCTATATACCTCACGGAGCCCGAGACCTTTCCAACGAATGCAAAACCGTGGAAGTCGGTTCGTGCGTTCTGGAGTTATAGCGTCAGGAAGGAAAACCCGACTTATTTTTATATAGTAGATGTTACTCAGGATGAATGTAGCTTTCCAATGGTGAAAGAATTTTTAAAATCGGCACAGTAGTTTTTGAGTTTATTCATTACAAACATACACACATACAAAAAACAAAGATAAGTAGTGTAGAAGCACAGTATAAGTAACAGTACTACGTACAGTATGGCCACTCCCTGCCGCTCTCTCGTGTCGACCTCACCTCCCCTCTGAGACAAATCAGGAACAGTTTGTATAGCGCCGCACGCACACATGCTCATTCGCGCTCTGCACAGACGCCATTGTTTATGTGGTAGTAAACGACGCGACATTTGTATGGAGTGGCCGAGGTGTGGTAGATAGTGGTCGGTCAAAAAGTCTCCACCTTGCCTGATGGAAAGCACAAGTGAAGACTAAATGTGAGAACCGCCATCACGGCAATTAGCGCAGGGCTGGCGCCAACACTACCACGCGTAAGTAAAAAAATATATAGAAGAAATCTTCTATATATTTGTATAGTGACTTTTGTATCTAGACAAATAAAAAAATATTCCTGGACAAATTACACACGGCCATCTACTACTCTTGTACTATGGTAACTAAATAACTGATATATCATCATCAGGTCATTATAGTCTCCACTACAGGAGCACGACCCTCTCTCGTCTGTCCGAGACAGAAGAAGGATATGGCCTACACTCCCGACGCTGGCCAGACGGGTTGGGGAGGCATGATCGATGTTTTATAATGTATTTCCCTTAGTCGCCTTGTACGACATCCACGGGAAGAGACGGAGTGATTCTATTCTAGTCTGCCGGAAACCACACGGCTTAATGTATATACTTATATACATTTTTTTTGTAAATACATACATATAATACATAGAAAACACCCCGGCCAACACAAACAGACATGTTCATGCACACAAATGTTTGTCTTCTGTGAGAATCGAACCCACGACCGCGGAGTCTAAATGGCCATTGTTAACCATTCTACCACCGAGCTCGTCTGTCGTCGTCCGAACTAGATGTACTAAAGATAGGCATATTATACACATTCGCTATTACCCTCAATCCATTGAACTGCTATTGTAAAAGAAATTGCAGAAAAGAAAATATTAAACACACATTTTTTACGTTTATTAAATATTTTAATCAATTTAGTAGCTATCATTTATATTTATAAATTTATAAAAAAAAAAGTTACTGCGAACTGCTAGTATTTCATTTAAATTTACGTAAAAGGAGTTTGCAGTATTATCTATTCAGAATAAATAATTAAAAAACAAAATTAAAAAAACAGTTGCAACCCATTAGAAACCAAACAGAACCCTGCCAAGCATTAATCACAACCAATGATTAAATTTTACTCGCATACTTTCCTATCGAAATCCGCCGCGTAATAATCGAGCCAGCGCAACAAGTCTGGAACCGGCTTCACGTTCGAAAACTGGCCAGTCGCGTCCCAATCGCCTTTACCATCTGACGTTCCGAAAAAAAAAATCGTTTTGTTTTTAAAATCGCTCTCCCGGATTCCAGGCAAAGGAATCGAAGTTTATTCATCTTTTGACGTTTCGTTTTATGTATATATTCTTTTTGAAGGTGCGTGTAGTGAAAGTGAAGTGAAAGGTGTGTAAGTTTTGGTTTGTGAATTAAATTGAGATAGGTCGTTGACAGTGACCTAATTTCTCTTATATTTAATCTTTCTTTTTAATAATTTAATTATAGTATTTCCCCTGCTATTGGCACTAACATTTAGGTTTGCTTATTTTTTAAGACGTTCACAGTATATTTATTAAGGGAAAATATGCCTCTTCACTTACAATGTAGTACTAATAGTAACTCCTTATTAATTTCCGACAAAAAAACGCTATTTATAAGTAAATAAATATTATATATTCCTGGACAAATTACACAGGCCATGTGGTTTCCGGCAGACTAGAATAGAATCACTCCATTTCTTCCCGTGGATACGTAAAAGGCGACTAAGGGAAATACATTATCAAATATCGATCAGGCCTCCCCAACCCGTTTTCCCAGCGTGGGGAGTGTAGGCCAAATCCTCCTTCTGTCTAGGACGGACGAGAGAGGGTCGTGCTCCTGTAGTAGAGACTAAAATGGACCTGATGATGATGATGATGATGAAATTACACAGTCCTAGTTTGCTAATCTTTTACTATGGGTACTAGATAGGGGATATTATATATTTTTTTTTTTTTTTGTAAATGCATACTTATAATACATAGAAAACACCCAGACCTGGGGTCCTAACGCTGAAGCTGAAGTCGATTCCCGTCGAAATTTTTGATTGCAAAAATGAAACCTGAGCTTATACTAATAGTAATTGTGTGAAGCTAAGTTGGTAAACCCTGAAGGTCTACCGACAAAGTTGACGAGGTTTCTCAATAGCTTAAACCCAAGACCTATTTTTGGAATCAAAATATTGGCTGGGAATCGGCTTCAGCTTACGCGGTAGGGCCTCTGCCCCCCTAGCCAAGTGTAATTCGTAGCGTAATGAACGTTAGATATATCACGTGACATTTGTCAATAGGCTTGTTGCCCATGTTACAAAATTATAAAAACTCTATAACAGTAACGTAAAATACATAAAACTAGAACGATCTACGATCTTAAAATTTTAATAACTTATGTCCGACGTGTTTTATGTTCGGTCAAAGTTTGGTGGGAAAGTCCATTTTAAAGGTAAGAAATTATAAAATATAAATATTACCATTGGAGAAACAACAAAAAATACTATAACTTTTGTTACGGCTACATAAACCTGGCTACATAAACGCAATATTTAACATAGCTGTCGTACAAATTTCTGATTTAATGCATATAAAATAGCACGGTGTGACGTCATAACGTGGTGGACTTTTGTATGGAGCGTTTTCGGGATAGTCCAAAATTGTGATCTTCAAGTTATCATATCTCGAGAAGTTTTTATGCAATCGAAGTAATTAACCTATATTTATATTATTGTGACGTCTTTAAATAACAAATCGAAAAAAAAAATGGGATACAAGCCTATTCTCATACCAAAATGTTCGATTTTGACAAATTATGTTTAGCTCAGCTGGTAAAACCCTGGAGCTCCAACTAAGCTGAAGATAAATAAATAAATATTTCTGGACAATTTACACAGCGCCATCTAGTCCCAAATTAAGAGCAAAGCTTGTGTTATGGGTACTAGACAACTGATAAAAGTATTTAAGCGTGGGGAGTGTAGGCCAAATTCTCCTTCTGTCTAGGACTCTTTACAACCATCTTCACCTTTTTAACGAGCTCGGTGGTCGAATGGTTAGCAATGGCCACTTTGACTCCGAGGCCGTGGGTTCGATTCCCGCACAAGACAAACATTTGAGTGCATGAACATATCTGTTTGTCTTGGTCTGGGTGTTTTCTATGTATTATCTATATATATAAAAGAGTAATTCACTCACTCATCACGAAATCTCAGAAACTACAAGTGCTAGGAGTGTCAAATTTTTCAAGGGGGTTCCTTTTAGGACGTTGGTGCTCACTAAGACGGGAATTTGGAAAATTCAACTCCTAAGGGGGTGAAACGGGGGTCCAAAGTTTGTATGGGGAACCAAGATTAGTTGGACTATTTTATACGAAACTTTACATGAGCACTTCTGTAGATAAATGAGTAAACACATGTTTCAGGATTTTTCAAAATTCAACCCCTAAAGGGGTGAAAGGAGGTGCAAACGTCTGAAAATCGTTATGGGTATTGTTGTTATGGTTTATCGGGTCGCTGATTCCGAAAACAACAGCTATTTTATAATCTAACATAAACGACGTGACACAAGAGCACTCCTGTGGGGGTGCGATGGGGTTGAAATGTCATAATATCAATATGGGTGTTGATTCTATGGTTTTCTGAGACGTCAATTACGAAAATGGCATCTATTTGAAATCGTTTGAAAACGTTGACACGAAATTTCCATCTCGGTATAAAAATCCAAGATTTGGAACACCCTGATGCAGAACCATAAAGGTTCAGCTAAACTATAAGAAATATAAAAATGACGCCTTAGCAAAAGTTGTTCAGCCTGATGAGTATTTTTTATTGAGGTATAAAAATCCAATATTTGGAACACCTGATGCAGATCCATAATGGTTCAGCTAAACTATAAGAAATATAAAAATGACGCCTTAGCAAAAGTTGTTCAGCCTGATGAGTATTTATTGTTGAGGTATAAAAATCCAAGATTTAGAACACCTGATGCAGATCTATAATGGTTCCGGTAAACTATAAGAAATATAAAATTGACGCCTTAGCAAAAGTTGTTCAACTTGATCAGCATTTTTTGTTGAGGTATAAAAATCCAAGATTTGGAACACCTGATGCAGAACCATAAAGGTTCAGCTAAACTATAAGAAATATAAAAATGACGCCTTAGCAAAAGTTGTTCAGCCTGATGAGTATTTTTTGTTGAGGTATAAAAATCCAAGATTTGGAACACGTGATGCAAAATCATAATGGTTCAGCTAAACTATAAAAAATATAAAAATGACGCCTTAGCAAAAGTTGTTCAGCCTGATGAGCATTATTTGGTGAGGTATATAAATCCAAGATTTGGAACACCTGTGCAGGACCATAATGGTTACGGTAAACTATAAGAAATATAAAATTGACGCCTTTGCAAAAGTTGTTCAACTTGATGAGTATTTTTTGTTGAGGTATAAAAATCCTAGATTTGGAACACCTGATGCAGAACAATAATGGTTCAGCTAAACTATAAGAAATATAAAAATGATGCCTTAGCAAAAGTTGTTCAACCTGATGAGTATTTTTTGTTGAGTTACAAAACTCCAATATTTGGAACACCTGATGCAGAACAAAGCTAAATTTATTTGCATAAACAACATGGTGTATACAATAAATTATAGTTATAGTATAGTTAAAAAAATAACTAAAAACACGCTATAATAGCAAATAGAACTAAAAAAGCTACTTAAAAAAACAATAAATAGTTTAACAAAATATTGATTGTATTGTAAAAAAATAACCGCGCAGAGCTACTTTTATGCTTACCTGCTACAAGTTAGACGCAATCGTTTTATTTATTTACAAAGGTAACGTGGTCTATTTAGTCAGTTTATTATAGACGTGTACGGTAAAATTGAAATGGAACGATTGGTATATATTCGCACAAACCAGAAGAATGCGTGCATTTGTGGGACGCTATGTAGCAAGATTTTGTGATGCAAAGTCTTTTAAACAACGAGGGGAAACTGTTTTGCTTAGATGCTTCAGGAAGGACTGGAAAAACATACCTGACGAGAGCAATCATCGCTGAAATCAGGCGCCAAAATAATATCTCACAGCAGCATCGCCAGGTATTGCAGCCATATATTACTTCTAGGCGGAATGACGCAAATACAATGTTCAATATTATACTCGATTTATACAGAACGGAAACACCTACATGCTTTGTGACATGAAACTGTGACAAAGCGAAAATGTTTCAGGATTGCTGTCTAATCGTTTCAGATGAATGCGAAATGGCCAACAATAAGGCAGTAGAAGCTGTAGATAGAACTTTACGTGCCCAAGAGTTTTCAAAAATATTAATAAAATTTGGGGAAGATCTCCTTCCTGAAGCAAAGTCAATGTTTAGCAGCGTATTATGTATAATTGAAGCTGAGATTCTCACTGGGAGTGGTACCGATGAAACTGAATAATAAGAAAGGTTCTTCTGGAGAGAAAAGACATAAAAATTGCGAGGAAAAGAAAACAACACTTTCTACCCGTGCGAAGCCGGGGCGGGCAGCTAGTAAGTATATATTTACAAAAAAAAAAGTGTTTAAGTACATTTATCAGTTGTCTACTACCCATAACACAAGCTTTGCGCTTAATTTGAGACTAGATGGCGCTGTGTTAATTGTCCAGAAATATTTATTTATTTATTGACATGGACATTGACTTGACAATGAGTGTGGGGACAATTTTGTCCAGGAGTATTTATTTTTCCTTCAGCTTGTCAATTTTTTGGATAATATTTCTTCGTTAGATATATTTTTCTTTTCTTTCAGAGACTAATACGAACATAAAAAAATATTTATATAAACTCCAGCAAGTTGGACGAAATCAACTATTAAATAATAATATTATTATAATAGTACAACATTACATCAAACTTCTCAAATGGGCCTCTACGCGTTGGATCCATATCCCCGCGCACGCCATCAAATGACCGGGCTTGACCCGTGATTTAAGAGAGATATTATTAAAACCGTATGGTTTCCGGCAGACTAGAATAGAATCACTCCGTCTCTTCCCGTCGATGTCGTACAAGGCGACTAAGGGAAATACATTATCAAACATCGATCAGGCCTCCCCAACCCGTTTGGCCAGCGTGGGGAGTGTAGGCCAAATCCTCCTTCCGTCTAGGACGGACGAGAGAGGGTCGTGCTCCTGTAGTGGAGACTAAAATGACCTGATGATGATTATTAAAACTCACGTGAAACATTATCTTATATATAAAATTCTCGTGTCACAGTTTTCGTTGCCATACTCCTCCGAAACGGCTGGACCGATTTTTATGAAATTTTGTGTGCATATCGGGTAGGTCTGAGAATCGACCAACATCTATTTTTTATACCCCTAAACGATTAATGTATATGGCAAAACAACGTTTGCCGGGTCAGCTAGTAGTATATATTTTTTTATACTACGTCGGGTGACATACAAGCATACGGCCCGCCTGATGTGAAGCGGTTACCGTAGCCATATTAACGCTCGCAACATAAAATATTGCTCGGGCGCCGCCACCCCCGCTGCCAACGCAGCATCTCCTACACATTCCCACCACTGTATCTCCTGTGTGGCCAGGATTAACAGCGGCGACCGCCAAGAAAGGCAATGAACAACGAGGTCCATTGCAGTCCCAGGGGTAAAACTACGGCTGCCTTGGAACTCACAACGAATTTAATAATAAAGTTTCGCGCAATCTGTCAAATGACTGACATTTCAAACGACATAAAGTTACATTATAAACTTTAAACTTTAATGGACATTCAGTTTTATTAAATACTTATTCTAATTCTCCGCGCTACTTTCTTAATTTTTTCTTTCATATGGACCTTCTCCTGACAATAACAAATACAACATAAAAATAATTCGAGTAATTGACGAGCTCGGTGGCGTAGCGGTCAATGACGCGGCTTCGACACCAACGCTCATGGGTTCAATTCCCACACAGGACAAACATTTGTGTGCATGAACATGTGTGTTTGTCTTGGTCTGGGTGTTTTCTATGTATCTTAGGTATGTATTTACAAAAAAAAATGTATATACGTATGTTTATCAGTTTACTTATACCCATAACACAAGCTTCGTCTACTTTGGGGCTACATGGCGCTGTGTAATTTGAAAATATAAAATATATATATATATATATATATATATTCCATCCGTCGTTCATGCGATTTATTTTTGTACTTATATATGGACAAGCACATTACTAACTCTGTATAAACCTCTTCACACCCTTTCTGAAGAAACTTAAAACCTCGACAGGAAGTTTACTTCAGCGTTCTTTGACTATTGTGCAATTCATATTATTAGAACCTATGTGTTAGGTAACAACTCACTATTTTTAGATCTCCAGCGGTGTTGATAGTGAAAATGCGTAGTGTGCAACAGTTGGGCTTCACTTGATAGATAAAGCACATGCCGTGTTTTGATTTTGACGTTTAACGCAGCGGCAATCACAGCGTGAGACAGTAAGAAAATAGCGTGCGTCAATTGCAATGCATCTTCCGCAGAATATGCTGCAAAATACAGCCGCGTGCTTAGGCTCAATTTACACGCCGCGGAATGGAATGGAAGCGTCTTTTTGCAACGACATTGTACATAACATAGTGAACCTTATGTCAGTTGTATAACATATAAACTTAAATAGGAAACGACAAAAGATAATCACTACATAGTATAAAACAAAGTCGCTTTCTCTGTCCCTATGTCCCCATGTATGCTTAAATCTTTGAAACTACGCAACGGATTATGATGCGGTTTTTTTTAATAGATAGAGTGATTCAACTGGAAAGTTTATATGTATAATATATGCATAACATAGTAGAAAAACACTGATAATTTAGAGGTTTCTAATGTGATGTCGTAAATAAACACATTTTTTTGCTCTTTCATTGCAAACGCTGGCTGAACCCAACGAGATAGATCAAAATAATGTAGTACAGTATTGTTCACCTTAAAATGGTCTACAAAAAAGTTCGCGATGGTATATGTCTATCTCTTAGTGGTAACACACAATAACCGTTATTTTATCCTTTGCTTTTTACAAGAAATAATGCCTTATTTACGAAGCGATTTTAAGCAATACAGAATTAATCCTTATCCAATTAAGTACCTTAAATACATTGCGCATTTAATATAGATCAATATGGCCCTTCACAGCATGTAATTTAAATGAATAGTTTAGAAGATATTACACATTTAAAATGCAGGGACATAACGGCTGTGGCGGTACCGGCCGCGGAGCCGGCGGCGTGTGCTTATAACTGGGGAAGGACTGGATAGGACAAAGCGCAAAGACCTTCTGTAGTACATTTAGTATCAGCATTGCACCCGTGCGAAGCCGGGGCGGTCGCTAGTAAAAAATAAATTAAAATAAAATTTATTAGATTTATTTCGGGGTGTAAGTGGTTCATCAAGATCTTTGCAACTTCACCTGCACGTGGTGCACCCTGCTGAGTGACAAACGAAGCTCTGGCGAAAAGAGAGGTAGGGAGAGTAATTGTAAGCTACCCGACTGGGGAATGTACCTCCACCTCACAGAATACCGCAGCCAAATAACAATTCCCTTGAGGGTTGTTGTGTCCCTGCGAGTGAGTGAGGTCATCAGAAAGAAAGGAAGGAGATGCTGCGTTGGCAGCGGGGATGGCGGCGCTCGAGCAATATTTTATGTTGCAAGCGTTAATAGGCTACGGTATCGCTTCACATCAGGCGGGCCGTATGCTTGTCTGCCACCCGAGGTAGTATAAAAAAAAAGTTTGATTTTTGCCATCAAAAAATCCGATCCGGTAATCGGCTCCAGCTTAGCCGGTAGGGCCACAGGGCGGTAACCTGTATATGTTGCTGGAATCTGTAAAGGCTCGATTTATACCGCCTGATGCTTGACAGTCAGCAGGGTGCACCTCGTGCAGGTGTTGGGTTGGTTCAAAGATGTTGATGAACCACTTACACCCCAAACCTTCAACCACACCCCGGCCACTCCATTCAAATGTCGCGTCGTTTACTACTACGTAAACATTGACGTCTGAACAGAGTGCTAATGAGCGTGTGTGCGTGTGGCGGCATACAAACTGTTCCAGATTTGTCTCAGAGGGGAGGTGAGGCCGACACGAAAGAGCGGCGGGGAGTGGCCATACTGTACGTGTGCACTATTACTTATCTTTAGTCTCGCAATTCATCAATTTATTAGTACCCTAAATTCTAAATTTAATGTTTGGTACCTCGACGGTGGGACCCTTGGTGGCGACGCTTTAACTGTTTTAGGGGATCTCAAAATTTTGTTACAAGATTCTCAAAAAATTGGCCTCAATTTAAATTTCAGTCAATGTGAACTGTTTACTTCGGACAGCTGCAGCAATAGAGACCATATAATTAATTGTTTTAATACTGTTTTGCCAAATATCAAAATCATTGATAAAACATCGCTTCGCCTTCTAGGGTCTCCCATCTTCGATGACTCTTTTTCTTCTTTTATCGACGAGAAAATTCAAAATTTCAATTTCATTAAAGACCCGCTTCAAAAGATTAATATAATGTACTTCAACTTAGATTTATGGTACTCGTGTTTACCTTAGCTGGTAAAAACATTGGAGGATAGAAGATGTTTGCCAATGACTAAAACGTTAGACGTAATTTTCAAATCAAAATATTCGTTGGTAATCGGCGTCAACCAAAGAGAATGTAACCACTACGTTTTAAGAGACGGATGTGCCATACAAATAGTGTAATTTTATTATGTATGAAATGGAAGCGAAAACAATCAGAATTTGTACCAAATTCGCTTCCGATTCATAGAGTCGTTTTTTTACCTTGAGTTGCGCCAGGCTGGCGTCAACTTCGGCGATATCCCTGTATAAGATGCCGGGGGCCCTACCGCTGAAGCTGAAGCCGATTACCATCGATTTTTTTTATTGCGAAACTCTAACTTTATCTTAAATTTGCGGTAATTGTGTTTAGCTTAGCTGTTGGAAACTATAGGCCTATAGGGCTCTACCGACGATGACATTTTACTTTCTCATTGACATTCACAATTCTGATAAATCAATCACTGACTTCTGTTTGTCATCTATTATTCTACAATTATGACTACATGTATAGTTATTGTATAAATTGTTTTTATTTTTTAAACATTAACTAAGCCATATTTTACATTATAAAATATTGCACGGTGCTTTGTGGTACAATACGACAATAATGATAAAAATAGATACAATATAACAATTAAGTATTGACATCTCATTCAATTTTGATTACATAATTTGACATTTTGTATTATATTAGATTGACCATATTCTGGCGTTGACATTATTAAACAGCAGTATCACATAATTGTATAATATCCTGTCTTGCAAGTGTATATCTATATACATATAATAAAACAGTAAAAATAATACATATAATAAAACAGTAAAAATAATGTGTCTGTACATTGAATATATTTACAAAAAAACAATCGGCGGCGATGGAGATATAGTAATAGAGTAAGAATTTAAAAAAAAATGTCTGTCTGTTTGTCTGTATGTCTGTTTGTCTGTTTGTACACGCTAATCTCTGGAAGTACTGGACGGATTCGAATGAAACTTTTTTTGTTATATAGCTGTTAAGCCTGGGCAACATATAGGGTATAATTGATTTTGGAAAGTGGAACACCTGATGCAGAACCATAATGGTTCAGGTAAACTATAAGAAATATACAAATGATGCCTTAGCAAAAGTTATTCAACCTGATGAGGATTTTCTGTTGAGGTATAAAAATCCAAGATTTGGAACACCTGATGCAGGACCATAATGGTTCAGGTAAACTATAAGAAATATAAAAATGACGCCTTAGCAAAAGTTATTCAACCTGATGAGCATTTTCTGTTGAGGTATAAAAATCCAAGATTTGGAACACCTGATGCACAACCATAATGGTTCAGGTAAACTATAAGAAATATAAAAATGACGCCTTAGCAAAAGTTGTTCAATCTGATGTGCATTTTTTGTTGAGGTATAAAAATCGAAGATTTAGAACACCAGATGCAAAACCATAATGGTTCAGGTAAACTATAAGAAAAATAAAAATGACGCTTTAGCAAAAGTTGTTCAGCCGGATGAGCATTTTTTGTTGAAGTATAAAAATCCAAGATTTGGAACACCTGATGCAGAACAAAGTTAAATTTATTTGCATAAACAACATGTGTTTACAATAAATTATAGTTTAAAAAAAGTAAAAATAACACGCTATAATAGCAAATAGAAGTAAAAAAGTTACTTAAAATAACATTAACAAAATATCGAATGTATTGTAAAAAAAACCGTGAGGTGCTACTTTTATTCTTACCTGCTACAAGTTAGACGCAATCGTTTTATTTTATTTACAAAGGTAACGTGGTATATTTAGTCAGTTTATTATAGATGTGTACGCTAAAATTGAAATGGAACGATTGGTATATATTCGCACAAACCAGAAAGAATACGTGCATTTGCGGGACGCTATGTAGAAAGTGTTTTAAGCAACGAGTGGAAACTGTTTTTCTTAGATGCTCACATTACTTCTAGGCGGAAGGACGCAGATACAATGTTCAATATCCTACTCGATTTAAACAGAACTGAAACACGGACATGCTCTGTGACACGAAACTGTGACAAAGCGAAGGTGTTTCCCGACTGCTGTCTAATCATTTGAGATGAATGCGAAATGGCCAACAGTAAGGCACTAGAAGCTGTATATAGAACTTTACGTGACCAACAGTTTTCAAGAATATTATTAAAATTTGGGGAAGATCTCCTGAAGTAAAATCAATGTCTGGCAGCGAAATATAATTGAAGCTGAGATTCTCACTGGAAGTGGTGCCGGTGAAACTGTATTTATTCCGCGTATACCATTCTTCTCCAAAAAAATACATTTTAATTTTAAACGTACACAGTTCTCTGTGACCACTTGCTTGGCTATGATAATAAAGAAATCACTAAAATTCGCTGGTCAAGCTTAGGACTGGTTGTTTTTCGCTTGGCCAACTTTACGTGGCTTTCTCGAGAGCTTCAGGTCATTTCATATTAGCTCCCGAATGAAAGACTTAAGGTTGACTGGAAGAGATCCCCGTGTGGGATAAGTCCGCCTTTGTATCCCTTTATTTTACATGTACACATTCGTTGTAATCTGAACAATAAAGATAATACAAACAAACAAAGACTCCCTTAATTTATTTTATATATTTTTTAAAACTATGGTTACAATGTTAAATAAAAAGATAATAATAACTTATTGACTTTTAACGTATAACAAGTATTTTCTTACATGTATATCTACATTAGTTCGTATTTGTATTAATACGCCGGAATCATAAAGTCCACGCGAACGAAGTCGCGGGCATCAGCTAATACTTAATAATTTAAACATTGACATTATTGTAATTTTTGCACGCTGTTATATACAGCAGAATATGATGGACTATGTAGCTTTACTAACACCTGTATATTACCCATATTCTTCGCAAATAAACAAAAAAGCAATGATTGATTGATTGACTAAGCTGAAGATGTTTGCCAATAACAAAAACCTATTTTAAACCGACTCCAAAAAAGGATGAGATTCTCAATTCGGCTGTATTTTTAGGATTCCGCACCTCAAAAGGAAAAACGGAACCCTTATAAGATCACTTTGTTGTCCGTCTGTCTGTCTGTCTGTCAAGGCCCTTTATCTCGAGAATGCGTGGAGGTATCAAGCTGAAATTTGAACTGTATACTCAGGTCTACGGTTCCATGAAGATATAAAAAAAATCAAACTGCTAAGTTTACGTAAAAAAAAGATACGGCCGTTTATTCAGCAAAAAACGCATATTTCGACACATTCTTAAGGGAATCAAAACCTATAGGTTACTTCCCGTTGACCATTACAAGTACAAGAATAAATCCCAAAACTGTACATTTGTAATTAAATCTTAAGAAAATAGAGGGGTCTATATTTTTCGAAATTTCAAATTGAAGCTACAAGTTCAAATGGGGTATCATATGAAAGGGCTTGATGTGCACATTGCAAAATATATTTTAATTACTTTTTCCGACGCATTATTTCTTATTTATACCTACGTATTATTCCTACGCACGGAACCCTTGGTGGGCGAGTCCGACTCGCACTTGTCCGGTTTTTTTAATGTTTGTTACTTAATTACTCCGTGATTTATAAACCGATTTGAAAATACTTTTTTTATTTATTATAAAAAAAGAGTATACTTATTATAAATATTCTGGAAAATTCACCTGCCCCTCCCTAGTTGGGATTACCATGGCAGGCCGGTGCGGGGGGCAGGTGAATTTTTCCAGTTCTCAAAATATTTATAATATTCTGGCAAGTTGGCCAAGACAACTATTTAAATAATAAGAGTATACTTCCAAATTGGTCCCATATTTTTTTCATCATCAGTCTGTTGGGTTTGTTATCTCATTACTCCGTCATTTATAAAACGATATGAAAAAAACTTGTCTTAAAAAAATATGGGACCAATCTGAAAGTATACAATTCGAATTACTTTCAAATTCGGATTGTATACTTTCAGATTGGTCCCATATTTTTTTCATCATCATCATCAGACTGTATCTACATACATAAATGTAGAGTATTGTTTGGATTCGGATTTATTTATTTTTTTATTAAAATTATAAATCAAAATATTCAATGGTCATCATCAGGTCCATTTTAGTCTCCACTACAGGAACACGACCCTCTCTCGTCCGTCCTAGACGGAGGGAGGATTTGGCCTACACTCCCCACGCTGGCCAAACGGGTTGGGGATGCCTGATCGATATTTGATAATGTATTTCCCTTTGTCGCCTTGTACGACATCCACGGGAAGAAACGAAGTGATTCTATTCTAGTCTGCCGGAAACCACACGGCTGGTTCACGGGCATTCGTTGGTAATCGGTTTCAACTTCGGCGGTAGCGTCCCTGTATAAGATGCCGGAACCCAACAAACTCCACAAAATACGAAACGGTAAAAGAAAGCAGTGAACCATTATGTAGAAACGTTTTGTCAGCATTTCTTTTGTACATCAATTCGAAATGGCGTGTATTAGTCATTCTATTCAAAAACAACTAACATATTATATACATTTGTATTAGAAAATGCATCTTAGTTTAGTCAGAATTAGTGATGCTATACTTTCTTTTTTTCGGTATTGCAATGTGAAAGTTTTTTTTTTTTCAAATAAACAAATGAACAATTTGAGCAAAGTTGGCCGTAGCCTGTCAATGGATGGGTTTATTTATCTCGAGTTCCTCCGTGCTTTGGAGGCCATGTTAAGCTGTCGGTCCCGACTGTTGTCATTATAGATGACAGTCGTTAAGCCAGGTGGCCTTTAGGTGGCTTGAAAACCCGCAATTGAGCAGCGTGGTGGAATATGCTCTAAACCCCTTCAATGGAAGGGAAACCCATATCCCAGCAGTGATATAAATAAGAGTTGAAGACGAATGAGTAAAAATAATAATCAGCATCATCATCAACACCCTGTATATTTCCACTGCTGGACATAGGCCTAGTCATTTCCCATCTGCCATCACTGACTCGGCAGATGTGGCCGGCCCACTGCCACTTCAGCCTGCTGACTCTGAGAGCTATGACGACAACTTTGGTTCTCCGTCAAATTTCTTCCTTCCGGATTCGGTCCGGTAGAGAAGAAGGGGGGGGGGGGTGAGTAAATGGCTCATGTTGATGCACCATTTACAATCTTTAGAAACAAAGCCAACCTAACCTACACGTTGTACACCCTGCTGACTGACAATCGGCTCTGGCGAAAAACGAGTTATAGCATAGCGTATGTAAGCCCCACTGGGGAAGTACCTCCACCTCACAGAATACCGAAGTCAAATAATAATTCCCTTGAGGGTTGATACCAGAAAGGAAGGAGTTGCTACGTACGTAAAGCGATATTTCATGTTGCGAGAGTTAATATGGCTATGATAATCGCTTCACATCCGGCCGGCCGTGTGAGTATTTGCTACCCGACATCGTATAAAACAAATCCCACACGAGCAGAGCCGCGGCAGATAGCTAATATATTACAAATGCATAATTTCATTTCATGAATAGTTATGAACCAATCTCAATATTTTATATGGTCATAGGCAATTTAAGGATGGGAGAGTGACAGAAGCAAATCGAAATCTCACTCGCAAATCGCCGCCGGCTTAGTTATTAAAGAATTAAAAAATATATATAATCAGTTTCACTTCCACTTTCATACATCCAATATATAAATTAGCGAACTATTTATTCATGTAGAATTCAAACTTTCTTAATGTAAACAATATCGCAAAACATGAGCGCGTATTGTGACCGTGAACGCACGAGGAATCAGGTTTAGATAGCGTTTGATATTCAAAATTGTGTTTATACTTGCAAATTTTGTTATGGCAACAACTTAACAACATTTCTTTCGTTTTTATAAAATTCATACTTTGGAAACATCGGCGAAACTAACGTTTTGAATGAAAATTAAATTTTAATTAAATTTCTCGAATATATCAAACTGATACATGATGAACTTCTAAATAACTGGACAATACCGAGTCTTTATCACACAACACACATCGTAATTTATTTTCCAATTGGAAAAATAGGTTTTTACATGACGCGAGAACGCGTCATATTTTTAGAACAAGTTATATCGCGCGATACTACACTTAAGTCATAAATTTTATTGCCCATTTAAAACCAGTTACTTTTGTAACTCCGTTCACGAGCTATGAGTTTTTATAGTCATCGCTTATGTGCAGTTTACAGGCTTTTAAGGCCGTCCCTGCTACAAAACTAGTGCCACCCGAATGAACATTTTAATTATTCACTAAATACACAATGAATTAATTAACTATGCTTTACCATTGTTTATTTAGCTCCATAGTTTATCTAATAATTCATAAAATCTATTAAATATTTCTGTAGTTGGTAAAGAAAAATGTTCAGTTATATGTTTGATCAATTTTATAAGTTGAACATAAGCTATGGGGCTGGATAAACAATCGTATAACAGTTTATTATCTCTTTGTGATTTTTTTTCTTTTTTTTTTTAAATCTAATATATCGTTTATTAATTATTTACAGAAATTTATGCAAATAATAAAAAACTTATAAATAAAATACCTACTTAAATATAACTTAGAAATAAATAACTATAAATAATGAAGCCCCGCCAAATCGTTACCCACTTGAAAAGTGCCCATAAGGCTGGCAGCTCTGGCCGAGATATTGGCCAGCCCTCTGGTCATGTGATGCTTCGATCAATCTTTTTGACAACTGTTGAAACAGTTTATTTGTGTATTTTGCAAACAATCATTTATATAGTCGTGTAGCAATTATTTTACAGTAAGGACCACCGAATGTATGGTTTTCCGAAACATGTTTATTATATGCATTATATTATAGTATATACATTACAGGTTTTAATTTTAATACGTTTACAAAGTTGACATTGCTTACTCTTAATCGCATAATTTACCTGTAATATGATGTATATCTTCTATAACTACTACTGCTCTCAATATACTGTAAGCTTGAATAATGTTATCAACGGCAGCATGAACGTCCCCATTTTCGACCCGTGTATTCCACAATCAGCTGAGACAAATCGCGAGGTCATGGCCGACAAGAGCGTCGGCGCGTGAGTCGCTTTCCCTGTTAATTGAAACGCTACAAATCTCACTTTATTACACCTTGGAGTGTAAGTGGATCATCCTCTTTAAGCCAAAGCCAATCTCGCCTGCGCATGGTACAACCTGGCGATTAATAATCAAAAAGGTCAATGTATACGCTTCTACAATAAACTTCCAAACGACGCGTTTAAATTATCCATGGGTAAATTTAAGAAATATATAAAAACTAGCCTATGTCAAAAGGCTTTTACTATTATATCTCAGATTACATAAATGATAAAAGTATTTGGAAATGAATTGCTCTTGTTATGTTATGTTAATGATTGTATTTGTATTTAATGTAACGATATTGGCAATTAAAAGAGTCGGCCTTGAGTTTCTTGCCAGTTCTTCACAAGAAACCCCGCCGCCGGAACTGGCACTTAAATTCACTATCACATTCAAGATAGTGTGATGAAAATGGTGATGAAAGTGTGGTGAATCTAAGCTCTGCGGATTTACAGTAGTAATGATTTAGATACATGTTCTTATATTTAATTTGTATGACGTTTCTAAGTGTTTTATAAAGCCCAAGGAATAAAGATATTTTGATTTGATTTGATTTGATTAATAAACGAGGCTCTGGGCAAAACGGGCCAAGTGGGAGTCGGACTCGCCCACCGAGGGTTCCGTACGTAGGATCATTATAAATTTGATATTTTTTATTATAAATAAGAAATAATACGTTGGAAAAAATAAATAAAATATATTTTGCAATGTGCACATCAAGCCCTTTCATATGATGCCCCATTTGAACTAGTAGCTTCAATTTGAAATTTCGACCTCCTATAAAAATATAGACCTCTATTTTTTAAGATTTAATTACAAATGTATAGTTTTGAGATTTATTCCTGTACTTGTAGTCTATAACGATGTTACTTGCCAAATGTCATAGTTCTAGGTCAACGGGAAGTACCCTATAGGTTTTGATTCCCTTGAGAATGTCGAAATATGCGTTTTTTGCTGAATAAACAGCCGTAACTTTTTTTTACGTGAACTGGGGCCTTGCCAATGTAATGGAATGGAACCATCATGGTTGCGAATATATGAATGAAATTCTACCATCATAGTTCCATTCCTGCGTTTAGAGCTTGTGGTAAGGCCCCAGAGCAGTTTGATTTTTTTTACAACTTCATGGGACCGTAGACCTGAGTATACAGTTCAAATTTCAGCTTGATACCTCCACGCATTCTCGACTTAGAGGGTCTTGACAGACAGACAGACCGAAAGACGGACAACAAAGTGATCTTATAAGGGTTCCGTTTTTCCTTTTGAGGTACGAAACCCTAAAAAGAGGTAGCATCGTGGCCTAGAGGTTTATTGTGTTCTTTCGAATGAGTGAGGTTTTTGACGTGACGTGAATACTTCTTTAAATTTGCTACCAAAAAATTGAATGATAACAAAGTCGGGGTATACAGCCCCCTTACCACCATCTCTTATTGCGATTCAATAACTGAATTTAATGCTTATTCATACCAATGAATAAGCGACTTTATTTCAAATGGAATAGAGTCGCTTATTCATTAGTATGAATAAGCAATCTATTCAGTTATTGAATCGCAATAAGAGATGGTGGTAAGGGGGCAATTTAGAATTTATGCTCTACATCCAAAATTCAATCACTGTAGTCACACCACTGGATAGATGAGGGATCAAAGAATTTATTACGCTAAGTAAGGACTATTGAACATCTGATTATTCATTGAGAGAGGGGGAAACGATGCCATTTTGAGATAATTTTAGTACATATAACGGTTTCACGTACAACACACGACCGTGTCCATGACACAGCCACATCCCATTGTTTTATACAACTAAGGTGATAAACAAGCATACGACCAGCCTGACGGTAAGCAGTCATCGCAGCCTATGGACACTTGCACCACCAGAGGTATCACGTTGCCGTTCCTGTAAAAACCTCTTCACCCCTTTCATAAAGAACCCTGTATGCTGTATGTCTCTTGAGAATCCCTCGTCATGTAAGCCACAACCTGAGAGTCTGTGGAGGAAAGCCTCTCTTGAACCGCACAGTTCGCGGCCATCTTGGCTCCTATGTGTGAGGATGAATTTCCTGCCGATGGCGAGCGGTGCGAATGTGTTAGATTACCAGGGAGGCAGGTAGCAGTGTGCGAATGATTGTTTTTTTTATACTACGTCGGGTGGCAGAGAAGCATACGGCCCGCTTGATGTGAAGCGGTTACCGTAGCCATATTAACGCTGGCAACATAAAATATCGCTCGCGCGCCGCCACCCCCGCTGCCAATGCACTCCTTCCTTTCTGGTGACCTCACTCACTAACAGGATCTCAACAACCCTCAAGGGAATCGTTATTTGGCTGCGGTATTCTGTGAGGTCGAGGTACATTCCCCAGTCGGGTAGCCTACAATTAAGCTCCCTACCTCTCTTTTCGCCAGAGCTTCGTTTGTCAGTCAGCAGGGTGTACCGCGTGCAGGTGAAGATGGCTTTGGTTCAAAGATGTTGATGAACCACTTACACCCCATAACCAGATTACCAGGTTACCAGGTTACCAGGAAGAGAGGCAGGTAGCAGTGTGCGGATGATACTTTATGTTACAAGCGTATATAAGTTACGGTTTCATCATCATCAGGTCCATTTTAGTCTCCACTACAGGAGCACGACCCTCTCTCGTCCGTCCTAGACGGAAGGAGGATTTGGCCTACACTCCCCACGCTGGCCAAACGGGTTGAGGAGGCCTGATCGATATTTGATAATGTATTTCCCTTAGTCGCCTTGTACGACATCCACGGGAAGAAACGGAGTGATCCTATTCTAGTCTGCCGGAAATCACACGGCCATGGTTTCCTATACATTTTTTTTATGTGAGAGGGGGGCAAACGAGCATGTGGGTCACTTGATGGAAACCAATCACCAAAGCTCATGGAGATCATCAACACCAAGGGGTCGCCGATCCGTTGCCAGTCTCTACTCCTTCCTTTCTTTCTTTTCTGGTGACCTCACTCACTTGCAGAAACACAACAACCCTCAAGGGAGAGGTAGGGCATACCTACCTCTCTTTACGCTAGAGCTTTGTTTGTTAGTTAGCAGGGTGCACCACGTGTAGGTGAAGGTGGCTTTGGTTCAAAGATGTTGATGAATCACTTATACCCCAAAAATATCCTGTATTTGGTGCACTAAAGACTTATTTTTTTTATTTATTTCTTTTTTTTATTTATTTCTTTTTATTTGGGAGTCTAACAGCTTAATAAAAATAATAAACATAATTAAATGTGCAGCCTTATTGCTAATAATAAGACTCAACCATATTCCTCCATATCATGAAGTATTTATAATTTTTGTTTTAATAAAATAATTTTAAAATATCCAATTTGTTTCATTTCAGGAGGCAATTAAATATTACAAAGTAAAGCTTCAACACACGATATGTCAGAACTATACCGGAGCACACTAGCGCCATGTCAGCGGTGAAAAATGAAACTACAGAATGGACAAAAGTTTGCACCAGTAAAAATAGACCAGATGCTAGCCTAAATACAGACAAAGTACTGAAGAAGAGGAAGAACTGTGTGTTTTTCAAAAATGGAATAGAAAAAACAAAATGGCGGCTAAGAACAAGATGGCGGTTGAGTCCAGTGTTGATTCCGTTGATGATTTTAAATATAACGGGGCAAACGAATGCTGTAGAAGGTAAAAATATATTTATTTTTATCACATCTATTCGAAAAGAGCTAGTTTGCTCTACGTTAACAGGGACGAAAATAGCGTTTTAATTCCTAGAGACTAAAAGTGATTTGAATTAGGAATGTGAATTGTTAGCAAAAATTAAAATCACCAAAGAGATTAATCACAAACATTGTATGAACAAGTCACAGGCTGTGTAACAATAAACTAACTGCGCGCTTGCCAAATTAACAAAAAATATATGTATAAAAAATAAAAAACGCGCGAAATACATTCCGCCTTCGTTTACAATTAATTATTTGCCTAAATTCGGATTTTCTTTAGCTTTATAAAATGACGGTGTTTTTCTAAAGTTTCTTTTTTTTATACTACGTCGGGTGGCAGACAAGCATACGGCCCACCTAATGTGAAACGGTTTTGTCCGTACCATTACCTATTAAAACGGCAAAAAAATCATGTCTGTTGGATGGGAGCGCCCCTTATCTTATCTTATCTTGAAATGGGTCCAGCGCCGCAGCACCGGTGGCACGTCGACCCTCTTGGATCTTTTGTGCACTCCCTATTCTTTAGTAACTCTCCCCTGACTGTCTGAAGACATGTTCCATGTACTTCAGTACGCCTTTAATTGGGAAGAGCCTGAAGTCCTCCAGGTCTGGGTACGCCTTTCCAAAGATTACCATTCGTTTGCCAGCTAGGGCATCACATTGACACATCAAGTGCTTCATGGTCTCGTAAGGTGCCTTGCATGTTCTGCATTCTGGGCTATTAATAAGTCTCATCTTGTGTAGGTGCCCACGGCAGGCATAATGTCCAGTCAGTGCCCCAAGGACGAGACGTATCCGTTTCCTGTCGTATCTCTGTACATGTTTGTACCAATTAACTGTGCCTTCGCCGATGGTTTCCTTAGAGTGAAGTAATCCACTCATCTCCCTCCATTCAGCCAGATGCCTAGACTTGGCCGTGTCATTTATGGCCGTAATGACTGTTCCATATGAGAGACCTACAAAGGGTTCAGGTCCCATAAAATTCCTGCTTGATCCCTCCCTTGCCAGTTCATCAGCCTTCTCATTGCCTTCAACGCCTGTATGTCCCGGAACCCAGACCAATTCCAGGGCATTATTTCTGCCCAGTTTATTAAGGGCATCAATACCCGCAAGAGCAAGTCTAGATTCCACCCTGTCAGAGTTCAGGGCCATGAGAGCTGCCTGACTGTCACTGAGAATGTAGATGTGTCGATTGGCGACCTTTTTGTCTATATTCATTTTTGCACAAGCGGTTATGGCATACAATTCAGCTTGAAATACAGTAGCATATTGTCCCATACTCTGACTGTGTTGTATGTCCTTAGAGAAAATGCCGGCTCCTGTACCTTCCAATGTTTTAGAGCCATCAGTGTACCATATGAGGCTATTTTCCTCTTTGGGCTTGAAGTCATTCTTCTTCCATTCATCTCTGGTTGGAAGATGTATTCTATAGTTCCTTTTGAATATGTACTTCGGCAACATCTTGTCACTGCACATTTCCGTTTTTCTTTTGAGTTCTAATGTATACTCCATTTGCGTATGCCTGGTCTGAGGGGAATGTCGATCCCATAGGCCAGCTTTTTCAATCCTGTATAAGGCTTTACTAGCCTCCGCCTCAATGAATATATGTAGTGGTAACAGTTCAAGGACCATTTCCATTGCTGCTGTAGGTGTAGTGGGAAATGATCCCGTGACTGCACAGCAGACTATTCGTTGCAGTTTCGTCAGTGACATCTTACTTGTCACTTGTCGTACCTTCGGCCACCATACTAAACAGCCATAAGTTACTATAGGTCTTACCATTGCTATATATAGCCATCGCAGAATTTTTGGTTTTAAGCCCCATGTCTTCCCATAGGCGCTTCTGCACATATTGAAGGTTCTTGTTGCCTTTTGAAGGACATTGTTCACATGAACATTCCAGTTGAGTCCCTTGTCCAGTGTCACTCCAAGATATTTAACCTCATCAGACCATTGCAGCTCCTTGCCATACAATGATACTGTTTTTAGACCGGTTAGGTTCCTTAGCCTTGTGAACGGAACTACTGTGGTTTTCCCTGGGTTGATAGACAGGTTGTTTGACACACACCATTTCTCAACAATCTTTAGGGCCGTGTTCATAAGATCCGTCACTATGCTTGGAAATTTTCCATTGATTAGAATGACTATATCATCAGCGTATCCGATAGCCACTGTGGGTCCTCTGTTCAGGTCATTAAGAAGTGAATTCACTACTATACTCCACAGTGACGGTGACAGTACGCCACCTTGAGGGCAGCCCTTTGTGGTGCTGGCGTATATTTTATCGTCCATAAGCTCAGCATTAATGATCCTGCCTTTGAGCATGCTTTGTATCCATCTACATATTGTATTTGGTAAACCATGTGCTGCTGCAGCCTTGTTAATGGAGTCGAATGTTGTTTTATCAAAGGCTCCTTCTATATCAAGGAATGCTCCGACGCATATCTCCTTGTTTTCAATTGCCTTCTCTGCTCTGCTTACAACGTGATGTAGGGCAGTCTCTTAAATATTTGTTTTATTTTAGTATAATAATTATTTACTTTTAAAGTGAATACATAACTAAATATTCTGTAAATATTTCAAGCGTCTACCGGTTGCCGTTATGAATATCGAGCAAAAACGAGCAAAAAAAATAAATCGCGTTTGTTGTATGGGAGCCCCGATAAATATTTATTTTATTCTGTTTTTTATTATGTTATAGTATTAGTTATAACGGCAACAGAAATACATCATCGATGAAAACTTCAACTGTCTAACTATCACAGTTCATGAGTCCGCCTGATGACAGACGGACGGACGGACGCAACGGAATCTCAGTAATAGGGTATTATCCTTTGGGTACGGAACTAAAAACGCTCTCGCCCATAAAAAGGTCATTTTTAGTCTCCACTACAGGAGCACGACCCTCTCTCGTCCGTCATAGACAGAAGGATTTGGCCTATAATATATTAGTTAAGTAATTAAAGTTTAAAAATAACTAGTTTAAAATATTAGTTTAAATTAATTAATTATTAGTAAACATTGTACAGTTTTTGAAGTGAAACTTCTTTAGCGGCGTTGTACACTTTTGGGAAAAGATGTTAAACTCGCGTCAGTACACGTGAACTTATCGAAAATTCGTAAGATGTAGGTAGAGTAGACCGCTGGCGCGGCGCAGGAGGGCAAGTAATATCCCCCTCTCTTTCTACCGCGCGGCGAAAATGTATCCTGCTGTTTATTTTTTACCCGCGACGGAACGGAGACGGTATATGCGTTTGGGGTGCAAGGTTGTTTGTGCAATCATGCCAATTATCTCCAAAACTACGAGTCTACGAGAGATTTTGATGAGGTTTTCAGTGATGGGTTCGGGTTTGATTGGTGCATGTTCTTAGATAGGTGTTACGGTGACATCTCACCAGGGGGCGCTGTAGTAAATATTTGTTTGTGAAACCAATGTTGCCATTTATCTCCAAAAGTACGAGTCCAATTTAAATGCGGTTTTCAGTGATGGGTTCGGATTTGATTGGTGCATGTTCTTTTGCACGATGCCCCAACGGATTTTCCTCGGTTTTTTTATTACGTTCATAGCATAAATTCTTTAATCGGGGGTTTCAAAAATATTTTATCCTTTTTCAACTGCGTTTTAACCGTCGTGGGTCTTCAAAATTTTTAATTTTGTTTTTATAATGTAATATAAATTGTCATGTTTGAGTATGATAGCGGAATAAATGGATATTGTATTTTACCACATAAATGATAGTACTTTTATACTGAAAAATAAAGCAATTCGTGCGAAATTATTCCCTAACCATCCCAAAATATTCAAAAACTTTAATGTTCATGTTTTCACTTCTGCCGGCACTCCCAGAGTGCAACCCTTTTTTTTATATTCTTGTTATTCAATAGATTTTATTCAAAATTCCAGCACTAACCAGCAGAGTCCTAGCTTCGATCTTGGGCTACCCAAGCACTTGTACCTTCGGTTCGGACGTGCGACCATGCACGTTGTCACTGACATGCTGGCTGCGAGGTGGCACCAGGGCGCGAGGGTGCGGAGGCAGCTGGTTGTTCTCCTGCTGTGTACCAAATGAAACTATTAGGAATGATGATTTTGAAAACAGGTATGTAAGAGATACTGAAATGCTAGTAGATCATCATCATCATCAGGTCATTTTAGTCTCCACTACAGGAGCACGACCCTCTCTCGTCCATCCCAGACAGAATGGATTTGGCCTACTCTCCCCACGCTGGCCAGACGGGTTGGGGAGGCCTGATCGCTGTTTTATAAAGTATTTCCCTTAGTCGCCTTGAAGAGACGGAGTGATTCTATTCTAGTCTGCCGGAAACCACATGGCTAGTAGATAATAATGACAGAAAATAAGAATGATATTAATAAAAATGTGTAAGACGTATCAAAGTGCCCATAGAGTCCCAATGATAGGGTAAATAATTTCGTTTCGTTACGTTTCGTTTCGTTACGTTACATTTCGTTTCATTACGTTTGGTTTCGTTACGTTACGTTTTGGTTCGTTTCATTTCATTACATGAAATAATGTTGATATTAGTTGATATATTGATGATAGATTGGTGGCACTTGATGCACTTGAAGCACTTCATCAACATTTTTATTAAAGACTGGTCAAATTGATGTCGATTGTGGCGATTGTGTAGTTGTTACTGATCACGAAACAATAAAACAAATCCTTAAACATCAAGATCAGTTTACTTTTTGTACTATCTGTCATTTTAGCGTATACTGTAATGTTGATAATCGCTGAAAGCGGTCACAACGGAAAGCGCGCAGAGGGCGCATGCGCGACAACCCCACGTCTCCTACATACATAGTAAACTTGAATCTCGGAGATAAACAGGAAATCTTTCGATAGCCATACTGCGTTTATGGTTGATTAATTTTTAGATTTCTTTATTGATTTGTGTGGTTTTTAGATTTCTTTATTGATTTTAGTGGTAAAATCACTTGTACCATTCCACTTTGGTCATCGTTTACCCTTATTCATCCCACTGCTGGGATACGAATAGAATAGAATAGACTAGAATTTTACGAGCCTCCTCTCAATCGAAAGGGTTTAGACCACGCTGCTCAACTGCGGGTTAGCGGAGATATTAATCTAATCTATACTACTACAGAAAGAGATACAGTTTGAGTAAGCGCTTTGGTTGCTCTTTTTAATGCAGTGATCTTTGGCTATTTTCCGTCCATATAATAAAATGTAATCAAAAAGCTCAGCACTGACGCCACATCAACCCTGTGCTGGCATTAACCAGACGACACGCGACGATGCTCGAAAGACGCTCGTGTAGACGTTTCTTAATTCTACTGTTATATCCTCTAAAATCAAAATCAAAATATCTTTTTTCCTTGAACTTTATAAAGCACTTAGAAACGTCATACAAATTAAATATAAGAACATGTATAAATCATTACTACTCTAATTCCGCAGAGCTTAGATTCACTTTCATCACACTATCTTGAATGTGAAAGCGAATTTAAAACACAGTTCCGGCGACGGGGGTTCTTGAGAAGAACTGGCAAGAAACTCAAGGCCGACTCTTTTAATTGCCAATATCGTTACATTAAATACAAATACAATTATTAACATAACATAACAAGAGCAATTCATTTCCAAATACTTTTATCATTTATGTAATCTGAGATACACTCTGTTTCAGCATTCCCTCATCAGATTGGAAGTACAATAAGATAGTGCCACCAATACTGCGGCAGGTCCCGCAGAGGAGCGTCGTGCCTAACAACGTGTTTAGAAGACGAGTGGACGATGATGTTTCACAGGTAATACAAGGGCGGATACAGCCTTTGAGGCAGGGGGGGGGGGGCATATAAAAGACAAACCCCTCACTCGCTATGCTCACATGATCAATTATTAGAGTTTTCCCAGGCCCTTCAGCAGCCTAGGAGGAGGTTCTGACCCAATGACCCCCACTTTAGATCCACCCTTAAGGTAAGATGCAAGGCAAAAATCTCAAGGGCAGATCCAATGTGGAGTTTATAATCCAATAATCTTGATCCAATGACCACCACCTTGGTTCCGTTGTTCCGGTTACCTCAAGGGTAAGAAAGCTCATAGTAGAAAAACAAAAGATATATTCTGAACACAACACCACTCAATGGGATTGTTATTTGGCATCAGTATTCTACGAGGTGGAGGTACTTTCCCAATCGACCGGCTTAAAATTACCCTGTCTCCTAACTTAACTCTCTTTCGCCAGAGCCTCGTTAGTTGTTATTGTGGTTGGGGAGGCCTGATCGCTGTTTTATAATGTATTTCCCTTAGTCGCCTTGTACAACATCCACGGGAAGAGACGGTGTGATTCTATTCCAGTCTGCCGGAAACCACACGGCTAGTAGATAATAATGACAAAAAATAAGAATATTATTAATTAAAATATGTAAGACGTATCAAAGTGCCCATTGAGCTCCAATGATAGGGTTAATAATTTCGTTTCGTTACGTTACGTTACGTTTCTGTACGTTTCGTTTCGTTACGTTTCGTTTCGTTACGTTACGTTTCGTTTCGTTACGTTACGTTACGTCACGTTAGTCAATCAGCACCACATGCGTGATATGATGTGAAAGTGGACATCCGTGGTGGCCGCCCGTATCGTATAAAAATGGTGGCATTTAAATAATCGTGCGTTGTCCCGAGAAACAAAGGAGTGTGGCAAATTTCAACTCAACCAGACACTGAAAAAAGGTTCAAATTTAACTTGCAAGATTTAATTACAGACACCGCGGTGAAACTAAATAAGTAATAATGAAAAAAATATTGTTTATTCTTTTTTTTATGTATATATTCTTAAATTTATTAGTTTTATTGCATTAAAATGAAAACAAAATATTATTATGATATAAATTTACACTACAAACTAAATTAACTAAAAATAAACTAATCTTAAAATGAATATTATGAAATAAATGAAAAGAAAAAACCGGCCAAGCGCGAGTCGGACTCGCGCACTAAGGGTTCCGTACCATTATCTATAAAAACGGAAAAAAAACACGTTTGTTGTATGGGAGCCCCCTTAAATATTTTAAATATTTATTTTATTTTGTTTTTTAGTATTTGTTGTTATAGCGGCAACCTAAATACATCATCTGTGAAAATTTCAACTGTCTAACTATCACGGTTCATGAGATACGGACGGACGGACGGACGGATGGACAGCGGAGCCTTAAGGAGCGGTAATAGGGTTCCTTTTTACCCGTTGGGTACGGAACCCTAATAGAAAAAAGAACCCTAATAAGAAATACATAACTAAACGACGTCAAAATATTCCTCCGCATAATGATGTGGAAGAATTTTTTGGGCACGATGCCTTTAGACAATAGTCAAAAGGCATCGTGCCCAGAAGGCTGGCAGCATTACCACGCTGAATTGCAATGCTTATACGTTGTGCCAAATAAAGGCCGGCTTTCTGGTCACAGGAAGTTTATTCTTGTATCTATATATTGATGTTCAATATTACAGATGGACTGTGGACTACCTTCAAACCGAATATTACAGAAGAGAATAATCGGTGGGCGAGAGGCAAGGTTTGCAGAGTTCCCCTGGCAAGCACACGTCAGGATATCAGAGTTCCAATGTGGAGGAGTTCTTGGTAAGTTAATAAACCATCACATTTTATTGCTGTACTAGCTGTCACCGGTAGTTTCGTGCGTGTGGTCTATATTTTAATAAAACTTTTTTTGGAGTGAAAACTTCTTTAGGCGCATTGGGCATTTTTTGAAATGGGAAGAAAACATTGAACTCGTGACACTGTTACCGTAACCGACACCGGTCTATTTGGTGCGGTATAAAGTAGGGCGGGGAGGACAGGTCGCATGTCACATGCTTGCCTGTACGCTATTGGTTCGTCAGTCGGCCTTTACTCTCCGCGTTGTGTCCAAGCTACTCTTATTCCCAAAATACACGTACGAGAGTTAGAAAAAGGGAATGCTTTCAGTAGTGCAAAATATTTCCTAACGACTAAAAAACACACAAGTTTTCACTTCTGTCGGCACTCACGGAAGCAGAAAAAACTTGTGTTCAATGTAGGATGGTTCAAAGTTTTGCTAAGACTGGAGCATTGGGAACAGGTCGGAGTAGTTACAAGTGGAAAACGGGAACGAAGTTATTAGGATGCATCAGGATTATTTAGAATTATGGAAATGCAGGATTATCCTGAATTTAGGGAATTACTCCTCACACATTGGAAGCATTGGAACCTAAGTGGTCACGTACTGTGCGGTTCCAAAGAAGTTATCTCCAGCGTACTGTCAAGCTGTGGAATGAACTGCCTTTCCAGGTTTTCGCAGGAGACTACAGCATAGGGTTCTTCTTCTGTCGGCAACGCGCGTGTAATGCCCCTGGTGTTACAGGCTTTCATAGCCTACGGTAACTTATTCCATCAGGCGGGCCGTATGCTTGTTGGCCACTTTAGTGGTATTAAAAAATATGTGTTTAGGCTGGTGAACACTCTGAGTACTCCATTTTAATGATAATGATTTTTTATTTCAGTTTCCAAATGGTATGTGGCGACAGCAGCTCACTGCGTATCGCGGGCAAGACCTAGAGACATCGCGGTCTGGCTTGGTGCACTGGACACGAGTGCTGGCTCTGACACTGCTAGGAAATTGGGGTATACTTTTATAACACTTTCGATTCTGTTAGCCAAGCTGACGAAATGTTAATAATCACGGGAATTAACACGGGAATTAATCACGGGAATTAACACGATCTTGCATGTGAGGTATTGGGGTGTACGTGGTTCATCAACATCTTTGAATCAAGCCAACCTCACCTGCACGTAGTGCATCCTGCTGACTGACAAATGAGGCTTTGGCGAAAAGAGAGGTAGGATATAGCGTAGTTTTTAAGCTGCCCGACTGGGGAATGTACCTCACAGAATACCGCAGCCAAATAACAATTACCTTGAGGATTGTTGTGTCCCTGTGAGTGAGGTCACCAGGAAGGAATTGATGCGTTGACAGCGGGGGTAGCACGCGAGCGATATCTCATATTTCAAGTGTTTATATGGCTGCGGTAAGTGGTTCACATCAAGCAGACCGTATTCATGTTTGTCATCCAACGTAGTATGATGAGAGGGATGACATATTAAATTCGTTGCATGTCCCATCCTGGGTAGTATACTATTCCGATTTGGTCGAAGTCAAATTCCAAAAGCTTCCCACTCCTACTAATTTCTTCTGATTAAATTCGTTGTGAGTTCCAAGGCAGCCGTAGTTTTACCCCCGGGACTGCAATGGATTTCATTGTTCATTGCCTTTTTTGGCGGTCGCCGCTGTTAATCCTGGCTACACAGGAGACACAGTGGTGAAAATGTGTGGTGGGCCTCCGTCCCGATGCTACGTAGTAAAAAAAAATCCGTGGACCAAAAAACCCATGGGTGCACCATCGATATAAGTTATACTTATTCGTTAATACTTTAAGTTATACTTATTCGTTAAAACTCCTCTTCCCCCCGGACCGCTGTTAAGCGTGGACGTGCGCATAACCCATATTATAATTAAATTCAAAATTTGATAGTGAAAAATTTAAAATAAATTGAGTGAACCTGCCTGGGATCGAACTTCGTAACTGCGACGCCGAGCTGCGCAGCCGCAACGTAAGAAGCGTCGTTGCCATTGCGCCACTAGAAACATAGCCGCGAGCGTCGAAAATTGAAGTCTCATCTCACATGCATATATCTGCCACCAGTGGAACGTGGAACCACTGAACGTCTAACCGTACACGTCACGTGAGTCATCATCATCACACTACCTACATATTTTTACTCATACAGAAATCTGCCCGTGTACGCGACTAGCAGTACCCACTAACAAACAGTGCACCGGTCTGCCTAAACTGGACGGTCACGATATTTGTATGAAAACGTCGATCGGCGTCCACATTGTTGGAACTCTCGGTGCATAAGAGGTCTTCTGGAACTGGACGGAACGAGAATTTGTTCCTAAGTATCGATCACTGGCCAAATAAGTTGACCTACACTTGAACATCGTACCTCGGGCTTTATGAATTTGTTTTGCTCGCACGTTGTTTATTATTAATTTATTATAAACCACACTGTTTAAAGAATAGAAATATTTTTATTCTTTTAAATTGTATAACATGCCGCTTAAAAGAACTCCACCTGTAACACCGACGAATATTAAGGCGCCATCCTTGTTAGTTGAGGAAACTATAAGTGCACAGGATCAATCAGGTTCAACACCTAACCTAGCTTCGCTTGACTCGGCTGAACATGAAAATATTAAGCAACGATTCAAACGTAAGCGCGAAAGCGACTGTAAATCTAGCATGGAGGAGCTACGCGCGCTTATAACGGTGACGTCGGCGAGCTCGGATAGTAAGTTCGTATCTCTGCAAGAGTCACTGAAGGAAATTATTACACAAAACACAGAAATAAAGGAATCTATCACATTTATAACACAACAGTACGATGAAATGAAAATAAAAGTGGATAGTTTGGAGGCAGAGCGTAAAGTCGACCGTAATCATATAAAGCACTTAGAGGATAAAATAGAAAATTTGGAACGTATGTTTCATTCAACTAGAGTGGAAATAAAAAACATACCAAAAAAGGATGGGGAAACAAAGGAAGATCTTTGTAGAATAGTGATCGAAACTGCAAGCGTGCTGGATACCGCTATACCACAGAATGAAATTAAGGATATCATCCGTATCAATAAAAAAGGCGATTCGGCACCCATACTGGTAGACTTTGCCACTGCTACTACTAAGGAGAAAATTATTAAAAAGGCCCGTCAATTTAATAAAAATATGAATCAAGGTAAACTCAACACTACTCATCTTAAGATTGCAGGCCCCAAGAAACCTATATATATCTCTGAAAGCTTGACATCTAAAGCTCATCGTTTGTTTTACCTCTCGCGTGAGTTTGCTAAGGAGAATAACTTCAAATTCTGTTGGACTTCGTATGGTAATATTTACTTAAGACAAGATGCCAATAAACAGCAAATAAAAGTAAGGAATGAATCGGATCTAATTGCAATACTACGGGACAATTGACTAGAAATGTTTTTGAGAAATATGTTATTATTATTTTCTAAAAGTCTATTTATATTTCCCATAATGTTTATCATTCATAACAAGACATTATTCATACACATTACACACATTTTACAACTAACACGCGCTATTCACACTACGCACACGCAATACGTAAAGATATACCGAGATCGACTTTATTTACTTGAATATGATAAAATAAAACATGCAAATAGAAATATTAATATTATAATTAAACAGTCATCATTTAATTTTACTTGTTTAGTTCAAATTTTACATTGTTTTTGCTGTAATTTACTTATTATGCATCTAATTTGTGATAAAAATTTATTTAAAATCAAAAATGGCTAATAATATTCATAATGATGTTTCATCTGAAATTGATAACATATCTGTAGCTACAGCTTTTCACTGCGATACAGAAACATGTAACTCCTTAATTGACTGCTCTAAGCCGTCATTAAAAATTATAACGCAAAATATCCGCAGTGTATATAAAAACCTACATAATTTCCAGGCTCAATTAAGTAGATTGTCGTTTGAAGCTGATGTTATAGTTTTAACCGAGTGCTGGTTAGATTTGCAAAAGCCTATTCCCACGATCGAGAACTATGTTGCATATTCTTCCCAAAAATCCTTGAACCAAAATGACGGTATTATTATATATATAAAGAAAGAAATTAAATGCACAGTTGAAGAGCCAGAACCTATTGGTGGGAATTTTCTTTTGGTAAAAATTGTCCCTAATACGTCTATTTTAGCAACATATAGATCTCCTTCTCTTTACTGTACAGATGGTTTCATGGATTCGATCGAACGCACCATTCTATCATTGAATTCATCGGATAATGTTGTTCTTATTGGGGACGTAAACATTGACATTAAGCCAAATAACTCTGATAGAAATAGTTCTTCGTATTTAAACTTAAGCGCAGAACTAGGTCTCTTACCGTCCCATACATTTCCTACAAGGTTACACAACTGCCTTGACCATGCAATGTTGAAAACAAAATGTCCTGCGTCAGTTTTTGTAATCGACTCAACAGTAACTGATCACTCGTCTATAATTTTATGTCTTTATATCCGTCAGTTTTGCAAACATAATAAAATTAAATACAATACAATAATTGATTATGATGCTTTGATTAAATATTTGGAAACCGTAGATTTTTCGTTTGTTGCTACATCTTTGGACATAAATAACGCATCAACTTTGTTTGTAGAAGAGTTGTCTAATGCAGTTAAAACATATTCCAAGCAATTACGAATATCTGGCAGGAAAAGAACACTAAAATCCTGGTTAACGCCTGGATTGCGACGCTGTATTAGTCACAGAGATAAGCTTCATAAAAAAGTTAAAAAACATCCTGATAATCATATCCTTGTAACTTCTTATAAACGGTACCGAAACTTTTGCAATTCTCTACTAAGAAGGCTTAAAAATAACTATGAAAAATCGCAACTACAATCTGCCAAAAATGCCAAAGAAACATGGACTGCCGTCAAGTCTATTATTAACTCTAATAAACCAAAAACCACAGCCGAAGACCTTTTGGGTTCTTCTGATAATGCTACACATTCCATTGAACTAGTCAATCACTACTTCTCCAATATTGGTAAGCAACTTGCTGATGTTGTATCTCATAAATCTAAATTTAACAACAAGAATTACAATTTCGAAATCCCGAGAGTGTCGAACTCTATTGTACTGCTTCCGCCTGATGAAAAAGAGATAGATTCAATAATAATGAATCTCAAAGACAATTGTGCTGTAGGATGGGACGCAATACCTACAAAATTGTTAAAACTAGCCAAACATGTAGTAGTTCCACCATTAACTATACTTATTGAAAGATGCCTCAGTGTAGGGGTCTTCCCGAAGGTCTTTAAAAGGGCCATAATAACTCCAGTTCACAAGGGTGGGAGCAGGGACAGTGTTTCAAACTATCGCCCCATATCGGTTTTAACAGCACTTTCAAAAGTATTGGAGAGGGTACTAAATACTCGCATAATGAAATTCTTAGTACACAATAAAATTATTTCAGATAATCAATTCGGTTTTAGAACAGGGAAAAGCACAGAAGATGCTGTTAGAAAACTGACTGAATACATAAGTACGCAAGTTGATGCAAAACAAAAATGTCTGAGTGTTTTTCTAGACTTGGCTAAAGCCTTTGACACTGTTTCTGTTCCAATTCTTGTGGACAAACTGGATCGCGTTGGACTTCGAGGTAACGCTCTGTTGATTTTGAAGGATTTTTTAACTGACCGGTTGCAACAAGTCCGGATTGGTGAGTACTTAAGTAACGACACTGCCATAACCTATGGTGTCCCACAAGGCAGTATTCTTGGCCCAAGTCTCTTCTTAATATATGTGAATGATTTATGCCAACAAAAATTGGCAAATGGCTACATAGTTGCATATGCAGATGATACTGCTCTAATCTTTTATGGCGGAACTTGGGACGAGGTTAGGTGTCATGCTGAAACAGGTATGCATAGGATTAGCTGCTGGCTTGAAAGGAATCTTCTCAGCCTGAATCTTTCAAAGACAATGTTTCTCCAACATACTTTTGCCAACATTAAACAGCCAAAAATAGACCTCAAAGTTCACTCATGCGATTTAGCATCCGCCAGACAATGTACGTGCCTGCCAATCTCCAGTTCAGGGTCAGTTAAATATTTAGGAGTAGTATTAGATTATAAACTGAGTTGGCAACCACATATTGATCTCATTTCTACTCGAGTCAGAAAGCTTGTGTGGGCTTTCAAAAATTTAAGACATGTTGCTAATTTTGAACTTATTCGTACAGTCTATTATGCTCTGGCACAGTCGATTCTGGGATATTGTCTTGGTGTATGGGGTGGCACATGTAAAACTTTTATGTTGGTAATCGAACGAGCTCAAAGGTCTCTGCTCAAGGTCATGACATTTAGGCCTTTTAGGTACCCAACTAAATTACTTTATGAAAACTGTCAACTACTTTCGGTGAGACAACTGTATGTGCTACAAATAATCTGTTCGCAACACAGGATGACTCCCTACAGTCAGGACAGGATCCATGGTAGGCGCACAATGCCCAGCATTTGTCAGCTACCTCGTTGTAGTACAGCAGCTGCTAGACGGCAGCATATCTATCTATCTAAGTATTTATATAACAAAGTAAATAAATCCCTTAACATATATTAGCGAATATAACTTCTCGAGATATAAAAAGTAAAATTAAAACATGGCTTATGACATTGGATTATGATGAGACTGAAAAATTATTCAAGTGAATAGGATTGTTGGTTGTATTTATAATATAATATATGTATATACTCGTATATATATATATGTACATATATATCTTTTGCGTATGTCAGACAAATCAAACTGATTGCTCGCATATCATTAGAAACGTATTGTTATTTTACACCTGTGTCTTGTATGTACTTCCTCTACACATATACAAACACCTTTACTCACACACACTCACATATACACTTTCACACTTCATCTCACTCACTCACACACATAAATAACCGTGGGAAATATTTTTTTGTTAAAATACATATTATGTATCGTTAGGTACTTAGTTTTAGGATTATTATATATATATATTTTTTTTTGTTAACACACGGTCTGGGAGAAGACACTGATTTATGTAATACAGGCTCAGTCGAGCCTAGCACATAGATCAGGGACTTCGTACATTTTGTGTAAAGTTCTTTGAAAATAAATATATTATTATTATTATGTATCTCTTTTTAATCACGGGTCAAGCCCGGTCATTTGATAGGCATGCGCGGGGATATGGATCCAACGCGTAGAGGCCCCTTTGAGAAGTTTGATGTAATGTTGTACGCCCACCGTGACCCGCTCCAGGATATGTCAATGGCACGACATACCCATGAGCAGGTCTCGGCAGGCGTTGAGACTATTGCGAAGTGTGATGGAAAATAAATGGGCTATGGAGATGAGATCTGGGTGAACTTAATACCGGGCTATTACAGAAGAGGGACGGACGCCTGCCATAACTGCTTTTATTGCTAGTTATGCTAGTTATATTATTATTATTATTATAATATAATTGCCTTCTCCATTTCCAGAGTAGTCCAAAAAATCCTCCACCCCCTCTTCCAATTCCGCATGACGCAGCCAGATCGCTACGACATTGCACTCCTCAAGTTATCCAGACCAATCACTTTCATGAGCCACATTCTGCCCATCTGTCTCCCGGACTTGGACTTGGAGCTGCGGGGCAGGTCTGGAGTGATAGCTGGATGGGGGAAGACTGATGCTAGTAATGGCCACACCGGTACCAATCTTTTAAGGTCTGCGACTGTGCCTATCCTTAGTAAGTATTTTCTTTTCCAATTTATTGATGTTGTTAGTATACCAATCATCAATCATCAAAAATCAAAGATCTTTGAACCAAAGCCAACTTCACCTGCACGTGGTGCACCCTGCTGACTGACAAACGAAGCTCTGGCGAAAAGAGAGCTAGGCAGCGTAATTAAGCTACCCGACTGGGGAATGTACCTCCACCTCACAGAATACCGCAGCCAAATAACAATTCTATTGATGGTTGTTGTGTTCCTGCGAGTGAGTGAGGTCACCAGAAAGGAAGGAGATGCTGCGTTGGCAGCGGGGGTGGCGGCGCGCGAACGATATTTTATGTTGCGAGCGTTAATATGGCTACGGTAAACGCTTCACATCAGGCGGGCCGTATGCTTGTCTGCCACCCGACGTAGTATAAAAAAAAACTGTAAAACAAGGAACCTTTATGGATTTGTTATGGTCGTCCATCCATATGTCTGTTCTTAAACGGATTATGCGGCGATTATTGGGTTTTTAGGGTTCCGGACCCAAAAGTCGGTCATATGTCGACTGACACGATAAATTACTTATGAGTACGGATGACAGAAGGGTGAGGAAAGCCTAGAGAGGAGACCACGTATAGGGCGACAAAGTGTTGCGCATCCCCCGTCTAGATGGACCTCAAGCGAATGGCCGGAAGCAGTTGAATGCAGAAAGTAGAGAATCACATATGGTGGAAGGCAATATCCAGCTGTGGATAGATACAAGCTGATGATGAAGTACCCAAAGGATGCCAACAGAATTATTTTACTGAGATTCCGCTGTCTACCCATCCATTCGTCAGTCACAGATAGTGCTATCTCTTGAAACGTAAAAACTATACACTTGAAATTTGTGGCCGCTATAAGAACAAATACTAAAAATAAGATGCAGCTAGAAATTAAAGCAGGCCTTCATAAGTGTTTTTATACGGAGAACATTGTTCTGTAGAAATACTCGACTTAAGAGTGCCTAGGTAGTCTGCTTGCAGGCGAAAGTAAGACCAATCCGCTTGAGTTCTCGGTTGGTTTACTGGGTGCGATAGTGGTGCGGGTAAAGCTAGGTTGGTTTACTGGGCCAGAAACTCACCATCCTGTGATATAACCGAAAGGTTGGTGCACAGCCCCCTTACCACCAACTCTTATTGCGATTCAACAACTGAATAGAATGCTTATTCATACCAATGAATAAGCGACTCTATTATAGTTGAAATAGAGTCGCTTATTCATTGGTATGAATAAGCATTCTATTCAGTTATTGAATCGCAATAAGAGTTTGGTGGTAAGGGGCCAGGGCACCATTAGCTGTAGGCATAGAGTTGTTGTACGGAGATAAGGAACTCTTCATATACGAGTCCAACCAGTTTATTTTTATAATATGTCGGGGAGAAAACAAACTTACAGCCTGCCTGATGTGAAATGATTAGCGTACCCTATGAATATGCAATGCAGAGAGTTGAGATGATGTTACCTGCTCGCTGCCGAAGTATTGCATTATAGTGCTAGTCTTATAGGAAGTGTGCAAGTGGTCACAAGTGTCAGGGAAGCGGTGAGATGGAAGGTAGGGAGATGACATGTCAAGGTTTCAATTGGACATTGTCTGTAGTGTCTAATGTTTTAGAGCCTTTTATACTTTATATTTTAACTGATAATTGCGCTGTTTAATAATAAGTTGTCCTACTGGGGAAGTATTCACCACCTCATAGAAAACCGCAGCCAAATTACAATGTCTTAGAGAACTGTAGAGCCATTTTGTCCGTCCGAGTCTATGAAGTTTCCAGGAAAGGAAAGAATTGCTTTTGATAACAACAGGGTGCACGTATGATATCAACTGTAATCAACTACCCTCAGCAGTATTCAAGAAGGGAGTCTTTATTTCCCCTAAATGGCACAGCGAACCCTTGGTGTTGCTGATCCACTGAGCGCGTGAGATTTCCATCAGGTGACCCACATACTCGTTTGCCCCCCACTCATATAAAAAAGCGTCTATAGATAATGGTTAAAATAAAGAATATTATCACTATTATTCATCAAATTAACATTTTTCAGGTAAAGAACAATGTATAAAGTGGCATCAGAGCAAACAGATTTCAGTGGAAATTCATTCAGAAATGATCTGTGCTGGACACTCCGACGGCCACCAGGACGCCTGTCTAGGTAACTTCTTTTTAATAATGTTTGGTTCTGTAGAATATTTAGTGTCCGTAGTGCACGGCAGTTGAACTTCACTTTTTAGTAGCCATCCCTTTAGACTTTTAATACGTAATTTGCTTTGGCAAATTAGGCATTCAAAGTCTTTCACGCTGCCAATAGAGGAATTCAAATTCTAAAATGCGTTTGTTCCCAACGAGTCACACCCTCAACTGTAACACTGTGACTGGTTGGGAAAAAAATTCCCAACGAGTCACACTGTTACTCGATGGGACAACTTTTTTTTTACTTATTCCCAACGAGTCACACCCCTGCTCTTAAATATTCCCAACCAGAAACAAGCTGGCACTACTTGCCTCCCATCCTGTAACACTGTTAATTAGGATTAGTAGTAATTTTATATAGTAAATATTATTTGTCAAATTACTCGATTGCGAACTCATACTAAAATCAATCTAGCCCACAGTGACTCTATATGGTTTAAAAGGGTAAGGTTTTTGAAAGATTTTTAGATTGAATAAAATAAATATTTTTTTATTTGTTACAAAATATATAATATATGTTTGTTAAAAAATATATATATTATTAAAATATATATATATACTCGTAATATATGTATACGTATTATTTTTTATAAAATTAATTTTAGTGAAACATACTAATAACAGGCTACAAGTAGTGAGTTGTATTCTGTTATTAGTATGTTTCACTATTGTTTTTTTTTTTTCAAATAATAAAAAAAATATTTATTTCATACCATCTAAAAATCTTTCAAACAAAACAAAAACCTTGCCACTAAACGATGGAGTCACTTTGGGCTAGCTTGATCTTAGTATGAGTTCGCAATCGACAAACAAATCTTTACTATATAAAATTACATTAAAAATCCTAATTAACAGTGTTACAGGATGGGAGGCAAGTAGTGCCAACTTGTTTCTGGTTGGGAATATTTAAGAGCAGGGGTGTGACTCGTTGGGAATAAGTAAAAAAAAGTTGTCCCATCGAGTAACAGTGTGACTCGTTGGGAATTTTTTTCCCAACCAGTCACAGTGTTACAGTTGAGGGTGTGACTCGTTGGGAACAAACGCTAAAACGTTAATGTCGTACTCTTAATTTTTACCGTAAAATTCGTTGTTACAAGTCAGCCGTAATTTTACCCCGGTATTTTAGTTAACTTCATCGTTCATTGGGTTTTTGACGAAAAAGGCAATGAATAATTCCTTTTTTCGTGGTAGTCTGTTAATACTGGCCACACAGGAGAGACCGCTTGGAGCTGCTTTCAGTAAAAAGCTGTCATCTCTCCTTTTTGCTAGAAAATCATTTTTTTATCTGTATGATGCAGCACATCTGTTTGATTTTGTAATCAAGATGATAATGAGAGACAGTTCCCAAAGATTAAATATTTCTTCATTATTGACGACTCCACTGCTAACTAATGCTTTGAAAAACAGCATATGACCAACGGTAAAGATTTACGTTACAGTTGTACACATTGAGCATATATCATAAAAAAAACTAATTAAATCTAAAAGTTGAATATCTTTTCTCGTTCTATTGTGCCTACGTATTTTTATTAATCGTTATTGTAAAAATATCATTTTTTTAATGATAGAAACGACTTTGATGACGACATGGACAGCAATCAAATCAAAGCTAAATGTTCTCTCTATATATATTCTTTTTTTCTGTGGCTTATCTACCCTAGTAATAGTTAAACTTTTGCCAAAGTAATTGTATTGGGCGACGAAATTTATTTTTACTGACCTTTTGTGACACATCGGCATTGACATCGGTGGACCGGTTTACACTATTTTTAAAATCTATAGCCTAAAGTCAAAAACATTTCTAAAAGCATTTAACTTAATCTTCAGGTGATTCCGGCGGCCCACTCATAGTTTTAGACAACGGGCGGTACTACTTAGTAGGTATAACGTCAGCTGGCTTCGGTTGCGGCGTCGACCACCAACCAGGCATCTACCACAACGTCAAAGTCACCAGCAAATGGATCAGAGGCGTTATATCACCAATAACTAACTATATTGACTTCTAATCATGTTTTGACTTAATAGGAACATCAGTCAACGTCAATAATAATACTCAAAGATTTGAATCGTCAGATGTGGCCTGTTAAAAGTGAAAAGTAGTTGCATTATAATCATCATCATTAGCTCGTCCGTTTCCCATTTTTAGGGTTCCGTACCTCAAAAGGAAAAACGGAACCCTTATAAGATCACTTTGTTGTCCGTCTGTCTGTCTATCAAAACCCATTACCTCGAGAATGCGTGGAGGTATCAAACTGAAATTTGTACTGTATACTGTCCCATGTCTGTCTACGGTCCCATGAATTTGTAAAAAAATCAAACTGCTAAGTTTACGTAAAAAAAAGTTACGGCCATTTATTCAGCAAAAAACGCATATTTCGAATTATCAAGGGAATCAAAACCTATAGGGTACTTCCCGTTGACCTAGAACTATGAAATTTGGCAATTAACATCGTTATACTCTACAAGTACAGGAATAAATCTCAAAACTATACATTTGTAAATATATCTTAAAAATAGGGGGTATATATTTTATAGGGTGTCGAAATTTCAAATTGAAGTTACTAGTTCAAATGGGGTATCATATGAAAGGGCTTGATGTACACATTACAAAATATATTTTTTTTTCGACGCATTATTTCTTATTTATAATGAAAAATATCAGATTTAATACCAATAAAATGAAGTATGACTCTCCACTGCTGACCATGGGCGGGGTTGACATAGCACTGTCCCGGGAGATCAAAATTCTTGAATGATCCTACGTACGGAACTCTCGGTGGGCGAGTCCGACTCGCACTTGTCCGGTTTTTTTGGAATCACCGCAGTATGTCTTTTTCTTTCGTTCACATTACCAGCAGTCATGTCTACAGTTACCCCTTTGTTACCCATATCATCTCTCACACAATCGATTTTGGTCTACCTCTCTCACGAGTCACTAACTACTTTGACTCCGAGGTCGCGCGTTCGATCCCAGTACAAGACAGACATTCGTGTGCATGAACATGTCTGTGTGTCTTGGTCTGTGTGTTTCATGTGTATTTACATGTATGTATTTACAAAAAAAAAATGTATTTAGGTACATTTATAATACAAACATTGCGCTTAATTTGGGACTACATTGTGCTGTGTAAATTGTCCAGAAATATTTATTTATTTATTATATCCACTCACATTCATCGTTCTCTTTGTCACATGTCTTTCATCCCTCCGCATTATGTCAATTCCACGAAAGGCGATTTCCTCAGAAAATGATCTTCCTCAAGTAATTTCAAAAACTTGCGGTTGACTTTGAAAGAACTCGCTATTCCTTGAGGCTTGATTTGACGGACGAAAAGTAATTAATAAAATATCCTTTAATTACTTCCACAACGATTGATTGATTTTGTGCCGTTTGATAAGGACGCATCTTATGATTCTAATCTTTGTTATTATTATTAACTATCACTCAGCATTTTAAGGGTACGCATATCAACTCGGGAACGGACCATCTCTAACTCGCTTTTGCCTCGACGTCAACCACGCGGCAACCTAATATAATGTAAGCATGTAATCAAAACGGATCAGCAGCTTCGGCACGTCAACTCGGATACGGCTAGACGTCGGCCTGGGGAACAACTTGATCTCAACGTGTATATTTAATCAGTTTCTATAACGTCACCTGGTGAACAACCTGATCTCAACGTATATTTAATGAGTTAGTTTCGAAATGGGAAGCCTGGGCATAAAGATACGTAAGCACGGTTACAACTGCCCCCATAGCCAAGTGTAATTCGTAGCGTAACGAACGTTAGATAGATCACGTGACATTTGTCAACTCTCATACTAAAATGTTCGATTTTGACAAATGTCACGTGATTTATCTAACGTTCGTTACGCTACGAATTACACTTGGCTAGGGGGGCTGGTCGTAAGCGAGGTAACTGCGAGTTGACTACGCACCTCAAAGAACAGGCGATACCGCTACCGTGGTGATTGCATATGAAATTATCATATAAAGCTTAACGAACGACACGAGTTTTGTATTGGGGTGTAAGTTGTTCATCAACATCTTTGAACCAAAGCCAACTTCACCTGCGCGCGGTGCACCCTGCTGACTGACAAACGAAGCTATGGCGAAAAGAGAGGTAGGGGGCGTAACTGTAAGCTACCCGACTGGGGAATGTACCTCCACCTCACAGAATACCGCAGCCAAATAACAATTCCTCTGAGGGTTGTTATGTTCCTGCGAGTGAGTGAGGTCATCAGAAAAGAAGGAGATGCTGCGTTGGCAGCGGGGGTGGCGGCGCGCGAACGATATTTTATGTTGCGAGCGTTAAAATGGCTACGGTAACCGCTTCACATCAGGCGGGTCGTATGCTTGTCTGCCACTCGACGTAGTATATAAAAAAAAAGAGTAGATGCGATCATCCGGTTATAAGTTAATATGTGTGAGAGTGACCTTATGAGAAACGTTATCTACTACTTAACGATGCAGTCCCCTCTCAGTCAGCCCCCTTACCACCAACTCTTATTGCGATTCAATAACTGAATAGAATACTTATTCAAACCAATGAATAAGCGACTCTATCTCAAATTGAATATGAGATAGAGTCAATTCAATTTGAGATAGAGTCGCTTATTCATTGGTTTGTATAAGCATTCTATTCAGTTATTGAATCGCAATAAGAGTTAGTGGTAAGGGGCAGGTTGTTGTAAATTCGTAATAACTATTTATTAATCTGTGACGTCGTCCTCTTACATACATCTCGTCACGAGACTGATCGGCGTTGACCATAGAACAGTTAAAGGGACTAGAATTGGCATGTATGAGTGGCAAGCGTTTCACCAGTATGCACGGATGCTCGTATGTTTGCCCGTGCATGCGAACGTGCCGCTTAGTCGATGGCAGATTACATCGCAACGACATATGAGTAGTCCAGCCCCCTTACCACCATCTCTTATTGCGATTCAATAACTGAATAGATTGCTTATTCATATCAACGAATAAGCGACTCTATTTCAAATTGGATAGAGTCGCTTATTCATTGGTATGAATAAGCATTCTATTCTGTTATTGAAGCGCAATAAGGGTTGGTGGTAAGTGGGCAGGTCAATCACAGTTGTGGATTTGACGACGCGTGTCTGTGCGTAAGCTTGTGCATGTGAAGAGTATATATGCAAATAACAAGGAATGTAAAAGTTTTAATATTTTCTATTGGAATTAATTCTTTATCTATGCTAGTTTAATTTCCAATCACTATAAGTGTATGTATTACTGTTATAGTTCAATAAAGATTTACAAACAAACAAACAAACACTATTTTTTTAAAAGTAAACAGATGGCGCCAAAAAGACAAAGTTATAAGTTACTACATACTCTGATTTCAATGGAAATTGTAATACTTCTGAACTTTTAACTGTTTTTTTTTCTCAAAATCTATTCATTTCGGATGTTATTTGCCTGTGCCCTTCATATAACTATGCATGTGTAGTAATAAAAATAGGGGGAACTAGAATGCAGACATCGGTTTCGTAGACAAACAGCAATAGTCTTTCTAACTTCTATAAAGTGTTCTATGGCGTTGACTGATCCGTTCCATCTACCTATTTATCACAAAATGGCTGTACGATTCTTAAATTGAATTCTAATACACATTAAGTCACTTTGCTTTGCTTGCCATTTTCATTTAATCACTTCGCCTGTGTTTTGATCTCTTATACTGATTTTATTTATTGAGTTTGAATAATAAATAATGCTTAGAAGGATAGTGGCATAGTAGACAGTAGATAAAGAGTAGTACAACTCCATAGAGATGTCCAAAATCGACGCGCTCATTTATACATACACGCATGCCAGACGCAACACAATGTGTTGCGAATTCGATAATAAAGACACTACCATACTAGTCGGCGGTAGTACAACCGCTAGTAAGAAACTATTGACAATTTTCTCACTCAAAAACAACAGATAAATTTCGTAACGAAATATATTATCAAAAATAATGTTCAAGCTCATCCGCTGAACAGTTTGTTCAAGCAATAATCATCATCGTTATAAACATCATACATTGATCTAAAGATTTATTATTTATTAAGTCGACTTACTTATTTAGTAAGTAGCATTCGAGTCTGCAAAGAGAACTCAGAACACACTGCGAAAGACTTGGCATACACATCAGACATAGACATACCAGCAAGACACGAGAGCGCCTAATCGCTCATGTCGTCTCTCGTTCGATTATAGCAAATATAAAATTATCCGAACTTCTACTAGGTTTTCGTTGCTCGCCAGTATTCTCTACTCGCTTCTCGCTAGATCGTTGCCGATGGAACTGCTGCCATAGCGTTTAGATTAACTGTGTATCCTTCAGTACGGCAATTTCGAATGTGTCTATATAATTAATGTACTGCTCGATTGGTCTACTATGCCTTAACAGACAACTGCACATATTTTTTAATACTTACGTTGTAAGACTGCATCAAATTACGAGAGCGAGGAATTAGAATTATATTTTCTAAGCATTATTTTTCTATTTGTATTGATAATTTATTAATTGTTATTTGTAGTAATAAAGACAACACAAATTTTTTACTTTTGTTTTATTTAGGCTATAAAAGACCTCTGACGAACCTCCAAAGCTTCTATGCTAAATAATAGTCTTTTTTATACAAACAAGCATACGACCTGTCTGATGGTAAGCCGACATCGTAACCTATAGACGCTCGCAACACCAGAGGTAATACTCACGCTTTGCCGACCCTGTAGAAACCTCTTCACGCCTTTCTTAAAGAACCCCATGCTATAGTCTCTTGGGAAAACCTGGGCAGGTAATTCATTCCACAGCCTGAGACTATATGGAAGAAAGCCTCTCTGAAACCCCACAGTTCGCGAGCATCTTGGCTCCAATATGTGAGAATGAATTTCCTGCTGATGGCGAGCGGCGCGACTGTAGAAGGAAGCTATAAGCATCATTTCAAACAACTCTTCCGAACCCATCATCATCATCATCTTCAGGTGATTTTAGTCTCCACTACAGGAGCACGACCCTCTCTCTTCCATCTCAGACAGAAGGAGGATTTGGCCTACACACCTCACGCTGGCCAGACGGGTTTTATGTATTATGTATTATGTAATGTATTTCCCTTAGTCGCCTTGTACGACATCCACGGGAAGAGACGGAGTGATTCTATTCTAGTCTGCCGGAAACCACGCGGCCAACCGAACCTTAACCGAACCCAACCTATTGTATAATCGGTAGAAGTTACCCAGGGAGGCAAAGTCTCTCCTTGAACTTGGCTGCACCATTCCATCCGATTGCATTTATATAGAAACGAATAAATGAAATTACTTCCCTCTTTGATTGTGTACGTTCAGGAACTCGAGGTAAATAAACCCATCCATGGACAGGCTACGTTCGACGTTGCTTAACTTGCTTGTTTGATTAGACTGGCACACGCAAAGACGCCATCGAGCACCTAAGATCATCGAGTTTTGGTAGGGTTTAGGGGTGTAAGTTTGCTTATCAACATCTTTGAACCAAAGCCAACTTCACCTGCACGTGGTGCACCCTGCTGACTGACAAACGAAGCTCTGGCGAAAAGAGAGGTAGGGAGCGTAATTGTAAGCTACCCGACTGGGGAATGTACCTCCACCTCACAGAATACCGCAGCCAAATAACAATTCCCTTGAGGGTTGTTGTGTTCCTGCGAGTGAGTGAGGTCACCAGAAAAGAAGGAGTTGCTGCGTTGGCAGCGGGGGTGGCGGTACGGAAGTGATATATTATGTTGCGAGTGTTAATACGGTTACGGTAACCGCTTCACATCAGGCGGGCCGTATGCTTGTCTGCCACCCGACGTAGTAAAAAAAAATGGGTTTAACAATAATAATTCGTAATTCTAATGTGAGTCACAGCAGATATATTTAGAGCGAGACACCGCTAAAGGTGAGACAAGAGAGGCTATATCACCGTCTCTTACACGCATATAGCAGTGTCCCGCTCTAAATATGTCGTATCTGCTTAGTGTGCACTTTTCTTCTTTGTTAGTTATCAAGATACGAAGAATAAGCATTAAACATTGTAAAGTTAATTCAGTGTGGCAATAGCAGAAAATGTTACACATTCTGTAACTTTGTATTTATTTAATTATACATTCGCAAACTAACCAGCTTTGCTTGGCTTGTAAAATCATCAAGATAGTCACAGTATTGATGTATTTAAGTATGTTTGTCTGTTATCTAGTACCCATAGTCAAGGTCGTCGCCAGCCGATGGCCCAGGTGGGGGCAAGTTGATATGGAGAATGAGAAAAGTATGAATTATAGGTAAAGTCGAGAGCTAATGAAGCTTTTCATTTGTAGTACGAGCCTTACATCTACAGCGATTGTCATAATAAGGGTACAGAGTCCAACGTGTAAAGCTTCACGAGTTCTTAACTGTACAATAAATATAAAAACTTATGAATAAATATAATCTCGGGGGGGGGGGGGGGGGCAGCTGCCCTCCCTGCTCCCCCTTGGCGATGCCCTTGCCCATAGTGCAAGCTTTCCTAGTTTTAGACTCGATAGCGGTGTGTAATTTGTCTAGGAATTTATTATTCTTCACTGGGACGTAGTATAAAAAAACGGGTTGCACTCCGGGAGTGCCGGCAGAAGTGAAAACTTGAAAATTATCGTTGTGTATTTTTTAATATTTTGGAATGGTAGAGAATAATTTCGCACGAATATCATTTATGTGGTAAAATACAATATTCATTTATTGCGCTATCGTACACAAACATGACAATTTATTTTACACTAGCTGATGCCCGCGACTTCGTTCGCGTGGACTTTATGATTCCGGCATATTAATACAAATACGAACTAAAGTAGATACATAAGAAAATATTTGGGGCAGTATTATACGTTAAAAGTCAACAAATTATTATTTTTATTTAAGATAGTCACCTTAGTTTCAAAAAAAAAAAAAAAATGAAGGGAGTCTTTCCTTCGGGAGCTAATATGAAAAGACCTCAAGCGTTACTAATCTATACTAATATTATAAAGCTGAAGAGTTTGTTTGTTTGTTTGTTTGAACGCGCTAATCTCAGGAACTACTGGTTCGAATTGAAAAATTCTTTTTGTGTTAGGTAGCCTATACTTCAAGGAAGGCTATAGGCTATATAGCATCACGCTACGACTCATAGGAGCGGAGCACCAGTGAAAAATAGGAAAAAAATATTCCTTTTGAGGGCTTACGTCGCGTGCGCTGCGTAAACGGTTGAAGTTACGCAAAAATCATGTATGACGGAATTGTTCCTCTTGAAAAGTTCTAAAAAAAAGTCCGCGACAGCATATGTCTATCTTTTAAGATTAACTCACTATAACCTTTTTTTACCTACTTTCTCCTATTGATTACCATGAAAAAACGTTATAGTGTGTCAATCTTAAAAGATAGACATATACTGTCGCGGACTTTTTTTTAGAATTTTTAAAGAGGAACAATTCTGTCATACATGATTTATGCGTAACTTCAACCGTTTACGCAGCGCACGCGACATAAGCCCTCGAAAGGAATATTTTTTTCCTATTTTTCACCGGTGCTCCGCTCCTATTGGTCGTAGCGTGATGTTATATAGCCTATAGCCTTCCTTAAAATATAGGCTAAGTATCTAACACTAAACTATTTTTTCAAGAGTAGTTCCTGAGATTAGCGCGTTCAACCAAACACACTCTTCAGCTTTATAATATTAGTATAGAATTAGATAGTATAGATTAATTTTATATATAAAACTAGCTGTTACCCGCGGCTTCGCCCGCGTGGTCGAAGTAAAAAAAAAATACAACAAAAGAAAAATAGGTACAAAATTTAATGATGATCGGCTACACAGAGCGTTAAGAAATAACAAACAAACGAATTTACTTACTTTAACACTTATAGTATTAGTATGGATCAAGACAAAAAAAATTGTTCACCACGTAAATGATTGCCCTCTGCGGGGATCGAATTATTTTTTCCGTGGGAATAAAATGTTTTTTCCTGGATAAAAAGTAGCCTATGTTACTATCCAGACCGGAAACTATCCCCTGTTAAAAAAATCATGTCGGTACTTACGTTCCTTTCGACATGATAGAATGCCAAATGATTACAAAGTTTATTTTTTCCCATGGGATTAAGATGTTTTTGCGGGATAAAAGGTAGCCTATGTCACTTTCCAAACAGTAAACTATCCCTATTTTAAAAAGTCATGTCCGTACTCTACTACGTAACTATCCCGTTAAAAAAAATCATGTCGTTACTTAGGTTCCTTTCGACTTAAAAGAAGGGCAAATGATTACAAATTATGTATTTTCCCGTAGAAATAAAATGTTTTTTCTGGATAAAAAGTAACCTATGCCACTCTCCATACCGTAAACGTACGTTATTAAAAAATAAACTTCATTTGTCCTTCTTTCACGTCACAAGAAACCTAAGTACAGACATGAATTTTTAATAGGGTAATCTAGAGAGTGACATAAGCTACTTTTTATCCAGGAAAAACAATTTAATCCCATGGGAAAAAATAAACTTTGTAATCATTTGTCCTTCTATCACGTCGAAAGGAACGTAAGTACTGACGTGATGTTTTAACAGGGGATAGTTTTCGGTCTGGAGAGTGACATAGGTTACTTTTTATCCAGGAAAAATATTTTATTCGAAGGAAAAATAAAGAGCCCTCTTTAATTATATAATTGTTCACCACATAAATGTTTGCCCAAACATTTATGTGGTGAACAATTATTTTCTCTTGAGTGTGGACGTTCCATCCATACAAATATTATAAGTGTTAAATATATATTATAAGTGTCCATATAAATATTATAAGTGTTTGTTATTTCTTAACGCTATATGTAGCCGATCATCATTAAACTTTGTACCTATTTTTCTTTTGTTGTATTTTGTTTTTACTTCGTGAGATATTACTATTTATATAATGTTGATAATACTATTTAAGGAACGTTTGTTATAATATTTATATCTCACGAAGTAAAAAAAATACAACAAAAGAAATATATACACAAATCAATGGCAGCTCCCCAGGACCACGCGGGCGAAGCCGCGGGCAACAGCTAGTCCTCGATAAAGCCACATTGTTGGCCATTTCGCATTCATCTCAAACGATTAGACAGCAATCCTGAAACATTTTCGCTTTGACACAGTTTCGTGTCACAAAGCATGTCGGTGTTTCCGTTCTGTATAAATCGAGTAGAATATTGAACATTGTATTTGCGTCCTTCCGCCTAGAGGTAATATTATGGCTGCAATACCTGGCGATGCTGCTGTATGATATTATTTTGGCGCCTGATTTCAGCGAGGATTGCTCTCGTCAGGTATGTTTTTCCAGTCCCTCCTGAAGCATCTAAGAAAAACAGTTTCCCCTCGTTGTTTAAAAGACTTTGAGTCACAAAATCTTGCTACATAGCGTCCCGCAAATGCACGCATTCTTCTGGTTTGTGCGAATATATACCAATCGTTCGAAATTTGGCTGGTAGGTTCCTTATAGGGTGTAGACATCCGCTAAGAACGGATTTTACGATACTCTACCCCTAAGGGGGTAGTATGGGGGTTGGAAGTTTGTATGAAAGTCCTATGTTTTTGAAGCAAGAGACTTGAAATTTAAAATGTATGCTCTATAGATGGTGTGGAGGTGTACTAATAATGTGTCTTTGGAAATCTACCCCATTTTGGGGTTAAAACGGGGGTTGGAAGTTTGTATGAAAGTTCTATGTTTTTGAAGTAAGAGACTTGATATTTAAAATGCATGCTCTATAGATGGTGTGGAGGTGTACTAATAATGTATCTTTAGAAATCAACCCCCTTTTGGGGTTAAAAAGGGGGTTGGAAGTTTGTATGAAAGTTCTATGTTTTTGACGCAAGAGACTTGAAATTTAAAATGTATGCTCTGTAGATGGTGTGGAGGTGTACTAATAATGTATTAGGTTGGGGAAAAAGTCTTTTCGTATTTTATATGAAAATTCAAAACATTTTTTAATAAAGTTTATTTACATTTAACTAAAGTATGTAGGTGCCATTTTGTTCGATAACTTTTTGCCATCTTGTAGGTAGAGACATGATCCCATTACTATAGAAATTTTGGGACTTCTGTTCAAAAAACCGCGACAAGTGGTTTTGGCAGTGTACTCGTGATGTTAACCTGACATTTCCTAAAGAATTCTTAAGAGACCGAAACAGGTGGAAATCAGAAGGTGCAAGGTCAGAACTATACGGCGGATGCATTAACACCTCCCAGTCAAACTCACTTAATTTTTGCTGAGTGGCTAAAGATGTGTGAGGTCTAGCGTTATCATAATGAAAAATCACACCCCTTCTATTAATTAATTCCGGCCGCTTTCTCTCAACTTTTTGCTTTAATCTCATCAGTTGTTCACAGTAGAGTATTCACAGTAGAGTTCAGAATCGATAGTCCTGCCTGGCGGTAACAGCTCATAATGAATATCTTCCCTTCCAATCCCACCATACACACAGCATCACCTTGTTGCGGGTTAACCCGGGTTTCGCCAGAGTCTGTGAAGCCTGACCGGCCTTTGACCACGACCTTTTTATGCGCCAAAACTGTTTTGTGGTCAATTCCTAGTTCTTCAGCTACGTCGTAACTACTGATATGCCGATCTTGCTCCACTTTTTCAAAAATGGCATCCATTTTATCCGTAACAGGGCGACCAGAGCGACGTGCATCTTTGACATCAAAATTTCCGGATTGAAAACGCTTAAACCAAATTTGTGCTACTCTCACAGACACTGCACTAGGTCCATAAACGTCACAAATTTTTTTCGCAGCTTGCGTTGAATTTTTACCTTTTTTGTAGTAAAATTTTAAAATGTATCGAATTCCTTCATTAGATTCACTCATCTTGACAGTAAAAAAAACAAATGAAAATCACACATTTACCTAATTTGAATTTGGAATTATCTTTTTTAAAATTTAAACTTTTTAAAGATATCAAAACCTGCCAGATACAAATGGTATAACCAAAGAGATTTTATTACAAGTTCATACATACTATAATGCGAAAGGACTTTTTCCCCTACCTATTATCTTTAGAAATCAACCCCTTTTTGGGGTTAAAACGGGGGTTGGAAGTTTGTATGAAAGTTCTATGTTTTTAAAGTAAGAAACTTGAAATTTAAAATGTATGCTCTATAGATGGTGTGGAGGTGTACTAATAATTTATCTTTAGAAATCAACCCCTTTTTGGGGTTAATACGGGGGTTGGAAATTTGTATCAAAGTTCTATGTTTTTGATGTAAGAGACTTGAAATTTAAAATGTATGCTCTATAGATGGTGTGGAGGTGTACTAATAATGTATCTTTAGATATCAACCCTTTTTTGGGGTTAAAATGGGGGTTGAAAGTTTGTGTGAAAGCTCTATATTTTTGAAGTAAGAAACTTGAAATTTAAAATGTATAGAGGTGTACTAATAATGTATCTTTAGAAATCAACCTATTTTTGGTGTTAAAACGGGGGTTGGAAGTTTGTATGAAGTCTTATGTTTTTGAAGTAAGAGACTTGAAATTTAAAATCTATGCTCTATAGATGGTATGGAGGTGTACTAATAATGTATCTTTAGAAATCAACCCCCTTATGGAGTTAAAACGGGGGTTGGAAATTTGTATGAAAATCCAATGTTATTGGAGTTAAAGTAATTATGGCAGAAGGATTTTAAATGATATTTAAGTATAATAAATATTGAAAACAACTACATACTTACTATTATAAGGAGGGATGTATTATTATAACAATAAAAAGTACTTTAGGTTTTACAAAGAGGTTTTAAAAAATAATATCCGTCGACTTCATTGATTCTAAAAATTCGTCTAGATATTGATTGTTTTTAACTTTTTCATCTTTTTCCTTTCATTTGGTATTTAGCTTTTTCGAATGTAATTAAAAATTATTTGCAAAATAACTAACTCCACGCGTACGAAGTCGCGGGCGGCCGCTAGTATATATATATATATATATATATATATATATATATATATATATATAAATCGAGTGCTACATATTAGACGCAATAGTTTTATTTATTTTATAAATATATATATATATAAATAAGACTATTGCGTCTAACTTGTAGCAGGTAAGAATAAAAGTAGCACTGCGTGTGGTTATTTTTTTTACAGTACAATCAATATTTTGTTAAACTATTTATACTCATCAGGCTGAACAACTTTTGCTAAGGCGTCATTTTTATATTTTTTATAGTTTAGCTGAACCATTATGGTTCTGCATCAGGTGTTCCAAATCTTGGATTTTTATACCGAGATGGAAATTTCGTGTCCACGTTTTCAAATCGATGCCATTTTCTTAATTAACATTTTAGAAAACCATAGAATCAACACCATATTGATATTGTAACATTTCAACCCCATCGCACCCCCACAGGAGTGCTCTTGTGTCACGTCGATTATGTTAGATTATAAAATAGCTGTTGTTTTCGGAATCAGCGACCCGATAAACCATAAAAACAATACCCATGTCGATTTTCAGACGTTTGCACCTCATTCCACCCCTTTAGGGGTTGAATTTTGAAAAATCCTGAAACACGTGTTTACTCATTTATCTACAGAAGATCTCGTGTAAAGTTTCGTATAAAATAGTCCAACTAATCTTGGTTCCCCATACAAACTTTGGACCCCCATTTCACCCCCTTAGGAGTTGGATTTTCCAAATTCCCGTCTTAGTGAGCATCTACGTCCTGAAAGGAACCCCCATACAAAATTTGAGACTCCTAGCACTTGTAGTTTCTTAGATTTTGTGATGAGTGATTTTCTATAAAGAAAATTTTTCTTTAAACTTTAAATGTCGATAACTTTTTAATCTGACATCAGATTTCGATGAAACAAAGCCTATATGTTGCTCAGGGATGACCTTAATCTTTTAGTGAAAACCGCGTAAAAATCTGTTTAATAGTTTTAAAGATTAGCGAGTACATACAGACAGACAGACAGACAGACAGACAGACAAAAAAATCAAAAAAATCTTTTTTGTGTTCTGTTATGAACTCTTTTTTTATCGCCCACACTCATTTTTTGTTAATTTTATCAAATGTACAGACACGCGGTTCCTACTGTTTTATTATATTAGGTTGGGGAAAAAGTCTTTTCGTATTTTATATGAAAATTCAAAACATTTTTTAATAAAGTTTATTTACATTTAACTAAAGTATGTAGGTGCCATTTTGTTCGATAACTTTTTGCCATCTTGTAGGTAGAGACATGATCCCATTACTATAGAAATTTTGGGACTTCTGTTCAAAAAACTGCGACAAGTGGTTTTGGCAGTCTACTCGTGATATTAACCTGACATTGCCTAAAGAATTCTGAAGAGACCGAAACAGGTGGAAATCAGAAGGTTCAAGGTCAGGACTATACGGCGGATGCATTAACACCTCCCAGTCAAACTCTCTTAATTTTTGCTGAGTGGCTAAAGATGTGTGAGGTCTAGCGTTATCATGATGAAAAATCACACCCCTTCTATTAATTAATTCCGACCGCTTTCTCTCAACTTTTTGCTTTAATCTCATCAGTTGTTCACAGTAGAGTACAGAATCGATAGTCCTGCCTGGCGGTAACAGCTCATAATGAATATCTTCCCTTCCAATCCCACCATACACACAGCATCACCTTGTTGCGGGTTAACCCGGGTTTCGCCAGATTCTGAGAAGCCTGGCCGGCCTTTGACCACGACCTTTTTATGCGACAAAACTGTTTTGTGGTCAATTCCTAGTTCTTCAGCTACGTCGTAACTACCGATATGCCGATCTTGCTCCACTTTTTCAGAAATGGCATCCATTTTATCCGTAACAGGGCGACCAGAGCGACGTGCATCTTTGCCATCAAAATTTCCGGAATGAAAACGCTTAAACCAAATTTGTGCTACTCTCACAGATACTGCACTAGGATAAACGTCACAAATTTTTTTCGCAGCTTGCGTTGAATTTTTACCTTTTTTGTAGTAAAATTTTAAAATGTATCGAATTTCTTCATTAGATTCACTCATCTTGACAGTAAAAAAAACAAATGAAAATCACACATTTACCTAATTTGAATTTGGAATTATCTTTTTTAAAATTTAAACTTTTTAAAGATATCAAAACCTGCCAGATACAAATGGTATAGCCAAAGAGATTTTATTACAAGTTCATACATACTATAATGCGAAAAGACTTTTTCCCCTACCTATTATGTATTGATTAAAAATAAACAGCAGGAGCAGACATACATTTTCGCCGCGCTGTAGAAAGAGAGGGGGATATCTTTCTCTCCTACGACGCGCCGGCGGTCTACTCTCCCTCCTTCTGTTAAATATCGTTCCAGTATACTTTGCAATAACTAGAATATTATGTTGATATTTTATAAATCATGTAAGTACTTTACAGAACACATTGATTAGTCATTACTGATTCCATATCATATTGATTACAGTATAAAATGGTTAGCATGACTTCCGTGAAGTCATGCCCGCCATTACGATTTCCTTTCTCATCTCAAGTTACTTTACAGTATAAAAGTTGTTAGCATGATTTCCGTGAAGCTATGTCGCCATTACGATTTCCTTTCTCAAGTTAGTTTACAGTGTAAAAGTTGTTAGCATGACTTCCGTGGAATCATGTCGCCATTTTGATTTCCTTTCTCAAATTAGTTTAAAGTATAAAAGTTGTTAGCATGACTTCCGTGAAGTCATGCCGCCATTATGATTTCCTTTCTCAATTTACTTTACAGTATAAAAGTTGTTAGCATGACTTCCTTGAAATCATGCTCGCCATTGCGATTTCCTTTATCAAATTAACTTACAGTATAAGAGTTGTTAGCATGACTTCGGAGAAGAATAATAGGGAGCGAGGCGATGTTAGACTTAAAGTAGCATTAAGACATTATTCTTATACAAGCAGCTGAAGTGGTAACACCAAATTGTCATCGTATTTGTTAGAATCTTATCGAAGCATTAAAACAGTGTAGCGGACACCGGTTATTTTATTCGTAATAAAAGTATTGTGCAGTTAAACCGACTTATCAATTATTTCAACCTTGAGGAGCTAATACGTCTTACGAATTTTCGATCAGGCCACGTGTCTTGATGCTAGTTTAACATTTTATACCCATCCTAAAAAGTGCACAACGCCGCTAAAGAAGATTTCACTTCAAAAAATAAAAATAAAGTGGAACAGTACCAGTGTACTGTAATAGCTTGTCTCAGTAGACAAGCTATTTTATTTATATACTACTTACACTTACTGACACTAAAAATTTTAACCACACACTACATAAATGTACCTAGTCTAGGCTCAAATGTGAGATAATGTGTAGATTTTGACGTGAGAACGTCTTACAAATCGATAAACGCCGACTGCACGCAAGAAAAAGCATGACTCATTGTTACGTTCCGCCTGAGCCGAGCGTGCAAGCAAGAGCGCGGAATAAGCGATAGAAAAGCACCATCGGCCTAAGCGTTCGGTTTGACACATCTATCTCTCTTCCACTTCATCGGCAGATGTTTTCTTATGACGTTATCACGTAAAATTATCATCCGTTAACCGACTTTATAAACAACCAATTTTTTATAAAATTAATCAGCGTACGTTTTGAGCACGATATACTAGCAACACCAAGTTGACCTCAAACCGCGCGTAGTGTCGGACGTGTCGGTTCAACAAATCATAAAGTTACACAAAAATACTTTAAAGTTTCCACATAAAAATGCTCAAGTATATCATATGTCTTTATTCGTTTGTGATATTTTCTGGATGTATTTTAAAGGCAGAGGCGAAAGGTGAGCTTTTTAATAAGTGATAAGGTTTTTTGATGAAGCGAATATTTCTTATGATGTGATGATGAACTCGCTTGGCAACTTTAGGTCAATGATTAGTGATTTGTGAATGTCAAGGCTGCTTTAGGTAAATATTATGATACTTGCAATCATGTATACTTATGTAATTGCGAATTTTTTTTCTGACTTTAAACAATAATATGTTTTTTAGAAACAATATATATTTATTATTGTTAAGAAAAAACATAACTAAAAAATGGTGTGTGACTCTCATGGACTCACGGAATGTTGTAATGTGAATACGTTATACGCACTAAAATTATCTCAAAATGGCAGCGCTTCTCCTCCCACGCACGCGATGTTCCAGAGTCCTTACTTAGCGTAATAAATTCTTTGATCCTTCATCTATCCAGTGGTGTGATTGAATTTTGGATGGAGATGATAGATATGTAGCTGCAACACCAAACTGTATCCCCCGATTCTGTTTGTTTTTTTAAATTGCCTCCATATGGAAACAATTATAAACACATCAAATGTTTACGAACTGTGTTTTGCTGATCAAGCCCTTTCATTTGATACCTGTATCATACGGGTTAAAGTGGAAATAAATAACCAATTTGTGGCAATCGCCATATTGGATTAAAAATTACAGAATTGAAATTATCGTTAATTGTCATGGAAACCAAACAAAAATGTCATTCAGCTCAATTAGGCACTGAGAAATAGATCAAATTTGAATTGCAAGATTTGCGGTGTAAGTGGTTCATTAACTTCTTTGAACCAAAGCAACCTCACCTGCACGTGGTGCGCCCTTCTGACTGACAAACGAGGGTCTGGCAATCACTACCGCCCATGGAAGATCAGCAACACCGATCCGTTGCCAGCCCATACTCCTTCCTTCCTGTCTGGTGACCTCACTCACTCGCATAACACAACAACCCTCAAGGGAATTGTTATTTGGCTGCGGTATTCTGTGAGGTGGAGGTACTTCCCCAGTCGGGCAGCTTAAAAAATACGCTATGCCCGGCCTCTCTTTACGCCAGAGGTTTGTTTGTCAGTCAGCAGGGTGCACCACGTGCAGGTAAGGTTGGCTTTGGTTCAAATATGTTGATGAACCACATACACGTCAAAATTTGGAATGAAAATTGTTTTTTTTTTAATACATTTTGACATTTGAAAATTGTTTAATTGTCATGTTCATATAGAGTGGCGTCACCATTAAATTCGGATATAAGTTGCTTGCACTGTGGCCTGGCACAATCGCACCTCGCATTCTTTCTGTACTCATCAGCAGGTTTGCAAAACATTGATGTTGACGGCGGTCGTTGACCTAGTTATCAATGTCATTGACATTGTATGACATAGATATCTTGAAGTAAGCTGTACATTGTGCATGCAAAGAAACAGGAAAGAAATGAATGAAAAAGAAATATTTCGTCTCATATTATTTATAAAACCGGCCAAGTGCGAGTCGGACTCGCGCACTATGGATTCCGTACCATTATCTATAAAAACGGCAAAAAAAATAAACACGTTTGTTTTATGGGAGCCCCCCTTAAATATTTGTTTTATTTTTATTTAATTATTTATTTTTAAAGTGAATATAAAATTAAATATTATGTGAGTATTTTAAAGCGTCTACCTATTGGCGTTATCAATTGCGAGCAAAAACGAGCAAAAAAAAATTGGACGGACGGACAGCGGAGCCTTAGTAATAGGGTTCCTTTTTACCCTTTGGGTACGGAACCCTAATAAAGCAGCATTGATGATAATGCAGTTGGCAAAAATGATTTTTTTGGCGTGATGACGCGTCGCTATGCGTTTGTAAATATTGATATGATAGAGCATTTTACTTTCGTTCACCAAAGTTACGTGTCTTTACCTTGTTTTCAGGTTCTAATTAATATGTATTCGTCACCGTTTCAGCGGCAACTTTTATTGAACCTTGCTTATAAAATTTGTGATTTCATTATTACTTAATAATTACTTAATAATCTACGAGTACTTTAAGAAGTGTTAATAAACGTAATCTCCTTTACACTCGCTTCTTTCTACACGGTTTCACAGATTACTTAGTAGTTACTACGTAACAGATACTTCACTCAGTACAAAATTTCCAATACCTACTGCTATAATAGCCTACTCCGTCGCGTCAGCAACCGCTGCATGCTAAAATGTGCCTAAATGCTCAAGCGTACAGTTGTGATTGCTTCGCACCGCGCGATCCCACAGCAATCGCAGGGCCTGAATTTGGTCCGCAAACGGCCCGAGACCGCTCGGCCGGGCGGTAGGTAACTATAGCGCGCAAGTACATGGAGTGACGGAGGCCTGACGGTTTCTAGCACCGGAGCTATTGTGCCTGAGTGCTTACTGTGTATATTTATACAATAAGGATGTAGCTACACATGGCTCAGTGTTTCAAACAAAAATAAAAGAAAAATAAATACACAATGAATTACCGATGCTGTAGTAAGTACTTGGTTAGCTCGGGGTAGCCTGATTCCCTAGAGACCGCGTCCCCAGGTGGCGGATGGGGGAACGCTCGTTGGGAGTTCTACTTCCAAAGGGTAGGAGGGAAATAAAATACCTCCCGCGGACCAACAGGCCGGAGATGGACACTCCGATAACAAACCCCTGCTATGGGCTTCCTTGACATATTTGGGGCTGAGGCCATAGTAGTGCTGCACGCCTAGGCTGGGGCGTCGCAGAAGGAGCGGCGGCGGATGAATCAAAAGAGGTCAACGGCGGCGCCCGGACCCTAAGGAGGGCCACAGTCTTGATGTCAGGTGGCAACCGATCGTAAAAAATTATAGCCAAAATTACCCATCTCCTAATTCAAAATGAGCACATCTAATAAAGTAAGAAGCCAACATACTAGGGCGTCCCCCTCAAGCGACGTAAGTGCCTCGATTGCGAAGAATGCTGCTAAAAATACTAGGGCGTTCCCCAGAAGCGACGTTTCAGACAAGAACAAGTATTCGCAACAACTACGCATAGCGACGTGGAATCTGGGAACCCTCACTGGGCGTGGACAAGAACTGGCAGAAACCCTGAACAGGAGGCGCATAAATATCTGCTGCATACAGGAAACTAAGTGGAAGGGTTCGAAATCCAGAGACCTAGGACTGGGGTATCAGCTTGTCTATCACGGCTCTAGTAACACACAGAACGGCGTAGGCATCGTCTTGGATAAAGATCTTAAAAACCGTATCATCAACATTGAACGACGAACAGACCGTCTCATGTCTATAAAGCTGGCCTTCGAAGGACAACCCGTTATGAACATAATAACTGCATACGCTCCGCAAGTTGGATGTACACCGGAAGAAAAGGAGGCTTTCTGGGAGGACCTTGATGAACTCACGCATAGCATACCAACTCATGAATGCAGGCTGATTTGCGGAGACCTAAATGGTCATGTCGGTGAAAGAAATTTAATTTCAACTTGTGCAGAAGCACATGGGGGTTTCGGATACGGGACTATAAATAAAGAGGGTTCAAACATTTTAGAATTTGCTGTGCGACACGATCTCGTACTAGTAAACACATGTTTTAAGAAGAAACCAGAGCATTTGATAACTTACAAAAGCGGGGGCAAGACATCTCAAATAGATTATATTATGGCTGACAGGAAACTTAAGAGTAAATTTTCAGATTGTAAGGTAATACCTGGCGAACCTTTAACCTCACAACATCGAATTATGGTAACAACATTTAGATTACCTAAATCCATCCAAACTGTAGTTGATAAGACACCCAGAATCAAGTGGAAGCAATTACAAAGTCAGAAGGGAGACGCATTTCTGGACGAGATTCGAAATTATCTATCAAAAGATGTTAAAAATGATCACACTGATTCAAATTCAATGTGGCAAGGGTTTGAGGACTTCTGCAAAGCGAAAGCCACACTTATTTTAGGAGTATCCAAGGGCGGAGTAAGTACTGGAAAAGACCCGTCTTGGTGGAATGATACTGTCAAAGACAAATTAAAACTAAAGAAAGTAAATTTCAAAAAGTGGCAAAAATCACGTACTGAGGAAGATCACAGTAAATACAAAGAGTCAAAATCAATTGCCAAGAGGACTGTAGCGCAAGCTAGGGCCAAGTCACGTGAATTACTTTACAATAAATTGGAAAGCACAAAATCAGAAAAAGATATTTTCAAAATTGCCAAACAAAGATCCAGGTCAACATTAGACATTAAAGTAAACAAATTTATAAAAGACAAGGATAACATGCTACTAACATCAAATCAAGACATAAATAAAAGATGGTATGAATTCTACGAGTCTCTCCTAAATGAAGAAAACCCTAGTGAAAATTTAAAACCACTTTCGCCGACATTTGGTCCTATCCAAAATATAAGCATGGACGAGATATCAAAAGCAGTCTCCCAAATGAAGACCAACAGGGCCGTAGGCCCTGATGAGGTTCCCGCTGAAATATGGAAAATTCTGGGCATGCTAGGAACTCTATGGCTCCGAAAGTTATTTTGTCTCATATTAACAACAGGAAAAATACCGAATTCGTGGCGACATAGCTATCTAATACCATTCTTCAAGAACAAAGGAGACATTACGCAGTGCGAAAACTATAGGGGCATAAAGCTAACCTCCCATACACTTAAAATCTGGGAACGGATTGCAAATCAGCGTATTCAACTGCTTTCTGGGATAACCCCAAATCAATTTGGATTTACTCCGGCGAAATCGGCTTCAGACGCAATCCAGACAGTCCGAATACTTATGGAAAAACACCGTATGAATAAAGAGAACCTGCATTTCATATTCATCGATCTGGAAAAGGCGTTTGACAGAGTTCCCCGAAGACTCGTTTGGCAAGCAATGAGAGCTCAGAGCCTACCCGAGGATTACATTCACATAGTAAAAGATATGTACCATCAAAACAAAACGCAAGTGAGGAGTCCGGCGGGTTTTACCGAAAGTTTTGAAGTGAGGGTGGGGGTACACCAGGGATCGGCTTTGAGTCCGTGGCTGTTCAATCTGGTCATGGACTATCTGACCAGGGATATACAAGCTCCACTACCATGGAGTCTATTGTATGCAGATGACATCGCACTTATTGCAAACACACCGACTCAGCTCCAGCAGATCTTATGCAAATGGGTAACAACACTAGAAAAGTTCGGACTACGCGTTAGCAGATCCAAAACCAAACATATGGATTGTAGGTAAGTAGTTTATTTATTGGGGATTCTGGCTCACATTTCGCTTGACTCGCTTCGCTCGTATCGCTCGCTCCGCTCGCTCATCGCGAAATGTAAGCCAGAATCCCCAATAAATAACCTGTCGCGAAATGTAAGCTAGAAACCTCAATAAATATTGTAGAACGCTGCGAATCTACAGCCACAGCTTAAATGTTATAACTTACCGAATTGTGTAGCCGGTTCAATCACATTTTAACTACACGGTTTTCACTTCACTCACTATTCGGTTGCCTTTCACCAAGTTTACTTCTGCTGGTATTCTGATCGGTCTCTGGCATGTTCACTATCAGGATAACCCGTCGGTAACAAATGCTAAGAATTTCTCAAAAGTTAGGCCGTTTGCTCACGTCGTTTGCCCAAATAGCTGTTGACGTCTGGGATTTGTGGTCAACCGTCAATCCAGGCCGATTGCTCATGTCAGCTGTTGACATCTGGATTTTGGGACCTCCCAGGCCGTTTGCTCACGTCGGTCACTAATATGGGTATTGACGTCTAACCTTTATGATCCTTCTGTAACATAGGTACTTATGGGTTCCCCTGAAGCGTACAATGCTAAAAACTTCTCAAAAATCCAGCAGTAACAAGCCTTGGTTGTTGGCTCAAACTTAACTACCTCTGAACGTAATGAAGGAAGATACAGTAATGAGTCATAATCGTCAACTGGAATATGTTTATATTGTTCAACATAATGAAGCATATTTTCATAGAGCGGCTAATACCACTCGCTCGTGATATTTAGTATTCTAGTTTTAAAAAATGGTTTGAAAATGTCACTTTACATTAAATACTGCCTCATACAACTTTTTAAAAATTACGAAATGCTGTCTGTAATCGGTAATACATAATTGACGTCTGGAATTTATATATCACACAGAGAAACCATGTATTTAATGAAATAAATTATAAATAATTAAATATTTCTGGTCAATTTACACAGCGCCATCTAGTCACAAATTAAGCGCAAAGCTTGTGTTATGGGTACTAGACTGATATATGTACTTAAATACATTTTGTAAATACATACTTATAATATATAGAAAACACCCAGACCAAGCCAAACAGACATGATCATGCACAAAAATGTTTGTCTTGTGCGGGAATCGAACCCGCGACCTCGGAGTCAAAGTGGTCATTGCTAACCATTCGACCACCGAGCTCGTCAAAATTAAACCCTATAAAATTCTGGTATTAACCACTCTAATGCAATACTGCGATGACGTAATATGGGAATGCAATATAAACCTGTTTACGTATGTATAACTTAAAAAAGATATTATATACTATGTCATAAGAACTAAATTGAAACTGACCGGAATAGAAGCACTTATTACATTGTTTAATATTATTCTACTACGTGCTTCAAACTGCTCGTAAGCAACTTTACCGAGGCGGATTCTGCGAATAAAGTACTTTAGGTGAATCATCGTATTACATACCACAGATATAGATTCGCTAGATACGGCATTATTATTTTTTTATATGAGAGGGTGACAAACGAGCATGTGGGTCACCTGATGTAATCACCACTGCCCATGGAGATCAGAAACACCTAGGGGTGCCGATCCGTTGTCACCCTATACTCATTCTTTTCCTTCTTTCTGGTGACCTCGCTCACTCGCAGAAATACAACAACCCTCAATGGAATTGATATTTGGCAGCTTAAAAAATACGCTGCGTCCTACCTCCCTTTTCGCCAGAGTCTCGTTTATCAGTCAGCAGGCTGCACCAAGTGCAGGCGAGGTTGGCTTTAGTTCAAAGATGTTGATGGACCACTTTCAACCCAAATTCAAGGATTTCCCGTCTCCGAACACCCACCATAAGGTTGACAGCCTACACAGTTTGCGCCAAATCAAAAAAAATTTGGTTGCGTGATATAACTACAGTACCTACCCCAAAAATTTCGAGCCCCAAAGTTATGGACATTATTTCCTACTTACCTGTTAAAAAGTGTTAAAAAAACGCTTGGTCTCAATACAAATCGTCATTGGTACTAGACACATCTATCTGTATCTATATCTGTTTTACTTACTTTATAAAGAGGTGTACATACTGTACATAATATTTATCAACTAGCTAATGTTTCGCTTGAGTAGATATCAAGCAACCTAATTTGTGATGGTATCTAAATTGATTCAGGAAATAAAACATTTTGTAATTTGTCTGTCTTATCTATTTCCGCCCCAAAATAGTTTTACCTAATATTTAAAGAATGAGACAAACGGTACAACTCCATAATGACATTACATCTCTCCTATTTTTCGCAATGAAAAAAGTTATACGAGATAATACAATGCAGCATCTAGTTCCTTTCTGGTGACCTCACTCACTCGCAGGAGCACAACAACTCTCAAGGGAATTGTTATTTGGTTGCGGTATTCTGTGAGGTGGAGATACATTCCCCAGTCGGATGGTTTACAATTACGCTCCCTACCTCTCTTTTCGCCAGAGCTTCGTTTGTTAGCAGGGTGCACCGGGTGCAGGTGAAGTTGGCTTTGGTTCAAAGATGTTGATGAACCACTTACACCCCTGTTGATGAACCACTTACACCCCATCAAAATAAAGTGTACAATGTATATTCTCCTTTACCTGTACATTGTCGGGTTCTTTGAGTATCAAGTTATCATAATTATAATGAGAATTAATATTTTGAAATTGTTTTTCGAATTATGAAGTTATTGCTAACGCGTCAAAAATTTCTGCGGTAGTCAACTGTCGGCCTTTTAGAAGTATCATATTTAATTTAATTTGAACTGGATTATCGGTTAATTGTGGTATGGAAATTTAATTTTCGTATTTTATTTGAGTTGAGAAGACCTGGAAATTTGCAAAGAAACTTATTTAAGCCGGTGCAAAAGGTAGCTTAAGCATTTGCAATTCAAGTTTCCCAAAAGTACGAGAGGCCGTCCGTGGGTATCGATAGCCCTAGAAACTGCCTGCAACAACAAGACGCTGCACGTGGTTCTGCCCTTCTGTTGAGGCCAGCCAGCCCTACGTGCTCCAGCTCCTGTCCTTTTTCCAGTAACGAAGATCCAGTGCATTTCCATAATGTTCGTAAGTTTTGACTTTGACTTTCAGACAGTTTTTCTTTCAGACAGTCAGGCAGATTAGATAAATTTTTGTGGTCATAAAAGGCAAACAAGCATATACGTCACCTCATCGTTGACCATGATTATGTCCTATACTTAAAAGTTCTGCAATTATTATAACCTTCCAAAACTAGGTAAGAACATTTAAAATGTTAAAAATATAAACATATTGTGTAATTACTTTACAGGTCTGACAGCGAGTATTATAAACAGAAACATAAGTCTGCCGCCAAGCGGGTAGCCGACGAGCTCGCGTCGGACTACGAAGAGACCTCGATTTCATTACCGTATGTTCCTCTTTTTATTCATTTACATTTGAAAATGTCACTTTACATTATTTACTGACTAATGTCTAAAAACAAAGTCGCTGCCTCATATTTGATGAGCTCGTTGGCGTAGCGGTCAATGACGCGGCTTCGACACCAACGGACGTGAGTTCGATTCTCGCACAAGACAAACATTTTTGTGCATGAAGATGCCTGTTTGCCTTGGTCTGGGTGTTTTCCATGTATTATAAGTATGTATTTACAAAATGTATTTAAGTACATATATCAGTCTAGTAGCCATAACAAAAGCTTTGCGCTTAATTTGCGACTAGATGGCGCTGTGTGAATTGACCAGAAATATTTATTTATTTGCCTCCCCAACCCGTCTGGCCAGCGTGGGGAGTGTAGGCCAAATCCTCCTTCTGTCTAGGACGGACGAGAGGGTCGTGCTCCTGTAGTGGAGACTAAAATGACCTGATGATGATGATGATGATTTATCTATTTATTTTAATCACATTCAAAACTTAAAATTTAATAGTTCATTATTATAACACATTATGTTTCATTTGTGCATTAGCAGTGAATTGAACTACTTAGACGATTTATGAAATATAAGAACGGGAATTAACGCGATCATGCTATATGATAGCTATATGATAGCATGATCGCATTAATTCCCGTTCTTATATTTCATAAATCATGCAACGCGAAAGTTTAAAAGTTACTTAGACGATAGTGTAATACTTAATATTGCATAAGTACTTTATTTAATATCTTTTAGTTGGAGTCCGGTTTATTTTTGGGTTAAATTAATTAATATTTTTGTCTCCTTTGCAGGAAAAAGGATGTAAAGAAGAAGCGCGCAAAAGGTGCGAATAAAGTGCCGCGGTCAACCAAAAAAGCGGGTTGGCAGTGGGACAGCGACAGCGAGGGCGAGGGGGAGGCATATAGGGCGGCAGCAAAAGCCAAGCCTTTGCCTCTACAATCTGCGCTCACTCGCCGAGTCGCAGACGGCGTCTTACGCCGTACTGCCAACCTGTCAGGAGGCGTATACATAGATTTAAAAATTTATAATACGGAGGATATAAAATCCGTTAAGCCCCAGGATCGCTGGGAGCACGCTGTGATTTCTCTGAAATTGCTGAGCGAGGCGGACTCCCCTGAGATTAATTCTCTAAAAAATTTTGTCGGTCAGTGTAAGAAGCACTTCACCGACGAAGGACATTTTTTTCCAAAAAAATAATTTTTGATAAATAATGTTTAATTTTGATTTTTATATCCTCCGTATATAGGTAGATACATTGTTTATTTAATTTTAAGCTTCACTGAGGAAGGATTTTTTATTATTTTCTATTACTTAGACAAAATTAATCTTTGTTTTATGTCCTCCTTGGTTTTGATGTGTTATGTTAAGATAGACTGGTTAATTAATTCAATAATAATATTACTTAAATATTTCAATTAGGTACATAGTTTATTTGTGTAATAATTTTCTTCAACCAGCAGGTATTTTTCACAAACTTTTTAAAAACGTACATTTGTTCAGTAGTTACTCGTAGGTACTTATTTATTTTTTATAAATAAATTGAACACAAATATGTCAAAACGTACAGTATATTGTACTGTTTGCAATTTATCTATTAAAAGTAGCGCATTTTCGGCACATTTGCGTAGTAATATACATAAAAATAATAGCACTGTTGAAAGAGATGATGCCATAGAAATAATTTCTAGCGCTTTTCGTAATCGAATTGCGTCATACAGAGTGCGGCCGGCGGCGGGTGGTGCGCGGGTGACAGGTGATAGGAGCGATAACAGAGGAACTGACGCGTGCCCGCCAGCTCAATTTTTAAGACAGCTTCGGTCTCGAGTTCAGAAATTAATATCTGCGAGGCGAGCTACTTACCACTCTATTAAAGTAAATTTTGAACTTTTCGCTGAATTTAATTTACCGCAAAACAGCGCTACTGACGTAAAATCATTTGCTACTGAAAATGTAGTATTTCATAATGATCATGAGTTCAATGATATCTTTTTAAAAATAACTAACACCATTATCTCGAAGATTGATGAATTTCAGGAGAGAGATAGTGGTTGGGCTTTTATACGTAATTTGTATTTAGAAGTTAATATTAACAAATACAACCCTTTGAGGGCAGGCCGCTTTATTGAATTACCTAAATGCTTGCAATCTAGGCATGCTTGCATAAATATACGAAACTCTGACTCGTTTTGTTTCTTATACTGTATTATGGCAGCGTTGTTTCCTGCTAAAAGAAACACTAATCGAATATCTTCTTATCCCAGTTATGAAAACTTTCTCAATACTCGAGATATGACATTTCCTGTAGGTTTTTTGGACATCAAAATATTTGAGAAAAATAATCCTCATTTTAGTATTAACGTCTATGGTATTGGAAGTAAATCAAAAATAGTTGGCCCGCTATATAAGACTCAATATAAAAAAAAACATCATGTTAATCTATTACTGTTAGAAAACGGCGACATTAAACATTACTGTTTAATAAAAAATTTGAATAAATTACTTCGAGCGCAGCTCACAAAACATCGCGAATCAATTTTTTTTTGTGAGGACTGTATGATATTTTTTGATAATGATACAAAATTAAACTCTCATATTTGTAGTGGTGTCCGTACAACACTACCTGAATCGGGCACCGTTATCCAATTTAAACATTTCGAAAGAATGCAAGATATGCCGTTCGTTATCTATGCGGATTTTGAATCTTTATTAGAAACAACATCTAAACGGGAGAAGCAGCATTCGCAAAATACAGAAAAATTACAAAGACATGTACCAGCTGCATTTGCTTATTACATTGTTTGTTCATATAACAGCTCTCTGAATAAATACGTAACTTATCGCGGGTCCGATTGTGTTGAAAAATTTATTGAGCACCTCACTAAAGACGCGACTAAAATAAATGCAATTTTAAAAAAAACTGTTCCAATGTTACCGTTAACAGACGAGGAGTATAGAAATTTAGAGAGCGCAAAATATTGTTTTCTCTGCGATCAACTGCTATTAGACGACCGAGTAACTGATCACTGTCACTTGACAGGAAAAATACGAGGAAAATGTCATTCCTTTTGTAACCTTAAATTTTGTTTACCAAAATTTATTCCGGTATTTTTTCACAACCTAGCTGGATATGACAGTCATTTGTTCATACGACAATTAGGAGAAACACCTGGCGGAATAAGAGTAATAGCTAAAAATAAAGAAAACTATATATCATTCACCAAATTTTTTAGCATCGGAAACAGAAATTTTATACCCGTTCGATTTGTAGATTCATTTAAATTTTTAGGCACAAGCTTAGAAAAATTGGTAGATACCTTAAATAACAAGAACTTTGTACATTTGTTAAATTTTTTTCCGAATAAAATCCACTTTGACCTTTTAACACGCAAGGGTGTTTATCCCTATGAATACATATCCACTTGGAATTCCTACGATGAACACAGTTTACCACCGAGAGAGTGTTTCTATAATACTTTAAACGATGAAACGATTTCTGAATCCGATTATATCTACGCCAACTTAGTATGGAAAACTTTTAATATCAAAAATTTAGGTGAATATACCGATTTATATCTCAAAACAGACGTTATTTTACTGGCAGATGTTTTTGAAAAATTTCGTCAAACTTGCAAAAAAAATTATAGACTAGACCCTGCATTCTACATGACAGCCCCTGGACTAAGTTTTGATGCAATGTTACTTAAAACAAAAGTAAAATTGCAGCTTATAGATAATCATGAAATCTTACGAATGATTCAAAAAGGAATCCGCGGTGGAGTATGCTTATGCTCTACAAGGTATTCCAAGGCGAATAACAAATACCTAGCAGATTATAACCCGTCAGAGGCTGATAATTTCTTACTTTATATTGATTGCAATAATTTGTATGGTTATGCGATGTGTTCTCATTTGCCCTATTCTGATTTCGAGATGATCGATAGAACAGAAATTGACAAACTAGATATTCTCCACGTACCGGATGATTCCGAATATGGATATATTCTAGAAGTCGACTTGGAATACCCAGAGTACATGCATGATTTGCATAATGACTTGCCATTCTGTCCTCAACAATTTACACCACCCGGATCTAAGTGTTCAAAATTAATTCCTAATTTATACGACAAATTTAATTATGTCATTCATTATATACACTTAAAAACATGCATGCGGCACGGACTAAGGTTAAAAAATATTCATAGGGTCATAAAGTTCAAACAACGTCCATTTTTGAAGCAGTATATAGATTTGAACACAGAATTGCGTCAGAAGGCTAAATCAAGATTTGAACAAGATTTCTTTAAATTATTAAATAACAGCATTTTTGGGAAGACTCTAGAAGATAACGAAAAAAGGCTTAACGTTCATCTAGTTAATCGGTGGAATGATACTAGAAACCAAACAAAAAAAATTAAAACAGCGGAACAATTAATATCGAGACCTAATTACAAAAGTTCTACAATTTTTACAGAAAATTTTGTAGCTATTCAAATGAAGCCAGAAGAAGTTGTTCTAGATAAACCTATTTATATTGGCTTTACTGTTTTAGAAATATCTAAAAATCATATGTACGATTTTCATTATTCCATTATGAAACCTTTCTATGATACTAGTTTGAAACTGTGTTATACCGATACAGATTCACTTTTGTATTCAGTAGAGACTCTTGATATATACAAAGATATAAAACATAATTTTCAAACATATTTTGATACAAGCAATTACAAGGAAAATAATAAATTTAATATTATTCCACAAAATAATAAAATTCCGGGCTTATTTAAAGATGAGATGGCAGGAAAACTTATTACAGAATTTGTCGGTCTTAGAGCAAAACTATATTGTGTAAAAACTGAGGAAATGGAATTTAAAAAAGCGAAAGGCATTAGAAAACCTGTAGTAAAAAAATTGAGTTTTAATGATTACAATGAAGTGTTAGTGCGCAATAAATTAATTAAAAAAAAGAACATAGTATTTAAATCGTTAAAACACGAAATTTTTACTCAGGCGGTAAATAAAGTCGCGTTATCATCAAATGACGACAAACGGATCATACTCAAGGATAAAATATCAACTATAGCTTGGGGTCATAAGTCTAGTTTATTTTAAAACTGTTTGTAAAATATACACTGGTTGAAGAGATTACTATAATTATGCATACAACAAGATATGTGAATACCTAGAAAGGTATACTAATAATATGCCTTTATGCAGGCATAAAAGTGTAATGATTTTATAAGTACTTTATTATTAAGCAAGTTAAATTTTGAAACTTGCTGTAACTGAGATACCACTTTTGCGCTTAGTACAGCAGTTGTATTGTATGTTATAATAGGTTTAAACATAATTATATATAATTAAACTTATTGTCTCTAGAAGTGCATTGAAATTACCTACACTTGATTTGTATGTATAGACACGGTACCTACCTACATATAAAGAAATAAATATATCAACTTGAAAATTAGATACTTCGTTTGTTTTTTACCAACATACCTACTTTCATTAAAATTTTTGTAAGTCATGTTCCGCATGTAATACGATGCTAAACAAATAATTTTCTTTTTAATTATGCTGAACATACTTATTTAGGAATTCAAATTACAAAAGTTTCCGCACATGTACTGTCCACGTGCAAACAAGTCCATACTTGTTGAACTATATTATTTATTTGTCATTATGTAATTGAATCTCTGCTATTAAAAACGATCATTTCGACAGAGCATTTTGCAGCAGTCGCACATTGGAGTTGACTATTTTTTTTAAAATCGTAAGTACCTAGTTAATAACTATAAGTACATATTTATTGATTTTACTATTATTTTTATATATTGACTAATAAAATATTATATTTGGTTACAGAAAATGAACGAGTCTCAAGAAATAATATTTTCTCAGTACGGTCAAGATCCTGAAGAAGGACTTGACGAGTTTATTCAAGAGCTAAGGACGAAAGGCAGAGCGACTGCAGCTGAAGAAAAAAAAGCGAAGCAGAGAAGAGACGCTGCAAAGAAACGGAGGGAGCTGCTGTCGAAATCATACATTATTAGTAAGGAGCAACGAAAACCGAAAAAAGTAATTCAAATTTGTGTTTTGGACGTAGAGAATGATCCTGCTGTCGGCGAATTGAATGGAGATTTAATTGATGCAGAGTGCACAACTAGTGATAATGTGGTGATGAGAACACAATATGTGGTAAAAGACCCTTTTGACGAAATATTGGACCTCACAGAAATGATAGTTGGCAAAATTTCAAAAAAAATTGTATGTGATAACTTTTAATAATGACAGTATGAAGTAAATGTAGTTAGTAAAGTTAAGATATGTCAAAAAATAAAGAAAATAATAATAATAAAATATGTAAAAAATATGAAATAAAAAAATAAATATAAAAAAAATTAGGCACATAAGTAGAAGGATTATTTTTATTCTTTATGGTGTTGTATGACGTAGTAATTAAGAATATTTACTTAGTTTAAGATTGTTAATTTACATTGAAAGTAAATAATAGGAAAACTGTAACTCGATTTAATTTTAATGATGAAAACAGTTGTAAGATAAGATAATTCTTTATTGTTTCACTATGTACAGTGGATGTTAAATATATAAGAAATATAATAACAATATTTTAATTGATTAATAAAAAATAAAAAGTTGAATAGTTAAAATATACTGTATATTAGGGTTTTGGAGTTTGAATAAAATTACGAATTACGTCACAAATTAACTTTTATTTTTACTTAAATAACCAATACAACTTTTGTCATAGAGCCATTTCTTTATACAATTCACGTTTTTTAACGCACACATCTTTTTATGATTTATACAGTTTAATTCTTGCCCTTTACAATATATATTAGACAGTTCTGAAATACTAGGACATCCCCTAACTTCTAAATCAATCACTACACAAGTGGAGCATAGTTCTTGTATCCATTTAGTTTTTTCCCTTCCTTTAGTAAAAATTTTCATATTGTTCAAGTATGGAAAAATAATTTTTTTGAATTCACGGTAGGCAATGTGTCCCTCACTCCAATAGATACCCCGATTAGATTCTAACCATTTTACTTGTTTTCTTTCTTCTTTTGACAGTGTATTGAAAGCGCAGGGCGGCTTTATAAGAAACATTAAAGTGTATTCTCCGGTAGAAATCGCCATTTCTTTTATCAAAAATTCATTGTTAGCATCTTTAAAGCCTTGGACGTCGACTATTATAGTGCTCGAGTTCATCTTTTCTTTACTACGTTACTTAATGGTCTATACTCAACAATGCAGTCGTTAAGAATAAGACAATAAGCAGCTGTTTGATCCGGTAAAGTTGCTTCGCTTTCAATTTCCACTCTTACGTCTACTACACCTCCCGTTTTCAAATTATCGTCTTGTCTAGAACAGTCTATGATAAACAGTGGCGCTTTATTTTTGAATTCTTCTACGGAAAGCAACGGTTGTTCTGAGTGACATCCGTAAAACGACTGTTTGAATTTTGCATATTGTTCATATATTAAAGCATACGCATTCTTAGAAAAGCTTGCGTCAAAATTTTCATATGGATAATAAGTTGAATTTAAGTATACTTTAACGTTGCGTACATTGCAGTGATCAAAATATGACATATCAGACGTTTTATTGTCCTTTCGATGGGTCTGTAACCCTATGATTACGTATCGGGGTTTCTCAATTTGAGAAGATGTTTTAATAGCCCAAGTATGTTTCGAGGTTTGAGGTAACAAGGGATACTCATAAAGGTCCCAGTTCCTAAATGTTAGTTGAAGAGCGCGATCTTTCTCCAAAAGTCTAAGTAGTTGTATTTTTTCTCTATCAGATACTTTGACATGAGGCACCCGCCATATTAATTTATGTATATCTATACTTTCAACGAATTCACCCTCATTCAATAGCAGAGCATTCAAATTGGTATTGCTTCTCAAAAGTACGAGTTCATGTTTGCAATTAATAATAACTTTTTTATAATCTTCAGCAAAACCGAGAATTTTACTGAGTGGAATAGAAGCTGAAAAATATCCACTTTGTTTGTTTGGCGTTCCATCAATATCCCATCCCCAAGCTTTAGATATTCGCGATTCACTTTTGCTCATAGAAATTAACGACTTCATTGTTGTTGTAATACCAGCATTTTTTATTCGGTCAATTTCAACTCCATTTAACTCGTATCGAATATCTTGGAAAAGATATAACAGTGGATTATTGGTAAAATGTACAATTTTTACTTTTTCTCTCGGTTTGTCTCCTGATGGCCCTTTATACACGTTAACAGCTCCTTCCAAATATAATGTACTTGCTGATGGTAGCACATACAAATCTTGCTGATTGATGGGTATGCGAATTTCGTCATTTCTGCCAAAACTCGTAACGTACGGTTTGTATGAATGATATTCGATGCTGTCGATGGTATTGTCGTAACTAGGAGTCGATAATATATCCAAGATACTCATTTTAATAATCCTATTGTTTTTAGGAATAACTTATTTTCCTGCGTTAATTTCTTCTTTTTTTCTTTTTTGAATGATTTTTTGGTGGCTGCCGCTTTATGGACTGCTCGTTCAGGACTGTTGATTTGGCAGCGTGTGATGCAGTATTTATTGTAGTCAATCATTTTTTCCTCAAATGTAAGTACAACTGTACTTCTTCACCACGTAAATTTATTAAGTTATTGTTTATATCTAATAATCGTATTTGTATACAGTTAATACTTGTTTGACTTACTGGAAAGTAAATAACGTTCTTAGGGATTTCTATGATCCTGTAACCAGGAGGAACCGATGGTGCAAATTCGTAAATAATATGACTGGGCTTTCCGTTAATATACGAGCCTGTGACTATGTCACATTCAACCCGCACCACGGACGTCGATAAAATGTTGATTGGATACTGCGACTCGTATAATATATTTGCTTGTAAAATCTGCCCACTAAAACCTAATAGTTTCCCCAAAGAATTAGTTTTTTCGAAATCTACATTTTTCGAACAGATTAAAGATGTTTTCAGCGTGTTATTGTTGCAATGGAGTTTTAAAGTTGCATTTTTAATTTTGCTCACTAAATAATCATTAATGTCTTCGAGTTCATAAGCACCTTCTGGTATTTCAATAACTTCATTGTCACTATAATAAAATCTATTATTATTGTTGTCAATATTGGGCACCGAGTTGAAAGTAGATAAATATAACAATGCACACTCATATTCACCATCAAGTTGTAATGGTGGTGAATGTGTTGTAGACAAATTTGATGAATTGCCAGTAATAGACAGTGTGAATGACATTGTGTAAATGACGTAAATTAAACAAAAGTAGACATTTTATACGTTTTTATTCCAAAAATCTAATAAGTAAGATAAACATAAGTGACCACAATTAACGCTGTTAAAATTTTGAAATCTTGTGTAATTGTATAAAATATTATAATTTTTAAAATATTTCACTAACTCCTTTGGAGGTTTTAAGTCGCCGAAGCTGTCAAAATATTCACAATGGTTTTTGATTTTCACGTAAGCTACCCAATGTGTACCTTCATTCGTAGAATTGTCTAAATTAACGATACCACATTCAATACGTTTAGGTTTTTTTGGTAACTGATCTTTCATAAAAACTCCACGAAAATATGGTATATTTTCAGAGAATTTCATGATGTCTATATTAGTAAGCGGTCGATCGGGTAGCTTTGTCTCTAGTTTTTTGAATTGTTTACAAACAACCCATTGCCTTTTTTATATGGTTTAATATACAAGCCTTTACCTAAGGCAATAGATTCCATTGTTTGATTATGACGCTTCAACTCTTGTAAATTTTTTTGAGCTGTTTTGTACTCATTCACTGTTTTGGCAATACCTGCTGCACCTCCAGCCAGTGCGCCTAATGCAGACAGTCCAGCAAATATTGGTATCAATGGCAAAAATCCTCCACATTTTGGTAGTGGTATAACACGTGGTAGACGAATCTTACAATTTTTGGGGAACATTTTCTTTGCTGCTAAGTAAGCATGCTTAATAATCGCTTTGCTGTCCTTATTTCGTTTCAGTTTTTTAATTCGGGAACGAATTCCTGATACTAAAGTTCTGAATGTGTTTACACCTGATCCTGTTTTTAATTTCGCTTTCATAACTTTGCTTACTAACCATGAGGCTAGTTTTTCACCCTTGCCGGCATCTTTAGATCGAGCACGTCGATTTGCCATGTCAAGTAGTATTGTATCAGCTTTATGTCGATTCGCTAAATCTGTGTGATTAGTGTAAGCGATATCGTGATGCATACAAGCTTCGTCTAATTTGTTTATTCCTCTATCACCGCGTAAAAGTCGTTCGCGGAGCCTTGTTCCGGGACCACAATACTGATACCCTGGTAAATGGGCTTCGAATGGTAGGTTATTTATTATAGAGTTAACCAGTCCTCCTCCCCGCATTACTAATAATGAAATGATAAAAAATAATATTATACTGACTTATATATTTTATTTTACAAGAGCATTTGTATTAATCCAACTATTTTCATTTTCACTGAGACCTAACCATTTCACGTACAATTTATTTCCTTTTTTCTTTATCACTTTTTCAATTAAGTACACATAAGGATGGTGAGTTTTTTGAAGCTCTTCCTTGTAAAAGGCACCTAAAACCTGTTGTTTTCGTTGGTCCTCAATATAATATGTTTCTGGGTTAGTTTGACTTACTTTTATTATTTTAAAAACTTCACTAGTCCAATTAGGCGTGTAACCCTTTTCGAAGGGAGTTTTATATTTACTTATACGAACAAAGTCACCCAATTCAAATTTTGCCTTAATAGTTTTAGTAGTCCTAATATGAGAGTTTAAAATGTTTTTCATAACAATTGATTCATTCGAAATATTTACATCTGAAGGCCTGAATTTTATTGTTCTATGATTCGAGTTATTATATGAATTCACAACGTTATCTAATGATTTCCCTATCCATTTATAACTACCATTGAAACTGAATATTTTAAACAACTTATTTTTCAAAGTTTTTATCAGTCTTTCTACTATTGAAGCTTTTTTAGTTGAAAATGTAGAATAATGATTTATTTTGAAAACACCCATCAACTTTTTAAAAATGTCATTGTAAAATTCTTTTCCCAAGTCAGTCTGTAAATTGTTAGGATAACGTTTACTCTTTTCCAATATAAATTTAAAGGCATTCGTTACTTCAACCTTTGATTTGGTTTTCAATGGTATGGCCCATGCGAATTTTGAGAAGCAATCAATCACTACTAAGATAAATTGATAACCATTATTGTGTGATTTTAGATTTCTAAAATCAATGAGGTCAGCTTGCCACAAATCATCAATTTTTCTTAAAATAACTGAACGCCGTGAAAAATTTCTTCTAGCTGCTTTATGCAATTCATTAACGAGTTCTTCCTTAACAGTACTCATTACTTTTGTTTGATTTCGTCCGAGTTGCGGTTCTTCAGATACTGATGCACAATACTCCTTACTTCTACTTTTAAATCGTTTATTATGACGTCAACGCCTGTTTTAATTTCTAGTTTTAAATCTTTTATCACGGCGTCAACGTCTGTTTTAATTCTACGCATATGCTTTTTGATTATTTCATCTAAATCTTTCTTGGTATATACATTCTCTGCGATTTTATCAACGTATTCTTTATTTACAACTTCATCTGCCTCTATAGGATACTTCACACCACGTAATGTGCTCATCTTCAAATTGAAATCACCGTATTCTGACTTTACTAAAACATTTTCAGAAAAGTCGAATATATTTGAAAAACGCATCCTTTTATGAATATGGTGTCCAAATTTATCTACATTCATTTTGAAGGTGTGGTATATTGTCAAGCTGGGTTTTAAATGAAACATTTCAACTTAAAATATTGTATTTATTTACTTAGAAGCCCACTTTCATGCAACTCTTCTATAATTGAAATGATCTCATTATCTAATCCAGTGTTACCTGCTTCCTTCGATGCAATTAACAATTTTAATCTTTCGACCAATTCATTTGGATCATCCCAATATACAAAGTCACAATTTTTTCGCCATTTCTTCATCACCGGAAGGCCTTCACCTTTTGAAACACTACCATCTGTCAACTCGGAGTCAGTACGACAGTTTTTAAACATGGGCTTTATAACGTGTAAATATTTTTGACCTTTATTGCTTTTGATCTGCTTTTTTTTATCATAATCTCGTCTATGAGCGTTAGTGTATATCAACAAAGATTTATAATTATGAAGATCATTTTCAGTGACTTTTGTTAAGTTGGGAGTTTTGCGACACAATAATTCTTTTAGTCCAGGTGTAGTAACATGTTTCTGTACACCTACTGTGATGAAATCATCATTAAATGTAACGCGAGCAGAGCCTAACATCAATTTACCCCGTTCACGTCTAATTCCGAATGGAACATTTTTGTGCATTTCGCTGCTTAACGACCAAGACGAGGTATCTGGATCTGAAATCTTACTAACATCATTTGTATTTATAGAATGAAAACTTTCGTCATTACTATAATCATCACTATCATTCTCATCATCATCATCCTCTTGAGTAGCATAATCATTTGCTTCAAAATCTTCATTATTACGGTCTTCAATCTTAGGTTTTTGCAAAAATTCAGAATCATCAGTTATATCTGATATACGTTTTGTTAGAGTTTTATTAATCGGTGAATCGTAGTCACCTTTATTAATATCTGTTTCTTCCTTGTATTTTTTCTTTTTTGTATTAATCATTTCGGTAAGAGGGCCAGTGACCGGCTTAAATACTGTCTCCAGAACATTGTTATTTTCTATTTCTGTGTCACGTATTTTTTTCACCTTTCTTTTTACTGCTTGCGCAGCTTTAACAATTTGTTTTTTCAATGTTAGTTCCATTTCGAATACAACATTTGACCACCCAATAGCTTCAGTGTTTAACGAAGGAATAATTTTTAATTGAAAGAGCATAAGTATTTATAAGATCATTAATCAATGACTACAAAAGTATCAAATTTATTCCTGTAACAGCCTTCATTTCTTTTACAATCCTTGTTTATAACTAAGTAACTGTAAGGCTCTCGCCAAATTCTTGTACACATTTCACGGAATTGATTCCACGTCATATCTGTATTTACATGCTCATCATACACGTGTCGCATATTTATTTCGTCTTGCTTAAAAAGTATTATCAAATTGGCATTATCTCTGATCAGTTGTTTCGGTATCTTAGTATAAGTTTGATTTAGGTAAAAGCAGTCTATGTTTTAGTGTCTGCCCATCGCAAAGTAGTCACGCATGCTATTTTGATTCTCGCATGCTACGTCATCAAATATTATTATTGAATCACTTTGTGCATCTTGAGGATTAATTACTTCTTCTTTGTCATTATATTTTGAAAATGAGATACCTGATACCGATTTCAAAACTTTTTCTAAGAATATGTACTTCGCTTGATGAAGTGTTTTTGAGTAAATATAGACATTCCTAAAGCTTAAACCATTCTCATGCAAAAGCAATCCTATAATCAAATTTGTTTTACCACAGTTAGATGGGCCACATATGATACATCTCACACTATTAGGTAGTAGTTTTCCATGACGACGTATTTTATTTTTTGGTTCCAAACACACGTTTTCGAAACGAAGTGATTGAGGTTGTTTAATAAATTTCATGTTAACCTATCTCTTTATGTCCAATGCAAAACTGGTTGTTACGTGTGCAATTCGCATCTATATATATCGATTGATTTCATTGAGTTGTTATGAAAAATATGAACATGTCAAATGCGAATGAACTGGCAACACAATTCGGTAAGTTATAACATTTAAGCTGTGGCTGTAGATTCGCAGCGTTCTACAATATTTATTGAGGTTTCTAGCTTACATTTCGCGACAGGTTATTTATTGGGGATTCTGGCTTACATTTCGCGATGAGCGAGCGGAGCGAGCGATACGAGCGAAGCGAGTCAAGCGAAATGTGAGCCAGAATCCCCAATAAATAAACTACTTAGGTACAGCGGCATAAACGATAGCCCATCGATAATTCACTATGATGATGGAACACCGGTACCTAAAGTCAGCCAATTTAAATATCTAGGATCGGTATTAACACTGGATGCTAACGTGGAGACTGATGTCGCCCATAGAATAAGCGTGGGTTGGCAAAAATGGAGAAGCCTTACAGGGGTTCTTTGTGATCCTCGTATGCCTATTAGAACGAAAGGCAAAGTGTACAAAACAGCTGTGCGGCCCGCCTTGCTCTATGGGTCTGAGTGCTGGACTGTAAAACAAACGCATGAACAAAGACTCCATACAAATGAGATGAAAATGTTGAGATGGTCGGGGGGCGTGACCAGACTGGATAAAATTAGAAACGAATATGTGAGAGGAAGTTTCGGGGTAGCTCCTATTGCGGAAAAATTAACAGAAAGCCGACTGAGATGGTTCGGACATGTGATGCGGAGAGATGATGACCATGTCGTTCGCAAGGCGTTAGAATTGCCTGAAAAAAGGCGCGGAAGAGGACGCCCGCCGGCAACGTGGTGGACGAGTATGGCTCGAATTATGAACAAGGCACAATTGCACCCACAGACGACCCAGGACAGAACAACCTGGCGAAAAAGAATTAGGAGAGCCGACCCCATATAAAGTGGGAAGGGGAAAAGAAGAAGAAGAAGTAGTAAGTACTTGGTTATTTTCGACTACATTAGAGTATAGAACGTGAATCATTAAGTGGGATTATGTAATTATTCCTTAAATTAAGGTAAATATTTAACATCAGAACTGATATTAAAAGTACATTAACTAATGAGAAAAACTACATTATTAAGGGCCCCAGCAGATATATAACTTTTCGATTGCATTGATACTGCATCGCGTTTTGGTGATTTGCTGCGTGCGGTCGTAATAACGGAATTGCGCGATATGGCAACCGCATTGATGCGAAATCGCGTTTTAGCGATTTGTTGCGTTTTGTTTTTCTTTTACTTTTGTTTGAAATATAGAGCCATGTGTACCAGCGTCCCTTATATTAAGGAATAATTTAAAGAGAGGTCGGGCATTGCGTGTTTTGTAAGCTGCCCGACTGGGGAAGTACCTCCACCTCACAGAATACCGCAGCCAAATAACAATTCCCTTGAGGCTTGATGTGTTCCTCCGAGTGAGTGAGGTTACCAGAAAGGAAGGAAGGAGTTGCTGCGTTGGCAGCACGGGTGGTGACGCGCGAGCGATCATTCATGTTGCGAGCGTTAATATGGCTACGGTAACTGCTACGCATCAGATGGGCCGTAAACTTGGTATGTCACCCGACCTAGTATAAAAAAAAATTACCTACTTAACCCCACTTAATGATTCACGTTCGATACGCCCCCAATGAGGTAGGAAATATCTTCATTCAGAACGGATTTTCATACGGTTTTTCCCAACTATTGGAGTAATTCATGAAGAAAGGTTTATGCACAGAATTAATTAAGGTTTTATGGAAATAGTCTGAAATATCTTTAGTCTGGCCAGACCGCAAGTGTACCCGGGATATATTATTGGAATCGATGTGTTAGGTAACTCAATGTTTTAGGTCCCTAATAGTGTTAGAAACTTAAAATCCGTGGTGCACGGCAGTTGAGCTTCACTTGACTAGCCATCTCTTTAGGCTTTTAATGCCTTATTTAATTCAATTTTTTTTTTTCAATTTATTTATTCCAATAACAATACAATATTGTGTGGGAAAACATTAGGCAAATTGTCATTATTAAGATTCAGTTATATAAATAAAATAATATGATGTCACTAACTAATAAGTAATAACAAATTTTTTGTAGTCAATAATAAATTACATTGCAATCACCATCATTAATAATTATACATCAATAATTAACAAAATAAATAAATGAATTAGAAAAATGTCTATTTTGAGCAATTGATAAACTCATCAATTGAATAAAAACAATTATCAATTAAATATTTTTTAAGTTTTTTCTTAAATATATAGAAATCATTTATAGTTTTAAAATATGTCGGCAATTTGTTATATAATTTCACCGCTTGAAATCTGGGACAGTGTTCCACTATTGTCAATTTCGGAAATATGGAATGCTGAATATCTTTCCGCCGAGTTGCCTGTCGTATTAATCTTTCATTTATTGTTTCATATCTTTCTGGATGTTTCATTAGGTCAGTGAGAAGAACCAGAATGTAAAGACATGGTACAGTAAGAAATTTCAGACATTTAAAATGCTCTCTGCATGATTCTCTTTGTGTTATACGTGATATTGTTCTTATAGCTCTTTTTTGTATGATAAATGTTTTTTTGATATTATAGTCGAAACTATTTCCCCAAAATTTTATTTGCCATATTGCTGTCTCTCACATTGCTAAGAGGGGAAGTCAAATTCCAAAAGCTTCCTACTCCTACTAATTTCTTCTGATTAAATTCGTTGTGAGTTCCAAGGCAGCCGTAGTTTTACCCCTGGGACTGCAATGGACTTCATTGTTCATTGCCTTTTTTGGCGGTCGCCGCTGTTAATCCTGGCTACACAGGAGATACAGTGGTGGGAATGTGTGGTGGGCCCCCGTAAGTGTACCCGGGAGTGTAGGCCAAAACCTCCTTCTGTCTGAGACGGACGAGAGAGGGTCGTGCTCCTGTAGTGGAGACTAAAATGACCTCAAGATGATGATACAATAAACCTGATGAAACAATATATGTTTATAAACAATATTCAAATGCCATATGGAAGTCTATTGATAAATATATACAGTTTTCCTTATAAATTTTCCTGCTACGCGCATCCAAGTTACTGCAAGTAACATCTCTGTACGTCATATTAATTATAGTTTTTGTCGCGATAACATCTTATAAATCGATGAACGCTGGCTGCACGCACGAAAAAGCTCGACTCATTGTCACGTTCCACCTGAGCAGTGCGTGCAAGCACGATCGGCCTAAGCGTTCGGCTTGTGACGCATCTATCTCTCTTCTACTCCATCGGCTGAAGTTTTCATATGTAAAATTATCGTCCATAAACCGACTTTACAGACAACCAATTTTTTATATACTACTTTTTTTTTATACTACGTCGGGTGGCAGACAAGTGTACGGCCCACCTGATGGGAAGCGGTTACCGTAGCCATATTAACGCTCGCAACATAAAATATCGCTCGCGCGCCGCCACCCCCGCTGCCAACGCAGCATCTCCTTCCTTTCTGGTGACCTCACTCACTCGCAGGAACACAACAACCCTCAATGGAATTGTTATTTGGCTGCAGTATTCTGTGAGGTGGAGGTACATATACCAGTCGGGCAGCTTACAATTACGCTCTCTACCTCTCTTTTTGCTCTGGCAAAAAGAACCGGGGACGGGACCGGGGATACGGAACGGGGGCCCACCACACATTCCCACCACTATGTCTCCTGTGTAGCCAGGATTACCAGCGGCGACCACCAAAAAAGGCAAAGAAATGCTTCGTTTGTCAGTCAGCAGGGTGCGCCGCGTGCAGGTGAAGTTGGCTTTGGTTCAAAGATGTTGATGAACCCCTTACACCCCAAAAAATTTAAGTTGTATGGCAGACGTTGGGTGGCAGACAAGCATAAGCCCACCTGTGGGCCTACCTTAGGTTTAAGTTATTGACAAACATTCTTAGCTTTGTCGGTAGAGTTTTAGGGCCTTTAAACCCAAGCTGAACAAGAATTTCAATTAATAATATATCCTTGCTCACCGCTCAGCTACCTGACACGTCACTGGTGGAAAAGCAGGTTTTATTCATTAGCATGAGCATAGACTAGAGGATTTAAACAAATACTTATTTTAATTTTCCAGGACCCAGCCATGGCAAAGCAATGGTCTGCTACCTAGCATCATGGGCGGGTTACAGGGAGGGCTCTGGAGCTTTTGAAGTCAGCCATATAAATCCATCCCTGTGCACTCATATCGTTTACGTGTTTGCTGGACTGGACGGTGCAACTAACAAGATGAAACATATTGGTAATTTTACGGGACGGAGGCCCTCACATTCCCAACACCGTGGTCTCCTGTGTAGCCAGGATTAACAGCGGCGACCAAAAATGGCAATGAACAGTGAAGTCCATTGCAGTTCCGGGGGTAAAACTACGGCTTCCTTGGAACTCACAACCAATTTAATCAGAAGAAATTAGTAGGAGTAAGAAGCTTTTGAATATTGGTAAATGAAAGATCTGGGTTAAGAACTGCTGTATAGGGAGGCAGCATCTTCATATTAACTTCAATCGTTCAATTCCCTTCTTGGCGGTTGTTGTGTTCCTGCGAGTGAGTGAGGTCACCAGAATGGAAGGAGATGCTGCGTTGGCAGCGTCTCCTTCCATTCGAAATTTTAGGTTGCAAGTATTAATATGGATACAGTAACCGCTTCACATCAGGCGGGCCGTATGGTTGTCTACCACCCGACGTAGTATAAAAAAAATCGTAAGGGTTTAGAGCTTCACCACGCTGTTCAACTGCAGGCTAGTGGAGGCTAACGGCACCTATACCTATAGCTAATGCACTCCTGTGCACCAACCATCAGGTTGATTGCGAGTCTCCCGTCCAGTAAACCAACCAGACGAGAGGACCTTTACCCGCACCGCTCTCGCGCTCGATAAACCAACCAAGCACTTAAGCAGATTGGTAGCAGGTCTTTATGCAGGTCTACTCCCCTTTCACCTACAAGCAGGCTACTTAGGCGCTCTTAAGTCGAGTAGCTGTTGGAGCGCAGTACATGCAATAGAGAGGCACGATCGGCATAAGTGTTTGGCTTGTAAAGCAACTATCTCTCTTCTACTCCATCGGCCGATGTTTTGTTATGACGTTATCACGTAAAATTACCATCCGTTAACCGACTTTAGAGATTTTTTCTACATTTTCCAGACCCTTGGATGGATATAGAAAGGAAATCAGGCGCCTATAATAACCTAGTGGCACTCAGGGTTAAGCACCCCCATCTGAAGCTCATTGTAGCTGTTGGTGGTTGGAACGATGGATCCGCCAACTATTCAAATATGGCTTCCTCGAGAGAAACAAGAAAGATCTTCATTGACAGTGTCTTGGATTATTTACAGTATGTATTTCTAATCATTTTGACCAATCATTACCTCTTCAAGGAAACCTCGGCCTGTATGGTAGAATATGGTTCCATTTATATGTTCTGCCGATTAAAGAATGGACTGTGTTCGAAGGAGTTAATATAATAAGAGTAAGTATATTATAATATGATGACCACAACCTCCATTTAAAACAGTAAATACTAGTCGCTATCGGTAGGGTATTCATCCTCCCAGGAATCAAAATAGTGTGAACTTGAAGAGGAGCCTTCGTCCTTAAACTTTCAAATAGTGAAATGAACTCATTATCTATGTTTTTCTAAAATAACTACAGCAAAGTCTTCTTCAAGACTGATGTCAAATTGTTTAAAAAGAGTCTTTAGCACGTGAGTGATGCTTCTAGGGCATTAACTTCTTAACAGGCGGGTCGTACATCTGAATAACACCTTAGGCGGAATATCATGCTTCAAATTGCTAAATAGAGGTGAAAAAAGAGGTGGTTGGATTGTATGAGAAATGATATAAGTAAGATAGGGGTAACTATAAGAGACAGACCAAAAAATGGGCGATTGGATTGTGTGATTGATGATATGGGAAAGAGTGGGGTAATATTAGATATGACTGCTAATAAAGGTGAATGGAAGAACACTGCATAGGCCACAAATAATGGGAGATAATCAAGCCAATGATAAAATAGCTAAGGTTGTCTAGGCGAGGTCTTCTGCAAGGTGGAAGAATTACCCCGAATGACGACTCGGGCTTCTGTAAATTAAATACATTACAGGAGCCTACCACACATTCCCACTACTGTGTCTTCTGTGTAGCCAGGATTAACAACAGCGACCACCAAATAAGGCAATGAACAGTGAAGTCCATTGCAGTCCCGAGGGTAAGACTACGGCTGCCTTGGAACTCACAACGAATTTAATCAGAAGAGATAAGTTGGAGTAGGAAGCTTTTGGAATTTGGCTTCCTCTCTTAGCATTGCGAGAGACAGCAATATGGCAAATAAAGCAATAAAAGCTTAAAAATATGGCTAGTCAAGTGAAGCTCAACTGCCGTGCACCACGGATTTTAAGTATCAAACACTATTGGGGACCTAAAACATTGAGTTGTTACCTAACACATCGATTTCTATAATATGAATTCTGTAAATTAAATACATTAATTGATTTTCAGAAAATACAAATTCGATGGTTTAGATTTACATTGGAAATACCCAGCTTTGAGAGGAGGAGTGCCGGAGGATAAAAACAACCATGTGGAACTTGTCAAGGTACGGTCCTTTCGTCGACTAACGTCTACAAGGAAAGGGAGACTAGGTACTATAATAAGCGATACCTACTAGAAAATCAATATGCGCTTGGTATTAGAAAATAATTTAAACAAATAACGTGATACACCAAATATGCGGGTGATGAAATAAATTAAATAGTTTTAGCAGGTCGTTAGGAAAACATTTTTTTTAAAAACAGCAGCTTCCAAACAGCTGATTTAATTCAAATTACAACAAAATTAAACAATCGGCAAGAGTTTCTACCCGAAATGAAAATACGCTCTGATGTTCACGCTTCGACGACCAGCAACGGAATGAAGGCCGACACGTGCTCGCGCCGGCTTTTATACTTTTTCTTGATGTCACTTCTAACAATAGTAAATCCAAATATGAGCCGATGCGAGTTGACAACTAAATAAAAATATAATGCGGAATTCTAATAAAACTAAAACAAATTATATGCGGGTATGGGATGGTTCGAAAACCAATCCGACTAAACCGAAATGGTTGAATCAAGATCCATCCGGCTCGAAGGACCAAATGGAGCGGCGAGCGGGTCTAGATAGGCGAGCGGTGTCAGCGGTCCCGCCGCTTCGCGCGGGTGGGGGTAAAGTATGCAAATGGTCCCAGGGGATATATCACCCTATGGAACAGGGTTAGTAACCACGGGTTAAAAAACGTGAAATTATATTATCTAAATAATAATTAGCACTTATGGTCCCGAGGGACCACTAGATATGTGATCGAAATAGTGGGTGGCAGTATTGATATGATGTATATGTATTAAGGCCAAATAGGGGCAAGAGTACAATAATGGTCTCACGTCAATCTAAGGGTCCGTTCACATAGACCGGCTCGGAGAGGACAGCAGATTTTGGTGGCGCCTAAAATTGAGTTTTGGGTCATTGGTTTTTTAAATTCATTTTTGTTATATGAGAATGCACGAGATCCGATGTGAATTTTTAAAGTAAACCTTATACCAATGATACAAAGCTCTATTTTAAACGCATTCGAAAATCTGCTCTCCTCTCCGAGCCGGTTTGTTTGAACGGACCCTAAGAGTTTTCTCATTCAGTGCAGTGGTGTGCAGTCCATATAGACATAACTCCTTATTTTGTGACTGCCCATGTTTGATCATTCCTTCGCGTACTAGAAAGTTTGGCGACTCCTATCTATTTGACGAGCTCGGTGGTCGAATGGTTAGGAATGGCCACTTTGACTCCGAGGTCGCGGGTTCGATTCCCGCACAAGACATATATTTGTGTGCATGAACATGTCTGCTTGTCTTGGTCTGGGTATTTACTATGTATTATAAGTATGTATTTACAAAAAAAAAATGTATTTAAGTACATTTATCAGTTGTCTAGTACCCATAACACAAGCATTGCGCTTAATTTGGGACTAGATGGCGCTGTGTAAATTGTCCAGAAATATTTATTTATTTATTTATGTCGCACTATTAAAAAGTGGAATGCGTTACCGGCATATGTATTTCCTCATTCATACAATATGGGATCCTTCAAGCGAAGCGTGAAATAGCATCTTGTAGGCCAGCATGGCGGCGTCAACTGACAAGACATCAAGGTCTCTTGTCCGTTGCCGATGACATTGGGGCTCCTCTTTTCGCTTACCATCAGGCGAAGAGGAGCCAATATGCTGAGCTAATATAAACGAGAAAGAATTTAATAATTTATGTAAACTTACATTGTAACGGGCACTAAACGAGTCTGGCAAATTTAAGTTCAATGATTGGGAAGTGTGTCAAATTTCACTTGCAAAATTTGACTACAGATACTGCGGTGAAATGAAATGAAAGTTTCTAAAAATACATGCTAAATGTGTGAAAATAACAAGGCGAGGTGAGCCAGCGCTAGAAACAATATGACAATTCCGCGAGACACTGGCGACTCTGATCGAAAATCAATTGAACAATCGATTAAAAATTTTAAAGATGTAATATAATAAATCTATCAGGTATAATAACCTCTAGTTATTTATGATCTTTTTTTTAGTATATGACTTATAATGTCAAATTACTTCTTTTAAGAATAAAACCGAAAATAGAAGATAAAATGACACGAAAATAGAGGTAACTTTATGAATTTATTTTATCGAGTCAACTTCATCAAATCATGTTTCCATCGGATATATTCCCTAGTATATATCCTCAACAATATCAAAATAATTTTCCTAGTTTTTAATTCTCTGTTTATTACTTCAAAGATGAATTCTAAATTGTGGATTTTGCAGTACCACTGGTACCACCCCGCCGTGATGCGGACAGAACCTACAAAAGAATATTCCTAGAATAAATTGCACATTGCCATCTAATTAAGCATAAGCTAAGCAAAGCCTGTATTATGGGTACTATTTAACTGATATAATACTTAACTAGACCGAATTCTAGCCCACGGGGCCGAAATCGAGGTTGAGCGGAGCGAGTAGATTCGCTGAGTGTATGTTTTCCATTGATTTCAATGGATAATGTATTTGATGATCATTCCTCAAGGACATGATCGATCTCAATTTTTTTTCGACACAAACCTCAAACATGTTTATTAGGTCTTTAATTGTGACTAGTTTTGGAGCCAATTAATTTCCAAGAGTGACTTTTCGGTGTATATAAGCGTTCTCTCTCCACTCAAATACTTTTCTTTTGTAAGTACATATATAATAATACATATAAAACACCCAGACCAAGTCAAATGAGACATGTTTATGCACACAAATAGATTCTTGAGCGGGGATCGAACCCTCGACCTCAGAGTCAAAGTGACCATTGCCAGCCATTCGACCACCGAGCTCGTCCAAATATAAAAGAAAGATTATAAAAGAATGTAGGTTCAATTATCAGCGCTACCGCGTAAGCTTTTTGGGGTGTAAGTGGTTTATCAACATCTTTGAACCAAAGCCAACTTCACCTGCACGTGGTGCACCCTGCTGACTGACAAACGAAGCTCTGGCGAAAAGAGAGGTAGGGAGCGTAATTGTAAGCTACCCGACTGGGGAATGTACCTCCACCCCACAGAATACCGCAGCCAAAAAACAATTCCCTTGAGGGTTGTTGTGTTCCTGCGAGTGAGTGAGGTCACCAGAAAAGGAGATGCTGCGTTGGCAGCGGGGGTGGCGGCGCGCTAGTGATACATTATGTTGCGAGCGTTAATACGGTTACGGTAACCGCTTCACATCAGGCGGGCCGTATGCTTGTCTGCCACCCGACGTAGTATAAAAAAAAAAGCTGAAGCCAACTACTATCGAATTTTTTGACTGCGAAAATCTAACTTCACCTTAAATTAGTGCATTAGCACTAACTTTAAGGTGAAGTCAGATTCTTACATCGTTACGTTATATTACGTTAGATAAGTTAGATCACTAATTACTATTAAGTAATAAATTTAGCCGATAATATACAACGTGTAACTCCAAGTTCGCAAAACCTCAGACACCCCAACTGAGTTTTATTATTATAAATTGATATATCTAAGTAATAATTTAGAAAAAAAAAATTCTTGGATATATGAACACTTTTTTTGTTTTCCTAATAATTCTAATAGATTCTGAGCTCTGTGGCGCTTTCTTATCAAAAAGACGCGCCAATGGCAGCGATAGGCAAATATTAATATTAAAGAGCGAGCATCGCGTAAATGATGCGTAAGCGCCGCTCTCTGCACGGCGCTTAAGACTTTTTGGACGCGGCGGTATTACGTTTGTACTTCACATTTTCTCGCTTGATTGTCGAGCGCAATTTAATAATAGATACGGCAATTAAAAATATTATTATTATTATTTTTCAAAACCAGTTACTTTAAAAATGGATGAAAATTATGTAATGGATTCTACTCATGATTCTGAACAAACTATTTTTAGGTTTTGCGTACTTGAAATTACACGTTGTATATAATAAGGACGGAGGCGCTCTACCGATTTAACTGAAGAAGTTTATCACAAATATAAACAGAAGTCCGATTTTCGTAATCAAAAAACCAGATGGGAATCGACTTCAGCTTAGGCGGTAGGTTCCCAGTTTTCAACAAACCTTCCAGTGTACTTAATATACTTGTTTATTCTTCTTTTCAGGAACTAAAAGAGGCCTTCAAAAAGGATGGCTATATCCTGACTGCTGCCCTTGGAGGCAGCAAGTTAACTCTGGAAAAAGCGTACGACCTCGCCCGGCTCAGCGAGTACTTAGACCTGATGCATATAATGTGCTATGATTACCATGGGTATTGGGATGGTACCATGGGAGCTGATGCACCATTGAGAGGCATATCGGATGATGATATTCAAAGCTTGGTAAATAAAAGTAAAATATCTTAAACTATTTTTATTATACTACGTTGGGTGGCAGACAAGCATACCCGTCTGATGTGAAGCGGTTACCGTAGCCATAATAACGCTCGCAACAAAAAATATCGCACGCGCACCGCCACCCCCGCTGCCAACGCAGCATTTCCTTTCTGGTGACTTCAATCACTCACAGGAACATTTGTTATTTGGCTGCGGTATTCTGTGAGGCGGAGGTACATTCCCCAGTCGGGTAGCTTACAATTACGCTCCCAACCTCTCTTTTCGCCAGAGCTTCGTTTGTGCACCGCGTTCAAGTGAAGTTGGCTTTAGTTCAAAGATGTTGATGAACTATTTACACCCCAAAACAAACAAGACATAAACAAGGGAGAATTACCAAGCGTTCAGACTGGTGTCATAATGATAACATTCTTTTTGAAAAATGTGTTTTGTCGTGAATAAATCGATGACCACCGACTACATGCACGAATAAGCATGACTCATTGTCACGTTCCGCCTGAGCCGAGCGCGCAAGCGACGTACGGAACAAGCGATAGAGAGACACGATCGGCATAAGCGTTCGGCTTGTAACGCATTTATCTCTCTTCCACTCCATCGGCCGATGTTTTCTTGTGACGTTATCATGTAAAATTATCGTCCGTATACCGACTTTTCATACAACCAATTTTTTTTTTTTGTTTACAGTGTTGTATTTTATTATTTATTACTGGCTAATCAAAATTTGAATGTATGTTTCCTTTTACTATGCACTGTTTTCTTATGATGTTTTTGTGTCACTTCTTTAAAATAAAGTCAATTCCATCATACAGGAGCATACAATCAGATACATGATCGCAAACGGTGCTAAGCGAGAGAAGATGATACTGGCAGTGCCGTTATACGGTCGTACTTTCATACTGAACAACCCTGCTGAGACGCACATACTATTTGGAAAGACCAAAGTCACCGGTGGATTCAAAGGGCCTTACACTACAGAGGACGGCTTCATGGGCTACAATGAGGTGATCATTCATTTATTCATTCATTCATTCAGTCATTCATTAAAACTGTCAGTCAGTCATTCTTTCATTCAGTCTTTCATTCTTTCATTCAATAATACAGAAAAGTCAGTCAGTCATTCATTCAATAATACAGAAAAGTCAGTCAATCATTCATTCATTCATTCAGTCATTCATTCATTCATTCAATAATACAGAAAAGTCAGTCAGTCATCATTTATTTAGTCATTCACTCATTCAATAATACAGAAAAGTCAGTCAGTCATTCATTCATTCATTCATTCAATCATTCAGAAAAACTAAAGAAACAGGTCATGAAACAGTTCACTTCGTAATCAATTAAATCGTATTCAATCAACCCTTATTCATCCCAATGCTGGGATACGGGTCTCCTCTCTATCGAAGGGGTTTAGAGTATACTCTAACAGGGTCTTACACGACAGAGGACGGCTTCATGGGATACAATGAGGTGGTTATGAACCAAGATACGGCCTAAGGCGGCCACGATACGCCCTAGGGCGTGGAAGACACGGCCTAGGGCGGCCAAGAGTACAAATCGGCCTCTGCATAAACTGAAACATTTATTGAAATTTTCCAAAGTGCCTAACATTTTGCCCACCATTAGCTATTAGATGTAAACAAGATAAGATGCCAATAATTCCTTTTTCATCCTGAAATTAATTGATGAATTTTTCGTCCATGGATTTGTCTACAGCTTAGAACAAACGGCTCGCGTTGGCAAAGATATTGGCATGACCAGACCTCCACGCCATACCTGCGTTATGGTGATCAAGTCATATCCTACGATAATGAGAGATCCATCGCTAAGAAAGTCAAGTAAGTCATCAGGTAGAGCAGTGTTTCCCATTTGCCGGGTCGCGTCCCGTACCTCGGCCATCAAAATAAAATACCAGCCCCCTTACCACCATCTCTTATTGCGATTCAATAACTGAATAGAATGCTTATTCATACCATTGTATAAGCGACTCTATTCCATTTGTGATAGAGTCGCTTATTCATTGGTACGAATATGATGGTAAGGGGGCAGGTCGCAACATTCCCGCTTTGTTTTAAAAATACCTACTATCGAATTAGAACTTTTTAATGCCTTTTGTCAAATAAATGCGAAGCTGGGTATCCAACACTAGTTTACCGTCAAAATAAATATAGGAACCGACCTTAGAATAAAACTTTCACCTTTTTCCGCGAACTTGGATTCTTTAGCATTATTGGCATAAGCAGTAGCTCCATACTTTGCACTAAAATTAAAGTGACTAAACCGGCGAACCAAATATTTTATGTGGGCCACGAAGGGGCAGTGTGAATAATGATTATTAAGAAAAAATAAAAACCGACCTCAGCCGGCAACAGGGCAAATTTAAGGGTTTCCATCGATTTTTCTGGGATCTCCTCACCAGACCCTGACTTGGTGAATATGGGACTACCTCGCAATCATACCCTTTCAAATAAAAAAAAGAATGTGACCATACGTGCTTATAAAATTTAAGAGTTTCCCTTGATTTCCCTGGGATCCCATCATCAGATCCTGACTTAGTGAATATGGGACCACCTTGCAATCATACCCTTTCAAATAAAAAAAGAATTTTGAAATTCGGTTCACAATTCGCAAAGATATCAAATAACATACATACAAAAAAAAATTCAGTCGAATTGAGAACCTCCTCCTTTTTTGAAGTCGGTTAAAAATTACCGGGCCATGGCAGAACAATGTTTGGGAAACACTGAGGTAGGGGAAGGCAATTGTTACACACAATTTTTTATTTATTAAAAGAGGGGGGTCAAACGAGCATGGTCACCTGGCGAAAGGCAATCACCTCCGACCATGGAGATCAGCAACACCAAATGGTTCGCCGAGCCGTGTCTATACTCCTTCCTTTCTTTTTTTTCGGACCTCACTCACTCGCAGGAACACAACAACCCTAAAGGGAATTGTTATTTGGTTGCGGTATTCTGTGCAGTGGAGGTACTTCCCCAGTCGGGCAGGTTAAAAAAATACACTATGCCTACCTCTCTTTTCGCTTGAGCCCCGTCTATCTGTCAGCACGATGCACCACGTGCAGGTGAGGTTGTTATTGTTGGGCACTTTACACGCTACACTACGTTTGCACAGGCACTTCACGCACGACACTCACATGTCTGGTTGGTCACATTTTTATGAGGGGTTCGCACACTACGGTTGCACAGCTCAATCACTACAAATACAAATAGTTTATTTTCAAAATTGTTTTTACATTATATTGATTACCTATCGTCCCCAACATGGGTCGAACCCGTCTCTGGGGCACCAAAAATTACATTAACAAATTACAAAGGTACGTTCGATGCTAAGTTGATAATATTGAATTTTTATATTTATAGTATTACTAGCTGTCCCGGCGAACTTCGTACCGCCTAACAATCAATGAATGTCGTGGTACATATTAGCTGAACTAAATTTATGATTTTATGGAATTAAAACAATGAATAGTAGAAAATAATAGAGAAGCTCGATGGCGTCCTTGCGCGTGTCAGTCTAATTGAACACGCAAGTTAAGCAACGTCGACCGTAGCCTGTACACGGATGGGTTTATATTACCTCGAGCTCCTCCGTGATTCGAAAGACACGTTAAGCCGTCGGTCCCGGTTGTTATCATTAGCTCATCTTGAGCTCCTCCGTGCTTCGGAAGGCACGTTAAGCCGTCGGTCCCGGTTGTTATCATTAGCTCATCTTGAGCTCCTCCGTGCTTCGGAAGGCACGTTAAGCCGTCGGTCCCGGTTGTTATCATTAGCTCATCTTGAGCTCCTCCGTGCTTCGGAAGGCACGTTAAGCCGTCGGTCCCGGTTGTTATCATTAGCTCATCTTGAGCTCCTCCGTGCTTCGGAAGGCACGTTAAGCCATCGGTCCCAGTTGTTATCATTAGCTCATCTTGAGCTCCTCCGTGCTTCGGAAGGCCCGTTAAGCCGTCGGTCCCGGTTGTTATCATTAGCTCATCTTGAGCTCCTCCGTGCTTCGGAAGGCACGTTAAGCCATCGGTCCCAGTTGTTATCATTAGCTCATCTTGAGCTCCTCCGTGCTTCGGAAGGCCCGTTAAGCCGTCGGTCCCGGTTGTTATCATTAGCTCATCTTGAGCTCCTCCGTGCTTCGGAAGGCACGTTAAGCCGTCGGTCCCGGTTGTTATCATTAGCTCATCTTGAGCTCCTCCGTGCTTCGGAAGGCACGTTAAGCCGTCGGTCCCGGTTGTTATCATTAGCTCATCTTGAGCTCCTCCGTGCTTCGGAAGGCACGTTAAGCCATCGGTCCCGGTTGTTATCATTAGCTCATCTTGAGCTCCTCCGTGCTTCGGAAGGCACGTTAAGCCGTCGGTCCCGGTTGTTATCATTAGCTCATCTTGAGCTCCTCCGTGCTTCGGAAGGCACGTTAAGCCGTCGGTCCCGGTTGTTATCATTAGCTCATCTTGAGCTCCTCCGTGCTTCGGAAGGCACGTTAAGCTGTCGGTCCCGGTTGTTATCATTTAATGACAGTCGTTAAGTAAAGTCAGTGGCCTTTAGGCGGTTCGAAAACACTGGCCTCCGCCAACCCGCAGTTGAGCAGCGTGTTGGAGTACGCTCTAAACCCCTTCGGTTGAGGGAAGACCCGTATCCATAAAAACTGAAGATTTCATAAAAATAAAGATTTCCTTATTGTTAAATTTTTATTAAAAAAACGTTTTGTTTTATTTTTTTTAGTTTTGAAATAGGTTTTATCATTTTGGTGATTTGTAATTGTCATTTCTTTTGATGTTTACTCTGATTTGATTCTTGCGCTCGAACCCCATGGGAAAAGCGTTTTCACCCCTATTGATTTGACATTTTTAAATTTTCATAACAAATCACAGACAACTTTCGCGACATAAAAGTGACACCAATTGATTTGACGTTTTGATATTTGACAACCAATAAATATCGTAATCCCTTTTTCAACTGACACTTTCATTTGTATGGGAAAATGTTTTTTCATTTATTTTATTTTTTCGAGAATTTTCCAATGTTTTTAAGAGTTATTCTGCTATTCGGGACGAAAACAAATCCAACAAATCAAAAACCATGGCAATCGGTCCAGCCGTTCTCGACTTATAAGTGTTGTAACAAACACGACTTTCTTTTATATATATAGATAATTTATATATTGATTAAACGTTCACGACAAAGAGTAATACAAATATAGAGAAAATACAAAAATCGATCGCAGTAAATCCCGGATATACGGGATTTAACAGGATCCTGGTTATACGGGATTTAGCAGGTTCCTTATATATACGGGATTAAACTGGATCCCGAATTAACGGAATTTACCGCGATCGATTTTTATATTTTCCCGTAATAGTGATGTAAACAACTGTGAAAATTTAAAATTATACTTATAACTAATATATTTAATACACTGGGCCGCAATGAAAGCGGGTCGGTAACAAAAACATCAATTTTTTAAATCGTCTTTATTTTTTATTTATGGTTTTAGTACAATCACCAAAAAGAAATAAAAATATTTTACTTCTGCCTATATTTGTAAGGAAATAAACTTTAATTCAGTATTTATTTCATAAAGCTAGCTAAAATATTTTGGAAGTTATTGATGTTTTTGTTACCGACCCGCTTTCATTGCGACCCAGTGTATATATTTTTTGTTTTTGTAAAGACTTTATTTTACTATAACAGTAATACATACATACAGTGTTAATAATATTTTTTGTACAATGGCGGACATATCCCGTCAGGGATCTCTTCCAGTCAACCATAGAATACCCATAAAACTGAAAGTTTAGCGAGGCAAATAAAATTAACCACAATGTCTAGATAAATATATACATACATATACTACATACACACAGACACAGATTTTGTTTATTTTATAAATTTTTATTACTTTTGTTTCAGAATGGCTATAGACTACAATCTGGGTGGTATGATGGCGTGGAGCATAGACACGGATGACTACTATGGTCTGTGTGAAAGAGACGCTGATGCATTCATAGACTTCCAAGATCAATATCATAAGATGGTAAACGATCCCCTCTTGAATAAGGCTCTGATGAATCTTGATCTGACAGGTAAATAAATTTTATCTAATCTCATACTGAAATTTATACATTAAAAAACTAAACACAGTATCTTTACGCACAAGCTATCAAAATAAATTTTAAAAGTTATTTTTCGATACAACTCTTCTATGGAAAACTGTATCGTAAAATATTTTTTTTACCATTTCGATACAGCTTCAGCCCTGGATACAGGTATTTTAAACAGGTTGCAATGCAAATACATTGCAACTTTGCAAAAATTTTCTACATAATCTGTGAACGCGGCGCCGCGCGGCGCGTCGCGCATGCGCTCTACGCATGCTCGATCTGAAAATGGATTTATAGGTAAGAATTATAGCTGTTAAATTAACTTCATGGTAGTATTTAAAATATTATTATCATATATTTCATGAGATTAGATAAAGTAGTGTATGAAACTGCACATAATTAGGTATTAAAATACCTACTCGTGTGGTCTATTAGGTAGAACATTCGCCTTCGGCTCATGTTAACTCACACTCGTATTTTAATAACCCATAAATAAACTACTATTAAGCTACAATAGTAGATTATTGCATCGAGCACAAAGTAATTTATTATTGCACCGAGTGCCTGATTTAGAGCCCGAGCGTTAGCGAGGGCTCTAATCTAACAGGCACGAGGGCAATATAAATTACTTATGGCGAGGTGCATAATCTGCTTTTCTTTCAACTAATACCTATAGGAATAGTAGATAAAAGAAACTCATATCAAACAGTTAAAATATAAGTTTCTATAACACTGTCGGCTTCATTTAGAATGTTTTCCGGAGTTAATGTGTCGCTAGATGATTCCATTTTAATTCGAAGCCGAATCGAAGATATTGTCAAGCAAAATTAACAAAGTTCCCGCCAAATCACTTTTTTAAATTTCTTTCATTTTTAACTCAGAGTTAGCAGCAATCATTTTTTTAAATTTGGAACAAGTAGGATAGAAACGAATAATACGTACGAAAAAAAAAGTATTGATATCGGCTGGCTGAATAGAGCTAATCCACTGAGATTGGCACCTTTTGGTGCGATTAAAAAAAACTGTGCAATAATGAAATTTCATACATTTTTATTGCTCTAGAGCATTAAAGACTCGTTTTGTACTGAGTTTTTAGTGTGATTGTGATGAAATTAAAGCATAGTTGGAAGAAAATAGCTTTTACATTATCATATACATATATACTAGCTATTTTTAACCGACTCCAAAAAAGGACGATTTTCTCAATTCGGCTGTTTTTTTTTTAATGTTTGTTCTTAATTACTCCGTGATTTATAAACCGATTTGGAATCATCATCATCATCATCATCATCATCATCATCATGATCTGCCTGTATCTACCCACTGTTAGGTTTCTTATTTCATTACTCCGTCATTTATAAACCGATTTGAAAAAAACTTTTTTTATTTCAAAGAGTACATATACTTCCAGATTGGTGTCATATTTTTTTCATCATCAGCCTGTATCTACATACATAAATGTAAAGTAATGTTTTGGAGTCCGTTTTTTTGTTAAAATTATGTAACCAAAGTTAACTCGCTTGCTATCGCAAACTTTTTTTTTTTAACTTGTTATTCTTATCTATTAATCAGTTCTTTTTTAATTATTATTCTAGATAGCACTTCCGATAAAGCCTACGTGATGTCCCGCGGCCACCTCACTCTACGCCTACCTGAGGCTTATCATAACTACCGCCCATTGGTCCAAACGATGAACCAAGTGATCAGCCTGGCATTAGAAGAGAAGAGAATATCAGACGAGATCAAGAAAGTAACGCTAATACAAATGAGAGATATAGTTGATTGATGAACGAAATTCACCGTAGATTAAGAATATATTAGATAGCGTAAAAGTCAAATTTGACCCTGTTAAAATATACAGAATCAATCCAACCAATATTTTATTACTTTTAAGTTAAAGATATTTAAAGTTCAATAGGAATAAAAATATCACCCAGTATAAGTTATGGCCGTGTGGTCTCCGGTAGACTAGAATAGAATCACTCCATCTCTTCCCGTGGATGTCGTACAAGGCGACTAAGGGAAATACATTATGAAACATCAATCAGACCTCCCCAACCCGTCTGGCCAGCGTGGGGAGTGTAGGCCAAATCTTCCTTATGTTTGGGACGGAAGAGAGAGGGTCGTGCTCCTGTAGTGGAGACTAAAATGACCTGATGATAAATATCAAACTTAAGCTTAGATTTATGGTACCTCTGATTAACTTAGCTGGTAGAAACTATGGAGCTGTGCCGACTAAGCTGAAGATGTTTATCAATAACTAAAACGTAACACATATATTTCCAATGCAAATATTGGATGGTAATCGGTTTACCGGAATCTATAAAACTCGATTTAAAGTTTCTCGCTATGTATATCTCTCAATTTGGCATTGTTTGTCGATTGGATCTATTCTGCATAACCTTTCAATTACAAGGCGTTTAGACAATTGCCAGTATTAACAGCGGCGACTATCTAAAAAGTCAATGAACAATGAACAATGCAGTCCCGGCGGTAAGACGCTGCCAAAACTCACAACGAATTTAATCAGAAGAAATTAGTAGGAGTAAGAAACTTTTTTAGTTTAACTTCCCCTCTTAGCAATGTGAGAGATATGGCAAATAAGGCATTAAAGACAATGAGGTAGCTAATCAAGTGAAGCTCAACTGCCATGCACTACGTATTTTCAGTATCTAACACTATTGGGGACCTAAAACATTGAGTTGTTATCTAACACATCGATTCTAATAATATGAGCTGCAAAATCGTCTGTACGCTTGGTAATTCTCCCTTGTCCTGTGTCACCAAATCTTACCAACTTACTTCCCAAAAGACTTTCTGGAAAGTTTGGGAATTAAGATAGCCATTTTCAGTAATTTCACAGCCAATAAACCAGTATGAGTATCTTCACACCTCATCATTTTGTCAGCCGATGCACCTGGCTCTCGAGATACAAATAGGGAATGCAATCTCGTTCTCGCGAGATCTCGCGCGGGGCGGCGGCGGGGCCTGAGGTAGCGGTCTCGCTTAGATTCGCTTAGACCTCGTCCCCCGACCGCTACCTCAGGCCCAGCCGCCGCCCCGCGCGAGATCTCGCTAGAACGAGATTGCATTCCCTAGATAGAAACCAATGTTTAGTTCGGGAGAGTATATTATTCTGTGGTTCGGGGTCGGGGGTCGCGTCGGTTGGACTGAATGGAATTTGTTGTGGCTTGGTCATCATTACAATATTTTATTGTTGCAATAAATTAAATAGTTAAGTGTAAACCTAGAGCTAAACCATAATCAAGTTTTACAATAATAATATATGTTTACCCACATCAGGTTTTATGCATCTAGTAGTGATGTATAAAACCTGATGTGGTGGTGATTGTAAAACTTGATTATGGTTTGGCGGAAATAAAGATTATTATTATTATTAAATCAGAATAGTTATTGATAAGAGGGGAAGTCAAAATTATTCTCTTACTTAGTTGATTCTAATTAAATTCATTGTGAGTTCCAAGGCAGCCTTTCTAGTGATCATCACTGTTAATCCTGTACACATAAGAAACAGTGTAAGACTAGGCCGGTATGGTGGGCTAGGCCGGAATTTTTAATATAAATAAAAACCGGCCAAGTGCGAGTCGGACTCGCGCACAAAGGGTTCCGTACCGTTATCTATAAAAACGGCAATAAAAAAACACGTCTGTTGTTGTTGTTATGGAAGCCCCCTTAAATATTTACTTTATTCTGTTTTTTAGTATTTGTTGTTACTGCGGCAACAGAAATAGATCATCTGTGAAAATTTCAACTGTCTAACTATCACGGTTCATGATATACAGCCTGGTGACAGACAGACGGACAGCGGTGTCTCTGTAATAGGGTCCGTTTTACCCTTTGGGTACGGAACCCTAAAAAAGACTGCATTAATCAAAAATGTTATATTTTATTACTGATTCGTGTGTGATTTCTTATTTATAATATGTTATTAATGTACCTAAGTAAATAAATAGTATTTTAAATGAGAACATACAATTGATTTATTTTATTTATAAACTTTATTGACCACAAATTATATAAGGATACAAAAGGCGGACTTAACGCTAAAAGCATTTTCTACCAGTCAACCTTCGGGACAAGCAGAAAATCACGAATGCGGTTCTGAAGAAGAATATCCCAATAAAAAATGTTTATAATAGAAAATTGGAATTTATTTCCCAATAAAATTGATTTTGTAATATAAAAGAATATTATTTATATTATGAGAAAAAATTTAAATACGTTGGTTAAAATAATAATTATTCTACATTTCCAAGTTTGTATAATTAATGACAATAAAATTAAGTGAACAATAAATTGTATTTTTTTATGATTTAATAAATTTTTAGCTGTTTCAATTTGTAAAAATTGAAAGTATGTTATTGTTACGAGCTAGGGTTCTGGATTTGGATGTAAAACGCCAATGACAACTTGCAAGGATTTATTCACGCAGGGTCTGGTCTGCAGGTCTTCGCAACACGAAGTTCACACTAAGATTCCAAATCGCAGGTCAAATCGAAGTCCAATAGTATCGCTGAGGTCGTAGGTTATCGCTTGTCTCGCAGGTAGATTCGCTCGAAGTTCTCTCTTCCGAAGTCCAAACTGAACTGCCTATGCGCCGCGGCGGTCGCTATTTATATCCGCCGGCAAGGGTTCTCGAATGTTCCCGTATGTACATGCATGTACTTCCCATCGGTACACATCGTTAACGTGTCTCGACCAGTCTCGAACATTTTCATGCCATAGTGTTATGAACCTTATGACAATAGACATACGGGTCATTAATGCTTGCAGCGAAGTATGCGGCGACTATTCTAGAAGGCTCCATTCTAGATGACTCGAGACAGGACCGCGACATTATTTAATATTTACCCCCGGTAGCGTGTTAACCTCATTAGCCAACTAATTACGTATTACCTACGTGCCACTTTTTTTATATGAGAAGGTGGCAAACGAGCTTGTGGGTCTGATGGAAAGCAATCACCACCGCCCATGTAGATCAGCAACACCAAGGGGTCGCCGATCCGTTGCCAGCCTATATACTCCTTCCTTCCTTTCTTACGTACTAGTTCAACTTTTTTTTTATTATATAAGTATACTACGTCGGGTGGCAGACAAGCATACTGCCCGCGTGATGTGAAGCAGTTACCGTAGGCATATTAACGCTCGCAACATATAATATCGCCGCCACTCCCGCTCCCAACGCAGCATCTCCTTCCTTTCTGGCGACCTCACTCACTCGCAGGAACACAACAACCCGCAAGGGAATTGTTATTTGGCTGCGGTATTCTGTGTGGTGGAGGTACATTCCCCAGCCGGTAGCTTACAATTACGCTCCCTACCTCTCTTTTCGCCAGTGCTTCGTTTGCCAGTCAGCAGGGTGCACCACGTGCAGGTGAAGTTGGCTTTGGTTCAAAGATGTTGATAAACCACTTACACCCCAAACCAACCTTCAGTATTGAACCCTTCATTGCATTAGAGTTTGCGTGTGTGTTTTGCGTCATCCAATACCTTCAATGCCGTTCATTGCAAGGCATCCTTATAATGACACCACCTGGGTGCCATGAGCAATCGCTATTGCCCATGACACACTCCAAGTAATGTCTCGTTTATTAATTTTATCTAATATCTATAGTAATGGTACATAGTAACTTCAGTATTCTATGATCCATGATCACACTAATAAGTGGTAAGATGTGTTAGGCATGGTTATTGGAGAGTCGTATGGTGGCTTGCTACATCACTAATACTCGAGGCTGTCATTGGCATTCCTCATGACACTCAGGTGGTGTCATCCATGACACCCAAGTGGTGTCATGGGGAATGAACGATTGTACCATACGCCTTTTATTTGCTGCATGCCGTAGGTTGCATAAGAGCTTGCTGAACAAATTCAACTGTCAACAACTTCGCATATCATACCGCACTAGACAAGTCGTGTGCAGACTCACAGACTTTCACACTTATTTTGTACTACTAGGGAGAATTCAAGCATACGACCTACCTGATGATAAGCAGTCATAGCAGTCTATGGACGATTGTGACACCAGAGGTCTCACTCACGCATTGTCGATCCTGCAAAAACCCTTTTCCGTCTTTCTTACAGAACCCCCTACAGTTGTCTGCTGATTTTCTGGCTGGGAAAACCTTGGCAGGGAGCATATATCAAAGTGAGGATGTTTGTAATTCGTACACAAGTAAACGGATAAATGGTTTTTGGATGAAATTTGGCGTACATATAGTATATGTTCTAGATTGGCACTTAGGATACGTGTTATCCTGAAGTAATTGTTTTACGATCGCGGAATGATTAGTTGACGTTGAAAAATTAATTAATTTAATTCTCGGATCAATTCTTATTGTTGGTAAAATAACATTCTTAGCACATTCTTAGATTGTTTAATTTTCGATTATCATCATGATCAGGTCATTTTAGTCTCCACTACAGGAACACGACCCTCTCTCGTCTGTCCCAGACAGATGAAGGATATGGCCTACACTCCCCACGCTGGCTAGACGGGTTGGGGAGGCCTGATCGATGTTTGGTAATGTATTTCCCTTAGTCGCCTTGTACGACATCCACGGGAAGAGACGGAGTGATTCTATTCCAGTCTGCCGGAAACCACACGGCCAATTTTCGGTTATAATCCCACTTATATTAGACTTTGAAGTTTCATATTGTGTTATAAGAATACCAAATTTGACATTTGTGAGATCGAGACTGGATCGGAACTGAAATTTGACTACATTTTAATTACGAAAATTGCCCCTCTGCCCCCTTACCACCAACTCTTATTGCGATTCAATAACTGAATAGAATGCTTATTCTGTATGTTCTATTCAGTTATTAAATCGCCATAAGAGTTGGTGGTAAGGGGGAACCGCGTAGTGTAGCCACGGACAGAAGTTATATAGTATGATAAGTCAACAAATGCATCAATAATGATAACTATACAAGCAATAATCATCAATTCTATTAAACATTAGTAGAGTCATCATGTCTTGAAGTCATCTAATAAACGTGGTGGTTTACCGCAAGTATATTTAAACTACTTTTTTTTATACTACGTCGGGTGGCAGACAAGCATACTGCCCGCGTGATGTGAAGCAGTTACCGTAGGCATATTAACGCTCGCAACATAAAATATCGCTCGCGCGCCGCCACTCCCGCTCCCAACGCAGCATCTCCTTCCTTTCTGGCGACCTCACTCACTCGCAGGAACACAACAACCCTCAAGGGAATTGTTATTTGGCTGCGATATTCTGTGAGGTGTAGGTACATTCCCCAGTCGGGTAGCTTACAATTACGCTCTCTACCTCACTTTTCGCCAAAACGTCGTTTGTCAGTCAGCATGGTGCACCGCATGCACGTGACGTTGGCTTTTATTCAAAAATGTTGATTAACTCTTACACCCCAAATATGCTGGAATATGGAAAATGCCGAGGACCATATAATTTACAACACCTTATTGTATGAATGCATTATTTTATTCACAGAATATGGTTACATATTCTGTGAATAAAATAATGCATTCATTCATCTCACTTATTCATTCGTTCAATCAGTATGTTCCACAACCAACAGTTTAAATAAAAGAAAATGGCGCAATTAGTTCAGCTAAGAGTTATTTCGCGTGTTATTTCACAAAATCGTCACGATTCTAACTTAGAGATATCATTGTGAATAATAATTACTTATTGTTTAAGCATGTGGGACAAATATTTTCTGTCTCGCTTCGAAAGTGACTTAGTTACTTTAAATTTAGGTCATCATCATGACGGTGACTTATTTGACGTGAATAATAAATAAATAAATAAATATTGTCAGACAAATTACACAGCGCCATCTAGCCCCAAAGTAAGCGAAGCTTGTGTTATGGGTACTAGACAACTGATAAACACACGTAAATACATTTTGTTTTTGTAAATACATACTTATGACACATAGAAAACACCAAGATAAACAGACATGTTCATGCACACAAATCCTATGTGGGAAACGAACCCACGAGCGTTGGTGTGGAAGCCGCGTCATTGAGCGCTACGCCACCGAGCTCGTCTTTAAATTTGCTACCATACGGGGGCAATCCAAAAAATCTACTGCTAACTAAAAATCGGGGGATACAGTTTGGTGTTGCAGCTACAAATCTATCATATCCATCCAAAATTCAATCACACCACTGGATAGATGAAGGATCAAAGAATTTATTACGCTAAGTAAGGACTATCATCATCAGGTCATTTTAGTCTCCGCTACGACCCTCTCTCGTCCGTCCCAGACAGGAGGATTTGGCCTACACTCCCCACGCTGGCCAAACGGGTTGGGGTGGCCTAATCGATGTTTTATAATGTATTTCCCTTAGTCGCCTTTTACGACATCCACGGGAAGAGACGGAGTGATTCTATTCTAGTCTGCCGGAAACCACACGGCCAAGTAAAGACTACGGAATATCATAATCATTGTTGTAATAGAATAGATACTTATAGAATTATCAACCTCCTCTCCCATTGCGTCGCCCCACAGGGTCCTTGATTGTTACTTTGACATTAAAGCAAAGACCTATGTATACATTAAGGATGTTGAGTACCACGTGCGGGGGAAGAGGAAGCGCTGCCATTTTGAGATAATTTTAGTGCATATATTTTCTATGTATGTATTTACAAAAAAAAATGTATTTAAGTATAATATCAGTTATCCCATTTATTATTACCCATAGTACAAGCTTTGCTTAGTTTGGGACAAATGGCGCTGTGTAAATTGTCCAGAAATATTTATTTATTTATTTATTATTAAATATATTAATATATATATATAACATATTTACGTACAAAACACGGTCGTGTTCATTACATAGGTGTGGCTATGTAATGGACACGGACATTTTTTTTATTATTTATTTCCTCGATATATACCTCGAAGTCAAAGTGGCCTTTGCTGACCATTCGACCACCGAACTCGTCTGATATATATTCTAGTATGTTCACTCGAGGCGAAGCCGCGTGTAGAAACTAGTAGGCACAGAATTTCAAACAGTAATTGACTACTTTCACATAAAACTCTGGAGGGCATTAAAACAATGCCCTTTATTAAAAAAAGAAGGGATAGAGGAAACAAGTCGAATGGCCTTCCCTCTACCACGAAACATGTTATTTTCATTTAGATACGCAGCTTTCAATTATTTCTTGGTACGAGAGTGCTAACAGCCGAATCGAGTGTGGCGGTAGCAGGAAAAATATACAGATTGTGTAACTTTTAAATTCGTTTTGATATTAGAATATGCGTCTCCGATTTTCATTAATCGAGCGGCAGTTTGAGCGTAGACTCAGATATCATCATCATTATCAGCCTGTATCTACCAACTGCTGAATATAAGCCTTTCCCAATGCTTTCCACCAAATATGGTCCTCCGCCTTCCTCATCCAGCCGCTTCCAGCCGCTTTCTTAAGGTCATCCGACCGTCTAGAAGGAGGCCGCGTAACGCCTCATTGTCCTATGCGCGGCCTCCATTATGACCGACCCATTGCCACTTCAGCTTGCAAACTCTGAAGGCTATGTCGACAACTTTGGTGCTCCATTGAATTTATTCGTTCCGTACTCGATCCCTCGAAGAAACTCCGAGCACAGGGCTCACCAACGGTCGCTGCGCGACCTTAAAACCTGTGGACCAGTCCGATTGTCAATGTCCAAGTCTCTGCACCATAGGTCATTGCAGAGAATACTTTAATATTCAAGCATTAGGGTATCTGTGCTGCGAAGATGAGCCGAAGCTTTCTAAAAGCTGCCCAGCCCAATCGAATTCGTCTATCGATCTCTTTGTTGAAATTACCCCGGCCAAGCTATATATAATGTCCGAGATAGACATAGCCTTTAAGCACTTCAATAGCTGCATTCTCTCCGACAACCTACTACGTCTTTCTATCATAGGATTAATCTATGCCAGTGTTCCGCAAACTTTTTGTATTTAAGGTACATCTAGGAAAACGAAAATTTTTGGAGGTAAAATTTTCATCATAATGAAAAATCTGTTTTTCTTTCTATAAGAATTTTTCTTCCGTTATTTTTCCGAGGCACACCAACTGATGACCACGGTACACCAGTGTGCCGCGGCACACACTTTGCGGAACACTGATCTATGCGACAGAAACCGTACAAAAACTTTAGGAATTTTTGTAATCAAACAGCGTACACCAAGATATAAGAATTAAGAGATATCTAGCAACACAGTCGACCTCGAAACGCGCGCGTTGTTGGTCGCGTCGATTCAATTTAACGCAAACTTTCACATAACTCACCGAAATACTTTAAAACTGTTAGAAAAATGTTAAAGTATGTGTGTTTGTGTATATTTGTGGTATTATCAGGATATATTATGAACGCGCAGTCGCCTGGAGGTGAGTTTTCTGTCGCCTTTCACAATTGCATTTCTTTGTTATAAGACATTGTGATTTCGCCTGGCATTTATTAGGGTTCTGTTGCGAACGGTTCCGCGAATATTTTCGCAACAGTTGTTGTTGCCATCGTCCAAATATCAATGACCCCTATAAATGAGGTTTCATAGCACTGCGTGTATTTTTTATTTTCATTTTTATTCATTCATTCAAATGCTTGCTGTACTAACAGTTTGATACACAACAATAATAATAATAACATTAATATAATTATAATAACATTAGATTGGTTGAATACAAATTACATTAATTATAAATAACTCAAAGAATAATTATACATTTTTACAAATTGGGTAAGATAAAGACCAATATCCAGTTCAGCCAGATATTGTATACATAAAATAGTAATATAATATTTATAGGTATAATAATAGAATATTATAATAAAGAAGCAAATACCGCGCGTCTGTACATTTAATTAAATTATGAAAAATTGACGAATTGGCTGCGACATATATACAGTTTGGTGTTGCAGCTACATATCTATCATCTCCATCCAAAATTCAATCACACCACTGGATAAATGAAGGATCAAAGAATTTATTACGCTAAACTCCAATAGTCCTTACTATGGAGTATGGAGCACCGCGTGCGGGGGAGGAGGCAGCTCTGCTATTTCGAGATAATTTTAGTGCATATAACGTATTCTCGTACAACACACGGCCGTGTACTTTTTTTTTTTTAATAAATGAAGAAGGCAATGGAGCTTGTATTTCATTAGATGAACATAAACAACATCAAAAGGTCAATGATACGTCGTTGCCGGCCTTTTTAGGGAAATAAGGTAATTGTCATGATGTCTCCCACGTAGTAGGTTACGTAAATGTTATAAATTTAAAAGTTTGTATGTCCATTTGAATATCGGTAACATCGTTCAGACTTCTAGACGGACTATTTCTAGACGGATGAAACTAAATAATAATAAATTAAGAGAGATGCATATAATAAATATTGCTGGACAAATTACACACACTGCCATCTAGTCCCAAACTAAGCAAAGCTTGAACTATGGGTACTAGATACCAGTTATAATACTTAAATATTATAATTTTTGTAAATACATTCATTAATTATAGAAAACACGCAGACCAAGACAAACAGACATGTTCATGCACACAAATGTTTGTCTGTGCGGGAATCGAACAAGCGACCTCGGCGACAATGTGGCCATTGCTAACCATTCGGCCACCGAGCTCGTCGACAACTGATTTTAACTTATTTATTTATATACATATTTTATTTAAAAACTTTCTTGTAATTTACTAGACGAGAGACTCGCAATTCTGTGATATAACCGGAAGATTGGCGCACAGGGGCGCTCTAACTGTAGGCATAGGGTACATCATCATCATCAGGTCATTTTAGTCTCCACTACAGGAGCACGACCCTCTCTCGTCCGTCCCAGTTAGAAGGTGGATTTGGCCTACACTCCCCACGCTGGCCAGACGGGTTGGGGAGGCCCCGGAGGCCTGATCGATGTTTTATAATGTATTTGTATGTATTTCCCTTAGTCGCCTTGTACGACATCCACGGGAAGAGACGGAGTGATTCTATTCTAGTCTGACGGAAACCACACGACCAAGGCATAGGGTACGTTGACCACAAATTATATTTGAGGGTACAAAAGGCGGACTTAACGTTAAAAGCATTGTCTAACAGTCAACCTTTGGGACGAGCAGAAAATCACGAATGCGGTTCGAAAGAAGCAAACAAAAGCAGATTTAAGTACTAAAATATAATACTACGACTAGTAAAATAGTATTTATAATTACTGCAGAAACTTAAAAAGAAAATACATAACATAATTATATATTTAATAAACATACATATACATACTTTATACTATTATATACAATTTAGTTTTTTTTAAGATGATTTATTCGAGAGCATTTATTTATTAAGCTATTGCATAGCTTCTATCGCGGGCCTTGAGCGCGGGGACCGAATCCAGAAATTCCGTAACGAAAAAACCTCACGCTCCCCACTCCGACGGGCAAGGAGGTGTGGCTTGAAGGCCGTGCATCGTCTAACGTCGTTTCAGTTCGGCAGTCTTCGACACGGCGTTGTGTGCGTGCGATTAGACGTATTGTACGACTCTACGAAACTCGTTTTATTTATTTAATAATAGAAAAATTTGTTTTCTTATCGGTCACCACGCTCAAAAAGTGTAACTTGAATTAATATCAAAGAAAAAGCAATACTGCATGAATAAAATAAATAAATAAAATTATAATTGCATAAGTTGATACAAAATGCTATGCAATAGCTTTACCGCGGCAGTCCCCGAGTGCCACACGTCTTTTTTTATTCAATAATTGCATTAAGCCAACCTCACTTGCACGTGGTGCACCCTGCTGACTGACAGAGGTAGGGCATAGCGTATTTTTAAGCTGTCTGACTGGGGAAGTATTTCCACCTCACAGAATACCGCAGACAAATAACAATTCTCTTAATTTTGGGTTGTTGTTTGTGTATCTGCTAATGAGTGAGGACACCAACCCCCTTACCACCAACTCTTATTGCGATTCAATAACTGAATAGAATGCTTATTCGGCATCAACCCATAATCATCCCACTGTTGGGATATGGGTCTCCCCTCAATCGAAGGGGTTTAAAGCGTACTCCACCACGCTGCTCAACTGCGGGTTGGTGGAGGCCAGTGTTTTCAAGCCGCCCTACGGCCACTGATTATGGATGGATGGCTTAACGACTGCGATCTAATGATAACAGCCGGGACCGCACGCGAAGCACGGAGAGAGATAAATAAACCCATCCATAGACAGGCTACGGTCGACGTTGCTTAACTTGCGTGATCGATTAGACTGACAAGCGCAACGACGCCATCGAGCTCCTCGAATTGCTCTCGAATGCTTATTCATACCAATGAATAAACGACTCTATTTCGAAATAGAGTCGCTTATTCATTGGTATGAATAAGCATTCTATTCAGTTATTGAATCGCAATAAGAGTCGGTGGTAACGGGGCAGGAAGTAAAGATGTTTGGGTTGATATGCTTGTTTACCACCCGTCGCAGTATAAAAAAACATGCTTTACTGATCTACATAATGTTTTTGCAATGTTGACCAAGCGCTTGTTGTCAAAGTGACGCATCAATTATATTACAAACGTATTTTTCAACTCGTATAACTGGTTAAATTTTAAACTTGTTGTGCTATAATGTGGTTACAAATATAATTTGAATATTTCACAATATAAGTCGCCATTATCGACCATGTTGACATTCATCATTCAACTTATTGATGATCGATCGTTGGAACTACCTAAAATCCCGCGGATTTTTTACCTCTCTTTTCGCCAGAGCCTCGTTTGTCAGTCAGCAGGGTGCACCATGTGCATGTGACGTTGGCACTGGTTCAAAGATGTTTGTGAACCACCACAAACCACTTACACAGACAATAATTGGTCTGTGGTGACTGCACTGCAGTGAACTTCAATGCACATTGCCTTGTTTTCATATTTAAGGTGTTAAGGAGGTGAGCAACTTATATATATAATTATAACAATAAATAGGCTAACAAAATATTGTGATTGTAGTAATAAAAGTGGGGTGCTTAAAAAGAAAAGTAAAATATGGCACAAAGCGCCCCACGCTTTTTGACGTGACAACGTCTTATAAATTGGTTAGCCGGGTGACACTTCAAGAAACTGGCTCACGTTATGCGCTTACAATGAGAGCGAGTGAAAGGCACGCGTCCCTTCTAAGAGCGAGAGAGACAGACATAAAAAGTGAAAGGCATGCATCCCTTCCACTCGAAAACATTTTACCACTCAAAGTCGTTGTCACGTAAAACTTTCGCCCGTATACCGACTTTACAGGCAACCAATTTTTTCACAATAATGCTAGTATTTTTTACTCATTATTATTTTCAGCTTGTATTAAGAATTATTTTACACTTTTTAGTTTGATGTGCTTTAAAAGCGTGTTTTTTTAGTTTTGTTAAACTATATTTTAACAAAGAAAACTAGTTTTCACTGTGCACACTATGACCTTGTAAGTCTTACAACATTCAATTTCATAATAAATTATCCGAGTCATAAAAACCATTATCATAGAAAAACAAAAACAAGTGACAGATAAATAAATTGTAGGGTTGCCAGATTCGGGTATTTGCCACCGATTGGGCTACTGGAGACCTTTTAGCGGCGACAAATCTTTTGAATTGGCGACTTGTCGCCGATTGGGCTACTCCAAATCTTTGTTGGGCGACAAGCAATATTAAGCCGGGTCCGCAGCGCCATGTTATCGGGTTTGCAAACACGATAACATTGTTAGCTAGCCGAATAGGAGCGTGACCTAACAGTTCTGTTAGAAAAAATACAATAACATGTTTGCCAAAACGAATGGATTAACATCTCCCGCGATCGCCTGCGGGGAGGCGAAGTAACCCATTTTGTGGTAGCGCGCACTGGAGGAGGAACACGTCATTTTCGTAAATTTCGTACGAAGATTGTGTGTTGAATTGTGTGAAACAGAAACAATACGATAGGCGCAGCGGACGGGCGGTTTTGCTAACGTGTTTTGATAACATGTTTTGTTAGAAAATTCGCGTTGCGGACCCGCCTTTAGTAATAAATAAATATTCCTGGACAAATGACACACGGCCATCTAGTCCCAAACTAAGCAGAGCTTGTACTATGAGTACTAACTGATATTCTACTTTAATGCATTTTCTTTGTAAATACATACATATAGAATATATACATATAAAATACCCAGACCAAGACAAACAGACATGATGATGATGATGATGATGACATGACATCGAACCCGCAACCGGAATCAAAGTGCCATTGCAAACCATTCGACCATCGAGCTCCTCATTCTCCTCATATTGATTATAGAGGCACTCGGCAGATTACGTGGAGGCCGAGTAAACTTGATATACATAGCCGTTTTTATACTTATGTACTTCGATTTCTAACACTAGTTGTGCGATTTGGTCTACTTCAATTCCAAATCTGGCGACTAAGGCCTGCGAGCATCTGGCAACCCTGCAAAAATAACGTTTATTTAGTTTGCAAATTAAATTTCAACGCAGTTTGATACCATATCAGCTTTATTTTTCGACCGCTTCCTGACCGTCCCTGCCACGGGTCTACCGGACGCGGTTTTTTTTACGTGATAACGTCTTATAAATGGACGAACGCCGGCTGGCACGCACGAATAAGCATGACTCATTGTCACGTTCCGCCTGAGCCGAGCGTGCAAGCGAGACCGCGGAGCAAGCGAGAGAGAGGCACGATCGTCATAAGCGTTCGGCTTGTGACGCATTTATATCTGTCCACTCCATCGGCCGATGTTTCCTTGTGACGTTATCACGTAAAATTATCGTGCGTAAACCGACTAAGTATAGAGACAACCAATTTTAAAGTTAAAACTTATTTATCGGCGTTGTGCACTTTTTGGGATGGGTAAAAAATGTTAAACTCGCGTCAGGACACGTGATCTGATTGAAAATTCGTAAGACGGAGGGAGAGTAGACCGCCAGCGCGGCGTAGGAGAGGAAGTAATATCCCCCTCTCTTTCTACCGCGCGGCGAAAATATACGCCTCTCTCTGCTCCTGTTGTTTATTTTTAATGTAAAATAAATTGTTATGTTTGTGTACGATTGCCCAATAAATTAATATTGTATTTTACCACATAAGTGATAGTACTTTTATACTGATAAATAAAGCAATTCTTGAGTAATTATTCCCTAACCATTCCAAAATATCAAAAATGCACAACGTTAATGTTCAAGTTTTCACTTCTGCCGGCACTCCTGGAGTGCAACCCGTTTTTTTTTTTAATTCTCTATCTGTGATCATTAGATACCTTCGTCGTGCGATAACTATGCACCTAACTCACTATCAGCTGGAACTATTAACTACACATTACAATGTGATTCATTGTTGATTAATCTTTTGATAACCTACTTGATAGCACACTGTCTCTTTTAATTATTGAGTTTACTTCAGTTTTACATCGTGTATTGAGAGTGTAAATGTTTTATTTGTAAATAAAGTTAAAAAAAAGAAGATACAAAACAAAATGGCGCATTCTGGTATGGTATTGTCATTTATTGTTTTCTTCTTGTTTCGTTGGCAATCACTTTCCTCCCGAAAATTATAATAACTTACGAGCCAACAAATTATAGTAAGTAAACCTTTCAGACAATCTATAGTTTCTAGTGAACACTCAATCGAAAAGACTGAAAGAGACCAGTGTATTGTATTTACGTTAGGGATTTTAATGGAAGTTATCTACGGAGTTGTTAGAACTCAAGATTTTTTTATACCACTAAGGTGACAAACAAGCATATGGCTCAAGCCAGGGGCATAAAAACCTCCTCTTTACGTCCTTAAGTTGCACAGACAGTTCTGTTCCCTCGAAGATATTTAGGATCCCTGAATAAAAAATAATAATATAGTTAATTGATTCAGGTGTTATTTTACGGAAATCCAAATTTACAGGCAATTTGATCTACACTACTTGGTGTGCTTCCGCCACCAATTAGTTCATGCATATTACTACCGCCCGGCACCCACCATGCTTTGACGGCTTTGCCGAGACGACCGCAGCAGCTGGAGCAGAGACGATCAAAGCAGCCGCGGCAGTCGCATGTATCTAATAACGGTAGTGGGTGGGTGCCGGCCAATAGTAGTTTGCACGAACTAATTGGTGGTGGAAGCACACAAAGATCAAATTGCCTGTAAATTTATAATATCATTATATTAAATTAAAAAATTAGCAGAAGAAACCTATGGGCACAATATAAGTAATAGGACTACAGTATGGCCACTCCCTGCCGCTCTATTGTGTCGACCTCACCTCCCCTCTGAGACAAATCTGAAACAGTTTGTATAGCCCCGCACGCACACACGCTCTTCCCGCTCTGCACAGACATCATTGTTTATGTAGTAGTAAACGACGCGACATTTGTATGGAGTGGTCGGGGTGTGTAGGGTTGCCACCTGTACTTTATAATAAAGTATTGTACGTTATTTCAGGTAATTGTACTATATACTTTATGAGAATAATAAAGTACACGAAATTTAATTACTTTGAGATTTTGAAAAGTTTAGTCGTAAAGCGAGAAGAATGAAACAGAGCATCTCTGAATTTGTGAAGAAATGAATTTACTTTAATTTGAATATAGACTATAAATATGTTGTGCAATTGTTTAGTAGAAATACAAATATGATACAAACTGCATAAAGCAATCAAAATATGTTTTTGAACATAATACATAATAAAGAAAAATAAATTGTACGTAATTTTGATACGATGTACTCTTTTTTCTTACCTATAATAACCAATGTTCTTTAATTGCAAACAAAAAAGGTAAATAAATAAAATAATAATAAATCAATATTGTCAGACAAATTACACAGCGCCATCTAGCCCCAAAGTAAACGAAGTGTGTTATGGGTACTAGACAACTGATAAACATACGTAAATACATATATTTTTTTGTAAATAAATACTTATAATACATAGAAAACACCCAGACCCTAGGTGGCAACCCTAGGTGTGTGCTATGGTATGGAGCATAAAGTGTAATATAATGTCAGAATCATTGAGAAATATGAATACGTTAGTATAAAAATAAGTGTAAAAACTGCAGCCGGTATTCCCCTATATCAGAATTGACATTTCCGAATAATTTTGACGTGACAACGTCTTATAAATTGGTTAGCCGGGTGACACTTCAAGAAACTGGCTCACGTTATGCGCTTACAATGAGAGCGAGTGAAAGGCACGCGTCCCTTCTAAGAGCGAGAGAGACAGACATAAAAAGTGAAAGGCATGCGTCCCTTCCACTCGAAAACATTTTACCACTCAAAGTCGTTGTCACGTAAAACTTTCGCCCGTATACCGACTTTACAGGCAACCAATTTTTTATTCACGTGAATAATAATATTACTCAGAGAAACAGGTTTATTATGAACTTGAACACGTGCGTCATTTGTGAACGTGAATCACAAAGTTATCCCTATAGCAGTTATTTATAGGGAACCTTGAGAGAGTTAGTATTTGTTGAACTCAGAAATAAAATCAGGTTAAAATTACCTGCCCATTACCCATTTATCGAGAATTACTTATTCTATCTATATCATACTAGCTGGCCCGACGAACTTCGTGTCGCCTTTAAATATTTTTACGTTAATTTTTCCAATTTTTTAATAGTTATTCAGCTCAAAAATCAATCAACAACTCAAAGATAAATTAATATCAAATCTATATGATTACACCAGTATATGCTCGTTATGTCCTATTTCTCTTTCACCAAAGCCCATTTTGCTAGCCGGTGGGATGCACCATGTGCAAGTGAGGTTGGTTTTGGCTCTAAAGATACTACTGAGCCACACTCAATCCAAAATAACTTTATGTTGATGACAATTATAAGTGCTTGTGTTTCATAATTGAGTTAAAAACTATCCTATATCTCAAGTTGGATCAAACTGCACACGTGTGCAAAATTTGATTTAAATCGGTTCAGTAGTTTCGGATTCCATCGCGGACAAACAACGTGACACGTAATTTTTATATATTAAGACTAGCTGACCCGGCTAACGTTGTTTTGCCATATAAATTTAGGGGTTGATGGTAGAAGGGAAAAATTTAGGGATGTATGTATTTTTTAATGCCACATTATAAAAAAAATATGGCCAAAAAATGTGAGGGGTGGATAGGGTTGCCTACCATACTGTTAAAAACAGTATTATACTGTTTTCTATGCTTTAATACTGTTGAAAAAAACTTCATTTGACCATAGCACTGTTTATTGTACTGCTCCGCATGCACTGGGCCTTAGTATACTGTTTGTTTTACTACGCAGCTTTTAATATACTGTTTTCCTTGTAAAAAAAAGTTGGCAACCCTAGGGTGGACAATTCTTATCACTTAGGGGTATGAAAAATAGATAGTAGCCGATTCTCAGACTTACTGAATATGTATATAAAATTTCATAAAAATCCTTCAAGCCGCTTCGGAGGAGTATGATAACTGACATTGTGACATGAGAATTTTATATATATTAGATAATACGAGTTCCGTCGTATATACAAAGACCATTATCATCATCATCAGGTCCATTTTAGTCTCCACTACAGGAGCACGACCCTCTCTCGTCCGTCCTAGACGGAAGGAGGATTTGACCTACACTCCCCACATTGGCCAGACGGGTTGGGGAGGCCTGATCGATATTTGATAATGTATTTCCCTTAGTCGCCTTGTACGACATCCACGGAAAGAAACGGAGTGATTCTATTCTAGTCTGCCGGAAACCACACGGCCATTATAACAAACCCAAACACGGTTAGGATACACGGATCCGTTATGAAGTCCTACTGTTTGACATTCGGCTCCATCATCAGGGACCCTACCGCTAAAGCTGAAGCTGATTACGACCAAATTCCACAGTCTATTAGATCGATACATGATCATATTGGATTTAAAACTGCACTCAGTGGCTTCCTTGTTGAAAAAACATACTACGACCTTAGAGTATTTTTAAATGATAAAATATGTAGTAAATTATGACAAAATTATATTCGCTGACCTGTATTTTGACATTTTCTTATGATTTCTTGACATTCTTTATATTTATTGACATTTTTTTTTTAATCTAATTCTCATTGTTTTGTATTCAAATTCAATATTGATATGGAAATGATACTCAGTACCTAATTAATATAAAATCTTGAATGATGATTAGATTCAAATATTACTGTTCATATGCCAATAAGGCGAATCATGGTTGTTCCTATTGTTTTATTCATATTTAACACCAATGTATTTCTACCCATGTTTATGAACAAATAAATGAATTACGAAATTCCTTGATTGCGAAAATCAAGCTTTAGTTTAGCTTTTAGGAACCTTAGACCAATATCAACTAAGCTGAAGATGTTTGTCATTAACTTAAACTTAAGATCTATTTTCGCGACCAAACAATCTGTTGGTAATTAATCGGCTTCGACTACGGCCGTAAAGCCCCAGATAAGCTTGAATTTTTTTTATTTTTTTTTTATTGATTTATATCACAATCTACAGACCCGGGGTCCGTACCCTTTATTAATAATGTTCTATTTTTTTTATCTTATAATATTCTTACAATATAAATTGCACGTCGTTATTATGCTAATAATTATATTATTGTCTATTACTACTATATGTTATTGTCTATTGCTCCTATTGTTTACCTTGCAACCATGACAGCCAGGGCAGACCAGTCCCCTCTGGCAGCACCCGTTCACGAGTTGATGCATGGGGCAGCCATCACCGCATTCAACCATTTTATTGGGAATGCGGCGACCCGCCACCATCAGCTTGATATTACCATATTATTGTATTGTCATCAAAACTACGTGTAACTGCCAAATTTCAAGATAATACGACAATTTAGAAGCGGGGAAAATGTGGTTGCTAAGATTCCATTACATCTTAGTTATTTAGATCTTATCTTAGCTTATCTTGGAGTGGGTCCAGTGCTGCAGCACCGTTGACACGTAGGCCCTTATGGATATTTTATGCTCTCTCACCTTTAGTCACTCTCCCCTGACTGTCTAGACACAGGTTCCATGTAGGTACTTCAGTATGCCGCTTAATGGGAAGAGCCTGTAGTCCTCCAGGTCCGGATACGCCTTTTCATATGATTTCCTTTCGTTTGCCAGCTAGGGCGTCACATTGACACATCAAGTGTTTTAGTTATTGACCGAATCAAGATTGAAATATCTATTCTATTCTAAATATGAATCAACTGAAAATTGTATAGTCGATTTCTTTCAAGCTTTTATATCAATTCTTATTACCAGCGGCATAATAATATTAACTTGTTTAATTATCAATCGTATTTCGATGTAATCACACTTTAATAACACTTTTAAAGTTCATATTGTGATAAGAGAATACCAAAAGTGATGTTTGTGAGATCGAGAGCGGATTGAAACTGAATTTTGATTCAAGTTTAATTACGAAAATTGCCCATTTGATGTTTATGCCACAGAAAATAGGTTGAGTATCCAAGGGCGTCGCCAAGGGGGAGCAGGAGGGGCGCCCCCCCCCCCCCCCCCCCCAGAGATTCTATTTATTTATAAGTTTTATTTATTGTAAAGCTTTATACGTTGGGCTCTGTACCGTTATTATTACAATCGCTGTAGATGTAAGTGAATAGCTTCATGAGCTCTTGACTTTACCTACAATTCATACTTTTCTCATTCTCCATATCAACTTGCCCCTCCCTGGGCCATCGGCTGGCGACGCCCTTGTGAGTATCGCTGGTGCAGGAGCCAATGTTTTCTAAATGCAATCGGCGACGTTCTCCTAAAGTCAATGTTATTGACCGCTTGTGAAAGTGTACAATGTATTTTACTTCACGTACGTGACTCACATAATTTGTGTTGCAATTTTACGAACCATTAATTATTGTATAACATTATACGATTTTGCAATTCATATTATTGGAATCGATGTGTTAGGTAACAACTCAATGTTTTAGGTCCCCAATAGTGTTAGAAACTTAAAATCCGTGGTGCACGGCAGTTGAGCTTCATTTGACTAGCCATCTCTTTAGGCTTTTAATGCCTTATTTGCCATATTGCTGTCTCTCACATTGCTAAGAGGGGAAGTCAAATTCCAAAAGCTTTCTACTCCTACTAATTTCTTCTGATTAAATTCGTTGTGAGTTCCAAGGCAGCCGTAGTTTTACCCCCGGGACTGCAATGGACTTCATTGTTCATTGTCTTTTTTGCGGTCGCCGCTGTTAATACCACTGTGTCTCCTGGCTACAGAGGAGACACAGTGATGGGAATGTGTGGTGGGCCCCCGTCCTTATTGTATAACATTAAGGTGAGAATTAATTATACCCTCACTCACTCATAGGAGCACAAGAATTCTTCAGGGATATATAAATTGGAAGGCTACGGTAACTGCTTTAAAAAAAGGCTTTTTGAATTAAATCGCTTCATATCAGTACATTACACACATACAGTAGAAAGAGCGTCAAAAACTAGTTGTTCCCGGCGAATTCGCCTGTGTTAAAATCAACCATTACAACATTGCCTTTAACACCAACCAATTCATGTAAAAATATGGACATAGATTATACAATGTACCCATTATACAATGGGGTGCGTTCAGAGGAGTTGTTTGACATGATGCTCTCGCCTTCTTCTACAGTCGCACCGCTCTCCATCGACAGGGAATTCATCCTCACACTTTGCAGCCTAAGTGGTCGCGTACTAATATGTGGTTCCAGAGAAGCTATCTCCCGCGTACTGAAGCTGTGAAATGAACTGCCTCTCGGGGTTTTCTAAGGAGACTAGAGCAAGGGGATTTTCAAAAAGGGCTTGAAGAAGTTTTTACAGGGTCGGCAATGGGCGTATGATGCCCCTGGTTTAACAGGATATGATAAGATCAGATAAGATAAGATAAGATAATACTTTATTGTCAACTGTGTACAATGGTTGTCATACATAATTTTTTAGACACAACAGTTTGCCCGCTTCGGACGTACAATATCATCGTGATTCTTCATTGATTTTATACATTGATTTTATACAATGGGGTGTAAGTGGTTCATCAAGATCTTTGAATAATATGTCAAATAAATTTTTGACGAGCTCGGTGGCGTAGCGGGCAATGACGCGGCTTCGACATCAACGCTCGTGGGTTCGATTCCCACACGGGACAAACATTTGTGTGCATGAACATGTCTGTTTGTCTTGGTCTGGGTGTTTTCTATGTATCATAAGTATGTATTTACAAAAAAAAAAAAAGTGTATTTACGTATGTTTATCAGTCGTCTAGTACCCATAACACAAGCTTCGCTTACTTTGGGGCTAGATGGCGCTGTGTAATTTGTGTGACAATATTTATTATTATTATTATATAGTTTTTAAATACAGATACAATAAAACATAAAATACAACTATAAAACTAAATTACATAAAACTAAAATAAATGTAAAAAGTTTGGCCCATGTGGCATCGTTCCCAAGTGCTAGCAGCATTACCTCGCTGGATGGCTAAACTGGTCTTTTGGGCGAGGAATGTGCCAGATCTTGGGTCACCAGTTACGTCGACCATACTTTTTCCTAATTCTTACAAACCTTTTTGTGCTGGGACCCCATAGACCAAGGGTTTCGACCCCAAATGGAACAAATGAGTATTCTTGTAGTTTCTAGGTATCTGAAATAAAAACGTTTTTTTTCTTTCACACTTTCTTTCTCAGTTGGTGTTAGAGGAAATGTCAGATTGGTAAAGCAGTGACTGACCAAACTTTATGAATTTCTCTTTATTCTCCAGGTCCTCGACATGGCAAGGTGGTGGTCTGCTACGTAGCGTCATGGGCAGCCTACAGGAAAGGCTCAGGAGCCTTCGACATCAGCAATTTGAACCCGTCTCTGTGCACCCATCTCGTGTACTCCTTCGCTGGACTGGACCCTGGGACGAACACTATTAAAGGACTTGGTAAGTAAAACCCTAAAAGCAAACTCAGATTGGTTACACCATTTATAACTCAAGAACAGCTGGACCTATTTTTATGATCTTTGATTTGTTGGATTTGGAATATGGATAATTCTTAATATTCGGATCAATCCACCTCGATTTGACAACAGTTTACTCGAATTTGATAAACAGGGTTCAAACAATGGCGTCGTTTCTATAGATTGGATTAAGGAAACACTTCGAAATAATACTAGAAATTGTTTAAAAAGCCTTCAATTGAATAAACTAGACAGTTTTTATTATTTTTATATAAAATAACGGAGAAAAAAATAGTTAACACAGCTAAATTTTCGAAAAGTCGGCGTAAAAACTGTTTTTTTGGCTATCTATAGCAATATTTATGATTATATTCGACGAGCTCGGTGGTCGAATGGTTAGCAATGGCCACTTTGACTCCGAGTTCGTGGGTTCGATTCCCGCACAAGTCAAACATTTGTTTGTGTGCATGAACATGTTTGTTTGTCTTGGTCTGGGTGTTTTCTATGTATTATATGTATATATTTACAAAAAAAAATGTATTTAAGTACATTTATCAGTTGTCTAGTACCCATAACACAAGCTTTACGCTTAATTTGGGACTAGATGACGCTGTGTAAATTGTCTAGAAATTTATTTATTATTTATTTATTTATATATATATTCATATATTAGAGCCCACGTTGCAGCCACTTTGATTGAGTGGAGCAAGCGCATCTCTTATATACGCCGAAAAGTCACGCTTGGAAATGAATATGCTCCAAAACCATAGAACCGATTTTGATGAAACTTGTCACAATTAAAGACGTCGAAATGCTTGAGGTTTGTGTCGAAAAAAAAATTGAGATCGATCATGTCCTTGAGGAATGATCATCAAAAACATTTTCCATTGAAATCAATGGAAAACATACACTCAGCGAATCTACTCGCTCAACTCAACCTGGTTTTTTTTTTTTTTTTTTTATGTCATACAGTAGACAAACAAGCAAGCGGGCCACCTGATGGAAAGTGGTCACCGCCGCCTATAGACATTAGTAACACAAGGGGCGCTACCAATGCGTTGTCCACTAAGGAGTTGGAGGAAGGGAAGGAAGGAAGGAGGGGATAGGGAAGGAGTAGGGCTTCCGGATCTCTCACTCACCGAACGAAACGCATTGCTGCTTCACGTCGATATTCTATGAGAGGGTGGTACTTCCCCGGTCGAGCAAGCCCATTTCATAATTGCTCTACCACTCCAAAAATGTGGATTTCGGCCCATTGGTAGAGTATATTATTCTGTGCCCTTGGGCTAATCCGGCCCTGTACAACTTTGACGTAATACTACGTTAGTACTATTACTGTGGTAATAATCTGAATCGCATAGAAGTTTAATTCTCAAGCGGAACTTGCGTTAACAGACCTTTTACTATCTAATTTTAGATAAATGGATGGACATAGAAAGAAACTCGGGCGCTTTCCATAACATCGTGACACTGAAGGACCGATACCCTCATCTGAAAGTCACCATTGCTATCGGCGGCTGGAACGAAGGCTCTCCCAATTACTCCAAGATGGCTTCCTCGAGGGAAACTAGAGAGACCTTTATCAACAGTGTATTGGCCTTCTTACAGTAAGTATTTTATGCCATCAAAAACATAACTTGTAAATAACCAAGTCTCGCAACTCAGTTCTTCTACTGTAAAAAGTTGTGAGATCCATGTAACACCAAGTCGGTTAATTCATTCAGTCCATTTTAGTCTCCACTACAGGAGCACGACCCTCTCTCGTCCGTCCTAGACGGAAGGAGGATTTGGCCTACAGTCCCCACGCTGGCCAGACGGGTTGGGGAGGCCTGATCGATATTTGATAAAGTATTTCCCTTAGTCGCCTTGTACGACATCCACGGGAAGAAACGGAGTGATTCTATTCTAGTCTGCCGGAAACCACACGGCCAACATACATATAAAGTGGGTGGTATATACATATAAAATTTAGAAGAAGAAGAAGAAAAATATTTATTTCAACGATCCACAACATATCAGTACATAATAGTAACAGGTGGTAAAAATGGTGTAATATACACTTAAGTCGTAGATACCTATTAATTATTACAGTACCTATAATCATATCACTATGCACCTTAATGCTGTGGAAGTGAAAAAGGATTCTGATTCAGTATAAGTTGCTGCCATACCAGCAACACTGATTTTCAATCAGAACCTTAAGGGCGAAAAAAGTCGCATTAAACAAATTGTGACAATGATTTAGATAGAAGATACAGTATATAAATATATAATATAATTATTTTTTGTTTTCAGGCAGCATAAATTTGACGGTTTGGACTTAGATTGGGAGTACCCTGCCAAGAGAGGAGGAGTACCGGAAGACAGAAACAACTACGTGGCGCTTGTCAGGGTAAGTTGTTGGCATGGCCTGTACCCAGAAATTTTGGGGTGTAACAGCCTCACCACTCACAGATGGGGGAATAAGACATTAGAGTGGAGACCACACGTAGGACGACGGAGCGTTGGGCGCCCTCCTTTTTTGATTTTTTTTTATACTACTTCGGGTGGCAGAAAAGCATACGGCCCGCCTGATGTGAAGCGGTTAACGTAAAGGTTGCCTGGAAGAGATTGCGTAGCGATAAGGCCGCCTGTTGTACTTTAATATGCTACTGTCCTTTGTAATATCTATATTGTTGGTGCAATAAAGAGTATTGTATTGTAACGTAGCCATATTAACGCTCGGAACATAAAATATCGCTTGCGCGCCGCCAGCCCAGCTGCCATCGCAGCTTCTCCTTTCTTTCTGGTGACCTCACTCACTCGCAGGAACACAACAGCCTTCAAGGGAACCGTTATTTGGCTGCGGTATTCTTTGAGGTGGAGGTACATTCCCCAGTTGGGTAACTTACAATTACGCTCCCTACCTCTCTTTTCGCCAGAGCTTCGTTTGTCAGTCAGCAGGGTGCACCGCGTGCAGGTGAAGTTGGCTTTGGTTCAAAGATGTTGATGAACTTACACCCCAAATTTGATGGTCCGATGACCTGAATAAAGCGGCTGGATTCGGAAGTCTTAAAATCGTATCTGGTGGAAAGCATTGGGGAAAGTCTATATCCAGCAGTGGGTAAATACATACTGATGATGATGATGTGTCATGACTTATTTTATTATTTACATGATCATTGTACCTTCTCTTTCAGGAACTAAAAGAAGCCTTCTCGAATAAAGGCTACATCCTGACAGCAGCGTTTGGAGCCGGCAAGAACACCATGGACGTAGCGTACGACCTGCCTCGCCTCAGCCAATACCTGGACTTCATCCACATGATGTGCTATGATTACCACGGCACCTGGGATGGCACCGTTGGAGCTAATGCTCCTTTGAAAGGCATTACGGATGATGATGAATTAAGCTTGGTAAGACTTGTTGTTTTTTAGGGTTCCGTATCCAAAGGGTGAAACGAACCTTATTACTGAGACTCCATTGTCCGTCCACCCGTCTGTCACCAGGCTGTATCCCAAGAACCGTGATAGATAGACAGTTGAAATTTTCACAGATGATGTATTTCTCTAGCCGCTATAACAACAAATACTAAAAAATAGAATAAAATAAATATTTAAGGGGGCTCCCATACAACAAACGTGACCTTTTTGCTCGTTTTTGCTCGATATTGATAACGGCTACAGGTAGACGCTTGAAATATTCACAGAATATTCACTTTAAAAAAAAAAAATTAAAATAAAATAAAACAAATATTTAACCCCTGGGGGGCTTCCCATACAACAGACATTATTATTTTGCCGTTTTTATATATAATGGTACGGAACCCTTCGTGCGCGAATCCGACTCGCACTTGGCCGGTATTTTTTTTAATTGCCTCCCTATGGAAGCTATTTTAAAGACGTATTAACGTCAAAATATTATTCTATTTTCAGGAGTTTACAATCAAATACATGCTTGACAACGGTGTGAAGCCCCATAAGATGGTGCTCGGTCTGCCTATGTACGGGCGTACGTTCGTGTTGAGCGACCCTAACGTGACCCATATTCAATTTGGGAAGACCAAGGTGGCCAGCACTGGTTTCAAAGGGCCTTATACCGGGGAGAATGGCTTCATGGGATTCAATGAGGTAATTTGGTATAAATAAATATTCCAATTTTGAAGTGAAAACTTCTTTAGCGGCGTTGTGCACTTTTTGGGATGGGTAAAAAATGTTAAACTCGCGTCAGGACACGTAGCCTGATCGAAAATTCGTAAGACGGAGGGAGCATGGAGAGGAAGTGATATCCCCCTCTCTTTCTCACGCGCGGCGTGCCTGAAATGTATGCCTGCTCCAGCTGTTTATTTTTACTGTAATATAAATTGTCATGTTTGTGTAAGATAAATGATAGTACTTTTATACTGCAATTCGTGCGAAATATTCCTTAACTATTCCAAAATATTCAAAAATGCATAACGTTAATGTTTAAGTTTTCACTTCTGCCGGCACTCCTAGAGTGCATCCGGTTTTTTTTTTGGGTAACTTTTTCTTAATTAAAACTAATTTCTTAATTTAAACTAAATGAAACTAAAGCTAATCTATTTAAAAACCTATAATAACCTATAATTATGTTAAATAGATTAGTTTTAGTTTGATTTAGTTTTCTATAATTAGATTGTATTTTCTCAATTATGAGGTATGTATAATAATTAAATATTCCAATTGGACAATTTACACAGCGCCATCTAGTGCCAAACTATGCAAAGCTAGCGCCTACTGTTTCACGTCTCGTAGGGTCGGTGATAGGTGGCTTCTATGCTTCTACTGTGAGTACTAGATAACTGGTAAATCAATGGTCCCCACTTAAATAATAAATAAATATCTCTGGACAAATTACATAGCACCAACTAGTCCCAAACTAAGCAAAGCTTGTACTATGGTGACTAGATGACTGATATTATATACTTATATATATTTTTTGTAAATCTATATATATAAAAGAGAAAATCACTCACTCACTCATCACGAAATCTCAGAAACTACAAGTGCTAGGAGTCTCAAATGTTGCAAGGGGGTTCCTTTTAGGACGTAGGTGCTCACTAAGACGGGAATTTGGAAAATTCAACCCCTAAGGGGGTGAAACGGGGGTCCAAAGTTTGTATGGCGAAACAAAATTAGTTTCACTATTTTATCCGAAACTTTAAACGAATGCTTCTATAGCTAAATGAGTAAATACGTGTTTCAGGACTTTCCAAAATTCAACCCGTAAAGGGGTAAAATGGGGTGAAAAAGTCTGGAAATCGTCATGGGTATTGTTTTTATGGTTTATGGGATCGCTGATTACGAAAACAACAGCTATTTTATAATCTAACATAACCGACGTGACACAAGAGCACTCCTGTGGGGGTGCGATGGGGTTGAAATGTCATAATATCAATATGGGTGTTTATTCTATGGTTTTCTTCTCAGAGACGTCAATTACGAAACAGCTAAACTATAAGAAATATAACCAATGACGCCTTAGCAAAAGTTGTTCAACTTGATGAGCATTTTTTGTTGAGGTATAAAAATCCAAGATTTATCGCTACTAAACCATTTAGAACACGTGATGCAAAACCATAATGGTTCAGCAAAATTATAAAAATGACGCCTTAGCAAAAGTTGCGCAGCCTGATGAGCATTTTTTGTTGAGGTATAAAAAACCAAGATTTGGAACACCTGATGCAGAACAAAGCTAAATTTATTTGCATAAACAACATGGTGTTTACAATAAATTACAGTTTAAAAAAAATAACTAAAAAACACGCTATAGAACTAAAAAAGCTACTTAAAATAACAATAAATAGTTTAACAAAATATTGATTGTATTGTAAAAAAAATAACTACGCAGTGCTACTTTTATTCTTATCTGCTACAAGTTAGACGCAATCGTTTTATTTATTTACAAAGGTAACGTGGTCTATTTAGTCAGTTTATTACAGATGTGTACGCTAAAATTGAAATGGAACGATTGGTATATATTCGCACAAACCAGAAGAATGCGTGCATTTGCGGGACGCTATGTAGCAATATTTTGTGATGCAAAGTTTTTTAAACAACGAGGGGAAACTGTTTTTCTTAGATGCTTCAGGTGGGACTGGAAAAACATACCTGACGAGAGCAATCCTCGCTGAAATCAGGCGCCAAAATAATATCTCACAGCAGCATCGCCAGGTATTGCAGCCATATTACTTCTAGGCGGAAGGACGCAAATATATGTTCAATATTCTACTCGATTTATACAGAACGGAAACACCGACATGCTTTGTGACACGAAACTGTGACAAAGCGAAGATGTTTCAGGATTGCTGTCTAATCGTTTCAGATGAATGCGAAATGGCCAACAATAAGGCAGTAGAAGCTGTAGATAGAACTTTACACGTGCCCAAGAGTTTAAAAAAAAAAAAAAATTTGAGGAAGATCTCCTTCCTGAAGTAAAGTCAATGTTTAGCAGCGAATTATGTATAATTGAAGCTAAGATTCTCACTGGGAGTGGTGCCGATGAAACTGTATTTATTCCGCGTTACTCTTCCTTCTTATGGCCATATGGTTTCCGGCAGACTAGAATAGAATCACTCCGTCTCTTCCCGTGGATGTCGTACAAGGCAACTAAGGGAAATCACTACATAGTATAAAACAAAGTCGCTTTCTCTGTCCCTATGTCCCCATGTATGCTTAAATCTTTGAAACTACGCAACGGATTATGATGCGGTTTTTTTTTAATAGATAGAGTGATTCAACTGGAAAGTTTATATGTATAATATATGCATAACATAGTAGAAAAACACTGATAATTTAGAGGTTTCTAATGTGATGTCGTAAATAAACACATTTTTTTGCTCTTTCATTGCAAACGCTGGCTGAACCCAACGAGATAGATCAAAATAATGTAGTACAGTATTGTTCACCTTAAAATGGTCTACAAAAAAGTTCGCGATGGTATATGTCTATCTCTTAGTGGTAACACACAATAACCGTTATTTTATCCTTTGCTTTTTACAAGAAATAATGCCTTATTTACGAAGCGATTTTAAGCAATACAGAATTAATCCTTATCCAATTAAGTACCTTAAATACATTGCGCATTTAATATAGATCAATATGGCCCTTCACAGCATGTAATTTAAATGAATAGTTTAGAAGATATTACACATTTAAAATGCAGGGACATAACGGCTGTGGCGGTACCGGCCGCGGAGCCGGCGGCGTGTGCCTATAACTGGGGAAGGACTGGATAGGACAAAGCGCAAAGACCTTCTGTAGTACATTTAGTATCAGCATTGCACCCGTGCGAAGCCGGGGCGGGTCGCTAGTACATTATAAAACATCGATCAGGCCTCCCCAACATGTCTGGCCAGCGTGGGGAGTGTAGGCCAAATCCTCCTGTCTGGGACGGACGAGAGAGGCTCATGCTCCTGTAGTGGACTAAATGACCTGATGATGATGATACCACTTTTCTCCAAAAATTTTCCATTTTAATTTTAAACGTACACTGTTCTCTGTGACCACTTGCTTTGCTATGACAATAAACTAAAATATGAGGTTGTTTTTCGCATAGTTAACTTTACGTGGCTTTATCGAGTGTTAGTAACGCTTCAGGTCTTTTCATATTAGCTCCCGAAAGAACGACTCCCTTCATTTTTTTTAAAACTATGGTTATTATCTTAAATAAAAATAATAATTTATTGACTTTTAACGTATAATACTACCACAAATATTTTCTTATGTAATAGGACAATGCGCAAAGAAAGACCTTTTGTAGTATATTTCCAGCAGCCGTGCGAAGCCGGTGCTAGTCTATATATAACAGGTCATTCAATAAGTCCGTAGGAAAAGTAAGAAAAAAACTAAATTTTGACAAAACTTGATTTTATTATTCAACATAGTTGCCATCGAGGGCGATACAACGATTATAGCGATTTTCCAACATTTCGATACCACTTTTACAGTACGATTTCTCTTTATCGTCAAAATAGGCCTCAGATTCAGCGATCACTTCATCATTGGACTTAAATTTCTTTCCAGCAAGTATTCTCTTGAGATCTGAAAACAGGAAAATGTCGCTGGGGGCTAAATCTGGAGAATACGGTAGGTGGATAAGCAATTCGAAGCTCAATTCATAAAATTATGCTATCGTTTTCATCGATTTGTGACACGGTGCATTGTCTTGGTGGAACAAAACTTTTTTCATTTGCAAATGTGACCGTTTCTTTGCGATTACAGCCTTCAATCTATCTAAAAGTGCACAGGAATAGCCGCTGTTGATGGTGGTTCCTTTTTGGAGATAGTCGATGAATATTATTCCGTTCGCATTCCAAAATACAGACGCCTTCACCTTACCCTAGACTGTTGCGTCTTTGCTCCCTTTAGATTCGGTTCGTCGACTGCTGTCCACTCAGCTGACTGTCTTTTGGATTCTGGTGTGTAACAGTGAAGCCATGTTTCATCCATTGTCACATATCGATGATAGAACTCCATTTTATTGCGGTTTAACATCGCCAAACACTTCTCTGAAGCATCAATGCGTTGTTGTTTTTGGGTTGACTGTGAGCTCACGCGGCACCCACTTTGCACAAAGCTTTCGCATGCCCAAATGTTCGTGTAAAATGGTAATAACACTACCATCTAATATCATTACAATGTCAGCTAGCTCGTGCATCTTCAATTTGCGATCGTTCATAACCAATTTGTGGATTTTTTTTATGTTTTCTGGAATAACTGGGTTCATCGGCAGGATTGGTGAGCGCCTAGCTAAGCACCCGTCTGGGAGCCGTGCTTTTTGGTCGCTTGCTAAGGCTGCCGAGGGCAACTTTTGTCAGTCGTCCTTTCCACCACTCCGAAAACCGGATGGTAGTCTGGCCCACAGTGCAAAGGAGAAAGCCGGTCTATTGGGGAATCTCTTTGCCTCAAACTCGACTTTGAACGACGGGGACGCCGCACCGCCTTCCATCCCGTGGTGTGGTAATTCCATGCCGGAAATCTCATTTACTCAACGAGATGTTCGGCGGGCATTGCTATCCCTTGACGTTCATAAGTCGAGTGGGCCAGACGGCATTCCGGCAGTGGTGTTAAAGCTGTGTGCTCCTGAGTTGTGTCCTGTTCTTACGCGCCTTTTCGCGCTCTCTTATTTCACCGGGCAGGTACCGTCGTCGTGGAAGACTGCGAACGTGCACCCTGTGCCCAAAAAGGGTGACAGATCAGACCCATCGAATTACAGGCCTATCGCTGTTACCTCCCTTTTCTCCAAGGTAATGGAGCGCGTCCTTAACAACAGGCTCCTGAAATACCTAGAAGAGCACGACTTAATCAGCGACCATCAATACGGCTTTCGCCATGGTCGCTCGACTGGTGATCTTCTAGTGTATCTTACACATCGCTGGGCTTCAGCCGTGGAGAGTCAAGGTGAGGCATTAGCTGTCAGTCTTGATATGGCGAAGGCGTTCGATCGGGTCTGGCACCGTGGTCTTCTTTCGAAGTTGCCTGCATACGGTCTACCAGAGGGTTTATGCGAATGGGTCGCTAGCTTCTTGTCCTGCAGAAGCATTAGAGCCGTTGTGGATGGCAGTTGCTCCGACAGCATGGACATTAATGCTGGCGTCCCGCAAGGCTCGGTATTGTCCCCGACGCTGTTTTTGCTGCATATCAATGATATGTTGTCCATTGACAGCATTAATTGCTATGCTGACGACAGCACCGGGGATGCTTATTATACGGGCCGCGCTAATATTCCCCGCTCTCTGGTGGAGGAGAGCCGCGAACAGCTTGTGTCGAAGATCGAGAGCACACTGAATAGTGTGTCCGATTGGGGGCGAAAGAACCTGGTTCATTTCAATCCCACTAAGACACAAGTCTGCGCGTTCACCGCTAAGAAAACCCCTTTTGCTGTGGCTCCTCAATTCCTAAACACACCCCTTACCATCGCCAAAAACATTGGGATTCTTGGAGTTGAAATCTCCAGCGACGTCCAGTTTCGTTGTCACCTGGACTGGAGGGGAAGGTCAAGCTGGCGTCGAAGAAACTAGGTGTGCTCAACAGGGCGAAGCAGTACTTCAATCCGCGGCAGAGACTTATGCTTTACAAAGCTCAAGTACGGCCGCATATGGAGTATTGTTGCCATCTATGGGCGGGAGCGCCTAGATACCAGCTTGCACCTTGTGACTCGATTCAAAGGCGCGCTGTGAGGATTGTCGACGATCCCAAACTAACAGACGGTTTAGAACCTTTAAGTCTGAGAAGAGATTTTGCGTCCCTTTGTGTGTTCTACCGTCTGTACAATGGGGTGTGTTCAGAGGAGTTGTTTGATATGATGCCAACGGCCTCCTTCTACAGTCGCACCGCTCGCCATCGACAGGGAATTCATCCTCACACATTGGAGCCTAAGTGGTCACGTACTGTGCGGTTTCAGAGAAGTTTTCTCCCGCGTACTGTCAAGCTGTGGAATGAACTGCCTGTCGAGGTTTTCTCAGGGGACTACAACATGGGGTTCTTCAAAAAGGGCGTGAAGAGGATTTTACAGGGTCGGCAACGCACGTGTGATGCCTCTGGTGTTACAGGCGTTCATAGGCTACGGTAACTGCTTTCCATCAGGCGGGCCGTATGCTTGTTTGCCACACTGGTGGTATAAAAAAAAAAAAAAAAAAAAAAAACGGCCTCATTTGGGCGTCCACTGCGTTCTGCATCATTTGTGCTGGTACGACCACGTTTAAATTCAGGAATCCACTTCTCTACTATTTGCCTCGATGGAGCAGAGTTCGGATAATGTTTATTAAGCCATTGTTTGGTTTCCACTGCATTTTTTTCATCAAAAAGTAATGCTTTATCAAAACTAGAAATTAACTTTTTTCCATTTTTTTTTCAATAACTAAAGTTGCTTCACACATAATTTTATAACTCACGAATCATTAGTCAGATTGCTGTCAAATTTATACACGTATCGTTTGAAGGTTAGTACTAAATAAAAAACATATGGAAAAATTTCTAGCAACGCCATCTATGTTTCATCCTATGGACTTTTTGAATGGACTAATATAAAAGAGAAAATCACTGACTCACTCAGAAATCTCAGAAACTATAACACCTACAAACTTGAAATTTGGCAAGTAGGTTCCGTATAGGGGGTAGACATCCGCTAAGAACGGATTTTACGATCCTGCACCCCTAAGGGTGTAGAATGGGGTTGGAAGTTTGTATGAAAGCCCTATGTTTTTGAAGCAAGAGACTTGAAATTTAAAATGTATGCTCTATAGATGGTGTGGAGGTGTACTAATAATGTATCTTTGGAAATCAACCCCTTTTTGGGGTTAAAACGGGGGTTGGAAGTTTGTATGAAAGTTCTATATTTTTGAAGTAAAGGACTTGAAATTTAAAATGCATGCTCTTTAAATGGTGTGGAGGTGTACTAATAATGTATCTTTGCAAATCAACCCCTTTTTGGGGTTAAAACGGGGGTTGGAAGTTAGTATGAAAGTTCTACGTTTTTGAAGTAAGAGACTTGAAATTTAAAATGTATGCTCTTTATATGGTGTGGAGGTGTATTAATAATGTATCTTTGCAAATCAATCCCTTTTTGGGGTTAATACGGGGGTTGGAAGTTTGTATGAAAGTTCTATGTTTTTGAAGTAAGAGAATTGAATTTTAAAATGCTTGCTCTATAGATGGTGTGGAGGTATACTAATAATGTATCTTTAGAAATCAATCCCTTTTTGGGGTTAAAACGGGGGTTGGAAGTTTGTATGAAAGTTCTATGTTTTTGACGCAAGAGACTTGAAATTTAAAATGTATGCTCTATAGATGGTGTGGCGGTGTACTAATAATGTATCTTTAGAAATCAACCCCTTTTTGGGGTTAAAACGGGGGATGGAAATTTGTATCAAAGTTCTATGTTTTTGAAGTAAGAGACTTGAAATTTAACGCGGCGAGGACGCACTGATTGAACACTTTGGTCTTCAAACATTGGGGTATATCTGCGGTGAGGATGTGCCGAAGCTTCCCAAAAGCTGCCCAGCCCAGTCGGATGCGTCTATCGATCTCTATGTTGAAATTACCCCGGCCCCGCTGTATGGCCTGTCCGAGGTAGACGTAGTCTTTAACCACTTCAATTACTGCATTCTCTACGACAACCGGGCTAGGGATGATGAGATCGTTGTACATAACTTTCGTTTTGTCAAAATTCATCTCCAACCCCACGGATCGAGAAGCAGCATTGAGATCGTTTAACATTCGACTGAGATCCTCCAGCGATTCAGCCATTATGACCACGTCATCGGCAAATCGTAAGTGTGAGATGTACTCGCCGTTCACATTGATGGGGTATCAATGTGAACGGCGAGTAGCGTCTTCCAATCAAGCGTCTTAAATACATCTTCTAGTGCAGCGGTGAATAGTTTCGGGGAGATGACATCCCCTTGACGTACCCCCCGCTGCAGTTGAATAGGATCAGACTGCTGATTCTGGACGCGGACAGTCATTGTCGCAGCATTACATAGACATCTCAGCACTTCGATATAGCATTGGTCTACTTGACATCGCTGTAAGGATTCCAGAACAAACCAAGTTTCAATGGAATCGAAGGCTTTCTCATAATCCACAAAAGCCATACACAACGGCAGATTGTACTCAGTAGTTTTCTGCACAATCTGCCGCAGTGTATGTATGTGGTCTACGGTGCTGTAGCCTTTACGAAACCCAGCCTGTTCCGGTGGCTGGTAGTCATCGAGCCTTCGAGCGAGACGATTTGTGATAACCCTTGAAAACAGCTTATACACGTGGGTCAGGAGCGAGATCGGCCTATAGTTCTTTAATAAGGTTTTATCGCCTTTTTTGAAGAACAAAACCACCAAACTCCTGGTCCACGCGGCTATAAATGGTATGGAGGTGTACTAATAATGTATCTTTAGAAATCAACCCCTTTTTGGAGTTAAAAGGGGGATTGGAAGTTTGTATGAAAATCCAATGTTATTGAAGTTAAAGTAATTATGGCAGAAGGCTTTTAAATGATATTTAAGTATAAAAATTATTGATAACAACTACATATTTACTATTATAAGGAGGGATGTTTTATTATAACAATAAAAAGTACTTTAGGTTTTACAAAGAGGTTTTAAAACATAATATCCGTCGACTTCATTGATTCTAAAAATTCGTCTAGATATTGATTGTTTTTAACTTTTTTTATTTTTTTCCTTTCATTAGGTATTTGGCTTTTTCGAATGTAATTAAATGTTATTTGCAAATAACTACCTCCACGCGTACGAAGTCGCGGGCGGCCGCTAGTACATAATATAATACATAGAAAGCACCTAGACCAACACGAACAGACATGTTCATGCACAAAAATGTTTGTCTTGTGCGGGAATCTAACCCGCGACCTCGGAGTCAAAGTGGCCATTGCTAACCATTCGACCACCGGACTCGACTTAATCCTCGTCGAAATCATCTCAACATAAACTATAAGTGCCAAAAATTTTCCATATATTATATATAATAATATTTGTCAGACAAATTACACAGTGCCATCTAGCCCCAAAGTAAGCGAAACTTGTGTTATGGGTACTAGACAACTGATAAACATACGTAAATACATTTTTTTTTTTTGTAAATACATACTTATGATACATATAAAATAAAACACCCAGACCAAGACAAACAGACAAGTTCATGCACACAAATGTTTGTCCTGTGTGGGAATCGAACCCACGAGCGTTGGTGTCGAAGCCGCGTCATTAACCGCTACGCCACCGAGCTCGTCAAGTATACTATATGTACTAGCTGACCCCGCAAACGTTATTTTGCTATATAAATTTAGGGGTTGATCGTAGAGGGTTAAAAATTTGGGGTTGTATGTATTTTTATCTACACTCAAATCGAAAAATTCGAATTACGAATTCAAAGACGGTTCTATACAGACGCACTTTATAAACGCATATACATAAAATTAAAAATAAAACTCATTATAGTACCGCCAACTGTATCATAAAACTCATTATAGTACCGCTTTTTTTTTTATTAATTCATTATACTAGTACATTTAAGGTTTTAGGCTGAATATGAAAAAAATGACGCACGCATGCGCTGTTTGAACTTAATTTCCCGCGCATCCCATACATTTTTTTGCCGATCGTGTTTTTGTATTCGGGACCTACCTACTTTGTTTAATTTCAATTTTTCCTATGAGTGAAGGTATAGTAGTGTATGAAACTGCATATAACTTAGGTATTAAAATACTCGAGTCAACCTATTATCGCATTCGGCTTCGCCTCATAAACAGACTCTCGTGTTTTAATAACCCTTCTTATATGACAGTTGCATAAACTACTATTATATGCTGTATCATAAAAAAAACAAAACATTTTGTCTAAAAATAAAATAAAAAATTTAGGGGTGGACCACCCTTAACATTTAGGGGGATGAAAAATAGATGTTCGATTCGCAGACCTAACCGATATGCACACAAAATTTCACGAAAATCGGTCGAGCCGTTTCGGAGGAATTTAATTACAAACACGAGAATTTTTTCAGGAGATTTCACGAGAAGATGTAATTGAGTATAACGTAATCAAACCGCTTAAATTTATTTATTATTGTTCCATTCACGGGCTTAAACCCGGTCATTAGGTTAGGCGTGCGCGGGGATATAGATCCAACATGTAGAGGCCCCTTAGAGAAATTTAATGTAATGTTTTACATCCGCCGTGAGCGCTCCAGGATATATCGACATCAACCCATAATCCTCCCACTGTTAGAATACTCCCATACGAATGAATGTCACGCAAATCGCGCCTTATGACGTAGGAGTGGCGCGATTCTCGTGCCTCGTTGTAGCGGGCGAGTTACTTGTGTATGCTTACATGCTCGCCACACTAGTAACAGTTTGTTTCAATATATTTTTTTGTTTGTTTTTATTCTAGATTTGTGTAGAACTGAAGAACAATGGGTCCTCTTGGCAGAGGCTTTGGCATGACCGCACTGCAACTCCATACCTCCGCAACGGTGAACGAATAATTTCATACGATAATGAGAGATCCATTGCTATAAAAGTCAAGTAAGTATGAATAGAAATACAAATAGATGTTTCATTCGTTCATTCAATGAATGAATGAAACATTTATTTCCCCTAGCTACGGATCGTATATAAGTTTATATGTTATACAATTGACATAAAGTTCATTATGCTATGAACAATGTCGTTGCAAAAAGTCGCTTCCATTCCATTCCGCGGCGTCATATCATTCCCGATTAGTCACCGTCTACGAAAATGAATGTTATTTATTTATTTATTTTCATTCTCACAAACATTCTGTCATGCTATTTATATATAAATATAAAATGCATTATTTAAATTTGATTTAAAAATAAATAAATAAATAATAAATAAATATTGTCACACAAATTACACAGCGCCATCTAGCCCCAAAGTAAGCGAAGCTTGTGTTATGGGTACTAGACAACTGATAAACATACGTAAATACATTTTTTTTTTGTAAATACATACTTAGGATACATAGAAAACGCCCAGACCAAGACAAACAGACATGTTCATGCACACAAATGTTTGTCCTGTGTGGGAATCGAACCCACGAGCGTCGGTGTCGAAGCGGCGTCATTGACCGCTACGCCACCGAGCTCGTCAAATTATTACATTGATTATTAACTACCTATTACAATTTTGTTCATACTTATTGATTAAATTATAATAACGATTTATTATTTTATAATTTTAAATTGTATTTTGCATGATATTAATTGAGTGGAGTATTTTCCCATTGCTATCTGCGAATATGTCAACATCCAAGCAGCCCTGGTGGATGCTGTTTAACACACTAATAGCTCGTTCAGTTCAGTGGGTACATTGCGAGCGCGACATATGCGCACGAACGTTATGTTTATATCAGTGTTGTCCAACCTTTTTTTGTTCGCGGACCACTAAGAGGTTTTTGTTGGGAGTAGGGTCCTTAAGTATCATATAAATCCATTATTCTATAACTCGACTTATTAATATTTTATATAATAGTGTTCAATCTCTTTCTTTATAAGTTTGTATCATGGACCATAATTTACCTCTCACGGTTACCTCACACCACTGGTGGTCCGCGGACCCCCGATTGGGAACCCCTGGTTTATATGTACTCGTATGTGTGATAAGCCGTGTTCGATGTGAACTGGCTGGGAAAAGTCTATGCGAGATAAATCACGAGATAAATTACGTGAGATGTTTAAGGGGGGGAGGGGGTCGAGTCAAATCTCATTTAGTCTTACGTTGGAGAGAGGGGGGGTCTCGACAAATATCATGCATCTTTTTTTTTGATTGAAACAAAAAATATATATACTATTTTGGTCCATTTAATCCAGATTGTGCATGCTTAAGATTTAATCTTAAGCGAAATCGTAATACGATTAGATCATTCACTATTCGTTCGAAAGAAAATAATTTCATTCATACTTCGACGTTATACATCTACTGACTGTCAAACCACCATATTTGTTTTATACCAAATAGCTCTATTTAATCTGAATTTACGGTACAGTGTAGCCCATCCTTTGTTACTCTATTGCTAAATTTTTATTACACTTATAATTAAACTCTCAGCAATATTGATTACTAGTCTTAACTAGTCGTAAATAAAAGCACGAAGCAATTTTTGTTTTTCTTTTTACAATAACAATCCAACGCGTTTACTTATGAAACCCACATTTTGAAAAATCTCACGTGAGATTGGGGGATGGGGGAAGGGTTGAATAAAATCTCACGACATCTCACCAGGGGGGGAGGGCGGGACGCAAAATTTAAAAAAACACCTCACGTAATTTATGGACGCCTTAGCACTTTATTGGTTCTTCCAATAAAGTGCTAATTAAAAAGTGTTTCTTTATTGATTTATTGGTTCACAATAAGTACCTACACTAATATTAGCATAAGGCTACGTCCGTTTAGTTACTGTACGGCAGAGCGACTGGGTATTATTCCATTCGCCCAATATACAACGCAAAACTGCTGACGCTACAATTTGCGTGTACTGTGTCCCCACAGGCTCTTTATTCCCAGTCGCGGGGACTGCCACCGTAGGCAAATGGTAATAAAAATTCCCAGTCAGGTGGCAGTCCCCGCGGGGGCGACTGGGAATAAGCTCCACAGGCAGATAGTCGGCCTTAATATTATATTATATACTATAATTATTTATATATATATATATATATATATATTCCTGCGAGTGAGTGAGGTCACCAGAAAGGAAGGAGATGCTGCGATGGCAGCGGGGGTGGCGGCGCGCGAGCAATATTTTAAGTTGCAAGCGTTAATATGGCTACGGTAAACGCATCACATCAGGCGGGCCGTATGCTTGTCTGCCACACGAAGTAGTATTAAAAAAAAAACCGACTAGTCGAAATATCTCTTGAATTCAATGTAGTCAATTAATAAAATATTTTAGAATGGCAATGGAATACAACCTTGGTGGTCTGATGGTGTGGAGCATAGACACGGATGACTTCAACGGCATGTGTGACAGAGACACGGACACCTTCGTGGACTTCCAAGAGCGGTACAGAAAAATAAGAGATGACCCGGTACTGAAGGAGGCACTCAAAACTCTTAATTTGCGAGGTAAGTTTGGTTCGTTAAACAGGTTTACGGTAAGTATTGGGGTGTAAGTGGTTCATCAACATCTTTGAACCAAAGCCAACTTCACCTGCACGCGGTGCACCCTGCTGACTGACAAACGAAGCTCTGGCGAAAAGAGAGGTAGGGAGCGTAATTGTAAGCTACCCGACTGGGGAATGTACCTCCACCTCACAGAATACCGCAGCCAAATAACGGTTCCCTTGAGTGTTGTTGTGTTCCTGCGAGTGAGTGAGGTCACCAGAAACGAAAGGAGATGCTGCGATGGCAGCGGGGGTGGCGGCGCGCGAGCGATATTTTATGTTGCGAGCGTTAATATGGCAACGGTAACCGCATCTCATCAGGCGGGTCGTATGTTTATCTGCCACCCGACGTAGTATAAAAAAAAAGTGATCTCAGACGATTATTTCTAAGCATACAAGATATTCAAATAAATAAATATTTCTAGACAAATAACACACTGCCATTTAGTCCCTAAATAAGCAAAGCTATACAACTGAAAAAGTACCTAAATACATTTTTTAACTATTGCATATTAAGCTATTGCATAGCTTTTATCGCGGGCTTTGAGCGTGGCGACCGAATCAAGAAACTTGGACTCGACCTTGCTTATATTATACAATACATACTCGTATTTCGCCAGTGAGCATTATCGAGTCAATGGCGCAGTTGTAAATGTGTGACCAATTTGAACTATCGTTTCTACGTTCGCGCCTCGATGTGGTCATTACTCTTTTTGTAACTTTATTCCATGTTGGTGAATGACTAAAGATTTTTTTTTAACTTTTTCGCTATTATTAGTTTTGACATTCGATTTTGAAATCGTTATTTTTGACATTATTACTGATTTTGGGATAAAATTTTAATTTAATAAAAACTTGAATTAATATCAAAGAAAAAAAAATACTGCGTAAATAAATAAATAATTAAAATTGCAGTTGATAAAAAATGCTATTTACCGCGGCGCGGCAGTCCCCGAGTGCCACACGTTTTTTTTTTTTTATAAATACAAACATAGACAACACCCAGAACATGACAAATAGACATGTGTATGCACACAAATGTATGTCTTGTACGGGAATCGAACCCGCGACCTCGGAGTCAAAGTGCCAATCCTAGCCATTCGAACACCGAGCTCGTCAATGAAATAGCTCAATAATCTATCTATATAGATAGATTATAATACATCTTATAATCTACATAAATATTGATTAATTTATGCAAAACTTTAATCAACAGAATGAGCGTAAATTATATGGCACCTATGAATTTTATTATGGATTTAATAAAATTCCACAGTCTATTAGATGAATAAATGACCTTAACGGATTTAAAAATGTAGTCAGTTGCTTCCATGTTGATGAGCATTAATATGACTACGTTAACAGCTTAACATGAGGCGAGCAGTATGTTTGTCTGCCACCCGACGTAATATAAAAAAAATGTTTAGCGCCCAAAGCAATTTTCACTACAACTTTTTTTTCTATAATTTCAGACAGCGCCGTATCTTCCAACACAGCTTATACAATGTCAAATGGTGAACTCATACTCCGTCTACCAGAGTCTTTGTACTCCAACTACCCACTGATGCAAACGATCAACCAAGCAACCAGCCTGGCGTTAGAAGAGAAGAGAATATTAGACGAGATGGAGAAAGTAACGAGAGGGAACGAGATACCAGATCAGGATGAGAAAGTGCCTAAAGCATCTCATACTGTTACTGCTGGGTTGCTGAGTATAGCGATGTGCGTTTTACATATGTAATTGGGAATTTTAATTTGGCCCTTCATCAACACATCGCGTATTAGGTCATTTTACAAGTACGTGTGCAAGGGCGACCATTCCAATAATAACTAAAAACGTTTCTGGTACCATAATACTAAACGACAGCGTTTCGTTTCAGTGTCGTATAACCCGCTCAATTCAAAATGTTCGCTGTACCATAATACTAACATATTACGTCGTGTTTTTCAAATTGTTTGCGTTGTTGGTGTTTCGTATAACTTAGTACAAGTCAGTTTGTTTACAAAATTTCTACCTTCTCGTGGCGATGACTTTAGAACTGCCACTTCTCAAAGAGAGCAGACCCGGAGATTTTTGATACATCACTATTTTTTTTTTTTTTTTAGTTATGATAAAATAAAACTTTTTAGGCAAATAGGTATAATTTATTAAAATCCAATAATTTGGCGCAATACCTACATCAAATAAATCAACTCCAACTCTCCTATTGCTAGGGCCACCTTGATTTGATTTAATAAAATTATATTTTTTTACTCGTAATGCTTGGGCCGCACTCATCGCAATAACATTCGGGCGATAAACTTCGTATTCAGTCTACGGCGAATCTTCGCGGCCACATCATGCGCGTTGTAAAGTTTATCACGATGTACGAACGCAAAAAACAACATGGACACCGCGGTTACTCTGTACCTATTTTATGGCAGCAAGTGTGCGAAATTTTATTGCTTCTCCGTCCGCACCATTTTTGTAAAAAAGTGTACAAAGTTTTTGGTTTTAAGGCTGAAGCTCTAAAGACAGCCTTAAAACCAAAGCAGCGTGAGCCACTTACACCCTAATTCATTCATATTGTATTTTTTTTGTTTTGTTGCCAACACTTTACCAACACTAGGCGCCAAATTCAAATCGTGCGTGAATTTTAGGACACGTCGTTATGTACTCATTATTTTTTGTAAGTTTGTTCATTTATAAGGGTTTCTATCTATAGCTTGACCTGGGTAGAGTTTGGAAATGATAGATTTTGGCCTGAGAGAAAGTATATGTCCACATATTAACTAATTTAGACTTAAAATGTAAAAGACACAGATTCTTTCGCATTTAAAATAATAATAAGGTTTATTTTTACGATAATTAAGTATGTATATGCATTTTATCAATTATTCATTTCTTTAGAAATTTTGTTAGCAATATCTCAAAAATCATATAAAATAGAGAGTTCTGTACTCTACATCATGTTCTGTACTTTTGTACTCTTCGTCATAAGATCATACTCTTTGAACTTAATCCAAGTTTAAAGCACTCACTATCAATTTCAGCCCCCCTACCACCAACTCTTATTGCGATTCAATAACAGAATAGAATGCTATTTCATACCAATGAATAAGCGACTCTATTTCAATTTTACTAGAGTCGCTTATTCATTCTATTCAGTTATTGAATCGCAATAAGAGTTGATGGTAAAGGGCCAGAACTCTCTATTTTATGACAAGCTCTCTATTTTATTTGCTTCGAAGAAAACCACTAGATTAAAAAAATGGCGTGTGGCTGTGTCATGGACACGGCCGTGTGTTGTACGTGAATACGTTATATGCACTAAAATTATCTCTAAATTGCAGCGCTTCCCCCTCCCCCGCATTGTTCCATAGTCCTTACATAATGTAATAAATTCTTTGATATTTGGATAGATGAAATATCCAGTGGCGTGATTGAATTTTGGATGGAGATGATAGATTTGTAGCTGCAACACCAAAATGTATCCCCCGATTTTGTTATCATTCGTTTTTTTTAATTGCCTCCCTGTGGAAGCAATTTTAAAGACAGTATTATACACGTCATAAATAAAATTATAATGTGTTGAGTAGAAAACATAATGCAAAAAGCAAGGTTTTTTTTAGTTTCTCCGCGGTGTCTTCAAATCTTACGCACTCAAACGTGGGTCAAATTTAACTAGTGCCACGGCACTAGTTAAATGTGACCCACTTCTTAGGGTTATATTAAGCTGAAATATAACATACTTTTGGTTCTAGTGACGATGTACGATTATCAAAAACCATTTTGAAACTATTTGCACTAGTCATCTATTTTTTCTACTAAGTAAAACTCAAGTTACTATTTAGGCCTCGCAGAGATAGAAGTTTGCAGTGAAATTAGCGCGTACTTAGTAAGCAGCCTCGTAAGGTCGCCTCGAGCATTTGCTATTCTACAGTTCTACATGGCTGTCGCAAAGAAAACGAGCCACGCACGACATATCCTAATTGTGAACACAATTTGGAAAAAAATCAGTCACTCCGTATTCCACCAACACAGAATCCGGCAAAGAATTATATGCCATAATTCTTTGCCGGATTCTGTGTTGGCGGAATCTTGTCTACCGTACCCCACTGCGACGATGCGTTCAAACGTCCAAACGGCGTGGATATCTTCCAAAAACTGCCCATGAATGTCGAAAATGCATGCAATTTTCAAAACCACATCCAGCCGACGTCTTCCGCGGCCGCATCGGGAATGTTCGACATGGGGAACACTGCGCTACTCGGTACACTGCGCTGATAAGTTTACTCACTTTTTCAAATTGTGTGTGTTTATAAGATTTTGAATAGGCGCTGTCGAGTCATTGCAAAAAGTCGTGCAAAACAGCAGAAAAATTGCACTATCGGTATTAGTGTCAACTTATTACAAGTAATAGAGGAACAAGAAGAATCCTGACGATATTTTTCGGCATGTCCCTGAAGCCGGGAATAAGATAAACCAATCAATTACAAAAACGGGCTCTAAAGGACATTGATTCCAGAGCCATTAAGCCATTTCGAAAAAAAATCTATGGCTTTTTAGTTTAATACTCACAACATTTATATGATTCCTGGTATTTTAAGTCTGATACTTTAAAATGTAAATAATGACGTTATTTAATTATTTCTATTACTTTAAATTGTATTTTAACTGTGTAAGCAAGGGGGGACTAAGGCCTAGGCAACTTAGGCACGTGTCTAGGGCCCGTAATTTTTGGGGCCCGAAAATTAGGTTTTTAATTTTTATTTCGGAAGTGCAAACTTCTTTAGTAGGTTCGAAAATACAATGCTGCCTAGGGCCCGCTTTACCCTTAGTCCGCCACTGTAAGTAGATAATATTTGCATTTTCCTTTGAAGCTGCGTACAATTAAAGCTGTTGATTAGGATAAAATAAAACATATACTGTCAATGAAATCACAACAATGTAATAAATATTATTTTTTTTATATTTTCATATTCTTTGTTTTATTTGCATGACTGACATATTTATGTATGTAAAATATATAGATAATAAATAATTAAGCTATTTTTTTAACTAAATCGAAAATTAATAATCAAGTATCCGCAACAGTTACTTATGGCACTAATTATACCATGGTAGAAAGATTTATGGTATGTTCTTTATGCCTAGGCCACACTCATCGCGATAACGCGATAGATCGAATACGAAGTTTATCGCACGAATGTATCGCGATGTGTACGGCACAGGCATTAGCAACAAATATGATCACGTGACTTGAACTAGCTACGTCATCAGAGTGCTTAGTGCGAATTTTTGTTCGCGTTCGATCATATCAACGTAAACAAACCGACGAATAGAAAAGAACTCTCATGTTGTAAATTTATAAGACGCGTGATTACATATCAGAATTATGTGGCTTACTTGCTCACATTTTGAAGTGAGCAACCCGGCTAAATTTAGATATGTAACTAGGGTTTCCATCTCTAAACACTAGCAACCAGAGGGACAATTCTCGTAATTAAAATATAGTCAAAATTCAGTTTCGATCCAGTCTCGATCTCACAAATGTCACATTTGGTATTCTCGTAACACAATAATGTAACTTCAAAATTAAATTTAAGCGGGATTATATCGAAATATGAGTGAAAATTAAACAAACTAAGAATGTTACTTTGCCAATAACAAGATTTGATAATAATTAAATAATGAAATCAAGTATATAATTTTAGTCAATTCACATTCAATCTCGATTCGGTCAACTTTCAATCTGAGTTCCTAGAAAAATTACGAGAATTAGCCTTTAGTAAAAGAAGCGTGAAAACTCCGGATTTTGAATCATAAAACCCAGACATGTCATCAGTGTTTTTTAGAACTAGTACTATTTTTTTATTCTGTGACAAGACAGTTATTCGCAGCATGGAGCGGGCGGTAGTGATTTAAAATTTAAAAGGGCTATAAATGAAACCGTGCCCAGAAGCTCCCCGGACGCCCTCGAAACTAGGACAAATCCAGGGAAACCGGAATGGATGGCAACCCTATATGTAACACGCGTCTGATAAATTAACAATATGAAACTTTTTCGCGTGCCTTATTTCGGCACAGCCCAGGTCTCAAATCTTGATTTTAACCAAGTAGACTAGACAGAGAATTAATCGATAATTTGTCGCCAAAGGAGTCTCATCACATCACAGTCACTATCAATTAACATTGACCTACCAAGAATTTCTCTCTTGGTAGGTCTTTCTTGGTAGGTCAATGTCAATTAACGACTAATTCTCTGTCTAGTTAAAATCAAGATCTGAGACCAGCTGCAGCCCCCTTACGACCAACTCTTATTGCGATTCAATAACCGAATAGAATGCTTATTAATACCAATGAATAAGCGACTCTATTATATGAATAAGCATTCTATTCAACTGAATAGAATGCTAATTCATACCAATGAATAAGCGACTCTATTATAGTCTCTGTATGAATAAGCATTCTATTCAGTTGAATAGAATGCTTATTCATACAAATGAATAAGAGACTCTATAATAGAGTCGCTTATTCATTGGTATGAATAGGCATTCTATTCAGTTATTGAATCGCAATAAGAGTTGGTAAGGGGGCTGGGCTGTGCCGAAATAAGGCACGCAACTTTTTCTCAATTATGTCGGCTTGTAAACTTTAACACTTTCGAATGTGAGCAAAAAGCTCGCACTCTCTGATGTATTTTGTATGGAAAATACCAGATTTTGACAACCAAATAGTGACGTAGTGTTGGCAACATACGGGAAGAACACACCTTTGTTTTTCTACCATGATTCATACTTTTTTATAATTTTTATAAGTCTTCGTATGGAGATCCACAGCGCACGTTGTAAAAATGGTCACAAACCTGAAATTGAAATTAAATAAATATTGTCAGACAGACAAATTACACAGCGCCATCTAGCCCCAAAGTAAGCGAAGCTTGTGTTATGGGTACTAGACAACTGATAAACATACGTAAATACATTTTTTTTGTAAATACATACTTATGATACATAGAAGACACCCAGACCAAGACAAACAGACATGTTCATGCACACAAATGTTTGTCCTGTGTGGGAATCGAACCCACGAGCGTTGGTGTCGAAGCCGCGTCATGGACCGCTACGCCACCGAGCTCGTCACAAATAATATATAGTTCATTCTTTGCTAATAAAATCCCCAAACATAATTATGTAAGTGTTCTGGTACTGGCTGGATTTAAATACTGGTCGGCTTACTACAAATTTTATACTTTGACACTGTTTTTGATACATCTTGTTTTTATAATTATTACTGTCACAAAATAAAGAGCCGAAACACATCGATTTTCTGGTAATCATTTGCATCCTCAATATTATGGTGTCAGAAAAGTGGTAAAAACTTACGTTCATATATCTATGTAAATGATTACACGCGCCATGTCGCGAAAAATGAAAAAAAGTGCTCAAAATATTACTGTCGCTGGCACAAGTCGGGACCTGCCTGGCGCCATAGCGCCCGCTGGCACCAAAGTGCATGAGTCTGACGCCCCTGTATCGGTCGCCCTAGCGTCCGCGTCACCTCAGCCAGTACTCGCTGATAGTACTCTTGCCGGCACCGCAGTGCCCCTGCCAGGGCCAAACGAAGGAAGCCACCCCGGAGGAGCGGATCCTCTAACATCGGTGGCACCGTATCGTAACTACGATATTGAAAATACTACTAGATCAACGTCATCGCACGCCAGTACGCATGCTGCTAGCTCACAGTCGTCGACACGAACAATACGAGCTCAGATCCTCGCAGCCAAGGTGCAGCACGCGCACCGGTTAGCCGCTATTGAAGCAGAGCGGGAGAGAGTGGAACTGGAGAGATTAGAGCGAGATCGCGCGACAGCCGAGTCCAAGTCCAAGCGGGAACGTGCATTAGCGGAATTAGAGCTGGAAGCGGAGCTCTCAGCCATCAAGGCGTCTTCATCGCGGGATAGCGGATCACACCTTGAGCGTTGGTTAGTAGATCCTAATAACTTAGCGACTTCCAAAGAGTTCGAAAATTCAATAAAATTATCTGTCACTTGCAGAGACGTGAATAAGGAGCGTAACATTTGTTCACCATGCGTGCCACATGCATATCACGTCACGTCTGCACCTACTGTGACGCCTCAAGCCTACCTGAACACTGAGTGTCCTGAGCCCCTACCTACATCGTGCCTGCCAGCTGATGAGATCAATCATAAACATGCACTAGGTATAGGCACTCACCACAGAAACGTTCATGATGATTGTAATTGTTGTCACACAAATAAAAATCATAACATAGGTACTCAAAATTCTTTATTACACTTGGCGAACGTGATAGCTGACCTAGGTACAAGGAAGTCGAAGGTATGTGACCTCCCTAGATTCGACGGTCGTGCCTCCGATTGGCTTCCGTTCAAAAGGGCCTTCGATCAGTCGAGGGTGAACTTCGGCCCCGGCGAAAACGTGGCTAGATTAAACGCTGCTTTGTATGGCGTAGCAAAGGAAGCAGTGGCTATGTTGTTGATATCTGCTGCTGAACCGGACCAAGTAATGTCCGCACTGGAGGCCAGGTTCGCTCAGCCAGAGTTCATCATCCTCCAACAACTGGCGCTGGTGAGATCGCTTCCTAGGTTAGCGACATATGAGCCTCCGCGCAACCTCAACGAATTCGCATGTCGGATCCGCAATTGTGTGGAAGTGGTGCGCCTTTTGAACCAGCCGGAGTACCTCGCATCACCCGAGCTGGCCAATACTATAGTTGGTAAGTTGACTCCTCTTCTACGCTCCAGATGGGCAGACTTCGCATCAATTCGTGTCGGTCTTGGCAAGTTCAAGCTGGAACTTTTAGCCGATTTTTTAGAACACGAGTCTCAACTGCAAATAAAATTTGGTTTTATTTTGTCAGAATCAACTTCGACGCGAACCGTCATAATTAAAAATCAATCTGTCAAACAAGCATACAGGGAGAAAAATTATGCAGTTGCGACTTCTTCGTCTGTCGAACCAAAAAGTACCAATGCTATCTGTAAATTTTGTAAGAGCGGTATACATGAAGTAAGTCAGTGCAAAAAGTTTTTATCTCTTAACATAGATGATCGTTGGCAGTGGGTTCTTGACAACAAGGTTTGTCGTCTATGCCTTGTAAAGGGGTATCATAGATACAGGTCTTGTAAAAAGTGTTGTGAAGTGGATGGTTGTAAGTACAGTCGACGTCATAATACTCTTTTACATCGAACTTTTGTAGAGTCTACTGCCCATGTTCATACCCAGAGCGATGAGGGTTCCCAAAACCATAACGAGGACTCCGTGGTGGTGGCACACAACGCTTCATCACCCCCACTATCTAAACCACTCCTAAAAGTAATAGCGGTAACCATAACAGGACCTCTTGGGAGCATGGACTCTTTCGCGCTTTTAGACGACGGGTCCACTGCTTCCCTGTTGGACCAATCCGTCGCGAGTGCAGTGGGTGCAACTGGACCTAAGAAGTCCTTGCGCGTAGACTGCATTGGAGGTTTGAATAAAACTACAGAGGTAAGCTTTGTAAGTGTAATGGTGAAGGGCCGCCATAGTACAGTCATACACAAAATTAACGTACGTGCTTTACCAGATTTATCTGTAAGTAGTCAGTCTGTGTATCCCGAAGATATAAAGCGTTTTGATTATTTGGCAGATATAGCTGACACGCTGTGCTATGACAATGCTAAGCCTATGCTTCTTATAGGAGCCGACAATTGGCACCTGTTATTATCCCAAAAGATACGTAAGGGTACCCTAACCCAACCGGTCGCAGCTCTCACTCCCTTAGGATGGGTTTTATATGGTTTCTGTTCATCTAAGTGTAAGCCTGTAGAATATATACATCATACTGCTTTAGAGGAAGACTATTGCGTCGAAAATGTGTCCCTTGACAATCTAATCAAGGAGCACTATAGGTTAGACTCCATAGGAATTGAGAAAAAAGATTATCGCAGTGCGGATGACGAGCGAGCACTGCAAATATTAGAGCAGTCTACTCAACGTCGATGGTCTCAGGTCGATTCCAAACCGGACTACTATGGCGTGATGATATAAAAGATGTTCCTGAAAGTCGTGCGTTGGCTTTGGGAAGGTTTACTAGTCTAGAGAGAAAAATGGTAAGAGACAAAGTTTATGCGGAGACTTATAAACAAAATATACACGCGATGATAGACAAGGGTTACGCAGAACTGTGCACTCACATTCCATTAAACCCAGGTAGTGTATCGTGGTATCTTCCCCATTTTGGTGTCGTTCATCCTACTAAACGGAAGCTGCGAGTGGTTCATGACGCCGCTGCCAAATGCAGCGGAGTAAGTTTAAATTCTTTACTTCTTGCTGGTCCAGACTTACTTCAACCACTGCTAGCCATTTTAATGCGGTTTCGGGAGGGCCGTATTGCTCTCAATGCAGACATCCGTGAAATGTTTCCCCAGGTAAAAATAAGACCTGAGGATCGTGATGCACAGCGTTTTCTCTGGCGTGACGATCCAAGTCTACCAGTACAAGAATATCGTATGGCATCTATGATGTTTGGTGCTGTATCTAGTCCTTGCACGGCGTTATTTCTCAAAAATAAGAATGCTTTAGAGCATCAACAGCGCTTCCGTGATGCGGCCATTGCCATTATCCGCGATCATTACATGGATGACTACTTGGGAAGCGTGGATGATGTTCAGCAGGCTGCTCGCTTAGCAGCTGAAATTGTTACAGTCCATAAGGCTGCATGTTTTGAAGTGAGGTCTTGGGTTTCGAACCGTGTTGAAGCATTATCTCTTTTGTCACCGGATCTATGCGCATCTAATGCCATCGAAATTGGTATAGGTCCAACGTCACAGTCTCAAGTGAGAGTTTTAGGTGTGACCTGGAATGTTGTTGATGATGCTTTGTATTTTTCGAGACATTTACCTGAAAGTATATCACAAAAATTAACTAAACGCTCTGTTCTTTCATATTTGATGAGAGTATGACCCTCTAGGTTTGCTCACTCCGATTATTATTAGAGGTCGCATTTTGTTTCAAATAACTTGGAAATTGACTTTAGAATGGGATGAATTTTTGCCCACAGAGTATGCATCTAAATGGCATAGTTGGTTTCGCGACCTATCGAATATTTCTAAATGCGCGGTACCTAGATGTTATTTAGACTCTGATGACCCCGTAGTAGAAACACAACTTCATATTTTTGCTGATGCAAGTGAGCGCGCTTATGCTTGTGTCGCTTACTGGCGGTTTTCACTTATTAGCGGAAATGTGAAGCTCTCACTGATAGGTGGCAAGGCTAGAGTTGCTCCTTTAAAACCCGTGACTATTCCGAGACTCGAGTTGCAAGCCGCACTTATTGCATCCCGTTATGCTACATATATTTTAGATGCTCACAACAGAAAGCCTACTAAGATTTTCTATTGGTCAGACTCGCAAACAGTCTTAAAATGGTTGCGAAGCGATGCTCGCTCATTCAAGTCGTTCGTATCCCACCGGGTGGGCGAAATTTGTGAAATTACTAATGTTTCTGATTGGAAGTATGTACGAACGACTTTGAATGTAGCTGATGATGCCACACGGGATAAAGGAGAGTTTTCTTTATCATCGCGTTGGTTCACCGGGCCACCGTTTTTATTGTTGCCTCAGGCTGAATGGCCCTGTGAATCAAAAGAAGATGACTGTTTGGTTCCCGAGGAGCTGAAATGTGATCGAGAACTGTTTGGACTTGTCATTGACAGATTACTGCCCGAACTTCCTTCGCCAGTAGTCGCGAACCATGATCGTTTTAGCAAATGGTTAAGATATCTTCGTGCCACAGCACGCACGCACCAATGTGCCAGGTATTGGTATTTCGCGAATCGCAACAAATGTTCTACCTCTCGAACTTGTCTTCCAAATTTATCTGCTAATGACCTATCTTTAGCAGAAAGGCATATTTTCCTTCGCGTGCAATTGGATTCCTTTGCAGATGAATTATCGCGAATCTACGCAGCACGCCCCGTTTCAAAAGAGAGTAGACTGAAGAACGTGGACGTCGTCATTGAAGATGATTTGCTTCGTCTTTGTGGTCGTACAGGGTTATCGCAAGATGTGAATACGAAGCCAATAATCCTCGATGGAAGACACCCGATAGTGCGCCTGCTAATAGAGTCATACCATAACCGTTTCGCTCACTGTAACAACGAACTTGTTATAAATGAATTACGACATAGATATTTTATTATTGGATTGAGACCAGCTGTCAAGAAAGTAGCCAAGTTATGTCAATATTGCAGACTACGAAAGGCTAAACCTACCTCTCCCCCAATTGGTGATTTACCGGAGGCCAGAATGGCTCATCATAAGCGTCCGTTCAGCTTCGTAGGAGTGGATTATTTTGGACCAATGACTGTTGCGATTGGTCGCCGTATCGAGAAGAGATGGATTGCCTTGTTTACCTGTCTTACTGTACGAGCAGTTCATCTTGAGATCGTGGACAGCTTATCGTCAGACTCTGCGATTATGGCTCTTCGACGATTTATTGCACGTCGAGGCTGTCCCATACGAATCTACTCGGATAACGGAACCGCCTTCGTTGGTGCTGCCAAGATACTGTCGGACCTATATTGTTTCTCTACTAATGAAAAGATCGAGTGGAGTTTCATACCCCCCTCCGCTCCATCCATGGGGGGTTGCTGGGAACGGCTCGTCCGAAGTATAAAAACAGCACTTCATGCGACTCTCAAACAAAGGAACCCCAGACAAGAGGTTTTGCATACCCTACTTTTGGAGGCAGAAGCCATTGTAAATTCGAGACCATTGACTCATGTCTCAGTGGACGCAGAAACTGATCAAGCCATTACACCGTTCAACTTTTTAATCGGTACCTCCAGTTTTGACCAAACACTGAACTGTTTCAACGACGCTGATTTGTGTCGCCGACTAGAGTGGAGAAAGGCGCAAAGACTAGCGGACCATTTTTGGCAGCGTTGGGTAAGAGAATATCTACCAACCCTAGTGCCTCGGAAGGTGATACCAGAGCAACATCAGCCGGTTAAACTTGGCGATTTGGTATTGATAGCAGATGGAACGCTACCACGAGGATGTTGGCCCATGGGACGAATATGTGCGACTTACCCTGGCAAGGACCAAGTCATTCGTGTAGTCGACGTCTCGACGAAAGGGGGTGTGCTGCGAAGACCGGTCAGGAAGCTGGTGCTATTGCCAGTCAGTACCCTTTAAAATGGTTTGGTGTACCACACCGCCGGGGGCCATGTTCTGGTACTGGCTGGATTTAAATACTGGTCGGCTTACTACAAATTTTATACTTTGACACTGTTTTTGATACATCTTGTTTTTATAATTATTACTGTCACAAAATAAAGAGCCGAAACACATCGATTTTCTGGTAATCATTTGCATCCTCAATAGTAAGGGCCCATCCATAAATTACTTCACACATTTGTGAGACTCCCCTCCCCCCTCCCTAGTGTGACGTCACATATTTTACGTCTAGAGTTGCATATGTTTTTGAGTTTTTCGTTAATAGTTCAAAGTTCGTGTTTTAACATTTAGATTATAATAGATTTTGAAATGTCACGTCGCGAAATTTAGGACCCCTTGTCACACAATATCACACTTCGTCGACCCCCTTCCCTCCCCCTTAACGTGTGACGTACCTAGTATAAAAGTAATATAAAAAAAAGTTTTACGACACGCGCAGACCTCCAGTCACTACAGTCAATAGTCTCTTTCTGCAATCACTAACGATCCCGGGGAATTCATTCTAACACTTTAGAACCCAAGTGGTGGGTTCTAGGAAGGATTTCTCCCCTGGTTAATCAAGCTGTAAAATGAAGATTTTCCCAGAGACTACAGCATCCATCTGGTTCTTCAAAAGGCAAGTGAAAAGTAAACATAAAACCAACTTACTTGGAACTGTTCATTGAACAACGTCCCGTTTGCGCAGAGATCAGTGCTGACTAGACGTTGCCGCCAACAGAAGTGGTAAGCCTTGAAAAAACAAAACAAAGATTAATAAAGAATCCGCCTAAGTATGCGTATTCTTTATTAATCTTTTTATAGCGGAGTTGTATAAGTATACAACTTCAGTTCGATATAGTTAAACGTTTAATCGTTAAATCGTTTAATGGGACGGAGGCCCACCACACATTCTCACCACTGTGTCTCCTGTGTAGCTAGGATTAACAGCGCCCACCGCCAAAGAAGGCAATGAACAATGAAGTCCATTGCAATCCCGGGCGTAGAAATGCGGCTGCCTTGGAACTCACAACGAATTTAATCAGAATAAATTAGTAAGAGTAAGAAGCTTTTGGAATAAGACTTCCCCTCATAGCAATGTGAGAGACTTCGCCAGGGAGGAAGGAGCTTCATTGACAGCCGGGGTGGCATCGCGGGATCGATATTTCATGTTGCGAGTGTGATATGGCTACGGTAACCTCTTCATATCAGGCAGCCAGTATGCTTATTTACCACTTGACGTAGTACAAAATAAAACATTATTTATTCTGAAGTACAAGCTAATTTCCCAACCTATTCTCTTGATGGTATCAGAATATATAGATAGATGTTGTCAGGGGAGGAACATATTGGACGACGAAGCGTTAGACGCCCTCCTTCTAGATGGTCCAATGACCTTAAGAAAACGGCTGGAAGCTGCTGGATGCGGAAGGCGGAAGGCCGTATTTGGTGGAAAGCATTGGGGAAGGCTTATATACAGCAGTGGGTAGTTACAGGCAGATGATGGGTGTACGTTAGTTGGTCCGTATTATTTTGTATGTGTTACTTATAATGCTATTATTTTAACAGTGTATATATTTCTTTTATTTTTATGTTTACTCTAATACAGGCGGCATTTCGTTTAATGGCAACACTTAAGTCGATCGTACCGCCCCCGCCACCGGGCCAGATAAGTTTGTGGCAGTGCGCCCAAGTTATCTGTTCAATAACTGGTGGCGCTAGTGGCGAAGAAACTGTAAATTCGAACTGTCACTTTAGTAATAATAGATTTAGTTCTTATTTTGTCCAAATGAATAGATAAGTTGGGCGCACTATACGCATAAGCATAGAGAAAATAAATTAATAAGTAATCTTATCTTTTAGTTACCTGGCAACCAGCGTGAACATCAGCGTAATATCCCCTAGGCTTGCCATGGCAAGTGAAGTCGGTGTGGGGAGCTCGCTCCAGTACTGGGTAGAGTGGTGGGTCGTGTGGCAAGTGCAGCACGTGGTAGTAGTCATATGGCAGTTGGCAGAGGCCTGTGGCTATTGCTGGAATATCAATAAAAAATATATCATGTAGGTGCCCATTATAATAACATAGAATAGGTATTCATCCTCTTTGGAATATCTAAACATTTTTTTATGTGAGAGGGCGGCAAACGTGCATGTGGGTCACCTGATGGAAAGCAATCACCACCGCCCATAGAGACCAGCAACACCAATGGGTCGCCGATTCGTTGCTAGCCTATACTTCTTCCTTTCTCTCTTTCTGGTGACCTCACTCATTCGCAGGAGCACAACAACCCTCAAGGGAATTATTATTTGGCTGCGGTATTCTGTGAGGGAGGTACTTCCCCAGTCGGGCAGCTTAAAAAATATGCATGCCCTACCCCCTTTTCATCAGAGCCTCGTTTGTCAGTCAGCGGCGGTGCGCCACGTGCAGGTGAGGTTGGCTTTGGTTCAAGGATGACGATGAACCACAACACCCCGAAACTCGGAATAGAACACACATAGACACTCAAAATAAAACAAATATAATGTACTCAAAATATAATAAACACACACACTTTGAGTATAAACGGGACATGAGCCCTCCATTTCAACCACTGTATCTCCTGTGTAACCAGGATTAACAGCGGCGACTGCCAAAAAAGGCAATGAACAGTGAAGTAAAAAAGTCCCGTGGATATAACTACGGCTGCCTTGCAACTCACAACAACAAATTAGTACTTAAGATTGGATTTTACTTCCCCTCTTGACACTGTGAGAGACAGCAATATGGCAAATAAGGCATTAAAAGCCTAAAGAGATGGCTAATCAAGTGAAGCTCAACTGCTGTGCACCACGGATTTTATGTATCTAACACTATTGGGGTCCTAAAACATTGAGCTGTTACCTAACAAACAGATTCCAATAATATGAATTGTAAAATCGTCTGAACGCTTGGTAATTCTCCCTTGTTGCTACCAAATCAGGATAATATACTACCCCGGATGCAACCAGTGTTATAATATCTTTGGTGAATCCCAATAAAATTCTTTATCTTTTAATAAAAATCATATTAAAATTGAATCAGAAAGGAAGGAGTTGCTGCGTTGGCAACGAGGTGGCGGCGCGCGAGCAATATTTCATTTTGTGAGCGTTAATATGGCTACGGTAACCGCTTCACATCAGGTATGTATGCTTGTCTGCCACCCGACGTATTAGCCCGAGTCCTGAACAAATACACACCACAATCTTAAATTTTATTTATATGTACTTAAATTATTTAATTAGATTTACATAATAATTTGCTAACATTTGAGATTTTATTTTCTTTTCCCTATATTAATGTAGTTTAAGATTTAAATATTTTTTTTAATTGGACTATTTACACAGCGCCATCTAGTCCCAAATTATGCGCAAAGCTAACACAATGGATACTAAATAACTGATAAATGTACTTATATTTTTTTGTTGTAAATACATACTTATAATAAATACATAGAAAACACCCATACCCAGACAAACAGACATAATTCTAAATTTAATTAATTTATGAATTTAATCTCAATTTTAGAATTGTCAGGTATTTTGTTTTTGTGTAAATAATTAATTATTGATTTATTTGCTGCAATAAAATATAGTGTATGTTACTCGTGGACCATGTAGCTTTTTATACGCGTTTTTTTCTAAACAGGGGCCCAGCACAAATTCCCACTGTGTCTTCTGTGTAGCCAGGATTAACAGCGGCGACCACCAAAAAAGGCAATGAACTGAAGTCCACTGTCCGGGGGTAAAACTACATCTGCCTTGGAACTCACAACGAATTTAATCAGAAGAATTTAGTAGGAGTAGGAAGCTTTTGGAATTTGACTTATTAATTTGATTTAGTATAAATTCTAAAATATACATAAAAACTTTTTAAAATTACGTATTATGTTCTAACTTTATCTACAAAATTTGAAAAAAATAAAGAATCATACCCATCAAGAAAAGAACAATCCTGAACATTTTAGAAACAAATAATAAAATAAATTAAACAAAACAAACAATTCGATAAGAATTAAAAAACGCGCTTGCGCAGGTAGATGCCCGGCGCCTGCGCGATTAACTAAACTGTACTAAGTTACTAAGCTGCGCTTGTAATCCGTTTGAAATTAGAAGGCTAAGGATATTGATAGCTGGATGATAGTATGCAAGAAGAAACGTATGAAAAAAAATTGGATGTCTGCAAAGTCGGTTTACGAGCGATAATTTTACGTGATAAAGTCATAAGAAAACATCGGCCGATGGAGTGGAAAAGAGATAGACAAATAAATAAATATTTCTGGACAATTTACACAGCGCCATCTAGTCCCAAATTAAGCGCAAAGCTTGTGTTATGGGTACTAGACAACTGATAAATGTACTTAAATACATTTTTTTTTAAATACATACTAATAATACGTAGTAAACACCCAGACCAAGACAAACAGACATGTTCATGCACACAAATGTTTGTCTTGTGCGGGAATTGAACCCAAAACTGGCAAAAACAAAGTGGCCATTGCCAACCATTCGACCACCGAGCTCGTCATATTCGCGCTTGTTCCTTACGTAGACTTTTGTACATCGTGTCGTTACTAGTGATGTAACGAATATTCGTATTCGCAGTCGCAGTCGCATTCGCGAATATTCGCTTATTTCACTCCGTCGCTGAATATCATATTCTCAAAAGACCACATTCGTAAATCAGCACATTCGCAAAACACGATATTCGCAAAATATCATATTCTCATAACATCATAGTCTCAAAATATCATGATCTTATAATATCACTTTCGCAAAACACAACATTCTTGTAATACGAGATTCAAAGTACAGTCACTGGTGGTTTAATTTTTTTATTAAAATCGGAATAACAAAAGTAAATAAATGAAATTATTCTTAAACAAAACCACAAATTTATCCTATCCTGATAAAACATTTCTTAGTGCTTATTATTCTTATTATTATATATTTATTTAGTCTCTATTATTGGGATATTACGTACTAATTGCACATAAGCGTTTTAAACAAACTTCAATGCATATTGTTTCTTTTACACAATCATTGACTATACTTGTAATTTTTTTATTTCTTTCCATTACTTTTTTATTTCGTTTTACATCAATGCAATGTACATCATTTTTTTTTAATTTTATGTTTTGCAATTTGGCTTCCTTTTTTAGTAGTGATATGAACTGGTACATACTGGGTTTGGATGGAATCCTCGTGTTGATTCGGCGATGCCAACCCTCCACACCATTTGTTGTTCTGTTCTTTTGGTCATGACAGCATAACAATTCACTACTTATCTTTTTCATCCATTGGCTGTTGAAGTAATCCAGAAATTTGCAGGCACGTGGTGATGACATTTCAATAATTGCGTTAAATGCTTCTGGCATCAATTTCGAAGGCAGTAAAGGCAAGAGTGAACAATATTTTGCTACTTTTTGATCTTCAGATTTTTCAAGATGTAATTTTTTGCCCATTTTGAACACGGCGTTACAAAAATGATAGTAGCAACCTTTAACCACTATATTTGGGAAAACCTCTTTTACTGCTTTTATTACTGCTAACTCATAGTCGCATTTGTACATATTTATTTTTAATCCAAATTGTTGTTTTAGTATTAAAAACAACCTCTTGTATGTACTCTGTTTTTTATTGGGTAAGAGAGCAAAAATTATGGGTATGAAGTTCACCATATCATCATTCCGTGCTACATCTACATGTAAACTATACATTTGATAATAAGGAGCTGGTACAATTTTAAATGTACCGTCGCCATATAAGGTTTCGACGGATTTGAAATATTCTCGTAACTCTGAGCGTGTTAACACTGAAAATATTATTATTCTTTCGGAGAAATAATATTCGTCATATAAAAAAAAATCTTGCACCAAACTTTGCGGCAGTTTTACATTTTTCGAATCAGTTACTTTTAAACTGTTCATATTTAAAAAATTCTTACGAGCTCTATAAAGAGTATCCTTCTTAGATGAAAACAATGGCATTTCATGTTCTTGACCCTTAAAATCATGGTTCATGAAATGTCTTTCGAAAATCTTCTGTACTGATTCAAAGTTATCGCATACTTCTTTTTTGCAATCGTCTATAACTGTGTCTATTAAATTACGTATTAAATTCGGAGAATCACAGGTATGCTGAGCGGGTCTCATGATCTCATTATTAGTATTTAGTGTTATGGAGGTGCGACAATTCTTTTGCTTCGAACACCGCCAATTCGTCGTTCCGCACTTATTTTTTAAATATAAATTATACCTATATCCTCCATGTAGTAATACTGGTTTATTTTTTTGACTTCTAATGAATTTAATTTCACTTTTACTGCAACTGGGTTGATCCATTTTCAGTATTTGTCTCACACGAAATATTAATATAACAAGAAATGGCAATCAATTATGACTAGACGATGACATTGTCATGTATTATTCATAAAACAAAATAGTTCGCCGGCCAGTATGAGTCTAAGAAGTTTCGTATGTTTATTGTTCTACCATATGTGCATATAGCCGCTGTGGGCATAATTTTTTTGGAGCTCAGTGTCCTTTTTTACCTTTTCTGATAAAATGATGTTTGGAGAATGTTGTGTTTTGCGAAAGTGGTACTATAAGATCATAATATTTTGAGAATATGATGTTATGAGAATATGATATTTTGCGAATATCGTGTTTTGCGAATGTGCTGATTTACGAATGTGGTCTTTTGAGAATATGATATTCAGCGACGGAGTGTTTTCAATTACAAAACTGTAAATTAAATAGAGAAATAAGTATCAACTTCATAATACTTCATATATATTTATTTCAAAACCTTATCTTCTGTTAGGATTTTTGTTAACTACACAATAAATATCACTCGTAAATCAAACAGCAAACAGCCTTCTTCGGATTTGCTCGACAATGCTCGGAAGTAGATGAAAATTATTACAAATGTGTGCGTGTAACTCGCGCGGCAAATAAGCTGTCAAAATAAAGCCATAGACAAATGGCGCCAAATACAAAAGTCAATATTCGTATTCGCATTCGCATTCGCGAATGTCTAGAAAATGACATTCGTTACATCACTAGTCGTTACTCGAAATAACGGTTTCTGACAAAATGTAAGTAACATAAATCATCTATTAATCTGCATTCATTCATAACATCTGCATTCGTATAAAAGTGACCAAATGGTGATACTGGGGATGCACGAGCGAACAATCGAGACAAAGTGCGTTTCTGTCTCGTCAGTCATTCGTCAGTGTCGGCCGTAGCCTATCCTTAGATGGATTTGTTATCTCGAGCTCCTCCGTGCTTCGAACGGCAAATTAAGCCGTCGGTCCCGGCTGTTGTCATTAGATTACAGTCGTTAAGGAAAGTCAGAGGCCTTTAAGCGGTTTGAAAACACTGGCCTCCGCCAACCCGCAGTTGATCAGCATGGTGGAGTATGCTATAAATCCCTTCGATTTATTCGGGGCCAGAAAACAATTAAAAAAAAAATATTTAGGTTTTTTTATACACCACCACGAAACTTTTATATTAACGAGGTGGGTGGTCGAATGGTTAGCAATGGCCACTTTGACTCCGAGGTCGCGGGTTCAATCCCCGCACAAGACAAATATTTGTGTGCATGATCATGTCTGTTTGTCTTGATCTGGGTGTTTTCTATGTATTGTAAGTATGTATTTACAAAAAACAAAAAATATATTTAAGTACATTCATCAGTTATCTAGTACCCATACATAGTACAAGCTTTGCGCTTAATTTGGGACTAGATGGCGCTGTGTAAATTGTCCAGAAATATTTATACATTTATTTATGAGGTGCAAGTGATTCATCAGCATCTCTAAACCAAAACCAACATCACCTGCACGTGGTACGTCCTGCTTACTGACAAATGAGACTCTGGCAAAAATAGAACTGTTTAAGCGTAAGCGTTTATATGCGGTAACCGCTTCACATCAGGCGAACCCTGTAGTCGTATGTTATCTGACGTAGTATAAAAAGGGGGTGTGGCTATGTCATGGACACGGCCGTGTGTTGTACGTGAATACGTTATATGCACTAAAATTATCTCAAAATGGTAACGCTTTCCCCTCCCCCGCACGCGATTGTCCATAGTCCTTACCTAGCGGAATAAATTCTTTGATCCTTCATCTATCCAGTCATCATCATCATCATCATCAGGTCCATATTAGTCTCCACTACAGGAGCACGACCCTCTCTCGTCCGTCTTAGACGGAAGGAGGATTTGGCCTACACTCCTCACGCTGGCCAAACGAGTTGGAAGACCTGATCGATATTTGATAATGTATTTCTCTTAGTCGCCCTGTACGACATTCACGGGAAGAGACGGGGTATTTCTATTCTAGTCTGCCGGAAAACACACGGCATCTATCCAGTGGCGTGATTGAATTTTGGATGGAGATAACAGATTTGTAGTTGCAACACCAAACTGTATACCTACCCCGATTTTGTTATCATACAATAAATACATTTTTATTAATTATATATCATTCAATTTTTTAATTGCCTCCCTTGCCTATGGAAGCAATTTTATGGCCGTGTGGTTTCCGGCAGACTAGAATAGAATCACTCCGTCTCTTCCCGTGGAAGTCGTACAAGGCGACTAAAGAAATACAGTACCAAACATCGATCAGGCCTCCCCAAGCGTGCTCCTGTAGTGGAGACTAAAATGACCTGATGATGATGATTCACGGCAAAAGAAATTACAATAATCTACCACAATACATACCTCTGTCACTATCGCAAGAACTCACTTGGATTGAAGCACATATTGCATAACACTATCCATTGTATCTCAGTATCGGTAGTCCACGAAGGTCGTGTCAAAACCTTGCATGCCATCGCTGACCAGCTGATAGCGACGGAAATACAATGGGCTGCCATGGTACCAAAAGCCATATGCCATATCAATATCACTAATGGCGCACGGCATTTTAACAGTACTTATGAGATTAATACTATTAACAATTACAGTTAGTTAAATAATAAAAAACCCACCCATTGTACCTACTGTTTGTATTTTTGATATGACGCTGTTCTTCTACTCAATGGATTACTAAAGAAAAAAATTGTAAGACGCACATTTTGACGCCAGAAATCAGCATTTTATTAATACGCTTTTATTAGGTCGACCTGTATGTAACTAAATATGTAATGGAATGGTAACTAAATAATTTAATCTTTCAAGGATCTTAGCTTAATGAAAATTGGCATACAGCTGCCAATTTTCATTAAGCTAGGATACTTAATACGAGCTGAAAATAATAATGAGAAAAAAATATTAGCATTATTGTGAAAAAAGCGTCGGGCGCTTTGTGCCATATTTTTCGTATATCAACGACAGAGAGAGAGAGCAACTTAAAATAACAATAAATAGACTAACAAATTATTGTGATTGTATTGTAATAAAAGTGTGGGGTGCTTAAAAAGAAAAGTAAAATATGCAATGATATTACATACTCGTATATACAGAAAATATGGCACAAAGCGCCCCACGCTTTTTTCACAATAATGCTAATATTTTTTACTCATTATTATTTTCAGCTTGTATTAGGAATTATTTTTTACTTTTTAGTTTGATGTGATTTAAAGGCGTGTTTTTCTAGTTTTTTTTAAACCATATTTATTATAATTATAATATAATATAATGTATATATAATTATAATATAATAATGTTCATCATTGACTCAGCAGATGTAGTCGGCCCACAGCCACTTGAGCTTGCTGATTTTAGTAGATATTCGGGACGGGGGCCCCACACATTCTCACCACTGTGTCTCCTGTGTAGCCAGGATTAACAGCGGCGACCGCCAAACAAGGCAATGAACAATGAAGTCCATTGCAGTCCCGGGGGTAAGATTACGGCTGCCATAGATTAGTAGGAGTAAGAAGCATTTGGAATTTGACTTCTCCCCTTTGGTAATATGAGAGACAGAAATATGGCAAATAAGTTATGAAAAGCCAATAGAGATGGCTAGTTCAGTGAAGCTCAGGTTCAGTGCACCACAGATTTTAAATATCTACCATGATTGCACAGGCTTCAGGCATCTATAAGTAAAATCATCTCGCAATGCACTTGGGCTTACAAAGTTCCTCAAATAAATCATAAGCTTTATTTTCTATGTAAGAGGGGAGGCAAACGAGCACGTGTGCCACCTGATGGAAAGCAACCACCACCGTCCATGAAGATCAGCAACACCAAGAGGTTGCCGATTCGTTGCCAGCCTATACACCTTCTTTTCTTTCTGGTGACCTCACTCACTCGCCGGAACACAACAACTATCAAGGGAATTGTTACTTGGCTGCGGTATTCTGTGAGGTGAAGGTCCCTAGCTGTGCCGTAAATAGCCTTTTCTGCACGCTTGTTTTTAGGGTTCCGTACCCAAAGGGTAAAAAGGAATCCTATTACTAAGGCTCCGCCGTCCGTCCGTCCGTCCGTCTGTCACCAGGCTGTATCTCATGAACTGTGATAGTTAGACAGTTGAAATTTTCATGTAATGAATGTATTTCTCTTGCCGCTCTATCAACAAATACTAAAAAACAGAATAAAATAAATATTTAAGGGAGCTCCCATACAACAAACGTGATTTTTTCGCTCGTTTTTGCTCGCAATTGATAACGGCAATAGGTAGACGCTTGAAATACTCAATATATAGTAATAATAACTAGCGACCCGCCCCGGCTTCGCACGGGTGCAATGCTGATACTAAATGTACTACAGAAGGTCTTTGCGCTTTGTCCTATCCAGTCCTTCCCCAGTTATAGGCACACGCCGCCGGCTCCGCGGCCGGTACCGCCACAGCCGTTATGTCCCTGCATTTTAAATGTGTAATATCTTCTAAACTATTCATTTAAATTACATGCTGTGAAGGGCCATATTGATCTATATTAAATGCGCAATGTATTTAAGGTACTTAATTGGATAAGGATTAATTCTGTATTGCTTAAAATCGCTTCGTAAATAAGGCATTATTTCTTGTAAAAAGCAAAGGATAAAATAACGGTTATTGTGTGTTACCACTAAGAGATAGACATATACCATCGCGAACTTTTTTGTAGACCATTTTAAGGTGATCAATACTGTACTACATTATTTTGATCTATCTCGTTAGGTTCAGCCAGCGTTTGCAATGAAAGAGCAAAAAAATGTGGTTATTTACGACATCACATTAGAAACCTCTAAATTATCAGCGTTTTTCTACTATGTTATGCATATATTATACATATAAACTTTCCAGTTGAATCACTCTATCTATTAAAAAAAACCGCATCATAATCCGTTGCGTAGTTTCAAAGATTTAAGCATACAAAGGGACATAGGGACAGAGAAAGCGACTTTGTTTTATACTATGTAGTGATGCTACGGAACCCTTCGTGCGCGAGTCCGACTCGCACTTGGCCGACTTTTTTAGATATTATCTAATTTAATAGACGTTTTTGATGATACTGGCGTGTTACCTACATGCCAGTGTTACGTACGTGTTGGAATCGAGCACTGGGGACGCAACGGGAACTTTTCAGGAGCAAACTGAAAAAGTTATATTCCTGCCTGGTCTGGGCATTCTTGCGACCCCCAGAGTCTACGCCCTGTGCTTGGACACCGATGGCACCGCCCTATTTACGGCACTGGCCTCTACGTCCCCAGTCGGCCACTTTAAAAAATACAAACAAACAAACTCTATGCTCTACCTCAATTAGCTGGGTGCACGTGCAGATCAGCCGTCCTAGCCAAGTGTAATTCGTAGCGTAACGAATACAAATACAAATACAAATACAAATGATTTATTTGCAATAAATAGGGTTGGTACAATAAATGTGGTTGGATCTTAAAAGTAAAGTAGCTTATACCTATTTAGCCATCTTATGTGATAGCATGCAAATATTTATAGTCACAATTTTAGGGAATTACTCCATGCACCGACAAGCTTGAGCTAACTATTTTTTGAATAATTTAAAAATTGGTCAACTGTATAGAAAGTTTTTTCCAGTAACCATTTACTGAATGTTTTTTTAAACTTGATAAATGGGAGCTCTTTTGTGTCATTTGGTATGTTATTATAAATTTTTTGACACATCATATAAGAACTTTTTAGCAGGCGACTAGTTCGGGGTACTAAATTTGGAACTAATTTCTTTGGATTTCGCATACTTCTTTGAGATTGGTCTTTAGCTTGTTGGAATATGTGTATATTTTGTTTAACAAACTTGCCAATTTCGCAAATATAAAGACAAGGCAACGGTAGTACACTCAGTGATCTAAAATAGGGTCTACAGGAAACATCGGGTGCTATACCACACATGGCTCGTATGCACCTCTTTTGAGCTATAAGAACCCTGTTTATGTAGATACCATTTCCCCAGAGCAAAAGCCCATATCTGATTGTGGATTCCACATATGCACGATAGGCTGTGAGTGCAGTATGTTTGGAAGCCACTTTTGCCAGTTTGTACAGCGCGAAGGGAAATCTACGTAGTTTAGAGCACACTTTCTCAATTTGTTCTTTCCAAGTTAACTTTGAGTTTAACATTATACCTAGGAATGTCACTACATTAGCATTCCGTAGAATTTGTCCATCAATATCTATTGTAATGTCATTAGACTTGTGTAGTTCCTGAGTGAGTAGTTCAATTGTACCAGTTCACCATACAAGCCGGTTCTTGTCACTCACTCTTTCTTGTCCCATGTAGTTCACTGCGTCATTTAGTTCAATGAGTGACAAAGAGTAAAAAGAACGGAAATACATAAAGCGTACAAGCTAGAATGAGAGAGATACGTTGTAATGCCAAAATTGCTGATAGAGAGCGAAAAGGACGGAAGATTCTGAAATTGTTCGTGATAAAACGAGACAGATAGTTTCGTGCGTGGTTGACTGACCGAATTAGAACTCTAAGGCTAAGGACATAAGAACCTTATGCTGTTAGCGAAAATATGCTATAGTAGTAGTACAAGGCTCAATTTTTATATTAATTATTATTTTAACCACTAAATAATTTCTTTTTACTCAAGCTTGACAGTCCTAAGCCTGTGAAAAGTTTGAAGGAAAATCAATATTTGGAAGGAAATTTATAAAATATTTAATTAGTTATACTTATTTAATACAAAAATACAATGTCATCAAAATGATGCAATAGAACATAGAAGAATGTAGAAGGAATCAGTCAACAGAACTACTGAGTCGATTGAATCAAAGATACATTGAACTAAACGAACTAAATGAGTCAAAAGAACTACAGAAGCAATTGAACTAAATGAACTAAATGAACTAGATGAGTGATATAGTTTATTTGCGTCAAAAGAACTGCATCTCTCTTTTCAGTTCAGTGAACTGTTTTGCGCAAGTCTAAATGTCATAATGTTTAAGGTTATTAACGAATTACGAACGTTAGATAGATCACGTGACATTTGTCAATTCTACTACTAAAATGTTCGATTTTGACAAATGTCACGTGATCTATCTAACGTTCGTTACGCTACGTATTATACTTGGCTAGGGGGGCTGGTCGGCTTTAGTTCAAAGACGTTGATGAACCACTTACACCCCAACTAAGCTCAACTTTTTGTGACCTTAACATTACTTTTCGAGTTCCTGAAACCTTGACATGTGAATGGTACAATCGGAGTCGTGCGATCTCCGAACCGGATGTAATACCTGAGGTCAACTGAACTATCTTCGTCGTGAGACATTATGGGTTAGTATTTAATATAATTGCAGCTGATTGTAGTTTGAGGTCGCTTCCTAATTTGAGACATTAAAAGATGCAGCATTGGTACCTGACTATGGGCATCATTCGAAAGCTCATTGCCTGTGATGGGGAATGAGCGGACCTGTAGCAGACCTATGTAAAATGCCGCTGAGTGTGCGCAGATCGGCTTACTTTGTAAATGATCGCGCACCCATGTCGCGAACAAGGCTCTTGTCTACCTATCCATTTTTATTTCCACATAAAAAAATTTAAGCCTACACTCCCTACGCTGGCCAAACGGGTTGGGGAGGCCTGATCGATGTTTTATAATGTATTTTCCTTAGTCGCCTTGTACGACATCCACAGGAAGAGATGGAGTGATTCTATTCTAGTCTGCCGGAAACCACACTGTGTCTATTAAATGACCGGGTTAAAAAGCCGTGAATCTAAGAGATATAAAATTGGCCGGATTCTAGCCCACGCCACGGGGCCGAAAACGAAGTTGAATAGATTCGCTGAGTGTATGTTTTCCATTGATTTCAATGGAAAATATATTTGATGATCATTCCTCAAGAACAGAATGATTAATCTCAATTTTTCTTCGACTAAAACCTCAAGCATGTGGAGGTCTTTAATTGTGACAAGTTCCATCAAAATCGGTTCAGTGGTTTTGGAGCCTTTTGATTTCCAAGAATGAGTTTTCGGCGTATTTAAAACCTAACATAAACCTATAAATTAACTAAGAATAAAATAAAAAAATCAATGGCAAGCAACTAGATCCGCAACTTGTCAATTAATTCAAAATAATTGCTCAAAATTACACCATTTAACAAAAGTAACGGTTAACCGGTTTGGATTGCGAAATTCGGTTTTCAAATTCAAAAATTCGAATTCGGAATGGCGCCGACCTCGACCAATCAGAGTTGACAGCACGCGTGCGCGGTCGCCTCTCACTTACACAAAAAGAATCTAAAACGGTATGTATGACATCTGAATAGATCATTAATTATTCTATTTTGAACATGTTATTGTTAAGGTGATCACACACGCCGTGTGGTTTCCGGCAGACTAGAATAGAATCACTCCGTCTCTTCCCGTGAATGTCGTACAAGGCGACTAAGGGAAATACATTATAAAGCATCGATCAGGCCTCCCCAACCCGTCTGGCTAGCGTCGGCGAGTGTAGGCCAAATCCTCCTTCTGTCTGGGACGGACGAGAGAGGGTCGTGCTCCTGTAGTGGAGACTAAAATGACGTGATGGTGATGATGATGATGATCACACACTATCAGGTTTACTTCATTTTATACTATGTCGGGCAGTAGCGGACTAAAGCTAAAGCGGTCCGGCAACATTGTATTTCCGGGCCTACCAAAGAAGTTTTCACATCAAAAATAAAAAATAAAAACCTAATTTTCGGGCCCCAAAAATTATGGGCCCTAGGCACGTGCCTTGGTTGCCTAGGCCTAAGTCCGCCCCTGACGTCGGGTGGTAAACAAGCATACGGTCCACCGGATATAAAGCAAGTCATTAATGAGCAGTAGAAACAACGTGGGTTCAATACACACACAGCCTTGTGATACGCCAGCATTCAAGCATAGTGGATCCGAGCGTGCTCCGTCAACTACAACTTTGATACTTTGCTCAGTTTCTCAGGTTTAGCTTGTTTGAGCTAGTAAAAGCGTAGTTGAGGACAAAGTTTCTCTGGTAGCCAAAAAGAAGTAAGCTTGGAAAGTAATGATTTATGCCACACCCGATTAAAAGCTTTTGCTATGTCCATACTAGCAGCCAAGCATCGCCAAGAGAAATCCCAAGAGATCGGCCTCTTCTCCACGACCTCGGTGGTCGAATCGTTAACGATGGCCACTTTGACTCCGACATCGCGGATTCGATCCCCGAATAAGACAAATATTTGTGTGCATAAACATGTCTGTTTGTCTGTCTTAGTCTGAGTGTTTTCTATTTATTATATTATGTATGCATATACAAAAAAAAGTTATCTAGTACCCATAGTACAAGTTTTGCTTAGTTTGGGACTACATGGCCATGTGTAATTTGGCCAGGAATATTTATTATTTCTTTATTTATTTTCCCTTGTAGTGTTGGCCAGCGAGTCATCCATTCACCATTTTTAATCATCGCTTTCAACTCGTATGTTAAGCCTTTATATCAAACGTCGATAATGACTGTCAGGTGATTTGTCCAACATAAATAAGGAGATAGCTGATAAGTATTATGAATCAAATAATCTCCTCGTGTTGACAATGAAGGCCTATTTTGTTATGGCACAAACAAGAATGGTGCATTGATTATGTGTCAATACCAACTCCGCCTGCGGGCTAAATTCCAACGGGGTAAACCATAAAGTAAACGGGACATGCCCACACACACTTATACCACTGCTGGGATACGGGTCTCCCCTCAATCGAAGGGGTTTAGAGAGCATACTCTACCACGCTGCTCAACTGCGGGTTGGCGGAGGTCAGTAACTTGGCTTAATGACGGTCATCTAATGACAGCAGGCCATATGTTTGTTTGCCACTCGACGTAGTAAACCGGGACGGGGGCCCACCTAGGGTTGCCAACTTTTTTTTGGCAAAAAAACGTATAATATAGTTTGGTTAGGAAAAAAATAAAGTATTTAGAAGAAAAAAAAGTATTTTTATTTTTTTTTGTTTTTATTGCCTTAAAAATGTATTTTGATGAGCTTTTAGCACATGCTATATTTTTTTTTACTGTATTATTTCATTAAACATTGAATAAATTAAATGTTTCAAAGCTTGTATCAAACCAAATTCAAAATTTAAATAAATAAACAATTCGTTTTTAATTAAATTTATTGACGCTCTATTTCTCTCTTCTCGCCACTTTAGATCGCAGTAAAGGTTGGAAATAAAGTATTTTCACATACTTTATTTGTATACAAAAGTATAAAGTATAATTACCAAAAATAAAGTAGGATACGCTATTATAAAGTATGTTACTTGGCAACCCTAGGCCCACCACACATTCCCGCCACTGTGTCTCCTGTGTAGCCAGGATTAACAGCGGCGACCGCTAAAAATGACCTTAAAGTAAAGTTAAAAATTGAGGAGCTCGATGGATTCGTTGCGCGTGTCAGTCTAATCGAACATGCAAGTTAATCAACGTCAACCGCAGCCTGACCATGGATGGGTTTATTTCTCTCAAGCTTCTTCGTACTTCGGAGGGCACGTTAGGCCGTCGGTCCCGACTGTTGTTATTAGATGACAGTCGTTAAGCCAAGCCAGTGGCTTTTAGGCGGCTTGGGAACTCTGTCCTCCGCCAACCCGCAGTTGACAGCGTGGTGGAGTATTCTCTAAACCCCGTCGATTGATTGACCCGTATCCCAGCAGTGTATTGAGTTTTTAAACATAAATAAATGTGTAATTGTCTTTTTTGGTCGGATGTTAACAAGGATATCGATTATTAAATCGATCTACACAATAATAATATAATAATCCGTCCCTCTTCTGTAATAGCCCGGTATTAAGTTCACTCAGATCTCATCTCCATAGCCCTTTTATTTTCCATCACACTTCGCATTAGTCTCAACGCCTGACGAGACCTGCTCATGGGTATATTGTTCCATTGATATATCCTGGAGCGGGTCACGGCGGGCGTACAACATTACATCAAACTTCTCAAAGGGGCCTCTACGTGTTGGATCTATATCCCCGCGTATGCCTATCAAATGACCGGGCTTGACCCGTGAATTAAGAGAGAATGATAAACATTTATTTCGGTATAGAACCATAGTTTGTTAGTAATACAAAATATACTTATAGCTATGTTAGTAGAGATAATTTATATTATTGACATTTCTATTTTTTAGAACACCGGCACCGCGTTTCACTCGCGGTCCTATATTCTACATCCTGCCTCCCAAAGTGACTTCAATACAGTGTCTGATTATAATACAATCAAAACGAGACGCAATCATCTCCAGATTGCCATTCGCGCTTCTGAGACTGAAACTGAAGCTGAAACAATCTAACCACGCGGCTGAAATAACTACAATCAATAATTATTATTTAAATACACAGTTGATTTCGGTAAACTAGAATAGGTAGCCAGAATATTATAAATATTTTAAAATTAGAAAAATTCACCTACCACGCCTAGGTGGAATTTGAACCCACGGCCTCTCGATGACCGGTAGAGTGCTCTTCCAACTGAGCTACCAGGAAGGTTTGTGATTGTGGTGAATTTTTGCATTTTATATTTTACTGCTGTCAAATCGTAGTGTGGTGCCATCTACAACTACATTAATCAACTACAATCAATACTACCACAAAAAACTTTATAAAGAATTAGGAAAAAGATCGGTCGACGTAACTGGTGACCCAAGATCTGGCACATTCCTCGCCCAAAGGATCAGTTTAGCCATCCAGCGAGGTAATGCTGCTAGCACTTGGGAACGATGCCACATGGGCCAAACTTTTTACATTTATTTTAGTTTTATTTTTAAGGTTAGTTTATAGTTAATTTTATGTTACATTAGTTTTATAATCGAATTGTATGTATTGTTTACAGCTTAAGTTTATTTGAATAAATACTACAATCAATATTCAGAACCGTGACTTGACTTAGATCGAAATTGGTAGGAATGAGGAAGTTACCTTATTATGGACATTGGGAGGTTAGCTAGATATCTAATCATTTGACTGCACATAGTTATAATAATTATTTACCCGACAGACGAAAAAGGGGTTACATTTTTTGAGTGTATGTAGTTATATTTTTCGGCATGCTACATATATACAGCATAATCTGCTTGACGGATTTCAATGGCATCTGCGCAGAGTATGATCGAGCATGTGTGCGTCATACAAAAAAAAAAAAAATTAATATTAAATAATAATAAATAAATATTGTCAGACAAATTACACAGCGCCATCTAGCCCCAAAGTAAGCGAAGCTTGTGTTATGGGTACTAGACCACTGATAAACATTTTTTTTGTAAATACATACTTATGATACATAGAAATCACCCAGACTAAGACAAACAGACATGTTCATGCACACAAATGTTTGTCTTATGTGGGAATCGAACCCACGAGCGTTGGTGTGGAAGCCGCGCCATTGACGGCTACGCCACCGAGCTCGTCAACTGTTCCAGATTCGTCTCAGAGGGGAGGTGAGGTCGATATCAGAGAGCGGCGGGAGTGGCCGTACTGCTATATGCATATAGCACGTAGTGCTATTACTTATACTGTGATATCGCGACCGATATATCATGTACCGAGCGTTACTATAGCTCCGTTAACCGCTTCACATCAGGCGGACCGTATGCTTGTGTGCCAGCGGACGTGTGTAAAAAACAATACAAATAGTAAATAAGGTAAGCTTGTTCAAAAAAACATTATTAATTTATTCTTGTAAATATATCCTTTGTACAGACATCGGACAGTTTCAATTTTATTATATATACATTTAAATAGATTAATAATTAACTTACTTGCCTAATTACTAGGTCATGTAGTCCTTGGAGAAATTATAGCAAAATTCATAAATGTTCGTTCGGTAGGGTTAGCGTAAAAATTAGATAGGTAAAAAAATTATCCAAAATTATGATGGATAATTTTAACAAAAAAAACCGACTCCAAACATTACTCTATATTTATGTATGTAGATACAGGCTGATGATGATGATGATGATGAAAAAAATATTGAACCAATCTGGAAGTATACTCTTTCAAATATTTTTTTTAAATCGGTTTATAAACCACGGAGTAATTGAGTAACAAACTTTAAAAAAAAAATACAGCCGAATTGAGAACCTCCTCCTTTTTTGGAGCCGGAATATGTCTTTTCTTAGAACATTTATAACAAAGGCGTTATGGGGTCTGGGTGCTGGGTGCTGGGTCGGCAACGCTTTCACCTGCAAGCAGGCTACTTGGGCACTTTTTTTTTATACGACGTCAGGTGGCAGACAAGCACACGGCCCGCCGTGAAGCGGTTACCATAGCCATAATAACGCTCGCAACATAACATATTGCTCGCCGCTACACGCACTGCCAACGCAACATCTCCTTCCGTTCTGGTGACCTCACTCACTCGCATTAACACAACAAACTTCAAGGAAATTGTTATTTGGCTGCGGTATTCTGTGAGGTGGAGGTAAATTCTCCAGTCGGGTAGCTTACAATTGCGCTCCCTACCTCTCTTTTCGCCAGAGCTTCGTTTGTCAGTCAGCAGAGTGCACCGCGTGCAGGTGATGTTGCCTTTGGTTCCAAGATGTTGATGAACCACTTACACCCTAAAAGTCTTAAGTCGAGTAGCTCGTGACGACCCACGTTCGGTTTCCCAAGCATCGGGGCCCTACCACCACTCCCCAATCTCCATGATAGATATGTCGCAGCCAACTGGCTAACTAAATTAGCCGTTCAATCAAACAGCCCTTTGACTGAACAACGCCATTCAATCACACGTCTAGCTTTTTAATTGAATGTTTGAGTCGTTCAAAACGTTCAACACTACAGCTGATTGAAAAGCCGCCGTCTAATTGACGTAGTTCAGCGCTCACCACCGCGGCGCTAGGTGCGTTTTGTTTTCAATATGGCGTTAACTAGCCGGTGTTTGTGATTGTTTCAAGATACTTTTCGGAAAGAAAGTAGTAAATACATAAACTAGGGGCGCAGCCCTGTATTCCGGGGGGACTCGCCATATATGATAAATATTGCCAACCCCGACTTCAAGTAGACTTGCCGGATCGATACGAGAGTGTTTTTTGTAAGCCCGGAGGCGCTGAGGGAGTGCAGCCCCCGCCTGCCGTAACGAATGCGAGCCGTAGCGGCGAAGGCTGGCCACCCGAGGTGGCCAGCCGGAGATGCGAAGGCGAGCATGAGTGCCTGCCCATCGTTACGCAAAGGCGAAGGGGCTGCACTTTCCTCAGTGCCGGAGTCGTCCCAGAACTCTGCTTGTTTATTAGGTAGGTATTATTATTCTCTCAAATTAAATACTAAAATTTGCCATTTAACCAGTTGGCTAAGCGTCGTCTAGCTGTAGTGTTGAATGTTGCAGTCAACAAGTCGGCTAAACGACGTATAGCCGTGTGATTGAATGGCGTTGTTCAATCAAAGGGCTAGCTGTTTTATTGAACGGCTATTTTAACCAGTTGGCTGCGACAGATACACAAACAAATAATTCTGATTCTAAAATAAATATAAGCTCAACAATTCAAAGGCATTTAAAACTAAATTAAGTTTCCATGCTGTCTGTACCAACTGGCAAGCATGCACGTTCACAGCCTTAGCAATGAAGTCGCCCAAACCTAATCAATTACATTGTGTTTATGGTAATAACCGGTCGCATAACTCTCAATATTGGGTTCCTTATAGACATGAAAAAACACTTATTTTTAAACAACATGTTTTGTTTTTACGGGACTGGGGCCCACCACACATTCCCACCACTGTGTTTTCTTCTGTGTAGCCAGGGTTAACAGCGGCGACCACCAAAAAAGGCAATGAACAATGAAGTCCACTGCAGTCCCGGGGGTAAAACTACGGCTGCCTTGGAGCTCGCAACGAATTTAATCAGAAGAAATTAGTAGGAGTAAGCTTTTGAAATTTGACTTCCCTCTTAGCAATGTGAGAGACAGCAATATTCTAATATTCTTAATATTCATGAATAAATAACACACTGCCATCTAGACACAAACTAAGCAAAGCTTGTACTATGGCTACTAGATAACTGATATTATGCTTATATACATATTTTTTTTGTAAATACATACTTATAATACATAGAAAACACCCAGACCAAGACAAACAGACATGTTCATGCACACAAATGTTTGACCTATGTCGGAATCGAACCCACGAGCGTTGGTGTGGAAGCCGCGTCATTGACGGCTACGCCACCGAGCTCGTCAACTGTTCACTACTGTACTGTCAAACAGACATGTTCTTGCACACAAATGTTTGTCTTGTACGGGGATCGAACCCGCAACTTCGGAATCAGAGTGGCCATTGCTAACCATTCGACCACCGGGCTCGTGTAAAAACGTTTATTTATACAGAACCCGCTTCATCTTGACATCAATATCAATTGGCTATTCGATCGATCAACCAACCTTACAAAATGTGCGGAGGCCGAATCATTAGCGTGGAAGTAATGTGGCGATAGCAAATTCTTACCCAACTTCACACTAAAAGGAGGTTTTGTTTTACAGGCAATTTGATCTACACTACTTTGCGTGGCCGTATGGTTTCCGGCAGACTAGAATAGAATCACTCCGTCTCTTCCCGTGGATGTCGTACAAGGCGACTAAGGGAAATACATTATCAAATATCGATCAATATCGATCAGGCCTCCCCAACCCGTCTGGAAAGCGTGGGGAGTGTAGGCCAAATCCTCCTTCCGTCTAGGACGGACGAGAGAGGGTCGTGCTCCTGTAGTGGAGACTAAAATGGACCTGATGATGATGATTTTGCGTGCTTCCGCCACCAATTAGTTCATGCAAATCACTGCCGGCCGGCACCCATCCACTACCGTTAGTACATACGACTGCCTTGGCTGCTTCGGTCGTCTCTGCTCCAGCTGCTGCGCTGGTCTCGGCGAATCTCCAACACCTGAAACAGAAGAAACGTGCGACTGCTGCCGCCCTGACTGCCGTGGTCATCTCTGCGTCACGTGTTGCGGCTCCATGCGAGGCATTCTCGCGTCGTTGCGCGTGGCACTCTAATCGATCATGCAAGTCAAGCAACGTTGACCGTAGCCTGTCTTTGGACGGGCTTATTTATCTCGAGCTCGTCCGTACTTCGGAGGACACGTTAACCCGTCGGTCCCAGCTGTTGATGTTAGATGACAGTCGTTAACCTTTAGTATTTTTTTAGTGGGGGTGTAAGTGGTTCATGAACATCTTTGAACAAAAGCCAACTTCACCTGCTCGCGGACACCCTGCTGACTGACAAACGAAGCTCTGGCGAAAAGTGAGGTAGGGAGCGTAATTGTAAGCTACCTGACTGGGGAATGTACCTCCACCTCACAGAATACCGCAGCCAAATAACAATTCCCTTGAGGGTTGTTGTGTTCCTGCGAGTGAGTGAGGTCACCAGAAAGGAAGGAAATGCTGTGATGGCAGCGGGGGTGGCGGCGCACGAGCAACTGCATTTTATGTTGTTTTTTTTATTTTTATTTCTATGTTGCGAGCTTTAATATGGCTACGCAAACCGCTTTACATCAGGCGGGCCGTATGCATGTCTGCCACCCGACGTATTATAAAAAAAAAGTTAGAAGTCAGTCTTTAACCGGCTTGAAAACACTGGCCGCCGCCAACCCGCAGTTAAGCAGCGTGGAGTATGCTCTAAACCTCTTCGATTGAGGGGAGACCGTATCCCAGCAGTGGGATGATTATGGGTTGATGACGACACGATGACATGTTTTGGGGTGTAAGTGGTTCATCAACATCTTTGAACCAAAGCCAACTTCACCTGCACGTGGTGCACCCCGCTGACTAACAAACGAAGCTCTGGCAAAAAGAGAGGCAGGGAGCGTAATTGTTGAAGGAGATGCTGCGTTGGCAGCGGGGTTGGCGGCGCGCGAGCGATATTTTAAGTTGCGAGCGTTATATAATATGGCTACGGTAACCGCTTCGCATCGACGGGCCGTATGTTTGTCTGCCACTCGTCATAGTATAAAAAAAAAATCGGTTGTCTGTAAAGTCGGTTTACTGACGATAGTTGAACGTGACAACGTCATAAGAAAATACTGACGGAATGTTTGCATTTTTCAAAAGAAAATTTTAATGGAACGCCTCAGAGCGAGGTAACGCCGCATACGTCATGTTTTTTCGTGCGTGCAGCCGGCTCCATCGAATTATAAGACGTTGTCACGTCAAAAAAAGGATATTATGTAGTATGGGGTTCTTCAAGAAATGCGTAAAGAGATTTTTAACCGACTTCCAAAAAGGAGGAGATTCTATGTTCGATATATGTAGCCAAATAAAGAATTAACTTTAAGTAATTTGGCGCTGAATCTTTTCTCTGCAAAATCGTATTAGATCAACATTTACTGGCCAATGTCATGGAATCGATTAACTGCAAAAAATGTATCATGTAAGAAAAACTGGCTCACTTCAATATGGGCAGATGACCTTAACTTGGGGTCAAGTTGGAATGGATAGACTATGCCTCAATATGTTGCAACAAAAAGAATGGGGCGTGGCTGTATTGGACACAGCCGTGTGTTGTACGTCAATACGTTATAAGCACTAAAATTATCTCAAAATGGCAGCGCTTCCCCCTCCCCCGCATCATATGTTCTATAGTCCTTACTTAGCGTAATAAATTCTTTGATCCTTCATCTATCCAGTGGTGTGATTGAATTTTAGATGGAGATGATAGATTTGTACCTGCAACATCAAACTGTATACCCCGATTTTGTTATCATTCGTTTTTAGGGTTCCGTACCCAAAGGTTAAACGGACCCTATTACTGAGACTCCGCTCTCCGTTCGTCCGTCTGTCCGTCTGCCGTGATAGTTAGACACTTGATATTTTCACAGATGATGTATCTCTGTTGCCGTTATAACAACAAATACTAAATAAATATAGTTTAAAAAAAAACTAAAAAAACACGCTTTTAAAGCACATCAAACTAAAAATAAATAATTCTTAATACAAAAGTGAAAAATAATTCTTAATACAAGCTGAAAATAATAATGAGTAGAAAATACGAGCATTATTGTGAAAAAACCGGCCAAGTGCGAGTCGGACTCGCGCACGAACGGTTCCGTACCATTATCTATAAAAACGGGAAAAAAAATCACGTTTGTTGTATGGGAGCCCCACTTAAATATTTGTTTTATTTTTATTTAAATATTTATTTTTAAAGTGAATATTATGTGAGTATTTAAAACGTCTACCTATTGCCGTTATCAATTGCGAGCAAAAACGAGCAAAAAATCACGTTTGTTGCATGGGAGCCCCCTTAAATATTTATTTTATTCTATTTTTTAGTATATGTTGTTATAGCGGCAACAGAAATACATCGTCTGTGAAAATTTCAACTGTCTATCAGGGTTCATGAGATACAGCCTGGTGACAGACGGACGGACGGACGGACAGCGGAGCCTTAGTAATAGGGTTCCTTTTTACCCTTTGGGTACGGAACCCTAAAAAGCGTGGGGCGCTTTGTGCCATATTTTACTTTTCTTGTTAAGCACCCCACGCTTTTATTACAATCACTATATTTTGTTAGTATACTTATTGTTATTTTAAGTTGTTGGATATACGAACAATATGGCACAAAGCGCCCCACGCTTTTTTCACAATAATGCTAGTGTTTTCTACTCATTATTATTTTCAGGTTGTGTTAAGAATTATTTTTCACTTTTTTTAGTTTGATGTGCTTTAAAAGCGTGTTTTTTTTAGTTTTTTTAAACTATATTTATTTTTCATTTTTTAATTTGATGTGCTATAAAAGCGCCCAAGAGGTCGCCGATCCATTGCCAGCCTACACTCCTTCCTTGCTTTCTTTATGGTGCACCACGTGCAGGTGAGGTTGTATTGTTCCAATAGGTTTGTTATAACCTTGAAACCTGATCGTGTTCAAAGTCCATTACGTGGCCTTTCTCACAAGTGCAAACACAACTATGATACGATATTCCATCATGGAATGCCAGTGCCTATCTTCCGGCTTCATCATCAGACCTTGAAACCTAATCGTGGTCAAAGTTCATTACAAGACTTTTCTAAGAAATCCAAAAACATTTATGATACGATGTTCCATCATGAAGTCCCAGTTCATATCTTCCGGCTATCAGATCAGTTCGACAGTACCAAATTATTGTATTGTCATCAGAACTACAAACAGCTGCCAATTTTCATTACGCTACGATCCTTGGAAGATGGTTAAATTAGTTGCCTTAGATTCCATTACATAGTTAGTTACATACAGGTCGACCTAATAAAAGCGTATTAGACACAGACTGAAATAAATATTTAAGGGGGCTTCCATACAAAAAACATGATTTTATTGCCGTTTTTATAGATAATGGTACGGAACCCTTCGTGTGCGAGTCCGACTCGCACTTGGCCGGTTTTTTTTTAGATTGCGTCGGGTGGCAGACAACCATACGGCTCGCCTGATGTGAAGCGTAGCCATAATAACGCTCGCAATATAAAATATCGCTCGTGCGTTGCCACCCCCGCTGCCAACGCAGTATCTCCTTCCTTTCTGGTGACCTCATTCACTCGCAGCAACACAACAACCCTCAATGGAATTGTTATTTGGCCGCGGTATTCTGTTAGGTGGAGGTACATTCTCCAGTTGGGTAGCTTACAATTACGCTAATTTCGCCAAGCTTCGTTTGTCAGACTACTTTAAAAAATTACCTTACAAAAATTAGAAACTACCTTAAAAATATGGTTAATTGAAAGTGTATTCTACAGCCTTGATGAGTTTTATGACAAAAATAAGATATAAACGTTTACAATATGACTATACTTAATAATTTAATCTCAATTTGACTTCTTCATTTATAATGTACGTTTACTTTTCTGACATAAATAACAATATTATATATAAGACAAGTTGTTACTGCATATAACCATGAATGTATGAAATGTAAAGTAAAAGAATCCATGTATCTAAATATATATTATGCCTGATTGTAATATTGTATGCCTGAACACAGGTATGAACTGCTGTGACATAATTTTATTGTATAACATCTGACTTATTACCAGTTGAACAATAAAAATATTCTTATTCTTATTCAGTCAGCAGGATGCACCGCGTGCCGGTGAAGTTGGTTTTAGTTCAAAGATGTTGATGAAGCACTTACACCCCAAATAAATATCGAATAAGCAATTTTGTAAAAATAAAATATATTGAGGTGTAATGCTTAGAGTGAGGTTTTTGCTCACATTCAATCGTGTTAACGTTTACAAGCCGACCAAATTGAGAAAACGTTTCATATTGCGAATTTACCAGACGCGTGTTACATATCAAAAAAAAAAAAAAAAAAAAAAACAAAATTACCCGGATTGGTCACCTCAAAATGTGAGCAAGCAAGCCACATAATTTTGTAACAATGTAGATTGAACCTATTCTGCATAACAGGGTCCAAATGTTTGTCTTGTGCGGGGATCGAACCCGCGACCTCGGAGTCAAAGTATCCATAGCCATTCGACCACCGGGCTCGGCTTTGGTTCAAAGATGTTGACAAATCACTTAAACACCAAAAAAAAACCGAACAAGTGCGAGTGCGACTCGCCCACCGAGGGTTCCGTACGTAGGATCATTATAAATTTGATATTTATCATTATAAATAAGAAATAATCCGTCGGAAAAAATACATAAAATATATTTTGCAATGTGCACATCAAGCCCTTTCATATGATACCCCATTTGAACTAGTAGCTTCAATTTGAAATTTCGCCCGCCTATAGAAAAATATAGACCCCCTATTTTTTAAGATTGAATTACAAATGTATAGCTTTGAGATTTATTCTTGTATTTGTACTCTATAACGATGTTACTTGCCAAATTTCATAGTTCTAGGTCAACGGGAAGTTTTTTTTTACTGAATATACGGCCGTATCTTTTTTTTACGTAAACTTAGCAGTTTGATTTTTTTCCAACTTCATGGGACCGTAGACCTGAGTATACAGTTCAAATTTCAACTTGACACCTCCACGCATTCTCGAGATAATTAAAGGGTCTTGACAGACAGACGACAGACGGACAACAAAGTGATCATATAAGGGTTCCGTTTTTCCTTTTGAGGTACGGAACCCTAAAAAGATAAAATTCCTTTAATCACAAAAATAAGATGATACAGATGTCAGATTTATAAACCGAGTTTCACTTATTCTGCCCGATTTTGGGCGTGTGAACTAAACATAATTATCATTATTAATGTCCATGTCATTATTTTTGAAGTTATTTACAATTTAAGTCGCAAGTATTCGTCAATAGAATTATAACATTTATTTAATAGAATGTCATGTATTTTTTTCTTAAATGTCGATAATTTGAGCTCTTTAAGATTGTCAAGAGGATTGTAATTTTTTATTGACATACAATATACATTTCTTTTAAACTGCGTTAGACGTTGTTTGGGTGTAATCAGTCTTTTTTTTTATACTACGACGGGTAGCAGACAAGCATACGGCCCGCCTGATGTGAAGCGGTTACCGTAGCCATATTAACGCTCGCAAAATATTGCTCGCGCGCCGCCACCCCCGCTGTCAACGCAGCAGCTCTTTCTGGTGACCTCACTCACTCGCAGGAACACAACAACCCTCAAGGGAATTGTTATTTGGTTGTGGTATTCTGTGAGGTGGAGGTACATTCCCAGTCGGGTAGCTTACAATTACGCTCCCTACCACTCATTTCACCAGAGCTTCGTTTGTCAGTCAGCAGGGTGCACCGCGTGCAGGTGAAGTTGGCTTTGGTTCATAGATGTTGAGGAACCAGTTACACCCCAAATAAAAATAAAAAAAGTGTATTTTTATCTAAATAATACAAGTGATTCAATCAGTAAGTGTTTTATTTAAATATTGTATATAGTATCTGGCAATTTTATGAGTGTCTTCATTTGAGTGGTTCATCTTGGCATACGTGAGGAACTGCCTCCGAAGACGCAGGAGTTTCTGAGGGTTCACGTAATGGACGAACCCTGACTCTAACACGCAGCCTGGATACTCAGGGAATCTGACCTCGTCTTGACTCAGCTGTTTAGCTTCTAGGATTCGTTTTGAAATCTCTTGGGTAACTTTATCCAGCTCGTATACGAAGTTTGTTGATGTGAGTGGTGGCTAAAACAGGACAAGACAATTATTATAATACAATTATATCAGCTCAACAATGTTAGATGGGCGGGGACAGTGTCGGAGCCCTACAAGCTCGAATGCGGAGTTAGGCAGGGTGGACTGACTTCGCCCTCACTGTTTAATATATACATGGACGCACTGATCGTCGCGCTCAGCAGTCAACATATAGGTTGTCATATTGATGGCGTATGCGTCAACAATTTGAGTTACGCCGATGATATGGTGCTGCTGAGCGCGTCGATCTGCGGCTTGAGAAAACTGATGCGGACCTGTGAGGAATATGCTGGTGTCCATGGGCTAAAATACAACGTCACCAAAAGTCAATACATGGTATTTGAGGCCACCGGTGCTAAATGTCCACAGAAAATACCACCTGTTCGACTCAATGGCATTCCTCTAGAGAGAGTAAATCAGTTCACATATCTGGGGCATATAGTTACCGAGGACCTCAAAGATCATGGTGATATCGAGCGGGAACGGAGGGCTCTGTCTAGGAGAGCAAACATGTTGGCCCGCAGGTTCGCGCGATGTTCCACGGATGTAAAGATTACTCTTTTCCGTGCATACTGCACGTCTTTATATACGTGCAGCCTATGGGCTAAATACTCGCAAAAGGTCTACAGTTCCCTCCGTGTCCAATTTAATAACGCGTTTAGGGCGGTAATGGGGCTGTCTCGGCTCTGTAGCGCATCGGGCATGTTTGCTGCGGCGAACACCGATTGCTTTCACGCAAGTATGCGCAAAAGAGGCGCTTCGATGGTACGCAGGGTTCAAGCCAGCTCCAATGCCGTCCTAGCAATGATAGCTAGTAGGTTTGACTGTCCCTACATTCGGCATTGCTGTGAAAGACACTTCCCGCAATGCCGGATGGAGAGACTATTATAATGTAGGTATTAATTCTTATTGTATTTAAATATTCAAATGTAATTGAAATGAAATGAAATTTAATATTATATAGTCATAAACATTAAACTGTCAATATGGGTTGTCATCACCTGAAATAAATATATTTTATTTTTTATTTTATTTTTTTATATAAAAAAATAAAATAAAAAAACAACGATCCTCTAGTCTATTCAAGCTCTTTCATTTGATACCCATATAGAGGGAGTTGGCCGTGTGGTTTCCGGCAGACTAGAATAGAACCACTCCGTTTCTTCCCGTGGATGTCATACAAGGCGACTAAGATAAATACATTATCAAACATCGATCAGGCCTCCCCAACCCGTTTGGTCAACTTGGGGAGTGTAGGCCAAATCCTCCTTCTGTCTGGGACGGACGAGAGAGGGTCGTGCTCTTGTAGTGGAGACTAAAATGAACTGATGATGACGATAGAGGGAGTTGTGAAAAAAATACATTTAATTCGCCATCTTGTGGTGGCGGCCATCTTGGATTTGAAATTTATCGCAGTGAATATATAGTAGTTTATCGCAGTGAATACATAGTTCTAGGTCGCTATTCTATAAGTGAAGCCCTTTCATTTGATACACATATTGAAAGGGTTGTCAAAAATTAGCAAATATTGGTGGTCAGCTTGGACCGATTAACATCCAACATAGCTAAGAATTCTCCCGACTAATTCACCTTTCAAATAAAAAAATTAATGAAAATCGGTTCATCCGTTCGTGAGCTACGATACCACAGACAGACGATAACACACACACACACACACACGCACGCACGCGCACACACACACACACGCGCACACACACACACACACGCGCACACACACACACGCGCACACACACACACGCACACACACACACACACATGCACACACGCACACACACACACACACACACACACGCACACACGCACACACATGGACGCACAAATCACCACGTCGTTTTTGCGTCGAGGGTTAAAAATTCGTAATTAATGTATTTAGTGTATTTAGTGAGTGAGGTCACCAGAGTGGATGGAGCTGCTGCGTTGGCAGAGCGGGTGGCACCACGCTAGCTATATTTCATTTTGCGAGCGTTTATATAATAGGCTACAGTAGCCGGTTTACATTAGGGGGCAGTATTATTCTTTGCCATCAGACTAGTAAAAAAAAAGCGGACAAGTGCGAGTCGGACTCGCCCACCACACACAGGATCATTATAAATTTGATATTTTTCATTATAAATAAGAAATATTGCGTCGGAAAAAATAAATATAGTATATTTTGCAATGTGTACATCAAGCCCTTTCATATGATACCCCATTTGAACTAGTAACTTCAAAATTGAAATTTCGCCCCCTATAAAAAATATACACCACTTATTTTTTAAGATTTAATACAAATGTATAGTTTTTAGATTTATTCTTGTACTTGTAGTTTATAACGATGTTACTTGCCAAATTTCATAGTTCTAGGTCAACGGGAAGTACCCTATGAGTTTTGATTCCTGTTTTTTGCTGAATAAACGGCCATACTTTTTTTTACGTAAACTTAGCAGTTTGATTTTTTACAACTTCATGGGACCGTGGACCTGAGTATACAGTTCAAATTTCAGCTTGATACCTCCACGCATTCTCGACTTAGAGGGTCTTGACAGACAGACAGACAGACAGACAGACAGACAGATAGACAGACAGACAGATAGACAGACAGACAGATAGACAAACAGACGGACAACAAAGTGATCTTATAAGGGTTCCGTTTTTCCATTTGAGGTACGGAACCCTAAAAAAAGTATAATTGTACCAAATACTCTTGGAAAAAAAGGATTTATAGTTTCACTAGCTGGCCCGGCGAACTTCGTATCGCCTTTAAATATTTTTACGTAAATTTTTCTGATGAGTTATAAACTATCTGTATCTCTCAAGTTGGATCAAACTGCACACGCTGTGCAAAATTTTGTTAAAATCGGTTCAGTAGTTTAGGATTCCATCGCGGACAAACAATGTGACACGAAATTTTTATATATTAAGATTTCTTTTTTTTTTCTAGTTTCACAAAACATACATATTCATAAAGTCCACATGGACGAAGTCGCAGACCGCCACTACTAATTGACGATTACTAGCAGCTAATGGCTTGTACTTACATTTTGTGTACTCATATTTGGAGGGGGAGGTTTCTTCTCAAAAAGAACTCTATAAATTCCTTCTAAATCTATAGCCTCTACAGGTTGCACTGTAAACAAAGGACTGTCCCATCTGTTGTTGGAATTTGGCTCTTCAAACCTTAAAAAATGTGAAATGTATTAAATAAATAAATATACCTAGACATATAATATAACACAGTGCCATCTAGTCCCAAACTAAGCAAAGCTTGTAGCAAAGTCAAATCTCACCTACTTTAAAATTTCACATTTTTTTTAAATAACAGCAAATTGTTATAGGTATCCAATAAAGCAAAGAAATAGAGTTTAATACTTGTTCATAATGTTACTTTGTTCCTATAAATACATATTTGGATTTTGCATAGAACTTGGCACTCATTTAGATCTCCATTCATTTTGCGGCGAAGCCCACAGCCAAGCATAATTTTTGTATTGAACTTGGCTCTCCTTTTTTACATTTATGTTTTTGTTGAGATATAATACATGGAAAACACCCAGACCAAGACAAACAGACATGTTCATGCACACAAATATTGGTCTTATACGGAGATTGAACCCACAACCTCGGAGTCAAAGTGGCCATTGCTAACCATTTGATGTGCTGTGTTACATGTCGTGTATATCCTTTGTTTTAGGTATATCAACAGATCGTCGGAATCATAATATATGTACTTAATATTGTACACTTAAAGCCATCCGATTGCAGAGTTACCTACTGAACATAGTAACCTACTTGGTTATATATGTTGAAACGGAATAGGAAACATTGACATTAGCAAGAACATCAAGAACGTCACAAAGATGAATATAATTGAAATTTTGGGGTGTAGTGGTTCATCAACATCTTTGAAGACAACTTCACCTGCATGCGGTACACCCTGCTGACTGACAAACATAGCTCTGGCGAAAAGAGAAGCAGGGAGCGTAATTGTAAGCTACCCGACAGGAGAATGTACCTCCACCACAGAATACCGCAGCCAAATAACAATGTCCTTGAGGGTTGTTGTGTTCCTGCGAGTGAGGTCACCAGAAAGGAAGGTAGTGCTGCGTTGGCAGCGGGGGTGGTGGCGCGTGAGCGATATTTTATGTTGCGAATGTTAATATGACTACGGTAACCGCTCCACATCAGGCGGGCCGTATGCTTGTCTGCCACCCGACGAAATATAAAAAATAAATAAATAACCCATCGACCACCTAACTCTTCTTACTACATACTTTAAACTATTTACCGTAATCTAGTTAATGCATCAAAAACTTCCTCAGTATATGGCATATTGGTATTAGCTTCTTGTGATCCCTTCTTATTATCCTCCCATGCTTCGTCATGATTCCTTATTGTATAAACTGTACATTGCGTTGACTTAGATGCTTTGGAAGCACAGTATAATTCATAACGATACCCTGGAATGAGATAACATAAGATATAAGTAGGGTTAGGTAAGTTATTTTACACTAATTTAAATATATAAATATTTCTGGACAAATTACACAGCGCTCAAATTAAGCGCATAGCTTGTGTTATGGGTACTAGACAACTGATAAATGTACTTAAATACAATTTTTTTTTAAATACATACTTATAATACATAGAAAACACCCAGACCAAGACAAACAGACATGTTCATGCACACAAATGTTTGTCTTGTGTGCGAATCGAACCCGCAACTTCGGAGTCAAAGTTGCCATTTTAACCATTCGGCCACCGAGCTCGTCATACTAATCGTTATACTAATGTCAAATATTTGATGCTTGTGGGCGTGGCTATATACAAGACAATTAAATAAAAATTTTAAAGCCAACAACCTCCTAGTCTATCCAAGCCCTTTCATTTGATACCCGTACTAAAAAGTATTCAAAAAAAAGTAGCCCATAGGGTGGCGAGTCAGGGCAAGCCAAAAGCTTTGCATCCTAAAGCCTAAAATATTTTTTAAGAAATCCAAAGTTAAAAGGGCATTCATTAAATGCAAAGAGAATGTAACCACTACGTTTTATGAGACGGATGTGCCATACAAATAGCGTAATTCTAATATGTATGAAATGGAAGCGAAAACAATCAGAATTTGTACCAAATTCGCTTCCGATTCATAGAGTCGTTTTTTTACCTTGAGTTGCGCCAGGCTGGTAAATGTTTAAAAAAAACAACTACCTTTAATATAGTTACTTCCATCCAATATAACAACATTGTCCTTTCCAATAAGCCTTATCACCTCTGATTTAAGATGACCACGTACTCGTTTCTCTTTCTGAGAGTCTAAATATGTATTGTTTTTATCATAACCTAACTTCGCTATAGTCTCGTCTTCAGATATTATTTCTACACGTTTTCCATGCTGTTTCTCAAAGAATTCTTTCAGTTCATTAGCTCTTGTCGTTTTCCCACTCACTGGAGTGCCACAAATTATAACTAAAGGCATTATTCAGGGCACAAAAATAAAGTTACGACATTGAAATAAGTTTTAGTGATAATTAACAACTGCACTTATATCTTAAACGTCAGTTGTCACTGACGTTGTCACAACGTCAGTTGTGATAACTGACGTTTAACCCCTAAATGCATTTTGTTGCCAAATGTCTACGTACCTATCATAGTCTTTAGAAAAAAACAATGACAGGTGCTGTGTTTTTGATTGAATGTTTGCAACTATGACTATTACCTTGATTAAAAAAAAACCTAGTATCGTCTTGAAATTGGCGGGAAAACTATAATTATTTGACATTTCCGAGTTGAAGACGAAAAGTTTGTGGTTCATAAATTACAATTTATTGTTTTGTGACTTTCTCTCATATTCGGTGATATATTTTGTTAAAAAAAAACTATTTAATAAGAACAAAGGTAAGCGAACACCAATTTGTGCAATATTTACGTAAATTATTTCTTTAATTTTCTTTATCGTGCTAAATTATATATGTTGCCAAATGTCTACAGTATGCATTGAGTATCATATCAATTTGCCTGTTTTGAGCATTTTAGATGTTGCTGGTGGTGGATGTTTTTGAGTGTTTTCTTTACATTTTAGCATGCCTGATGAGTCCATCATCTATATACCTGTCATGCATTCGCATAACAGGTATATTGAGCCTGCTCTCACCGCTTTAGAAAACGGATACATTTCTGAAGATGACCTGGATATGAATGACAATGGCCTCGATTACTATCAAAATGAAAGGGAGTTGTTAGATGAGTTGCATAGTGATCCTGACGAAGATCAACATGATTCTGAAGATCCTCTGGATACCTGGTGAAGCTCCGCCTATACAAGCCGTACCAGTATGTTCAGCTGGCCAACCAGTTATAGGTATACTAGGTGTAGTAGATAGGTCAAGAAGTCATTTCAGACATTTCAGTTACGTGTTGGAAGGATAGCAAACTTGTGACTTTAGCTTCTACCTATGTTGGCTTCGAACCAGTTGGGACAGTCCCTAGGTATGATAAAAAACAGATACGACAAATTGAAATAGCTTGCCCAAAATTTATAAAAGACTAACGGTCACAAGGGGGGCGTTGACCTTATGGACAGTTTTTTGGGGAGGTATAGAATCAGAGTAAAAAGCCGGAAGTGGTATATGAGGTTGTTTTATCACATGACAGTGATAAATTCATGGGTGCTTTCCAAAAAAGCTAACGAAAAAAGAGGAATCAGGAAGATCATGAGCCTTGGAGAAATGACAGGTCGGAATCGGCAGAGGTTTTATGCCAATACAATAAAAAAAAATACATTAAAATGCAATTCCTCCAAATTTTCTTATCCTACTTGGTATACGGCTGAAATTATACGAAATATTAAACATAAATACTTCCACCTAAAAAAGTTTAGGTTACATGGTAAAGTATTTAATCATGAAATGTTTAAATATTATAGATGGCATGTCAAGAATCTTATTAGCCAGGCTCATGCGCGGTATATGAATAGCATTGAGCGAGATATTTATGATAATCCAGCAAAATTTTGGCGTTTTATTAGAGATAAACGAAAGAATCGGCTGCCTACTTTGGAATATATATATAACGGCAAGACTGTAACTGAACAGGAAGCAGTAGATGCATTTTCGAATTACTTTAGTTCCGTGTTTCGTAAAGAGGTGCCTAATCTGAATTCGGGATCAGCACAACATTGTTTTGTCGCAGAGGGGTCAGGAGCAACTTGTATTTCAGTAGAAAATATCACTATACAACATCTTCGTCGTGCTGTAAAGAAACTTAAAGCTAATTCAGCAACTGGTCCTGACGGTGTGCCTGTTTTCCTTATCAAAGACTGTGTATTAATATTAGCTTGCCCACTTCTACACATTTACAACCTTAGTCTAAAGAGGTCCCACTATCCATCCTTCTGGAGACTGTCACGGGTTACACCTGTACCAAAGAATGACTCTAGCTATTCTGGCTCACATATTGAGATGCATAGACCTATTGCAGTTCTGTCAGGTTTTGGCAAACTGTTTGAGATCGTTGTCGACGATCAAATTAAACGTCAACTTAGTATTCATCTTGACGATAGTCAGCACGGCTTTAGACCTGCTAAGTCAACTATTACTAATCTTATTAATTATACAGATTATATCAATACCGAAATGGATGCGCATAGACAAGTTGATGCAGCATACTTTGACTTTCAAAAAGCCTTTGATTTAGTTGACAATGATCTCCTTTTGACAAAGCTTGCATGTATAGGTTTTTCACCACACCTATTGAAATTCCTAGCTAGCTACTTAAGTAACCGAAGTCAGTATGTTCGGCTGAACGGGTTTGAATCTATGCCTTACTATACGCTATCAGGGGTAAGTCAAGGGAGCACAATCGGACCTACATTATTTTTAATCATGGTTAATGATCTGCCGCAAGTTGTGAGCTCGGCCAGGTGCTTGATGTTTGCGGATGATGTGAAGATATTCCTTAGCGTGAAGGGGCAGAACGATGTTGAGGCTCTACAACGTGACATTGACGCTGTAGCAGCTTGGAGCCAATTAAACAAAATGCCATTAAATGCATCAAAATGTAGGGTTATCACGTTTTCTCGCTCTCGATCGCCGTCACTACATCTCTACACCATGCTAGGCACAACGTTAGAAAGAGTTTGCGAAATACGGGACTTAGGTTTAATACTAACACCTACGTTTGACTTCCGCACGCACATAAATTCAATATGTAAAAGCGCTAACAAGACTCTCGGATTCATAATGAGAGTCTCGGGTCAGTTCTCTGATACAACTGTATTAACTTTGTTGTACAATGCTTATGTGCGTAGCAGACTAGAGTACGGAGCCATTGTTTGGGATCCTTATGAAGCGAAGTACAAGCTGCAAATTGAAAAAATACAGAAAAAAATTGCAAGACATATCTATAAAAAACTCTATGGGTACTATCCATTTATGTATCCATCCTTGTTCGTGGGGGGTATGGTTGGTATGAATACCCTCGAATTTAGGCGCCATATTCTGCTCGTAGTGCACTATTGTCAGCTTCTACATAATAAGGTGGACAATCCGCAAGCTTTGGAGAGACTTGGTCTCTACACCCCAGCTAGAAACTCAAACTCGGAACCACTTCGTCGTCGGCCACGTTTGTTTACAGGCCCGGCGCCCGTGCGCACGCGTCAAGCTGAAAATGCTCCCACGGAACGAGCTATTGCTGTGCTGAATGGACTCCACCAGCACTGTTTGGATGTTGACATATTCGTAGATAGTATTTCCAAAATAATTAATTTTGCTATGTATAAGTAGTATATTTGATAATAGCAGGAAATTATGATTATTATTGTTATTTAATTACCGTATAGATGCATTGGCAAAATTAGCTGTAAGTCTATACATGCATGTTTTAATAAATAAATAAATAAAATAAATAAAAAATACAAAAAGTATGAAAATAAACGCGGCAGACCATCTAGTACAATGTTGAAAAGGAGATATAAGCTAAAAACATCGAAGGCCTATGAAGACAGTTCCCCACCAAAGATAAGGACTGGTGGAGTGAACCATATTGAAAGAAGATGCGACAGTAAAAACAGGTGTTTTTCAGGTTGCAAGGGTTTTTCGCGCATAGAATGTACCAAATGTAATGTCGCTTTATGTCACACAAAGAATAGAAACTGTTTTGCTGCATTTAATTCATGAAAAGATTACTTTTTTATTTGTACAATTCATTGTAATTATTTTTACTATGATTTAATTTTCTTATTCTCAAACGCATATTGTTGCCAAATGGCAACATATGTTTTTTTTAAATAATATAGAACATAAAAAGTGCAAAAAATTTTTTCACTATTTTTCCTATAAACTATTCCCAATACCACTACCCAAAAATATTTTTTTCATCCCTTTATTTAAAATCGTGCATTTAGGGGTTAAGTTATTTATTTATTACTAGCAGCGCAACCAGGCGTTGCTCGGGTTAAATACATCGCATGTTTATTTAATGGTATAAAAAATATTTAACGATCCATTTTATAACGTAAATATTATAGATTTCTATCTTAGATATTGAAAGAGTTATTTGACCATTAAACATACGGTGTATAAAAAGTATATCAAATTAATTAACTTTCTAAAGAATTGAAATAATTATAAGTTAAAATAGGAAACACCTTAGTAAATGGAAAATTTATGTTTTATTTACACAATTATTTACATATTATAATATACATTTACACTTTTTATTTCATTTTTTTTTTTTATTTCTGTTTACAATATGTACCTACTTACTTGCTTACTACATTCGGACTGTAAATGAACAAATTTCGAGGTGATCCTACTCGTGAGGATGCGACGTATAATTGGCCGTGTGCAAAGCAGTCAACGCCACAGTATTGGAATGTTTGGCCCTGTGCTTTGTTGATAGTCATGCTAAGCCAACTTCACCGAGAATTGTAAGCGTTTAAAAGTAAAGGGCAATCCATTTGATATTAAAGGTATCCGCGATATAAATACTATCTGTCCTTTTTCTTTACCAGTCATTATACTGGCTTCGATGATATTATTTTGTAGCTGTTTGATGCAGAGTTTCGTACCATTACCACACCCCGGCCACTCCATACAAATGTCGCGTCGTTTACTACTACATAAACAATGACGTCTGTGCAGAGCGCGGATGAGTGTGTGCGTGCGGCGCCATACAAACTATTCCAGATTTGTCTCAGAGGGGAGGTGAGGTAGACACGAGAGAGCGGCAGGGAGTGGCCATACTGTATGTAGTACTATTACTTATACTGTGCCATTACACAGTTTCGGCGAGTTCAGATTTCGTAATAAAATAAATGGTGAACCAACTTTTAACTTAAAGTGTTGAACCAAAGTTGTGAAAGTGGTGAACCAACTTTTAAAAAAAAGTTAACAGTGTAATGGCATTCCTAGAACATTTAATGAATTTAAAAATTCAATTGGGAAATTGACGCTTTCTTGTTCATCAGTCATTGTATCAACTGACATGTAAATTTTCTCTTCTCCCGGAATCATTTCCTGGATGATGTTGTTGATGCTATTGACAATGTCGTTCTTCTTGGCTAGAATAAATCGTTCGCGTAACCATTCTGAATTGGTATAATTCTCAGCAATACTTGGTTAAATGTACTTAATTTCTTTGAGTAAAGTAAAATGCTGTTAAAGTTGTTCGTGTTGGTGGTTCCGTCGCAACTTTTTGTGCTGATTCTGTAGTGAAAAACACACGTTGTCGAAGACGAATATTTTCATATAATTAACTAAATTTAACAATAAAACCCTTGAAAAAAAATAATTCTTGGTCAAAATTAAAAGATTTAAATTCCGGAAGAAGGCCCAGAAAGTTCGTGTTCGGTTCTGGCTTGATAGTTCTACTGGCCGTCGAGAGATGGCGCTGACAGCTCTCGGCGGTCAGTTTAAAGTTGATTATTATTACTGTTGTCGGTTTAAACAAACTTTCTAGATCATTTCTAGAAATTTCTAGAACTTTCTAGATCATTTCAAGAAATTTCTAGAACCTTCTAGAATTTTCTAGAAAATTTTGACAGTTACACGCATTTTGGAACTTTCTAGATAATTCCAGAAATTTGTTCTGAAAATTTCCAGAAGTTCACATGAGTTAGAAAAGGACAGATATATATTTTTTCATATTTTTGCCACCCACAACCACGCACTTCCACCCACCGCGAACAAACTCCCTTACTTTCACCAGGAGACCAAGGGGTATTTACCACCCCAACGGGAAGTTAATTGGAGTTGGTGGTATTAAAGAAAACCCTGTCTTCACGTACTAGCATTAGCATTACCTATATGCCTAAAAATATATATTAGATTTTCACGAACTGACATGAGAAAATCTTGATTTTAATAATTTTACTTCTATTATAGTAGATTTTACCGGTGTTAGCTAATGGTATGTACATTCAAGTTTGATACGTTAATTGATACTTTTTGTTAAACCGCAATATTTTAATTGTATAATTAATTGCCACCCACAACCACGCACTTCCACCCGGATCTCTATCGGTATTTTATTATCAATATTTTTTTAATAGATCTATGTTGAAGTGAAACTTCTAATGCGACTTCCAACAAGGTTGCGTTAAACGTTTAACGCTACCATGGAGGGTAGATCCCAAACACAAATCAATTTCTACCCCTTCCTATTTTCATTTCCACATTACGAAGTTTCACTTCTTCCGCGCGGAGGGACTCCACGCATTATTTTTCATATTTAAGGTGTAATGTCGAAGTAATTGACCTATTTTTCACTTACTAATTGCGCCTCTGTACTTCCCTCTACCACAAAATATAGAAAGTGAGAACAGAAGTCAACCTCATGCATTTATTTCATACTTTATTCTTAGATTCGAGTGAAACAAGGAAGAGGAACTAAGGTCGTCGAAATACCGACGCGCGCGTTGATGCGATCAATGAACATAGTGAATTTAAATTTGACCGATCGAGCTAAGGAAGTGAGCGCCTCAAAATCCTCAAATGAGTACACTTGGTACAAAAAAACTTTTTTTTTGTATGATTGTGTTTCTATAGCTATCAAATCAAACTTATATTACAAAATGTAAACACAATCTGTAAATTCGTGGAATGACTAACCTGCGACCAATGATATCTATCGGCTATAGTGATTGCTTATCATCAGACGACTCATATGCTTCTTTGTTCCTTCTTTTGTAACATAAAATAAAATACCTAATCACTATTTCGAGGTAATATAGTTTTTACCAAGTTATCATCGAGAACAAAGTGAAGACAGTTTTAATATGTACCCTGTGCCGTATATAAAATTGGAATGTTGACACTGGCTGATTGATGACTGATGAAGTATTAAAACAAAAAAAAATTAAGTAATTGCTATTCGCTAAAATAAATGACAAAAAGCATCTCTGGAAATGTATGTAACTCATCTAACCTTTTGGCCTACTACAATTACATATTACGAATTCTAAATCACTAAACTCTTTGAGTATTAATCACTCAAATCAATAAACTATAAAAAAAGGTACATAAACTGAATGTACAAAAACTGTAACTTTTTAAACGGAGTGGAGACTGTAACTATATAAACATTTTTCATACAAAATTGATGTTTATAAGACTGGTGTAATTAGGTACCGATATGAATTGTAGGTATATTCACTAAAGTTTTGTATTATACTATTTTTAGTTTACTGTTATTAAAATCATTTATTGTTATGTTTGTTGTTTATTTTAGTTATTTTTTTTTATACTACGTAGTTATATTGAAATTGTTACATGTTATAGTCTTTTATGATATATTATTTCGTTTTAAGTACTTTAGTATTATAGTTGTATTGTATGTAAATTATATGTACAAAATACTAAAACAAGTGTCAATATCCTCACGACAACAACTGAAATTTAAAAAAGTTGAAGAATTAAATATAATAATAATAAGCTATTTTATGTTTTTATGAAAACCATGATTTTAACTGACAGTTTCTTTCCGTCATTAATCATGGCTGTATTAAGGTATTCACCTGGTATATTTGAAGGATTTTTGAAATATTTTTAGTAGATTTGAGAACGGTGAGAACGGTAACACAGTTAACTCAACTGTCAAATATAATTTTAATTCATTCATTGTGAGCCTTACTGAGCCGTACTATCATGTCGGTCGTTCCAACACAATAAAATAGAAATATTAAAATTTTAACTATCTTTATTACCATTTTAGTTAGAAACTATTTCAATTCTGATAAACCATACTGAATTACTCCAGAAATATGTCTTCTACATCAGCTGCCGAAGAAATAGACGAAGCGAAAGAACGCGCCCATTTCCGAGCCGTTGTTACAGCTTTTAAGTATTACAAGTAAGTAAATCATTACTTTATTACTTCCTAAATCCTTCTTAAAAATCTGTAGAAGGAATTTAATGTGATACTTATGAGTATTTTCGTGTAAAAGTGTGTAAAATCTCACATAGCAACAGGTCACAGATTGTATTGACTGATTCAATTAACCTATTTAGATATTACATATAACAATAGTCTTTGTTTACGTCGTTTACACGTGCCGAACTGTGGATCTAATTGTGTATGTTAGAAGGTCGATATTCCTGTAGGTATATTTGACTGCAGCAGAATTTGTACTTCTTTACGACTTCTAACTTTGTTTGTCAAACTATTCTTCAAGCTTGTTGATTTGACTAGAAATTGTTGATTTGAACCAATTAATGTTTGCCTTGTTGGTTTTAGTAGCTATTGATATTTGTTTAGTTATTGCTTGAGGGTATAATTGATAATTTATAAGACAAATTGTTTTTCTGTCGACTTTGTTCCCCTAAAATGAGATATTTTACATTTACTACTTTTGACCACCTCATTCAAAGTGTAATAAATATAGTTTAAAAAAACTAAAAAAACACGCTTTTAAAGCACATGAAACTCACTCGCAGTAACACAACAACCCTCAAGGAACTGTTATTTGGGTGTGAATTTCTGTGAAGTGGAGGTACTTCCCCAGTCGAGCACCTTAAAAAATACGCTATGCCCTACCTCTTTTTTCGCCAGTGCGTCGTTTGTCAGTCAGCAGGGTGCACCACGTGGAGGTGAGGTTGTATTGTTCCCGATAGATTTTGTTCAAAGTCCATTACGTGGCCTTTCTCACAAGTGCAAACACGACTATGATACGATATTCCATCATGGAATGCCAGTGCCTATCTTCCGGCTTCATCATCAGACCTTGAAACCTAATCGTGGCCAAAGTTCATTACGAGACTTTTCTAAGAAATCCAAAAACAGCTATGATACGATGTTCCATCATGAAGTTCCAGTTCATATCTTCTGGCTCCATCATCAGATCAGTTCGAGAGTACCATATTATTGTATTGTCATCAGAACTACATACAGCTGTTAATTTTCATTACTCTACAATCCTTGGAAGATGGTTAAATTAGTTACCTTAGATTCCATTACATAGTTAGTTACATACAGGTCGACCTAATAAAAGTGTGTTAAAAAAGCTTATTGTCTCATTTATTTAAGTATTATTTATGTATAATATCATTTATATAATATGTATAGTACAAGCTTTACATTTTAAAAACAGAATATGTTATTTCTGTATTAATATTAATGTAATAATTAGTACAAATGGGCGGTCTCAGACGGTCTATGTGTGATTGCATGTATCCAAATTAAATTGTTGTTTTATGAGTACATAATGACGGTTCTGTTATCTTGAGATGCTTGTAAATGTTGATGTTTATATGTGGACATGTATAAAGGCATGTTTTTGTGCATATTGTTATTTTTTTGTTATAAAATGCTGTTTGTCTTCTGAAGAAAATAAGATAAATAAATTAATCCATGTTCATTCCACTGCTGAGATATGGGTCTATTGAAAGCTGATAGCGCTTACTCCAACCCTCTGCTTAATTGCGATTTTGTAGAGACCAAACTGGAGCTCAGTGTTTTCAAGTCGCCCAATCTCAACTGATTTGGCTTAACAACTGTCATCTAAGGACAATGACCGGGATCAAGTGCTGAGGGCATGTCATGGCATTAAGGAACTTGAAATAAACCCATCCATAAACAGGCTACATTCGACTTGCTTATCTTGCATAACCAATTAGAAAATAAGTTGTCTATCTAACAGCAAAACATAGGACATACTCACAAACATTTGTTATTAACTATAGCCCCTTTAACACTCTACAAGGTGTTGGAATAATATACCTACCCTTCGGAGAGGTTTGAAAACAAAGTACCTGTACGGGCCACGGCCCGTCTATCTTGCTAGCGTCAGCAGTTTACGCGGCGCTATGCATAATCGTGTCAGTTCACGTTTAGACGCCAATGCGAGCTCGCCTTGTCTCATATCATTTACCAAATACAATAAAATCCTTTTCATATTAAATATCATTATCAATCTATCACCTATCAATAAAAGCGTGTATTTAGCAACAACCCCTACATAGCTTTTTGGACCTTCAATGACTCGCACGTGATCACGGGAGTGCATATTGGTGACATTATTACTGTGATTCGCGAGTACACATTTATAATAAAATATTTATATTAAAATGTAGTAAATAATATATGGCATTTTTAAAATTTGACAAAATGTGACACAGCGATGACTGGTGAGACTAAATAAATAAATATTTCTTTACAATTTACACACAGCGCCATCTAGTCCAAATTAAACGCAAAGCTTGTGGGTACTAGACAACTGATAAAATGTACTTAAATATTTTTTTTTTTTTGTAAATACTTACTTATAATACATAGAAAACACCCACAAACAGACATATTCATGCACACAAAATGTTTGTCTTGTGCGGGAATTGAACCCGCTACCTCGTAGTCAAAGTGGCCAATGCTAACCATTCAACCACCGAGCTCATCAAATAAAAGCTTGTAAAATGTTATCTATCTATCTATTTCAGACTATGCTGCCTAGACCGAATACACAAATCAGAGAAAATTATATCAATACTACCGCAATCCCACCAACGTCGCTTGGAAAAGTACAAGACATATTTAACGAAGTTCAAGAAGTGTCTGGACGTCAACAACAGTGTTGTACTGCTCATTATTAAGGATGTTGACAGAATGTTCGAGAATGTTGACCATAGCGTTGAGGATGTGAATGGGACGAACGGTACGGAGAGCTTTGGTTGTAATTACAATAATTGTGAGATCGCATCGCAGAAACAACATAAAATGCAGCATGACGTTGAGAAGGTACGTTTGTTTATTTATTGACGTCGTATAAATTGATGAATGCCGACTGCATGCACGAAAAAGCAATGCTTTATTATAACATTATTATCATAATGTTATAATACTATATATATAATAACTTGTACTGTTCCACGTTATTATATTTAATATTACCGACCGGTTTCGCCGCTAAGACATTATCACGGTAAACAGATGGTGTTTATGTTTCTCTTGAGAAACGGTACAAGTGTTTTATTATAACATTATAAAAAAAAAATGACGATTGTTAACAACGAAAATACGGAGCCCTGAGCAGGCCTCCGTCACTACATGTACTTGCGCGCTATAGTTACCTACCGGCCGGCCGAGCGGTCTCGGGCCGTTTGCGGACCAAATTCAGGCCCTGCGATTGCTGTGGGATCGCGCGGTGCGAAGCAATCACAACTGTACCCTTGAGCATTTAGGCACATTTTAGCATGCAGCGGTTGCTGACGCGACGGAGTAGGCTATTATAGCAGTAGGTATTGGAAATTTTCTACCGAGTAAAGTATCTGTTACGCAGTAACTATTATGTAATCTGTGCCCTGAGTCTGTAGATTGTAACTATTAATAATAAAAGAAAAAACTTTAATGTAGCTACTGAAAGTAACGAGACATGTAATTTTCTTCAGGTGCAGTCAGTTTTAAAGAACATAGTACGAGACTGGAGTGATATCGGTGCTCCCGAGCGTAAACAGTGCTATAAGCCGATCTTGGATGAATTGGACGAGAGATTCCCACTAGACGAATTTGGGTAAGTTTGAGGATGTAAATCACCACTATATTAATAACGAGCTCGGTGGTCGAATGGTTAGCAATGGCCACTTTGACTCTGAGGTCGCGGGTTCGATCCCCGCACAAGGCAAACATTTATGTGCATGAACATGTCTGTTTGTCTTGGTCTGGGTGTTCTATTATTCTATGTATGTATTTACAAAGCATTTTTTTTTTGTTAACTGCATTCGAGTTTTATCTGCTTTTCCCTATGGTAGTCTCTAACCTTAGAGTAGAGAATGCTCTTAGCATTAAGTCCGCCTTTTGTACCCTTACTCTATGATCAATAAAGTTTAAATCATCATCATCAAACACCCAGACTAAGACAAACAGACATGTTCATGCACACAAATGTTTGTCTTGTGCGGGAATCGAACCCGCGACCTCGGAGTCAAAGTGGCCATTGCTAACCATTCGAGCACCGAGCTCGTCAGTTTCATAAATATTTTCATAAGGTTGATTTCTTTGTTCACAGAGACCGCAGCCACATCAAAGTGTTAGTGCCAGGGGCAGGTCTGGGCAGGCTCGCTTGGGAGATAGCCGCGAGGGGCTTCGCCTGCCAGGGAAACGAATTCTCATTGTTTATGCTGTTTGCGAGCAACTTTATACTAAACAGATGCCATGAGGTGAGGCTTTCTAACTTTTCTATTACAATCCAATAGTGTTAGATACATAAAATCCGTGGTGCACGGCAGTTGAGCTTCACTTGACTAGCCATCTCTTTAGGCTTTTAATCTCTTATTTGCTGTCTCTCGCATTGCTAAGAGGGGAAGTCAAATTCCAAAAACTTCTTCCTGCTACTAATTTCTTCTGGTTTAATTCGTTGTGAGTTCCACGGCCAGTGGCCGTTGGTCGTGTGGTTTCCGGCAGACTAGAATAGAATCACTCCGTTTCTTCCCGTGGATGTCGTACAAGGCGACTAAGGGAAATACATTATCAAACAACGATCAGGCCTCCCCAACCCGTCTGGCCAGCGTGGGGGGTGTAGGCGAAATCCTCCTTCCGTCTAGGACGGACTAGAGAGGGTCGTGCTTCTGTAGTGGAAACTAAAATGGACCTGATGATGATGATGATGAATGTTTCAGGCCAATAAATACACAGTACATCCGTGGGTTCACCAGTATGTCAACAACTTGACCTGCGAGCACCAACTCCTCGCTGCACGCTTCCCTGACGTCAGGCCCTCTGGGGACCGACCCAACCATAACTTCTCAATGACTGCCGGGGACTTCCTTAAGGTAAGACTGTTAGTGTTAGTATTAGGTAAATAAAACTGGTTAATCTTTGGAAAAATGAGTTAAAATATAATTAGATGCGTTTACTACAAAGCCGACATTAGAACACGAAAAGTCACAATTTTTAGGGTTCCGTAGTAAACAACGAACCCTTATAGTTTCGCCATGTCCGTCTGTCTGTCCGTCCGTCCGCGGCTTAGCTCAGAGACGCTTGACACTAGAAAGCTGTAGTTTGGCATGTAGACACATATTAACTATGCTGACAAAGTGGTAGAATAAAATATAGCAAAATATTTTTTTTCGGGGGAGGGGAGGTATACACACAGGGGAGGTGTACACGTAAAATGAGTATGATTTTTTTTTCTGAACCTACCCCATGGTGTGGGGTGTCGTTAGATAGGTCTTTTAGAAACATTGGGAGTGTGGGAAGATCATTTTTCGATATAGTAATCTGTTTCCGAATTATTTACATTTAACGTGCAAATTTTTATTAGACGCAAGTGTACTTAAGTAATTATAAGAATATCAGCATCCGTGATTTTCTGTTTATCCCGAAGGTTGACTGGTAGAGAATGGTTTTAGCGTTAAGTCCGCCTTTTGTAGCCTTTTGTATAATTTGTGGTCAATAAAGTTTTTAAATAAATAAATAAGTTATACCTTGTCCAACCATTTATTTTACATTTAGCATAAGCCACGCCTATTATGTTCTATAATAATTAACAGGCAACCATAGACATTTTTAGGGTTCCGAACCTCAAAAGGAAAAAAAACGGAACCCTTATAAGATCACTTTGTTGTCCGTCTGTCTGTCTGTCTGGCTGTCTGTCTGTCTGTCTGTCTGTCTGTCTGTCAAGAATTTCTATGTCGAGAATGCGTGGAGGTATCAAGCTGAAATTTGAACTGTATACTCAGGTCTACGGTCCCATGAAGTTAAAAAAAAATCACGTAGTAAAGTTTACGTAGAAAAAAGTTACGGCCGTTTATTCAGCAAAAAACGCATATTTCGACACACTCAAGGGAATCAAAACCTATAGGGTACTTACCGTTGACCTAGAACTATGAAATTTGGCAAGTAACATCGTTATAGACTACAAGTACAGGAATAAATCTCAAAATTATTCATTTGTAAATAGATCTTAAAAAATAGGGGGTCTATATTTTATATAGGGTGTCGAAATTTCAAATTGAAACTACTAGTTCAAATGGGGTATCATATGAAAGGGCTTGATGTACACATTGCAAAATATATTTTATTTATTTTTTTCAAAGCATTATTTCTTATTTATAATGAAAAATATCAAATTTAATAATGATACTACGTACCTACGGAACCCTCGGTGGGCGAGTCCGACTCGCACTTGTCCGGTTTTTTTTTTATCAAATAGCTTTACGGCTCTGGAATCAATGTCCTTTTGAGCCAGTCTTTGTATTAAACTCAACGCAAAATAATAGGCCCGTTTTGACAGTTCAAGCCCATGAAGTTCTCTATTTTTTACCGATCGAAATGTTCTGACGATAATAACATTTTTCATTGATGGGTATCGCTCACTCGGCTAAGGGCTGTGCATAACGATTTTTCATATTGTCCACAGACTATTAATAATCGGTTATGGGAAAAAATAAATCGATCAAGATAACTTTTTTTAAGGCCGACTCGCACTTGGCCGGTCTTATTTAATTACTTACTTTTATTTATTTTACTATTGTTTTATTTATTTATTTACTTTCGTAACAACTATCATTTCAAAATACCTACAATATCAAAGTATAAGTAAAATTTTCTAATCAGAACTTTAATCCAATACACTTTATAATACATAATCAAATTGATCAAATACTCATGCAAACTTGAATCGATTTATCGTAAGTATCGAGTACCGAGTCGTTTGGTTACATCACTAATCGCAAAGACAAATGTCAAAACAGGCCTATTATTTTGTGTTGACATTATTTATTGATCTTATTTCCGGCTTCAGGGACATGCTGAAAAATATCGCAAGGAATCTTCTTGTTTCTCCATTACTTGTAATAAGTCAACAGTGAAACCGATAGTGCATTTTTTCTGCTGTTTTGCACGACTTCTTGGAATGACTCGACAACCCCGATTCAAACACTTTTAATCGAAGATTGTACTAATTTTATGCACTCAGATGATTACATGCACCATAACGTCTGCGGTATTTAAGTAATTGCGCATTGTCACGAGAGCCAAACTAGTGTGCCAAATTTCTCAATTTGATACTGGGAATTAGGTTAAATTTAACTTGGATTACTTAAGGTGCTCCCTCTACGTATTTACAAAAAAACGTATTTATGTACATTTATCAGTTGTCTAGCATCCATAGTACAGTTTTGCTTAATTTGGGACTAGATGGCGCTCTGTAAATTGTCCAGAAATATTTATTTATTATTCTCCATAATAACTTGCAGGTATACACAAACTCTGATGAGTGGAACTGCGTAGCGACATGCTTCTTCATAGACTGCGCTCCAAATGTGATAGAGTTCATAGAGAGGATATACAGCATACTGGAGCCCGGCGGGTACTGGATCAATCTTGGACCGCTGCTGTACCACTACAGGTATGGTTTGAGACATTTGTATTTTTCAGGGGGAAACCCTAAAAAATACAAATGTAATAGGAAAAGAATAAAAAAAACATTATTTTTCAAACAAAACAATGAAAAATAACTATATAGTTTACTTGCCGTGAAGTGGCAGTGGGCTGGCAACATCTGCCGAGTCAGCGATGGCGGATGGGGCAGGAAAGTCGTTGAGTGGAGGCCACGTATGGGCGCCCTCTCTCTAGATGGACCGACGACCTCAAAAAAGTGTCTGGTTGCGGTTGGATGCGGAAAGCGGAGGATCGCATACGGTGGATAGCATTGGGAAAGGCCTATCCAGCAGTGGGTAGATACAGGCTGATAATGATGTTCTGCCTACATCAACATTTTTGGGGTGTAAGTGGTTCATCAACATCTTTGAACCAAAGCCAACTTCACCTGCACACGGTGCACCCTGCTGACTGACAAACGAAGCTCTGGCGAAAAGAGAGGTAGGGAGCGTAATTGTAAGCTACCCGACTGGGAAATGTACCTCCACCTCACAGAATGCCGTAGCCAAATAACGGTTCCCTTGAGGGCTGTTGTGTTCCTGCGAGTGAGCGAGGTCACCAGAAAGGAAGGAGATGCTGCGATGGCAGCGGGGGTGGCGGCGCGCGAGCGATATTTTATGTTGCGAGCGTTAATATGGCTACGGTAACCGCTTCACATCAGGCGGGCCGTATGTTTGTCTGCCACCCGACGTAGTATATATATAAAAAAAAAAAATCATCGTCTCTCTGCTGTGTGTTCAAATAGTGATGGAAATTACTCTCATTTTTTTTATATGCGAAGGGGGCAAACGAGCATGTGGGTCACCCCTACTATTTACTTACCTGCCTATATACTCCTTCCTTTCTGGTGTACCACTCACTCTCAGGAACACAATCATGCTACAAACAATATGCTTTAACGTGATAACGTCTTATAAATCGATGAACGCCGGCTGCACGCGCGAAAAAGCATGACTCATTGTCACGTTCCGCCTGAGCCGAGCGTGCAAGCGAGAGCGCGGAACAAGCTGTAGAGAGGCATAATCGACGTAAGCGTTCGACTTGTGACGCATCTATCTCTCTTCCACTCCATCGGCCGATGTTTACAGACAACATTTTTTTTTTAATTTATAGCGATATGCTCACAGAAAACAACATAGAACCGCCGTATGACTTGCTGCTTGAGATTATTAGAGATATTGGATTCGATATATTGGTAAGTGTAACAGCACTGTCTTATCATCATCATCAGGTCATTTTAGTTTCCACTACAGGAGCACGACCCTCTCTGGTCCGTCCCAGACGGAAGGAGGATTTGACCTACACTCCCCACGCTGGCCGTTTTATAATGTACTGGGGTGTAAGTGGTTCATCAACATCTTTGAACCAAAGCCAACTTCACCTGCACGCGGTGCACCCTGCTAACTGACAAACGAAGCTCTGGCGAAAAGAGAGGTAGGGAGCGTAATTATAAGCTACCCGACTGGGGAATGTACCTCCACCTCACAGAATACCGCAGCCAAATAACAATTCCCTTGAGGGTTGTTGTATTCCTGCGAGTGCGTTAGGTCACCAGAAAGAAAGGAGAGCGTGGCGGCGCGCGAGCTTTATTTTATGTTGCGAGCGTTAATATGGCTACGGTAACCGCTTCACATCAGGCGGACCGTATGCTTGTCTGCCCGGGTGGCAGACAAGCATATCCGCCTGATGTGAAGCGCTGTATAAAAAAAAACTGTCTCATATGTATATAAAAATCATGTGTCACGATGTTTGTCCGCGATAAACTCCGAAACTACTTGTCGTCAACCCTTACTCATCGCACTACTGCGATACTGGTCTCCCCTCAATCGAAGGGGTTTAGAGCATACTCCACCACGCTGCTCCACTGCGGGTTGGCGGAGGCCAGTGTTGTCAAGCCGCCTCAAGGCCACTGACTTGGCTTAACGACTGTCAACTAGTGACAACAATAATAATTGTAGACTATTGTTATTTGCTACTATAGTTCGTTCGCGTTAAGTCGTCATTGTCCGCCGGCCTAGCCACCCCCTGTAACCAATCAGGTAACTAAAAATTATAAAGTCAAGTTCACAGTGACTAGTTGAAGGCAAACTTTCGAACGAGATGGTTGTCTCCTTTGTGCGTTACCTACATAAAATTTTAAAAATGAATACCTCACCTATTCGAGAAAAAAAAATGGTTCGATATACTTTTCTTTCTTAACAGAGAAAGAAAAATAATTTACAATGTTTTTAAGTACTTTAAACAGAGTGAATTAAATGTCACAGTGGAGAGTATAGTACTAAAAACAGCAAATATAGTACTAAACAATACAAATGAAGACACTACTGACGCTTTTTTTTTTTTTTTTTTTTATGTCATACATTAGACAAACAAGCAAGCGGGCCACCTGATGGAAAGTGGTCACCGCCGCCTATAGACATTAGTAACACAAGGGGCGCTACCAATGTGTTGTCCACTAAGGAGTTGGAGGAAGGGCAGTAAGGAAGGAGGGGATAGGGAAGGAGTTGGGCTTCCGGATCTCTCACTCACCGAACGAAACGCATTGCTGCTTCACGTCGATATTCTGTGAGAGGGTGGTACTTCCCCGGTCGAGCAAGCCCATTTCATAATTGGGTATTTGACTAACATTTTTTTCTGTTTGATATGTAGGGACGTCTCCATAATATAACCATAGGTGAAAGAATTACTTCGATAGCACAAAAATCTCTCGAGATATGGTAATTTGAAAATCACAATTTTAGACTGCCCCAAAACGCTCCATACAAAAGACTACTGAATTATGACGTCACAGATCTGTATTTTGTATGCATCAAATCAGAAATTTGTACGACAGCTATGTTAAATATTACGTTTATGTGATTAGTATCATAATAAAAGTTATAGCATTTTTTATTGCTTCTCCAATGGAAATATTATTTTTTAATAATTTCATACTTTTAAAATGGACTTTCCCGCCAAACTTTGATCGACGCTAAAAAAAGTCTGACTGAAGATATTAGAATGAAAGTTTGCAGATCTTTATAGTTTTGTGTATTTTACGATATTGTTAATTTATTTGTACAATTTTTAAACAGTGGAAACAACCCAATTTGCTCTACACTCCAAAATTATATTATTAAAGATTATTTTAATTTAGGACAATTTAAATACATACATTAAATTAAATCTCAAAAATATAATTTGTTCGAATTTTAACTCCGCTATGAAAACACCTTTACACTGCAATTTCACTAATGACACTGCATTCTCTACGCGAACGAACTATAATAACTAATTTCACCATGGTATGCCTTATGCAATAGTGAACCATTTCTCCTATTTTATATTAGAGGCGGGCAAGCGAGCATGTGGTCTGATGGAAAGTAATGACTACCGCCCATAGAAATGAGCAACAGATCCGTTGCCAGCCTTTTAAGGGAAAAATTTACTCTGTTCTTGAAGCTTCCCATGTCGCATTTATTTGGGAATACTGCTGAGGGAAGTTACACTTAGAAAATTCATTAAAAATACGAATGATCATATTGGAAATTAAAACTACTTGATTACTTACGATTCTCATTGTACTTAAATTGATAATTTAAAAAAAAATACAGAATAGTTTTCTCCCGCGTACTGTCAAGCTGTGGAATGAATTGCATGTCGAGGTTTTCCCAGGAGACTACAGCATGGGGTCTTCAAAAAGGGCGTGAAGAGGTTTTTATAGGGTCGGCAACGCGCGTGTGATGCCCCTGGTGTTACAGGCGTTCATAGGCTACGGTAACTGCTTTCTATCAGACGGGCCGTATGCTTGTTTGTCACTTTAGTAGTATAAAAAAAAGCTAAAGTCGGTGTGTTAATCTGACTCGCATTTGGCCGGTTTTATCGTTGTTTTCCCATTATTTTTTTCAGAAAGAGCAGACAGGAGTCAAAACAAAATATGCACAAAACCCCAACTCCATGATGCAGCACGAATACGACTCCGTATTTTTCGTCTGCAGGAAACCTTACTGCATGTGAAAATGACCATTATGTTAATCGCAATAAAGTACATTATCGTATTATTAGTTATTGGATATTGTTCGGGGATTCGCTTGCGTGGATTTTGATAAACTTTTCACAGAAATAGCTCCACGATAGCGTGAGTTATTCAATAAATATATATGTTAAAGTAGGGGTCAAGGACGTCGCCAAGGGGAGGCAGGGAGGGACAGACCCCCCCCCCCAAATTTTATTTATTTATAAGTTTTATTTATTGTACAGTCAAGAACTCGTGAAGCTTTACACGTTGGCCTCTGTACCGTTATTATTACAATCGCTGTAACAAGTAAAAAGCTTCATGAGCTTTCACTTTACCTACAATTCATACTCCATATCAACTTGCTCCCCCCGCCCCACCCCCCTGGGCCATCAGCTGACGACGACCTTGGTGGGGGTCACAATTATCTGGTCTTCTGATAAAGGGAAGCATGCTTAAAGCTTGTGTAATACTGAGAGTCAAGTAATATGCATTACAATCACCTCATCACCCACTGTAAAGAAAATGGGGGGGAGAGGGGGGGTTTAGTGAAAATATCACGATATTAAATGCGCGATTTTTAAATAGAAAACGAGATCTTCGAGGGAATCGAAGCTCTAGCCAAAAACGTGTTTTGGGGTAAGGGGGGTTAGTCGAATACCTTCCCGCGTACGTCACCTGGGAATAAGATGGGGGGGGGGGGGGGGGGGGGGTAAAAACTTGCCACGGGTTTTGTTATAATGTTTAGCCTGCTTCCCTTCGTCTGTGAATCTTTGCAATCTAAACACGCGAACGAACCCACTGGACATTTATTAGTTTATATTACAGTTATTTATAGTGTTGCCGAACTAATAGTTTTAATAAAAGAAATATATAAAAAAATCGATAGGCCTGTTAATATTACATAAGCTATATCGATAGAATCTATTGAAATAAATTATCAACGTTTTATTTAAACTTCATTCAGCATTCTAGGGTTGTGCTGAGATAAGATATTGCAGGTGCACATTATGTCGATACTATTGATAAAATCAATATATAACTGGACCCTGTTATGCTGAATAGGTCCAGCCGATAAACTATGCCAAATTGAGAGATATACATAGCGAGAAACTTCAAATCAAATTTTATATATTCGCAATAGATTCTAGCAGTTTAATGACGTTATGCTTCCCAAAACTTATACTGCGTGATATTTTTATTACTATTAAACCACAGTCTAACTAATAGTACTACGAAGAGTATAGTCACTTCCTGCCGCTCTCTCATATCGACCTCACCTCCCCTCTGAGACAAATCTGGAACAGTTTATCTCAGAGTATCTTATTAGAACAGCTGCTCCCACACACTCACATTCACACTCTGCACAGACGTCATTGTTTATGTAGTAGCAAACGACGCGACATTTGTATGGAGTGGCCGGGGTGTGATTAAATTTTAAACAAATTTAACTTAAAAGTAACAAAATGTCGGTTAGATCTATTCTGCATAACAGCGTCCAACTGATGGATAATATCGATATTATTCTTTTTATTTAACTATCAAGCGGCAACACTAGTTATTTGTTATCACATTTTTTGTTTGTCGTTAAGCGAGTGAGACTGACATTTTAGATTTTATATTAACCGATTGTGGAAGAGGATATGTTGTGTTTTTATAGTATTGAGCATATTATCTAGAATACTGAACAGGAAGGAGACCATTTAACCTCAATAAGTTTGTTTCTAAGCAGTGTAACGGTGTCAGGATGGAGCGATTCAAATTCTACATTCGTACCAGCGTTGTGTAAATCGGGACGTCCCGCTTTTTAGGCTAACATGTAATGTCCCACGCGGGACATGTGCGGTGAATGCCAATAATTATGATTTTGAAGAGCAAAACCTTACCAAGGTTACCAAGAAGTGCAAAACAGTAGAAAAATTGCACTATCGGTTTTACTTATTACAAGGGGAAGGAACAAAAAGTTGCCTGATGATCTTTTTCGCCATGTCCCTGAAGCCGGGAATAAGATAAATAAATAATACAATGACGGACATTGATTCCTCAGCCGTATGTTAAATTAGAATTTAAAAATATTCTAATTTAACATACGGTTCTGGAATTAAATAAATAAAGTTAGGTTTTATTGGCAGCCCTGTTTATAGAATTCGTAAAGGACACTGATTCCAGAGCCGTAAAACTATTTGATAAATAAAGTTAGGCGTTTTATTGGCAGCCCTGTTTATCGTTTTAGAAAATATGCTCCATACACAATACGTATTAAATAGATAATAATGATATACGAAGTTAGATAATATTATGTAAATATGTGTCCGAGGAGATTTTTTATGTATTTCGTTTAAAAATATGGGTCTCATTGGTGTATTATATAGGAAATGGTCTAATTAATTAATAAAAATGCAGTAATTCAGAATAAATAACGGGCATTTCGCACTTTATAAAAAAAAATATTTACTTAAGTACCCTTTTTTAGGACCCTGATCACCATTTATTCATCATTAACATATTCATTGTATTTTATTGTTCTGATAATAGTTAAAAATTTTATAAAACAATCGAAATCACCGGTCACCCGGTTTTCCGTCATTTTCCGGTTTTCGTCAAAGCCAAAAAACCGATTTTTAAATACCTTCCTCTGGTTTTGGGACCACTAATACCTACGTTTTCGGTAGGGTCTAGTTCTGAAATACGAAATAAGCCTAGCCCTATATTTATTCTAAAGTACTGCAAAGTCGGTTTTAAATTTCGATGTTTTTAAAACCGCCTTGTCACAAAGACTAAGCCGCCAAATCTATACCGCCTGGAAAAAATAAAGTGTTTTTCTCCAAGCATCGCTTTGAATTTTTAGCAGTTATATGTGGGACCGAGGTTGGAAGAAAAACACGGATTCCACCGTATAAGTGATGATGATGATGATTATATAAAATTAGAAATTATAAAGAACAAAGCAAAGTAACGTGCCGTGCGTCGTCCGTCGTTCGTCGTGGCAATCTTCCTACTCTCTCGCTCATACATCCCTTTCTGTCACACACCTGCGTTCCGAAACAATCTTACGTTCATACTTCGTAATCATACTGTTACGAGCTAGGGTTCGAGATTTGGATGTAAAACGCCAATGACAACTTCCAAGAATTTATTCACGCAGGGTCTGGTCTGCAGGTCTTCACAACATGAAGTCCACACAAAGATTCCAAATCGCAGGTCAAATCGAAGTCCAAAAGTATCGCTGAGGTCATAGGTTATCACTTGTCTCGCAGGTAGATTCGCTCGAAGTTTACTCTTCCGAAGTCCAAACTGAACTGAACTGCCTATGCGTCGCGGCGGTCGCTATTTATATCACCGGCAAGGGTTCCCGAATGTTCTCGTATGTACTTCCCTTCGGTTGACATCGTAATGTGTCTCGAACATTTTCATGTCATAGTGTTATGAACCTTATGACAGTGGACATGCGGTTCATTATTGCTTGAAGCGAAGTATGCGGCGACTATTCTAGAAGGTTTCATTCTAGATGATTCGCGACAGGACCGCGACAATACGTTCAAAAATCTATTCCACATATATGTTACCTAATAATGCATGTGCGTGCGGTCCAAGGGACCATCGTCAAAATCCTTTGAAATTGTGATTACTTTTAGCGAACATCTTAAAAGGAATGTACAACTTGGAATTGGATTTTGTGTAAGTCTAAAACGAGTTATAGGAACAAAAGCTGGGCCCTTGGACCGCATGTGGCCGTCCGAGAACCCATCTATTTCTAACTAGACCGGATTCTAGCCCACGGGTCCGAAATCGAGGTTGAGATTCGCTGAGTGTATACTTTCCATTGATTTCAATGCATAATGTATTTGATGATCATTCCTCAAGGACATGATCGATCTCATTTTTTTATCGAGATAAACCTCAAGCATGTGAGGTCTTTAATTGTGACAAGTTTCATCAAAATCGGTTCAGGGGTTTTGGAGCCTATTCATTTCCAAGCAAGGGCGTCGCCAAGGGGGAGCAGGGATTATTACAATCGCTGTAGATGTAAGTAAAAAGCTTCATGAGCTCTCGACTTTACCTACAATTCATACTTTTCTCATTCTCCATATCAACTTGCCCCCCCTGGGTCATCGGCTGGCGACGACCTTGTTTCCAAGAGTGACTTTTCGGCATATAAGCGATGCGCTTGCTCTACTCAATGAACTATGAACGTTACGAAAGAAGTCTTTGTGTCAAAATGTAAGTGAAATGTAAACACAAATAGTATTAATTATATGTATTAATAAGATGTACAAGACGCCTTGCGCCTTAATACTGTCTGTTTTTTTAACAGACTCCATAAAATAGGAGGTTCTCAATTCGGTTGTATTTTTTTTTTTACTTTTTGTTACTTCATTACTCCGTCGTTTATAAACCGATTTGAAAAAAATATTTTTTTTATTTGAAAGATTGGTTCCTCCCTTGACACCCCACTGTTGGTCGCAAATTTCACTCAAAGTAAATATTTCTTTATTTTTTATAACGATTTAAAATATATATATATATATATATATATTTAATTACGCTTCACACGCGCAGGAATTGAAGCGGTTAAAAAAATAAACACAATTCTGTAGTTTTAAGACATTATTCCATAGGGTCAGTAAATAAGGATCTAATCTCCAACAAACATGGTAAATGAAATTAATGAAAGGAAAAACATGAAAGACATACAGCACTGTTACTCAAGGGTCCATCGGATCATTTGTTTTAATAATAATTGATATTTAATTTAAATATTCAACTGTTACATTGGATTATCATTTCTAACAACATTTTTTCCCCTTTCAATTAAAATAAGTTTAGATCCAAACGATCCGTAACACACCTTAAAACCAATTTTTATTGGTTTAATGTGATCGTGGATTACAGTGCTAAAGTCTACCTAATCTATCATTACTATAGTTAATAGCTAATATAAATAAACTAGATATTACTACTTACACCGAAGTGGTGCCATGCTCATGACACCCAGGTGGTGCCACGCCCATGACACCCAGGTAGTGCCATGGGCAATGTAAAAAGGTGCATAAAATTTTTAATAGTTCTTTATATTTTTTTTAATAGTTCTATATTTTCTCAGCAGCCATGCCGTTTTTGGCCAACTTTACTACAACAAATACAGAATATAATGTTTCACCAATTTTATTTTTGTGAGCTTTGACAGAATAGGCACAATACAGTGCCACAAACTTATCTGGCCCGGTGGCGGGGCGGTACGATCGACTTAAGTGTTGGCATTAAACGAAATGCCGCCCGTTTTAGAGGAAACATTAAAATCAAAGAAATATACACATTGTTAAAATTATAGCATTGATATACTGATTAATTGTGATGTGTGGTGTTTCAAAAAAAATATCAATTTCCTTCTATTGTTTTGTTGATTAATTTTAAAAATGCACCACGTTAAGTCGCGATCATAGCTGTTATATAATATTAGAGAGTTATAATATTGCACAGAAACAACTCGTTGACTTTTTTATTGTATGTATAGAAAAAGATATTTATGTATTTAAAAAAATACACCTCAATGGAATTTGTATACGTGGTAAATAAATTAATTGTACCTGGCAACTCTTTCGTAAATAACATTTCAAGATGGCGGCTTTAGTTCTAAATTTGGCCACCGCGTCAGATAATTTTGTGGCACTATATATCTTGTTAATCATTCCATATAGCGAATATTTTTTTAACACCTCTCGAGAGGTTTTAAGGCCCGGACTCCAAACCAAAAACCAAAGCGTAATGTGTTTTCATACATATCATCTCATTCGTAGAACAGAGTCCGATGTGATCATGGAACAATAATGGATTATAGCTAAACTAGATAAGGAACATGAATTCTTCAATCTATGTTTTTAAAAAATTGACATCTCATTTATCTTTCGATATTTAGAATCGAATAAGCGGCCTGAGCCGAGCATGCAAGCGAGAGCGCGGAACAAGCGATAGAGAGGCACGATCGGCCTATGTTTCTTATGACGTTATCACGTAAAATTATCGTCCGTAAATCTACTTTACAGACAACCATTTTTTTTTACTTAGTTTTGATTTACGGACTTTTGTACAGAGTATGCAGCGCAGGGCGTCCTTAACGACAAAAAGCGAAGACTTTGTAGTTTGTAATGTAACATTATTTGTACATGGAGATTAAAACAAATTGTTTATTGGATTTAATTTGTTTTATTTAATATCATATTATATTTCGACGGCCCATAGAACATCCAAACTCATTTTGGGTTAGGTAACGTATCTTAGCGCTTTCTTCCTTCCTTCCAGCTCCATCTTCAGATCTTCGGCATAATGTGTAAGAGCGAGTACTCTTGACTTCAGAGCAACCGGGCCCAAGCTTGACTATGTTAGTACTATCCACCAGGTCGTTCCAGTGGCTGTCTTGCGGCTCCATCTTCAAAACTTCGGCATCATAAGTTACAGAAATTAATATCAACTTTCGCAAAGTCCGCAAATATTAAGCATGTAGGTACATATGTACGTTAATACTAGGCGGATTCTAGCCCACGGGGCCGAAATCGAGGTTGAGTGGAGCGAGTAGATTCGCTGAATGTATGTTTTCCATTGCTTTCAATGGAAAATATATGTGGTCATCAATCCTCAAGGACATGATCGATCTTAATTTTTTTTCGACACAAGCCTCAAGCATGTCGAGGTCTTTAATTGTGACACGTTTTATTATAATCGGTTCAGTGGTTTTGGAGCCTATTCATTTTCAAGAATGACTTGCGGCGTATAATATGCGTTCCGCACACTCTACTTACTAAACAAACAAACACACAGGTTAAATACATAACAATATGTTTTGCCGCATTTGTGTAAAATTAGTCTAGCACCATTTCCTCGCAGAACAATACACTATTCTGTTGAAATCTATGCTTGAACTAGGAAAAATACATGATAATTGTAAGTACCTAATAATGAAAAAACCCGTCAATAAGGTTAATAAAAACTATGAATCAAAATTATTGGAAATAAGTATTCGGTGTCTGATTATTCTATCAAATGAAAATATGCGAAACATTTTGAGATATGAAAATATGAGAAGTTACACGAAATTCTATAAAACAACTTACAATAGGGAAACATACGGGTTTTTTCCCACCACCCATCCCTAGTGGTGTACTATTCATCTGTTTCTCTTATAGACAGTTAAAGAGGAAATGCCTTATATGTAATCTGATCAAATATCAGGATTTTATGAAGTCATCTAATTTCTTTTAATCACCATAATAACATCATTGGCTAGTAAGTATATAATAAATCTACAGCTATCATACAGGTGGGATTATATGAGTGATGATAATAATAATAACATTTTTTTTATACTAACTACGTCGGGTGGCAGACAAGCATACGGCCCGCCTGATGTGAAGCGGTATAAACTGTCGCTCGCGCGCCGCCACCCCCGCCGACAACCCAGCATCTCCTTCTTTTCTGGTGAACTCACTCACTCGCAGGAACACAACAATCCTCAAGGTAATTGTTATTTTGCTGCGGTATTCTGTGAGTTGGAGATACATTCCCCAGTCGGGTAGCTTACAATTACGCTCTCAATCTCTCTTTTCGCCAGAGCTTTGTTTGTCAGTCAGCAGGGTGCACCGCGTGCAGGTGAAGTTTGCTTTGGTTCAAAGATGTCGATGAACAACTTACACCCCATTATTTATTGTTCTCTCCACAAAGGTAACAGGATCATTAACTATTATACCTTAACTGTCGAGAGAACTGGTGTCTGAGCTAGATAGTCAAAGCCTACCTGAATGGGGTGTAAGTGGTTCATCAACACCTTTGAACCAAAGCCAACTTCACCTGCACGCGGTGCACCCTGCTGACTGACAAACGAAGCTCTGGCGAAAAGAGAGGTAGAGAGCGTAATTGTAAGCTACTCGACTGGGGAATGTACCTCCACCTCACAGAATACCGCAGCCAAATAACGACTCCCTTGAGGGTTGTTGTGTTCCTGCGAGTGAGTGAGGTCACCAGAAAGGAAGGAGATGCTGCGTTGGCAGCGGGGGTGGCGGCGCGCGAGCGATATTTTATGTTGCGAGCGTTAATATGGCTACGGCAACCGCTTCACATCAGGAGGGCCGTATGCTTGTCTGCCACCCGAAGTAGTATAAAAAAAAAAAAAAAAAAAAATGTCCCCAGTCTTCCTCTCCATCTGAACTACACTAGGGGATAGGATCATATGACAATAAAATAGGTTTGTTATGATTCTTCAAACTTTAGGGAGCATGTGGGAACAAGCCCGTCTTTCAAATATAGAAATGTGATAACGACAGTACATTCAATTTTCTTGTTAATGGTGATCGTGATGTTCCCGCCAATGACAATGCTTTTTCTTGATGCCAGTGTGTAATAGTCTAAGTATGTATGTGATTTTGCTCAGTAGGTGATTCTGCGATGGATTGAATGGCCTTGTGAGTGTACGGTAAATTCAGATTTATGTCTAAAGATTTGCGAAGCAGGGCATAGTTGGCGAACTGTTGGCATTCCTAAAACAAAGGACAAAGACAACATGGATACATGGAAGGTACATTACACTACAAAATATAACTTGCATTATAAATTACAAATCCCATTTTTTCCGCATTCAAACCCGATTTTCCCAGATGAGTAAATTACCGGGATTTTACCCGTCGGGTTTTTCCCACCGCCCATCTCTACAATACGGCAATTGTTTTGAGCCTTCTGAATTAACTTAATTCAATTTCTAAATTCTGGGTTGTTTCGGCCAAAGGGATAGTTTTAGTTGCCAATAACTAAAACTAAGAAGAAGACGAGAACTTTCAAAATGTCGGAAAAATAATTGATTTATGTTTGTCAACATTGTATCGATTTCGTATTTTGTGTGAATGTAAATAATTAAAAATATTATCTAGTTACCTAAATTTTGTTCAATTTTGTAAATTATCCATAAAAATTTAATTAATGATAATTTAAATAATATATACCAACTTTCAAAGAAGAAATCTGCGACACATTTTTGTAAATTTTAATATGTTTATTTAATGATTTTCAATACTGTGATTAAGTTTAATTATAGATGTCATCATTGCTGCAATTGATGATGACAATTTATTGTATGTAGATCAAGATAAAGAAGACCGCATCGACGCGAACACGTCTTGAAAAATCGATAGAACTGCAATGTCGTGTGGCTATTAATTAACTTGTAATGCAGTAAACATTATATATAGGATGTTGCACCAGTGATTTGATAACATGGAGGGTCTAATATCTCAAAGAGTGACACCTCTATTGAAATGTATCGTATTATTTTTGTTTATTTTCACCGCTAAAGTGCTAACTTCGCGGCCGCAAGAATCTCAAGACTCGAGAAATGGCATTCACCAGCTTAGACCTTCGCATTACGTGCGAACATTTACCAAATATCATCATAGAAGAACTATACAATGGGATAGTGTCAGCGACATGAGTTACTGGCCCCAAGACCATCCTAAAGTTGGTAAAAGAAGTATTGATTCAAGTGACTTTATCAGTCATTACTGGCCAGGAGCCAGTGTCCAGAATTATAAAGAAAAAGTTATAAAAAAAAGGAGTATCGATGATTTTATTAATGATGAGAACTGGCCAGATGATTTTAATGTTAAAAAAAGAAGCCTGGATATTCTAAATTCAAAGGAACTTTTGCGGGATTCTTCGATTGACACAAGTGTGAAATTTGCGGAGTCAAGGGATATTGTTGGTTCTTTTGACAAAAATGCAATAAGTTCTAGCAAAGATAATTACGGTGCCAAAAATGGACTGTCAAATGACGTCAAGAAGACTAAAGTCAAGGCTGCCATGATCGTTACCGATCCACCAACGACACGGGGTCCATCGATTTCATGTTTGTATAAAATCCACAGTGTTGCCAAAAGTGTGACTCCATCGTACGATGATGAGAGGAATGCTCAGCTGATGGTCGAAAATGATAGCTTCGGTTTGTATCTATTCTATGAAACTATACAACTTTTTAGGTTTTTTTTCCCATTGGTGCAACCACACATAAAACCTAAGATACTTATATTATGTAGACTAAGATACTTTTAAAACCAAAAACATTAGTAATTAATAGGTAAAAAGTAGTATTAGATGAAAAAATAAATAACAACTTCATTATGTTACTATATAATCACTCACACTACAAAAAGAATAATAAAAGGAATGGTATGGCATTTGATGCTTACCTCCTGAATTAAAGGGGGAAACCCCCAGATTTCGCCCTCCCTCCTGCTCCTCCCCTTCATTCCGGAGGTAGCATCGATGCTGACTCAAATCATATGCCACCTTGCACGCCTATTCGAGGCAAGTTGTCCAAATCCAGTAAGGCAGGTAGACGTGTGAGGTTTCATAATATTCCATATAAAGAAATCTAAATTCAATTCATTGCGTACATTCCACTTGGACAAATCTGCATTCACCTTAAACATAACAAAACAATAGAATACTATAATATTGCATCAATATACAGTGTATCCACTGAAAATGTGCATTTTGAACAGCTGTGAGATATGTATAACATATAGCCACTTTCTGTATCACACATTCCGTATCTTCTATCCTGCTATCAGGATCACATTCTTTCGTTGGAACATTTATTCATTTTACCACAATATTGTCACCATAAAGTGGAAACCTCATTTCATTGATTTTGGAGTACATTATTTGGAGTTTGTCCTAATTGAGCTAATGCTTTGCAAGGATTCATCACAGCTATGGAAGTGACATAGAGATATTACTATATTTTTGCAGTTGAGTTTTATGTTTCTGTCAAGAATTTCTTTTTTATTTCAGCCCCGGGGCCCATATCAGAGACAACACTGTCCAACGGAGAAAAAGCTGAAGTAGAGGAGTGTATGAACCCTCGCCCCTCTTGCTACACTCTCTGGCACAAGGACAAAGATGGAAACATCACCATACTGGGCCAAGGTAAGTTGGAGAAGGTAATGAGAAGATGAACATGCAAGGCATCTTATGAGACCTTTGGGGTGTAAGTGATTTATCAACATCTTTGAACCAAAGCCAAGTTCACCTGCACGTAGTGCACCCTGCTCACTGACAAACGAAGCTCTAGCGAAAAGAGAGGTAGGTAGCGTAATTGTAAGCTACCCGACTGGGGAATGTACCTCCACCTCACAGAATACCGCAGCCAAATAACAACTCCCTTGAGGGTTGTTGTGTTCCTGAGAGTGAGTGAGGTAACCAGAAAGGAAGGAGATGATGCGTTGGCAGCGAGGGTGACGGCGCGCGAGCGATATTTTATGTTGCGAGCGTTAATATGGCTACGGTAACCGCTTCACATCAGGCGGGCCGTATGCTTGTCTGCCACCCAGTATAAAAAGGTCAACAGGGTCGACGTGCCACCGTGCTGCAGTACTGGATCCATTTCAAGATAAGATAAGTTGGAGAAGTAGTTTTGTTACGTTTTTTAGGGTTCCATACCAGAATGGAAGGTATTGTTTTATAACCGATGAAGAATGAGGTCATTAATGGAATAAAAAAATTTTGGTTGTCTGTAAAGTTGGTTTACTCTTACGTGAAACGTCATAAGAAACATAGGCCGATCGTGCCTCGGTATCTCCTGTTCTGCGCTCTCGTTTACATGCTGGCTCAGGCGGAACGTGACAATGAGTCATGCTTTTTCGCGCGTGCAGCCGGCGTTCATCGATTTATAAGATGTCACGATTTATATCACGTCAATAAGTAAAATAACATAAAATTGTATTGTCTGTTACTTCAGGTTGCTGGCATTCGTCACAGATGCAAGGCAAGAGTTCCTGCGACAAATGCACTTCAGTGAATGCATTATTGCCCGGCTCTAAATTCTGTTGCTGCACAAAAAGTCATTGTAATGCTGATTTCTGTAAGTATACTACTCATTTTTAGCAAACTAATTAACTATGCCGGATTCTAGCCCACTGGGCCGAGTTTGAGTGGAGCGAGTAGATTCACTGAGTGTATGTTTTCGATTGATTTCAATGGAAAATATATTTGATGATCATTGTTCAAGGACATGATCGATCTCAACTGTAGGTTGTTGTTTTAACCATCAACATCTACAGATCGCCTGAGGATGCCTCGCGTAGAGGCGAAACACGTGTCGCAGAGATGACCACGGCATTCGGGGCAGCGGCGGTCGCATGTATCTTCTGTTTCAGATGTTGGATATTCGCCGAGACGACCACAGCAGCTGGAGCAGAGACGACCAAAGCTCCAAGAGCTAACAGGAGACGAAAAAAAATATAGCTAGAAAAATATGATTGGGCTTCTAGGGTTAAATACTGACATATTGTATTCTCAATAATTGTACCAATGAATTTTGCACGCCATAGTCTGGCCAAAACTGTCGAGACAAAAGTATTGTAACACCACTTCCATATCACATGTTTAAAGAAAATAAGTATATCTATACTGATAAACGAGGCTCCGGCAAAAGAGAGGGCAACAGCCAGGACCGACGTCTTAACGTGCCCTCCGAAGCACGGAGAAGCTCGAGATAAATTAACCCATCCATGGACAAGCTACGGTCGATGTTAAGGGGCCCACCACACATTCCCACCACTGTGTCTCAGCAGTTACTACGGTTATTACGGTCGATGTTGCTTAACTTGCGTAATCGATTAGACTGACACGTACATCGACGCTGTCGAAATCGTCCAAATAAGGCACAGTACACTATGATAGTACTAATTTTATATATTTATATCTTTTTTAGTATCACTTAAAGAAGAAACAGTGACAATGAAAGCAGAATCAACTATGGATACGGCGTCCCAACAGACCAACTACAATGTCGTGGCCACAGTAATACTCACGATAGTTGGCGTGTTGGTCATAGCTGTGGTACTGAAGATGTTCTATCACAAACGGCCAAGGGATAAGGAAGATTTGAGTGACAGTCAGGATTTGGAGAAAGGTTAGTAGGGTTATTATAGGGGATTCTAACACATTTCGCTGCACTTTTGAACGAATTGCGATATAGAACAGGTTTAATTTTTTTTATATGTGAGATGCATAAGGGAGCATGTGGGTCACCTGATGGAAAGTAATCACGACCACCCATAAAATCAGCAACACATTTCAAGGGAAAAATTTACTCTTTTCTTGAAGGCTCCCATGTCGTAATTGTATGGGAATACCGCTGAGGGAAGTTGATTCCACCAGTACTAAATGGAGCCAGTCACTTTTATAATAAGGAAAACAATAGAGTAATTTATAAAATGCACTTGAATGTACAATAACGCATAGCGTTTTTAATTTCAGACGTTCTCCTAGTATGACTATTTTAGATTTCAGACATTTTACTATTAAGTCGTTTTAGTTTCATGTCGTTAATGCATCATTATCATTTTGCTAATTTGACCCTTGCGTATCAAAAGATACGCTGGGGAAAAATGTGTTCAATTAGACTGATACGCGCAACGACGCCATCGGGCTTCTTCATTCGTGATTTGATTGCCTATTTCTTTTTGTTGAAAATATAATTGTAACCATAGCTCTAAAGAGATCTTTCTATTCGCATTAATATTTTATAACAATTTATGATTGTTTTTCAGGTGACATAATGGGCAGTGGCCCAGACGCACTAGCAACAGGGCTACTCTGCGTCGACAATCTCACACTTATAGAACATATAGGTAAGTTAATCTAATAATTGTATACTTTTTTCGTAGCTCACCACGATCTTTAGAGCCAAAGCCAACGTCACCTACACGTGGTGCATCCTGCCGACTAGCTAAAGCTCTGGCAATAGAAATGTAGGGTACAGCGTATTTGTAGGCTCCCCGACTGGTGAATCTCCACCTCACAGAATGTCGCCAATAATAATTGCCTTCAGAGTTGTTGTATTCCTGCGAGTGAGTGAGTCCCAAGAACGGAGGAAATTGCTGCATAGTTCATGTTGCGAACGTTAATATGGTAACCGCTTCACATCGGTGAGGTTGTCGTTTCTTCAAAGATGTTGATGAACTCCTTACACCCCAAATATTTATATTAAAAAGTAACCTAAATTGACATTGCTGGTTTATAGGTCAGGGAAAATTCGGAACTGTATGGAGAGGTAGTCTTGGATCTACGCCTGTAGCAGTCAAACTGTACTCCAATGTTAACACGTGGCAGAAAGAGGCGGCAATATACTGTCTGAAGCATCTCTCTCACTCTAACATACTACGATATTACGGTGAGTGCATTTTGTATATGTTCAGCGGAACAGATTGAATGAACGAATGAACATTTCATTTATTCATTAATGAATGAATGAAATACTCATTCATCAATGAGTGAATGAATGAAATACTCATTCATCAATGAGTGAATGAAATATTTATTTGTATCTCCAGCACACACGTAATTAGTTATTTTCAGTCTTATAATGACGAGCCTGGTAGTCGTATGGCTACATTGACTTCGAGGTCGCGGGTTTGATCCCAGCTTAAGACAAACATTTGTGTACGTGAACATGTCTGGTTGTCTTGGTCTGGGTGTTTTCTATGTATTATAAATATGTATTTACAAAAAAAAATTATTTGAGTACATTTATCATTTGTCTAGTACCCATAGTACAAGCTTTACGCTTAATTTGGGGACTAGATGGCGCTGTGTAAATTATCCAGAAATATAAATTGTTATTTATTATTCTTATTATAATAATTACTTTTTATTTATTACGATAGACTTATTGTATCGTTATAGCTCGGTTTTATGTCGTTAATATTTTTTTTACTAGCTGACCCTACAACCGTTGTCCTGTCTTCTTAACTATGAATATTGTATGGGTTTCGCGCAATCTGTCAATTGACTGACAGTTCTGTCAAACGCCATAAAGTTATTAACCCTATTAATATTTTAATAACAACGAGAAAATATTATGTATGAGTAGATAGTGCTAATTGTATTGTACTGTATTTTTGTATCTTTGATATTGTGTGAGAAGATATAAACAAAAGTTATTATTATTACTAGTTAAAGGACAGCAAAAGGAATAAAATCGAAAGAGAGTAATAACAAACAATAATCGCTAATGATAAAAAATCCTTAGGACATGTCGTAAGCATAATTTGAATGTTATACAATTTAATTTCTGTAGGTAGCGACACCCGGCCAACATTAACCGAAGGCGGAGGCCGGGAGCACCTGATAGTTCTCGAACTTTGCCCAACCACGCTCAGGAACAGACTCGAAGAGACACCCCTCACTTGGATGGAGTATGCGACCATAGCTCATGGCCTCGCGTCAGCTCTAGCCCACTTGCACACTGCTAGTAAGTAACATCGTTAGACGGCTTTTTTTTCTTTCTTATTTATATAGTTGATTTCGGCCAACTTGCCAGAATATTATAAATATAAAAAAATTGAAAAATTCACCTACACAAGACAAATATTTGTATTCATCCATATGTCTGTTTGTTTTAGTCTGGGTGTTTTCTATGTATTTTAAGTATGTATTTACAAAAAAAAAAAGTATTTAAGTACATCTATCAGTTGTCTATTACCCGTGGTACAATCTGCGCATAATTTGACTGGATTGCGCTGTGTAATTTGCCAGAAATATTTATTGGTTTATATTGTATCTCTCTTAATCCACGGGTCAAGCCCGGTCATTTGATAGGCATGCGCGGGGATATGGATCAATGCGTAGAGGCCCCTTTGAGAAGTTTGATGTAATATTGTACGCCCGCCGTGACCCGCTCCAGGATATGTCAATGGAACGATATACCCATGAGCAGGTCTCGACAGGCGCTGAGACTATTGCGAAGTGTGATGGAAAATAAATGGGCTATGGAGATGAGATCTGAGTGAACTTAATACCGGGCTATTACAGAAGAGGGACGGACACCTGCCATAACTGCTTTTATTGTTAGTTATTTGCGGCAGGCGGTGGCTTGCCACTCACTAGATGGGCCGGGGGCAACACCGGTGTGAGTGACTCAAGGATGTCGGGAGGTGTGCTGCGCTTTCTCCGAAGTTACTCGCGGCGTGATGCCCTTTAACACTTCCACCCCTGGAGCATATAGCTCTAGCGGGTCCTCTCTGGACGGCCAATGAAGGCAAGCCAGAGCTGAGAGTCCTGCGGGGCCATTGTTTACACTCCGAAGGATGAATACACGTCGGAGACGAAGGCCCTGACCGACTCTCTGGAGACTCGGGTCCGTGGTGTTGCTACTCACACAACAGCTCGCCACAAGCTGCCCTGCGGACTTATTATTATCATATCATATATTTATATTTATTATTATCATATTCCAGCGCCAACAAAACCGTGCGTGGTGCATCGCGACGTGAACAGTAACAACGTGCTGATATCGGCGACTGGCGACGCCCGCCTCGCGGACCTCGGGCTGGCGCAGCAACTACACCGCGGGCAGCAACATGCTCCCACCAGGATTACTGAGGTCGGTATTTCCCTTGACTATTATTTAACGCTTAGGGGCCATCCATAAATTACGTCACACGAATTTCATGATTTTTTTTACCCCTCCCCCGTCACAGCTGGTCACATTTGTAAGACTCCCCTCCTTCCTAGTGTAACGTCACATATTTTGCAATTTTACATCTAGAGTTGCAAATGATTTTGAGTTTTTCGTTAATAGTTCAAAGACACTTAGATTATATAAGATTTTGAAATGTCACGTCACGAAATTTTGGACCCCTCCCACCCCTTCGTCACACAATATCACACTTCGTCGATCCTTAACGTGACGTAATTTATGGATGGCCCTTAATGTATTTGATCGTATCGACTTCTGTCATTGCGATTGCAGCAAAACTAAAAACAAAATGGTATCAACGATTAACTTGAAGAAGTTCGCCATGGATAAGTCTTTGTGCACATGATATTACAGCTATTGTTCAAGTTACGGAAACAATTGAATATCGCAAGGTTTCCCGAAAGGTGGTCCGCGGAACCCTGGGGTTCCGCGGAACATGAGTTTCCACGATCCGGTTCCGCTAGAAAAGTATAATCAATTAGGATACCATAGCAAAAAAAATGGGATTCCTCTGGAATATTGGACATTATAAAAGTTGTTCAAAACAGCAAGCATCAAAACGAACGATCAAGAAAAAGTGTTTTAAAATGCCCAATATAACTCTACTTAAATTCTTCAGAATTAATATCTCTAAAACTATAAGCGATAGAGTTACGTTGATTAGACAGAAAGATAGATAATTTTAAACTGTAATACTTTGCATTTAAAACTGAAAATGAACCATTTCAGGGTTAACGGGGTCCTAGTTAAAGGACGACAGATTAATGTACATATTTTTTCAGAATTTCAATACATATTTTCATGATTACTACTTATTAATAAATATATATAAATTTTATTTAGTTTCACCTTGATGTGTATAACTAAATCTTGCAAAGATCCAATTTCCAGGATCTGATTGAGATGAAAGGTATTTTTTTTTAATTTTTTTGAAAGTGGGCTAACAAAATAAATGTCACATCAATATATGCCATAATGTTAGTGAAAAGTGCTAGAAGTATATGAAGCATTGAGAGTTTTGTATGCGTATATAAAAGTTTGTCTTGAATAGTCTTAAACGCTACTCAGAGTATTTCAATATTTCTTGAAGTGAAAACTTCTTTAGCGGCGTTGTGCACTTTTTTGGGATGGGTAAAAAATGTTAAACTCGCGTCAGGACACGTGGCCTGATCGAAAATTCATAAGACGGAGGGAGTGTTGACCGCCGGCCCTGCGTAGGAGAGGAAGTGATATCCCCTCTCTTTCTACCGCGCGGCGAAAATGTATTCCTGCTCTTGCTGTTAATTTTTAATGTAATATAAATTGTCATGTTTGTGTACGATAGCGCAATAAATGTATATTATATTTTACCACATAAATGATAGTACTTTTATACTGATAAATAAAGCAATTCGTGCGAAATTATTCCCTAACCATTTCAAAATATTCAAAAATGCACAACGTCAATGTTCAAGTTTTCACTTCTTCCGGCACTCCCGGAGTGCAACCCGTGTTTTATTTAAAATTGTTCTTTAAATTTACTTTTATTACATTGCTTTGCGATTGAAATTTTAAATTAAATTTTCGTGTTATCTCTAAATCCTCTAAAACAATATGGGCGAATCCCAGTTAGTAAATAATAATATCAAACATCGATCAGGCCTCTCCAACCCGTATGGCCAGCGTGGGCAGTGCAGGCCAAATCCTCCTTCTGTCTGGGACGGACGAGAGAGGGTCGTGCTTCTGTAGTGGAGACTAAAATTACTGGGCCCTTACCACCGAAGCTGAAGCCGATTACCATTGTATTTTTAATCGCCAAAATAGCTCTTAGGTTTAAGTTAATGACAAACATCTTCTGCTAAGGCGGCAGAGCTCTATGGTTTCTACCAGCTAAGCTAAATACAATTATCGCCAATCTAAGCTAACCTTTTATTTTCGCAATCAAAAAATCCGAAGGTAATCAACTTCAGCTTCGGCGGTAGGCCCCCTGATGATGATAAAATAATAATAATTGGCGTCCAGGCGGGTACACTTCGTTACCTAGCCCCCGAGGCGTTGGAGGGCGCCCTGGACCTGAGCGGCGCCCGCGCGGCGCTGTGCGCGGTGGACGTGTTCGCGCTGGCGCTGGTGCTGTGGGAGATGCTGTGGCGCTGCGCGGGCGCGCACCGCGGGGCCGCGCCCCCGTACGCGCCGCCGTACCAACATCTCGGATTGCCCAGCTCTCCTACACTTCATCAAATGCAGGTAACATAATAAATCAAAATTAAATGCAGTAAACATGTATTTCGCAATCGATATGATTTTCATTAAATTTCTGTCATGTGCTGAACGAATGTTTCACTATCTGTACTTTTTTTTATTATAAGGTTTGTGTAAAAAAGTGCTTCATAGTATTCCGTTTTCTAAATTTGTAATTCGAACAAAACGTTCTAAATGTAGATAATCATATATGCAATACGATTTTATAATACGAGTAGTAATATAATCACACAAGTGGTTTTTTTCTTATCTATAGACAAACTGCAGTTCCAGCAAGAAAATGATAATGATGACAAAAAGAAATACCGCAACTGTTTTCAGTCGTATAAAGTTTGCACAGCTGGATAACTATGTACAGATATGATATTAGTTGACATAATGTCATAAATAAATATTTCTGAACTATTTACACAGCGCCATCTAGTCCCAAATTAAGCGCAAAGCTTGTCCTATGGGTACTAGACAACTGATATTATATAGTTAAATAGATTTTATTTTTGTAAATACATACATATAATACATAGAAAACACCCAGACCAAGACAAACAGACATGTTCATGCACACAAATATTTGTCTTGTGCGGGAATCGAACCTCCGACTTCGGAGTCAAGTGGCCATTGCTAAACGTTCGACCACTGAGCTCGTCCATGTCATGTCATGTGCTTAGAGATGGGCAAAATGCCAAGCATTTACAATAAGTGCCCAGTAAGTACCTGTAAATGCCCAATAAATGCCTAGTTTTGGGCATAAATAGTAGTAGGGCCTAAAAAGTACTTGTAAATTATTATAAAAAGTACTTATAAATAATTTATAAGTACTTTTTGGGCATTTATCGTAAATGTCTGGCATTTTGCCCATCTCTACATGTGCTTATTCTGAACGCATTCCTTGCAGAGATTCTACCATAAATGTAGTCTTTCACTGTATTAATAAACATTTTTTTTTCGATTGTGAATAGAATCTCGTGTCTCGCAACAAGGCCCGTCCGCCGTTGCCTCGTGGGCCAGTAGCCGAGTGGAGAGCTCTCAAGATAGCCACCGACACTTGCGATGAATGCTGGGACCACGATGCGGAGGCCAGGTACACTCGCAGCTGACTAATGTTTGAACTTAAAGAACATTTGTCATATTATTATTAACTAATTAATAGTTATCTATTTAATAGTCGATTTCGCCCAACTTGCCAGAATATTATAAATACAAGTGGCGATTTATTCACCTGCAATATTTGAGGGTAACGTAGGGCTAGTCGTGTTATAAGTAAAAAAAATTGTGATAGCATTATATCTTGAAAAAAATAATTAACTAATGTAATTATCATTTATACGCATTGTTTACCAAACTCATTGTCCCCCTAATGCCCCTAACGCGGCGGCGCGGCGGCAAGTGGAGAGCGGGGCGCTGAGTGTTAACTTGTGTTCACTATCCTTTGAACAAATAGCACAATTCGAGAAAAGAAAATTTAGTATTTTTCTATTTTAATTGAGTAGTTTATCACTTATAGATACAGTTCCTTAAATATTGCAGGTGAATAAATCGCCATCCTGTATATTAAAAATGGAAAATTTCACCTCCCCGCTGAAATATGTATTTATAATATTCTGGCAAGTTGGCCGACAACTATTTAAATAATTATTATTTAATAAAGATAAAGATACATTTATTTGCTAAGAACATGTGTTGTTGTACATTGTACACGTACTTACATAAATTGCAAGTGTGTATGTCTGGTGGAATTCATTTATTAAAGGTCAACATATTTTATTAAGTTTGATGTTATCATAAAATAACGAATTTCATCTGCAACGATGGACTGCTATGCCTTGTTTAATAGTGTAATTACTTAATATGTAGATGGCGCCACACTGCGACTTCACATCAGTAAAATATAAAATGCAAAAATTTGTCATATTGCTGTCTCTCACATTGCCAAGTCAAAATGCCAAAATTTTCTACTCTTAATTTGTTTTGATTAAATTCGTAATGAGTACAAGTGTGTGCCCCGGCACACTGGTGTACCATGGGCATTAGTTGGTGTGCGTCGGGAAAAATAAAGCTAAGGTTATCTCATAAAGCTACATAAACGGACGGGAGAAAATACTTTCGTACAAAAAAAAAACTGGTTTTTCATTTATGGTGTACCTCCAAAAATTTTCGTTTTCCTAGATGTACCTTAAACACAAAAACTTTGCGGAACACTGGATCACACTACTCTATTCATAGTCTTATTGGTGATTGGAAAAATATTTAATTTACAATCTCAGCTTAGCTTTGTACAGTTTTTATCTATATGTCAGTCATGCAGCCAATTCGTAAAATCCGCCGCATTACATACCTCTAGCTGTTTTAATAAATGACGGAGCCATTATTTCAACCCGCCTTTTTATCATATGATTACACGAGTGAATTGTTACCTGATGGTGGCATGACCAAGAATACTTTAATAATATAATATAATAGCTTGGCTATTTCTAATAGGAACACAAACCTATCCAAACCTAAGTAAAAAATAATTTAAATACAATCTGCCTAAAGTTAGCCGTTCTGTAATATGGCGGTTCTACCAATTGGCTGCGACATATATATTATTTTTTTTTAATTAACAGATTGACAGCAGTTTGCGTTGAAGAACGAATGGCCGAGTTAAAACAAATGTTGCAAACTCAAGGGCCAGTTATACACGACAACAACTTGCATCCACACCCGCCAGGTAAATAAATATATATATTTATCTGTCATACGAAAAAACAGATCTCTTATAGAAATAAGCCCGCCTTTGTACATGTTTTTGAAATTCTGCTAATATAACTAATATTGTGTATGAATATATTTATGCTCTTTAGGTACAATAAAGATACTACAAACAAACAAACAAACCAACAGATTACAATAACGACTAAAAAATAATTCAAGAATAAACATACATAAAAATTATAAAAAAACAATTAACGAGCCCAGTGGTCGAATACGGGTTTGATTTGACACAAGACAAATATTTGTGTGTATGAACATGTCCATTTACATTGGTCTGGATTTTTCTATGTATTATATATGTGTTTACAAAGAAATATACATTTAGATACACAGTACAAGTTTTGCTTAGTTTGGGACTAGATAAAAGAGTAAAGAGTAGACCGTTAATTTAAGTATATTTTTTTTTTCAGATGCAACGAACCAAGAGCAAGACAAAAATTCAAACTGCACAATCACTCAAAACTGTGACGTCACCACCCCTCTCCTCTACCCCCACCCACACATCGGCAGAAACGCCTGTATCGAACGCAACACGCACACTAACACACAAACCCACACGGTACAACTCATACATAAGAGCCTTAAAGATATAACAGCGCCGGTAGATGGCACTAGAGCACCTAACGTTGAAGAAAATTGCTTGTCTGTGGCTAGAGTGACCCATAGACAAACTGTACCAGAAAATTCTGATAGATTAAACGAAATAAGGTCCTATCAGAGACCGTTAGATTATGTCCAAAATGATGTCAGTTCTCATGAAGACAAGGGACCAAAGCAAACCAATTTGCTCCAAGATGTCAAAGTAGAAAAACCAAAATGGGGCATAAAAAGGTTCTTTGAGAAGTTGAACAAAACTAAGGTAGACACTGAGGTCAAATTAATACCAGAATCCAGTGTTAACAAAACACAAACTAGCCTTGTTGAAAAACCCAGTAATATCACATTTGATAGACCAACAAATTTAGTTCTAAGTCACGATAGGAACCCTTACAACTTTGAAGGACCCTGCACCTTATCTCCACCGAATAGAACACTATCTCCAACGATGATGCTAGAATCTGATTTGAATCGCGAGAATAATGTTTTCGGCTTCAAAGAATTACCAACCGAAGTCGAAGGGAATAAGGCACCAAATCAAATATTCGCTGTCATTGTTCCCAAAGCGAAACCTTCAGATTTTGTTGAAATGCGGAGTAAGACTTCTAAAGGCAGTTCGGAAAGTATCAACAAGTTTCGTTCTTCTGTATCGTCGCAGAGTATTTTCAAGTCTGGCCATTCGGAGTCAGAAGACTCTACAGTGAAGAAAAGACTAAGTTGTGACAACAAGATTATAACAAACTCGAATAGTGATCGTTCTTCTAGAGCGAGTATCAATTTAGAACTTCAATACATCAACGGCCAGACAGAAAACTACAACGATAGTCCGTTTGACATAAACTCGGACTGTTCTAGTAGTGAAGATGAACACTTGATGTTGCTATCTGAAAACGGTGGCTCAAAAATTACAATGCAAACGATACCAAAACTGGAATCAGATAAGAAAAGATACCAAAACGAGGTATTAAAAGAATCGAGTCAAGTAACAGACTTTGGTTTCAATAAATATCAAAATAAATATACTAATTTTGATAATGAATACAGTGACCCAAACGATAAAGAGAATTTAGGGTATAGCGGTGATAATCCGGTGTATTTGGCGGCTTTGAATGGTGAGATTGATACAACGGATTTGAAGTTTATGGATACGGAAACTGAGAAATCTCCAAAGCCATCGGTGAAGAGTTTAGCAATTAAACGGCAACGGTCTTTAGAACAAGTGTCTGAAATATTTTCATCGTCCGGAGATGTGACTTTACAGAATCCAGCAGGGAGGGTTAAGACTCCTGGAGACCTGCCCGTAGCAGTGAGGAGAGCCAGACGGGATCGAGCTCTGCAGAAAGGTAGGGCAAGCGAATGTAACAGATTAAGTCTTTACGATGATAGAATGATGTTTGGGAATAGTCTGTGAGTTTAGGATAGTTTGAAACTAAACTAGTGTCAATACTTTTGAAGGTACGTTCACACACGTTGGTCATATCAATATTAGTAACATCGGGTTTTAGGCAACATTGTATTACTAAAGAAGTATTCACTTCCAAAATAAAAATTAAAAACCTAATTTTCGGGCCCCAACTGTCCCCAACAATTACGGGCCCTAGGCACGTGCCTAGGTTGTCTAGGCCTTAGTCCGCCCCTGATTAGTAACATGACACGTATCGATAAGAATATGGCGCTCTAGTTGCCTCAACTCGACATCTATGCGGCTATTTTGAGTAGGGTACAATTGGGTATTTTTCTTGATAGGGCGAAACTTTATTTTTGACGTGTCTGATCTACTACGTGTGTGAATATACATTTAAAGACATTATGTTTAAAATATATTGTCTCATCGTTTAAATACCTAATATTTGAAGTAACAAATGACTCTAGTTCGCCACAGCTTAATTACTTCAAAGATTTAAATGTACCTTTATTTTAAATGTAGTAATAGGCTTTACGTTATGTCTTACGTAAGCGAATATATAAATAATATATTTTTATGCTAAGCTAACTACTTTGAACACAACCATCACAGGTAAGTTGCAAAAAAAATACTATTGCTATGAATCACTAATGTGTAAAGTCAGATTACATGATTTTCCATTTACGCCTTGTTTTTTGGATAAAGTTGTTTAGTTGAACACGTTAGAGCCTGCAATGTTAAACTACGTATTCTGTAGGATTAACTAACAATAAGCAACAGTATATAACCTGATATAAATAAGCAACGCTTATGTAAGACATGATGCAATAGCGTGTATTTTATAAGTGACGAAATTAGCAAATATTTACGCTATGTTAGTTTACCGTAAGTATTGGTTTATAATATTTACTTACGATCATAAATTTCAAATGCTGCGTAAAGTACATCTAATTCACTGTAGTAATAATGCTGCTTCTTCCTAGATCACAAAATACAAATCCAAATTTTTGGACCAAATATAATTAATCAGAAAAGACATGATATAAATTTACGTAATGATGAATCTCAATTTTTGGGATCAGCAAGTCTTTATTTATATTGTGTGTGGCCCATAGTCTTATAATGCACTACGTTTTATAGACGTCTAATTTGCGAGGCAGACAGAGAATGTCGAAATATAGCATCAATTATATGACAGTCTCACGCATTATTGTGCTTTTCTTTGAAAATTCCGTCATGGGACGCGTAGCTGTAGTACAAGCAATTTAAAGTTTTACGATGTAAAAGAAATGTTTTAAAGACATTAATATGTTGTATTGGGTCGCTGCTACACTGCACGGAACTCAAACTCAATTCATAAACCTGTATATTGGGCTGGCCTCAAAAATTTTGGTCTACGATTCTTCGTAGTCAACACTTATTCTCCCTTAAAAAAAAATGTATTTACGTATGTTTTTCAGTTGTCTAGTACCTGTAACACAAGCTTCTCTTACTTCGGGGCTAGATCGCGCTGTGTAATTTGTCTGACAATATTTATTATTATATTATTATTATTATTCATCCCACTGCTAGGATACGGGTCGCCCCTCCATTGAAGGGGTTTAGAGCATACTCCACCACGCTGCTCCAATTCGGGTTGGTAGAGGCCAATGTTTTCAAGCCGCCCAAATTCCTCTGACTTGACTTATTGACTATCATCTAATGGTCTACGATTAAGTGTTGTAAAATATTTATAATATTTTTGCCATTGCTGAATTGGCAAGGAAGCTCAATAATACAAAAACGTTATAAGGCGGTAACGTTAGATGTGCTCGCTAAAGTACATAGGTAAGGGAATCCAAGTTTTAGGATTCGCTCAATATAAACTATAGACGTTCTTGCGTTTAATGGTATGCTAATGAGAAAATGTTATAAGCCAATATTGACTGCATTCCTTTATCCAAGTGTCATTTAATTGCATTTACAATGTAGTTATAGAGACTTATCATAAATGACAACTGTCTTAGTTATACAAGTCATCATCTAACATAGTTTCTTCGAATTGACAGCGATCTGAGTAAAGGTTAGTTGGTTTTATGAGACTCGCTACTAAAGGTATTTATTAATACTAATTGGCTACGTCTTTATATGAGAAAAGTAAATGTTTTGATTATCTAAGACTTTTGGTCATTTATTTAAAATAGCTGTTAGCTTCATTGTTAGATTAAAAAGCAAATTGAACAAGTTACCTCACGTTTAAGTAAGATATGCGCTCGCACATAAATGTTAAAGTTAAATATCTAACTGATAGTTAGTTGATTCAGGTGTTATGTAGCCGAAGTCAAATTTACAGGCAATTTGATCTACACTACTTTGCGTGCTTCCGCCACCAATTGCAGCTGAAGCAGAGACGACCAAAGCAGCCTCAGCAGTCGCATCGTCACTAACGGTAGTGGGTGGGTGCCGGCCGTCAGTAGTTTGCATGGACTAATTGGTGGCGGAACACGCACAGTAGTGTTGATCAAATTGCCAGTAAATATCCAACTGTTGTCAATGAAGATCTGTACACATTATGAGATATTAGAGTTCGTGCTAATACCACTAAAACAGTACTTTTTTGGAATTTCCCTTTAATACTTTATTTCCTATATTGCTGTCTCTAACATTGACAAGAGGCGAAGTCAAATTCTAAAAGCTTCCTTCTCCTACTATTTTGTTTTTTATTAAATGCGTTATGAGTTCCACCAAGGAAGCCGTAGACTGGACTGGATACTATATATATAGCCGTAGACTCCCTGGGACTGCAGTGGACTCCATTGATCATTATATTTTTGTTCTTCGCCGCTGTTAATCCTGACTACATCAGGAGACAGTGGGTATGTGTAGTGAGCCTGTCCCAAAAATACTGTTTCCTGTTATTTAAAAATAAAAATAAGATGGTTTTGGTGGTATATAGTCCTAGTTTTAGAAGCAAATTCATTAGAACTCCCAATAACTACCTACTACTTATACCAAACATTACAAAATTATTTGAAAATTCTATTGTACAATCGCTCGTAGACACTTTCAATATAAGAGGGTCCCGCGTAGTGCTACGAAAGCTACAGACGTCTCGTGGCTACGCTGGACCATCTTATACTAGAATTGACGAAAATACCCTATGGTTACAATACGCCTCTTTCCCTAAAGGTTACTTATTAAAAAAAAAGTAATTTGTCATTATGTGTCAGTTCGCTTGTTGGATAAGCAAATTATATATAGTTTATTAATTATTTTAAGCGTATTGTTAATTTTAGATGCAGCTCGTCGCACATTGAAACATATAAATCTTAATAAAATTGCACTTTACTTATATGTGAAAGTTTTTTTATGGTTTTAAGAACCTGGATAAGAGTTCTTTAGATGTTTACTTTGAAATAATGTTTATGACATGCGAGTTGAGATCGGCATTTTTATTAGAAAAAAATCATACATTTGAATTGTTTCAACATATTTCCATTCAAATTGAAATAATTTACTGAATATATTATTAATGATTTATGAGTTATTTCATCTGAAATTCATGGTAACCATTTTGTATAAGCGAGCATTTGTAGATGTGCATTTTTTTTAGTTTTTCTTGTTTTTAATGTGCGACAAGCATAATGTGATCTTTATTTTGTACATAGATTATGTTCCTAATTCGAAGCCATGTTGATTTTTTTATTTGTTAAGTTATCAGAGTGACACAAGGTTTATATTATTTATGATTATAATATTTAGTTATGAAATTATTGTTTTCGATAAAATCATTTTCAAAATGTAAACCATAGATTCCGGATTTTTATTTATATTCTTTTAGATAATTATTATTTTCATTGCACTATTAACAACTGTTATTATAACTTAGCCATATTTTAATACAAACGCTTACATGCATAGGAAAGCAATGCACCAGCATTGGTTAAACTAATTTTGAAATATCAGAATGTATATTATTGTCTTATTCTCATCTCCACTCATTTAAGATTCTATGTTATTTAGAAAAAATAATCCTTATGATTAACCTTTTCGAATGTTATAATAATATAATAAACACATGTGGTTTTTTTTTTTCACGTTTCACGAATTCGATTCCCGGTTGAGGCGAGCTATTTCCAAAAAAATCTGTGAATGCTGTTCTACATATTAATAAAAATAAATTGATGTCTTGATTCAGTAAAATATTCTGTTTTCAATATTTAATATACTCCCTACATGTGGCATGACCGTGCGACACCCTGTATACTTACTTTTAGCAAGTTTTTTTGTGCACAAAAAATATACCTAAAGATTTTATAGAAAATGTAATTCAATGGAATATTAATTTAAAAATACTTTTTATTATGCAATATTAAACGATTCTTATGTACAACTGAAATAGTGGATTAAGTCTTTGGAGAGAAAGTCAAATACCAAATGTGACTTTCAAGACAACCGTAGTTTCACTCCCGGGACTGCAGTGGACTTCATTGTTCATTACCTTTTTGGCGGTCGCCGCTGTTAATCCTGGCTACACAGGAGACACAGTGGTGGGACTGTGTAGAGGGCCTGTCCCGATTCTTTAGTTGGCAATATGGATGAGCCCTGGGTTCAAATGCCTAGCACAATGGCTGCTTTGATTTCGACGTCGCAGGTTCGATCCCCGCACAAGACAAACATTTGTGTGCATACATATGTTGTTAGTCATGGTTTAAGTGGTTTCTATGTATATATTTTTTGTTTATATATTTATCGGTTATCCATTACTCCTAGTACAAGCTTTTGCCAGAATTTGTCCAGGAATATTTATTAATTTATTTATCGTGTCTTTATTAATTATTACGACGCTCAGGGAGCTGATAAAGTGCTGATAGATATACATACTGGCTTAGTTTTCAGGGGTTCTGATCACGAATAAGAGGTTTGATTTTTTTCAAGATGGCGGATTTTTTAAAATGGCGGCCAGTCGCAAATTTGCTCCGATCGTCATCAAACTTGGCATCTAGGGAGTTTTTGGGTATCCGATTCGATCTGACATCTTCATGACACACAAAATTTTGTTATGAGCGGGAATCAAACCCGCGATCTCGGAGTCAAAGTGACCATTGCTAATTATTTGACCACCGAGCTCGTCAAATACATTTTTTTTTATACTGTATGTCTATAGAATATCGAATGTAGCTGCTATTCCATTTAGTTTATGTTATGGATAGCTTTTTATTATTGTTTACATAAAATATATGTTTGCGCACACAATTCGCTGCAGTTACGTATACTATACTTATATGATAATATATAATTTATATGTATAATGCTTCGTTGATGTTACCGATGTACATGTGGATTACAGTTAAATATATCTACTATGTTTTTATAAATAGTCGTTTTATTTCTATAACAAGAAATTGTCAGGGCAAGCGAAGCGAGCCGTAAAACTATCCGATAACCTGAGCATTTTTGTGGTACACTTTACTGAAAACCTATCACTTCTATACCGAGACAGATTTTTAGACATGGCTGCCCTAGGCCGTGTCTTCGCCGACGTGCCTTATTTCGGCACTGCCCAGGTCTCAGATCTTGATTTTAACTATACAAAAAATTAGAAGTTAATTTGTCGCCCAAAGGAAAAAAATTGTCGCTCTCCCGTTATCTTGAAATGGGTCCAGCGCCGCAGCATCGGTGGCACGTCGACCCTCTTGGATCTTTTGTGCACTGCTCTGCCGTTAAAGAGCTATAAGGTTTTTATTGTGGCAGTGCCGAAATAAGCTTATTTCGGCACAGCTCACTCGGGATCTATTAAACTACATAACATAGCGAAGATAAGGAAGGAGATGCTGCGATGGCAGCGGGGGTGGCGGCGCGCGAGCGATATTTTATGTTGCGAGCATTAATATGGCTACGGTAACCGCTTCAGATCAGGCGGGCCGTCTGTCTTGGGATTTGAACCCACGACCTTGAAATTCATCTGCAACGATGAACTGCTATGCCTACTTTAGTATTGTAATTACTTAATAGGTTGATGACGTCACACTGTGACTCGCACAGTAGAAATATAAGATGCAAAAATTCGCCAGCAACACAAACCTACCTGGTAGCTCAGTTCTACTCAGTTAATTTCAAAAAATATTTATCTGGCAAGTTGGCCAAGACAACTATTAAAATAATAATGACACAGGGTATTACCCTTCGGTAATACCCTGCTCCGACCGCCCCTAACATTTTGCCGCCGTAGGCCGTACTTGGCCTTAAGGCAAATCCGCCATTGCTTCTACAGATTTGTGCTTTAACATAGTTATTTATTAGTTAATGGATTCAGGTGTTATTTTGCGGAAGTCAAATTTACAGGCAATTTGATCTACTCTACTTTGCGTGCTTCCGCCACCAATTAGTTCATGCAAACTACAGCCGGCCGGCACCCACCCACTACCGTTAGTAGTTGCATGCGACTGCCGTCTGCTTTGAAGCTTCTCTGCTCCACCTGCTGCGGTCCATTGAAAAAATAAATATATATCTCTAGATATTAATTTAAAAAAGTGTTTAATAATAATAATAGTGTTTAATAAAATATTATCTGTCAAATAAAAACATTGAAACCATTAAAAAAAATTAAGAGTAACAATTTTGTATTCATTGGATAGAATATTATTGTACTACCAACGCCATCTGTTAGGAAACCAAAAAAGGACAGTGTTGTCAGTTGACAGTGCTTTTTGATTCGATGTTGCCAGACCTAATTCATTCATTCGCCTAATTAAAGAAAGTTCATTTTAAAACTGATAAGTAATAACTTCAAATCATGATTTCATAATCGGATATCTGTGTATTTGTATTTAATTACCAGGAAACAAAACTACGCAAGCCCTCCCAAGGGGCCATCCATAAATAACGTCACTCGTTAAGGGGGAGGGAGGGGGCGACGAAGTGTGATATTGTGTGACAAGGGGGTGGAGTCCTTAGGAGTTTTGTGACGTGACATTTCAAAATCTATTATAATCTAAGTGTTAAAACACGAACTTTGAACTATTAACTCGAACTATGAGCTCGGTTGGTCGAATGGTTAGCAATGGCCACTTTGACTCCGAGGTCGCGGGTTCGATCCCAGCACAAGACAAACATTTGTGTGCATGAACATGTCTGTTTATCTTGGCCTGGGCGTTTTCTATGTATAATATGTATATATTTACAAAAAAAAATATATTTAAGTATTATAGCAGTTATCTAGTACCCATAGCACAAGCTTTGCTTAGTTTGGGACTAGATGGCCGTGTGTGATTTGTCCAAGAATATTAACGAAAAACTCAAAAATATCAACTCTAGATGTAATAGTGCAAAAACTCACACTAGGGAGGGGGGCGTCACAAATGTGACCAGTTATGACAAGGACGGGGGAGGACTTAAAAATCATGAAATTCGTGGGACGTAATTTATGGATGGCCCCCCAAAGCCCAGCTTTTTGCTAGTAATATTATTAAGATTCACGTGTGACATTATAATAAATTAAATAATTATATTAGAACGGTGTACAGTTAATTTTAAAACTGATAAGTAATAACTTTAAATCATGATTTCTTAATCGGATATCTGTGTATTTGTATTTAATTACCAGGAAACAAAACTACGCAAGCCCTCCCAAGGAGCCATCCATAAATAACGTCACTCGTTAAGGGGGAGGGAGGGGGCGACGAAGTGTGATATTGTGTGACAAGGGGGTGGAGTGTGTAGTGGTGTAATTACTTAATAGGTTGATGACGTCACACTGTGACTCACACAGTAGAAATATAAGATGCAAAAATTCGTCAGCAACACAAACCTTCCTGGTAGCTCAGTTGGAAGAGCACTCGACCGGTCATCGAGAGGTCGTGGGTTCAAATCCCACCTAGGGGGGGCAGGTGAATTTTTCCATTTTTCAAAAAATATATATTAGAACGGGTCACTCACGTATATTTGTATGGAAAGCAGAGTAGTTTCGATCTTAATCTGAGACCTTTATCAGGGCGAGTGTCCAGACGCGTTCACCCAATCTTGATCGCAACGAACACTGCGTACTAGAGGTGGGATTAAGTGTTATTTATTTTTAATGAGTTAAAAGTTAAAACTCAAAAAATAACATGTTAAGCAAACTGTTAATAAATAACATGTTATTTATTCGGACACGTTCAAATTTAGTTTTAATTTCGTTGTATTGTCTATTAACTTTCCATCCAAGAGTTAATTTTAACCGTATTAATGCTATATTAAAATAAACAAATCGTGAGGTTGGATAAAATAACAATCCATGCACTTTACACTTATATACACCATATACCATACTTGAGTTGATGGCAGTAATGAATGTAAAAATAACAGTGTTAAAAAAACAGTATCGTATCGTAGATCTATTTCCCAGTGTCCGATTGACCTGAAATTTGGCACAATCGTTTCGTTCTCGTGACAATGCCCGATTACCTAAGAATATTGATAAAAATCGGTTGCACTGTTTCCGAGTGCGAGCATAAACGTGACACAAGATTTTGGTACCTAAAGATTAACTAAATAAAACACAATTAAATGGGTAACTCTTTATTAACTAATCAAATTAATTAAATATATCACAAAGTAACATAGATAACCAACCTAATTTACCACTTACAAACAATAGAATTGATATAAACATTAATATTAAAAATGTAGGTAACAAGTCATACGTGAGAATCAATAAATTGAATAAAATTTATAAAGTCAGTGAAAATATTGTAACACAGTAGAGGAAACCTTAATAATGAAAAAGTTCGGTGGTCGAATGGCCAATTAGACTCCGAAATCGCTGGTTCGATCCCCGCACATGACACACATTTGTGTGCATGAAAATGCGTGTTTGTCTTGGTCTGGGTGTTTTCTATGTATTTTTACATTGACAAAAAAAATATTTACATTTAAAAAAAGTTTGACGTGCCCGGTGGTCGAATGGTTAGCAATGGCCACTTCGATTCCGAGGTTGCGGGTTCGATTCCCGCACAAGACAAATATTTGTGTGAAAAATATCCAGGCCAAGACAAACAGACATGTTCATGACATGTCTGTTTGTCTTTCCTATGTATTATATTGTATGTATTTACAAAAAAATTGTATTTAAGTATTATATCAGTTATCTAGTACCCATAGTACAAACTTTGCTTAGTTTAGGACTGGATGGCCGTGTGTATTGTCCAGGAATATTTATTTATTTATTTATTGAAGTATAATATCAGTTATTTTGTACCCATAGTACAGCTTTGCTTAGTTTGGAACTAGATGGCCGTGTGTAATTTATCCAAGAATATTTATTATCATAGCTACAAATGATGTTAAATTTCTACAGATATGCCACTAAGCATCAAAAAGGAACACCCTCATTTGTCTTACCTCACAATTGTTTGAAATAGGTAAAAATGCTGTTTTCTGTATTTCGAAAATGCTAAATTTGTGTTGATAAAGTAATTCAAGTCCAAGAGATTATACATCACGTGAAAGTACACAATAATAACTGACAAATCCATTTACAGATTAATAGCTGCTATGTTTATGTAATCAATACACGCAAAACACAATGATCGTGTCATTAATTCGACTGATAACGTCTCGCGCGCGCCTTCTTATCGCGATTTTACAAACCGAATATTTGCTTGCGATATCTATCTATTACAGATCTAAGGTAAACTCACGACTTCCTCTATTATTATTATTCAATATTAACACTGAAATAAACTTCCATATTGTACAAAAAATTGGTTTTATAAAAAAATATAAATAATTTCATTGCAAACAAAATAGTAAGTATAAAAAATATAAAAATCTGTAATTAAATTATTTTTGACATAAAAACATTTAGTAAAACTCAAAATATAATCGTAAATTTAATAATTTGTATTGCAACTAAATGTTTTTACTTACATAAACGATTATATTATTCATTTATTAAGTTTTGAGTTGTTTACTTGTCAAAGAATTATAAAGGGCATGAAGGTGTTTTACAGGGTCGGAAACGCGCGAGTGATACTGCTGAGCATCTCTTCCGTGAGATCTCTGTAATACCAAAGACGTCCTCAGAGTCATTTACTGACCATTCGCTATTAACCACCATAACCCAAAAGATAACTTCAGACCAACAAACTTAATAGACGAAATTTACTTTCCATTACAAACAACTCAATACCTAAAAATTGAATAAAAACGAAGTGCCCTTTCTATCAAGTTGGTAACTTAAATAATAACCTTTACCTTTAAAATAAACTATACAAAATGCAATGCGTTTGTTCATGTAGTCGGAATTAGAAATAATCAACTAAAAACTAACATTTAACGACCCTCCAGATCCTCCTTGATCAGGTGACAGCCCTGCCCTAACTTAAACTGTCCTTGAAACTATGACAAGTAGGATAAACTAAAATTAAGTTATCACACCGCCAGAGTTAAATGTTTCTCTGAAACAGTGGTTCCCAACCATTTTTTATTCGCGGACCACTACAAGGTTTTTGTTGCGTGTAGGGTCCCTAACTGTCATATAAATCCATTATTTCTATAGCCCGAGATTTTTGTATTTTGTATTGTGTTCAATCTCTTACACTATAAGTTTGTATCACGGACCATAATTTACGTTTCACGGACCACTGGTGGTCCCCGGACCACCGGTTGGGAACCTTTGCTCTAATCGAATGGACCACTGGAATTACTTGAATTGATATTGACATTATGACTATTATTTTTTTACAATTTGAATAAAAATGTAATTATCCATTACTGATTTTTCATACCAATTATTAGTGCGGCACGCTTGTACTATGATTATCTATTACTACATGTTATGTACCGTGTTTGCTAACAAATAAATTATTTGTATTTGCAATTTAAATATATCCTTAGTTTTTTTTAACTCGTACAAAGTAAAAATAGGTGGCGGATGACTGTTCCAGCAGAGACACGCAGCGTATTTGCAAGTAAAGGCAACATGTTTCACAGGAGAGGATAAAAGTCCTTTTGCCGGTTAATTTACCAGGCAAGAGACTAGCAATTCTCTTGGTATGTCCGCCAAGGTGAGAAAAGCTTTATCTGTTAGGTATGAGTTCTGGTGATATTTCTAATTCTGACCAAAAATTATTGTGTAACATTATATTATTCGGTAACTACACAGACTTTGCAATAGTGAGAATATTATAGACAAAAAAGACTTGGTTTCATGGATCATAATATGATGTGATGAACAATCATAATGATGATTGTTTTGAAATTAATGTACCGATAAAAGTAAGGATAACTCTACACTGCTTTTTCTTAGAGTATGTCGAGTGGTAGACAAGCATACCGCCCGCCTGATGAGAAGCGGTCAACGCTCGCAACATGAAATATCGCTCGCGTGCCGCCATCCGTGCTGCCAACGCAGCAACTCCTTCCTTTCTGGTGACCTCACTCACTCGCCTGCCAACAACCCTCAAGGGAATTGTTATTTGGCTGCGGTATTCTGTGAGGTACTTCCCAGTCAGGCAGGTTACAAACACGCTGTACCCTATATCTCTTTTGCCAGAGCCTATTGCTCTAATCGGCAGGGTGCACCACGTGCAGGCGGTTGCCTTTAGAGCCAAAGGCAAGCGTTTTTGCCTCTAAAGTCGTAGTGAGCCACTTACACCCCTTATTTTCATCATTTTTGCTCTTTATAATTATAGTTTTTTTTCATAATTGATACTTTCTCTGTTTGTGTTTATTTTTAAATAACCCATTAATCAATAAAAAAATATAAAATAAAATCAAAAATATCTCCATAAACCAGTCTTTTTTGTCCATTACAATAGAAGTGTAAAAAAGAAAATTGCTATTAAAATCATAATGTGACCAGAACTATCAAGTGACTGTTTTATTGAAATACATGACATTTAGAACAATTAAAACCAATATAAATTATTCTTCTAAATTTATGTAAAAATTGTATTTCATTATCCGTTTAGGTTTTGCAAACGCTCGAATTTACTTATCGCATATTAGCAACAAGAATGACGCAATTATTTTTTTTTTATATAAACTAATATTACTAAAATTTTAATAATAAAGAGTTTAGGCAAAGTTAGTCTATTTTGCATTTTGGGAGTGGTCATTTTAGCACAGGCCGTTTTAGGAATTGTACTAACAAAGTGGACGATTTAGGAAATGGTCCTTTTAAAAAATTAACGTTATAGTAAGTAGACCGACGTGACGTGACGTTATAGTTTTTTATACTACGTCGGGTGGCAGACAAGCATACCGCAAGTGAAATACCGCTCGCGCACCGCCACCCCCGCTACCAACGCAGCAACTCCTTCGTTCCTATATTCTATATTTTATAAAAAATATATATTTTAAAATATGTATTACTAAAATTGGAATGCGCGACAACATTATAAATTAGATCATTACAAAAAAAAAAAATTAATTATAGTATCAGTTACCATACTAGTACCCATATCACAAGCTTTGTTTAGTTTGGGACTAGATGGCAGTGGGCAATTTGTCAATTTGCAATTTTTGTACAAAGGCGGAATTATTCACAAAAGAAACTAATGTTCTTTCTTTATTAATTTTAAGCAATAAGTTTAAGTAAACTTTTGTTAGGAAGCAATAACTGTTTACATTTTTTTGCACTTACGATGTTCTTTTTGAAAAAATGTAGGTAGTGTAAATTTGAGCGTCTGCAAAACGAGCCATTTCTTCACCTACGCATGTAGCATTATCTACCAACACTTAACGATATTTTGCTCCAAATAAGTATACACCCAACCCGATATACGTTTAGATGTGTGACAATGTGTATTTATTTGAATAACACTCAACCTCACTTTATTTTGTAGTCGGGTAATCATCGAATTAGGTACAACTTAGGAACTTTAAAGCCACATTCGTAGCGGACTACTTAGAACAGTGCATAATGGGACTTGTCATTAATAATGTGAGGTTAGATCAGAAATCTCTAGGCTTTGTGTCTAGTCGATCATACAAGTTAAGCATCGCTGACTGCAGCCTGTTTTTGGATGTGTTTAAATACCTCTCAGTATTTCGAAGTTATGCCTTACTTATTCCAACTCACTAATATTATAAATATAAAAGTTTGTGACGATGTTTGTATATGGTAAACGCGTTAAACGGCTGAACAAATTCGGATGAAATTCAGGACCGAGAATAGACCAGCAATTCTGTTGAAAAATCACTAACCGGAAATTTACCGGAAAATACACATTCATATGTGAGCAATTTATTACAATTGTTTCAGATGGCATGGAGGCATCTGAAACAATTGTAATAAATTGCTCCTTATTGATCTTCACTGTAAGGATTTATTAGGAATTACTTGAGCTATAACTGCTTAGCAATAATTGCTCAAGTAATTCCACAACGTTAATTATTGAAATAATTGCCCAGCAATAAATGCTCTAATAATCCCGATAGGTTAAACGTTGGGACCTAGTTATTTGTCGACCGAAATAAACGAATATAACCGAAATTTACCGGATAATGCCGAAAATTGCCGAAGGTAACCGAACCGCGGATGTGTACAGCTATTGGGACTTAGTTATTCGTCGACCAATATAAACCGAAGATAAACGAAGTTTACCGGATAATGCCGAAAATTTCCGAAAATAACCAAAGACTACCAAACTGCATTACTTGAATGTTAGTACTGTAAATACACATTCCAATGCCTATACACAGGACGCATTAATAAGGTTGTTAGTAGCAAATGTGTGCGATAGTACAGCCGTTGGGGCCTAGTTATTCGTATGCCGAAATAAACCGAATATAACCGAAATTTACCGGATAATGTCGAAAATTTCCGAAGGTAACCGAAGACTGCCGAAGTGCATAACTTTAATGTTAGGACTGTAAATACATTCCAATGCGTATGCACAAGACGCTACTAATAAGGTTGTTAGTAGCAGATTCTTAGTAGATCTTAGTTATTCGTCAACCGAAATAAACGAATAAAAACGAACTTTACCGGATAATGCCGACAATTACCGAAGGTAACCGAAGACTGCCAAAATGCATAACTTTAATCTTAGTACTGTAAATACACATTCCCACACATATATAACCAATCACACCACATATAAAAACCCCGTGTATATTTTACATAGTCGGATATTTGTATAATATCCGTACGTAAACTATGCGATAGACTTTTGTCTATGCTCGCGTGTGCCTTATACTAGACCTGATGTACCACGATGTTAGGACCTGCAAAAAAAAAAATGCTGACATTACTAAATAAAACAAATAAATAAATATTCCTGGACAATTTACACAGCGCCATTTAGTCCCAAATTAAACGAAAAGCTTGTACTATGGGTACCACACAACTGGTATAATACTTAAATACATTTTTTTTGTAAATATATAGATATAATACATAGAAAACGCCCAGACCAAGACAAACAGACATGTTCATGCACACAAATGTTTGTCATGTGCGGGGATCGAACCCGCGACGTCGGAGTCAAAGTGGCCATTGCTAACCATTCGACCACCGAGCTCGTCAATTACTATACGATCCTAGCGGCCCGACCACGCTTCGCTGTGGCTCAATCTTTTCGTTTCCATCCATTTCCTTAGAGAAGGCGCTGTATGTGAAAAAAGATTTTCCCGCTTTTCTTTTCAAATTTTTCCAGAATTTTCTTTGCTATAAACCTCACGGAGCCCGAGACCTTTCCAACGAATGCAAAACCGTGGAAATCGGTTCGTGCGTTCTGGAGTTATAGCGTCAGGAAGGAAAACCCGACTTATTTTTATATAGTAGATTGGCCTATAGTGGATTAAAATGGTTTGTGACTGTTATAAACACGGCCATGTGTTGTACATGAATACGTTATAAGCACTAAAATTATCTCAAAATGGCAGCGCTTCCCCCGCACGCGATGTTGCATTTTCCTTACTTAGCGTAATAAATTCTTTGATCGCTCATCTATCCAGTGGCGTGATTGAATTTTGGATAGAGATGATAGATTTGTAGCTGCAACACCAAACTGTATCCCCCGATTTTGTTATCATTACTTTTTTTAAATTGCCTCCCTGTGGAAGCAATTTTAAAGACATATTCTCGTAAATAATTAGATGAAAACTGTTTTCACGTACGCCTCTATTTTTACAAGCTTTCATTTAGTTTCACGACTGTGTCTGTAATCAAATCTTGCAAGTTAAATTTGATCCACTTTCCAGTGTCCGATTGAGCCGAAATTTGGCACATTCGTTTGGTTTCCATGACAATGCATGATTATGTAAACGCCGTCATTTTTAATCCAATAATGGCGGCCGCTATAAAATGGCGATTTATAATTTTCAATTTAAACCCTATGACATGGGTACCAAATGAAAGGGCTTAAAAAGAAGAAGACTTTTCTTTAATTAAAATTTAGGTTTCTTTTTTAAATTAAAATTTCGATTTTTTGACGTGATAACTTCTTATAAATCGATGACCGCCGGCTGCACCCACGTAAAAGCATGACTCACGTCACTCACGTCATTGTCACGTTCCGCCTGAGCCGAGCGTGCAAGCGAGAGCGCGGAACAAGCGATAGAGAGAGGCACGATCGGCCTAAGCGTTCGGCTTGTGACGCATCTATCTCTCTTCCACGCCATCGGCCGATGTTTTCTAATGACGTCATCACGTAAAATCCGTAAACCGAGTTTACAGTCGCTAATTCATTGGTATGAATAAGCAATCTATTCAATTATTGAATCGCAATAAGAGATGGTGGTAAGGGGTCAATTTGTTTTGCGATTATTATTCTCGTCATGTACTCTTTTTGTTCGTATAGTAAGTAACGAGCGGAACGCGCGGCATGTATATATACGCCGAAAAGTCGTTCTTGGAAATGAATAGGCTCCAAAACCACTGAACCTATTTTTGATGAAACTTGTCACAATTGAAGACCTCGACATGCTTGAGGTTTGTGTCGAAAAAAAATTGACATCGATCATGTCATTGAGGAATGATCATCGAATACATTTCCCATTGAAATCAATGGAAAACATACACTCAGCGAATATTCTCGCTCCACTCAATCTCGATTTCGGCCCCGTGGGCTAGAATCCTGCCTAGTGATATTGTAAGAATGTACGTACGCATTATGTTGAATCCTCGCCCGCCTCGCGAGCAGGCGGTAAGTAATAATAGGCCACGCCACTATGAACAGCAGCGTCGGCACACTCAGCTCCTGCCACGGCCAGCGCCACCCGCTCGACACTTGCTGCGACACATAAAATATAGATATATTAATATAAATATTCCTGAACAAATTACACACTGACATCTAATTTTAAAGTCAATACAAAATAATAGGCCCGTTTTGACATTTGTCTTCGCGACGTAACTAGTGATGTAACCAAACGACTCGGTACTCGATACTTACGATAAATCGATTCAAGTTTGCATGAGTATTTGATCAATTTGAATATGTATTATAAAGTGCATTGGATTAAAGTTCTGATTAGAAAATTTTACTTATACTTTGATATTGTAGGTATTTTCAAATGATACAATGTTAGGAAAGTAAATAAATAACACCGGCCAAGTGCGAGTCGGCCTTAAAAAAAGTTATCTTGATCGATATATTTTTTTCCTTAGACGATTATTATTATTATAGTCTGTGGACAATATGAAAAATCGTTATGCACAGCACTTAGCCGAGTGAGCGATACCCATCAATGAAAAATGTAATTACCGTCAGAGATCGGTAAAACATAGAGAACTTCATGGGCTTGAACTGTCAAAACGTGCCTCTTATTTTGCGTTGAGTTTCGTCCCAAAATAAGAAATGCTTGTACTATGGGTACTAGATAACTGATATAACACTTAAATACATTTTTTTTGTAAATACATAATTGTAATGCATAGAAAACATCCAGACCAAGACAAACAAACATGTTCATGCACACAAATATTTGTCTTGTGCGGGGATCGAACCCGCGAACCTCGGAATCAAAGTGGCCATTTCTAACCATTTAACATTACTGGCTGACAAACGAGGCTTTGGCGAAAAGAGAGGTAGGGCATTGCGTATTTTGTAAGCTGCCCGAGTGGGGAAGTACCTCCACCTCACAGAATACCGCAGCCAAATAATTCCCTTGAGGGTTGTTATGTTCCTGCGAGTGAGTGAGGTCACAAGATAGAGTATAGGCTGGCAACGGATCGGCGACCCCTTGGTGTTGCTCCATGGGCGGTGGTGATTGCTTTCCATCAGGTGATTCACGTGCTCGTTTGCCCCCCTCCCATGTTATATTAAAAAAAAATGTAGAGAGACTATAATATCATTGAGTCAGCATAGATAAGATTCGTACTTCATATTCTTCCAAATGCTGAAAATACAGTAAATGCTGGTATAATTAACGGATGGGAAGCCTTACATTAAGTAATCTTCGGTCGCCTTCTACAGCCTTCCTGAGCGCCGCCACGTCAGCCTCCAGTCTCGCCAACGTTCCTGGCAACTGCTCCAACACTTTCAGATCTGAAACCAAGCGCATCGGAAAGCTGTAAATACAAATTCGAAGAGTTAAACACAATCCTTTTATAACTATTACTACAATATGACAATATGCCGAAGACCGGGCGAAGTGAAGGAGAAAAAGTAGGAAAGCAGATCCTGGGCTCCGAAACGCAAGCTTAGGATGCAACTGGGACTTAACGCTTGGATGATGATGACTACAATAAAAACTATTCACACTCGGTCCCTCATTGCCGAGTCACGGGAACCTCGCGACCGGACAATCTGTCTCCATCTATTCCTGTCCGAAGTGGCCCTCACTGCCTGATAGAATTTAGAAAAGGAGGCGGTCCCCTTCACCTGGTCAGACCATCTCGTTGGTGAACGGCCACGTGCTCTCTTGCTTTCGGTGTTGCGAACAATAACAAGCCTTTCCAGGCTGCCATATCCTCTCCTCATCACGTGGCCGAAATAAGAAAGTATGCGTTGCATACACTTGGTGGACAATCTGGTCTCAATGCCGAGTTGAGAAAGAACAGATACATTTTACAATAAAAACTATATAGAACAGAAAATGTTACGCGATAAAAAAATAACAGATTTTTTTTTACAAATTAAAAATATATCCCCAAGATCGTTGCCTATCGGCAGTGTCCCCAGAAGACTGGCAGCATTACCTCGCTGGATAGCGATACCAATTCTCTGAACCAGGTAATGACCAGCCTTCTGGTTACAGGACGTTATTTGAAGACGTTACAATAATGAAAGAGTAAGAAAAATTAGGACCAATATAAACCTCAAACTATGTCGGATTCTAGCCCACGGCACCGAAATCGAGGGTCGAAAATGTATTTGATGATCATTCCTCCAAGATATGATCGATCTCAATTTTTTTTCGACAGAAACCTCAAGCATTTTGAGGTCTTTAATTGTGACAAGATTCATCAATTTCGCTTCAGTGGTTTTGGCCTATTCATTTCCAAGAGTGACTTTTCGGTGAGCGTTCCGCTCGCTTCACTCAACAAAATCGGTCCTAACATTGACCCTTGTGGCACGCCTGCAAGGATCCATCCTTGCATTTGAAAATTATTTTATATACGTGGGAGGTATTCATATTCGTATGTAAATAAAGGTCTAAAGTCCTTTATTTATCGAATAAACGTACACTACAAAATGTAATATCTCAAATGTCACGTTATCTACTAATCCACATTATCAAACGCTTTAGATAAATTTGAAACATAAATGTACTTTCGATAAATTATAATATTAGTAGCTGGCCCGGCGAACTTCGTACCGCCTAATTGTCAATGAATGTCGTGGTATACATATTAGTTGAACAAAATTTATGATGTCTTGAAATTAATATAATGAATAATAGAAAATAATAGAGAAGCACGATGGCGTCATTGCGCGTGTCAGTCTAATTGTACACGCAAGTTAAGCAACGTCAACCGTAGCCTGTCCATGGATGAGTTTATATTATCTCGAGCTCCTCCGTGCTTCGGAAGGTACGTTAATCCGTCGGTCCCGGTTGTAATCATTAGATTAACTCGAGGTCCTCCGTGCTTCGGAGGGCACGTTAATCCGTCGGTCCCGGTTGTTATCATTAGATTATCTCGAGCTCCTCCGTGCTTCGGAAGGCACGTAAGACGTCGGTCCCGGTTGTTATCATTAGATTATCTCGAGCTCCTCTGTGCTTCGGAAGGCACGTAAGCCGTCGGTCCCGGTTGTTATCATTAGATTATCTCGAGCTCCTCCGTGCTTCGGAAGGCACGTTAAGCCGTCGGTCCTGGTTGTTATCATTAGATGGCAGTCGTTAAGCCAAGTGGCCTTTAGGCGGCTTGAAATTACTGGCGTCCGCCAACTCGCAGTTGAGCAGCGTGGTGGAGTATGCTCGAAACATATTCAGTTGAAGGAAGACCCGTATTTAATATTACCCAGCAGTGGGTAAATATTACCCAGCAGTGGGTAAATATTAAGTTCAGTATTTTACTATGTCACAAAATAAAGTACCATGACACATGACAACCAATTAATATTCATTTTCAAGCATTCATTCATAAACAATTTTCAAAACAACAACGGACAACTTTCGCGACGTAAAAGTTAGACCAATCGATTTGACATTTAATTGAAAATCAATAAATATCCCAATCCGTTTTCAAATTTAATTTTTCGACAATTTTGTCAATGTTTTAATACTTATTATTCTATACCCACATTTCTGAACGCACGCATACATTTGACGTACGCACGTTAACGTCACGTTTGACAGGTCCGACATCCACGAACATTTTGTATGGAAAAATGATTTTTCTTTTATTTTATTTTTTTCGTAAATTTTCCAATGTTTTTAATAGTTATTCTGCTATTCTGAACGGAGACAAATCCAACAAATCAAAAACCATGGCAATCGGTCCAGCCGTTCTCGAGTTATAAGTGTTGTAACAAACACGACTTTCTTTTATATATATAGATAAATATTTTAAAAATGAAATAATTCACCTAAGTGGGGATTTGAACCCACGACCTCTCGATAACCGATCGAGTGCTCATCCAACTGAGCTACCAGGAAGGTTTGTGATGGTGACGAATTTTTATATTTTACTGCTGTCAAGTCGCAGTATGGCGCCAATGGAATATGAAGTATAAATCCCACCTAGGCGGGGGAGGTGAATTATTCCATTTTTAAAATATTTATAATGAGAACATTATAAATATTTTAATTAATTAGTTCAGTGTTAGTGTCAGAAGGCGAGTCGGCCGAAATCAACTACTGCGTATAAAAAATTGTAATTTGTCTATGTTGCCAACTTACGTGTGAGTTGTGAAGTGATTTGGTGCGCGTGTCCGTTACTGAGGCGTGGTGCAGCTCTCTGTGGTTGTTGTTGTTGTTGCATTTGTTGTTGCTGGACTGCCGCTTCGGTCTCACTCTGCAATGTTTTATATTTAAAAATGATGCATTAAATAAAATCCATTATGTAATTTTCAAATAAATGGGAGCTCGATGGCGTTGTTGCGCGTGTCAGTCTAAGGGACCGTCCAAACAAACCGGCTCCGGAGAGGAGTGCAATTTTGAATGCGTTTAAAATAGGGTTTTGTATTATTAGCATAAGGTTTATTTTAAAATCCACGCACGCATTCTCATATAACAAAATAAGTGAATTTAAAAAATAAACCTAATACCAATGATCCAAAACTCTATTTTAAACGCCACCAAAATCTGCTCTCCTCTCCGAGCCGGTCTGTGAGAATGGACCCTAATCCGGCACTTTACAAACACGAGAAAAGACAGGGGGGGGAGGGGGGTTGTTTTTGTTTAAAGGTTGGGAAAGCCTGGTCGATTGAGGGGAGACCGTAGCCCAACAGTGGGATGAATAAGGGTTGACGACGGCGACAAATGTCAAAATATTACGGATGCATCAGCTACGAGCTGGGGATCTTTTGTGACATACTGTGCGTCTGAGAAGAGTAGAAATTTAATGAGGGCGCCACCTTCGCTTAGCGGGTAACTTCGATTACTAGGACAATAAAATTTTTATACTTGACCGTTATGTATTTAACACGGTATTTGTTGACTTTTTAGGGTTCCGTACCCAAAGGATAAAACGGTCCCTATTATTGAGACTTCGCTGTTCGTCCGTCCACAAAATTCAAGAATTAAAAAAAAGGGTGGCTCCCATATGTGACAAATGTGATTTTTTGCCGTTTTTATAGATAGTACGGAAACCTTAGTGCGCGACTCCGATTCGCACTTGTTACTGTATATACTGTACTGTAGTTACTGTATATCTAAAAGTTTAAAAAGAAGTTAAAAAAAAGCGATTGTGAGACATAATCGCTTTTTTTTTAACTTTTACTTTTACTTCTGTAACCGCTATGTCGATAGTTTCAATTTAATGAATTTCTACTCTTTTCAGTCGCTCTATTCAAGTTCCAATGACGTCACAAGACAATAAACATTACATAAAATTATAACAAAAAAAATTAATTGTCTGTAAAGTCGGTAAAACATCGATGGAGTGGAAGAGAAATAAGAGATGCGTCACAAGCCAAACGCTTAGGCCGATCATGGCTCTCTATCGCTTGCTCCGCGCTCTCGCTTGCACGCTCTGCTCAGGCGAAACGTGACAATGAGTCGTGCTTTTTCATGATTTATTAGACGTTATCACGTCAACAAACAAGACACTAAGGACGTCACAGTACACTTATAGTTCTAACAAGTCGTACGTACAATACTAACATCGACGGTGTCGATAAATTCATCGTCGGAGTCGTGTCGCGTGCGCGTCGGTGATGGACTGCGCACTGGTGACGACGCTCCGCTCACTGATCGAGAGCCTGGGGACAACGGAAATTATATTTACATTACTGTAGATATGATAAATGAAAAAATACGGTGTGGATGTGTGATACTCGCACTAAAACTACCTCAAAATGGCAGCGCTTCCCCCTCCCCCGCACGCCATGTTCCATAGTCCTCACTATGGAACATCGGAACGTGCTACGACCTCTAAGCATCTCACTCATTGTATTATTCACTTTAACGATGATAACATAATACCTTCATAAAGTTTCAGTCAATTCAACATTTTTATAGCATTTTATTTATATGTGATTCTTTAGATTGATATAACTTTTTTATTTATAAACCTAAATATATAACTGTTTTATTTATAAACGCTAAATGTTATGTGGAGTAAATCGTATCGTATTAGTGAAAACCGCATTCAAATAGGTTCAGCCGTTTCTGAGATTAACCTGCACAAACGTACAGACAAATAGAAAAATAATCTAAAAATCATGGGTTCTATTGCGTTCATATAGCCCCCCTATAATAGTTTTTCATATATACCTTCCATGTACAGACAGCGCCCAGTTACGATTTTATTATATGTATTGATATTTGTATATCTATTTGTATTGTACCTATTGTATAATTTTATTGAGCGATGCACCACTACCTACTTTTATCATTGTTTCTCTTCTAACGGTTGTCTGGAAGACATTACTTTTAGCGATAAGACCGCCTTATGTACTTAAATTTTTTGCAAGTTTCTTGTATGTATCTTTGTTATATTGGTGCAATAAAGTGTATTCTATTCTAAGTAGTGAAGAAGTCTGGTCTTTGATATCGCACGCCGCGTAGCAAAGCTCAAATGGCAATAGGCTGGGCATATAGCCGGAAAGTCGGACTCGTGGTGCAGAACGGTTCTGGAATGGAGACCCTGGGACAGAAAAAGACCTGTCGGGAGACCACAGATGCGATGGAAGGACGACATCGTGAAGTTGGTGGGCACGAACTGGATAAATGTGGCCCAAAACAGATCAGAATGGAGACGACTGAAGGAGGCCTATACCAACACGGTAGAAGAAAGGCTTAGATAGATAGGTAGTGAAGTAGAAATACATCATACATATAGGAGTGTTGTGTTCAGATCTGACTCGCGCCAGCACGTCACCTGCCACCAGCTCCAAGTCGCTGTTGGGGAAACCTTGCTCGTCGTCATCTACCGACAGGAATGATGCTACGTCCGAGTTGTATGACATCGTCTCCACGATCTGAAACAAGAAGAGTTTTAAGTGAAATTCCAATCAGTTATATCTACATTAAATAAATAAATAAAAGAGCGTTAATAATATGGCTACAGTAACCGCTTCACATCAGGCGGGCCGTATGTTAGTCTGCCATCCGACGCTGTATAAAAAAAATATACAGGGGACCTTTATATCGCAAATTAGCGACAAGAGTGTTGAGTGTTTATCTCCACACGATTTAACCACATAGAAAATCACATCTGTTTAAATATATCATCATCATCATCATCAGGTCATTTTAGTCTCCACTACAGGAGCACGGCCCTCTCTCGTCCGTCACAGACAGAAGAAGGATTTGGCCTACACTCCCCACGCCGGCCAGACGGGTTGAGGAGGCAATATATAAAATAAATAAATTAAATAAATATTCCTGGACAAATTACACACTGCCATCTAGTACCAAACTAAGCAAAACTTGTACTATGGGTACTGGATAACTGATATTATTCTTAAATACATTTTTTTTTTGTAAATATATAATACATAGAAAACACCTAGATAAATCCAAACAGACATGTTCATGCACACAAAAAAATGTCTTGTGCGGTGATCGAACCCACGAGCCCGGAGTCAAAAATGGACATGGTTAGCCAATCGACCACCGGGGTAGTCAGACTTTTTTGAGAGACAAATTTGGTGAATCAATTTTATTAGTGGGTACCTAGAAATCTCATCTGCTGTGCATTGATCTTAACCTTTCGCTTGCCATGGTGCCATGGTGGGTACAGCGTTTAGGACAGAATTCAGAGGTCGTGGCACGCGAGATGTTAATACCCATTCTATTAGACCAGCATTCAGATTTCAGAGAACTAACACAGCCTAAAAAACGGTCGGTGCTTGGAATAGGCTACTTGACAACGTTCAAAAATTGTATAAAATTATTTAACAATATCGTAAAATACACAAAACTATAAAGATCTGCAAACTTTCATTCTAATATCTACCGTCAGACTTATTTTATGGCCGATCAAAGTTTGACGGGACAGTCCTTTTTAAAAGTATGAAATTATTAAAAAATAATATTTCCATTGGAGAAGCAATAAAGAATACTATAACTTTTATTATGATACTAATTACATAAACGTAATATTTAACATAGCCGTCGTACAAATTTCGGATTTGATGCATACAAAATACAAACCTGTGACGTCATAGTTCAGTAGACTTTTGTATGGAGCGTTTTCGGGAAAGTCAAAAATTTTAATTGTCAAATTAACATATTTCGATAGATTTCTGTGCTATCGAAGTAATTCTTTCACCTATATTATAATAACGTCCTTACATAACAAATAGAAAGAAAAAAATGACATCTCGCCAATTAAGTTCATTTGTTGATTAGAAACGTCTAGGGTTAGCGGTTATCCTGTGGTGTGATTGAATTTTGGATGGAGATGATAGATTTGTAGCTGCAACACCAAACTGTATCCCCCGATTTTGTTATCATTCCCTTTTTTGAATTGCCCCACTAGGGAAGCAATTTTAAAGACGTATTTACGTCTCGTCCAAGGTCTGCCATGTTCTATTCTATACTATAGATATAGATATAGATTTAGATAAATCTACATCTGACACATACTACGTACCTTGTGCAACTCGTCTACGTATGCTTGCATCGCTTCATCCCGCGTCATGTTGCCTAATTTGTTCCATGACTCCCATTTTGCTCTGAAACAAACAGACCATCATTGATATATACGTGTAATATTAAAACAAAACTATCACCATTATTAGTTTTTCACTGCGCCCGTTTGAACTAAAAAGCAACCTCTTTTAAATTCTCATGACAATGCATGATTACCGAAATGCCGCCATTTTTCATCGAATACTTTACCGATGAAAAATGACGATTTATAATTTCCACTTTAACCCCAATAGGGGTCAAAGTGCTATAATAATATGGGTATCAAATGAAAGGCTGATGAGCAAAACACAGTAAGCAAACTTACTAGTTTTGTTATTATTAAAAAAACTAAACACAGAATCAAAATGTCAGACTTTTACGCACAAGACATCAAAATAAATTTAAAAAGTTACTTTTCGATACAGCTTCACAGGATACAGGTATTTTAAACAGGTTGCAATGCAAATGCATTGCGACTTTGCAAAATTTTTCTACATAATCTGTGAACGCGGTGTCGCGCGGCGCGCCGCGCATGCGCACCAGGCATGCTCCATTTGCAAATGGATTTATAAGTAAGAAATAAAGCTGTTAAATTAACTTCATGGTTTTCTTTAAAATATTATTGTCATCTATTTCATGAGATTAGATAAAGTAGTGTATGAAACTGCACATAATTAGGTCTTAAAATACTCGTGTGGTCTATTATCACATTCGCCTTCGGCTCATGTTATAAACTCACACTCGTATTTTAAGAACCCTTATTATGCAACAGTTTCATAAACTACTATTAAAGTAACACTTCTTTACACACGCTTGACTAAGCTGGTGAATGCGTGACGAGAGCGTTACGGACGTTAGGCGAACGGAAGTTAAGAGGGAAATATAAGTTAGTGAAAATAGAAAGAGAGAGTTACGTTTCGTATATTACTGTAGGGGCAAGATAGAGAGGTGCGAGCAGACATTTTCTTTCTCTCTGTCTCTTATAGCCAGTATACATTTCGTATAGATGGAGCTAAAGAAGTTTTACTTCAGTCGTGTGGTCAAAAGCAGGGCTGTCCAGGGCACGGCCCGCGGGTCGCATGCGGCCCTCGACTTATATTTATGCGGCCGCGACGTGTTTTTCATTTATCGGTTTTTGTACAGTTTTTTACCGCTACAGGTTCTTTTACAACAAATCTAACTGAAAATTATATATTTTTAGAAAAGTTCAAGTTTTATAACTAAGTAAGTAAGTAAAAATGTCAAGTAGGTATTTGTTTCTGCGGCCCGCTAATCTGTTTAGTAATTTGTAATGGCCGGGTATTATATATAGTTTGGACAGCCCTGGTCTATAGCATACAGGTTTTTTTTGTTGTTTGTTCTCTTTTTGTTTAACTTTTACCTGTTGACTACATCCCAGAAGCCAGGCTTTGGTTTGTCGCACGATCCCTCTGTGGCCTGCTTGAAGTAGCTGTAGAACCTCAACATCAGCTCATTGCTGGGTTGATATGACCCTGGAAAGACGGAAAAAAGTTGTAATAATTGAATTTTAATAGCAACAGTATTCAGTACATATATAGGGCGGATAGAGCTACTACAGGTGCCGCGCGTCGGATATTTCTTTTTTATACGACTAATGTACCAAACGAGCATACGGCCCGCCAAATGGAAAGCAGTTTATGAACGTTTGTAACACCAAGGGCATCACACGCGCGTTGCTGACACTGTAAAAACAACTTCACGCCTATTTTGAAGAACGCGTAGGTAATACGCTCCCAGAGTAATCTCTATAAATTTGGTGTAGATTTGATGAAGCTATTTAATAGAAAAAAGAAGTGAAACAATATCCACATCGTTGTTTTGATCTTTATTCACCTTCAATGAAGTCGGTTTTTTTTTATATAAGTAAATCACTACCCGTAAGCATACGACCCGTCTGTTGGAAAGCAGGCATCGTAGCCTATGAACGCTTGCGACACTAGAGGCATTACTCATGCGTTTTCGACCCTGGAAAAAACCCCTTAACGTTGAAAACCACCATACTGTAGTCTCCTGATAAAACATGGCAGTGAGTTCATTCCACGACATGACAGCTCGAGGTAAAAAACTTCTCTGGAACCGTACTGTACGCGCCCATTTAGGTTCCAAAGTGTGACGATGAAGTCCCTGCCTATGGCAAACGGGGCGACTGTAGAAAGAAGCCATGGGTATCATGTCAAACAATTCCTCAGCACACAACCGGTAGTAAGACGATAGAATACACAACAAGAAGCAAAGTCTCGCATTGCCGTCCGAGAGTTCCGAATCGTCAACAAAAAAATCCGGCTGCACGTACGAAAAAGAATGACTCACTGTCACGTTCCGCCTGAGCCAAGCGTGCAAGCGAGAGCGCGGAACGCTTGTGACGCATCTATCTCTCTTCCACTCCATCGGCCGCTGTTTTCTTATGACATTATCACGTAAAAATATCGTTTGTAAACTGACTGTAAAGTCAGCTAAGCAAACAACTAATTATTATTTTTTAATGCCTTCTATCATCTACATAATACATGTCATTGGTTATTGCAATAAGTTTTAGAAGTAAAAACTTTTTGGCGAGAACTTCGTGAGCGCGTTGTGCTTCTAAACAAATTTTCATAATTTAATTAATATTGGTTCATAATAGATCAAACATGTGGGTGCAAAAAATTAAAAGTGTTTGAATTGGGGCAGTCCAGTCATTCCAAGAAGTCGTGTAAAACAGCTGAAAAATTGCACTATCGGTTTTACTGTTGACTTATTACAAGTAATAGAGGAACAAGAAAATTCCTGACGATATTTTTCAGCATGTCCCTGAAGCCGAGAAAAAGATAAAGAAAGACGTGTTCAAAAGAACATTGATTCCCGAGCCATAAAGCTATTTGATAAATGAATTTTAGAAGTATAGCAAAAACAAACGAGTAATTTGTAAATAAATTGCTGATTTTTTGTTACGTACGTGAATAAAAGTGGTAGTACTCATAGCATGAATATCAATGATGGCATCCCGCAAGGCAGTGTACTGTATCCAACGCTGTTCCTACTGCATATAAATATATCGTGCATTAAAAGCATTCATTGTAATGCAGACGACGACACCAGGGACATTTATAAGGACCGTCACTGATGCTAATAAGCCAGCTACTGCTACCCGCGAGTTTAACTTAATTTACCCATCCCAAAAAATGCACAACGTCGCTAAAGAAGTTATCACTTCAAAAATAAGTTTAAACCTTAAAATCCAGTGATCGACTTAACAAGACTTTGAATAGCACTTATAGTTGCATAAACGATGTAATAACGACTTTTAGCAACATTGTAGCATCTCCTTACCACAGACAGATAATCGCTCTATGGTATCTAGATAATTGCGGCCTTACTTTTTAAACCAGTTATTTACTTCTAGTTGGTAATCGAGTAATTGTACCGTTTATAATAATAGTGTTACCCTCTCGGTCACTTCGATATTGACTTAACTGATATTTTATTACCCGACTGAGGCTAATTCAAAATAGGATTTTTTTCATTTTTTAGGGTTCCGTACCCAAAGGGTAAAAAGGAACCCTATTAATAAGGCTCCGCTGTCCGTCCGTCCGTCCGTCTGTCACCAGGCTGTATCTCATGAACCGTGATAGATAGACAGTTGAAATTTTCACAGATAATGTATTTTTGTTGCAGCTATAACAACAAATACTAAAAAATAGAATAAAATAAATATTTCAGGGGGCTCCCATACAACAAACGTGATTATTTTGATCGTTTTTGCTCGCAATTGATAACGGTAATAAGTAGACGCTTGAAATACTCACATAATATTTAGTTATATATTCACTTTTTATTTAATTATTTATTTTTAATAAATAATTAAATAAAAATAAATCAAATATTTAAGGGGGCTCCCATACAACAAACGTGATTTCTTTTTGGCGTATTTATAAATAATGGTACGGAACCCTTCGTGCGAGTCAAACTCGCACTTGGCCAGTATTTTTTTGTATACTACGTCGGATGGCAGACAAGCATACGGCCCGCCTGATGTGAAGCGGTTACCGTAGCCACATTAACGCTGGCAAAATAAAATATAGCTCGCGCATGGCATCTCCTTCCTTTCTGGTGACCTCACTCACTCGCAGGAAAACAACAACCCACAAGGGAATTGTTATTTGGCTGCGGTATTTTGTGAGGTTGAGGTACATTCCCCAGTCGGGTAGCTTACAATTACGCTCCCTACCTCTCTTAATTTACTTATCTCTCTTAAAAAAAACTCTTAATTAACTGATATTTTGTTATCCGACTGAGGCAAATTCAAAATAGTATTGCCATGTATTTGACTTGTATGTCCACATACATAAATAACCTAGCGGCCATGTCGTAGGTAGGGTTTGGGTCCCGGGACGTCTCGGGTCTCGAAGTCCCAGGACTTTTCGTAATTTTAGTTGTCTCGAGTCCCGGGACTCGAGACTCGAGACGAGACAAGATTATCAAAATTCATTTTTATTCTGGAATAATTGAAGGAGCATAGCGCCATCTGTAAGTTTATTGAATAACTATGTGGTCTGCTAAGTAACTACCGGTTAAGTAATAGGCCTTTTCATCACAATTTTTTTTATGTGCATGCGTTAGCATCAGCCATCTTTTTCGTATTGTTTTTTGTAAACAACCATACTAAAGTACCCGCTACCCTAAGAAACTACCTAATAAAATATTAATTAAAACCGATTTATTTTTTGGAAAAAGTGAAAAAAAAGGAAATTTAGGATAATTGACTTTTTGACTCTGCAATACATTTGAACTTTCATTGGGTGTGTTCAAGATATTTAGCCATTTCCCCTTGTCAACTGTTTGGTCCACTGGCACATTATTCTTAATTGCATTTTTGACTCTGTAAATATCATAAATCTTTTTTATTATACATTTCCTTTATGATAAAAACTACTAAACATATTAAATTCAGCATTTACATTTGTCTAATTAATAACCTCAAATATAGAGTATAGCCCCAAAATATTAATTACTTATTTTATAAATTATTTACTCCCATAAATAATACTCAAATATACTATATATTATACATACATATTTTCAATTCTTACAAATAAATTAACATTAATAATAAGAATAAAATTGTAAATATTAATTTCGTTTATAAGTTTTAATCTAGTAAACAACTGTTGATGTTCAACTACTCAAACAGCTCACTTTTAACGGAATTCGTTTAATAACTTTAAGTAAACATTTAATTTTCTGTATAATAAATGTTGATTTTTTACAAAGAATTGTTTTTTTTAATAGGTACAATTTTAAACAAAAACTAACATAATGACAATTTTACAAATGCCCCACTAAACATAAAACAAAAAATCTCGAAGTCCCGGGAAGTCTTTGAATTTGTCGGGAATTCCCAAACCCCAGTCGTAGGGCTACCTACGTATGTATAGACAGACATATATATATATAAATAAAAATAAATAAATAAATATTTCTGGACAATTTACACAGCGCCATCTAGTCCCAAATTAAGCGCAAAGCTTATGTTATGGGTACTAGACAACTGATAAATGTACTTAAATACATTTTTTTAGATATCTATATATATAAAAGAAAGTCGTGTTTGTTACAACACTTATAACTCGAGAACGGCTGGACCGATTGCCATGGTTTTTGATTTGTTGGATTTGTTTCCGTCCCGAATAGCAGAATAACTCTTAAAAACATTGGAAAATTCTCGAAAAAATAAAATAAAAGAAAAAAACATTTTCCCATACAAATGAAAGTGTCAGTTGAAAAAGGGATTACGATATTTATTGGTTGTCAAATATCAAAACGTCAAATCGATTGGTGTCACTTTTATGTCGCGAAAGTTGTCTGTGATTTGTTATGAAAATTTAAAAATGTCAAATCGATAGGGGTGAAAACGCTTTTCCTATGGGGTTCGAGCGCAAGAATCAAATCAGAGTAAACATCAAAAGAAATTACAAATCACCAAAATGATAAAACCTATTTCAAAACTAAAAAAAATAAAACAAAACGTTTTTTTTAAAAAAAATTTACATTAAGGAAATCTTTATTTTTATGAAATCTTCAGTTTTTATGGATACGGGTCTTCCCTCAACCGAAGGGGTTTAGAGCGTACTCCAACACGCTGCTCAACTGCGGGTTGGCGGAGGCCAGTGTTTTCGAACCGCCTAAAGGCCACTGACTTAACGACTGTCATTAAATGATAACAACCGGGACCGACAGCTTAACGTGCCTTCCGAAGCACGGAGGAGCTCAAGATGAGCTAATGATAACAACCGGGACCGACGGCTTAACGTGCCTTCCGAAGCACGGAGGAGCTCAAGATGAGCTAATGATAACAACCGGGACCGACGGCTTAACGTGCCTTCCGAAGCACGGAGGAGCTCAAATTGAGCTAATGATAACAACCGGGACCGATGGCTTAACGTGCCTTCCGAAGCACGGAGGAGCTCAAGATGAGCTAATGATAACAACCGGGACCGACGGCTTAACGTGCCTTCCGAAGCACGGAGGAGCTCAAGATGAGCTAATGATAACAACCGGGACCGACGGCTTAACGTGTCTTTCGAATCACGGAGGAGCTCGAGGTAATATAAACCCATCCGTGTACAGGCTACGGTCGACGTTGCTTAACTTGCGTGTTCAATTAGACTGACACGCGCAATGAAGCCATCGAGCTTCTCTATTATTTTCTACTATTCATTGTTTTAATTCCATAAAATCATAAATTTAGTTCAGCTAATATGTACCACGACATTCATTGATTGTTAGGCGGTACGAAGTTCACCGGGACAGCTAGTATATATATATATATATATATATATAAATATATCGAGAGAATTTTCAACGGACTTTCATCCCCCAATTTTGCTCATCTAAAGCACAGTATAAATCATAGTACATATTATGTACAATATGGCCACTTCATACCGCTCGCTCGTGTCGACCCCACCTCCCCTCTGAGACGGATCTGGAACAGTTTGTATGGCAGCGCACGCACACACGCTTATTCCCTCTCTGCACAGACGTCATTGTGTATGTAGTAAACCAATGGGCGACCACTAGTTAAGTTTAAACTACTCTATAAGCCTTACATACCGATAATTATATAAAGCACTGAAAATTTAACTTTATTTCCTACGCGAGACGATCCAAATTACATCGAAGGATAAATCCTTTGTTTATATACTAATAATGCATGACCTCTGTGCAATAAATTATACATTTGATTGATTACATTTAATTTATGTAAATTTTTCTTTGTTTTAAATAAAATTTTAAAATTAAAAACATTTAGGATGTTTTGATGTTTAAGATATATTACCTTTTATTTATGTATTTACCAGTAGGCAGCATAGTTACGAACAAATATTATTAACAGACGCTGTTACCCGTAGTTTCATTATATGTGTACATAGAATTTATAAATAAAAAAAAACTAGCGAACCGCCCACGCTTCACTGTGGCCCTATCTTACCGTTCTCATTTGATTCCAGTGGATTTCCCATACTAACTTTTTCCTGACAATTTTATCATAGCTATTCTGCTGTTCGGGGTGGAGACAAATCCAACAAATCAAAGATCATAAAAATCCGTCCAGCTTGTTAGCTATAATTAAATTTAAAAGCATAATTTATAATTATTTTCTATGTATTTATGCGTATGATTGCCACAAAGTCATGATTTCACATTGTATAAAAGATTTGATTTGACTGCTTGTAATTCGTTGGGCTAGCACACCACTCACGATGAAGCACGCCAGTTTGAAGAGTGGGGGAGTGGTGGAGGAGGCAGGCGCCTCATTCCAAGCGAAGGAAGCTACAGCCCCCCTAGCCAAGTGTAATTCGTAGCGTAACGAACGTTAGATAAATCACGTGACATTTGTCAAAATCGAACATTTTAGTATGAGAATTGACAAATGTCACGTGATCTATCTAACGTTCGTTACGTTACGAATTACACTTGGCTAGGGGGGCAGGCATTCGATATCAAGCGCTCGTACAGACCACGTGTGTGAAACGATCTCAACTGTCAGAATTAAATTAAATATTACAGTTAAGGTACTCCTTGGAATAAAGTGCATATCAAGCAACATCCAGAGTTTCATTACTTGATCGGAAACCACTGATTCACACTTTGTCCACTTACACTGCACACTAGTGTTCCCGGGGCCTATAGGCTTTTAGCCCTAAATTTAAACCTATTAGGTCTTTTTTTGGGCTGCGCTAATAAAGCAGGACTTTGATAGGCTCTCCGTTAGAAAAAAGCCTATGAATCTAAAAAGCCTTTAGGCCTTTTTTGCGACTGTAGACTTTTTTCAAGTCATAGACTTATATTAAAGCTTATATTAACGCAGTTGCCCATGTTACAAAATTATAAAAACTCTCTATCAGTAACGTAAAATACATAAAACTAAAACGATCTGCGATTTTAAAATTTTAATAACTTATGTTCGGACAAAGTTTGGTGGGAAAGTCCGTTTTAAAGGTATGAAATTATAAAAAACTAGCTGCCCGGCCCGGCTTCGCACGGGAAGAAAGTGTTGTTTTCTTTTCCTCGTAACTTTTATGTCTTTTCTCTCCATAAGAACCTTCCTTATACCTTAACGAAAATATTAAAATAAAAATTAGCAGAATTAATCGAGCCGTTCTCGAGTTTTGCGCTTAGCAACATTCATTTTAATATGGGACCACCTGGAGAGTGTACCCTCTCAAACGAATAAGAATTATTAAAAATGCTGTACAAATGACGGAGAAATCATTGAATAAAAAAAATACATACAGTCGAACATAGAACCGCACTACGGGTACAATAACTAACAATAATAAGTATTTTTTGGGACAAAAACTATCATTTGCCTTTTCCCAGAACTCAAGGTATCTCTGAACCAAATTTCATCTAAATCGGTCCAGCTATTTAAGCGTGAAGAGGTAACAGCTAGACACTCTGTCGCATTTAAAATATTAGTATGGATTGGCGTTCCGAAAACCAGAAAAAACGACACATATATTGATATATAGACATTTCAACCCCATCGCACCCCAATACGGGATGATGGTCACGTTAGCCACGTTGAATTTTAAAATCGTTGTTGTTTTCGTAATCAGCGACCCCATAAACCATAAAAAACAACACCCATGACGATTTTCAGATTAAAATGGAAAATTGTTGGAGAAGAGTGGTATCACCATCATCAGGTCATTTTAGTCTCCACTACATGAGCATGACCGTCTCTCGTCCGTCCCAGAGAGGAGGATTTGGCATACACTCCCCAGGCTGGCCAGACGGGTTGGGGAGGCCTGATCGATGTTTCATAATGTACGAGTATTTCCCATAGTCGCCTTGTACGACATCCACGGGAAGAGACGGAGTGATTCTATTCTAGTCTGCCAGAAACTACACGGCCGTAAGAAGGAAGAGTGGTATACGCGGAATAAATACAGTTTCATCGGCACCACTCCTAGTGAGAATCTCAGCTTCAATTATACATATTTCGCTGCTAAACATTGACTTTACTTCAGGAAGGAGATCTTCCCCAAATTTTAATAATATTTTTGAAAGCTCTTGGGCACGTAAAGTTCTATCTACAGCGTCTACTGCCTTATTGTTGGCCATTTCGCATTCCTCTGAAACGATTAGATAGCAATCCTGAAACATTTTCGCTTTGTCACAGTTTCGTGTCACAAAGCATGTCGGTGTTTCCGTTCTGTATAAATCGAGTATAATATTGAACATTGTATTTGCGTCCTTCCGCCTAGAAGTAATATATGGCTGCAATACCTGGCGATACTGCTGTGACATATTATTTTGACGCCTGATTTCAGCGAGGATTGCTCTCGTCAGGTATGTTTTTCTGGTCCCTCCTGAAGCATCTAAAAAAGAAACAGTTTCCTCTCGTTGTTTAAAAGACTTTGCATCTCAAAATCTTGCTACATAGCGTCCCGCAAATGCATGCATTCTTCTGGTTTGTGCGAATATATACCAATCGTTCCATTTCAATTTTAGCGTACACGTCTATAATAAACTGACCAAATAGACCACGTTACCTTTGTAAATAAATAAAACGATTGCGTCTAACTTGTAGCAGGTAAGAATAAAAGTAGCACTGCGCTGTTATTTTTTTACAATACAATCAATATTTTGTTATTTTAAGTAGCTATTTTAGATCTACTTGCTATTATAGCGTGTTTTTTAGTTATTTTTTTAAACTATAATTTATTGTAAACACCATGTTGTTTATGCAAATAAATTTAGCTTTGTTGTGCATCAGGTGTTCCAAATCTTGGATTTATATACCTCAACAAAAAATGCTCATCAGGCTGAACAACTTTTGCTAAGGCGTCATTTTTATATTTCTTATAGTTTAGCTGAACCATTATAGTTCTGCATCACGTGTTCCAAATCTAGGATTTTTATACCTCAACAAAAAATACTCATCAAGTGGAACAACTTTTGCAAATGTCGTTTATTTTATATTTCATATAGTTTACCGGAACCATTATGGTTCTGCATCAGGTGTTCCAAATCTTGGATTTATATATCTCAACAAATATGCTCATCAGGCTGAACAACTTTTGCTAAGGCGTCATTTTTATATTTCTTATAGTTTAGCTGAACCATTATGGTTCTGCATCACGTGTTCCAAATTTTGGATTTTTATACCTCAACAAAAAATGCTGATCAAGTTGAACAACTTTTGCTAAGGCGTCAATTTTATTTTCGTATAGCTTACCGGAACCATTATAGTTCTGCATCAGGTGTTCTAAAATCTTGGATTTTTATACCTCAACAAAAAATACTCATCAGGCTGAACAACTTTTGCTAAGGCGTAATTTTTATATTTCTTATAGTTTAGCTGAACCATTATGGATATGCATCAGGTGTTCCAAATCTTGGATTTTTATACCTCAACAAAAAATGCTCATCAGGCTGAACAACTTTTGCTAAGGCGTCATTTTTATATTTCTTATAGTTTAGCTGAACCATTATGGTTCTGCATCAGGTGTTCTAAATCTTGGATTTTTATACTGAGATGGAAATTTCGTGTCCACGTTGTCAAATCGATGCCATTTTCGTAATTGACGTCTCAGAAAACCATAGAATCAACACCCATATTGATATTATGACATTTCAACCCCATTGCACCCCCACAGGAGTGCTCTTGTGTCATGTCGGTTATGTTAGATTATAAAATAGTAAAATGTTTACTCATTTATCTACAGAAGTGCTCATGTAAAGTTTCATATAAAATAGTCCAACTAATCTTGGTTCCCCATACAAACTTTGGATCCCCGTTTCACCCCCTTAGGGGTTGAATTTTCCAAATTCCCGTCTTAGTGAGCACCTACGTTCTAAAAGGAACCCCCTTGCAAAAATTGAGACTCCTAGCACTTGTAGTTTCTGAGATTTCGTGATGAGTGTGTCAGTGATTTACTCTTTTATATATATAGACTAGCGGCCGCCCGCGACTTCGTACGCGTGGAGTTAGTTATTTGCAAAATAATTTTTAATTACATTCGAAAAAGCTAAATACCTAATGAAAGGAAAAAGATGAAAAAGTTAAAAACAATCAATATCAAGACGATTTTTTAGAATCAATGAAGTCGACGGATATTATTTTTTAAAACCTCTTTGTAAAACCTAAAGTACTTTTTATTGTATAAAAATACATCCCTCCTTATAATAGTAAGTATGTAGTTGTTTTCAATATTTTTTATACTTAAATATCATTTAAAATCCTTCTGCCATAATTACTTTAACTCCAATAACATTGGATTTTCATACAAATTTCCAACCCCCGTTTTAACTCCATAAGGGGGTTGATTTCTAAAGATACATTATTAGTACACCTCCATACCATCTATAGAGCATAGATTTTAAATTTCAAGTCTCTTACTTCAAAAACATAGGACTTTCATACAAACTTCCAACCCCCGTTTTAACACCAAAAAGAGGTTGATTTCTAAAGATACATTATTAGTACACCTCCACACCATCTATAGAGCATACATTTTAAATTTCAAGTCTCTTACATCAAAAACATAGAACTTTGATACAAATTTCCAACCCCCGTATTAACCCCAAAAAAGGGTTGATTTCTAAAGATAAATTATTAGTACACCTCCACACCATCTATAGAGCATACATTTTAAATTTCAAGTTTCTTACTTTAAAAACATAGAACTTTCATACAAACTTCCAACCCCCGTTTTAACCCCAAAAAGGGGTTGATTTCTAAAGATACATTATTAGTACACCTCCATCCATCTACAGAGCATACATTTTAAATTTCAAGTCTCTTGCGTCAAAAACATAGAACTTTCATACAAACTTCCAACCCCCTTTTTAACCCCAAAAGGGGGTTGATTTCTAAAGATACATTATTAGTACACCTCCACACCATCTATAGAGCATGCATTTTAAATATCAAGTCTCTTACTTTAAAAACATAGAACTTTCATACAAACTTCCAACCCCCGTTTTAACCCCAAAATGGGGTTGATTTCCAAAGACACATTATTAGTACACCTCCACACCATCTATAGAGCATACATTTTAAATTTCAAGTCTCTTACTTCAAAAATGTAGAACTTTCATACAAACTTCCAACCCCCGTTTTAACCCCAAAAAGGGGTTGATTTCCAAAGATACATTATTAGTACACCTCCACACCATCTATAGAGCATACATTTTAAATTTCAAGTCTCTTGCTTCAAAAACATAGGACTTTCATACAAACTTCCAACCCCCATTCTACCCCCTTAGGGGTAGAGTATCGTAAAGTCCGTTCTTAGCGGATGTCTACACCCTATAAGGAACCTACCAGCCAAATTTCAAGTTTGTAGGTGTTATAGTTTCTGAGATTTCGTGATGAGTGAGTCAGTGATTTTCTCTTTTATATATATAGATAAATATTACCATTGTTTAAACAATAAAAAATACTCTAGCTTTTGTTACGGCACTGGCTACATAAACGCAACATTTAACATAGCTGTCGTAAAAATTTCTGATTAAATGCATACAAAATAGCACGGTGTGACGTCATAACGTGGTGGCCATTTGTATGGAGCGTTTTCGGGATAGTCCAAAATGTGATCCATTATAGTTCTGCATGATGTGATCTTCAAGTTATCATATCTCGAGAAGTTTTTATGCAATCGAAGTAATTATTTCACCTACATTTATATTATTGTGACGTCTTTAAATAACAAATCGAAAAAAAAAATTGAATACAAGCCTATTATTGCCCCTAAAGGCAAAGCACTTACTCTTTCTTATTTTTTTTTATTTTTATATACTACGTCGGGAGGCAGACAAGCATACGGCCCGCCTGATGTGAAGCGGTTACCGTAGCCATATTAACGCTGGCAAAACAAAATATAGCTCGCGCGCCGCCACCCCCGCTGCCAATGCAGCATCTCCTTCCTTTCTGGTGACCTCACTCACTCGCAGGAACACAACAACCCTCAAGGGAATTGTTATTTGGCTGCGGTATTCTGTGAGGTTGGAGTACATTCCCCAGTCGGGTAGCTTACAATTACGCTCCCTACCTCTCTTTTCGCCAGAGCTTCGTTTGTCAGTCAGCAGGGTGCACCGCGTGCAGGTGAAGATGGCTTTGGGATGGATGAACCACATACACCCCTCTTATATTTAGATTTGTGTATTAAGATTAAATAATTATTTAAAGCAAACTACAAAGATTTCTATCTTAAATTACTGTTATTCATTTTAAAATATAATATTATAATGATTGAATGCCCACTACCCACGATAATCTGTACCCAAACTGTACACTGTCATGGTTTTTTCATCTGTTACGTGTATGTGTTTTATTTTTGTTTTTCGTGGATAAAACACACTGCCATCTAGTCACAAACTAAGCAAAGCTTGTACTATGGGTACTAGGTAACTGATAATATACTTAAATATATATTCTTTTTGTAAATACATACAGTTGACGAGCTCGGTGGCATAGCGGTCAATGACGCGGCTTCGACACCAACGCTCGTGGGTTCGATTCCCACATAGGACAAACATTTGTGTGCATGAACATGTCTGTTTGTCTTAGTCTGGGTGTTTTCTATGTATCATAAGTATGTATTTACAAAAACAAAAATGTATTTACGTATGTTTATCAGTTGTCTAGTACCCATAACACAAGCTTCGCTTACTTTGGGGCTAGATGGCGCTGTGTAATTTGTCTGACAATATTGATTTATTTATTAAGTCGGAGGAGAGACTTTTCTTCTCGTTGTGTATTCATTTTTAGTTTAGTATTTATTAAGTCGGAGGAGAGACTTTTCTTCTCGTTGTGTATTCTACCGTCTTACGAGAGGTTGCGTGCTCCTCAACCTCTCGTAAGACGGTTTGTTTGACATGATACCCATGGCTTCTTCCTACAGTCGCCCCGTTTGCCATAGGCAGGGACTTCATCGTCACACGTTGGAACCTAAATGGGCGCGTACTGTACGAAATGTAACGTATGTAATGGAATTTGTCCAAAAAAAAAATACTCTTCGTGTATACATATATTGCCTCCCCAACCCGTCTGGCCAGCGTGGGGAGTGTAGGCCAAATCCTCCTTCTGTCTAGGACGGACGAGAGAGGGTCGTGCTCCTGCAGTGGAGACTAAAATAACCTGATGATGATGATGATGATACATATAATACATAGTTTATTACAGACTGTTATGTGGAGTCCGTAATCAAATCTTGCAAGTTAATTATACTCACATTCCAGTGTCTCATTGATATGAAATTTGGGTTACTCGTTTGCTTCTCGTGACAATGCATGATTGCCAAAATGCCACCATTTTTAATCTAATATAGCGGTCGTCGCAAATAGCGGAGTTATAATTTCCACATTAACTTCTATGTAATAGTTATCAAATGAAAGGGATTGATAAGCAAAACACTGTAAGTTAACTTTTTAGTTTTTTTTTTACATCTACAAAATCAGGGCTCTAGTTCCGTTATCATCTATATATTAATACGTGAACCAAATACTTTGTACCCCACAAAGTATTTGGTTCACGTATTAATATATAGATGATAACGGAACTAGAGCCCTGATCTAAGCGTGGCGCCACACGCTCTTGACCGGCTTTTTGGATCGTGCACCTCGTTAAAAAGACAATTTTTATTACTTTCTCTTCTAGCTACGGCTAATGCAACTCGGTACACAAGTGTTATTACAACTATGTAACGGTATTTTATGGAACAATCTATGGCTGTGTTAAGAGGAAATGCAGTCTATTTATTGTTCATCCGTTAGGTACAACATAGTCACAATAATAAGGTACATTGTATGATAAAAATGTCATACAATGTACCTTATTATTGTGACTATGTTGTGTGGTATAATATTGTAATTAGTATTCAAATTAAAATAACTAAATAACAAAACTTACAATTGACAAAAAAAAATTGTAAACATTATTTATAAATAAATAAATATATAGAAAAAATCGGTTGTCTGTAAAGTCGGTTTACTGACGATAGTACAACGTGACAACGTCATAAGAAAATACTGATGGTATGTTTGCATTTTTCAAAAGAAAATTTTAATGGAACGCCTCAGAGCGAGGTAACGCCGCATACGTCATGTTTTTTCGTGCGTGCAGCCGGCTCCATCGAATTATAAGACGTTGTCACGTCAAAAAAATCCTCCACATCACCGTCAAATGGCATCGCGCCCAGAAGGCTGGCAGCATTGCCACGCTGAATAGTAATGCTTATGCGTTGTGCGAAATAATTGATCCCCTAAAAAGGAACCGTGTTCTCGGACCCCATGGGCCAAGTGTTTCGACCCCAAACGGCTCAAATAAGATTTATATATTTGCGCCGTTTAAGAGTCTCCGCTGATGCAGCAACAGCTCTCGCAGATCCCGACATGTATGGGAGATGAGAAGGCGTCAGTATGTCTACGCAGGTTGCGTCTCACACCAAAGGCCTTCCCATCTCAGCAATTACATCCCGTCAGGGCCCTTACCACCATCTCTTATTGCGATTCAAAAACTGAATAGATCGCTTATTCATACCAATGAATAAGCGACTCTATTTGAAATGGAATAGAGTCGCTTATTCATCGGTATAAATAAGCAATCTATTCAGTTATTGAATCGCAATAAGAGATGGTGGTAAGGGGGCTGGTCTCTGTTGTGACATTGTTGCACTTTTAAACTAACATGTTTTTTTTTTCATAAAGATACAAAAATCCAAAAATATACCTATAGAGCGTTCTATCTGATTCCATTATGGCAAAAGGAAATGAAAGGCAATTGCCCGGCATTCACTCAGTCACATGTCATTTACTATCGCGTCAAAATATTTGCGCTAAATTAATAACAATTATTGAAAACTTGTATATATAGAATACTTTCCTATGTGTTCAAGTTCTTTTCATTTCTGCATGTACTAATGCGTAAGTAAGCGCTTTGTATCAAATTTTTACTGTCGAGATATTCACTTATATGTTATTAACATTATTTTTTGGGGTGTAAGTGGTTCATAAACATCTTTGAACCAAACCCAACTTCACCTGCACGCGGTGCATCCTGCTGATTGACAAACGAAGCTCTGGCGAAAAGAGAGGTAGGCAGCGTAATTGTAAGCTACCCGACTGGGGAATGTACCTCCACCTCACAGAATACCGCAGCCAAATAACGGTTCCCTTTAGGGCTCTTGTGTTCCTGCGAGTGAGTGAGGTCACCAGAGAGGAAGGAGATGCTGCGATGGCAGCGGGGGTGGCGGCGCGCGAGCGATATTTTATGTTGCGAGCGTTAATATGGCTACGGTAACCGCTTCACATCAGGCGGGCCGTATGCTTGTCTGCCACCCGACGTAGCATATTAAAAAAAAAATACAGACTCCAAAGAAGGAGGTTCTCAATTCGCTTGTATTTTTTTTTAATGTTTGTTATTTCTTTATTCCGTCATTTATAAACCGATTTGAAAAACCTTTTTTAATTTGAAAGAGTATACTTCCAGATAGGTCCCATTTTTTTTTTCGTATTATAAAATTCAGTTCTGATAGTGTTTTTAACTTTTTGTGTGTAGTGTTTTTAACTAGTGGTGCTTACGATAGAAGTGTTAAAATTATAGTCAATACCTGAAGTCTAGTTGATCCTAGGTTTGACTAGTCAAACCTCGGGTACCTCACCTTCCTTTCCAAAAGCAAGTCAAACCTCGCGTCCATCATCATCATCATTATCATCAGGTTCATTTTAGTCTCCACTACCGGAGCAAGACCCTCTCTCGTCCGTCCTAGACGGAAGGAGGATTTGGCCTACACTCCCCACGCTGGCCAGACGGGTTGGGGAGGCCTGATCGATATTTGATAAAGTATTTCCCTTAGTTGCCTTGTTCGACATCCACGGGAAGAAACGGAGTGATTCTATTTTGGTCTGCCGGAAACCACACGGCTTTTGTTAATTACAAGCTTAACCTAACCTAACCAACATCATGCGTCAAAACTAGTTTTAACTGCGGACGTTGGTTAGGTCTCCGCTACGCTGCCTTACGCAGGGCACGTTTATGTCGTGTCGGTCCCGGCTATTGTCATTAATTAGATCAGTGTTTCTTAACCTGTGGTCCGCGGACCCATGGGGGTCCGTGAGTATGAGTACGGGGGTCCGCCGTGTTATCTATGAACATTTGAATCAATAAATAATACTAGCAAGACTCGCAAAAAAGCAGCACCAACCTTCACATTAATACCTACAGTATTATTATAATTAAAAAAAAAAACTATTTTTTTTCAGTACCTACGAAAATTAATTGTCCTAATTTTATTACAGTGTTATTTTATTAAGGAGGTTCTTGAAATTGTGCTTAATTTTCTAGGGGTCCGCGGACCGGAAAAGGTTAAGAAACGCTGAATTAGATGACAGTCGTTAAGTCAAGTCAGTGGACTTTAGGCGGCTTTAAGACGCTGGCCTGCCCCAACCCGCAGTTGAGCAGCGTGGTGGAGTTTGCTCTAAACCAGGGTTCGCCGATATATATCAGCGGATATATATCATGATATATATCACGATATATATCATGATATATATCACGATATATATCAATTGATTTTTATCTTGTGTATCAAATGATTTTTTTCCGTCTTCTGAACTAAAAATTTTGGAGATTAATGTTTACCCTGGCAACACGTAGCGAAAAACTACAATTCAGAATACTTTGGATTACTTCTCAAAATGGCAACCTCATTTAAAGTTGAGGAAATCTCCTTTAACATACCAGTACGGCTAGCTTTTTATTCAAATTCAAACCTTAATATGTCACATAAGGTTTATTTTACGAGGTATTAAAAAATGAAGATTATTATAATAATAGGTATTTGTTTTTTTTTAATGATATAAATCAAAAAATCGGATTTTTGATATCTATATATATAAAAATCGATGCCACTTTTCGTTGTAATTTTATAACTCAAGAACGGGCTCACATATCCAAACCAAATGTTTAGGGTTTATTCGGACTATTTAGTAGATGGTTTAGGTGAAGTTTGCACAAAATCGGTAGAGCGGTTCTTCATTTATCATATTTTTTGTAACAATTGAATTCAATAAATGGCGGATCATTTTGTTAATGGGGATTTTGCTGTTATATTGAAACTTTTTTCAGATGGGGATTGTGCTGTCAAATTGAAACTTTTTTCAGTGTTGACAGTACAAGCATGTTGTTATGTCATTTATGCGGTCATTTCATTTTGGACGTGCTTCGACTTTATATTGCCTGTTCCAGAGCCGTTTGTTTATTCATGCTCAAAATGGAAAAACAAAAAATATTGTTTATCCAAATGTTTTGGATTAAGTTTTAAAATAGCTAGCAATTAATAAAATATTGTTTTGTTTGAATAAATGAATTTGGTGTTCCAATTATTTTTTTTTTTTATCATTTTACTTTATACGTAGCGAAGCACGTACCGGGCCGCTAGTTTATTATAAAAATCGGATTTTTTCGAAAACCCTTCGTTTGAGGGCAGACCCGTATCCCAGCAATGGGATCTATAAGGGTTATCGACGACGACATCGACCACTTCTTGTATGGACGTGTTTCGATCCGCTTTCAAAAATCTTTCACGTCAAAAACAGTCTCCAACTATTCGCCATTAGAGCGTTCAGACGATTTTGCAATTCATATTATTGGAATCTATGTATTAGGTAACAACTCAATACAATGTTTTAGCTCCTCAATAGTGTTAGAAACTTACTTACGCACATATTGCTAAGAGGGGAAGTCAAATTCCAAAAGCTTCCTACTCCTACTAATTTCTTCTGATTAAATTCGTTGTGAGTTCTAAGGCAGCCGTATTTTTACCCCCAGGACTACAATGGACATCATTGTTTATTGCCTTTTTTGCTGGTCACCGCTGTTAATCCTGGATACACAGGAGAAACAGTGGTGGGAATGTCGGGTGGCAGACAAGCATACGGCCCGCCTGATGTGAAGCGGTTACCGTAGCCATATTAACGCAACATAATCTCGCTCGTGCGCCGCAACCTCCGCTGCCAATGCAGCATCTCCTTCCTTTCTGGTGACCTCACTCACTCTCAGGAACACAACAACCCTCAAGGGAATTCTTATTTGGCTGCAGTATTCTGTGAGGTGGAGGTATTTCCCCAGTCGGGCAGCTTAAAAATACGCTATGCCCTACCTCTCTTTTCACCAGAGCTTCGTTTGTCAGTCAGCAAGGTGCACCAAATGCAGGTGAGGTTGGCTTTGGTTCAAAGATGTTAACGAACCACTTACACCCCAATGTATATTCGCCATTAGAGTAATATTAAAACGCCTCTCTAAATTTACTTACGACATAGTTATATGTCCATCGATCGGTTTCGAACCTTTGACCTTGTCGACAAGTGTCCCATCGGCGATCGAAAGTACTAAATTGGCCAATGTAATTAGACACATGTCTGCATAATAACATGTGGTTGATCGTAGCTCTAATTGTTATGGTCGAGTAATTATGCTGACATAGATACGGAGTGAATAACGATTTTCCAACCTCACCAATGGTTAACGATTGGACGCGTGGTTTGCATAGACAAAGGATCAATGCTTGCAATTAAAAACATAGTTGTCTGTAAAGTCGTTTACGGACGATAATTTTACGCGATAACGTCATAAGAAAACATCGGCCGATGGAGTGGAAGAGAGATAGATGCGTCACAAGCCGAACGCCTAGGCCGATCGTGCCTCTCTATCGCTTGTTCCGCGCTGTCACTTGCACGCTCGGCTCAGGCGGAACGTGACAATGGGTCATGCTTTTTCGTGCCGGCGTTCATCGATTTATAAGACGTTATCAATAATTCAGCGTTCTGTGATTAAAAGCAATTTAAAAACAAGTGTTTTTTCTTGACGTTACTTAGCTTTTATTTTTTATGATTCCAATGAGGGATCATCCATAAATTACGTCACTCGTTAAGGGGGTGGGAGGGGGGTCGACGAAGTGTGATATTGTGTGACAAGGGTTGTGAGGGGTCCTAAATTTCGTGACGTGACATTTCAAAATCTATTATAATTCAAGTGTTAAAACACGAAACATTAACGAAAAACTCAAAAACATTTGCAATTCTAGATGTAAAATTGCAAATTATGTGACGTCACACTAGGGAATGTGACCAGCTGCAAACCAGCAAAAAATCATGAAATTCGTGTGACGTAATTTATGGATGTCCCCTAATATGAATTGCAAAATAAAAGCTTGAAATGATTTAAAAAAATACAAATAAAAACCGACTTCAGTTGACAAGCGCAGCTTATTGGTGGAATACCCCGAGAGACGCTGCTGTCCGTCTTCCGGGAGAAAAGTTATTGCGTCACACGAGATTCCTTAGTTGTCTTGTACGATATACAGCGCAGCGTAATGGAGTGGCGTAATTTTATTTTGCCAGCAACCACACGGCAAATTTAAGGGTTTCCCTCTATTTTTCTGGGATCCCATCATCAGACCCTGACTTGGTGAATATGGGACCACCACGCAATCATACCCTTTCAAATAAAAAAATAGTATTGACCATACGTGCTTATAAAATTTAAGGGATTCCCTTGATTTCCCTGGGATCCCATCATCAGATCCTGACTTGGTGAAAATGGGACCACTTTGCAATCATACCCTTTCAAATAAAAAAACAATTTTGAAAATCGGTTCACAATTCGCGAAGATAACGAATAACATACATACAAACAAAAATCTGTCGAATTGAGAACCTCCTCCTTTTTTGAAGTCGGTTAAAAAATGAAATTCAAGCGGGCGAAGTCGCGGGCGAACGGTAGTATCATAAATATGCGCCCCTGCCGGACCGGTTGGTAGGACCAGCGCAGTGAACCGGTCGACCAGGCAACCTTGACAACGCGATCCACATTTGACCAACTGCACCTTACATAATGAAATTATTACCTTTTTCGGAAAAAACCGGCCAAGTGCAAGTGAGAGTTACGCAATACTGCATTTTTTTATCGTACTGAGGTGTAAAACGCATATGACCGAGGATGTTATGGATGTGAAATTTGGGATCTGGATACAGATATTATTAATAATATTATACCGGTTTCTACGATATTTGTTTGTTTGTTTGTATTATCTTATTGTACACTAGCTGACCTGACAGACGTTGTCCTGTCTTCTTAACGTCAAATGACTGACAGTTCTGTCAAACGGCATAAAGTTACATTAGAAAAGTTAATATGGTCGTTCAGTTTTCTTAATTTTCAAATTTTCCGCGCAACTTTCTTATTTTTTTTCTTTAATAAGAACCTTCTGACAATAATAAATATAACACAATAAGAAATAGCGAAATCAGTCCAGCCGTTCACGCGCGATGCCGTGACGTGACCAAGGGAAACAGGGATTAATATATCAAATGAAAGCGCTGGATTACAAAACACAATAAATAAACTTTTTTAGTTTTTTTTTTTTATCAACAATTAACAAAAGTATCCCCTTGTTAATTTTTAACTTTAACTTGTATGATTATTTGTTTAGAAGTATGTCATCAGTCAACATTTAGAAATTAAACGCTGTTCTGTGATTGTCTGTCTTTCAACTTGAAACTAATTAGCATCAATGTGTTAAAAGCACAAGTCGTAGAATAATCCAAAGCTATCCGTAGCTATGAAATGTCAGTAGGTTTACTGTTTACCCGATTGCGGCATAGCCTAAAAGGAGGATTGTGTGTTTGACCTGTATCGACGACTCAATGTTTCCCCGTAACTAACTAAAATGTCAAATTTAACTTGCAAGATTGGATTACAGAATCAGAAGTTAAACTAAATAAAATCTTGTAAAAATAAAACTGAATATTTAGTTACGCGTGCGAGTTACCAAGTGTGAGTCGAACTTGGTCGGTTTTATTACGGAAACTAACGAGAGATTAAAGAGAGAGATTAGGCGGCCGAGAGGCTTTCGGCTACTAAATAAAAACAAAAAAACAATTGGTAGTGGTGATTGCACATCTTTGAAGAAGCATAAATAATAAATCGACAGTCGGATGAGCTGTTAGATTTGATACGTGCCGTAACGTCAGGTAATATTAAAGGCATCTAAAAGTAGGTACCTTACATGCTTGTGACCTTACGTCTCGTTTTGAACGGGACTCTCCCTTTTCCCAGTCACCTGTCCCGTTGTCCCCAAACAAAGCGCCGGGACGCAAAATAGTCTCGTATTCAGAAACCGGGCGAAAATTTTAAATTATGAAGCTCGTGAAATTTTTTTTCATATAATTACATAATTACTGTCTGAGGAACTTTGCTTTAATAAAGCCGGTGAAGTGGTAACTCCTATTTATTTTTCACAACTATATAATATAAAAAATATTAGAATTACATAATATGAATATAACAGATGACGAGCTCGGTGGTCGAATGGTTAGCAATAGTCACATTGACTCCGAGGTCGCGGGTTCGATTCCCGCACAAGACAAACATTTGTGTGTATGAACATGTCTGTTTGTCTTGGTCTGGGTGTTTTCTATGTATTATAAGTATGTAATAGGTAGGGGAAAAAGTCTTTTCGCATTATAGTATGTATGAACTTGTAATAAAATCTCTTTGGTTATACCATTTGTATCTGTCAGGTTTTGATATCTTTAAAAAGTTTAAATTTTAAAAAATATACTTCCAAATTCAAATTAGGTAAATGTCTGATTTTCATTTGTTTTTTTTACTGTCAAGATGAGTGAATCTAATGAAGAAATTCGATACATTTTAAAATTTTACTACAAAAAAGGTAAAAATTCAACGCAAGCTGCGAAAAAAATTTGTGACGTTTATGGACCTAGTGCAGTGTCTGTGAGAGTAGCACAAATTTGGTTTAAGCGTTTTCAATCCGGAAATTTTGATGTCAAAGATGCACGTCGCTCTGGTCGCCCTGTTACGGATAAAATGGATGCCATTTCTGAAAAAGTGGAGCAAGATCGGCTTATCATTAGTTACGACGTAGCTGAAGAACTAGGAATTGACCACAAAACAGTTTTGGCGCATAAAAAGGTCGTGGTCAAAGGCCGGCCAGGCTTCACAGACTCTGGCGAAACCCGGGTTAACCCGCAACAAGGTGATGCTGTGTGTATGGTGGGATTGGAAGGAAAGATATTCATTATGAGCTGTTACCGCCAGGCAGGACTATCGATTCTGAACTCTACTGTGAACAACTGATGAGATTAAAGCAAAAAGTTGAGAGAAAGCGGCCGGAATTAATTAATAGAAGGGATGTGATTTTTCATCATGATAACGCTAGACCTCACACATCTTTAACCACTCAGCAAAAATTAAGAGAGTTTGACTGGGAGGTGTTAATGCATCCGCCGTATAGTCCTGACCTTGCACCTTCTGATTTCCACCTGTTTCGGTCTCTTAAGAATTCTTTAGGCAATGTCAGGTTAACATCACGAGTAGACTGCCAAAACCACTTGTCGCGGTTTTTTGAACAGAAGTCCCAAAATTTCTATAGTAATGGGATCATGTCTCTACCTACAAGATGGCAAAAAGTTATCGAACAAAATGGCACCTACATACTTTAGTTAAATGTAAATAAACTTTATTAAAAAATGTTTTGAATTTTCATATAAAATACGAAAAGACTTTTTCCCCAACCTAATATTATAAAGTATATATTACAAAAAAAATGTATTTAAGTACATACATTTATCAGTTGTCTAGTACCCAAACAAAAAAAATAGTGAATAATAATTGCATTAACTCACATTTTTTTTCTATATAAACAAAATTAAAAAGTTGTGTTTATTTTTATTGTTTACCTGCTAACTGGGGTATAAAAACGAATGTCCCGTCTTGAGTTAAAAATAAATGGTCAGTTTATACATGCATGATCGCCTTAATTCCCGTGGTTATTATCATTTTAACCATATGAGCCTTCAAGGACAACGTACCCTATACCACAGTATTACTATTTTTCATACAGTAGGGAATCGCCTTTGATGTGGCACGATGCCGCCGCCCGCGTAGGTATCCACGCGGTCGTTCGCCGATATGCAAGGGTTGTCACAAAATTCGAAATCAAATAATCTTTAATATTTTTATAATCATTTATCAACAAGAATATAATATAATATACATATTTACAAATGTTGCACTGCTAAATATTTACGTGAAGGTTTATTTTTAGATTTCAATTTTCTGTCATTAAATTTAACAATATAATGAATTCGGGGGAAACATAAGCATGGCTGTGATGTAAACTGTACTTGTTTTAATAATACCTACCTATAATTTATCTAAAAATATTGTTTCCTATAGCACCTGGTTGGTGTTGGTATGTTAACTCATTACGTCTGCGGCGAATACAAAAAGTCCCTATGTTCATTCGTAACTAATAAATGGCTGAACCAATTTTGATTAGTTGTAAAATTCATCTTTATTGCGCCAGTGTCACGGAGTATATCAAAATTTAAAAAAAAATAGCTGATTTCTGGTGCCAGCCAAGTTGATGTAGGTACCAAACAATTAACGATTTAAATTTGATTACGACTTTACTCACTTCATTTTCGCAAGATACTTAATAATAATTAATAATAGATACATATTAATAATAATAATTTTAATAATAATACTAATTAAGTATCTTGCGAAAATGAAGTGAAACTAGGAATATCAATACCCAAAATGCAATGACTGGCTAACTAAATTTACTGCAAATAATAATAACCAAAATGTGAAAAATATAAAAGTAAATAAAAATCATCAAAAAACGTGATTGCTTAAAAAAAAATTAAAAAAGAAACTAGCCCAGAAACAAAGATCTTAACTACTAGGTATGGATAGGCCATTCTAAGGAGATAATTTGTCACGAACCGATGAGTCATTTGGCTTTTCGACAGCGAAAATAATAAATATGAGAGTGTAAGTTCAAATTGGTGTCCCATTTTTTTACGTGACATAAACATACACTTAGGTTCGTCCCACATACAACACGTGCATATAGTCGCAGAGACAAATTTTATGTTAGAAATGGCACAGCCATACGTGTGTGGAGTACCTTGCACTTCATCAACAATATAGCTACATACATTTCAACAAAGACAAAGTAGGTAGGTTTTTACGAAATTATAGAAAAAACTTACCTTGCGTCTATGAAATTTTAAATTATTGACGTGTTTCGACATCGAGTTACAACCGTATACAGAACAATTTGTATGCACCATTATATTAAATAGGAATCACTGAACGTAAATTAAAAAAACGTTTAAAACACTCAGTACGCGCACGTGACTGCCTTTCACGGTGGCTCCCACAAACTACGCTTGTTTGTGGGACGCTGACCGCACCGCCCGCTTCTCCGCGGGTTCCCCTGCCTTGCTCTGCGCAAGTACCTTCGTTGCCCAACTGTATGCTTTTAAAACTGTGCCTATACCACACCCTGGCCACTCCATACAAATGTCGTGTCGGTAACTATTACATAAACATTGACGTCCGTGCAGAGCGTAAATGAGCATGTGTGCGTGCGGCGCCATACAAACTGTTCCAGATTTGTCTCAGAGGGGAGGTGAGGTCGACACGAGAGAGGGGCAGGGAGTGGCCATACTGTACAATAGTACTAACTATTACTTATACTGTGCCTATACCTAACAGCTAGTGCGCCCCGTGTGCCAACCTTCCGGTTATATCACGGGGATGCGAGTCTCTCGTCCAGTAAACCAACCAGACGGGAGGACCTTTACCTGCTCCGCTCTTGCGCTCGGTAAACCAACCGAGCACGCAAGGGCGGATCCAGGGGGAGGGTCATGGGTCATGACCACCCCCTGGGCTGGGTTCAGGACCTAGATGGACCACTAATTAAAATTGTTAAACTTAATGTTTTTATAATATATGTTTGTCACAATATAGATTAAGTACAGTACTTACATACCTTAATAAAATATCTACTTTTTACCTGTATCTACGTATTATTATCAAAATTTAATTATAACTTGAGTGTGACTTGACAACAACTATGTGACCTCCCCCTGGCGCCAAAGCTGGATCCGCCCTTGCGAGCACGCAAGCGGAGCCTTCAAGGACAGTCTATATTTTACCTATTTTACCTTTAAAGATACATACCCTCGTTGAAGTATTTAAAGAATTATACTACATAATAGAGATGCCCCGAATATTCGGCTACTATACTGTATTCGGCCTATTCGGTCACTGTTTTAATATACGATCGAATAGTGTGCAGTATGCTACCGAATACTAAATTAAAGAAAAAAAACGCACATGTTATAAATTACATAAAATTACATGTAATTTAATTACAAAACTTTTAAAAACGTATACTCCTCAGTAATAAATTGATTAATTTATTTATTAAAATCTTTCATGTGTTTTTTAATAATATATTTTTTACTGTATTATCATTTGAAAGGCGTGCGCGGGGATTTGATCCAACGCGTAGAGGCCCATTAGAGAACTTTAATGAACGTATACGCCCGCCGTGCCCAGGGGGCCTACCGCCGAAGCTGAAGCCGATTACCTTCGGATTTTTTTTAATGCGAAAATGAAACTATGTACTGCTTAGATTGCTGGTAATTATGTTTAGCTCGTCTAGTTGAAACCCTAGAACTTAACCGACTCAGCTGAAAATGTTTGTCAATAACTTTTAACCTAAGACCAAATTTTATAATCAAAAAATCCTATGGTAATCGGCGTCTGCTTAGGCGTTAGGACCCCCTGCTATGGGATATATCAATGGAACAATATACCTATGAGCAGTGGTCCTACTGCCAAAGCTGAAGCCGAATAGTTTGATCCCCAAAAATATGTATTAGATTTGAGTTATTGACAAATATGTTTATCTTTGTTGGTAGAGCTTCATGGTTAGCACCAGCATAGCTAAACACAATTGCCACTAATGTCAGGTGAAGTTTGGCGGTAATCGGCTTCAGCTTAGGCGGTAGGCCCCCAGGTCTCGGCAGCAATTGAAAACCTGTCACGCGTGAAATGCACACAATTTCTGCCGAACGTTCAGAGCTACGGCCGAGGGTGCAGCCGAGTATTCGGTACTAGGTATTCGGCTAAATCACTATTCGGTACATCACTACTTTGAGCTATTATTGGCGTGTGTGGGAAACAGTGCATTGTGTTGACGGCCAACCTTGTGTTAACTTATAAACTGGAGTACAATTTGCAGCCTGTGCAGTACGTATGTACATTAGCAATGGGTACTTTGACTCCGAGGTCGCGGGTTCGATCCCCGCACAAGACAAACATTTGTGTGCATGAACATGTCTGTTAGTCTTGGTAAATAATGGGGTTCTTCAAAAAGGGTGTTAAGAGGTTTTTACGGGGTCGGCAACGCGCGTGTGGTGCCTCTGGCGTTACAGGCGATCATAGGCTACGGTAACTGCTTTCCATCAGGCGGGCCGTAATCTTGTTTGCCACACTGGTGGTATAAAATAATAATTATTATTATTATAAAAACTCTTTATTGCACCAAGAGGTGACAATCATAAAAGACAATACAAATGAGAGAGTACAAAAGGCGGCCTTATCGCAAATGCAATTACTTCCAGGCAACCTTAGCATAAAGGAATAAATAATTGGTAGACAAAGGTAGGTGGCGTATGAAAATATTACAGAAACTTGACAAAAAACTTAACATATATATGTAAGTACACATGATACGGTACACACAGATCAGCGTTGCCAGACGTCCCGATTTTGGCGGGACGTCCCGATTTTTAAATCAAAATTTAATGTCCCGCGCGGGACAGTCTCAGTCCCGCTTTTCGGGTATAACTCGACCGTGCGTGCAGCGTGTTGAGAAAGCGAAAAAAAATTAATCTACAGCTATCCTGTGAAGAGTTCTTCATTTTTATTAAAGAAAAAAGGAAACTTTAAAAGAAGTTAAATCTTCACAGAAATATCATGAATAAGCAATTCTTATAAATAATTATTCTCTTATTGTAGGTTGTAATTTGTAACACTCACTCCTCAGAGTACTGTTTGAAACGCCATATTTTTCTAATGAATAAAACTTTCTTGATTTTGATTTCTATTTTTTTATTCAGAAGACGAATCAGACTCAACTATTTAACGATAGGGTAAATCTGATTTAAAATATCATATTTTTAATAAAATACATTTTCTATTACTGTTTTTGCTATCCATTGTCAGGTAAACGTAATTTGAACTCAAATAAAAATTTTACTATGTCCCGCTTTCGACGAAAGAATCCCGCTTTTTTTCACTCAAAAAGATCCATAATCCCGACTTGGCAAAAAAAAAAATCTGGCAACGCTGACACAGATACAAAATTGTATTGAACATGTTATCTGAATGAAGTAGAAGAAAAAGTTCATTTCGAAAGATAATAATAGGTTTTAACAAGGGGTTTAAAATTAAATTATAAAAATACGTAAATTGCTTCAAAGCCAGCGCCTTGCTCTGATATTTTTATGTAAATCGTATAGAAATGTAAGCACCGAGGCACTACCCGTGCTAGCAGGTGTATTTACCAGTAGACTTAGAAGTACAACGCCGCGCTTCAATGTGATACATCTAAAAATATAGTCCCAGATTTCTAGAAAATGCGTGATCGTGAAAAAATACTTAGACTGTTCAAACCTATTAATAATACTTGAAACATTGCTGTCTGAATGGCAGGAAAGGTGGGAAACTTCTACCAAAGGACGCCACTTGTATCTATTCTTTCAATCGGTAAGAGATAGATTAAAGAAAAAGTGGTTAGAAGTCGACCACCCTGTTGCGCAAACTTTAACTGGGTGGACATGGCAATTTTAAGGCTAAACTCTTTTCGTTTAAATTAGTGCCGTCGCCCTTATGCGAAATTATTATCAAAGATAAAAAAAAAGTTTAAGTTAACTTTTTTTATCTTTGATAATAATTTTAACGTAAAGTAGATAACAACTGAATATTGAAACCACTTGGATAGCTGCGGATGCTCCCCTGCGTTACCGGGTACACAACGTCACAACGAGAACGCACAATCGCAAACAACATGAGCCCGAAGGCATGGTGCCAGAATTTATTATATGGAAGTTTTAGCCAGTAAGTGTTACTGTTACCGTCTTCACCGCGTGGAGGTACTCCCAGCCTATGTTGTTATTGTTATTGTACACATGTTTGGTTTTTATTACATTTGATGCCTGTATTTATAAATTCTTACAATTATCAGGTGATTGCAAGCAAACCTGTCAGCAACAGCTAATAATATTTATATATTTGAAATGTGCTAACAAAGCTCTTTACCTACTGTAGCAAAACAGATTCATTACAATAATGAAATTAAATCAAGGTAGCACACGACCACGAGTATCCTTTAAACATAAGTATGATGTATAAAAAACTACGTTAAAATATACTACGTGTAAGTAAGTTGTTTATTTAAAAGTCGGTAATCGTACTTTTTAGAGCGTGTTTTAGTAGTCGGGTTTTAGTATTTTAAACTTTATTTTTATTTAATCTCTAAATTTCAGTATGAGAGTAGATAAAATAATTTATACAATTTTTGAACATTGTCAAATAGCCTATTACAACCCAATTTTCGATCTCGCTTTCGATCGCTCTCAAACCCATCCGTTGATGTTTCAGCGGCCGCTGCTTGACTCGTATGTGCAACGAGGCCTTCAAGTTGTACGAAATGTTTCTATTGCTAAATCTAAAACTATCTCTCTGTCCGTCTGTGCAGTGTTGCAATTTACAAATTACCAAACATTCGTAAACACTTAAGTCTAGGTACATAGTGTGTTATGCAAGTATATGGTATCCCATTCTCTTCATTTAAATAGGAGATTTTACCCGACTGCGGAAGAAGAGTTGGTAATGTTTTTCGAAAGTATTATGTAAACCAGGGCTGTCCAAACCATATACAATACCGGGCCATTACAAATTACTAAATAGATTTGCGGGCCGCTGTAACAAATACCTACTTGACATTTTTACTACCTTAAAAAAATTTAAGCTTAGTTAGAACCCGTCAGTTATATAACTTTTTTTCTAGAAATATATAATTTTCCGTCAATGTAGCTAATTAAATAGTAAAAAATATAAAAAGTAAAAAATTATATAAAACCCGTAAATTAAAAATACGTCACGGGCCGCACAAATATAAGCCGAGGGCCGCATGCGGCCCGCGGGCCGTGCCTTGGACAGCCCTGAATTGTAAGCTAAGATATCATGCTTGATCAAAATGGCATTGTAACTCTTATTACTAGCTGATCCAAATGACGCTGTCCCGTTTTCTTAACAAAAAAAATTTGGGGTTTAAGCGGTTCATCAATATCTTTGAACCAAAGCCAACTTCACCTGCACGCGGCGCGCCCTGCTGACTGACAAACGAAGCTCTGACGAAAAGAGAGGTAGGGAGCGTAATTGTAAGCTACCCGACTGGGGAATGTACCTCCACTTCACAGAATACCGCAGCTAAATAACAATTCCCTAGAAGGTTGTTGTGTTCCTGCGAGTGAGTGAGGTCACTAGAAAGGATTCCTTCCTTTCTAGTTGGAGATGCTGCGTTGGCATCGGGGGCGGCGGCACGCGAGGGATACTTTATGTTGCGAGCGTTAACCGCTTCACATCAGGCGGGCCGTATGCTTGTTCGCCAACCGACGAAGTATAAAAAAAAGGAAAATAGAATTCGAATTGATTTCGCGCAATCTGTCAAATACCTGACAGTTCTGTCGAATGACATAAAGTTACATTAGAAAAGTTAATATGGTCGTTCAGTTTTCTCAAATTTTCTAATTTTCCGCGCAACTTTCTTATTTTTTTCTTTCACAAGAACCTTCTTTTGACAATAACAAATCTATATATATAAAAGAAAGTCGTGTTTGTTACAACACTTATAACTCGAGAACGGCTGGACCGATTGCCATGGTTTTTGATTTGTTGGATTTGTTTCCGTCCCGAATAGCAGAATAACTCTTAAAAACATTGGAAAAATCTCGAAAAAAATAAAATAAAAGAAAAAACATTTTCCCATACAAAATGTTCGTGGTTGTCGTAGCTGTCAAATGTGACGTTGTCGTACGTGCGTACGCCAAATGTATGCGTGCGTTCAGAAATGTATATTAAGCTCATTATAGAACAAATGTCATAGATTAAAAACAAATGTTAACTCTATTGGTCTCATTTTTACGTCTTGAAAGTTGGCTGTGATTTGTTTTGAAAACAGTTTTGTGGATTTAAATATTTATTGGTTCTAAAATATTTATGCGTGCATAAATCTATATAATATATAAAATAATGTCGTGTCTTGGTCGGGAAAGTATTAAAAACATTGAAAAATTGACGAAAGAATTAAATAAAAGAAAAAACGTTTTCCCATACAAATAGTGCCAGTTAAAAAGGATTGGAATATTTATTGATTGTTATGTAAATGTCAAATCGATTGGTCTCACTTTTACGTCGCGAATGTTGTCTGTGATTTGTTTTGTGGATTGAAATATTTATTGTTGTCAATTGGTACTTTTTTTGTGACTTTGTAAAGTACTGAACTTATTATTTACCCACTGCTGGGATACGGGTCTTCCCTCAACCGAAGATGTTTAGAGCATACTCCAACACGCTGCTCAACTACGGGTTGGGCCACTAACTTGGCTTAAGGACTGCCATCTAATGATAAACACCAGGACCGACGGCTTAACGTGCCTTCCGAAGCACGGACGAGCTCGAGATAACATAAACTCATCCATGAACAGGCTACGGTTGACGTTGCTTAACTTGCGTGTACAATTAGACTGACACGTGCCTCACGCCATCGTGCTTCTCTATTATTTTCTATTATTCATTGTATTAATTTCAAGAAATCATAAATTTTGTTCATATATATATGTACATCACGACATTCATTGACTGTTAGGCGGTACGAAGTTCGCCGGGACAGCTAGTACAACATAATTAAAAAAAAAGAAATAGCGAAACCGGTCCAGTCGTTCACGCGTGATGCCGTGACCAAGGGAAATAAGGGATTCATTTTTAGAGTTCCGTAGCAAAATGGCAAAAAACGGATTCGTCATGTCTGTCAGACTCCATCCGTATGTCACAGCCACTTTTTTCCGAAACTATAACTGTTGAAACTTGGTACTTAATTAGATGTATTCTGTGAACTGCATTAAGATTTTCACACAAAAATAGAAAAAAAAAAACAATAAATTTTGGAGGTCCACCGAAAATTGGTTTGAACGAGATCTAGTACGTAGTTTTTTTTTAATACGCCGTAAATCGTAACTTTATATTGTTACTTGTAGCTACGGAACCCTTCATGGGCGAGTCCGTCTCGCACTTGGCCGCTTTTATATATGTGTATCTATATATATAAAAGAGAAAATCACTGACTCACTCATCACGAAATCTCAGAAACTATAACACCTACAAACTTGAAATTTGGCAGGTAGGTTCCTTATAGGGTGTAGACATCCGCTAAGAACGGATTTTACGATACTCCACCCCTAAGGGGGTAGAATGGGGGTTAGAAGTTTGTATGAAAGTCCTATGTTTTTGAAGCAAGAGACTTGAAATTTAAAATGTATGCTCTATAGATGGTGTGGAGGTGTACTAAAAATGTATCTTTGGAAATCAACCCCTTTTTGGGGTTAAAACGGGGGTTGGAAGTTTGTATGAAAGTTCTATGTTTTTGAAGTAAGAGACTTGAAATTTAAAATGCATGCTCTATAGATGGTGTGGACGTGTACTAATAATGTATCTTTGGAAATCAACCCCTTTCTGGGGTTAAAACGGGGGTTGGAAGTTTGTATGAAAGTTCTACGTTTTTGAAGTAAGAGACTTGAAATTTAAAATGCATGCTCTATAGATGGTGTGGAGGTGTACTAATGTATCTTTATAATGTATCTTTAGAAACCAACCCCTTTTTGGGGTTAAAACGGGGGTTGGAAGTTTGTATGAACGTTCTATGTTTTTAAAGTAAGAAAGTTGAAATTTTAAATGTATGCTCTATAGATGGTGTGGAGGTGTACTAATAATGTATCTTTAGAAATCAACACCATTTTGGGGTTAAAACGAGGGTTGGAAGTTTGTATGAAAGTTCTATGTTTTTGAAGTAAGAAACTTGAAATTTAAAATGTATGCTCTCTAGATGGTGTGGAGGTGTACTAATAATGTATCTTTAGAAACCAACACCTTTTTGGGGTTAAAACGAGGGTTGGAAGTTTGTATGAAAGTTCTATATTTTTGAAGTAAGAAACTTGAAATTTAAAATGTATAGATAGTGTGGAGGTGTACTAATAATGTATCTTTAGAAATCAACCCATTTGTGTTAAAATGGGGGTTGGAAGTTTGTATGAAAGTCCTATATTTTTGAAGTAAGAGACTTGAAATTTAAAATGTATGCTCTATAGATGGTATGGAGGTGTACTAATAATGTATCTTTAGACATCACCCCCTTTTTGGAGTTAAAACGGGGGTTGGAAATTTGTATGAAAATCCAATGTTATTGAAGTTAAAGTAATTATGGCAGAAGGATTTTAAATGATATTTAAGTATAAAAAATATTGAAACAACTACATACTTACTATTATAAGGAGGGATGTTTTATCATAACAATAAAAAGTACTTTAGGTTTTACAAAGAGGTTTTAAAAAATAATATCAGTCGACTTCATTGATTCAATAAATTCGTCTAGATATTGATTGTTTTTAACTTTTTTTATTTTTTTCCTTTCATTAGGTATATAGATTTTTCGAATGTAATTAAAAATTATTTGCAAATAACTAACTCCACGCGAACGAAGTCGCGGGCGGCCGCTAGTATATATATATATATGTAGATTATGCTCCTTTTCGAAAGTGGGTTGAAAATACAAGTTTACAACATGAATGTGTACTCAAGAAAACCTAATAACTATAGTTTCTGCAGGTATTTTGACGGCAGACCTCAATATTGCGGTCGCCATTTTGAACATAGGTAGTAATTTAAGGTAGCCATTTGTAGCAATTGCGGTGAACTTGTTTGTCTTTTTTTGAAACGAGCTCGGTGGTCGAATGGTTAGCAATGGACACTTCGACTCCGAGGTTGCGAGTTCGATCCTCGCACAAGACAAATATTTGTGTGCATGAACAATGTTTGTCTTGGTATGGGTGTTTTCTATGTATTATGTATGCATTAAAAAAAATGTATTTAAGTATAATATCAGTGATAGTACCCATAGTACAAGCTTTGCTTAATTTGGAACTAGATGGCCGTGTGTAATTTGTCCAGGAATATTTATTTATTTATATTTTTTACCAACTTAAAAAAGGATAACAATCTCAAGGATGGACGGTATTATATTAAAGAAAGTGTAGTATGTGGTACACCCTACGGACTGACAAAAAAGCCTCTGGGGAATGAGGGGAAGCATACCGCCCGCATGATGCGGTTACCGTAGCCAAGTAAACGCTCGCAACGTAAAATTACACTCGTGCGCCGCCACCCCCGATGCTAACGCAGCAACTTCATCCTTTCTGGCGATTCATTCACTCGCAGGAACACAAAAACCTTCTCGGGAATTGTTTTTTGCGCAGCCAAACTTGGAGTGTAAGTCTTATACTTTTTTTTATGTGAGAAGGGGGCAAACGAGCATGTGGATCACCAGATGAAAAGCAATCACCACCGCCCATGGAGCACAGCAACACCAAGGGATCGCCGATCCGTTATCAGCCTATACTCCTTCCTTACTTTCTTTCTGGTGACCTTACTCACTCGCAGGAACAACAAACCTTAAGGAAATTGTTATTTGGCTGCGGTATTCTGTGAGGTGGAGCTACTTCACCAGTCGGACATCTTAAAAAATACGCCATGCCCTACATCTCTTTTAGCCAGAGACTCGTTTGTCAGTCAGCACGGTGCCCCACGTGCAGATGAGATTGGCTTTGGTTCAAAGATGTTGATGGACCACTTACACCCCAAAACTTAAACTTGTTTTGCATTTAGTCACATATTTTGAAGCAATGACAACTATCACGAGTGATAAGTGATATCATTCAATGATCTCACTCCGTTTTTGCCTGCTGTGTCATTATGTTTATTTACCACTAAGGTCTTCCCCAGACTAACAGTTGCCGAGCAGGCGCGTTTGCGCGTTTGTGCGTGCGCTCACGACGTGAACGCCACGTGCGCGTCGTGGCTAGTATTTTAGTCTAGAAGTGAGTAATTGAGTAACTAAACCTGTCTGAACAATGAAAATTTAGTAGAGTAGTTTAGCAAGTAATTTAGTCGGGTCGATCAATTTTATTCTATTTTTAGCACCTCCCACCAAGTGTCTGTGCTCACTGGTTCACCGATTAAACAAGTCCGAGGCTGTCAAATTAGTCGAGTGCATTAGTTGCCGCAAAAATGTCGTTTCGCTGCCAATGCTAATTCCTTCAGAAGACAATTAATAGCTCCTAGTTTCTCTTCTATCTTCTATTCTATCTATCCATTTTCGTACCCATGGCTTAAATTTCCTCATCGACCTCTTCTAAAATAGCCGTTACGATTAGGTTAATCAGTTTATTTATTTTATTGCGTTGCAGGCTGTTCATCTTGCAAAACACCACTCACTTATAAACTGTACTCAAGCGAAGTGCGAACGATTTTTGGGCAGACGCGAGTATTTTAGGTACTAAATTACTCACTTCCTGACTAACATACTAGCCTAACGCGAACTATCCTTAAAGGCTAGTTAGTCACAGATACAATGCGTGGCGCGCGTGTCAACAGTAAACGTCCGAACGACTAACTTACTTAGTAAGGATTTCTATCAGTCGCATACGAAATAAATCGTGGTAAGTTGATCTCATATGCTTTATGCTTATTACAAGACACAATACTATACAACTAAATTCAGCCAATTACAACACTAAGTTATTAGTAGTATATTCATATTGCTTGGCTGTCGTTGTTTGAGTTTGGCACGATTAGTTCACAGTACATAGTTCAGTAGTAAAATATAAAACAATAAAATAAATATCAATACTTTTTTGCACTCAGTACCTTAAACAACTCTCAGAGTCAGCAAGTTGCAGTGGCAGTGGGCTGGCCACATCTGCCGAGTCTGCGATGGCAGATGGGGGAGGGGAGGAAACTCCTAGAGTGGATGCGACGACGTATGGGGCGACGAAGCGTAGGGTGGCCCCCTCTCTAGATGGACCGACGACCTCAAAAAAGTTCTGGTAGCGATTAGATGCGCAAAGCGGAGGATGGCATATGGTGGAAAGCATTCGGAAAGGTTATCCAGCAGTGGGTAGATACAGGCTGATAATGATGGTGACTTTAATCAATCGTGATTTGAGCGAAGTGTCATGTTAATTCGCTCGGGTTATATAACCGCGTGCAGCCGCACGCGTTTTCGCAACTCGCAACCACAGGTCAACGCGCGACGCGCGTACTGCTCGCGTTAGGTCACATAACACTAGAGATATGCAAAACGCATTTACAATAAATGCCTAATAAACAAATATAAATTCCCTATTTTTGCCCAAAACATATACCTTTTGAGTATTTATCGTAAATGCCTCACCTTTCGCCCATCTACGGGGTCAGGTGTTTAACCCGGGCGTGTTGCACGAGATGGCGCTGTGCGTACCGGACCGATATGTGTTTCGGCGACGTACAGTGCCACAAACTTATCTGGCCCGGTGGCGCACAGTGGTCGGAAAATCGAGCTTCATACTCATAGAAACCGAAAGTAAGAATACTATTGAAAAAAAAATTGGAATAAATCGAATCTGTATCTCTTAGCTTATCATTAAAATATGATTGGTATACTATGTTTAATGTGCGAGAAAAAAAATATTTTGTATTTTTCTTGTATGGGAACATACACATAAGTTCGTTTTTCTCAAAACTGTATGGAACTGTAAAGCTGCTACTGATATGAGGTATTGTGGTATTCATGGCGATCCACGTGAGCCATAAGTCAGATGCCGATAGCTGCCCGTTTGCTAGTAGAAAATACGTGAAATTTTGATGAATTTTTAAGTCATTTTCACTATATTAAGCAAAATGCAAGGTAATTACGACAATGGAATGGCTGACAGCATAAAGCGATTGCAATGAAGGGATTCGATTGGGCCACTAATAATTCTACCTTCTACGTTTGGCTTTCCGCAGTTGTACCTACCAAATTTGTGGTAAGTTTGAATGTAATCATCAAAACAGTGGTTATAAGATATTTTATTTGACTATTATTATACATAAAAGTCATATTCAGTATAGGTATAATTGATAAGAATTGGAAATCTACTTTGAATAAAAAAAAACATGCAGCAATACATAGAGAAAGAATAAACATAAAATTTTACTTATATTATTATAGTTATTAATTTAATTTAATGACTAAACAAATAAATAATATAAATAAAAACATACATTGGAGATGGCCTGAACAAATTGAAAATAGTGGTGTGGTGAATACAAGTAAATTTTATAACTTCTCATAAAAGTTTTGTACATTCTTAATCCACCGATTTGCAATTCTCTTACGTGTATTGGCTTGCGGGGAGGCTATAAATGTTGAAATGTTTGCTAACTTTGCACATCAAACTGCTCAAATGTATATAGAGTTTTATGGATGGTACCACATGCCAGCCAGTGTTCACAAAATTTTGATTCATGGCGCAAATATTATCAAACATTTTAATATCATACCTATAGGAAAGCTGTCAGAAGAAGCGTCAGAAGCAAGAAATAAGGATTTCAGAAAAATCCTAGAGGACAATACACGAAAATTTTGCCGTAAAGCAACAAATGAAGACATTTTTAATCGTCTTATTGTATCTTCAGATCCTTACATAACCAGTATAAGACCTGTGTTGAGGAAGTATGAAAACACGGTTATCACTGAGGATATTAAACCTTTTTTTTATAAGTGACGGTTCAGAGACAGAGATAATTAAATTTGTCGATGTTACGGATGCAATAACAGATTCGAACATTGAAAATTTTGATGATGAAGATCAGTAACTACTTTTTAGTACAGTCATTAAGTTTATTTATACTTTTTTCTAAAATTAATTATTTGTGTGAACAGTACAAGTGATTTTAGTGACAACAAAATGTCTATAAAGTTCCACCAAATGTCAACAAAATTAATAATATTGTAATATAAACGTATTAAACTTCATGTTTGTTCTGAATAGTGCTAATATATTGTTTGGAGAATGTATAAAACTTTTATGAGAAGTTATAAAATTTACTTGTATTCACCACACCACTATTTTCAATTTGTTCAGGCCATCTCCAATGTATGTTTTTATTTATATTATTTATATTTTTTTTTGTTTAGTCATTAAATTAAATTAATAACTATAATAATATAAGTATTGCTGCATGTTTTTTTTTATTCAAAGTAGATTTCCTATTCTTATCAATTATACCTATATTTAATACGACTTTTATGTATAATAATAGTCAAATAAAATATCTTATAACCACAGTTTTTTGATGATTTCATTCAAACTTACCACAAATTTGGTACAACTGCGGAAAGCCAAACGCAGTAGGTAGAATTATTAGTGGCCCAATCGAATCCCTTCATTGCAATCGCTTTATGCTGTCAGCCATTCCATTGTCGTAATTACCTTGCATTTTGCTTAATATAGTGAAAATGACTTAAAAATTCATCAAAATTTCACGTATTTTCTACTAGCAAACGGGCAGCTATCGGCATCTGACTTATGGCTCACGTGGATCGCCATGAATACCACAATAACTCATATCAGTAGCAGCTTTACAGTTCCATACAGTTTTGAGAAAAACGAACTTATGTGTATGTTCCCATACAAGAAAAATACAAAATATTTTTTTTCTCGCACATTAAACATAGTATACCAATCATATTTTAATGATAAGCTAAGAGAAACAGATTCGATTTATTCCAATTTTTTTTTCAATAGTATTCTTACTTTCGGTTTCTATGAGTATGAAGCTCGATTTTCCGACCACTGTGTGGCGGGGGCGGTACGATCGACTTAAGTGTTGCCATTAAACGAAATTCCGCCCGTTTTAGAGGAAACATCAATATCAAAGAAATATATGCATTGTTAAAATAATAGCATTGATAAACTGATTAATTGTGATGTGTGGTGTTTGAATTAAATATCAATTTCCTTCTATTTTTTTGTTGATTAGTTTTAAAAATGCACCACGTTCAGTCGCGATCATATCTATTATATAATATTAGAATACGATAATAATATAATAATAACAGAAACAACTCGTCGACGATTTTTTTATTGTATGTATAGAAAAAGATATATATGTATATATAATATATATTTTAAAATATACCTCAATGGAATGTGGTAAATAAATAAATTGTACCTGTCAATACTAACATATCAAGATGGCGGCTGTAGTTCTAAATTTGGCCACCGGGTCAGATAAGTTTGTGGCACTATAGGCCTCCGTTGTACGCAGTTCCACGCGCGCGAATTAACGTCATAAACCAGGCACCGTTTGTGAGAGCCCTGAGGTCACTTAACGCGATTGCTATTGCCGTGGATGTATTCTGGTTCTGATTTTTTTTTCTATACTACGTACGTCGGCTGGCAGACAAGCATACGGGCCGTATGCCTGATCTGAAGCGGTTACCGCAGCCATATTAACGCTCGCAACATTAAAAATATCATGAATGAACCACTTACACCCTAAAACTTCTGTTGCTCATTGACCGAGTTCACAAGGGCTACTTTATTTAACTTATGTTATGGTATAGAAAATTATATGTAATATGATTAAGACGACCTCATTAAGACCGTAGGATCGCTCTGGATGCAAGCCGCTTCCAACCGGTCTAGTATATAGTTATTGGAGATCTAGAGGGGAGGCCTATGTCCAGCAGTGGACTTTCAATGGCTGAGATGATGATGATGTAATATTAACTACCTACATTGTTGCATTGGTAACCTGTAATAATAATGTAATGAATAATAAATAAATAAATCTCTACATAACACGTTTGAGAGACGAGCACGCTCGGCAAGCGCTAGTATGGGGGAGGCCTAAAATTCCGATTGACATTATGACTTTCAGTAATTAATTCTTTTGTTCGTTAATTTAAGTTACTGTGAATTAGCAATGATTAGATAAGCGCATGAATAAAGATCATACATAAAGTGATTTTTTTTCACACAAAATTCTGAAAAGTATGTCAGCTCTCTATAATAAGGTGTGTTTTTAACCGACTTCAAAAAAGAGGTTCTCAATTCGACTGAATATTTTTTTTGTATGTATGTTACGAATAAATATATCGAAATATCTTTGCAAATTGTGAACCGATTTTCACAATTCTTTTTTTATTTGAAAGAGTATGATTGCAAGGTGGTGGGACCACCTGACTTGGTGGTGGATTCACCAAGTCAGGATCTGATGATGGGATGCCAGGAAAATCAAGGGGAAACCCTTAAATTTTATAAGCACGTATGGTCAAATTATTTTTTTTTATTTGAAAGGGTAATTGAGAGGTGGTTCCATATTCACCAAGTCAGGGTCTGATGATGGGATTCCAGAAAAATCAAGGGAAACCCTTAAATTTGCCCTATGGTAGCCGGCAGAATAAAATTGTGCCACTCCATTGCTCTGCGCTGGATGTCGTACAAGGCGACTAAGGAATCTTGTGTCACGCGATAACTTTTCTCCCGGAAGACGGGCAGCAGCGTCTGCCGGGGTATCCACCAATAAGCTGCGCTCGCCAACTGAAGTCGGTTTCAATTTTTTTTTTAAATCAACTTTTTTATATCAAAGTTGGCAATACTCTTCGTTACTAACAAACATTGAGGCGTCGCGGGACACCTGGCAAATGTCGAAACTATTTTATACAGAAAATATGTCTACGCGAGTTTTCGCCAAACCACAGTATAAGTAATAGTACTACGTACAGTAACGGCCACTCCATGCCTCTGTCTGAGACAAATCTGGAACAGTTTGTATGGCGCCGCACGCACACACTCTCATTCATGTTGTGCACAAACGTCATTGTTTATATAGTAGTGAACGACGCGACATTTGTATGGAGTGGTAGGGGTGTGGTCAAACTAAGTGTTGAGAGTTGCAGAGCTACGAGCGCGTGGCAACGTGTCGTCACGGCAACAACCGGCCCGACCCGCCACAATAGATTGTTCACATTATTTTAACCCCTAATTATTAGAGAAAATTATTATTATTATTATTAGAGAAATATACTACTAGCGGAACTTCAACCGCCAAACATACTGCTATATTAGCAGTATGTTTGGCGGTTGAAGTTCCGCTTCCCCCTTGTCACAAAGTATTTGGAGTTTTTTGATATGATTGCAGTTCGCTGTATCGGCAGAGAGTTCACACAGAGAAGATGGACCATCTTGGCTTAATATGGCGCAATCTATGGACCCAGAGAGGTTTTCTTCCATGAGCCAAGTTGTGGAATGACCTGAGGTCTTCCCTAAAGACTACAGTAAGGAGTACCTTCAAAAAAAGCATGAAGAGGTTTTTACAGAGTTGGCAACATGTGAGTGATGACGGTATTCTGTACCATCTTACTCATAGTGAAATTATAAATATTGTCACCGTAGAGTGAAAGACTTTGTTTCAACATTCTTCAGAAAAAATCATTTTCTGAAGTAAAACCTCGCAAAACATTACCTCAATTAGCACAAACATAAAATTACTCCAAAATCACATAGGTTTTCACTCTAGGCCAGGGTTTCCCAACCTTTTTTACATCAAGGCTCCCCGGATCACAAATAATATTTTCATGCCCCCCCCCCCCATTAACTTTTTCAGTAAGTAAGTACCTACAATAAAAATCGCATTATTTTAACAATATTTATTTTTATGTAATTTGTACAAAAAGAATCACAAAACGAATGAATTAATGTTATATTCTACCTACCGTGTTTACTTCATTAATGCATTGAAATAATTTTTCTATTGAAAACACAAACGTCTCAAGCCCCCCTTGACTTCCCTCTACGCCCCACTAGGGGGGCGCGCCCCCCTGGTTGGGAAACCCTGCTCTAGGCAATGATATGTAAATGTATGTACTTTGTTATGACAAACTTGAGTTCAACATAATCAGGACAGAGTTCAAATTAATTGATAACATTACAGTGTAGATAATATATTTAATATTATATTTGTAGCATTGTCTTCAAAACATATTAGGGGTGTAAGTGGTGCAGGGGCGGAGTAAGACCTAGGCAACCTAGGCTTTTGCCTAGGGCCCGTAATTTTTGAGGCCCGAAAGGTAGGTTTTCTATTTTTATTTTGGAAGTGAAATCTTCTTTAGTTGGCCCGAAAATACAATGTTGCCTAGGGCCAAGGGCGGATCCAGGGGGAGGGTCATGGGGGTCATGACCACCCCCTGGGCTGGGTCCAGGACCTAGATGTCACAATATAGATTAATTACAGTACTTACATACATTAAATAAATACCTAATTTTTACCTGTATCTATTACTATCACAATTTAATTATGACTTGAGTGTGAATGACGCCAAAGTTAGATCCGCCCTTGCCTAGGGCCCGCTTTACCCTTAGTCCGCCGCTCACCTGCACGTGGTGCACCCTACTGACTGACAAACGAAGCTCTGGTGAAATGAGAGGTGGAGCATAGCATATTTTTTAAGTTGCCCGACTGGAGAATTACCTCCACCTCACAGAATACCGCATCTAAATAACCATTCCTTTGAGGGTTTTTGTGTGAGTGCAAGTGAGTGAGGTCACCAGAAAGAAAGAACGAAAGGAAGGTGTATAGGCTGGCAACGATTGGCAACCCCTTGGTGTTGCTGATCACCATGGGTGGTGGTGATTTATTTCCTTTAGGTGACCCACATGCTTGTTTGCCTCCCATCTTATATAAAAAAACTAAACATATCATATTGTTTTATTAAATGTGAAGATATTATTATGGACAAGCTTTCGCCTGTATGAATGTATATAGATCTGTATGAACTTTTGGTTATTCTTTGGGAACTACTCAATTTCCATAATCGTGCATTATCACAAGAACCAAATGAATGTGCCAAATCTCAGCTCAATCAAACACTAAGGAGTGAGTTCAATTTACCTTGCAAGATTCGATTAGAGACAGTGAAACAAAAGAAAAACTTGTAAAATCCTTTCAACTGAAACTTCAGAGTAAGCCTGTCCAGCCTGCTTTTTGTCCATTTAAGTAAAACTTTGTGTGAAGCAATGGACTTTTAAAGAATATTAAATATAATAGGAAAACCTATCATTAACAATACATTCTAGTAATACTATATACCTACTCAATCATAAATTATGTAAGCTGTTGGTTTTCTAAATAAATAAATGAAATATTTTTGAGGTTTCCTTAAATAATATGTTTCCAAGTCCGTGAAGGAGTAGGTCATGCAGTTTTGCTTATAAACCTCATATTTAACTCAAAAACTCAAACTTCAGAAATATTCCAATAGTCCCGCTGCCATCACAGCAACTCCTTCCTTTCACCTCACTCACTCACAGGAACACAGCAAAAATCCTAAAGGGAATTATTATTTGGCTGCAGTTTTCTGTGCGGATTGTTTAAATTTCATTTAGGTTCATTAGGTGGAGGCACTTCCTCAGTCTGGCAGCTTAAAAATACACTGTACTCTTTTGCCAGGGCCTCTTTCACTTGTCGGCAGGGTGCACCACGTGCAGGTGACGTTGGCCTGCCCATAAGACGACCCTCTGACCGGCTTTAGCTCTAAAGATCATGGTGAGACACATTGATATCTCCAAGGAACACTACGCCAGCTAAAATTTCGATAGTTTTCTTTTTTATCTAAATCAATTCATTACTTCAGTAACATTATGCTACCTGAATTCTATTTATAAAAGACACACAGACACGACAAAATTTACAAATACAAACCGCTAAGTAAATGTATAACTCATATTAGCGGTGTGTATCTGGATGTGTATGTTTTGAGTTGGCGTAGTGTTCATTGGAGGTATCTACATACACCCCAATATCACAAATATTTATATCATTATTATTAAAATGAAATATAATTTATGTTGCAAGAACTCATCAATAGAATAAAGACATTTATTTACTAGATCCTATAGTCATGCATAATTACTCCCAAGACACAATTAACTAAGTGTTTGTTTAAACTCTCTGTAGGATCACATCTTCCATCCAAAGACATAATATACCATACATAGGCATACACAAAGAGGATAAATTTACCACACATTAAAATAAACAATAATAACGAAGGTTAGGTTATTAAAATAAACAATAATATTGTTTATTTTAATTTTAATGTGGTAGAGCAAGGTTGGCAGAGAGAAAGGCTGGTAGAGAATGCTTTTAGCATTAAGGCCGCCTTTTGTACCATTCCTCCTACTGGGGTCAATAAAGTGTATAAAAATAAATAAATAACTTAGCGTAGATAATGAAAGTCTGTTACTTCCCCATTTATGTGAATAAAAAATGAGGTCTATAGAGCTTCTGGTGTCATTAAAAACAAATTATTTACGTAACAGACCCCTTTACTAGACAACCATCGTAGATTCATATGTAGTACCTACTTTATAAAATTACACGAGTGAAGTAGAACGACGAAGTTTTACTCACCGCTTTTTGGCAAACTCCTTATAACGTTCACAGCCGCATTAAATTTCTCCTCCAGAGACATTTCTACACTTTTTTTTGCACTAACACAATATTAATCGTCAAAAACAATCACGCACTTTGGACTTAACAATCAAACAATTTACACTACACACAATCACCAAATTACATACAGTTGTTTCGGACTTTTCATTAATAATGAATATTCTAACAACGCGTCGATTCGTAGTTCAATGAAATTTAAACAATCCACAATTTAATCGTGGAATAAAATAAAATGCAACGCAAACCAATAATCGTGCCAAAGGGAAAAAGTGAAGTGACTGTAAGTGAAAAAATGAAATTGATTTCAAAATTCACGAATGACAGCAAAATGACAGCCTGACTGCCGTGACGTAACTTGAACAAATTGATAATCTTCTTCTGTTTTCTTTTGGCAATTAGTCGTCATTCGTCTCTCATATTATACCTGTACTCTAATTGCGGCTATACATTCATGTCGAATGCTCACACTCGCACGTGGGTAAGGAAAATTCCCATTTGGAAAGATATAGGTTTTACCAGGGTAAATAGTCGAAACGTAACGGCAGATTAAATTAATCGTTTTACTGTAAAGTCGTCAAACATTTTGTTAATAAGTTTCACATAGCATTTACATATTTAGGTATGAGGTATGTTGGAAGTTTGAAATCGAATTCGTAATGTTGCACGCCCGCCGTGACCTGCTCCAAGATATATCAATGGATGCCAGGAAATTAGCCGGGGGCAACACCGGCGTGAGTGATTCAGGGGTATGGATAGATGCTGTGCTTTATTCGAAGTTGCTCGCGGTATTATGCCTTCTATCACTTCCACCCCTGGGAGCTATAACTATAATAGAGTTATAGCTCAAACGACTCCACTCTGTGGTCTAATTTCCGTAATGTTCAATCCTTACATTATTTTAACGACTTATTATTTGAAGCCTTACTCATTTGGCTGCGTTCACTCGACGACAATTTGAATTTTTTTTTACGTGTATTATTTTCCCGTTTATTCTACGCTCATTCAAACACCGGAGATAAAAGCTTTGATTGACTCTCTGGAGATACGTTCTGCCGACTGTACATTTTTATTTATTAAATAGATAATATACTTTTGCTCGCCTATCTCTCTCTTTTAATTTGATGGAAAATATTTTATGCATTCGGGGGCGGCCTATATCCAGTAATACATAAATATAGGACAAGATACAGGTTAACGATTCTGATGAGATAAAAAAAAATGCTTATCTAGACTTGAGAACAGTGGGTAGCGGGTAGTAAGAGTAAGATAGTATACGTACACCTAGGCGAAGCGAGCGTAGCCATGCCATCTCTACGTCATTTTGGCGTTGTGAAATCCTTGCTGAGAATGCACAGCCGCTGTGCGGTACAGAACGTCAAATTTTATAATCTGTATTGATTCGAAAAAATTTGATCTTTCGTCTTGTCAAATCGAGCCCCTCTGTCGCCTTTTTTACCGAATAATTCCTGTAAAAAGGTAATAAATCTGTAAATATTGCACGAATCAATATAATTCAGTGAGATAAAGTTAAAAAATGGTGTTCATGAGTGCATTTACCGTTAGTTTATAGGATTATTTACCGCAAATTGTTAAGTGGTCGAGAAATACGCGCGACGATTTTATCGGCACGAAATTTGTAAATAAATCAATTCACGTTAGTTTTTACACCTTTCGACCGTAGAATAGCGTGATCTAAAGTTTTAGCATTAATTTTAAATATTTAGAAATTGTGTGGTTTATGCTATTACTATTAATTGGTGGTCATACATTTGCTAGCTCTATTGAATTCTGTAAGTAATTCACCTCATTCGGAATATCTATTCTCAGTGTATCAAATAACACTCGCATTACCTATTGTAAATGCGAAAGTTTGTTGTCTCTTTTCGGTGAATTAATTTGATTAGGAATGGGATATTTGGTTAAAGCTATGCTTTGTGCTCGTAGTTCACGCGACTGATAGCGCGTTTTATAGCCAGTTTATTAAATATATTGTAAGTACCTATTAACAGGGTTTACATAGGAGTGTACCTGGATGATGTATAACAATGATTTTCAAACTGGGTCGCGACCCCCAGGGGGTTCGATAAATTACATTCGGAGGGTCGCGGGGGAAAAATGCAAATGTTTGTAGGTTATACGCTACAATAAAAAAAAGTAAGCTGGCCTGATTATTGTTAAATAATTCATCAAATAAAACCTTAAGGGTCCGTTCAAACCAAACCGGCTTGGAGAGGAGAGCAGATTCTGGACGCGATTAAAATAGAGTTTTGTGTCAATAGCATAAGGTTTACTTTAGAAATCCGCATCGGCTCTCGGCTCCTCTCCGAGCCGGTCTGTGTGAACGGACCCTTGAGCAAGTATTTTTATAATTGAAGCCTATGATCTCTTCTTAATTTTTATGTTCACCATAAAAGACCTAAATAGCTCCCCTAAGAACAAAGTCGGTTGCAATTGACACTAACAATTTTAAAGCTTCTAGTCAGCTGAATTGTTGAAGTTTCATGGATTGGGAGGGAACCGCCTAGTGATGCCAACTTTTTTTTTACAAGAAATAATTTATCTTTGAGAAGAATATTAGACAGTATTTTTTTTAAATGAACAGTATTTTTAACCGACTTCAAAAAAGGAGGAGGTTATATTAATTTAATACATATTTTTTAGAGCTTCTCGCACAACTTATTAATTTACTGTCTTTATTAAATATTACATACGCCTCACCATTATTATAGCTAAAATTAAATCAGGAGCTCATTTTTTACTAGTATTAAGCATTTTTTACTAGTATTAAGCATACATTTTCGCCGCGCGGTAGAAAGAGGGGGATACTTCCTATCCTACGCCGCGCCGGCGTTCTACTCTTCCTCCGTCTTACGAATTCTCGATCAGGTCACGTGTCCTGATGCGAGTTTAACATTTCTTACCCATCCCAAAAAGTGCACAAGTCGAAGTTTTCACTTCAAAAAATTCAATATATTTTTTGTGATATTTCAGGAAACCTCTCATCCTTTCAAGATAACGGGTACAGGGGATAACACAATGCCTGAGCTGACAGAGCTGGACAAGGCCACTGCCTCCATGACCGAGAAGAGGAAGGAAGAGACTGCTTCTTCAGACAGCGACTCCGATGACACCATTCCAGAATTGGAGGATGCTGGTAAAGTATTGCTTTTTTATATACATTCACCTACAACTCGATGGACTTCGCTTGGTCTCGAAAGTGTCCAAGGCAAAAGAGATCCAGTTTGTCAAAGGTGAAATCACATCTATCTGAGCTGAACTTGTACAAACTATACAAATACAAAATAATTTATTTGCAATAAACAGGGTAACATTTAAACAGATGTTATTGTAAAATACATCACCAGCCTATTTAGCCATTTTAAAATAGCATGCAAATTGAATTGAATTTTAATCTAATTAAATATTTGTTTCAATACATTTAAAATTGATAAATTAACATTAAATTTGTCAGTAATCATACATCATCAGTCTATTAATTAAATTATTGTACAATTGCATTCAAATGTCATTGGAAGTAGATTAAACTTAATTATAAATGTAAATAAAATGTAATCACTACATAGTATAAAACAAAGTCGCTTTCTCTGTCCCTATGTCCCCATGTATGCTTAAATCTTTGAAACTACGCAACGGATTATGATGCAGTTTTTTTTAATAGATAGAGTGATTCAACTGGAAAGTTTATATGTATAATATATGCATAACATAGTAGAAAAACACTGATAATTTAGAGGTTTCTAATGTGATGTCGTAAATAAACACATTTTTTTGCTCTTTCATTGCAAACGCTGGCTGAACCCAACGAGACAGATCAAAATAATGTAGTACAGTATTGTTCACCTTAAAATGGTCTACAAAAAAGTTCGCGATGGTATATGTCTATCTCTTAGTGGTAACACACAATAACCGTTATTTTATCCTTTGCTTTTTACAAGAAATAATGCCTTATTTACGAAGCGATTTTAAGCAATACAGAATTAATCCTTATCCAATTAAGTACCTTAAATACATTGCGCATTTAATATAGAACAATATGGCCCTTCACAGCATGTAATTTAAATGAATAGTTTAGAAGATATTACACATTTAAAATGCAGGGACATAACGGCTGTGGCGGTACCGGCCGCGGAGCCGGCGGCGTGTGCCTATAACTGGGGAAGGACTGGATAGGACAAAGCGCAAAGACCTTCTGTAGTACATTTAGTATCAGCATTGCACCCGTGCGAAGCCGGGGCGGGTCGCTAGTCTATATATATAAAAATCAATGCCACTTTTCGTTGTAATTTTATAACTCAAGAACGGGCTCACCTATCCAAATCAAATGTTTAGGCTTTGTTCGGACTATTTAGTAGATGGTTTATGTGAAGTTTGCACAAAATCGGTAGAGCGGTTCTTCATTTATCACATTTTTTGTAACAAATGAATTCAATAAATGACGATCATTTTGTTAATGGGGATTTTGCTGTCAAATTGAAACTTTTTTCAGATGGGGATTGTGCTGTCAAATTGAAACTTTTCAGATTTTTTTGTTTGAATAAATGAATTTGATGTTACAATTTTTTTTTTTAGTATTTCACTTTATACGTAGCGAAGCACGTACCGGGCCGCTAGTTGATTATAAATTTAAACTTTGATTTAGAAGTAATAAATTGCCACTAAATATTCACGTCTTTAACTTTTTCTGACATACAATATAAATTTTAATTAGGTGAATTGATTCCTAGTTATTAGTAATGTTTATTATTTAAAAAATCCTGCACAGTGTAAAAACATTTATCCTTTTAACTACACAAATCCAACTTTAGAATTCTTCAAAAAAATAAAATTCACCTTCCCGCCCTTCCCGATTCGGCGCGGATAGGTGTGCGAGGTGTCGCAAGGTTTCAACATAAAGAATTCTAAAAATTTTTTTCCTTCGGTTCTTTCGACGCCTTCGGCTCGGAAAATTATTCATAACAAACTTTGGACATTTGTAGAATCGGCCGTTTTAATTCTTGTCTGACATTTTCAGAATCTGATATTAGTTGACAAGTCCACCTTATACTCCTTTTCTTCCAGTGAAAATGCAAACATACCCTAGTAGATTATATATAAATTTTATGTATAGATAAAAATATATAACAAAAAACACGTGTAGAAAGGACTACTGGCTGATCGTGACAACGTTAACAGTAAAATCTCTAAAATTCAATCTCTAAAAGTCAATTTATTAACAATTCCACAGGAGGTCCAGGCACTGGGGGCATCTCAAACCCAATTGCTGGCATCGACATCGTCTCAAAGGCGAAGCAGTCGCGAGGCGAAAAGAAAGCACGCAAGATCATGAGCAAACTTGGACTTAAGCCAGTTAGTACATATTGCAGTCATATAAATAAGGGGCACAAATGGACCCTGTTATTAATAGGAATAAAAATATCAGGCAGTATAAGTTTTGGGGTGCATGTGTCATCAAACTGCTATCGGTATAGCTATGCTAATGAATCTGTTGTGAATATATAAAACATGTCGCTATATATTGACGAGCTCGGTGGCGTAGCGGTCAATGACGCGGCTTCGACACTAACGCTCGTGGGTTCGATTCCCACACAGGACAAACATCTGTGTGCATGAACATGTCTGTTTGTCTTGGTCTGGGTGTTTTCTATGTATCATAAGTATATATTTACAAAAAAAAATATGTATTTACGTATGTTTATCAGTTGTCTAGTACTCATAACACAAGCTTCGCTTACTTTGGGGCTAGATTGCGCTGTGTAATTTGTCTGACAATATTTATTATCTATATATTTCTCAGTTTGTCATAGTTTGTCGGTTGGAACTATTCTGCATAACAGGGTTTAATTATTTATTTATTTTAAACTTTATTGAGCACATAGACTGCATACATAGAATGGGCCGTCCATTAGTCACGTGATGTTTTTTTTTTTGCATTTTTTAACACTCCATCCCCTTGGTGATACTTGGTGAGGTGTAAATCTCAGCGGGGGTGGCGGCGCGCGAGAGATATTTCTTGTTTCGTGCATTCGTATAGCTATGGTAACCGCTTCACATCGGGCGGGCTGTATGCCTATCTGCCGCCCATAGTATGAAAAAACAACCCATCTCTAGGAATTATTGAATGGAGCGAGCGTAACGCCGAAAGTCACTTTTGGAAATGAATAGGCTCCAAAACCACTGAACCGATTTTGATGAAACTTGTCACAATTAAAGAACTCTAAATGCTTGAGGTTTGTTTGAAGAAAAAAATTGAGATTGATCATGTCCTTGAGGAATGATCATCAAATACATTGTCCATTGAAATCAATTGAAAACATACACTCAGCGATTTGGCCGTGTGGTTTCCGGCAGACTAGAATAGAATCACTCCGTCTCTTCCCGTGGATGTCGTACAAGGCGACTAAGGGAAATACATTATAAAACATCGATCACGCCTCCCCAACCCGTTTGGCCAGCGTGGGGAGTGTAGGCCAAATCCTCCTTCTGTCTGGGATAGACGAGAGAGGATCGTGCTCCTGTAGTGAAGACTAAAATGACCTGATATGATGATAATATAGGGTGTACCAGCATTTTTAAACCATTTTATAAAATTCCAGGTCCAAGGAGTCAACAGAGTAACAATCAGGAAATCAAAGAACATTCTCTTCGTGATCAACTCACCAGACGTGTACAAGAATCCTCACTCAGATACTTACATTGTGTTCGGAGAGGCCAAGATTGAAGATCTCTCGCAGCAAGCCACAATGGCTGCTGCTGAGAGGTTCAAGGCCCCAGAAACTGCCGCTGCTGGTAATGATGCCGCAACTACTGGCACGGTGAGTGTACTTTTAAATACTGAAGTAGGAAACAAGCATACAGACCACCTAATGGAAAACAGTTATATTACCAATTGGATGCATGCAACACCAGGAGACTAGAGAAGAAAGATAAATAGATACTTTATGTTTTTATTTTCTCAGACCATATCAACATATTATCATAAATATTTAAAAATGGAAAAATTCACTAACTTTTGTTTACCAATCACAAACAACTGAATGCTAGATTGTGATTCGTTAGCTAATCATAAACCAGTGCAGTCGAAAGCTTAAAAATAATAAATAAATAAAATAAAATAAAAATCATTTATTTTAGACCAACATGTTTACAATTAATAATAAACATAAATCTATAGATAAACTAACATACATATAAAATAGAATACTAAAGTAATTTAGGGTCTTTAGTCGTTTCACACCGCAGCTGTTCGGACCGCGGTGCGAATCGCCCAACTGCTGATTTTGAATGGGGCCATTCACACCGCAGTGGTTGGTGTGGTGTGAAAGGCCCAAGGTATTTTTTGTAATGGGTTGATTCGGACCACGGGGCGAAACCAAGGATTCTAATATTGATTTGTACAGATATACAAAAAGAGAACTGTTTTGTTCCCCACTGCGGTCCGAATCAGCCCATTACAAAAAGTTATTGGGCGATTCGCACCGCGGTGCAAAAGGACCCATTCAAAATAAACTCTTGGGCGATTCGCACCGCGGTCCGAACAGCTCGCGGTGTGAATCGACTAAAGACCCTTAATTACACGGGCCCAGTGACTCGGCCCTGGGAGCAGGCTCACACAGGCTTTGTTTTTTCCCCTTTCTAGTTGGCCGCTGACTATGGTTTGGGTCCCGGGACGTCTCGAGTCTCGAAGTCCCGGGACTTTTCTTAATTTTTAGTCTCGAGTCCCGGGACTTGAGACTCGAGACGAGACAAGATTATCGAAATTCATTTTTATTCTCAAATAATTGAAGGAGCTATCTGTAAGTTTATGTACACGTAGTTATTGACTATGTGGTCTGCTAAGTAACTACAGGTTAACTAATAAAAAAAATTTGTGATGAAAAATCACAATTTTTTTTTATGTGCATGCGTTAGCATCAGCCATCTTTTTCGTACTGTTTTTTTGTAAACGGGTGTTTAGTCGATTCACACCGCGAGCTGTTCGGACCGCGGTGCGAATCGCCCAAGAGTTCATTTTGAATGGGTCCTTTTGCACCGCGGTGCGAAACGCCCAATAACTTTTTGTAATGGGCTGATTCGGACCGCAGTGGGGAACAAAACAGTTCTCTTTTTGTATATCTGTACAAATCAATAATTAGAATCCTTGGTCTCGCCCCGTGGTCCGAATCGACCCATTACAAAAAATACCTTGGGCCTTTCACACCACTGCAACCACTGCGGTGTGAATGGCCCCATTCAAAATCAGCAGTTGGGCGATTCGCACCGCGGTCCGAACAGCTGCGGTGTGAAACGACTAAAGACCCAAACAACCATATCTACTAAAGTACCCGCTACCCGTATTAAAAATTAAAACATCGGACGCGCAGCATGCGCCACCATTTTTTTTTTTTCGAAATCCCGAATTGATATCAAAAAACCAAGGTCACTTTACATTACTACTTTTTGATGCTCTATCTACACGAATCCGAAGTCAGAATTTCGAAATTTTGAGTTTCATGGCAACGGACGGACAGACAGAAAGACTTTTTTTTTTCGAAATCACGAATTGATAACGGAAAACTAAGGTCACTTTCCAGTACTACTTTTTGATGTTCTATACGAATCCAAAGTCAGAATTTCGAAATTTTGAGTTTCATGGCAACAGACAGACAGAACGACCGGACGATTTCATAAGCTCAATGAATTTCCCTGAATATTAATTAAAACCAATTTATTTTTTGAAAAAAGTGAAAAAAAAAAAGGGATGTTAGGATAATTGACTTTTTGACTCTGCAATACATTTGAACTTTCATTGGGTGTGTTTAAGATATTTAGCCATTTCCCCTTGTCAACTGTTTGGTCCACTGGCACATTATTCTTAATTTCATTTTTGACTCTGTAATTATCATATATCTTTTATATATTAACTCATATTAAACATTTCCTTTATGATAAAACCTACTAAACATATTCAATTCATCATTTACATTTGTCTAATTAATAACCTGAAATATAGATTATAGCCCCAAAATATTAATTACTTGATTTATAAATTATTTACTCCCAAATAATACTCAAAATATATTTTCAATTCTTACAAATAAATTAACATTATTAATAAGAATAAAATTGTAAATATTAATTTCGTTTATAAGTTTTAAACTAGTAAACAACTGTTGATGCCCAACTACTCAAATAGGTCACTTTTCGTTTAATAACTTTAGTAAACATTTAATTTTCTGTATAATAAATGTTGATTTTTTTACAAAGAATTGGCTTTTTTTAATAGGTAATTTAAAAAAAAAACTAACTTAATTATAATTTTACGATAGCCCCACTAAAAAAAAAACAAAGTAACGAAGTCCCGGAAATTCCCGGGACTTTGACTGTAGGCTGTCTCGTGTCCCGGGACTTTGAACTTGTCGGGAATTCCCAAACCCTACCGCTGACTTTGCGAAGCGGCACGGGCGGCGATGCCGATGGCATAAGTGCAATAGAATGAGCTGCCAGTGCAAATAATTTAAACATTAGAAAATGATACCACTAAATCTAACGAACCCTAACAATGTATACCATATATTTCCAGACGGTGGCACCAATAGCTGAAGAGGAAGACGAAGAAGGCATCGATGAATCTGGAGTAGATGAAAAGGATGTAGAGATAGTGATGTCCCAGGCCAACGTGTCGCGAGCGAAAGCCGTGCGCGCGCTCAGGAACAACCACTCGGACATCGTCAACGCTATTATGGTTTGTTAACCGTCTAGTGACGTGAATACGTCTTTAAAATCGAGGACGAGCTCGGTGGTCGAATGGTTAGCAGAAGCCACTTTGACTCCGAGGTCGCGGGTTCGATTCCCGCACAAGACAAACATTTTGTGTGCATGATGAACATGTCTTTTTGTCTTGGTCTGGGTGTTTTATGTATGTATAAGTATGTATGTATTTAAAAAAAATGTATTTAAGTACATTTATCAGTTGTCTATTACCCATAACACAAGCTTTGAGCTTAATTTGGTAGTAGATGGCGCTGTGTAAATTGTCCAGAAATATTTATTTATTTATTTTATATAACAATGGTAACAACGGTAGATATAATCTTATAGACTTAAATCTTAAATAGCAATGAATGGTTAGAATTATTAATGCGATTATTGAAAGACTAATTAAGTAGTAACAGAATGTATTTCCACTGACTTAAATATAATATGTAAATACGACAGATGTAAAATCATAAGTGCCTTAATAAGGTGATTTGTAACATTATTAATTGTCCATCTTTTTTTACCACTATGTGCATGTACCCCTTGTTATAAATAATTGTGAATAAATGAATATGAATACGTCTTTAAAATTACTTCCATAGAGAGACTAAAAAAAACGAATGATAACAAAATCGGGGGATACAGTTTGGTGTTGCAGCTACAAATCTATCATCTCCATCCAAAATTCAATTACACTGGATAGATGAAGCATCAAAGAACTTATTACGCTAAGTAAATTCAATTCAATTTTCTTGTTAATGGCAATGACAATATTTTCTTAATGCTTAATGCTCAGTAGGTAACTAAGTAAAGACTGTGGAACATCGCGTCCTGGGGAGGGGAAGCGCTGCCATTTTGAGATAATTTTAGTGCATATAACGTATTCACTAGTCTTGTGCTTAATCAGACACTCTTAGGTGCGCACTGTAATAGTACAGTCCGATTAATGTACTAGTACACCTTAATAGTACTATTAGTACCTATTAGTACTCAGAAATGTAGCCGACAATATAATCACGTGATCAATGTAAATTTGGTAATTACAAGCACTATACAGCGCTGTATAAGATTTTCTATGAATAAAACACACGGCGCTGAAAGCAATTTATACCAGTGCAGTGCGCTTACCTCCTATCTCGCTTACTCTTGCGATAACATTGCGAGACGCTTTATTCTTTGTCTCTCGGACAGACCACAGACAGACAAGTGTTTCGGGCTTGGATAACCTAGTACACTGTACGAATAGTCCGATTAGTCCGAGTAAGAGTTCGCGTTTGGTAACGTTTCTTTTAGTACAGTGTCAAGTACCGTCACCTATTAGTACATCGTACATGTACTACTCAAGACTAGTATTCACGTACCAGCGGTCGTGTCCATGATGCAGGCACATGCCATTTTTTTTATACGTAGGAGAGAACTCTGGGTATTTGTCGAGGGTCGAGCTTGTGCTTATAATCAAATTTTCATAATCTGCATTTCTATTTGTAAATATAACCTAAATTGATGAAAGAAATTACCTTCATGGTTATGAATTTCTATTTTCTAAATATTAAAAGTAAAATAAAAATACGTCTGATGAAGCACTATTCGAATTGGACCCCTTTATGCAGAATGCAACCAACATCCTATGTCAAATTGATAGATATACATGGCGAGACACTTCAAATCGTGATTTATATATTCGCAACAGATTCTAGCAGTTTTCAATCAATCAATCAATCATCATGTTTATTGTGGAAACATAGGTAGTAACAAGAATGAACACATACATAATAAGTCTCAATATGTCCTGCCTCTAGGGCAATAATAAAATAATTTAGCTAAAGATAAATGTTTGATGATATATGCTTCCCAAAACTTATACTGTGTGATATTTTTATTCCTATTAAACTTTAAATAGCTTTAACTTAAAAGTAACAAAATGTCAATTGGATCTATTCTGCATAACAGGGTCCAATTTAGGATAACTTTCCATAGCTAATATATATAAAATTCTCATGACACAATGTTTGTTACCATACTCCTCCGAAAAGGCTTGACCGATTTTTATGAAATTTTATATACATATTCAGTAGGTCGTGAGAATCGGCTACTATCTATTTTTCATACCCCTAAGTGATAAGGGTTGTCCGCCCTAACATTTTTTTGAATTTTTTTAGACAAAAGTTTTTGTTTTATTTTTTCATAATGTGGCATTAAAAATACATATAACCCTAAATTTTCACCCTTCTGTCACCAACCCCTATTTTATAATAGCGATTTAATAGCACGGCAAACATGGGTCAGCTAGTATGGATTATATTATAAAATGATTATAATCGTTCCACTATTGGAATACTGCCCCCTTACCACCATCTCTTAATTGCGATTCAATAATTGAATAGATTGCTTATTCATACCAATGAATAAGCGACTCTATTTCAAATGGAATAGAGTCGCTTATTCATTTGTATGAATAAGCAATCTATTCAATTATTGAATCGCAATAAGAGATGGTGGTAAGGGGTCAGCCCCCCTAGCCAAGTGTAATTCGTAGCGTAACGAACGTTAGATAGATCACGTGACATTTGTCAAAATCGAACATTTTAGTATGAGAATTGACAAATGTCACGTGATCTATCTAACGTTCGTTACGCTACAAATTACACTTGGCTAGGGGGGCTGGTCTCATCTCAATCGAAAGTGTTTAGAGCATACTCCACCGGACTGGATATTTTTTATTTTCGAAGGGGTGCGAAGGTTTTAATTAAATTTATTTTTGTTCACAGGAGCTGACGATGTAGACAGTCACAATTCTACTCTAGGTTTAAGACGTTTAAGTACTGTTCAATACGGACTACAGTAGCCAAAGGTCCTCGGGGGGCGTGTGTGCCAGCAACATCCGAATGTACATAGCATTTTATTTACTTCAATACAATTACAATTAACTATATCAAGTGTTTTATTTTTTAACCAACCTTATTTATATACCGGGCAAGTGCGAGCCGAACTCGCTTGACTATACTGCCTTTTCATTTAGAAGTACAGGCATATTTAACTAGATTTCATACATAACTTCTGAAGCTGAAGAGTGCGCAGCAGAGCACAAAGCGTGAGAATATTTATCTGGATACAATTGTATGCTATACGAGGAATGTACCTCCACCTCACAGAATACCGCAACCAAATAACAATTCCCTTGAGGGCTGTTGCGTTCCTGCGAGTGAGTGAGGTCACCAGAAAGGAAAAATGCTGCGTTGGAAGCGGGTGTGCGAGCGATATTTCATATTGCGAGCGTTAATATGGCTACGGTAACCGCTTCACATCTATTTACACCGTCGCGGAATGGAATCGAAGCGACTTTTTGCGATGAAATCGTACACTGCATAATGAACTTTATGTCAATTGTATAAACATAAATACGAGTCAAAAAAGGTCGTGTGTCTTCCGGGGAATGCTCGCGCATTCTCGAGAAACCACCTAGCTACTGTCGGCCGCGGTAGTATAAATTGAGCCTAACTGACATTTACATTATAGATTATGTAAGGCGCTGGTTTCTCTGGCCCTCCGCACGTAACTGACGACGTCTGGAGACGCGTCGTCTGCACGCTGCACGCCGTCGGCCGCGGGCGTACGGGTTCTCTGGTAGTCGCGATTGTGCTCCGAGCATTTCCGAACATAGCCGGCCGTCCGTCGTCGGTGGCGGGCGGTCGGAGAAACCAGCGCCTAACCTAACACATGCAACAGCGTTCGTCCAGTATCTGTACTAATCATACACTATCGGTGTTTTGTATTATTTCTTTGTCTGTTCTGTTCTGTTAACGAGCAACAAATTTGAAGATGGATTTACAAACGGACGATCAGAGGATCTACAGTGCGACACAAAAGAGTAGACAAAAATAGGGGCGCCACTTTCTTCGCAAGAACAGTTCTCACATGGCAACCCTTGAGCACTTTTGTATGAAAAAAGACAATGTTGCTATTGTTAATAAATTTAGTTCCCTTTCTACTCTTTTGTGTTCCACTGTACCTAAAGTTGATTCCTTCATGATTTTCAAACATTTAAATAATTTATTTGAAGTATTCGCTGGTTGCGAAGTACTAGGTGGGGGGTACTGACTAGTGATGTTACGATCTGGAATTTTGTCAAACCGAGTTGAATCGGTTAGACAATTCATGCAAGTCGATTCCAAACCGAATCGACGAAATCGCGATTTGAATCGGTTTGAACCGATTTGAATCGGTTTGATAGCGAAGATCAGAAAAAGTCGAGTCGACTTTTTAAACCGATTAAAAAGTCGAGTCGTTACTCGACTTTTTAAACCGATTAAAAAGTCGTCGTTACTCGATTTTTTAAACCGATTAAAGTCGAGTCGTTAACGGCCAAACGAGCAAACGGGCAAATGACCAAACGGCCAAACGGCCAACGAGCAAACGGGCAAACGCGCAAACAGCCAAACGGGCAAACGGCCAAACGAGCAAACAGCCAAACGGTCAAACGGGCAAACGGCCAAACAAGCAAACGGTCAAACGGCCAAACGAGCAAACGGCCAAACGGGCGAATGCGCGCAGAGCGGCGCGAGCGAGATGCGTAAGTAAGTTCGACTCAGCCAAATCGGTTTAGTAGACGCAAGACGCGCTGACGCGCTAATTGACGCAACTCGGTTTATGCTCAAATCGGTTTAAAAAGTCGAGTCGTTACATCGCTTTCGACTCGGTCAAATCTGTTTAGTAAAGGCGCTAATCGACGCAACTCGGTTTATGCTCAAATCGGTTTGAATCGGTTTAAAAAGTCGAGTAACAAATCGACTTTTTAATCGGTTTAAAAAGTCTAGCAACGACTCGACTTTTTAATCGGTTTACAAAGTCAAGTAACGACTCGACTTTTTAATCGGTTTAAAAAGTCGAGTCGTTACATTGCTTTCGACTCGGCCAAATCGGTTTAGTAGACGCGCTAATCGACTCAACTCGGTTTATGCTCAAATCGGTTTGAATCGGTTTAAAAAGTCGAGTCGTTACATCGCTAGTACTGACATCTACAATATTGTATCGTATATTGTATCGCAGCGCCCATAGCGTAAAAAAAAGGCTACCAAAGCAAATTTCACTTACAAGTAATTTCATTATTTCGCCAAAAAAAATGAGTCAGCCAGGTTGCCAGCTGCGGTTTTATGTTTTAGAGGATTTGAGATTATATTAGGTTGGGGAAAAAGTCTTTTCGTATTTTATATGAAAATTCAAAACATTTTTTAATAAAGTTTATTTACATTTAACTAAAGTATGTAGGTGCCATTATGTTCGATAACTTTTTGTCATCTTGTAGGTAGAGACATGATCCCATTACTATAGAAATTTTGGGACTTCTGTTCAAAAAACCGCGACAAGTGGTTTTGGCAGTCTTCTCGTGATGTTAACCTGACATTGCCTAAAGAATTCTTAAGAGACCGAAACAGGTGGAAATCAGAAGGTGCAAGGTCAGGACTATACGGCGGATGCATTAACACCTCCCAGTCAAACTCTCTTAATTTTTGCTGAGTGGCTAAAGATGTGTGAGGTTTAGCGTCATCATGTTGAAAAATCACACCCCTTCTATTAATTAATTCCGGCCGCTTTCTCTCAACTTTTTACTTTAATCTCATCAGTTGTTCACAGTAGAGTTCAGAATCGATAGTCCTGCCTGGCGGTAACAGCTCATAATGAATATCTTCCCTTCCAATCCCACCATACACACAGCATCACCTTGTTGCGGGTTAACCCGGGTTTCGCCAGAGTCTCTGAAGCCTGGCCGGTCTTTGACCACGACCTTTTTATGCGCCAAAACTGTTATGTGGTCAATTCCTAGTTCTTCAGCTACGTCGTAACTACTGATATGCCGATCTTGCTCCACTTTTTCAGAAATGGCATCCATTTTATCCGTAACAGGGCGACCAGAGCGACGTGCATCTTTGACATCAAAATTTCCGGATTGAAAACGCTTAAACCAAATTTGTGCTACTCTCACAGACACTGCACTAGGTCCATAATAATCACAAATTTTTTTCGCAGCTTTCGTTGAATTTTTACCTTTTTTGTAGTAAAATTTTAAAATGTATCGAATTTCTTCATTAGATTCACTTATCTTGACAGTAAAAAAAACAAATGAAAATCACACATTTACCTAATTTGAATTTGGAATTATCTTTTTTAAAATTTAAACTTTTTAAAGATATCAAAACCTGCTAGATACAAATGGTATAACCAAAGAGATTTTATTACAAGTTCATACATACTATAATGCGAAAAGACTTTTTCCCCTACCTATTATAATGGACATAGGATGAAAATAAGGATATCATATTAATTTTAATAAAATGCTGTTATGGTATCAGTAGCGATATTTATTAATTAAAAAACAATGTTAATACCTATTATCATGAAATGTATAGTAGTTTGTCTCGAAACGAAGCCAAGTAGGTAGTACGACCTAATAGTCTTGTGAGTGATACTTCCTGTGTTGCGAGCGTCCTTAGGCTGCGATGACTGCTTACCTATGCTTGTTTGTCACTACGAAGTATATATACATCTATAGCGATATATATCGCTAATCCGTCAAGTCGGAACGATGAAATTATTAACTTGTTAATGGTAAAATAACCCTCGACTTAAGAGTGGTTGCCAAAACGAAAAAGAGAAGAAGAAAAACGTCACATCACAAAACATAAAGTGTCATTGTCATTTTGGTTCGGAGTGAAATTTTTTTGTTCCTTGTACCGATTTCATTGTTTTCCTTCATGAATTTTTGATTTTTCTAAATCTCATTGCATCTTGAGTTTGTGAAGTGATATTCTTGTGAAAATGGCTATGTTCCCAGGAACAGTAGCCTTCGACGAATATGGACGTCCATTTATCATCCTACGGGACCAGGACAAGCAAAAACGGCTAACCGGTGTTGATGCTTTGAAGGTAATATTTTATTGAAATTTTCAATTATAACTTTAATTAAATTGATTAGGCGGTAAAAATATGGTCTTAACTATACCAATATCACATTGTGATTAATTTATAGCACATTTTCTTTTATAACCTAGGATTTGAAAGTACTCCATTAAAATGACGACAAATATCGCATATATACGACTTTTATGAATTAAAAGTGGTCTTATTTGCATATTTACACTTGTTATTTAGTATTAGTGTCCATACTTTCTTTTTGCATAATCTAAAACCTTATATAAATGCATTATTGTCAACAGTTGCTTTTGACTGAGTCACATGACTCATACACTCCCTCAAGTAGTAGAAATTACTGTCGGTTTTTATTAAAAGTATAAAAACTTGACATCACATTGTTTTCATTACGTGTTTAGTGTTAGAACTAGGGTTACCAACTATACTATTAAAAACAGTATTATACCTACTGTTTTTGACTACATTACCTACACTTTTTACTGTTGAACAAAAATAAAGTATACAAAATACACAGACATTCAATATGCATATAGGCAGACTAAAAATTAGAAGTTTGAATGCATGTCAAAACAATCACACGTTTAAATACCACACACACAACTGCAAATACAGGCGCAGAGTTACTAATAACGAAAAACATATTCACAAAAAAACGAAATATAAAACAAATATTGCATTGTATCAAATCACACATCGATCATTATAGGTATATCCTAATGCAATAGTGTAGTATTCCTATTATCACAACTTGTAGTCTATTACAAATAATACTTAGAACTATTTAATTGTTGTGAATCCACTCAGAGTACAGGAGATGAAGTCTAGCTTTTTCACTATAAGGTTTATTAAGCTAATTTATAAGACTATAAATAAATAAATAAATAATAAGCCTTTAAATTTCCCGCTGGGTACTCTGTACATTGTCTATGTAATATGTATTCCTTTTATTATATATTATCCCGCAGCTCGGTGTGCCTCTTGGCATAGGCCGCCTCCAACTCTCTCCATTGAGTTCTATCCTCAGCTACCCGTGTCCAGTAAGGCCCCAAAGTTAGGTAAATATCATCTGCCCATCTGGTTCTCGGGCGTCCCTGTTTTCTAATACCGTTTCTGGGGTACCACACAGTCACTTGTTTGCTCCATTTGTTTTTGCCACATCTCAGCATGTGTCCTGTCCATCCCCATTTGAGATGGTCTATTCGAGCTATTATGTCCATGACTTCGGTTTTCCTTCTGATCTCATTATTTCTAATTTTGTCCCTTAGTTTGACTCCCAGCAAGCTTCTTTCCATCGCTCTTTGACATTTTATTAGCTTTTCCCTTAAAGCATCAGTAAGCGGCCAAGTTTCGCAACCATATGTTAAGCATGGTATAATGCATGTGTTAAAGGTCTTCTTTTTAATGTGTATGCTATAAGGCTATAGCGCTGATTAATATTGAATCTGTCTACAGTTATAATCATTAACTATTGATAGCCTTATTTTATAGTTATTATCAATGACTATTAAGCCAGGATTTAAAAAAAATATAGTAAGTACTTATTTAACTGTTGAAGCACTGTTTTCCACACACATTTTATTGTTAGCATTTAATTTAATCTTGCACAATGAATATAAATAATGTTCCAAGTTCCTAAATATGTCCCTATAACAATGACAAGTACATAACATGTCGGTCAGTGGGTAGCTTTCGGGGCAGGTTGTTGGAGTTGGGGTATACTCTTCGGGGCACTATGAAACGTGCAGAAAGCAAAATAAAAAAATTAAAAAAATTTTTTTTGTGTTTTTTAAGGGATGCCCCTTTTACTAGGGACTATTTTTTTTAATTTTTTTTTATTATGATATTTTTATATGCGCACATCAAAGATCACATCAGATAGATCATTTCTTGTCATATACAACTTTTTCGTACAACGCGCCGTTTTCGAAAAAAATAGACTTTAACAATGTATGAGTCAGGACAGCCAATTTTTGGAAGATATTTTTTTCTTTTTAAATCTCACATTTTTATATGCGCACATCAAAGATCACATCAAAGGGATAATGTCTTGTTATGTGCAATTTTTCGGTACGACGCACCGTTTGCAAAATCGAATTTCGCTACTTTCCCAAATATTTTCTGAAAAACAATGCGACGTACGAGGATTCAGTATATGACCGAAAATGTTTCATTTGGTAGGATCTATACGATGCCATAGCAAAAATATACAAAAAACCGAAAAAAAGTGTGTGCCCCGAAGAGTAAACTGACTAGAGAAATTTAGGGCGAAATTTCAACAATTTTTTCCCTGGCTCCATAGTGCCCCGAAGGGTATACTCCAACCAACATGTCAAAGGATCTCTAATTATTATTTCTTTGTACAACAAATCTGACTGAAAATTATATATTTTTTAGAAAAGTTAGTTTTATAATGAACTAGTTATAATTAAACTTAAACTTTCAAAGTAGGTAGTAAAAATGTCAGGTAGGTTTTGTTTCTAGAGCTGCTAATCTATGTATTATGTAATGGCCCCCAGTATTGTATATGGTTTGGACAGCCCTGTTTTACATAATGCAATATACATATACAGGATGGCGATTTATTCACCTGCAATATTTAAGGAACTGTATCTATATGTGATATACTACTCAATTAAAATAGAAAAATACAAAGTTTTTTTTTTCTCGAATTGTCCTATTTTTTCAAAGGATAGTGAACACTAGTTAACCCTCAGCGCCCGGCGCACGAGACGATTGCGCCCCCGCGCCCCGGGTTTTTTTTTTTTTTTCAAGATATAATGCTATCACCATTTTTTTTTACTTATATCACTACTAGCCCTAAAGGTGACTAAATCGCCACCCTGTATACTATAAAAGTAAAGTAATAATGTAAAGAATAATTATATCTATATATATAAAAGAGTAAATCACTCACTCACTCATCACGAAATCTCAGAAACTATAACACCTACAAACTTGAAATTTGGCAGGTAGGTTCCTTATAGGGTGTAGACATCCGCTAAGAACGGATTTTACGATATTCCACCCCTAAGGGGGTAGAATAGGTTGGAAGTTTGTATGAAAGTCCTATGTTTTTGAAGCAAGAGACTTGAAATTTAAAATGTATGCTCTATAGATGGTGTGTTGGTGTACTAATAATGTATCTTTGGAAATCAACCCCTTTTTGGGGTTAAAACGGGGGTTGGAAGTTTATATGAAAGTTCCATGTTTTTGAAGTAAATGACTTGAAATTTAAAATGCATGCTCTATAGATGGTGTGGAGGTGTACTAATAATGTATCTTTGGAAATCAACCCCTTTTTGGGGTTAAAACGGGGGTTCGAAGTTTGTATGAAAGTTCTACGTTTTTGAAGTAAGAGACTTGAAATTTAATATGTATGCTCTATAGATGGTGTGGAGGTGTACTAATAATGTATCTTTGGAAATCAACCCCTTTTTGGGGTTAAACCGAGGGTTGGAAGTTTGTATGAAAGTTCTACGTTTCTGAAGTAAGAGACTTGAAATTTAAAATGTATGCTCTATAGATGGTGTGGAGGTGTACTAATAATGTATCTTTGGAAATCAACCTCTTTTTGGGGTTAAAACGGGGGTTGGAAGTTTGTATGAAAGTTCTACGTTTCTGAAGTAAGAGACTTGAAATTTAAAATGTATGCTCTATAGATGGTTTGGAGGTGTACTAATAATGTATCTTTGGAAATCAACCCCTTTTTGGGGTTAAAACGGGGGTTGGAAGTTTGTATGAAAGTTCTATATTTTTAAAGTAAGAAACTTGAAATTTAAAATGTATGCTCTATAGATGGTGTGGAGGTGTACTAATGATTTATCTTTAGAAATCAACCCCTTTTTGGGGTTAAAACGGGGGTTGGAAATTTGTATCAAAGTTCTATGTTTTTGAAGTAAAGACTTGAAATTTAAAATGTATGCTCTATAGATGGTGTGGAGGTGTACTAATAATGTATCTTTAGAAATCAATCTCTTTTTGGAGTTAAAACGGGGGTTGGAAATTTGTATGAAAATCTAATGTTATTGAAGTTAAAGTAATTATGGCAGAAGGATTTTAAATGATACTTAAGTATAAAAAATATTGAAAACAACTACATACTTACTATTATAAGGAGGGATGTTTTATTATAACAATAAAAAGTACTTTAGGTTTTACGAAGGAGTTTTAAAAAATAATATCCGTCGACTTCATTGATTCTAAAAAATCGTCTAGATTTTGATTGTTTTTAACTTTTTTAATTTTTTTCCTTTTTTTCCTTTCATTAGGTATTTAGCTTTTTCGAATGTAATTAAAAATTATTTGAAAAAAACTAACTCCACGCGTACGAAGTCGCGGGCGGCTGCTAGTACCTAGATATATGAATTATTTTGTGTTACTACAATCTTCAAAATATCCAACGAAATAAATAAAAGAAAATTACAGGGTGGCTTGTAATTTTCTTTTATTTATTTCGTCACCTACACTTGGTGCAGGAGAAGTTGGCTTTAGCTGCTGAGTAGCAAAACAGGGCCTGGTGCAAGTGAGGTAGGGTATTGCATATTTGCATACTGCTCATCCGTGTGGCTGTGTGGTTTTCGGCAGACTAGAATAAAATCACTCCGTCTCTTCCCGTGGATGTCGTACAAGGCGACTAACGGAAATACATTATAAAACAACGATCAGGCCTCCCCAACCCGTCTGGCCAGCGTGGGGAGTGTAGGCCAAATCCTCCTTCTGTCTGGGACGGACAAGAGAGGGTCGTGCTCCTGTAGTGGAGACTAAATTGACCTGATGATGATGATGATGATACTGCTCATCTGGGGAAATAGGGCCACCTCACAGAATATCGATGCCAAGTAACAATTCCTTTGAGGATTGTTTTGTGCCTGCGAGTGAGTGAAGTCAACAAAGAGGAAGAAGTGTTGCCAGAAGGGGCGACAGCGAGCGAGCGATAATTTATGTTGCGAGCCTGATTCACGTCATGCGGGGCCTATGCTTGTCTGCAACCCGAGGTAGTATTAAAAACGAGTTCGGTGGTCGAATGGTTAGCAATGGCCACTTTGACTCCGAGGTCGCAGGTTCGATTCCCGCACAAGACAAATATTTGTGTGCATGAACATGTTTGTTTGTCTTGGTCTGGGTGTTTTCTATGTATTATTACATATAATTTACAAAAAAAACGTTATCTAGTACCCATAGTACAAGCTTTGAGCTTAATGGGGTTTATCAACATCTTTGAACCAAAGCCAACTTCACCTGCACGCGTTGCACACTGCTGACTGACAAACGAAGCTCTGGCGAAAAGAGAGGTAGGGAGCGTAATTGTAAGCTACCCGACTGGGGAATGTACCTCCACCTCACAGAATACCGCAGCCAAATAACAATTCCCTTGAGGGTTGTTGTGTTCCTGCAAGTGAGTAAGGTCACCCAGAAAAGAAAGGAAGGAGATGCTGCGTTGGCAGCGGTGGTGGCGGCGCGCGAGCGATATTTTATGTTGCGAGCGTTAATATGGCTACGGTAACCGCTTCACATCAGGCGGGCCGTATGCTTGACTGCCACCCGACGTAGCATAAAAAAAAATTTGGGACTAGATGGCGCTGTGTAAATTGTCCAGAAATATAAAAAAAACTAAAATTATTGTTCCCAGTCTCACATCCAAGCAGCTCGTCAGATCGCCGGTATCCTCCGCACTTCTCTCGGCCCCCGCGGCCTTGACAAGATGATGGTGTCGTCCGATGGCGATGTAACTGTCACCAACGATGGCGCCACCATCCTCAAGTTAATGGACGTTGAGCACCAGATCGGAAAGCTGATGGTACAGCTAGCGCAGAGTCAGGACGATGAGATTGGAGATGGGACTACTGGCGTCGTTGTTTTGGCAGGTATGTTTTGACGTCATCTCTTTAAAAATGCTTCCATAGTGTTAAAGCATCAGTGAAATCGGTCTAGCCGTTCACGTGTGATGGCATGACATAGGGATTCATTTTTACCGGACTGCCGAAGGAGGGTTATGTTTTTCGATCATATGTATGTCTTACTATTTAGCACGCTCTACAGCCTAAACCGTTTGACAGATTTCAACATAAGAGGTGTCGTTAGATTCGTCTTAATCACGCGAGTGACATAGGCTATATCAATTATAAATAAATTCAATGTGAGCCGTAAAATTGCGTAAAATTGTCGTTGGAGTAAATTTTTCTTTTTAAATACATATATTGATATGGGTATCAAAATAATGGTCTCAATGACCTGATTTCAAATATATATTTGATATATTAGTTTTTGCCTGCGGCTTTGCTTGTATGGGATTATATTATTGTTGCGCGTGATTAATAAATCTGTTGTAGGTGCAGTCGGGTTTATTGATTTTTTCAGTTAACTTAACTTGTTATATAGATTAGTTATATAGATATATAGATTAGTGTCAATCCATCCACAGGCGCCCTATTGGAGCAGGCCTCCAATCTCCTCGACAAGGGTATCCATCCAATCAGGATCGCGGACGGCTTCGAACTAGCAGCAGCCACGGCACTACAACATCTAGACGGCATCAGTGAAGCGTTCCCAGTCAACAAGGATACTAGGGAGAACCTGATCAAGGTTGCCATGACGACGCTCGGGAGCAAAGTCGTGGTGAAGTGTCATCGGCTAATGGCAGAGATTGCTGTTGATGTAAGTCCATATAATATATATTGACGAGCTCGGTGGCGTAGCGGTCAATGACGCGGCTTCGACACCAACGCTGGTTCGATTCCCACACGGGACAAACATTTGTGGGCATGAACATGTCTGTTTGTCTTGGTCTGGGTGTTTTCTATGTATCATAAGTATGTATTTACAAAAAAAAAAAGTGTATTTACATATGTTTATCAGTTATCTAGTACCCACAACACAAGCTTCGCTTACTTTGGGGCTAGATGGCGCTGTGTAATTTGTGTGACAATATTTATTTATTTATTTATAGTATTGTTAAACATTTGCCGTGTGGTTTCCGGCAGACTAGAATAGAACCACTCCGTCTACCTCCCGTGGATGTCGTACAAGGCGACTAAGGGATATACATTACCAAACATCGATCATGCCTCCCCAACCCGTTTCGCCAGCGTGGGGAGTGTAGGCCAAATCTTCCATCTGTCTAGGACGGCCAAGAGAGGGTCGTGCTCCTGTAGTGGAGACTAAAATGACCCGATGATGAAGTATGGACTATTGAATATCGAATGTGGGTGAGGCGAAAGCGCTGCCATTTTGAGATAGTTTTTGTGTATATAAACACCCCATTTTTTTTTTACTTTTTGTCTAAAGTGGGTTGTGACATCAGAAACGTTGAGAAACTATGGACAGGTGTCATGTCATATATCCTATTACAGGCCGTGCTGTCTGTTGCTGACCTTGAGAAGCGCGACGTGAACTTCGAGCTGATCAAAGTAGAGGGCAAGGTTGGAGGAAGAATGGAGGACTCCATGCTGGTGAAGGGAGTCGTCATCGACAAGACCATGAGTCATCCACAGATGCCGAAAGTTCTTAAGGTCAGAATGTTTGATTAAAGACTCCGCGGTGAGACTAATGACAGCGTGTAATTAATATTGCATACACTCAAAAACATAACATAGTAATAATACAGTAATTTTTTTTAAATTATTATTGTGTATCTCTCTTTTTAATCACGGGTGAAACCCGGTCATTTGTATGGCGTGCGCGGGGATATGGATCCAACGCGTAGAGGCCCCTTGAGAATGTTAATTGAGTGGAGCGAGCGGAACGCTTAAAGTCACTCTTGGAAATGAATAGGCTCCAAAACCACTGAACCGATTTTGATGAAACTTGTCACAGTTAAAGACCTAGACATGCTTGAGGTTTGTGTCGAAAAGAAATTGAGATCAATCATGCCCTTGAGGAATGATTATATCAAATACGTTTTCCATTGAAATCAACGGAAAGCATTATATATTTATACAAAGAGTTTGTTGATCGCGGCATTTAGGTAGTCGTATTTTTTCACGAGAACCAAATGAGTATGTCAAATTTGAGTTCAAATGGACAATGGTTTGATTTTTACCCGACTGCGACAGAAGGAGGGTTATGTTTTTCGAGAGTATGTATGTATGTATGTATAATTGTTTGGCACGCTCTGCAGCTTGAACGGCTAGATTGATTTTAGCTTGAGAGGTGTCGTTAGATTCGTATTTGCTGTGAGAGTGACATAGGCTACATCAAATATAAAAAAAATCAATATGGCGGCTGTGAGCCGCAAAATTGTCGTTGCAGTAATTTTTTTTTTCGTCTAAATATATCGATATGGGTATCAAAATAAAGGTCTCGATGACCTGATTTGAAATATATATTTGATATATTAGTTTTTGCCTGCGGCTTTGCTTGTATTTTAATTATATTGTTACGCGTGATTAATAAATCTGTTGTAGGTGCAGTCGGGTTTTTGATTTTTTTAATTAACTTAAGAGTTGTTTTATAAATGGACATATTAATGTCTTGACATTTGTAGTGTGTTGGACATTAGTCGTATTTTTTTTTATGAGTATGTGTGAAGGGAAACACCATGTTGAGTAATGCTGCTTTATCCTAATGTTTCAGGATGTAAAACTGGCCATCCTCACGTGCCCGTTCGAGCCGCCCAAGCCCAAAACGAAGCACAAGCTGCAAGTAGGATCCGCGGAGGAGTACCGCGAGTTGCGCCAGTATGAACACGAGAAGTTCCTCGACATGGTGCGCCGCGTCAAGGTTGGTATATTTTTTAAGCGAAAGCTACCGTACACTAAGCTACATGTTACCCATCCGAGACATGGCTGTTCGCATGAAACGTCATAAGAAGCATAGAAAGAAGAAGCATAAGCAGAAGCAGAAGAAATATGGCAAATAAGGCATTAAAAGCATTGTTCATATGACTGCGTTCAGTCACATGAACAATATATAGGCTTTTAATGCCCATTAATTGTCTATAAATAATAGGCTATTTGACAATGTTCAAAAATTGTATAATTTTTTAACAATATCGCAAAATACACAAAACTAAAAAGATCTGCAAACTTTCATTCTAATATCTTCTCTCCGACTTATTTTAGGGTCGATCAAAGTTTGGCGGGAAAGTCCATTTTAAAAGTATGAAATTATTAAAAAATAATATTTCCATTGGAGAATCAATAAAAAATACTATAACATTTTTATTATGATACTAATTACATAAACGTAATATTTAACATAGCTGTCGTACAAATTTCTGATTTGATGCATACAAAATACAAACCTGTGACGTCATAACTCAGTAGCCTTCTGTATGGAGCGTTTTCGGGAAAGTTCAAAATTGCGATTTTCAAATTAACATATCTCGAGAGATTTTTGTGCTATCGAAGTAGTTCTTTCACCTATGGTTATATTATTGAGACGTCCCTACATATCAAACCGAAAAAAAATGTTGGTCAAATAGCCTATTATAAGCTACCCGACTGGGGAATGTACCTCCACCTCACAGAATACCGCAGCCAAATAACAATTCCCTTGAGGGTTGTTGTGTTCCCGTGAGTGAGTGAGGTCATCAGAAAGGAAGGAGTTGCTGTGTTGGCAGCGGGGGTGGCGGCGCGCGAGCGATATTCTAAGTTGCGAGCATTAATATGACTACATTAACCGCTTCACATCAGGCGGGCCGTATGCTTGTCTGCCACCCGACGTAGTATAAAAAAAAAGTTTATTATACCTAACGAACGTAATTAATAAAGTACAGAGGTAAATAATAAATAATAATAATTCTTTGACAGGATGCTGGTGCAACCTTAGCGATCTGCCAATGGGGTTTCGATGACGAGGCCAACCATTTGTTGCTCGCTGAGAACCTGCCAGCCGTGAGATGGGTGGGCGGGCCTGAAATGGAGTTGATAGCTATTGCCACGGGCGGCAGGATAGTGCCTCGCTTTGAGGAGCTGACTCCTGAAAAGCTGGGCTCTTGTGGACTCGTCAGGGAACTGAGTAAGTTTCAAGTTTAATACCTATCACCTAAGTAGAGTAACGAAATGTCGGTTGAATCTATTAACATAATAATATAACCGTACCCTGTCATGTAGACAGGGTCCAGTTATATGACACGAGAATATGACAAGCAAGGCATTAAAGCCTAAAGAGATGGCTAGTCAAGTTAAGCTCAATTGCCATGCACCACGGATTTTAAGTAATTATCTATAAATATCCACCGTGTGGTTTCCAGCAGACTAGAATAGGATCAATTCGTCTCTTCCCGTGGATGTCGTACAAGGCGATTAAGGGAAACATTATAAAACATCGATCAGGCCTCCCCAACCCGTCTGGCCAGCGTGGGGAGTGTAGGCCAAATCCTCCTTCTGTCTGGGACGGACGAGAGAGGGTCGTGCTCCTGTAGTTGAGACTAAAATGACCTGATGATGATGATGAATAAATATCTGGGGCGTAACTGATTCATCAACATCTTTGAATCAAAGCCAACCTCACCTGCACATGATACACCCTGCTGAATGACAAACGAGGCTCTGGCAAAAACAGAGGTAGGGCGTATTTTTTTAAGCTGTTCGACTGGGAAAGGGCATAAATACCACATCCAAATAACGACTTCCTTGAGGGTTGCTGTATTCCTGAGGGGGAGTGAGGTCACCAGAAAGAAAGGAAGGAGTATAATAGGCTGACAATGGATCGGCGACCCCTTAGTGGTGCTGATCTCCATGAGCGGTGGTGATTGCTTTCCATCAGGTGTAGGTCACCTGATGGAAAGTTGGTCACATGCTAGTTTGTCCCCCTGTCATTTATAAAAAAAGACGGGTTGCACTCCGGGAGTACCGGCAGAAGTGAAAACTTGAACATTTTTGTATTTTTGAATATTTTGGAGTGATTAGGGAATAATTTTGCACGAATTGCTGTATTTATCAGTATAAAAGTACTATCATTTATGTGGTAAAATACAACATTCATGTAATGCGCTATCTTACACAAACATGACAATTTATATTACATTAAAAAGAAACAGCAGGAGCAGGCATACATTTTCGCCGCGTGGTAGAAAGAGAGGGGGATATTACTTGCGCCGGGTCTTCGCTCCCTCCGTCTTACGAATTTTCGATCAGGCCACGTGTCCTGACGCGAGTTTAATATTTATCACCCATCCCGAAAAGTGCACAACGCCGCTAAAGTAGATTTTTTATTCATCATCATCATCAGGTCCATTTTAGTCTCCACTACAGGAGCACGACCCTCTCTCGTCTGTCCTAGACGGAAGGAGGATTTGGCCTACACTCCCCACGCTGGCCAAACGGGTTGGAGAGGCCTGATCGATATTTGATAATGTATTTCCCTTAGTCGCCTTGTACGACATCCACGGAGAGAAACGGAGTGATTCTATTCTAGTCTGCCGGAAACTACACGGCCAAGATCTTTTATTAAAAAAAAATATTTTTTATTTGACATAAAATTGGTTTTCAGCTTTCGGCACAACAAAGGACGAAATGTTAGTGATCGAACAGTGCTCCAACTCCCGCGCGGTGACCCTCGTGATGAGAGGAGGCAACAGGATGATAGTCGAGGAAGCCAAGCGGTCGGTGCATGATGCACTTTGCATCGTGAGGAGCCTTGTACAGGTAAGCGGAGTTTTTACCGCGATTCTTCTTCTTCGTTACGCTCTTGACAGAGCGGTGGTGGTCGTCATGAGGGAGGATTCGGGGTTGTAGTTGCTCGCCTCACAATATCCCGCCAACTCGTCAATTCACTTCATTTATTCGTTCAAGATATGGTTCATACAGTGTGCCTTATTTCGGCACTGCCCGGGTCTCAGATCTTGATTTTAACTAGACAAAAAATTTGTCGTTAATTTGTCGAAATTTGTCGCGCAAAGGAAAAAAATTGTCGCTCTCCCGTTAAAGAGCTATAAGGTTTTTTTTGTGGCAGTGCCGAAATAAGCTTATTTCGGCACAGCCCACTCGGGTTCTATTAAACTACATAATATAGCGAAGATATGATTTTCCCCAGAATTAGTCGTCAATTTGTCGAATTCAGACACCAAGTATCAGAATTAGTCGACCTCCCGTTAAAAAGTATTTTTTTGTGGCAGTGCTGAAATAAGCCTTATTTCGGCACTGCCCAAAAAAACTACACCACCTAGCGAAAATTTGATTTCACCCAGACGTTGCCTTGAATTTGTCGAAATTTGTCGGAAATAAAACACAACTGGTCGATGCGTAATTAAAGAGATCCCGAGTGGGCTGTGCCGAAATAAGCGTATTTCGGCACTGCCACAAGAAAAACCTTATAGCTCTTTAACGGGAGAGCGACAATTTTTTTACTTTGCGCGACAAATTAACGACTAATTTTTTGTCTAGGCACACGTTCAAACATAGGTGTTATAAATTATACAATATGCACATATCTTGCCAAACTTGTTGGCGCACAAAATTTGATCAGTCACACTACTACAATATATATTACTTAGGATGAGAGATTAAATTGCTATTATAATGAAGCGTTGGTCAAATAGCCTATTATCTAGAAATATTTATTTATTTATTATTATTATGTTTCCCTTAATTCACGGGTCAAGTCCGGTTATTTGATAGGCGTGCGCGGGGATATGGGTCCAACGCGTAGAGGCCCCTTTGAGAAGTTTGATGTAATGTTGTACGCCCGCCGTGACCCGCTCCAGGATATGTCAATGGAACGACATACCCATGAGCAGGTCTCGGCAGGCGTTGAGACTATTGCGAAGTGTGATGGAAAATAAATGGGCTATGGAGATGAGATCTGGGTGAACTTAATACCGGGCTATTACAGAAGAGGGACGGACGCCTGCCATAACTGCTTCTATTGCTAGTTATTTGCGGCAGGCGGTGGCTTGCCACTCACTAGATGGGCCCCCGAAATGGCAGGAAAACGGCCGGGGGCAACACCGGTGTGAGTGACTCAGGGATGTCGAGAGGTGTGCTGTGCTTTCTCTGGAGTTACTCGCGGCGTGATGCCCTTTAACACTTCCACCCCTGGAGCATATAGCTCTAGCGGCTCCTCTCTGGACGGCCAATGAAGGCAAGCCAGATCTGAGAGTACTGCGGGCCTTCTTGTGTTTACACTCCGACTGACGAAGGCCATGACCGACTCTCTGGAGACTCAGGTCCGTGGTGTCGCTACTCACACAACAGCTCGCCACAAGCTGCCCTGCGGACTTATATTATTATTATTATTATTTATAAATGGTAGTATAAAAAACTATGTTTATGTTTACAGGATTCTCGCGTGGTGTACGGTGGAGGAGCAGCGGAGGTTTCATGTGCTTTAGCGGTGGCAAGGGAAGCCGACAAACTGTCTTCGCTCGACCAGTACTCCTTCCGCGGCTTCGCTGATGCCCTGGAGTCCGTGCCCCTCGCCCTGGCTGAGAACAGGTAGCTATTTGACGAGCTCGGTGATCGAATGGTAAAAGCGTAGCCACGATTTGAACCGAGTTCAAAATAATAAACTAACGTTAAAAGAATTTAATACCAAGCACAGTAAGTGGATGTAGAAATGAATGAGAAATGGGTCAGCATTATTGATGTGAAGGGGATCTTCATGGGTCAGCATTATTGATGTGAAGGGGATCTTCATGGGTCAGCATTATTGATGTGAAGGGGATCTTCATGGGTCAGCATTATTGATGTGAAGGGGATCTTCATGGGTCAGCATTATTGATGTGAAGGGGATCTTCATGGGTCAGCATTATTGATGTGAAGGGGATCTTCATGGGTCAGCATTATTGATGTGAAGGGGATCTTCATGGGTCAGCATTATTGATGTGAAGGGGATCTTCATGGGTCAGCATTATTGATGTGAAGGGGATCTTCATGGGTCAGCATTATTGATGTGAAGGGGATCTTCGTGGGTCAGCATTATTGATGTGAAGGGGATCTTCATGGGTCAGCATTATTGATGTTAAGGGGATCTTCATGGGTCAGCATTATTGATGTTAAGGGGATCTTCATGGGTCAGCATTATTGATGTTAAGGGGATCTTCATGGGTCAGCATTATTGATGTTAAGGGGATTTTCATGGGTCAGCATTATTGATGTTAAGGGGATCTTCATGGGTCAGCATTATTGATGTTAAGGGGATCTTCATGGGTCAGCATTATTGATGTTAAGGGGATCTTCATGGGTCAGCATTATTGATGTTAAGGGGATCTTCATGGGTCAGCATTATTGATGTTAAGGGGATCTTCATGGGTCAGCATTATTGATGTTAAGGGGATCTTCATGGGTCAGCATTATTGATGTTAAGGGGATCTTCATGGGTCAGCATTATTGATGTTAAGGGGATCTTCATGGGTCAGCATTATTGATGTTAAGGGGATCTTCATGGGTCAGCATTATTGCTGTTAAGGGGATCTTCGTGGGTCAGCATTATTGATGTTAAGGGGATCTTCATGGGTCAGCATTATTGATGTTAAGGGGATCTTCATGGGTCAGCATTATTGATGTTAAGGGGATCTTCATGGGTCAGCATTATTGATGTTAAGGGGATCTTCATGGGTCAGCATTATTGATGTTAAGGGGATCTTCATGGGTCAGCATTATTGATGTTAAGGGGATCTTCATGGGTCAGCATTATTGATGTTAAGGGGATCTTCATGGGTCAGCATTATTGATGTTAAGGGGATCTTCGTGGGTCAGCATTATTGATGTTAAGGGGATCTTCGTATCGCACTCGCTCAAACCGGAAAAGAATTGTGAGATATTAAAGCTTCTAGATGTTTATTTTAACAAGGGCAAGTCAAAGACGTTTGATTTATTCATGCTGGCAACGTCCTGAAGAATGAATGGTATTGTTGTCTCTGATTATTTGACGAGCTCGGTGATCGAATGGTTAGCAATGGTCACTTTGACTCCCAGGTCGCGGGTTCGATCCCCGCATAAGACAAATATTTGTGTGCATGAACATGTCTGTTTGTCTTAATCTGCGTGTTTTCTATGTATTATATGTATGTATTTACAAAAAAAATGTATCACTCGCTCGCAGGAACACAACAACCCTCAAGGGAATTGTTATTTATCTGCGATTAGGGATTGCAATCCGGCATCATTTTCAGTCCGGCCGGATCCGACTGGATTTCCATCGATCCGGCCGGATCCGGTCGGATCCGGCCGGATTGATCAAATCAGAATGATTTTCGCTTTTCGGTTCAAAATGAACTGTTAGTAAGTTAATCAAGTGTCATTGTACATACTCAATATAGATCGTTTAAAAATAAAAAACAAAACATATATAAACTAATGTTATAAAGCTGAAGAGTTTGTTTGTTTGGTTAAATGAGCTATTCTCAGGAATTACTCGAATTGAAAAATTATTTTAGTGTTAGATAGCTTATTTTTCGAGGAAGACTATAGGCTGTATAACATCACGCTACCACCAATTCCGAGCGGAGCACCAAAGAAAGATGGGCAAAAAATATTCCTTTTGAGAGCTTCCATTGCGTGCGTTACGCATCAATTATAGGACGATATTCACCATAAAAAGGTTAAAAAAAGTCCGTGATAGCATATGTCTATCTTATAAGATTTGCTCACTATATATTATAATAACCTTTCAAATGGTACGCCTTACGCTTCACTCTCAACACTCTGTCACACGCAGACGAAGTTGCGCGAGTCAGCTAGTAGGTATATAAAATCAACTTTATTTACAATCCAATGTTAATATTAGACAACGAGCAAACAATTAAAACCTAGTAGTGTAGGTAAAGGCCCTTTCAGCTTCCACACTTGTCGACTTTGTTTAGCAAATAATCGTGAATAGCAGACAAGTATTCTCCTCGAACTCCATCACTTTCAAATGCAGTCATTTCGTTTTTTAGTACTTTATCAAAATCTTTCTCATTTTTAGTATGTATTATAGCATACATACTAAAAATGAGAAAGATTTTGATAACACGTGATTTCTTGCTGGATTTGTAATTGTAATTATTCCTGTAGGTAATGTCAAATCTTTCTTTAGTGATGGTGAATCTCCGAACCGGATCCGAGCAACGGATCCGGTATATCAGTACCGGATCCGGGAAACGTTTAATAATGCCGGATCCGCCGGATTACCGGATCCGGTTTTCCGGATTGCAATCCCTATCTGCGATACTATGGGTTGGGGAGGCCTGATCGATGTTTTATTATGTATTTCCCTTAGTCCCCTTGTACCACATCCACGGAAAGAGACGGAGTGATTCTATTCTAGTCTGCCGGAAACCACACGGCTGAAAATAAATAAGAACAATTAAAAAAATATAGCCAGTCTATTCTAACGCTGTGCAGTTTTTTGGGCAATTTTTAACAATGTTTTTTTCATATTCCAGTGGTCTTTCTCCAATCGACACGTTATCGGAGGTGAAGGCGCGGCAGGTGGCTGAAAACAACCCATATCTTGGCGTTGACTGCATTTGCAAAGGTATGTACAGTAACAGACAGGACGCAGCTTGTGTTCCTGCGAGTGAGGTTACCTGAAGGCCAATTATCGTAATTAAATTAATATATAGTCGAAAATAGCGGCGTTGTGCACTTTTTGGTATGGGTAAAAAATGTTAAACTCGCGTCAGGACACGTGGCCTGATCGAAAATTCGTAAGACGGGGGGAGAGTAGACCGCCGGCGCGGCGTGGGAGAAGAAGTAATATCCCCTCTCTTTCTACCGCGCAGCGAAAATGTATGCCTGCTCCTGCTGTTTATTTTTAATGAAATATAAATTGTTATGTTTGGTCGATAGCGCAATAAACGAATATTGTATTTTACCACATAAAAGATAGTACTTTTATACTGATAAATAAAGCAATTCGTGCGAAATTATTCCCTAACCATTCCAAAATATTCAAAAATGCACAATGTTAATGTTCAAGTTTTCACTTTTGCCGGCTCTCCCGGAGTGTAACCCATTTTTTTTTACTTACTAGTACTTTTTTTAATTATTATAATTCCAAATTTTCAGATTCAAACGACATGAAAGCATTGAATGTAATAGAATCACTGCACTCCAAGAAACAGCAGATTGCGCTTGCCACTCAGCTCGTCAAGATGATATTGAAGATAGACGACGTCCGCTCACCGGCTGATTCAATCGATTAGGATATCAATAACATAACAATAGTACGGAGTTTGAAAATGACACTGTATGTTATATATACCTCTATATATAAAAGTATTGTGTCACGATGTTCGTGGTCACACTCCGGAACGGCTCGACTAGAGATGGACAAAATGCTGGGCATTTACGATAAATGCCCAAAAAATACTTAAAAAAATCCCTATTTATGCCCAAATCTAGGCATTTATTGGGCATTTACAGGTATTTACTGAGGCACTTATTGTTAATGCCTGGTATTTTGCCCACCTCTAGGCTTGACCGATTTTGTAGGCCAACCTACCAATTCGGCCGTAAAATGTATTTAAATAATTTATACAACAGAACCACAGTTGCGGGGTCAGCTAGTTAACCCATTCAGTGCTGAGGCCGCCTATCGGCATCACAAAAATCGTTAATCGCCAAAGACGCCCATAGGCGTCTAGGTTTTGTATTCAATGGCTAGGCAAATAGTATGTATGGCGGCTTGAGGTAGACATGGATAACTCAAATGTAAGATTTGGCGCGTCAACTCGGAGTTACTGAGTTGCGCAGTTTACTGCGCTGGCTCACTGAGTTAACCCAAAATTGCGCCGTTGCAACAAGATCGCGCTTCCGGCGCACGGTCTACTGCGCCGCAGAGTACCTGTGAACGCGGCACTGTGCTAAACAGCACAGCTGCGCACCAAGCGCAATGTGTTGGATCGTCAACTGAGCGAATGAATGAGAGCGAGAAATATCGGGTGTATTGACACTTGTCAGCACAGTGCACTGAGTTAGCGCAATTGCGCGGTGTAGCGCATTGTTACCCATGTCTAGCTTGAGGATAAAGTTCTTAATACGGAAGCGGGTAAATAAATATAATATCTATGGTCTGGAAGACAAGCCTTACTGTTCAATGAGTCCCTTTAATTTTACTATTCAATGCTGAGTATTATGTATGTGTCTCAATTTTATTTGTTAAATTGTTCACTAAATATGATTTTGTTGTGGATGGAGATACGCGAGTACGCGGTGTATGCTTTATTGAACTAATAAATTAATAAGCTAATTTAAATACCGATTTTTATTTCTTTTAACCTAGAGTTGTACAGTTTTTTGTGTTGAGTGGGTGTGCCTTATTTCGGCACTGCCCAGGTCTCAGATCTTGATTTTAACTAGACAAAAAATTTGTCGTTAATTTGTCGCCCAAAGGAAAAAATTGTCGCTCTCTCGTCAAGAGCTATAACGTTTTTTTTTTGTGCTAGTGCTGAAATAAGCTTATTTCGGCACAGCCCACTCGGGATCTATTAAACTACATAACATGGCGAAAATATGATTTTCCCCAGAATTAGTCGTCAATTTGTCGAATTCAGACACCAAGTCTCAGAATTAGTCGACCTCCCGTTAAAAAGTTAAGTATTTTTTTGTGCCTGCCCACTGCCTGCCCAAAAAAACTACACCGCCTAGCGAAAATCTAATTTCACCCAGATGTTGGCTTGAATTTGTCGAATATAAAACAACTGGTCGATGCGTAATTAAAAAGTTACACGTATGTTCCGTGTATCCGTCGTTTGTCAGTCAGCAGGGTGCACCACGAGCAGGTAAAGTTGGCTTTGGTTCAAAGATGTTGATAAACCACTTACTATTTTGACGCATTGCTGTTCCATCTCACCCCCGAGGTAAGGAAGACCGGTCTCGACATGGTGGTTCACGGTAGAACGTGACATCAAGACAACCCAGGATCGTGTATCCTGGCGCAGGAGTACAAGGACGCCCGACCCCAAATAAAATGGGAACATGGGCAGGACGAAGAAGAAGCTGTTTTGACGGATTGGGATTTTCATGAATTTGACCGATTGCGAAATTGACCATACGCGACAAAAGGGATTAGCGCTATGCGTGTGAAAGTACAGTCAGTCACGAAAAAAGTAAGATTAACGACTAATTTTCTGTCTAGTTAAAATCAAGATCTGAGCTGTGGCGAAATAAGGCACGCTAAAATCACTAGTCTGTTCTCATGAAATAAAATATCGCTGTCAACTTTAATTTTATTAACTCTCGAACATATACACAATCCTGATGCAAAAAGGGGCCAATCGCTTTATTATAATGAGCAAGTGCGAGTGAGTAATGAAGTAAGGCGTTGCTGTGTTGGCAGTGGGAGTGGCAGAGCGCGAGCGGTTTTTCATGTTGCGAGCGTTTATATGGCTACGGTAACCGCTTCACACCAGGCGGGCTGACACACGTATTAATGTTTCTTAAAAGCAAAATTGGTACATAATAATTATAAAAATATTTTCAAAGATGTTAATGTGTGCTATTTATTTTTGCAAAGCTGGATTATTTTTTTATTCATAGAGTCAACTTACTTAGATGCATGATATAGGCAGGGGCGGACTAAGGCCTAGGCAACCTAGGGACGTGCCTAGAGCCCGTAATGTTTGGGGCCCCAAAGTTAGGTTTAATTTTTATTTTGGAAGTGAAAACTTCTTTAATAGATTCGGAAATACAATGTTGCCAACTTGACAATGCCAAGGACCGCTTTAGCCTTAAATCCAGCGGCGCATTAAGTGACCATCGCAAAAGCTTTGTTTCAAGAATCCATGGAAGTGTCTTCATAAGTATCAGTATTTTATTCATATCACGAAAGTAAAGTCATCCTGCACAGTATTGAACAATTAATTAATCAATCGTGTGTAACAATAGCATTCAATGATATTTTGATGTGAATACGTCTTGAAGATAATTAAAAAAAACGAATGATAGCAAAATCTGGGGATACAGTTTAGTATTTCAGCTACTTATCTATCACCTCCATCGAAAATTCAATCACACCAATGGATAAATGAAGGATTAAAGAATTTATTAGGCCAAATAAGGACTATGTAACATAGCGTGTGGGGGAGGGGAAAGCCTATTTTTTCATTTGTCACATACATAACCTTTAGTAAAATACAAATCCTGGTCGCCTTTTGTATATATTACTTATACAAATATAACTACAACAATGAAAATACATTAGCTAGATTTAATTTTATTTTCATAAATTATTTACAGTAAACATCCTTTTGCTTTTTCTTCCTTTAAATAATTTGTTATTATATTTTAACGTACAGTATATTCTTAGGCGGCCAAAAAATTTCTTGCTATATGAAATAGGAAAGCAAGTACAAGGCATGTCAAATTGCACATCTGAGATATAATTGAGAAAACCTATCAACACTTTCCCATTTATATCATGAGATTCAAAATAATTCTTAAATTTAGCATCCATCCTTTGTACAAAATCTACAAAACCATACGGTGGAATAATCCAATCGTCTTCATTAAATTCTTTGTCTATTTTATCTGATATATCTCTTTGTATTACGTATTGTTTTATTTTTTCACAATTACTGTGCTTTTCGTAACATTTCTTTAATACGTATCCGGCTACATACATTATACCATTTTGTTCTGGTATTTGTATTTTATTATATTCGTTGCAACTGACTGTAATAGATATATCATCATCTATGCTAGGTTCCGATGAAATACATCGAGCTTTTGTAGCTTGGATAAAAAGGTTGTATAAATTATCAAAACAGTGGCCCTGAGATTTAGATATATTTGTTAAAAATATGTTTTTAAAAGCAGCCATTAATTGCTTACTGGTTGGCTCTGTGCAGTTGTTTTGCTGGCGAATTTTAGCAAAGAAATTTTCTACACATTCTCTATTAAGCCGTCGAGTGATCAACACAGGTGTGTTCTCCATTTTTAATTCTTCATGTAACATCCAAATGCTTTTTACTGTGATTTTGAAGCCGTCAATAAATTTGGCGTGTATTGTAGAATTTGAGCCATTTTTTGAATGAATCAATCTTAAATTTTCGAAATAGGACAGCACTTCGTACAGGAAACCTATCTGAGCTGAATCTCCTGAGAATGGGGTAATATTCAACATCTCAAATAAATTATTCATGGTGATTATCAGCTGTACCGTGTCTTTTGCTGCGCATTCTAGTATACCTAAATCAATATACATGGATAAAGCTGTCGCAGTAGTTAAATTAAAGATTTCAGTTGTATATTTAACTTTCATCTTTTGACAACTGTTAGGTGCAATATGGTTGTCAGTTAATTGTGGTGCGAGTCTAAATGTTCTTTGTTTATCGTATTCATAACATCTAATTATATGATCCCATTTTGCTATCTGACCATTAAAATGAAAGTCGTTTATAATTAAATTATTCCTAACGAGGTTTATTAAATGTTTTGAGTCATAAATGTAAAAGACTTTTTTGTCATTTACTATGAAATATGGTTTTTCAGGAGTTACTGGACTATCTTCTTCAGAAACAATAAAGTCCGCAGCAATGTCTGTTATCAATGCGCGTACATCGAGTCCAATATCAAACAATTTATGTATAACTTTTTCAATATAACATTTCAAATGTGTATTATTTATATTACTACCTAATAATATGAAAGAGATGGGTTGTTCCCAATTAACAAATATTCCTCGAACAATGATGACTAATGCACTTTTTGCTAGCTCTTTATTTTGGACACCATCTATCTCATGAAATCCTATAATTTTGTCTTCCCTTATATCATAATATAAATTTGGCTTTAGATTACTTGTATCCAAACATATTGTGCATAATTTAGTCTTTTCAGGCATACGATCAACTTTGACTTTTAATAACTTCAATAAACTTTCGTTCATTGCTGTTGATAATGGTATGTGAAATCTTTTTAATGTAGTAACAGATGGTAAACATAATATACCCTTTAAAAGGTTATATGCATGAGGACTTGCTAAATGCAAATTAAGAGCGAAAAACTTAAATTCTTCTGTATATCTATTGCCTTGCGAGCATTTTTTCCAACTCGTCTGTGTTCTAACAAACTGTGCTAGCTTTTCACTGAGATATTTATCACTTAAACTAAACAAAGTGCTTAATTCAGATCTTCTGGATCTTCTCTGCAGAGATTCGCTTAGCCTCTTTCTTTTTAACTCTTTAATTTCCTGTTGCAACTTTCGTTTTAGCGGCGTATCTTCAGCAAATTTTTGTGGGGTTTGAGTGCCTCTTGGTAACATTAAAGTATAATGATCTGTTTGTGTGGATGCGAGGAACTTTAATGATTTGTTGTCATTGTCCGTTTGAGTATATTTACACACTGTAGTTACTACAGGAAGATGCAACGATGGAATGGCACAATTTCGCAGTTGCTTCCTGGATTCACATATTTGTATTTGTTCAGAATCAAAGTGTATTTCACAAACGTGCAAGTTTTTTCGTTTCTCTGGCATATCTCGTTGTATTTTTTCCAACCATATTGCAGCCCTGAAATGACATAATATACATTATTACATAAAATTATCACGCGCACGTGTTCTGATGTTGATATCAGAATGATGATAATTACTACCTACTTAATAAAAGTTCTTTAATAAATGACCTACTGTGCAGAAACTTGGATGCTGACCATTTGGTTGGTTCACAGACGACAATTCGCATAACGGGCGATTGAGAGAGCAATGCTTGGAGAAGGAATTCGATGGAGAACCAAAGCGGTCGACATAGCTCTCAGAGTCAGAAAGCTGACGTTGCAATGGGCTGGCCACATCTGCCGATCAATCTGAAAATCAATAGCAGATGGGGAGGAAAGTCCTGGAGTGAAGGCCATATATAGCGGCGAAGCGTAAGGCGCTCCCTCTCTAGATGTACCGACGACCTCAAAAAGGTCGCTGATAGCGGTTGGATGCGGAAAGTGGAGGAGCGTATGTGGTGGAAAGCAATGAGAAAGTCCTAAACCCAGCACTTCTAAATAATCACAAAACAAAACCCTGAGTTGGTGAAAAGAGGAATATAAATTGTACCACTGCAGGTGTGGTCACTCAGTTGCCCTAAAGGACCTATCATGGTCAGGCTGAGCATGAATCCATGTAAGTACCTATTAAATAATATATGTACTTATATCTGAATTTATTATTTTTTTATTTCATCAAAAAATAAAATTTATTTTAAAGGAGAGAATAAGATTAAACTACATTTTATTTTGAGTAATTATTAGTTTAGTTGTTTGGGGTTTAAAATGATTTAATTTTATTTTATTTTCATATACTTAAAGAAAAAAATATTATTTCTTCTTTATATGAAAAAACTATTATAAACAAAAAATTATTAATATTTAATTATTTTTTCTTTATATGGAAATAAAATAAAAACATTTTAAACAACAATTAATATGAAAAGTAGTGTTTTAAGAGCTTTAAAATAGCCGTATAATTATATATGTTTTGTATTTTAAAATTTTAGTTTTTAGTGCTCACCAGGAAGGAGCTGTTGAGGACTTTCTGATTTAGCAGCTGGGGTAGTAACGCGCGAATGATATTTTTGAGACTTGTTGCAAGCTTCTCTGCCTTTGATAATCACTTCACATCAGGCAGGTCTCCAGCTTAATGGCCATATATTATAATGAAAATTATTATGTTTACCCACAGGCATTTCACTATAAGTTTTCATTATAGACATGAATGAATTTTTGGGACTGACTGTACCAAATAAATAGTCTAAATTATTTCGAAGAGTATGTAGTTTAAATAAACAATTTTCATAATAAACTGCATTGTACTTGTAAGAATACAGTATGTAATTTATGTTAACAAATTAATTCTGAAGTCTTACCTCTCTGGATTATTTGGCAGTGTAAAATACGATAACTCTGAATTCGCTTTAGAATTGTTGCGACAAGTCCATACGCCGCAATATCTGCTAGCTTTCTTGGGCTCCTTGTCTTTTTTATTCATTTTCATAAATTCACATAAATCATTCAACTAAAAACACTTCATTTACAGAACGAACAGATGCGAGTTTTTATTTTGAAATAGGAAAGAAATGGACAAGTCTGGAAAAGCGAAACAATAACAAACACCACAAACAATGTTTCTTCTTTCTTTATATCTGTTGGCAATCACTCTTCAGTCGAAGATTATTTTTCATTCAACCGTTTGTTATTCAACTCACTACTGGCACACGTGTCTCTCCTCAATTGAAGGGGTTTAAAGCATACTCTACCACGCTGCTCAATTTTTCAAGACGACTAAAAGCCACTGACTTGACATAAATACTGTAATTTAACGACAATAGCCAGAATCGACGGCTTTTCCTGCCCTCTGAAGCACGGACGAGCTAGAGATAAACAAACCCATCCATGGACTGGCTACGGTCGACATTACTTAACTTGCGTGTTCGAATACAGCAGTGATTTTCAAACTGTGGGTCGCGACCTCGCGACCTCGCGGCTCGCTCCCTCCTAGTTACCTTTGGGGAATCGCGGGGCAAAAAACGCAAATATTTGTAGGTCATACGCTACAATAAAAAAACGTAAGCAATGTAGGTACGATAATTTCATCGTCCTCGCCACTCCTCGTACATTCAGGAATATGCTAGATACTTTTAAAGTTGTTTCAACTTTTGTTTTTCTCTCAAGCACTCTAAACACCCCCCCCCCCCCCCCCCCCCCAAGCTATTCGTAGACTATAATGCACAGTATAAGTAATAGTACTAACGCTATAAGTTTAGCTGTATTGACCATGAAGAACAGCAATTTGTGTTTTTGTGTCTTCAAAGGTATGTACTTAGTTGTATATTTTTAATTTTTTAAATTTCATCATCATCGGTAACCACTACATAAACAATGACGTCTGTGCAGAGCGTGAATAAACGTGTGTGCGTGCGACGCCATACAACCTGTTCCCGATCCGTCTCAGAGGAGAGGAGGAGGAGGTGAGGTCGACACGAGAGAGCGGCAGGGACTGGCCATACTGTACGTAGTCCTCCTACTCCCCACAGAGTACCCGGCTGTGGGGAATTTCGAAGGGGGAACTACGGGTCCCCCTGTTTGGATCAGGGTACCTCGGGGACTGGCGGCAAGCCCATAATTTGCCAGTCATGGGTTCGGATTCGAGGTGGCTATATGTGCGTGTAATCACTCACCTGCATGTGGTGTAGCTACAGAGGTCGGGCATGTTCGTCTGCCTTGCCATATTTCTCGGCCGGGCGTTCTACCTCGCGCGTAGCGAGTTTATCACTGGACTAAGGCGAAGGGCCGCCACAGTGATTCTCAACGGGGCTTGGAGCGGCCCTTACAGCGGTGTCGCCCTCCCAAGCTGACATCGCAGCTCGGGTACTTGCCTGCTGAGCAAGGAGGATGGCGGGCGATCGCTTCTGTCACCCCGGTCACCCTACCGTAGGCCCGGGTAGGCATTTCTTCTTTGAAGGATGCCGGGAAGTGAGCGTGCCATATACAGCTCCGGTACCTGTCAAGGAAATCAGGGAGCCAGCTAACTGGCGCCCTAGTGGGGTGCAGAAACACTAGGCGCGCTTGTACTTGTACTCGTGCGCCGGGAAGTGAGCGTGCCATACAGCTCCGGCACCCATCATGGAGATTGGGGAGTGGTAGTAGGGCCCCGATGCTTGGTTCGCCGAGCGTCGGTTCGCCACGAGCTACTCCACTTAAGAGTACGCAAGTAGCCTGCATGCAGGTGAAAGCGGAGTAAGACCTGCTACTGTTCCGCTTGCGTGCTCGGTTGGTTTACTGAGCGCAAAAGCGGAGCAGGTAAAGGTCCACTCGCCTGGTTTGTTTATTGGACGAGACTCGCATACCGGAAGGTTGGCACACGGGGTGCATTAGCTGTTAGGTATAGGGTACGTTGTACGTAGTACTATTATTTATTCTGTGCCAGTCAGTACCAAAGTAGCAACCATAAATGCCATCAACGTTAAAGAGTAGGATTGGAAGTTGCAGTTCTGTCTGAATGATTAACCCAGTTGTTACTGAAACTTTTTTTTATCTCGTATCACAGTAATTTTTTAGTATTGTTACCTTGATGCACATAGTAAACATAGAAAAATACCAAAAAAAATCTCAGTCTTCAGGAAAACTCGGAAAATGCGGATCGTTTTAACGATCAGTAGTAATAGACAGGTAGGTTAACGTTCATATAACTACCACTTTATCGATTGTATCCTATTTTAAATTAAAGATACACAGTTATTACAATTAAAAAGGATTTATTTATTACGTTAATTAACAAACAAATCTATGTAGGAGTATGGTAAGTAACAAAACATGTTTTAGGGTTCAAATGGATTTTACATTTTTGACAAATGAAGTTTGTATTTTTTTTGCAAAGCGAACATCGCAGCTGAGAGTCATTGTACTCTACTAGATGATCAGTTCCATCTCACAGACAAGGCACACCTGGGTGACGAAATTGTAAATGATCAGCAAAACGCAAAATTACACCAGCTCCCATACCTAACTGCCTATAAGCCGGTGGAATAATTGCTGCATGGCCTTGGTATGGATCAAACCATAGTATGTATCCCAATCTAGTCACTCCAACCCAGAACTTATATCCCCATCTATCGGTTTTCCATGAATAAATTGTTTACAGCTGTGTCCTCCATAATAAGGTACCATAGCCTCGTCAATGCTGTAGGTACATTTCTTGTAAAGGAACCATATTCATGAATATTTCGTTCAGAATATCGAAAAACGATCTCAACTTTGCAAATTTGTCACTTTCAGTAGTTATCTGAGCATTCTCATAACAGTCGAGGTGGGTCATGATAAATGTAAATCTATCCCTCGACATGGCGTTATATATAATACTAAAATCAGTATCTGATGATTTCTCCCAGTACATGTATCTTCGGGGAACTAAAATATATCCACTGTAAAGAAGTATAGCAAGGAAACACTGGAACACTGTCTTGGCCCATGGTTTTCTTGCCATTGTGGTCGATCGTTAGGAATATGCTGATTTCTCCAAGTATAATTTTGATTTTTTGGTACGGTAGGATCTTCCGTGGTTCGAATCCTTTTTGCTATTTTGCTAAAGAAGATAAGACTTCGTTGTCCTCGTCACTGTCGGAAGACATAGAATATATGTATCTCAGCAGGAGCTCTTAGCTGAGAACTTAGATATATATATATATATATATAATATAACAACAGGCATGAAGAAATAACTTAAAGATTTATACGAGATATATACCTGGAAGATTGTTCAGAGTTACAAACTCCTCATTATCAGAATCTTCATCTGTAAAATCAGCATTCGCGTTATCTGGTGGTAAAATGGTTATATTTCATGGAAATGGGTCATCGTCACCTAATTGCTCCAATTCGTCAATGATTTCATTGAGAGACAATGGTTTATTGGTTTTCCTGAGTCTGAAAGTCGAAAATACATCCCGAAATTACTACCGATCGTTAAAACGATCATCAAACAAAACTTCATTTATGTTTTATGAAAGATATGACAAGATTAAATTTTATTTCACAGTTTTGTTACACAGGTTATAAATTTATAAAAAACGCGTATAAAATAAATTTCAATCACAAGCTAATTAGTAAACACTTACCGTTTTGAAGACATAGTGAAAGTTAATTACGCTAATGCGCATTAAAATACAAAAACACTTCAAAATTATGATCATAAGATAATTATCTATGCACCGAAACACTGCCAAACGATCACTGCGGCGATTGGTAAACAATAAGCCAAAGTTTTTTGCTCGGTTATATTTTTAAATTGAGGGTATTCCCCATACTCTTTTTTGATCTTTATAACGATCGGTCGTTATAAATGGGTTAAATTTCCCAAGGGTTATCTGTAACAGGTTATACTACTAACAAACAATATTCTATGGCTATATGTTACAGGAATATAATAACGAAATAAGACACATTAAGTATTACATTAGCTTTATTACTAGGCACTTTTAAAACTACAATATGTACAATAGTCCAGTTTCTAGTCTCAAAAAATCACTCCTGATTAGTAAGAGGCAATATTTAGCCGGGCTTTTACGATAAATTTCCAAACGCTAAAAAGTACATAAAAATGCCCTGGTTTTGAACAGGGAATTTATATGTACTTATTGAGAATTTATCGTTAATGTCCTTTTGCCCATCTCTACTCCTGATTATACCTTTCCTCTTAAGCCTTTGGATTTGTATAGCTATACGTGCAATTTAATAAAACAACAAACAATCAATTCTAACAAACCAATCTATTATTATACATTTATCAATTTATTTAGGTATTTATAAATTTTACAAATTTTGCAAATATCTCGAAAATATTAAAAAAATAAAATTCCCGCCAATTCAACACACGCCACTTTTCCAAGATGGTGGTTTGGCTTGATCATATATTGTAGAGAATACCATGCCAATACCGACATAACAGCCTATAACAGTCAAAGAGTAGAGTATTCTATCACAAAATCCGCCCTTCAGCCACACAGGTTTTCCATCTTCACATTGAAAATCCGCTTGTAATTTCCTCAATCTCACTAAACTTCTGGGTTGGTACGTGACATTGGAAGTGGCGATACCTCGAGCATTACGGATTACATGGGATAAATATCTCATTTTATTTTTTTACTATATATACACTGCTTTTTTATGCTAACAAAAATAATCTTGGTTCATAATTTTGCATTTGACACGCTTGTAACTTCAATGACGGAAGCAATTCGATTTTTAAAATTTATATTAAAGCTAGCCTGCCAGTATAGTAATAGTATAGTAAAAACTTTTTGTACAATAAAAAACTTATATAATGCTAGATTTTTTTTTCAAAATCATACGTAAGTACTCCTTGATACTTATAATGGGTGGTTTTTGGCCTCGATAAAGCATGTCACAGATTGTATGGAATCACAAGCCTTTCACTATGTTCTATCTATACTATGCGACAGGCCGCCACCACAGGCCGCATTTGTCTAACGTTTCGCAAACTTTTTGTGTCTAAGGTACCTACATCTAGGAAAATAAAAAGTTTTAGATGTACACCATAAATATATTAAATCAGCTTTTATTTGTGTAAGTATTTTTCTTCTGTCCATCTATGTAGCTTTAAGAGATAACATTATTTTTCCGAGGCACACTAATTAATGACTGATGAAAATCATTAATAGAATTAATTACAGTACTATATCATAATAAATCTGCCTTTTAATTCTAGTTTTATTCCGAGTAAAAATCTCCCGATTTCTCCCGATTTTTAGCAGGCAAATTTACCGATTTAAAAATTTTCACTTTTGCAACACTGACTACGACCTCAGTACAGTCACCTAACCGACTGCTACCGCACGTTGCATGCCGTTCAATACGCGCCTTTGTTCGCCATTTTGCTCGTATTGCATTTCGCTCGTACCCACCACCAACAATCGTATTACAATTTTTTTTTATAGAGAAAACATAATGGAGAATGTTATATTCCTTGGACACATGAATAGACACTACAAATCCAAACGCATACACAACCCATGTTTTATTTTACCGAGCAAGGCATATTCGGAGTTTACTCTGAGGGCCTCGCTCGCTTCCGCCGTTATATATCGAATCTCTCAAACGCCAATGCCTTGCCCTCCTCTTCATACTCCTCTTTAGTCATGCAGAACGAGTAGAAATCCGGATCTCTGAATAACAATTTCCCTCCTTCCCATGCGTATGTCACAGGGTTGTCACCCAACGTGACATTCACATCAAAGTGATCCAAGGCCATAGACCGTACCTCACTGTATACTCTATCTCTGAACCCTGGGAATACACTGTTCCCTCCGTATAAAACTATGTTCTCTAGAAGATTCTCCTTATCATCGTCAGGACATGCATCGATGGAATGTATGATTGCTTCCGGTATGCCCATTTGTGGTATTCCAACATCTGATGGATGGAATAGTAGCTCCGGTATGGAAAATCTTTCATTGTTGAGACGTAACGTCTGTTGTTCTAATTCCTCGTCTGGTTTGACAACATCTCGGAGGTAACCTCTTCGGAGAGTTGTGTAGTCTGGTAGTACGTAGTCTTTTACTATTGTATTTTCAGGCGCTGTAAAAAGAAAAAAATGTAGTAAATTAATTAATTAAACTTTTTTGAACATGATAACATCTTATAAATCGATGAACACCGGCTGCACGCACGAAATAACATGACTCATTGTCACGTTCCGCCTTAGTCGAGTGTGCAAGCGAGAGTGCGGAACAAGCGATAGAGAGGCACGATCATCCTAAGCGTAAGGGGACACATTTTACCACTTTGGAAGTATCTCTCGCGCAAACTATTCAGTTTAGAAAAAAATGATGAACCTTAATATCATTTTTGAAGACCTATCCATAGATACCCCACACGTATGGGTTTGATGAAAGAAAAAATTTTTGAGTTTCAGTTCTAAGTATGGGGAACCGCCAATTTTTTTTTCTTTCTATTTTTGTGTGATAATCTTACCAATACATGTACTTACCAAGTTTCAACAGTATAGTTCTTATAGTTTCGGAAAAAAGTGGCTGTGACATACGGACGGACAGACAGACATGTTTATATAGGTATATGTCATCGTGTAAAGTAAAAAAAAAAAGTATTTGTTACGTATGGAAATTATGATTTTAGACATGGCTATGAAAGGAATAGCTTTCGCTTTAATTTACTTTAATGTTGCGGTAGCAAATAAAATTAGTCAATAACAAAATGGTTTAATCCCGCCTCTTTTAGAAAGGTTGCCTCTACTATGAATCATCGAACTATTCATCTAACTGCTCATTCTATCATTTTAACTGCCCATTCATTTTTACATTGCGTTAATAACTTTTAAATACCTGAATTAATTGTAGGATGAAATCATCGCAAATATTTTTTTTTACTGCTGTTTATGTTTTACAGTTGTAGTAATTTACCTACCACCACAAAAATAACTGCCCACATTTATTTCAACTGGTCATATTAACATCCCTAATCTTTAAATATCAGTTGTAAACATTATTTTATTAAATAAGTGTAAGATTTTGTATAATAATATGTATTAATAACAAATTAAAGTAAGAGGGTTGTGTAATAATAGTAGTTTATGAAACTGTTGCATAATTAGAGTTATTAAAATAAGAGTGTGAGTTTATAACATGAGCCGAAGGCGAATGTTATAATAGACCACACGAGTATTTTAATACCTAATTATGTGCAGTTTCATACACTACTTTATCTAATCTCATGAAATATATGATAATAATATTTTAAATACAACCATGAAGTTAATTTAACAGCTTTATTTCTTACTTAAATCCATTTGCAGATCGAGCATGCGTAGTGCGCATGCGCGACGCGCCTCGCGGCGCCGCGTTCACAGATTATGTAGAAAATTTTTGCATAGTTGCAATGTATTTGCATTGCAACCTGTTTAAAATACCTGTATCCAGGGCTGAAGCTGTATCGAAATGGTAAAAAAGTTATTTTACGATACAGATAACCAAGAGCTGTATCGAAAAATAACTTTTTAAATTTATTTTGATAGCTTGTGCGTAAAGACTGTCATTATGATACTGTGTTTAGTTTTTAAATGTGTAAATTTCAGTATGAGATTAGATAAAATAATTTAAGAGCCCTGTTACATTTGCACGCTGACGAGCTCTCGCGCAGTACTAAACCCGGGAAGGCCGCCGGTGCATCGTTTTTCGTAGTAATTTTGAAGTTATATTTATCGTTTTTATTGAAATAAGATAATAAATTGATGCTACAAAGTTTATTCATCATGAAGTAACAATTATTCTCGTATAAATTTTTCTCAATAATATTATCGTTTATTCGAGAAATTAACAGTTTACTTAAAGCGATTTTCGAGCTTTTTTGGTTAAAAGAATGTTTTTTTTCTATATTAAATCAATGACATTTCAAAATTCCGAGGCCGCTATGTACTATACGACTATATAACAAATAACATTCTATTTTTTTTATTTCATTTGTTTGGAACAGTAGTACAATCCAGGAGCTCAAAATAGTGAATGCGCGCATTTTATGAAAATCTTTCTCAGCAATTTTGGGTTTATTTAAAACTAGCGACCCGCCCCGGCTTCGCACGGGTGCAATGCTGATACTAAATGTACTACAGAAGGTCTTTGCGCTTTGTCCTATCCAGTCCTTCCCCAGTTATAGGCACACGCCGCCGGCTCCGCGGCCGGTACCGCCACAGCCGTTATGTCCCTGCGTTTTAAATGTGTAATATCTTCTAAACTATTCATTTAAATTACATGCTGTGAAGGGCCATATTGATCTATATTAAATGCGCAATGTATTTAAGGTACTTAATTGGATAAGGATTAATTCTGTATTGCTTAAAATCGCTTCATAAATAAGGCATTATTTCTTGTAAAAAATTATAAAATAACGGTTATTGTGTGTTACCACTAAGAGATAGACATATACCATCGCGAACTTTTTTGTAGACCATTTTAAGGTGAACAATACTGTACTACATTATTTTTATCTATCTCGTTGGGTTCAGCCAGCGTTTGCAATGAAAGAGCAAAAAAATGTGTTTATTTACGACATCACATTAGAAACCTCTAAATTATCAGTGTTTTTCTACTATGTTATGCATATATTATACATATAAACTTTCCAGTTGAATCACTCTATCTATTAAAAAAAACCGCATCATAATCCGTTGCGTAGTTTCAAAGATTTAAGCATACAAAGAGACATAGGGACAGAGAAAGCGACTTTGTTTTATACTATGTAGTGAAGTTAAGCAAAATTTTGAAAAAGCGAGGCCGCTATGTACTATGCCAATAGCTATTCTGTACTATTCAATAAGTCAACATTGTTAATGTATTTTTGTTTCCGAGATCAAGAACGCCAAAATTGGCCATTTTACGCAAAAATCACAGTCAAAATAACACCTTGACATTTCTTGACATTAATTTTGATGTAATTTTATTGAAAATTGTTTGTTGTGTCGTATCAATTCAAATTGTATGTTATTAATATTTAATCTGATTGACAATTAACTGTTTAAATTGATGACATTGTGAATTTGTTATAAACATTTTATAATTTTGCATGCCGTAAAGGTAGAATATGGTAGGACTAATTTGTTGTACTCCATCTGTATTGTTACATTTACATTACCCATGTTCGCAAATAAAATATATGAATATGAATAATATGAATAAATGGGTGCTAGTTAGTATCTTTGCCACTACTATTTCGATAACGATATGTTTCATAATATTAAAATTGTTTCAAAAACTAACCACTCAGAAAGCGACAGTATCCCACTCTTCCTTGAAAGGAAGCGAACGATCATCGAAGGCTGATGGTAGACTACCACCGCCCGTCTCACGCTCAGGACACCGCGCCACGTCTCCTCATCGCGGGTAGTGAGGCCTCGCATATTGCGAGCATCTATGCGAAGAGCTTACTATAGAAATGATCCTATGAAGTAAGGTCTTATCGAAATAAATTTCCAGCCAAAGAGTTATTCTACGAGAAAAAATCTTAACAGCGCGATGTGAAAACGGATAATAAGTGATAGTGCCATCTAGTGATGAGATGTAGTACTATAACGAGTTAACGACACCGACAAAAGTACAGTACAAGTAGCGTCTGATGAAAATATTAAAATATTTCATTGCTTTTAGCAACTTAATTTTTTGGCTTTGGGCGAAATTCGTTCTTAAACAATGCGTCGCGACGTCGCACTATTAGACTACAAGCCCATGGAAAAAAAATACCTGTGAAATGAACCATCGTAAATAACGCTTAGAAGGCTGTTACTATATCAGAAAATAACTCTGAGCACTATGAGTATGAAGTCATTTCTGAGCGGTACAGGTGAGTACATGAGTAAATGGAATTTCCCAGGTACAAGTGAGGAATTACGATTAATTATTAATGTACGGCTTTTTTATAGTTTATAGATGATTAAAAATAAATGTCAAAAAACCTAGTGCCGTACTAAAGCGGTGGTACAGGAAGTCAGTGCAAATTTTTAATTCGCCGATAATTATAGAGGCAATATTCCGGACATTTATTACTGTACGTAATATTTTTATTTGTTACCATTTATAATGAAAAATTTGATTGTCCTCATTTTATAGCAAAAACGTCTAAAATCAAGGAATGATAAATATACGAAAATAATTGTGTAATTTTAATTTGTTTGGTATGATTTTATCATATCATAACAATAGAAGTCTGAGTGTGATACCATTTTAGAAAGCTTGGAGTGTGTACTTTACTATTAAATCAAAAAAATAAGCAATTTAGTTGAACATTACTTAATCAGAGACGCTTATATCATTTTAGGTGCTATTTTCGCGTCTCCGACTTTAATTTGGAGTTTTGACAGTTGCTGAAGCGTGCCGAAGTTCTGGTTTATAAGTTATTTCTGAATAAGAGATTTCAAATGGAATAGAGTCACTTATTCATTGGTATGAATAAGCATTCTATTCAATTATTGAATCGCAATAAGAGATGGTGGTAAGGGGGCTGAGCATTCAAAGAAACGGAAAAAACAAGGAGTTGCTTGACACTTGTGGTCACGATTTTATACTGACTCATACGTATAGGCAGGGACGAGAGATAAAGGACGAACAATGTTCATAGTAAATTGCGTACACCGGAATTTAGTTACTCTAAAGAGCAACAGAGGTCGCTAAGAGTATCAAATTAGATATAGGTAATTTGATTAGTAACAAAATCAGTACACGAAGGTTCAATTTGTTTAATTATGCTTTTCTGTTTTAATCAAAAATGGCTAGATGGCGCGCAAACTACTAGCACTCTATCAATGCTTAAGTAGGTACGTAGGTACCTACCTACCATAGCATCTACGTACCGTTGTATCAAAAATGGGATGGCCGCGCGCCGATAACCGAGAGTTTTTAAAACCGTTCCGTTTTACGTACCAATCGCTTGACACAAGAAGTCATGTGCTGTAAATAGAATGATTTATTAAAATGAAAAAAAGTTTCATACGACAATTATTGTTTTCAACATAGGCATAAAATTTTAATATGTACCTTATAACATATTGTTGCATACCCGATAGGGTTTAACTGTGAAACTATCGTAAATTTTACATTAACATCAGAATTTGTACTCAGTTTGCAATAAAATATATTCTATTCTATTCTATTCTATGCATTATCAATTAAAATCGTAGTATGCTAATAGTTATATTATTAATAACAACGATATTTTATCGAAAGTTCTGTGGCGTAAATTGGACTTTATTGACACGGCGCGGAATTTTTTTCAACTTTTCTCACATCGAATCGACTGTATTGTTTGTGGTTTTTCTTTTACGTGATATTTCTCTATTTTTGCGACCATTTTTATTCCTATCTTCCATCCTATAAAGGTTTACTCATTAGCTGCCCGGCTGGGGATGTATCATCACCTGACAGAATACGGCAGCCAAACATCCCTATAGGGTCGTGTTGCTGCGAGTGAGTGAGGTCACCAAGAAGAAAATCCAGGAGTTCTGCGTTGGCAGCGAAGGCGACCGTGGGCTACAATACTTCATGTTGCGATTTGCATTTATACAGCTACGGTAACTGCTCCACACCAGGCGGGTGGTATGCTTGTTTTCATCCAACATTGCACAAAAAAGCAAGTTACGGTTTTTTAGTAATGTTTCTACTAAGTACATTGCTAAGTAGTCTACTACAAAATATTCCTAAAAAACATTTTTTAAATATTTTTTGATATAAAAAATATTTAAAAAATGACAAAATGAAAGGACAATGGTGGGATTTGAACTCGGGACATAAGTATTACGAGTAGAGTGCTTTTCCAAATGAGATATGAGGCTAATTTGTAACATTGGCGAATTTTTGTATTATACTGTATTACTGTTAATTCGTATTCATTATGTTTTTTTTTAAAACAGACCTTAATTTGCTTTTAAAAACATTTTTAAAACATATGCACGAAATTAGACAAAAGTAGAGTGGTAATCCCATACAAAATATTAAATATAGCGTCCCTCGAGAGAACAGTTGCAAAATCTTAAGTCCCGCCATTCACTGAAATCACAATATTGTGCAATTTAACTAAAAGATTATGATGACTGTATGACAAACAAATATTTTTATCATCCTTTAAGCTGACATTAAGTCAACCTGAGATACGTTATGAATAATATTTAAAAAAAATATCTACAACATATTAAAAATTGGTACAAAATATTCCTAAAAAACATTAATTAGTTATAAAAAATATTTTAAAAATGATAAAATCAAAGGATGAAAATGGTGGATTTAAACTCGGGACCTACGTATTACGAGTAGAGCGCTCTTCCAAATGAGTTATGAGGGTGATTTGTGAGATTGGCGAATTTTTGTATTATAGTTTATTACTGTGAATTCGTATTCATTATGTTTTTTTAAAAGCAAGCCTTAATTTTAATAATAAAAAAACATTTTTAAAACATATGCACTAAATTAGACAAAAGTAGAGTGGTAATCCCATACAAAATATTAAATATAGCGTCCCTCGAGCAAACAGTTAAAAATCTTAAGTCCCGTCATTCACGGAGTTCACAATATTGTGCAACTTACCTAAAAGAATATGGTGACTGTATGACAAAAAAAATATTCTTATCATCCTTTAGGCTGACAATAAGTCAGTCTGAGATACGATAAGAATAATATTTACCTACTTTCCTATCAACAAAGATTTCGGTCACAAGTTGCTATTTTTCTTCGACCGCGGCGCTAGTTTGTACGTTGTACAAAAAATCTGCAGCTACTAGCGCCAAAAGTAACTAAAAAAAACATAACATCATAAAAGCATATCAGAGCGACATCTATTGGTAAGGGTAAAATTAAAGAATATTTTTTAGTGAAAAGCATCATTTGTTAACTTTATTATTAGTGTTAAATATCATACAAAAACTATTTTGTGTAATTTTTAAAATTATTTTATGATTATGTATTAAATTTCGTTGAGAAATATTCGGTATTAAATTTTTTCATGTCTTATTGCCAGCACCATCTAGAAATAATACGGAATTTTGACTTTCGTTTGGTGCACGATATTTTGTATGGGATGAAAACTCTATATTAATTGATTTACTCTATGGTATAGGGTTCGAGGTCTCGTGGCGAAGAAGCATTTATTGTTGAGAAGTAGCATTTACTGTTGAAACATCTAGGTAATATATTTTTCATGCAGGTAAACTAAAGAAGAATAAAGCAAGTGATAGTACTTCGTCCTCAACTCTTATTAATTCCACTGCTGGGACAGGGGCCTCCCCTCAACCTAAGGGATTTGGGAATACTCCACCACACTGCTCAACTGCGAGTTAGTGGAGGCCAGTGGTTTCAAACCACCTTTGGGGTGTAAGTGTTTCATCAACATCTTTGAATCAAAACCAACTTCACCTGCACGCGGTGCACCCTGCTGTCTGACAAACGAAGCTCTGGCGAAGAGACGTAGGGAGCGTAATTGTAAGCTTCCCAAATGGGGAATGCACCTCAACCTCATAGAATACCGCAGCCAAATAACAATAAAACAAAAAAAAAAAAAAACAGGGTCCTAAATTTCGTGACGTGACATTTCAAAATCTATTATAATCACGAAGTATTAAAACACGAACTGTGAACTATTAAGGAAAAACTCAAAAACATTTACAACTCTAGATGTAAAATTGCAAAATATGTGACGTCACACTAAGGAGGGGGGGAGTCTCACAAATGTGACCAGCTATGACAAGGACGGGGGAGGGGTAAAAAAATCATGAAATTCGTGTGACGTAATTTATGGATGGCCCCTAGTTTCCTTCTTACTAGTGAATAATATAGTCATCACTGTAGTCAATCATTATTCATTCCACTGTTGAAATATGGGCCTTTTGATATATCATCATCATCATCATCAGGTCATTTTTAGTCTCCACTACAGGAGCACGACCCTCTCTCGTCCGTCACAGACAGGAGGATTTGGCCTACACTCCCCACGCTGGCCAGACGGGTTGGGGAGGCCTGATCGATGTTTTATAATGTATTTCCCTTAGTCGCCTCGTACGACATCCACGGGAAGAGATGGAGTGATTCTATTCTAGTCTGCCGGAAACCACACAGCTGATATATATCAGATATTTTGATATATATCAGATATATATCCAGGCTAAGAAAAAGAAGGGAATTTTATTCTGTCACTTAAAAATGTGAAAGGAATTTGTAAAATAATATAAGTGTCAAATTACCACAATTTTACCATTTTTAATGAACACTTAAAAAAACAAGTAGGTACCTGTTATTTTAATAATCTTAATTTTTTTATTACCTCGTAAAATAAACCTTATATGATATGCCTTAACAGGTTTGGATCTAAATAAAAAGCTAGCTTGTACTGGTAAGTTAAATGGGATTTCCCCAACTTTAAATGAGGTTACCATTTTGGGAAGCAATCCAAAGTATTCTGAATTGTAGTTTTTCGCTATGTGTTGCCAGGGTAAACATTAATCTCCAAAATTTTTAGTTCAGAAGACAGGAAAAAATCAATTGATATAGGTATATTTCAAGATAAAAATCAATTGATATATATCGTGATATATATCCGCTGATATATATTGGTGAACCCTGGTTTTAAGGCTACTTGGCTTTACAAAATACAAAAATATTCAAAATATCTTTATTCCTTGGACTTTATAAAGCACTTAGAAACGTCAACTGTCATCTAATGACAACAGCTGGGACCAATGGCCTAACATGACCTCTGAATCACGGAGGTGTCCAAGATAAAATAAACCCATCCTTGAACAGGCTGCAGTTGATGTTGCTCTATATGTGTTTGATTAGACTTGTATAATTATATAATTAAATATTCCTTGACATATTACACAGTGCCATCTAGTCCCAAACTAAGCAAGCTTGTACTAAGGGTACTAGATATACATGTTTTTTTTTGTAAATAAATACATATTATAATACAATGAAAACACCCAGACCATGACAAACAGACATGTTCATACACACAAATATTTGTCAAGTGCGGGGATGGAACCCGTGACCTCGGAGTCAAAGTGACCATTGCTAGCCATTCCACCATCAAGCTTGTCTACCGTACACGTACCGTATGCGCAATGATATCATTGTGCTTCTCAATTTAATCAGTGAATTATAATATACAAAATTAATATAAAAACATCTCTCACCTTTCTTCCTAGCAAGCTCCATATCTCCCATGAAGTCCTGTGACACAAAACAGGAGTCCTCCTTTACCTGATTAATTACATATGTCTCATCCATCACATTCAACTGTCTATAGGAGAGTATCTCCTTCAAATGGTTCGTCAACACTTTACCTCCAACATCTATTCGCCTTATACCCTCCCGGTACTTCTTACCTTTTATATAAGGAACAATATATGTATAACTATACCCGGAATCGACTACAACGGTACATTGATTATTATGAGTCTTACGGTAATTATACTCCGCTAAATCTGTAGCGTTTATTCTTAATAACGACTGACATTCATACTCTTCAAAGAAAATCTCAGTCATTGCTTCTTGAATTGATGCAAAATTGTATAATGGTTCAGTAATTATCAGAGGAGTCTCATTGAAGTTAACCGGACAACATTCTTTACTAAATATATAGTCCCATATACTTTTTTGTGTATCCCAATTTATTAAGAAACCTTTTTGGAATGGTAAAATGTAGAAAAGACCAGAGGCGTCGCGGCATTCGTCGATTTGTGATCCGATGAAGGGACGGCGTCGTTCCGACTTAGCTTTCATGATAGCGTTAGGGACTGTCTTCGGTTCCATTGATGAGAATCCTACTTTGGCTGTGTAAGCTCCATTATCGAGGATATAGCAAGAAGTTTCAGTCATTTTTGTAGTTGAGGTTACCGGTTTGTATGAAGAGATGAAACCATGAAAATTTCGAAAATATACGCAGTTTTCGTTTCTGATTCACAAGGAATGATGATTACCACTAGAGATAAAGTAATCACTGCCGTTTAACACTTTAGCCACATTAATTATTTTGGGATAATTTACGCAAACAACAAAATTCAACAACAAAATTCTAAAATTTAAAAAATAAAATATTTTTTTATAAATCGCATTTTCTTATTTTTATTTATTGGCAATCAGTCCGTACTGTTGTTATGTTTATGTCGCGTTAATTACTCCTAAACAGCAAACAACAAACACCAGCGTGTGGCTGGTTTGTTGTTTGTGTTTGCTCTTTGTGTATCTGTTTGGCAAAAACAGGTGTGTGTACTGTGTTTGTGGCAAACAGCAAGCGTGTGGAGTAGTTTTGTGCTGGGTATTTGCAATTTGGCATGTGTTTGCTGTTTGGCCTTTGGCAAGCGAATAGATGTGACTTTAGACTTCTGACTAATATTTTTACAGGCATGTGTATTTCCGAAATTCACAAAAAATTCTTTACATGGAAATACACATGCCTGTAAAAATATTAGTCACACTTCTAATACCAGTTAGCGCATAGACAGAAAAGTAATACAAATTTAAAATGACGGAGACATCACCAGTTTCATAACACTCAAAGTCGATACATTAATGTTTATTTTTAAGTCATTATTTATTATTCAGGCGAACGATAGAAACTTCGCTGTAAATGCGTTTCGCTACGCGCGTTACAAGTGAGATCCGACTATTTGGTCCCATTGACCGGGAACCAGGCGTTTTGATACCCGGGAGTGATATAGTCCAGGGGCCATGCCATACCGCCGAAGTTGAAGCTGATTAACATCGATTTTTTCCAAAATATCCAAAAAATGGTTTCAGCTTAAAGTTATTTACAAACAATGTCTAGCTTGGTCAGTAGAGATTTAGGGTTCATTCGAGCTGAGCTAAACATAATTATGAACAATCTAAGCAGTAGTGTAATTTTTGCATTAATATAATAATATTAATGCAAAAAGGGGCTCTGGGGCCCTACCGCCGAAGCTGAAGCCGATTACAGTCGTATATTTTGATTCGAAAAATATGTTTTTCTTCCCCATCTCGGAAAGAGTATTTTTGCTCTTCGATATTTGAGTGCAAAAGTCGTATTTATCAGAGTGCGTCAGAATGGCCGGTCACTAAACGTGTATATCATTGAACGTATGCCTAAACAATGCTGTCTTATTATTTCCCTTTGCTTCCCACTAAGAAAGAATTGCTTCCATCGTAAATTCGAAGAAATAAAACATTTTTGGGTGACCGGCGCCGCGGCGGTTCTGACGTCAGAATGGCCGGTCACCTAGCCGTAGTTTCTTTGTTGCGTGGAATTAAGAAAATCTTCATAGACTAATCATTGCTGCCCGTTTGTTTCCGTCACACGTAATGTACGACAGTTTGAAGTTATCGCCATAAACAGAAAAAAAAATATTACGCCTCAAGTTCCTGAGCAATAACGCTTTGTTTAAACATTGCTGTTTTTTTTAATGTAGCGTTAATTTTTGTTTCACCTGTAGTACAAAATTCAATACCTTCACGTATTGCCGAGATGGACGGTCTTGACAGACCGATGGGCGGATGAACAATAAAGTACTTCTTAAATGGGTTTTGTTTTTTCCTTTTAAGGTAAGGAAACCTAAAAAATAGCGTAATTTTCGGTGTATATGTGTAATGTAATAGTTCCCCCTAATTTTTAAAATCTCCCAGTTGCCCCCCAGTATCACCGGTGGAGAGAGTGGAGGTCAATTCGGAATTTAATGTTTAAATGTCCCAGTTTCCCCCACTTGAGACTTTGCCGTAAAATGCCGGCTTATAATAAAGGATTTGTTAAGCGTTATTGCTCTTGAAATTTTGTCAGGAACTTGAGGCATAATATTTTTTTTTTCTGTTTATGGCGATAACTTCAAACTATCCTACATTACGTGTGACGGAAATAAACGGGCAGCAATGATTAGTCTATGAAGATTTTCTTAACTCCACGTAACAAAGAAACTACGGCTAGGTGACCGGCCATTCTGACGTCAGAACCGCCGGTCACCTAAAAATGTTTTATTTCTTCGAATTTACGATGGAAGCAATTCTTTCGTAATGGGAAGCAAAGAGAAACAATAAGGCAGCAATGTTTAGGCATACGTTCAATGATATACACGTTTAGTGACCGGCCATTCTGACGCACTCTTTTATCCACTAGAAGATAAAGTAAATTTAAATTTGGAGCATCGTGTGCACTAAGTTTTTGAATTCAAAACGTCATTAAACCTGTTTACTTCTACCTCCATGGTGCCGAATTTATCACACAACTTTTTTTAATTTGTTAAAAACTCAGAATCGGAATCTCCTTGGTGTGCTTTTTTTTTAATTTGCTTTGCGCGCGCAATTTTCTTTTCACGCTATATTGTTAAAAACAAGAAACTTGAAAACAAGTGAAATACTTAAAATGAGTGATTATAGCTACGAAGAAATTTATTTGACGCCAACAGAATTGATGCGCAAATGAGCTTTCTCCCTCAACAATCTCACGAGAAGTAGTATATAACAAAACTTTCTCAGAAAACGTTTTGCTGGCATATTTTATTGAATTATCCGAGACCAAGAATTCAAGCACTCTATGGAGTACCTATTCAATGCTAAAAGCAACAATAAAGATGAAAAAAGACATACATATCAACACCTATCCTAAATTAGTGGCATTTTTAAAAAGAGCCTCATCTGGTCATCTATCAAAAAAATTGAAGGTTTTCACAGCATCTGAAATATAATCTAATACGTACTTAAAGGTTCGTTATGTGATGTTAGTCATTTCCTCGCTGAGGTGGGATGAAAAATTACGTGTTGCACTCGAGTGCAAAGATTTTTCACCTCGTGCTCTTTTGATTAGTGTTGCCGAACTATCGATAGTTTTACGATGGATAGTTTTAATCGAAAAATGCCAAACTATCGATATGCCTATCGATAGTATCGATCTCTCTTTTAGTGCAATACTATCGGTAAACAACAATACTATCGATAGTATCGACCCCTGACGGCGAATAAACTATCGATAATATCGATCTTTGACGGCGAATAAACTATCGATAGTTTTGTACAATCGATAGTAACCTTTAATTCAATAGTATCGGTTACAATTTCAAGGCATGAAGGTGAATGGCAGAATAGAATTTTATATTCAGTAATATTTTTGACGAATTTACAAAATGGGTATGTATAACTATATTTATTCAAACGAATTTATTGATACTAACCTCTGTTCTACCCACCTGCCAGTGTAAATGCAACCGATACTATTGAAATAAAGGTAACAATCGATTGTCCAAAACTATCGATAGTTTATTCTCCGTCAAGGATCGATACTATCGATAGTTTATTCGACGACAGAGGTCGATACTATTGTTATTTACCGATAGTAATGCACTAAAAGAGAAATCGATACTATCGATAGACTATCAAGCGGCAACACTACTTTTGATTCCCTCGCTAACGCTCAGGATTCTAATTTTTGAATCACTTGCCGCGCTCGTGATTCATTTTTAGAATCCTTCGCTTGCTCGGACATCAAAATTGAGCACGCGGTTAAAAAGCAACTGTGCACTCTTGTATAACAAATAACTATGTATTACGTTTTAGTTATAGACATATGAAGTTCAGATGGTAGAGCTTCAGGGTTTCTATCAGCTAAGCTAAACACAATTACCACCAATCTAAGTTAAAGTTTTATTTACGCAATGAAAAAATTCGATGGTAATCGGTTTCAGCTTAGCCGGTACCCCCCAGCCAGCTTACCCAGGGCCCCAGGGGCCCCTAGGGCCCTGGGGCGGTAGGGCCCTTGGTCAGAATCAGATATATAGCTATATAGTTTCATTCCATTTTATAAATAAAAAGCAGTTTTCTTTTACATATTATTTATTTCAATTTTATTCATCACATAAGCTTGCTAATCTTAAACCTATTTACCATAATTACAACAGAAGAGTACCTGTAAAAATAAAAATAAAACAATAAGAGACACATAGATTTTACAAGCCTTTCTTTGGGACTATTGTGGTGCCTGTAATCTTAATTCTGTAAGTTAAATTTGACCCACATAACAATGTCCAATTGAGATAACATTATAATAATATTTGTTGGATTGCCCCATGACAATGGGTGATTACCTAAACACCGCCATTTTTTATATTTTTAACAATGGTTAATGTTTGAAATTAATAAATAAATATTCTTGGGCAAATTTAAACACAAGCCATCTATCTAGTCTCAAACTAACAAAGCTTGTCCTATTATAGGCACTAGATTATTGATAGAATACTTAAAATACATTGTTTTGTTTGTCAATGCCCGCTGACGTCTTACTTGCGGCCCGTGAATGTATTGGCTATTTTTCGGTAGTTATTTTTCTAGCTCTAAAGCCAAACATATGAATATTAAGTATGTAAGTATTAAGTGTACAAATTAAATTTCCTATGTATTGTTAAAATATAGGGAATTTAATTTGTACATACATTTTAATAGCATTTGCATTTTTTCTATGGGATATGACCAATTATACATAGTTATCAGGTAGAATCTAGGGTTAATATTGCAAGTGCGGTCTGCCTTTAGTTTATTTTGCCACCTTGTGGCCATTGCCTGTCAATAGGTTGCTGACTGACTGCTACTGTAAATAATAATAATATAAAAATTTTTTACTCAATTCCCATGAAATGTTAATCTTAGAAGAGCTACATACTGAAATTTTTCTTTTTACTAGATAACTCAGAATGATATTTAGCCTCAATATACATCATACTACTTATTTATAAGTAATTATTCTAGCATACCGGTATTCCGCTTCAGTTTTTAGAAAACGAATTTGAAGCACAAATAAACGATACATAGTTAGGCTATTATGGTCAACCCAAGGGCAGATTTGGGCCACACCAGCTAAGCTGAAGCAAACCATCGAATATTTTGATTCGAAAAATAGGTCTTATGTTTTAGTTATTGACAAACATCTTCAGCTCAGTCGGCAGAGTTCCAGAATTGGTACTAGCTAAGCAAAACTCAATTACTACCAATCTCACCTGAAGCTTGATATTTACAATAAAAAATCCAATGGTAATCGGCTGCAGCATCAGCAGTAGGGCCCCTGGACTACGAGTCAGGGTAGAGTAATATACATGACTGACCCCTAGCTCCCTATGCTAGCTCTGTAAATTATTACAGATTTTCCTAGGCCGACCAGCCATTGGGAAGGTCATGACTTCACTTGGATCCGCCCTCGAATCAACCTTAATATGTCAAATATTATTACCCATCTCTTTAGGCTTTTTATGCCTTATATTTGCCATATTGCTGTCTCTCACATTGCTAAGAGAGGAAGTCAAATTCCAAAAGCTTACTCCTAATAATTTCTTCTGATTGAATTAGTTGTGAGTTCCAAGGCAGCCATAGTTTTACCCCCGGGACTGCAATGGACTTCACTGTTCATTGCCTTTTTTGGTGGTCGCTACTGTTAATCCTGGCAACACACAGTGGTGTCTCCTACACCGTGGTGGGAATTGGGAATGTGTAGTGGGCCCCCTGTATCGTTAAAAAAAAGTTAAATCTGTTTTGATTCACTTACATTCCTTGGTTTTCATACATTTCCTTCCAATATTTTTACTTCTTCAGGAGTTGATGGCGGGTGATGAGGTATGGTGCAGAAAGGCCAGATCCAAAGAAAACAATGAAAAATGCAGTCAACTTGTACCGGTTGCTGATGTCGAAGGGCAGGTTCTGAAATCATATAAAATTGAATTGGATTCTTTGGCTGGAAAATGTTTTTTTAAAAATAATGAAAATCGGTCCACAATTGACTGAGAAATCGGCGAACAAAAAAAAGGAATATACAGTCGAACATAGAACCTCTTCCTTTTTGGAAGTCGATTAAAAATAGTAGGCAGATAAAAACAACAAATTTACTAAAGGTTGTTTTTTTTATTTGCTTAAAATACTTTGTAACACTGCATTTTGTAGAGTAGTTTAGAGTCATCCACTCACACCAACACCAAAGACTATTATTTAATAAGATAATTAGGTGACGGTGGCTAAGATTAAAGGCTCAAATTTGCGACTTTGGGTAGTTGTTCTTGTAGTTTTTGCTATAACCTAAAATCTATTGTAACAAAATGTATCTTGTTCTTTAGATTTGAAGCTACATTCTTTTACAGATGAATAAATCGGATTTTAAATAAAACAAAATACATGCGAATTACGGAAATTAATAAAAATATGGTTATGTAATGTCATAGATAGTTTGAAAATGGAACTCACCTCTCCGGGGATACCACCGTGCGAGTGGTTTCTAACAAAGTTGGACATTACATTTCTGCCCAGTTTATTGGAAATACGAGCTAGAGGAGCAATCATTTTGGAAAATTCAATGAATTTCCAAGAAAATCAAGAACAGTTCAATTTTCTTCCTTGATGGGCAATTTTTTTTTCGAAAACTACTACTGCGTTCTGTGTTCTCGATTATTTTTGTGTCAGTGTTCTGGTTTTTGTATTGTAAATGGTAACTTGTGAACGCAGTAGTAGTTTCCCTATGAAATTTAATTGAAATAAAAGTTTTTTAAAATTATAATAAAGTTTATTGTAATTTATTAACTAAAATTTTGATATCTCTATTATACAAACTGGCGATGATGCAACTAGGTAGATAGGTACCTGAAATTCAAAAAAATATTAATATCAACACTGACACTGGCTGCATCCAAAGGTTAGCTAACTAATATCATTATGCTAAGATATGGTTAAAAGTTTGCAAAATATGGAGTATTTCTTACGCGTTGTCATCCCTGCTGCTAATGTAGAATCTCCTTACTTTTCGAAGCCTCACTCGCAGGAATATAAAAATGCTTGTTGTATTACTGCTACTATAATCAGGATTTTTTATATGGCTGCACTCTTTGAGTATTAAGCCCAATAATGGGCTTAATACTCAAAGGGCTGCACAATTCTACCAAGTGGAGGTACTTCCACTGTGCTCCCTCTCTTTCGTCGTTATTAACCCTTATTCATCTCACTGCTGGAATACAGGTCTCTGCACAATCGATGCGGTTTAGAACATACTTCACCATGCTACTTAACTGCGGGTTGGCGGTAGGCCTCTCTTTTGACAGAGCCTTTTTATTATTCTGCTGAATGCACCACGTGCAGGTATATATATGGACAATATGCTGGGCATTAGATATAAATTACCAATAAGTACATTTACATACGAGTACATGCGCAGCTTTCGGTACAACCGGGGAGTTTATTTGTACATAATGGCAATGTTTTTTTCTATACTAGTCGGGTGGTAGACAAGCACATGGCGCGCCTGATGTGAAACCGTTACCGTAGCCATATTAACGTTCGCAACATGAAATATCGCTCGCGTGCCAACGCCCCCGCTTCCAACGCAGCAATCGATGACCGGTCGAGTGCTCTTCCAACTAAGCTAGCTAGGAAGGTTTGTGATTGTGACGAATTTTTGCAGTTTATATTTTACTGCTCACAAGTCACAGTGTGGCGCCATCTACCTATTAAGTATTACACTACTACATAACTTCTTGTTAATACTTACTAAGTTGCGGATCGTCCAGTTTATGTGCTGTTCTTTTTAATCTGGTACAGAGTAATCAGGAACGGGGCTCCGAGACCGGTGCCCACGAACCAAAACACGTTGAACGTGAGCCGCCACTTGCTGTGGATGTCAAACGGCAGGTTCTGAAATGGACATAGACAATCTGTATGAATGAGAATTCATATATATCACTAGCGGACCCGGCAGACGTTGTTCTGAAGCGCCATCTGCCGGGCTGATTTGTGAATCTAAACCTTCCAGGGCGCCACCCAAACGCATACAAAAAAATTCATTCAAATCTGTCGAGCCGTTTAGGAGGATTTTAGTGACATACACACGTACAGTAGAATTATATATATATAACAAAAGAAGATATCATTATGGGGTTATAAAGTGTACTGTATAACATTGTAAAAAAACTGCGATATAAGGGGGTATACTGCTCGACAATCAAAATCTAGTATGTGTACTTGGCTGTAATAGTTAACTTATACTGACACCGAAAAATTACTGCAAATAATGGCATAAACTTAAGAACAATTTCCTTTATTTTCGCCAACAACAGTGTAATAAATAATATTTACAATTATGTGTGTATGCAAAAGAATAGGTACATAGGTTTGTATGTGCATTTAAGAAAATTAAAAATGTAACCGATATAGAAACCGGTACTATGTTCAATGGCAGACAAAGGCTAAAGCGGGCCCTAGGCAACATTGTATTTCCGAACCTAATAAAGACGATTGCACTTCCAAAATAAAAATTAAAAACCTAACTTTCGGGCCCCAAAAATTACGGGCCCTAGGTACGTGCCTAGGTTGCCTAGGCCTTAGTCCGCCCCTGACTATGTTGTATTATTCGTATATAGAGAGTATTCTGGGATACGGAATGATAGAATGGGACACCTGAATACACAAACAGAGGGCATTCATTGCACAAAAGAAGTGCACGAGTTTTAGGCGGAATTCCACCTGGTGAGTTTTGTAAATTTTGTTTTAGTTTATTGACGCTACCAGCGCTCTATATAAGTATGTAGGTAGGTCGTCAACCATTATTCATCCCATTGCTGGGGTACGGGTCTCCCCTCAATCGATTGGGTTTAGAGCATACTCCACCACGCTGCTCAAATGCGGGTTGGCGGAGGTCAGTCTTTTCAAGCCGCCTAAGACCACTGACTTGGCTTAACGAATGCCATCTAATGACAAATAGCCGGGACCGACGCCTTAACATGCACTCCGAAACACGTATTAATATTGTATATCTTATGGACATACAATTTGCAATACAAGTATTTTAAACATTACGTTATGGGTCATTATATATATAGCCACAAAAAACTTTATAAGAGAATTAGGAAAAAGATTGGTCGACGTAACTGGTGACCCAAGATCTGGCACATTCCTCGCACAAAGGATCAGTTTAGCCATCCAGCGAGGTAATGCTGCAAGCATCTTGAGAACGATGCCACAAGGGCTAAACTTTTTACATTTATTTTAGTTTTAGGTTTAGTTTCATTTTAGTATTATTTAATTTTAGGTATTTTAGTTTTATAGTTGAATTGTATGTATACCTTAAATTTATTTTAATAAAGACATTAATTTCAACATTGCGTTCGTGATGTAAAAGGATGACGTGTTTTGTATGTTATATTCGCAAAATTTATTACATATCAATTAATTTCATATCATTTTTATTTCTGATGTGAGGAGGATTTTATAGAGTCTGACTGAAGTTAAGCGTCCAGGAGTTACGATGCCTGCTTACAATCATCTCATGCAAATCATATGCTTGTATATAAAATACCTATTTACCTACCGTCTCGAGCAATACCTTATATGATAACGAAGTCCTGTTGATTAACATTTTCCTCGCATACCGTTCAGATACCTCGCAGGAAAAAACAACCCACTTACTACTACTGCTATAAGTACCTAGCAACCGAATATTCATCAACATAGTTTGAATCGATTGAGTTATTGATTTGGAATCGATGTGTTAAGTAACAAACTCATTGTTTTAGATCCCTAATAGTGTTAGAGATTTAAATTTAAATCCGTGGTGCACGGCAGTTGATCTTCACTTGACTAGCTATATCTTTAGGCTTTTAATGCCTTATTTGCCTTATATTTGGCTCTCACATTGCAAATCCCTTAAGCTTTTACTCCTACAAATTTCTTCTGATTAAATTAATTGTGAGTTCCAAGGCAGCCGTAGTTTTACCCTCGGGACCGCAGTGGACTTCATTGCCTTTTTTGATGGTCACCGCTGTAAATTGACTACACTCGAGACAATGGCTGGTGGGAATGTGTGGTGGGCCCCCGTTGAACTAGGGCCACATTCATGCGCTTATTTAAAATTCTTAGTTCGAAAATCATGACCGCTTTCTGCATTTGTGTTTTCTTTTTTTTTTTAAACAGAAAATATATCCTTTAAATATTTTTGAGTCAACGTTTATTGATAGGTTTCTGCTGGGTAATTGACAATATGAATTTATTTCTCAATTTGGTCTTGGCTTGTAAACACTAACACCACTAACACATTCGAAAGTGACCAAAAAATTTTCAACTTCAAAATGTGAGTAAGTAAGCCACTTAATTATGACGTGTCTAATTTATAAGCGTATTCGTTCACAACGTGAGAGTTCTTCTCCATTTGATACAAACTCAATGTAAATTTGATCGGTTGTTTACTCAATGGTCGAAAACGAACAAAAAATTCGCACTAAGTTCGAGCGTAAATTTTAAAACTTTAGCGAGCGTACACGTAAAAGCATTTATTGCTCAACAATAACAACATTTGCTCAGAACATTTTTTCTGAGCAAATGTTCAGAGCGACTGCTCGTTCAGAGGGCTTAGTGCGAGTTTTTTTGGTCACATTCGAACGTGATAACGTTTACAAGCCGACAAAGTTTCATACTGTGATATTACCAGACGCGTGTTACATATCTATCCAAATTAGCCGGGTTACTCACTTCAAAATGTGAGCATAATTTTAACACACGTCTTTTAATTTCACAACATGAGAGTTGTTCTGTATTTGGTTGGTTTGTTCCTTACGTTGACAGGAACGAACGCGAACAAAAGAACTCGCATTATGCACTTGGAACACCAAGTGAAAACTCGGCTTTACCTAAACTACTTACAGTATTACATTACCATGAATCGATAAACATTGTTTACCTACGTTCTGAAACAATTAATGGCGGTGTAAGTGATGGCGTTCGTACACATATGCACGCACATGCTTTCACATATTGTAATACCTGCCTAGCAGTAGCAGAAGATTTTATATTAGCTTCTTATACAGTGCCGTAAATAGCCTTTTCTGCGCCCTGTGCGAGCTTGTTTTTTTAGATATCGTCTAATTTAATAGACGTTTTTGATGATACTGGCATGTAGGTACGTATGTATAGTCCTGAATACCCCCTTAGCCAAGTGTAATTCGTAGCGTAACGAACGTTAGATAGATCACGTGACATGTGTCAATTCTCATACTAAAATGTTCGATTTTGACAAATATCACGTGATCTAACTAACATTCGTTACGCTACGAATTACACTATTACACTTGGCTAGGGGGGGCTGGTCTGGCATTCTTGCGCCCCCCCCCCCCCCCCTCCAGTGTCTACGCCCTGTGCCTGGGCACCGGTGGCGATGCCCTATTTACTTACGGCACTATAGTATTTAATTGTTGTATCCATTGTTAGTAAGTAAAGTTTTAAGCTTTGTAACGTTCATAACCGTACCGCCGGCCGTACGTAATAAAAGTTTAAAAGTTACAATTCATTGTTACTGACTGGTGAAACATGATTTGTCAATTGAGTTGTTGCCGAGATGTTATTACCCATTAGTGTTACCCATATATTGTTACTTACCCAGAACTACTTTCTAGGTGGGGGGTGAGACGCTCTAAGATTTCAAGTCACGCAAAGGACAAGACATGACTCAGGTGTGATCTTATTTAGAGCCACTAGCAACACGTCCCGGCTTCGCACGGTTACCGAGTTCTCCAATTCAGAATCATTTATATCATAGTTCCGTAAAAATAATGTTAATAATTTATAACCTACGTAGAGAAGTTAGGTAATCTTTCCAGACAATAAAATAATAATAATACAAAAAGAAATTGGTTGTGTACTTGTGTGTAAAGTCCGTTTACGAACGATAATTTTACGTGATAACGTCATAAGAAAACATCGGCCGATGGAGTGGAAAAGAGATTTATCTTGAATGGTTTGATTACAGAAACCGGGGTGAAACTAAATAAAAGATTGTAAAATACAAGGACCTACTATACCGCAAGGTGAGCTGCGAACACTTTTAGTGTCATAATAAGTAAGTCATATCTAATAGGCTATTGTTGTTTCCGAATACGACCTCACCATACGTCGGACGCGTAGTCTCTTTCTGGTACTCGAGAGATCGCAATTAATTTTTCAATTTAATTTCGCTATCTCAAAAATTACTAAACCGATTAGGCACCTCATTATGTGTTTTTTTTTAATGCGAATATTCAGATTAGCAATTGTTTTTTTTATGGTAAATATTATGTAGGTATAATACAATACAGTAAATACAACTTTAAATTAGATAAAAATAAATAAATACATCTAAATTAAAACTAATAAATAACACATCATAAATAAAGTAAAACTAATCTAACCACTACGGTGCTGAGGGATCTGTACAAGCGGTCAGCAATGGTCTCACCAAGACTCCGTCAATAGATGTAACAAGATTTAACACTTTTGATTTAATGGTGTGCATAAAATTGTGTTCAGTAACATTTATTGTCCTCGGCAGCTTTATTGGTACCTACCGCTTTGATTTATGTATTTACTTAATATGGATGCAGCGACCTATCACAAGCCTTGCTGAGCCCCAGGGTTCCAAAAAGCGTACTTTGAATAACGCTTCTATACATCGTAGGTATGTATATACAATTACAGTGTAATGTTTGCTCTCGCGGTGGCATCCGCTTTCGCTAGTCGGAAAGGGTACCACGTGCAGGCTATGTTGACTTTGACTTTAAAAAAAGGTGGCGAATAGCTCACTTCAAAAGCCAGAAATAGCTGAGTTAAGACTTAGTTAACGATTATCTGTGCTTTCCCCAATGCTATAATGGCATCGTTATTCTGTGAAAAAATATGTGAGTGATTCCTGCGGTGCTGCAAGTAACCATCAGGCCTGATGCTAGTCGTAAGCTTGTTTCCACCTTTATTAGTACATAGTATTAACTATATAAACATAATAATAAAAAAAAAGTAGTTGACTATTTTTTTAAGAAATTTATTTTTAGGTACATACTTAAAAGTAACACAAATTAAAAAAAAAAACAAATTATGTACTAAAAGTAAGCTAGAAGCACGTAGTACTACTACTTATACTGTGCTAGAAGGGAGATACCGTAACTTATGTGGCCTACCAGATAATTAAAAATTTTGTAGTCTCTCCCAACTAACAACATGGCGAATACGCATTATTCCTTACCGATAACATCAATTTCTTCATAGAAATAGGCATAAAAATGTGTTCAATGAATTCCGCATAGAAATATCATAATACTAGTATATTCGATTTTCCCAAACATCGACATACGGAATTTCACAGAATACATTACAATGTGTTTTATGAAATTCCGTATGTAGATGATGGCATGAGTATTTAAGGGTTAATGAGTACCTATTTAAAGATTAAGTAATTAGATAAGTTTATAACGTGTATTTATTTAATGCACACTCGTATTTTAACAAAAAGAAGGTCTTATTATTATCAAGTATATATTTTTAAGAGTAACTAGATACCTATTAAGATTTTTATTTTATTTTGTGTTCGACAAATGATGCGGACGCGGTGGAACTGATTATGGGCTCTGGAGATATATTTGATTATAAATTAAAAATTATGAAAAAAAACTTTAAAATTAAAAGATATATTTACTTCATTGAAATCGACGTATTTATGTAGTTTTTTTTATCCCTAAAACTGCAATGTAATTTTCAACAATAACTTTTAAATGAATCGAGATCCCGACTTACCTATCAGTCGGGTGTCTTTCTCTTTTATATAAGAGAATTTATTACGCATTCCATATAAGTCTGTGTCTCAAATTTTTTTTTTACTTTTATGTGATTTGAGACTACTTCGTAAAACATTTTAAAAAATAAAAAAAAAACACGTGCGATAAAATATTACGTAATCCACTCACCTCGCCGGGGATTCCTCCGTGGGATCCATTCCTGACGAACCTCTTCATCACATCACGGCCTGCCTGGTTCGAAATTCTTGCCAATGGTCCTAACATTTTATTAGATTGTTATAAAACCTCGACGTTAGAAGTTTCAATAAAATTCAGTCAATACGGATAGATAAGAGTTATCGGTACCCCTCGATAGTATGGACAATGGCCACTGATAAGGACATTTACCTGGTTAGTTCTGAGTGATTTTGGTATTAAACGGCTTGAACAAATAGGTAATAGTACTGATATATCAAGGTGTGTCATGGCAGCTTCGATACCTGTTCGGGTTATATTGTGTTGCATGATGTAATGTAAGTAGGGATATTTGATAAATGACTATTTTTGGAGTGAAATATTTTTTAGGCTTTTACTCACTTTATTTTGTGAGTAGTGACCGAGACTGAGCTGTCACGTTCGGGTATGTAACGCGTCACGTCCAGCTATGTAACGCTAGTTCGGATAAAGTCGTCACGGAGGGAACGATGAAGATTTCATTTCGGTGGTGTCGTGTGCTCGTGTGGTCACGTCAAAAACGCTCACACAAATACGTCTTAAAAATTGCTTCCATACGGGGGCGTTGAAGTATTACGTAATGCAATTTTTGAAGAATTTTGACCCTCCCTCCCCCCATGTAACGCGTCGTAACGTTTTTCTGCCCCCCCCCCCCCCCAAACGTTACGTGACATCCGAGTGATCATTTTTACCATCGCAACTATCGCAAGTTATGTTGCGAAAAAAGTCTCGGAAAGTCACTAAAATTTGTTAACCTTTTTTGGTAAGTTATTTTATTTCCGTAGTTTTATATTTAAATAAAAAAAAGACGTGTGGCACTCGGGACTGCCGCGGTAAAGCTATTGCATAGCATTTTGTATCAACTTATGCAATTATAATTTTATTTATTTATTTTATTCATGCAGTATTGCTTTTTCTTTGATATTAATTCAAGTTACACTTTTTGAGCGTGGTGACCGATAAGAAAACAAATTTTTCTATTATTAAATAAATAAAACGAGTTTCGTAGAGTCGTACAATACGTCTAATCGCACGCACACAACGCCGTGTCGAAGACTGCCGAACTGAAACGACGTTAGACGATGCACGGCCTTCAAGCCACACCTCCTTGCCCGTCGGAGTGGGGAGCGTGAGGTTTTTTCGTTACGGAATTTCTGGATTCGGTCCCCGCGCTCAAGGCCCGCGATAGAAGCTATGCAATAGCTTAAAAAACAATGATACGTAACGCGTTATTTGAACCCCCCTCCCGCCTCTGTAACGCATCGTAACGTTTTACAAGACCCCCTTCTCCTCCCAAATTGCGTCACGTGATACTTGAAAGGAGGCAATTAAAAAAACGAATGATACCAAAATCGGGGGATACAGTTTGGCGTTACAGCTACATATCTATCATCTCCATCTAAAATTCAATCACACCACTGGATAGATGAATGATCATAGAATTTATTATGCTAAGTAAAGACTATGGAGCATCGCGGACGGGGGAGAATGAAACGCTGCCATTTTGAGATTATTTTAGTGCATGCAACGTATTCACGTACAACACACGGCCGTGTCCATGATCCAGCCCACCCTATTTTTTTTTACAAGCTCTTATGTATGACTATGGACGCTCGCAACACCAGAAGGGTTCACGACGATTCAATCATCAGGCCAATGTAATTTATTTACATTAAAATTCACTTATTTGTGTGCTATATGAAAGAAATAGAGTGTGGCAGACAGACAGACATATCAGTAATCCTTTAAGATAAAATAATTGATGATGAATGAAAAGATAAATAAATTAATTGACGAGCTCGGTGGACGAATGCCTAGCAATCCCCGCACAAGAGAAATATTTGTGTGCATGAACATGTATGTTTGTCTTAGTCCGGATGTTTTCTATGTTTATATGTATCATCATCATCAGGTCATTTTAGTCTCCACTACAGGAGCACGACCCTCTCTCGTCCGTCACAGACAGAAGGATTTGGCCTACACTCCCCACGCCGGCCAGACGGGTTGGGGAGGCCTGATCGATGTTTTATAATGTATTTCCGTTAGTCGCCTTGTACGACATCCACGGGAAGAAACGGAGTGATTCTATTCTAGTCTGCTGGAAACAACATGGCGGCGTTTATATGTATGTATTTACAAAATAAAAAATGTATTTAAGTATAATATCAGTTATCTAGTACCCATAGTACAAGCTTTGCTTAGTTTAGGACTAAATTTTGATGGCAGTGTGTAATTCGTCTGAGAATATTTATTTATTTAATTACTCAAACGAGTCACTCAAGTTGCCTTTACTCGTTCGAACCAACCATCGACTTTTTGGGTGCGACGTAGAGAAGCCGCCTGGACATTCGCCGTGATGAAGATCTCCATTTAAGATCCAAACACTTCCCAGCAAAAAACGCAAATTTTAAATTAATTGAATAACTTGCCAAAGGTACCTTATGATTACCTTTTTTGAATTAATTGGGACATTTTAAAAACTACTTAACCGGTGATAATACAATTAATATGTTAATCTACTTATCTACAAAGTTGGTTTTTCGCCTGGGTTTTTCACTTCGAAATAGGTAGTACGAACAGGGGGCACCCTGTTTTACACGTGGAATCTGTTTATATATTATCTGTGTGTTTTTTTTATACTACGTCGGGTGGCAGACAAGCAAACGACTCGCCTGATGTGGAGCGGTTACCGTAGCCATATTAACACTCGCAACATAAAATATCGCTCGCGTGCCGCCACCCCCGCTGCCAACGCAGCATCTCCTTCCTTTCTGGTGATCTCACTCACTCGCAGGAACACAACCCCCAAGGAAATTGTTATTTGGCTGCGGTACTCTGTGAGGTGGAGGTATATCCCCATCGGGAAGCTTACAGTTACCCTCCCTAAATCATTTTTCGCCAGAGCTTTGTTTGTCAGTCAGCAGGGTGAACCGCGTGCAGGTGAAGTTGGCTTTGGTTCAAAGATGTCGATGAACCACTTACACAGCAACTTTCGTTATATTTTATTTTTCTAAAATGAGAGTTGGGTATATTTATTTCATGTAGGTACCTTGTTATACCTTGAATATTGCTTCTTCGTTAGGTTTTTTTATATTTATAAGCATATAAGATAAGTACTTGTATTACATCGTAATCTCCTCTCGTCTAATGAGTGATCTGACTGAATACAATAGTCCTCAATTTTTTTTTATTTGGCAACGATATTTAGTGTGATGGAGCCGACAGAGGTCCTCGGTAAGCACTACTGCTTTTTGTCAAGGCTTCGTTTGCCTTTGCTAATCTGCATGGTGCACCATGTGAAGGTGTAGTTGGCTTTAACTCTCAAGTAGGTGAATAAAAAAAATACAAGTGGCTCAATTCCATAATTCTTCACACGACTGTAACCTGCCATTGTTCGCTCATGTTTTGAAAACGGGGAAGGAAATCCATACATAATATTGTAAATATGAATGTGTATACACTTAGTTATTACTTTGATGCCAGCTGCTAAATCAATTTTTATGGGGAAATCAATTGAATACAATTCATTTATTGCTTTAGATATACACATTGCATTCATTTATTGTATCATATATTATTATTAAATATGGCTGCGGTATCCACTTATCACAAGGCGGGCAGTATGCTTGTTTACCACCTGAAGTAGAATAAAATAATCATATTTTTGCAATATGTGAGGATTTTAATTTTTTTAATGAATGAGTACATATATATTTCTTAAAACATGGTGAAAGAGCTCCTACATGAATAAATTCTCTTTTTTCATCGGCGTAGAAATATTATTTATGAAAAGAAATATCTTAATTCAGCTTTAACCTACATTTGTGTCAAGCTATATGGAAAATTAATGATTAATAGTTAAAATGTCGACAGTCTTTCTATTTTCTACCATTACGTAAGTTGGGTTTCAAAGATGTTTTATTTAGTAGTTTTTAATTTTTGTCCGAGGCCAATACCGTATCTGTCTGCCATTTAAAAAAAAAGAAGCAGGCGGCCACGCTTGCTTCAAAAATCGTTTCACATTTTTGGGATCTATTTTCCCCCATTTATTTCGTTCAAATATTGCTGTAATTACATAGTTATCAAAGCAAAATATACGTGTAGCGCGTTAAAATTCACAATGGCAGACTTAGACGATTTCTTCGCTAAGAAAGATCGCAAAAAATCGAAAGTGAAAAAGTTCGCGACTGCTGACGAGCTAACTAAAAAAATGGAAGACACAAAGCAAAAACCCGATGTACGGCCGAAGAAAGAAAGACCAGTGCAAGAAGGGGATGAACCTGGCCGAGCAGGAGTGAGTAATAATTAAAAATGTGTAAATTGCGAATAATTTCGATAAAAGTTGGTCATCTGTCAAAATCGCCAAGCAGTCGTGATTTCTGTAGCTTTTCCTCAATTTGTGTCAATAAATTAGTCATTAATGTATGTACTCGTTCCTATAACATTTTATGATTTTATTATCAGATTGCACGACAAAATCATCTAACCTGCGATGTACATAGAATTGCAGAATGACAGTACACATTTTTCGCTAACAACCAATTTGCGCTTTCGAGCAGCAATTTTTAGGTCAACGCATGGTATAATTTAAGTACATAGTAGTTACCGTTTGGGTAAACGTTTGGGTAATTACTGCATTTTGGATGTTGAATGCTTCATTTTAATATGCCTTATACCATATGCTTAGTTACAAGTACCATAATTGTGCTGACAGCAAGAATTTGTATACCTAATGATTATCATGTCATTTTATAGGCCAGTTACAAAGTATAATATGATCAATACATACTACAAATATTAATTACTATATCAGTAGTGTGAATCCTTTAAGTTAGAGTAACCATGTTGTCTACTTAAGAATCATCTTGTACCGTCTTGTTTGCATTAGTCTTGAGTAGTACATGTACGATGTACTAATAGGTGACGGTACTTGACACTGTACTAAAAGAAACGTTACCAAACGCGAACTCTTATTCGGACTAATCGGACTATTCGTAATCCTCAGTGCAGCACCTGACTGGACTATTTTAATGGACACGTATGAAAAGCACTATAAAATCCCAGAAGATGTGGTTGTTTCGACATCCAGACCGGACATTTTCCTTTTCTCCAGAGCTACAAAACGTATAGTACTTGTAGAGCTTACCGTACCGTGGGAAACTAACATACCCAAAGACCACGCGATAAAACAAAACAAATATTATGACCTCCTAAACGAATTAACAAAAAGCGGCTATGTAGTTAATCTATACGCTGTAGAAGTAGGAGCGAGAGGTATACCAGCAAAATCTCTCTATAACCTGCTGAAAGACCTTGGCTTGTCCAGAAGTGCAGTAAGTTCTATACTAGAACGAGTATCTAAAGCTGCATTAGCAGGTTCATACGAGATTTGGCAGGGCAGGGAGAGAAACACAAGTAGTGAAGGTGAGTGTTGATGTACGTCGGAAAGGGGCCCCTTAAACCTACACCTGTGTCACAAGTCTCGGGATCTGCTTGGGTTTCTCTCTCTGCCACACGATGGACCCGGCACCCGCACGGTGAATCCATGGAAGCTAAGAAGTTCGTGTACTAGGTTATCCAAGCCCGAAACACTTGTCTGTCTGTGGTCTGTCCGAGAGACAAAAAATAAAGCGTCTCGCAATGTTATCGTAAGAGTAAGCGAGATAGGAGGTAAGCGCACTGCACTGGTATAAATCGCTTTCAGCGCCGTGTGTTTTATTCATAGAAAATCTTATACAGCGCTGTATAGTGCTTGTAATTACCAAATTTACATTGATCACATGATTATATTGTCGGCTACATTTCTGAGTACTAATAGGTACTAATAGTACTATTAAGGTGTACTAGTACATTAATCGGACTGTACTATTACAGTGCGCACCTAAGAGTGTCCGATTAAGCACAAGACTAGTTTGCATGGTCATTTTACAAAAAAAAAAAAAAAAATCTCTTGGTATTGTGTTTTCTGAAATAAAACAGTCTATGTAAAAAAAACATATGTCTATACATTAATTTCTGTCAATAAAGGACAAACAAATCTATATAATTTCCCTTGGTCATGGCAACACGCGTGAAGGGCTAGTCCAATTTCGCTATTTCTCTTTAGGTTGTATTCATTACTGTCTGAAGATTCCTATGAAAGAATTTATTCTTTGAAAAAAAAATAAGGAAGTTGAATGGGAAATTAGAAAATTAAAAAAAAAATGAACCACCATATTAACTTTTCTAATGTGACTTTATGCACATTACAGTTTCACATTTATAATATTAGTATGCATATTCATAATTGGGTTGTTTCCAATGTTTAAAAATTGTACAAATAAATTAACAATATCGTAAAATACACAAAACTATAAAGATCTGCAAACTTTCATTCTAATATCTTCAGTCAGACTTTTTTTAGCGTCGATCAAAGTTTGGCGGGAAAGTCCATTTTAAAAGTATGAAATTATTAAAAAATAATATTTCCATTGGAGAAGCAATAAAAAATGCTATAACTTTTATTATGATACTAATCACATAAACGTAATATTTAACATAGCTGTCGTACAAATTTCTGATTTGATGCATACAAAATACAGATCTGTGACGTCATAATTCAGTAGTCTTTTGTATGGAGCGTTTTGGGGCAGTCTAAAAATTGTGATTTTCAAATTACCATATCTCGAGAGATTTTTGTGCTATCGAAATAATTCTTTCACCTATGGTTATATTTGTTGCGGAATCACAACGTGTTGAGAGGGGTTTCCATCAGGGTTGATTCACTATCACCTTTTGGGAACACACTATCTAAAATGTTATTAAAAACTTCATCTTCTCATAATAAAATATATTTCATCCAAATAAAACTTAAAACAATAAACCACAATCTACCACATCTTTTCCCTGATACTTCTTGACAACTTTATTACAACTAAATTTTCTCAAACCCCAAACAAAATACATTCTCATATTTGAATTCAAATTCCTACAATCTGTCACTATGTTTTTCAGCCATCAATAAAACCATAAACAATAAAACTAATTCTCCAACATCCCCTCTTAAATTAATATTTACTAACTTATTTAATCCCATACATATATTCCCCACTTAACAAATCTATCTAAATACATATAACCCCATAAATATTAATTTAAAATAATTCTACCTAAACAACCTTAATATATAAATTTCAAATTAATCAATCAAAACAACCTTAAAACTAAATTTCCAATTAATCAGCCAAACAACCTTAACCTATCATTATATCTATAACATTACATTAAATCACTTCACTATGTTCATTTTTAATTAAGTGTCACTAACTATATATTTCCTTAGTTTTAAAAACTTTGTTCTGTCTAATCCTTTTGTCAATATGTCCGCATAATTTGAATTTGTTGGACAGTAGAATATCTCAATTTTATTTTCTTGAATTTTTTTCTTTAATAAAGTGAAATCTAACGTCTATATGTTTACTTCTTCTATTCAAGATTCCATTTTTAATTAATACAATAGCCGACTGATTATCAACAAATAGTTCCGTTTTTGGTATTTTACCAGTTATTTCATGAATTAATTTTTGAACGTATAATAGATCTTTAATGCATTCGGCAGCTGAGATGTATTCTGCCTCTGTACTGGACAGAGCAGTCACGGACTGTTTACGCGAACACCAATGAATAGGTCCACCACTGTACAGGATGACAAAGCCAGTCGTACTTTTCCTAGTATCAGGATCACCGGCAAAGTCTGCATCACAATACGCTCTCAAAGTTAAATCATTCCCTCTCAAATAAGTAATGCCATTCGAAACAGAGCTTTTTAAATACCTAAACAAATTTTTGATATTTAGAAAATCATTTAAGTTAGGATTCTCTTGAAATCGACTACAATACCCAACATGAAAAGCAAGATCTAAACGAGTTTTATTCACTAAATATAATAAAGAACCTATAAATGTCCTATAACGATGCACATCATCAATACTCCCTTTCCCCTCTTGATGTGTATCGATCAAAATATCCGGATAAACACTTGGTTTCAAATTCTCATAATTATATTTATTAATTAATGATTCTACATATGTCTTTTGATATATTTTTACAAAATTATCTCTAACGTCTATATCAATACCAAGAAACTTTTCAACTTTATCAAACTTTCTCATTTCAAATTCTTTTTCTAATTTTGTTATTATATTATTTAATTGTAAAATATTATTTCCGATTAAAACTCCGTCATCAACATAAATTGCTAAATATATTTCTTTCTCTTTACAGAAAAATAAACAAGGATCTAATTTTAATTGTATAAAACCTAACTTTTTTTTTAAATATTCGGTTATCCTCTTGTTCCACATAAGTGGTGCTTGTTTCAGTCCATATAAACTCTTCTTTAATTTACAAATTTTATTCTTACTATTTTCAATATTATAACCTGTTGGTATTTCCATAAAAATTTCTTCTTCCAAATCTCCATATAAAAATGCTGTCTTCACATCAAATTGCTTCATCTTGTATCCTCTTTGAGCCGCAATTGCCAACAGTAAACGTATACTTGTAGTATTAACCACTGGACTATATGTTTCTTTATAATCAATATTATATTTCTGTAAGAAACCTCTTGCTACTAATCTAGCTTTATATTTTCCACCTGGTTTAATTGTAAAAATCCATTTACTTGTAATTATTTTTCTATTTTCTGCTTCTGACTTATTTACAATAACCCATGTCTTATTCTTTTCCAAAGAATCTTTTTCTTCATCAATGGCCTTTTGCCATAACAACTTCTCATCACCTTTAATTGCTTCACCATAAGTTAAAAACGAACTTTCTAAATCATAATCTTTCAATCTCTCTGGTAATCTTCTCTCTCTTTTAGGCAAAATTCTTCTAGGAATTTGTTCATTAATTATTTCATTTGCATCTTCAAATAGTTCATCATCTTCATCTTCATTTTCTTGAACATTTTCATTTAAAATCTCTGGCTCCACTATTTCATTTACACAAACACCATTATCATCTTCACTATCATTATTATTTAAAACCTCATCATTATTCTTTAAACTTTCTTCATTATTATTTAAAAATTCTTCATCATTATTAACCGCACTAATTCCATCACTATTTTCTAAATTATAATCATCGACAATATCTATCACTTGTGTATTCCCATCACTATTCGACCCTGCATGACTATATCTATAATTTCCCCTCTCAAAGTGAGAATCACTATCCACCGAACACTCATTAACATTTTCATCACAAAAAATTCTATATAAATCCATCATGTTATCACTCGAATTATATTCTTCTAAAAATTCAATAACTTTTGTTTTATTATTATCAAATTTAACATCTCTAGAATAATGTATTTTTAAATTAATTGGATCCCAAATCTTATAACCGTTATTCGTATAACCAATTAATAAACCCTTATTGCACCTTGAATCTAATTTACTAACATTAGGTTTATTATTTTTAAAATAAGCCAAAGAACCGAAAATATTTAAATGTTCTAAATTTGGAATTCTGTTGAACCACATTTCAGCCGGCGTTCTACTATTAATTCTATTCGAGCACCTATTAGTTAAATATGCTGCAGTAAGTACCGCTTCACCCCATAATTGTTTTGGTAAACTCATATCAAATAGTAACGCTCTAGTCTTTTCCATAATTGTTCTATTTAATCGCTCAGATTTCCCATTAAGTTGGGGTGTATATGGTATATTATAATCTATTTGAATTCCCCTTTCTTCAAAAAATTTCTTTAATCTATTACTAGAGTATTCTCCCCCATTATCGCATCTAAAAGTTTTAAGTTTAGTATTAAAATGATTTTCTGCCACATTAATATAATTAATTATTTTAGAATATGCTTCATCTTTTCTTTTAATGAGAAAAACTTTCATAAAGTGTGTGTAATCATCTAAAAATGTAATAAAATATTTATATCCGTCAAAAGTTGGAACCCCTATTGGCCCACAGATGTCGCTATGAATAATTTCTAATGGCTTTGTAGCCCTATGACGTTCTGTTTTGAAAGGTTTTCTACATAACTTGGATTGCGTGCAGACTTCGCAGATGTCCAAACTATCTTTAATATCAAGATTAATACCACGTACTAAGCCTTTAGTATTATTAATCGAGGAATGTCCTAATGCTCTATGCCAAAATTCCTCTTTTGATATTCTAGAAAAGTTGACTGACCTTGAATTTCCTATGTGGTTAACATATTCAATAGGAATTCTTACGTAGTACAGGTCGTCACTGCCCCTGGTCGCAGTAAGAAAGCAGACCCCATCATCGTAGACCTTACATTGGTTTCTGAAAAATTTAATTTCATAATTATAATCTGTCAGCTTCGGTATTGAAATAATATTTTTTATCATTTTTGGAACATATAGAACATCACTGAAGGTCCAATTGTTATTTCTACTGTACAGTTTTCCTACTTTATTAACAGTATGTATGTTACCATCAGCTGTTGCTATTCTATATTGTTTATTGCTTAAATTTTGTAAATATTTATCATTATTAATTATATGGTTACTTGCTCCAGAATCCATTATAAATTCAACTATTTCATGTGAACTGAATGTTAAAGATTTGACATTACTTACAGTACTTGATCCTCTATCTAAGCAGTATTTTGTATAATGTGAGTCATTCTTACAAATACTACAGTTATTTTCTTCTTTGCAAGCTGTATGTTTATGTCCAATTCTTAAACATTTAAAACATTGTAATGCATTTCCCATGTATTCCATCCTGTTATGTGTATTTCTGTTTCTGCAAAATTTAGCAACATGTCCTTTCTTGCCACAGTTGTAACAGTCTTTAATATAAAATGTGTTGGCAGTTGTTTCACTTTCATCATTCTCCTTTCTGTCTTGATGATTTACCTCCACTAATATTCTTGAAATCAAATTATCTAAATTCCTATCTTGTTTTCCAGTTGATTGCCACGCCGTTCGAAAGTAGTCAAATTTTGTAGGTAAACAGCTTAATATTTTTGATATGACTTGCTGGTCTTCCATTTGAAAATCAAGGCTCCTAATTTTTGTTACTTTATTTTGCAGTTTACTAATGTCATTCATTATGTTTTCTGTAATTTTGAAATTATAAAATTCTTCCAATAAAGTGCAAATCTGTGTTTCTTTATTTCCCAAAAATAAATTATCTAATTTTGTAATCATATCCTTAGCGGTATCACATTCTATAATATGATTAATATATTTGTCGTGCAAACTATTAATAATTAGGTATTTTGCTTTATTGTCTTTCTTTGTACATACCTTTTCTTTTGATTCGGCAGTCAAAACATCATGCAAATCTTTAGCGTGTAAAAGAATAAGCATCTTTTTCTTCCATATGGTATAATCACAGTCACTGTTTAGTTTATGATAAAAATCAGTTTTAAATTTCTCACCCATATTTTCGGAATCCATGTTAATTTATTAATATAAACTCGTAATCAAAAAAATATTTTTTGCAAGGCCCATGACCTGTTGCGGAATCACAACGTGTTGAGAGGGGTTTCCATCAGGGTTGATTCACTATCACCTTTTGGGAACACACTATCTAAAATGTTATTAAAAACTTCATCTTCTCATAATAAAATATATTTCATCCAAATAAAACTTAAAACAATAAACCACAATCTACCACATCTTTTCCCTGATACTTCTTGACAACTTTATTACAACTAAATTTTCTCAAACCCCAAACAAAATACATTCTCATATTTGAATTCAAATTCCTACAATCTGTCACTATGTTTTTCAGCCATCAATAAAACCATAAACAATAAAACTAATTCTCCAACAATATTATGGAGACGTCCCTACATATCAAACAGAAAAAAATGTTAGTCAAATACCCAATTATTTGTAATAATTAGTGTTGGGTAGGACACAATTTTAAAAAGGGTCAGTGGGAAGAGTTTGTAAGAGTAGCCTCTTTTTTGTATTGAGCCAGTACAATGTCCCACTTCAAATGAGGCGAGGCGTATTGGAGTTCGGCGACATATTTGAAGTAACATTACGAATAAGACATTTGATATTACTGTGTTAGTATTGTACTTTAACACAGTCCGATTGATGACATTCTAGTCCTACAACAAACTACCTATTACAAAGTAAGCAGAAATAATTAACAAAATATAGTTTGTGGAAAAATAAATAAATTAATTTTAAAGTGTATTATGGGAAATAAAAAATTACAAAATAATGTTTAAAAATAATACTTTTTTTTTTTTTTTTTTTTCTTTTGAGTTGTATCTGCAATCAGCAATAATTTGTGCTTTAAGCAGATGTGGTGGAGGCTGCAGTCACGTTTAGAGTGAGTCCTCCAGTGAGAACCTCTACTCATTTCTCATCGATCAGGATATCCTTCCTTTTGAGTCGCTTCCGATAACACCGTGTTGTCAGCTTGGCAGCCAGTTCATTAGGATGCACCTCCAGTTTTCCCCGATATTTTTCGGCAGCAATAAGGATCTCTTCCTTCACAGTGTTCATGTGCAATTCCTTATGTATTTCGGCATTAGTAATAAACCATGGAACACTACATATTGATCTAAGGATTACATTTTGCAGTCTTTGTAGGATTGAGATGTTTGAGTTGCTACAACTTCCCCACAGCTGTATGCCGTATGTCCACACAGGCTTCAGGATTGTGTTATAAATTAATAACTTATTTTCAATAGTCAGTGTACTGTTCCGCCCGATCAGCCAGTGAAGGTTCTTAGACCGAATGTTGAGTTCTTCTCTTTTACTTTTGACATGATTTTTCCAAGTAAGGCGGCGGTCAAGATGAAGACCCAAGTATTTGACGCTGTCTTTGTGTGGTAAGGTTGTGTTGTCAAGCTGTACTGATGGGCAGTCGCCCTTGCGCAACGCAAAGGTGACGTGCACTGACTTAGTTACGCTGGCCTTTATTCTCCACTTTTTCAGCCATTCAGATACAACATCAAGCCCGCGCTGCAATCTGCATGAAGCGACCCCAGGATCTGCATCGCTGGCCAAGATAGCGGTATCATCAGCATATGTAGCAGTAGTCACTCCGTTTTCCAATGGTATGTCGGCTGTGTAGATGGTATACAAGATTGGACCCAACACTGATCCCTGTGGAACTCCAGCTCTAATCTCATGGAGTTTGGATGTTGTATCGGCTACTTTTACTTGGAACAGTCGATCTGAGAGATACGATCTAAGTAATTCTAGAAAGCTGTGAGGGATGTACTTTTTTATTTTATATATCAAGCCTTTATGCCAGACGCGATCAAACGCTTGTTGTATGTCCAGAAATGCTGAGGAGCAGTACTCCTTTTCCTCTAAGCTTTGTCTTATCCTATCACAAACTCTATGAACCTGCTCGACAGTGGAGTGTAGTGGTCGAAACCCAAACTGGTGCGATGGTATGATGTTATCTTTGTCGAGAATTGGTTTCAGTCTGTGTAGTAAAAGTTTTTCAAAGACCTTTGACAATATTGGAAGGAGACTTATGGGTCTATAGGAAGAGACATCATTCAGTGGTTTGCCAGCTTTATGTATCATTAGAATCTGTGATACTTTCCATAGATGTGGGAAATATTGGACTCTCAGGATTCCATTAAACAATGTCGTCAAGAACACCACAGCCTTTTTTGGTAATTGTTTTAGCACTTCCTTTGTAATAAGGTCAAACCCAGGCGCTTTTTTATCTTTTAAGTTTTTCATCGTACGCCATACTTCCTTAATTGTAACCGAGCGTGGCGGAGGAGACATCTGGTTGTCCTGAGAGAGAAAACTCTCTACTTCTCCATCTGCCTCATTATTAACTGACGGGTTAGGAGAGAACACCTTTGATAGATGTTCAGCAAAGGTGTCGGCCTTTTCTTGGGATGTTCTAGCCCAGCCATCATCTTTTCTAAGAGGGGGCAGCGCTGGCTGGGGTCTGTCGTAGCTTTTTGTGACCTTCCACAAAGAGTAATTTGTGTATGCCGTCGCCGTCAGGGATTCCAGCTGTGCAGCCAATGTTTGGTTCTGCCACTCATTCAGCATTTCCTTCAGTTTTCGACTTGACCTGCGGAAGTTTAGCTTGTCCTCATCTAATCTAGTTAAGTGCCAAACTCGGCGCAGCCTTCTTTTTTCTAAAACTGCCTTTTTAATTTCTAGAGGATACTCTATGGACCGTACAGATTTTGTCTTAGGTGGTGTATTTTTCCAACACGACTCTTGAATGAGTTTCGTTATGTATTCAGTAGCGTCATCTATAGCTTCAGCGGTTTTGAGATCTACATTCATTTTTATGTTTTCTGTAATATACTCCCTAAAAGATTCCCAGTCAGTACTTTTATTGTAGAGAGTCATTGGGTCAGTAGTCTCTATCAAGCCTGAGCTAACTGTAAGTAGAACTGGAGAGTGATCAGATGAGCTATCATAACAAGATTCGGCTTTAAAATATTCCCTAGTTAATCCTCTAACAATGAAATAATCAAGCAGATCAGGTAATCTGTCTGTCTGGCTTGGCCAATGTGTTGGTTCAGCAGTTGTTACTGGGAAGCTGTTACAGTTATCCAGTGTCAACTTTAGTTGTCTGCCGCGGGTAGTTATGATTCTGGAGCCCCAGTGTGTGTGTTTTGCGTTCCAGTCTCCTCCCGCAATGAACCGATTACCCAGAGTACTGAAGAAGTTTGAGAACATTGTCGCATTTATTTTGTGTTTCGGAGGACAGTAAACAGCTGAGATGTTATAACAGCCTGTCCGATCTTCCACTGCTATAGTTGTTGCCTGTATGTGATCAGTTCTGTATTCGGGCATTAGATGGTGTTTGATAGACTTCTTCACAATGATTGCAGTTCCAGCATGAGCTGTTCCGTCTGGATGAGGAGTGAAGTAGCACTGATAGTCCTTGAAACATAAGTGAGTTCTAGCAGTGCAGTGAGCTTCCGAGATAAGTAGTACATCAAGTTTGTGTGTGTTCATAAGCAGTTCAGCTTCATGTTTATTTGGCTGCAAACCATTTATGTTGAGAGTCGCTAAGCGTAGAGAAATCATTTGGAAAGTCGGTCAACGAGTTTTACCATGAGGCTCATCAAAGTGCTCATTTGTTGGATGATGTAGTCGAACTTTTCAGTCTGTTTTAGGAGTATTTGTTCTAATGATACATTGGTTGTGGGTTCTACTAAATTGTTAATATTGTTTTGCACTGCTGCTCTTGGAATATTTTGTTTTGTTGTTTCAGCGTATGTTTTACGGTCATTGGCAGGTTTGTCCTGTATTACCGCAGGGTTGTAAGTTCTTATGTAATCGTTTTTGGTTTTTTGTGATTCATGTGTTCTATACGTATTTCTTTTTGTTTTGCGGGCTAGTATTTCTTGATACACTTCACACCCTTTGTAGTTAGCGGGATGTGGTCCTTTACATAGTGCACATAAGGCTGGGGTATTTCGATCACGCTTTTCACATTCCGAAGTCTTATGAGATTCACCACATTTGACACAACGGTAAGGACGCATACAATATTTTTTTGAATGCCCATATTGTTGACACCGTTGGCATTGGACAATAAATGTTCTTTTTTTGGGGTCTTCTATAATAACTGATTGGTTGTAAATGTACTTAAGAAGTTTAGCAGCTTTGTTGTTTGGCCCTGGTGCCAGGTTTTTTTTTTTTTTTTTTTTTTTTTTTTTTTTTTTTTTTTTTTATACCACTAAGGTGGCAAACAAGCATACGGTCCGCCTGATGGAAAGCAGTTACCGCAGCCTATGGACGCCTGTAACACCGGAGGCATCACATGCGCGTTGCCGACCCTGTAAAAACCTCTTCACGCCCTTTTTGAAGAACCCCATGCTGTAGTCTCCTGGGAAAACCTCAACAGGCAATTCATTCCACAGCTTGATAGTACGTGGAAGAAAACTTCTCTGGAACCGCACAGTGCGTGACCATTTCGGTTCTAAAGTGTGAGGATGAATTCCCTGTCGATGGCGAGCGGTGCGACTGTAGAAGGAAGCCGTGGGCATCATGTCAAACAACTCCTCTGAACACACCCCATTGTACAAACGGTAGAACACACAAAGGGACGCAAAATCTCTTCTCAGACTTAAAGGTTCTAAACCGTCTGTCAGTTTGGGATCGTCAACAATCCTCACAGCACGCCTTTGAATCGAGTCACAGGGTGCAAGCTGGTATCTAGGCGCTCCCGCCCATAGATGGCAACAGTACTCCATATGCGGCCGAACTTGAGCTTTGTAAAGCATAAGTCTTTGCCGCGGGTTGAAGTAATGTTTCGCCCTGTTGAGCACACCTAGTTTCTTCGATGCCAGCTTGACCTTCCCCTCCAGATGACATCGAAACTGGACGTCGCTGGAGATGTCAACTCCTAGAATACCAATATTATTGGCGATGGTGAGGGGTGTGTTTTCGAAGTGTGGAGCCACAGCAAATGGAGTTTTCTTAGCGGTGAACGCGCAGACTTGTGTCTTAGAGGGGTTAAATCGCACTAAGTTTTGTCGCCCCCAGTCGGACACTCTACTTAGTGTGCTCTCAATTTGCGACACAAGTTGTTCGCGGCTCTCCTCCACCAAAGAACGAGGGATATTTGCGCGGCCCGTGTAATAAGTGTCCCCGGTGCTATCGTCTGCATAACAATGAATGCTGTCATTATACAACATATCATTAATATGCAGCAGAAACAGCGTCGGGGACAATACAGAACCCTGCGGGACGCCAGCATTGATGTCCATGCTATCGGAGCAACTGCCATCTACAACGGCTCTAATGCTTCTGCTGGACAAGAAGCTAGCAACCCATTCGCATAACCCCTCGGGCAGACCGTATGCAGGTAACTTTGAAAGAAGACTGCGATGCCAGACCCGATCGAACGCCTTAGCCATATCCAGGCTAACCGCCAATGCCTCACCTTGACTCTCCACCGCCAAAGCCCATCGGTGCGTAAGATACACTAGAAGATCACCAGTTGAGCGACCATGGCGAAAGCCATATTGTTTGTCGCTGATCAAGTCGTGATCCTCTAGGTATCCAAGGAGCCGAGTATTTATTACACGCTCCATCACCTTGGAGAGAAGGGAGGTAACAGCAATAGGCCTGTAATTCGATGGATCTGACCTGTCGCCCTTTTTAGGCACAGGGTGCACATTCGCAGTCTTCCACATAGACGGAACTTGCCTAGTGGAGTATGAAAGCGCGAACAAGCGCGTAAGTACAGGACACAACTCAAGAGCACACACCTTTAACACCACTGCCGGTATGCCATCTGGCCCACTCGACTTGTGAATATCGAGGGAGAGCAACGCCCGCCGGACATCTCGCTGTGTAATCGAAATCTCCGGCATGGAGTTACCGCACCATGGGATAGTAGGTGGTACGGCGTCTCCCTCGTTCAAAGTCGAATTAGAGGCAAAGAGATTGCCCAGTAAGTCGGCCTTCTCCTTAGCACTATAGGCCAGACTACCATCCGGTTTTTGCAGTGGTGGAAAAGACGACCGACAGAAGTTTCCCTCGGCAGCCTTAGCGAGCGACCAAAAAGCACGGCTCCCAGATGGATGCTTAGCCAGGCGCTCACCAACTCTGCCGACGAAATCATACTTTGCCCTAGCAATCATTCTCTTACTGGACCTCGAGGCAGCATTAAACTCATGTTTCAGGTCAGAAACATTCTGATCCCCATTAATACGGGCCGCGGTCCAAGTCTTGTATGCAGCCTGCTTGCGAAGTATAGCCTCTCTACAAGACCGATTAAACCACGGCCGTTTTTTAACACCCGCGGTGGCCACCAGTCGATTTGGGATGAATAATTCCATCCCATCCAAAATCGTCCCAGCCACAGCGGATGCACAGGAGTCGATGTCCTCTGACCCGAAGCAGAGCTGCCTCCACGGGTACGATGCATAGAATTCACGCAATCCATCCCAATCTGCCGACTTGTAGTGCCATACACGACGCCATCCGGTAGGCCGGGGCGCGTCAGAGCTAGCATATGGCACCTGGGTCCGGATGAGGCAGTGGTCCGACGACCCAAGCGGAGCGTCCACCGTGATCTTGTACCCATCCGGACGTGTGGTCAGCAGAAGGTCCAGAAGAGAGCTCGTATGGTCCTCGATATCCGGTATTCTCGTTGGAGAATGTACCAGCTGCGAGAAACCATAAGCCAGTGCAAAGTCGTGAACAGACCTCCCCGCGAAGTCAGTGGACCGAGAGCCAAGCCACTCGGCGTGGTGGGCATTGAAGTCTCCCAAAATCACTAACTCCGCGGAGGGATACTGTTCCATGACTCTGTCAGTCGCCAGTTGTAGGTGCTCGATCATCCGAGTTGTGTCTGAATCACCACTATGAGACCTGTAAAGGCACGCGTAGATGCAGGTGTGGCCACCCTGATCCACGCGCACCCACAATATTGACAGGTCCCTGTCTTCTAGGCCGTGAAGGCGTCGACAGCAAATATCCTCCCGGACGTACATACATACCCCAGCTCGACGTACAAAGGAATAATCGAGTTTGTACCCAGGGTATAATAAGTAGGATGTGTCGGCCGGACAAGATATTTGAGTCTCTGTCAAAAAAAGCAGGGTCGGCTGTGCAGTTTCAAGGTGTTGGTGAACTGCATTAATGTTTGCGTGAAGACCCCTAATGTTACAGAAATCCACACTGAGTGTGGAAGAGGACGCCGCTGGAGTAAAATGCTTTCTTTTTTTCTTCACGGCCATAAAAAGATTTTAAAGGTTTATGAGAAGTCGTCTCATTGACAACACGACAGAAAAAAAGCGCGGTGTCTACCCCCGCAGTACAGTGCAGGTTGTGCGGTTTGCTAGCGCGGCGGGCGGAAGGGCCCCCGGTCCCCCCCTGCTGCAGCAGCCGGGTCCACTCCGGTCTCCTCCTCCGGCACGACTACTACAACAGGGACTTTACACAGGTTGGCGGTTCAGCCTCCCGGGGCGGAGATTAGGTGATCCCCGGGTTCGGGAACCCTACTGACCTGCGGGCGGCCAGCGGACAACCGTTTCACCGGGTCTCCCTGACCGCCGCGCCAACACGCCGCGCCTGCACCGCTGGCAGCGGTTCGACAACCACTGGTCTCCCAGTTGTCAGCATGACGACCTCTCAGAAAAAACAGCCCTGGTGACCTTGCTCACTCACAGGAACACGGCAAAGCCATTATGGCTGCGGTCTTTTGCAAGGTGGAGGTACTTCCCCAGTCGGATGCTAGCCAAGCTTTGAACGAGAAATCACACTGTGCCCCTCTCCCATCAGAGATAATAATAAAAGCGAGGCACAGTACGATCTCTCATTGCGTCCTACCTCTCTTTTCGCCAGAGCTTCGTTTGTCAGTCAGCAGGGTGCACCGCGTGCAGGTGAAGTTGGCTTTGGTTCAAAGACGTTGATGAACCACTTACACCCCAAAACAAAGAATGTAGAAGTAGCTTTCTTTTCAGGTCCATACTTAGCGTTAATGATTTCACCAGTTACTATATTACCAGTGGCTTCTATTTCTTCCTTTATGTTACTTAAAGGGGTAGATGGATGCAGATTTCGAATAACAATTCTAAAATTTCTTGTGTCCTTTCTGTTAAAAGTATGTCCTATGAGGCCATTTTCTCTAATGATGGTTATCAATTTTTTGTATACCTCTATGTCCACACTACTAATTCTTAACTGATTTTTGTTTATGATTTTATAGGTGAATTGGTTTCGGTCCGCTACAGTTTCTAAGAGCTCCGTTAGTTTGGTGAGATCTTCCACTCCATATAAAAGTATTGGTGGAGGTTTATTAGGTTTCTTAGTTGGCACATCCTCTGTAAGGTCGATAGGCAATCCACTGAACTGATTAGATGTCTTAACAGTAGTTGGTGATGGGCTCTGTGATAGTTTCTTCCTTTTGGGATTTCTGGTGGCTGGAACTTTCTGCTAAGGTGGAGGGTTATGTGTGTTGGTGTCAAGGCCTGAGGCCAAATCCTTAGTTTCAGTTTTTGTCCTGTCCTTCTTTGCTTCCCACAGATGCAGATCTAGGTCTTGTAAGGAACAAACTGGGATGAAAAACTTGTTGTACAGTTTTTTTACTGCTGTTGTTGCTGCCAGAAACATTAACTGACACAGGAGCCTGGTCGCCCACTCCTGCCCAGTCTTCGGTTACAGATTTCTCACACGCAGGCCCGGATACCCGCGTGCGCCGGGGGCTAGCCGGATCACATAGCAAAGCGCATTCATTATTTTCCGACATTTCATATTACGAGTTGGGAGAGATAACTGTAGTACTTTCCCAAGGTACGACATTCACACTTTTGGAGATGATTTAATTCCTCCAGGCTTGTGATAGCCCATGGACAGGTTAATTAACCGCCGCCTGTGACTCGGCGTTGGGGGTTATTCCAGAACTCCCCTGTTACTCATTTGGCACCACCCAGGGGGCACGTGTAGGGTGGGTCTAGGAATAGATGGTAAATCCTACGGACGCGAGTAACTTCACCCCCCAAAAAAATAATACTTGAGCTACTTTTTTATCACTTAGCGGGTTCCTTCTTTCTGAATCAGTAACTAGAATTTTGCGTATAAACAGCTCGGAGACAATTCCCGTACACTTACAAATAGACACTACTTACTCAGACACAAAAATTTTGTACAAGTGTAAACAGTGCAGAAATGAGTGTCTGACATTTATGCCGCAATTTTTGTCGTTAGACTACGACATAACTTACCATAAAAGACTAGTGTACTGTACCGCGACGTGAAATTTGAAGTGGTACACTTTATAGTATTGAGCCGCTCTTACATTTTGACGTTTTGTACGGGACAAATGTACTGCCTCCTGTATGTACTACACAACACTAGTAATAATCACCATTTCCTGTGGATTGACACCTTATATGCCAAGTCAGTAAATGACATGGAGGAGTGTCCTAGTGGAGGCAGCGTATGGAGAAATGAATCACTATGGACACTAATTAATCATGACACCTGGGGTACAGTGCTGGCTCAAAAAAATCAACAGAGCATACCAATTGGTCGGTATTAGGATGAACATAAAACCAAAGGTTTTCACCGGTTTTGACCAAGACGACATACTAACTGCGTTGCTCGACGCTTGCTTCGTTTATCTACATAATAATTACATACTTTTCCATATCTATCATTCAATCTTGTGAGATAAAAACCTAAAACAAAAAATAGCAGCGTTTTACCTGAAAATAAAACGCTTATTAAATACTTACCTTATTTGAAGCTTAATTGGTTTGAGAAAGGCCCTTCCGGTTTTTCGCCTATTTGCCTCCTTTGCTACCCGTATACAGCTGTCTCTTTCGCACATCCGGTTCACCCCCTCCTACCAACCAGTGGGCAGACGAGAGGAAGTGGGGACTTGCTCGACCGTCTTAGCTCATTGAGTCGAAAACGCCAGGCAGAAATTAAAGTTAAGCTTCAAATAAGGTAAGTATTTAATAAGCGTTTTATTTTCAGGTAAAACGCTGCTATTAAATAATTGACCGTTATTTGAAGCTTAATTGGTTTGAGACATGTTTGTTATCGCCTGGCTGGTTGGTAGGTACGCCAATGTGAAGCGGTTGTAAAAGATAATATGCTCACAGAGGTATAAAAGCTTAGGTATCGAACTTGGTTCCAATTCGATTATTTGCTAATATATGCATCTAGTACATACATCAGGATACGATCTAGTCGTAAATGCACAATTATGACTAGTAATAACTATCACTGCTAAATTGCTGTGAATTAATTTATAAATCAGAGACAGCATTACTTCCAGTATATAATGATGTTTTGTCAACTCTCCAGACTGCACTAGCTAATAAGTAATATATGGCCCCCAGGAACATTGTTAGCCCAGCTCTTAGAGGGCACGGTGGTTCTAATGCTGCCCAGGAATACCAACCATTGTTTCGGCTACGGACAATAATGTTTTTAAGCAGTTAGCAACAGTCACTGTTCGGGATGAAAGCTTGCACGAGCCCCTCATATTAATAAATAAATATTGAAAAGCCTTTCACAAGTTTCATAACTGACAATAACAAATACCAAATTGCAAGCTCTTCGTCCATAATTCCCTTGTAATGCTTCGTCGATATGAATCCAAAATGATGGAAGCCTCAAATCGTAAAAAGGTCTCCCGTCATAGGAGAGTGTTTGTATGCATAAACAAAGCATTGGTTTCATCGTCAATGTATCTTTGTAAATAAACTAATCAGCCAATATAATAATCGCGTTTATGTGTTATCCACTGTATTAAATAAATAGATTAAAAAAAAAAACTTAAGCGCTCTTTTAATAAAGCATAAGAACGTAAAAAAAAAAAATAAACCAAACCTCTGTGTTTTTCTATGTAGCACTGAAGTAGACACTACAATTTTATATAACATTATATTGAGGCATGCGAGCATCTCGACCAGACAAGTCTGCTAGGTTACAAGGCAAAAAAATGAACCATTGGGACGTATTATGGCAATTTTGTTCATTTTATATTAACCTAACCGTTAATTTATAATAAGTAAGATAAGTCATACCCTCACCTAGATTATACCAGATGATAGGGAATGCATAGTGCATGTAATCCCGATTGCATACTTAACAAGGCATAGGAGTTTCTCAATGTAACAAATCTACGTTAAGATTATGATGATATGATTTACTGTGTACTTATATGTAATTATAAATTTAAACCATTCGGATTATTTCGAACATTATGTTACTTTGAAGCGTCTATTTCATTTCCATCTCATATCAAATATAAGCAATATCTTACTTAAGTGTACGACTTCACAACACTAATAAAATTAGAAGTAGAAGAATTCGTCACTAGTACAACCCTTCCTCGTAGCACAGTAGGAAAAAGCACTCGATCGCTCATCGAGAGGTCGCAGGTTCAAGCCCCACCTAACTGAGATAGGTGATTTATTATTATTATTTTTTTTTTCATTTTAAAAAATGAGGAATAGCTATCAGATTGTCGTTCTGGCTAGTACCCTAGATTGTGTTAGAAACTGACATACTTTTAGTAGTATAATCAATTTAATGCTTCTAATGGTAATGTGACTGTGTTCCTGCGGTTTCCAGGCCCCAAAGTTTGATGCCTTGATATGTAATTACGAGACCTGCATGAGGTGGCTGAGGAATCTGATGATGATTTTGTAATTACCAACTGAGCTTCTCTCAAATTGTATCACTGAGAAAACATCTGGTATGTGGCATTATTAATAAGATGTTTATAAACGCAAAGCAGCATTTCTGAGACAGTCTGACTGTTCTGAGTCTTGGTACAACTGAGGTTGCAAGTCCAACAATTCCACAATGCTATGGGGGTCTTGTTTAGTGCCTAAGGCTACAAAGTGTGAATGTAGTATTAATGCAGGCTTTATTGGATTGACCTGCCTGTCAAGCTACTGTATCTATACAGGATATTGTTCTGACTATATTACTTGGGGATTTTAGTGATCCACCAAAATTAGTCTAAATTTTAAGAAACACTTGCTGATAGTATTTTAAGATATAAAAACCTGGATGAACCAGCTTGACATTGCGGTACAAAAGTACCTACAGCTATGTGGAATAACATGGTGCCCTTTATTTTCTAGTGGCTTACAAGCATAGCTATATTACCGATAGCATTGTATATCTTTATTGTAACCCTTGTCATCGAACCACTAGTCATTTGAGATCGTATCACATACGTCATCGTAGCGCATTATATTTATATTCAAGTACAAGCCTTCTATTTTGAGTGACTGCTTTGCTACCCAGTTAGTTACCGAGGCAAAGACTTTCTATATTTTGACGGGGCAAAGGGCAGACCTACTATTTATAGTAGTTAACCTTTGTAAACGAATCTTATAAACCGTTAGTGAATTAATGAAATTAGCAAAGGTTTATTTTCCGCATTCAGCGGGTTGTAGAATCTTTAGGATATATATATGTATGTATAATAACAATCGGAACCGGATTTTATAATATTCGTACTGAAATTGATGCTGAAAATTTTTAAATTGGACGATATGATCCGTTGCTTTATAAAGATCACAAAAATTGTTCAAATGAATCTCGGTACACATAATCACATCTAAATGAATGACTGATTTCACATTTAAGATAACCATCGTCATTGCCTTTGAGGCAACAGTGCCAGCGTGCAAATTATTTGCCCTTATTGTATTTATCTCAAGGCAATTCAATACCATTTTATTATTAACAGGAGAAAACCAGGAGCACTTATTTTGTTAGCATGTTACTGTTAAAACTTACTGTTTTATTACCGGAGTTAAACTTGGAAGATGTTTCAGTGTGCATCCTTTCATTTGTACTGACCACTTTAGTTCTGTTAGCTTCTAGCTTTTTATTAAACTAAAGGATTCTGTTAGATTGCTTCCAACAGAAGAACGATTCGCTGTACTTTAAGTCAGCTATTGTGAATGAAGTGAATAAAGATTTCTATAACAACCCTTCGAGGATTGATTATAAGCATGGGAAGTGTGCGATGGCGATGGGGCACAACATCCACGTAACATACCCTGCGAGGGTATTTTAGATAATGATGTGTCCTTGCGGGGACGACTACTATACCAAACCTGCGGGGGTTTATTATAAGCATAGGGATTGTGTGACGGGGCACAGCATTCACCACAGAATTAATAATAAAAGGAATTATTAGTTCTATGACATTCCTCTTATTATTAGGTCAGTGACATTTACGTAACATACCCTGCGAGAGTATATTAGATAATGATGTGTCCTTGCAGGGGACGCCTATTATAACAATCCTGCGAGGTTTAATTATATGCATAGGTAATGTGCTACGGGGCACAATATTCACGTAACATACCCTGCGAAGGTATTCACGGAGCTACTACTATAACAACACTGCGGGGTTAATTATATGTATAAGAAATAAGCGTCGGGGCACAACGTTCACGTAACATACCTACCCTGCGAGGGTATTTAAGATAGTGATGCGTCCTTGCGGGGGACGACTATTAATACAACCCTGCGAGGGTTGTTTATTAGCAAATGTATAACAGAGCTCAATATTCACGTAACATACCCTGCGAGGGTATTTAAGATAGTGATGCGACCTTGCGAAGGACGACTATTAATACATACCTGCGAGTGTTGTTTATTAGCATGTCAAATGTACAAACAGAGCACAATACTCACGTAACGTACCCTGCGAGGGTATTTAAGATAGTGATGCGTCCTTGCGGGGGACGACTAGTAATACAACCCTGCGAGGGTTGTTTATTAGCATGTTAATGTACAACTGAACACAATATTCACGTAACATACCCTGCGAGGTATCTAAGATACTGATGCGTCCTTACGGGGGACGACTATTAATCCAACCCAAGATGCGCAACTGAGCACAATTTTCACATAACATACCCTGCGAGGGTATTTTAAAACAATGATGAGTCTACCCCTGTGAGGGATGACACACTGGCTTATTTAATTCTGCTTGCGAAGCAGATTTATTAATGACAGGGTATATTGCACCAATCCCAGAGAGGTAACCAATGTTTCTGCATTGTGAATCTCCAACGTGTGTGTCATATGAATTGTGAATCTCCAACGAAAAGCAAGCAAAGCCGTCATTTTTATTTGAATATATATATGTATGTATATACTTCCATTAATTGCAAAAGGTCTGATGAAATCCTGTAATCAAATCTCGTAAGACACAAAGATAAAATCATTACTGACGGTATGATATGTCTAAGCTGAAGCTACGTTCAGTACGATCTGCAACAACAGCTGAAAAGGTAAAGGTTGTACTTGCATCCTCATAAGTTTCCGTTGGCCGCCCCCTCCCCCTTTTTTGGGTCGTTTACACTGCTTAATCATTTAAAAGAACTTCTAGACAACATGCTATTAATTTTTTTATTTTCACTGTCATTATTATAGTCAATTATGGTGGAATGCGATTCCGGTGAAAAGCCATTGTTGTGATCCATAATCACCATTTTATTTATCTATGTGTGAAGGATGTCTATACTCTTAGTAAATATAATCCTATTGAGAAATATGAAACTTTCTACATAAATACAAGAACTCACTGATCAAATGTCTTATAACTATATCTTAATTCAAACGATAACACAGTTATTAAAATAAAAGCGTAATTGCATAATAAAATTCTGCTACTTCCGTAATGTATGTGTAGCAAATTTATAACATCTAGCGGTAAAACCAACTAAATTCAAACGGGGGTAGCAATAATTTTCAATAACCAAATAAAAATATTAAATTCGAACGGTAACACCGTTAACGTAATCCAAATTAAAACGTAACTGTAACAAGCACCCGTACTGAAACGTGTGTGTACTAAACAGATTAATAAATTGAGACGGTTTTGGTAAAACCGTCGACATTATTTAAATGGAGGCAAACTGCAGTTGTAATAATAATGAAAATTGCTACTTACAAGACCGGACATTTTGTAGCAAACACTATTAAAAACTTGCGTCCTTAGACGACTGCACTCGGCGAAAAACAGGACGCCAATGAGCTAAGACGGTCGAGCAAGTCCCCACTTCCTCTCGTCTGCCCACTGGTTGGTAGGAGGGGGTGAACCGGATGTGCGAAAGAGACAGCTGTATACGGGTAGCAAAGGAGGCAAATAGGCGAAAAACCGGAAGGGCCTTTCTCAAACCAATTAAGCTTCAAATAACGGTCAATTATTTAATGGACCCATTCTATTATGACAGATGATTTCCACCGCTTGACTAGGGAATGCAATCTCGTTCTCGCGAGATAGCAGTCGCTTAGATTCGCTTTGACCTCATCCCCCGACCGCTACCTCAGACCCCGCCGCCGCCCCGCGCGAGATCTCGCGAGAACGAGATTGCATTCCCTACGCTTGACATTGGAGGAGTTGTAGGATGATATAATTTTTCCATAATCCAAAAGTTGCTTCTCGTGATTTGCAGATTTAGGATTTACTTGAACCAGGTTTCTATTTTTGTAAAGATTAGTATTAAAATTAGTATTAAAATTTTCCTTTTACAATGGGCTATTTGACAATGTTCAAAAATTGTATAAATTATTTAACACTATCATAAAATACACAAATCTATAAAAATGTACAAACTTCTATTCTAATATCTTTCGTCCGACTTATTTAAGGGTCGATCAAATTCTGGCGGGAAAGTCCATTTTAAAAGTATGAAAGTATTAAAAAGTATATTACTTTTTAATAATTTTATTTACTAACTTTGTGTTAATATTACTGGTCTTAAGTACAGAGTATAAGGAAAAACCATTATCTAAAAGCAAATTACTGAGTGACTCAATGATTCACACAATTGTTTGTTTGTATAATAACTTTAATAATGACAACATTAATTTAAGAAAATTGATAACATATCAAAGTTATAAACTTTGGTGTGGTTAAAAGTAACCGGGTTTGATGATTTGGCATTTAGGTATATGAATTGTTGATGAATCCAAATTGACATTGACTGACGGTTTAGAGTCTGAGAAGAGATTTTGCTGATCCCCATGGGCGGTGTGAATGCTATCCATCATGCTTGTGTGCCGTCCTCTCATTGAAAAAAAACCGGCCAAGTGCGAGTCGGACTCGCACAGGAAGGGTTCCGCACCATTATCTATAAAAACAGTAAAAAACTGACGTTTGTTGTATGGGAGATGTAAGGGGGGCCCCTTAAATATTTGTTTTATTTTTATTTAATTATTTATAGTGAATATATAACTAAATATTATGTAAGTATTTCAAGCGTCTACATATTACCGCTATCAATTGCTAGCAAAAACGAGCAAAAAATCACGTTTGTTGTATGGGAGCCCCCTTAAATATTTATTTTATTCTGTTTTTTAGTATTTGTTGTTATAGCGGCAACAGAAATACATCATCTGTGAAAATTTCAACTGTCTAACTATCACGGTTCTTGAGATACAGCCTGGTGACATACAGACGGACGGACGGACAGCGGAGCCTTAGTAATAGGGTTCCTTATTACCCTTTGGGTACGGAACCCTAAAAGAAGCAACTATCCTCAAGGGTATTTTCATGTCATTGCAATATTCGGTAAGGTGGAAGTACATGGCCTTCCTTTCTTTCGCCAAAGGCTAGTTAGATGCAGGCTACTTTGGCTCTACAGATATGGTGAGCAATTTACTCCCCAAAAAGGCTACAGTATTAATTAATATCTGGCAGGAATTAGCAGAATGTATAATGAAATACTTGGCCGTGTGATTTCCGGCAGACTAGAATAGAATCACTCATTCTCTTCCCATGGATGTCGTACAAGGCGACTAAGGGAAATACATTATAAAACATCGATCAGGCCTCACCAACCCGTCTGGCCAGCGTGGGGAGTGTAGGCCAAATCCTCCTTCTGTCTGGGACGGAGGAGGAGAGAGGGTCGTGCTCCTGTAGTGGAGAATAAAATGACTTGATGATGATGATAATGAAATACTAATTAATATACTTTTCCCACAGGAGGAGGAAGAATGGAAAGAATATGAGGAGCCTGTGAAAGACTACACAGGTCTCAAGATACAGGTGCTGCAGGGCGGAAATGGCGCGCCCGAGTCGGGCCGAGACCCCACCTCTGAAGACTCCGCCCCAGACAACGGCAAGGGCAAGGGACCATGGAACAAACCCGTGAGTATTAAAATCTTTTCCTAAAACTACACAACAGGTTATTTGACAATGTTTAAAAATTGTATAAATTATTTAACAATATCGTAAAATACACAAAACTATAAAGATCTGCAAACTTTTATTCTAATATTTTAGAAGTATGAAATTATTAAAAATAATATCTCCATTGGAGAAGCAATAAAAAATACTACAACATTATTATAGTAACTACATAAACGTAAAATTTGACATAGCTGTCGTACAAATGTCTGATATGATGCATACAAAATACAAACCAGTGACGTCATAACTCAGTAGCCCTTTTGTATGGAGCGTTTTCGGGAAAGTCCAAAAATTTAGATTTTCAAATTAACATATATGTATTTCGGGAGATTTTTGTGCCAACGAAATAATTCTTTCACCTATGGTTATATTATTGAGACGTCCCTACATATCAAACCGAAAAAAATGTTTGTCAAATACCCTATTCATTCATGTTTAAGTGCGATCAAGTTTTGCGTCCATAGAATCAGAACCTTAACCAGTTCCAGGATATGTATATTGTTTGTTCCGTGCTTCGGAGGTCACGTTAACCCGTCGGTCCCGGCTATTGTCATTATTTGAGTCGTTAAGCCATGTTGCCAAGTTGCCTTTAGGCGGTTTGAAAACATTGGCCTCCACCAACCAGCAGTTGAGCAGCATGTTGGAGTATGCTCTAAACCCCTTCGATTGTTTGACGAGCTCGGTGGTCGAGTGATTAGCAATGGCCACTTTGACTCCGAGGTCGCGGGTTCGATTCCCGCACAAGACAAACATTTGTGTGCATGAACATGTCAGTTTGTCTCGGTCTGGGTGTTTTCTATGTATTATAAGTATGTATTTACAAAAAAAAAAGTATGTATGTATTTAAGTACATTTATCAGTTGTCTAGTACCCATAACACAAGCTTTGAGCTTAATTTGTGACTAGATGGCGCTGTGTAAATTTTTATTTTAGGAAAAATATTTCTTTTATATTTATTTATTGTGGGGAGGCCCCTGCAGTTAGATGAATAAGGATTGACGACGATATTGTTTGTGGTTCCAGGTCGAAGTGGAGCAGCCGGCGCCTCCGCCCGTGGTGGAGGAGAAGCCCCGCGAGCCCAAGACGCAGGCCTACGTGGCGCCCACGCTGCGGAATTTACAGCAACGCCAGGAGCCGTTGCGCAGGAACCAGTCGGTTAGTGAATACACCATAATAATTATTTATTTCAATTTTAAGGTAATGCAAGGTATATAACACAACAATAGACTCATATAATATACAGCTTAGACGTGTGGTTTCCGGCAGACTAGAATAGAATCACTCCGTCTCTTCCCGTGGATGTCGTACAAGGCGACTAAGGGAAATACATTATCAAACATCGAACAGGCCTCCGCACCCGTATGGCCAGCGTGGGGAGTGTAGGCCAAATCCTCCTGTCCGGGACGGACAAGAGAGGGTCGTGCTCCTGTAGTGGAGACTAAATTGACCTGATGATGATGAATATATACCTTAGAGATATTCTGAAAACTTGTCTAAGTATATTCTTACGATCACACATTTTCAAAAAATCTGTTCTGTTCAAACCTATTAATGAGGTACTTGAAACATTGCTGTCTGAATGGCAGGAAAGGTGGTAAATTTCTACCAAAGGATGCCACTTGTACCTGTTCTTTCAATCGGTAAGAGATAGATTAAAGAAAATGTGGTTAGAAGTCAATCATCCCGTTGTGCAATTTTTAACTGGGCATGGCAATTTTAAGGCTAAATTCTTTTCGTTTAAATTAGTGCCGTCGCCCTTATGCGAATGTTCTACTGCAAATAATGAATTCGATCAAACAGCACACCGTATTCTCTGGGAGCGTGATCTTTGGCGGCGGGAGCGGGATGACATGCTGAATTCATTCAATCCAAGTCGCATCCGAGGCAATATATTCTGATTTGGTAGCAACAAAGGAGAATTACAAAGCGTTCAAACGATTTTGCAATTCATATTATTGGAATCGATATGCAACAACTCAATGTTTTAGGTCACCAATAGTGTTAGATACTAGAAATCCGTGGTACACAGCAGTTGAGCTTCACTTGAATGTGTGGAAATACCTTAGAGAGCAATATACATATAAAACTATAGTAATATTATAAAGTGGTAAAGTCTGAATTTGTGGGGTTAGGGTGTAATCTCTGGATCAACTGAACCGATTTAAAAAAAATTGAACCGATTTTCTATTGGTAAAGGACCAATAGAAAATCGCGTTATTTGTGAGTGTCTTATGCTATACTAGCGACCCGCCCCGGCTTCGCACGGGTGCAATGCTGATACTAAATGTACTACAGAAGGTCTTTGCGCTTTGTCCTATCCAGTCCTTCCCCAGTTATAGGCACACGCCGCCGGCTCCGCGGCCGGTACCGCCACAGCCGTTATGTCCCTGCATTTTAAATGTGTAATATCTTCTAAACTATTCATTTAAATTACATGCTGTGAAGGGCCATATTGATCTATATTAAATGCGCAATGTATTTAAGGTACTTAATTGGATATGGATTAATTCTGTATTGCTTAAAATCGCTTCGTAAATAAGGCATTATTTCTTGTAAAAAGCAAAGGATAAAATAACGGTTATTGTGTGTTACCACTAAGAGATAGACATATACCATCGCGAACTTTTTTGTAGACCATTTTAAGGTGAACAATACTGTACTACATTATTTTGATCTATCTCGTTGGGTTCAGCCAGCGTTTGCAATGAAAGAGCAAAAAAATGTGTTTATTTACGACATCACATTAGAAACCTCTAAATTATCAGTGTTTTTCTACTTTGTTATGCATATATTATACATATAAACTTTCCAGTTGAATCACTCTATCTATTAAAAAAAACCGCATCATAATCCGTTGCGTAGTTTCAAAGATTTAAGCATACATGGGGACATAGGGACAGAGAAAGCGACTTTGTTTTATACTATGTAGTGATATTAAACAGAAAAATTAAAGGCTTTTTCGTAAAAATGTTTACCGACCAACGAAGTGGGTACGGGTCAGCTAGATACAATACAATGTAATAAAGTAGTTATGCTGCAACTTGCAAGTGATCTTTATAATGCACTTGCGACTCGTCCCGGTTTCGCATGGGTGCAATAATAGAGTAGGTATTTTATGTAAGACATATATTTTTTATGTGAAACAGCGCGGCAGGCCAAATAATTTCTTTTACATCTCTCATATTCGGTAAGTAGGTCCTTATTATCCCCAAATGGGGCTTGTAGGTGACCAATTAGCGCTCTAGGGTAATAATGTAGCTATAAAAGCCTAGGGCGGTAAGTAATTAAAAAAAAAACACTTCACTCTTTCAAAAAGTTCGCGTACATCTAACCATCATACTGGCAATAGACATCATGCATTCAGCCCAATGACAAAAGAGGTCGCTTCGCTATTCAGCCTTGTCTTCGTATGAGTATAATAGTCGTCAATTTTAAATATCGAACGGCGAAACTCAATTTCCTTCTAGAAAAAAATAAATAAAAAAAAAGAGATGAAATAAGGCGGGAATAGAAACTTTTACTTTTAATATTGTTTGTTTTCGGGATTTTTTTATAATTATGTGCTAATTAGGAAAAAACATGAGTTCTGCAAGTGATGAAGATATAAGCTGCACCCCCGATTCAATGAAAATGGAAGCTGAAGCAGCAATTAACAATATTTTGCCTGAAAGTTCTAAAATGTTTTATTCTTGTAATCCCGGTTTTTTTCTACTTACCTCACAATCGAGATGTAAAGCAGAGTAGTTAGCTCGGGTGTAAGCATCAATTGCACCCTCGAACTATAGGCGCCCTCGCTGCGCTCGTGCGCCTAAATATCTCGGGCAGCAATTGATGCCTTACAGCCCTTGGCTACTAATCTACTATTATTAGTTTTTTTAATACCTTATGTAGCAATTTTCATAGAGTTTATTGTCTAACAACAGTAAACATTCCACTCATCTGTAGCATTAAAACCGATCTGTCACTTTAGTAGTGGTATTGTAATAATTAAGGCTCTGTCTGCTGTATACACGTGAATTTACATTTAACATCAACCACAAATTCTCGCAACATGTTATAGGACGTAGACCATTGCCATCCTTATCATATTAGCGATTTAATATACTTGCTATCTCTTTTTCTCACTGTGCCCGAAATGGCGCTAATTTTACTCACATAAATATGACATTAACTGCAGTACGTGATATAATCAATTAAAAAGTATGTGATCACTCTGGCTTTAATTACTTTATCTAACATAAGTTAATCTAACATAAGGTTGTATCATTTGTTCTACCAGTAGTACTTCTCAGTAGTACTTCTGATCCAGGGGGGCATGTGTATATAAATACTAGCTGACCGGACAGACGTTGGCCTGTCTTCTTAATAATCTAATCTAATCTAAACCGATCGACAGTTCTGTTAAACGCCGTAAAGTTACATTAGAAAAGTTAATATGATGGTTCAGTTTTCTTAAATGTTGAAATTTTCCGCGCCATTTTCATATTGTTTTTGCTTTCATAAGAATCTTCTCCTGATAATAATTAACACAACAAAAAAAAGAATTAACGAAATCCGTCCAGCCATTCACGCGTGATACTGTGCCCAAGGGAAATAGGGTCTCATTTTTATATGTATATAATATATGTAACACGAACGTGTGGTGGTACAGAAGCACGCGCCCGACATCCACAACGACGACTCGTTCCCGATGCTGGGCGCGGCGGGCGGCGCCAAGCGCGGCGGCTGGTCCGCGCCCGCCGCAGGGGGCCCGCCCGCGCCGCACCACGCGCGCCAGCCGCTCGCGCTCGACAACCGCTTCACCTCGCTGCAGGACGACAGCTAGCCAGGTACACGAACACTCGGCCGGCCACGAGCGACCTCGCCCGCGCCGCACCACGCGCGCCAGCCGCTCGCGCTCGACAACCGCTTCACCTCGCTGCAGGACGACAGCTAGCCAGGTACACGAACACTCGGCCGGCCACGAGCGACCTCGCCCGCGCCGCACCACGCGCGCCAGCCGCTCGCGCTCGACAACCGCTTCACCTCGCTGCAGGACGACAGCTAGCCAGGTACACGAACACTCGGCCGGCCACGAGCGACCTCGCCCGCGCCGCACCACGCGCGCCAGCCGCTCGCGCTCGACAACCGCTTCACCTCGCTGCAGGACGACAGCTAGCCAGGTACACGAACACTCGGCCGGCCACGAGCGACCTCGCCCGCGCCGCACCACGCGCGCCAGCCGCTCGCGCGAACACAACCGCTTCACCTCGCTGCAGGACGACAGCTAGCCAGGTACACGAACACTCGGCCGGCCACGAGCGACCTCGCCCGCGCCGCACCACGCGCGCCAGCCGCTCGCGCGAACACAACCGCTTCACCTCGCTGCAAGACGAGCTAAGTCAGGCCAGCATTATGCATAAATTCACAATGCACCCCATGCCTTAACAGAGGCTCAATTTTTAGAAATAAATAGAGAATATGTGGACCCTCGTTGGGAATTTATGCTCATATCATAGACATTTTGCTCTAATCGATTAGAATTAATTGAGCATGGAAATTAAGGAACGTCGATCTGTCTTCGGAGGGCGCGTTAAGCCGCCGGTCTTAGCTGTTGTCATAAAGCGTCAGCTTATATTTACTTTAAAAAAAAAATATATCTAAAATATATAAAGCAATAATAAAATACAAAAATCGGACTCTTGAAGTGCGTATCCAGGGGCCTGAAATTAATATTCTAAAATAAAATGAACAGTCACGGGCATCATTTAAAGTTAACGACAGGTTATTATCCCCAATATGTGTAAAGACCAACTCCTTTGTCTCTTTATCCCATGTTAAAAAGATTTTTTTTTCAGGTAGTAATAGCAAGAAGCTCCGAGAAACCAAGAAGTGAAGTGAAGTGTCAGTAAGGACTTTAAAGCAAGTCTGGCGCATACATACACATACGTTGCTAACAACACAGTGAAATTCCGCTTACGGCCCACAGAGCGACCGCAGTCTATGGACCACTTACAACTATGTACTCTATGATTATAGTTAAAAAAAATGATACATGTAGAGAACTGACTATGTTCCCCAAGGAGGTTGTTGAAAAAGTGGAGAATACACTTTCAATATTAAGATGGAGATTGATTGTATGTAGTGAACCTTACGTGGATCTTCAATATGTTATTGGAAGTAAGGTCTCTTCCACCTTTAACTACACTTTCCTTATGATTGTAGATTTCTTTTAGTAGAGGATCTGTACTAGAAACGACCTTCACCCATCTGTTTAATGGGTGAAAAGTAAACAAATAATTTGCAATAAAAAAAATGCGACTATAAATTGAGATAAAAACTATCCCATATCTCAAGTTGGATCAAACTGCACACGTGTGCAAAATTTGATTTAAATCGGTTCAGTAGTTTCGGATTCCATCGCGGACAAACAACGTGACACGAAATTTTTATATATTAAGATTTAATATATTAGAAAATATGTCTCGAGTAGATGACTATGTCTAATTAAACATTGAAAAATGACTTTTTTATTAAATTTTACACTCATGAGTTTAAATTTTATACCAACCGAAAGTATGAAGCATGTAGAATATCTCGACTATATATAGTCGACCATTAAAAGTGTTCAAACGCGCAGTGAAACGGGACGTGTTCACGAAACAAGGTTCCGCTAATGACTGACGATAGTGCGTCGGCTGGACGCAGTTTTGTTGTTTCATGCGCTGTGACTAGGTACTGTATCTTCCCCTTTTTGTTTTAATCTAAGGTTCGCCCCAATTCGCCCCACCTCGTCGCAGCCGTCATCCAAACCGGTGGCTTGCGTTCTAGGCACCAACAGTCAATTGAGTGACTTTATTTCCAAACCTATTGATTGACTTTTAATTTTCAACACCAACCAGCGATGTAATTTCCGACATATATAACTCGAGATATATTTTCTAATATATTAAATTTGATATAAAATATGTTTCATCCATTAAACAGATGGGTGAAGGACGTTTCTCGTGAGGATCATAGACTATTTGATAAATCTACGGACTGCCAGAGATAATATTTGTTTTCTTTTTTTAAATATATCTCATTTTATAACGACTGTCCATATGATTTAAAAAAAAAAATAGATGCATTTTTAATGAATTAGTAAATTTTTATTCACAATCTCCTGGACTGCGTCGTTCTGAAGGCCTTACTATTGCCAGATGGCGGCGGGTGGACAGTTGCTATACAAAAATGTATTTAATCCTTTCTGCATTGCAATTTGCAATGGCAATGTCAAAATCCTTGTAGTTAGATTTTGTTGTATTTTATTTCGAATGTCGAAAATTATGCGTTAATTCATATCATAGGTATAATTTGCCACCCCAGTCACATTTTCTCAAATACAAACAAAAGGTCCGTACAGCACACGACACGAGTTAAAATAATTTTTCAGTCGGCCGATTAAAAAAAAAAAAAACAATAATTCACAATTTTGAATAAGCTTCGGATAACTAACGTCTGTCGTGACTGTATAGTGCGCCCAACTTATCTGTTCAGCAACTGGTGGCGCTAGTGGCGAAGAAACTGTAAATTCGAACTGTCACTTTAGTAATAATTGATTTAGTTCTTATTTTGTCCAAATGAATAGATAAGTTGGTAAAACTATACTTCTTTCTAAGAAGTAATATTTTTTTTCTTAATAGTTTTCCGACCCTGGATTACAAGTAGTCTCGCGTTTTGTATTTTCAAAATTTGCAGAAAAGAATAATAACATTAGCCAGGTTGTTCAATCATAAATGATACTTTCGAACAATACAATAATCAAATAAATTGATTCTGATTCTGATTCTGATTCTGATTCTGATACGATAAAGCTGTTTAAGCTGGTAACATTTTCCTGATACGATACTGCAACTTTAGGTTTATGACCTATGTAGACCGGCATGGGATGGCACAGGATTGTAAGTGTTTACCGAAGGACATTCAAACTTATCTAGTGGAAATATGATATAATTTCCAATGTTATAAATCCATCCTACTACGATATTTGAATATTTAGAATGTCCTTTAAAACTACAGCTGCATTAGAACTCAAAATGAATTCAATCAGAACAAATTAGGAGTTAAAAAGCTTTAGCACTTGACTTTTTGCAATGTGAGAGACATTAATACGATAAATAATGCAATCAAAGTGGGTTTGTCGGACCTTTTGTGTGTATGAAGGAATGTTAAGTTTATTGAGAGTGCATAATAGGCATGTGAACAAAGTTCTAAAATTATAAAAACTCTATCAGTAACCTAAAATGCATAAAACTAGAACGATCTGCGATCTCAAAATTTTAATAATTTATATCCGACGTGTTTTATGGTCGATCAAAGTTTGGTGGGAAAGTTCATTAGAAAAGTATGAAATTATAAAAAAATCAATATTACCATTGTAGAAACAATAAAAAATACTATAACTTTTGTTACGGCACTAGCTACATAATCGCAATATTTAACATAGCTGTCGTACAAATTTCTGATTTAATGCATATAAAATAGCGTATCGTGACGTCGTAATACTGTAGCCTTTTGTATGGAGCGTTTTCGGGATAGTCCAAAATTGTGATCTTCAAGTTATCATATCTCGAGAAGTTTTTATGATATCGAAGTAATTCTTTCACCTATAGTTATATTATTGTGACGTCTTTAAATAATAAATCGAAAAAAAATGGTTCACAAGCCTATTATGTCACGAAATTCTCCCTACGGGTGTGCCATGCCATGTCATTACCCCGCCCAATGGAGTAGAAACAATTTGTAACAAAAAATTGGTCAGTAATTATAGTTATGTATTTTTAAAATATATTATTGTCAAGAAATAATGCTCGTTTCACAGTAAGCGCGCGGAACGCCAACGGCACGCTGAGGCAGTTGATAATTTTTATCAATAACTAAAGTTCACTGGGATGCCTCAAATTGTATAAGAAAATAGTTTTACGGGCATGAAAATTGTTTTTCATAGATAGGAATCTCTTATTGTAATCATAAATATACAAGAATAATACTAATTGATGTGTGTATATAAAACAAAAACTTCCTTATGTATTAAACAATAAATGTTTGTAATATAGCAAGTAGTATACGAGGGCGATAAGCAGGGCTATGGGGGATTACAGTCGAACTTTAGTAATGAAATTCTTGTGCCGACAATTTTGTCACAGTGTGCTGCTGTTACTCTGCGTCCCGTTCTTACTATATGAATCGACCCTAAAATGAGCTCAAGGAAATTATTGCCATTTATCAAAATTAGATAAATTGTAGACAATAAAGTAATGCCTAAAGCGCTTTTGAAGAATTTATACATAAAAAAATGTTGTTAATTTCTAAAAAAAATTGTAAACATGGCAACTGTCTGAAAAAGAGTAAAATGTGAAATGAAAGTGAAAAATACTATCCTAATTGTTATTTTTTATGTTTATATAAAAAAAATGTGAGTAGGTTTGTGGAATAAAGGCCGAGCGTGGACTGTATTATGAAATTTTTTATAGAATACGCTGTGGCCGGCGTTTTGCGGGAAATGACCTGGTTGCCTGCTGAGCGTTAGGGTGCCCTACAGAATCATTCGAACACTGTAACATAGTAATAAATTATGTATTTAAACTGGACGTGTGTTTTTTATTGCTTAGGGCCTTAGGGAGTGTAAATGGTTCATCGACATGTTTGAACTAAAGTAATTTATCAAGGAATATTTTATAAGGTCGCTGGGGTTGGTTTGAGACAGGACTGCTTCTCTCATGATCAGTTGTATGTAGCCTGCTTACGAGTAAGTTCTCCTGGAAGTCTTGCAATTTTGGCTCCTGGTGCGAATGCCAAAAATATTGTTTACCGGGATGTCTTAACCTAAATGGTGTATGTTTGTAATAATGGTCAATGCGAAACAGTCCTTTATGGGGGAAAAATGAAATATCTGGAATCTTAACAAAAATAGACGCAAATCAGGAGTGTTCCCGTAGCGAAGCACGGGTACTTTGCTAGTATTTTATAATGTTCAGACACTCACAATATCATTATTATTATCATTCATTTATTACAATTACATTACTACAATTTAATAAGTCAATTCAATTAGGGGGTGTAAATGGTTCATCAACATCTTTAAACCAAAGCCAACTTCACCTGCAGGCGGTGCACCCTACTGCTTGACAAACGAAGCTCTGGCGAAAAGAGAGGTGGGGAGCGTCATTGTAAGCTACCCGACTGACCGCAGCCAAATAACAATTCCCTTGAGGGTTGTTTTGTTCCTGCGAGTGAGTGAGGTCACCGGAAAGGAAGGAGATGCTGCGTTGGCGGCGCGCAAGCGAAATTTTATGTTGCGAACGTTAATATGGCTACGGTAACCGCTTCACATCAGGCTTAATATATATACGTGTAATAGCATATGCGTGTAACTTTTAATTACGCATCGACCAGTTGTGTTTTATTTCCGACAAATTCAAGGCAACATCTGGGTGAAATAAGATTTTCGCTAGGTGGTGTAGTTTTTTCGGGCAGTGCCACAAAAAAAAAACCTTAAAACTCTTTAAAGGGAGACCAACAAATTTTTTGCTTTGGGCGACAAATTTCGACAAATTAACGACTAATTTTTTGTCTAAAGGGCCCACCACACATTCCCACCACTGTATCTCCTGTGTAGCCAGGATTAACAGCGGATTAATTTTTTGTCTAGTTAAAATCAAGATCCGAGACCTGGGCAGTACCGAAATAAGGCACACCAACCGACGTAGTAAAAAAAAATGCATTTATGTGATGTGCGAGTCGGTGGTCGAATGGCTAGCAAAAGTCACTTTGGCTGGCTTGGAGGTTCGATTCCCGCATAAGACAAATATTTGTGTACATGAACATGTCTGTTTGTCTTCGTTCTAAGTATTATACGAGGGCGGGTCAATAAGTCCGTGACTTTTTGAATTTCCCCTCCTAATTGAAATGGCAACACTGCTCCTGTCAACAGGCAACTGTCAGTTGACTCCTGTCAAAATTTGAACAAGCTGTGTTATTTAGTTTGTGTTTGACAGCTGTTGATACAAGACTACCGCGCGTTTTGAAAAAAAATGGAAAAAAGTGAATTTCGTGTGAGCATTTTTTTTTTCGGAAAAAAACCGTCACTCAAACCAAGGCTAAGCTTGATAAATATTATGGGGACTCTGCACCATCCATATCCATGGTAAAAAAGTGGTTTACAGAATTTTGATGTGGCCGTACAAGCACGGAAGATGCCGAACGTTCTGGACGCCCAGTTGAGGTCTCTACATCCGAAACAATAGAAAAAATTCACGATATGGTTTTAGCCGATCGGAGATTGAAAGTGAGAGAGATTGTGGAAGCCATAGGCATCTCACATGGCTCAGTAGTTTCAATTTTGAATGATCACTTGGGTATGAGAAAGCTTTCCGCAAGATGGGTGCCGCGTTTGCTCACAATCAACGACGATATAGGAATTATTATCCTTTCTCTATGCTCACAATCGACCACAAACGCAACCGTGTGACAATTTCGCAGGAATGTTTGGCGTTGTTCAACCGCAATATGGACGAGTTTTTGCGCCGTTTCGTAACCGTGGAAGAAACCTGGATCCACCACAACACACCGGAGACCAAACAGCAGTCAAAACAGTGGGTTTCTCGGGGTGCATCGGCGCCAAAGAAGGCAAAGGTGGGTTTGTCAGCCAATAAAGTCATGGCGACCATTTTTTGGGATGCACGCGGTATAATCCACATTGACTACCTTCAAAAGGGGAAAACAATAAATGACGAATATTATACCAACTTATTGGGTCGATTCAATGAGGAATTGAAAAAAACACGACCGCATTTGGCCAAGAAAAAAGTTCTTTTCCACCAGGATAATGCAAGGGTGCACACATATGCCATTTCCATGGCGAAAATCCATGAATTGGGCTACGAATTGCTCCCTCATCCGCCCTATTCTCCTGATCTAGCCCCAAGTGACTATTTCTTATTCCCAGACTTGAAGAAATGGCTCGGCGGAAAGAGATTTGACTCCAACGACGAAATAATCTCAAAAACAAAAGCCTATTTTGATGACCTCGATATATCATATTTTTCGGAAGGTGTAAAAAAATTGGAGAAACGTTGGACGAAGTGTATAGAACTCAAAGGAGACTATGTTGAAAAATAAAATAACTTTTTATATAAAAACCTGTATTTCATTCAAAAAGTCACGAACTTATTGACCCGCCCTCGTATATGTATTTATTAAAAAAAATGTATTTATGTGAATTGTCAGTTGATGTCTTGTCAGTTGACGCTGCCATGCTGGCCTACGAAATGCTTCTTCACGCTTCGCTTGAAGGATCCCATATTGTATGAATGAGGAAATGCCTATGCTGGCAACGCGTTCCACTTTTTAATGGTGCCGGTGTCCTGGGCTATTTCTCTTTCTAATACCGCTATCATGAAGAGGAGAGACTTTTACACTCGGAAACATAAAAAGACTCAAAGCCAGTAGACTGCTCAGATCAGATCAGACAGCGGCACGTTTCGATCAAACAGATCGAAACGTGCCGCAGGCCGCTATGCCTTCCTCGTTTTCTAGTCGATAGGGTGCATCACGAGCAGGTGAGGTTGGCTTTGGCTCAAAACATCATGATGAGCTCTTGCACCCCGAAATTGGCTTTGGGGAGGCTTGAAAACACTGACTTCCTCCGCCCATTAGCGAGATGGAGTACTCTCTAAATCCACCGGAACGGTACGTAGAACGCCTTTTTGACGGAATTGTCAATTAAAACTATAGTGATTGTGCGTTTACAACATGAAATGTATGACAAATTTCTGGTTTTAATATATTTTCTGTTTTGACTTCTGAACTTAGATTTTTTCAATGTACATATGTATATACGTAACTACCTATTATAGGGCCTACCTATTGTACTACCGACTACGAGTATTATATTTCAAGCACATTACAAGTTACTATATTAATATAGATTAAATCTCGCTAATAAAAAAAATACCTATTTTGCCCTAGGCTCTCTGCGTGGCACTATCAGTAGTGTCATAGAGAAAGTTCTCTATGGTTGTGTCATGGAGAAAATTATATTTCTCGTGACACTACTTTCATCCCAGTAGTGTCACAAGAAATTTCATCTCCCGTTGCAATTATCGAGTAATATACCCAATCATTATATAAATAATACTGTAATTATAAATTCCTTGTAGTGACCTAAGTGCTAGCACTTATAATGAAGTACCTATTAATATAAATTGTATGGCTGGATAAATGTCATCGTTTCAATGTCTCCAATGTGTCTACGTCTTTTTTTTTAAATTATATACCTACATATTAAAAAAAATGTAGCATAGTACAAACAATAGTACATAAGGCTCTTACGAGTTTGCGTGTTTAAACAGGGAAGAAAATCGACAGTAGTGTCACAGGTAGTGTCATGAATAATGAATGAGTTAATCCAAGAGGAATTTGGTACGAGAGTCGGATCAGCCAATGAGAATAGTAGAATATAAAGAAAGGAAAATCTCCCATGACACTACTGACTGGTAGTGCCACGCAGTAGTGCCTAGGAAAAAAAAGGAAAAAAATAAAAGTTATTTTTTCGCAGTTTATGAACAACTAGCGCCATCTGTGAAATTGTTACTACTTTATTAGCTGACGCGTTTTAGTATTTTTAAATTGCGTGTGTAGATGGCGCTGTAAAGAGTTTTAGATGTCAAAATTATATATTTTAATTTTTTTACTGTGTATTTAAACTATTATGGCATATAAATTATTGTTTTGTATAATATGTGTTAATAGTTAAGTTACCAAATGTAATTATTATATTTTAAATATATTATTTAATGTTTATGTTGAAAAAACCTACATCACACTATTAGTATTTTTGTGCTGGATGAGTATATATACAAATGGAAACGAATTACAATTGTACTTGCTTCGGCAGTACATATACTAAAATTGGAACGATACAGAGAAGATTAGCATGGCCCCTGCGCAAGGATGACACGCAAAATCGTGAAGCGTTCCACATTTTTTTGGCATTTCGGTGGTGAAACAATAGAAGAAATGTGATATGATTAGACCAGAATTTTTCGGATTATATTGCTGGCTGAGCCTGCTGATTTCACAGGTCCTTCGACAGGAAATTTTGCGCGAAAACGTTTCCCGTAAATCATCATGGGCTATTTGTCATTGCTCATTGTGGAAAGTGATCATAATGATAGAGAAAGAACTATTTTCTAAAAATGTAACTGAAACAAAAGCTTATTTAATTAATTTGATTGCGGAAGCCAAATTGACAGGCAATTTAATCTACTTTGCGTGCTTCGGCCACCAATTAGTTCATGCAAACTATTGCCCGCCGGCACCCACCAACTACCGTTAGTACTGCTCCAGCTGCTACAGTCGTCTCGGTGAATCTCCAACATCTGAAACAGAAGAAATGTGCGATTGCTACCGCCCCGACTGCCTTGGTCGTCGATGCGACATGTGTTTCGTCTCTACGCTAGCCAGATGGCTTGGCGATCTCTAGATGTTGTAAATTTGTAGGTTGTTGTTCTAACCATCAGCACAGTTTAGGATTAATATAAATTATAGTATATGAGAGTTACAAATACTCACGTGGCTTTCTATTATATAAATGAATTTTTAAAATCCTACAAACTCATAAACTCACACACTTTACTTCTTTATAATATTAGTATAGATGGTATAGATTAAAAAAAACATTATTAAATACATAAATTTTTCCACAAACTAAAAAAAATCTAATTAAATTTCATGTTTGATTTAAGTGTTGGCCGTTGTATCAATTTAAATACATATCGATAAAAGTGTTCGCATAAAAGAAAAGTATTTTCATCGTAATAAATGTTAACAGTATTAAACTGTTCGTATTTATTTTTTTATTATTAACTCGGATGAGAGCTATGGCTAAATCAAACTGGAGCGAAAAAAATATTTTTATATTTCTGTATATTTTATACGATTTACGCTGCTGGGATTTTGGTGAAAATCGATAAGTATGTAGGAATCAAACTTAGTTTTTAAGTACGTTGGGCAACGAAAGTAGTTTCGTTTTATTAGTAGTACTAAGTATTATTTATATACTGTGATAGTAGCTCGATTTAGTAGTTATTGAAATATGGTTGTGGAAATTAACATTGAGTTTTTTATTACATATCTACTTATAAGTCACTACTCGTAAACGGCTTATCAGATTTTACTGATACTTGGTAGTTAAGTAGGTCATTTCATAATATCCTTTTAAATTGTGCACTGCGAGACGCTTAGGATTAATGTCAATTTTATTGTTCGTCCTTATGTTCTTCTATAAATGGCTGTATTTTTGTGTGCAAATGTTAAATGTATCTTGTTGAGTTGTAGCAAAGAGGATTATTATACATCTTCTTTGGTTGTAGTGTGCGTTATAATTAATATTCTATCTATCTCTCTACATCATACGTTTATGGAGTATTGTGATCGATTCAATGGTTTTTGAGGTATGGAATTTGATTTAAAAAAACAATCGCGCGATGTCTCAGTACTTACACGGTAAAGAAAACTAAAAATATTATAGAAACTTATAATCTTTTTTTTTTAATGGAAAAATTCACCTGCCCCTCCTTGGTGGGATCCCACCTAGGGGGGGGCAGGTGAATTTTTCCATTTTTAAAAAAATATTTATCTGGCAAGTTGGCCAAGACAACTATTTAAATAATAATAACTTATAATCTTAATTAATGACAGAATCAATGAGAAGCTTAGAATAACCATTCAAGTCCAATCTCAAATGTTGTAAGAACCATGGTAGAAAGACTTAGGGCATGTTCTTTAGCGACAAATGTGGTCACGTGATTTGAACTTGCCTACGTCATCAGCTGTATTTTGTATGGAAAATGACAGATTTGGACAAATAAATTCATGACGTAGTCTTGGCAACATACGGTAAGAACATGCCTTGTGTCTTTATACTTTATGGTATGAAGAACCATCTCGTGACGCTCTCAATAAATATACCACCACGACGCCTCAGGACGACGTCGCGACGCATTGTTTATGAACTAATTTCGTCCAAAGCCAAAAAATTGAGTTGCTAAAAGCAATGAAATATTTTAATATTTTCATCAGACGCTGCTTGTACTGGTGTCGTTAATTCGTTATAGTACTATGTCTCATCACTAGATGTCACTATCACTTATTATCAGTGTTCACATCGCGCTATTAAGATTTTTTCTCGTAGAATAACCCTTTGGCTGAAAATTAATTCGATAAGACCTTACTTCATAGGATCATTTCTATAGTAAGCTCTTCGCATAGATGCTCGCAATATGCGAGGTCTCACTACCCACGATGAGGAGACGTGGCGCGGTGTCCTGAGCGTGAGACGGGCGGTGGTAGTCTACCATCAGCCTTCGATGATCGTTCGCTTCCTTTCGAGGAAGAGTGGGATACCGTCGCTTTCTGAGTGGTTAGTTTTTGAAACAATTTTAGTTTAAAATATAATAATATTATGAAACATAGTAGCACCACAGTATAAGTAATAGTACTAACGTAGTAGCACGGTAGGTAGCACGCATTTATGTTATTTAAAATATTTTATTATACAACCCTTCTACTTTCATTTGTTAGTATAACCTGATTATTAATATTATTATACCAAAATCTTACCCTAATACGGTATTATTGTAAACATTATTTTATTGAAATAAGGGTATTAGTAATACCCTTATTTCAATAAAATAATGTTTACAACTGTTATTTAAATATTAGGGATGTTTATTAATGCAGGGTTAAAAATTGAATAGGCAGTAAATTGATAGAATGGGCAGTTAGATGAATAGTTAAAGCCTAATACCAACCCCGATGATTCACGGTGAGCTGAACACCACGAACATCACTTTCATTGAAAAGAGAGGCTATTTTACGATAAAAGGGGCGGGCTTAAAGCATTTTGTTGTTTACAAGTTTTATCTCTCCTTCCTGCTCTCGCAATACCTATGCAAGTAAATTATAGCGAAAGCTATTCCTTTCATAGTCATGTCTAAAATGGGTTGGTATTAGCACAGTATTAAGAGGTGTCCTGTATTAGGCTATCTACATAGAAGTATGACCACACGAAACTAATGACGATGTAGCAAACTGACTAGTCGTGATTTAGCCTAGGTCTTCTTAAGGATAAAATTTACCGCCTCATTTTTTAATAACTGTTTTGAATAATATTTCTTACCGACTAATTCCAATTTGTTAAATGGCCACTAATGACTGTCCATCCAGTTATATTACTGTCGTATTTAATTAAATAATATTTATTACTAATCGTTTCTTTTTATAAACATGCATTTTATAACTTTTAACTTACCAAATCTACAATATAAATCTTCCGCTTTAGTAATCTATGCCTAATAATATCAATAGTATTCGATATTTAGATCTAATATGACAAATTATTTGTATTCGTTACCTACACCGTGGGTAGATAGATCTATATTGTTTTTCTTTATGTTATAACTGCAATATAATTGACTACCTAACTTCCACGCGCGGCTTCACCCACGTTTATGAAAAGTGTTTTAATTTTTCGGGTTAATATAAAACCTACGACACTCACAAATAACGTGGCTTTATATTGGTAAAAGAATTTTCAAAAGCGATTCCGTAGATCTAGAGACTACCCCTTACAACCTCACAAAATCACAAACTTTACCTCTTTATGTCTGCAATTAGTATAAATATTTAACATAATAAGGTATGCAAAAAGATATGCTATAATCAAGTACGCAAGGATGTAGTTTATTAGTAAAAATGTTCTTTTATTTTAGAATTTTATCGATAATTCATACAAAAGGGTACACAAGTTACAACCTTACAACGCTTTATAAAAGCACAGTATAAGTAATAGTACTAACGTACAGTATGGACACTCTCTGCCGCTCTCACTAGTCGACCTCACCTCCCCATGAGACCGATTTGGAACCGTTCGCAAGGAATGCCACAACGTGCGAATTGACGTCGCTTGTATTTTATTCTCCATTCAGTTTAAAATATGGGAGTATGTAAAAGATGAGAGTTACTTGTGCAGTGGACGGATGTCTCAACACATGGAAAGTAAAAAAAAAAAATTTGGATGGATGGATGAATGAGCAAACGAGCATTAGTTGATAAAAAATGCTACCGTAACCATATTAAAGCTCGCAACAATAAATATCGCTCGCGCGCTGCCATCCCCGCTGCCAACGCATAACTCCATCCTCTCTGGTGACCTCACTCACTCGCAGGAACACAACAACCCTCAAGGAAATTGTTATTTGTGATTGTTCGTCAGTCGGGCTGCTTAAAAAATGCGCTATGTCCTACCTCTCTTTTCGTCAGAGCCTCGTCTGTCAGTCAGCAGGGTGTACCCCGTGCAGGTGAGATTGACTTTGGTTTAAAGATGTTGATGAACCACTTACACCCCCTTACATGTCCGACTAATAATTGAATAATGTCAGCCATAGAGAACGTCACTCAAACAAAGACACGTGTACAGACGTCATTTGGTTACTACATGCAAAAGCGCCATTTTTGTATGGAGTGGCCGGGGTTTGATAAAAGTATAGTAAATGGTAGTTGATGACTTCATGATTGGCCTATAGATATTATTTTGCTTTTCCATGATTGTGGCATGAAGACAACGTCATTTTACAACGTGAGTATCAAAGAGTATCAAATATATTACTTCGTGGATATTGTCAAAACTTCCTATCAAATTGATATTGAAAGTTAAAAGTCAGATCAATAAAATTATATTATATATTCAGTCAAGATGGTAAAGTAGTAAAGGTATCACCAAAAGTAAGCTGTAATGTGAACAATAATGCGGATGTGTTGTGTTCTTTTTATTGAATGTAAAATTTCACTTATATACCTATTATATAGACACAATAATATTACATACCTAACAATATGAAAGATTTAGGATTACCTACAATGTACACAGGGGCCCTATATCTACACAGACTGAGATCTTTCTTCTATACGATTCCTGTTTGCTAGACAATAGCAATACCCTAATATATATATCTATGTTTAAATTAATCGTTACTAAATACTAAAATTTTCTTCTAATCTTCTCAAATGGTCCACGTTAGGTTCTTGAGATGGGCTGCTATGATTTAAAATGTTATTTTTATATACGTCCAAACCTCTTTGTGCAGTTGCCATGTTGTTATACACTTCTCTTGGCACTAGTCTATTTTGCCCGTGAATTTTTACGTTTCCCGCCAAATTTAAATTTCGTTCCATGTTCATGAAAACTCTTTCGTTCGGATATGTTGCTGGTGGGGGTATTAAGAAAGGTGTAATATCCGGTTTAGGGATGGTCCGATACATGTTTCTATCGATAATTTGGTTGTGTGTATTTATGTTAGCTATATTGTTTAAAGATTTCATCCACTGTTGTTGCTGGGTTGGCGGTATTCTGTTTGGGTAGTTGAAGATCCACAATCTGTCTCCAACAAACATCGGTCTTGGTGCAACAATGCCTAAACTGCTGTAATATTGTTGCGCTAGTAGTTCCACGTCGTTCGTATACTTTCGTTTCCATTTTGTTCGTCTATTCTGAAACCATATTTTAATCTGAAAAAAAAAACAGTATTAATTTAAATAACAGGTCAGGATTGTCACTTAGCACAGGGTAATCAGCATGTATAGTAACAACTTCTATCAGCTAATTCTTTCACCCTCTTTACCTATCTCTCCAGTACATTATCTTGATTTTGACATTTCGTTTCTTTCATCTTATGTTGTATTATTTTATGTTTAAATTTGTGTAATCTTATATGCCTATTAATTAATATACCTTTTTTGTACTACATATCTTGTTATTAAGTTTCCGATCATCGCTTTCAAATATTTACTTGTTTTATGTTATGCATTTTTTACACACCAAATAATGAAGTAATGATTTTTGATCTATAAATCAAAGTGAAAAGAATACCTGAACATTTGAGGTTTAGGTAATATAATAATTTTTAAGTGTCGCGACAACAGAACTCTTGAGTCAGTATTTGATTTTAATGAAATTTGTTGGGTTTGTCGGACACATACCTAAACCCAATATTAAGTTCACTGGGCAAAGAAATCGATTCCTACTAAACCGATTTTTGAGATACTCTCGTTAACGTGAGAGTATCGCAAATTGCAGTTTCAATTTTGAGAAAAGGGCTGATTCGACTTTGGTAGGTAAGTAGGTTATATACATCTATTTCACATGTTCATGGTGCATTGTAATCGGTAGTTTGAGATATCGAAATTTATTTGAGAAAATAACCGCGAGGCTTCATTTCGCACGATCGACTAATTAATCTATACTTACTAATATTATAAAGCTGAAGAGTGTGTATGGTTGAACGCGCCATTCTCAGGAACTACTCATCAGAATTGAAAAATTATTTTAGTGTTAGATAGTCTATATTTCAAGGAAGGCTATATGCTATATAACATCACGCTAACACCAATAGGAGCGGAGCACCAATGAAAAATGGGAAAATAATATGTCTTTTGAGGGCTTTCATAGCGTGCGCTGCGTAAACAGTTGAAGTTACGCAAAAATCATGTATAATGTAATTGTTCCTCTTTAAGAGTTCTAAAAAAAAAGTCCGCAACAGCATAATAATTAAGTCTATCTTTTAAGATTGACTCACTATAACCTTTTTTATGGTAATATAATTTGTTTGCAATTAATGCATTATTTGCAAACAAATTTGAAAGCAGGTATAAAATTAGTAGGTACCTACATAAATTATTCACCATAAGTTTTTTTTCTTAATTATACGGTTATATTAAGTACTTGATTTCCTATGGTCTTACCACGATAATATTTACGCGGATAAAGTTGCGGGCAACAGCTAGTAATAAATAATTATAGCTTAGGCATTTTACCTGCGTTTCAGTCAGTCTCAGCTGTCTGGCGAGGCGTCCCCTTGCCGCTACGGATAAATATCTGTTTTTCTCGAATTCGGCCTCCAAACTCTTTATCTGCTGGGCACTGAAGGCAGTACGTGCACGTTTCCCTCGGGATGAACAGGATCCTGTTTAAGGAAAATACATTATAGTGGTTATACAAATGAGTAAAAAACGTTTAATGGAAATTATAGGTACAGATTATGATTATCGTAGTCAAGTAGTGGCTACGTTAACATCAATGCTCATTGGTTCTATACAACACAAACATTTGTGTGCATGGGCAATCCTGGTTGATAGCCCATGCAATGCAATGCATCAAGACTAACAGAGATCTGTTAGTCTTGATATGGTTGATTCGATATAAGTACTTATAGTAAATTTTCAAATTAAAATTATTAAAGCATGTTTAAGTTATTTAATAGAGACTTCGTTGAAAAAAATTTGCTCAGTTGTCCAGAAATATTTGTGTTTAAGGGGTATTTGTAAGTGTATCTTTTAATTACTGTTTTGCGAAATGCATATTATGTACCCACTTTAAATATGGCTTCTTAATCATTGTTAATTGATATATGACAATACGGAGGACCTTTATCAGAGACAGGATCAGCGTGACATACTTAGTAAAAAATACTTAAGGAAATGTTCTTACTGTTTGCCGAGTTTTTTTTTTTTGTTTCATTTAGGTAATAATTTCTTGATTGTGTTATGGTTGCTGGTATCATACTAGTACGTTCTCAAGTTCATGTGGTCTTTTTAAATGTAGACCGCGAAAGGTGAAATTAGCTTGAATTAATAGTCTATCACATTGCGGAAGCCATTCCTTCCAGTCTGTATTCGACAATGCAACGAATATACCTCGTTAACATGACGTCTATTTATACTCGAGTTAATGTGAGTTATTCAACTGGCCCGGTTTTACTCGTGTCTCATGGAAATATTATTGACTGGAGCGAGCGGAGCGATCGGAACGTTTATATACGTCGAAAAGTCGCTCTTGGAAATGAATAAGCTCCAAAACCACTGAATTGAACCGACTTTGATGACACTTGTCATAATCAAAGACCTCAGAGGCAATTCTCGTAAGTAATTAAAATGTAGTCAAAATTCAGTTCCGATCCAGTCTCGATCTCACAAATGTCTGGTATTCTCGTATCACATTCTGTAACTTCAAAGTTTAATTTAAGTGGGAATATATCGGAATATGACTGAGAATTATATAAATTAAGAATGTTACTTTGCCGGCAATAAGAATTGATAATAATTAATTAATGAAATCAAGTATATCATTTTAGTCAATTCACAATTAAATCTCGATTCGGTCAACTTTCAATCTGCGATCGTAGAAAAATTACGAGAATTGGCCCTCTGGACACATGCTTGACGTTAGTTGAGATCAATCATATCCTTGAGGAATGATCATCAAATACATTTTCCATTGAAATCAATTTAAAATATACACTCAGCGAATCTACTCGTTCCACTCAACCTCGATTTCGGCCCCGTGGGCTAGAATCCGGCCTATTACATAGTGTGTGTAAAAGAGATAGTTAGCAGCAGACAGGTTATTAAAGACAGGTCAATTACTTAATAAGGCGTCCTCTTCTGCAATATCTCGGTATTTGCTCTAGCCAGATCTCATCTCCATAACCCATTTGTTTGACATAACACTTTGCAATAGTCTCAACGCCTTCCGAGACCTACCCATGGGTATATAGTTCCATTGATATATCCTGGAGCGGTACCCAGCGGGTGTACAAAATTACATCAAACTTCTCTACGAGGCCTATCATTTATCCCTTTTATTGGTATAGGCAAAATAGTTGCCACTCGATATTTTCAAATACTGTTTCTAAATTTATCCATAACAACCACAAATAAGGCGCACACAAGCAAATATTTCGCCATGTCTGAAAAACTTATGTTCAGATTTTTTTTATTTTTTTTTATTTGCCTATAAATAATCTCAGCGTAGTATTATTCACTTTTAATATTCTTTTTACCTATGTTTGGCGTAGAATGAAACTGTTAATAAATAGCTTAATTACGGCAACGTCTAAACTGGCTAGGGACAGCTTGTATTTCTGACACCGACATACAGAATATTGCGCATTAGAATATTAAAAATGAAATTAATCACACACAAGTCACAATAGTGAATAAATAGTACATATAACGAACCCCGGACGCCATTCCAACAGGTTATCAGTGTCTAACAGTGCGTGTTGGAAAACGAAGCGGACACAACCCATCGTCACCTAACAGCTATTTTCAATAAACACCTCCCCTCTTGAGTAATTAGTAGCGATATATCACCGTGTCGTTCGTTACTGACACACTGACATTACCATCTTGAATATCAGAACAATGTTGTAATTTTCTGGAGACTTGTCGATAGATTTTAACATTTCGTTTTTTCACTTGAAGGAAAATGTATTTTTTTAAGTAGCCTGCAACCAGTGAGGGTTAATTAAAAGTGTCTAATAGTGTAACTTTAAACTATCATGTATTTCCTCCGTCAAACTTAATTTGTTAAAAAATACACTTGATTAACTTTGAAAATTTTTGAATTTTACCCCTTGTATGCAGAAAATTTAACAATATCTTCCTCGCATAGTAGGCACAGTTGATCTGTCTTTAACTTTGTAATAATAAGTTTTATCATTTTTTGATAATAAACATTATGAGTGTGGGCATGAATAAAATGATAGATCTTGAATTACAAGGTAAGGTAGTGTTTATAAATAAAAAATATATAATAAAATTTTATTATATATTTTTTATTTATAAACACTTGTAATTCAAGAAGGAAATTTGGCTGGTATCAAATATTAGTTTGTAGATAAATCAATTATTATCGACACTGGACTACCCTATTCAGCATCGTTTAACATGAACGCGCCTAAAACGCACCATAATGGGGCCGGAAAAATATCTGTCATTAAAATTTTTAAAGCCATTGCCAAGAAAATAAAGTTCAAAACTGTTCAGTTTTTCAGTTTTACGACTGAAACAATATTTTGGCTCTTAACGTTTCAGTGATTTATTGGGTACATTTTGAAATCGTTAAAGAAATCACTAAGAATATTACATCGGTATTGGGAAACATCGTAATGACTGAGCACCGTTACAATGTTTTTAAACATTTATTAACATGTTTTAAGAAAGTCTTCTTTTTTGTAATCTATTTATTTGTAGAACCAAAACAGAAGTTTCTTTTTTAAGTAAAACAAGCATATGGCCCACCGAAAATTCCAATTTCCGGGCAAAATTTTGCAATTCATCACATACGAGTGAATTTCATTCAATGGGGTTAGTTGGTTTTTTTTTTTTACACTTCTTCATCTAGTCCCAAATTAAGCGCAATGCTTGTGTTATGGGTACTAGACAACTGATAAATATACTTAAATACATTTTATTTTTTGTAAATACATACTTATAAATTATAATACATAGTAAACACCCAGACCAATACAAACAGACATGTTCATGCACACCAATGTTTGTCTTGTGCGGGAATCGAACCCGCGACCTCGGAGTCAAAGTGGCAATTCCTAACCTTTCGACCACCGAGCTCGTCGAATGATGCGAAGTTTTCTTATAAGTAAGGTTTATTTAATGTCACATTAAACATGAAACAAAGATTTTGTTATTCTTATTAATTGCTTCGTATTAATTAGTCCATAAAAGAAATACTGAATATTATATGAAAACTGTATACATTTGCTAATTCTAGCTCCTGTTTTTTCGACTCTACGTTGTAAGTCAGTTATACGAAAAGGTTTTCCTTATAATAATCATAGCGTATATGCATAAGGTGACCGTATATTTGTGAAACCCATTTTATAGTTAGTCTTACAAATTAGCACTCGGTAAGGTGAAGATAATATAAAGTTTTAAAACAACAATAGCCTATGCCTATATCGGTAGCCTGTTAAATCGTTTGCTATAAAGAGGGGAATAAATTAATTAGCCAAGCTTTGCTAGACAAAAACAAGCGAGAAAACATGCTTGCAAACCGCTTTGACAGTGGTAAAGCAATTAATGTCAATTTATCGTCACTTGTCAACAGTCGACATCTTTGTTTCCCGCCATTGTGTTGAGAAAACAAAATTAATATGCTGACAAAAAATGACAACTTATGTATTAACACCTCTATCATCTGCGTAATAAAGTATACAATTAAGCGTTACTCGCATTTCAAACTGAAAAACAAAGCCAAACACGTTCAAAAATTCTCTCATCAATCCTCTGGTAGTAGAATTTTACAGCTTTTTAATGAGCTCAAACCACTAACTAAATTTCAGCTCAGAGACAGTTCTTTCATGTTTATTTTGTTTTTTTTTTCCACCAGTGAATGATTATGGGGGAGAGAGATTTAGCTAACGAGACTCGAAACGGCAGCGAGATTTATCTTTTCGTAACAAATTTAGAAAATGAGACATCAGTGTACGTTCGGATATGAGCCTGTGTTGTCTTTTTGTGTGCGTGTGTTTGTTGGGACGTCGAGAAAGCAATTCGAACGGCTAATTTGAGTTTGGAACATAAAACTCTTTGGAGTTTATAGTTGGCAGATAATAAATATATTAGCTATGATCTTATTTTTTTGTCAATTGCTCATTTAAACGAGTTATTGTTGATATTTACAGCGATTTATTACTAGTAATTTGCGTTGTAGCACAATTTACGAGTTGGATTGCTATTTTATGATGTGTCCACCTTATTATTTGCATAAAAAAAGTATATAAAAATTTTCAAGAAATGAGATCAAATCAATTTCCAGCGTCATATTCAAAGTTGTAAAACATAACTAATGATGTTATCATTAGGCCTACTGAATTATTTCGAAATGGTATAATTCTTGTATGTGCGAATAAAAAAAAAGACGTTTATTCCCTTTTTAAGAGCCTAAGCCACCCTGCACGATTCACTGAGTCACTGGCACAAACAGAGGTACGGCACCGTAATTATCTATAAGCTCCCCGGTTGGAGAAGTACCTCCACCTCACAGAATACCACAGCTAAATAATGATTCCTTGAGGGTTGTTGTGTTTCTGCGAGTGAATGAGGTCACCAGTATGGAAGGAGTTGCTGCTTTGGCAGCGGAGGTGGCGGCGAGCGAGCGATATTTCATGTTGGGAGCGTTGATATGGCTACGGTAACTGCTTTACATTAAGCGGGCTGTATGCTAGTTTGCCACTCAAAGTAGAATAAAAAAAAATGTATTTACTCGTAAACGTAATTTCTATCGTAGTGTATAAATACAATGTTTTTAGTTATATTTCAGCGTTACACTAGAAACACAATTTATCTAAATGACAAAAAACTATTCGTGATGAGCATGTTTTAAAATTCTAAGTGAATTATGTGTTCACATTTGTTTTTACTTACCTATTTACTTCATTGGAAAACAAACAAACGACACGCCTAATAAATTGATTACTGAACGTTATAGAAGTTAATATTTGGCTATGATCTTGCTTTTTCCTGATGGAATTGCTTGAGATTGAACAAGACACATGCTTTATTTATATATCTCTTATATACAGGAGGCAGGGACAACGTCTCTACAATATTCTTTTTGCAGATAAATATGAGAATAAAATGATATGATATTTATAAGAAATAAATATCATTCCTGTGCATAATGTACATATTATATTACGAAAGGTTTGTATACACAATAATCATAATTAAGCTTTTACATAAGTTACACCCGTGCGAAGCGGATGCATAGTATAATTTACTCATTTAAATCAATTCTACAACTTACGTAAATTGGGATGGCACGGTCGACCAAGAAAGTGGCCTAAAAGTTTTAACAAAAGTTCCTAACAAACGTAATTATTATTGATCCATGATATGTGGTGTAATGAGATCCTTGGTATGTGGGTTTATTTTTTATTATATAAGGTCCTAACCTTTTAATTGACAATACTATATGGTTGGCATCTATAGCTTGTATACATCGTATTGTGAATGAAATTTTGCATAAATAAAAATGTTTTTAAAATGATATTATTTTTCTGTATACCAAGAAAAAATATTCTAACTTGCTTCCTTACGCATTTACCATCACGCGTAAGAATGAAATTGTAATAATGACTAGTTAGGTACGACGATACGTATACGACCAAGTACTGCCACATATGACAGCTACGGTGACGCGTGCGAGCGTTGAACTCTGTTTTTCCCTCTCTTTTTAACTTTTTTATACCACGTCGCGTGGCAGACAAGTATACAGTCCGCCTGATGTGAAGTAGTTATCTTAGAGTGGGTCCAGTGCTGCAGCACCGGTGACACGTCGACCCTCATGGATCTTTTGTGTTCTCCCTAATCCTTTAGTCACTCTCCCCTGCTTGTCTGGAGACATGTTCCATGTGAAGTAGTTACCGTAGTCGTATTAACGGTCGCGACGGTAACAACGCTCGCGCGCCCCCGCCAACCCCGCTACCAACGCAGCAACTCCTTTCATTTTTGTGACCTCACTCACTCGCTGGAACACAAGACCCTCAATGGAATTGTAAATTAGCTGCGATGTTCTGTGATGTAGAGGTATTCCCCACTCAGGCAACTTACAAATACGTTTTACCCTACCTCTCTTTCGCCAGAGTCTCTTTCGCTAGTCGGCAGGATGCACCACGTGCAGGCTTTGGATCTAAAGATCGCGGTAAGCCAAACATACCCCTTTACTTTTTTATAGGGCCGCAAGACTCATTGTTGCAAAAGATTCAAAAGAAACATTCAATAACATTAAAATCATAATAACAACTTTGTCAAAAAATTAGTTAGGTACTTCGATCAAGTATTATACTTGTTAGGTACCTAAAATTTCATCTAAACTCAATCGCGCCGTATTTAAATAAAAGAAGTCATCGCCCATATACGAGTTGACGGCATAGGTATGTAGCTAGCTTTCTAACTTCCGTACATACCCCAATAAGTAAAGTAGAGGGCCAGCCGTAACGGCCGATAAATAAATAAATAAATAAATAATAAATAAATAAATATTGTCAGACAAACTACACAGCGCCATCTAGCCCCAAAGTAAGCGAAGCTTGTGTTATGGGTACTAGACAACTGATAAACATACGTAAATACATTTTTTTTTTGTAAATACATATGATACATAGAAAACACCCTGACTAAGACAAACAGACATGTTCATGCACACAAATGTTTGTCCTATGTGGGAATCGAACCCGCGAGCGTTGGTGTCGAAGCCGCGTTATTGACCACTACGCCACCGAGCTCGTCAAATCTGTTGATTTCTCGGAAGTCGATGTCTGTTGATTTCTCGGAAGCACAAGGTCATCGCCCTCACAGCTGTCTTTCATAAGCGAACGGCCATTAGTATCATTATTATCAATACACTACCAATTACCTACTAGGGTTAAAGCTGATCTTTAGTGCACGTGGTGCAGCCAGCTGATAAACAGACGCGGTTTTGGCAAGATGTAGGGTATATCGAGACCAACGGTACAGTATTTATTTTTTCTTTCGATCTAATGAGGTCTCAATTCAATAGCGTAGATTGAAATGTCGACAACTCGCAATCGCAGCTGATATGTAGATACGTCAGAGGTACTTGCCATCGGATGCTGACTAAAAAAGTCCAATATTTCCTCCTCAAGACAGCAGGATATCGAGTCCTACCAGCGTCCACCGCAGGTTGGTCGAACCGTCCATGTTCTCGGAAGGGTAAACAGCTGTGAGAATCGTGTTCCTGCTGACACGTGTTCCGAGCCTTCGCTCTAGTAGATTCTACGCTTGCAGAACAATCTCCCCACTATCACTTCACTATCACGGTACGCAATTACCATTGCCAGGTATTCCTGGTTGGTGTAACGTCGGTTTGGCATGGCAAATTTGAACAAATCACACTAAAACTAAAACGTACGAGCAAGAGCACTACGTTGTCGGGCGGTAGCGGCGCCGGCCGGTAATGCAGAAAACACGCGTGCGCTCACAAACTCAGTTTAGCGGCGACTGATTGTCTTTCGCCGTTCGCGCAGCGCGCAAGCATGAATGGTAGGTAGACTGCACATGCGCACATGATACTACCAACATTTGCACTGGTATGAACTCGTGAACAAGGACGGTTTTATGTAAAGATAAAAAAGAACATTTTAAACATGTTTTAATGATAAATAAATTTTGTTATACAAACACTTTTCTTCACTAAAGCGTTCAGTATATGGTATTTATTTGATTAAAATGATAATTTATTTTTTCTTAAAATAAAAAAATAATAATTGCTAGCCGTGAAATTCCATTAGTAATGTGATGTATTTAAGCAATACGCATCCTCAATTCAGTATTGTCAATTAATAAGTTAGGACCTTATATTTATGAGTGAAAGCAGACCTTAATTGAAAAAATACAAAACCCGAACTAATGTCAGGCCCAAAAAATGATATAAAAAGGATCACTAAATGTGACCTACCGTGGAATACTTACATTATTATTTTTGCCGCTACGCCTTTTATCGATACTTTTATGAATACTTTTATCGATACATCTGTATCTACAGCAGCTCATAGATACATAAAAGTACAATGAAATAACTAAAAAGTTTTACGGTAAAATGTAAAATGAAAACTCATTCATAAAAATGTTTTTTTGGAAAGTTAACTGCAAATAACGATTCGTTTGTGAATTTCATCTTAGTTTTTGTACCATTTAACAACACTATAACGCTTCATTATTAGAATAACAGTTTTTCAATCATGCATGAAAGTTATAACAGAATATTTCATTAGATATCTGAAATAAAACCAAAGAATATGCCCATCAAAAATATGCTTAATGTTGCCGGGGCCGGATGTTGCGGAAACATGTTTTTAAAGTTGGTTATAATCATTGATACACACATTAGTTTAACTCAATGGTTATAATAATGAATTCTGGGCCGTTTCGCAATCCTCTCGTCTGTGTCCGCTATTTTGTGGTCTATACCTACTTATGAACTCTTTGCCAAACAAGCGTACTTATCATATATGAGTATCCATCCTAGGGTAGTTGTTTGGTGGATCAGAGTATCACTGCGTTTAGGGTGAACGAAATAGAACTACTTGACGAGTTTCCGCGTAATACTCATGTTATAAATACCTTTGTTAGGTTCTTGTATAATAGCTGTTATCTAATAACCATAATACAAGCTTTGCTTAGTTTGGGACTAAATAGCAGTGTGTAATTTGTTCAGGATATATTTATTTATTTATTCATTGGTTGATGTTCTTTGAGGTTGATGTTACATTTTAAACAACATCGTTATTAATAATTGGCGCCAAAAACAAATTAAGCGCACATGAACGCAACGCGTACTGTCAAATGGCGCGCGAAGGCGCGAACTGTACCACTTTTTATATTTTTAAAATTAATTGGGTGTCTCCAGTTGCTCGGCTCGACTTTCAATGATTTATTTGTAAAACTATCTTCACAACGGATATCCATAAGTTATTAACACTATTTATGGTGTAGACGGCGTTTATGCCGTATGATATAGTTTTAATAGGCTTGTGTATCATGTTTTTTTTATTTGTTATTTAAATTTAAAGATGTAAACAATAATACATATAACTATAGGTGAAAGAATTACTTCGATAGCATAAAAACATCTCGAGATATGTTGACTTAAAGATCACAATTTTGGACTATCCCGAAAACGCTCCATACAAAAGATTTTGCAGACACTCGTCAAAAGCTTGATTGGTCAAACCCTTAACTCGTCAAATACGTGATTCGTCAAATCAGAAACTCGTCAAAACCTTAATTGGTCAAATACGTGATTCGTCAAAACCTTAACTGGTCAAATACGTGATTCGTCAAAACCTTAACTGGTCAAATACGTGATTTTTCAAATTAGAAACTCGTCAAAACCTTAAACCCAACAAATTCGCTATTGGTATATTACGCTTTGGTTGAATAAGAACTAACTAGCGGTCTAGATAATTAAAAAAGATGCTTTTAGCTACTAATTTTAATTATGAATCATTAACAAGCTTATCATTATTAACAAATATACGTAAGAAAAATCTCATTGGTATATGCCGCGATCAAACCACGTCTCATGCGTTATGGAGTCGAGCGCTCTTCACACTAATCGTATATTTCAATGTGTTAATTTTTGATATGTGTTTTGACGAGTTTCTAATTTGACAAATCACGTATTAGACCAGTTAAGGTTTTGACGAGTTTCTGATTTGACGAATCACGTATTTGACGAGTTAAGGGTTTGACCAATCAAGCTTTTGACGAGTGTCTGCAAAATCATACAAAAGGCTACCATGTTATGACGTCACACCATGCTATTTTTTATGCATTAAATAGGGTTGCCAACTTTTTTTACAAGAAAAACAGTATATTAAAAGCTTCGTAGCAAAACAAACAGTATAGTAAGGCCCAGTGCATGCGGAGCAGTACAAATGAAGTTTTTTTAAACAGTATTAAAGCATAGAAAACAGTATAATACTGTTTTTAACAGTATGGTTGGCAACCCTAGCATTAAATCAGAAATTTGTACCACAGCTTTGCTTTTTAAATTGCGTTTATATAGCTAGTGCCGTAACAAAAGTTATAGATTTTTTAATTGTTTCTACCATTGTAGTAATATTTATTTTTCTATTCTATTCTAGTTTTGATTCTAGTCTGCCGGAAACCACACGACTAACCGTCTCTATACTAGTACTTACCTAATGTTTTTCATTGTATATTTTTTTATTTCTTTTGGTGCAATAAAATATAATATTGTATTGTATTTTATTGTATTGTATGTACGCGGTTCACGCAAAAACTACTTACTTCATGAAATTGAATGCGGTTTTCGTAGTTACTTGAGTTGTAACTTGGGTATAATTAATAATATAGTTAAACAAAAACTAAAATCACAGCTAAAATACAAGTTTTAATGATCAATCGAACTTTAAAACGAAAAATATTTTTAATATAGGCAGAAAGTACAAATGAACGAAAAAGATTAGTATTATTGTGACAAAAAAGGTGGGGTGCTTTGTGCCATATTTTTCAGTTATCGAGTATCATATTTATTTTCCACTTTTTAGTTCGATGTGATATGTGAAGAAATTAATTAATCCTGGCGATCCTTACCAGGATAATTATACAAACTTATCAGATTATTGTATTGTGATCGATCCTTGATAAGTATACAAAGTTTAAATTAAATCTGACCGTTCAAAGTGAGTCAAAATCAAGTTCAAGGAAGTCGGCTACAACTTGACAAACAAGCAAACATACAGATAGTAAAAGCGTGTTAAAATATGGAAGATCTGCTGCATAAGATGGAAACTACAAGCCGTGAATTTGGATTGAAAATAAATCGCGCAAAAACTAAAATGATGATTGTCGACCGCGCCAATAACAACCTACCAGGGATCACACACATTGGGAATTGCGAAGTTGTCCAATCATACATTTACCTTGGGGCGTTAACCTTTTAAACGCTTTACTTAATATCACTTGTCGTGCCCCCAGCGCCAGGCACAGTAAAACGATAAATAAATACCTACAACTAATAGAGATGTTCAGTATATATATCGATATTGGAAATGCATCTCTTTCGAACGCTTACAGTTTAATTTAAATATCTTAACATATGAAAAGCGTTACTTTGTAATTTAATAATTTTATATAGAACACAGTAGAACCTCTTTAAGTCGAACCTCGATAAGTCGAAAACCTCTAAATCTCGAAGAAATGTTCAGAGGCCCGATTCTCGTAATGAAATTCCCAAAGGCACCGGAACGACTTGGTCTCGTCCCTCTTTGGTTTATCTATTTTACAACGTGCCAGAGAGGGAGCGGGCGAAGTCGTTACGATGCCGTTGAGAATTTTATTACGAGAATTGGCCAGAGAGGGAGCGGGCGAAGTCGTTACGATGCCGTTGAGAATTTTATTACGAGAATTGGGCCTCTGTTCCCTTCCCTTCAAACACCAAAACCTCCATTACTCGAAATCTCAACCCTCTATTAGTCGAAATAATCACTGAGAATTTTGGGGTGTAAGTGGTTTATCAACATCTTTGAACCAAAGCCAACTTCACCTGCGCGTGGTGCACCCTGCTGACTGACAAACGAAGCTCTAGCGAAAAGAGAGGTAGGGAGCGTAATTGTAAGCTACCCGACTGGGGAATGTACCTCCACCTCACAGAATACCGCAGCCAAATAACAATTCCGTTGAGGGTTGTTGTGTTCCTGTGAGTGAGTGAGGTCACCGGAAAAGAAGGATGCTGCGTTGGCAGCGGGGGTGGCAACGCGCAAGTGATATATTATGTTGCGAGCGTTAATACGGTTACGGTAACTGCTTCACATCAGGCGGGCCGTATGCTTGTCTGCCACACGACGTATTATAAAAAAAATAATAAAAAAAAAGTGAGTCCCTCCAAGCCATTTTGGTACCTATTTTCCCTGCATAACTCGAAAAATTACTTGTATTAGTAAGTATTTTGGTAAAACAATGAAACAAAATCGTATAAAGAAAATTGTATCGATGACACTTATGAAACACGTATAATGCAGCACAACACTAATGGAAAATTCCAGAAGGCGGCACTCTTTTATGACGTCAGAAGCGAGCGTGTTTCTCCGCTCGTGGCTACAGGAATACATAGAACATTCGTTCAAAAACATGCAGAGTAGGGATGGGAATTGTCAATTCAGTTTTGTTCATTCACTGACAGTTTTGGGCTTTATTCATTTAAAACAAAATAAAATAAACTCATTTATTTCTACAGTAACAATTGCTTTATTTGTTTTATAATAAATAAGTCAGTATAAACAGAAATAGTTTGATTTATGTGGATTTTTGTATCTGTCAATCATTGTTTATGCCCCATCCCTACTAACGGAATTTTCCGGCCGTGGCGCTAGACATCAATACACTTTTCTAAAAATACTATCAGTAATTTATTTAACTTTAGACATTAATTTTAAGTCCTATAATAAAGAAACTTAAGTGTAATCAATTGTAAATAATAACTTCATTATCTATTTATCAAGTAATGAACACTATTTTTATATAATACAGAGCTATTAAACAAAAAGGCAGATTTACTGAGTAGTGGTATTTGAGCGTAAAAATCCGTCCTTGGCGAAATGGGCACGAAAATATTTGGCGGATTAATCCGCTCGTGGCGGTTAAAGGGTTAATATCCAACAAAGGCGGGTGCATAGACGAAATCAAGAGGCGCATGGCGATCGCTAGGTCTGCTATGGATAAAATGAGAAAGATCTGGGCTAATAGGAACATTACCAAAGGCCACGAAAACCAGACTCGTTTATTGCCTAATATTCCCCATTTTCCTCTGTGCCTCGGAGACATGGACTCTTCGTGAAACTGAGAGAAGGAAAGTTGATGCGTTGGAGATGTGGTGCTGGAGACGGATGCTAGGAGTATCATGGACAGAGTTCCGTACTAATGGATATCTCTATCCTAAAAGAACTCTGCATCAGATAGCGCCTATTTACCACAGTTCAGTCACGCATTCTAACCTTCTTCGGCCATATATCTCGTCGTGGTGATGACTCCGTGGAACGTCTCGTAGTACAGGGTAAAGACCAGACGGACCAGATTAAGGCCGCAACTGAGTGTTCGGTTTGCGAGTGCATCAGGAAAGCTGCAGTATGCAGTGCGCTCGCGCGCCGCTACCCCCGCTGCCAACGCAGCATCTCCTTCCTTTCTGGTGACCTCACTCACTCGCAGGAATACAACAACCCTCAAAGGAATTGTTATTTGGCTGCGGTATTCTGTGAGGTGGAGGTACATTCCCCAATCGGGTAGCTTACAATTACACAATTACGCTCCCTACCTCTCTTTTCGCCAGAGCTTCGTTTGTCAGTCAGCAAGGTGCACCGCGTGCAGGTGAAGTTGGCTTTGGTTCAAAGATGTTGATGAACCACTTACACCCCTAACCTCTATGATATGGGTCATCATATGAAAAGTCTTGACGAGCGAAATAAATAAAATTTAATTTTTTTGTTTCTTTCTTGTTACTTATTATAGAGTAAGATCCCAGGGCCCCCAGACCTTACTTATTTTCTTACAAATAATATAGTATTAAATTAAGTAGTGTTAGTACGTACTTTGAGTGTGTGCATACCTGCTAGCTTGGGCCGACGGCCAATTCATAGGTACCAGGTGATAAGGGTAGGTAAAAACAGTTACTCACTTTTCTTAAAGTCTCAGTGTTGACTTTTACATATATTTTAGAGAATATTGTTAAAAATTAATAATCAATACTACCAGACACTTTCCGTCGGCGGCGCTTACTCTTACCAGACGTTTTAAAGATACAGAAAAAAATGTAACTAGGTACATACTTATAAACTCAGTCTTCATTTTTATTTAACCGACGAAAAAACGGAGGAGGTTCTCAAGTCGACGCGTATATTTTTTTTTATGTATGACCACGCATAACTTTTTATAAAGTAGTCCGATTTTGATAATTCTTTTTTTATTGGAAAAGGTATACCCGAAGTTAGTCTCATATAAATTTGTAAAAAATAATTCATCCCTAAGGGTAGAAAAACAGAGGATTGTAATGTATGCCCACGCATAACTTTTCACAGAGTAGTCCGATTTTGATAATTCTTTTTTTATGCGAAAAGGTATACCCCGAAGTTGATCCCATATAAATTTGAAAAAAAAAAACAATCCTAACGGTAGGAAAACAGGAGATGATTCACTCACAGATTTTAATGCTGAGTTGTGTATTACAAAAAAAGCCTCACGAAGAATGAGTTCCAGACCAGCTATTTTAAAAGTAATCAAAAATTAAGCATGTAGTATATTAGTACATTATAGCCACTAAAAATTACAAAATAAAAACTTTTTTCATACCACCATCTCGGAAAGAGTATTTTTGCTCTTCGATATCTGAGTGTCGTTTCGTCGAAGTCGTTTTTATCCGCTAGAGGATAAAGTAAATTTAGAACATCGTGTGCAATAAGTTTGTGAATAGGCCTGTGAACCATTTTTTTTTTCGATTTGTTATTTAAAGACGTTACAATAATAAAACTAAAGGTGAAAGAATTACTTCGATAGCATAAAAACTTCTCGAGATATGATAACTTGAAGATCACAATTTTGGACTATCCCGAAAACGCTCCATACAAAATGCATACAGTATTATGACGTCACGATACGCTATTTTATATGCATTAAATCAGAAATTTGTACGACAGCTATGTTAAATATTGCGTTTATGTAGCTAGTGCCGTAACAAAAGTTATAGTATTTTTTATTGTTTCTACAATGGTAATATTTATTTTTTATAATTTCATACTTTTAAAATGGACTTTTCCACCAAACTTTGATCGACCATAAAACACGTCGGACATAAGTTATTAAAATTTTGAGATCGCAGATCGTTCTAGTTTTATGTATTTTACGTTACTGATAGAGAGTTTTTATAATTTTAGAACTTTGTTCACAGGCCTATTTAAAACATCGTTAAACCTACATACTTACTTCTACCTCCATGGTGCTTAAGTTATCACACAACTTTTTTTAATTTGTTAAAAACTCAGACACGGAACCTCCTTGGTGTACTTTTCTAGGGTTCCGTACCTCAAAAGGAAATACGGAACCCTTATAAGATCACTTTGTTGCCCGTCTGTCTGTCTGTCCGTCTGTCTGTCTGTCCGTCTGTCTGTCTGTCCGTCTGTCTGTCTGTCCGTCTGTCTGTCTGTCCGTCTGTCTGTCTGTCCGTCTGTCTGTCTGTCAAGAATTTCTATGTCGAGAATGCGTGGAGGTATCAAGCTGAAATTTGAACTGTATACTCAGGTGTACGGTCCCATGAAGTTGTGAAAAAATCAAACTGCTAAGTTTACGTAGAAAAAAGTTACGGCCGTTTTTTCAGCAAAAAACGCATATTTCGACACACAAGAGAATCAAAACCTATAGGGTACTTCCCGCTGACCTAGAACCCTAGAACTATGAAATTTGGCAAGTAACATCGTTATAGACTACAAGTACAGGAATAAATCTCAAAACTATACATTTGTAAATAGATCTTAAAAAATAGGGGGTTTATATTTTTTATAGGGGTCGAAATTTCAAATTGAAACTACTAGTTAAAATGGGGTATCATATGAAAGGGCTTGATGTAACTTCACATTGCAAAATATATTTTATTTATTTTTTTCGACGCATTATTTCTTATTTATAATGAAAAATATCAAATTTAATAATGATACTACGTACCTACGGAACCCTCGGTGGGCGAGTCCGACTCGCACTTGTCCGGTTTTTTTAATTTGCTTTGCGCGCGCAATTTTCTTTTCACGTTATGTCACAGCATAGTCGCACCAAAACTTCCTGAGCGGTCGGGTAAAAGACGCTTGACTGTGTGCGTGCGCCGATTTGGGCGCTAGTATGAAGTTAAAGTACTGGTTGTATTACTATGCTGTGGTTATGTTGTTAAAACTTTAGGTTAATAAAGTTAATTTAAAAAAAAATTGAAACCGACTTCAGTTGGCGAGCGCACCTTATTGGTGGAATACCCCGGCAGACGCTGCTGCCCGCCTTCCGGGAGAAAAGTTGTTGCGTGACACAAGATTCCTTAGTCGCCTTGTACGACATCCAGCGCAGAGCAATGGAGTGGCACAATTCTATTCTGCCGGCTACCACAGGGCAAATTTAAGGGTTTCCCTCGATTTTTCTGGGATCCCATCATCAGACCCTGACTTGGTGAATATGGGACCACCTCGCAATTACCCTTTCGAATAAAAAAAAAATGAATTTGACCATACGTGCTTATAAAATTTATGGGTTTCACTTGATTTCCCTGGCATCTCATCATCAGATCCTGACTTGGTGAATAAGGGACTACCTTGCAATCATACCCTATCTAATAAAAAAAAAAAGAAAATCGGTTCACAATTCGTAAAGATATCGAATAACATACATACAAAAAAAATATTCAGTCGAATTGAGAACCACCTCCTTTTTTGAAGTCGGTTAAAAACAAGTGAAAAACTTAAAATGAGTGATTTCATAATGTAGTAGTTAATACCTAAACTGAAATGAAAGTATCTTGTGATTGTAAATGATTTTTTTGCATTTGGTCATTTCTTCGCTGAGGTGGGAGGAAAAGTTACGTGTTGCACTCTAGTGCAAAGATTTTTCACCTCGTGCTCTTTTGATTCCCTTGCTAACGCTCATGATTCTAATGTTTTAATCAATCGCGATTCAATTCTAGAATCCTTCGCTTGCTCGGTCTTCAAAATTGAGCATGCGGTTCTAGAGCAATTTTGCACTCTTGTATAACAAATAATAGTCCATGAGCCAGATAGTAAGTACCTATATTTTGTCAGTTATTTCCTCTCAAGCGATAACTCGTGAATTACTTCAGTGAGTTGTATTATGCCGTATGGTAAACGTCAGCTGCCGCTCCGTGGGGGGGTTGGGCAGCGGCAGCCTCTTAATCACGTAAAAAAAAAATTGTTTTCAGTCCTTTCCTCCCGACTGAAAATTTGTTATCGTTGTTTTTTATCGTCGAATAATTGCGTTAACTATCATTTAATAAATTTTCAGTCGGGAGGAAATGACTGAAAACAATTTATTTTTTATGTGATTAAGATGTTGCCGCTAACCAACCCACCCACGGAGCGGCAGCTGACGTATACCTGACGCGCTTTCCACCAACATAGAGGCAGCTGAGGCTTTTATTTATTCAAAGTTGCATGTAAGCTATCATCTGACAAATTTTCAAGTGAGAGGAAATCACTGAACGAAAAAAACATTTTTGCATATTCGTGTGACCAGCTGACGTATAATCCACCACGGTACGGCCAGCTGACTTTTTTTTATCTTCGAATAATTGCGTTAACTATCATTTATTTTAACAAATTTTCAGTCGGGAGGAAATGACTGAAAACAATTATTTTTTTTACGTGATTAAGAGGCTGCCGCTGCCCAACCCACCCACGGAGTGGCAGCTGACGTATACCATGCGGCATAATAGAACTCACTGAAGTACATATTTGCCGAGTTATCGCGTGAGAGGAAATTGGTCATGAAAATCTGTTGCTGGCTGACGGACCATAACTATTAACAAAAATATTAAACAGCCGAAAAAAATTAAAAGCAAGAAATAATAAACTTTGTTTTTATTGATCATAATAACTAAGTTCTTAAACTAATTTAAGTACACCTAAGTAGGTAATTTTGAGTCGGCGCCAAACAATGTGAGTGTGTGATCCATATTGAGGTTTCTGACATTAAATTATAAGGCCGCAAAGGTCGTAGGCAGTGTTCAGTGCTTGTCGTCATCAACCCTTATTCATCCCACTGCTGGGATATGGGCCTCCCTTCAATCGAAAGGGTTTAGAGCATACTCTACCACGCTGCTCAACTGCGTGTTGGCGGAAGCCAGTGTTTTGAAGCCTTTGGGCGGCTTACTTTGGGCCACTGACTTGGCTTAACGAATGTCATCTAATGACAACAGCCGGGATCAACGGCTTGACGAGCCCTCTGAAGCACGGAGGAGCTCGAGATAAATAAACCCATCCATGGACAAGCTACGGTCGACGTTGCTTAACTTGCGTGATCGATTAAACTGACACACGCAACAACGACATCGAGCTCCTCATTCAAACTCAAAAGATATTCATAATGAATCATTATTTGAATTAATTATAATGTGACGTGTCTAAGAGCCCGCAAGACCCCATTGGCAAATTAAGAGATAAACTTTGGCAGTTTCCTAAAACGTATCCAGACCGCTATTTATAAGCAATTTCCTATGTTTGAAGCTTTTTAATTAATAATATTATTAAAACTCACGTAAGACATTATACTAAATTAATTAAATAAAGTAAACGGGTCACTCACGTCTAGTTTGTCGGGAAAGCCGCCTAGTTTCGATCTCAAAAGGAGACCTTCATCAGAGCGAATGTCCAGACACGTCCACCCTTTGTGTCTCGCGCCTCGAAACTAGTCGGCTTTCCCGACAAAAAAGACGTGAGTGACCCGTTTAATTCATTTAATAAATTTAGTACATTTTATATAAATACATAGTATAAAACAAAGTCGCTTTCTCTGTCCCTATGTCCCCATGTATGCTTAAATCTTTGAAACTACGCAACGGATTATGATGCGGTTTTTTTTAATAGATAAAGTGATTCAACTGGAAAGTTTATATGTATAATATATGCATAACATAGTAGAAAAACACTGATAATTTAGAGGTTTCTAATGTGATGTCGTAAATAAACACATTTTTTTGCTCTTTCATTGCAAACGCTGGCTGAACCCAACGAGATAGATCAAAATAATGTAGTACAGTATTGTTCACCTTAAAATGGTCTACAAAAAAGTTCGCGATGGTATATGTCTATCTCTTAGTGGTAACACACAATAAGCGTTATTTTATCCTTTGCTTTTTACAAGAAATAATGCCTTATTTACGAAGCGATTTTAAGCAATACAGAATTAATCCTTATCCAATTAAGTACCTTAAATACATTGCGCATTTAATATAGATCAATATGGCCCTTCACAGCATGTAATTTAAATGAATAGTTTAGAAGATATTACACATTTAAAATGCAGGGACATAACGGCTGTGGCGGTACCGGCCGCGGAGCCGGCGGCGTGTGCCTATAACTGGGGAAGGACTGGATAGGACAAAGCGCAAAGACCTTCTGTAGTACATTTAGTATCAGCATTGCACCCGTGCGAAGCCGGGGCGGGTCGCTAGTTTTATATAAATTATACATATAAAGGTTTGTATTTTAAATACCTGATTAAAAACGGGACGGGGGGTCCCGCTGGGTCTACGGACATGATGTCCGTAGACCCAGCCACTTACACCGTAGACACACCCAGACCTTCGCCTTATCAAATTAAGACCCAGTTGGTCGAATTTTGTTGGAAGATTTGTATATATTTAAATTTCTACCTCAAGAGATTCATTGGTAAAATGAAATTTTACAGTCAACGGGGCCCTTTTTCGATTGAAGGCCAATTAATTATTTAAATTTATTTTTGAATAGCCTATTATTTCTACCTCCAGATTAGTATATTAATGTATTGCTGTCTTATCAGAATATCCTAAAAAATATCCAATTAATTCTTTTACTTCCAGCGGGGCCCTTCCCGGATTAAAAGTATATAGATTAATTAAATACATTTCCAAGGAGCCTTTTATTTCTACCTTTCAAATAATTGTTTTTTATAATTATACTTTTGACAGTTTTCGAAAGATTTATGAAAATTGTTTGAACTAAAAAATAATTGTTAATTTTTCGAAAACTGTTATGCTCTTAATTATAAAAAATATATTGAATATATTGACCAGCGGGACCACCAAAAAAGGCAATGAACAGTGAAGTCCATTGCAGTCCCGAGGGCAAGACTACGGCTGCCTTGGAAAGTTCCAAGGCAGCCGTAGTATTACAACGAATTTAATCAGAAGAAATTAGTAGGAGTAAGTTTGAGGAATTTGTCTGAGGCAAATAAGGCATTAAAATAATAGATTTATACCTAAAAATAAAGAAAACCCATGTAATTCTTTTGGACGTTTTTCCTAGCACTAAATCATTATCGCTGAATTTATGTATTTCTATGTATGTATTAATAGTAGTTTATGAAACTGTTGCATAATAAGGGTTATTAAAATACGAGTGTGAGTTTATAACACGAGCCGAAGGCGAGTGTTATAATAATACCACACGAGTATTTTAATACCTAATTATGTGCAGTTTCATACACTACTTTATCTAATCTCATGAAATATATGATAATAATATTTTAAATACAACCATGAAGTTAATCTATCAGCTATAATTCTTACATGAAAATCCATTTGCAGATCGAGCATGCGTAGTGCGCATGCGCGACGCGCCGCGCGGCGCCGCGTTCACAGATTATGTAGAAAAATTTGCATAGTTGCAATGTATTTGCATTGCAACCTGTTTAAAATACCTGTATCCAGGGCTGAAGCTGTATCGAAATGGTAAAAAAGTTATTTTACGATACAGTTGTCCATAGAAGAGCTGTATCGAAAAATAACTTTTTAAATTTATTTTGACAGCTTGTGCGTAAAGACTGTCATTATGATACTGTGTTTAGTTTTTTAATGTGTAAATTTCAGTATGAGATTAGATAAATATATAATTATGCTATATATGTTTATTTTATTTTCTTCAGTAATTATAAATACTAGTTTATTAGTCGCAGTATCATATTTTATTACTTAAATTTGCTTTTGTTTTGCTTCTTCAGAACCGCATTCGTGATTTTCTGTTTGTCCCGAAGGTTGACTATTTCTGTGGTTGACTGGTAGAGAATGCTTCTAGCGTTAAGTCCGCCTTTTGTACCCTTATATAATTTGTGGTCAATAAAGTTTTAAAATAAATACCTGATTGTGAATAATCAGTCTTCGCATCCATAAACTCTTGAGCTTCGCCACAAGCCGTACCTTCCACGTCCACTTGCTCCGAACTCTCAGTACTGGCCCTATCATCTTCATCAGACGCATTACTCACTTCACTATCTTGAAAACTCTTGTAAAAATCCACATCAGAACTTGTCGACGGATTATTATGGTCATCACATTTCTCTTCATTCCTGTCAAATTTCCCTGACAAAAGATTTTCTATGGAAAACGCTAGCTTCACTTCAGCTTTCTCAGTTTTCGATTCAACTTTCTCCGAATCATCAACTTCCATTGGATTAGTTTCTACAGGATCCATTCTTATCACGTCTGCACTACGAGGAGTCAAAGCACTGAACTGAACCAATTTTTTCCACCACACTCCCGAATCAGCGTCAAGTAACTCACTAGCAGCAATAATTTAAACTAATTCGAAACCTTAACGATGCGTTTTTGTCAAATTGGACCGCTGAAATGAGTTGAGCGGGAATGTTAACTGCCTCTTCTGAAAAACACACTCGCGATCTCCTCGATAAGCCATTTCTGTTTCCTTATTACGATGAGCATAAAGATTATAATCCCGTGAAAAATTATGTACTTACATCTCGCGATGTGACTGAACGGAATGAAGATGAAAAGCTTGAACTAATGGGCGTCTTTCGGGATGACAATTTGGTATACCACGTTTAAGACGGCAATTTTCAAATTTGAGCCGTAATTCGTTTGTGTTAGGATAGGATTTGGATTGTGCGTAGTTAAATGATGCAAATAGCTCTTGAAGACTCACATCGAAGATATAATTAGAGTTAGACCAATGAGCGGCTGTGGGCGTGTCTGGATCAGGAACGGATGCGCGCGCGCCGATTCCCGCTCGCTCTTTGTATCAATTTGGGATTTATTTAAGGAGCCCTGTGAAATATGTGCGCGTTCATTAATTGTGATAATTATTTAGTTAGTTCGTTTAATTGGACGCGTCATGTGGTTGGAATAGAACGGGCTGGCATGCAGATGGATTTATTGTGAGTGGAGAGATAGCTTAATAGATTTATTAGTGCTCTAGTACTGCATTGTGTCTGATATTGTTTGTTATTTGATGTTTGACGTACTAAACGAATAAATAATAAATAAATAAATAAATATTGTCAGATAAATTACACAGCGCCATCTAGCCCCAGAGTAAGCGAAGCTTGTGTTATGGGTGCTAGACAACTGATAAACATACGTAAATACATTTTTTTGTTGTTTTTGTAAATACATACTTATGATACATAGAAAACACCCAAACTAAGACAAACAGACATGTTCATGCACACAAATGTTTGTCCTATGTGGGAATCGAACCCACGGGCGTTGGTGTCGAAGACGTCATTGACCGCTACGCCACCGAGCTCGTCATATCAAACTCTATTGTGCTTTGGTGGCACGATCGTCGGGTTTTTTATATAATGCAGCATCTCCTTCCTTTCCGGTGACCTCACTCACTCGCAGGAACACAACAGCTCTCAACCCATACAACCATTTCAGTTGTAGTGTAGAAACTGTTACTTTTTGATGTTACTACACAGGTAACAAAAATAGTAGTTGTGTCTACCTTGTTTTGACACCTCGACAAAAAGTGGGGAATTTAAGAAACATAAAAGTGGTTACATTTTAGAAAAGATGTTTCGTAAAATTATAGTAACATTGTTATCAGATTGTTACAGTTTTGAATGAACGATAATCGAATGATTGAACGTTTAATGCAACTTAAATCTGACATCATTTTACTTTTATGTCAAAGTCATCGGCCATTACAAATTAGTATAATTATTCATTGTTTGTTACGGTAAATTTTAAATTCATTATAGTTATTTACAAAATGCGCAAGTTCGTTTGTCGAGGGAATTTGGAATATAATTCCAAATAATAAAGGCGCCAGCGATTTATAAAGACTTAAGATAAAACATTTACTTTTTTGTTAATTTTGTGATAATAAAAATTAATATTCCAAAGATGTTATTATTGCTAATTAGAGAGTTTAAATTATTTAGATCTAATATTTATATTAGGATACAATATTTTTTGCAAAAACATGTATTTAGTTTGTTTTGATTTCAATTTAATTGATTTATTAAGGCTATCACAATGTTCAGGTACTAAGTCGACACAAAGTGTACTTATTGCTCAATTCAGTAACAAAATCTATTATGGCCGACGGAATAATCCGATGTCAGTGGTTCCCAACATGTATCCAAGTACCTATCTATATGCTGTCGTCATGCAGATTCGGCAAGTGACTAACCATGAGCGTAGATAGACTGATAAATTCTGTACTGGACACAATATTAGAAAATAAGTTAAACAGAACAGTATTAGTTCACATTAATAATCACAATAATTCAGATTAATGATCGCCAATATGGCTTTCGCCAAGGTTTCGGCTGGTGATCTTCTGGTATATTTGACTCACCGTTGGGCGGAGACAGTAGAAAGCAAGGGCGAGGCTTTGGCTGCTAGCCTAGACATAGCAAAAGCCTTTGATCGGGTGTGGCATAAGGCACTACTATCCAAGCTTCCTTCTTTTGGGTTACCCGAGAGACTGCACATGGATTGCCACTGCTTTCTCACTGGGCGGATCATTAAAGTTGTGATTGACGGTGCACGCTCGGATCCATTACCCCTGAACGCTGGGGTGCCACAAGGCTGCGTATTGTCCCCCACATTGTTTCTTCTGCATATCAATGACTTGCTGCATGTATGCAGCATTCATTGCTATGCAGATGACAGTACCTTGGACGCAAAATAGAGTCTATGCAATGTTTCTCGGGATTGCGTCGATGAGTACCGAACAAAACTTGTGTCTGAGATTGAGACGTCTCTTGGACACGTCTCTGACTGGTGTAGACTGAACTTAGTCCAGCTGAATCCCTCAAAGACACAAGTTTGTGCGTTTACCTCAAAAATGTCCCCATTTGTCGTATCTCCCAGATTGGAAGGTACTCCCCTTACTATTAGCTCCAGCATTGGTATCTTGGGTGTTGACATATCGAGTGATGTTCAGTTCCGTGGTCACTTGGAGTGCAAAGCCAAATTGGCCTCTAGGAAAATTAGCATCATCTGTAAAGCCAGACGGTATTTTACACCACAACATCGCCTTCAACTGTATAAAGCCCAAGTTAGGCCTCATATGGAATATTGTTCACATCTCTGGGCTGGTGCGCCCCACTTTGCTCCTTTTGACCGCATACAACGAAGAGCTGTTCGAATCGTCGGTGACCCAATGATTTCTGATCGGCTGGAGTCTCTCTCTACACGCAGAGATGTTGCATCTCTTTGCGTTCTATATAAATTATACAACGGGGAGTGCTCGGATGAGCTATTTAAATTGATACCTGCCGCTGAGTTCCACTATCGTACAACTCGCCATAAATTAAAATTCCATCCTCATCATCTCTATATTTGGCGATCTACTACAGTACGCTTTTTAAGACATTTTCTACTACGAACTGTGAAGTTGTGGAATCAACTTCCTCCAGCGGTATTCCCAAATAAATACGACATGGGCTGATTTCTATGGGCGGTGGTGATTGCTTTCCATCAGGTGACCCACATGCTCTGTTTGCATGCTTATGCATTAACATGCTTGCCCCGCTCACATATAAAACAAAAACATTTTGTCGGCTCCGTAGCCTAGTGGGTAGTGCACCTGCCTGCGAAGCTCGCGGTTGTGGGTTCGGTTCCCACCCAAGGCAAACATTTATGTGGTGAGCATTTGTATTTGCCTTGTGTCTGGATGGAAATTATCTATTACGGTATGAATTTATATTTGTAAATATATCAGCTGGCTGTTACCCATAGCACAAGTTTACTACAAGCTTAATTTGGTATCAGATGGCCCTGTGTGAAATATCCCCACATTAGATTATTATTACATTAAAGGTGTGCAAAGACGAAAGATAGTACGAAGTGTAGATGTAAAGTGAAGATGTCGGAGTTCCACGATTCTCTTTCCTCCTTTGAGCTGAATGAAGCTCCTTTTCTTTAACTGCGTGGAGTCGTCGGTAATAAGTAGTTGTATGTCTAAAAGGTTTACTCATACTGTTAATTGCTAATACGTACTAGCACTCAATTATCAGATAAAATGTTTGAGAACATACTGAACTTTTTTAATAGGAATCGAATATTCTAGAACTGTGTACTAGTTTCGACTATGTTACAAAACTAAGTTAATTAATGTGCACATTTACTTGTATCTCTTTATACACAAAGTTTAATAACATTCTAGGAACAAAAATGTAGTCACAGTATAAACACTTTTGGGTAGTTTTGTTCTTGATATCATAACGTAGTAACAGTGTCGATATATTTACGAAACATTGTTATCAAAAGTTAGTCTGACACATTTAAGTCGCGAAGTGTATACTCTGTTACAATATTTTGAGGCTAAACCTCACGCAGGCACAAAGCGTAGTAACAATTACGACATTGCAACCAGTCGATTATTTTGTTACCGAAATTTTAGTCACCACGACCGGATTTGGTTGTATGGGAAGGGAACCGTTATTTGGCTGCGTATTTTGTGAGGTGGAGGTACATTTCCCCGTCATTGACCGCTACGCCACCGAGCTCGTCAAAACTGTATTTACACTAATCAATCTATATTTTGGGGTGTAAGTGGTACATCAACATCTTTGAACCAAAGCCAACTTCACCTGCACGCGGTGCACCCTGCTGACTGACAAACGAAGCTCTGGCGAAAAGAGAGGTAGGGAGCGTAATTGTAAGCTACCCGACTGGGGAATGTACCTCCACCTCACAAAATACCGTAGCCAAATAACGGTTCCCTTGAGGGCTGTTGTGTTCCTGTGAGTGAGTGAGGTCACCGGAAAGGAAGGAGATGCTGCGATGGCAGCGGGGGTGGCGGCGCGTGAGCGATATTTTATGTTGCGAGCGTTAATATGGCTACGGTAACCGCTTCACATCAGGCGGGAAGTATGCTTGTCTGCCACCAGTCGTAGTATAAAAAAAAAAAAATCTATATATATATTAATACGTAAGTAAAACGTCGAATGTACTCGTATTTACACAAATAAATATATATATTAATACGTGAAGCAATAACTTTGTTTTTACGAAAATTGCGCGGACGGAGGAGTATGAAATTTTGCACGCTTATCACTACATACATAGTATAAAACAAAGTCGCTTTCTCTGTCCCTATATCCCTTTGTATGCTTAAATCTTTGAAACTACGCAACGGATTATGATGCGGTTTTTTTAAATAGATAGAGTGATTCAACTGGAAAGTTTATATGTATAATATATGCATAACATAGTAGAAAAACACTGATAATTTAGAGGTTTCTAATGTGATGTCACTACATAGTATAAAACAAAGTCGCTTTCTCTGTCCCTATATCCCTTTGTATGCTTAAATCTTTGAAACTACGCAACGGATTATGATGCGGTTTTTTTAAATAGATAGAGTGATTCAACTGGAAAGTTTATATGTATAATATATGCATAAAATAGTAGAAAAACACTGATAATTTAGAGGTTTCTAATGTGATGTCGTAAATAAACACATTTTTTTGCTCTTTCATTGCAAACGCTGGCTGAACCCAACGAGATAGATCAAAATAATGTAGTACAGTATTGTTCACCTTAAAATGGTCTACAAAAAAGTTCGCGATGGTATATGTCTATCTCTTAGTGGTAACACACAATAACCGTTATTTTATCCTTTGCTTTTTACAAGAAATAATGCCTTATTTACGAAGCGATTTTAAGCAATACAGAATTAATCCTTATCCAATTAAGTACCTTAAATACATTGCGCATTTAATATAGATCAATAAGGCCCTTCACAGCATGTAATTTAAATGAATAGTTTAGAAGGACATAACGGCTGTGGCGGTACCGGCCGCGGAGCCGGCGGCGTGTGCCTATAACTGGGGAAGGACTGGATAGGACAAAGCGCAAAGACCTTCTGTAGTACATTTAGTATCAGCATTGCACCCGTGCGAAGCCGGGGCGGGTCGCTAGTAGTTTATATAGAAAAGAAGTGCAGAATGATATTTTTTTTTAATTATGCATAAAAATACATTAAATCAATAAAAAAAACAATACACATTACCATGTATTTCACACACACGCATATACCTATACCTACTCTTTTGTTTATTAATAAAGTCTTTATTTGTCTTTATTTATGGTAGAATTTCGACCATTGGGCGACTAGTAATAAATAAATGTTTTAATCTCCGTAATTTTATACCAATATCGAAATCTAATACATGATATCATAATTACGAAATATACAAATACATTAAACTAAAAGTAATCTAAAAACCTATCTAATTAATCTAAAAACCAAAGAAAAACTTATGGGATAAAAAATAAATATATAAATAAATACAAATTTACTTACAAATAAAAATTATCCCCAAGATCGTTGTCTTTCGGCAGTGTCCCCAGAACACTGGCAGCATTACCTCGCTGGATAGCTATTATTCTCTGCGCAAGGTAATGGCTAGCCTTCTGGTTGTAGGACGTGTCGACCAATTTTTTTAGTAATAGGTAAGTATCTCTAAATAATTTGTGGGCTGACGGGCCCCACGGCCTTAAGGTCTCTACCCCAAACGGCTCAAATATGTAACTGTTAAAATAAATTGTTTATTTGCTGAATTCGATTACGATCGAGTATTTGGATTCGTAAAATAGGTTTTACGTTTTAGTTATTAACAAATATCTTTAACTCAGTCGGTAGAGCATGACCCTCTCTGTCCGTCCCACACGGAAACCACACGGTAATCGGCTTCAACTTCGGCGGTCGAGTTTCCGGTCTAGGTCAGACTCCAGACTCTCAAGGACTTGGGGCCCTACCGGCGAAGCTGCAGCCAATTCTCATCGGATTTTTTTATAGCGAAAATCATTCTTCAACTTGGATTTATGATGCTTGTGTTTAGTGATAGTAGAAACGTTGGAGCTCTATCGACTAAGCTGAATGTGTTTGACGATAACTTAAACGTAAGACCTATTTTCGAATCAGGGGCCTACCGCCGACGCTGAAGCCGATTACCATATTTTGATTGGAAAAATAGGTCTTACGTTTTAGTTATTGATAGACATCTTCAACTTAGTCAGTAGAGAGGGTTTCTTCTAGCTGAGCTAAACATAATAACCAAAAAATCGGTTCTCTGTAAAGTCGGTTTACTGACGATAGTTGAACGTGACAACGTCATAAGAAAATACTGATGGAATGTTTGCATTTTTCAAAAGAAAATTTTAATGGAACGCCTCAGAGCGAGGTAACGCCGCATACGTCATGTTTTTTCGTGCGTGCAGCCGGCTACATCGAATTATAAGACGTTGTCACGGCAAAAAACCGATGGTAACCGGCTTCAACTTCGGCGGTAGGGCCCCTGTATTACTGAACTCCAGGCTCCAAGATAGTAATTTTAGATGTAATCACAGCAATCATCATTAAAATCTGTGAGATGAAGGTACGAGTAAATACAATTATTATTATTTATCTCTTTTTAATCACGGGTCAAGCCCGGTCATTTGATAGGCGTGCGCGGGAATATAGATTCAACACGTAGAGACCCCTTTGAGAAGTTTGATGTAATGTTGTACCATTAGTCCTACGAGGGCGCAGTCTGTCCACTAGTGTTAGAGTATATTATTCTGTGGTTGTACTCCCGCCGTGACCCGCTCCAGGATATGTCAATGGAACGATACCCATGAGCAGGTCTCGGCAGGCGTTGAGACTATTGCGTGCTATTGCGAAGTGTGATGGAAAATAAATGGGCTATGGAGATGAGATCTGGGTGAACTTAATACCGGGCTATTACAGAAGAGGGACGGACGCCTGCCATAACTGCTTTTATTGCTAGTTATTTGCGGCAGGCGGTGGCTTGCTACTCACTAGATGGGCTCCCGAAATGTCAGGAAATCGGCCGGGGGCAACACCGGTGTGAGTGACTCAGGGATGTCGAGAGGTGTGCTGCGCTTTCTCCGAAGTTACTCGCGGCGTGATGCCCTTTAACACTTCCACCCCTGGAGCATATAGCTCTAGCGGCTCCTCTCTGGACGGCCAATGAAGGCAAGCGAGAGCTGAGAGTCCTGCGGGCCTTCTTGTGTTTACACTCCGACCGATGAAGACACGTCGGAGACGAAGGCCCTGACCGACTCTCTGGAGACTCGGGTCCGTGGTGTCGCTACTCACACAACAGCTCGCCACAAGCTGCCCTGCGGACTTATTATTATTAAATAAACACTGTTTATATTTACGACCAGGACTTCCCAACCAAGAGTGCACGCCCCCCTTGGAGGGCATAGAGAAACATCAGGGAGCCCGTTTACATTTCCAAAAAAAGAACCATTTAACGAGTAGGTAAATTAAATGTTCAAAATTACTCACTTCTGTCAAAAAAATGTGTGTTTCTTATTTTTATTGAAACTTAAGGCGAGGTGAGCCAGCGCTAGAAACACTGGCGCCCGGCCCTACTGATCGAAAATCATTTAAATTTGAATAATCGATTAAAAATTTTAAAGATCTAATAATAAAAAGCTGTCGGGTATAGTACCTCCAGTTATTTATGACCTTTTTTTTAGTACATAACTTATAATGTCAAATTAGTTATTTTAAGAATAAAACCGAAAATAGAAGATAAAATGACACGAAAAAAGAGGTAACTTTGTGAATTTATTTTATCGAGTCAGCTTCATCAAATCATGTTTCCATCGGATATTTTCCCTAGTATATATCCTCAACAATATCAATATAATTTTCCTAGATTTTAATTCTCTGTTTATTACTTCAAAGATGAATTCTAAATTGTGGATTTTGCAGTACAGTACACTGGTACCATATTATTTTAGTTCGGGGAGGCCCGGCGACATAAAGGTTGGGAAAGCCTGAGAGATGTCTAAATACATTATGTGGGTATAAAAAAAGATATAATATCTTGACACTTGTGACATACCTAGTCTATGTTTTATCGACAAGAAAAAATTTATGAAAATAATGACCATGCTGGCTAAGCTACAGGCAAGCTAAGCTAAAATACTCGTGTGATGCTATTATCACATTCGCCTATGTGATACACTCACATTCGTATTTTAAGAACCCTTATTATGCAACAGTTTCATAAACTACTATTGTGGTTAAAATCGAACTAGTCTCCGTAACTTAACCGACTCATTAAACCGCTTCTCATTAACGCAACAGTTATTCTTCCTTCTATTTTTTTTCTAACAGAAAACGAATAAACGTATAAATAAAACCGACACTTGCCCTTTTAAATAACCGGCATATTTTGTCATAATTAGAGACGCTGTGGCGCTTAGTTTTTGCTCTATTTTTTGTAGCAATTGATTGATGCATGCTGTGTTGAGAAACTGAGACGCATGCTCGAGTCGGGATTATTTGTTAGGGTTCCGTATGTTTTTGACGTGATAACGTCAAATCGATGAACGCCGACTGCACGCACGAAAAAGCATGACTCATTGTCACGTTACGCCTGAGCTGAGCGTCCAAGCGAGAGCGCGGAACAGCCCCCTTACTGCCAACTCTTATTACGATTCAATAACTGAATAGAATGCTAATTCATACCCATGAATAAGCGTCTCTATTCTATTTTAAATAGAGTCGCTTATTCATTGGTATGAATAAGCATTCTATTCAGCCCCCCTAGCCAAGTGTAATTCGTAGCGTAACGAACGTTAGATAGATCACGTGACATTTGTCAATTCTCATAATAAAATGTTCTATTTTGACAAATGTCACGTGATCTATCTAACGTTCTTTACTCTACGAATTACACTTGGCTAGGGGGGCAGTTATTGAATCGCACTAAGAATGGTGGTAGGTGGTAAGAGGGCAGGCGATAGAGAGGCATCGGCCTAAGCGTTCGGCTTGTGACGCATCTATCTCTCTTCCACTCCATCAACCCATGTATTCTTATGACGTTATCACGTACAATTATCGTCGTTACGCGTGTCAATCTAATCGAATACGCAAGTTAAGCAACGTGAACCGTAGCCTGTCCCATGAAGGGTTTATTTATCTCGAGCTCTTCCTTGCTTTGGAAGGCACATATAGCCGTCGGTCCCTGTTGTTGTCATTAGATAACAGTCGTTAAGCCAAGTCAGTGGCCTTTTAGGCGGGTTGAAAACACAGGTTTCCGCCAACTCCCAGTTGAGCAACGTGGTGCAGTATGCTCTAAACTTGAGGGGAGGCGAAAAACAAAGACCCGCTGCTGGTTGTGAGGGACATCCTGAAGGTTCACTCGGATGAGGAACTTATCCGGGCTTTTCGCAACCAGCCCCCTTACCACCATCTCTTATTGCGACTCAATAACTGAAAAGATTGCTTATTCATACCAATGAATAAGCGACTCTATTTCAAACGCAATAGAGTCGCTTATTAATTGCTATGAATAAGCAATTGATTCAATTATTTAGTCGCAATAAGAGATGGTGGTAAGGGGGCAGAACCGGGACGTTTTTCGCGGACTCGATGCCCACGCAATTATTCGCTATTGCGTCATAACCAAATTTTAATTGTCAAATATTGTAAATAGTTTATTTTAATGATAGATAAATTTAAGATGAAAATAAATATAAAAGAGCCTTGTCCACGACAGGGGTGCGCGATTTCTGAAGTAAGCCGATCTGCGCATACTCAGCGGCAATTTACACCGCTGAGTATGCGCATATTGCGATTGGCTTATGTAAAAAAAAAAAAACTTGAGCGGAGGCCCATAACCCAGCAGTGGGATGAATAATGGCTGACGACGTATGTTCTATAATATTCCGTACTTCCAAGAAGTGTAAATGTCGTAACAAAAGTTATTGTATTTTCGCATGGTAATAGAACCATTGGGAAAAAATGCAATAACTAAATTCTTTTTTAATAATAATTATCCTTTTAAAAAGGTCTTTCCCACCAAAACCTTGATCGACCATAGAACAAGTCGAACATAAATTATTAAAATCAAAGATCGCAGAACGTTCGAACGTACGAACGATATTATATTTGTTTTATAAAATTAAAAAAAAAAAAACATGCACTTAATCTTATAAAAATACTCTAATAATAGTTAAAAGTTGTTTATTCTCGTTGGTTTATCTTGTTCCTATAGTAAATATATATTGTCAGACAAATTACACAGCGCCATCTAGCTCCAAAGTAAGCGAAGCTTGTGTTATGGGTACTAGACAACTGATAAACATAATACTTATGATACATAGAAAACACCCAGATTATAACAAACAGGCATGTTCATGTACACAAATATTTCTCCTATGTGGGAATCGAACCCAACGCTCGAGGCGTTGGTGTCGAAGCCGCGTCATTGACCGCTACGCCACCGCACTCGTCGAGTAACTTGGTCTGTGTAAGTATCTCGGAAAGTTACCACGTCTCAGAACGGATCCCTAAAAAAGAACTGAATATTTGACAACTCCACACCGGGATGTTTCCGCATATTTGACTCTGGTATGTGAACCCGCGACCCGTAAACCAAATAGCTTCGGTATGCGTCGCCGGCGCCAATAATTTACACGTGTATCTGTATATGGATTTTGCTTAACGCTTAATTGGATAAATTGTATTTATTTCACGTGAACACGTCTTTAAAATTGTTTCCACAGGGAGGCAATTTAAAAAAACGAATGATAACAAAATGGGGGATACAGTTTGGTGTTGCAGCTACATATCTATCATCTCCATCCAAAATTCAATCACACCACTGGATAGATTATGGATCAAAGAATTTATAACGCTAAGTAAGGACAACGTATCCAATACCTAACAGCTAGTGCGCCCCGTATGCCAACCTTCCGGTTATATCACAGGGATTCTGAGTCAACCGTCCAGTACCTAAACCAACCACACGGAAGGAGCTTTACCTGCTCTTGCACTCGGTAAACCAACCGAGCACGCAAGCGGAACATTAGCAGGTCTTACTCCGCTTTCACCTGCATGCAGGCTACTTGCGTACTCTTGTCGAGTAGCTCGTGGCGAACCGACGCTCGGCGAACCAAGCATCGGGGCCCTACCACCATTCCCCAATCTCCATGATGGGTACCGGAGCTGTATGGTTCGCTCACTTCCCGGCGCACAAGTGCATGTACAAGCGCGCCTAGTGTTTCTGCACCCACACTTTTTTATGTTGTTGCTGCTAAGTAAGGACTATTGAACATCGCGTGTGTAGGAGGGGGAAGCGCTGCCATTTTGATATAATTTTAGTGCATGTAACGTATTCATGTACAACCTTGTACAACGCACGGCCGTGTCCTTAACACAGCCACAACCCCATTTTTTTTATTATTTGCTCTGTCGTCACTCAATCGCCTAGTAATTACGCAGGTACGATCGAATACCTTTTCCTTTAGGTCTTTATACACCATACCAAGATCCTCCTTGGTGTCGCATACAGCCCTAACGACACGGTAAACTATTTCAACTCTTTCGAAGCTGTCCTTGAAAATCTCTCTCCTGGATATGACCACGTTATCGTTATGGGAGATCTCAATACATGCCTTCTAAAAAATGACTTCAGATCACAATCCCTTAACAATGTAATGACCTCATTGAATCTAAATATTTTGCCTCTCACAGCCACCCATCATTTTCCAAATTGTAGACCTTCCTTAATTGACATAATGGTGACTTCAAGACCTGAATTAATTAATACTCACGGACAGCTTCCTGCTCCATTTTCATACCATGATCTTCTTTTTCTCTCATATAAGCTTCGCGCTCCCAAACAAAAATCCAAAACCATTCTCCAACGAGATTTTAAGGGCATGGATCTGGAACGTCTGAGAGAGGATATCGGTCGCGTGGATTGGTCACAGGTTTGGTCCGCAAACAACATTGATGTTAAAGTTGATACGTTCACGCATACACTCACAAACTTATTTGACATTCATGCCCCCATCAGACCGGTGCGAGTAAGACATCTTCCGGCACCTTGGCTTACACCTACCATCAAATGTATGATGAGAAAGAGAGACAGGGCTAGGGGAAGATACAAGAAAGAGCCTACTGATGAAAATCTTGTCGCTTATAAAAAACTCCGTAACGTTTGCAACAGGCAGTGTAGGGATGAAAAACGCCGCTATATTCACTCATCTCTTCAAAACAGGACATCCCTACAAACATGGAAATTTCTTAGGTCTCTTGGCGTGGGCAAATCTTTTACTTCTATTAATGCACCTCTTGATTTAAACACTTTAAATCGTCACTTTTCAGAACCACCTGTTATTCTCGAGGATACCTCCAAACGATCATCACTTCTAACTTTGTCCAATACGCAACGACCAAACTGTATCCCTTTCTCTTTTTGTGAAGTTTCGGAGGGAGACGTTAAGAAAAGTATTTTGGCTATCTCAACAAAAGCTGTGGGCAGCGATGACATGAGCCTTAATATGATTATCCCAGTCTTAGAGGACATATTGCCAGTTATCACCCACATTATTAATTTTTCTCTGACAACAAATGTCTTTCCGACAGCATGGAAAAAGGCTCATGTTATTCCCCTTCCTAAAGTTGCTAACCCATCTTCTCTATCACAATATCGCCCTATTTCCATTCTTTCAATCTTATCTAAAGTACTAGAAGATGCTGTCCACAAGCAATTTTATTCTTATTTATCAACTAACAATCTTCTTGATCCATACCAATCTGGATTTCGTCCTTCACACAGCACCGTCAGTGCATTGCTTCATGTCACCGAAGATATTCGATTTGCGATGGACAACCAACAACTTACTGTTGTTGCATTATTGGACTTCAGTAGTGCCTTCAATTCTGTAGACTTTGACGTTTTACTTGGTACTCTCGGTGCACTTATCGTCTCCCCGCCCGCCATTGCATGGTTTGATTCCTATCTTAGAGATCGACAGCAGTGTGTTAAAGTAGAAAACACCTTTTCAGACTGGACTGCTTTAACTGCTGGTGTCCCACAAGGTGGCGTGCTATCCCCATTACTCTTCTCGGTATTTATAAGCCAAATCACGAAAGTTATTTCTTCATCCTACCATCTGTATGCGGACGATTTGCAAATATATCGACATTTTGCGGTATCTGATATTCATTCGGCTATACAGTTGTTCAATACCGACCTGGAAGCAATTGCAAATTGGGCTAAGTCATTCGGGCTACTAGTTAATCCCTCAAAATCACAAGCTATGATTATTGGTAGTAACAGGTTAATTGCGAAATGTAACTCTTTTCCAAATATTTTTTACAATGGCATCAGTATACCCTATTCTACTAAATCTAAAAACTTGGGTCTAATCTTAGACAGTAACTTATCCTGGACTGCTCACATAAATGAAGTGAGTAAGCGCATTCACTTCTCATTCCACTCTCTCAGACGTCTCCAGAACTTTCTTCCTCTCGCTACTAAAGTTATGCTTAGTAACACTCTGCTTCTTCCTATTCTCGATTATGCCGACGTATGCTGTATCGACGCGAATGAGGAAATCTTAAATAAAATTGAACGCCTCCAAAATCTAGCCATTAGGTTTATCTTTGGCCTAAAAAAATTTGATCATATTACTGAGTATCGCAACCAACTCAAATGGCTCCCTATTCGCTTTCGACGTAATGTTCATATTCTTTCGTTCCTCTACAAGATCCTTAAAGATCCAACTTCCCCTGCTTATCTTCGTTCCCGCTTCCAAGTCCTTCCCGCTAGACCTCGTCCTCTTCGCCAGTGCATTACCAAAACGCTAGTTCTTCCTACTGCGCGTACTATTTTCTTCTATAATTGTTTTTCTTATCGTGCTGCACAATTATGGAACCAACTACCCTCTCATATCCGTGAGAGTCCGTCTGTCACTTCATTTAAAAAAAGATTAAAAGACCACTATTTATCGATCATCACGTAGCTATCTATGTATGTTTATGAGTATGAATAAGTACATTTGTGTGTATGTATGTATGTGTAGCTATTTGTATGTGTGTAGGTATAAATATATGTGGATATATGTATGTGTATATGTATATATCTGTGTGTGTGTGTATGTATGTGTATATATGTATATAGATATAATGTATTATTTTTTGTATATATTTATACATTTGTGGATTGTGTATGATGTGTAGATTATGCAACAGTCTATATGGTAGTAATGTTCTTCATATAATATGTATACTTTGCTATCCGATATTTTACAAACCATTCTACAGCACAGGTTAGCTGGAAGAGATCTCTTAAAGAGATAAGCTCGCCTTTGCATAACTATATTATGTATACTGCCTGTACTGTATAATTTATATGCAATAAAGAATAAAGAATTATTTAATCGATTTTGGTTTACTAGCGTTACGAACATGTGGCCAAGTCAAAAGTGAAACGAGCACAATAGAAAGCTTTTAAAAGATTTTTTAAAGCAAATAACAATTCCCTTGAGTGAGGTCTCCAGAAAGAAAGAAAGGAGTATAAGCTAGCAACGGATCGGCGACCCCTTGGTGTTGCTGATCTCCATGGGCGGTGGTGATTGCTTTCTATCAGGTGACCCACATGCTCATTTGCCCCCCCCCCCCCCCCTCGTATAAAAAAAAGCTTTTATTTAGTTTCACCGGTGTCTTCTCTCAAAAGTTCTATCAAGGCTTACAAGTTAAATTTGATCTTCTTTCTAGTGTTCGATTGAACTGAAATTTGCACACTCTTTGGGTTCTCGTGACACGGAATGATTACTTAAACACTAGGTATGGATTCATTACATAAAATTTTAACAAAAAAAAACCGACACTGAAAAGTTAAAAACAATAACAAGAACTGAATTTTATGATATGAAAAAAAAATGGGACCAATCGGGAAGTCTATACTCTTTCAAATAAAAAACAGCTTTTTTCTAATCAGTAACTTTCTAATCTAAAGTGCCCGAATTTTACGCCAGAGAAGCCGCGGGCAACAGCTATATACATATAATTGAATGTTGCTAAGCGCAAAACTCGAGAACGGCTCGAACAATTCCGCAAATTTTTATTTTAATATTTTTATTAAAGTATAATAAAGGTTCTTACGGAGAGAAAAGACGTAAAATTTGCGAGGAAAATAAAACACCACTTTCTACCGGTGCGAAGCTGGGGCGGGCAGCTAGTTATTATTATAAGCTTTTAATTTTAATTCTTTTGATACTCTATGATTGACCGGCAGACATTCCTTTAAGGAATAGCCTTTGTACTACTTTGTCACGCCTTTTACTTTTACATTATCTATTACATGTACAATAATAGTAGTTTATGAAACTGTTGCATATTATGGGTTATTAAAATACGAGTGTGAGTTTATAACATGAGCCGAAGGCGAATGTTATAATAGACCACACGAGTATTTTAATACCTAATTATGTGCAGTTTCATACACTAATTTATCTAATCTCATGAAATATATGATAATATTATTTTAAATACAACCATGAAGTTAATTTAACAGCCATAATAGGCTATTTGACTAACATTTTTTCGGATTGATATGTAGGGACGTCTCCATAATTATAACCATAGGTGAAAGAATTACTTCGATAGCACAAAAATCTCTCGAGATATGGTAATTTGAAGATCACAATTTTTAGACAGCCCCAAAACGCTCCATACAAAAGACTACCGAATTATGACGTCACAGGTTTGTATTTTGTATGCATCAAATCAGAAATTTGTACGATAGCTATGTTAAATATTACGTTTATGTGATTAGTATCATAATAAAAGTTGTAGCATTTTTTTTTTTGCTTCTCCAATGGAAATCTTATTATTTAATAATTTCATACTTTTAAAATAGACTTTCCCGCCAAACTTTGATCGGCGCTAAAAAAGATATTAGAATGAAAGCTTGCAGATCTTTATAGTTTTGTGTATTTTACGATATTGTTAAATAATTTATACAATTTTTAAACATTGAAAAATAGCCTATTCTTACCTAAAAATCCATTTGCAGATCAAGCATGCGTAGTGCGCATGAGCGACGCGCCGCGTTTACAGATTATATAGAAAAATTTTGCAAAGTTGCAATGCAATTTGCATTGCAACCTGTTTAAAATACCTGTATCCAGGGCTGAAGCTGTATCGAAATGGTAAAAAAGTTATTTTACGATACAGTTGTCCAAAGAGCTGTATCGAAAAATAACTTTTTAAATTTATTTTGATAGCTTGTGCGTAAAGACTGTCATTATGATACTGTGTATAGTTTCTAATGTGTAAATTTCAGTATGAGATTAGATAAAGGTATATATAGTTGTGTGGTTGTGGTGTAAGTAGTGGTCCCATGTTAATGAAGTCAAGCGACCAACAATAACATACCATTTTTACCTAACGGTTTCGAACTTATTGCTGAAAATGCATATTTTCAAAATACACTTCTGGACACATCTATTGGCCCACCTTGCATTTTCAGTTTCGTTTGGTCCTAGCTAAAATTTCAAAATGTTTTTATGCAGTTTTGAACCTGGCACATTCATAATTTCATTCAATAGTCTTTTTTTGAATTTCGAACACAGAATTTAAAGAAACAAAAGACAATTTGGAGCCTGTTCGTTGATATCTAACAATCGAATACTAAGAAAACTTGATTTTATTGGTTTACTTGGATTTAATTCTTGAAAGTGTGATTTTTCTCTTTGGTTTTGCAACAAACATTACTTATTCTTAACATTAAAGTGAGGTTCTATCAATAATCTATGGATACTGCGCCTGAAGTCGCCGCCCAAGCTGTGGCACTTATCCAGGCCGGACACAGCCAAAGAAAAGTGAGTGCTCAACTTAATTTAAGTCGATCTGCGGTCCGAAATGTTTATCGAAGGTACCTAGAGACTGGCGGCTTTGTTCGTCGCCAAGGAAGGCCACGATTTCGAGTCACAACTGAAAGGCAGGATCGATTCATCGTGACGACCAGCTTGAGAAATCGTCACCTTACCTCCATTGAGATACAAAACCAACTTTGTTTGTTTTGGCCCCAAACTAACGCGAGCCCACCGAACAGCGCGCCTTCATTTTGCGCGCACTCATTTAAATTGGACTCAGCAGCATTGGAGCCGTGTACTCTTTTCTGATGAGTCTAAAATTGTGTTACATGGCAATGATGGAAGGAAGGTCTACCGACGTAAGGAAAGAGCGTTTCGCACAATGCTGCTTTGAAGAGAGGGTTGCTTATGGCGGTGGCTCATGGACTGTCTGGGGCGGTATATCCGGGAGCGGCAAAACTCAACTTGAGGTTGTTACGGGACCACGGCTGCCAACATTAAATGCTGAAAGGTACATTCGTGAGTGCTTAGAACCTCACGTGATGCCATACGCGGACTATGTGGGCCCAAATTTCCTTTTTATGCATGATAATGCAAGAGCCCATACGGCCGGCATCGTCAGGGAATATCTTCGGGATGTGAACATCACAGTTATGGACTGGCCAGCAAGAAGCCCAGACATGAACCCCATTGAGCACATGTGGGACGAGCTAAAAAGACGTGTTAGGGCTCGTCAGCCAGTTGCCCAGACGATGCAGGAGTTGAAAACTGCCATAGAAGAGGAATGGGGGAGGATCCCTCAAAATTTCAACTCTATGCCTAATCGTATGAGAGCTGTGGTAGATGCACATGGAGGCAACACGCGTTATTAAATTAAACTTTTATTTGATAAATAATGTTTTTTATTCAAAAATCAAATGCCTTAATCAAGACGCATACCCGACTTGTTAGGCGTAGCTCCATGTCGTGTGGTAATCTGAATTCAAATTTAAAACAATATGATCGAAAAAGATGGTAAAATGTATCAGGTTTAAAACTGCATCAATAGTTTTTGTTCAATCTAGCAATCATATTTCGGTAGGGGCCATCGAAACCTAAACTCTAAGGTGGGCCAATAGATGTGTCCAGAAGTGTAATAGGCACTGACAGTGTAAATACATTTTTATTATCCAAATCACACGTAAAGGTGTATGGTATGACGTGTTTGAAATTTTTGTTAAAAATAGATAAGAACTCAATTTTCTTCAATATCAACGATTCTACATTAAAAAAAAATATTTTTTTGAACAATAAGTCATGTATTCAACTAATTTATAACAATGGGTACCTACCAATTTTATAAAAACTTTTTTTTTTAACCTTGTAAATAAGGTTAAAACAATGGTAGTTGCAGTAGTTGGTCGTCTGGTACGTTGAAGCGTTCGACCACTAATTACGTTACGCCACAGTAACAAAAAACAAACATACCGAAATTAGAGATGTTACGATCTGGAATTTTGTCAAACCGAGTTGAATCGGTTAGACAATTCATGCAAGTCGATTCCAAACCGAATCGACGAAATCGCGATTTGAATCGGTTTGAACCGATTTGAATCGGTTTGATAGCGATGATCGGTTTAAAAAGTCGAGTCGTTACTCGACTTTTTAAACCGATTAAAAAGTCGAGTCGTTGCTAAACCGATTTGGCCGAGTCGAAAGCGATGTAACGACTCGACTTTTTAAACCGATTTGAACATAAACCGAGTTGCGTCGATTAGCGCGTCAGCGCGTCTACTCTACTAAACCGATTTGGCTGAGTCGAACTTACTTACGCATTTCGCTCGCGTCGCTCTGCGCGCATGCGCGCGCCTGTCGGTACGAGTTTATACCGTCCCGCATGCTGAACAATCAGAAAAGCCGGTGCCCGACTGGAGTAGCGGTTACGGTTATTTCGTGTCGTCACTCGTCCGTCCGTAAGTCCGACTGAATCGAAGTGAAGTAGCCGCTTCACATCAGCCGGGCCGTATAATTGTCTGCCATCAGACGTATTATAAAAAAAAATATAAGACAAGCATGGTAATAAATAATTAATCTATATACGTAATTGTTTTTCTGGACCGCGTGCGTAGGTAGGTTAGGTAGGAGGTAGGTACATAACTAAACTAAACTACCAATCATTGGTTCAATTTAAACCCCATTTTGGGCTGTAAGTGGTTCATCAACGTCTTTGAACCAAAGCCAACTTCACCTGCACGCGGTGCACCCTGCTGACTGACAAACGAAGCTCTGGCGAAAAGAGAGGTAGGGAGCGTAATTGTAAGCTGCCCGACTGGTGTATGTACCTCCACCTCACAGAATACCGCATCCAAATAACAATTCCATTGAGGGTTGTTGTGTTCCTGCGAGTGAGTGAGGTCACAAGAAAGGAAGGAGATGCTGCGTTGGCAGCGGCGGTGGCGGCGCTAAAATATGACTTTCTCAGAAGTGACCGCTTTGAATGAATGGATGGATGGACGGACGGACGGCAAACAAGCAAACGAGCAAACGGGTAAACGGCCAAACGGTCAAACGGCCAAACGGGCAAACGGCCAACCGGCCAAACGGCCAAACGGGCAAACGGCCAAACGAGCAAACAGCCAAACGGCCAAACGGGCAAACGGCCAAATGAGCAAACAAGCAAACAGCCAAACGAGCAAACGGGCAAACGACCAAACGAGCAAACGGCCAAACGGCTAACGAGCAAACGGCCAAACGGCCAAACGAGCAAACAGCCAAACGGGCAAACGGCCAAACGAGCAAACGGCCAAACGAGCAAACGGCCAAACGGGCAAACAGCCAAACGACCAAATGGGCAAACGAGCAAACGGCCAAACAAGCAAATGGTCAAACAGCCAAACAAGTAAACGGCCAAACGAGCAAACGGCCAAACGAGTAAACGGCCAAACGAGCAAACGACCAAACGGGCAAACAGCCAAACGAGCAAACGGCCAAACGGCCAAACATGCAAACGGTCAAACGGCCAAACGAGCATGAATGCGCGCAGAGCGACGCGAGCGAGATGTGTAAGTAAGTTCGACTCAGCCAAATCGGTTTATTAGACGCAAGACGTGCTGACGCGCTAATCGACGCAACTCGGTAAATCAGTTTGAATCAGTTTAAAAAGTCGAGTCGTTACATCGCTTTCAACTCGGCCAAATCGGTTTAGTAGACGCGCTAATCGACGCAACTCGGTTTATGCTCAAATCGGTTTGAATCGGTTTAAAAAGTCGAGTCGGCCAAATCGGTTTAGTATACGCGCTAATCGACGCAACTCGGTTTGAATCGGTTTAAAAAGTCGAGTCGTTACATCGCTTTCGACTCGGCCAAATCGGTTTAGTAGACGCGCTAATCGACGCAACTCGGTTTGAATCGGTTTAAAAAGTCGAGTCGTTACATCGCTTTCGACTGGGCCAAATCGGTTTAGTAGACGCGCTAATCGACGCAACTCGGTTTATGCTCAAATCGGTTTGAATCGGTTTAAAAAGTCGAGTCGTTACATCGCTAACCGAAATCGGATTTAAAAGATCGGAATCAAGTGCCATCAAAATATATAAATAAAATATTTTCCTGCTGTCCTGTCATTGATGTCAGCACATTGTCACTTTTTTATTTGAAGTTTCTAGTGATGTGCCAAGTTATTTTATTCGTTTTTCTGATTCCCAATTAACTTGACTTGGATAGCAGGAATCCATGGGCTTCGATCGATCAGCCGTCCGAATTGGACTCATAAGAAAAAAATATACTTATATACTACATTTGAGAAAAAAGTGGTCCAGATGCGAAAAACTAAGCGAATTTGGATGTTCCGCCATTCAAATAAATAAATAAAAACAGTTTCTTATATTTATTTTTAGTAATATAATAATTCTAGAATTTTAGTTTTTAAATTATACCCGTGCATAGTCCCATGCCATCTGAGTTTATAATTTACAAATCTCGATATCATTATGATATATCATTCAAGAGTTCATTAATGACCTCGGTAGTTGTTTTAAGAATAGCCATTTTATTTTATATGCCGACGACCTAAAAGTTTTTCAAGAAGTTACCTGTAATGACTTCCGGTATTCTGTGAGGTGGAGGTACTCCACCTCACAGAATACCGGAGCATTAACAATTCCATTGAGGGTTGTTGTGTTCCTGCGAGTGAGTGAGGTCACCAGAAAGGAAGGAGATGCTGCGTTGGCAACGGGGGTGGCGACGTGCGAGTGATATTTTATGTTGCGAGCGTTTATATGGCTACGGTAACCGCTTCACATCAGGCGGGCCGTACGCTTGTCTGCCACCCGACGTCGTATATAAAAAAAAATGGTGTTATTATAATAATTTTCTCGCTTGTATCATGTACTCACTCTGCGTAACTGCGAATCGTTGACAAACCGTTTAATCCGTTGCTATAAATAACTCCGTCACGATCCCGTCGATTCACATTACACATCGATTTCGTAAGTTTCATTTGTTTGTCATTGTTACCTCATCAAACGTTTCCAACCGATTCAAACGATTCAAACCGATTCAAATCGGTTCAAATCGCGATTTCGTCGATTCGGTTTGGAATTGACTTGCATGAATTATCTAACCGATTCAACTCGGTTTGATAAAATTCCAGATCGTAACATTTATAACACAAATACCCAACTAAATTTACGCACGTAAGTGTAATTCAATTTCGGATTCATCTGACAGCTTATGGTTGTTTCTCTATTCCACTAGGTATATTAATTTTAAGGTATAGACATCGGCCAATTAGAATTCTGTCAAGATATTCCATCACAAAAGATTGACATTGGAATCGATAATAGACATCGAAAATCAATTTATAACAATATTAATTTCGCCCCTCTCTAGGACGTGCTTGTCAGTTCGTCCAATGTTGCTAGTTTAGGGTATTTTTTCCAACATATAGGGTATTTTTTTTTAATTTAAGGAATTTTTCGATACGAAAATGGTAAGCAAGCGTGTGATCAACACAGATACACAGAAGTACGGAACTAAATTTTGTAGTAGTAGCAATGTCTTTTGTTAAAAATGTCAAAGGTTACATGTGAAAACTGTTTTATGAAGAAACTGGAGCGGCTCCTGTATGTTTGGTATTAAGAAGTATTTGTTTTAGCCAAAATCTGGCTCGAAAGAATCAGTATGTTTGGTCCAAAATCCGGTTCGAAAGATGTTTGAGCCATATCAGGCTGGAGTAAAAATTGCGTGTCAAACGGGTCCGAAGGTGAAATTTCATTCTGGTTACTTATGCAAATGTGGATTGTAATGCAGGACTATTTACGGTGACTGTGACCTTTAATGATGGTTGAGTTATGTTCTGCTTACTATTTCTCCTTGATCTTCTCTTCTTTCTTCCACGCTGGGCCCAGCTATTCGGCAAACTTAAGCACATGTGGAAAACCAATATGATGTAGAACAAAGGAATTGACTATGCAAATCTCACGAGATTTATCGCACGGCGATTATAGGTAGATTATTAAACACACACATAATAATAATAATAATAATCGTTTATTTCAGACAATTGTTATGTAAACAAAACAAGTCCATATTATAAATACCTTAAACTAAAAATATATATTTATATAATTGTTCATTTTGTTGACAATATCTATAATTAGACGCGCTTAGTCGGCAGCGTATTCCGCGCGGTGTCCTGTAACCGGCCACGAAAGTGGCGGAACAAAACACCTTTCGGCCAGAATTCCTCCTTCGTGAAGGTCGAAAGATGTTCTGTTGGAACCCTCACCACGAAGGAATTGAAGTTCACTCGGTGGCGCGATTCCAACCTTTCGACTCTACAATTGAAGTTGGTCTTCACTCGGATATACTCTACAATCTCCTCGTCCTTTGTAGAGTAATGCAGGCGGGACACATACAGCAACGTCGTCGGCACGGCCGGACGCAGCAGGTGTCTGGGTCCTGTCGGTGCGGTGCCGCACTTGTTGCGGCTGGTGGGCTTCTTCCTTCTCTCCACTTTGATGAAGCCCTCGGGGTCGCACTGGTCCTTTCGTGAGCCCTGGAGCGCATTTACACATGGCTTGTTAGGATTTCGTTTCTCCCTTTGTGTCGTAAGCCGCTTTGGTGGCTTAGCGGCGGCGGCGGCGTATGCACGATCGGGAGTTGTCGTGCCTATTCGTGACGTTTCCGGCGGCGTCGGGGCCGAGGTGCGGGCTGCGGGACGCGGTGTCACCGGCGAAGTGATGGCCGACGCAAAACTGCTGACGGCCGCAGGTTGCGCCCCGTGTCGTGCAATCACACCAGAGACCTCGTGTGACCTACTTTCCGAGCCAACGCCGCGCAACGACGCTACCTCGGCACGCAGCTCACTTATGGTGGTCTCGGAAGCCTCCAATCTGGACTGCACTGCGGCTAGGCTGGCTGTCAGACTTCTAACATCCTTAAGCAGCACTAGTACATCGACGTGGTCGTAGCTGTATGGCGGGAGCTTATGAAGTTCCTTCGCCACAAAAGCGGGCACGTCATCGGGATCAGTCCCTTTTCGTCCCTTCTGCGGGACGGCATCCGGTCGGTCATCCCGAGCGTCTCGTACAGCAGCACCTTGGCACTGCAAATTTCTTCTACTTTGAAGTTAGTCTTGCAGAGCTGCAGAATACTAACTTCATCCATGGTGTCGATGGCGTTCTGGATAAACGCCAGTACTTCGTTGGCTATGAGCTGTTCGGAACTCATAGCGGCAGTCGTGCAGCGGCTATAGCCGCGCGGATCGCGAATTAAAAATTCGTATGCAGTGTGGCGCGTTCGTCATCGAGCGCGCACTGCACTGCACTGATAAGCATCGAAGGATTTTCTATGCAGGACAACCGAAGTCCTGCACGGCGGTTATGGACTGTAAAGTCAACAATTCACGACACGGATGTGACCTAACGGCGGCGGCGGAGCGGGCGGTTGTATGTGAACTGAAGGGGCATCACTTATGATGCTACATTATAAGAATATCGAAGTGGCCGCTAATAATAAATAAATAAAAAGAGGGTAAACTAACTGGCGTTCATAAAATTTGCAAGATATTTTGGTAATTTCAGATTTTATTATAGCTATTCATATTTTAGTTTTGTAAATGTCAATAATTTTGTAAAAGAATATTAGCAAGCAGGTTACGTTAAGTATTTATACTTTTTATTTTGTAGTGTTGTACCATGCATGCGTCCATTCCAAGTGCGGTGTGAACATGTATTGTAGTCGAGTTTAATTTGCATAGTTTTGAGTCAAAAGTATTAATAGCTTTGTATTATGTATAACTAGGGGAAAATCAAAACCAGGAGTCGGCAACACTGGCTCGATCGCTCGCCCTCGCTCGCTGTCTTGTCTACGTAAATTGTGAATTTTCTGTAATTTGACTACTTGTAAAAATAGAATTCAATTAAACATAAAATAAATAAATCAATGCTCTGACTGCGAATATAATACGTGTGAATTTTATTTAAATGTAAATGCGAACTTAAAACTATAAATAATTTAGGTAGAATATTCTGTGAAAAAATACTTTCCACAATGTTTATTGTTGATAATAAAGTTTCACATGTAAACGTAACACTTACGGACGTGTCATGGACTACATAACATAAAATTGTATTGATAACTTTGGAAAATAGTTTTATAAAATACTAGAAAATAGTGTTGAAAAAATACTATCAAAATGCGTTTGAGCATAATAAAATTATGTTTTATCGGTGGAACTTTGGTATTTGTGTGGGTTCTGGTATTTTACTCGTCGATAATAGAGGTGCCAAGGTCCATTTCTCCCGGTCACAATGCGCTGGATATCGAAAATCGTATAGATAATCTACAAAAACGAATAGACAATCAGATGAGCGAAAGTCATCTTTTACTGGATAAACTTGCATTGCATTTGAAGAAAACCCGCGATTACCCTAAAGACGAAGCAAGAAATGACTTGGACCCCAATAGAAGTAAGTAACTCTTTATTTGTAGATTTGGCTGTATATTTTTTTATTTATTTATTTACGTGCTCCAACAGCGTATTAACAATGTATTATATTTAGAGATGGGCAAAATGCTAGGCATTTACCCAATTTGCCCAATAAATTTACCCAATTAGCCTAATAAATGCCTTATTTTTAGGCATAAACAGGGAATTTATATTTATTTATTGGGGATTTATCTTAAATGCCTGGCATTTTGCCTATCTCTAAATATATCTAATAACAGGTGTATACAGCATTTGCTGTAGAATAATTTATTATTGCTCTTGTACATATTTACAAAAAGAACCCATATTGGCAAGTTTCTTTCAAGCATTTCTTGTTCGCCAAGCGTCCAAAATGCTAGTAGAAAAAAAAATACAAATAAATAAGAATATTATTTATGAAAAACTGTAAGATGGGTCTAAGTACAAGGGCGGAATGGCAGAATAAATACCATTTCATACCTTAGCAATTTGTTAATTGAAATAAATAAGGTAAGGTTCAACAATTGATACAGACTTTATTTTTCTTGGACTTGCCATGGGAATACCTGGCCACTATTTAAACATAATATATTTGTAAAGTAGAGTGAGCGTTCTTTAGTTCTGTGTCCGATTTATATTCATTACTTTTGTCACTCTTCTTTACTTCTCAAATTTAAAAGCTTGTTAAAAAAATTGGTTGTCTGTAAAGTCGGTTTATGGATGATAATTTTATTTTATGTGATAATGTCAAACATAGGCCCATCGTGCCTCTCTATCGCTTTCTTCGCACTCTCGCTTGCATACTTGGCACAGGTGGAATATGCTTTTTTGTGCGTGCAGCCGTTCATCGATTTTATAAGACATTATCACGTCAATAAACATCAAACACAAAAAGTTTTAACATCTTAATCTCATATTTTATTTTATTATTATTTTATACTTAAATCATTAAAGGTGTTAATGTTTCCATGAGTAATTTGGTTGTACAAGTCAGTAGTCATACAGTCGAGGGACAGGTAAATTTTTGCCTAGGTTAGTACGTGAAAATCTGACAATTATGACAATTGAAAATCTGACAATCTGATAATATATATTAGCCGGGTATGTATGTTCGTCAAGGATGATATTTGCTGTCGACGTCTTCATGGCCTTGAAGACAGGGACATGTCAGTAATGTGGGTACGCGTGGATCAGGGCGGCCGCACCCGTATCTACGCATGCCTTTACAGGTCTCATAGCGGTGATGCAGACACAACTCGATTGATCGAGCACCTGCAAATGACATCTGACAAAGTCATTGAAAAGTACCCCACCACGGAGTTAGTGATTTTGGGAGACTTTAATGCCCACCATGCCGAGTGGCTCAGCTCTCGGTCCACTGACTTCGCATGGAAGTCTGTTCATGCTTTTGCTCTGGCCTATGGTTTCTCACAGCTGGTTCATTCTCCAACGAGAATACCAGATATAGAGGACCATACCAGCTCTCTACTGGACCTTCTGCTGACCACACACCCATATGGGTATACAGTCTCGGTGGATGCGCCACTTGGCTCATCGGATCACTGTCTCATCCGGACACAAGTGCCATGCGCTAGCCCTGTCGCACCCCGGTCTACCAGTTGGCGTCGCATGTGGCACTATAAGTCAGCAGACTGGGATGGATTGCGTGAATTTTACGCATCGTACCCGTGGAGGCAGCTCTGATTCGAGTCTGAACATATAGACATCTGTGCATCTGCTGTAGCTGAAGCCATTTTAGCTGGAATGGAATTATTTATTCCAAACCGGCGGGTAAGTACTTCAGGTGCTAAGAAGCGGCCGAAATGTTTCTGACTTGAGAGTAATTGCCAGGGCAAAATTCGAGTTCATCAGGATTGGTGAGCGCCTAGCTAAGCACCCATCTGGGAGCCGTGCGTTTTGGTCGCTCGCTAAGGTTGCCGAGGGAAATTTTTGTCAGTCGTCCTTTCCACCACTTCGAAAACCGGATGGTAGTCTGGCCCACAGTGCTAAAGAGAAAGCCGATCTGTTGGGGAATCTCTTTGCCTCAAACTCGACTTTGAACGACGGGGGTGCCGCACCGCCCTCCATCCCGCGGTGTGGTGATTTCATGCCGGAAATCACATTTTCTCAACGAGATTTTCGGCGGGCATTATTATCCCTCGACGTTCATAAGTCGAGTGGGCCAGATGGCATTCCGGCAGTGGTGCTAAAGCTGTGTGCTCCTGAGTTGTGTCCTGTACTTACGCGCCTTTTCGCGCTCTCTTATTCCACCAGGCAAGTTCCATCATCGTGGAAGACTGCGAACGTGCACCCTGTGCCCAAAAAGGGGGACAGATCAGACCCATCGAATTACAGGCCTATCGCTGTTACCTCCCTTCTCTCCAAGGTAATGGAGCGCGTCATTAACATCCGGCTCCTGAAGTACCTAGAAGAGCACGATTTAATCAGCGACCATCAATACGGCTTCCGTCATGGTCGCTCGACTGGTGATCTTCTAGTGTATCTTACACATCGCTGGGCTTCAGCCGTGGAGAGTCAAGGTGAGGCATTGGCTGTCAGTCTGGATATGGCGAAGGCGTTCGATCGGGTCTGGCACCGTAGTCTTCTTTCGAAGTTGCCTGCATACGGTCTACCAGAGGGTTTATGCGAATGGGTCGCTAGCTTCTTGTCCAGCAGAAGTATTAGAGCCGTTGTTGATGGCAGTTGCTCCGATAGCATGGACATTAATGCTGGCGTCCCGCAAGGCTCTGTATTGTCCCCGACGCTGTTTTTGCTGCATATCAATGATATGTTATCCATTGACAGCATTCATTGCTATCCACTCAAGCGTCCGCCCCCCCCCCCCCGCCGATGCCGTCTCATGCGTCCACGTATCTCTTACTAACCATAAGTACCTACGAGCGGCCCCTACGTTGTAACAAAAATCGTCATAGCTGGCGTAATACTACAGCTATGTTGAAATAAAAAATACCTATGGATAGGCTATAATATGCAGAATTAGACTACATTGTCACAAATTGCTAGAATTGAAGCTAAAGTGCAAAAAAAAAAATGTGAAAGTCAAAGTGTATCAATATTTTGCTACATTTTTTTTTTCGAACAAGTTTTTATCAATAAACTTTTCATTTCGAAGCAATCGGACTTATATTGAAATAAACTACACTATTTCAGCTTTAAAATGACATATTAATATCTTTCGTAGGTTTACACAGCGTGGAGAAATAAAATAAATAGTATCAGTACTACTCACCAGTCACGGATTCATCTCCATACAAAAGTCACGATGAAACCCGGCGGGCGCGCTGACATAAAATGTCATTATTTACACATCCCACTATATTTCTGTTAAAAACTATTTTTTATATGTTCACAATACACTATTATTCACTTATCTTGCTTTTAAAACACTAAAATAGCATAATTAATTATTGTAAACAAACAAACACAACACCGCCATTCTGCGCGAAAGTACTGCGCAGTGCGCAGTCCACTTTTCGTGTTCACAGATAAACATGAGTGTTTCGAAACTCATTTATCTAAACACACACACGAAGTACACATCACAACGATTCTTTTGATATATATAGTAACCGTAGAAATAAACACTTTAATCACAATAAATAATTAAAATACCCGAGCCGACCGCCAACCGATAATAAACCGAAAAAAAACTTGACAATAATAAACAAAACTTTTGATTTTAGAAAAATTTTGTACTGCCAGTGTCACTTTTTAAATTTTTGACGCGTATTAGACTATATCCATCTTATTTTTAATAAAAGTTTCAAGGCTCTGGATAATGAGAAGTTGGAAAAATAAATTTTTGAAGCCGGGCTTCCTGCGCTGGTACCAGCTGTTCCGGGACGTTTCGTACCGCTTTCTCAGTGGGTAAGCGGTGCTTCCCGCAGACGTTTCAGTGTGCGGATGACAGCACCGGGGACACATTTTATACGGGCCGCGCTAATATTCCCCGCTCTCTGGTGGAGGAGAGCCGCGAACGACTTGTGTCGGAAATCGAGAGCACACTAAGTAAAGTGTCCGATTGGGGGCAACAGAATTTAGTGCGATTCAACCCCTCTAAGACACAAGTCTGCGCGTTCACCGCTAAGAAAACCCCTTTTGCTGTAGCTCCTCACTTCCAGAATACACCCCTTACTGTCGCCAAAAGTATTGGGATTCTAGGAGTTGAAATCTCCAGCGACGTGCAGTTTCGTTGTCACCTGGAGGGGAATGTCAAGCTGGCGTCGAAGAAGGTGTGCTCAACAGGGCCAAGCAGTACTTCAATCCGCGACAAAGGCTTCTGCTCTACAAAGCTCAAGTACGGCCGCATATGGAGTACTGTTGCCATCTGTGGGCGGGAGCGCCTAGATACCTTGTGACTCGATTCAGAGGCGTGCTGTGAGGATTGTTGACTATCCCAAACTGACAGACGGTTTAGACCCTTTAAGTCTGAGGAGGGATTTTGCGTCCCTTTGTGTGTTCTACCGTTTGTACAATGGGGTGTGTTCAGAGGAGTTGTTTGACATGATGCCCACGGCCTCCTTTTACAGTCGCACCGCTCGCCATCGACAGGGAATTCATCCTCACACATTGGAGCCTAAGTGGTCGCGTACCGTGCGGTTCCAGAGGAGTTTTCTCCCGCCTACGGTTAAGCTGTGGAATGAACTGCCTGTCGAGGTTTTCTCAGGAGACTACAGCATGGGGTTCTTCAAAAAGGGCGTGAAGAGGTTTTTACAGGGTCGGCAACGCGCGTGTGATGCCCCTGGTGTTACAGGCGTTCATAGGCTACGGTCACTGCTTTCCATCAGGCGGGCCGTATGCTTGTTTTCCACTTTAGTGGTAAAAAAAAAATAACAGTGGACGAGATGGAACACTTCACTAAGAGTAGAAGGACAATCTACAACATTGCTTAACACTTTTTGCTCGCCTTTCCCTTAATATCTGCATCTGAAAGAATTTAATTTTAGCTATATAAGATTTTATTTTTGGGTGGTTGATAGCGATATGATATGTGGAGAACTATTTTCTCCTGTACCATTTTAATTTCAGTATTATGCACTTTATAAACAAGTGACCAGAGAGCACTGCAGTATTCAAACTTGCTTTTAACATAGGTAATAATTATATCTTTTTGCTATTTTAATATAATAATTACTTTTTTTTTTTTTTATTACTTGGCCGTGTGGTTTCCGGCAGACTAGAATAGAATCACTCCGTCCCTTCCCGTGGATGTCGTACAAGGCGACTAAGGGAAATACATTATAAAACATCGATCAGGCCTCCCCAACCCGTCTGGCCAGCGTGGGGAGTGTAGGCTAAATCCTCCTTCCGCCTAGGACGGAGGAGGAGAGAGGGTCGTGCTCCTGTAGTGGAGACTTAAATGACCTGATGATGATGATGATTTTAATTACTGCAATCTGTCTCCTTCGTGGGACATTCAACGGTATGTAGGTGGGTGCTAATGCTGGCGTGGTCGGTATGTGACCTGTGTCACACTATCATTGAACAAACAGTAGATTTACTGTGACCGTATCAAATCTTGAGGGAGTTTGCGCTTTGTTGTGGCTTTAGGGCGTCTTTTTTTTTATACTACGTCGGGTGCCAGACAAGCATACGGCCCGCCTGATGTGAAGCGGTTCACGTAGCCATTTTTGTACTTTATCGCTCGCGCGCCGCCACCCCCGCTGCCAACGCAGCATCTCCTTCCTTTCTGGTGACCTCACTCACTCGCAGGAAAACAACAACCCTCAAGGGAATTGTTATTTGGCTGCGGTATTCTGTGAGGTGAGGCACATTCCCCAGTCGGGCAGCTTACGCTTCCTACCTCTCTTCGCCAGTGCTTCGTTTGTCAGCACTTGGCCGGTTTTTATTTAAATATTGCGTTGGATGGCAGACAAGCATACGGATCGCCTTATCAGGCGATATGAAGCGGTTGCCCATATTAACGTGCATTTACAAAAACATTTTTTTTTTTAATATTCTCTTAAAACTCTTTACGCACCAAACGACATAATTTTTAAACAAATGAACATGTCTGTTTGTCTTGGTCTGGGTGTTCGATAAATGAAAAATATGGCACATAAAACCCCACGCCTTGTAGGGTTCCGTACCCAAAGGGTAAAAAGGAACCCTATTACTAAGGCTCCGCTGTCCGTCCGTCTGTCACCAGGCTGTATCTCATGAACCGTGATAGTTAGACAGTTGAAATTTTCACAGATTTCTGTTGCCGCTATAACAACAAATACTAAAAAACAGAATAAAATAAATATTTAAAGGGGCTCCCATACAACAAACGTGATTTTTTTGCTCGTTTTTGCTCGGCAATAGGTAGACGCTTGAAATACTCACATAATATTTAGTTTTATCACTTCACTTTAAAAATAAACAATTTAATAAAAATAAAACAAATATTTAAGGGGGGCTCCCATACCACAAACGTTATTTTTTTGCCGTTTCTATAGATAATGGTACGAAACCCTTCGTGCGCGAGTCCGACTCATTCCTTCATTTATTTTTTCTGCCTACATTAAAAAATATTTTTCGTTTTTTAGTTCGACTATACCACCATATTTTTTTTATTTGCAAATACATACAAACACCCAGACCAAGACAAACAGACATGTTCAAAAATTATGTCATTTGGTGCGTAAACACTAAAAAAATATTTGATTTTGTTAATAACACATGAATCAATCAATATTATATTTATTCATTACTAGCGGCCCGCCCCGGCTTCGCACGGGTAGATTAAAATATTGGTTTGTAGTACATGCTATCTATCAGAGATGGCGCTGTATGTGAAAAAAGATTTTCCCGCTTTTCTTTTCAAATTTTTCCAGAATTTTCTTTGCTATAAACCTCACGGCGCCCGAGACCTTTCCAACGAATGCAAAACCGTGGAAATCGGTTCGTGCGTTCTGGAGTTATAGCGTCAGGAAGGAAAACCCGACTTATTTTTATATAGTAGACTAGCTGATGCCTGCGACTTCGTTCGCGTGGACTTAATGATTCCGGCGTATTAATAAAAAATCGAACTAATGTAGATACATAAGAAAATACTTGTTATACGTTAAAAGATTTTTTTTATTATTTAACATTGTAACCATAGTTTAAAAAAAATAAAAATTAAGGGAGTCTTTCCTTCGGGAGAAACAACCAGTCCTAAGCTTGACCAGCAATAGCAAAGCAAGTGGTCACAGAGAACTGTTTACGTTTAAAATTAAAATTGTTTTTTTTTTTTTTGAGAAGAGTGGTATACGCGGAATTAATACAGTTTCACCGGCACCACTCTCAGTGAAAATCTCAGCTTTAATTATATTTCGCTGCCAAGCATTGACTTTACTTCAGGAAGGAGATCTTCCACGTTGGCCATTTCGCATTCATCTCAAACGATCAGACAGCAATCCTGAAACACCTTCGCTTTGTCACAGAGCATGTCGGTGTTTCAATTCTGTTTAAATTGAGTAGGATATTGAACATTGTATTTGCGTCCTTCCGCCTAGTAGTAAAGTGGCTGCAATACCTGGCGATGCTGCTGCGAGATCTTATTTTGACGATTGATACTCAGCGTGGATTGCTCTCGTCAGGTATGTTTTCCTGTCCCTCCTGGAGCATCTAAGAAAAACAGTTTCCCCTCGTTAATTCAAACACTTTCCACCACCAAATCAAATAAACTCTGATCTTGCTACATAGCGTCCCGCAAATGCACGTAGGTAGTCCTCTGGTTTGTGCGAATCGTTCCATTTCAATTTTAGCGTACACACACGTCTATAATAAACTGACTAAATAGACCACGTTACCTTTGTAAATAAAATAAAACGATTGCGTCTAACTTTTAGCAGGTAAGAACAAAAGTAGCACCCCGCGGTTTTTTTTTACGATACATTCAATATTTTGTTAATCTATTTATTGTTATTTTAAGTAACTTTTTTAGTTCTATTTGCTATTATAGCGTTTTTTTTTTACATTTTTTTAAAACTATATTTTATTGTAAACACGTGTTGTTTATGCAAATAAATTTAACTTTGTTCTGCATCAAGTATTCCAAATCTTTGATTTTTATACCTCAACAAAAAATCCTCATCAGGCTGAACAACTTTTGCTAAGGAGTCATTTTTATATTTCTTATAGTTTACCTGAACCATTAAGGTTCTTCATCAGGTGTTCCAAATCTTGGATTTTTATATCTCAACAGAAAATACTCATCAGGCTGAACAACTTTTGCTAAGGCGTCATTTTTATATTTCTTATAGTTTACCTGAACCATTATGGTTCTGCATCAGGTGTTCCAAATTTTGGATTTTTATACCTTAACAGAAAATGCTCATCAGGCTGAATAACTTTTACTAAGGCGTCATTTTTATATTTCTTATAGTTTACCTGAACCATTATGGTTCTGCATCAGGTGTTCCAAATCTTGGATTTTTATACCTCAACAGAAAATGCTCATCAGGCTGAACAACTTTTACTAAGGTGTCATTTTTATATTTCTTATAGTTTACATGAACCATTGTGGTTCTGCATTAGGTGTTCCAAATCTTGGATTTTTATACCTCAACAAAAAATGCTCATCAGGTTGAACAACTTTTACTAAGGCGTCATTTTTATATTTCTTATAGTTTACCTGAACCATTAAGGTTCTGCATCAGGTGTTCCAAATCTTGGATTTTTATACCTCAACAGAAAATACTCATCAGGCTGAACAACTTTTGCTAAGGCATCATTTTTATATCTCTTATAGTTTACCTGAACCATTATGGTGCTGCATCAGGTGTTCCACTTTCCAAAATCAATTATACCCTATATTTTGCCCAGGCGTAACAGCTATATAACAAAAAAAGTTTCATTCGAATCCGTCCAGTACTTCCAGAGATTAGCGTGTACAAACAGACATACAGACATACAGACATACAGACATACAGACATACAGACAAACAGACAAACAGACAGACATTTTTTTTTAAATTCTTACTCTATTACTATATCTCCATCGCCTCCAATTGTTTTTTTGTAAATATATTCAATGTACAGACACACTATTTTTACTGTTTTATTATATGTATAGATTAACTCGTATATATGTCACTGACTCAATTACATACGTTTGTTTTAACAGCAGCTGTATTAACAATATTAATACTTAGTTCGTTGCCCGTGCATAGGGTTGCCAGTATTTTATTAAACTCTCTTGATTTTCTATTTACTTTAAAATATTCAAACATGGAACTATGTAGAGGCGTTCATGGCGCTCTGCATACACCCTTCACAGTACATAGGAAATTGTCGTCAACCCTTATTCATCCCACCTAGGGTTGGCAGGCGTCCGGATAAAGCCGGACATAGTTAGGCTTTTTGATTGCGTGTCCGGCCAAAATGAACGGTGTCTATTATTGTACTATGGGTACTAGACAATTGATAAATGTACTTAAATACTTTTTTTTTTGTAAATACTTATTTTTAATACATAGAATGTTAATGCACACAAATTTTTGTCTTGTGCGGGGATCGAACCCGCGACCTCGGAGTCAAAGTAGCCATTGCTAGCCATTCGAGCCCTGGGCTTGTCTTGTTTAACCGACTCCAAAAAAGGAGGAGGTTCTCAATTCGGCAGTATTTTTTTTTAATGTTTCTTATTTAATTACTCCGCGATTTATAAACCAATTTGAAAAAAAGTTTTTTTAATTGAAAGAGTATACTTCCAGGTTGGTCCCATATTTTTCTCACCATCATCATCATCATAATCATCAGCCTGTATCTACATATACATAAATGTAGAGTAATGTTTGGAGTCGGTTTATTTTTTGTTAAAATTATTATTACCCAAATGTCTTGCTGGTCTGTCCGGTTATTGTTTTTGGCGATGTGGCAACCCTACCCGTGCATTGTAAAGCGGCCTTGGTTATGTACATAGTATTATCTGTGGTTAGCTGTTAACAACACCTTATCTGTAAATAGCCGTGAAGTCTACATTGATTATCACAGATTATCCACACAAAATTATGGCGTTAAGCATCAGGAAACTCTCAAATATTGAATTATTAACGTAATGAGACTGTAATTCACTTTAACATTCAAGATTGTGTGATTAAAGTGAATGTAAGCTCTGCGGATTTAGAGTAGTAATGATTTAGATACATGTTTTTATATTTAACTAGCGGCCCGGTACGTGCTTCGCTACGTATAAAGTGAAATAATAAAAAAAAATTGGAACACCAAATTCATTTATTCAAACAAAAAAATATTTTATTAATTGCTAGCTATTTTAAAACTTAATCCAAAACATTTGGATAAACAAAATTTTTTGTTTTTCCATTTTGAGCATGAATAAACAAACGGCTGGAGGTACCGATTCTGGAACAGGCAACATATAAAGTCGAAGCACGTCCAAAATGAAATGACCGCATGAATGACATAACAACATGCCTGTACTGTCAACACTGAAAAAAGTTTCAATTTGACAGCACAATCCCCATCTGAAAAAAGTTTCAATTTGACTGCAAAATCCCCATTAACAAAATGATCCTCCATTTATTGAATTAATTTGTTACAAAAAATGTGATAAATGAAAAATCGCTGTACCGATTTTGTGCAAACTTCACATAAACCATCTACTAAATAGTCCGAACAAACCCTAAACATTTGGTTTGGATAGGTGAACCCATTCTTAAGTTATAAAATTACAACGAAAAGTGGCATTGATTTATATATATATAGACTAGCGACCCGCCCCGGCTTCGCACGGGTGCAATGCTGATACTAAATGTACTACAGAAGGTCTTTGCGCTTTGTCCTATCCAGTCCTTCCCCAGTTATAGGCACACGCCGCCGGCTCCGCGGCCGGTACCGCCACAGCCGTTATGTCCCTGCATTTTAAATGTGTAATATCTTCTAAACTATTCATTTAAATTACATGCTGTGAAGGGCCATATTGATCTATATTAAATGCGCAATGTATTTAAGGTACTTAATTGGATAAGGATTAATTCTGTATTGCTTAAAATCGCTTCGTAAATAAGGCATTATTTCTTGTAAAAAGCAAAGGATAAAATAACGGTTATTGTGTGTTACCACTAAGAGATAGACATATACCATCGCGAACTTTTTTGTAGACCATTTTAAGGTGAACAATACTGTACTACATTATTTTGATCTATCTCGTTGGGTTCAGCCAGCGTTTGCAATGAAAGAGCAAAAAAATGTGTTTATTTACGACATCACATCAGAAACCTCCAAATTATCAGTGTTTTTCTACTATGTTATGCATATATTATACTTATAAACTTTCCAGTTGAATCACTCTATCTATTAAAAAAAACCGCATCATAATCCGTTGCGTAGTTTCAAAGATTTAAGCATACAATGGGACATAGTGACAGAGAAAGCGACTTTGTTTTATACTATGTAGTGATTTGTATAACGTTTCTAAGTGCTTTATAAAGTCCAAGGAATAAAGATATTTTGATTTGATTTCATTTGTAATGTATATATATACATTACAAATCAAATCAACTCAAAATATATTTCGGCGTATATATGCCTTCCGTTCGATTCACTATATTATTAGATTAAAATAATAAAGCGAATCACACAGTAAGAAGATACAATATTTTTAGGTATTTTTTTAATTATTAAGCGGAGCGAGGAAGCGAACGGAAGGCATATACGCCGAAAAGTCAGCCTTGGAAATGAATAGGCTCCAAAACCACTGAACCGATTTTGATAAATAAATAAATAAATATTTCTGGACAATTTACACAGCGCCATCTAGTCCCAAATTAAGCGAAAAACTTGTGTTATGGGTACTAGACAACTGATAAATGTAATTAAATACATTTCTTTTTTGTAAATATACTTATAATACATAGTGGAGGCCGTTGGCCGTGTGGTTTCCGGCAGACTAGAATAGCATCACTCCGTCTCTTCTCGTGGATGTCGTACAAGACGACTAAGGGAAATACATTATAAAACATCGATCAGGCCTCCCCAACCCGTCTGGCCAGCGTGGGGAGTGTAGGCCAAGTCCTCCTGTCTGTGACAGACAAGAGAGGGTCCTGCTCCTGTAGTGGAGACTAAAATGACCTGATGATGATGACATAGTGGAGGTACACTCCCCAGTCGGGTAACTTACAATTACGCTCCCTATCTCTCTTTTCGCCAGAGCTTCATTTGTCAGTCAGCAGGGTGCACCGCGTGCAGGTGAAGTTGGCTTTGGTTCAAAGATGTTGATGAACCACTTACACCCTAAAACTGTCTTTCTTGTACTGTTTGTCTTTGCCTGGGTGTTTTCTATGTATTATATTATGTATGTATTTCCAAAAAAATGTATTTAAGTATAATATCAGTTATCTAGTATCCATAGTACAAGCTTTGCTTTGTTTCGGATTAGATGGCAGTTTTTAATTTTGTCCAGAAAGTTATTTTATTGGTAACAATCACGCAACAAAAAGTGGGCGGATGTGATTGCACTGAACCAAGTCATTGCTTATCAATTGCAATATATAATATAATTATCAGTCAATTAAAATTAGATATTAATTATACAGTGTATATAGTATTGTTGCATGAACTTAGTGCGTGATATCCAGGGACTCAAAAACACCTTCATAATGGATACACATTCATAACGGTAACATATTCAATCTGTTACAGAATTATTCCTGTAACACTTATTGGCGTGTTTTAAACATGTTTCGCTAGTAACACTTATAAAGTGTAACAGATATAACGTTTCTGTTACCAATCTGTTAGAAAACTGTTTCTACATTTTTCTAGACGTGTGTACCTACGCACCATACTTACCTACGTACTTAACAATACCGCAACGCCGCGTGAGCTGTTGCAATCTGTATAGTTATGCCAATGTAAACCTTATTGACTGTAACAGTTATTAACACTTATAAACCGGTATTTCGGAAAACAGATTCAAAGTGTAACACTTTCTTTCTGTTTCACTTTAAAAACAGAAATGAAAAACACTGTTCATAACACTCCATTCGGTTACCGTTAAAGTCCCTAGTGATATCTATACAGATAAATAAAATTGGAGTGTCTGTTTGTAATATTAAATGTATACCAAAATAACATGTATTATAACATTCAATATTTTTGTCAAGATACTTTTCACATCTATAATGTATGCAACTGCAAACAAACGTTTGCAAATTGATTTATTTGTTTATCTCGCTTACAACAATTTTACAGTTAACACCCAATATGTAACTATCTCAATACTGTAGACCAGTGCTTTTCAAACTTTGTCATGGCGCGACGCCCTTGGTATGTAAAAATATTTTGATGTTTTATCATATATTATATTACAAACAAAAATCAAATTCGTATAGTTTTATTTATTTAAGTATCGGTTAATTAAATACAATAAAAAAAAAGACAAATAAATAATCTATAATGAACTATCTAAAATAGACATCGATTACATTTCGAAATGAACATTACCTTAACAAAAATATCTTTTTAACGTCTCTTTTACAGCTTCGCGACCTACCGCGACTACCCACTTGTAGACTTGGGGACCCCCTATGAGGTGGCGACCAACACTTTGAAAAACACTGCTGTAGACTAACTAAACAATGATTTAACACCTCTATTAGAGCGAGATAGAAAACATTTCACATGTTTAGTTGTTCATCGTCTCACCTCTATGCTAAATGCGCAAATTATATTATTTATATTAATGATATAAATAACATATTACATACATTGCCGGCTTAGTAAATTCAATCAGAGAACTGTGGAATACATCAATAATTTCCGCTACTTGATTGAGTATACGCAGCGCGCGCGTCATGGGCGCCTTTTTTTTTATATTACGTCGAGTGGCAGATAAGCATACACCTGAAATATCGCTCGCGCGCTGCCACCCCCGCTGCCAACGCCTCAATTCCGTTTGGCTTGAACTCCTTCCTTTCTGGTGACATCACTCACTCGCAGGAACACAACAGCTCTCAAGGGAATTGTTATTTCGCTGCGGTATTCTGTGAGGTGGAGGTACTTTTCCAGTCGGGCAGCTTAAAAAATACGCTATGCCCTACCTCTCTTTTCGCCTCTTTTGTCAGTCAGTGGAGTGCACCACGTGCAGGTGAGGATGACTTTGGTTCAAAGATGTTGATGAACCACTTACACCCCAAAACTCCTCGAAAGGTTATGATGATGATGTCTTTTAATCGCCAATTAAACAATAGGTTCATAAAATAGCCAATCACATTTCACTGGTCGCTCCCCCCGCCACCTGTAGAATAGAATAGAATAGAATAGAATAATTTTATTTGTTAAACATAGGTGGTATATACATTAGTGAGGTGTTGGGTTACATTTATTTTTATGTACATTCCGTTTGGCTTGAAAACCTTGCTATAGCACGAAATGTCCTACATTCAATTCCATTGAGGAGCTACATGTGTTAAGTACTGTGTGTTTTGATTGCAGACCTCGATGACCTAGTGCTGCCTGTCCTGCTGATAGCCTGCGATAGGATCACAGTGCAGCGGTGTCTGGACAACTTAGTACAATTTAGACCTAACAAGGAAACATTTCCTATCATCGTCAGTCAGGTAAATGAACCAGGCTCAAGTGGCCTAACTCAAACGTTAGGGGCCAATTATAAATTTACGTCACACGAATTTCATGATTTTTTTACCTCTCCCCCGTCCTTGTCACAGCTGGTCACATTTGTGAGAGTCCCCCTCCCTAGTGTGATGGCATATATTTTGTGATTTTACATATACTTAGAGATGCAAATGTTTTTGAATTTTATCGTTAATAGTTCAAAATTCGTGTTTTAACACTTAGATTACAATAGATTTTGAATTGTCTTGTCACGAAATTTTGGACCCCTCCCACCACCTTGTCACACAATATCACACTTCGGCGACCCCCTCCCTCCCCCTTAACTGTGACGTAATTTATGGATGGCCCCTTAGGTATGTGGCGGGGTAGCCGATTTTATACTTTGAATTGACTGCAACTTTTTAATTTGAGCGTCATTAGAAACGAGTACTACTACACCGGATTTCGCAGTTTTCTTGACTCCTACAATTTGAAACCCATCATCGGATGGCTTAATTGCTTTCATAAGTGCCTCCTTAGTAGCCTTAGTAGCTTCGGATGTTGTTAACTCCGCGGATCGTTCTTCTGTTGGATAAGCTACGATGCAAGGCAAAGGCTCGCGAGTTTGAACCGGCTTAATTTGCTTTGGCAAGCGAAGTTTCAATTTTTCGGCGTACGACTCGCTAGCCTTAGTTACAGGCGCAACGGGGTTATTTTTGGACTCTAATTTTAAGGATAATAAATCTCGTTTTACGCACACTACAATATTGAGTTGCCGCATTCACGGAACTGTTGTTTTTAGATAGTGCGGCATCTAGTCGAAGCGGAGCGGCGACCAATTGTTAATCTATGCCTATTACCAACGACGATATAAATAATAAGACTATCCATGTTCATACAAAATACCGTATACCGGAATTTAGTTACTCTAAAGAAAAACAGAGGTCGCTAAGAGTCTCAAATTAGATATAGGTAAGTAGGTGATTATTGGGAATTATAAAACATATATATCTATAATGTTTGTAAAATATACAGACTAGTATTTTCATTTTTCATGCAACCAAAAATACTAACACTCTGATCTCGCTGTCGCTCGATCATTGTCGTGTTAGTATTTTTGGTTGCATGAAAAATGAAAATACTAGTCTGTATATTTTACAAATATTATAGATATATATGCTTTAGAATTCCCAAAAATCACCTACCATAAAATAAATGGAGCCATCTTCAAATAAATCTTACCGCTCGCTCAGCTCACACGTTTCCACTGATCGCATGCGATTAACAGTGTACAGTGCAATACACCGTACAGTTGTTGTTTTGAAACTGTTACGTTAAACATCGCATGTTTGTATATAAATGTGGATATCATAAATATGTGTCATTCTGTCAAAGGCAGTTTATACGATTACAGCTTGTACGATGAAATTTATTGAGCAACGTCAGAGATTAATTCTGCCAAAAATTTGTTCTGACGCGGAAATGGTTGTTCACAGACATGGGACTCTCTTACCTAATACAATTCGATGTATAATTTGTGGCCCGTCAAATTGTGGGAAAACAAATGTTGTTATAGGTCTTCTGTTGCATGAAAATGGTTTAAGATTCAAAAACGTTTACCTTTATTCTAAAACATTATACCAACCTAAATATAAATATCTAGAAAATGTTTTCAATTTAGTACCCGACATAACCTTTGCGAAATATCAAGACAATGAACTCATACTGAGCCCTCATGATGCAAAACCAAATTCGGTAATAATATTCGATGATGTTGCCTGCGAGAACCAATCAAACATTCGGGATTATTTTGCTATGGGTAGACATAAATCTATAGATTGTTTTTATTTGAATCAAACTTACAGCAAAATTCCTAAACAGCTAATTAGAGATAATACAAACCTGTTAGTTCTATTCAAACAGGATGACATTAATTTACGTCATGTTTATGATGAACATGTTAACACAGACATGACCTGGTCCGAGTTTCGAGAAATGAGTTCAAAAATATGGTCGACACCTTACAATTATGTAGTAATCAATAAAGACTGTAATAAAAACAATGGTTGTTACAGGATGAATTTCGATACTTTTGTAACCTTCGATACCAATTAAATGATTTGATATAAATAGGTTTTCATTAACAGATATATTCACTTGACCTGCGATTGCGTCAGCAATACATTGTAAACGAATATTATTTAATTCATTATGGAAAAAGAATTAAAAACACAGATCGTGCAAGTAGCTGATGCTGTTAAAAGAAAGATAAAGGATATGCGTTCCACCGATTCTCATAATGAAAAATTATTAGAAACTGTCTTTAAGCCCATTACCAACCCATTACATGAGATAATTAATGGAAAGAACCGCAATGTATCTTTGGACGATACACCAACACAGAGTTATGAAAAAGATCAAAATTCTTCAGTGGATTCACATTTCAATAAAACACTTAAAATTCGTAAATCAGATAACGATTACCGGCAAGATATTTCTGACGAAGAAGTCGATATTGATGATATTGAAAATGGTAATAAAATTAACACCAGCAATCTGTCATTTAGGACAATTGAATCAGTGCCTAGCCCAACAAAAAATACTTCTTCGTGGTCGCTTTCTTCAGACATATATGAGGATGTTCCGTTCGGAATCAGAATAGATCGTGGCAAACTAATGATGGGCACATCTCGTGTTATCATAAACAATGATGATGATACAATATTAGTAGGAGGACTTAAATACAACAAAACGCCTGGTCTTAGCGAAATATTATTCAAAAAAGTACCCCAACTGGAATTGGTAACAGATGAAGATCGTCAAGCATACAAAGCTCTGCTTTTAGAAACAAATGCTCATAGAAGAGATTTTGATCCTAGAAAACCAATAAAGACAAATAAAGGTCGAACCTATTTACAGATTATAAAACCGCTATTTAAGTTACGTAAGCCTTCCTCGTCTTCTATATCTTCGACTGCTAGTGTTGTAGGCAACGTTAGTGAAGGTGAAGGATTGATTTTAAAAAAGAGAATGAAAAAAAATACAGATTATGTTTATTGGGATGATCCTAATGAACTAGTTGAAAGATTGCAGTTGTTGATTGCATCCAAAGATGCTGGCAACACTGGTCTAGATAATGAAATCATATCAATTCTCGAAGAATTACGAGAAAGTGGTATTATAAATTAAAAGTAGTTAGTTATTTATTTTATATTATTTTCGGCAATTGTACACGACAGACGTGTGTTTAATATGAACATAGATAAATTCGGTCACCATGTTCATAAAAGATTACGTGTATCGGAGATATTAAATAATTCAGAAAACTATTTAACTAAGACTTCCACAGGCGAATTTAATGCACAATCATCAAGATTAACTGGAGTTAAAGAACCTGTAGTTCCTGATGATGCAACCAATAAAGAATATGTGGATAGAAAGACTGCAAATTATATCACAAAAGGAGAATTTAAAGCTTTGTTAGATGCTTATAAATCTGATTTAGAAGGCGTAAAATTAGATATTAGGCAAAACATAAACCGAATTGAACAAACATTTTGTACTATAGACTACATCAATAGATTGACTATTTATAACAAATTGAAAATTAGGCCGTAAGATGTCAAAGCAAAAGGTGGTTGATGAGATTCATAAACCAGCTCGTCGAAATTTTGTTCGACGTTCTGTTGTTTTAAAAGGTATAGATGACCTATGGCAAGCCGACCTAATCGATCTGAAGGCGTTTAAAAAGTACAATAATGGATTTACGTTTATTTTAGTGGTTATCGATTGCTTTGCTAAATATGCTTGGGCGATACCACTAAAAACTAAAACAAAGAAAGAAGTTGTTGAAGCGTTTACTGAAATTCTAAAATCAAGTGGGCATAGTCCTAACAACTTACAAACTGACATGGGAACTGAATTTTATAATGATGAATTTCAAAAACTTATGAACTCACTTAATATAAACCATTACTCATCGTACTCAACTAAAAAAGCTTCAATTGTAGAAAGGTTTATAAGAACATTAAAGAATAAACTACATCAATGTTTCAATTACAACGGTAATTATAAATGGAAAGGAAAAACTTTGGAGGGCGCCTTAAAATCATACAATAATACTCTGCACAGTGTTACCAAATTTAGACCAGTAGATGTTAATAAGAAAAATGAGAACCTAGTTAAAAATAATATTAGGATTTTTTATAAAAGACCATTAAAGAAACGCAAAAATAAATTTAAAGTAGGTGATTATGTAAGAATAAGTAAATATAAGAGCTGTTTTGAAAAAGGTTATACACCTAACTGGTCAACTGAAATTTTTAAAATTAAAAATGTAAATAGAACCAACCCGGTAACATATAATATAGAAGATCAAGAAAAGCATAATATATTGGGTTCATTTTACCAAGAAGAGTTGCAAAAAACGAAATACCCGAATGTATATTTAATCGAAAAAGTTATAAGAAAAAAAGGAAATAAACTATTTGTAAAATGGTTAGGTCTTAGTGATAACAAAAACAGTTGGGTGAATAAAAAATCTATTGTTGAGTAATATAAGGTCTTTTAATTTAGTTACCTTGTCATTATATTTCTAGATATGCAAGGAGGAGGACTCGTAAATAGTTTAATAAATAATTTGCCGTTTGAGCTTCATTTACCAGGCTACAATTATTGCGGTCCGGGCACGAAATTGAAGCAGAGGTTATTAAGAGGTGACAGTGGGGTTAATCCATTGGACGAAGCTTGTAAATATCACGACATCGCATACACAAAGTATAATAATATTTCCGATCGTCATAAGGCAGATTTACAATTGATGAATATGGCCAAGAAGCGGTTACATTCTAAAGATGCTGGTAAAGGAGAAAAATTAGCTTCTTGGTTGGTTAGTAAAGTTATGAAAGCTAAACTGAAGACCGGTTCGGGAATTAAGAAATTTAAAAGAGTTATTTTAAAAATCAAGTCACAGATCGCAAAACTGAAGTCTAAAGATAACACATCGGCTATTAAACACGCTTACAAGATTGCGAAAAAATTGATTCCCAAAAAATGTCACGTTCGTTTGCCCAGAATTATTCCGATTCCAAAAACAGGGGGAATTTTACCTTTAATACCAATTTTTGCCGGTCTATCTGCACTTGGAGCCTTGGCAGGAGGTGCAGCTGGTGTAGCCAAAACAATAAATGAATATAAAGCAGCACAAAAAAATCTAGAAGAGTCTGTACGTCATAATAGAACCATGGAAGCTATTGCCATAGGAAAAGGTCTTTACGTCAAGCCCTATAAAAAAGGCAATGGATTATTTATAAAGTCTCAAAAAAACTAAATAATAGGCTACCTCGGCGTGCTCTTACTAATATTGACATTATAAAACATACTAAAAACCTACCATACTTTCGAGGAGTTTATATGAGAGATACATTGCCTCGTAAACCAAGATCGTTAGAGTGTGGTATAGTAAACTTGGATAGTCACAAGAATAATGGAACTCACTGGGTAGCCTATGCAAAAATAAATGACTACTGCGAATATTTTGATAGTTTCGGGGACTTGAAACCTCCTGTGGAATTGACTAATTATTTAAGAGGATGCAGTGACGTATATTATAATTATTCCAGATTTCAAAAATTCAATAGTGTAAATTGTGGTCATTTATGTATAAAGTTTCTGTTCACCTTTTGGAATAAATACACTATATAAAGATATTATTTATTACATGTTTTCATTTCTATCATGTCTTTCACGCTGTCTATAACTGGTAACAACTCAGTATTATCAACAAGCTACTCTCCTACGCTAGAACTTAACGGTGAATACGAATGCGCTTTGTTACATTTTTCTACGTTTAATTCCATACCTAACATCACGAATAAAAATAATAAATTCTATTATGGAACCAACGAAGTTATTGAAATTCCTGAAGGGACGTATGAACTTCAAGATATATGCGATTATTTACAATCTCGCATAAAAGAGTGTGTTTTTAAATTATACTGTAACAATAACACACTTAAGACGACAATATACTGCACTAAAGATATTCATTTTGAAAAACATGATTCTATTGGAGATTTATTAGGTTACGGCAAAGGTATTTTAAAACAAAATATATTGCACGAGTCGCTGCTTCCAGTGAACATTCTATCGACAACCGTAGTAAGGGTAGAATGTAACATTGCAAGCGGTTCCTACATAAACGGAAAATCAAGTCATATAATTCATGAATTCGCACCCAACGTACCTCCTGGTTATAGAATAATAGAAATACCAAAAAATATCATCTATTTTCCAGTGAACAGAAACACAATCAATTCCATTAGCATAAGGATAGTGGATATACATGGTAATTTAATTAATTTCCGTGGTGAAGAAATAAATTTATACTTACATTTACGAAAAAATGATAGACTATAATAAAAACGAAGCTCCACGTAACCAGAAACTTAGTCGTAATCGTGCTATTCAGAAGGCAGCACATACGCACTGTATTAAAAAAAAACTAACCGCAGCTAACCAAAAATTTCTTAAATCAATTGGACTTCTAAAATGAATATTTTAAATATTGCTACATCACCTTTTTGTGACAATACCATTGAAGGTATTGAAACTCATTCATATAAACCGTATATTACAAGTTTCAATAGAAATGATGAAATCCGAATACCTATAAATCAACAAGACTTATATCTACTACCTAGCGCCAGTTATTTATATATTGATGCTCATTTTAAAGTGACAAAAAACGATGACAGTAAGGAAAGACAACCGGTTATCAATTTAACAAATAATCCGTTATTATTCCTTTTCCAAGATATACGATATGAGCTAAATGGTATTGAGATTGATAAAGTTAAAAATGTAGGTATAACAAGCACCATGAAAGCATTTGTATCGATGAATGAAGCTGAAGCGAAAATGTCTAAAACATGGGGGTGGGATATACATGGACACAAGAATAATCATGGCGGATTCATCAATGCCTCTATTCCACTTAGCAGCATTTTAGGATTTGCAGAAGACTACAGAAAAGTCATTGTTAACTGCAAACATGAACTCGTTTTATTGAGAAGCAATACAGATCTTAATTCAGTGCTACTTAATAATGGTGAGATAGTATCAATTGATGTACGTAAAATTTGTTGGCGCATGCCTCATATCAAGGTATCGGACAAAGAAAAAATTAATTTACTTAGACTTCTTGAAAAAGACAGACCTATTCAATTGGCGTATAGAAATTGGGATCTTTATGAGTACCCTATGTTACCAAAGACCACCAAACACACTTGGTCGATAAAAACTTCGTCGCATATTGAAAAACCTAGATATATTATATTAGGTTTACAAACCAATAGAAAAAATAATGCTTTTAAAGACATGACCAAATTCGATCACTGTAGTTTACGAGATGTTAAAGTTTATTTAAACTCTACATATTATCCATATGAAAATTACAATACTAATTTTACAAACCATAACTTTGCTTTAATATACGAACAATACATAAACTTTCAACAGTCTTATTATGGACGTAGAGGGTGCTTGTTGACTGCTACAGAGTTCAAAGAAATAGCACCACTTTTTGTAATAGATTGTTCAAGACAAAACGATACTATAAAATCTGGACCAGTAATAAATATTCGGCTGGAAATAGAGAGTGATCAAGAAATACCTGATCAGACTTCTGCATATTGTCTCATTTTGAATGATTGTTTAATTGAATATAAACCTCTTAGTAATATCGTACGGAAGTTATCATGAGTTCAATAATTTTTGTAGATATTCAGGGGTTTAAAGATCGTTATAACCAATTTATAATAAAGGAATTAGCATTGTGTACCGAGGACTTTGCTCAGGTTTTTCTAATAAAACCACCATATCCTTTTACGAAACTAACTGTTGAAGAAAAAAAGAAAGTGAGGTGGATAGAACGTCATAAAGGTATTACCTGGAGTCAGGGAAATTTTGATTACCGTCAGTTTCATACTCTAATCGCGCCAATTTTGCAAAATAAAACAATTATAATGAAGGGTCTTGAAAAACAGAAATGGTTACGAGAATTATGTGATAACTGTATTTTAATAGATATTGAAAGTAAAGGATGCCCTAACTTTGCAACATTGTATTGTAACTATCGAAGTAATTTTAATTGTTTATTTCATAAAAAATATTGTGCACTCAAAAATGTTACATGTATAAAAAAATGGTACTTGGAAAACTGTCCTCAATCCATAAATGAATAAAGTTATATTTCTATTTAACTTAGCTCATGTACTAGTTTGTATTTTTTAATAATTAGTGTTTATTAAGTTATAAGCAGTATTGTTGAATAAATAATAACATCAATGTAATGAAAAGTCTTTTATTTTAACTTATTTTCTAGTACTCTAAGCATTGCATGCTTTTTACATTAGTTCGATATTTAGACACTTAAGACATAATTCTATTTATTTACACTATGATTGTAGTATCTCTATCATGTTAAAAAAAAATATTGTTACATTATTTAATTACATAACCTAATAATTATTATTATTTATTTTAAAAATATCGATGACACCTTATCTTATATACATAATATTTTATTTACAAAATTTAAATATAATTATTTAGATATAAATTTAAGTACCTAAAGAAAAAACATTTAAATGATTTATTTTATTAACTTAAAAATTATCACCACACAGTTGTTTGGAAATTTTTCGAACAAGATTTTCTGTGAGATCCATTATTTCATCTACACAGTCTTTAACAATATATTGAGCACTTAGTATCACATTATCGCTTTCACTACACGATATTTCTGACGTATTTCCACAATCTTTTGCCAAGTCAATAACTTCTAATCTTATTAATTTGGTGCCACGTTGCTTTTGTTTGTTAATTACATAGGATGTTAATGACATCGTACTTTTTTTTCTTTTTTGTTTTTTCTTTTCTGCAGCAATTTCTTTCCTGTTATGGGTAATTAAATCTTGTATAGGCGTATACAGATCCAAATCCAAACCTTCATTTGGATCTTGACCGCACTGAGAGAATATTAAGGTTTCTTGTGAATCCACCATGATCTGTAAAAATTAGAAATATATTAGTCAACACAACAACAAGATCATAACACTAAGTTGACAATGAAATAATAAATAATTATTATATAAACTTTATAAACTAGATACACTTACAAATTACGTGAAAATTGAACTGTCTTGTCCAAATGTCTCGATGAAAATGATTGTTGTTTAATAAAAGAGCAGCAAGAAATTTACCTAAATGAACCGGTACGGACGTGTTTGCATAATCACAAAGCGATGTATTTGAGAATGTGGTGTCATCCACCGTGTCACCTGATAGTATGGTGTCATATACCTACCAATAACGATAATTGTGCAACACAAAATTAGCAATTTATTTAAACAGGTACAAACATGTTTTCACGTGGACGACGGGTCGCATGAATACCTATATAATTTTAAGCAAATCAGCAGTATCGAATATCCAGAATGTATTCATGATTTTACATCGATCGCAAGACGACCTTTGTGGCGTAGTGTTGAGAGAACTAGGCTACTGCTCGCAAGGTCCTGGGTTCGATTCCTGGCTAGATCAATTGCTAATTTTATGAATTGATTTAGGATCTGGATGATGACTAGAGAATTTATACATCACCCGTCTATCATCACAAGTAATACTACATTTTCTATGATATATTCAATTTCATTTGTACTTACATAAAATTATTTTTAGTAAGAGTATTTATTTAATATACTCGTACTAAAAAATAATTTTATGTGATTTAGATATTTAATAATTACTGATATAGGTACTTTTATATAATGAATACCACTTTTGAATTACTAATGAGTGGGTAATATATGAAATAAAAAAGACTGTTTAAATATTGATATATTTATTATCTGTAACTTGTACCACAAATTTAATTCTTGAAATAATTAGCCAAAAACATAAAATATAGCCCAATAATAATAATAAAGTGAAAATATTTATTATATAATTATGTTATTATGCAATAATAACGAAACTATACATTTTTTAATTCTTATATAATTAAGTATTTATATACATATCTATTTTATTTAATATAGGCTTAATTTACATGCTTAAAAATTACACAATACATGATATCAAGTATGTTAGCAATCGCGGACTACAACAGGCTGATACTCTTATCTCTCACGGATCTACAGTAATGTTCCAAAACATTTTATTAATATGCGTTTTACTTATAATTAAAAATTTATGAAAGTTCTCCATGTAAGTATGTATCTATAACAATAATGATACCATAATATTTATAAGTTCTTATCTGTTATTAATGTAAATATTTAAGTAGGTGATTATTGGGAATTATAAAACATATATATCTATAATGTTTGTAAAATATACAGACTAGTATTTTCATTTTTCATGCAACCAAAAATACTAACACTCTGATCTCGCTGTCGCTCGATCATTGTCGTGTTAGTATTTTTGGTTGCATGAAAAATGAAAATACTAGTCTGTATCTTTTACAAATATTATAGATATATATGCTTTAGAATTCCCAATAATCACCTACCATAAAATAAGATATATATCTTTTAGGATTTCCCAAAAATTATCTACCATGAAATAAATGGAGACAACTTCAACTTCCGCTCGCTCAGCTCACACGTGCCCACTTACCTCACATGTAGCTGGTTTGAGATAGCACAGATCGACACGATTCGTCAGGGTTATGTTGTCCATTTCACTTTACTCACAATTTTCAATAGACATTATCTATCACCCACGACACTATTACGAGATGTTCACACCACGACTAATAACTTGATAATGGCAGCGAACGTGGGAACACGTAGTGCTTAGGAAAATAAGTTATTCAAAAAGTAAGTTAAATGCTTATGACATAAAGACTAAATTCGCATTTGATATAGTTCATTGCTACATTTTTGTCAAATAAGCAATGATTTCATTATCCATTGTTACAATGCACACATACGCAAAACGTTGATCAGCAATTTTACTTCTACGAAAACAACATAATCAACTATTTGCATTAATGCACACAGACGCAAAACGTCGATCAGCAATTTGCACTCATATCAATTACGTACTCAACTATAAAGGTGTGTATACATTAACTGTAGTACATTTTATAATATTTTATTTTTATAAATTGTACTTCAGTAAATTTTTTAAAAATATTTCCACAAATTATATAGAAAAAAATTTTGGGTGTAAGGAGTTCATCAACATCTTTGAACCAAAGCCAACTTCACCTGCACGCGGTGCACCCTGCTGACTGACAAATGAAGCTCTGGCGGAAATACAGGTAGGGAGCATAATTGTAAGCTACCCGACTGGGGAATGTACCTCCACCTCACAGAATACCGCAGCCAACTTCGCCTGCACACGGTGCACCCTGCTGACTGACAAACGAAGCTCTGGCGAAAAGACAGGTAGGGAGCATAATTGTAAGCTACCCGACTAGGGAATGTACCTCCACCTCACAGAATACCGCAACCAACTTTGCCTGCACGCGGTGCACCCTGCTGACTGACAAACGAAGCTCTGGCGAAAAGACAGGTAGGGAGCATAATTGTAAGCTACCCGACTGGGGAATGTACCTCCACCTCACAGAATATCGCAGCCCACTTCGCCTGCACGCGGTGCACCCTGCTTACTGACAAACGAAGCTCCGGCGAAAAGAGAGGTAGGGAGCATAATTGTAAGCTACCCGACTGGGGAATGTACCTCCACCTCACAGAATATCGCAGCCAAATAACAATTCCCTTGAGGGTTGTTGTGTTTCTGCGAGTGAGATCACCAGAAAGGTAGGAGATGCTGCGTTGGCAGCAATATTTTATGTTGTGAGCGTTAATATGGCTACGGTAACCGCTTCACATCAGGCGGGCCGTATGCTTGTCTGCCACCCAACGTAGTATAAAAAAAAAGAGAATCTTAAGAATGATATTCACAATATGAAATCAGCCTTAGGTTACAAAGTCGGCCTTCTTTGACTATCAAGTAATCAAAAGATTGCGATGAATTTGAAACTTTTGTTTTTCCACTTTGAATTAACTCAAAGTACCGCTCCGAATACGAAACTTTTGTTTTCGACTCCGCGTAAATTTGCCGACATATCAATAAAACCCCAACCAGAGGTTATAAACAATTGATAAATTATAAAATATTATGATTAATGACAAAAATATCACGTTAGTAATAAAATGTATAAATAATATAAAAAGGTATAAATATTGTTTATATATAAAGGTATATATAAATAATACTTTTACCCGATTGTTGAAGAGGGAGGTTAATATTTTTTGAGCGTGTGGATGTAACTGTGAAAGTATGTATGTCTGTAAGTATGCATGTATGTATGTCTGTAAGTATGCATGTATGTATGTCTGTAAGTATGCATGTATGTATGTAATTCTTTGGCACGCTCTACAGCTTAAGCCAATTGACGGATTTCAGCATAATTATGAGGTGTAATTAGAATCTTTTAGGATGTGGAAGTGATATATTTCAATAATGTGTCTGCAAAAAATAAAACATAATATAAAAATATGTTAGAATTTTGTAGTGCGATTTTTCTTCGTTTAAATGTTGACAATACCTGGAAATCGTTAATAATCGCATATTTAAGCGGACGCCATTGCAGAACAATTCACTTCACACAAGTCTTGAGTCAAGAGACCCTACACCTCGCTAGAGTACCGCACCAGGTGCTAATCTCCAGCCGCTCTGCCAACTGCGTTCTGCCAGAAGAAGATCCGCTAATCAACCGACAGCTCAAGTAGGCGCTCATCTTCGACCACTTCACTTCGACCGCCGCTCCGTCAGCCGCCCCGTCAACCGCTCCGTCAGCCGTTCCGTCAGCGCTCTGCTCGCCACCCTTTGCCCAGCCGTTACTAGAAACGAAGATCAACTGCACTGAAATCATGTTCGTAAGTTTGTCGCCTATCATCATCATCATCATCATCAACATTACATCTACCTATACCCATTCTGTTGAGCTCAACTCAACATACGCTCCAAAGCATGGAGGATATTCCGCCGCTCCGTCAGCTGCTCCGTCAACTGCTCTGGCAGCCGTTCCGTCAGCGCTCTGCTCGCCATCCTTTGTCCAGCCGTTACTAGAAACGAAGATCAACTGCACTGAAATCATGTTCGTAAGTTTGTCGCCTATCATCATCATCATCATCATCAACATTACATCTACCTATACCCATTCTGTTGAGCTCAACTCAACATACGCTCCAAAACATGGAGGAGATTGAATGACATATAACCTTCTAAAGCCATGCAGTAGTTGACGTTGCTTGACTTCAGTTCGACAAGTATAAAGATGGTATCAACATTTCAGCCGTTCACTGCTGCACATCGGCAGGTTTTTTCTTTTTATGCTTGGTATTCATTATGTTTCTCTTACAGGTCTGAATACGAGTACAGTCAGCAGCAGCGTAGCTCCAGAAAACGTTTGGCCGACGTGTTTTCATCTGACGAGGAGACAGCTGCCAGCACAGCAACGTATGTTAATATATTTACGTCTATCATTTATTAATTAATTGAATAGAACAATTTCATCACTATCATTTCATCCGTAGGATGTCCACTGCTGAACATAGACCCTTAAACTTCTACAATGACCCGTTGTGCTATTTGCTTTCATCGACACCTCCTGTCTTTTGCCAGACTGTTGGTCCATCTAGTGGACCATATTAGTAAAGCAGTTAGAATAGACCTGATTGTATTTAGAAGGAAATAGCTTTAGTAGAAAATATATTCTCATATTACCTGTTTCTTTTACAGTGGTAAAAAGGAGAAGAAGAAGTCCCAGGGTGCAACAAAAGCTTCATCGAAAAAAAACAAAACTGCGAAGAAGGCATCCGGGTGGCAGCTGGACTTCGACAGTGACAACGAATCCGTCGAAGCCCATCGTTGCGCGTCGCCGCCATCTCTGCAGTCAGTGCTGACGCGCCGTGTCGCTGACGGTGTGTTTCGACGCACGGCAAATTTAGAAGGGGATGTTTTCGTAGAGCTCAAAATATATAACATAAGAGATATTAAAACGGTTGATCCCAAGGATCGATGGGAACATGCGGTCCTGAATTTAAAATATCAGGGGGAGTCGGAATCACCCGAATTGGCTCCTTTAAAGGAGGTAATCAAACGTTGTAAAAAGAAGTTTACAACGGAGGGTAGATTTTTTTCTTTTAAGAAATAGTTGATAATAATACCTTAGATAGTTATTATCATCATTATTTACTAATTTTTATTACCGCATTTTTACTTCGTTGTTCTTAAATACCATACGAATCCATTTACATAAATTGGTGCTGTTAAGAGTACATTAATGTTGACACTTTGACTTTTGTATTCTTTACTTATACTATACTACGAGTCAAAGACTACTACTAGGAGTCAAACATCACCACAATCTGTGCAGTTAGTGCTGACCCACCGTGTCGCTGACGGTGTGTTCCGATGCACGGTATATTTATAAGGGGATGTTTTCATAGAGCTCAAAATTTAAGTCCCCGGGTGCAACAAAAGCTTCATCGAAAAAAAAATAGCAAAACTGCGTAGAAGGCATCCGGGTAGCAGTTGAACTTCGACAGTGACATCGAATCCGTCGAAGCCCATCGTTGCGCATCACCGCCCCCTCTGCAGTCAGTGCTGACGCGCCGTGTCGCTGACGGTGTGTTTCGACGCACGGCAAATTTAGAAGGGGGTGTTTTCGTAGAGCTCAAAATATATAATATAAGCGATATTAAAACGGTTGATCCCAAGGATCGATGGAAACATGCGGTTCTTAATTTAAAATATCAGGGAAAGTCAGAATCACCAGAATTGGTTCCTTTAAAGGAGTCCATCAAACGTTGTAAAAAGAAGTTTACCGCTGAGGGTACTTTTTTTACTTTTAAGAAATAGATATAATTGATAAACCTAAATATAGTTATTATGATTATTATTTCCTAATTTTATTTCCACGTTTCTACTTAGTTTTTCTTACATACCACACGAATCCATTTAAACAAATTGGTGCTGTCAAGAGCACATTAAAGTTAACATTTTGACTTTTGTATGCTTTACTTATACTATACCAATTAAATATAAAAAATGGTAAAACGTACAATATATTGCACAGTTTGTGACATATCTATTAAAAGTAGTGCATTTTCAGCACATTTACGAAGTAACATTCATAAAAACAATAGCGCTATCGAATTAAGTGACGGAATTGAAAAAATAAGTAGCGCATTCCGTAATCGGATAGCATCCTATAGAGTACGACCGAAAGGTAATGAAGGTGGTGCATGTCCACCGGTGCAGTTCTTACGAAGGTTGCGTTCTCGCGTGCAGCAATTAATATCTGCTAGACAAGATACTTATCAATCTATTAAAGTCAACTTTGAGCTGTTTGCCGAATTTAATTTACCAAATAACAATACTACCGAAGTAAAATCATTTGCTACTGAAAACTTAGTAATCTATAACAATTATGATTTTAGTGATATGTTCTCAAAAATCGTTGATACAATTGTAACAAAAATTGATGATTTTCAGGAAAGAGATAGCGGCTGGACTCTGATACGTAATCTGTACTTAGAAGTCAATATTAACAAATACAACCCTCTGAGAGCTGCCCGGTTTATTGAGTTACCGAAACGTTTAAAATCTAAGCACGCTTGCGTAAATATAGAAAATGATGATGCGTATTGCTTCTTATGGTGTATAATAGCAGCGTTATTTCCCGCTAAAATAAACCCCCAACGAACATCTTCCTATCCGCGATATGATAACATTCTCAACACTCAAAATATGACGTTCCCAGTAGGGATTTCAGATATTAAGACCTTCGAAAAAAATAACCATCATATTAGCGTTAATGTTTATGGTCTTGGAAATAAATCTGATATTGTTGGACCTCTTTATAGGACGCAACATAAAAAAAGACATCATATTAATTTATTACTGTTAGAAAAAGGTCAATTTAAGCACTATTGTTTAATAAAAAAATTAAGTATCTTACTTAGATCGCAACTTACTAAACACCATGGTAAAATTTACTTTTGTGACGATTGCATGATATTTTTTGATAAGGAAATTAAATTCAATTCTCATATTTGTGGTGGTGTTCGGACAATGCTTCCTGATTCAGGCACTGTTATCCAATTCAAACATTACGAACGGTTGCAAGATATGCCTTTCGTTATCTATGCAGATTTTGAATCTTTGCTAGAACCCAAATCCACTGCCGATGAACTCGATTCGCACAGAACAACTGTCTTACAAAAACATTTACCAGCCGCTTTCGCTTATTATATTGTCTGTTCGTACGATAGCTCTCTTAATAAATACGTATCGTATCGCGGCCGCGATTGTGTCGAAAAATTCCTTCAAAATCTTGCTATAGACGTAACTAAAATAAACACAATTTTAAATCAACCTGTTCCAATGATACCATTGACAGAAGAGGAAAAGAAATATTTTGAGAAGTCATCTTATTGCTTCCTATGTAATCAATTGCTGCTTGATGACAGAGTAATGGAACACAACCACTTAACCGGCAAAATACGCGGTATAAGTCACACATATTGTAACCTCAAATTTAGATTACCAAAATTTGTTCCAGTATTTTTTCACAACTTAGCCGGATATGATAGTCATTTATTCATTCGACAGTTAGGAGAAACACCTGGCAAAATAAAAGTAATAGCAAAAAATAAAGAAAATTATATTTCTTTCACGAAGTTTTTAAAAATAGGAAATCAGGAATATATGCCTATCAGATTTGTAGATTCTTTTAAATTTTTAGGTACCAGCTTAGAAAAACTTATTCAAACATTAAATAAAAACGATTTTGTACACTTATCTCATCATTTTTCCAAAAAATGTCAATTCAATCTTTTAACACGCAAAGGTTTATATCCTTACGAGTATATGACCAACTGGGAATGTTATAATGAGAAAAAACTACCGCCACGAGATTGTTTTTACAGTACATTAAGTGATGACATTATTTCCGAGTGTGATTTTAGACACGCTCAATTAGTGTGGAAAACATTTGAGTTGAAAAATTTGGGTGAATATACCGACTTATATCTCAAAACCGACGTGTTGTTACTGGCAGATGTTTTTGAAAATTTTCGTCGAACTTGCAAAAATAATTACAGACTAGATCCAGCATTTTATATGACAGCTCCCAGTTTAAGCTTTGATGCAATGCTACTATTGACAAAAGTAAAATTACAACTAATAGATAATCTCGAAATAATACGCATGATTCAACAAGGAATCCGCGGAGGGGTATGTTTATGCTCCACTAGATATTCTAAGGCAAATAACAAGTATTTATCAGATTATAAGTCATCCGAACCTGACAACTATTTATTGTATATTGACTGTAACAATTTATATGGATATGCAATGTGTTCTTATTTGCCATATTCAAATTTCGAATTAATTAATCAGGTAGAAATAGATAAACTTAATATTTTCACAGTACCTGATGACTCTGCATACGGCTACATTTTGGAAGTCGATTTAGAATATCCAGAGCATCTACACGAACTGCATAATGACTTACCATTTTGTCCTCAGAAATTCACGCCACCTGGTTCTAAATGCCCTAAATTAATTCCTAATTTATATGACAAGTTTAATTATGTCATCCATTATATACACTTAAAAACTTGCATACGACATGGAATGATCTTAAAAAAAATTCATCGGGTAATAAAATTTAAACAAGGTCAGTTTTTGAAACAGTACATAGATTTAAATACAGAATTGCGTCAAAAGTCTAAATTTAAATTTGAACAAGATTTCTTTAAATTATTAAACAATAGTATTTTCGGAAAAACGTTAGAAGACACAGAAAAAAGAATAAATGTGCATTTGATTAATCGATGGGATGATAATAGAAATAAAACGAAAAAATATTACACAGCTGAACAGTTAGTGGCAAGACCAAATTTTCAAAATGCTACAATTTTTACAGAAAATTTCGTAGCTATACAAATGAAACCGGAAGTAGTTATTTTAGATAAACCTATTTATATAGGATTTACTGTTCTAGAAATATCTAAAAATCATATGTATGATTTTCATTATTCTATTATGAAACCATTCTATGGTACCAGATTAAAACTATGTTATACTGACACTGACAGTTTTTTGTATTCAATAGAAACAATGGACGTGTATAGTGATATGAAGTTTAATTTTCAGTCATATCTTGACACGAGTAATTACAAGGAAAATAACCGGTTTAATATAGTTCCTCAAAATAAAAAGATCCCTGGTTTATTCAAAGATGAAATGGAAGGAAAACTTATAGTTGAATTCGTAGGATTGAGATCAAAGTTATATTGTGTGAAAACTGAAGACATGGAATTAAAAAAGGCTAAAGGAATTAAGAAATGTGTGGTAAATAAGATTAATTTTGAAGATTATAATACAGTATTAATGTGCAATAAGCTGCTTAGAAAAAAACAAGTAGTATTTAAGTCTTTAAAACACGAAATTTTTACTCAAGCAGTTGATAAAGTAGCTTTATCTTCAAACGATGATAAACGCATTATACTGAAAGATAAAATATCCACTTTAGCTTGGGGGCATTCCTCTAGCTTTTTTTAAACTGTTTAGTAAAATTTAAAATTAGACTGGTTAAAGAAAATGAATAAATTACTGCGCCAGTTATTTTATCTGTAAGCGATAATGTAATAAATATTTACATTAATAACAGATAAGAACTTATAAATATTATGGTATCATTATTGTTATAGATACATACTTACATGGAGAACTTTCATAAATTTTTAATTATAAGTAAAACGCATATTAATAAAATGTTTTGGAACATTACTGTAGATCCGTGAGAGATAAGAGTATCAGCCTGTTGTAGTCCGCGATTGCTAACATACTTGATATCATGTATTGTGTAATTTTTAAGCATGTAAATTAAGCCTATATTAAATAAAATAGATATGTATATAAATACTTAATTATATAAGAATTAAAAAATGTATAGTTTCGTTATTATTGCATAATAACATAATTATATAATAAATATTTTCACTTTATTATTATTATTGGGCTATATTTTATGTTTTTGGCTAATTATTTCAAGAATTAAATTTGTGGTACAAGTTACAGATAATAAATATATCAATATTTAAACAGTCTTTTTTATTTCATATATTACCCACTCATTAGTAATTCAAAAGTGGTATTCATTATATAAAAGTACCTATATCAGTAATTATTAAATATCTAAATCACATAAAATTATTTTTTAGTACGAGTATATTAAATAAATACTCTTACTAAAAATAATTTTATGTAAGTACAAATGAAATTGAATATATCATAGAAAATGTAGTATTACTTGTGATGATAGACGGGTGATGTATAAATTCTCTAGTCATCATCCAGATCCTAAATCAATTCATAAAATTAGCAATTGATCTAGCCAGGAATCGAACCCAGGACCTTGCGAGCAGTAGCCTAGTTCTCTCAACACTACGCCACAAAGGTCGTCTTGCGATCGATGTAAAATCATGAATACATTCTGGATATTCGATACTGCTGATTTGCTTAAAATTATATAGGTATTCATGCGACCCGTCGTCCACGTGAAAACATGTTTGTACCTGTTTAAATAAATTGCTAATTTTGTGTTGCACAATTATCGTTATTGGTAGGTATATGACACCATACTATCAGGTGACACGGTGGATGACACCACATTCTCAAATACATCGCTTTGTGATTATGCAAACACGTCCGTACCGGTTCATTTAGGTAAATTTCTTGCTGCTCTTTTATTAAACAACAATCATTTTCATCGAGACATTTGGACAAGACAGTTCAATTTTCACGTAATTTGTAAGTGTATCTAGTTTATAAAGTTTATATAATAATTATTTATTATTTCATTGTCAACTTAGTGTTATGATCTTGTTGTTGTGTTGACTAATATATTTCTAATTTTTACAGATCATGGTGGATTCACAAGAAACCTTAATATTCTCTCAGTGCGGTCAAGATCCAAATGAAGGTTTGGATTTGGATCTGTATACGCCTATACAAGATTTAATTACCCATAACAGGAAAGAAATTGCTGCAGAAAAGAAAAAACAAAAAAGAAAAAAAAGTACGATGTCATTAACATCCTATGTAATTAACAAACAAAAGCAACGTGGCACCAAATTAATAAGATTAGAAGTTATTGACTTGGCAAAAGATTGTGGAAATACGTCAGAAATATCGTGTAGTGAAAGCGATAATGTGATACTAAGTGCTCAATATATTGTTAAAGACTGTGTAGATGAAATAATGGATCTCACAGAAAATCTTGTTCGAAAAATTTCCAAACAACTGTGTGGTGATAATTTTTAAGTTAATAAAATAAATCATTTAAATGTTTTTTCTTTAGGTACTTAAATTTATATCTAAATAATTATATTTAAATTTTGTAAATAAAATATTATGTATATAAGATAAGGTGTCATCGATATTTTTAAAATAAATAATAATAATTATTAGGTTATGTAATTAAATAATGTAACAATATTTTTTTTTAACATGATAGAGATACTACAATCATAGTGTAAATAAATAGAATTATGTCTTAAGTGTCTAAATATCGAACTAATGTAAAAAGCATGCAATGCTTAGAGTACTAGAAAATAAGTTAAAATAAAAGACTTTTCATTACATTGATGTTATTATTTATTCAACAATACTGCTTATAACTTAATAAACACTAATTATTAAAAAATACAAACTAGTACATGAGCTAAGTTAAATAGAAATATAACTTTATTCATTTATGGATTGAGGACAGTTTTCCAAGTACCATTTTTTTATACATGTAACATTTTTGAGTGCACAATATTTTTTATGAAATAAACAATTAAAATTACTTCGATAGTTACAATACAATGTTGCAAAGTTAGGGCATCCTTTACTTTCAATATCTATTAAAATACAGTTATCACATAATTCTCGTAACCATTTCTGTTTTTCAAGACCCTTCATTATAATTGTTTTATTTTGCAAAATTGGCGCGATTAGAGTATGAAACTGACGGTAATCAAAATTTCCCTGACTCCAGGTAATACCTTTATGACGTTCTATCCACCTCACTTTCTTTTTTTCTTCAACAGTTAGTTTCGTAAAAGGATATGGTGGTTTTATTAGAAAAACCTGAGCAAAGTCCTCGGTACACAATGCTAATTCCTTTATTATAAATTGGTTATAACGATCTTTAAACCCCTGAATATCTACAAAAATTATTGAACTCATGATAACTTCCGTACGATATTACTAAGAGGTTTATATTCAATTAAACAATCATTCAAAATGAGACAATATGCAGAAGTCTGATCAGGTATTTCTTGATCACTCTCTATTTCCAGCCGAATATTTATTACTGGTCCAGATTTTATAGTATCGTTTTGTCTTGAACAATCTATTACAAAAAGTGGTGCTATTTCTTTGAACTCTGTAGCAGTCAACAAGCACCCTCTACGTCCATAATAAGACTGTTGAAAGTTTATGTATTGTTCGTATATTAAAGCAAAGTTATGGTTTGTAAAATTAGTATTGTAATTTTCATATGGATAATATGTAGAGTTTAAATAAACTTTAACATCTCGTAAACTACAGTGATCGAATTTGGTCATGTCTTTAAAAGCATTATTTTTTCTATTGGTTTGTAAACCTAATATAATATATCTAGGTTTTTCAATATGCGACGAAGTTTTTATCGACCAAGTGTGTTTGGTGGTCTTTGGTAACATAGGGTACTCATAAAGATCCCAATTTCTATACGCCAATTGAATAGGTCTGTCTTTTTCAAGAAGTCTAAGTAAATTAATTTTTTCTTTGTCCGATACCTTGATATGAGGCATGCGCCAACAAATTTTACGTACATCAATTGATACTATCTCACCATTATTAAGTAGCACTGAATTAAGATCTGTATTGCTTCTCAATAAAACGAGTTCATGTTTGCAGTTAACAATGACTTTTCTGTAGTCTTCTGCAAATCCTAAAATGCTGCTAAGTGGAATAGAGGCATTGATGAATCCGCCATGATTATTCTTGTGTCCATGTATATCCCACCCCCATGTTTTAGACATTTTCGCTTCAGCTTCATTCATCGATACAAATGCTTTCATGGTGCTTGTTATACCTACATTTTTAACTTTATCAATCTCAATACCATTTAGCTCATATCGTATATCTTGGAAAAGGAATAATAACGGATTATTTGTTAAATTGATAACCGGTTGTCTTTCCTTACTGTCATCGTTTTTTGTCACTTTAAAATGAGCATCAATATATAAATAACTGGCGCTAGGTAGTAGATATAAGTCTTGTTGATTTATAGGTATTCGGATTTCATCATTTCTATTGAAACTTGTAATATACGGTTTATATGAATGAGTTTCAATACCTTCAATGGTATTGTCACAAAAAGGTGATGTAGCAATATTTAAAATATTCATTTTAGAAGTCCAATTGATTTAAGAAATTTTTGGTTAGCTGCGGTTAGTTTTTTTTTAATACAGTGCGTATGTGCTGCCTTCTGAATAGCACGATTACGACTAAGTTTCTGGTTACGTGGAGCTTCGTTTTTATTATAGTCTATCATTTTTTCGTAAATGTAAGTATAAATTTATTTCTTCACCACGGAAATTAATTAAATTACCATGTATATCCACTATCCTTATGCTAATGGAATTGATTGTGTTTCTGTTCACTGGAAAATAGATGATATTTTTTGGTATTTCTATTATTCTATAACCAGGAGGTACGTTGGGTGCGAATTCATGAATTATATGACTTGATTTTCCGTTTATGTAGGAACCGCTTGCAATGTTACATTCTACCCTTACTACGGTTGTCGATAGAATGTTCACTGGAAGCAGCGACTCGTGCAATATATTTTGTTTTAAAATACCTTTGCCGTAACCTAATAAATCTCCAATAGAATCATGTTTTTCAAAATGAATATCTTTAGTGCAGTATATTGTCGTCTTAAGTGTGTTATTGTTACAGTATAATTTAAAAACACACTCTTTTATGCGAGATTGTAAATAATCGCATATATCTTGAAGTTCATACGTCCCTTCAGGAATTTCAATAACTTCGTTGGTTCCATAATAGAATTTATTATTTTTATTCGTGATGTTAGGTATGGAATTAAACGTAGAAAAATGTAACAAAGCGCATTCGTATTCACCGTTAAGTTCTAGCGTAGGAGAGTAGCTTGTTGATAATACTGAGTTGTTACCAGTTATAGACAGCGTGAAAGACATGATAGAAATGAAAACATGTAATAAATAATATCTTTATATAGTGTATTTATTCCAAAAGGTGAACAGAAACTTTATACATAAATGACCACAATTTACACTATTGAATTTTTGAAATCTGGAATAATTATAATATACGTCACTGCATCCTCTTAAATAATTAGTCAATTCCACAGGAGGTTTCAAGTCCCCGAAACTATCAAAATATTCGCAGTAGTCATTTATTTTTGCATAGGCTACCCAGTGAGTTCCATTATTCTTGTGACTATCCAAGTTTACTATACCACACTCTAACGATCTTGGTTTACGAGGCAATGTATCTCTCATATAAACTCCTCGAAAGTATGGTAGGTTTTTAGTATGTTTTATAATGTCAATATTAGTAAGAGCACGCCGAGGTAGCCTATTATTTAGTTTTTTTGAGACTTTATAAATAATCCATTGCCTTTTTTATAGGGCTTGACGTAAAGACCTTTTCCTATGGCAATAGCTTCCATGGTTCTATTATGACGTACAGACTCTTCTAGATTTTTTTGTGCTGCTTTATATTCATTTATTGTTTTGGCTACACCAGCTGCACCTCCTGCCAAGGCTCCAAGTGCAGATAGACCGGCAAAAATTGGTATTAAAGGTAAAATTCCCCCTGTTTTTGGAATCGGAATAATTCTGGGCAAACGAACGTGACATTTTTTGGGAATCAATTTTTTCGCAATCTTGTAAGCGTGTTTAATAGCCGATGTGTTATCTTTAGACTTCAGTTTTGCGATCTGTGACTTGATTTTTGAAATAACTCTTTTAAATTTCTTAATTCCCGAACCGGTCTTCAGTTTAGCTTTCATAACTTTACTAACCAACCAAGAAGCTAATTTTTCTCCTTTACCAGCATCTTTAGAATGTAACCGCTTCTTGGCCATATTCATCAATTGTAAATCTGCCTTATGACGATCGGAAATATTATTATACTTTGTGTATGCGATGTCGTGATATTTACAAGCTTCGTCCAATGGATTAACCCCACTGTCACCTCTTAATAACCTCTGCTTCAATTTCGTGCCCGGACCGCAATAATTGTAGCCTGGTAAATGAAGCTCAAACGGCAAATTATTTATTAAACTATTTACGAGTCCTCCTCCTTGCATATCTAGAAATATAATGACAAGGTAACTAAATTAAAAGACCTTATATTACTCAACAATAGATTTTTTATTCACCCAACTGTTTTTGTTATCACTAAGACCTAACCATTTTACAAATAGTTTATTTCCTTTTTTTCTTATAACTTTTTCGATTAAATATACATTCGGGTATTTCGTTTTTTGCAACTCTTCTTGGTAAAATGAACCCAATATATTATGCTTTTCTTGATCTTCTATATTATATGTTACCGGGTTGGTTCTATTTACATTTTTAATTTTAAAAATTTCAGTTGACCAGTTAGGTGTATAACCTTTTTCAAAACAGCTCTTATATTTACTTATTCTTACATAATCACCTACTTTAAATTTATTTTTGCGTTTCTTTAATGGTCTTTTATAAAAAATCCTAATATTATTTTTAACTAGGTTCTCATTTTTCTTATTAACATCTACTGGTCTAAATTTGGTAACACTGTGCAGAGTATTATTGTATGATTTTAAGGCGCCCTCCAAAGTTTTTCCTTTCCATTTATAATTACCGTTGTAATTGAAACATTGATGTAGTTTATTCTTTAATGTTCTTATAAACCTTTCTACAATTGAAGCTTTTTTAGTTGAGTACGATGAGTAATGGTTTATATTAAGTGAGTTCATAAGTTTTTGAAATTCATCATTATAAAATTCAGTTCCCATGTCAGTTTGTAAGTTGTTAGGACTATGCCCACTTGATTTTAGAATTTCAGTAAACGCTTCAACAACTTCTTTCTTTGTTTTAGTTTTTAGTGGTATCGCCCAAGCATATTTAGCAAAGCAATCGATAACCACTAAAATAAACGTAAATCCATTATTGTACTTTTTAAACGCCTTCAGATCGATTAGGTCGGCTTGCCATAGGTCATCTATACCTTTTAAAACAACAGAACGTCGAACAAAATTTCGACGAGCTGGTTTATGAATCTCATCAACCACCTTTTGCTTTGACATCTTACGGCCTAATTTTCAATTTGTTATAAATAGTCAATCTATTGATGTAGTCTATAGTACAAAATGTTTGTTCAATTCGGTTTATGTTTTGCCTAATATCTAATTTTACGCCTTCTAAATCAGATTTATAAGCATCTAACAAAGCTTTAAATTCTCCTTTTGTGATATAATTTGCAGTCTTTCTATCCACATATTCTTTATTGGTTGCATCATCAGGAACTACAGGTTCTTTAACTCCAGTTAATCTTGATGATTGTGCATTAAATTCGCCTGTGGAAGTCTTAGTTAAATAGTTTTCTGAATTATTTAATATCTCCGATACACGTAATCTTTTATGAACATGGTGACCGAATTTATCTATGTTCATATTAAACACACGTCTGTCGTGTACAATTGCCGAAAATAATATAAAATAAATAACTAACTACTTTTAATTTATAATACCACTTTCTCGTAATTCTTCGAGAATTGATATGATTTCATTATCTAGACCAGTGTTGCCAGCATCTTTGGATGCAATCAACAACTGCAATCTTTCAACTAGTTCATTAGGATCATCCCAATAAACATAATCTGTATTTTTTTTCATTCTCTTTTTTAAAATCAATCCTTCACCTTCACTAACGTTGCCTACAACACTAGCAGTCGAAGATATAGAAGACGAGGAAGGCTTACGTAACTTAAATAGCGGTTTTATAATCTGTAAATAGGTTCGACCTTTATTTGTCTTTATTGGTTTTCTAGGATCAAAATCTCTTCTATGAGCATTTGTTTCTAAAAGCAGAGCTTTGTATGCTTGACGATCTTCATCTGTTACCAATTCCAGTTGGGGTACTTTTTTGAATAATATTTCGCTAAGACCAGGCGTTTTGTTGTATTTAAGTCCTCCTACTAATATTGTATCATCATCATTGTTTATGATAACACGAGATGTGCCCATCATTAGTTTGCCACGATCTATTCTGATTCCGAACGGAACATCCTCATATATGTCTGAAGAAAGCGACCACGAAGAAGTATTTTTTGTTGGGCTAGGCACTGATTCAATTGTCCTAAATGACAGATTGCTGGTGTTAATTTTATTACCATTTTCAATATCATCAATATCGACTTCTTCGTCAGAAATATCTTGCCGGTAATCGTTATCTGATTTACGAATTTTAAGTGTTTTATTGAAATGTGAATCCACTGAAGAATTTTGATCTTTTTCATAACTCTGTGTTGGTGTATCGTCCAAAGATACATTGCGGTTCTTTCCATTAATTATCTCATGTAATGGGTTGGTAATGGGCTTAAAGACAGTTTCTAATAATTTTTCATTATGAGAATCGGTGGAACGCATATCCTTTATCTTTCTTTTAACAGCATCAGCTACTTGCACGATCTGTGTTTTTAATTCTTTTTCCATAATGAATTAAATAATATTCGTTTACAATGTATTGCTGACGCAATCGCAGGTCAAGTGAATATATCTGTTAATGAAAACCTATTTATATCAAATCATTTAATTGGTATCGAAGGTTACAAAAGTATCGAAATTCATCCTGTAACAACCATTGTTTTTATTACAGTCTTTATTGATTACTACATAATTGTAAGGTGTCGACCATATTTTTGAACTCATTTCTCGAAACTCGGACCAGGTCATGTCTGTGTTAACATGTTCATCATAAACATGACGTAAATTAATGTCATCCTGTTTGAATAGAACTAACAGGTTTGTATTATCTCTAATTAGCTGTTTAGGAATTTTGCTGTAAGTTTGATTCAAATAAAAACAATCTATAGATTTATGTCTACCCATAGCAAAATAATCCCGAATGTTTGATTGGTTCTCGCAGGCAACATCATCGAATATTATTACCGAATTTGGTTTTGCATCATGAGGGCTCAGTATGAGTTCATTGTCTTGATATTTCGCAAAGGTTATGTCGGGTACTAAATTGAAAACATTTTCTAGATATTTATATTTAGGTTGGTATAATGTTTTAGAATAAAGGTAAACGTTTTTGAATCTTAAACCATTTTCATGCAACAGAAGACCTATAACAACATTTGTTTTCCCACAATTTGACGGGCCACAAATTATACATCGAATTGTATTAGGTAAGAGAGTCCCATGTCTGTGAACAACCGTTTCCGCGTCAGAACAAATTTTTGGCAGAATTAATCTCTGACGTTGCTCAATAAATTTCATCGTACAAGCTGTAATCGTATAAACTGCCTTTGACAGAATGACACATATTTATGATATCCACATTTATATACAAACATGCGATGTTTAACGTAACAGTTTCAAAACAACAACTGTACGGTGTATTGCACTGTACACTGTTAATCGCATGCGATCAGTGGAAACGTGTGAGCTGAGCGAGCGGTAAGATTTATTTGAAGATGGCTCCATTTATTTTATGGTAGGTGATTTTTGGGAATTCTAAAGCATATATATCTATAATATTTGTAAAATATACAGACTAGTATTTTCATTTTTCATGCAACCAAAAATACTAACACGACAATGATCGAGCGACAGCGAGATCAGAGTGTTAGTATTTTTGGTTGCATGAAAAATGAAAATACTAGTCTGTATATTTTACAAACATTATAGATATATATGTTTTATAATTCCCAATAATCACCTACTTATTTATTACATTATCGCTTACAGATAAAATAACTGGCGCAGTAATTTATTCATTTTCTTTAACCAGTCTAATTTTAAATTTTACTAAACAGTTTAAAAAAAGCTAGAGGAATGCCCCCAAGCTAAAGTGGATATTTTATCTTTCAGTATAATGCGTTTATCATCGTTTGAAGATAAAGCTACTTTATCAACTGCTTGAGTAAAAATTTCGTGTTTTAAAGACTTAAATACTACTTGTTTTTTTCTAAGCAGCTTATTGCACATTAATACTGTATTATAATCTTCAAAATTAATCTTATTTACCACACATTTCTTAATTCCTTTAGCCTTTTTTAATTCCATGTCTTCAGTTTTCACACAATGTAACTTTGATCTCAATCCTACGAATTCAACTATAAGTTTTCCTTCCATTTCATCTTTGAATAAACCAGGGATCTTTTTATTTTGAGGAACTATATTAAACCGGTTATTTTCCTTGTAATTACTCGTGTCAAGATATGACTGAAAATTAAACTTCATATCACTATACACGTCCATTGTTTCTATTGAATACAAAAAACTGTCAGTGTCAGTATAACATAGTTTTAATCTGGTACCATAGAATGGTTTCATAATAGAATAATGAAAATCATACATATGATTTTTAGATATTTCTAGAACAGTAAATCCTATATAAATAGGTTTATCTAAAATAACTACTTCCGGTTTCATTTGTATAGCTACGAAATTTTCTGTAAAAATTGTAGCATTTTGAAAATTTGGTCTTGCCACTAACTGTTCAGCTGTGTAATATTTTTTCGTTTTATTTCTATTATCATCCCATCGATTAATCAAATGCACATTTATTCTTTTTTCTGTGTCTTCTAACGTTTTTCCGAAAATACTATTGTTTAATAATTTAAAGAAATCTTGTTCAAATTTAAATTTAGACTTTTGACGCAATTCTGTATTTAAATCTATGTACTGTTTCAAAAACTGACCTTGTTTAAATTTTATTACCCGATGAATTTTTTTTAAGATCATTCCATGTCGTATGCAAGTTTTTAAGTGTATATAATGGATGACATAATTAAACTTGTCATATAAATTAGGAATTAATTTAGGGCATTTAGAACCAGGTGGCGTGAATTTCTGAGGACAAAATGGTAAGTCATTATGCAGTTCGTGTAGATGCTCTGGATATTCTAAATCGACTTCCAAAATGTAGCCGTATGCAGAGTCATCAGGTACTGTGAAAATATTAAGTTTATCTATTTCTACCTGATTAATTAATTCGAAATTTGAATATGGCAAATAAGAACACATTGCATATCCATATAAATTGTTACAGTCAATATACAATAAATAGTTGTCAGGTTCGGATGACTTATAATCTGATAAATACTTGTTATTTGCCTTAGAATATCTAGTGGAGCATAAACATACCCCTCCGCGGATTCCTTGTTGAATCATGCGTATTATTTCGAGATTATCTATTAGTTGTAATTTTACTTTTGTCAATAGTAGCATTGCATCAAAGCTTAAACTGGGAGCTGTCATATAAAATGCTGGATCTAGTCTGTAATTATTTTTGCAAGTTCGACGAAAATTTTCAAAAACATCTGCCAGTAACAACACGTCGGTTTTGAGATATAAGTCGGTATATTCACCCAAATTTTTCAACTCAAATGTTTTCCACACTAATTGAGCGTGTCTAAAATCACACTCGGAAATAATGTCATCACTTAATGTACTGTAAAAACAATCTCGTGGCGGTAGTTTTTTCTCATTATAACATTCCCAGTTGGTCATATACTCGTAAGGATATAAACCTTTGCGTGTTAAAAGATTGAATTGACATTTTTTGGAAAAATGATGAGATAAGTGTACAAAATCGTTTTTATTTAATGTTTGAATAAGTTTTTCTAAGCTGGTACCTAAAAATTTAAAAGAATCTACAAATCTGATAGGCATATATTCCTGATTTCCTATTTTTAAAAACTTCGTGAAAGAAATATAATTTTCTTTATTTTTTGCTATTACTTTTATTTTGCCAGGTGTTTCTCCTAACTGTCGAATGAATAAATGACTATCATATCCGGCTAAGTTGTGAAAAAATACTGGAACAAATTTTGGTAATCTAAATTTGAGGTTACAATATGTGTGACTTATACCGCGTATTTTGCCGGTTAAGTGGTTGTGTTCCATTACTCTGTCATCAAGCAGCAATTGATTACATAGGAAGCAATAAGATGACTTCTCAAAATATTTCTTTTCCTCTTCTGTCAATGGTATCATTGGAACAGGTTGATTTAAAATAGTGTTTATTTTAGTTACGTCTATAGCAAGATTTTGAAGGAATTTTTCGACACAATCGCGGCCGCGATACGATACGTATTTATTAAGAGAGCTATCGTACGAACAGACAATATAATAAGCGAAAGCGGCTGGTAAATGTTTTTGTAAGACAGTTGTTCTGTGCGAATCGAGTTCATCGGCAGTGGATTTGGGTTCTAGCAAAGATTCAAAATCTGCATAGATAACGAAAGGCATATCTTGCAACCGTTCGTAATGTTTGAATTGGATAACAGTGCCTGAATCAGGAAGCATTGTCCGAACACCACCACAAATATGAGAATTGAATTTAATTTCCTTATCAAAAAATATCATGCAATCGTCACAAAAGTAAATTTTACCATGGTGTTTAGTAAGTTGCGATCTAAGTAAGATACTTAATTTTTTTATTAAACAATAGTGCTTAAATTGACCTTTTTCTAACAGTAATAAATTAATATGATGTCTTTTTTTATGTTGCGTCCTATAAAGAGGTCCAACAATATCAGATTTATTTCCAAGACCATAAACATTAACGCTAATATGATGGTTATTTTTTTCGAAGGTCTTAATATCTGAAATCCCTACTGGGAACGTCATATTTTGAGTGTTGAGAATGTTATCATATCGCGGATAGGAAGATGTTCGTTGGGGGTTTATTTTAGCGGGAAATAACGCTGCTATTATACACCATAAGAAGCAATACGCATCATCATTTTCTATATTTACGCAAGCGTGCTTAGATTTTAAACGTTTCGGTAACTCAATAAACCGGGCAGCTCTCAGAGGGTTGTATTTGTTAATATTGACTTCTAAGTACAGATTACGTATCAGAGTCCAGCCGCTATCTCTTTCCTGAAAATCATCAATTTTTGTTACAATTGTATCAACGATTTTTGAGAACATATCACTAAAATCATAATTGTTATAGATTACTAAGTTTTCAGTAGCAAATGATTTTACTTCGGTAGTATTGTTATTTGGTAAATTAAATTCGGCAAACAGCTCAAAGTTGACTTTAATAGATTGATAAGTATCTTGTCTAGCAGATATTAATTGCTGCACGCGAGAACGCAACCTTCGTAAGAACTGCACCGGTGGACATGCACCACCTTCATTACCTTTCGGTCGTACTCTATAGGATGCTATCCGATTACGGAATGCGCTACTTATTTTTTCAATTCCGTCACTTAATTCGATAGCGCTATTGTTTTTATGAATGTTACTTCGTAAATGTGCTGAAAATGCACTACTTTTAATAGATATGTCACAAACTGTGCAATATATTGTACGTTTTACCATTTTTTATATTTAATTGGTATAGTATAAGTAAAGCATACAAAAGTCAAAATGTTAACTTTAATGTGCTCTTGACAGCACCAATTTGTTTAAATGGATTCGTGTGGTATGTAAGAAAAACTAAGTAGAAACGTGGAAATAAAATTAGGAAATAATAATCATAATAACTATATTTAGGTTTATCAATTATATCTATTTCTTAAAAGTAAAAAAAGTACCCTCAGCGGTAAACTTCTTTTTACAACGTTTGATGGACTCCTTTAAAGGAACCAATTCTGGTGATTCTGACTTTCCCTGATATTTTAAATTAAGAACCGCATGTTTCCATCGATCCTTGGGATCAACCGTTTTAATATCGCTTATATTATATATTTTGAGCTCTACGAAAACACCCCCTTCTAAATTTGCCGTGCGTCGAAACACACCGTCAGCGACACGGCGCGTCAGCACTGACTGCAGAGGGGGCGGTGATGCGCAACGATGGGCTTCGACGGATTCGATGTCACTGTCGAAGTTCAACTGCTACCCGGATGCCTTCTACGCAGTTTTGCTATTTTTTTTTTCGATGAAGCTTTTGTTGCACCCGGGGACTTAAATTTTGAGCTCTATGAAAACATCCCCTTATAAATATACCGTGCATCGGAACACACCGTCAGCGACACGGTGGGTCAGCACTAACTGCACAGATTGTGGTGATGTTTGACTCCTAGTAGTAGTCTTTGACTCGTAGTATAGTATAAGTAAAGAATACAAAAGTCAAAGTGTCAACATTAATGTACTCTTAACAGCACCAATTTATGTAAATGGATTCGTATGGTATTTAAGAACAACGAAGTAAAAATGCGGTAATAAAAATTAGTAAATAATGATGATAATAACTATCTAAGGTATTATTATCAACTATTTCTTAAAAGAAAAAAATCTACCCTCCGTTGTAAACTTCTTTTTACAACGTTTGATTACCTCCTTTAAAGGAGCCAATTCGGGTGATTCCGACTCCCCCTGATATTTTAAATTCAGGACCGCATGTTCCCATCGATCCTTGGGATCAACCGTTTTAATATCTCTTATGTTATATATTTTGAGCTCTACGAAAACATCCCCTTCTAAATTTGCCGTGCGTCGAAACACACCGTCAGCGACACGGCGCGTCAGCACTGACTGCAGAGATGGCGGCGACGCGCAACGATGGGCTTCGACGGATTCGTTGTCACTGTCGAAGTCCAGCTGCCACCCGGATGCCTTCTTCGCAGTTTTGTTTTTTTTCGATGAAGCTTTTGTTGCACCCTGGGACTTCTTCTTCTCCTTTTTACCACTGTAAAAGAAACAGGTAATATGAGAATATATTTTCTACTAAAGCTATTTCCTTCTAAATACAATCAGGTCTATTCTAACTGCTTTACTAATATGGTCCACTAGATGGACCAACAGTCTGGCAAAAGACAGGAGGTGTCGATGAAAGCAAATAGCACAACGGGTCATTGTAGAAGTTTAAGGGTCTATGTTCAGCAGTGGACATCCTACGGATGAAATGATAGTGATGAAATTGTTCTATTCAATTAATTAATAAATGATAGACGTAAATATATTAACATACGTTGCTGTGCTGGCAGCTGTCTCCTCGTCAGATGAAAACACGTCGGCCAAACGTTTTCTGGAGCTACGCTGCTGCTGACTGTACTCGTATTCAGACCTGTAAGAGAAACATAATGAATACCAAGCATAAAAAGAAAAAACCTGCCGATGTGCAGCAGTGAACGGCTGAAATGTTGATACCATCTTTATACTTGTCGAACTGAAGTCAAGCAACGTCAACTACTGCATGGCTTTAGAAGGTTATATGTCATTCAATCTCCTCCATGTTTTGGAGCGTATGTTGAGTTGAGCTCAACAGAATGGGTATAGGTAGATGTAATGTTGATGATGATGATGATGATGATAGGCGACAAACTTACGAACATGATTTCAGTGCAGTTGATCTTCGTTTCTAGTAACGGCTGGACAAAGGATGGCGAGCAGAGCGCTGACGGAACGGCTGCCAGAGCAGTTGACGGAGCAGCTGACGGAGCGGCGGAATATCCTCCATGCTTTGGAGCGTATGTTGAGTTGAGCTCAACAGAATGGGTATAGGTAGATGTAATGTTGATGATGATGATGATGATGATAGGCGACAAACTTACGAACATGATTTCAGTGCAGTTGATCTTCGTTTCTAGTAACGGCTGGGCAAAGGGTGGCGAGCAGAGCGCTGACGGAACGGCTGACGGAGCGGTTGACGGGGCGGCTGACGGAGCGGCGGTCGAAGTGAAGTGGTCGAAGATGAGCGCCTACTTGAGCTGTCGGTTGATTAGCGGATCTTCTTCTGGCAGAACGCAGTTGGCAGAGCGGCTGGAGATTAGCACCTGGTGCGGTACTCTAGCGAGGTGTAGGGTCTCTTGACTCAAGACTTGTGTGAAGTGAATTGTTCTGCAATGGCGTCCGCTTAAATATGCGATTATTAACGATTTCCAGGTATTGTCAACATTTAAACGAAGAAAAATCGCACTACAAAATTCTAACATATTTTTATATTATGTTTTATTTTTTGCAGACACATTATTGAAATATATCACTTCCACATCCTAAAAGATTCTAATTACACCTCATAATTATGCTGAAATCCGTCAATTGGCTTAAGCTGTAGAGCGTGCCAAAGAATTACATACATACATGCATACTTACAGACATACATACATGCATACTTACAGACATACATACATGCATACTTACAGACATACATACTTTCACAGTTACATCCACACGCTCAAAAAATATTAACCTCCCTCTTCAACAATCGGGTAAAAGTATTATTTATATATACCTTTATATATAAACAATATTTATACCTTTTTATATTATTTATACATTTTATTACTAACGTGATATTTTTGTCATTAATCATAATATTTTATAATTTATCAATTGTTTATAACCTCTGGTTGGGGTTTTATTGATATGTCGGCAAATTTACGCGGAGTCGAAAACAAAAGTTTCGTATTCGGAGCGGTACTTTGAGTTAATTCAAAGTGGAAAAACAAAAGTTTCAAATTCATCGCAATCTTTTGATTACTTGATAGTCAAAGAAGGCCGACTTTGTAACCTAAGGCTGATTTCATATTGTGAATATCATTCTTAAGATTCTCTTTTTTTTATACTACGTTGGGTGGCAGACAAGCATACGGCCCGCCTGATGTGAAGCGGTTACCGTAGCCATATTAACGCTCACAACATAAAATATTGCTGCCAACGCAGCATCTCCTACCTTTCTGGTGATCTCACTCGCAGAAACACAACAACCCTCAAGGGAATTGTTATTTGGCTGCGGTATTCTGTGAGGTGGAGGTACATTCCCCAGTCGGGTAGCTTACAATTATGCTCCCTACCTCTCTTTTCGCCGGAGCTTCGTTTGTCAGTAAGCAGGGTGCACCGCGTGCAGGCGAAGTGGGCTGCGATATTCTGTGAGGTGGAGGTACATTCCCCAGTCGGGTAGCTTACAATTATGCTCCCTACCTGTCTTTTCGCCAGAGCTTCGTTTGTCAGTCAGCAGGGTGCACCGCGTGCAGGCAAAGTTGGTTGCGGTATTCTGTGAGGTGGAGGTACATTCCCTAGTCGGGTAGCTTACAATTATGCTCCCTACCTGTCTTTTCGCCAGAGCTTCGTTTGTCAGTCAGCAGGGTGCACCGTGTGCAGGCGAAGTTGGCTGCAGTATTCTGTGAGGTGGAGGTACATTCCCCAGTCGGGTAGCTTACAATTATGCTCCCTACCTGTATTTCCGCCAGAGCTTCATTTGTCAGTCAGCAGGGTGCACCGCGTGCAGGTGAAGTTGGCTTTGGTTCAAAGATGTTGATGAACTCCTTACACCCAAAATTTTTTTCTATATAATTTGTGGAAATATTTTTAAAAAATTTACTGAAGTACAATTTATAAAAATAAAATATTATAAAATGTACTACAGTTAATGTATACACACCTTTATAGTTGAGTACGTAATTGATATGAGTGCAAATTGCTGATCGACGTTTTGCGTCTGTGTGCATTAATGCAAATAGTTGATTATGTTGTTTTCGTAGAAGTAAAATTGCTGATCAACGTTTTGCGTATGTGTGCATTGTAACAATGGATAATGAAATCATTGCTTATTTGACAAAAATGTAGCAATGAACTATATCAAATGCGAATTTAGTCTTTATGTCATAAGCATTTAACTTACTTTTTGAATAACTTATTTTCCTAAGCACTACGTGTTCCCACGTTCGCTGCCATTATCAAGTTATTAGTCGTGGTGTGAACATCTCGTAATAGTGTCGTGGGTGATAGATAATGTCTATTGAAAATTGTGAGTAAAGTGAAATGGACAACATAACCCTGACGAATCGTGTCGATCTGTGCTATCTCAAACCAGCTACATGTGAGGTAAGTGGGCACGTGTGAGCTGAGCGAGCGGAAGTTGAAGTTGTCTCCATTTATTTCATGGTAGATAATTTTTGGGAAATCCTAAAAGATATATATCTTATTTTATGGTAGGTGATTATTGGGAATTCTAAAGCATATATATCTATAATATTTGTAAAAGATACAGACTAGTATTTTCATTTTTCATGCAACCAAAAATACTAACACGACAATGATCGAGCGACAGCGAGATCAGAGTGTTAGTATTTTTGGTTGCATGAAAAATGAAAATACTAGTCTGTATATTTTACAAACATTATAGATATATATGTTTTATAATTCCCAATAATCACCTACTTAGGTAATTTGATTAGTAACAAAATCAGTACACGAAGGTTCAATTTGTTCAACTATGCTTTTCTGTTTTAATCAAAAATAGCTAGATGGCGCGCGAACTATTATCACCCTACCACTACCTAGGTTTAGGTATGTACAGTGCTACAAGGATAAGTATGAACGTGAGTGACGTTTGTAGGAGGGCGTTGCTGTGACTTTCGGGTTGCCAATTAGGGAAAATCTCCTTACTTCAAGGGAATTTTTACATATCCTAATTAAGACATGTAAAATGCTCAATCTTAGCTGGGCAGAAGTTAATTACTTTAAACTAATTCTGTAATGAACACCATATTATAGTATTTTAGTTAAGTTTATTAAATAACGATACGGCCCAGATAAAAAGTTAATTAAAATGATTATAGTAATTTCGTACCTATCTTGGGGTGTAAGTGATTCATCAACATCTTTGAACCAAGGCAAATCTCACCTGTACGTGGTGCACCCTGCTGACTGCCAGACGAGGCTCTGGCGAAAAGAGAGGTAGACCAAAGCGTATATTTTAAGCTGACCGACCCGGGAAGTACCTCCTCAAATAAAAAATCTAACAACGATCTGTGAAATGAAGGAATGAGGAATACAATTTAGATTTTATTTATATATTACATATTTATTTTCAAAATGCACTTTCTCAGTGTTTCCCGACTGCCTTTGAAATCTATTTCTTCTTTTAGTACAGCGAGTAACTTATTGACAGTTGGAATTTCTTTTTTCATTGCACAAAACTCGTGAATCTTTCTTCTTAAAACTCCAAGATCAAAATCATCCATTTTGAGTTTATCTTTTCTTCTTTTCCTGTTCTTACCAGGTGTGACAATTTTACTGCATGATACCTTAGCCACATTGCCTTCTTTGGCAATGTTTGATACAGTGTGTAAAGAAACACCTGAAAATAATTTAAATTCATAAATATTTACGTATAACTTAAACCAAATAAAACTGTTTACCGTGAAACAAAGTGGGAATTTAAGATAAACACACATGTCTGGCAACATTTACCTGTAGCAGCAGCGACTCGCTCGTGAATCTTTTCAAAAGGAATTAATGGGCCGTTTTTCTTGTTTTTATTTTACAAAAAACTCCTTCACCTTTAGCACAACGTCCCTGACACCACTTCGTAAAACTTTCGGCATGATAATCGTACTATAGTAACAAAATATACTTTAAATCGCACCACAATATTCAATGGTGAAGAACTGTCAAAAGTGACGTCTTACAAGATGGCGGCTTAAGTTCCGTTTTCTGCCACGTTCATTTAGATCCTTGTAGCTAGAGTTGAGCGCTTAAACGAAAAGTGCTTAAAAATGTCTGCTTATCAGCGTAAGCAGATAAGCACGCTTATAAAAATAAGCCTTTTTCGTTTAAATTTTTTACAATGTTGTCTGATAATTTGACAAATTTAATATAGCGCCATCTTTAATTGATACACATAATTACTGCCACGTCGCGTCGTGCTGTATTAGCTAGCCATATATGCAATAATATACCTTACCATCAACAAGTTTAGGTTTACTATTTTAAACAAATGCGTTTCGTTGAAAAAAGCGTCAGTAATCCTCATTCAATATTGAACCTTATTCGCAGGTGCCTTAGGATTAATGTTGTTTAATTTTCTTTCACTTTAATTTCAAAAATGATTTTCGTTTAAGTGAACAACGCTTACGCTTTTTTAAGCAGTAGGCTTTTTGTTGTCAACTAGTAAGTACGCGTGTGAATGTTTGCGCCAACGCTTTTGCTGTTGTCGTCGGTCGATTAATGCGATTTTTTTTTTGCTTTGCTGTGTTAAGTATGTTCATGCGTATACGAAACTTTAAATAATTGTAAATAATTATAGAAAAGAAATCGGATGCAAATAGATACTGTCTGTGATCGTTAACCATAGCATTGTCTTAAAGCTGCGACTAAATGTTTAAACGTTTTCCATAAGCGTAGACGCCTCAAGAAGCATCAACGACAAAAAAAGCGTTTAAGTAAAAAGCGCGCTTAAAAAGCGCGCTTTTGATAAAAAGTACAACGTTTAAACGTTTATTAATTTTAAGCCGTTTTTTCCAACTCTACTTGTAGCACTGTACCACTGTTTATCAAAAATACGATGGCCGATGAGAGTTTTTTAAAACCTCACGTTCCGTTTTACGTACCGATCGCATGACACAAGAATTCTTATGTTATAAATAGAATGAATTATTGAAATGAAAATAGCTTCATACAAAAATTACTGTTATCAATTTATGCACAAAATTTTAATATGCATTATCAATTACAATCGTAGCATGATGATTGATAAATTAATAATAACAACGATCTTTCGTTTAACATTCTGTTGCGTAAATTGGACTTTATTGACACGGCGCGTGAAAGTTTTCAACTTTTTCTCTCATATATTGGCTGTACAATCTAATGTCCTGGTTATCTATTGAAAATGTAGAATAAATATCTATATTCCAAAACTCCACACAACCACACAACTTTCAAAAACTCCAAAAAGATCGAACTGTCGAATCAACGATTTCGATGATACAATATGTAAAATTCATTGTTAAAACTGGAAAAAATTAGTTGATTTTATAATGAAAAAACAAATAGCTTAATGATTAAATACTAAGAAATAAATCATTTTACCAATGCACGTGGTGCACCCCGCTGACTAATAAACGAGACTGGCAAAACACACGTAGGGCACAGTTTATTAATTAGCTACCCCGGCTAGGATGTATCTCCACCTTACAGATTACGGCAGCCAAACATCCCTATCGTTCCAGCGAGTGAGTAAGGTCACAAACAAAAAAATCCAGGAGTTGCCGCGTTGACAGCGAAGGTGGCCGTGGGCTACAATATTTCATGTTGCGAGCATTTATACAGCTACGGTAACCGATCCACACCAGGCGCGTGGTATGCTTGTTTTCACCCAACATTTTTGCATACAACCCTCCTGATAGAAAGCACTTACCGTAGCCTATGAACGCCTGTAACACCAGGAGCATCACACGCACGTTGCCGACCCTGTAAAAACCTTTTCACACCCTTCTTGAAGAACCCCATGCTGTTAGTCTCCTGAGAAAACCTCGACAGGTAGTTCAATCCACAGCTTTACAGTACGCGGGAGAAAACTTCTCTGGAACCTGCGGTTACACACAGTACTCAACCACTTAGGCTCTAATGTGTGAGGATGAATTCCCTGTCGATGGCGAGCGGTGCGACTGTAGGAGGCCGTGGGCATCACGTCAAACAACTCCTCTGAACACACCCCCTTTTATACAATCGGTAGAACACATTGGATAAAATGCAAATTACGGTTTTTTAGGAATGTTTCTACTACATTGCTATGTAGACAACTACAAAACATTCTTAAAAAACCCTATTTTTTATAAATAAATTAAAAATGTCAAAATTGGAGGTTAGTGATGGTGGACTCCAACTCAGGAAAAATGTATTACGAGTAGAGTGTTTTAACAAATGAGCTATCAGACAGGTTTATATTAGTGGCGAAATTTTATATTCTATTGCTGTGAATTCGCATTCATTGTATATGTTTTTTAAAAGCAAATTTTAATTTGCTTTTTAAACAATATTTTTAAAACATATGCACGAAATTAGAGAACAATGATATTAAATATAACGTCCCTCGAGAAAAAAGTTAAAAATCTTAAGTTCCATCATTCACTGAAATTACAATATTGTGCAATATAGGTATCTAAAAAAATATGGTGACTGTATGAAAAAAAAAATATTGTTATCATCCCTTAGGCTGACAATAAGTCAGCCTGAGATATGATAAGATTACATAATATTTACTAGGAGCAAAGATTTCGTTCACAAGTTGCTTTTTTTCTTCGACCGCGGCGCTAGTATGTACGTTGCACAAAAAATCTGCCGCTACTAGCGCCAAAACTAAATAAAAAGAAAAGCATCACCATAAAAGTTCTGATGAGCGACATCTATTGGTAAGGGTAAAATTGAAGATTTTTTTTTAGTGAAAATCGTCATTTGTTAACTTTAATAGTGTTATAAATCGGACAAAAACTATTTTGCGTAATTTTTAAAATTATTTCATGATTATGTATCAAATTTCGTTGAGAAATATTTGGTATTAAATTTTTTCATGTCTTATTGCCAGCACCACCTAGAAATAATACGGAATTTTGACTTTTTTCCGGGGCACGATATTTTGTATGGGACTATTACTCTATATTATCCTTTTCTCTATGCTATTACACAGTAAACCACTTATGTATATAGTGTTTCAATGTGCTTAGCTTTCCTTCCTTAGCTGCCTACCACCGTAGACGAATGTGGCCCAGAGAGCCATGTCGACTCGACAATGTTTCTCTATTGATTTTCCTCATTGGTAGGAAAGTCAAATGTTTGTGCTACATTAGCGCATTGGATTTTCCTGTAGTTATAGGTATAATTATTATGTGCACGTATGTCGGTAACTCAGGTTCCTTCTACTATTGATATACTTAATCTTTTTTTTTATACTACCTCGGGTGACATACAAGCAAACGGCCCGCCTGATGTGGAGCGGTTACCGTAGTCATATTAACGCTCGCAACATAAAATATCGTTTGCGCGCCGCCACCCCCTCTGCCAACGCAGCATCTCCTTCCTTTCTGGTGGCCTCACTCACTCGCATGAACACAACAACCCTCAAGGGAATTGTTGGTTCCGCGTTGGCAGCGGGGCTATTGGTGCGCGAACAATATTTTATGTTGCGAGCGTAAATATACGCTACGGCAACCGCTCCACGTCAGGCGGGCCGTATGCTTGTCTGCTACCCGACGTAGTATAAAAAAAAAAAAAACAATAATTAATAATAATAGATATCAAATTTAATACGGGCAATATTTCTTTTTTTTTTATTTCAATTAAATTTGACAATAAAAAGATGATATTAGTAGTCATAGTGCCGAAAAACTATTTTTTTTTTCTTCCAGGACTGCGGTCACAACGCGACATACCAAGTAATAAAGCGGTATACAGACAACGACCCGACGATCACGGTGGTTAAGCAACCTGACCTTTCGGAGATGCCCCTGCCGCGCGCGAAGGTCAAGTTCAGGGGGTACTACAAGATCGCGAGGCATTACAGGTTCGCGCTGAACCACGTGTTCAACACGCTGGGACACGAAGCCGTTATTATAGTTGAAGGTGAGTTCGCAGACACGAATTGAATTCGAATTTGTTTCGCGCAATCTGTCAAATGATTGACATTTCTATCAAACGACGTACTTAGAGTTACATTAAAAAAGTTAATATAGTTGTTCAGTTTTCTTAAATGTTCTAATTTTCAAACTGGGGAATGTACCTCCACCTCACAGAATACCGCAGCCAAATAACAATTCCCTTGAGGGTTGTTGTGTTCCTGCGAGTGAGTGAGGTCACCAGAAAGAAAGGAGATGCTGCGTTGGCATCGGGGGCGGCGGCGCGCGAGCGATATTTTATGTTGCGAGCGTTAATACGGTAACCGCTTCACATCAGGCGACCGTATGCTTGTCTGCCGCCCGACGTAGTACATATAAAAAATAAATTAAAAAAAAACATTTTAGCGCAAGTTTCTTATTTTTTTTTTTTTTCATAAGAACCTTTTCCTGACAATAACAAATACAACATAATGGGGATGTTGGATTTTTTTTCTGACACCAGATGTCGCTAGGTAGGCGTCGGGTTCAGACTGTCAAATAGGCTTGTATCCCATTTTTTTTTTCGATTTGTTATTTAAAGACGTCACAATAATATAAATATAGGTGAAATAATTACTTGGATTGCATAAAAACTTCTCGAGATATGATAACTTGAAGATCACAATTTTGGACTATCCCGAAAACGCTCCATACAAAAGGCCACCACGTTATGACGTCACACCGTGCTATTTTATATGCATGAAATCAGAAATTTGTACGACAGCTATGTTAAATATTGCGTTTATGTAGCTAGTGCCGTAACAAAAGTTATAGTATTTTTTATTGTATCTACAATGGTAATATTTATTTTTTATAATTTCATACCTTTAAAATGGACTTTCCCACCAAACTTTGACCGCACATAAAACACGTCGGACATAAGTTATTAAAATTTTAAGATCGCAGATCGTTCTAGTTTTATGTATTTTACGTTACAGATAGAGTGTTTTTATAATTTTGTAACATGGGCAACAAGCCTATTGTACTGAATTTTTTGACAGTGAAAGTTCAAGACGACAAGACAACAGAAGACGTCAACAAGACATTTGACAAGATGCTATGAATGAGGGTCTTTTGGCAGCACTGTAGCGTAGGGTCCAATTATTTGTCAATTCATAGCATCTTGTCAAATGTCTTGTTGACGTCTTGTCGTCTTAAAGTTTCACTGTCAAAAAATTCAGTACATTTTGACAATCTGGACCCGACGCCTACCTAGCGACATTTAATGTCAGAAAAAAATATCAAACATCCCCATTGACAGATGATTGGACCCTACGCTACAGTGCTGCCAAAAGACCATCATTAAAAAGAAACAGCGAAATATGTCCAGCCGTTCACGCGTGATGCCGTGACATATATGCCGGGAAATAGGGATTAATTTTTATATATATATAAATAAGACGTGTCTAAATACACACAAGCACAAGCACTCAGTGGTAGAATAATTTTGGGGTGTAAGTGGTTGATCAACATCTTTGAACCAAAGCCAACTGCACCTGCACGCAGTACACCCTGCTGACTGACAAACGAAGCACTGGCGAAAAGAGAGGTAGAGAGCGTAATTGTAAGCTACCCGACTGGGGAATGTATCTCCACCTCACAGAATAGCCAAATAACGGTTCCCGTGAGGGCTGTTGTGTTCCTGCGAGTGAGTGAGGTCACCAGAAAGGAAGGAGATGCTGCGGTGGCAGCGGTGGTGGCGGCGCGCGAGCGATATTTTATGTTGCGAGCGTTAATATGGCTACGGTAACCGCTTCACATCAGGCGGGCTGTATGCTTGTCTGCCATCTGACGTAGTATAAAAAAATATATAAATATTCCTGGGCAAATTACACACTGCCATCTAGTCCCGAACTAAGCAAAGCCTGTACTATGGGTTCTAGGTATAACTGATATAATACTTAATGTACAATACATTTTTTTTTTATAAATACATACATATAATACATAGATAACACCCAGACCAAGCCAAACAGACATGTTCATGCACGCAAATATTTGTCTTGTGCGGGGATCGAACCCGCGACCTTGGAGTCAAAGTGGCTATTGTTAGCACCTCGACCACAGAGCTTGTCGAATAATTTCATGTCATATTGTTTCCAGATGATTTGGACATATCGCAAGATTTCTTCGAGTACTTCCGTGGGACTTATCCGTTGCTTCTAAAGGATCCCAGTTTGTGGTATGTTATGTATAACTATCTAATCTATACATATTTATTATGTAACTTGCTGAAATCGGTATTGTAACACTGGTGCAAATATTCTTTTACTTCAAATTTTCTTTTACTTTTCCCATAACTAAATAAACACCGTCAGCAGTTATTATGATTCTTCAATTGCTACAATATAAAATCCCGGAGAGAGCCAGGAGTTCTGTAGTACAGGTTGGGCACCAAGTGCAGGTTCTTTGCCTAATTATAATTTGACCCTAGGACGATATAGTTTTATTAATTTTATTGTATTATTCTTCTATAATATTGCATTATTTATTATATATATGTATGTATTTTTAATTAACATAGTAGTTGTATCCAACAAATGTTTGGTTCTCCACTTGCCTATTCATGAAATCCTCTCAGATACTCGTAAGGTTGGCTGGAAGAGATCCCTGTGAGGGATAAGACCGCCTACTTGTGTGTTTCCTTTAACTTACTGTCGACTCTCACAAGGACTTGATAGTTGTATATCAGTGAGATGAATAAGGGTCCACGACCATTTCCTATGCACTGTTAAGGATGTATGCAGAGCGCCACGAACTGACCTTTACATTGTTCAATATTTGAATATATAAAGTAAGTAGAAAAACAAGAGAAAATAGAAGATTGTAGGAGAACTCAGAGCGCGGGACTCCGAGGGTTCCGGGGGCTCCCGGGCGCGCGTCGTATTTTTTTTATACAACTAAGGTGACAAACAAGCATACGGTCCGCCTGATTAGCAAAGCAGTTAACGCAGCCTATGGACGCATGTAACACCAGAGGCATCACATGCGCGTTGCCGACCCTGTAAAAACCTCTACGCCCTTGAAACCCATGCTGTAGTCTCCTGGGAAAACCTCAACATTCAGCATATTCCACAGCTTGGTAGTACGTGGCATATTAGCCTATATTCGACAAAATATAACTTCTCTACAAAAACTGATATAGGTATATTATTGTTTTATATAAATTTCAAAGTCAAAGTCAAAATTCTTTATTCTGTGGGCCCTCGCGGGCACTTAGACACGTCTTTTACAATTAAGGCAAGGCCTGTTCACGAAAACTGGCGAATAGATAGATGTTTGAGCTTCCAGTGTATCGAAATTATGTAGAATTCTACTTCACAAAAAACACTGTATATTGAGAAAGAAACACAGAAACACAATAACCGAACAGAATATAAAAAAATGGATTAATAACTCCGTGAAAAAAATCTAAATATCACCTTAAAAAAAGAACTTCCATGTTCCATGTTTCGTAATATTCAACGACAATGATATTTTTTTTTTTTCAAAAAAGACAGCTTTTTTATTGTTTTAACACAATAACCGATTAGATTTTTAATAAATGATCAATTATTCCAAAAATCAATTAAAATGTACCAAATTACAATTTGATTCGCGCGTCGTTCGATCGTTTGTTCAGTTTACCAGCGACGCTGGCCGTGGGAGGCTGGTTCCGGACGCTCTGTGACTCAATATCTAGCCACTAATTTACGCGTTTATTTAATTAAAATGGGGAATAAACGTAAAAAATATGGCAAAACTTTTATAGGAAAACGCCGAAAAGTTGCACCTAACGACGGAATGTTCGGGTAAGTACCTGTTTAATTATAAAATAATTTATCAACATTTCGATAGTCATCGTGCTTAGTTAGTACAGATAGCAGAGTAATATCCTTACTTCTAATATCTTACTTCTTACTAATATTATAAACGCGAAAGTTTGTCAGTATATATGAATGTATGTATCTATAGATGTTTGTTACTCTTTCACGCCAGAACGGCTGAACGGAATTGGATGAAATTTGGCACAGATCTTGCAATGTAAAGATATAAATGCCGCCGGACTGCCGATTTAGCGTCCCAGGTTCAATTCCGGTCGGTCGCCATGTACTAATGAGTTTTTTTTTCCTATTATAATATAAACGCCGCCGGACTGGCTATTTGGCGTCTCGGATTCGATTCCGGGTTGTCGCCATTTACGAATGAGTTTTTTTTTTCTATTATAAACGCGAAAGTTTATGAGTAGATCTAAACGGATCTGGACGAAATTTGGCAAAGAGATAGATAGTCTGGAATAAGACATAGGCTACTTTTGATCCCACTGATGGGCGATATACAGTGTAATCCACGCGGGCAAAGCCGCGGGCGGAAGTCTAGTAATATTATAAACGCGAAAGTTTGTACGTATGGCGTATATGATTATTATTTTTATTAGTTATTAGTAGACGATCGGTATAGCTCAGTTGGTAGTGACCCTGCTTACGGAGCCGAAGGTCCCGAGTTCCAATCCCGGTAGGGACAAACATTTGTATGAATGTATGGGTACGGGTTTGTACCCGCGTCATGGACGTTTATATAATTATCTATGTATTTGTGTACCGTTGCCTAGTACCCACGATGACAAAAAACCTTATGTGGGATGGTGTGGGAATAGGTCAATGTGTTTGGAATTGTGTAAATATTTTTGTATTTATTTTATAGTTTTTATAAAATAAATACATCCACGTCGCACAGTGGTCCGGATTTTGAATATGGTGGACTTAGAACCCAAGATCAGTATTTCTGGCTGAAAAAATTCATACGGACAATTAAGTGAACGCTCATCAACGTTTGTTCTAGCGGTTTTCATGAAATTGTTTAATTTAGCTAAAAAAAATTATTGAAAAAAAAATGTATGGAGCAAATCGGAATTTATTCTTTTTCTCAAAACGTTTAAAAGTGTTAGCAATGAAACCTATTGTAAACTATTGTATTACATTTATTTGTTAAATTTACAAAGAAATTTTTTGCTTGTACTTGCAGTCTTGGCGTTTATACAGGGTTTAACTTAAAATATTTAATTTAAAAAAATAACATGAGATATATATTTTTTTGGCCTGTTATGTGGTTTCGGGAAAGTAAAATACAAAGAAAACATATTTATAGCATTTAATAACATAATTGTTAAAAATATTCGATGTCCTATAATTTAAAGGACGTACTCTACATAGCGCCCCGAACAATGTTTGTTCTATGATTTTTTATAAGTGATGTAGAGCACCTACGTGCAATAAGTTATGGGACATCAAAAGGGACAGGTTGTATAATAATTGAAGGTCGTTTTCATTTTAATTTAATTATTAATTTTTAAAAATTACAATTCGGTTCAAGAAAACAAGTTTAACAAATTTAAGCAAATTTAACATTTCAATCTCAACAAATACAATTAATTATACAATTTACAGCTAAATAGTAATTTATTGAACAAAATTACAATAAAATACTAAAAACGAATATATTCTAAAATCCAACATAATACAGTCAATTACTAATACACGATACATCATATAAATGTTATAACACAAAAAAAAAAACAAATCTAATTATACATCATTTAACTACATAAACTATTTAACGATAAAATAAATTATAACAATTGAACTAAACAAAATTTAAATTATACAATTAAAAAAGTAACTAAATTAAAAAACTAAAAATAACACACATTAATATAAATAAAAAAGTGTGTTAAGTGTGTGAAGTGTTTTATCAAATCAGCATCAATCTTCGTTATTTGAGCACTTTTTTCGTATTCCCGAAAAAATCTTCTGGCCGTGTTTCCATCATTCGTAGTTCCAAAGCCCTGCTTGACAACATCAATCAAAAGTCCCATTTGTTGTTTGAACTCCGATTGTACCATATCCTTCCTTAACTTCTTAAGGTTCTTGTTGTCCCCTCGTGCACTCCACATTTTGAAATCCAAATTATACGAAATATGTAAAAGACACTCCATGCTTCGAATCCACATATGAAGTGTTGATAATCCATATTGATATACATCTTCTCGTACAGGTCTTGAAAACATTTGTGAAAGATCATTCATCTCACTAGGTTTTGCAAGACAAACATTGCACGTAGCTGCAGATGGAGTATCTGTAACAATTGTAGTCTCCTTCCCATCAATCATTGTCATGTGCAATTCATGAGTAACTTCCAAGTTTCCGCAACTTGAAATAGTCAAATTTCGTATTTCTTCCTCCATTTCCGCTTGTTCTTGCTTAACAAAGTCAGTCGTTTCTTTCGCAAACTGAAATTTAATAGGTCTGCAATAAGATATTGAAGATGGGTTTGGATTGCTCAAAATAACAACATTTCCACTCGCTAGCTTCAGAGGAACGAGGCTTGTCATGAACACAGTGGAGTCGTTGAATTCTGCCAGTTCACTTCTTTGCTTGTAGTTACTCTGAGCTGAAGATCCATCGAATCCCCATTTGGAGGTTAGCTTCAAGTTTCCACTGCATATATTTACATCATTACCAACGACTTGCAGGATTCTTCGAGTTGTGACGTCTAAAAGTGCTTGTAGTTTCACTTTCACTGTATCTTCTGATATTTCCATATCTGTGGGATCTGGATAACACCTTTTCTTAGCCTCTAACAACTTGTGGTAAGACGGAAACTTCAATTGCTGTGATAATGCAGACCGTAAAGTGAGATACTTCCACTTTGACAGAGCCAATGAAGTAGTTAAGGCCAACGCTTGATCTTCCTGCATAGTCTTCTTCTTTTCGTCTGTTGATAAAAGTGATTCGACAGCCTCAATCTTTTCAGGTTTCTTCATGAGTTGATCGATGATGCGAGCAAGACCTTCTTTTCCATTAGACTTTAACTTTGTGACAAAAGCAAAAGTCAGTTCCTCTTCCGGATAGTCGAGTAATGTACCCGATCGCCTTTTCTTTTGCTTATTCCCCAAGTCCTCAAATGGCTTCCTTGATGCAATGTCTGTAGAAGTACTCACGTCACTAGTCGCCTTCGAAGTAGATGCAAAGGGTAGAACAGCTGCTTCTTCTTCTGTAGAACGAGGGTCCAAATTCTCGATTCCTTCAAAAATTTCGGTGAGATTTACAGATTCACATTCTGGCCACTTAATTCTTGTTTCTAACCAGTTCATATGCTTCTTCATGAATGTTTTTGTATCCTATGTGCTTCGACCTATCGACGATTTAAGTTCACAATGAAAGATCTTGCAAAATTCAATATTTTTTCCGAATCTTCTTGCGCAACTTCTTCAAGCATAACGCAATCCAAAATTGCTTGATGAAGTCGTTTGTAGTCCTTGAGGTCCCCTTTTCGCAGAAACAAGTAAATGTCCAGGTTAGTACCAAATCTAGCCATGATTGAGTAGGTAAATTCTTCACTTTACATTTTCAGGTATGTTGACTCTTCAAGGGTTGAATGTCTAATGACGCGTCAACATGAGCTCCCGTCTGTTTTATTTGATTCATAAGCGCGCAACTAGCAAGGGATTAAAGGAGTGAAAGAGAGAGAGATAGCAATATTTGGGAATGGGGGCGGGGAATATTAGCAGGTAATGCGTCATTCCGTCACTAACTGCGCTTTCAGTAACAACGCTAATAACCAAGAAGTAAAATATATTTATGAAATTAAGTTATATGTATTTTTCAAAATTGATGTTTGTGTGCATATAATAAAGTTTTTCTTAGTATTTTACTTTCCCGAAACCACTTCACAGACTAAAACAATATATATTTCATGTTATTTTTTAAATTAAATATTTTAAGTTAAAACCTGTATAAACGCCAAGACTGCAAGTACAAGCAAAAAATTTCTTTGTAAATTTAACAAATAAATGTAATACAATAGGTTTCATTGCTAACACTTTTAAACGTTTTGAGAAAAAGAATAATTTCCGATTTGCTTCATACATTTTTTTTCAATAATTTTTTTTCGCTAAATTAAACAATTTCATGAAAACCGCTAGAACAAACGTTGATAAGCGTTCACTTAATTGTCCGTATGAATTTTTTCAGCCAGAAATACTGATCTTGGGTTCTAAGTCCACCATATCCAAAATCCGGACCACTGTGCGTCGTTTCGAAAATGGTACTACCAGGATCACTCATCTAAACAGGGCTTACTTTTTACGTGTTTTAGGCAAAGCGGCTAGCAGTACCCGTCATTCACCGAACTAGCTCCTGTGGAACCTGATACTTTCACACATACAGAGTAAGTCATTTTATAGATTATATTATTAACTTAGCAGGAGTTTTATTCAAAGATTTGGCATTATTTTTTTTTATTGTTTCAGTGCCTGTGATCAACAAGACATAAATACCACTATTTCTAATCCAGTGCTAGCACACGACGTGAATGCTCGTAATGAGTAAGTTTCTGAATAAGTGACCGAATATTTTTTTTTTGAGATGGGTTCTGCTTGCTGATGAAGATAGTATTCAAATTTACAGTATGTTTAAAATAGCATGTTTGAGAATTTAGGGAATTATTAGGTATCGCTCGATTACATATACCTATAGAATACAGTAAAATTAAAAAAAGTTGTTTTCTTATTTAAATGTTACCGTAATGTAATGTAATGTAATGTCCCACCGACTTTCCTTTAGTTTCACTACAGTACATACTAGTTTTGTATAAATAAATAGTGATCTAAAAGTTATTTTTTATTTGAAACCTACACCCCTACCCTACCCTACCCCTAACCTATGGAAACGGGATAGGTAGGGGTAGGCCCCTACCCTACCACTACCCTACCCCTACCCTACCCTACCCCTACCCTACCCCTAACCTATGGAAACGGGATAAAAAGTATCCCATATCCGTCTCCTGGTTCTAAGCTACCAATTTTCAGTCAAATCGGTTTAGCCGTTCTTGAGTTATAAGTAGTGTATATAGATTATACCGCAATCACTATGCCGTAACATAAAAAATATATTGTAATTTGTCCGGTTTGCTGACCGTACTACACGTATATAGAAGTACGAGTGCGTTGGCGGCGCACACTAGTGAGCGCGCGATCTGTCTCTGAGGATCACAGGCGAGTTCGGGGCCCCGCGCACCTGCTCTCGTCCTTCCCCTGCTTCACCCCCTTGAAAGAGTAGACGTTGTGAACTAGCCTTGCCTTAAGTATATTTTTTTATCTACCAGCATTTCGGAATGACCATTGACGAGAAGAAATGCCGAAAGAAACTCTGTCAATATAGGTCTTTTTTAAATAGCCATACAATATTATCATTATACATAATACAATACAATATATATATACTAAATTATATATATATACTAAATTATTTTTACATTTTGACGAAAATAGGATAATATGACGCGCTTTCCGTAGCCCACGGAGCGACGCGCTCTGAGTTCTCTTCTACTTATTATTTCAGGTGCATATCGGCATGGAACGACAACGGGAAGAAGGAAGTGATAGACATGGCCAGACCAGAGCTGCTGCATCGCACAGACTTCTTCCCGGGACTCGGCTGGACGCTGAGGAGGGATACGTGGCTGCAGCTAGAGCCGCACTGGCCTGAAGCGTGAGTAGACAGAAAAAGACTTGATAGACATTTCCAAGCCAAAGCTGCATCGTACAGACTTCTTTCCGGGACTCGACTGGACGCTGAGGAAGGATACGTGGCTGTCGCATGAAGCCGTTCGTGGAAGCTAGTATCATATATTTCTCAGTGCTCGGTTTATCCTGCGTACCTACAAAACTCACGTAGCATTCATTGCACTAAGCGGGAACCTCTATATTTTGATTATTCCTTTATATTTCCATTTATTGATGAGGTAATTAATTTATTTATATAATATATATAGTATATTTGACTTTTAATCAAAAAGTTTAATCTAATTTTATTTTTAACTATTCTAATTATAATTATTTCTAATATTATCAAATCAAATATTAAAATTAATTTTTATAATTGAATAATCCATAAATTACGTCACACGAATTTCATGATTTTTTGACCCCTTCCACGTCCTTGTCACAGCTGGTCATATTTGTGAGACTCCCAAGGGTGACACATATTTTGCAAATTTATATCTAGAGTTGCAAATGTGTTTGAGAATCGTTAATAGTTCAAAGTTCTTATTTTAACACTTGATTATAATAGATTTTGAAATGTCACGAAATTTAGGACCCCTCCCACCCCCTTGTCACACAATGTCACACTTCATCGACATCTCCCTCCCCCTCAACGTGTGACGTAATTTATGGATGGCCCCATATTATTAATAATAGATTAATTAACATTTATTAATTTTAAAGATGTAAAACGTAATAAAAAACGGACACTGAAAGTGTTACAAAATATATATTTCAACAATACAATTAGGTATTCCTATTTCAGATTCTTTGACGACTGGCTGCGGAACCCTGAGAATACTCAGGGCAGAGCGTGCATCAGGCCAGAGGTGTCAAGGACATTCACTTTTGGGAAGGTGAGTGACAAGGGATGTTACAGCCCGTAACACGGCTTACTGTTTAGACGATCTTGACGCGAACGCGAAACGTCGCGGCGAAGACAACAGACGGTCGACCCTAGGGTTGCCAACCGTCCCGCTATACGCGGGACGTCCCGTTTCTGAGACCCTTATCAAGACGTCCCGCTCAGCCGCTCAGCGTGTGAGCGGGACGTTAAATATCCCGCTTGGAATTAGCTACGCACGCACGTACATCAAATGCGCAACCTCAAGACAAATACTCGTTTAAAAATTAACTTATAATTTTCACGATAATGTGTAAATTATACTATAATTATAGTCTATAACTGTCCTTTTTTTTTTTTTTAAGTAAATGTTGACTAATATTTAACTAACAAGGTGTCTTATTTTACTTCTCATCCTGATTTGCAAAGAAAAGTTCACGTTTTTTGTATTCTAAACGAAATTCATTAGATCCCTTTCTTTTTAAATCCTTGTCCCGCATTTGAAATCAACATTTCCCGCAAATTCATATTTTGAAGTTGGCAAGCCTAGTCGACACCTATTCATTTGACGAGGTCGGTGGTCGAATGGTTAGCAATGGCCCCTTTAACTCTGAGGTTGCGGATTCGATCCCCGCACAAGACAAATATTTGTATGCATGTCTGTTTGTCTTTGTCTGGATGTTTTCTATGTATTATAAGTATGTATTTACAAAAAAAATGTATTTAAGTAAATTTATCAGTTTTCTAGTACCCATAACACAAGCTTTGCGCTTAATTTGGGACTAGATAGCGCTGTGTAAATTGTCTAGAAATATTTATTTATTTATAAATAGATGGAGTGGACATATGGTTAACAGTGCGAAGCGCGCGCGCATAGGAGCTTCGTGCAACATACAGACAGAGCAGACGCCGTCTCTTCCACGTACTTATTAGGAACATAGAGACCTATTTGCTCCAAAATAGCTGGATTAAATATAATGTATGACGTGTCTAAGTGCCCGTAAGAGCTTTACATTCTGTGTACTAAGTATCGGGAATTTGTCAATAAAACAAAAAATACAAATTATTCATCTAAATTTATTTTATCGCCTTCAAAGTAGGCCCCATCGCTTGCAATACAACATCTCCACCGCTTCACCCAGTCTTCCATACATTTTTCATAGGCTATTTGCGGTATGGCCTTTAGCTCATTCAGCGAATTTTCTTTTATGGCTTCTATCGACTCAAAACGTGTTCCTCGAAGTGGTAATTTTAACTTGGGAAATAAAAAAAAGTCAGACGGAGCCATATCAGGTGAATACGGTGCTTGGTCGAGAACTTTTGTTGAATTTTTCGCTAAAAACTCTTTCACTATAATGGCTGTGTGTGATGGTGCATTATCATGGTGCAGCATCCATGAGTTGTGTCGCCACAAATCTGGACGTTTTCGGCGCATACTCTCACGCAAACGCTTCATGACGCCTAAATAATATTCTTTATTCACTGTTTCTCCCTCTGGAAGGTATTCGGAGTGAACCACACCACGGTAGTCAAAAAAAACTGTCAGCATCACCTTGATTTTGGAGCGACTTTGCCGCGGTTTTTTGGGTTTCGGCTCGTTTTCGAGACGCCATTCTGAAGACTGTTGGCTTGTTTGCATGTCATACTCATAAACCCATGTCTCGTCGCCAGTTATTATACGTTTCATAAAGGTCGGATCCGTAGAAGCTCGGGAAACCATGTCTTCAGCGACATGCTTTCGCTGCGCTTTTTGAACAAAATTGAGCTCTTTTGGAACTAGTCGAGCGGCGACGCGTTTCATGCCTAAAATGTCAATGAGAATATTGTGGACGGACTTAAAAGATATGTTCACCTCACTAGCCAACTCTCTCAGACTCATACGTCGAATTTCGAGCACTAGCTTCTTGATTCTGTCGATGTTTTCTTTGGTCGTAGCGGTTGAAGGTCTACCAGAACGAGGCAAGTCTACTACTACTTCTCGGCCTTCTTTAAAAGCCTTATACCATTCATAAGCCCTTGTTTTCGATATACACGATTCGCCGTAGGTATTTCGCAACATTTTTAGTGATTCACCACATGAAATATCATTCGAAACACAAAATTTAAGGCACACTCTAATATATATCGTTAATAAAATGACTTGGGAATCACATATTGACCACATCTGTAAAAGACTAAATCAATTCTCCTACGCTTTATATATGCTAAATAAGGTGGCTAATCAGGCAGCACTGCTCACAGCGTATCATGGATATGTTGCGTCCACCTTACGATATGGTCTCATTTTCTGGGGCAACTCAACTGGGAAAGTGAAAGTATTTAAAGCACAAAAAAAGTGCATAAGGGCAATATTTAGACTTGACTCTACAGAATCATGTGCACCATATTTCAAGCGATTGAATATGCTTACATTACCTGCAATGTACTTAAACGAGTTGTCAGTTTTTGTGAAATCAAATTTACATAAATTCGATTTTATAAGTTCCCAACGAAATAAGGATAAAATCCGGCACACGTCACACAACCACATGAGAAAAGAAACGAACAGAGATAAAGCTTCATTCAACCGCGGTGTTTAGGTACACTACTACAAGCATGCGTGGCCTTGTGTGCGTGTCCACTGGCCGCTCATCGCGTACACGCCGCGGTTAGAAATAACCGGTTCAAACTGACTCCGCCAGTGGACAAGCTCAGGGCCTGAGCGTTGCACGTATTGGTGTTTGTGTGCGCTCCACGTTGTTTACGAATAAAAATAAAAAGTTAAAAATAAAAAAAGTGTGACAAAATGGTTATTTACTGTACTGTGTGTATGAACAATAATAGAAGAAGTAAAAATATTTCGTATTTTGACTATCACACTTTACTTGCTCACTAATAAGATTAAAAATTTGGGGTGTAAGTGGTTCATCAACATCTTTGAACCAAAGCCAACTTCACCTGCACGCGGTGCTCCCTGCTGACTGACAAACGAAGCTCTGGCGAAAAGAGAGGTAGGGAGCGTAATTGTAAGCTACCCGACTGGGGAATGTATCTCCACCTCACAGAATACCGCAGCCAAATAACGGTTACCTTGAGGGCTGTTGTGTTCCTGCGAGTGAGTGAGGTCACCAGAAAGGAAGGAGATTCTGCGATGGCAGCGGGGGTGGCGGCGCGCGAGCGATATTTTATGTTGCGAGCGTTAATATGGCTACGGTAACCGCTTCACATCAGGCGGGCCGTATGCTTGTCTGCCACCCGACGTAGAATAAAAAAAAAAAATTGTAACAAAACAACAATTTACATGTTTTTTTTTAATTAGTTATTATACATTAAATCTATGCGACGCCATTTTTATGAAGCGAAACGTTCAATCACCTTTTTATTAAAATTTAAAAATTATACAAGCAATACCCGATGGTATTGTTTGCGCATTTTAGCGAACCCCTAGACATGGCCGCCCGCGAATTTCGTCAAACATCGTCGGCTGCTCTCGGTAATCTTCGGCATAGTAAAATGTCTTCGATTCGCCCGTGCGGCGCGCCCGAAAACAGACCCAATACTCGGTACATTTCTATGAACTATCTTTTGTTTCACGCGTCAGGCATATTAGCTCGTCGCCCATATAAGTTACATTAGCAGCTCTCGTGCGCTTCGGCGAGCGGCGATTTTTGTTTACAGGGAAAATAACTCTTAATAGTTTAGCAAAGAGCTTATAGTTTCGTCATTATGAAATATTTTATGTGTTATATGTTTTTGTATGTTTAAAAAATAAATAGGTATTAAAATGGTAATTTAAAAATAAAGATGAAATAATATTATGTAATTTTTAATCTTTCGAAATTGTGGTTCAGCGCACGAGCGCACTTAAGGTACAGCCGCCACTGCTTGCAACACAGTAAATGCCACTCGCGCGTTGCAATCCCGGCTGCTATTGCTGCTAATCCTTCTTTTTGATGACCTGACGCAGGAACACAATAACACTCCAGAGAGATGTCATTTGACTGCGGTCTTATGTGAGGTGTGGTACTTCCCAGTCGGGCTATTGATGTTAGTAATTTACTTTTAGTTTTTAGAATAAGTACGTTGTATTTTAGATATTAACTTTAGTGTACGTGTGAATACATTTTATTAATGTACATTTATTTTTATTTTTTTCCTCTAATCCTTTTGTACGAGCAAAAGGTGTCAACCCTATGAGAATAGGCACAAATTTTGCAGATCTTAGACAGCTTTCCCTCTGTTCGTTTCTTTACTCATGTGACACAACACAGCCATGTTTAGTGGGAGCGTCTGTGGAATGGCTCCTAAAATATTTAACAAACTACCAAAAAATATTAAAGAATTGACATTAAATAAATTTAAAAAGAAATTGACATTGTTTTTGACACTTAAATGTTATTATTCTGTAAATGATTTTTTAAACGACATTTTATGATTGTACGGACTATTTTATAATACTTTTTTTGTGTAACTAGATTCTAAGTTTTATTTCATGTTTTATATAATTTGCATGTCTCAGAGAAGACAAAATGTATATGGGAAAATAATATTATGTCATCTTATGTACCTACATTTTGCGCAAATAAAATTATTGATTGATTGATTGACTCTTTGTTCAACAATATTTTCCATTGTAAAAATCGCCGAGAACTCAAAACTATGACCAACAAAAAGTGTAGTTTAAAACAAATTAAATGACAGATCCCGCACAAATTTTGCGCGCCTAATCAGTACAGTGCTACCAACATGCAGTAAAAAAATTAGAACGACCTCTTTTACGCGGGTCTTTTTATTGACATATTCCCGATACTTTTTACACAGAGTAGTAATTACCATTGGCAAGTAAAGATATTTGAATGCGTCTGTTTCCCATAGGTGGGCGTCAGTAAGGGCCTGTTCTACGACATGCACTTACGAGCGATGCAGCTCAACATGGAGTACGTCGAGTTCACTAAACTCAATTTAAGTTATTTACTCAAGGTAAGTTACATTATTGGCCGTGTGGTTTCCGGCAGACTAGAATAGAATCACTCCGTCTCTTCCCGTGGATGTCGTACAAGGCAGCTAAGGGAAATACATTAATAATGTATTTCCCTTAGTCGCCTAGTTTGATAATTTATCAAACATCGATCAGGCCTCCCCAACCCGTCTGGTCAGCGTGAGGAGTGTAGGCCAAATCCTCCTTCTGTCAGGGACGGACGAGAGAGGTTCGTGCTCCTGTTGCGAAGACTAAAATGACCTGATGATGATGATGATGATTATATAATAATATACAGACACACCAATGACGACTTATAGCTTCTAACAGTTTAATAATGACAACTCTGTCTATTAACAGAGAGATAAGTAAGAAGAGTAATAGAGGAGGACCGTATTTGGTGAAAAGCATTGGAGAAGGCTTATATCCAGCAGTGGGTAGATACAGGCTGATGATCATATTTGAGTGGCATCAATTACTTTGGTTAATCGAGTCTGTACCGTATTATACTTGTTACAGGATCATTATGATGATGCATTAGAAAAAACAGTGTATTCCCTCCCCGAGACGTCTCCCGAGGAGGTGGTCTCCCTCCCGCCGGGAGGCTCGCCGCACGCTGTGCGCGTCTCCTACTCCAACGCCAAGACTTACCAAAGAGCTGCCAAGAAACTTGGCCTCATGGACGACTTCCGGGTAAGGCCCTACCTAAGTACATCGTTTTTGTTTGCGCAGCAGTGTTTTTTTTTTTTTTTTTTGAAGTGAAAACTCCTTTAGAGCGTTGTGCACCTTTTGGGATGGGTAAAAAATGTTAAACTCGCGTCAGGACACGTGGCCTGATCGAAAATTAGTAAGACAAAACTGCGAAACTACAAAATTCTACTTTAAACAAAGACGATACGATTGAAATTGCTTTGAATGGTTTATGTTTGTGTACGATAGCGCAATAAATTAATATTGTATGTCACCACATAAAAGATAGTACTTTTATGCTGATAAATATGTAAAGTAATTCATGCGAAATTATTCCCTAACCATTCAAATTCAAATTCAGATATCTTTATTGTTGAACACAGATATTTATAGGTATTACACTTTATCAGTCTCACCGTGTCCTGTCCTTGGTTGGACGTACAATAATTAATACAATTATTATATACTTTTGTCTTTTAAATTATGAATCTCAAATATAACATAAAAAAGAATTAATCATTCCAAAATATGCAAAAATGCACAACGTTAATGTTCAAGTTTTCACTTCTGTCGGCACTCCCGGAGTGCAACCCGTTTTTTTTTTATTCATAATAATCAATGGTTATAATTATAAAGTTCATTTTTTTTACATATTTCAGAGTGGGGTCCCTAGAACAGCGTACCGAGGCATCGTATCTTGCTTCATCAGAGGTCGAAGAGTCTACCTGGCTCCGAACTTCGAGTGGCACAAGTACGACGCGTCGTGGGGCTAGCGGCGACCCCGGCGCGGGCACACACTACACAGGGCCGTGTGACTGCGCACCTTTAGCTTAACAAATTGATTAAACATGTGCTGCCATCTATCGACAATGGAAAACAACAAGTTTCTCTTTTCTGACGGTAGATGGCGCTGTTATGAATTTTGCTCATGATGGAGACGTTTACCAATTGGACCCTGTTATGCAGAATGGATCCAACCGACAAACTATGCCAAATTGAGGGTGTAAGTGGTTCATCAACATCTTTGAACCAAAGCCAACTTCACCTGCACGCGTTGCACCCTGCTGACTGACAAACGAAGCTCTGGCGAAAAGAGAGGTAGCGAGCGTAATTGTAAGCTACCCGACTGGGGAATGTACCTCCACCTACCAGAATACCGCAGCCAAATAACGGTTGCCTTGAGGTCTGTTGTGTTCCTGCGAGTGAGTGAGGTCACCAGAAAGTAAGGAGATGGTGCGATGGCAGCGCGGGTTTCGGCGCGCGAGCGATATTTTATGTTGCGAGCATTAATATGGCAACGGTAACCGCTTGACATCAGGCGGGCCGTATGCTTGTCTGCCACCCTACGTAGTATAAAAAAAAATGAGATATATACATAGCGAGAAACTTCAAATCGAGTTTTATATATTCGTAACGGATTCTAGCAGTTTGATGAAATATGCTTCCCAAAATGTATACTGCGTGATATTAATTAGCGAATGCAATCTCGTTCTCGCGAGATCTCACGCGGCGGCGGCGGGGCCTGAGATAGCGGTCGGGGGACGAGGTCATGCTCAGATTCCCTTGTTGCGTTTACTTACTGTGTTTGTTTGTTTACTAGTAATAATTGTTGTCAAGTTTTATTGTGTAACGAGTTGATTGCGTTCAAGTATTTTTATGGTTATTTATGCAAAAAAAAATGTACACAACATGCGAATCTGAGCGAGACCTCGTCGCCCGTCCGCTACCTCAGGCCCCGCCGCCGCCCCGCGCGAGATCTCGCGAGAACGAGATTGCATTCCCTAATATTAATATTGTTTAACTTTAATAGGAATAAAAATATTTATTCCTATTAAAGGTTAAATAGCTTTAACTTAAAAGTAACAAATTGTAGGTTGGATCTGTTCTACATAACAGCGCCCAATTATCATCGATTGCGATTGGACAGTTAAAAAGTTTTGCAAATTTGATGATTAAGGTTATGAATTTATGTGGACGTAAACCACTTAGAAATAATGCCAAATTCTTGTTTACAGGACATACACACTCAACTATCCGCTATGTTTACAAGCTTAACGGATAGATGGCGTTGTTCTGTAAAGGTGCATCCACACCCCAGTTACTTTTTATAAAACAAGTGTTACTAAACAACGTGTGACGGAGAAAAGTTATTTATTAAAATAAAAAATAAAAGGTCGATCTCACACAAGACAAGGCTGTTTATGGTGACATTTTTGGTGTCGCTTCATAAAAGTTAACTGCGATGTGGATGCAACATTAGATCTTAATACAGACTGAACTATAACGCGAATGCTGTCAATACGGTCGGTTTTTGTATAACAGGGTTCGCGCAAATTCGAATTATATACATTTTTCCGCCACTACGCCTTTTATCTGTGCGGCCTCAGCTTAATAATTTTATAATCTAATCCTGAGGTACACCGATAGATGGCGTTGTATTCATTTATTTGGCTGTGAATACCAATTTAGATAATACAATTTGAAAGAACAGGACGCGGTGACTTGTATCACGTGATCTTTAAGGTGAAATACATGCGATCTCTTACCCATATCCATACTTCCATACTAATATTAAAAGGTCGGATTCTAGCCCACTGGGCCGAAATCGAGGTTGAGTGGAGCGAGTAGATTAGCTGTGTGTATGTTTTCCCTTGATTCCATTGATTTCAAATGAGGGAAGTGGATTCCACAGTTTCACCATTCGTGGTATAAAATGTCACAAAATGTATGTTAATGCTCTCACTATAGTTTACTTAAGAACTAATAAAAATCTTTCATATATTCCAAATTCCAGTCCTGTACTCTGAATTTTTATTAAATTAATGAAATGAAATGTATATCGCCTTATTGATTATTCGATGACGTTCCAAGTCTCCGCGAAAAGATGGCGCTATTTTGTGTTTGTTAATCGTCACTAGATGGTGTTGACACTAAGCGTTTATTTTTCAATTTATAATTTAAATTGTAAAAGAATACATATCTAATAGTTGTGCGAGTTTATGTAAATAATACGTCTCATTCTATTTAGTAAATTAATATATTCATTTGTATATAGTCAATAATATTATTATTATATCTAAGTTAGGGTCACAAAACTTCATATAAAATTTTATATCTTTCCATAAAAAATATTGGAAATTTTTCTCAGAACGTCACAATTCGTAATCGCAGTGATATTTTATTTGTTCATCACAATTTTGTCATTTTTTCGGTCCACATTCAAAAAGCAACTTTTTCTGACTAACATAACGTTCCCACCCACTACTGTGTCTCCTGTGTAGCCGGGATTAACAGCGGCGATCACCAACCGCTCTCGTTTGCACGCTCGGCTCAGGCGGAACGTGACAACGAGTCATGATTTATCGTGCTTGCACCCGGCATTCATCGATTAAGACGTTATCACGTCAATAAATTCGTATTTTTAACCGACTTCACAAAAGGAGGAGGTTCTCAATTCGGCTGTATTTTTTTTTTAATGTTTGTTACTTAATTACTCCGTGATTTATAAACCGATTTGAAAAACTTTTTTATTTGAAAGAGTATACGTCCAGATTGGTCCCATATTTTTTTCATCATCATCATCAGACTGTATCTACATAAATGTAGAGTAATGATTGGAGTCTTTTTTTTTTTGTTAAAATTATGTCTATTCTGGTTTTAATAATTATTATTTTCAACTTGATTTAGGTATACAGTTTTATACCATGGGCATGAAAAGTGCATATTGCGATGAACATATAATATATCTGGGTTTTGAAATACATATTATGTATATAGTTAGATATGAAATTACACGGTAAATATAGCATTTAAATAATAATCTTTAAAGATTGAACAGCTAAAAGCAGCTCAATACTTGACAGTCACTATGGATATTTTCTATGTATTATATGTACCTACTAGCGGTGGTCGCGACTTTGTCCGCGCGGAATAGTTATTTTTTTATTATTTATTTATTTATATTCATAAAAATAAATAAAATTTCTAAAATAGTAGCCTAAGTTACTCCTTATTACATCAACTATCTGTCAGTGAAAGTCCCGTCATAATCCGTCCAGCCGTTTCAGAGATTAGCTGGAACAAACAGTCAGACTTACAAAAATTGTAATAAATGTTATTTTGGTATATGTACCGTGTATACATCCATATATCCCCAACCCATTTGACCAGCGTGGGGAGTGTAGGCCAAATCCTCCTCCCGTCTAAGACGGACGAGAGAGGGTCGTGCTCCTGTAGTGGAGACTAAAATGGACCTGATGATGAATGAAATACATACATATGCATTTAGTAAAAAGCCGTTAATTTAATATTACAAACAGACACTCCAATTTTATTTATCTGTATAGATGTATTTCCAAAAAAAAAACTAAAATATCTGTTATCTAGTACCCATAGTACAAGCTTCGCTTAGTTTGGGACTAGATGGCCGTAATTTGTCCAGGAAGAAAAAAAATGCGATTGTAATTCTTAATGCGTACGACATAAGAGTCAAGATTGAACTGCTCTTAGCTAAACTTTCAACAGGCAAACTCAATTTAAGATAATCTACACAAATTCAAGTGTCACGAATAGGGATAAAATGAAATAACTACCATTTTCGAAAAGAAATTATTTATTCTGTCATTGGGCCTTTGTGGGCACTTAGACACGTCTTGGGCTCAATTTACACGCCGCGGAATGGAATGGAAGCGACTTTTTGCAACGAAATTGTTCATAGCATAATGAACTTTATGTCAATTGTATAACTTATAAACTTAAATACGAGCCAAAGAAGGTCGCGCGTCTTACGGGGAATCCCCGCGCATTCTCGATAATTCCCCTAGCTACGGATCGTATTTAAGTTTATATGTTATACAATTGACATAAAGTTCATTATGGTACGAACAATTGCGTTGCAAACAGTCGTTTCTATTCCATTCCGCGGCGTGTAAATTCAGTTTTACACATTTTTAATAATAATATTATTATTTTTGTCATTATTTTGTACCTACTAGCATTTCGGTATTGACCATTGGCGACGAAGAAATGCTTGAAAGAAACTTGAAAATATGGCATTAATAATTAATTAAATAATAACTCCTCCCTACACGTTAAGGTTTATTCATTACTTTATTTAAAATTATTTATTTTATATTTATTATGTTATGATATCACAATTTTTGTTCTATTTATTGATTATTGTATTAAAAACAAGCACTTAATGTACAGTCGTCAAGGCAAATGTTAAAGTGTACTCTATTGTAATGTACTATGGTCGAAATTCGAGATTTTAAATTGTTAATATATACTGCTGTCCAGGTTTCAGGCCAAACCGTAGATGAAGTAAGCTATAGACAAATTGATACTTTAAATCGCATTCGCACTAGAAAAAGAGCAACTTACCTAAGCCATCATCATGTAAGGAAATAAGACAGAAGGACACGATAGTTTCTTTTTCGTTACGTGCTGGTTGTTTCTATGGAAAGCCATTGAAAATAATTTGTTAAAAAGTTATATGATAGCGCTGTATAAAATCTGACTTATTCTGTATATCTCATGTTTGTCACGCCTGACGGGCGTCCATTAAACGTAGTGTATTATCAGTATTATGTAAGTTTAGCAAATTATTCGGCTTCCCATAGAAACAAACTAACGTGTCGCGGAAACAAGAAATCGTGTCAATCTTATTGTATTTCACTTATCTAGGTTATGGAAGCAAGTGATATGTTTGTCTGCTGCTGTATGCTGTGTGTATTTCAATTTTGATCTTACAACTAGACCTTATACTACTTAAATGAAAATAGTTATATTTATTGTATGACTGTTTGTACACCTATAAATAGATAAATAAGTGTGTCTCATTTCTTACATGATGACGGTGTAAGTTAATCTGTTTCTAATGTATGTCTATAGCTTTCTCTGTCTATGGGATGAAACCATCGATCGAGTTTTTTTTTTTTTGTATTTTACATTTTGATGAGGATACATTAAGACTAGGGAATGCAATCTCGTTCTCGCGAGATTTCGCGCGGGGCGGCGGTGGGGCCTGAGGTAGCGGTCGGGGGACGAGGTCTAAGCGAATCTAAGCGAGACCTCGTCCCCCGACCGCTACCTCAGGCCCCGCCGTCGCCCCGTGCGAGATCTCGCGAGAACGAGATTGCATTCCCTAATTAAGACCACAAAAATTTCATTTGTATCGGACGAATTCATAACCGTATTATACATAGGGGCACTGTAAGCTGTATATGGGCCCCCTTCACTGTCTTAGGGCCCCCCGAACTGGAAGAAAAATAAAATGACAAGACAAAGGGATATACTGTAACTATTTGCACCAATTTTTACTTCTTACAAAATATTCACATATGTACTTACTTAAGGAACGTGGGCCCCGGGGCTTGCTTTACCTAGAGCTCTCTATCTAACTTAACCCCAATGCCGACGATGTTTGAGTATTAAAAAGTTTATTGTGTAACGAAATTGTGGTATTTTGTTGCTGGAAAAGGCGAAGTTGGTTCGTAATTTCGGATTTCTAATGAAATGAAATTATTTATTCTGTCAGGGCCCTTGTGGGCACTTAGACACGTTTTAGACATTTTTGTTAATAATATTCTTATTTTTTGTCATTATTTTTATGTACTAGCATTTCGGTATTGACCATTGGCGAAGAAGAAATGCTTGAAAGAAACTTGACAATATGGGACTTTTTTTAAAAATAACCAGATAATAGATTAATTACAATTTAGTAACCTAAACCAGGTTTATTCGTTAAACTAGACGTACTGAACATTGTAGCTGAGCAAAGTAAAGCTAATTGAGATAACGAGAGCTTCGTATTATGTAAACCTTTATTACACGGAATTATACTGTACTAAATATTATAAAGACATGAGAGACATTGTCAGTTTTGTTTGTGGTAGGTACAAACTATTTATTGTTCAAAGGTAACGAGCTTCTATGACCACACTAATCATGTAATAAATCGCGGAATAAGATAGATTGGATACTCAATTATATTATATATTTTTTTGAAGTGAAAACTTCTTTAGGCGCCTTAGGTATTTTTGGAGATGGGAAAACACCATTGAACTCGCGACACTTACCGTAACCGACACCGGTTCTTTTGGTGTGGTATGAGGTAGAGCAGCCATGTGGTTTCCCGCAGACTAGAATAGAATCACTCCGTCTTTTCCCGTGGATGTCGTACGAAGCGACTAACGGAAATACATTATCAAATATCGATCAGGCCTCCCCAAGCCGTCTGGCCAGCGTGGCGAGCGTAGGCCAAATCGTCCTTCCGTCTAGGACGGACGAGCGAGTGTCGTGCTGCTGTAGTGGAGACTAAAATGGACCTGATGATGAGGTAGAGCAGGGCGGGTGGGTCGCGCGCCGCATGTTTGCCTGTGCGCTATTGGTTCGTCAGTCGCCTTTTACTCTCCGCGTTCGGTCCACGCTACCCTCGTTCCTGCACAATAAAACATTTCCTGAGTAATCAAAAAATACACACGTAATTATTCAAGTTTTCACTTCTATCGGCACTTAGTGCCACAGTTATATATTTTTTTCAATGTTTCAGTACGTATGGTTACCGAATAAACCCGGTTTACAAATCCTAAATTACGAACGCACGTCGCTTTAACACCACTGGTTCTGTGTGCAATATGGAATGAAGGTCGCATTTTAATAAGCATTATAAGTCTGATTTTGATCACCGTAAAAATGCGCTTTATGCTTTTAGTAGCTTTTGTCACAAATATGTCACAAAAATAGTATAAATTTGTAAATTATTATTATAAATTTTAATCTGTTTTACGCAGCTGCTGTAGCGATTAAATTTATTTAATTTTAATTGTACACTATCCTAAAATTGTTTACAAAAAGGGGAAATTTATGCATGAAGTGAATTTTACATTGCATTCTTTAAAATAGTAATAATTTTAACATTCAAATATTAAAACCAAATTAAGGAAATCATTATAAAATATATTTTTTTCTTTAAATTTGTATAATATTAAATAGGTATGTTTTGGCAGCTGATTGAAAGTAATTAATTTGACTAAAGGTGAATGCACATCTATCCCAGCCGAACGCGTCGAACGGAACGATAGTAATTTTAGAATTCTTTATATAAAATCATATGACACCTCGACCTCGCACACCTGCCCGTCCGACCCCATTCGGACAATTCGGCTCGGATAGGTGTAGGAGATGTCAGAAGATTTCAAATAAAGAATTCTAAAATTCGGTTCCTTCGACGCGTTCGGCTCGGATTGATATGCTTAGCTTAAGGCGTCATCTACCCTATTTAAGCAAATATTGTCACAAGTAAGCATAGTCACATACTCAGATATGTATGCATTTAGGGAAAGGAAAGGTAGCGGTCGGAGGACTAGGTCTCGCTTAAACCTCGTCCCCCGACCGCTACCTCAGGCCCCGCCGCCGTCCCGCGCGAGATTTCGCGAGAACGAGATTGCATTCCCTATATGCATTATATATCTATAAAAAGCATTGTATTTTGTGTGACCAACACGATTGCCGTAAAGAAGATTTAAATTGAAGCAAAATAACAAAATATTGTTTTTCATAAAACTGAAGACCAATTCTCGTAATTTTTCTACGATCGCAGATTGAAAGTTGACCGAAACGAGATTTAATTGTGAATTGAGTAAAATTATATACTTGATTTCATTAATTAATTATTATCAATTTATTATTGTTGGCAAGGTAACATTCTTAGTTTGTTTAATTTTCGGTCATATTTCGATTTATTTTCACTTAAATTAGACTTTGAAGTTTCAGATTGTGTTACGAGAATATCGAATTTGACATTTGTGAGATCGAGACTGGATCGGAACTGAATTTTGACTACATTTTAATTACGAGAATTGAACCCTGCTCTATATTGTAGAAGCACTTCTTCAATAGAAATGTCTTTAATTTGTGTTTAAACTCGCGGCTTTAAACTTCATGATTGTAACCTGGCTTTATCTGAAAGATTAAATAAACCATAAACGTACTACATTGTCAAAAATATTCTATTGATTACCTATGGCCGATCAGTTGTGTAATCACTCTACTGTATCTTAGTTATACTTTGTCTCGTCTCTGTTATACCCTACAAGTTAAAGGGTCTACCGCCTAACACTATAAGCTTTCAATATTGTTATAGGTTTTGATATATGGTCTTGATCACAGTACAAGTAATAGTACTACGTACATTATGGCACTCCCTGCCGCTCTCACAAGGCGACCTCACCTCCCCTCTGAAACAAATCTAGAACAGTTTACATAGCGCGGCACGCACACGCTCGTTCATGCTCTGCACAGATAAGGGAGGTTCCATCAGCGTAGTCTGGTAATACAAAGCCCTCGATCGCTGCTCTCGCTTGGTCGATTATTGGCGTCGATTAAGGGCTACTGATGGGCTTGGGTTTTCCCAGACCCATCAGCAGACCTTGGGACCGCCCTTGTGTACAGATGTCATTGTTTCTGCAATAAGTAGTTAACTACGCGACACTTGAATGCAGTGGCAAGAGAGTGATCTTGATATTTAATCCCGGAACATCAGTTCTTTTAATTACACCTTTCAATGACTTAAATTATTATAATTTACAATGTCTTAAGTCATGTTTGCGTTAATAAATGACTGTAAACAAAGTTGTTCGTAAAATAACTAGACGGGATTCTAGTCCACGAGGTTGAGTGGCGCGAGTAGATTCGCTGAGTGTATGTTTTCCACTGATTTCAATGGAAAATGTATTTGATGATCACTCCTCAAGGACATGATCGATCTCAATTTTTTTTCGACACAAACCTCAAGCATTACGAGGTCTTTAATTGTGACAATTTTCATCAAAATCGGTTCAGTGGTTTTGCAGTGACTTTTCTGTCTGCACTCAATGAGCATATAAATAAAAGCTATAACGACGAGACCAGACGAGCACGGTGGCGTAGCGGTCAATGACGCGGCTTCAACACCAACGCTCGTGGGTTTGATTCCCACATAGGACAAACATTTGTGTGCATGAACATGTCTGTTTGTCTTAGTCTGGGTGTTTTCTATGTATCGTAACTACAAATATATGTATTTACAAAAAAAAATGTATTTTATCAGTTGTCTAGTACCCATAACACAAGCTTCGCTTACTTTGGGGCTAGATGGCGCTGTGTAATTTGTCTGACAATATTATATTTATTTATAACAATACAGAATGAAATAGTGTTGGGCGGTAGCGGGGACAAGCATTAGTCCATTAAGCGCGTCACACACAATGAATATTTAAAACGAGACACTGCTATACGTGAGAAAAGAGAGGCTACATCTAAAGTGACCATACGTCCCGTTTTCCAAAACCGCGCGAAAATTTTTAATTACGTAGCTCGTGAAAATTTGTTTCATATAATATAATAATTACTGTCAGAGGAACTTTGCTTTAATAAGCTGGAGAACTGGTGTTTGATTTTTATTATTCACAGCTAAATATATGTCATATATTTAGCTGCTCTTACATGCATAACGCAGTCCTCGCTCTAAGGACGGCCTTACAAGCCGGAATCCATCACGGTATTCAGAATCGAGTGCGTCAGAATGGCCGGTCACTAAACGTGTATATCATTGAACGTATGCCTAAACATTGCTGCCTTATTGTTTCTCTTTGGTTCCCATTAAGAAAGAATTGCTTCCATCGTAAATTCGAAGAAATAAAACATTTTTGGGTGACCGGCGGTTCTGACGTCAGAATGGCCGGTCACCTAGCCGTAGTTTCTTTGTTACATGGAATTAAGAAAATCTTCTTAGACTAATCATTGCTGCCCGTTTGTTTCCGTCACACGTAATGTACGACAGTTTGAAGTTATCGCCATAAACCGAAAAAAAAATATTACGCCTCAAGTTCCTGACAAAATTTCAAGAGCAATAACGCTTTATTTAAACATTGCTGTTTTTTTTTTAATGTAGCGTTAATTTTTGTTTCATACAGGTACAAAATTCGATACCTTCACGTATTGCCGAGATGGACGGTCTTGACATACCGATGGGCGGATGAACAATAAAGTGATCCTTCCTATATGGCTTTTGTTTTATCCTTTTAAGGTAAGGAATCCTAAAAAATGGCGTAATTTTTGGTGTATATGTGTAATGTAGCCTGTGGCTTTACCCCCTCTGGAAGGGCAACTGGTTTTTTTTTTGTAAAAATCTCCCAGTTGCCCCTAGTATCACCGGTGGGGAGAGGGGATGTCAATTCGGAATTTAATCTTTAAATGTTCCAGTTGCCCCCTCTTGGGACTTTGCCGTAAAATGCCGGCTTATAATAAAGGATTTGTTAAGATATTGAACACTGTGGGATTGGATATAACGAAGATTGCCTAATGGCGAACAGAAAATGGAAACTAGGGGCTAATTGCGAAAGGTATTTATGTTTATTATTTCGTGTAAAAAAAAAAACAATTAAGTTATTTAAATGTTTTATTTAGAAATGAACAATCAAGCCATCAACATCAGTTTAAATAACTTAATTGTTTTTTTTTTTAGTACGCAATAATAAAACTATAACTACTTTCGCAACTGGCAGATTTTCACAAAAAAAAAAACCAGTTGCCCCCCAGAGGGGATGAAGCCAGAGGGGGCTACCGCCAACAACAGAAAATTACGCCATTTTTTAGGGTTCCGCACCTCAAAAGGAAAAACAAAACTCATATAGGAAGGATCACTTTATTGTTCATCCGACCATCGGTCTGTCAAGACCGTCCATCTCGGAAACACGTAAATGTATCGAATTTTGTACCTGTATGAAACAAAAATTAACGCTACATTAAAAAACACAGTTTAAAAAAACATATTAAAAAAGCGTTATTGCTCTTGAAATTTTGTCAGGAACTTGAGGCGTAATATTTATTTTTTCTGTTTATGGCGATAACTTCAAACTGTCGTACATTACGTGTGACGGAAACAAACGGGCAGCAATGATTAGTCTACGAAGATTTTCTTAATTCCACGTAACAAAGAAACTACGGCTAGGTGACCGGCCATTCTGACGTCAGAACCGCCGGTCACCCAAAAGTGTTTTATTTCTTCGAATTTACGATGGAAGCAATTCTTTCTTAATGGGAACCAAAGAGAAACAATAAGGCAGCAATGTTTAGGCATACGTTCAATGATATACACGTTTAGTGACCGGCCATTCTGACGCACTCTCAGAATCTAATCTAATACATAGATATAATTTTCGTGTCGTGTCATTCTCGTGTCGACCTCACTTGCCCTCTTAGACAAATGTGGAACAGTTTGTATGGCGTCGTATGCACACACGCTCATTCGCGCTCTGCACAGACGTCATTGTTTATGCAGTAATAAACGACGCGAGATTTGTATGGAGTAGCCGGAGTGTGATTTTACGATACTGATTTTTTTTTTATAATTTAAGAACCTTGTCAGCTAGCATTTTCCGTGACGGATTCCGACTGTATGGACGGCCTAAATATATATACTAGGCGAGATTCTAGCCCACGGGGCCGAAATCGAGGTTAAGTAGAGCGAGTAGATTCACCGAGTGTAATGTTTTCCACTGATTCCAATGGAAAATGTATTTGTTGAGCATTCCTCAAGGACACGATCGATCTTAATTTTTTTTCGGCACAAACCTCAAGCATTCGAGGTATGACAAGTTTCATCAAAATCTGTTCAGTGGTTTTGGTGCCTGTTCATTTCCAAGATTGACTTTTCGCTCGTTCGCTCCGTTCTCACGTTCGCCGTGTGTGACGCCCCTAACACTTTACCGTATAAGACTGTGATTCACTGTAACGTAACGTTTACTGTACTTGTGCTGTAAATATGCTCACGTTATTATTGTATTTAATATAAAAAAATATTCTGTTGATTATGGAGTTTTATTAATTTTCATTCACTTTGTACCAGTTTTATTTTTAACCCCTGACGAAAAAACGACGGTGTGTTATAAGTTTAACGTGTCTCTCTGTGTGTGTGCGTGTGTGTGTGTCTGTCTGTATGTACATCGTAGCTCCCGAACGGATCAACCGATTTTGATTTTTTCTATTTGAAAAATGAAATAGTCGGGAGTGTTCATAGCTATGTTTGATGAAAATCGGCCCAAGATGGTCGCCGCCACAGAATGACACAAAACATAATTTTTCACAACCCCTTCAATATGAGTATCAAATAAAAAAGGATTTGATTAGTAGAATACTTTATACACTATAAATTTCAAATGTTTAAATCACCACAAAATGGCGAAATAAATATTTTTTTTTTCACAACTCCCTCAGTATGGGTATCAAATGAAAGGGCTTGACTAGACTAAAAGTCTAAGGTCGGGGGTTTTTTTAATTTTTATTATACTACAGAGTAGAGCGATTGAGTTTTGCCCGGTCTTGTTTTCGGAAGAATCGGATTTCCCAGAATCATGTAAGTGGCATGTAGTGCCATCTGTTGTGGAGTAGCTGACATATTTGCTAACAGATGGAGCTATAATAAAATACAGGCTGAGCTTTTATTGGAGTTTTAAAGACTCGATGTAGGTAGTTAGATTTTAATTCTGAAAAAATCCGATGAAAGTTCGGTAAGTAGGTATCTGGTAACGAATTTTTTTTATGGCGTTAAATGGCAAACAAACATACGGCCGGTGGTAAGGACCGCAGTCTATGGACGCCTGCAACACATGCCCATTGTCTTAGTGTAAGGTAACTTCATACAAACGCGCGCAAATGTATGTAGCGCGCCCGTACGTATGGCCGTCGCACGCACACACTGACAACATTTATAGGTGTTTAATGGGGCGCCAGTCGGGGCTGCGCCGTACTAGAGTATATTATTCTGTGGCCACGCAAAACCGCCCGCTCCCACGCAACATTCAAGATGGCTACAAAGTCGACTAGCCATAAAAACATTGTGTTCATGAATGTCTCAATAACAATTTGTAAAATCCAGAATTATCTTTCTTCTTTTTTTATTATTTTTAGATTTCTACACCCAAAGGGTAAAAACGGACCCAACTATTAAGACTACGGTGTCCGTCTGTCACCAGGGGCTGTCTCTCATGAACCGTGCTAGCTAGACAGTTAAAATTTTCACAAATGATGTATTTCTGTTGGCGCTATAACTATATACATAATATAACTATAAACAGAATAAAATAAATATTTAAGGGGGCTCACACAACAACAAACATGATTGTTTGTCGTTGTTACAGATGCCTAATACTTACCCTACTTAATTTTGTATTTTGTAATTTTTGTACCTACCTTACTTAATTTTGTATATATAGATTGACTAAGTATTTTTGACGGTTGAATAAACTATTAAGCGACAGCCCTACGTGTTTAGGCTATTACCGCCCGTTCGGGGCTTGAGTCGTCTTATTTCTCTATTTATACTGTGCCATTGTCGACCATAAACACCTCTTCACCTTTTTGTAGAGCCCCATGCTATAGCCTCCTGAGAAAACCTCGACAGACATTTGGATGAAATATAGTGTATCGAGTAAATAAAGAAACAAATGAATTTTATTTTGGGGTGCGAGAGTCTCATCAAGATCTGTAGAGCCAAAGCCAACTTCGCCTGCACTTGGTGCACCCTACCGACAAGCGTAAGAGTCTCTGGCATAACTCTTATGTAGGTAGGGTACAGCGTATTTGTAAGCTGACCGACTGGGGAAGTGCCTCCACCTCACAGAATACCGCAGCCAAATAACAATGCCCTTGGGAATTGTTGTGTTCCTGCGAGTGAGTGAGGTCACCAGGAAGGATGGAGTTCCTGCGTTGGCAGCAATATTTGATATTGCGAGTGTTTATATGGCTACGGTGACGCTTTACATAAGGCGGGCCGTATTATTGTTTTCCACCTGACCTGTAAAAAACAATGTATTCGACGAGTGCGCAAGCTCATGTGTTAACCAAGCGCTGCTGTAGGTACCCACCATGGCACCGCGGCACGCGAAAGGTTTATATTAAATTGGGCGACTGTGCCTTACAAAGTCGATAATTTGCTGTTTCATCGTGATAATTTTTATCTATGTCCTTATTTCAAAATGATAAAAAATATTGCATGATGATTGTGCAAAAACAATAACATGAATAAAACGTAGGTATAACAATAACTCGAGGTAATTGACAAATAGATATAATAGAAATACAACGTCATAAAATTCATAGGTTATAAATGAAATAGATCACGCAGCTGCGCAGAAAGATACAAAGGTATTCCAAACGCATTTTTAGTAAGCGTAGCGGCATAAGCGGTCAATGACGCGACTTCGACACCAACGCTCGTGGGTTCGATTCCCACACAGGACAAACATTTGTGTGCATGAACATGTCTGTTTGTCTTAGTCTGGGTGTTTTCTATGTATCATAAGTATGTATTTACAAAAAAAAAATGTATTTACGTATGTTTATCAGTTATCTAGTACCCATAACACAAGCTTCGCTTATTTTGGGGCTAGATGGCGCTGTGTAATTTGTCTGACAATATTTATTTATTATTATTTATTTATTTTGACGTGAATATGTCTTTAAAATTTTGTATTAATTATAGTTTATCATAGTGCCGCCGCGCTGAAAAAAAGACGAGTGGGCTTTAGACCACATGACTGAAGTAAAACATAGCTCTACTAACTTATATCTCCCTCTCAATTTCCGTTCGCCTTGCCCGATCACACTTTTCGTAACGCTCTCGTCACGCATTCACCAGCTTACTCCCCAAGTCATACGTGCGTAGAGAAGTTTTCCCTTAAAAAAATAATCATAACAATAAACATAAATAGTGCCTAATATACTATATACATAGACATATACATACTACATTTATACATAGATATTCTATCATTCATAATACATATAATATATTTTTTTAAATCATAGCTTTCTGTCACATATACAGACGTCTGTCTGTCTGTCTGTATATAAAATGTCATGTATATTGGGGATGATCTCCTTAATGTCCTCACAGAATACCGCAGCCAGGTAATAATTGTCTTGAGAGTTGCTGTGTTCCTGCGAGTGAGTGAGGTCATCAGAAAGGAAGGAGTTGCAAAGTTGGCAGCGGGGGTGGCGGCACGCAAGCGATATTTCATGTTGCGAGCCTTCATATGACTACGGTAACCGTTTCCCATGAGGCGGGTCGTATGCTTGGCTGCGACCCCACCTAGTATAAAAAACTGGGGTGTGGCTGTGTCATGGACACGCTCATGTGTTGTACGTGAATACGTTATATACACTAAAATTAACTGGAAAATGACAGCGTTTCCCCCTCCACCGCACGCGATGTTCCATAGTTCTTACATAACGTAATAAATTAATTGACCCTTCATCTATCCAGTGGTGTGATTTAATTTTGGATGGAGAAGATAGATTTGAAGCTGCAACACGAAACTTTATCCCCCGATTTTGTTATCATTTTTAAAGCAATTTTAAAGACATATTCACGTCAAAAAAAAAATGTCCGTATCGTCTATATTTGATTGAAACTAGTTACCTACGCAAAAGTGAACCATCTGCGATTTTCTTTTCCGTGATGGGACCAACAGCCGACACGCCAAATAGCAATTTGTTTATCAGTGTCTATGCGTCATGCGTTACTCATATGCGCTGTCTCCACGAGCGAGAGAACGTGATTGTTTTGTATAATGAATACCTGATATAACGAAGGAAATTAATAAAAATATTAAATAATATTTAGTCACAAATAGAAGTGCAAATATGGCGACTCAGGTGTCCAACACTGGTGTGATATTTGGCGGAAAAACTCGTGATATACTTATTTACGAAGATGAACAGGTATGAAATGTACAAGTCAATTAAAACGCGATAAATTATGTGCTACAATTTTCAAGGTGTTTTGATTGGATGTTATTGTTTTTTTTGTACCACTCCGATTTAAGCGTATCGCCTAGTGATGAGCAGTTCCTGTAGCTTACCTACTTAAACTTTGAATTATTATTAGAGCAAAATATTTTTTTTGAGGACATTGAAGAAAAAACAATGCCGGTTTTACAAATCATAAATTTATTTAACAGTGTTGCCACTATAGCCAGACTTCCCAATTTTGGCGGGACGTACGTCTTTTTTAGTTAAAAGTGTAATGTCCCACGCAAGTTATGCAACGTCGACGGTAGTCCGTCTGGGGATAGGTTTATTTATCTCGAGCTCCTCCGTGCAGTGAGGGCACGTTAGGTTGTCGGTACCGCTTGTTATCATTAGATGACAGTCGTTAAGCCAAGTGACATTTGGGCGGCTTGAAAACACTGGCCTCCGCCAGTCCGCAGTTGAGCAGCGTGGTGGAGAGGTGGTGGAGAAACCCCTTCGATTGAGGGGATACCCGAACGCCAACAACGGAATGATTATGGGTTGAAAAAAAAAATATTATGGTCGTATTCTACTTGTTGACGACCTGTCTATTATATCGACAGTTAAAAGGCTATAGGGTATAAACGACCAAAACCAAATTGTTCAGGACAGCCCCCTTACCACCATCACTTATTGCGATTCAATAATTGAATAGATTGCTTATTCACACCAATGAATAAGCGACTCTATTCCATTTGAAATAGAGTCGCTTATTCATTGGTATGAATAAGCATTCTATTCAGTTATTGAATCGCAATAAGAGATGGTGGTAAGAAGGCAGTAGTTCAAAGTTTGAAATTGCTGAAAAATGGACATAACTTTTTTATTTATTATCTTTTATTGCTAAAACCAAAACAGCTGTAGAATAAAAATATAAAGACATACATGGGCACTTTTATTAATTTAATTATACGTTGTTTTATGTGGTTTTATGTAAAAATAGCAAGAGTATAGAAGACAACTACATTTAATATCCTCGTACCAAAAAGTAATAGGGCACAAACAACATGATTATACCAATTATAAGGAGGAATATACCTTATCGTTTCAAAACAGGGTCTAATAGTAAAGAGCCGTGAGCGCCCGGAATGTCTACGCAAGTTATAAGTAAAAACGCGTTACCGACTATCAATCAAAACTGAAACAATTTTTACAAAGGCACAAGCACCTTTAAGGGCATAAAATGCCTAGTATTTCGTCGGTTACTCCGAGGCAGACTTCCAAAACGCTGTTTTTGCTTTAGCATAAACGACAAAAAAAGTCATCGTAGAGCCATGGGAGTAAGCGCATTAGAAAGAACGGAAAATTTTAAGTAGGATGGCATTCATAACTTGTTTCCGATCAAAATGTCGCGTATGCTTAGTACCTTTTAACCGTCAATATACTTTTTTGGCCACAATACAAAATAAGCGTCAGGCAGCACTTTTTTCCCTTCCAGTGCGTAGTGTTCGAAGCTGATGACAAGCAGGCGCCTGTTCACTTCCTGGTGGTGCCCAGGAAGGCCATACCTCGGCTGTGCGACGCCACGGATGATGATGAGAAACTCCTTGGTAAGAAAACCATTACCCGTATACACACGTACGATCAAACTTGTTGCGTTTCATGATACGCAGGCTGAAAACACTGGCTTCCACCAACACGCAGTTGAACAGCGTGGTGGAGTATGCTTTAAACCCCTCCAATTGAGGGAAGACCCGTATCCCAGCAGTGGGATGAGTAAGGGTTGACGACTACGCCACTGGTCCGTTGAGACCCCAATGACGTCACACATGGTATTTTATTTAAAAAAAAATACTATCCATGACGTTTATTACAACCCCAAATCTATTCAAACGCAGGTCACCTCCTGATGGTAAGTCGTCGCGTGGCGATAACGTTGGGCCTTGCCGATGTCGACGCAGGGTTTAGGGTGGTGATGAACGAGGGTCTTCACGGCGGACAAACTATCGATCAACTGTTCGTACAAGTGTTTGGGGGTCGGCAGATGTACTGGCCTTTTGGATAGCTGAAATCTATTATGGATTTATACTATAACTATAATCTAGATCAAATTTTGCTTCAAGTTTTCTCCGTCCTTTGAGATCTACTTTTTTTTAAACGTTTATTCATGACCCACAAGATTTATCTCTGTGTGTGTAACAGCGAATCGTTTTTATCTGTAACAATTATAATCCACAGATTTAATAGTTATATACAGAATGTATTATATATAATATATAGGCTGGTTAAATAATCGCGAATCAATAAAAATAAAACACAAATTAATCAACCATAAACGTGGTATGGCTATCGAAAGATTTCTTGTTTATCTCCGAGATTCAAATTTACTATGTAGGTAGGAGACACGTGGGGTTGTCGCGCATGCGCCCTCTGCGCGCTTTCTGTTATGACCGCTTTCAACCGTTATCAACATTACCCGCTGAATTGCCCGTGTCGACCTACGGTCGACAAGTGACGTCACGACCTTGAAACGCTTGAATTGCCCGTGTCGACCTACGGTCGACATTTGCAGTTTGGCGTTCAGTTTTGGGCAGATTGAACAATACTCATCTGTCATACATTCAGGCCCATTTGTTTATGTTTTTTTCGTTTCTCCGCCATATTAGCTATCGGACCGCTTGATTCACCGCCCCCGCGCGCTTCCCGTGCCTCAAAAGTACATGTGCCGCCGCTTTTTTTTGCGGCCGTCGCGCGCGTCGACATCTGGCGCTTTGAAGTTGTTTACGACTCGACTCATTGAAATTAGACCCTACTTGTGTTTATGTTTTTTGTTAAGACTGAGTTGATGCTTTGAATAACACATTTTTTGTATGAATGTGAAGTATATTACGAAAGAAAATGGTTCCCAAACTTAGAACTTAGAAAAAAAAATACCATTAGGTATATTATGATTTTTAATTTAAATATGAAGGAGCAAAGTATGTTTTAAGTGATTTAAAAATGTAACTAGATAGTATCTGAAGCATAAAAAATTAAAACAAAACATTCCATCGTACAAAAATATTAATTTACAAGCTTTTAAAACCAATAGAATATTTGTTTGTATCGCGGATTTTTTTTTGCACGGACGCACGATTTTTTTTTTTTTACAAATGAACACGGATATTTAAATTATTAGTACGGTCTGAAAGCTTATTTCAGCCCCGAAAAAATGATATAACAGTAAATAACTTAAAATAGATATAAATATATATAAAAAAATTATGTTTAAATACCGCCATACCCAACACTCAACGGACTGGGTGCTACTTATTTTATCAAATTCGACGAAATAAACCACTGTCAACACAAATTTATATCCTAAATAAGTACTTACTGAGTTTATCTTGCGTTTTAAAACACTAAAACAGTCACTGAATCACTTTTAATTCACAAAATTTGTCGAAATTCGTAAAACAGGCGCAAAAGCACCGTCGCGAACTAACCTTACAAATCGACTAATTTGTTTATTTTTTTCCATCGTGTCTATGAATTGTTTGTTAGGTTGGCGGACATGAGCGTGAAGGCCCAAGATGTGAGAAAAGGATGAAATTTCGTTTCTTACGGCTATTCTAATGAGAAAAAGCAAGATAACAGGTTTTTGACACAAGGTCACGAAATTCAAAATTGGGTACTATAGTACCCAGGGTGCTTTTGAGCACTTTTTAAAACTGGGTACTATAGTACCCAGGGTGATTCGAGCGGCTAAGGCCAAAGAATCATAAACTCAATGGAAAAAAAAATAAAAAAAGGGGTTTAAGAGACTCGCCTTAACGGCGCCAGATGTTCGGGCCGGTGTCAAGTGCTATAAAAACTTATTTTGTTTAGGTAAGTGTAGGTTTTTGTTTATTAACATCGGGTTTTATCTCCCTAGCGTATTTTTAAATAAAAAACTATACGTTATCGCCTTAGTTCATAAGGTATTTTTTTTAATACAAGTAGGGCTATGAAACACCACTTGAGAATGTTTAGACCATCGTAATTCTACACTATAGTCGAGTGTTGAACAACAAAAGACGGCATTGTATAGTGCTGTTCTTAGTAAACGTAAAAAACACCACTTGTAGGCACTCAATAACAAAGTTGCGTCTCAATGACCGTTTTTATGGGGCCCCGACCACCCGCGGCGCCGGGCAGGTAGGAACAAAAAACAAATGGGCATAGTACCGCCGCGTTTTTGCGCGGGGGGGGCGCGGGGGGCTCAACGTGGGGGGCAAAAGAGCGGCTAAGGTATACGCTAAAATGACAGATACTACAAAAACTAAACTAATTTAGATGTTTTTATAAGGTACAGTTTTTTTATTGTTTCGTGATCAGTAACAGCTACACAATCGCCTCTATCAATTTAACCAGTTTTTAAAATTATACCCTGTATAATCAGTCATAATTATTTGTAGTACAATTTTAATGTACATTTATCTTTACATAAATTGGATTTAACATTTACTATTTTAACGCTTTATATAATTCTGCACGCGAAATTCTACGACAATTTTATTTAATTTGTAATCCTATAAACTATTTTATCTCCTTATAAAAATCTCAATAAAAGCTGTTTAGTCCTTCCGAAGGTTGCGCCGGACAAAGAAAAAGTCAATATATTTATAATATTAATTTATTACTATTTTATAATTAAAACACATACTTTTTATTGTTGGTAGTTTCATTTTATGTTCCCTATTTTTTTATATATAAAATAATATGGGAACTACATGTGACCCCCAACTACCAGGCAAATATAATCGGGGTGTAAGTGGTTCATCAACATCTTTGAACCAAAGCCAAACTCACCTGCACGTGGTGCACACTGCTGACTGATAAATGAGGCTCTGGCGAAAAGAGAGGTAGGACATAGCCTATTTTTTAAGCTGCCTGATAACAATTCCCTTGGGAGTTATTGTATTCCTGCGAGTGAGTGAGGTCACCAGAAAGAAAGGAAGTAGATGATCTCCATGGACGGTGGTGATTGCTTTCCAACTGATGACGCACGTGCACGTTTGTCCCCCGCTCATATAAAAAAAAACGAAGTCCATTTCTCCTACAAGTAAAAAAACTCTCCTTAAAAGAAGACCTGGATCCTAGCAGTGGAATAAAATCGCTTGATGATTGTATAATTTGTTTCAGGTCACATGTTGCTGGTAGCAAAAAATGTAGCTACAGACCGAGGGATGGTTAGGAACGGCTACCACATGATGGTGGACGAGAGCCATCGGACGAACAGGCTAATGGCCATACATATATTCAACAGGTCTTTAATGCACATGCTGTGGCCAACAGGGCCTGGAAGTCGGCTGTAGTTTTTGTAATTTTTAATATATGGGAGGTCGAGCTTCACGTTTCCTGTAAATTCGTTTCCAAAACTGGTGCCTAGTACGAGTTCTTTAACTTAAACGTCCTCTACAACGTAATTAAAGGTAAAATAAGGGGTTTATTAGATTAGTTTTGCTTTCGCAATAATAAGCCGTTGCCTGTAGGCAAAGTTCCCAATATGCTGGCCCTGTTCGATTTGCCAGCATTGAGATGTTTCGACCAGACACGACGAAAGGTCTGAAAAATTTTTCCAGCCCCAACGTTTCTACCCCAAATGATTGTAATTGCATTTGAAATAGAAATAAACATAAGAAGCCAAAGATTATCGATTGGGATATATCTAATAAGTAATATTTATTTGTGAAGAGGATCCCTATGACGTTACTGTTGACGTGATAACGTCGTATAAATCGATGAACGTCGGCGGCATGCACGAAAAAGCATGACTCATTGTCACGTTCCGCCTGAGCCGAGCGTGCAAGCGAGAGCGCGGAACAAGCGATAGAGAGGCACGATCGGCCTAAGCATTCGGCTTGTGATGCATCTATCTCTCTTCCACTCCATCGGCCGATGTTTTCCTATGACGTTATCACCTAAAATTATCGTCGTAAACCGACTTTACAGACAACCAATTTTTTTAAGACTGTTCTGTTATATTAACTATTCAACAATTTTAAATAAGAACCACCGTGCCAATATTGAAATTATTAGTGATTATTATTTTGTACTTACTATGTAATAAGGTCTACCTATTTTTTTGTAAAAAATAAATAATTTTAATTTATTACCTATTCATTTTTACTATTCTCATGCCCAAAGTTTATTACTTGGATGCAGCTGTCCACTCAATCATAAAGGTTTAGAGTATTCCACCACTTTGCTCGACTGCGGGTTGGCGGTGACCAATGTTTTCAAGCCTCCCAACGGCCACTGACATGGCTTAACGATTGTCATCTAATGACAACAGCCGGGAACGTAACAAAAATGAACCCATCCATAAAACAGCTCGAATTTTGTGAAGATATTTCCTGTATACTACAAGCTGCCAAAAGAGCTCGATTGCATCGATACGCGTGTCAGTCTAATCGAACACGCAATTTAAGCAATATTGACCGTAGCCTGTCCATGGATGAGTTTATTCATCTCTAGCTCCTCCTGAGGGCACGTTAAGTCGTCGGTTGTTGTCATTAGATGACAGTTATTAAGCCAAGTCAGCTTTGGACTTAAGACGGCTTGAAAACACTGGTCTTCGCCAACCCGCAGTTGAGCAGCGTGGTGGTGTATGCTCTAGGCCACATCGGTTGAACGAAGACCCGTATGCGAACAGTAGGATGAGTAATGTTTAACGAGAACAATCGACTAAGTGCAATACTGGACAGAAGCTGGCGACCCACTTGCATGAACCCTAGGATTAAAGACTACAAATGACGTCAAATCCGATCGAACGCGTTTACTACATCCAGGCTGACAATTGAATCCTTACTTTGACTTTTAATTTTTTTACACCAAGCATACGGCCCACTTAATAGAAAGCAGTTACTGGAGACAATCGACACGTACAACACCGGGGGCATCACTTGCACGCACCAAGGCGCATTGCCGACCCTGTAAAAACTTCTACACACCCTTTTTGAAGAAACACATGCTATAGTTTCTTAAAAAACCACGACAGGGATATCATTTCGCAACATATTAGTGTGCCGGAGAAAACCCTTGTAGAATCCTCGCACTGTACGCGACGACTTTCGTTCCAAAATGTGAGGATGAACTCTCTGCCAATGGCGAATGGTGCGATTGTAGAAAGGAGCATACAATTACATGGAACAAGACTAAGTATATTTATGTGTCAAGTCTGGTAAACAAATAAATCTATTTTATTCAACCTTAATATTTTTAAAACTTGTAGATAGGCAACGAAACAATATTTTTATTTCTTCAGTACAACTACCTACATATTTCATCAGCATATTTATATAAATTCTGTTTATCCATTGATGTCATCGAACCAAATGTGTCCTAAAATGATTGAAGTCATGGTCACCCTAAGTTGAAAATTACTACGACAATATTGTTTTTTTTCATTATTCTCTAAAACCCTTGTAGTAATTACAGTAATTCTGTAATTGTTTAATCAGCGTACCATAATCTTTTTATAAATTTATAATTTCTAAATAGATTATGGTTCATATCTACTATGTAATATGAAAGCAATGTATTTAGACTATTTAAAAAATCCTTCAAACTATACATATACATGCCTGGCTCGAAATGATCGCTAGATATGGTATTTAAGTTACCGATTTGTAGTGGCTGTGAGCTGTGACATATTCATTATGTCGCGTTTGGATTGGAGTGATCAGCTTACCAGTACATCATGAAGTTATCTCGAAGAAAAGCAATTTTGTCTTAAAACTTAAACTCATTTTTAGTGGACTGAGGGCCCACTTATTTTGATCAATCCTTCGGCGAGAAATTAATCAATCCTTCGGGCAGAAATCCGGTACAATCAATATGAATACCTACTAAAATAAGGCTTCAATTATTCTACGTCATATTAGACCCAGGTTTAAGAAAATAACCCTCGGTTCAAGTGGTACCTCAAACCATACGCACTAGTGTCAACTGTCAGTGTCATTTCTATTCTAATTTTTAGAAATTTTCTCGTTCTTGTGTTCATGTGTTGTGTTTTTTTCCGATCGATTTCATTCATTGTCTTGTCTATTTCATTTCCGTAATTTTTATTCGGAGTTAGTTAACAGCTATGGCTGATGATGAGGTAATAAAAGCCCAAACTGCTACTGCAGGCGGGGACACGATCTTTGGAAAGATATTGAGGAAAGAGATACCGGCAAAATTTGTCTACGAAGATGAGCAGGTGTATAATGATGTTTCAATTTGGTACCTAATAAGTTTATAATATCCAGAATATTGTTACATTAACCACGACTTAAAGACTTTTCTTTCTTTTTTCTTGTTATAGAGATTCGATAACACGATTTGAATCAAATTTAAAAGGTGATTTTCCTTATAGTTTTATAGGTTATCTAATTTATATACCGTACTTTTTATTATTTTGTCTCGTAACCTTGCAATGGTATTCAAACCAATGTAGCCAATTTCAGATGTTTCTTTCTTGATCTATCTAGTTTGTATTTCATAAAATTACTCCTATTTTCTTAAATTAGTATACATTAAATACTATACGAATACGACCGCGACGTCGCCCGCGTGAATTTTGGTTATCGCACCAAATATTTGGTAATCTCACAAGAACAGCTCATTATTTCAGGTCAAAAGGTATTTAATATATCGACGGTCCCTACGTTTATAGCGACATGTCAAAAATGGCAATTTTTTTTCAGAACATAAATCGCTATAGATTGCCCGTAAAAAACATTTTCTTTTTTATTTTATTGATTGTATATAATCAAAAAGTATAAAATTAACTCATTTGTCCAATAATAATATTCTTTAATTACTATATCTTAGTATAAGCAGACGTCTGAAATGACATGTCGCTTTATACGTAGGGACCGTCGATATTGTTTATTCTGGACTTATAAGAAATATGCCTTAGTTCCCTCTAGTTCAATTGGTCCATTCAATCGTTGAACTAGTGAGACTTTCTTTTCTCAGTTGTTCAACTAAGTACAATCCTCCCGAAAGTTGATCTACTGAGACAAAAAAGTCATACATACATTGCTTGCCACTTTTTATATCACGAAGTAAGAAGTTTTATTACACCACTAAATTGATTTATGCAAAATTTCAAATATAAATGATTTATTTGCGATAAATAGGGTGGGCACAATAAATGCAGTTGAATCTTAAAAGTAAAGTTGCTTATGCCATATTATATAATAGCATGCAAATATTTAATAGAGTCACAATTCCTCCATGCATCGACAAAACTTAAGTTAACTTAATTTTTAAAATAATTTAAGAATTGGGTATTTGACTAACATTTTTTTCTGTTTGATATGTAGGGACGTCTCCATAATATAACCATAGGTGAAAGAATTACTTCGATAGCACAAAAATCTCTCGAGATATGGTAATTTGAAAATCACAATTTTTAGACTGCCCCAAAACGCTCCATACAAAAGACTACTGAATTATGACGTCACAGATCTGTATTTTGTATGCATCAAATCAGAAATTTGTACGACAGCTATGTTAAATATTACGTTTATGTGATTAGTATCATAATAAAAGTTATAGCATTTTTTATTGCTTCTCCAATGGAAATATTATTTTTTAATAATTTCATACTTTTAAAATGGACTTTCCCGCCAAACTTTGATCGACGCTAAAAAAAGTCTGACTGAAGATATTAGAATGAAAGTTTGCAGATCTTTATAGTTTTGTGTATTTTACGATATTGTTAATTTATTTGTACAATTTTTAAACATTGGAAACAACCCAATTCGTCAACCGTATAAAACATTTTTTCTAGTAGCCATTTTCTAAATGTTTTTTTTTTTATTTGTTAAATGGTAGCTCTTATATCATTTGGTATGTTATTATAAATATTTTGACACATCATGTAAGAAATTTTTTACAGGTGACTAGTTCGTGCTACTAAACTTGAAACTAATTTGTTAGGATTTCTCAAACTTCTTTGTGATTGGTCTTTGCATCAAGTGAGAATGGCAATTGGTTCAGTAGATAAGGCATAAAAGTGAAAAAACACAGTCATTTATAAGTTAGGATTATTATTGTCTTTGTTAGGTACAATTATGTAACTACATTTTTAGCTGTAACTTAATGCATACTTAACTTTTTACAGTGTGTGGCCTTTCATGATGTGAATCCTCAAGCACCCAAACATATCTTGGTTATTCCTCGAAAACCGATACCACAACTCTCGAAGGCTGGTGAAGATGATGAACAACTGCTAGGTAAACCTTTAAAAAATCTTCTGTATCTAAAAAAAGGTGGTTGTCGTTACTGACTAATCTATCAATGACAGCTCATATCATAGCACTGATCGGGTTGAAATTTGGCATACATATAGAAGTCTTCACAATGATTGGTGATGCTTATTGTTTATTCTGAAGTACGTATAATATTAAGATATCTTAAGCATCAGATTTACAATAAAAACACACTCCGGCCACTTCATACAAAAGTTGCGTTGTTTACTACTACATAAACAATGACGTCAGTACAAAACGTAAATGAACATGTGTGCGTGCGATGTCATGCAAACTGTTCCAGAATTGTCTCAGAGTGGAGGTGAGGTCGTTATTAAAGAGCGGCAGGGAGTGGTCACACTGTATGTAGTACCTATACTGTGAGCTACTAGATGGAGTATTCTATCCAATGGAAGAGATCTCCAGCTCTACTGAAACTTAAATATTGGACATAAACAGACAAAAAGTACAAATAACAGATAATTGGCAAGTTGCAGAACACAGAAATTAAATCAAATGGAAATGGGATACAATTAGATTTGTATGACAGACAAGCATATGGCCCGCCTGATGTAAAGCGGTTACCGTAGCGATATTAACGCTTGCAACATAAAATAATGCTTGTGTGCCGCCACCATCGCAGAATTTCCTTCCTTTCTGGTGACCTCACTCACTCGCAGGAACACAACAACCCTCAAGGGAGTTATTTGGCTGCAGTATTCTGTGAGATGGAGGTACATTACCCAGTCGGATAGCTTACAATTACGCTCCCTACCTCTCTTTTCGCTAGAGCTTTGTTTGTCAGTCAGCATTGCAGTGTACCGCTTTCAGGTCATGAATCACTTACACCCCAAATTACTGTTACTATTACATATATGTAGTAATAAATTGTGGTTAATTGCCGCTAGTTAATTTATAAAATCAATTTACCACAATTCATTATGTATGCGACTGATGGAATCCATACTAAGTTAAGCGTTCAGACGCTTATTATTATTACACATACATTCCCATAACTGCTATATTATACTTGGGCTATGTTGCCGAAAGAAAAAAAACTGTAACTATAATGTCTTCTTTCAGGTCACCTGCTAATAGCTGCCAAGAAGGTAGCAGTCCAAGAAGGTCTAGACAAAAATGGCTTTCGTATTGTTATCAATGATGGTCCTGACGGAGCCCAGAGTGTGTATCACTTGCATCTCCACGTCATCGGTGGTCGCCAGATGGGCTGGCCACCAGGTTAATGTTAATGAATAAAATTGTACAATAAAATAATATTTCTTTTCTGTTTTACTATTGTAATTCTTTTATTTGATTATTGTAAGTAACTATAAAATTTGAAGATTGCGATCGATTTCCTTAGAACTCCATCATCAGATCCTGTCTTGGCTACAATGGGACACTTCAGGAAAAATTAAGTAAAAAAAATGTTTATTTAAACGGTTTTATTGAAAATAATGTAGGTACAAAGATATTCTATGTCACGAAGAGGGTTTCTCTTTAGTTGTAGTAGTGGCATGTACAGACAGGCGCGTTTGTTTGCGTAAACTGAAGGAGCGTTAGCAAAGAAATCTGTAATCATTTTTAAATTGAGTCTTAATTTTTTTATGCTATTTAATAAACAATTAATATTTAGTCCTTGGGACTTCCAATTATATATTATATTTTTTAATAAAGGGTGTAATTAAAATATTAAATATTTTTAATCACTTTCAGAAACTTAATTTTCTTTTTATTCTTTATTATGTCGTCTATTTTATATTTTACGTGTTGATATTTGTGTCTTTTTATGATGTCGTACAATTCTAAGTTAAGATAATACCAATGAATTAATGACTAAAATAAAACCAATGGGAATTAATGACTTTCAACTAATTCAACCAAATCCCCGGTCTAGAAGTAAAAGTTTCAGTTTTTTTATAATAATGGGTATATATACTTTTTAACAATTTTTATGATGGAGCAGTTATTCCTATAGGGAGGGGAAAATTATTATTTACGTTAAGGGGCCAGATCGTGAAAACTGTGAAAAGAGTGTTACGATTTTTCATATTTAACCTATTTAGATATGATTGATATCAATGATAATTTGTATATATTACAATCAAAGACCAAAAATTATTGTATGATTATATTAAACTCTTAAAATCTAATAGTTGTTTTATAATAAAGGTCAACAAACGCACAAAATTGAGAAAAAATGCAAAAACATGCCTTCGTATTTTTCAGATTTAACCCAATAAATCAACACAAATTGATAAAAAGAAACACTTTTTGAACACTGAAGAAACCAATAAATATAACATATACTTTTTTTAGGGTTCCGAACCTCAAAAGGAAAAACGGAACCCTTATAAGATCACTTTGTTGTCCGTCTGTCTGTCTGTCTGTCTGTCTGTCTGTCTGTCAAACATTTCTATGTCGAGAATGCGTGGAGGTATCAAGCTGAAATTTGAACTGTATACACAGGTCTACGGTCCCATGAAGTTAAGAAAAAATCAAACTGCTAAGTTTACGTAGAAAAAAGTTACGGCCGTTTATTCAGCAAAAAACGCATATTTCGACACACTCAAAGGAATCAAAACCTATAGGGTACTTCCCGTTGACCTAGAACTATGAAATTTGGCAAGTAACATCGTTATAGACTACAAGTACAGGAATAAATCTCAAAACTATACATTTGTAAATAGATCTAAAAAAATAGGGGGTCTATATTTCTTATAGGGTGTCGAAATTTCAAATTGAAACTACTAGTTCAAATGGGGTATCATATGAAAGGGCTTGATGTACACATTGCAAAATATATTTTATTTATTTTTTTCGACGCATTATTTCTTATTTATAATGAAAAATATCAAATTTAATAATGATACTACGTACCTACGGAACCCTCGGTGGGCGAGTCCGACTCGCACTTGTCCGGTTTTTTTGTACCTTTACAAACAAAGACTTCCTCTTTTAAAGCCCTAAAATCTAGATATGTTTTACGTAAATTCTCCATAGAAAAATGTATGAAAAATGACGCACATTCCGATATTACGAATTAGTACCCAGCGCCGCCACTAATCGCCAGTGTGTTTTTATATGTCAAGGTGACACCACGCGCGTCGGATGCTTCAGCAAAATTACGTGTTGTGAATTTGTGTTTTTTGTGAAAAACTGTAAGTATAACTAATTTACCAATATAATGAATGTATATAAATAGTAAAAAATACAAAGAATGAATTAGATACTTTGTTGAGTAGGTTATTTTATGAACCTTGTAAAATATGTATCAATTCAGGCTTGAAACATGATTTCAACATGCTATAGCCAATATCATAAACGTATCTAGTCGGTAATCGAGGGATTTTTTCGCAGGACTGATTGAATTTGAATTTGCCAGGGAAAAGAAAGTTTAGTACGCATTATAAAAATATGAAAGCCAAAAGATCTCGGAAAAAATGTAAGTTCCTTCCTACTTATTTATTTATCTGCCTACTTTACTACGTCTTGTCCTAAATACCTACCTAGAAAAAAATTACGAGATTTCTGTGAAAGTGTCATGTAAAAATCCTAGTTTTATTTGTGTGCTTATCCTGTCTAAGTAGTAATAATAATATAATTTATTTTCATTTGAACAGGGTACATTACAAAGCTAATACAATACCTATGTCATATGATTTAGATCGCTTGATTCAGACATATACAATAGCATGTAAATATTGGTTTGTATTATAAGTAATAAAGTCAATTTCTACCTAGTATTCGTTTTCATGTTCATCATTATTGTCTAAATATCAGATTGTGGAAGTAGGTATGTTTCATAACAGAAATAGCACGGGCACGCGGCTTTGTCGACATACTTACCGCCAAAGAGACGCGACGCGCCTAGGGTCTGGTGTTGTACAAAAATTACAAAATAATTATAAAGTGGATAATAATGATGAATAATATTTCCAGTATTGAAAATAAAGAAAACCTTCAGGCCGAGACTCCAAGCAACACTGCTATGCTTAGACTACACACTATAGACGTAAGTTGTTATACGTAATTCTTGTAGACTTATTATATAAATAAACAAACTACCTTGGGGTGTAAGTGGTTCATCAAGATCTTTAAACCAAAGCCAAATTCACCTGCATGCGGTACACCCTGCTGACTGACAAACGAAGCTCTGGCGAAAAGAGAGGTAGGGAGCGTAATTGTAAGCTACCCGACTGGGGAATGTACCTCCACCTCACAGAATACCGCAGCCAAATAACGGTTTCCTTGAGGGCTGTTGTCTTCCTGCGAGTGAGTGAGGTCACCAGAAAGGAAGGAGATGCTGCGATGGCAGCGGGGGTGCCGGGGGTGGCGGCGCGCGAGCGATATTTTATGTTGCGAGCGTTAATATGGCTACGGTAACCGCTTCACATCAGGCGGGCCGTATGCTTGTCTGCTACCCGACGTAGTATAAAAAAAAAATACCTAGTTAGTGATGGACGAAGACAAAATCTCAGTAGGGTGAAGTCTTCTAGTATCGGCCTCCTCCTAACATCGGCCTTTGCGAGAAAATGGAATATAGGGTAAGTGCTCCATTGAATGAACCCTTAAGGGCATTCCAAACTTTGAAAATTACAGCCAGCTACTTATGAGATCCTAACCAAAAAATATTTTATTTTATTATGTTCACAATTTATTCATGATTGATACAGTATACATATTTTAGCAAAAATGCTGATAGTTATTGAGATAATCTGCATTTTATACAAATATGGGGTATATTTGTATAAAATGCAGGTTATCTCAATAACTATCAGCATTGAACACACAAATCACCAGAGAATGAACAAAAAAATCCAGTGAATAAACCTTTTGAAACCCATTGAATGAACTACCACTTTTATATATCAGTTCTATATATAAATTATTATGTAAGAGTTTATTTCGGGTAATTGTTATTGTAAATATATATATTTTTTTATTATATTAAATAGACGATATGATTACTATTATAATTGGGTGTTACTTGATATTTTATAACCTAAAGAGAACTATCTAACATTTTTTTTTTTATACCACTAAGGCGGCAAACAAGCATACGGTCCGCCTGATGGAAAGCAGTTACCGCAGCCTATGGACGCCTGTAACACCGGAGGCATCACATGCGCGTTGCCGACCCTGTAAAAACCTCTTCAAGCCCTTTTTGAAGAACCCCATGCTGTAGTCTCCTGGGAAAACCTCAACAGGCAATTCATTCCACAGCTTGATAGTACGTGGAAGAAAACTTCTCTGGAACCGCACAGTACGTGACCATTTCGGTTCTAAAGTGTGAGGATGAATTCCCTGTCGATGGCGAGCGGTGCGACTGTAGAAGGAAGCCGTGGGCATCATGTCAAACAACTCCTCTGAACACACCCCATTGTACAAACGGTAGAACACACAAAGGGACGCAAAATCTCTAGGTTCTAAACCGTCTGTCAGTTTGGGATCGTCAACAATCCTCACAGCACGCCTTTGAATCGAGTCACAGGGTGCAAGCTGGTATCTAGGCGCTCCCGCCCATAGATGGCAACAGTACTCCATATGCGGCCGAACTTGAGCTTTGTATAAGTCTTTGCCCCGGGTTGAAGTAATGTTTCGCCCTGTTGAGCACACCTAGTTTCTTCGATGCCAGCTTGACCTTCCCCTCCAGATGACATCGAAACTGGACGTCGCTGGAGATGTCAACTCCTAGAATACCAATACTATTGGCGATGGTGAGGGGTGTGTTTTCGAAGTGTGGAGCCACAGCAAATGGGGTTTTCTTAGCGGTGAACGCGCAGACTTGTGTCTTAGAGGGGTTAAATCGCACTAAGTTCTGTCGCCCCCAGTCGGACACTCTACTTAGTGTGCTCTCAATTTGCGACACAAGTTGTTCGCGGCTCTCCTCCACCAAAGAACGAGGGATATTTGCGCGGCCCATGTAATAAGTGTCCCCGGTGCTGTCGTCCGCATAACAATGAATGCTGTCATTATACAACATATCATTAACATGGAGCAGAAACAGCGTCGGGGATAATACAGAACCCTGCGGGACGCCAGCATTGATGTCCATGCTATCGGAGCAACTGCCATCTACAACGGCTCTAATGCTTCTGCTGGACAAGAAGCTAGCAACCCATTCGCATAGCCCCTCGGGCAGACCGTAAGGCTAAGATGCCAAATGCTTAAAACATAATATTAATACTGGATTATTATTATAAAATATTTAATATTATTATTCATCACTTCTATGTTAGATTCTCCTTTCTCTTCTAAACTATTATATTTCTATAATAGAAGATTGGTTCTATATGTCATCATTATTTATTAATTTCTTTTTAGCTTGCATTTTGCTGTCTTTCCATGGTCGTTTTAGCTGAAAGGCACTTCTATGTGGAGATCTTTATTTATTTTATTTAATCAGTTCACTCCGTCTGGTTTTCGTCCTGGGCACAGTACTATTACTGCACTTCTAAAAGTTACTGAAGATATCAGGCTAGGTATGGAGGATAAACTGGTAATAATAAAAGAACACCTCGTTCGAATATTGGTCAAAAAATTGACAACCGTTTATAAAAGTTGTGTACAAAAAATTTGCCAACTGCATTAAGGCTAAGATGCCAAATGCTTAAAACTGTGTGTTCATTGACTAGATTTTCTTCAATTTCGTGATCCAATTATCGAACACCCCTATAATTTATTTATGATAATTAAAATTTATGCAATCTGCTTTTTGTAAGATAAAACAGTTCTTTTTACATCCTACTATCAAATTTTGTTAACACTATCACACTTATAGTGTCTACAAAGTGAATATCAAAACACGAAGTCTCAGCAATGCCCTAAATTCTGCTCCATACAATCAAAAATACGACAGAATACTTTCATTTTAGGCGGTCGCGATTTTGAAACTATAGGTCACAGGCAAATACCTGTGTGTTCAATTGACGTAATATAATGTTTCGATTGAGAAAAAAATACTGGCTTGAGTAGAAAAGCTTAGATTTCTTATTATATTGAAAAATGTGTGTTTTGTTCATTCACTGGTGGGTGTTAATTCACTGGAGCACTTACCCTAACTATTAAAATAACCCTAAAATTATAATAGTTTTTATTCAAAAAGCGACTCTATATGCGAATAATCCATATTTTGGTGCGGGTGCTTCAATATTTGAACGTTCAGTTGGCAATAGAGCACGCGCCGGTACCGACTTGTGTCGTTTAGTGGCAGTGGCGAGTCAAATCCCGGTTGCGAGCGCATTGAGTTAGTTAGTATTTAAATGGAATTAAACATACCTATGGTATTTTATATTGTTTTTTATTGAAGAAAAACCAAGGTTTTTACATTTACTTGTCTTTTTTATGAAATAATCGCAGGGTCGAGGTTAGGGATCTTTATTTATTGATAAATCCCAATATCGGCCACCCGGCCGACATTAGGAAAATGCATGAAAACGCTAAACAACATGTTTAGCTATTTTTTATGTTAACAGGAATATTAATAAGGTTAAAAATGAAACAACAGCTTTTTTTATTAAAATTATTGTCCTGAACCGACTTTACAAACAACCAGTTTTTATTACGTTTATTTATATAAAACGTTCAAGATTTTGATCTAGTGTTATGTGTTTCAAAGATGTATTCTAAGGGAGTTCTTAGCTATGTTTGAAGAAATTTGGCCCATTCTTTTTTAATTATTTTTTATAAAACAAAATAAAGCCATTATCTTTCTTTACAGGAACTAGTTATTGAAAACAGTCAAGAGGAAAAGGTGGATGAAATGGAAGTTGGGCGTAGAGTAATAGATATTTCTTTTTTTTATAAAGCTCTTCAGGCCATAGGGGACCACGGTCCAATGGATTGTAAGTTAAGTTACCTCAGTATAATAGGTGAAGTAAAAGTTGGTCTGGACTCAAAACTCATCATGAAATGTAGTATGTGTAGTATGAAGTTTACTGTGTGTTTGGTTGAAAAGAAAGAAGATAGCATGGAAGTGAATCATCAAATTGTATCTGGTATCATATCATCTGGTGGGAGCTACTCTCAGTTAAAAACATTAACTGCCGCAGTAACCGTTACCAATCATGTCACCTTCATTATACAATGAAATTAATAATACGGTTTGCGATTGGTGGGAAAAGACAGCAACACATTCCATGGCAGAAGCTGTCAAGGAAGAAGCAGAGTACGCAGTCTATAGGTAGTGTTGATAAAAATGGTACACCATTAATATCTGTTGCTGTTGACGGTTGTTGGAGGAAGAGATCTTATGGTAAGAATTTTTCCGCCTTATCCGGCGCAGCTGCGATAATTGGCATTAAAACTAATATTGTTTTTTGGAGTTAAAAATAAATACTGCGTAGTCTGTGCACGAGCCGCAAAGAACAACAGTCAGCCCCCGGAACACCATTGTTTCAAGAATTATTCAGGATCATCTACCGGGATGGAATCGACCATAATAGTTGAGGGGTTTAAACGTTCCATTGTTGATCACGGTGTAATTTATAATAAATTTGTAGCAGACGGCGATTCTAGTACTTATAAAAAAATATTAGATTCGCGTCCGTACGATAATTTAATAGTAGAGAAAATTGAATGCAAAAATCATCTTTTACGAAACTACTGCAATAGCTTGGAGAAACTGTCAAAAGACACTAAGTATCCTTGCGAATTGCGGAAATTCCTAAAAGAAAGGTATTTGCGTTTAAGAACGGGTGTAAAATGCGCGATTAAATATTGGGCGGATCAAAATCAGTCACTCGAAGAAAAAATAAAAAATCTTAGTGAATATATCCTAAATGGTCCACAACACGTATTTGGTAATCACCAACATTGCAAGGAGTATTTCTGTAGACCTGATACTCGTCGAATAGAACCTGTTGGATTACTTCCAACAATTGTTGGATGCGGATTAATAGACGCGGTAGAAATTTTAAGTAAAAGACTGTCATATCATTCTAGAAGTTTAATTCATAATTGCACAAGTAATATAGTTGAAAGTTTTAACGGAGTAATTGCCAAATTAGTTGGGGGTAAGCGTGTAAATTATTCTTCCCGTGGTTCTTATGCGGGCTGATGCGCAGCTGCTGTTGTGTCTTTTAATACGGGATCGATTATCAGTATTAGTAAAACTCATGAAGTCATATTTAAATGTAGTCCGATTCCTTTGATCGCGAAAGTGGAAAATTGTAATTGTAGAAACCGTTTAATTGCTAAACCTAAATTAAGATTGAAAAAAAGCCACAACACTGTATCGAAAGACGCTCACTATGGACCAAACTGCGAAAAACCTGATCTGAGTCCAGAATTATGTGAGAAAGCCAAGCCATCTTTTTTAGCCGATTTAAAGTTGTCTTGTGCTGAAAGAGAGGAGCTTGAAAGGTCGACCCATTTGCAAAGAAGTAGTGCTGAGTGGATGAGTACAAGGAGAAAATTACTAACCTCATCATCATTCGGGGAAGTTTGTAAAAAACGAGAGAGCACAAGTTGTGCTGCTTTTGTTGGTAAAATCGTTTATGGTAGTAATATCTCCAGTTTGCTTGCTGTACGGTACGGTATCGAAAACGAAGAAACCGAAATTAGACAGTTAGAAATTCAAAAGAATATTAGTATACAAGGTTGCGGTTTGTTCGTCGACGATCAATATGAATTTCTTGGTAATACACCAGATGGCATTTATGCAAACGGTTTAATTGAAATTAAGTGCCCACATTCTTTAGCTGGCATGACTCTTGATGAAGCAATGGCCAAACATACCTTTTGGGCAAGGCTTCCAAGAGTTATGTCATAAATAAAAATCATAACTGGTATTTCCAAATTCAGGGACAGGTACATATTACTAAAAGAAACGTTTGCATGCTTGGCATCTGGTTTGGTGCTACTGTACCTATGAAAGTTTATATTTTAGAAAAGGACGACAAATTTTGGAAGAAGAAAATGGAGATGAAATTAGTTAGGTTTTATTACGATTGCCTACTTCCAGAATTAGTTGATCCTCGGCAGTCACGAAGCATGCCCATTCGTGACGCGCCCAGTATCATAGAGGCTATGAAAGAGAGGAAAGAAAGAGCTTTACGTGTTTTGAAAGAGAAGAACGCCTAATGGTTTTGAAAGAGACTGAGGTAACTTAACTATCCAGCCGGTCGATTCACGTAAACACGCCAGTCCAAAAGTCGTTTTAACTTAGAAACTTAGAAATCGCCTTTTGGTTTTCTGTTTTAAACGCACTTACTTATCTAGTCTTGGATTGTCATAAATCTTTCAATAGCTCAATTACTATACAATTCCTATACGATTTTGAAGAGTTACCTGGTGTAAAGAATCATCAAAATTGTTTCAAAAATACAGCGAATTGAGAATCTTCTTCTTTTTTTAAGTCGGTTAAAAGGGCTTAATTTGCAAAAAACGAAGTGACATTTTTAAGTCCCTACGCTACGGTTTTTATTACGTGAATCGGGCAGCTGGTACTCATTCTGATAAGTTTTGCAATAGCAATTGATTTTATCATCAAATTAGCAGAAATCAAAATTTGATCAGTAATCGTTAAAATGAAAAAACATTAGAATTTTGAACTCATATTTTGTTATTGTTTACTTACTTTTAATTAGTATATTAATAATTTATAAACTTGTGTTTCATTTATTTTTGTACAACCCTAGCACGCTTTTTAGATGGCGACTCATATTTGTTATTGTTTACTTACTTTTAATTATATGAATCATTTTTATACTTTCGTATACTAGCGTAGCAAAAGTTATTAACTCAAAAATTACAAGCAAACAAAGTTGAAAAAAAAGTTGACATGGCCGATAATTGGTGCCACCACCCTATTTGAGTTTATGCAATAGGCACATTTCCTTGCGTAGAGATATACACTAGCGAGGAAAGCTCGATGTTATTTCGACCGTACTTCCTACTGAATTTGCAATTATTTTGTTGAATGAATATTTTACGAAATAAGAATAAACTTTGGTAGGAAAATTACAAATAAATACATAGTTGGAATTTTTGGTAAGTAGAATACAAAAAGGTCAGTCCAGACCTGCTCTTGATTGTTTAATATAAATAGAAAAACATAAAAATTGTGTCTCAACTACTCTTATTAATCTAGTAATTAATATTTATTATCATTTTATAACGAAAAACTAGTCTTAGAATATTTTACACTCGTCGTTTATTTCCAATAATTCAACATTTTTGTTATGCTGTAAATATTCAACTTCAATAACAATTGGAACGTTTGTCGCAAAACATTTTGAAAATCGCGCTGTCTTTGGGTCATTCACCCGCTCGAAACCGACGTCGCGCCTAGACAATCTGGGCCCTTAAATGTAAAAAAAAAATTTACCTCACGACTTTTCTGCGTTTAGTTGCTTTGCTAACGGTACTTTGTACCGACATCTTGCGTGGACCCAAAAACACTAGCTCCCGAGTTTACGCATACTACCTCAATGTGCACGTGCACGACTAACAACAACAAAGAGCAAACCTTCTTCGTGAAATAGAACATCTTGTACTAAAAACTAAAAAATAATTCGCTAGGTCCGAGTTTCCAGTCGTCACACCCCTCTCCCTCATCAATCTCTCGTGACACACGATCATCTAGTCGTCAACCCTTATTAATCCCAGTACTCGAATTCGACTAATTAATTTGACGACTAATTCTGAGGGAAATCATATCTTCGCTATGTTATGTAGTTAATTTTTTTTATTGCACCAATATGACAAGATACATACAAGAAATTATACATTTAACAACAAAATAACACTAAACTACCTATAGTAAATAAAAATAATCTAATAAAATAGAATAGAATAATAAAATGTAGTGTAGTAGATCCCGAGTGGGCCACAAAAAAAGCCATAGAGCTCTTTGACGGGAGAGTGTCAATTTTTCTCCTTTGGCGACAAATTAACGACTAATTTTCTGTCTAGTTAAAATCAAGATCTGAGACTGAGGCTGGGATACGGGCCTCCTCTCAATCAAAGGGGTTCAGGGCATTTTAAAATTTTTGGGGTGTAAGTGGTTCGTCAACATCTTTGAACCAAAGCCAACTTCAACTGCACGCGGTACACCCCGCTGACTGACAAACGAAGCTCTGGCGAAAAGAGAGGTAGGAAGGCGAATTGTAAGCTACCCGACTAGGGAATGTGCCTCCACCTCACAGAATAGCGCAGCCGAATAACAATTCCCTTCAGGATTGTTGTGTTCCTGCGAGTGAGTGAGGTCACCAGAAAGGATGGAGATGCTGCGTTGGCATCGGGGGTGGCAGCGCGTGAGCGATACTTTATGTTGTGAGTGTTAATATGGCTACGGTAACCGCTTCACATCAGGCGAGGCGTATGCTTGTCTGCCACCCGACGGCGACGTAGTGTATAAAAGAGCATACTCCACTGCCTACTAGCACGGAGGAGCTCGACATGAATAAACCTATACAAGGATAGTCTAGGACGACGTTGCTTAACTTGCATTTTCAATTAGACTGACACGCAACGCGCAACGACGCCATCGAGCTCGTTTCTCTTTTTTTAATACCAATGAAAGCTGTCTTTTTGGAGTTCTTGTCTTTCTTGTCAACAGACTGAGTCACAGGCACAGGTAATCTACATAATATGACTATAATCACCCAAGGACATTATGCGGTTTTTATGACCATGATGGCAAGCAATAAAAATAATTTTGGATAATACTATTTATGGTGTGACTCGCCTTATCTTTAGAGCCAAAGCCAGCGTCACCTGCACATGATGATACACCCTGCTGGTAGAATATGTAACTAGGTTCTGGTGAAAGACAGATAAGTAAGCCATAGTATATTTATTAGCTGCTCGATTGGGTGTTGAAACTTCACACAACACCGCAGTCCGCACCTAAATAACATAATCCTCGATTAGAAGAGTGATTGCCAAAACAAAACAAAGAAAAAAGAAATGTCATTTATTTTTGTGCGGCACGACATATTTTTTTTGTAGTTGTTTTCAATTGTCGTTTCAAGGTAGTCGCCGCATTTCTTTCCAAAAAATCCTTAATAATCAATAAAAATGAGTGCTAAAAATATTGAAGAAATATTTACCAAGTTTCAGAGTAACTTAGATGCTGAACAAGAATTGCGGGAGGTAAATAATTTTAAATTATGACAGTGTTTACTTCGCATCGTATTTTTTCTCATTTACATTTTGTTGTTTGTATTTATGGACACTCGTAACAACAACTAAAACATAAACATTTTAAGAGTATAAGTTGATTATTTCGTTTTTTATTTATATGTTATCTGAGTCACATAGGATGAATCTGAATTTATTTTTTTTAGGTTATCCGCGGCGTATGCAAGGAAGCAGACCAAATATCTCGTGAAGTGATGTCTGTCTTGCAGATAATACACCACGATAATGCCGGCAGTAAGTAATACCGTAATAACTCATAATAACAAAGACAGGATTTGGAAAATGGTAAATTTTTTTCAACCGGTTTGAAGTACCTTTAAGCGAATATTTCATCCCGAACCAGAAAGAATGAAAGGGAGTATAGGCTGGCAACGTATCGTCGACTCTTTGGTGTTGCTGATCTCCGTGGGCGGTAGTGATTTGCTATCCATCAGGTGACCAATATGCTCGTTTGCCCCCTCTCATATAAAAAAAAATCGCGTCGGATCATTCGAATCTGTACGTACTTTTAAACACACACGTACATACATATTCTATAAGTAAATATTTTCTGTATTCTAAATTGTTTCTGTAGTTTGTATAGTTCAAATGAAGCATATTCTATCATATCTCTGAAAATGAAATTTCTTTGCTTATTTTCTAGTTACAAGCACCTATGTTTTATTTTCTAGTCGGTAAAGCATGTCTTAAGGCTCGGGAGCTGTTCGAGAAGGCGCGCGTCAAGTACCAAGCTCTAAAGGAAGCAGTACCAGCCACTGACTACTACAGGTAAGTGCAATGATTTTAAACAGAAGCGCAATGCTCGTAATCAAAATGGACCCAGTTATGCAGAATAAATTCAACTGACTAACTATGCCAAATTGAGAGATTATACATAGCGAGAAACTGCAAATTGTGTTTTATATATCATTATCAAACCGCTGTCAAACCAAAATCTGCTATGAGCATTTTTTAAAATTTTAACATTTTGACAATTGCAACTGGTAAATGAACCAAACCATCGTATGAAAAAACTGCTATGTGCTGAATAGTCACAGTATGTCGTATAGTACTTATAAGCACATAGCAGTTTTTTCATACAATAGTTTGGTTCATTTACCAGTTGCAATTTTAAAAATGTAAAAATTTTAAAAATGCACATAGCAGATTTTGATTTGACAATAGTTTGGTTCATTTACCAGTCACAATTGTCAAAATGTAAAAATTTTTAAAAATGCACATAGCAGATTTTGGTTTGACAACGACAATATTGGCAACAGATTCTACCAGTTTGATGACATAATATGCTTCCCAAAACTTATAATTTCTGCATGATATTGTTATTCTTATTAATCTTTAAATAGCTTTAATTAAAAGTAACATAAATGTTGGTTGAATCTATTCTGCATAAAAGGGTCCAAATGTAGTCAAAATTCAGTTCCACATCACAAATTTAAAATATGGTATTCTCGTATCACAATATGAAACTTCAAAGTATAATTAAGTGGGATTATATCAAAATATGACAGAAAATTAAACAATTTAAGTTATTTTACTACATTATAATACAATGACTAAAAATTATTTTTAGTCAATAGGCGAGACGATTGTCGTCTCGCCTATTGACTAAAAATAAAAAATTATAAAAAATACTTATCAGTGTCATAAAATATACTAAACTAGAACGATCTGCGATGTTGAAATTTTAATAACTTATGTCCGACTTGTTCTATGATCGATCAAAGTGTAGTGGGAAAGTCCAATTTAAAAGAATGAAATTATAACAAAAAAATATTAACTTTGGAAAAACAATCAAAAATACTATAACTTTTGTTATGGCACTAGCTACATAAACGCAGTATTTCACATAGCTGTCGTACAAATATTTGTTTTAACGTATACAAAATACATAATTGTGACGTCATAATTCAGTAGCCTTTTGTATGGAGCGTTTTCGGGAAAGTCCAAAATTGTGATTTACAAGTTATCATATCTCGAGAAGTTTTTATGTTATCAAAGTAATTCTTTCACCTATAGTTATATTGTAATAGTTATATTATAGTGACATCTTTAAACAACAAATAGAAAAAATATGGTACACAACACAAGCCATTAAACAACATCATACGGCATAAACGCCGTTTTCACCTATTATATTATTGTGACGACCTTGCATAACAAATCGAAAGAAAAAATTGTCGTCTAGCCTATTCACAATAAACTATTTGACAATGTTCAAAAATTGTATAAATTATTTAATAATATCGTAAAATACACAAAACTATAAAGATCTGCAAACTTTCATTCTATTTCTAATCTTCTGTCTGACTTATTTTAGGTTCGATCAAAGTTTGGCAGGAAAGTCCATTTTAAATTATTAAAGAATAATATTTCCGTTGGAGAACCAATAAGAAATACTATAGCTTTTAATATGATACTAATTAGATAAACATTAGATATTTAACATAGCTGTCATACAAATTTCTTATTTGATGCATACAAAATACAAACCTGTGACGTCATAACTCAGTAGCCTTTTGTATGGAGCCTTTTTGTGAAAGTCCAAAATTGTTATTTTCAAATTAACATATCTCGAGAGATTTTTGTGCTATCGAAGTAATTCTTTCACTATTGAAATCAATGGAAAACATACATTCAGCGAATCTACTCACTCCAATCAACGAGGCCGAAATAAAGGTTGAAATCGGCGTAGTATATAGATAATGCTCGGTGTTCAGGGTCTGATGATGGAGTGTGGTAGATGATTTTCGTGGATCACTGTCAGGGTTTCCTTTTTAATTTGTACGGTTCCAGAGAAGTTTTCTCCCGCGTACTGTCAAGCTGTGGAATGAACTGCCTGTCGAGGTTTTCTCAGGGGACTACAGCATGGGGTTCTTCAAAAAGGGCGTGAAGAGGTTTTTACAGGGTCGGCAACGCGCGTGTGATGCCTCTGGTGTTACAGGCGTTCATAGGCTACGGTAACTGCTTTCCATCAGGCGGGCCGTATGCTTGTTTGCCACACTGGTGGTATAAAAAAAAAAAAAAACCTTCTTTTTAAGGTACCACGAGCACTGGCGCAGCATGACTCAACGTTACTGCTACCTGATCTCGCTCACCATCTGGCTGGAGGTGGGCATCATGGCTACTCACGACACTGTTGCTGAAATCCTTGGCAGTGAGTCACAGTTACATTTTAACCTTTTTTTTATACATTAGCTTAGCATAGTGGCTTGATTAGCTATCTCTTAATGCTCTCACATTACTAATAGGGGAAGTCAAATTCCAAAAGCTTTACTCCTACTAATTTCTTCTGATTAAATTTGTTGTGCGTTCCAAGGTAGCCGTAGTTTTACTCCTGGGACTGCAATGGACTTCACTGTTCATTGCCTTTTTCGGTGGTCGCCACTGTTAATCCTGGCTATACAGGAGACATTGGAGACACTGGTGGGAATGTGTGGTGATCCCCCCCCCCCCCCTCACTCCCTTTTAATTAGGTTTGATGTGTTAATATAGATTTATAACAATACTTTTGTATTTAACGGAACGTTAAAAGGGTTAATAATGTCATGGGTTAGAAACCAAAGATGTTATATTTCTTTACATATGACATATCCATATTCAATTGCAGAAAACGGCTCCTGCTGTCTCATGGATCGCTAGCTACATAAATAAATATTCCTGCTCAACTGCGGGTTGGCGGAGTATGTATGGCACATGTATTTACTGCAGTAATCCGTTCCTTTGGCAGTGAGCGCGGTGGAGCAGAAGGAGGGCTTCCATCTCGACATAGAAGACTACCTCGTGGGTCTCCTCAATATGTGCTCTGAGTTGGTAAGATTTTTGTACTGAAAGTTTGTACTAGAAGGAAAGGAGTTGCTGCTGTTGAGTAGCAGCGGGGGTGGCGGCGCGCGAGCGATATTTCATTATGCGTTAATATGGCTACGGTAACTGCTTCACATCAGGCGGGCCGTATGCTTGTCTGCCACCCGATGTGATATAAAAAAATCTACGTCGCGAGATAGACAAGCATATGGCATGCCTGACGTGCAGCGGTGATCGTAGCTTAGATACTGTTACGGGCTAGGGTTCTAGATTTGGATGTAAAACGCCAATGACAACTTGCAAGGTCATTCACGCAGGGTCTGGTCTGCAGGTCTTCGCAAAACGAAGTCCACACGAAGATTCCAAATCGCAGGTCAAATCGAAGTCAAATAGTATCGCTGAGGTCGTAGGTTATCACTTGTCTCGCAGGTAGATTCGCTCGAAGTTTACTCTTCCGAAGTCCAAACTGAACTGCCTGTGCGCCGCGGCGGTCACTATTTATATCCGCCGACAAGGGTTCCCGAATGTTCTCGTATCTACATGTATGTACTTCCCTTCGGTACGTGTCTCGAACATTTTACTGTCATAGTGTTATGAACCTTATGTCAGTAGGCATACGGGTCATTATTGCTTCCAGCGAAGTATGCGGCGACTATACTAGAAGGTTTCATTCTAGATGATTCGCGACAGGACCGCGACAATACGCTTGCAATTTAAAGTATCCCCCCCCCCCCCCTCTTTGCAAGTAACCATACTCTAAGGCAGGGTTTCCCAACCTTTTTTACATCAAGGCTCCCCGGATCACAAATAATATTTTCATACCCCCCCCCCCCCATTAAATTTTCAGTAAGTAAATACCTACAATAAAAATCGCATTATTTTAACAACATTTATTTTTATGTAATTTGTACAAAAATAATCACAAAATGAACTTTGACTAAATTAAAACGTTTTTATCAACCAATCTATAAGAGTACTAGGGATAAGATAAGAGTACTAGGGAGTATAGTGACAATACAAGTGAGATACTTGAGCTTGCATTCTCCCTACAGTGTTTACTTCATATTCTATCTACAGTGTTTACTTCAATAACGCATTGAAATAATTTTTCTATTGAAAACACAAACGTCTCAAGCCCCCCTTGACATCCCTCTACGCCCCACTAGGGGGGCGCGCCCCCCTTGTTGGGAAACCCTGCTCTAAGGAACACAACAGCCATTTAGGCCTCTAGGACTCTATTCTGCATAACTGGGTCTAAATTGTTATTTACACCCTACCCCTGAATGAATGAATAGAATGAATGAATAAGCGACTCTATTTCAAATGGAATAGAGTCGCTTATTCATTGGTATGAATAAGCATTCTATTCAGTTTCTGAATCGCAATAAGAGTTGGTGGTAAGGGGGCTGTTATGCAGAACAGATCCAACCGACAAACTACGCCAAATTGATAGATATACATAGCGAGAAACTTCAAATCGAGTTTTATATATTCGCAACAGATTCTAGCAGTGCTTCTCAAAACTTATACTGCGTGATATTTTTATTACTATTTAAAATTAAAATAGCTTTAACATCAAAAGTAATAAAATTTCATTTCTATCTATCGGGATAATAAGGTCCATTTAGATATGATCTGTGAGGCGGAGGTACTTCCCCAGTCGGTTCAAGTTGAAATATACTTTGTAGTAAGGCTCAGAAATCAGTAGGATTTCCAGATTCGTAAACTGGTTACCATAGTTAAGCTTAACAAATCTGTTCAGATGTTGGAATCTAAAAACTCTTCTAGTTAATTATAGTGTAGTGTGACGACACACGCATCATTCTACGACGATTCTAATGACGAGCTCGGTGGCGTAGCGGTCAATGACGCGGCTTCGACACCAACGCTCGTGGGTTCGATTCCCACACTGGAAATACATTTGTGTGCATGAACATGTCTGTTTGTCTTGGTCTGGGTGTTTTCTATGTATCATAAGTATGTATTTACAAAAAAAAAAAGTGTATTTACGTATGTTTATCAGTTGTCTAGTACCCATAACCCAAGCTTCGCTTACTTTGGGGCTAGATGGCGCTGTGTAATTTGTGTGACAATATTTATTATTATTATTCTCTTTCCAATTGCCTTGTTTACCTCATTTCGATGTAGGTCATCCGTCATAGTTTTAAACTGTATATAACTCATGATTTCCCTCAATAAAGAGAGTCACACAGTCAGTTACAACCCGTCAACGTCTTTCATTTAAGTCACCTCCCCGTGCAACATTACAATAGTTTGATACGCGCGGATGAAGTCGTGTGCTGGTAACAGTTAGTAAATAATGTTGTTCTTTTGAAGGTTGTTAAAAATTGATGTTGATAAATCAATAGTTTCTTAAATAATAATAATAATTGAGTCACTCACACCGGTGTTGCCTCCGGCCGATTTCCTGGCATTCCGGAGGCCCATCTAGTGAGTGGCAAGCCACCGCCTGCCGCAAATAACTAGCAATAAAAGCAGTTATGGCAGGCGTCAGTCCCTCTTCTGTAATAGCCCGGTATTAAGTTCACCCAGATCTCATGTCCATAGCCCATTTATTTTCCATCACACTTCGCAATAGTCTCAACGCCTGCCGAGACCTGCTCATGGGTATGTCGTTCCATTGACATATCATGGAGCGGGTCACGGCGGGCGTACAACATTACATCAAACTTCTCAAAGGGGCCTCTACGCGTTGGATCCATATCCCCGCGCACGCCTATCAAATGACCGGGTTTGACCCGTGATTAAAAACAGATACAAATAATAATTGTAGCCGTGACCCGCCCCAAGATATATTCCTGGAGCGGGTCACGGCGGGCGTACAACATTACATCAAACTTCTCAACGGGCCTCTACGCGTTGGAACCATATCCGCGCGCACCCCTATCAATTTCGCCTTCGGGTCATGTGATAAACTCACACTCGTATTTTAAGAACCCTTATTATGCAACAGTTCCATAAACGACTATTTTATTGCTGTTCCATATGATTTAACAACGATCTAGCGGACGCTGTTAATTCCAATATCTATAAAGCTGCTAGACGTACCTAATTTTGGATTATAATCTAGCTCTGTACTAATTATAAGCAGTTATAATGATGTTTATGTCGATTGTAAACTGTCTTGTATGCTAATAAATAAAATGTGACTACAGCATGGGGTTCTTCAAAAAGGGCGTGAAGAGGTTTTTACAGGGTCGGCAACGCGCGTGTGATGCCTCTGGTGTTACAGGCGTTCATAGGCTACGGTAACTGCTTTCCATCAGACGGGCCGTATGCTTGTTTGCCACACTGGTGGTATATCGACGACGAGCTCGGTGGTCGAATGGCTAGCAATGACTACTTTGACTCCGAGGTCGCGGGTTCGATCCCCGCACAAGACATACATTTATGTGCATGAACATGTCTGTTTGTCTTAGTCTGGGTGTTCCCTATGTATTACCTGGCGAAAAGAGAGGTAGGCAGCGTAATTGTAAGCTACCCGACTGGAACATGTACCTCCACCTCACAGAATACCGCAGCCAAATAACAATTCCCTTGAGGGTTGTTGTGTTCCTGCGAGTGAGTGAGGTCACCAGAAAGAAAGGAAGTAGATGCTGCGTTGGCAGCGGGGGTGGCGGCGCGCGAGCAATATTTTATATTGCAAGCGTTAATATGGCGTTCCAACGTAGTATAAAAAAAAATGTATTAAGTACATACCAGTTGTCTAGTACCCATAGTACATAGATGGCGCTGTGTAAATTGTTCAGAAATATTTATTTATTTATTTATATATTTTCCAGTCCCGGCTGGCAGTGAACTCGGTGACGCAGCGCGACTTCAACAGGCCGCTGCAAATCTCGCGGTTCGTCATGGAGCTCAACGCTGGCTTCAGGTAAGAATACGCATGATCTCAGAGGGGAATTCTCGTAATTAAAATATAGTCAAAATTCAGTTTCGATCCAGTCTCGATCTCACAAATGTCACATTTGGTATTCTCGTAACACAATTTGTAACTTCAAAATTAAATTTAAGCGGGATTATATCGAAATATGAGTGAAAATTAAACAAACTAAGAATGTTACTTTGCCAACAACAAGAATTGATAATAATTAATTAATGAAATCAAGTATATAATTTTAGTCAATTCACAATTCAATCTCGATTCGGTCAACATTCAATCTGCGTTCGTAGAAAAATTACGAGAATTGGCCTTCTGATATGTATTTGGATAGGTAGGTAAATGACAAAACCGTATCGTATTAGAGCTAGTATAATACTGGTTCAAGAGGCGGGCGGAGCGTCGTTACAAATATACTTGTAGGTAGATACATAAATATTCTACAATCTCACAGTACAGTAACTATTTCGATGAAATTGACAATGTAAGGGTTTATAAAAAAATCTATTTGGGGACGGTAGAGGTCAATACGGGGACGAAAAATCCCGAAAAGATTCCTTGAAAAATCTTTTTTTGAGAAGGGGCAAATCAGCATGTGGGTCACCTGATGGAAAGCAATCACCACCGCCCGTGGAGATCAGCAACATCAAGGGGTCGCCGATCCGTTGCCAGCCTATGTTTCCTTTCTTTCTGGTGAACCCACTCACTCGCAGGAACACAACAACCATCAAGGGAATTTTTATTCGGCTGCAGTATTCTGTGAGGTGGAGGTACTTCCCCAGTCGGGCAGCTTAAAAAAAATACGCTATGCCCTACCTCTTTTCGCCAGAACCTCCTTTGTCAACCAGCAGGGTGCACCGCGTGCAGGTGAGATTAGTTTCGGGTCAAAGATGTTTGTTTGTTTGTAAAACTTTATTGTACAAAAACATAAATTACAAGTACAGAATATCTAAAACAATGGCGGACTTATCCCAGCCCCCTTACCACCATCTCTTATTGCGATTCAATACCTTCAATAATAACTTTCAATAACTGAATAGAATGCTTATTCATAATAATGAATAAGTGACTCTATTTCCAATTGAATAGAGTTACGTATTCATTGGTATGAATAAGCATGCTTATTCATTGTTATGAATAAGCATTCTATTCAGTTATTGAATCGCAATAAGAGATGGTGGTAAGGGGGCGGAAGGGATCTCTTCAAGTCAACTAAGATGGTAATGAACTACTTACATACCAAAACATTCAGATACTCTAAGAAACGTTTCTTTCCAGATTATTAAATCTAAAGAATGACCATCTTCGCAAACGATTCGACGCTCTCAAGTACGACGTGAAGAAAATAGAAGAGGTCGTGTACGACCTCAGCGTGAGGGGACTCGCGCCCAAGACCGCGCAAGAAGACGCGCCAGTAGAATAGTAAACGTCTTGTAAAGTACCATTTTGTATTTGTATTTTAAGCTGTGGCAAGGAGGATGTAAGATGAGACCATGGAATTGTTATGGATCTGGATGGATGCATATTTAAATTTATTTACAAAAAAAAAACATTTTTTTTTTAATTTTGCGATAATTCATTTACATAAGAAATAAGTTCATTTGCAATGTTCTACTGCAAATCATGAATTCGATCAAACCACACACCATGTTCTCTGGGAGTGATATCTTTGGCGGCAGGAGCGGGACGATGTCGTCATGTGTTGAATTCGTTGCATGTCGCGTCCGGTGTAGTATACTATTCTGATTTGGTAGCAACAAGGGAGGATTACCAATCGTTCAGACGATTTTGCAATTTATATTATTGTAATCGATGTTTCTGTGAGGTAGAGGTACTTCCCTAGTCGGGCAACTTACGCAATTTCCTACCTCTCTGTTCGCCTGAGCCTCGTTTATCAGTCAGCTGGGTGCACCACGTGCAGGTGAGGTTGGCTAAGGAATATTTAGAGGCTTTTCAAAGATGTTGATGAACTACTTACACCCTAAATATAAGTCTTCGTAAGTTAGACAGTCTTCGCAGTTTAGACATGGTAACACTGGGAACATTAATGTATGGAAAAGGCAATGTTGCTATTACATAATAAATTTTCTACCGTTTATACTCTCTTTGGTCGCGCTGTGTTACTAGTTTAAAAAAAAACATTTTTCTAGAGAGATGCTAATCTCAATTTATATTAATTTAAAATTGATTTATAATAATTTGCATTTTAGCTCGCGTAAATTTAGAACATAGCATAATATGTTTAAGTTACATATTGTTTTTCGTAATTTCCTTAATTTAATGGCATAGCTATAGTATGGAGTATGTAGAGACCTTACGTGAGGAGACGAGTACAAGAAATTGGAACCTTGATATTGTAGGAAAAATAATCGAGTTTTAACTAGATATGCACTGTACACGATTCATCATTTATATTTTTTTTTTTTTCTAAAATCTACCTATTTTTTTTGACGTGAATAAGTATGTCTTTAAAATTGCTTCCATAAGGAGGCAATTCAAAACAACAAATGATAACAAAATCGGGGGATACGGTTTGGTGTTGCAGCTACATATCTATCATCTCCATCCAAAATTCAATCACACCACTGGACAGATGAAGGATCAAAGAATTTATTACGCTAAGTAAGAACTTTGGAACATCGCGTGCGGGGGAAGGGGCAGCACTGCCATTTTGAGATAATTTTAGTTCATATAACGTATTCACGTACTGCACACGGCCGTGTCCATAACACAGTCACATTCCATTTTTTTGTCTCAGATATGTTTCAAAATAGAATCAGTTATTTTTCAAATATTGCAAGTATCTAAGCGATAATTTATGGGTACATATTTTCAGCTTACAAAAAGTTTGTACGGTAGCATTTTTCATTTTTATACACTAACAAAAAATTCACTAAATAGATAATACTCTAGGTTTGCGCGGATTCATACTAAGTTTTATGACTTTAATGTAAGATGTAGTTCAGAATATGCGCTAGAAATCTAGATGTAAAGGGTCCATGCAAACATGCTATATACTTTTAACATCGGCGATCGACATTTAACTGTTTCTCTGAAGCTATTAATTTGTACATATTAAGGAATGGAGGGGACTGTATTATGAAGAATGGAAACATAATACTGAATAAAGAGCAAGTTTAATAGGATATGATATTACATATTGTCGCGGTCCTGTCTCGAATCATCTAGAATGGAGCCTTCTAGAATAGTCGCCGCATACTTCACTGCAAGCAATAATGACCCGTATGTCTATTGTCATAAGGTTCATTGTAACACTATGACATGAAAATGTTCGAGACTGGTCGAGACACGAGATGGGAAGTACATGCATGTACATTCGGGAACTTTCGAGAACCCTTGCCGGCGGATATAAATAGCGACCGCCGCCGCTGACCTGCGATTTGGAATCTTCGTGTGGACTTCGTGTTGTGAAGACCTGCAGACCAGACCCTGCGTGAATAAATCCTTGCAAGTTGTCATTGGCGTTTTACATCCAAATCTAGAACCCTAGCTCGTAACAATATGTTAGAACAAACGGAGCAGACACAATGATGAATCATAGAAGCCGTAACTAAGTAAACAAATTTAAAAATATGTCAATATAAAATAATATTATTTATAAAAAGAATATATCCAGCCAGTCGCCAAAAGTACATACTGTATAAAGCAGGTGTTCCCAACCGGTGGTCCGCGGACCACTAGTGGTCTGTGAGAGCTAAATCAAGGTCTGTGATACGGAATTATAATGTAAGAGATTGAGCATTACTAAACCAAATATTGTATTCTTGAGATACAGTGTAGTTGATTTAGAGGGCAGTTGGGTCTCTACATAGAACAGGGACCTGGAAGTGGAAAAAAGGGTGAGAACCACTGGTATAAAGAGAGAATAGTACCAGACTTTTAAGCGCGAACTTGTTCAGCGGTCCTTCTAAACAAATTTTCATAATTTATTGTATAATGATATTGATTCATAATAGAGATAGTGTATTATGGTGCAAGTAATCATTTGAGTGCATAATATTAGTAGAATCTTTGATTGGAAGTGTTCGAATCGGGGCTACAGAGTCATTCCAAGAAGTCGTGCAAAACAATAGAAAAGTTGTACTATCGGTTTTACTGTTGACTTATTACAAGTGATGGTGGAATATGAAGATTCCTGACGAGATTTTTCGGCAGGTCCTTGAAGTCGCGAAAAAATGCAAAGACGGGATCAAAATTACCTTGATTCCAGAGTCGTAAAGCTATTTGTTAATAAAATATTGTAAACGCAACAAGTTGCCAAAACGCGAATCGCCGATGCTAAAAGTAGTATGTCTGCTTGGGTCCAAAGAGACTGTGTTCTCTTTTTGTGTTATACTACACTATTATTTAAGGTATAGATTGCAGAGATGATGAGAGAATTATAATACCTATAAGTACATTCTAAACCTGTTATGTTTATTTAGTTCCTAGTGCACATGTATATTAACACGTTCACAGTCTACCATACAAAAACACCTGTTTCCTTTAAGGTATTCTCGTAATTTAAATGTATTTCACATTCAGTTTCGATCCAGTCTCGATCTCACAAATGTCAAATTTGGTATTCTCATATCACAATATGTAACTTCATAGTTTAATTTAAGTGGAATTAAACTATGAATGTTCTTTTACCAGCAATTAGAATTGATAATAATTAATTATTCAAAATCAAGTGTATGATTTTTATTCAATCTCGATTCAGTCAATTTTCGTTCTGCGATCGTAGAAAAATTAAACCTGTTTTCGTACCCATTTGGATACCGTGGACTGTGAACGTGTTAATAGAATTTTGAAATTATTTCACTTCGTTGAATCAGAACATGTTTCATTTCTCAATCTGTGGACTGTGGAAGTAGTAAATAAAAATAAGTCTCTATACGAAATGTGTTTTTTTATTCCTTTTTTTATGTACTATGTCGGGTACCAGACAAGCTTACGGCATACCCCGGCCACTCCTTACAAATGTCGCTTCGTTAACTGCTATGTAAACAATAACGTCTGGGCAGAGCGGTTTGTGCGTGTTTGCGTGCGACGTCATACAAACTGTTTCCAGATTTGTTGCAGAGAGAGAGGAGGTGAGGTCGACAGGAGAGAGCGGCAGGGAATGGTCGTACCTGTACTATTACTTATACTGTGCTTTAGAGATGGGCGTTGAATGAACGAACCGTTTTTTAAACTGTTTTTTTGTGCGTGAACGATTAAACTAGTTTACAGTTCACAGATAAACTAGTTTATTCTTCGACTGGTTCATGAGTCCGTTGCGTCGCGTCGCGATCGTCTCGTCTCGTCTAGTGACTTGACAAATGAGATTTTCGTTCGTTTACGTTCACCAATCGTTTATGTGAAGAAATAGTCTTATCGACGACGACGTAAACTAGTCTATAATTAGACTGTTTTTTAAACTACACTCGCGAGCAAAAGTTTGGAATCACCTACTTGCGATTTGCTACGAGCGATTTTAAGAACTAAACAACTAATGAAGATTAATGAATATGGTATCATTTTAAAGGTTATTCTATAAACTTTAAATTGATACCATTTTCATTTCAATCGGACCCCTATTTCAAGAGCTGTCCTTGTTTAAGTAAAGGAGTAAGGAAAAATGAAGGAATGAGGAAACGGGAACCATTAAAAAAAAAACAAAATTTAGAGGAAAATTATTTGGGATAAAACATTTTTGTTCAATATTTAGTGTTACCTCCCCTAGCCCTAATTACAGCACGTAGACGATTCTACATGGACCTAATCAGCTTCTTGGCAGAATCTTGTGGGATGCCTTCCCACTCCTCTGTCATAGCCGATTTCAACTCATGAACACTTGAGGGACCTGGATTTCTGGATCGAACCCTTCTTTTCAACTCATCCCACAAGTGCTCAATGGGATTCAAGTCAGGGCTGAGCGCTGGCCAGTCTAATGTGGCGATTCCAACTTGACCCAGGATGACTTCCTGGGTCAAGTTGGAATCGTTAATTTAGTAAACTGTTAATTTCTCGAATAAACGATAATATTATTGAGCAAAATTTATACGGGAATAATTGTTACTTCATGATGAATAAACTTTGTAGCATGAATTTATTATCTTATTTCAATAAAAACGATAAATATAACTTCAAAATTACTACAAAAAACGATGCACCGGCGGCCTTCGCGGGTTTAGTACTGCGCGAGAGCTCGTCAGCGTGCAAATGTAATAGGGCTCTTAAATAAAAGTGCTCACAGGTAAACTGTAAAATCTGATTCTATAATCAACTTAAATGTGGTCTTTGTACTTGTAGTGTATACACCCCAGTCAGCCGCAGAGTCCTGCAGAGAAGACGCCTCTGGAACCCCACCATCTACTTGATAGTCACCAAAATTGTTAGGACTTAACTCACTCGCATTGAATAATTGTGGACTATCCCACAAACTATAGCACTGCTGTGGATCCTCATCGTAATTATTAAAGTCCGAATACTCCGAATATCCATTTTAAAACCAACACAACATAAAATAATAAACAACTATTGTCGGATTCGGGTGGCATGATTTCCTAACTACAAAATAAACATTATCTAATTGCTACGAGGATTTATAACTAAAAGCGGTCATTAAAAGTAATTTTAATTTGGAAAGATTGTAATGTTTACGCCTTATTTAAAATCCCTGGTAGAAAGCCCCACACACGCACGCCCAACCAAGGTCAAAAAAATAGTGTTGTCAAACAACAAACAAAACAATCTACAGATTTTTTAGGAATGGTTTATAACTCTGGATACAAGACATTTAGAGTCCGACTTTTATTGAATTTTTATCGTTGCATACTGTCAATGCATCATCTCATTCTCTAATCAATCAGTCACAGACATAGGTAATCAGTTATTTTATTTCTATCACAGTTTATTTAAGTAGTACTTTTTACGTACTTCTGTTTTGCACAAATTTATCGTATTACTAAAGAATCCATTAAATATATGTACTCTAATGATGATTTGCAGCTTGCTATATCCACGATCGATGGGAGACCCAAATCCTAACAGTGAGATGAATAAGGGTTAACGACGAGGTTTCTGCAGAAAATTTCGAAGACCCTTGCAGGAGACCCAGCTTAAAGAGTGCGTGCAATGCTCGGCAGGCCGCCGTTGCTCTTGCCATTGTTCTGCAGACCCAATGATGCTCGGAAGATCTGGAGTTATGTATGATCAACAGGCCCGAGCTATGACCGGCGGTTTCGAGCGATGGTCGGTAAACAAGAACATGTTTGGCGAACATTAAGTAGATAACAATAGGGTGTAAGTATCTCACCAATATCTTTAGAGCCAAAGCCAACCTCCCCTAACCGTGATGAACACTGCCTGTATGGTTTACTACACATACATATTATTTATACCTACATAGACAGTACAATGTACTTTATTCTTCCATTTATATTTTGCATAGCTTGCAATATGCGCCGTATGTGGCTATGTTGCAATTAAGCGTCATATCGGTGAAGACAATAAATTAATAAAGCAGTGTAGGTACGTGTAACACTCGACGGGTTTAGTTATTTCAGTTATCCTCGGAGTTACCTAAACCTCAGCTCAGCTCAGCATCAGCTCTTAGCTTACATCATTAGCTTAGCTCTTAGCTCTATGTAAAGATCCCATACAGGGCCCCTTACAGCCTGTCTCACAAACACGTTACGCACACTGCTAATAAAAACGGTAACCGGGACCCATTCTAGAAATGGATGCTTAGTGAATTTAGAGCACATGTAGGGTCCCGATACCGACTGCTAGGGGAGGTCAGCTCAAAGCGGCCACCTTAACTTTGTGTTTGAAAAAAATGTGCAATACTATAGATTTTCGAAGATAATTTTATACTGATACATACAAAATTTATTTAATTTTTGTTATAAGCAATTTAAATTCGTCTACATTTAAAAATGAGCATGTGATTTCTAAAATAAGACAACCTGTCAAAAAAACCGCTTTGCCCGAGTGGCTGCCCAAAGCGGCCATGTGGACTAGGGCAACGTGGCCAGCCCAAAAATTCCAAGGTCAATGTATATTTTTGTTGAAATATATCGTACTTGATCAAAAGAAAACGCCAAAAATATAATTTAAAACAAAACATTATTTATTAGACAAAACAATTAGTGTCGACTAGGTTTTTTAATCAAATAATATCCTCAAACTAGATACCTCCAATCAACAATGTTTTACATTATAGAATTCGTTTTATAAAATAATCAACATTTTCATTAAACATGAACATTAAATGAAACCTTATATTATTTTCATTATACTTAAGTATTTATATCATAATCAGTCTTCAATGTAATTTTACTTAACTTTTATTAACTTTGACTTAGGTTTCGTTTTAGTTAACATAACTTTCTTATTTAAGTCTCTTGCAACAGTCTTATTTTCTTTTTTAAAAATGGAATAAAAAATCTTAAAAATAAAATAACAAACAACAAATGACTTTAAAAACCCTAATCAGATCAAATTTCTTGACAGTTATCGCAGTAGTAACTTCCGATTCCAGAGTATGTCGTACAGGCTTCATGAGCCCATAACTGACAATCGTCACAACGAATCCAGTCCTCTACGGGTGGATCTTCGTATGGCTCCATGCAAATTAGGCAAACGTAAGATTGGTTTGTGGCTTTATTGCTGCGCTTTTCAGAACTATTTTTAGAAACAGACTTCTTTTTCTGAATGTTTGCACGAGTATTTTTTAGTTTGTGCGTTCCAGATGATCCAGCCTTTTCAGACCAACCTTTTAAGTTCTTCATCACTTTGTTCTGTTTGACAACATCCGCTTTATGTTTCTTAAGCATTTTTACCCGTTGCTCATCCTTAATGGGAGTACTTGTCAAAACTTCAGCACGCTGAGCTTTCCTTCGTCGGGAAGTAATATTTGGCTTCATTTTTGGCAATGGTTTAAGAGCCATGGGGCTAATATGACACATATTTAAGCTTGCGGCAGTATTGCTTGGCAAGGATTTTGTAAATGACGAAATTCTCGTAGTAGGTGGTGTAACTGGTTCCTCTGCATTCATGGTAGTATCGTTCAGATAATTAGGCGTAATTGCTCTGACCGGATTGAGTACCAGATTATCAGGAATAGGAGTAGCAGGTCTTTCATCTGGTGGAGATGCTACTTGCGGTGGGTTTTCAGCGACAGTCATCAATGTAGATTGGTCATCGTTCATAAATTGCTCGATAACCGAAGAAGACAATACTTGAGAGTAATTTCTATCTTTTATTAATTGTTCAATGATCGAAGGAGACGGTGTTCTAGAATGATCTTCATCGACGACTAAAGATGGTTGTTGTTGATGTTGATTACTACATTGTGTTGGGTTATCTATACTAGGCGGATTCTCCATGGTCGTTGCAGGTAAAAAATCAGCATCATTGAATATAAATCTATTTGGAGGCCACAAGCCTGTATTTTCGAAGCCACTGACAGCATTTTGGGCAGTTGCCGCTCGTAAATAAGCAGTTCCAAATAGACTGGCCATATCTTTTTGGTTGATTATCCGTCCTACGTGAGTTTTTTGGAATGTAGCTACACTACGCTCAAAATATGTCTTTAACGGCCCATACACGCAGCAATCAAGTGGTTGCATTCGATGTGTTGTGTGTGGTGCCAGTGATACAAAAATAATATGACTCTTGGAGGCTTTCCTCTCAGCTGTTGGGCGGACGGAGTCTATGAAGAAACGTAGCCACTCCAAAAACACATTGCCATTGGTCCATCCATTATCACTGACAGTTGCCTGTGTACCCGGCGGCGCTCCGTCTAGAAGGTTAGGTGACATTCTTTTTCTGGCAAATATCATCATAGGTGGTACGAAGGATCCCGCAGCATTGCAACAACAAATAATAGTAGTTGTTCTTCCTCGCTCGGTACTAGCAATGTGACCCACTTGCTTTTTACCCAGTTTTGTCAAAATTTTAGGAGGTTTGTTAGAAGATGTTTGTATACCCGTCTCGTCCATGTTATAGAGACGCATTGCATCAATTTGGTGCTTCTCTAATTCATTTTCAAAAATATCAAAAAATCTATATATCTGGGCTCTGTTGAAGCCCCTGGCCCTGGCTATTGATGTGGGTTCTGGTCGTCGTAAAGTTAGATCAGGATGACGCATGATAAACCCTTTATAAAAATCGTGTCCGGCGGTACTATTCTTGAAAGGATGTGAAATGTTATTTGCTTCGGCATATTGAAAGACGAGCTGCAGGAAATCTTCCTTAGTCAGGCCAAAGAAGAGATTGTCCATATGGAAAACATATTCTAACAGCTCTTTCTCCTGCTGTAGAGTAAATACTGTAGTAAATCTGCCAAGTTTCTTTTTGGAAGATCCTGTTTTCAAATGTCTTCTTAGAGTAGTGCGAGGAATATCATATTTGATAGCTATAGCTTTGATGGAGCCACGGTTTTCTTGAACATCTTTAATAGCTCGCGCCATCCTAGCCTCATCCCATGAACCCTGATTAGTCGTCCTCTTATAGTTGTTCACCATCTAAACAAAATAATAAGTTATATTTTTGTTATAGATAGAGATAGTTTATAGGCCGGAGAGTTACTTAGGATCATTTTTTTCTCCAAAAAATGCTGGTCCCTTATATATATAGGTTATTACCGAAAGAGTCAGGTTAAGTGAATAAGGGCAAAGCGGTCAGTTGGCCGCTTTGCCCGAGCCACTTTGCCTATTGTCGTCCATTATGTTTAAAAAATCAACTACTCTCACTTTTTTTGTTACATTTCGGAACAAATACTATAAAAACGAAGACTAATAGATAAGTAACCCTACAACCATAAGAAAAACATTTAAATATCGAAACATTAAATCAAAACAGGTTGAACTTACCTTGCATTTTTTTAACAAAACGTGCAAAACCAATATTTTTGTCACTGCAGCCAAGTGCTTGCGCCGACCGTCACCGAATCACTGATCGGGGCGGGGCGGGACGTTGGTTATGTGACAGAGCGGCAACGTCGCGCTATCCTTTCAAATAACCAAAATTTAAAACGTGGCCGCTTTGCCTCCTATGGCCGTTTTGAGCTGACCTCCCCTACATGTTTTCTTGTTTTAGGGGTTTTCTCATTTCCAAATTACACAGAAAAGCAGTCGGGTTTTTTTAGTTTTTTAAATTACCGTTTTTAATTTGTTTTTTAGTTTTATTTATTTTGATATATGCAATGTCGCTCTCACAGTAAATACATATCTAATGACACCCCTCGAGCTAAAATCCATCGAGCCGTCCAGACTGCGGCGCACATTTGCATTTGAACTTTGCGCCAAAAATCTGCCATTTTGATTTTTTTTATTTTGACGTACCCAGTGTCACTCTCACATCAAATACGAATCTAACGACACCTCTCAAGGTAAAATCCATCCAGCCGTTCGGGCTGCAGAGCGTGCCAAACAATTATACATACATACATACTCTCGAAAAACATAACCCTCCTTCTGTCGCAGTCGGGTAAAAAGTAGAATAAACTCCGACGACCGGAGCGATGTTCAGCTTACCTGAGCGATGCTCGACAAACCCGTGCTACGTTCGGTAGACCAGAGATATGTTCAGCATACCATAGCAATGCTCAGCAGACCCAAGTGACGTTCAGCAGACGCGAGCTATCAGCCAGACCCTAGCGATGCTCGTCAGAAGTGTCAGAACCTAAAGTTGCTCGGCAAACCTATCTATATTCGGTAGACCATAGTCATGCTTGGCAGATCCGAGTGATGCTCGGCAGGCTAGAGTGGTGTCGAGTAGGCAGATTAAGAACAAAACCCACAATCGAGCTGCGAGGGGCGACTGACCCAGATGTTCTCAGGTGGACATTGGTAGAAAAGGGGCTTAGTCGGTGTGCTTAGGCATACCGTGGCAACCCTAGGCATGTCACGTAATATAGGTAGGAATACTGCTGCAGAGTTCTTAGGTCTCATGCCATGATGTCCTTATTTATGCCACGGAGCCCTTTAGGGCCTAGACACACCTGCAAGGACTATTATCTAATTTTGACATTTTCAGTGAACATCGAAATTCAGTTGTACACCAAACTTTGCTGACAACCGAGAAAACAAACTGGACGTGATGGCAGGGGCAAAATACATTCAAACCTATTTAGTAGGGATACGATATAACTTTTTTGATCCATTCCGCGGCATTACTGTAGATTTTCCGTTGCTTATGGAATTGCGCTGCAGCATCCCACCAATGTATATCGAAATTTTACTAGATAAATTGGTCCTTCGATAAAAAAGAAATCTCAGACATCCCGTGATCCCGTCACGATGTGCGCAGGGCTAAAAAGTGCTGCAGATTGCTGAGATTTATAAATTAAATCTGCACTCTTAACAAAGCCTCTCTCACCACCATCATGAACAATAAGGAAGCGTTGTCCTTTGCTTACGGGTTCTAATACCCCATCCACTCAGTTCTCTCACTTAGTCATGCCATGCCGTGGTATCCTTGTTCATGCCGACGCGTCCTTAGGCATGCTTTTTATCTTCTTCATCAAGTACAAGCCCCGTAGGCTTGTACTTGATGAAGAAGATAAAAAGAAAGTAAAAGGTCTGGAATCTAAAATAGTCAAACTAGAAGAACGTCCGAAATGAAAAACGTTACGTAAGACAAAAGTACTTGGCTATGCGTTATTGTACACTGAAGTGCATTTTATACATTACTCCATTGTTTTCCTTATTATAAAAGTGACTTGTAAATGTATTATGCATATTATGATATATCATTTTTCATTTCAGACGTTTTACTAGTAGGTCGTTTTACTAGTGACGTTAATGCACCGTGGTCATTTTGCTTATTTTACCTTCTGATACGGAGCGGCCTCAACTTACCTGTATTTTTCAAATTTCAACTTTACTCCCATAATTTTAAGGTATATAATAATTTGTCAATCTCCTTTCTTACACACACCGACACTGGACACCGATCTTAATAATTTTAACAAAAAAAAAACCGACTCCAAAATCTACTCTACATTATGAAAAAAATACCCCAATGGTTGAAGACTAAAGTCTTCATGGATACGGAAGGCGTAGGATCGTATCTGGTAGAAGGCATTGTGTAAGGCTTATATATATCTAACAGTGGGTAGATACAGGCTGATAGTGATGATGATGAAAAAAAATATGGGACCAATCTTTCAAATATAAGTATTTTTCAAATCGGTTTATAAATGACGGAGTAATGAAGTCACAAACATTAAAAAAAAAAAAAAAAAAGACGTGTGGCACTCGGGGACTGCCGCGGTAAAGCTATTGCATAGCATTTTGTATCAACTTATGCTTAGTGTCGCATTTGGCCCTAAGTCGCTAAATCAAACTCCCAAATTAACGTAACCTTAAAATTATATGTATGTATAAATGTATTCCGTAAATGTTCCTCACTGTTTGTTCGTTTCAGTTGTTGTATCCTTGCATGCAGCAACTGAAAGGGACAATGCAGCCGTGTGCATGTACTTTGGTACATACACACGGCTGTAGGTAATATTTTCCTTTCAGTGGTTTAGCATATGTCCCAATACGCCCAAACCCGGGTATTGGGACATATGCTGTCTCATCATGTTGTCCTTGTCTTGCGCTCATGCATTTAATCCCTCGAAGCGGCGTATGCGTGCACGGTGGTGCAGCCATACGTGTGCAGGTTAACTGTTTTCAATATGCTAGCCATATTTTTTCCTGGGTAATTGTGCGTGTGTATGCGTATATATATAATTATGTATATGTACGCATATACACGCATACTACTACTGAGGCAGCCGTATGCATATGCCTAGGTTTATACATACGACTGTAGGTTTTTCTCTTTTCCAGTGGCACATGTCTGAAAACGCCCAACCCGGGTTTCCAGACATGTGTAGTCCCTGCGTGTGTTGTCCTCGTTGTATTTGTTACTTGTTGTGCTGTGTGTGTGGACGTATGCACTCTTAGGGGTGTATACGTCCATACATATAGTACTTACATGTGCAGTGGTGTTTCGCCTGGTTAATGTCGACTTAGGTCCCAGGCAGGCACCACTGTACTTTGTCCTTGTTGTATGAGTGGTAGTAGATGTTGTTATGTCCTGTACTCTGTCAAATCAACCCTTTAAGCCCTTTAGTGGCTCAAATAACATCCCATACTGACCATGACCTGCTTTCTCATAAGCGTAGCCGCAGTAGAGCGGCTCCCATAAATATTACGCGGTGGTGCATGCACCGCCGGAGACTGCCCGGGTAATGAGCCACTCGCTCGAGGCCCGAACGTACCCCTAGTAGGTACATGAACCTCAGGTCAGGTCAGGTCATCAACTTATGCAATTATAATTTTATTTATTTATTTTATTCATGCAGTATTGCTTTTTCTTTGATATTAATTCAAGTTACACTTTTTGAGCGTGGTGACCGATAAGAAAACAATTTTTTCTATTATTAAATAAATAAAACGAGTTTCGTAGTCGTACAATACGTCTAATCGCACGCACACAACGCCGTGTCGAAGACTGCCGAACTGAAACGACGTCAGACGATGCACGGCCTTCAAGCCACACCTCCTTGCCCGTCGGAGTGGGGAGCGTGAGGTTTTTTCGTTACGGAATTTCTGGATTCGGTCCCCGCGCTCAAGACCCGCGATAGAAGCTATGCAATAGCTTAAAAAAGCCCAATTTGAGAACCTCATTTTTGGAGTCGGTTAAAAAGAATGCATTACATTGATAAGCAATAAAAGAACATACATTTTTTAAAGTTGTTTATATTCTTAATATATTAATAAAAAATAACTAAAGCTATATAGAAAAATTAACAAGAACTTATACATTAGAATCTCACTAATCCGGCACGTCAATAGACCGTCACGTCCAATAATCCGGCACGCTCCGACCGCACCTCCCCCGTCCCTCTTCAATTAAACTTAAAGATTATTATAAAACTATGTATGTGATTATAATAAACAAGTAAATTTTGTAATGTTACTGTTATAAAAACGTGTAGAACAGAAAAATAAATAAATATTGTCAGACAAATTACACACCGCCATCTAGCCCCAAAGTAAGCGAAGCTTGTGTTATGGGTACTAGACAACTGTACATACGCAAATACATTTTTTTTTTTTGTAAATACATACTTATGATACATAGAAATACATCAACAAACAAATAAATACATCGTTTTTAATTATAAAATGCTTTAATATGTTTATTACTTCGATCAAATAAGTATAAACAATATTTATATAGTTGTTTATACTTCGATCGAATGTTTATTATGTTTTTTCCTATATAATCCAGTAATCCGAACATTCCAATAATCCGGCACCCTCCGGTTTTTAATAGTGCGAAGCAGTGAGATTCCACTGTATAGGTTTTTTTTTATAATAAAAATAATCACATTTTCTCACTTTTGCCAAACGAAACCATTCCGACTGCTGACTCTAGGTATACAAGAACTACAACAGAGTGCAACAGACGATAGTTTCCTGCATATTCTAAAACTATAGATAAATTAAATCACATAATCAACAAAGAAAATTTCAGTGCACGAGCCACCCTGGAAGTATGCCTACTCTTTAAGTTTATCTACTCGTTTGTGTAGCACTGTACTGCAGAAAGGGTACGAGAACACATTTTTAGGGTCGGCGACGTGAGTGACAACCCTAGCTGGGGTAATTGTGAAAATAAAAATAAAAAATAAATAATCTTCCTCAGACTAGTGAAAATAAAAAAATAACCTTAGACACTGAAGTGTTTAACTACGTAATACTTCCATGATCTCGTCATATGTTCATGATAAGTTATAATAAATATGATAAGGAGAGGGAGACTCCCCCCCCCCCTCTTGGTCCATGCTCCTATAGCAATGCCACTCGAGAAAAAAAATATTATTAATTAAATATTACATACTTATTTAATAAAATAACTGTGTTCAGATTGTTTATTAAGCCCCTTAGTTTGATTAACTTGAAAATGCCGTAAGGCGAAACTGGTCGGTAACACAAATTTTATTTAAATTTATGTTACCGACCAGTTTCGCCTTACGGCATTTTCAAGTTCAGTCAATTTTATTTAAATTTATGTTAATTAACAGTAGCAGTGATTTTCCTCCGACAACCCGCAGTTGAGCAGAAAGAGGAGTCTTAAGCCCTTCGATTGCGGAGAGACCCGTATCGCAACAGTGCGATGATTTTGGCTTGCTGGCCGATAGACAAGTGATTTTACTGATACAAAAAATTCTTTAGTCGTTGTAACGAAATTTGCGGAAATTAAAAAAGTATGGAGGTTAATAAACAATCCTGTAACACTGTTTTTTTCATTCGTTGTGTATTTATAGAATAATTAATTTTTCACTCGAGTGGTTTTCACCAGTTTTGCAGCATGTACGCCCTCAATCCCAATCAACACTAAACCTCGCCACATCGACGCCAGCATGAAGTGTAAAATTACTTTCACTTATATACTTAAATGAATCTAAATCCATTTCAACCAATATAACAATATAATCACTGTACTTCTGTACGTCCATTGCGCACCAATTCTCAGTATTCAAGCCATGATTGTAACGTTCCAACTTAATAAATAATTTCGAAATATTTTCCACCAAACTATTCAAACGAATTTTCAATTTATAAAACCTATTTTCAATGGCAACACTGTCTACAACTTTAAAATCACTATCAGCGCAACACTTTTCTATAAACACATAGCTTTTTTCATCGTGGCAACTATAGACGAGTCCGCCATCTTTAATGCCATGACATTTAAATAACGGCAGCTCGTCGCTATTGTCTATGGCATCCGATATTATTGTTTGTATTTTTAAAACTGAGTCATGCGTCATATTTTGTTCTGTATTTACTTTAGGTAATATAGTAACAGTTTTGAATTGATCTGAATTTAATTTGGTTTTTTTGGAATCATGATCGAGGTCCGACTCAGTTCTAGATCTCTTTCTCGATGGTTCATTTGAACGAATAGTTTCTTTTTTAATAAACACTTCAGTGTTGTCTTCTATATCATCTATGAATTTTGCTAAGTCCTTCAGATCTTGCTCAAATTCTAAATCTGCTGATAATGAGCAACCATTTTCTATTTTTATATTAGTTGCTTCTGTATTTTCAGATATTTCTACTTTTACTTTGTCAATTAATTCTTCATCTGTTTCTTTTTTAACTGCTACAGATTCTTTTTCTTTGTTAATTGAACTAACATTTTCTGATTTGTCTTCTTTGTTACTCTCTTTTCTATCATCTATGTTAACAACTAATTTTGGTACTTCACCATTCCCTAATGTTCCAGCACTCGCTGATATGTCATCATTCCCTGATGATTTAGAGTTCCCTGATAGTTCTACATTCCTTGATGGTTCAGAGTTCCCTGATAGTTCAGCATTTCTTGGTGCTTCAGAGTTCCCTGATAGTTCAGCATTCCTTGCTGCTTTAGAGTTCCCTGATAGTTCAGCGTTCCTCGATAGTTCAGCATTCCTTGCTGCTTCAGAGTTCCCTGATAGTTCAGCATTATCTGATGGTTCGATATTCCCTGATGTTCCTGACTTTTCTTTGTCAACGTTTACTGCTACATCTTTTATATCTTTTTCTACTGTAAGAGGTTCTAATTTTTTGTTAACTGCACTAAGATTTTCCGAGTCATCTCCATCATCGGACAGTAGAATTACCTCATCTATTCTCTCAATTATAAGTACGTCATCATCCTCGCTTTTTAATAGTTCATTTTCTTTGTCATTCTCATTGAGAATTTTAACGTCGTTGTGTTTCGTAACATCAAATACAATAGGTTTAACAAAATAATTATGTAAAGCATCTTCTTTGTTTGTTTTTGCGGCATTATCATTATTCTTGTTAACACTTTCTTCCTTTGTAGTCTGGTTAGAAATTTTATATTGAATGTTTTCGCTCCCATCTTTGGTAATTTGTATTTGTACACCGTCATTTTGGTTAATGATGTAAATGTTAGGCATATTATTATTAGACTGTGATGTCACTTTGGTAATATTATCGCTACTGTTCATAACAATACTGTCAACGTTCTGGTTGGGATTAGAATGGACGGTAGCTTTAGCACTATTATCAGTATTATCATCAGACATCTTAATATCATTGGAAAGCATTCTCCGGCGTACCCTTTCTCTGCGTAGTTCTTGGCATCTACTTCTGTTCTGTGTACTTTCCGGTACCTTCTGTACAAATAGTTTCCTGAAAAGAAGCATTCATTGTATTATATTTGGTATTGGTATATTCATTGTATTATTATAACTTTATTTTATCACTATTGGCAAAACTTGCCCCGAATGGTTGCGGAGTTATTTTAAAAATCGGTTTATTATGATTGTACATTTTTATGGTTAGACTTTTATGGATTGACATTTATATAGTGTATTGGACTTTTTTGGTGATGGACATAAGCCTTTCGAAGGTTTATTTGGGTTGTTTGGTTTTGTACATTTCTGTGATCGTAGTGATTGCAAATTTTTATTGCTATGCATCTAATGACATCAGCCGGGACCAACAGTTTAATGTGCCCTCCGAAGCACGAAATAACGTAATAACTACATAATTTCCTACGTTGCATTTTAGAATATGCAATGCAACATAAGGTGCTCTAGTAAAAGTGCAGTCCATGTGATAATCAGAGTATACAGGGTGACGATTTAGTCACCTGCAAAATTTTAGGGTAACGTAGGGCTAGTCGTGTTATAAGTAAAAAAAAAATGGCGATAGCATTATATCGACGGTCCCTACGTATAAAACGACATGTCATCTCAGACATGTCTGCTTATACTACGATATAGTAATTAAAGAATATTATTATTGTACAAATGAGTTAATTTATTAATTTTTGATTATATACAATCAATAAAATAAAAAACAAAAAATGATTTTTAAGGATAATCTATAGCATTTTATGCAATTTTTGACATGTCGCTTTATACGTAGGGACAGTCGATATCTTGAAAAAATTAATTAACTGATGTAATTATCATTTATACGCATTGCCCCCCTAACGCCCCTATCGCGGCGGCGCGACGACAAGCGGCGAGCGGGGCGCGGGGACGCAATCGTCTCGTGCGCCGGGCGCTGAGTCTTAACAGGTTCACAGTCCCGAAGCAAGTTGCGATCTTCTTTGTATACGTCCCCATAGTAATAATGACACCTAACGCTCATGAAGTTTCGTATTAAGTTACGTTATACTCTTCAACTGGCCATGAAGCACATATGCCTCATGGACGTACCAGTGAAGTCACTGCGAACCTGTTAACTAGTGTTCACTATCCTTTGCGAAAAATAGGACCAATAGGACAAGGAGAAAAAAAAATGAATTTTTCTATTTTATTTTAGTAGTAAGTAGGTATATCACTTATAGACACAATTCCTTAAACATTGCAGGTGAATAAATCGCCACCCTGTATAAAGTATTTACATTTATATTGTACTAGCTAGCTGACCAGACAGACGTTCTATCTTCTTAACAATGAATATTGAATTATTTCGCGCAATCTGTCAAAGGACTGACATTTATGTCAAATGACACAAAGTTACATTAGAAAAGTTATGTAAGTTTTCCTTTTCCGCTAAACTTTTTTATTTTTTCGTTCATAAGAACCTTCTGACTTTAGCCAACGCACGCTACTGAAGCTATCAAAACGAATATTTTTTTTCCCATTTTTGCTACATTTTTCATTGGTGCTCCGCTCCTATTGACGGTAGCGTGATGTTATATAGGTGCGACGCTGTCACTTTTGCAAAAAAATGCAAACATGAGTTAAATATTTAAAAATTGTCATAGAGCATCTACTTTTTTTGGTGCGATAACGTTACTTTTGTAGTACTCATAGTTTCCGTAAGAGGGCGTGACAATGAAACTCACGCCCTCTGACAATTTTTAAATATTTAACTCATTTTTGCATTTTGTTTTTTTGCAAAAGTGACAGTGGTGCACAGGGGGTGCGATATGTAGTAAATAAAGTACTTACATTTCGTTAGAACAGAAATCTATATCAAGAAACGAATCTTGATTGTAAACTGCGAAAGATATGTCCGCATAAGTATCATTCTCCATCTGAGATCCAAACTGAGGCTTCGTTGCCATCAAATTGTTCATAAACCTGATCTCCTTCGCCTCCATAGGCACGCAGATGTTAACAGCCAATGAAATATCATTGCTTTTGGCAAAATGTAGGATTTCATCGAGAATTATTAGACGGAAAGCTAAAACTCTTGTACAGATCTTCGGATAGCCATAGATCTTCGGTATGGATATATTGTTCACATAATAATCTACTCTCTTGGATGTTACATATACAATGGACGTGTAATCAATACTGCTTTCTCCAATCTCCATATCCTGAATGGGATCGATTGAATATCTGGGTGCAACGTTTGACTTCACCGGCTTCTTCTTTCCAGTTTTGATTTGTTTAACGATTGGTGGTATTTTTGTTAATATAAAATGTCTGAAAAAAAGTATAGTTGGGAATCATCTCCGACATAATAATATTACCCTGGAGCAGGTCACGGCAGGTGGACAATATTACACATCGGCATCAACATGTGTTGATGCCGATGGGAGGGGAGACCCAAATCCCAACAGTGGGATGATTATGTAATCATCCCACTGTTGGGATTTGGGTCTCCCCTCAATCGAAGGGGTTTAGAGTATACTCCACCACGCTGCTCAACTGCGGGTTGGCGGAAGCCAGTGTTTTCAAACCGCCCTAACGCCACTGGACTTGGCTTAACGACTGTGATCTAATGACAACAGCCGGGACCTCTCTTTTCGTCAGAGTTTCGTTTGTCAGTCTACAGTGTGCACTGCATGCAGGTGAAGTTGGCTTTGGTTCAAAGACGTTGATGAACCACTTACACCCTGTTGCGGCGCGGTGGTAGGAGGGTTGTGAAGTGATGGACTCGGAAATACTTGATAATAACATATTGTAAGAAACAATTTACAAAAGTAGGTATCTGAACGTCTCACTGTTCGGTGGCCGAGAGCCGGGTGCCGCGCGCAGAAGCTAGTCTATACACGGCAGTTACGTTGGTGTGCGTTGAGTGCGCGTGAACGTGCGCACACATTGGAAGATCGCTTCGACACACCCCAAAAACATAATATAAACAAACCTCGTAACGGTATCCTCAGTCAAGTCCATCTGCCACGGCGTGACCTTCAGCGCTGCCTGTAACTCCTCTAACAGTTGCACCTCCGGTTGTAAATCCAGTGAAAGTTTACACCTAGCAAGAAAGAAAGAAATAAATAATATGACGAGCTCGGTGGCGTAGCGGTCAATGACATGGCTTCGACACCAACGCTCGTGGGTTCGATTCCCACACGGGACAAACATTTGTGTGCATGAACATGTCTGTTTGTCTTGGTCTGGGTGTTTTCTATGTATCATAAGTATGTATTTAAAAAAAAAAGTGTATTTACGTATGTTTATCAGTTGTCTAGTACCCATAACACAAGCTTTGCGCTTAATTTGGGGCTAGATGGTGCTGTGTAATTTGTGTGACAATATTTATTTATTTATTTATCTTGTAGAGAATAATATGGTAGAGATCTCTTATAGAGATAAGCCCGCCGTTGTACATGTTCGTGAAATTCTGCTAGTTATATTGTGTATAAATATATATATATGATCTTTATGTACAATAAAGATACTACAAACAAACAAATATATCTGGACAATTTACACAGCGCCATCTAGTCCCAAATTGAGCGCAAAGCTTGTGTTATGGGTACTATACAACTGATAAATGTACTTAAATACATTTTTTTTTGTAAATACATACTTATAATACATACAAAACACCCAGACCAAGACAAACAGACATGTTCATGCACACAAATGTTTGTCTTGTACGGGAATCGAACCCGCGACCTCGGAGTCAAAGTGGCCATTGCTAACCATTCGACCACCGAGCTTGACGAGCTCGGTGGTCGAAACCCTTAAATTTTATAAGGACGTATGGTCAAATTCTATTTTTTATTTGAAAGGGTATGATTGCGAGGTTGTTCCATATTCAACAAGTCAGGGTCTGATGATGGGATCCAAGAAAAATCGAGGGAAACCCTTAAATTTGCCCTGTGGTTGCCGGCAGAATAGAATTGCGCCACTCTATTGCTCTGCGCTGGATGTCGTACAAGGCGACTAAGGAATCTTGTGTGACGCAATAACTTTTCTCCCGGAAGACGGACAGCAGCGTCTCCGGGGGTATTCCACCAATAAGCTGCGCTCGCCCATATCCCAGCAGTGGGCTGAATAAGGGTTGACGTCATGGGAGTCAGAGTCTATATTTCTCTTAAAAGCTGGCAACGGATCGGCGACCCCTTGGTATTGATGATTCCCACGGGCGGGGGTGATTGCTTTCCATCAGGCGACCCACATACTCGTTAGTCCTCTCTCATAAAAAAAATATGTTGGTGCGACAACAGACATCCACTCGGACGAAACCGTGAGCGGAAGCAGTTTTTTGTTCAGATCGTTGAACATACGAAAATGGGGGGGGGGGGGGGGGTGTCATGTGCTTAGGTAGCATATGACCCCCCTCCCCCCCACAGCCCCAAAATTTTGATGTCAAAACTATTTCGATTCAAACCAATCTCAATCGTATCGTCTTTGCTTAAAGTTTAATTTTGTAGTTTCGCAGCGTTATCTTATGATCAGGACACGTCATCCCGACGCGAGTTTAACGTTTTTTACCCATCTCAAAAAAGTGCACAACTTTTTTTTTTATACTACGTCGGGTGGCAGACAAGCATACGGCCCGCCTGATGCGAAGCGGTTACCGAAGCCACATTAACGCTCGCAACATAAAATATCGCTAGCGCGCCGCCACTCCCGCTGCCATCGCAGCATCTCCTTCCTTTCTGGTGACCTCACTCACTCGCAGAAACACAACAAACCCTCAAGGGAATTGTTATTTGGCTGCGGTATTCTGTGAGGTGGAGGTACATTCCCCAGTCGGCTTACAAATTACGCTCCCTACCTCTCTTAAAACAACGACGTTAAAGAAGTTTTCACTTCAAAAAAAAATTCGCGACCTTCCGCGACCCCCTGGCTTGGAGACCCCCCATGAGATCGCAACCTTCCGCGACCCCCTGGCTTGGAGAACCCCCATGAGATCGCAACCTTCCGCGACCCCCTGGCTTGGAGACCCACCATGATCGCAACCTTCCGCGACCCCCTGGCTTGGAGACCTCCCATGAGATCGCAACCCACGCTTTGAAAAAGTCTGCTCTATAAAACAATATACTGACCTTTCATTGACCACCATCAACATCAGCTTCAGAAACCTTCTCTGCCTCTTGGAACCTTCGTACGGTACTCTCACAGATTCCACTTGCGTAGTCAACAACTCGACGACTGCTTTCAACACCTTCACCCGGAATAAGGCTTTTGCGTTCTTCTGTGAAAATTAAAGAGATATTTGTTAGCACTGGAGTGGGGGGGGGGGGGAGGGGTTTGGGGGAAGAAAAAATATCTCAACATTGTTATGTTGAATACAAATTCTTTGACTTTTTTAAAATTGCTTCGGCAAATTCAAAAAACGAATGATAACAAAGACGGGGGGGGGGGGGGGGGGAATTGGTGTTGCAGCTATAAATCTACCATCTCCATCAAAAATTCAATCACACGACAGGATAGATGAAGAATCAAATAATTTATTACACTAAGTAAGGACTGTGGACCAACCAAGCGTACAGGGGAGGGGCAAGCGCTGCCATTTTGAGACTTCGAGAGAGATATATATATATATACACACACATAGGTTGACTGGTAGAGAATGCTTCTAGTGTTAAGTCCGCCTTTGTGGTCAATAAAGTTTAAATAAATAAATAAAATTGTTTTTAAATATGATAGGGGGGACATGGGGACACCTGGTGGAAAGTAATAAGCACCGCTCGTAGAAATCAGCAAGACCATGGGATCGCCGATCCATTGCCAGCCATTTTAAGGGAAAATTGACTGTGTTCTTGAAGGGTTCCATGTATTAAGTATATTTTGATAACATTGCATAATGACATTTGTTTTAAATTAACTTGACTATGTTCTAGCGTCGAATTATATAAATAAATGTCCACTATATTATATAAACAAAAGCAATGGCCACTTTGACTCCGAGGTCGTGGGTTCGATTCCCGCACAAGACATTTGTGTACATGAACATGTCTGTTTGTCTTGGTCTGGGTGTTTTCTATTATTATAAGTATGTATTTACAAAAAAAAATGTATTGAAGTAGGTACATTTATCAGTTGTCTAGTACCCATAACACAAGCTTTGCGATTGATTTGGGAATAGATGGCGCTGTGTAAATTGTCCAGAAATATTTATTTATTGTATCTTATCTTGAAATGGGTCCAGTGCTGTAGCACCGGTGGCACGTCGACCCTGTCGGATCTTTTGTGCACTAAATTTATTTATTGTAACATTTAAACGGTCAAATAGAAGACAAGGTAAAAACCGGTTCGTTAATCTCTATTGAAGTCTGTTAAAAATAAACATAAATATTACAACTTACATTAATACGAGGCCGGTTTGGACATGGTAATTTCATTAACGGAGGTATAGCGTTGTTCATTAATGGAGGTAGAGCGTTGTTCATTAAAGGAGGTATAGGTTTATTCATTACGGGAGGTAAAACGATGTCCATTAATGGAGGTACAGCGTTGTTCATTAATGAAGGTATAGCTTTGTTCATTAAAGGAGGTATAGCGTTGTTCATTAATGAAGGTATAGCTTTGTTCATTACGGGAGGTATAACGATGTCCATTAATGGAGGTATAGCTTTGTACATTAATGAAGGTATACCGTCGTTCATTACCGGAGATATAGCTTTGTTCATTAACGGAGGTATAGCCTTGTTCATTAACGGAGGTATAGCGTTGTTCATTACGGGAGGTAGAGCTTTGTTCATTAATGAAGGTATAGCGTCGTTCATTACAGGAGGTATAGCGTTGTTCATTAATGAAGGTATAAAGTTGCTCATTAATGGAGGTTTAGCGTCGTTTATTAACAGAGGTTTAGCGTCGTTTATTAACAGAGGTTTAGCGTCGTTTATTAACAGAGGTTTAGCGTCGTTAATTAACAGAGGTTTAGCGTTGTTCATTAATGACGGGTTAGCGTCGTTCATTACCGGAGGTATCTCTGTGTTCATTAATGAAGGTATAGCATTGTTCATTAATGGAGATTTAACGTCGTTCATTACCGGAGGTATAGCGTTGTTCATTATAGGAGGTTTAATGTCGTTCACTAACAGAGGTGTAGCATCGTACATTACGGGAGGTATAGCGTTGTTTATTAATGAAGGTATCGCTTTGTTCATTAATGAAGGTATAGCGTCGTTCATTACCGGGGATATAGCGTTGTTCATTTCGGGAGGTAGAGCGTTGTTCATTGCGGGAGGTAGAGCGTTGCTCTTCGGAGGAGCTGGATTGCGGAGCTGGCGAAGGAGGGGTCCTTGTTTTGGTACAACAACATTCTTTTTTGGAGCTATCTTTTCGTATCCAAAACCGGCGCCATTTACCTGTGAAAAAAAAAGTATTAATTGTTAACGGCCCTGGATAAGAGTTCTTCAGACAGGGGCGTTAGAATAGAGTACTTACGAGATCCAGCGCGGGCATGATGGGCTCCGTGATACCTTCACCGCGCAATCCGAGAGGGCCTCCCTGGTACCCCATTATTTGCATAATTCTGAACAAATACAAATTTTTGAAATTTTTATTTTGAAATTTTCACTTTGAAATTTAATTGATTGATCAACACCTTTTACAGATCAGTTCGTAGTACATCATCTTGATAATTGGCGATCTACTACAGTACGTTTCCTAAGACATTTTGTACCATTTTATATCACGAACGGTGAAACTGTGGAATCAACTTCCCTCAGCGGTATTTTCGAACAATTACGACATGGGAGCCTTCAAGAACAGTCTTCATTTCCCTTAAAAGGTTGACAATGGATCGGTCACCCCTTGGTATCGCTGATCTCCATGGGCAGTGGTGATTGCTTTCCACCAGGTGACCACATGCTCGTAGTATGCCTCGCGTAGAGGCGAAACACGTATCGCAGAGTCGAACACGGCAGTCGGGGCAGCGGCGGTCGCATGTTTCTTCTGTTTCAGATGTTGGAGAATCGTCGAGACGACCAAAGCAGCCACAACAGTCGCTTGCATCTATTAACGATATTTGGCCGTGTGGTTTCTGGCAGACTAGAATAGAATCACTCCGTTTCTTCCCGTGGATGTCGTACAAGGCGACTAAGGAAAATACGAGTATATTATCCCTCCCCAACCCGTTTGGCCAGCGTGGGGAGTGTAGGCCAAATCCTCCTTCCGTCTAGGACGGACGAGAGAGGGTCGTGCTCCTGTAGTGGTGACTAAAATGGACCTGATGATGACGACTAACGATGGCTCGTGGGTGCCGACCGGCAGTAATTTGCATGAACTAATTGGTGACGGAAGCACGCAAAATAGTGTAGATCAAATTACCTGAAGGAAAACTTCTTATACCTAGGACTGCACTGTGTTTTAGATATACGAACCGTAACTGGCAATGAGAGAAAGAGAGAAAGAAATGTGCGCACCTCCCTCTCTTGCCCTTACAGTAAAATGCGAAACGTAATTCTCTCTCTTTCTATCTTCACTAAATTATATCTGCCTCTCAACTACAGTTCGCCTCGCCCAATCACAGTTTTCGCAACGCTCTCTTCACGCGTTCACCAGCTTACTCCTCAAAAAGTTTTACTTCAAAAATCACCGATCCGTTGCCAGCCTTTTTAGGTAAATACAGGCTCTTGAAATCTCCCAAATCGTATTTGGACTTTTTTACTACGTCGGGGCTAGCATACAAGTATACGACCCGCCTGATGTGAAGCGGTTCCGTAGCCATTGTTACTTACCTCGTATTTCCCTTGAAATGACGAGCTCGGTGGTCGAATGGTTAGCAATGGCCACTTTGACTCCGAGGTCGCGGGTTCGATTCCCGCACAAGACAAACATTTGTGTCCATGAACATGTCTGTTTGTCTTGGTCTTGGTGTTTTCTATGTATTATAAGTATGTATTTACAAAAAAATATATATATATTTAAGTAAATTTATCAGTTGTCTAGTACCCATAACACAAGCTTTGCGCTTAATTTGGCACTAGATGGCGCTGTGTAAATTGTCCAGAAATAATTATTTATTTATTTTAATTTTTATTTGGACTTTTTTATACTACGTCTGGGCTAACATACAAGTATACGACCCGCCTGATATGAAGCGATTACCGTAGCCATTGTTACTTACCTAACAGACTTCTCTATATGAACGGGTACGGACAGAGCTTCTATCAGCTGCGTTTTAGGGTTCAGCACACTCACAGAATCCTTGACTCTAGCTCTTTTCTTTCTTTTTGGTTCACACTTTTTAAATTTCTTTTTCAGGTCAGCACTGAAAATAAAGAAGGAATTACATAGTTAATTGATTCAGGTGTTATTTTGCGGAAGTCAAATTTACAGGCAATTTGATCTACACTACTTTGCGTGCTTCCGCCACCAATTAGTTCATGCCAACTACTACCGGCCGGCACCCGCCCACTACCGTTAGTAGTTGCATGCCACTGCCGTGGCTGCTTTGGTCGTCTCTGCTCCAGCTGCTGTGGTCGTCTCGGCGAATCTCCAACATCTGAAACAGGCGGTCGCATGTATCTTCTGTTTCAGATGTTGGAGATTCGCCGAGACGACCACAGCAGCTGGAGCAGAGACGACCAAAGCAGCCACGGCAGTCGCGTGCAACTACTAACGGTAGTGGGCGGGTGCCGGCTGGTAGTAGTTTGCATGAACTAATTGGTGGCGGAAGCACGCAAAGTAGTGTAGATCAAATTGCCTGTAAAGAAGGAATTATTAACCGAAACGACTAACTTAACCACTTACTTCGCCTGTGGAATACATAGTCTATATACTGTTCACAATTTAGTAATGTATATGATACTACTTAGAACATTCAATATATTTGTGTCGTATTTTGGACTTATTCCCATCTTCCACCCTAAACTTCCACCCTGGGTTGGAAGTTGGGAATTGTTTGTCCCATCTTCCAACCCGTCGCAGGGTGGAAGATGGGAATATATTATCTGAATTATTTTTGAACAGATAAAATTAACTACATTTTTGGGGTGTAAGTGGTTCATCAACACCTTTGAACCAAAGCCAACTTCACCTGCACGCGGTGCACCCTGCTGACTGACAAACGAAGCTCTAGCGAAAAGAGAGGTAGGGAGCGTAATTGTAAGCTACCCGACTGGGTAACATTCCCCAGTAGGGTAGCTTACAATTAAATAATGACATAGAGGTACATACCTCCAGCTTACAGAATACCGCAGCCAAATAACAATTCCTTTGAGGGTTGTTGTGTTCCTGCGAGTGAGTGAGGTCACCAGAAAGGAAGAAGATGCTGCGTTGGCAGCGGGGGTGGCGGCGCGCGAGCGATATTTTATATTGCGAGCGTTAACATGGCTACGGCAACCGCTTCAACATCAGGCGGGCCGTATGCTTGTCTGCCACCAGACATAGTATAAAAAAAAAAGTATAAATAAGTAATTAATTTAGTAATTATTATGGTCTATAATAATTGTCACATTCATAAAAGAAAGTTCAATCTAAACCCAAAAGCCTATGCACACGACTGTTCATAAATGTCAGGTTAGAACAAAAATAATTCAGATAATATAATCCCATCTTCCACCCTGCGATGGGTTCGAAGTTGGGACAAACAATCCCCAACCTCCAACCCAGGGTGGAAGTTTAGGGTGGAAGATGGGAATAAGTCGTAATTTGCTTTGTTCCAGATATTTTGTTTGTTTTTTTTTATTATAGCTTTATTGTACATCAAAAATATTATATAATATTAACACGGCAGCAAAATTAGTTATATTGAATGGAGTGTACAGCACGCTTACATACGTCGAAACGTCATTCTTGGAAATAAATTTGGGGTAATCGACAGGTCGTGGGTTCGTATTGCATTTAACTATTCTTGGTTGTTCAGTGGTGATGAAAGAAAGGAAGGAGATGCTGCATTGGCAGCGGGGGTGGCGGCGCGCGAGTAATATTTTATGTTGCAAGCGTTAATATGGCTACGGTAACCGCTTCACATCAGGCGGGCCGTATGCTTGTCTGCCAACCGACGTAGTATAAAAAAAAAAGATCCAAAAAATTGTGGAAAGCAATGAAATTTATGAGTAACTAGCTTGTACCCGCGGGTTTACCCCGAGTGAACACAATACCTACTATATTTTGAGCTATAAGTGGTTCATCAACATCTTTGAACCAAAGCCAATTTCAATTACACGCTGTGCACACTGCTGACTGACCAACGAAGCTCTGGCGAAAAGAGAGGTAGGGAGCGTAATTGTAAGCTACCCGACCAGGGAATGTACCTCCACTTCACAGAATACCGCAGCCAAATAACAATTCCCTTGAGGGTTGTTGTGTTCCTGCGAGTGAGTGAGGTCATCAGAAAGGAAGGAGATGCTGCGTTGGCAGCGGGGGTCGCGGCGCGCGAGCAATACTTTACGTTGCTATCGTTAATATGGCTATGGTAACCGCTTCACATCAAGCGGGCCGTATGCTTCTGCCACCCGCCGTAGTATAAAAAAAAAATTGGCTCCAAAACCACTGAACCGATTTTGATGAAACTTCGTCACAATTAAAGACCTCGACATGCTTGAAGTTTGTGTCGAAACAAAAATTGAGATCGATCATGTTTGGTAAATTGTCAAATACATAGAAAAGACATACACACATGTACATGCACACAAATGTTTGTCATGTGCGGGGATCGAACCCGCGACCCCGAATAATAGAACTGATTGGAATGAAGGTACCCTAGTTATATTTCTTTTCAGTAGGAGGAAAACGAGCATGAGGGTCACCTGATGGAAAGCAATCACCATCGCCAATGGAGATCAGCAACACCAACCCACTTACTCGCAGGAACACAACAACCATCAAGGGAATTGTTATTTGGCTGCGGTATTCTGTGAGGTGGAGGTACTTCCCCAGTCGGGCAGCTTAAGAAATACGATATGCCCTGCCTCTCTTTTCGCCAGAACCTCGTTTGTCAGCCAGCAATGCACCACGTGCAGTTGAAGTTAGCTTTGGTTCAAAGATGTTGATGAACCACTTATAACCCAAAATATAGTAGATTTTTTTTTTTTTTTATACTACGTCGGGTGGCAGACAAGCATACGGCCCGCCTGATGTGAAGCGGTTACCATAGCCATATTAACGCTCGCAACATAAAATATCGCTCGCGCGCCGCCACCCCCGCTGCCACCGCAGCATCTCCTTCCTTTCTGGTGACCTCACTCACTCGCAGGGACACAACAAGGAAGCCCTCAAGGGAACCGTTATTTGGCTGCGGTATTCTGTGAGGTGGAGGTACATTCCCCAGTCGGGTAGCTTACAATTACGCTCCCTACCTCTCTTTATTGTGTTCACGTGGGGTATACCTAGGGTTGCCAACTTATTTTTACAAGAAAAACAATATATTAAAAGCTGCGTAACAAAACAAACAGTATAGTAAGGCCCAGTGCATGCGGAGCAGTACAATAAACAGTGCTATGGTAAAATTAAGTATTTTTCAACAGTATTAAAGCATAGCAAACAGTATAATACTGTTTTTAACAGTATGGTCGGCAACCCTAGGTATACCCGCGGGTACAAGCTAGTTACTCATAAATTTCATTCCTTTCCACAATTTTTTGGGTCACTGAACAACCAAGAATAGTTAAATGCGATACGAACTAGAGATGGGCGTTGAAGGAACGAACCGTTTTTTAATACGCTTTTAAAGAAGAAAGAAGAAGAAAAATATTTATTTCAACGATCCACAACATATCAGTACATAATAGTAACAGGTGGTAAAAATGGTGTAATATACACATAAGTCGTAGATATCTATTAATTATTACAGTACCTATAATCATATCACTATGCACCTTAATGCTGTGGAAGTGAAAAAGGATTCTGATTCAGTATAAGTTGCTGCCATACCAGCAACACTGATTTTCAATCAGAACCTTAAGTGCGAAAAAAGTCGCATTAAACAATTTGTGACAATGATTTAGATAGAAGATACAGTATATAAATATATAATATAATATGACAATAATTAACAATATAAATAAAAATGTGCATATGTTGAACACAGGCTTTTTCCAGTATATTTGTATAAGATTGCAATACGTGTATTTGTGATAAGTAAATGGCTAATGTAACCGGTTTCGTAGTTTTCGAGATATAGGCGTTAGAGTGAGGACAAAATATAGACGTTAAAGTGAAGTTTTCGAGATATAGACGTTAAAGTGAAGAATAAATGAATAAGAATGTTATTATTATTATTGATTTGACTTATATGAATGTAAGTGGAATAGGTACAGTACTATTCACCTATATATTAGAGCAATGCAAGAACAATAGTTCTTGAGATATCGATATAGGCTTAAGAGACAGTGACAAGTACTTATAAATATTGAAGTTAGCTCTGATTAATAATAGGCGGCTTCCATTTGGGCATCAAGAAGGTGAGACTTAAATTTATTTTTGAACGAAGTTTTGGAACGACAGTTCCTTAAAGGAGGAGGTAATGTGTTCCATATTTTTGATGCCCTATAACGGAAGCTACCCCTCATGCCTGCAGTCCTGTGCCCCGGCATGCACATCAAATAAGCCTGAGCACGAGTTGGATGTGTTTGTCGGCTAGATGCCCATGTGAATTTTTCTTCGAGATATTTTGGCGATTTGGTCTTTATCACATCAAAAAGAAGTGTCGCTAAATGTAACATTCTGCGTGCTTTCATGTTGAGCAACTTTGAGTCAGCCAAGTAAGGTGAGATATGGGATCTGGGGGGAACATTGAAGCAAAAACGGGCGCAAGCATTTTGGACTCGCTGGATGAGGCGTTCTGACTTAACGAGTAAACAAGGACCAATAACTACGTCGCAGTAATTTAATTTTGACAAAACAAGCGCTTCGCAAAGTTGAATACGAATTGAAACACTCAAATATTTGCGAATTTTATAGAGAATTTTCAGTCTGTACAAGCAGTTTTTACACACATCAACAATATGCTTCTCAAAACGTAACTTTTCATCCATAAGCACCCCAAGATTACGAGCTTCTATAACACGTTCAATAGGGACATTATTTACTACAAGTTTAGGAGATTGTGCTGTCGATTTAGTAATTTGTGACTCAGTTCCGATCATCATAAATTTGGTTTTATTGGCGTTTAACACTAAAGAATTACGTGCAGCCCAATCTGCCACTCTATTTAAGTCTTTGTTGAGTTTGTCTAATGTAATAAGAGTGTTGGATGGATGGCTAGACACATACATTTGGAGATCGTCGGCGTATATATGAAAACGAGAGTGTTTAATCTCATGAACAATATCTGACGTATACAAGATGAAAAGCAACGGCCCCAATATGGAACCTTGGGGCACACCGCGCGTGAGTTGTCCAGGAGAAGACAAAATAGTAGCGCCATTACTTAATTGAAGCTTTACCCTCTGAGTTCTTTTTTGCAAATAACTATGAAACCAGTTGACAGCCAAAATATCAAGTCCGTAGTATTTAAGCTTAGATAGAAGCATGGAGATATTAATGGAATCAAATGCGCGCGTAAAATCCAGTAATGTAAGAAAAGTGCACATTCCTTTATCACGAGAGGTTATAATATTATCAACTACATCTAAGAGTGCAGTAGAGGTGCTATAACCCTTACGGAACCCTGATTGCAAGGCTGGTAAGATCGACTGTTCTTCAAGAAATTTTGATAATTGAGAATAGACTACTTTTTCAAGTAATTTTGACAACAAAGGAAGTATACTTATAGCTCTGAAATCTTTAAGTTCTGTGGGATGAGATAATTTAGGAATTGGAATAACAATAGCGCCCTTCCAGAAACTAGGAAATACTCCAGTAGCTAGGGATTGGTTTATGATGAAAGTGATAACACGGAGAGTTTGTGGTAAAGTTAATATCAGCATGTCTAACGAGATGCCATCTATGCCTTGTGCGTTAGATTGGATACTCAATATGTGTCTAGCCACCGTATCCTCTTGGACCTGTTCAAACTTAAAATTAGATTCTCCAAATCGGTGATACTCAAAAAATGTTAAATCAGAAATACTAACAGAGTCATTACCCGGTACGTTTAAAAAGAACTCATTAATGGCCTCAGCATCCATTAAGTTGTCAGGTATGTCTGCATCGTCCTCCTTAAAAACAATATTCTCTTTAAAATATTTCCACATTTTTTTTGAATCCTTATTATTATTGTTAATGTAATGGGTATAATACGCTTGTTTTTCTTTTTCTATACTAATTTTAACAAGTTTTTTTAAATCTGTGTAATATTTTTTATGTACATCTAGCTTGGTTTTTTTATATCTAACAAAAGCATTATTACGCAGCCGTATCATTTCCAAAATAGTGTCAGTAAACCAGGGCAATCTCTGTTTGAGTTTAATAAGTTTCTTTTTTAAGGGAGCATGTGTATCAAAAAGATCCAGTAGTAATTTGTTGAATGTCAGTATCATGTTGTCAATAGATGGTTCCAATAAAACCGAATTCCAATTAATGGTGTCAAGGTCACTATTAAATTTAGACAAATTAATATTGGATAATGAGCGGTACGTCACCCATTTAGGCTTAGGTTTGTGTTTTTTTATGTTTAATGTCACACGCAGGAACGCGTGTCTGCTAAGTTCGGGCACTAAGGTAACTGTTAAATTACGGGTCCTTATATCAGTACAAATCACATCAATAAGTGTAGCACTGTGATCCGTAAAATGTGTTGGCTCTTGGACTAATTGCTTTAGTTGGGTGTAATGCAAAAATTCATTAAATTTATTTGTTGAACTATCTGTCAAGTTTAGTAAATTGATATTAAAATCTCCCAATAAGACAATCCCATCACAGTAGCTGAAACTTATTATTGACTCAGTGATAGCATCCAGAAACGTATCTACAGGAACCCAGTTAGGGCGGTATGCGGTACCGACGATAATACGTTTGCCATTTAGTGTGAGAGTGAGCCACATTTGTTCAATACTAGCAGGTGGATGTGCCACAACGCGTACTGATAATTCGCGACAAATATAAAATCCGACGCCACCGCCGCGACGGCGACCCGTGGACGGCAATCGTGGCGTATGTCGGAGCCTATATCCGGGAACACGAGGCGCTCGTGCTTCCTCGCCCCGTTGCAACCAGGTTTCGTTGACTGCTACAATATCCGGTTTTTGTTCACTCATCAACGCCAGAAATTCATCGTGTCCCGTCCCTAGGGAGCCTATATTAATCAGCCCCAAATTTAGTAACTTAGAGGGACCCATTTGTCAAAAGATAAAAAGAATAAAAAAAATGTACCTGTCTCACTAATACTGGAACAAAATACGTGATGCATGAATAAAAAATATTCTGAATAGTGTAATTGATATATAGAAAAAATGTGTTAATATAACTATATAGTGTGTCAATAATAGATAATACACAGAGTAAGTATGGATAATAAATGTGTAATGTAAAATCTCTTTTCATTTCCACAGACACTTTTTGTTTACAATAACTCATGATGAATGAACAACAACTATGAGGGTATGCTATGAGATACGCACATTCTATGTGGCTATTATTCGATATGTCAACGCAGGTATAAACAAAAACCACATATGTATACATAAGTACCAAATATGTAATATATTTAGGTATGTTCCCTTGCATATTTTTAAGTGTCTGCGTTAAATTGTATGACTGTAACCGATGAACTGTAGATTCAAGCGATTTTGTATAATTATGTATGTATGGTTGTCTGTTAGACGTAAACTGGGTAACCGTAAATCCTATCGAATGTGTGTATGTGTGGATGTTTGCATGTCTATTTGTGTAATTGTGAATTTGTTTTTCCGTTGATAACTGCAGAAAGAAGGAGCGAGCAGAATTTGTGTATAATCTGTAGTGTAATAAGAAATATAAGCGACCAAAAGCGGAATGATATGTGAATTTTGAAGTGTGTATAATTTCAATTATAATTGAAATACAGATATATATCTGTATTTCAATTATTATTATCTGTATTTCTAAGAGGAGCGACACCATAAACATAATGTTGATGTTCCTTTGTATATTTTTCCATGTGTGAAGTGATTTGTGTGATAGTAATTGAAAAGCTGTAGATTCGAGCAACTTAATGTAAGTATGGATACTCCTATGCTTATTTGTATGTGTGTGTGATTGTTTGATCAACAATAACTGGGAAACTGTATTTATGTAGAAAATGTATACAATGAAAAGTAAACGAATAAAAGATAATAACTTATTATGCAAATGGGATGTGAATTTAGATGAGTTCATACAATTAATTATCTGTAGTTCTAACAGCAGCCGCGCCAAAAACACGAGCAAGATCGGCCTCCGACCTCAGCCGAAAGCGTGGAGAGTCGCTCCCTTGATGCTGACGAGCGAATATCCTACCGTCTCGTGTCCATACGTAGCGCCAATTCAGATTACACGCCAAGGTACGGGCTTGTCTGAACAATGCTCTATTGACTTTGGTGAGCCTCTCGTTGATGTAGAAACGGCGTGGGTCGCCCGGAAGTCCCGTACCCTCCGTAGTGGCACCTCGACGAACACGGGCCGACTGCAACAATTGTTCTCGCACGGCCCGCCGCGTCAGCCTCAGCACGATGGGGCGCGGACGAGGCGAGCCCTCCACTGTGTCCATCACGCGACCCACTCAAGACACACACACGATGTCCTCAGGGACAAGGTCAACCACTAGCTTGCTGGCTACGGAAGTAACAATATGAGTGAGATTTTCCCCTTTTTGTTCTGGGATACCAGTTATCTCCACCTCACTTAGAAGCAGCTCCTGATCGCGCTCATTTAGTTCCATTTTTAGCTCTTCGATGGACGACAGGAGCGCCCTCTCTGTTTTAGCAGTCACCGACCCGGCGTCCAATCGTCGCTCCAGTGAGTTTAGACGCTCATCCAAACCGATGATGCGTTCCTCGCAGACAACAACCCTGCTCGTCATGGCTGACCATGTTTCGTTGAGCATTCGCATCTGTTCCTGTGTGATGCGCATCTCCTCCCTAAGCTGCCGCATCTCCAGTGTAAATGCTTGAAAGTCTGTCATCTCCACAGTTTCGTTGAGAGTATCCGTGAGAGAAAGCGGTTGGTCTATTAAAGACATGTCGTGTTGAACAGTGCCTTCCCTCGCAGCGCCTCTGTGCATTGTCACCCCACCAGTCCGTACAGGCGTGTTGGGGTTGTTGTCCCTGGGCAGCTTACTTGTACATAGTACGCATCTCCAGGCGTTTTTATAATCCGCACTTTGTAGATCGTGATACATCTGAGTAGAAATATTCGCGCAGATGAGATCATAACATAGGTTGCATCCGTTACATTTCATAAAACGTTTATCGACGACAGCCTTCAAACAGCCACTGCATTTAATTTCTTTTGATGCCATGCCGTACAACACCGTTTAGGTATTTGTAGTAAATAGTGAACAGCTGATCGCAAAAATACCTATAATCACTCAGATAGGTAGATAACGGATACCGGCCTTTCTATGCGCCTTGACACGTGTAGGGTGAGAGGGACAGATTATTTATTTCACTGCGTATAGAAATGAGACACACTGATGCGCTTGCACTCAAATAAATGTCCGCACGGCTACCTTGCACTTCAATGTTTATAAATCACAAAAATCCGAGATTAAGTACTGTTTTGTCACTAGCACCACTCTAAAAACTTTCCACTATTTAGTTTATTCGTTTATTTTTTTATACGTTATAGTTCCAAGTCGTTAATTGTAGTATATTATTTATTATTGTCAATGTAAATGAGAGTACACAATATACGGTGTTACTTGTCAAAGCGCGCGAGCGAGCCTGCGAGCTTTTATTAGGTCGACTTGTATGTAACTAACTATGTAATGGTATCTCAGGCAACTAATTTAACCATCTTCCAAGGATCGTAGCGTAATGAAAATTGGCAGCTGTATGTAGTTCTGATGACAATACAATAATATGGTACTGTCGAACTGATCTGGTGATGGAGCCGGCAGATATGAACTGGAACTTCATTATGGAACATCGTATCATAGCTGTTTTTGGATTTCTTAGAAGTCTTGTAATTAACTTTGACCACGATTAGGTTTCAAGGTCTGATGATGAAGCTGGAAGATAGGCACTGGCATTCCATGATAGAATATCGTATCATAGTCGTGTATGCACTTGTGAGAAAGGCCACGTAATGGATTTTGAACACGATCAGGTTTTAAGGTTATTATAACAAACCTATCGGAACAATACAACCTCTTGTGCTTTAAAAGCGTGTTTTTTTTAGTTTATTTAAACTATATTTATTTCAACTGTTTTTTGTGCGTGAACGATTAAACTAGTTTGCAGTTCACAGATAAACTAGTTTATTCTTCGTCTGGTTGATGAGTCCGTTGCGTCGCGTCGCGATCGTCTCGTCTCGTCTAGTGACTTGACAAATGAGATTTTCGTTCGTTTACGTTCACCAATCGTTTATGTGAAGAAATAGTCTTATCGACGACGACGTAAACTAGTCTATAATTAGACTGTTTTTTAAACTAGTTCATCGTCGACGGTAAACGGTCTCGTTCCGTCGACTGTAAAATCGTCGACGACCCTCCACTAATACGAACCCACTACTTGTCGATTACCGGTCGAAAGTTCTTTCTAACTGCCCTACCAGGAAGGTTTGTGATGGTGACGAATTTTTGCATTGTATAATTTACTGCTGTGAAGTCACAGTGTAGCTTAATATAAAAAAAAATACATACACGCGTTTAGAATTGGAATTCTTCTTTTGTATTTCCAAATCAGATGTCAAGTCTATAGTCAGAGTTCTTGAATTCGATGATGCATAATTTTTGCGTCGATTAGACCTAGACGCCATTGTTAAGGAACTTGAAGAAGTTAGTGAAGTCACGGACTTTTCAGCAATAGCTGGTGATGGACAAGCTGAAAGTGGTTTAAAACTTTCTATCCGCCACAAGTTAGAAGCTGTATTACCCGACTTTTGTGACTGACAAGAGTTAATCACCAAGCCTGTATTTTCCGAGTTATTACAAATCTTTCCCAAAGATGTTGGTACTGATGCTGAGCGAGCTAAACTACTCTCCATCACTGGATAGTTTGAACTTGACACTGAATTTCCTGGACCCTTATGAGACTCTGGATAGTTTGAAACCGACACTGAACTGCCTGGACCCAAATGAGACTGGTGTGATTGCTTAGTGTAAGGGAATTCATTGTGGAAATGCGTGTTGAGGTCTCCAAACGTGTCTTCGTATGCCATTTGGTTTATAGCTGATACACTACGCGTCGATTGTATCTGGTTTATCTTCATGCGCAGATCTGGTAGGCTGAAAAATATAAAACATACATAAAAGAAAAATATGTACTGAAAATTTAATGTTCTTTTGTATATGTCGCAGCCAATTCGTAGAACCCGCAGCATTACATAACGGATAACTCAAGGCGGATTGTCTTTAAATAATCTTTTGGCTAGGTTTGTCTTGTAATTAATTAGAAATGTGAGGTTCCACAAACTTGGTGGATACCCAAGTGAATTGTCACCAGATAGTCACATATCTGGTGACAATTCACTAATATGATAAAAGGGCGGTTTGAAATAATGGCTTGGCCATTTTATAAAACAGTTAGCCGTTACGTAATGCGGCGGGTTCTACGAATGGGCTGCGATATATATACATGGTGGAATTTTCTAATGCCACCTGGAGAGAAAGTACTCTTAATACTATAGATAGAAAAGTTTACTCAAAGAAAACATTCCTTTATTTTTGAAAAGAAAGTAAACTTGTGTGGCAAGCGAATTTTCGAAAATCTTTGAATGCAAAGATTTTCGAAAATTCGCTTGCCACACTAAAATCTAAAATAATAAAAATTAAATGAATGGAAACCATAATGTTAAAGTATTTTAATTTACAAAAAATAACACGCAGTTATGTCGCATCCATTGATGGATTTATTTATTTCGAGCTCTTTCGTAAGCACGAAGGAGCTCGAAATAAAACCTCCGAAGCCGGAGGGCACGTTATGCTGTCGGACCCAGCTGTTGTCGTCGGATGACAGCCGTTAAGCCAAATAAGCCTTTGGGCGGCTTGAAAACACTGACCTCCGCCAACCCGCAGTGAGCAGCGTGGTGGAGTATGCTCTAAACCCTTTAGACTGAAGGGAGACCCGTATCCCAGCAGTGGGATGAATAATGGTTAACAAATACGTCTTATATGTGAACGCCGCGCATGTGGACTTGCGTTTGTTCAGCCCATATTCCTTCCTTTCTGGTGACCTCACTCACTTGCCACAACACAGCAACCCTCAAGAGAATTGTTATTTGGCTGCGGTATTCTGTGACGTGGAGGTACTTCCCCAATCGGGCAGCTTAAAAAATACGCCCTACCTCCCTTGTATATTTTTCACGACAACGTTAAGCACTAACTTAATTAGAAAAAATGCGCATTCGAAAATGGCCGGCCTTCTGGAAGTGCCAGACTGGCGCTTAGCATATTTAAGTCGAATACTTTAAAAAGCTCCCTTGTGAGAAACCAAAAACAAAATATTCAGTACAATTTGACAATCTGGACCCGACGCCTACCTAGCGACATCTGGTGTCAGAAAAAATATCAAACATCCCTATTGGGTCTTTTTATTTTTTTTATACGCGTGTGTGTGAACAATATTTTGTTAAGTTTTTTTTTATATCATATAAAGTGACAAGGATACGGCTCGCCTGATGGTAATACTTTACCGTAGCCTTTCAACGCCTGTAACACGCGCATTACCGACCCTGTAAAAACCCCTTCACCCTTTGAAGAACCCCATGCTGTAGTCTCTTGAGAAAACCTCGACAGGCAGTTCATTCCACAGCCTGACAGTACGCGGGAAAAAACTTCTCTGGAACCGCACAGTACGCGACCACTTAAACTCCAATGTGTGAGGATGAATTCCCAGTCGATGACGAGCGGTGCGGCTGTAGAAGGAGGCCGTAGGCATCATGTCAAACAACTCCTCTGAACACACCCCATTGTACAATCGGTAGATCACACTTATTATTTATATTAGCTTCATATTTTCGATAACATATCGTCAACTACAGTTTGTCTGACAGATTATAAAAGATATAAAAAAAAAATACAAACCTTCTGGTCAAAAGAGACTTTCGTGTAGTTTTTCCTGCAACTATTTCCATTCCAATTGAACATGACCGATGTCGGGTATATTTCAAAACAGCGCCCGATGTTGAAATATTTAATCTACTTTTGGACGAATCTAAATTTTGTGAATCAGTAGTGGTATTACCCGGAGTTTTAGTATTGTTTAATTTGGAGTCACCCGAAAGATTAGGACAAGAATTGGAATACCTTTTTAGGGACTTTGATAAAGTAACAGAAACTGAGTCTGAAGTATTTGCAATTGGCTCTACATGTCCTAAGCAAGCATTGTTATTAGTCGTTTTATTTGATGTAGAAGTGAGATCTGGATCCATTATAGGCGATAACTCATCATTTTTTGTCGAAATAGAACTATTACAAGAATTTGCAACTAATTCATTAGAAATATTTGAACATTCCTTGTCTAAAATCCAAGGTTTACGCAGTACTTTTGATGTTATAGGTACATTGGGATGAGACTCCAGAATCTTAGACAGTGTCTCTACCTTGGAGTTTTTTTTTCGTTTTTTTCTTGCACTGAAACATAATAAGTCTTAAACTGTCAGAATTATATTCAACCAGCTATTTATATTTGTCAAATCCAATGAAGCGAATAGATGCGATTATTGCGTTTTGTGCAAGAAGCTAATGAATGCGAGAGTCAATAAAGCGGTGATGAAGGATCCAATCAGAACAGGTCAGGAAGTGCAGCATGCATTTACACTTATGGTCAACATCCTAAATAAAACATTCGCCAGGTAACCACAAAAAAAAAATGTAGCCCGTAAAGTTGGTTTACGGACGATAATTTCACGTAATAACGTCATAAGAAAACATCGGCCGATGGAATGGAAGTGAGATAGATGCGTCACTTGCTCCGCGCTCTCGCTTGCACGCTCGGCTCACGCGGAACGTGGCAATGAGTCTTGCTTTTTCGTACGTGCAGCCGGCGTTCATCGATTTATGAGACGTTATACCGTCAAAAAAGCGAAGAAAAAAGCGACAGAGTGACAACTAACGTGCGATACTGTACTTACAAGTGTTAAAACTGAACAAAAGAAAGAATTGCATGCCCAGCATACTTAAAGCATTCCAGAGTAAGATTGGCATCTTATCTGTGTGTGAGTGGGTCCAGTGCTGCAGCACCGGTGACACGTCGACCCTCAATGGATCTTTTGTGTTCTCCCTAATGCTTTAGTCACTCTCCACTGACTGCCTGGAGACATGTTCCATGTACTTCATGGAATGTATGCCGCTTAATGGAAAGAGCCTGTAGTCCTACAGGGGCGGGTATGCCTTTCCTAGGATTTCCATTCGTTTGCCGGCTAGGGCGTCACATTGACACATCAAGTGTCTCATGGTCTCGTTAGACCCTTTGCATATTTTGCACTCTAGATAGGCATGCTTTGATGACTTGTTTCGTGATATACCCAAAAGCATTAAACCCCAAAGATGGAACGTCAAGATGCAATGCGAGAGAATTCAAGGTAGCGGCAAAAAGCAAATAAGAAATATATTTCCAGAATGGACAATTTCAGGTCATGCATTGAAATGGAGGCAGTTCATTTTGTTATTTATAGATTTATAGATATAACCCTAAGAATTATCTACTTTCTGTCCACTTGTTATACCTATTAAGATGCATTATGTGTTTGATATGTATGATAGATTGTAATCGTTTTGGAATCGACATGAAAATTGAAATCGACTTTTTATAATATATATTTTTGAATTTACGTATTTTTTTATTACATACATTTTTTTATGAAATAAAAAAAAAAACGCCGTAGTGCCGAACCGTAGATATTTTTCTTATATATAAAAGAGAATATGAAGTTATTAGATCTTATAGGCATTGATGTGATATATTCTTAAAATACAGTCCATTTTTAAATTATATGCTCAGCTATCATTAACGTTTACGCATTATAACCCTGTAACGTGTCGCCTCCAAAACTATCCACGCGATAACAATGTTATAACTGCAGTATACGGTAAATCGCATGAGAGTACGCATGCCACTAGGACCAACTTGTAGCTGAGCGTGACTAAAACGCTTGCTATTTAGTGAAATGGCAACATTTTAGTCGCTCAAGGGACGATACCCTCACAAGACAAACATTTGTGTGCATGAACATGTCTGTTTGTTTTGGTCTGGGTGTTTTCTATGTATTTCATGTATGTATTTATAAAAAAAATATTTAAGTTATCTTGTATAGTACACGCTTTGGGCCTAGATGGCGCTGTGTAATTTGTCCATGAATATACTATAATATATCGAGGGTATTCTGTGAGAACCGGATAAGTGCAATATTTATTAAAAATGAGTTATCAACTTAGGCATACTTATTTTTTTTTCCTTTTTTATCTGGTAAAATCGTATAGCTGCAGATGCTTTGATTACGATTATTTTCTCGGTGTAAAGCAGTTATCTACCATTTTTTTCTATAAATTTAAAAGCAAAAAGGGATATGGACTCTTAAAAGACAAAATAAAAAGTTTACTACAGTGACAACGGAATAAAACAATTTACTTTGTTTACCAATAAAATCACTTATTAATAATTGTATTTGATATAAACAGGTAAAACAAAATATTGGATGTTATTCGTTTCTCATGGGTAAAACAAACTCAGTTCTTTGTTTTATTATTACAGGCAAAATAGAATAAGTGACTTTGTTTTGTTTTGCATGCTACTAATAATGCCATTTGATCCTCTTCTACAGAGATAAGGCTTACTTAGTCTGTTTCGCTTGCTAACGTTTTTGTTGCAAGAAAAAATCAAGAAGCAGCAAATGAGCTGACTTATCGAAGAGTATTTGCTACGGAATACAATTTAAGTTTTTTTTTTTGTGCCGAAGAAAGATCCAATGTATAATTTGTACAAATTATGGAAATGTTGATGAAGAGAAAAAAGAAATATTAGAAAAAAAATATAAAGAGCATATTCAAACAAAAAATGATTGTAATGCGGAAAAGGATAAGGAGAGAGCTAACAAAGATCCTAACTTTCTTTCAGTTTCATTTGATCTGCAGTCTGTACTTCAGATCCCTTTTGTTTTGTATGGTTCCTTGACTATCTAACACCATGAGTTTTATTATTTAAAAGATCTGTCCTTATATATGGTCAAGGAGGGAAATAAAGTACAGTGGCTTAAAATCAAACGACTGAGATTTTTAAAGGGGGAGAAAATAATTTACTCGTACTTCAATTATGACATGCGTGAGATTTTTAATTTACATACAAGTACATACATTGCGTCAGATTGTGCAGAAACCCACAGACTACGATTTGCCGTTCTGTGTGGCTTTTGTGGTTTACGAGAAAGCCTTCGACTCCATCGAAACTTGGTCTGTTCTGGAATCCTTACAGCGGTGCCAAATTGACCACCGCTATATAGAGGTGCTGAGATGGCTGTATAGCGCTGCGACAATGACTGTCCGCGTCCAGTATCAGCAGTCTAAGCCTATCCAGCTGCGGCGGGGAGTTCGTCAAGGGGATGCCATTTCCCCGCAACTATTCACCGCTACTCTGAAAGACGTATTTAAAACGCTGGACTGGAAAAAACGAGGCATCAGTGTAAATGGCGAGTACATCTCACACATTCAGTTTGCCGACGACGTGGTCATAATGGCTGAATCGCTGGAGGATCTCGGTCGTATGTTGACCGATCTCAATGTTGCATCTCGATCCGTGGGGCTGGAGATTAATTTCGACAAGATGAAAGTCATGTACAACGATGTTGTCATCCCTACCCCGGTTATAGTATGGTAAAATACACATATTGAAGTGGTTAAAGACTATGTCTACCTCGGACATTCCATACAGCTTGGCCGGGGTAACTTCAACAAAGAGATCGACAGATGCATTAAATTGGGCTGGGCAGCTTTTGGAAAGCTTCGGCACATCTTCATCGCTCACATACCCCAAAGCTTGAAGACTAAAGTCTTCAACCAGTGCGTCTTCCCTGCAATAACCCATGGTGCAGAGGCTTGGACACTGACCAATCATCGGACTGGTCCGCAGGCTAAAGGTCGCGCAGCGAGCGATGGCGAGGGCTTTGCTCGGGGTTACTATGAGGGATCGAATCCGGAACGAAGAAATTCGACGGAGAACTAAAGTTGTCGACATAGCCTTCAGAGTTTGCAAGCTGAAGTGGCAATGGGCGGGTCACATCTGCCGAGTAAGTGATGGCAGATGGGGGAAGAAGGTATTAGAGCGGAGGCCAGGCGTAAGACGACGAATCGTTGGACGCCCTCCTTCTAGATGGTCCGATGACCTTCAGAAAGCAGCTGGAAGTGGCTGGATGCGGAAGGCAGATAATCGTATTTGGTGGAAAGCATTGGGGAAGGCTTATATCCAGCAGTGAATAGATACAGGCTGATGATGAGACTTTTAATTGCATTCACGTTACCAGCAAAGGACGAAAAAATATTAGCGCTACACGAACAAAAAGAGACGATGAATTTCCACCCGAGTTAAAAAAATATATGAAGAATCATCCGAAAATGCGAAGCAAAAAAAAAGGATTTATTAAATTTGTTTAAAAAGAATATAATACCGGTAGATTTGGAGCCTGGTATAAAAATCTGAAGACGGTTACTATTTCTGAAAAGGCTGAAGATGAGGATGAGAGGATGTCTTGCGAGGAAACTATTACGTATTTTTCTTTACTCGTAGTTTTTCTTGATGAATATTTTTAAGTGCTATTTTATCTACATGATTAAACTGTTTAAACTTAAGAATGCTTGCAATAAATAAAATAAATATTATTATAACCGACCTATTTGTTTTTTTAATGCAGTAATTCCCAAAAAATATACAGGTAGAAACAGATAACTCAGAAAAAAATATTTTTACCGCCATAATTAAAAAAATATTTAAATTTATTTTAGCATCAACTTATTTAATACGGTACAGTGAACCTTTCCTAATAAAGTATGTAAAGATTAATGCGTGTTTAAGAGATTTACAGCTTGTTTACGTATTTCAGGTAAAACAAAATAACTGCACTACCTTAGCGCAAACTTTTCCTTTTTTCTTTATATTTAATAACAATAATCATATAAATTACTGAATGAAGTTCTTCTTAGATAACATAACTAACTATAAAAACTGAGATCATGTTGTTAGTATGCTTCACTGTTAACTTATGATCACACAAAACTTAAAATGCTTTTTTCTCAATATCACATTTCTTGCACTTATCTGGTTCTCTCAGAATACCCTCGATATATATAATAGTTTAGCTACAGTTAGTAAGCGATGAAATTAGCATAGAACAACGACGGCATTTTTGAAGTGAAAACTTCTTTAGCGGCGTTGTGCTCTTTTTTGGGATGGGTAAAAAATGTTGAACTCGCGTCAGGATCACGTGTCCTGATCGAAAATCCGTAAGATAAATACTCGTAATTAAAATATAGTCAAAATTCAGTTTCGATCCAGTCTCGATCCCACAAATGTCACGTTTGGTATTCTCGTAACACAATATGTAACTTCAAAATTAAATTTAAGCGGGATTATATCGAAATATGAGTGAAAATTAAACAAACTAAGAATGTTACTTAGCCAACAACAATACTTGATAATAATTAATGAATGAAATCAAGTATATAACTTTAGTCAATTCAATCTCGATTCGGTCAACTTTCAATCTGCGTTCGAAGAAAAATTACGAGAATTGGCCTTCTGATCACGTCATGGCTTCGTTATGCTTTTTTTTAACCCGTACGCCAATCACGACCTCAGATCGTCATCCGAATTCATAGATTTTGTTTGATTCATTTGAACCATGAGACATAAACGCGGTATGGCTATCGAAAGATTTCTTGTTTATCTCCGAGATTCATGTTTACTGTAGGTAGGAGACACGTGGGGTTGTTGTGCATGCGGCCTCCGCGCTCGCCGCTTAGTAAATAAATATTACCATTGTAGAAACAATAAAAAATACTATAACTTTTGTTACGGCACTGGCTACATAAACGCAATATTTAACATAGCTGTCGTACAAATTTCTGTTTTAATGCATATAAAATAGCACGGTGTGACGTCATAACGTGGTGGCCTTTTGTATGGAGCGTTTTCGGGATAGTCGAAAATTGTGATCTTCAAGTTATCATATCTCGAGAAGTTTTAATGCAATCGAAGTAATTATTTCACCTATATTTATATTATTGTGACATCTTTAAATAACAAATCGAAAAAAAAATGGGATACAAGCCTATTATATTGTAGTCAAAATTCAGTTCCGATCCAGTCTCGACTTTACGAATGTCAAATTTGCTATTCTCGTAACACAATAGGAAACTACAAAGTTTAATTGAAGTAGGATAATATCGAAATATGACCGAAAATTAAACAAACTAATCGCTTCAATGAAAATTTGCTTTACGTGACCACTCGCACGCGCGATAACAACGCATAGGCGATGGCTTTGATCAACGCTTTGTTATCGAAATCGAATCGACATTACAGTAGACGCTAAAATGACAGAGTGCTGAGTGCGAGTTTTTTATTCACGTTCGATCATGTCAACGTAAACAAACCGATTAAATAGATAGGTACTCTCATGTTGTGAATTTAAATGACGCGTGTTACAAATCCAACTTAGCCGGGTTGCTCACTTCGAAATGTGAGCGGGTAAGCTATATAATTTTGATATGTAACACGCGTCATATAAATTCAAAACATGAGAGTACTTATCTATTTGGTCGGTTTGTTTACGTTGACATTATCGAACGTGAATAAAAAACTCGCACTCGGCACTCAGATACTACAAAAACCAGACTAATTATGATGTTTTTTTTAAGGTATAGTTTTTCTTATTGTTTGTGTGCTGATCACGAAACACAAACTCGATTACACATCGTTCGTTTATTTGTCGCTTACAAACAGTTTGGCTAATAATATTCAATGTAATTGGTTTATTGAGCTTGATATAAAAAATGAAAAAAAAGCAACGCATACAATAGTCGAATTTTGATGATTATTCTTGTAGCCCAAAGAGTACTTCGACGGTGACCCAATATAAATTTCATTGGGTGCAGGGGCGCGGACTCCGCCGGCTCGAGCCCCCGAGCACCCACGAGAAATAAACAGTGGGTGCCGAGCACCCCTGAGAATAGACATCAAGAAACAGATCAGTAATTGCCTCTTAGGGATGGGCGTTTTTCATTACTCGACAACCCGTTTAGCGCAGTGGTTTAGAACGCCGGTTGAGACGCAAGGGTCGCGGGTTCGATTCCCGCACCAACACAAATGTTTGTCGAAGAAACAGATATTTGTGTTGGGTCTGGGTGTTTGTGGGTTTCACACTTTTTCGAGTCATCAAATGAGCATGAGCACCCATCAAGGGCGGATCCAGGGGAGGGTCAAGGGGGTCATGACCCCCCAAGTGACTTGACCCCCCCCCCCCCCCACCCCCGACGCCGAAGCTTGATCCACCCTTGTCACCCATGAGGTTTTCTAAAAGCCGGCGCCCCTGATTGGGTGGATCATGGATCTGTCGCTAAAGGATTATAAATTAATAAATCCAAAAAAAAACACAAAACGAGGAACAATCTCCATAGATACTGTTATTCATAAAAGCGTAGACTACAATAACGGTCATTTAACTGACTATGTAAGTTTTAAAATTTAAGCTTAATGATTATAGTTGATGAATTTATTGAACAATAATCAGGCGAGCTTACTTTTTTATTGTAGCGTATGACCTACAAACATATGCATTTTCCCCCGCAATCCTCTGAATGTAACTTGGCGACCCACCTGGGGGACGCGATCCACAGTTTGAAAATCACTGGTCAATAGTTTTTGTGCTATGACATTGTGTTATAATAAAACGTGCAACGGAAATCGTACTTACGGCATTTGTTGTCCAGTTTTCATGATGTTCTTAGGTACTTTGGTTAGCAACAGACTGTAACAATAAAATAATATTTAATATTGAAATCTATATATACCTACCTACATTATATTAGATGTGGCGACCAGTCAGTAAAGTCGACTATCCGGCCACTATCGTAGTCGGCGACTATTCGGCAAAGAGTGCCGACTATCCGGCTTCTTACTTTGTATGTATTTCTCATTAATTAATATGTATGTACACAATTTTTTTTGACACAAAAACACCGCTCGGACTCTTTTTTTTCTTCTTCTTCTTTTTGATTCCTTACAAAAGAAAACTCAAGAGACCTAGGACAAGTTACTTGCTCCTAGCAAGAGACAATGTCATAGTAAAAATAGAGAAGTAAGATAACTTCATACAAACGCAACGAGCGCGGTTTGTATATGAGTGCACCCGTACGTATGGCCGTCGCACGCACACACTGACAACATTTATAGGTGTTTAATGGGGCGACAGTCGGGGCTGCGCCGTACGCAAAACCGCCCGCTCCCACGCAAAATTCGCGCTTGCGCTGACGTTCATTAATAATTTAAACATATAGGTACCTACCTACGTCGTATATAATAAAAATAGTTTAGTGTAAAAAATAATATATAACAGGTACTTAATAAAAATATAATTTCATAATAATCTAGATTTTGTGAAAGTCGAATTTACAGACAACTTGATCTACACTACTTTAAGTGCTTCCGCCACCAATTAGTTCATGAAAACTACTGCCGGCCAGCACCCACACACTACCGTTAGTAGTTGCATGCGACTGTCGTGGTTGCTTTGGTCGTCTCTGCCCCAGCTGCTGTGGTCGTCTTGGCGAATCTCTCCAACATATCAAACAGAAGAAACGTGAAACTGCTGCCGCCCCGACTGCCGTGGTCGGCAGTAATATGCATGAACTAATTGGTAACGGAAGCACGCAAAGTAATGTAGAACCAATTGCTTATATGGACAGATGCAAATCAAATCAAAATATCTTTATTCCTTGGACTTTATAAAGCACTTAGAAACGTCATACAAATTAAATATAAGAACATGTATCTAAATCATTACTACTCTAAATCCGCAGAGCTTAAATTCACTTTCATCACACTATCTTGAATGTCTTGAACTATCTTGAAAACACTATATACTTTTATACCTCATGTTTTGCATTGCGCAAAACATTGCGCAAAACATGGGGTACAGAAGTAAAATCAGTCTCTTGTCGGCCGTATCTGGTTTGGACAATATTTAACCAGACCCCGACCACTACATACAATACAAATGTCGCGTTCTATACTACTACATAAATAATAACGTATGTGCAGAGCGTGTGTGCGTGCGGCGCCATACTGTTAATATTTATTTGGGCCCAACTAGTAATTTCCTTTTCGACTAATGTTTTTGTTCATTTTTGGACGGATCGTGAAACTCTTGTAGCCCTTCCACGCGAACCTTGCTGTATTAGTAGTATTAGTACTATTTCTGGGGTGCAAGCGGTTCATCAACATTTTTGAACCAAAGTCAACCTCACCTGCACGTGGTGCACCCTGCTGACTGATAGAAGAGGCTCTGGTAGGAGGTAGGGCCTAGCGTATTTCTTAAACTGCCCGACTGGCGAAGTACCTCCACCTAACAGAAAACCGCAGCCAAATAACAATTCCCTTGAGGGTTGTTGTGTTCCTGCGAGTGAGTGAGTTCACCAGAAAGGAAGGAATTGCTGGTAGGCAGCGGGGGTGGCAGCGCGCGAGCGGTATTTTATGTTGCGAGCGTTAATATGGCTACGGTAACCGCTTCACATCAGTTGGGCCGTATGCTTATCTGACATCCGACGTAGTATACTACAAGGAATTCCTATTTATACTGTGTTTTAACATACCTTCTATCCTTTCCTTCACCCAACAAACTGAGTTTGAATTCAAACTTTAAACCAAATATTGTCAAGGCTTCGTACAATGCTGCATATGAAGAGTTAGAATTCACCCAGTTCTTCACAACATTTGGCCGAATTAAAGAACATATGTATTCGGCTTGGTCATATGATATTTTTGGATATTGTAATTTCAGCCTTTTGTCATCCTTCACAAAGTCCAATGTTGCTTGGAACCATTGTGATATGAAACCAGCGGATACTTTGTTATTCGGTTTAGGTGGATTTGGGTTCAAATTCGTTATATTTCTGAAAACACAATATTGTTAGGTTAACATGTTTTATTTCTTTAAACAATAATAATATAAAAAAAATATAATAAATAAATAAATATAGTTAATTGATTCAGGTGTTATTTTGCAAAAGTCTAATTTACAGTCAATTTGATTCACACTACTTTGCGTGCTTCCGCCACCAATTAGTTCATGCAAACTACTCTACTACATATTAGCCGGCACCCAACCACTGCCGTTAGTAAATGCATGCAACTGCCGTGCCTGCGTTGGTCGTCTCTGCTCCAGCTGCTGCGGTCGTCGCGTGCATCTAGTAACAGTAGAGGGTGGGTACCGGCCGACAGTAGTTTGCATAAACTAATCGTTGGCGGCAGCACGCAAAGTAATATAGATCAAATTGCCAATAAATAAATAAATATTCCTGGACAAATTACACACTGCCATCTAGTCCCAAACTAAGCAAAGGCACAGAATAATATGCAATGGTATGGTTACTAGATAACTGATATAATGATAAATACATTTTTTTTTTCGCAAATACATACATACAATACATAGAAAACACCCAGACCATGACAAACACACAAGTTCATGCACACAAATATTATATTTGTCTAGTGCGGAGATCGAACCCGCGACCTCGGAGTCAAAGTGGCTATTGATAAGTATATAGAACACTTGGCTTATTTAATTTTTACATATTGAACATTCTATATATGGAACATTTTGTCATTGCCAATTAAAAATTGAACATTTTACATATTAAACTTTCTCCATACCATGGAACAGAATGAAATAGATGAAATATTATAACTATGTTTTGTCCAGAGTGCTGAGTGCGAGTTTTTTATTCACGTTCGATAATGTCAACGTAAACAAACCGACCAAATAGAGAAGTACTCTCATGTTGTGAATTTACGCGTGTTACAAATCCAATTTAGCCGGGTTGCTCACTTCGAAGGATAAGCTATATAATTTTGATATGTAACACGCGTCATATAAATTCACAACATGAGAGTACTTCTATATTTGGTCGGTTTGTTTAAGGCGTATACAGTGGCCAACATTCGAATAATAGGTTATTATAAAACCATTTTTCTCGCTAAATATTAAGCCTACTGATCTGAAAAAAATATATAATATTTTGCAAGATATACACAAGAACATGGTTTGATCAGAATTTAAAATAATTTAAGAAAGTCATAGAAAAAAAATATTAAAAACCACTATAATTTTCAACATAAAACCATTTATTTCCTACAATATGTATCGAAATCATCTAAAATTTTGTATACTTTTTCATTATATGTAATTACATAACTTGGTTTATTCAGTTATCGAAAAAAAATATTTTTGACTAATCAAGAAAGATAAATCGATTTCGCGAGGTTCGAATTCCCCTCGCTCGTCTAAAATATCAGTGCGGGCCGAGACGTGTTGCTGAACGGACCTACGTTAGGTTGCTTGAGACCCCACCCCCGCACGCCGCTCCATCCCACGGTTCATTGTGCCCTGTCGTCGCATTGTTTTTACCCGAGTGCGACAGAAGGAGGGTTATGTTTTTCAAGAGTATGTATGTATAATTGTTTGGCACGCTCTGCAGCCTGAATGGCTGGATGGATTTTAGCTTGAGAGGTGTCGTTAGATTCGTATTTGCTGTGTCAAAATAAAAAAAAATCAAAATGGCGGATTTTTGGCACCAAGTTCAAATTCAAAGGCGCGCCACAGTCTGGACGGCTAAGTGAATTTTAGCTTGAGGGGTGTCATTAGATATGTATTTACTGTGGAGACAAAAAAGCAGTCGGGTTTTTTTAGTTTTTTAAATTATCGATTTTATTTTACGTTTTTGATATATGCAATGTTGTGCATATATCAAAATAAATAAAACTAAAAAACGTAAAATAAAATCGGTAGGTAATTTAAAAAACTAAAAAAACCCGACTGCTTTTTTGTGTAATTTGGAAAAGAAAAACCTCTAAAACAATAAAACATGTAGCAGTCGGGACATGTGCTCTAAATTCACTAAGTCTCCATTTCTAGAATGGGTCCCGACCCGACTGCTACATGTTTTCTTGTTTTAGGGGTTTTTCATTTCCAAATTACACAAAAAAGCAGTCGGGTTTTTTAGTTTTTAAACGGTTTTATTTAGCTTGACCTGTTTGTTTATTTATTTGTTTGGCGTAGCGTAAACTTGAGTTGATTGGATAGAAACACGGGCCCAACGATTTTATTATTTTGTCTGATCAATGCCTTAGACTGATGAGGGAGAGGGGTGTGATGACTGAAACCTCGGACCTACCGAATTATTTTTTAGCTTTTAGTACATTACTTTCAATAAAACTGTTTAAATTAAAAATGTTTTTTTTTTCATTATTTTTATTTTCAAGTTTTTAGTTTATAATTTCATTACATAGTACTTCTCATTCAATTAAGTTTAGATTTGACTTATGTCATTTTTTTTTTACTTTTAAATTTGTCTTGTATTAATTTGATACCCTTAATGAAAATTGAGAAAATATGTAACCGCCAACCGGCCATTTTGTTGACGGCCATCTTGTATACATTATGAAAAAAATATTTTGTAAAATATTTTATTTCAATTTTAATTGGTACTTACTTATAAATATTTTTTTTATAATTACCTAATATAAAATAAAAGAATATGATTTTATTATCGAAATTCGGGTTCTTATTTCACTACCAAAACATTTTAATAAAAATATGTTTTTATAATTTAAAAAAAGAAAACAAATGTTTCACTACATTATGATGAACCACGCGGTAAATTATTCATGTCCGTTTTTATCTAGCTCTGATCAAATATACCTATATATAAAAAAAACTGCATTTCTTTGCAATAGATAAGAGTCAGCGCAGCGCCAGCGCCAACGGAAATGGGTAGTTTACGTATTGGCCTACAGTACTAGTAGAGTGTTCGGTACAGAATCCTGACACCTTTACAATCGAAACCCACATTTTAGAATCCCTCTATAAGAATTTAGCTAGGAGGCTTCTGGATTATCTTTCAATAATGCCCTAAGAAGAAATAAGAAATAGATTAGATTATAAGAATAAGTATTTATCAGAAAATTACTCCCTGTCGTATGATCAGACAGGAATCAAAACGTTTAGAATAGTCAGACGAATGCTAGTCGATAGGTTGTACGTAATACAGATAATGTAGGTTAAGTACTTCTATTTGTCTCTAAGCGACCAGTTCCGCAAAGGTATAAATGTACGAGACAAATTATGATCCAACTGCGCTTTACTATTCATAAAGCGCGCAACGCGATGTTACACTGCGGTGAGGTGCGGGCGGTGCGGGGACCGCGCGCGGGGTACTCGCCAAATGCCCAAGGTCGTTGACGGATGTAATCGCCTTAATTCAATTCAATTCTTCTTTATGGCGATCGTGATGTTCTCTAGACTTGCGCAAAACAGTTCACTGTACTGAAAAGAAAGATGCAGTTCTTTTGACGCAAATGAACTATATCACTCATCTAGTTCATTTAGTTCATTTAGTTCAATTGCTTCTTTAGTTCTTTTGACTCATTTAGTTCGTTTAGTTCAATGTATCTTTGATTCAATCGACTCAGTAGTTCTGTTGACTGATTCCTTCTACATTCTTCTATGTTCTATTGCATCATTTTGATGACATTGTATTTTTGTATTAAATAAGTATAACTAATTAAATATTTTATAAATTTCCTTCCAAATATTGATTTTCCTTCAAACTTTTCACAGGCTTAGGACTGTCAAGCTTGAGTAAAAAGAAATTATTTAGTGGTTAAAATAATAATTAATATAAAAATTGAGCCTTGTATTAATACTATAGCATATTTTCGCTAACAGCTTATGGTTCTTATGTCCTTAGCCTTAGAGTTATAATTCGGTCAGTCAACCACGCACGAAACTATCTGTCTCGTTTTATCACGAACAATTTCAGAATCTTCCGTCCTTTTCGCTCTCTATCAGCAATTTTGGCATTACAACGTATCTCTCTCATTCTAGTTCGTACGCTTTATGTATTTCCGTTCTTTTTACTCTTTGTCACTCATTGAACTAAATGACGCAGTGAACTACATGGGACAAGAAAGAATGAGTGACAAGAACCGGCTTGTATGGTGAACTAGTACAATTGAACTACTCACTCAGGAACTACACAAGTCTAATGTTCTCGCCAATGACAATGCTATTTATCTTTAGCATAGATAACTGAGTATGTGACTATGCTTTACGTTGACATTATCGAACGTGAATAAAAAACTTGCACTCAGCACTCTGGACTTCATTTTTTACATACCTATATAAAATTTCAAATCCCTTTATTTTGGTTCATTAACTGCAAACATTTATTTTCATATGAACATGCCCAGGAATCGGACCACAACACTGGGATTTAAATAAATAAAAACTTATGTCAATGTATGTATAGACATTGTTACAATAATAGAAAATAAATATATTGGTACAACCAGGATTACTTTTAGAGAGGTGCATCTGCACCTACATACTAATAATATTTAATAAAATACTATTTCGACGGTCCCTACGTATAAAGCTACATGTCATTTCAGACATCTGCTTATACTACGATATAGTAATTAAAGAATATTATTATTAGACAAATTAGTTAATTTCTTACTTTTTAATTATATACAATCAATAAAATAAAAAGTAAAATGTTTTTTATGGGCAATCTAAAGCAATCTAATGCAATAAAAAAAAATTACCATTTTTGACATGTCGCTTTATATGTAGGGACCGTCGATTTATAATAATACATTTTCATATCAATTAAGTTATATTGTCAAATTTGATTCGTGTGGATATTTGAATATGTCTTTGATACCTTTGTGGTCCATGGATCCATATTAGTGAAGTGTTATTTATTTTTATTGAGTTAAAAGTTACTGTTAATTAACCGCCATAACAAACCATGTTATTTATTCAGGCACATTTAAATTAACTCTTTAATTTCGGTCTTCTATTAACTTTTCATCCAGATAAAAATATTTTAAACCACATTAATACTATGTTAAAATAAACAAACAGTGAGGTTAGATAAAATAACATTCAATGAATTTTCCTTTGTACTTGTTTTTTTTTTATACTACGTCGGGTGGCAGACAAGCATACGGCCCGCTCGATGTGAAGCGGTTACCGCAACCGTATTAACGCTCGCAACACAATATATCACTTGCGTGCCGCCACCCCCGCTGCTCCTTCTTTTCTGGTGACCTCACTCACTCGCAGGAACACAACAACCCTCAAACGAATTGTTATTTGGCTGCGGTATTCTGTGAGGTGGAGGTACATTCCCCAGTCAATGTTCAGTACAAAAAATTACACCCCCTACCTCTCATTTCGCCAGAGCTTCGTTTGTCAGTCAGCAGGGTGCACCACGTGCAGGTGAAGTTGGCTTTGGTTCAAAGATGTTGATAAACCACTTACACCCCAAAACAGTTGATGGCAGTAATGAATGGAAAATTAACAAAACATTAAAAATAACAGTATTGAGTAGTATGATTAAACAGTGTTACACATTTCATATAATTAACATTATAATTTAGTTGTTATAACTCTTAACGCCCACTAGTAATCCATATTGCGGATTTTTGCTTATGAGAAGGGGCACCCATGTATTTTAAAGTATGATGTTTCTTTTTATTTCGCTACCCCTAACAGGTTATATTATAGAGGGTTGAAGAAAATCCAAGAAAAGTGAAGTGGATACCTCCTATTTCGACCACTGCTTATAAGTATGTATATCATAATTATGTTGTCTCTCACATTGTAAAGAGGGAAGTTAAATTCCAAAACTTACTGATTCTATTCATTTCTTCTGTTTAACTTCATAGTGAATTTCGAAACTGTCCCTAAAACCGCAATGAACTTCACTATTTATTACCCTATTGGTCACATAAAATAGTATATTTAGGGGCCATCCATAAATTATGTCACACGTTAAGGGGAAGGAGGGGATAGATGATGTGAGATATTGTGTGACAAGGGGGTGGGAGGAGGCCTAAATTTTGTGACGTGACATTTCAAAATCTATTATAAGTTCGTATATAATGTATGTAATATGTAATGTGTAATATATAGTGTATATAAGTTCGTGTTTTAACACACTTTATGGGACAGAACGCTGAATTCAAATTTCAGAGGTTGTCACTATGACTTTCCATACCAAAAAACCACTACCTTTATAGCCGTACATATCAAAATAAATAGTATCATAACAAACTACGTCAGTAAATATGGTCATTACCTCTGTACGGATACAACAGCACTGTTATTATAAGTAGCAAAGTTAAGCCGTCAAGAGGGTTTTTTCCAGACGGCGTGACACTGACTTGGTGATTCTATGAATTCTCTAGGCAAACTAAGCCGTAGTGTCACTATATCAGCCACTTTTTTGTGTTTCTATGCGATATAGAAATGTATATATTTTAGATATTCGATTTGACAATACAAAGAATTGATTAACTTGTAGGTGGACAGTAAATCTTGTTCTTTACAATGATAGTATAAGCATAGCACGGTATTCACCGGTGTGTATTATACACTATTTTTTGTAGTTACTGCGATTCCCATCTTGTCAAACTCCTGTTTTGTCAGAGCACTGGTATCGCCGTTACTGTCCTGTAAAGTGTTAACGAAAAACATCACACTAGGGAGGGAAGGGGGGTGGGGGTGTCTCACAAATGTGACCAGCTGTGACAAGGAAGGGGGAGGGGTCAAAAAATCATAAAATTCGTATGACTTAATTTATAGATGGCCCCTTATTACAGTATTGGTCACATAAAATAGTACCTATATTTATTACCATGTTATTACGGGCTACTGAGCAGACACAGTGATGAGAATGGTGGTGGTTAATATCTGTCTGGTTACTTGTTTCATAGATTTACAACTATAAACAGGTCCGTTGTTCATAAAACAACAATATAGCAGCAAATTGGAGTGGAGATATGCAATTTGAGAAGAATTGGAATGATTCAATTGACGATATCACACTGACAGTTTATTTGCATAAAGTTAGTAAGTAGGTAAGTATATATATATATTTAAATAGTTTTACAAAAGTAAATTATAAATACCCTTTTTTCCTGGCCATTTCTTCGGTATTAACTCAAAGACATTCAAGCAAAAAGCAAAAATTCGCGACAAAAAAAAACTGGACAAGTCAAACTGACAACACACACAAGTTATGTGTCAACTTAGCCGCGACCAAAAAACTAAGAAGGAAAAAAGTGAAAAACTTGATGTCTGTGGAAAAAACACACAAAAATGCACAAAAATAATGACCTACTACTTTTTAAATTTGTTTAACGGCTCTGAAAACTAGTTTTTTTGAGGCCAAAGGAGATTATTTCACTTGAAATTGTTCAAAGTATCTCAATTGTGTGCATAATTAAATAAAGGTCCGGGGAATTTAATGTAACGTAAAAGTTGAGTTAAATCTTGAGGCACTACCTCTCAAAAAACAAAACTCTCAAAAGCTGCATCGCTATGTGTCTTTTCATATTTATTAAGATCCCTGCAGAAATCAAAAAGTTAAATAGTACTAAATTTAAAAAGAAACTATATAAATGGCTAAATGAAAAAAAATTTTATTGTATCGAAGCACTCCTTAAGAAAAAAAATAATTAAATAATCACTATTCTGGGTCTAATTGTAGGTACTATAGTCATAGTTATGTAAAAAATTTGGAAGTATCTCAAACGAATAGGTGTTGGCAAGGAACAACAAACTGTTTTAAATACGGTAGACATAAACAGCCTCAATAAACATTTTAGCTCGTCAGCTGTTAATCTAGATCCCCAAAAGAAACACTCTACGCTAGCATATCTTAATAATCTACCAAAATTCGAAAATGATACTTTTGTGCTGGGTGAGATAACGACGGAAGAATTGATTAAAATTATAAATTCCATAAGTTCCAAAGCTGTCGGAGATGACGATATTGGCATTGATATGATAGAACCGATAAAATATGTAATTGCTCCCTACCTTGCTGACATACTTAATTTCTCAATTTCAACTGGAGTCTTCCCTTTGGCCTGGAAGAAAGCCCACATAATCCCGCATCCAAAAAAAAACAATTCCTCTTCCTTTTCCGATTTCAGACCCATTTCAATTTTACCTGTCCTTTCCAAGGTGCTGGAACACTTTGTGCATCAGCGCCTTACTTACTATCTGCATAAACATAACTTTTTGAATGAGCGACAGTCGGGTTTTCGTGCAGGGCATAGCACAATGTCTGCGCTGGTAAAAGTAACTGAAGACATAAGAAGCAATATTGACAATAAAAAGTTAACGGTTTTAGTGTTACTTGACTTCACCAATGCTTTTAATACCGTGGATCTAGACATCCTGATTGGTATGATACGTACACTTAATCCATCTGTTTCTACATTGTCTTGGTTTATATCCTACCTTACCAACCGAAAACAATTGGTGAAGATTGAGGAGACTAGGTCCGACTGGTGTGAGCTTACAGCGGGTGTGCCTCAAGGGGGAGTTCTTTCACCGATATTGTTCTCTTTTTTCATCAATGGCATAGTGTCTTCCCTCTCCTCTTCTTATCACTTATATGCTGATGATCTCCAAATATATGCCTCGGCTTCGATAGATGATATAAGTGAAGCTATTAAGGTCATTAATAATGATTTGTCCGCCATTACCAAATGGACTAATGACTTTGGATTAAAAATTAACCCTTCCAAAACTCAAGCCATTGTAGTTGGTAGTTCGCATTTCATATCTAAGTTTCACGGCGTGGTATGCCCTAATGTCGTTCTTAATGATACCGTAATTCCCTTCTCTGCTACCGTTAAAAATTTGGGCATCACCATAGATCAGACGCTGTCTTGGGCCCCCCATATCGGTGAAGTCAGTCGTAAAATTCTTGCTTCTCTCCACTCTTTAAAACGCCTCCAATACTTCCTTCCTATTAAAACCAAAAGTTTACTTGTGCATTCTCTTCTTTTCCCTATATTAGACTACGGGGATGTGGTATATCTTGATTCTACTGAAGACCTTACTAATAAATTAGAACGTATACAAAATTTATGTATTAGATATGTGTTTGGGGTGCGCAAATTTGATCATATCACTGAATACCGTAATAAACTTAACTTACTTCCCATAAGGCAGAGAAGGAATATCCATATCCTTACGTTTCTTTACCAAATATTGTTTAACCCGTCAGCACCGAGGTACTTGTGTGAAAAATTCAAATTTCGAGAAGGAGACGAGCGCTTAAGATCTTGCAACAATCCAATACTGAACACTCCTTTATACAACTGCCACTCCTTCGCAAAATCTTTTACTGTACGTGCGGCTCGCCTTTGGAATTCACTGCCCATAGATGTGAAAATGTCTCAGTCTGTTCATTGTTTTAAACTGAAGTTACATAAGCTCTGGTATCAAGGTCCTAACACATCGGACTAAGTGATATGTACTTATCTATTCTCTATATTATATTCAGTGGTTATAGTATATGTATGCATGTGTATGTATGTATGTATATAAGTATATGTATATAATATATTATATGTGTGTATATGTGTATGTATATAAATGTATTAAGTATGTGTATTTATGTGTGTATATAGTTTAAGAATATGTATTTAACTATGATTACATAGTCATTATTTATTTACATTGTGCTAAATATAACTGCCTCGCGAAAGTTCGGTCTCCTTTGGGTATTCTGTGGTTGACTGGAAGAGATCCCTAATGGGATAAGTCCGCCATTGTACTTGTGATTAATGTTACATTATGTATTACTGTTATAGTGCAATAAAGACTTTACAAACAAACAAACAAAGATTAAAAAAAAAAAAATACCTCACTAATATTGCATATTTCTTTGAGTTCAGATTTAAAGCACTATTCTATGGATGGCTGGCCAGAACAATGACGTCAAAAAGAAAAAACTAGGTACCTCGTATCGTGGGGTATCCGAATCACCTCCATGTATATTCCGCGACTTTTCATAGTTTTCGAGTTATGATTTTTTTTCTGAATTTTTGATTATTATTTGTACTGCCTCTCGGGTATTGAATTTATTTCCCGCCAAGAAGTTATCCAAATTCTGGAAAAAGTAGTAGTCTGTAGGCGCAAGGTCTGGCGAGTAGGGCGGATGACGGAGAGCTTCCAACCAAGGGCGGATCGTTGTTTTTTTCGGGCTTCTCCGTGCTTCGGAGGGCACGTTAAGCTATCTGTCCCGGCTATAGTCGTTAGTCGACAGTAGTTAAGCCAAGTCAGGCCTTTAGGCGGTTTGAAAACATTGGACTCCGCCAACCCGCAGTTAAGTAGTGGTGGTGGAGTATGCTCTAAACCCCTTCGATTGAGAAGAGACTCCTATCCCAGCAGTGAGATGAATTAGAGTTGACGACGAATAAACAATTTATCCATGTCTGAGACTATTAATTTAAATCTCTATAATTATTGTGGAGGTCAATGTCCTGTTATCATTGCTAATAATAAAAAACCAGCGCACCTATCAAACCTTGAAAGGTTACTATAAAATCACTTTAATTAATAAAATTCTCAACAATGACTCAATATTAAAATATTGAGTTCTTATTGAGAATTTGATTGTTCGCAGATGTGTGACTTTGTGTTAGAGGAAGAAGCTCTTATTGAAGTAAAAATTCTTTACGCATGCGCGTGCGTAAAGACCCGGACCTTTGTTTAATTATTTATTTATTTATTTATTTATTTATTCTTACATACATATATTGAGCCTTACAGAAAATCCAATGCGCTCAATATTGCCCATTGATAACATTCAACATTACATAACAACATACATAATAACATACATTACAAACAATTATATTACAAATAAAATTATATTTAGGTACATTCCGTATTCAGCATAAATTGTTACATAGAATTTTCGATATATTCTACAGCCGCTCTGTGGAACTGTACCTTAGTACAACCGAATAAGTCAACCGCTGGGTATTTCAATACTAATGCATTGAGCAGTCGCAGCGCTCGGTTGATCGGAGCGCTAGCTGCAGCAGTCGTTCTAGTGCTTTGTAGCGCGAATAATTTATGATGACGCGCCCGCGTGTAATTATCCGGCACAAATAGCGACAGCAATTCTAATACCGTCGGATCATGATTGTATCCCCTAAGCAGACTGAATACGTACTCCATCAGTGAGACCATACGCCTCAATTCCAGAGTATTGTATCCAGTCATACCTAATAAAAATTCACTGGGATATATGGTTGGATAACCTACGTGATACCCATACTGTTTGTTATATAACCATCTGATAATATTTTTTGTAATTTCTCAATCATAAGGGTATACTTAGCTTCGTATGGGTTCCATATGACTGCATTACATTCGAGCTTACTGCGCACATATGCATTATATAAAACTTTTATTGCGGCAATGCAGTCTAGGTGACGTGCCTGTCGCAACACAAACCCTAACATTCTATAGGCCTCTTTGGATATTTTATTTATATGATCACTAAACGATAAATTTGATTTCATTGTGACACCCAAGTCTTTTATTGAGAAAGTTCGCAAAACGCACTCCTGTCCCATAAAATAGTTAGTTTGGAATGGGTTCAGCGACCGAGTGAATGACATAACAAAGCATTTGTCAATATTAAATTGTAGGTCATTATTAACACTCCAACTGACAATGTTATCGACATCTCGTTGGATGGCATCGCAATCATATTCATTATCAACTTTTAAAAATAATTTCAAATCGTCAGCAAACAACAAACACTGCGCAGTGGTGACTATCTCCGGCAAGTCATTAATTAAAATTAAGAACTGCAAGGGACCTAGATTCGAGCCTTGACTAACACCAGAATAGGTGTAATAAAGGCACGAGTCATTGCCACAACATTCTACATACTGCTTTCGGTTACATAAGTATGAAGCAAAGAAATGTAATAGTGCGGGAGTGAAACCAATAGCCGCGAACTTTTTTAATAATATGTCATTATTGACTAAATCAAATGCCTTCCGGATATCCAGATAAACCGTGTCGACCTGGGAACCTTCGTCCACCACACCATTGACGTATGTCCAAAAGGACATAAGATTACTCACAGTAGAACGGCCGGTTCGGAAGCCATGTTGAGCATTGCATAGCCGGCTTTCAATTTGACATCTAATTCTACTATCAAGCACGGACTCAAACAACTTGCCGAAGACAGACAACACTGCTATTGGTCTGTGATCCCTTATCTCAGAACTGGAACTATGTTTAGGTACAGGCACAACACGCGCAATCTTCCATTCGTTGGGGTAGTAGTTATTTTTTAGACACAAGTTAAATAAATACAACAAAGGATACCTAAATACCGAACTACAGTCTTTGATAATGTATGGTGGAATACCGTCAGGCCCAGTACATATTTTGGGCTTCAGTGATCTAAGTGCGAGCTCGACATCAGCCAGCAGTATACGAGAGATATGTACAAAATTACTGTCCTTACTGGCTGACTTCATTGCTTCTCCCACGTCTAATTTTGGGGGGTCATTAGAATATACCGACCGAAAGTAGTCCGCAAAGCACTGTGCTGAGTCTTCTGTAGCTATCAACTGACCATTATTAGAATATTTCTTAAAAGTGCGCTTACTTTTTTTCTCAGAACGAATATAACGCCAAAATGACGTTGAGTCATTTTTTATATCGCGTTCTATTTTTATTTTTAGGTCACTAAAATCCTTTTTTATGCTCAATTTAACTAGCGCCCTATATTGAGAAAAAGTAGCTCGGTCGCTTGGAGACTTACTTTTTTTATACCGTGTATGATATAAATGCTTCGTTCTAATCTTACGTTTTGTTTCAGCGGAGTACCAATCCGGATAACTATACCGATTTTGTACGAAATGATGCATTTTCTTAGGTACACAGTCATCAATACAAGCGTTAACCTTTTCATAAAAATACGAAACAGCTGTTTTCGGATCAGTAATTTTATATAGCGGTTCCCAATCTACAAGTTGTAACTTCGAATACAATTTTAAAAAATCTGCCTTTTTAAAGTTCCACCCTCCAACAGTCTTAGAATTGCTGTCGCTGGGACTATGACGATGTAAACACGCGAAGTGTTTTGTAATAGTAATATTGAGCGGAGGATGATAAGCGTCCGCCGGAACCAAGCTATCTAGTTCCCGTTGCACCGATACCTGTTCTAGTGTTGAGCTAACCAAAACGAGATCTAACATAACACCATTATTATTAAATATGTTGTTTACCTGGCATAAGTCACAGAGCGACAGTAGACATACGAAATTATCATTAACTGTCGTCGAAGCGGAATTCAGGTTGAAATCGCCACACACAATTATTTTATCATACAGAGCACTGACTTGTTCAATTGTCTCGAAGACGACTGAGTACTCGTCGTCGCTCGTGCCCGGTGGAATATACGCACACAACGCAACAAATAACAAATTATTGTTAAGATACAACCCGGCACACACTAACTCACAACCGGTTTCCGTACTGCGTCCGACGTTTATACGGCGTAATTCATAAGCGGGAGCGGCTAGCAATGCAACACCGCCTCCGCGTCTTTGTCCTAATCTGTCAGACCTCAATATCGTGAATCCAGGTGGAACAACTTCAGCGTCACAAATACCTTCCTGTAGTCAGGTTTCAGTAATGAAAAATATCTGAGACACAGACGACATCAATGAAGAAGAAAATTGATGGAGCTTGGTACGAAGTCCTCGAACATTTTGATAATAGATTTGAAGAAATCTACTACGCCTGCGATGTACTTCCTCCTTCATCGATACTTGGGTTCCTTCTTTTGTAACTTCGTTTCCGAAACCACTCATTGAACTCTGTATTCGGAGGCCAATTTGTGGAAGTCATAAAGAACTCAAATGCGCTTTCTGGTACTGTCACCACAAACGAGGCATAATTTTGGTGTCTAAGTTCTAATTTTTCTACACTATAGGGTGCAAATTCAGGTTTTTTCTTAGCCATGTATAACTGAACCTTCTCAGCTGTAACATCGCTCCTAAGTGACCACAAGTGAATTTTTTTGCGCTTTTCAACTCCTGTCAACTCATCATCCACTTCTCCAGTACCGCGAATGACTGGTCTACGCCGTCTCCTCGTCTGTACCACCGTCCACTCCTCAACACCGGCTCCGCCGTCACTTATAGTTTGGGCTGCATCGTTCACCGTAGAGTGTGAATCACGTTCACTTGAAAACGTAGGTGCGCTGTGGTACGTAGAGGTTGAGGTGGAAGCGACACCCGAAACTCGGATGTCCGTACGAAGAGAGTTGGCTGCCACAGCTGCTTTTTGTTTTCGTGTTTGTACCTTTTGTGATGGTAACGTCGGGTCAGTGGCAAAACGATGAGGTGGGGGACGATTCGCAATTCCGGCAAATGTTGTAGGTGTTGTCACAACTGTATTTTCTTGCTTACCCGCTGTCTGCAATTGTTGCGATTGCGAAGCTTGCAAATTGTCGATTTTTGTTTCCAAAGATCGGATAGTATCCACTAAGGAGTTTATTTTTAACTCCATCGGAAGGATAAATCCTTTGAGAACTTTGACCATTTGATCAATCAGCTTCTGATCCATTTTAGATAGCACTTTATAATAATTAATCACGGAGCAACACACAAATACGTCTTACGCCCACAACAGCGGAGGGGGGAATTTATGCACACAATTGAGATACTTTGAACAATTTCAAGTGAATTAATCTACTTTGGCCTGAAAAAAACTACTATTCAGAGCCGTTAAACGAATTTAAAAAGTAGTAAGTCATTTTTGTGTTTATTTTCCACAGACATCAGATTTTTCACTTTTTTCCTTTTTTTATGTTTTTTGGTCGCGGCTAAGTTGACACAAGAGTAATTTGTGTTGTCAGTTTGACTTGTCAAGTTTATTTTTGTCGTGAATTTTTGCTTTTTGCGTGAATGTCTTTGAAATAATACCGCTTGATTTGGGGAGTAAGTTGGTGACGAGAACATTACCAAAAGTAAACCGTGCGGTCTATAGCCCACTAGTTTTTTTTGCCTTTTGCATATTCATCATTCATGGCGAGTATTATACGGAGTTGCCTTGTGAAACAGCTTGTACATAATTTACATTTATCTTTTGGATTTAAGGGTTGACGAAGAAGAAGTATATTGTCGCGGTCCTGTCGCGAATCATCTAGAAGAAACCTTCTAGAATAGTCGCCGCATTCGTCGCTGCAAGCAATAATGACCCGTAGGTCTACTGTTATAAGGTTCATAACACTATGAAATGAAAATTTTCGAGACTGGTCGAGATCGAGACACGTTAACGATGTGTATCGATGGGAAGTACATACATGTAAATACGAGAACATTCAGGAAACCTTGCCGGCGGATATAAAAAGCGACCGCATGCGCGGCGCATAGTTGAGTTCAGTTTGGACTTCGGAAGAGTAAACTTCGAACGAAACTACCTGCGAGGCTGCGAGACAAGTGATAACCTACGACTACGACCTCAGCGATACTATTGTACTTCGATTTGACCTGCGATTTGGAATCTTCGTCTGGACTTCGAGTTGTGAAGACCTGCAGACCAGACCCTGCGTGAATAAATCCTTGGAAATTGTCATTGGCGTTTTACATCCAAATCTAGAACCCTAGCTCGTAACAATATTGTTTGTAATATAAATGTATTTACGTACATATGTTTATCAGTTGTCTAGTACCCATAACACAAGCTTCGCTTACTTTGGGGCTAGATGGCGCTGTGTAATTTGTCTGACAATATTTATTATTATTATATTATTTCTGCCCAGCAGTAGGTATTGAGCAGCACATGAACTACTTCAAATTCCAAATCTGGCGACTTAGGCCTGCGAACATCTGGCAACCCTGAGACTATGTACTTGTCATTGTCAGTTAGTTGTCATGCTCAGTTTTGCCTAGGTTTTGTATTTGCCTAATGAAATTGTGCTTCAGTTTTTACCTAAAAAGTTAAATGTTAATGAATATTATCGAATTAGAAGCGTTTTTATCACAAATATGTCATTCGACGTAAATTGGGATATCGATAAATACAAAGAAGATCATGAAAGTGATGAACATTGGAGCCTGAGGCGTATGTTTATGCAGCGGTGGAAGAATGACTATCCCGAAGAGAGACTCGTCTGTTTAGGAATGGTTTTCACTAATATGGAGTTTATGGGATGCCGATACCCTACAGAAGTCATGCAAGAGGTCTCCAGACTGTCACAAGAGGTAAATATAACTTTTGTAAACTAATGTTTGGAATCTAATTTGGAAATAGTTTTGGGTGTAATTTATAGAGTAGAGCAGCAGAAGTTGCCTTTTTGTCTACTCATACAATAAGTATTTATAAAAAATATAAATTAGGCGCAAAGCTCGTGTGGACAACTGATATTATGTACTTAAATACATTTTTTTTTCTAAATACATACTTATAATACATAGAAAACACCCAGACCAAGACAAACAGGGTTTCTTTTGTACATCCAGGGTTAAAAGTTTTAAATGCTTCGAATAACTGTCTTGTCACAGAATAAAAAAATATAGACCCCCTTTTTTTCAAGACTTACTGACAAATGTATAGTTTTGAGATTTATTCTTGTATTTGTAGTCTATAATGATGTTACTTGCCAAATTTCATAGTTCTAGGTCAACGGGAAGTACCCTATGGGTTTTGATTCCCTTGAGAATGTGTCGAAATATGCGTTTTTTGCTGAATAAACGGCCGTATCTTTTTTTTACGTAAACTGAGCAGTTTGATTTTTTTACAACTTCATGGGACCGTAGACCTTTTTTTTTTTTTTTTTTTTTGTAAAGTATTATAACTTTAAAATATTACAATCTAGCTTATGGGCTAATAAGTAATTTAACTTTAACATAAACTTCTAAATATTATAGTCTAAGAATAATGTCCATTGACTTTTCTTAGTGTCTATTAAGGTGAAACACTTTCTTATTGTGTTATATTTAATGCACTATCACTAGCATTGTCTCACTTATTACTACACTAACTCAAAAGGTTTTGTTCTTTTGAGTCTTCTCACTAGGTCTGTGTTATCGAGAAGTTTGACTACCTCTGGATTCATATGGTGATGAAGTCTAAGTTCATGAGCTTCTGCATATTTTTGTATCACTTTGTCCACAAACTCCACTTTAAGGTCCCGATGGAGATAGTCATTTTTGAAATACCACGGTGCATTTACAATGCCCCTGAGTACTTTATTTTGAAAGCGCTGAATAACTTGTTTGTTACTCTGTTTCGTACAGCCCCATAACTGTACTCCATAAGTCCAAACTGGCATAAGGACTTGCTTATACATTAGTAATTTATTGTGAATCGACAAGCTAGAGTTCCTCCCGAGCAGCCAATACATGTTTTTGTATCGTATCTCTAACTCCTCTCGTTTCTTCTTAACGTGAGCTTTCCAATGTAATTTCACGTCTAGGGTCATACCTAGATATTTGGCCGTATTGACATACGGGATCTGCTGATTATTTAAAAACACTGGATGGTAGTGCGGATTTTTGTTTGTGAAGTCAATATGAACCGATTTTGACTCATTTAGTTTAATTCGCCATTTTTGTGTCCAGTTGTGAACTTTTGTGATGGCAATTTGGGTTTTCTCAACTGCTTCTTTGTGTGTGTTCCCAACAGACATTATGGCAGTGTCGTCGGCAAAAGTCGCAATTGTATTATTTTCTAAATTGGGAATATCAGAAGTGTATAATAGATACAGGACCGGACCTAAGACACTTCCTTGAGGTACCCCAGCTTTAATTTCCTTTAGATCAGAGTATGCGTCTTCTTGTCTGATTCTAAACATTCGGTGAGAGATATATGACTCTAGTATTGCAGCATACTTCTTTGGCAACATTTTGTTGATCTTATACATTAAACCTTTATGCCAAACTTTATCAAAAGCTTGTGCGACGTCCAGAAATACTGTGGAGCACACTTTCTTTTCTTCCAATGCTTTTTCTATAATATTTGTGATTCTATGCACTTGGTCTATGGTAGAGTGTTTCTCTCTAAATCCAAACTGATGTTGCGGTATCAAACCTTTTTCATCTAGTATGAGTTTTAGTCGTTTGAGCAAAAGCTTTTCAAATAATTTAGACATAACTGGCAATAATGAAATCGGCCTGTATGATGTCGTTTCATGAGGCGGTTTACCCGGTTTTGCTATCATAATTACTTCAGCTACTTTCCAGATATCCGGAACTAATTTCAACCTGAACGCAGCATTAATAAGGTTCGTTAATTTAACCAGAGCCTTATGAGGAAGATTAAGTAGGACTTCTCCCGTTATGAGGTCGTAACCTGGTGCTTTCTTAGAATCAATATTGGTCTTTATTTCATTCGCAACTTCTTTTGGTGTTACAAACTTTATGTCTGCCTCTTCTTTCGAAGTATCGTCGCATCTCAGGTCATCAGATCCTTCATTGGGTTGAAAAATTTTTTCCAAGTGCTCAGCGAACCTTTTTGCTTTTTGTTCATTACTTATGGCCCACTTTCCATTTTCTTCTCATATTGGGGGTATTTGCATAATTGGTCTTTTTACAGTTTTAGTAGCTTTCCAGAGAGAATAGTTAGTCCTGCTATCACTGGTTAATTTTTCTAAGCGAGTTTTAAGAGATTCGTCTTTGAAAGTCTGTATCACTTTTCTAAGCATTTTAGTGAGGCTATTCAATATTTGTTTATCGCGAGGCGATCGTGTTTGATGCCAAATTTTTCTTTGTTTCCTTTTTTGAGCTACCAAATTCATAATTTCTTCCGGATATCTGTTTCCTTTGGATTTTCTATGGATGTCTGGAGTGTTTTGCCATGCCGACAGTTGGATATCGACAGTAAATTTTTCTACTTCGAAATTTAGCTGCTCTTCATTGCGGAGCGGTACATTAAGATTAATTTTATTTTCTAAGTCTATTTGAAAACTCTCCCAATCAGTCCTTCTATTTACTAATGTTGGATTGTTTTCTTTATATATAACAGTATCACTTAAATTTAAAATAATAGGCGAATGATCTGAGCTCATATCATAACCGTCTTCAACACTCATATAATTAGTAGATATATTTTTACAGATAAAAAAATCAATCAGGTCTGGAATTTTTTGTGGATCAGTGGGCCAATAAGTTGGCTTTCCAGTCGATAATACGTCACATTGATTTTCTTTTATAGCTTTCAGTAATTCTCGTCCTTTGGTTGTGGTTAGTCTGGAACCCCAGTATACATTTTTGGCATTTAGGTCACCTCCAAGGATAAACCTGGTTCCAAGCTTTTGTAAGAAGTTAATATATTGATCTTTTTTCAGCGAGTATCTGGGCGGGCAATATATTGCTGAAACAGTAATCGGGTATTTTTTAGTTTTAATACATACTGCTACAGCTTGTATTTCTCGTTCTTCACACTTGTGGCATTCGTAGTGGTAGAGATTTTCTTTCACGATTATGGAACTACCTCCTCTTGCGCAGTTATCAGGATGTAGTGCGTGGTATAAATAAATAAAAAATAAATAAATAAAAATAATTTATTCAGGTAAATTATGTTACACTTAATAAACAGGTGTTGGAGCCCACTTTTAAGTTATAAAATACTTGTACCAGTAGGCTCCGCTCTTCCATATCTACTCAAATTAATCTACCTTGTGAACAGTAATTAAAAAAAGAATATAAAAATTACAAACATTTTTTTTTTTTTTTTGTGTGCTTGAGTGAGTTTGTGATGTGTGTGCGTGTGTGTGTGCGTGTGTGTATGTGTGTGTGTGTGTGTGTATGAGCGCGCGTGCGCGCGCGCTTGTGCGTGAGTGTGTTTGTATGTGTCTTCGTGTCTATGTTCGTGTGTGACTTCGTGTCTATGTTCGTGTGTTTACGCGCCTGTGTGCACGTCTGTGGATGCGTTGCGTGTACTAGTTGGTGTAGTAATACCTCTGGAGTGTCAAAATGGCATTAATCACAAAGAAATTCATCACTAACAAGCAGTATTAGTGATAAAACTCTCCAATTCATCATAGGTTAGTTCTTTAAGTCAAGTTGTTATTAACGATTTGCACTCATGATAGGATTTATTATATATATTGAGTTCTTTATTTATTTTATTATATATTTTAGCAGAGCGTGTATTATATTGAATTCTTGCAAATTCAGTCCTAGTAATGGGAGTACTAGCTACATTTTGTCTTCTTCTACTAACGGTTTGAGGCCTAAACGGTAAACTTTTGTGTTTTTTTAATATTATTCGTAATATATATAACTTTCTAATTGTTAATAAATCGCAGGTTTGGTATAGAAAAGTGGTAGGGAAGGTTCTTTCTTTGAAGTACATAACTTTCAGAAGCGCTCGTTGAGATCTTTCAGCCTCCAGAAATCTCGTTTTATAAGCACCACCCCAGACCGGTATACAGTAGGTGATGATGGATTGTACAAGGGACACATAAATTTTATTAAGAAGATTTGGTGTAAATATATTTCTAAGAGTCTTGAACATCCATATAAATTTCCGCATTCTTCCCGATAATTGTTCAATTTGGGGATACCATGAGAGATTTTGGTCCACTATTACACCTAGATATTTAGTATGGTTTAGTTTGGTAATAGAGGGGCAGATACAATTTAGAGTTTGGTCACATGAGTGGATTTTTATACCAAAATTATCAGGGGGCTGAGTACTGTTATATATGCTGAAACAGATATAATTAGTTTTTGATGCGTTTAAGGTTAGGAGATTGTTTTTTAACCACAAAGCTACTTGAGACATGCCATTTTCAGCATATTTGCGAGCGATTTCCCAGTTTGGACCTGTGAACACTATCGCAGTATCATCCGCATAAGATAAAATTTTTGCATTCTTTAGCGTCATGTTGCACAGATCGTTTATATAAATGAGAAACAAGCTAGGACCCAGTACGCTTCCTTGCGGGACACCATAGGTCACGACTTGTCCTTCGCTTATATATTCACCCAGTTTTACTTTTTGAATCCGGTTCGAGAGATAATCCTTAAATATTTTTAGTTGTTGGCCTCTAATACCAATTTTTTCTAACTTAGCTAGCAAGATGGAAATAGAGACTGTATCAAATGCTTTTTTAAGGTCAATAAAGCATGCTAAGCATTTTATACCTTTGTCTACGTTTTCAATTATTGTTTCAGTTAAGGAAGTTACAGCATCTTCGGTGGAAATTCCCTTCCTGAAACCAAACTGTGAGCTTGAAAGTATATTGTGTGCTTCGAGGTAATTTAGGAGTCTTACATTTAGTAATTTTTCTATTATTTTCGCCAAAACTGTAATTACTGAGACAGGCCTGTAGTTAGTGATGTCGTCTGCACTTCCACCCTTGTAAATTGGAGTGATAATGGATTCTTTAAGGATTGATGGAAATATACCCTTTTCAAAACAAAGATTCACTAGATGGACGATAGCAGGGACAATTTCTTCCTTTATATATTGAATGTAACGAGTCGAAACGTTGTCCCATCCCGAAGCACTATCTGATTTTAAATTTCTAATAATAGAATCAACCTCCTCGTAATCGGTTTTCAACAGAACGAATGATTGGGGTTGGCTAGGAAGATTGTGAAGGTACGTACAGGTCTCGTCTTTATTTATAGTTGATTGAATGTCTTCTGCAAGTTGATTGCCAATGTTTGCAAAATAATTGTTAATAAAGTTCGCCGATTCAAGAGGCGTTGGTTTCAAGTCAATCAGTTCTTGTTTTGTTCCTTTAGTCTTATTAGTGTAAGTTAATGATTTAATGTTTTTCCAAAGTAACTTGTTGTTTTTTATTGCATTATTGATTAAGTTTCTTTCATAATTTATTTTAGTCCTTTTAATAAGATTGTTACAAAAATTTCTGTACCTTGCGTAAGTAATTTTTTTAATGTTATTATCCGGATCTCTGCGCAATTCCATTTGTAATTTATTTCGGTTTTGTATACACTTGAGAATACCCTTGGTCATCCAAGGCTTTACCGTGCGTTGATTTTTTGGAATTTTAGTCGTGGTGGTATTTTGCTTTATAGATTCCATAATAGTGTGTATAAGAGTATGTGCTAATAAGTTAGGATCTTCATGAAAAATTAGTTCAGAAACATTTTTATTTTGTAAATATGACAATGCACTTGCAAAATTAGTTTTGGTAATAGTTTTTAGAATAAGTTTATTTGTTTTTATTTTGTTTATTGCTAATAACATAGTCGCATGGTCTGTGACAGTGGTATTTAGAATAGCAATGAAAGCAGAATGTTTTTTCCTATTTATTCTAATCATAAAGTGATCAAGACAGCTGTTTTCTCTTGTAGGTAGGGTATGACCAGGTAGGATAGCATGAGATGCAAGCATATTTAGATATGATATTCTATTTTGTAATTCGTGCGATCTCTCTTGCAATTTAGGTAAGATATTAATGTTAATATCACCAGCAATAATAAAATTAGTAGTAGATTTAAAGTTATTAATATATTCACTTAACGAATTTGTAAAGCCTTCAGCGTTGATATTCGATGGGGACCGGTAGATTCCAAGAATGATGTGATTGAGAATATTAACTTGTAGACAAGATGCTTGAGTTAACCGAACTTCTTTAATTTTAGGCTTAAGTTTTTCCTTTGCGTATATAACAACTCCATCGCTTCGATTTATATGGAAAGAAGTTGCACTAGATATATAGTTACTTAAGACTGGAATAGGTTTGTTTGCGTCGAGACGACATTCCGTGAGAATGATCACATCAGGTTCAAAGGTGAGAGATGATATATTAATCATAAAATCGTCGAAATTGCTATACACACTTCTAATATTTTGAGCAATTACAGTTAGGTCATTTATATTAGTTTGATAGTGTTTGGTAAGCTCTGATACATCGCATGAGATTGACCCGGCCATATTTAAGTCGTCCATTTCAGTTATCGTTTGAATTGTATCACACATATTTTATTATTTTATATATTCGTAGAGGGCAAATCGAAGAGGTGAAGAATAGCTTACAGTGTTTACATATTACATAATATTTAGAAACCCGTGGTATTACTGAACCTATAGATATCCAATATTTCATAAAGAAGTATACTGTATTTCTGAGAGTTATGCACTTGTGTACACTAGTACAAATCGATAATCTTTTGATTGTTTTTAATATGAGTTTATGTGGTGTGTCAGGGAGATTTTGTGTATAATCTATAAAAACTACGAAACACACATTGAAATATAAATAAAAAGATATGTTTCTAACACATTCAGAGAGTTCCTGCAGCCCCGAAAACATAACCAAAAATAGTCATTTGATGTTCCGTATGTCTTGAATCTGTAATTCGGTTTTAATTTGAATTACAGGTGAGGTTTCATTTTTCCTTAAGTACACCCTCCCATATGCCGTCCAGCAGAACTTGAAGGACTTGTCCTTGACGAGGTCACGTGCAAGAAAATATAAACGCGCAGCTTTCGCTGTGAGCTGCTCCGTAACGAACACCGGGGTGTCCTCGTGCACCTTCAGTCCAAGATGTTTAGCACACAATTTGGTTTTTTGGTTTACGTTATAAGCTTTACACAACTTAAGAACATCATTTTTTAAGATGGTTGACGAGGTCTCAATAATTATAGGAGAGTTGAGTACCCCTTCTTTCTTTCCACGTACTCTGAATATGTCCTTAATGTCTTCCTTTTTCACTTGGGAGCCAATTGTACGTGAGAGATTTAGGACCATATCCACCAGATCCTCCTTTGACTCATTGGGCCTTTTTGGTACATTTTTAATTTCCAAATTTGTTTTTCTAGCATCTATCTGCATATTTTCTATTTTCTCCTCCAATATTGCTATATGTTTTTTGTCTTCCCTTCTTTCTTCCTGTAGTTGGCTAATAATCTTCTTAAATTCCTCATTTTGGGCGGTCAGAAATGCTACGGAGGTCTCGACATTACTGCTAGACTGCTTAATTTCCTTAAGAGTAACAGAATTTTTTTCCAGTTCTTTCTGCTGTGCAGACATAAAAGAGGTTAAAAGATCCTTCATTTCCTGTTTAAATTCGGTGAAGTCAGTTTGCAACTCTTCCTGCCTTTTTCTTTTAATACGCGGTGGGACAATATGCTCCCCACCCGTAGACAGGTTTGGATCGGATTGGAAGTGCGCTGTGGTTAACAGATTAGTCGTGGCCGCTGCTATCGATGGCGAGGGTGGTGGAGTGCGCTGCATTTTGCTATGTATTAAGGCACCAAAGGTGAGCAGGGGATGTCTAATAATAGTGTATTATTAGTATTAGCGTGTTTGATTTCTGACTCTTTCCGATAAGATGGTTGTTTAGTAATGTTGTATATTTATGCACTTACTTGCACTGTTAAGCGGATAATTTTCTTGTCTTGCAAGCTCTCACGATACTTCCTTGCTCTTACTGCGCACAGTTCACGCTCCGATGTATTCAATACAATGCAGTGTCATTCCCGCGTAGCACATTTACGCGTAGCGCATTCTCGCTGTCGTCGCTCGTAGCACGGTAGCCGCCGGCGCGCATCGACCCGTAGCTGCGATGACGTAGTTGCAGCTCGTAGCAGCGGCGCCGCAGGTAATTTGTATTTTCGGCGCAGGGGTTCACTCGATCGCTGGCACAGCGGTAGGCGAACCGACCATCAACACAGCGCGGTCACCGAGATCGAATCACACTTGAGTCACAATTATTTTATATTCAATTTTTAAATTTATTAAATATATTTAATTATTACGCGACATAGGTTAGTGGACACGTTCACGCCTCACAGCGGTCCGGGGGGAAGGGGTATATTTTGTATCCTTTTAATTGAATGAATGACTGTTTAGTGAAATGTGATTCAGAAATTAAACACACATCAATTTTTTCGGTATCTAGGACTAACTGCAATTCATTTTGATGTTGGAGTAGCCCATTGGAGTTCCAAGCCATGATTTTGAGAAAATAATTCATGATTTGCTTTTAGTTATAGTCTTTTTAGTACTATTTTCCATCTTTTTAAGGCGCTCATCAAATGATGTCATTAATATGAGTACTTTATTTAATTTTTCTTCGATGTCCGTATTCGGCTGAGCATCTTTTACTTTTTGGCGGTGATTTGAGCGTAAGTCGTTTTTTCAGTCTTACTTTTATCTTGTTGCCATGGTTGTGGTACTGACTGCGTTACTACACATGTTTTGTTTATTTTTGTCATAGAGGATTGCTGTTGAGTATGTGGCTTTTTCTTCAAATTCTTGTTTTTGAAGCTTTGTAGCTCTTTGGCAACCACACACCCCCTGTAATTTGCTGGGTGTTGTTCGCCACAGTGTATGCATTTTGGTTTATCTTGTGGTGACTTTTGGCAATCTTTGGTTAGGTGCTTGCCAGTACACTTAACACATCGTGGTTCTTTAGAACAGTATTTTTGTGTATGACCGTAGGCCTGACAACGTTTACATTGAGGGACCAGCTTCGGTGTCTTAAGGGAGTGGATTTCTACTCTACATCCTAGTATACTTTTTATGTCAAAGATTTTATTAATATCTTCTTCGTTCTTAAAAGTGAGCATAAACATATTTAATGGTTCTTTATTTTTCCATCTTAATTTGTTTACTGCACTTTCTATCTTATATCCTTTGAACTGTAATTCTTCAACTATTCTTTCTGGCATGCACGTATGGTGCAGTTTTTTAGCGATCACTCTTATAGGACGATCTTGCTTATTCTCATATGAGTGCCATGCACAGTTATTGGAGGTGAGACGTTTCGTGATTGACCTGTATGTTTCTTCATTGTCGGCGTTCACTTTTACACTATCCCCACTTAACATTTTTATTGTAAATGGGTCGCCTAATACGCCTTCTACCAAAAAATCATAAAATTTTTGGTAATCTTTAACTCCATCCACAATTATTGGCGGCGGGGACGGTATTTTTTTGTTTATTTTTAACTGAGGCTCATTTGTAATGCCCGGACCGTAGACCTGAGTATACAGTTTAAATTTCAGTTTGATATCTTCACGCATTCTCGAGTTAGAGGGTCTTGGCAGACAGACTGACAGACGGACAACAAAGTGATCTTATAAGGGTTCCGTTTTTTTTTTGAGGTACGGAACTCTATAAACTAGTAAATTGCTAGCTTTTAGAGATGGCAACCCAGAAAGTGTATCATAATGTACATAAAATATATAAGCGGCTTACAAAACAGTGCCAAACAACTCATTAGTGCATTCTTAAAAATTTCAGGTAGCCCAAAATTACAGACAATCAAGGAAAGATAAACTAAAGAGGACATTTGTATCGGCATCGGATGCGGCAGAAGACCGTGCAAAAGGCGTCAAACGAGAAGGTGGCATCGTTATTAACGGACCACCTGAGAAGTCTGCTAAAATTGCATTTGTGCCTCAAGGACACAGTATTGATACTTCAAATACTGACTATGAGAATACTACTATGAATGATGTTGATACGGAAGAGAAAGTGGAAAAGAAATCTTCAGAAGTCACCGATGTGAATGAATACCTCAAGGAGATGATGCAATTAGATTGCTTGGACGTACGGTTGTTCAATGAGCTTATGTTTCACACGCCTTTCGGTAGAATGGTGCTGTTGATTAGGCCTTGGGCGGGTAAATTGTGGAATATACAGAGTGAGTATTGTAATATCTATATAGATTTAGGGTACTGTTTGTATCCAATAGGACTAGCTATAATCACAAAAATAGATAAACAATGTACACATTTGGATGATGAATTGCTAAAATTTGCTATATTTCCATTAAAAAAAAGTTATGTACAAAATACTCTAAAATTGAAGATACATCTTGTGTTTTCGATAGAATGATCCTCATCAAACATGAAATCATATTTATTGTATCAGGTTTAAGAGCATACTTCACCACGCTGCTCAACTGCAGGTTGGCGAAGGCCAGTGTTCTCAAGCCTCCCAAAGGCCACTCACTGACTTGACTTAACAATTGTCATCTTTATATATATAATTCTACTTATTATTATTTAAATAGTTGTCTTGGCCAACTTGCCAGATAAATATTTTTTGAAAAATGGAAAAATTCGCCTGCCCCCCCTAGGTGGGATTTGAACCCACGACCTCTCGATGACCGGTCGAGTGCTCTTCCAACTGAGCTACCAGGAAGGTTTGTGTTGCTGACGAATTTTTGCATCTTATATTTCTATACTGTGTGAGTCACAGTGTGACGTCATGTATTCAAATCCCACCTAGGGGGGCCAGGCGAATTTTTCCATTTTTCAAAAAATATATAATTCTACTGTACGTGTGTATGTCACTGAACTTCTAAACGGCTGGACAGATTTGAATGAATTGTTTTTATGCGTTTGCGTGGCGCCCTGGATGATTTAGATTCACAAATCAGCCCGGCAGGACATCTGTCGGGTCTGCTAGTATTATATATAAAGTAAATATATATAAATTAGACCTTACAGAATAAAAATTCTGCAGCCATCCTACACGTGCACTAATCATAATATTTCCTACCTATGCTCGCAGAAGAATGTGAGGTGATTAATTCTTCACATGCCGTGTGGTACAGCGTTGGTACAGCGCTTGGAACAGAATTGATAGATTGTGGAATGCGAGTGGTTAAATGAGAATGTATAATTTCAGCTAGCTGTCAAGTATGTGGTGTAAATCTCCAAAATACCTATGAGAAAAACTGCTTTTCTCTCACAATCAACGGGAGGCTGCTAGCTCAGGCCACCGGTAGTACCAAAGTGGAGGCAAGGAGTATTGTCGAAATGATGGCGTGGAATGTAAGTTCGTTTTATAAAGTTTAAGTAGAAAAATAAGAACCCATTTTTGACGTGAATATGAGTATGTCTTTAAAATTGCTTCAACAAGTGCGAGTCGGACTCGCCCACTGAGGGTTCCATAGGTACGTAGTATCATTATTAAATTTGATATTTTTCATTATAAATAAGAAATAAGGCGTCGAAAAAAATAAATAAAATATATTTTGCAATGTGTACATCAAGCCCTTTCATATGATACCCCATTTGAACTAGTAGTTTCAATTTGAAATTCCGACACCCTATAAAAAATATAGACCCCCTATTTTTTAAGATCTATTTACAAATGTATAGTTTTGAGATTTATTCCTGTATAGATTGTTTCCTTTTTTCTACGTAAACTTAGCAGTTTGATTATTTTACAACTTCATGGGACCGTAGACCTGAGTATACAGTTCAAATTTCAGCTTGATACCACCACGCATTCTCGACATAGAAATTCTTGACAGACAGACAGACAGACGGACAACAAAGTGATCTTATAAGGGTTCCGTTTTTCCTTTTGAGGTACGGAACCCTAAAAACGAATGATAAGTAATGATAACAAAATCGGGGGGATACAGTTTGGTGTTGCATCTACAAATCTATCATCTCCATCCCAAATTCAATCACTCCACTGAATAGATGAAGGATCAAAGAATTTATTATGCTAAGTAATGATTTATTGAACATCGCGTGCGGAGGAGGGGGAAGCGCCATTTTGAGATAATTTTAGTGCATATAACGTAATCACGTACTACACCCGGCCGTGTCCATGACACAGCCACGCCCCATATTTTTTTTACCACCATAGCTGGTAACAAGCATATCGACGCTTCCGTATACAACGACTTTTACGACTTTTGTATCCGGAAGCCATTTTGGCTTTTTGGCAAAAGGCTTTTACGACCTTTGTATCCGGAAGCGTCGTGGTGCACTTTGGTGGTGGTGAGGTTATTCCAGCATATGAGCGCAGTACCGGAGGTATCAGACGCACTTTACCTACCCTGCACAAAACTCTTCCGGTTCCTTATACCACTAAGTTGGCAAGTAAACACATGGACTGTCTGATGGAAAGCTGCTATCATGTCTTATGAAGACGTTCCCACATCATTGTCTTCAATTGCGTGTTGCCTACCATCAAGGCACACCCCGGTCACTCCATACAAATGTCGCGTCGGTCACTAATTACATAAACAATGACGTTTCTGCAGAGGGCGAATGAGCGTGTGTGCGTGCGGCGCCATACAAACTGTTCCAGATTCGTCTCAAAGGGAGGTGAGGTCGATACGAGACAGCGGCACGGCAGGGAGTGGCCATACTGGTTATTACTTATACTGTGATCAAGGGCATCGGAGCAAGTACAAATTTTCTCCATGTTGAAAAGGTAGTGATTACCTGTAGACTTTCAAGGCAATCGTGCTCTTTGCTCGTATGGCAGATTGTACAGTACTAGGGTACTAGTGATTCCACATAACCACCGCATTAGTAACAGTACTACGTACATTACGGCCACTTCCTTTCTTTGCTCTCTCATATCTACCTCACTTCACCTCTGGCACAGTATAAGTAATAGTTACAGTATGGCCACTCTTTGTTATCGACCTCACCTCCCTTCTGAGACATATCTGGAACAGTTTGTATGGCGGCACACACACTTATTCGCGCTCTGCACAGACATCAATGTTTATGTCGTAGTAAACGATGCGACATTTGTATGGAGTGGCCGGGGTGTGCTTCTGGGACAAATCAGGAACCGCCGGCTGCTTAACCGACTAGTCGGAACATCTATGTGGGATTTAAATAATAAACAGTTTTTTTTCCAACTTAACTTCTTATTTTAATTAATTCATCATCATCATCATCATCTCAGCCATTGCAAGTCCACTGCTGGACATAGGCCTCCCCTCTAGATCTCCAATAAGACCGGTTGAAAGCGGCTTGCATCCATTTAATTAGGTAAATAGCTCTTTTTAATCCCACACACACGTCAGCTCTTTTCACCCTCCTTGTGCGGGTGTGAGAGGGGGTGAGGAAGGGGAAAGCCCCTTCCTCACCCCCTCTCACACCCGCTACATTCCATTCCGCACATTATGCGCTACGTTCCATTCCCCACATCTATAGTAAAATGTATGTTCGCAGAGGTTACGGGAAGAAATGGTGAGTATAGTGGTGAAGGAGCAGTGGATCGCGCAGGGCGACGAGCGCATCTCGGTGAGCGCGGTCGCGGGCCGGCAGGGGGACGCCTTCGGGACGCCCGTCGAGACCAGCGTCGCCACCAAGTAAGGCAGAAATTCGGCATCGGTATTAGGAGCCCGGTGGTCGAGTGGCTAGCAACGTGCACTTTGACTCCGAGGTCGCGGGTTCGATCCCCGTAAATGACAAATATTGTGTATAGATATATGCCAACATACTCGTATATGTAATCCACCTGCCTATTTGTTAACTATGTCTCAGATGCTCAAAGGTTGGCTGGAAAAGATCCTCTATGGCAGGGCTGTCCAAGGCCGCATGCGGCCCTCAGCTTATATTTGTGCGGCCCGTGACATGTTTTTCATTAACCGGTTTTTATACAGTTTTTACCTCTACATTTTTGTGCAACGAATCTGACTGAAAATTATATATTTTTATAAAAGTTAAAGTTTTAAAATTTAATTTTATAACTAACTTCTTTTGATATATAATAACCGTAGAAAGAAACACTTTAATCACAATAATTATCTAAAATACCCGAGCCGACCGCCAACATTAATGGCGGCGCGCAGAAAACTTGACAATAATAAACAAAACTTTTGTTTTTTTTAGAAATTTTGTATTGCCAGTATCTGTTTATAAATTTCTACCACGTAGCCGACTATATTCATCTTATTTTTAGTAGAATTTTCAGGGCACTGGACAAAGCGAAGTGGGAACAAAAAATTTTTGAAAAATTGCTTTTTTTTTGGAAATTGCTCTGGGCACGGGAGTGCCCAGGACGGTTGGGGTTTTATTTTTCCGGCACGAGCATGCCCGCGGACGTTTGAGTGGAACGTTTGAACTTTCAAAGTAGCTAGTAAAAATGTCAAGTAGGTATTTGTTTCTGCGGCCCGCTAATCTATTTAGCAATTTGTAATGGCCCGACATTGTATATGGACAGCCCTGCTCTAAGGAAGTCCGCCTTTGTACAAATTTGTGTAATCATTCAATTTCTACTGTATTCTGCAATTGTTGTATAATAAAGTTACAACAACAAATATTTGTATACATGAAAATGTCTGTTTGTTTTGGTTTGGGTTTTTTCTATGTAATATACTCGTATGTATTTACAAACAAAAAGATTTAGAGATATCTCCAGACGTTTGGTCGACTCTTCCCGCGACCAGAGGGCTGGCCTATTTCTCGCTCAACGAATAAGCATTGCCATCCAGCGGGGCAATGCTGCTAGCCTTCAAATCAATTCAAATCAAAATATCTTTATTCCTTGGACTTTATAAAGCACTTAGAAACGTCATACAAATTAAATATAAGAACATGTATCTAAATCATTACTACTCTAAATCCGCAGAGCTTAGATTCACTTTCATCACACTATCTTGAATGTGAAAGTGAATTTAAGTGCCAGTTCCGGCGACGGGGCTTCTTGAGAAGATCTGGAAAGAAATTCAAGGCTTCTGGCCACGTTACCCTTTGACGGCGATGCGGAAGAATTTTATGACGCTATTTAGATCATTATATTTTATTATGATGATGATGATGATGATTTAGATCATTATATTTTATTACTTTTTGTATTCAGTTTGTATATATAGCCATATTTAGTTTTTATTTTAATTGTATATTTTTAATTATTAGTAAAACTAAAAAAAAATCGTATTATAGTATACCCCAATATTGTATTTGATGGTAACATCATTCCATATTTAACTTCGGTCAAAAACCTGGGCATCCTTTTTGATCAGACTCTATCCTGGGCTCCACAAATCAACGAAGTTAGCCGCAAAGTATTTGCTGCCCTACACTCTTTGAAACGGCTTCAAAACTTTCTCCCTGTTAACACCAAAGCTTTGTTGATGCGTACCCTTCTGCTTCCGCTCCTAGATTATGGAGACATTGCATATCTGGACCCTTCGGAAGAATTAATGAGTAAGTTGGAGCGAATACAGAATGTGTGTATCAGATATGTTTTTGTCTTGCGTAAATCGGACCACATCACGGAATATCGTAATCGACTTAATTTACTACCAGTGCGGCAGCGTAGGAGTCTCCATATCCTTAGTCTCGTTTTGCAAGTCCTTTTCTATCCTTCGGCATCTCACTACCTGCGAGAATGATTCTCGTTTCGCATTCTAGATGACCGATTACGGTCGCGCAACAATCCTTTATTAAATATTCCTGTCCCCAACTCCTATTCCTACACTAAATCCTTCAGTGTGTATGCAGCGCGTCTTTGGAACTCGCTCCCAGTGGATATCAAAATGTCACAAACTCTTTCAGAATTCAAATCACGCGTGAGGAGACACTTGATTGCAACTCCTGATATTTTGTGTTAGTAATGTTGTCATATTTATTTATACACTAGCTGTCCCGGCGAACTTCGTACCGCCTAACAGTCAATGAATGTCGTGATGTACATATATATATGAACAAAATTTATGATTTCTTGAAATTAATGCAATGAATAATAGAAAATAATAGAGAAGCACGATGGCGTGAGGCACGTGTCAGTCTAATTGTACACGCAAGTTAAGCAACGTCAACCGTAACCTGTTCATGGATGAGTTTATGTTATCTCGAGCTCGTCCGTGCTTCGGAAGGCACGTTAAGCCGTCGGTCCTGGTGTTTATCATTAGATGGCAGTCCTTAAGCCAAGTTAGTGGCCCAACCCGTAGTTGAGCAGCGTGTTGGAGTATGCTCTAAACATCTTCGGTTGAGGGAAGACCCGTATCCCAGCAGTGGGTAAATAATAAGTTCAGTACTTTACAAAGTCACAAAAAAAGTACCAATTGACAACAATAAATATTTCAATCCACAAAACAAATCACAGACAACATTCGCGACGTAAAAGTAAGACCAATCGATTTGACATTTACATAACAATCAATAAATATTCCAATCCTTTTTAACTGGCACTATTTGTATGGGAAAACGTTTTTTCTTTTATTTAATTCTTTCGTCAATTTTTCAATGTTTTAAATACTTTCCCGACCAAGACACGACATTATTTTATATATTATATAGATTTATGGAGCTTGATTTAAATTTCTGAACGCACGCATAAATATTTTAGAACCAATAAATCAGCCTAGCGCAACTCAAAGTAAAAAAACGACTCTATGAATCGGAAGCGAATTTGGTACAAATTCTGATTGTTTTCGCTTCCATTTCATACATATTAGAATTACGCTATTTGTATGGCACATCCGTCTCTTAAAACGTAGTGGTCACATTCTCTTTGCAAAAAATATTTAAATCCACAAAACTGTTTTCAAAACAAATCACAGCCAACTTTCAAGACGTAAAAATGAGACCAATAGAGTTAACATTTGTTTTTAATCTATGACATTTGTTCTATAATGAGCTTAATATACATTTCTGAACGCACGCATACATTTGGCGTACGCACGTACGACAACATCACATTTGACAGCTACGACAACCCCGAACATTTTGTATGGGAAAATGTTTTTTCTTTTATTTTATTTTTTCGAGAATTTTCCAATGTTTTTAAGAGTTATTCTGCTATTCGGGACGGAAACAAATCCAACAAATCAAAAACCATGGCAATCGGTCCAGCCGTTCTCGAGTTATAAGTGTTGTAACAAACACGACTTTCTTTTATATATATTTATTTATTATTTATACATATAATAGTATGTCCCCGATTGTATTATATACCTACTGTATTTCTTTTAAATTATGTGATATTTATAAGATTATATTTATTTTGAAATTATATGCCAATATGTACTGTTTATGTACCTACAAATCCTTCATAGTATTTTTTATTTTTTATTATTATTACAATTTTTTTTTTCTTTTTTCTAATAAGTATCTACCTATCAATATACCTACCGCCAAATTTTAAAATTCCAATATCCTTTAGGTTTTCTATGGTTGACTGGAAGAAATCCCTAATGGGATAAGTCCGCCATTGTACGATAAAATCTGTTGTGTTTTATTTTATTTTATTTTTGTAATTGTCTATTTATGTTTTATTGTACAATAAAGTTTTTACTATACTATACTATAAAAATCTATAATATATTTAAATATAGTATCAGTTATCTAGTACCAATAATACAAGCTTTGCTTAGTTTGGAACTAGATGGCAGTGTGTAATTTGTACAAGGAATATAGGTTATCGGCATCAACTAAATACCACTCCTCTACTGGGATACGGGTCTCCCCTCAAGCGAAGGGATTTAAAATGTACTCCATTCCACAATATTCAACTGCGGGTTGCCGAGTGTTTTCAAGCCACCCAAAGCCCCCACTCGGAAGGACGGAGGAGCTCGAGATTAATAAACCCATTTTTTTAATACTACATTAGGTGACTCTCAAGCATATTGCTCACCTGATGTGAAGCGGTTAGCGTAGGCATATTAACGCTTGCAACATGAAATATCGCTCGCGCTTCGCCACCCTCGCTGACAACGCATTTATCGACTATCGCTGGAGGGATGTGGTCGATATTCGGGAGCTTCAACAATAAACGTTACATAGTGTATTTTGACGAGCTCGGTGGCGTAGCGGTCAATGACGCGGCTTCGACACCAACGCTCGTGGGTTCGATTCCCACATAGGACAAACATTTGTGTGCATGAACATGTCTGTTTGTCATGGTCTGGGTGTTTTCTATGTATCATAAGTATGTATTTACAAAAATAATGTATTTACGTATGTTTATCAGTTGATAACACAAGCTTCGCTTACTTTGGGGCTAGATGGCGGTGTGTAATTTGTCTGACAATATTTATTTATGTAATGAGTGATTAAAAATAAGTGTATTTGTATTTCAGAATGATGAAGTTGATGGGCTGGAAGGGCGGCGGGCTGGGCGCAGACGCGCAGGGCATCGCGGAACCTATCAAACCTAACTTGCAAATGGTATGCCTTTTGACGTGAATATAATGAATGACGAGCTCGGTGGTCGAATGATTAGCAATGGCCACTTTGACTCCGAGGTCGCGGGTTCGATCCCCGCACAAGACAAACATTTGTGTGCATGAACATGTCTGTTTGTCTTGGTCTGGGTGTTATCTATGTATTATAAGTATGTATTTTAGTGTCCGACCGAATGTTCGGTTTCGGTTTCGGTTTCGGTCGAGTTTCGGCAAAAATAACGAGTTTCGGTTTAGTTTCGGTTTCGGCGGCAAACCTGCCGAAACTACGACCGAAACCGAAACTTAATTCGGGAGTCCCCGCGCTGTGCTCGGTCATGTTCGGCGCAGTAAATTCCATCCAAGCGACGAAGACATTTTGCCGCGTCCACGTGCCTAATGATGTCGTGACTTGTTTGCGTTTGCAGTGCGTTTTGTTTGTTGTTTGTGAGTTTTCGTGTGATTTGTTTTGAATTCGGAAAGTTTTATCATGTGATATTGTATCAAGGGTAGGTAGTAAACATAATAATTTAGTATAACAAACTAATGCATAGATTATAGTAGAATCAAGTCTAACATAACTATCTGAATATTTTGTGGTTAATTTAACTCATTCGGTAACGCTTTTTTTTATACTACGTCGGGTGGCAGACAAGCATACGGCCCGCCTGATGTGAAGCGGTTACCGTAGCCATATTAACGCTCCCAACATAAAATATCGCTCGCGCGCCGCCACCCCTGCTGCCAACGCAGGTGCAAGCAGGGTGCACCGCGTGCAGGTGAAGTTGGCTTTGGTTCAAAGATGTTGATGAACCACTTACACCCCCTGCTATACGTAAACAAACAATAGTTAGGCACTTGGTACTTATTATAGTGCATTAGTGGTGATAATGTTAAAGATTTAGAGTTTCAACGTAAAATTTAATAATTACTAGCTGTTTTGGCGAACTTCGTACCGCCTAACAATCAATGAATGTCGTCGTATATATTAGCTGAACGAAATTTATGATTTTATGGAATTAATAGAAAATAATAGAGAAGCTCGATGTCATAATTACGCGTGTCAGTCTAATTGAACACGCAAGTTAAGCAATGTCGTCCGTAGCCTGTACACGGATGGGTTTATATTACCTCGAGCTCATCCGTGCTTTGAAAGACACGTTAAGCCGTCGGTCCCGGTTGTTATCATTAAAATATTTTGAGCTCCTCCGGGCTTCGGAAGGCACGTTAAACCATCGGTCCCGGTTGTTATCAATAGATGACAGTCGTTAAGCCAAGTTAGTGGCCTTTAGGCGGCTCAAAAACACTGGCCTCCGCCAACCCGCAGTTGAGCAGCGTCTTGGAGTATGTCCTAAACCCCCTTCGGTTGAGGGAAAACCCGTATCCGTAAAAACTGAAGATTTCATAAAAATAAAGATTTCCTTATAGTTTAATCAAAAATTAAAAAAAAAACGTTTTGTTTTATTTTTTAGTTTTGAAATCGGTTTAATCGTTTTGGTGATTTGTAATAGTAATTTCTTTTTATGTTTACTCTGATTTGATTCTTGCGCTCGGACTCCATGGGCCAAGCGTTTTCACCCCAATCGATTTGACATTTTTCATTTGTATGGGAAAATGTTTTTCCTTTTATTTTATTCTTTCGTCAATTTTCCAATGTTTTTCATATTCTTTTTCTATTTTCAATATTCTGTTATACGGGACGAAGAAAAATCCAATAAATCAAAAAACTATGAAAATCGGTACTGCGGATCTCGAGTTATAAGTGTTCGAACAAACCCGACTTTGTTTTATATATATAGATAACCAAGTATCTAGCAATTATAACGTAACGTAATTTTTTTTTATAATACGTCGGTTGGCATACAAGCATATGGCCCGCCTGATGTGAAGCGGTTACCGTAGCCACATTAACAATGGCAACATTAAATATCGCTCGCGCGCTGCCACCCCCGCTGCAGATGGAGCATCTCCCTTTCTGGTGACCTCACTCACTCGCAGGAACACAACAACACTCAAGGGAATTGTTATTTGGCTGCAGTATTCTGTGAGGTGGAGGTACATTCCCCAGTCGGGTAGCTTACAATTACGCTCGTTTTCGCCAGAGCTTCGTTTGTCAGTCAGCAGGGTGCACGCGTGCAGGTGAAGTTGGCTTTGATTCAGAGATGTTGATGAACCACTTACACCTCCAATTATAAGAAAAGTACCTACAGTTAGATAATTGTTTCGTAAAAGTTTCGGTTTCGGTTTCGGCCGAAACTGAGACTGTTGCCGAATTTCGGTTTCGGTTTCGGTTTCGGTTTCGGTCGTAAAAACCAGTTTCGGTCGGACACTAATGTATTTACAAAAAAAAAATGTATTTAAGTAAATTTATCAGTTGTCTAGTACCCATAACACAAGCTTTGCGCTTAATTTGGGACTAGATGGCGCTGTGTAAATTGTCCAGAAATATTTATTTATTATTATTATTTATACGTCTTTAAATTTGCTACATACGGGGGCAAGTCAAAACATCGGACGCGCAGCATGCGCCACCATAGTGAACTTTTTTTTTTTTTCGAAATCCCGAATTGTTATCGGAAGACCAAGGTCACTTTACATTACTACTTTTTGATGCTCTATACAAATCCGAAGTCAGAATTTCTAAATTTTGAGTTTCATGACAACGGATGGACAGACAGAACGACTTTTTTTTCGGAAAATAAGGTCACTTTACATTACTACTTTTTGATGCTCTACACTACACGAATCCGAAGTCAGAATTTCGAAATTTTGAGTTTCATGGCAACGGACGGACAGAACGACCGGACGATTTTATAAGCTCAATGAATTTCGCTGAAAATCTAATGATAACAAAATTGGGGGATACAGTTTGGCGTTGTAGTTTCATGATATTCGCGGAAAAAATGTGGGAGAATAGATACAAAAAAAAAAAATTGAAATTTTCACTAGTTTTTTTTATATCGATTAATAATTTCTTATTTAGTTTTTTTATTAACAAGTAATAAAAGCATGTTAAATTTTTTTTTGTTCCTATTTTATCATATGTAGCGATGTAAACACAGAGGGCAGGATTCTAGCCCACGGGGCCGAAATCGAGGTTGAGTGGAGCGAGTAGATTCGCTGAGTGTATGTTTTCCATTGTCAATGGAAAATGTATTTGATGATCATTCCTCAAGGACATGATCGATCTCAATTTTTTTTCGACACACACCTCAAGCATGTCGATGTCTTTAATTGTGACAAGTTCCATCAAAAACGGTTCAGTGGTTTTGGAGCCTATTAATTTCCAAGAGTGACTTTTCGGCGTATATGAACGTTCCTTTCGCTCTGCTCAATAAATAGGTATTGATATTTTCAGGTTTCATAGCCGTGTAGTTTCCGGCAGACTAGAATAGAATCACTCCGTCTCTTCCCGCGGATGTCGTACAAGGCGACTAAGAGAAATACATTATAAAACATCGATCAGGCCTCCCCAACCCGTCTGGCCAGCGTAGGAAGTGTAGGCCAAATCCTCCTGTCTATGACGGACGAGAGAGGGTCGTGCTCCTGTAGTGGAGACTAAAATGACCTGATGATGATGATGATATTTTCAGGTTAACCGCGCCGGGCTCGGCAGCATGGGTACAGACATCCGTCAGCTCCGGCGCGCAGCCCAGGACCTGATGCAGCGGTACCTGGCCTCCGACTCCATCGACGTGGACCTCGTGTTCAGCAGCGAGTTCTCCAAGGACGAGCGCGCGCAGCTGCACCAGATAGCTCAAAGAGCTGGACTCGCTTCCAGGAGCTATGGAGATAAGGACAGGTGAGGTTCACTTTGACCAAACCCCGCCACTCCATACAAAAATGCATTTGCATGTAGTAAACCAAATGACGTCTGTACACGTGCCTATGTTTGTGTGACGTTCTCTAGGGCTGACATTATTCAATTATTAGTCGGACATAGTAAATACACTACACTGACTCCAGTCAATAACGAGCTCGGTGGTCGAATGGTTAGCAATGGCCACTTTGACTCTGAGGTCGCGGGTTCGATTCCCGCACAAGACAAATATTTGTGTGCAGGAATATGTGTTTGTCTTGGTCTGGGTATTTTCTATGTATTATAAGTATGTATTTACAAAAAAAAATGTATTTAAGTACATTTATCAGTTGTCTAGTACCCATAACACAAGCTTTGTGCTTAATTTGGGACTAGATGGCGCTGTGTAAAATTGTCCAGAAATATTTATATTTATAATATTCACAAAACGCCTTATTGCCATTGGTAACTTACCCATATCTTTCGCGTCTGCGCGCTGACGCACTCTTTGACACATATAAATCTCCTATAATGCTATCCTGTTCACATCTCGTATTAATTGCATCTTGTATCCTACTCTGACAGACATGAATTAGTAATGATGAAACTATGGCTGCCACATGCTTTTAGGTAATTTATAAAATCTAAAAAATATTATTATCTATATATTATTTCATCCAAAGTGAACGAATATAATTTGATTTTTGACTTTACATGTGTTGAGACATCCGTCCACTGCACAAGTAACTCCCATCTTTTATTTTAAACTGAATGGAGAATAAAATACGAGCGATGTCAATTCGTACGTTGTGGCATACCTTGTGAACGGTTCCACATCTGTCTCAGAGGGGAGGTGAGGTCGACTAGTGAGAGCGGCAGAGAGCGGCTATACTGTACGTAGTACTATTACTTATACTGTGCTTTGACTTTTTTCAACAACAAAATTTCATAAAAATCGGTTCAGCCGTTTCAGAGGAGTTTGGTGACAAACACCGCGACACTACGGGGACCGTTCTTTTTGTTAACATTATAATTTATTGACTTAATTGATTCCTCCCTTTCTCTACCGAGCAGCTCCGATACTTGAAACATGACAGTGTTTTTTTTTTTTTTTTTTTTATACTACGTCGGGAGGCAGACAAGCATACGGCCCGCCTGATGTGAAGCGGTTACCGTAGCCATATTAACGCTGGCAATATAAAATATCGCTCGCGTGCCGCCACCCCCTCTGCCAATGCAGCATCTCCTTCCTTTCTGGTGACCTCACTCACTCGCAGGAACACAACAACCCTCAAGGGAATTGTTATTTGGCTGCGGTATTCTGTGAGGTGGAGGTACATTCCCCAGTCGTGTAGCTTACAATTACGCTCCCTACCTCTCTTTACGCCAGAGCTTCGTTTGTCAGTCAGCAGGGTGCACCGCGTGCAGGTGAAGATGGCTTTGGTTCAAAGATGTTGATGAACCACATACACCCCAAAATGTTTGTCCAGTGTGTTTTTAAAGTCGGTTAAAAATGAGCGGGAACGTACGAGTATATAAGAGGGTCATGGCTTCTTATAGCGTGGAAAAAAAAAAATATTTTATTTATTGGTGTCACCTCTATTTCGCTCTAACATACGCGTATACTCTATGTTTCTCTTTTCCATAGCCATTCTTTATTTTTAACTGACTCCAGAAAAGGAGGAGGTTCTCAATTTGGCTGTATTTTTTTTTAATGTTTGTTATTTAAGTACTCCGTGATTTATAAACCGATTTGAAAAAACTTTTTTTATTTGAAAGTATACTCTTTCAAATAAAAATAATTTGTAGATTGGTCCCATATTTTTTTCATCATCATCATCAGCCTGTATCTCGCACTGTTAGGTTTGTTATTTCATTACTCCGTCATTTATACACCGATTTGAAAAAATAACTTTTTTTATTGGAAAAAGTATACTTCCAGATTGGTCCCATATTTTTTTCATCATCATCATCATTGATTTGATGAGCTCGGTGGCGTAGCGGTCAATGACGCGGCTTCGACACCAACGCTCGTGGGTTCGATTCCCACATAGGACAAACATTTGTGTGCATGAACATGTCTGTTTGTCTTGGTCTGGGTGTTTTCTATGTATCATAAGTATGTATTTACAAAAAAAAAATGTATTTACGTAGGTTTATCAGTTGTGTAGTATCCATAACACAAGCTTCGCTTACTTTGGGGCTAGATGGCGCTGTGTCATTTGTCTGAAAATATTTATTATTATTATTATTTATTATCATCAGCCTGTATCTACATACATAAATGTAGAATAATGTTTGGAGTCGGTTTTTTTTGTTACAATTATACACGACTAGCGACCCGCCCCGGCTTCGCACGGGTGCAATGCTGATACTAAATGTACTACAGAAGGTCTTTGCGCTTTGTCCTATCCAGTCCTTCCCCAGTTATAGGCACACGCCGCCGGCTCCGCGGCCGGTACCGCCACAGCCGTTATGTCCCTGCATTTTAAATGTGTAATATCTTCTAAACTATTCATTTAAATTACATGCTGTGAAGGGCCATATTGATCTATATTAAATGCGCAATGTATTTAAGGTACTTAATTGGATAAGGATTAATTCTGTATTGCTTAAAATCGCTTCGTAAATAAGGCATTATTTCTTGTAAAAAGCAAAGGATAAAATAACGGTTATTGTGTGTTACCACTAAGAGATAGACATATACCATCGCGAACTTTTTTGTAGACCATTTTAAGGTGAACAATACTGTACTACATTATTTTGATCTATCTCGTTGGGTTCAGCCAGCGTTTGCAATGAAAGAGCAAAAAAATGTGTTTATTTACGACATCACATTAGAAACCTCTAAATTATCAGTGTTTTTCTACTATGTTATGCATATATTATACATATAAACTTTCCAGTTGAATCACTCTATCTATTAAAAAAAACCGCATCATAATCCGTTGCGTAGTTTCAAAGATTTAAGCATACATGGGGACATAGGGACAGAGAAAGCGACTTTGTTTTATACTATGTAGTGATGATTTTTGTCGACAGATTCCTGGTTGTCAAGAAAAAATTGGATCCGTTCTCATTAGTGCTGGCAGTCATAGAAAAAGGCGGGAACACGCCCAAGTATCAAGTTTTTATACCTAGTGCGCTTAGTAAAAATAGAAGAAGATAAAACGTACTTAACAAACATATAGTGCGATTGAAAGTGTTCACAAAAATAGGGGGCGCCACTTTCTTCGTAGGAGCAGTTTTATAATGGTAACACTTGAGCACTTTTATCAGGTTAATTTTGTTATTACTATGCTACTACTATTGGAAATTGTAAAAAAAAATATTTGGGGTGTAAGTGGTACATCGACATTTTTGGACCAAAGCCAACCTCACCTGCACGTGGTGCACCCTGCTGACTGACAAACGAGGCTCTGGCGAAAAGAGAGGTAGGGCATAACGTGTTTTGCAAGCTGGCCGACTGGAGAAGTACCTCTACCTCACAGAATACCGCAGCAAAATAACAATCTCCTTGTGTATTATTGTGTTCCAGCGAGTGAGTGAGGTCACCAGAAAGGAAGAAGTTGCTGCGACAGCAGCGGGGGTAGTGATGCGCAAGCCATATTTCATGTTGCGAGCGTTAATATGGCTACGGTAACCGCTTTAAATCAGGCTGGCCGTATGCTTGTCTCCCACCCGACGTAGTATAAAAAAGTATTATGACATGAGTAGCTAAGTAGTCTGCTTGCAGGCTAAAGGGGATTAAGACTTGCTACCAATCTACTTGGGTGCCGTCCATTAATCACGTGTTTTTTTTTTTGCATTTTTAAACCCCCTTCCCCCCGCATCCTCTTGGTGATCCCCTTTCCTCCCCCATAGATTACAACAGTCCATCGATATGCGGCCGTACTTGAGCTTTGTAAAGCAAAAGACTTGGTTTAGAAATCGCGCGTTTGACAAAAAAACTACACGTGATATCTTAATACACCCAGTTCCCCCTTGTGATATATCGTGATTTTTACCAAACTCCTCCCCCTCCTTCGAGCCTCATGTGATTAATGGACGGCCCCTTGAGTGATCGGTTGGTTTACTGGGCGAGAGACTTAATCCTGTGATATAACCGTAAGGTTGGTGCACAGGAGCATTAGCTGTAGACAAAACATTTTACACTCTTCTGATTCTTTTTGATTATCTAAGATTTTTTTAATTATACGATAATTATAATTTAATTGAATGTACATGTAAGATTTAGGTTGAGAATAAAAATAAAACACTTTTAATTAACTACATGATTTTTTTATTTTAAAATCCAAATCCGATTCCTTATACACCATGCCAATTAAATCAAATGGAAATGATACACAATTATGCAAAAAAAAAAAAGAAAGATTTGTATGGGATCAAGTGTGCCAAACTCACACAACGAGAGGCAAACAATATGTGTATAGGCAATTTGATCTACACTACTTTGCTTGCTTCCGCTACCAATTAGTTAATATAAACTACTGCCGGCCGGCACCCACCCTCTACCAACAGTAGATGCATGCGACTGCCGTGGCTGTTTTAGTCGTCTCCGCTGCAACTGCTGCGGTCGTCTCGGCGAATCTCCGACAGCTGAAACAGAAGAAACGTGCGACTGCTGCCGCCCCGACTGCCGTGGTCGTCTCTGCGACACGTGTTTCGCCTCTACGCGAGGCATTCTCAGGCGATCTGTAGATGTCGATGGTTAGAACAACAACCTACAAATGCATAATACTGCATTATATGTGTATAATACTAATTGCGAACTTAGTGTTGTAATTGGTGGAATTTGTAATTTTGAATTTATTGTACATGAAAAACATATATAATCAATTTACCAACATTTATTGGGTATGCAACTGATACAAATCCATACCAAGTTAAGCATTCGGACGCTTACTGTTGACACGCTCGCCACGCAGACATCATATGTCTAGTCTACTATATACTTGATCTATGCTTAACAACGATAACCTCATGGCACATACGTAAGGTTTTTTTTTTATCACGGGAATTTTAAGGCCCCTGCAAAAATGATACAACTTTTGTAATGACAGCAAAAGTTAACGTCGTGTAGGCACTGCCAACAGCTGTCAGTAGCTCCAAAGGGCACCAACTGTCTAATGAGACATTAGATAATATCTCTAGTATCAGTTGTTGTCATTAGTAATGTCAACAGCTGGTCTGGTATCGATGACTTAACGTGCCCTCCGAAGCACGGAGGGGCTCGAAATAAACATAACTTAGTTACCGAGTATAGTAACACGGTCAATCACGGCAGAACGGCTGATCGGATTGTGATGAATCTATCAAATTTTATCCTGTTTGGATATAATTTGATAGATGGTCTGGAATCTATTCAAAATCTATCATACCATACATATATTCTAATATAAGATATTATTTTATCTCTGGAAAATATCCTAGACATAGGAATGGAGTTCACGCGCGGAATGGAGTCGCGGGCGGCAGCTAGTAATACCTAATCAAAATGTAAACCATCTTCGAAACGACACACAAATAGCGACACTAACGCTATGGCAATAAAGTGCATTATAACTCTAAGGCAGCGTTTTAAAAATCTACGGATCTTCTACCACAGATTACATAATCCTCTGCCTCGTTGGACGTAACTGCTTCAACCAAATCATTGTTTCGCTTTCAAACAAAGAATAATATTATATTAAATTATGACATGCGAATTATTAAAAGTCTCAACATACGCAATGTGTTTTTTCTAATTCCGGGCTGTTGTGTTCTGACATATGAAACTAAGTTAACAAAATAGAAACTATATTAACAAAATATAAATATGAAACTAAACACAATAAAAATTATGAACATATAAAACTAAATTAAACATGAACATGAAATAGACGAGAAAACGTACGAGGACGGGACGACACTTGAAAAAATATCGTACCACCACTTTAGTTCGTTGTCAACTGCCCGTGCCCTTCCCGTCTCGGTCCCGCTATGTATGCTTCTTCTATTTTACGTTTTAATTCGTATTCGTAAAGGGTATGTAATCGAATACTATCGAATTACCCACATCTCACGATTTCAGATAAGCATCATGATAGCCGATTAGTGTTTAGACATAGAAAAAAAACACTGATCTAACTCGATAATTTCTTATCCATCATCAATACGGGATAGATCGAAACTGCAGGACTTCGTATATATTACCTGCCAAGGTTTACAAACGTCATTCCACTGGCAATCATCGATAACTCTCGCCAAAATTCAACATTTTAAAATGACCGCAAAGTTAGTGTACGCGTTAGCGGCAATCTGCCTTTTAAATTTTTTGATCGAAATAGATTGTTCATTTATCAAAGCCAATAATGTTCCAAGAGTAGGCAGGAGCAACGAAGATGATCCGTTCGACCAGGATTCGTCTGGATATGTCATAAAGACCAATAAGAATATACCGAGAATGGGGAGAAGAAACTACGATACGGTGAGTAATATTTATAATTATAGTCTTCTAATAATAATCTCCTAAATCGAAAATGTAGTTTAACATTTTCTGTACTCACACTGTTGTACTGCCCCCTACGAAAAAACATGTGCTATCTGTGAATGATATGATGGTTTCATGATTCTTTAACATTAACTACGAACTATTTTGAACCCCGGATTTGACGAGCTCGGTGGTCGAATGCTTAGCAATGGCCACTATTTGCGGATTCGATTCCCGTCCAAGACAAATATTTGTGTGCATGAACATGTCTGTTTGTCTTGGTCTGGGTGTTGTCCATGTATTATAATCGAAATAGAAATGCGTATGCGTCTGCCGACATGTAGACGGGGTGAATCGAAATACATGTTTTTTGTACAGACATGTTATATATGTACAAATATTATTTATCTAGTATCCATAGTACAAGCTTTGCTTAGTTTCGTATTAGATGGCAGTATGTAATTTGTCTAGGAATATTTATTTATTTATTTATTTAACCTTACATGGTTTTTTATACCATTAGGGTGACAAATAAGCGTACGACATGCTTGATGGTAGTTTTCTATGAACGCTTGTGGCACCAGAGGCATCACTCACGTGTATCATCAAGGAGTAAAAGGGGTTATTACAGGTCGGCACACCTGTAAAAACCCCTTTTACTCCTTTCTTGAAGAACTCCGTACTGTCGTCTTCTGGAAAAACCTTGGTTTGCATCGACGTAGCATAATAGAAAAAGAATTAAATTAAATGTCTCCTAATATTTTTTTCACTAGCAACATTGATATATACCATTTTTATGCGGTGCATACGTGCATACCAACAGTACGAAAATATTTTTTTCGGAGAGAGTGGCGTTTACTCTTTTTAATGGAACTTGCTAGAATATAAGTATTTTTTAAAAATCGATAAAATTCACCTCCCCTGCCTAGGTAGAATTTCATCTGAAACGATGGACTGCTATGCCTAGTTCAGTAGTGTAATTACTTAATAGGTTGATGACGCCACACTGTGACTCACGCAGTAAAATATAAGATGCAAAAATTCGTCACCAACACAAACCTTCCTGGTAGCTCAGTTGGAAGAGCACTCGACCGGTCATCGACAGGACGTGGGTTCAAATCCCACCGGATTTGACGCAAAAAAAAAATGTTTATAGACTAGTCTTCATTACTAAACATTTTGATTCCGCTAACGGCAAGCTAGTAAGTAGGTAAGTTATAAGTAAAAGGCCTGAAATAGGTTTTAGACAAATCCTATATCAAATAATGATATAATACATGCCCAATACTATGGAAATGATTTAAATTAAAAAAAAAATCTGGAGAAATTACATGCTGCTACCTAGTCCCATACTAAACAAAACTTGTATTAAGGTGACTAGATAACTGATAATGTACTTGAATACCTTTTTTTTTTATAAATATATACATACAATACTAGAAAACACCCAGGCCAACACAAATATGGACACAAATGACTGTGTTGTCCGGGTTCGATCCAGCGACGTCGGAGACAAAGTAGCCATTGCTAGTTCCACCACCGAGCTCGTCATCAAATGAAACCTTTATTTACCAAGCACTTCACCATAAGATGGCACCGCGTTTTTTTATATGATAGAGGTTCAAACGAGCATGTGGGTCACCTGATGGAAAGCAATCACCATTGCCCGTTGCCAGCCTATCCTCCTTCCTTCCTTTCTTTCTAGTAACTTCATTCACTCGCAGAAACACAACCACCCACAAGAGAATTGTTGTTTGGCTGCGGTATTCTGTGAGGTGGTGGTACTTTCCCAGTCGGGCAGCTTAAATAATACGCTATGCCATACCTCTCTTTTCGCCAGAGCGTCAGTCAGCCGGGTGCACCGCGTGCAGGTTAGGTTGGCTTTGATTCAAAGATGTTGATGAACCACTTACACCCCAAAACGCGTCTGTGTAGCAAGAGCCATACGTACAATTCTTGACACTACAGACCCTCTCATACTGCAAGTTTTACGGTCTACAAACGGTTGCGTACACTACTGTACATTGATCTTTTTTTTCAGGAAATACGTTTTGGCATTCCAAAGTATTATCAAAAACCAGATGCTTTTGAACAAGGTATGTATAACTATTTAAGTAAAATAATATTGAATTTATCTAATTTTACATAAAGAATAATGTAATAATGATAAGTTAATGATGTATTCTGTTTTTCAGAAGAACAAGAGAAAATTGAGCCATACTATAACCAAATGGGGAACATGAAGAAATAAGTGCATAAATACACCAATTCAATTTAATGAAACTGTGGCATGACAAGCATTGGATATATAATATACCTAATTATTATTTTCAGTCATGTAGAAAATATCTCTACTTGATAAATTGTAATAAACATGTTTATGGACTACTTTGTTTTAGTTTAATTTATACATTTTCATTTATGTGCGTACAAATATTTCTTATACCTGCGGCTCCGCTTGAATTACTGTATCAATTACTTCAGGTACTCTCGGACTGTATACTATAACCAACCTAAGCTGGGACACACCCTGGCCATTTCAACCAAATAACTACGACATAAACAGATCAAGTCTGTATACGTGCAAATATGTGTGTAGATGTCCTGGTGTTCACTGTATAAGCGAACCGCATAACAGATCGAACACAGGGTAAGCGTAACGAGGGCAAAGTCTGTATGGATGTAGAAGGATAAGCCTTCTATATCCATCGAGACTTTACCCTCGTTGAACGTACATAGTAAAAGATGAATCCGGTCAAGACAGGCAGGATTCGTAGACCCTTTTCTGCTAGATCATACGCGCTGTCATATTATACACTAACACATTATCCAACTTGGCCCTGTGATTTCCGGCAGACTAGAATAGAATCACTCCGTCTCTTCCCGTGGATGTCGTACAAGGCGACTAAGGGAAGAACATTATAAAACATCGATCAGGCGTCCCGTCAAACCCGTCTGGCGAGCGTGGGGAATGTAGGCCAAGTAGAAGAGAGAGTCGTGCTCCTGTCGTGGAGACTAAAATGACCTGATGATGATGATGACATTATCTAACTAACTTAGAAATTGAAAATGTTAAAGTGTGTACAACGCCCAACACACTATTACATTCTCCAATTTGATGTCAATTTTCAAATTGAGTCGGGGATGAGTTGGATGATGTAAGAGCTTTCGGATAAATGGCTACTCATTTTGTAGACGATGCAGTCCCCAAGTGTAACCAAACGTGACGAGAACGACGACAATTGATCGCAGTTCATGATTCAAGAAACCAGATGGCGCCTATTTCTGGATTATTTTTTATATGGTGGTGTCTCCTAGCCGGGAATATACGCAATGTCAACGTCAAATGACAGTTTAGCCGACCAAATACAAAATTTAGACGTAAACTTTTATTTCTCTCTTGCTCACGCAGAGCCCAGCTATTGCTTTTTCATTTAAACCGCGTTAGAAATACTTCCTAATTTTACCGTTTTGTTTTCTAAAATTTGTTCCACAGTTTTTGTGAGAGAAAACCCTAATTTATTTGGATATTTTACTTACTAAATTCTTGTAATATTTGATAAAACTAAAATGGTGCTAACGGCCGATATTTATTTACCTGAAGAGTCTGAATTGACCGTTCCTGAGGTTAATTTATCTGGTTCAACTTTGATCGCTGGATCGTTTCATCTAGGAAAATATTGTGAGCAAGCTAATAATGTAAGTAAATAACAGTTTTTATTTAATCTTTTATTCCTTAAAGCCTTTTAATTTAGCGCAATTTCTTTATTCTACATTATATATGTTATTGATTGCATAACCACAGTTAGGTTATGTTTTGTTGTTAGGACTATACGTAGATCACAGATTTAGATATTTATTATTATTTTTTTGGTTGATATTTTTAATTACCTAGTTAAATAATAAATTAAACTACAAATACAAATAGTAGGTTATCGCTATCTAGTTTGTTTTTAAAGATTTTGAGGGTTTATTCTGCAGATAAAACTCTGAACTGATTTTGTTGAAGTAGGCTTGAATTCTCGTAAACTACAGAGATATATTTATTCTGACAACGTCTCAGCATTTTTGTAATATTATAAAAGAAAGAGATATATGGATATTTGGTACCTACTATTTTATGCATATATAAGGGTATAACTGAATAAGTGTACAATATGTCAAAGTGAGAAGAATGCCGTTTGGTCATGTGGTTTCCGGCAGACTAGAATAGAATCACTCCGTTTCTTCCCGTGGATGTCGTACAAGGCAACTAATGGAAATACATTATTAAATATTAATCAGGCATCCCCAACCCGTTTGGCCAGCAAGGGCAGTGTAGGCGAAATCCTCCTTCCGTCTAGGACGGACGAGAGAGGGTCATGCTCCTGTAGTGGAGACTAAAATGGACCTGATGATGATGAGAAAAAAGCATTTCAAGTTTTGAGTGATCGTAATTTAGTGGCGAAGCATAATAACATTGTACTGTATTGTATTGTATTGTACATGATGTCATTGTCACTAAGATTAAAGAAAAAGGAAACTTTGCGCCAATTGTTTCTGTGTCCTTCTTTTTAAAAGGAAGCGATGAATTGATATGGCTTCATCATTCTATCATTATTTGACTGTTAATTGTTAAGGCGTGCAATTTGTAGAGGATTATTTATTTAATATTATGTGTCCATGTGATAAACCATTCATGCATTACTTACCATAATTAATGAAACATAATATATAAAGTAACAAGTCCTGGCTGATTTACAACGCTGAGGCAAAACTACTGAAGCTACAAACGTGATACGTGCCTTCGTTTTGTGACTTGTGACTAGGTACCACTAAGAAGGGATTTTGTAAAATTCACAAAACAAAAATGTGTACTTATCAATGTTTCTATATAACTTTTTTCTTCATAGACAGATTTGTTTGGAATTTCGTGATATTGCTCTTTGACACAATTTAATAAAACTCTAATTCAATATTTTCTTAAATTTGATTTCTTAAGGGGTAAAAAGGGGTATTAAACTTTGTATGGGGAAAAATATTAAATGGACATTTCGGCTTGGAACTTTGTAAATGTAGCCCTAAAAGAAAATAAGTAAACACATATTCACGATTCTTTGATATTCAACCCATAAGTGGGTGAACTGGGATATGAATAAATTTCATATGCGTACGAAGTCGCGGGCAAAAGCTAGTTAATGAACAAATAAAAATTATGACTTTTGGGGTGTAAGTGGTTCATCAACATCTTTGAACCAAAGCCAACTTCACCTGCACGCGGTGCACCCTGCTGACTGACAAACGAAGCTCTGGCGAAAAGAGAGGTAGGGAGCGTAATTGTAAGCTACCCGACTGGGGAATGTACCTCCACCTCACAGAATACCGCAGCCAAATAACGGTTCCCTTGAGGGCTGTTGTGTTCCTGCGAGTGAGTGAGGTCACCAGAAAGGAAGGAAATGCTGCGATGGCAGCGGGGGTGGCGGCGCGCGAGCGATATTTTATGTTGCGAGCGTTAATATGGCTACGGTAACCGCTTCACATCAGGCGGGCCGTATGCTTGTCTGCCACCCGACGTAGTATAAAAAAAAAACTGTTCTACTCATAAAAATCATCAACATCATTCTGTATCTACCTTTCCCAATGCTTATCATCGACCACTATCAGCCACTTTTTTAAGGTTGTCGGTCTCTCTAAAGAGGGGGCGCTCTACGTTACAGTGCCCTATATATGGTGCAGAAGTTCTTATATGATACTAGCTGACCGGGCAAAAGTTGTTTCGCTATAAAAAATAGAATAACAACCTATTCTCAGACCTACTGAATATGTATATAAAATTAGATCAAAATCAGTCAAGCCGTTTCGGAGGAGTATGGTAACTAACATTATGACATGAGAATTTGTTTTTTTATACGACGTGGGTGGCAGACAAGCATACGACCCGCCTGATATGAAGCGGTTACTGTAGCCATATTAAAGCTCGCAACACGAAACGTCACTCGCGCGCCGCCACCCCCGCTGCATTGCAGCATCTCCTTCCTTAATATTATTAAAACTCACGTGAGACATTATACTAAATTAATTAGATAAATTAAACGGGTCACTCACGTATTTTTGTCGGCAAAGCCGACTAGTTTTGATCTCAAAAGAAGATCTTCATCAGGGCGAATGTCCAGGCACGTCCAACATTTGGTGGGGGGTTGGTGCGTTGATTGGTAGAGCGCTGCCTTCGACGATGACGTAGTGGCAGCCGGTGGATCCAATTCTTCTATCTCTCCGGGCGCGTGGTCATCTAGTGCGCTTACCATGTGGTGGTAAAAACTGACAGTATCAGCTTTGGCGACTGTATCGTGACTCTCTTTAGAATCAAACTGGAGCGATGGTTTCCAGGCCGTTGGCAATACCCATCCGGTATCACGGATGAAATTCGGACGTCGACTAATTTCGATAGCTTCGCGGATTTTACGTGGAACAAAGAACTTTTCCTTTGCAACCACCTTAGTCTTATCGAATCGGATGTAATGAGAGACGCCCGAATCCAGTATGTGTTCCGTGATGGCCGAACCATTTCTGTCCAGGTTTTTTAAGCTCCTAATATGTTCTGAGAGTCTTGTCTTCTTGCCTTCCTTTCTGGTGACCTCAGTCACTTGCAGGAACACAACAACCCTCAAGGGAATTGTTATTTGGCTGCGGTATTCTGTGAAGTGGATGTACATTCCCCAGTCGGGTAGCTTACAATTACTCTCCCTACTACTCTTTTCACGAGAGCTTCGTTTGTCAGACAGGAGGGTGCACCGCTTATACCCCAAAACGTATGTGCAGAATTTCTTATATGATATTATTATAATAACTTTCACAATGCAGGAGTACATGCTGTGTCGCTACGAGGAGAACGATCCTCGCAAATGTATCAACGAAGGCAAGGCAGTCACCGCTTGTACCATGGAGTTCTTTCGTAAAGTTAAGAAATCTTGCCTAAGCGAGTTCAATCAATATGCCAACTGCCTTGACAAGAGCTCGGGCGACTTCGGATTGAGTCAGTAAGTAAACTTTTTACTTTGCGGTGTAATTCTATCAGCTATAACTTCACTTCTTTGCGTGCTTCCTCTACAGTTAGGCATCAAGCGATCTGACCATAATGTCCTTTCTCAAAAGATCCTTTGCTCAAAATGTCCTTTATCTAAATGTACATTTCTCAAATTGTCCCTTTCTGAAAATGTTCCTTTCTCAATATGTCCTTTTCTCATATTATTATGTTGATTGTTAGAATGATCTGCAGATAGAATACAATAGATCAAGGTTTCCCGAAAGGTGGTCCGCGGAACCCTGGGGTTCCGTGGAAAGACCACAAGAGTTCCGCGATCCGTCTAAAAATTAACAAAACATTCGTTGATAAAAATTATACTAGTTAGACCCTATATAATAATTACAGCTGCTAGAGTTCCGCTAGGAAAAGTATATTCAATTAGGTACCGTGGCAAAAAAAAAATTGGGAACCTCTGCAATAGATACAGTGTTCCGCAAAGTGTGTGCCGCGGCACACTGGTGTACCGTCATCAATAGTTGGTGTGCCTCGAAAAATAACGTTATCTCATAAAGCTAAATAGACGGACGGAAGAAAAATTTTTACACAAATAAAAATTAATTTTTCATTTATGTGTACCTCCAAAAAGCTTCATTTTCCTAGATGTACCTTAAACACAAAAAGTTTGCGCAACACTGAAATAGAATACACTTTACTGGACTGGACTAATATATGACCTACATTCAAAAATTTGGCCGTGTGGTTTCCGGCAGACTAGAATAGAATCACTCGTTTCTTCCCATGGATGTCGTACAAGGCGACTAAGGGAAATACATTATCAAATATCGATCAGGCCTCCCCAACCCGTTTAGCCATCGTGAGGAGTGTATAGGACGGACGAGAGAGGGTCGTGCTCCTGTAGTGGAGACTAAAATTGGACCTGATGATGATGATGATGATATTCAAGAAACTTGCTAAAATGAAAAGTACTAAAGGCGGTTTTATTGCTAAAAGCAATCTCTTCTAGAAGAGAAACAATGATAAAATTAGGTAGTTGGCGTATCATTAATTGGCCCACCACACAATCGCACCGCTGTGTCTCCTGTGTAGCCAGGATTAACAGCGGCGACCACCAAAAAAGGCAATGAACAGTGAAGTCCATTGCAGTCCCGGCAGGGACGGACTAAGGTCTACGCAACCTAAGCACGTGCCTAGGGCCCGTAATTTTTGGGGCCCGAAAATTAGGATTTTAATAATTTTTTTTTGTTTTTTTTATACCACGTCGGGTACAAGCGTATGCTTGTACCGGACGTGGTATAAAAAAAGCGGAAGTGGCAGCGCGCGAGCGATATTTTATGTTGCGAGCGTTAATATGGCTACGGTAACCGATTCACATCAAGCGGGACGTATGCTTGTCTGCCACCCGAAGTAGTTTAAACTACTACTTCGGCGATCCTCCGATCTTATGCGAGTACTCATGCGATCCTCCGCTTTCCGCATCCATCCGCTACATCCACTTGTTTGATCGTAGGTCCATCTAGATAGCCCCATACGTGATCGCTATGAAGAAAATGTATTATTATTTAAAAATAAAACCGGAGAAGTGCGAGTAGGACTCGCCACCGAGGGTTCCGTACGTAGAATCCAATTAGTATCCGTACCAAACCAATTAGATAACGATAAATCTGATGGGCCACACGATACAGGCTTGCACGTCTAGTGTGTGGATCCATAGTGAAAATGACTCAATGTATTTGTTTACTGCTAAATAAATATTTTTCATTTTCATTTTCAATCATTATACATTTGTTATTATTCATTATAAATAAGAAATAATGCATGGGAAAAAATAAATAAAATATATTTTGCAATGTGTACATCAAGCTCTTTCATATGATACCCCATTTGAACTAGTAGCTTCAATTTGAAATTTCGACCACCTATAAAAAAAGTACTTACCAAATTTCATAGTTCTAGGTAAACGGGAAGTACCCTATCAGTTTTGATTCCCTTGAGAATGTGTCGAAATATGCGTTTTTTGCTGAATAAACGGCCGTGTCTTTTTTTACGTAAACTTACCAGTTTGATTTTTTTACAACTTCATGGGACCATAGACCTGAGTATACAGTTCAAATTTCAGCTTGATACCTCCACGCATTCTCGAGATAGAGGGTGTTGACAGACAGACAGACAGACAGACCGACAGACAGACAGACAGACAGACCGACAGACAGACAGACGGACAACAAAGTGATCTTATAAGGGTTCCGTTTTTCCTTTTGAGGTACGGAACCCTAAAAATGCATTATTTGTATTATGGGTTTACGTAGTATAAAATATTATTAAACTTGAACGAAATCAGTGTATTATAGTAGATTATTGCATCGAGCACAAAGTAATTTATTATTGCACCGAGTGCCTGATTTAGAGCCCGAGCGTTAGCGAGGGCTCTAATCTAACAGGCACGAGGGCAATATAAATTACTTAAGGCGAGGTGCATAATCTGCTTTTCTTTCAACTAATACCTATAGGAATAGTAGATAAAAGAAACTCATATCAAACAGTTAAAATAGAAGTTTCTATAACACTGTCGGCTTCATTTAGAATTTTCCGGAGTTAATGTGTCAATAGATGATTCCATTTTAATTCGAAGCCGAAGCACTCAAAATCAGATAGTATCACACTTTTATCGTTTCCAAAAATATTGTCAAGCAAAATTAACAAAGTTCCCGCCAAATCACTTTTTAAATTTCTTTCATTTTTAACTCAGAGTTAGCAGCAATCATTTTTTAAATTTGGAACAAGTAGGATAGAAACGAATAATACGTACGAAAAAAAAAGTATTGATATCGGCTGGCTGAATAGAGCTAACCATTGAGATTGGCACCTTTTGGTGCGATTAAAAAAAACTGTGCAATAATGAAATTTCATACATTTTTATTGCTCTAGAGCATTAAAGACTCGTTTTGTACTGAGTTTTTAGTGTGATTGTGATGAAATTAAAGCATAGTTGGAAGAAAAATAATTTAACATATGATTTTCAGCTGCCGCAAAACCCAAGGTGTCTACGACCAATGTATGCTGGACAAGTTAAACCTGGAGCGTCCTGGCTTCGGGTACTTCTGTGAAGCGCGCGTCCATGATAGTAAGAGGTATGCATTTTTTAGAGATGTACCATAGTTTAATGGTTAGCAATGGCCACTTTGACTCCGAGGTCGCGGGTTCGATTCCCGCACAAGACAAACATTTGTGTGCATGACCATGTCTGTTTGTCTTGGTCTGGGTATTTTCTATGTATTATAAGTAAAGAAAAAGTATTTAAGTACATTTATCAGCTGTCTAGTACCCATAACAGAAGCGCTTAATTTGGGACTAGATGGCGTTGTGTTAATTGTCCAGAAATATTTATATTTATAATTTATAATAGGAATAGATTGCTTATTCATACCAATGAATAAGCGACTCTATTTCAAATGGAATAGAGTCGCTTATTCATTGGTATGAATAAGCAATCTATTCAATTATTGAATCGCAATAACAGATGGTGGTAAGGGGGCTGGTACGTTCTTCCCGTATATTGCCAAGACTATTAATATTAAGATTAATATTAAGACTGTTGATGACATGACTATTAATATTAAGACCGAACGTGTTGTCGCTGCTCTAAGATTTTTCTTAGGCCCAACTGCATTAAAGGGGTTATGCCTGCTAGCCTTTTAAGGGAAATAAAGAATGACTTCTTAAGGGCACCCTTGTCGTAATTGTTCGGAAATAACGCAGAGGAAAGTTGATTTCACAGTTTCACCGTTCGTGGTGTAGTCGCGGTCCTGTCGCGAATCATCTAGAATGAAACCTTCTAGAATAGTCGCCGCATACTTCGCTGCAAGCAATAATGACCCGTATGTCTACTTTCATAAGGTTCTGAAGGCCTGCAGACCAGATCCTGCGTGAATAAATCCTTGAAAGTTGTCATTGGCGTTTTACATCCAAATCTAGAACCCTAGCTCGTAACAATATAAATTGCCTTTAGGAGCAAAAAAAATAATAATAATCGGCTGGAGTTGGCCTGGGTTCTAGGACACACAGGCGTTGAGGGCAATGAGAGGGCTGATGAGTTGGCAAGGGAGGGATCAAGCAAAAACTTTTTGGGACCTGAACCCTTTGTAGGTCTCTCATATGGGACAGTAATTGGGGCTATAAATGGCAGGGCAAAGTCTAGGCATCAGGCTGAATGGAAGGAAATGAGTGGAATGCTACACTCCAAAGAAACCATTGGCGAAGGTACAATGAATTGGTGCAGACATGTACATAAATATGACAGAATACGGATGCGTCTCATGCTTGGGGCACTAACGGGCCACTATGCCTGTCAAGGACACCTATACAAAATGAGACGTGTTGATAGCCCAGAGTGCAGAACATGCAAAGGGTCTAACGAGCCCCTGAAACACTTGATGTGTCAATGTGAAGCCGGCAAACGAATGGAAATCCTAGGAAAGGCATACCCAGACCTCGAGGACTACAGACTCTTCCCAATAAGCGGCATACTGAAGTACATGGAACATGTCTCCAGACAGTCAAGGGAGAGTGACTAAAGGATTAGGGAGAGCACAAAAGATCCATGAGGGTCAACGTGTCACCGGTGCTTCAGCACTGGACCCACTCTAAGATAAGATAGGAGCATAAGATCAAAAGCGCAAAATGACAAAGAATCGCAAATTGTCAAAAGCGCAGAATGTCAAACCTTCAATATTAGGGTTAGGTTCTGAAGTAATAAACTTAAACTCTGAATGCTTGTGTTAGATGGCAGCACTCATGCTTGTGCTAAAACAATGCTATTGACAATAATGATTGCACAATTAGATTTTTTTTACTACGTCGCGTGGTAGACAAGCGCCCGCTTGATGTTAAGCGGTTAACGTTCCCATACCGTAGTCGCGCGCCGCCACCTCTGCTGCCTAAGTAGCAACTCCTTCCTTTCTGGTGACCACACTCACTCGCAGGAACACAACAACCCTCAAGGGTATTCTGTGAGATGTAGGTACTTCCCCAGTGAAGCAGCTTTACCTCTCTTGTGCCGGAGTCTTTTTCGCTAGTAGGCAGGATGCACCACATGCAGGCGAGGAGGTTGGCTTAGGAATTTTTTCAAGAGACCGAGGAATGGAATGGTTCCGATAATAATTTTGGCATGGCCTTAAAATCGGGCTATTCACTGGGTGCGAAGTACTAGGTGGGGTTAATGACATCTATCGCAGCGGCCGAAATTGGAAGAAAAGTAGGCTCTGTCATCTGTCATTACCAAAGCAATTTGTTTAGATTTCACTATTTAATTTTCGGCGATAATCTGAAAACGATATTTAAACTATTACTAGCGATACAATAACAATTATATATGTTTACTATTATTTAAATAAACCAATAGGGTAGCTTTATATCTTTGTTTTACCATAAAAGTTCAACTAAACATAAAGTAAACAAACCCAAACATAACCAAAATTAAAACACACTTTCTGAATAAATTTTACTTACCTCATTTAATTTTAATGACCAAAAATGAATTCACAACCCTTTGTTCACACAAATCACGGTACCACAGTAATTTTATATTGTAAATTAGTACGTGAATGGTTTATTTTTGCCAGAATGTGACGAAGAAATTTCAAGGTATCGAAGCCTCAGAGCATACAAAGTTGCGGACGCTGGGTGGCGCTGATGTCGTGCACCCAGCGAGAACAATAAATATAATAAACATCCAGCCTCAGATAACTCTCAATAGATACCGCAGCATAAACATTTTGTATTGATTAATTTTATGTATTATCTTCCAGACCAAAGCCCCTGCCGGAACCGAAGGCGGAGTACCCGGACGCGACGCCGGCCTTGCCGGAGAACGCCGAGAAGAAACCGGCCCGATTCGGTTCCAGGTTCTACTGGATGACAGAATAAGCCTCAATACAGGCTAAAGATCACACTGTAGTCGTTAGCCATACTAGACATCTGACATTGAAGGGATAAGATTAATAGGTCGGTAGATACCGCAATTGAAGTCAAATCGATAAAAATATATCGATGTCAAAATTTATCGATAAAAAAAATCCTCGCTAAGTGTATAAATATAAATATTGCGAATGTGTTTATTGACATTTTCAGGTATTTTCTCGGTCTGTCGCGTATTATTTTGTCTTAATTTTCACCCGCAAACGGATAACTTTTGTTGATTGTTGATTATGGTCCGCCCGAAAAAAAACGTTAAAAGTTTTTCGTAATATACCTAGTTAATTTATCGGTATATGTTGCCGATATTTTATTGTTACATCGATAACTGATCGATCGATCTAAAATCGAGAATCGATGTACAAGTTATCGATATATTGAAAATATCGATAACAGTCCCTGCTGGATGTTGTCAGTAGGGTTGCCACATTTAGGTATTGCACAACATGCAGGACACGTTCATCTATATTATAGAATCTACATTGTTCTGCTTGAGGCTGTTTCTTCTACATATGTAATGTAAAAGAGCATAAACATATTATGTATATTTCCTGCCCAGGAGTTCAAAATAAATAATCGTGTTCCAAAACGTGCGTTTTAATAAATTCATTAGGGCTGTCATATTCTAAGCAAACAGACATACATTATAATTACTTTCTATATCACTAATATATGCCCAAAATTACGTTGGCATTCTGATTTAAATCTATAGAAACATAAATGTAATTTTTATTTAAAAATAAAATTACTTTTATGTATAAATTGTTTTAAAATAAATGTTTTTTTTAAATGATTGATGATGATGTTTTTCAATTTTTGTTTGCTAATTAATGCTCATTGTCCTTTGGCCATTGCTTTTATAAATTATTCCAAGTTAATGAAAATTTATAACATTCTCTATTAACATACACTTTAAACAGAGTGTTATAAATTGTGGCTAACGACTACTTTTAATAATGTAGATAAATTGGATGATTTGTGAAGATTTTTTTTCTCTAATTATTTTTTTTTTATTGAATGTGATTTTGGAAAATTTATCATCCACATCATCCATAAAAGAAAATTATTATTTAAAGTAACAGATTAGAGTTGAAACTATTTTTTTTATCATATAGTATGTTAAAACAGTGGTGAAAACTTAATAAGTAATTAAGCGTAGTTTTTTAGAGAATTATAATTTTCCTTTGAAATCATGTTTTTTGTCTATTATGTTACTTTATTTAATTATAATTATTTAATAATTGTAGAGTAATAAACTGTTGAACTTTATTACCTTGTTTTATTGTACTGTACATCAGGTTGCACTCTACTTTACTACCAAAAAATAATCATCAGAATCATAGCTCAAATAAAAAACACCCAATCTTGTGAACCTTATTTCAAAAAGATAATCATACCTAGACATCAATACTAGGTATACATAAATATCTGTAGAAACCAGCGTAATGAAGAATCTATCGTATGTCTGTGGTAGGAACAGAGCGTTTTTTTTTTATAAAATATACCTTTTTTTATATGAGGGGAACAAACGAGCATGTGGGTCACCTGATGGAAAACCATCACCACCGCTCATAGATATCAGCAACATCAAGGGGTCGCCGATCCATTGCCAGCCTATACTTCTTTCTTTCTTTCTGGTGACCCCACTCACTCGCAGGAACACAACAACCCTCAAGGGAATTGTTATTTGGTTGCGGTATTCTGTGAGGAGGAGGTGCTTCACCGGTCGGGCATCTTAAAAAATATGCTATGCATTATTTCACCTCATTTCAACAGATTCTCGTTTGTTAGTCAGCAAGGTACACTACATGTAGGTGAGGTTTGCTTTGGTTCAATAATAGTAAAGCACTTGCACCTCAACAAATTTTCATAATAACCTCCGCCTTGCATAGAGTTCCCTGTAAAACTGGGTGTTGTCAATAGAGGGAAGCAGCACTTCAGCTCGCGACGAAGACTTGTGCTTTACAAAGCGCATGTGCCACCTCACACGACACCTCTAAGCCGGAGCACCCAAATACCATCCCCCCGTCATATTTGGAGCTGTACCCATTTGGGAACATTGTGTCATATAGCTGTAGAATTCTAAAAGTGATAAATTTAAAGTTAACTGTATCTACCCGCTTACTTGTATCCAATAAAAAAGAGCTAGCCTGTGCATATAGCTGTGACGAGCTCGGTGGTCGAATGGTTAGGTTATCTATAGGATATTTTAATCAAATCCCACGTTTTAATACTACCCCTTTGCAGTCTCGATTTTCATATAACCTCCAACCATAGGTAGAAAATCGAGGTTGTAACAGTATCCAACCACCCAAATATCAGCTTGTATCGTGTAACTTGATCCAGTCGAGGCGATTTCTGATGATTGTAGACGATTCCAAACTCACAGACTGTATGTATTGAGAGAGACTGCCTCTGCGTTTACTACCGTCTATACCAGTGGTTCCCAACCGCTGGTCCGCGGACCACCAGTGCTCCGTGAGAGGTAAATTATGGTTCGCGATACAAACTTATAACGAAAGAGATTGAACACTATTCTGAAACACTCAAATGTCGAGTTATAGATAATGGATTTATTTGACAGTTGAGACCCTACACGCAACAAGAACCTAGTAGTGGTCCGCGAACAAAAAAAGGTTGGGAACCACTGGTCTATACAATGGGTTGTGTGTGACTTGTATCAGAGAAGTTTTTTGATATGAAGTTCTTACCCGAGATCTCTAGTTGTCGAATGAACTAACTCCCTGCCAAAAGTTTCTCAGGATGTATGAGGTAGGTACTTCAAGAAAGTCGTGAAGTGCTTCTTGCTGTGTCGGCAACGCTTGAGTTGAATGTCCCGGGTGTTGCAAACGTCCATAGGCTGTGATGACTGCATACTATGTATAATATATACTGTATAGACATGAATGACTACTCGGCCCCGTAGGAATATTAAATCCTTCGCTTGACAGAAAAAGTTACTTTAGCTAAGAAATAATCAGAACTAAATGTTATTGCTTTTTATTTGTGTTAATGTATTGTATTACTGCACTGTTGTGTTATGTAACAGTTATTGGAAACTTTGAGGTGTACATTGCCGTTCTCACGTTGCTCCAAAAATAAAATAGTAGGTACTGTACTGTACATAGACTTCGATGATTAATATTTAATTATCTAAGACCGTAAGAGTAAAATACACTATCGATCATGTCTATTGAATGTAGTAATGATACAAAAATTAAGAAACAAGATGATTGATACCTGACTAATTGACGATATTTTTCGGTATGTTCATAAAGTCGGGATAAGATGAGGAGGAAGACGGAGATCTATAATTAAAGTGAAATCATTCTCGAAAACTCATCCTGGCATCCAGGGTCGTAAAACTATAAAAAATATATAATTGATATGTTTTCTGTGCGTAGAGATGAATGAAACGAAACGGTTTAAAAAAAAAGTTAATTTGACGTTTGACATTTTTTCTGAGTTTTGGTACTTGTGGTGCAATGAAAAAGCGTAAAATACTATTTCTTGATAAAAATAACAAATAAATTTAATGTATTAGTGTAATTAATTTTAAACTCACATTTATTTATAATTTATACATAGTAATTAATAGACAATATTTGTTTTAAAGTTAAGAAAAGACGCAATAGGACCGTTGTAGTGTTGTGGTGTTTTTAGTGTTATAATGGATTATTCTTACTATTCGAACTTCAATAACTACGGGGAGGGTTCTCAGCAGTACCATACGGAGTATACGCAGTACTATAGTTTATGGAATAGTTCACAATATTACAATACAAATGAGTTAAGTCCCAGGAACTATTTTCGAGACTATAGACGAGATGGGCCTCCAGAGAAACAGGCGCCTTCGCTGGTGGACGATGTCCCTGCGGGAAGTAGACAGTGTCCAAAGCTGGAGGCTGACAGGGAGGTACACACTACCAGAACAGTGACCAGGTTCATGTTGTTTGAAGAGCCTGAATTCAAAGTTGGCACATGGAAGTAAGTACTTCTACTGTTTATGTTTTGTTCTACGTTAGTTATACTTAAAATGTATTCATAAATTGTTGATGGCACATTATCAATATTATGTTTTTGTTATTGTATGGTATAGAAGGCCGTGAAGAACACAATTTTTTGATCATATGATAAATTACCATGCGGTCCATAGTTTCAAAGATATTTCATTGCAGAGTCACTTACTAAACATAAGCATTTACTCAGATATCGATGCTATGGATTATTAAAACTATTGTCATTGGCGAGAACATCAGAATCGAAATAAAGAAGAATTTGACATCAACTTTTTGTTTGTTAAATCTTATGGCTTCTATCTAAAATATCTATTGTCATTTTAGATACTTTTCAGTTTTCTAAATATATTATGACAGTATTATGTAAATACGAAATGTATCTTAACCCTAATATAGGGGTTCCCGGTGGTCTGAGGGCCACCACAGTGGTCCATGAGAGAAAAGTTATGTCCGTGATACAAACTTATAATGAAAGAGGTGGAGTACTATTATACAAAATACTAAAATCTTGAGTTACAGAATAACATATCTATATCACACTCAAGGACCCTACACCCAACAAAAACACCACACAGGGGTTCGGGAATAAAAAAAAAGATTGGGAACCACTGCCCTAGTACATCTAAAAATAGTAAATAATTTAGGCACTCTAATTACATAATACACATTTACATGTATGCGATAATGTGATATGTGAGTTTTGTGGAATTTTGAGTTTGTTTTGATGATTTACAAGGAGAACATCACGAGATCCCCAAAAGAAGAATTTATTTACAAGGGACCATCAAAATGTGATCCACCCAGACCCCGAGACATGGGCCCTAATAGGTTGGAAGGTTATCGCTAGAGTGAGCATAGCGCTTGTCTACTGGATCAGTGTACCCTATGCGTTAAAGTTATTACTAATATTGGAAAATAAATTAATGATAATTATTTGAATTATTAAGAGCCATATTACATATCGACTGTGATTTTTGCGTAAAATGGCCATTTTAGGCATTCTTGATCTCGGAAACAAAAATACATTGACAATGTTGACTTATTGAATAGTACAGAATAGCTATTGGCTTAGTACATAGCGGCCTCGCTTTTTGTAAATTTTGCTTAACTTTTTAATTAAACCCAAAATTGCAGAGAAAGATTTTCATAAAATCCGCGCATTCACTATTTTGAGCTCCTGGATTGTACTACTGTTCCAAACAAATGAAATAAAAAAAATAGAATGTTATTTCTTATATAGTCGTATAGTACATAGCGGCCTCAGAATTTTGAAATATCATTGATTTAATATAGAAAAAAAACATTCTTTTAACCAAAAAAACTTCGAAAATCGCTTTAAGTAAACTGTTAATTTCTCGAATAAACGATAATATTATTGAACAAAATTTATAAGAGAATAATTGTTACTTCAATATGAATAAACTTTGTAGCATGAATTTATTGTCTTATTTCAATAAAAACGATAAATATAACTTCAAAATTACTACAAAAAATGCACCGGTGGCCTTCGCGGGTTTATGAGCATGAGAGCTCGTCAGCGTGCAAATGTCATAGGGCTCTTAAAGTATTTTTACTGTATTACACATCAACATTATGACAGTTTGTTGCCAAAATAAACAAAAAGAACAAATTTGATGAGCCCGGTGGTCGAATGGTTAACCATGTCCACTTGGATCCGGTGTTGCGGGTTTGATCCCCGCACATGACAAATATTTGACGAGCTCGACAGGTGACAGGTGGTCGAATGGTTAGCAAGAGTCACTTTGACTCCGAAGTCGCTGGTTCAATTTCCGCACAAGACGAATATTTGTGCATGAACATGTCTGTTTGTCTTGGTCTGGGTGTTTTATATGTATTATAAGTATTTATTTACAAAATAAAAATGTATTTAAGTACATTTATCATTTGTTTAGTACCCATAGTACAAGCTTTACGCTTAATCTGGGACTAGATGGTGCTGTTTAAATTGTCCAGAAATATTTATTTATTTATAACTATAAAGATTCATAAATCGTGAGTATTCATACATGCTTCGAAGGGCACATTAAGCAGTTGGTCCGGGTTGTTGTCTTAAATGACAGTCATTAAGCCAAGTCAGTGGCCTATAGGCTGCTTGAAAACACTGGCCTCTGCCAGCCTGCAGTGGAGCAGTATGGTGGAAGATGCTCTAAACGCTTTTGATTGATGAGAGACCCGTATCCCAAGTCAAAGTCAAAGTAGCCATTAGTAGGCCATTTGACCACCGAGCTCAACAAAATTAAAACATAAACATTCTGTTAAATTAGTATAATCAGAATCTTCATTTAACATGAGAAAATTGTGTGTGAAATATGTAAAAAAATCAGAAACATTTGTGTAAAAAAAAATGTTTCAGTAAGAAGTGTGTTATCTACATTCGCTATTTAGACTTACATTAGTCACTTCGCGGGGACCTTGTGGTGCCAAAATTAAAAATCAAATCAAATCAAATTATTAGCCATGTACATAAATTACATTTAGCTCGTCATTTTTACATATATGGTATCTAATAAAATTAATTTACATATTGACAAATATATATACACATAACAGTAAATATCTTGCCGATGAATGCCGTGTTCTTGCTATTGTGCACTTTTAGTACCAAACAGAATACTTGAAGGTTTAGCTACTTTCGACATATATTCGTTTACACTGTAGAACGGATTTATTTCAAAAAACTTTTTAATTTCGTGTTTAAATTTGGTAGCTGGTAATATATAGAGGTAGTTGATTGTACTTTTATAGCCATGCCTTGTTTCATGCATTTTGTTAGTCTTGTCTTTGGCACTATTAATTTGTCCTTCCTTGTGTGATAATTATGTATGTCTCGTTTTCTTGTCAAATTAGATTTTTCGTCATGTACTTCCAAAAGTGACCGTTAGACATATAGTGATATGACTGTCATGATTTTATACCTAATAAAAGACTCTCGTGCTGATGCCCTCCTTTTTAGTCCATTTAATATTCGAATTGAGCTTTTCTGTAATTTTAGGACTTGTTGAATTTCAGCGGCGTTACCCCATATTACTACTGCATAGTTTAGTATCGAATGTATATAGGCGTAATAAACCAGGATCAGAGTTTTATTGTCTATAAGGGCTTTTATTTTCATAAGAGCGTAATTTCCACTAGCTATCCGTTTGCATACTTTCTCAATGTGCAGTGAATGGCTCAAAGTAGTATATCCTAAAAACACTGTGTCTTTTTGGTATTTTCCATTGTCAATATTCTTATTTGTTTTTGTGTCATACGAAATCGTTATCGTCTTATTTACGTTTAGAACTATTCCATTAGCCTCAAACCAATTTTCTGGGGATTTTATGACTTCGTCAGTTTTAGTTTCCATACCACTATACGTTTTGTCTTTTACGCCTACATGTGTGTCATCTGCAAATAGACTGACCGATACCCATTCCGGGATACTACTCGGCAAACCATTTATGTAAATTAGGAATAAGACGGGGCCTAATATAGAACCCTGTGGTATGCAAAATAAAGATTCTGTTAAATTAGTATAATCAGAATCTTCATTTAACGTGAGAAAATTGTTTTACTCGTACCTAGTGAAATATAATAAGTTTAAGTTAAAAATAACTTTAGACTTACATTAGTCACTTCGTGGGGACCTTGTGGTCCCAAAATTAAAATATGCATTAAATGCAAATTATGTTAAAAAAAATGCAGAGTATTCAATAATAAAAATAACTGGCCAAGTGCGAGTCGGACTCGCGCACGAAGGGTTCCTTTCCATTATCTATAAATAGGCAAAAAAAAAATCATGTTTGTTGTATGGGATTTAAATATTAGTTTTATTTTTATTTAATTATTTATTTTTAAAGTGAGTATATATATATTATGTGAGTATTTCAAGCGTCTTACTTATTACCGTTATCAATTGCGAGCAAAATAATCACGTTTGTTGTATGGGAGCCCCCTGAAATATTTATTTTATTCTATTTTTTAGTATTTGTTGTTATAGCGGCAACAGTAATACATCATCTGTAAATATTTCAACTGTCTAACGATCACGGTTCATGAGATACAGCCTGGTGACAGACGGACGGACGGACGGACGGACAGCGGAGCCGTAGTAATAGGGTTCCTTTTTACCCTTTGGGTACGGAACCCTAAAAAGGCATAAAATTATGGAAAATAATTAAGGTCAAAAGATAAATTTACGGAAGTCTTGGTCCGGGTAATTTCTATGTATAATGCATATATTTACAAAAAAATGTTTTTAATTTTAATATCAGTTGTCTAGTACCCATAGTCCCAGCTTTGTTTGGGACTAGATGGCAGTGTCTAATTTTTCCAAGAATATTCATTATTCATACATCTAACTCTATTGCTACTTATTTTGACAGCGAACCTGAAATCCCTGATGACTACGGCGATACTAATCCTGAAACTGGTGAGAACCCCAACTACACAACGCATTTCTGGCTGAAGGCGGGCCAGTCGCACGGTTTCGATGTAAGAGGCCAGTCCGAAGGCGGTGGCAGGAAAGGGAAGCAGAATAAGTTTGAAAAAATACTTCTGGACAAGCTGTCTAGGCCAGTGAAGCTAAGCAAAGCTGAGAGGTGAGCTATTAGATTAAGCTGTCTGTTAAGCAAAAGGAGTTGCTATGTTGGCAGCGGAGGTGGCGGCGTGCGAGCGATATTTCACGTTGTGAGCGTTAATATGGATATGGTAACCGCTTCAACAAAACCATCAGGCGGTCCATATGCTTGTCTGCCACCCGACAAGACAACCAACTTTTCGACCTAATGTTTTTTTTTTTTTATGTGGTCGGTCAAAATGTCTCCACCTTGCCTGATGGAAAGCACAAGTGAAGATTAATGTGAGGACCGCCATCACTGCGCAGCGCTGGCGGCCCGTCTAAATGACCCTGGGTTGTAAGATGAGGGAAACACTTGAGCCAGATTTTTCTTTTTTTTTTTCACTTTTGAAGTGCAAATGTCCCTCAAAAGTTCTATTAAGGGAGTCGCCGGCGCAAATTAGTTGAAAATATAAATCTGTCGAATAAGCTACTTTATTTTATGCATATTTTGTAGTTTTAGTAGTCACAAATAAAAACGTAATTAAAAACTGATTAATGTTACATGTGAATTTAATAAAAGTGACGTTTGTTCGTTGCTACTTGTGAGTTGACCAGTATTTGTGTCTCGGAGGGTGTGTGTGGGTGGTGGGACGGGTGACGTGCCTCTCTACTCATATTTCGTCCAGTTTTTTTTTTCTATAAAGCAGGGTAATTAAACTTTTAACACTAAACTTCTAATTAAGTTATTTAACGAAGTATTTTTTTTTTTTAAATAAAGTAATTTAACTTTTAACACTAAACTTCTAAATATTATAGTCTAAGAATAATGTCCATCGACTTAAGGCGAAACACTTCCTTGTTGTGTTATAATTTAAGGTATTCTTTCAAGTGATACCTGTTTTTAGGGTTCCATATCTCAAAAGGAAAAACGGAACCCTTATAAGATCACTTTGTTGTCCGTCTGTCTGTCTGTCAAGACCCTCTATGTCCAGAAAGCATTTAGGTGTCGAGCTGAAATTTGAACTGTATACTCAGGTCTACGGTCCCATAAAGTTGTAAAAAAATCAAACTGCTAAGTTTACGTAAAAAAAAAGATAGGGCTGTTTATTCAGCAAAAAACGCATATTTCGACACATTCTCAAGGGAATCACAACTCATACGGTATTTCCCGTTGACCTAGAACTATGAAATTTGACAAGTAACATCGTTATAGACTACAAGTACAAGAATAAATCTCAAAACTACACATTTGTAATTAGATCCTAAAAAATAGGGGGTCTATATTTTTTTTATTGGGGGTCGAACTTTCAAATTGAAGCTACTAAGTTCAAATGGGGTATCATATGAAAGGGCTTGATGTGCACATTGCAAAATATATTTCATTTATTTTTTCCGACGCATTATTATTTATAATGAAAAATATCAAATTTATAATGATCCTACGTACGGAACCCTCGGTGGGCGTGTCCGACTCGGACTTGTCCGGTTTTTTTTGTTTTCTGCGCATATTTTATTTTGACGAGTATTGTATATATTTATGCACTATTGTTTATTGTTATTTTATCCATTACCCTTAATGTAAGGTTGATTTAGGATTATATGGCGCTGTTTAATAAAACTCTGAACATTTATACATACTAGTGATCGCCCATTGGTTGTAGTTTTATCCGCGGGACTGCAATGGACTTACTGTTCATTGCCTTTTTTGGTGGTCGCCGCTGTCAATCCTGGCAACACAGGAGACATAGTGGTGGGAATGTGTCCCGTCCCGTAAAAAGTCACCAAAAAGCAAGCAAGCACGAACTGACATTACCGATTAGCATTGTCAACGAGAGAATAGCCCAGCTAGGTTCGACAGTGAAATGGAATATTTTATATAACATTGCTCGCGATCTCTATCAAATTTGGCACATGAATAGGAAACATTATTAGTTTAAAAGTGCATCATAAAATAAACATAAGAGTATATATATGCGTGCGTATGTGTGGCAAATACATGGTAGTGTGTGTGTAATGTTTTTTTTTTATTGATTTAATCTATTTTTATGCAACATATTAAAAATATAAAGGGGTACAAAGTTTTTGCTTCACGTATTAATATAATAATTATTCATCTCTTACAGCATGATGCAGAAGATGGGTTGGCAAGGCGGTGCTCTGGGCAAAGCTGGCAACGGGATCGTGGAGCCTATAGCTCCTAACATTGCCTATGTAAGTACCTATTGTCATAAATGAACAGAAATTTACAATGTGGCCGAATTTTGTTTTTTGGTAAATCTGAATTAGGATTGGGAAATCATGGAAAATTGTTTATGAGGACTTCTATAGAAGCTCACTAGCGCCGCCACTGAATAAAAACTCATATTTCGTTAACTATTATAAAAACGAAAATTATAAATAAACTAATTCCCAAATTCTAGCCCACAGGGCCGAAATCGAGGTTGAGTGGAGCAAGTGGTTTTGCTGAGTGTGTCGCATGTCGAGGTCTTTAATTGTGACAAGTTTCATCAAAATCGGTTCAGTGGTTTTGGAGCCTATTCATTTCCAAGAATGACTTTTCGGCGTATTCGTATAAGCGCTCCGCTCCCTCCACTCAATCAGTCATCTAGTACCCATAGTACAAGCTTTGCTTAGTTTGGGACTAGATGGCAGTGTGTAATTCGTCCAGGAACTTATATTTATTTAAACTTTCCAGGCAACAAAAACGATAGGATTCGGCCAGATGGTAGAACCCAACGCGCAAAAATCACCAAAAGTCCAACAACCGAAGTATGCAAAGTCAAAAGCCATCGCGCCGAAGACCAAGAACAACATGAGAGAGGACTTCATAACAAACTCCTTGCATCACATATTGGAATTCGTTAAGAACGATTGGGAGGTGCAACTGCTGTTTGATAAAAAATGCACAGCGAAAGAAAGAAAGATGATCCACCATTGTGTGAACGGTTTTATTAATCAGGATTCTGAAGAGTTGGACAATCGTAACAATTGCCAAATGAAAATCACGTTGCCAGCTCAGCAGGACCTGCTGGATCAGATACAGGAGTATAACCAGTTCATATTGTGCACGGAGAGCTTCGGAGATAAATCTGAGAGGTAAGGTTATTATAACCAAATTAAATTAAAAAAAAACCGGACAAGTGCGAGTCGGACTCGCTCACCGAGGGTTCTGTACGTAGGATCATTATAAATAGTTCAGGAATCTAACCCCCTATTTTTTTAAAGATTTAATTACAAATGTATAGTTTTGAGATTTATTCTTGTACTTGTAGTCTATAACGATGTTACTTGCCAAATTTCATAGTTCTAGGTCAACGGGAAGTACCCTATGAGATTTGATTCCCTTGAGAATGTGTCGAAATATGCGTTTTTTGCTGAACGAATACGACCGTTTAGGCCGTATCTTTTTTTTACGTAAACTTAGCAGTTTGATTTTTGTACAACTTCATGGGACCGCAGACCTAAGTATACAGTTAAAATTTCAGCTTGATACCTCCACGCATTCTCGACTTAGAGGGTCTTGACAGACAGACGAACAACAAAGTGATCTTATAAGGGTTCCGTTTTTCAATTTGAGGTACAAACCCTAAAAAAAAAAATAAGTCAAATGTCATAAATAGTCATAATCAACATAATTTTGCATGCTAAATTGTATTAGCTAAACATGCGCACATTTCACTTGGTGAGTAAGTTGGTGAATGTGTGACGAGAGCTGAAACGGCATATAGCCTCATAGCATGTAAAAATCTCTTTACGCCCTTTTTGAAGAAGTTGTCTCCTGGAAAAACCTCAACAGGCAGTTCATTCCACAGCTTGATAGTACGTGGAAGATAACCTCTCTGGAACCGTACAGTACGTGACCACTTCGGTTCTAATGTGTGAGGATGAATTCCCTGTCGATGGCGAGCGGTGCGAACACACCCCATTGTATTTAAAATGAAGTCGAAATTCAGTTTCGGTCCAGTTTTGATTTCTTTTTTTGTGTTCTTGTCTTCCAATAACCCAATAGGCTATTTTCCAATGTTTAAAAATTGTATAAATTATTTAACAATATCGTAAAATACACAAAACTATAAAGATCTGCAAACTTTCATTCTAATATCTTCAGTCAGACTTTTTTTTAGCATCGATCAAAGTTTGGCGGGAAAGACCATTTTAAAAGTATGAAGTTATTAAAAAATAATATTTCCATTGGAGAAGCAATAAAAAATGCTATAACTTTTATTATGATACTAATTACATAAACGTAATATTTAACATAGCTATCGTACAAATTTCTGATTTGATGCATACAAAATACAAACCTGTGACGTCATAACTCGGTAGTCTTTTGTATGGAGCGTTTTGGGGCAGTCTAAAAATTGTGATTTTCAAATTAACATATCTCGAGAGATTTTTGTGCTATCGAAGTAATTCTTTCACCTATGGTTATATTATGGAGACGTCCCTACATATCAAACGAAAAAAAATGTTAGTCAAATAGCCTATTGCACACATGGTCATGACTTTTCATACTCATTTTGAAGACGAGCTCGGTGGTCGAATGGCCACTTTTATTCCGAGGTCGCGGGTTCGATTCCCGCACAAGACAAACATTTGTGTGCATGAACATGTCTTTTGTCTTGATCTGGGCGTTTTCTATGTATTATAAGTATGTATTTACAAAAAAAATGTATTTAAGTACATTTATCAGTTGTCTAGTACCCATAACACAAGCTTTGCGCTTAATTTGGGACTAGATGGCGCTGTGTAAATTGTCCAGAAATATTTATTATTATAAAATATTTATTTGTTAGTTTTAAAAGTTCTGTAAAGAATAAAACATTATTTTGCAGACAACTGTGCCTCTACAAACTGGCTCCTGACCACGTATACCTAATAACACCCGATGATCTAATAGACGAACCGGATGAAACCGAACCAGACACAAAAGAAACAGAATCAGACGCACAGAAAGATAAAATAAAGGATATCATAGATTTAACAGATTCAGATAAAGAAATAGATAAGGATTCCAAACAAGAAGATGTTGATTTGAAAGAAGATGAAAATCCGTTTCTCAAAAGTATAACGAGGAATTTGAAATCGGACAAAACAGATAAAATCGATGAAGAGAACGACAAAATTGACAAAATCGTTGAACAAAAGCAACCGGAGACAACTACTGTGACGGACAAAGATGATTTGAACGAGGAAGATAGAGTGGACAGCAAGCTACTTGAGTATTTCTTCGAGTTCGCTGAACAAGAGGAGTTCACAGAGCTTCGGTTTCTCGGTCCGTTCACGAATGATGAGAATATTGCTATCAGTCGGTTGCTCGGTGATATTGAACGGTGTATCAATCAGATCGCTGTTGACCGGAGTGAGGCGTTTCTGAATGTCTTTGAGAGTGAAAAGTACCGGTTTGAAGTTATTGATAATTGCAACGGAAGCAGTGTGTAAGTATTTTTTTTTTTGGCCCACCACACATTCCCACCGCTGTGTCTCCTGTGTAGTCAGGATTAATAGCGGCTACCACCAAAAAAGGCAATGGACAGGGAAGTCCATTGCAGTCCCGGTGGTAAAATTACGGCTGCCTGAACAACGAATTTAATCAGAAGAAATTAGTAGATAAGAAGCTTTTGGAATTTGACTAATCCTCTTACCAATGTGAGAGACGGGAATGTGGCAAATAAGGCTTTAAAAATCTAAAGAGATGGCTAGTCAAATGAAGCTCAACTGCCGTGCACCATGGATTTTAAGTACCTAAAATTATTGGGGACCTAAAACATTGTGTAACAGTGGGTATTATATGTTTATAGAAGGCAATTTAATTTACATTATTTTGCGTAATTCAGCCACTAGTTAGTTCATGCAAACTACTGCCGGCCGACCGTTAGTATGCGACTACCGTGGCTGCTTCGGTCGTCTCTACGACTCTCCGCCATTTGAAACAGAAGAAACATGCGATTGACCCTGTCCCGGCTGCCAACACGCAGATGAGTAGCGTGGTGGAGTATGCTCTAAATTCTTTCGATTGAAGGGAGACCCCTATCTACTACTACACGCCATATATATGACACAGCTCTCAGAGTCAGCGAGCTAAAGTGGCAGTGGGCCATCCACATCTGCCGTGTCAGTAATGGCAGAATAAGACACACCTCGACCACTCCATACAAATGTTGCATCGTTTACTACTACATAAAAAATGGCGACTTTTTATCCCGGAAAAACATCTTATTAAAATTATGCCAACACGCGCGTAGCCGCTGGTAAACAGCTCCTTTATTATTATTTATAATATTTTTTAAATTCTCATTTTCCTTCTTTCCAGCGTCCACAAAATTGAAAAAAGCCCGCAGACTTAAAGTACGTCTTCATACATTAAGTATCTATGTTATATTGTACATGTGTGACTTGTTATTTTCGGCAACCCCGCGAGAGGGGCCGGGTTTTAGGGTAAATTATAAATATTAATAAATAACATAATTATGACCGAGAGAAATGTGGTCTTTACCTCGAATGTATAAAAAATAAAAGCACTGTATATTGAAGTTTAAAACCTTGCCGATGTTATATGCACAAGCTGTAAATATTTTTTTGTGTTCCAACATACTCCTAGGAACATTAGGTAGTTCATGAGAAACCTCCTAAGAGGTGCTATGTTGGTCGCAAATACGATCTTGCAAGCGTCTTTATGCAGCAGTAGTTGCTTTATGCTGTATTGTCAGTGATCTCACATCATACTTATATAGTTTTAAGAAACTTATTTTGTATTTCCATATGCCATTACATAAATAAAAATGGGTTGCACTCCAGGAGTGCCGGCAGAAGTGAAAACTTGAACATTAACGTGCATTTTTGAATATTTTGGAATGATTAGGGAATAATAACGCACGAATTGCTTTATTTATCAGTATAAAAGTATGTACTATCATTTATGTGGTAAAATACAATATTCATTTATTGCGCTGTCGTACACAAACATGACATATTACATTAAAAATAAACAGCAGGAGTAAGCATACATTTTCGCCACGCGGTAGAAAGAGAGGGGGATATTACTTCCTCTCCTCCGCCGCGCCGGCGGTCTACTCTCCCTCCGTCTTACGAATTTTCGATCGGGTCACGTATCCTGACGCGAGTTTAACATTTTTACCCATCCCAAAAAGTGCACAACGCCGCTAAAGAAGTTTTCACTTCCAAAAGTTTTTTGAAATAATTCTAATTGGATTTAGGATTACAAACTGAAACTCATAACAAAAATTAGCTTTTAATGGTTTTGAAATAACGGAATGTGTACCGTAATATTTGCGGTATGTCTCTAACCCATATACAAAAAGAAATAAAACAAACGGTGGGCTCAAAGACCTAGTATCCAGAACCGTGACCTTGAAAAAAAAGATTTCTCATAACAAAAGAACCATAAATGTACAGGCTCGAATGAAGATCTTTGAAATGAGCAATTAATAGTTTTATATTCATTACAAAAACATGGTGTGAGGAAATACGAAAAAGTTTGGAATCTAAATGAATTTTGATCACTGACATTCTAATTAAGAAAGTTATATAAACTAAAGACAATTTTGAATTTTTAAAATCCGAAAATCGAAATCCGTTTATTCGGCTAAAAAAAATGATTTAGGTTATCGGCAATCTTCTTCTGCTCCGTCCAATAGAGTTTCTAGGACCGGCTAAACCTAATACTTTACTAACTTACAATGTATACTTAATCTTATATCTTTGTAAAAATTCGTACAAACTTAGACTGTGTCCTTGTTTGCCACTCGACTTGGTATATAAAATAAAACAGCTAATTCGGCAAGGTTCTTAATCTTCACTATTTAGGCTTGCTTTCTATTTTTTATCTGAGGTTAATAGGGCAAATTATTTTCCACTTGGTTCCCCTAGGTTAGGCTCGAGGCATATTCCCAACGGTGCCGGCGCGTGCATAAAGCACATTGCTACGTAGAAAATATACCAAAAAGCAATGTGATTTTGAAATGTACTGCCGCCGTGTGTCTTATTAGAGATTCTTATTCCTAAGCCTAACCGTCCATACTGTATCTATTTTTCTATACAGTCTGTATAGTTAGGCGAATTCTTATGGCGAAGATCTTTATAGTCTTTGATTGTTTGTTATATCTTTATTGTACGAAATAAAACAATATAAAAGCTTACATGGAATAAAAGCCGGACTTATCCCTCTAAGGCAGTGGTTCCCAACCTTTTTTATTGGAGGACCACTTCCAGGTCTCTGTTCAATGTAGAGACCCAACTGTAAAAATAAATCTACTACACTGTATCTCGAGAATACAGTATTTGGTTTAGTATTGCTCAATCTCTTTCATTATAATTCTGTATCACGGACCTTGATTTAGCTCTCACGGGCCGCGGACCACCGGTTGAGAATCCCGGCTCTAAGGGATCTCTTCTTTTAACTAACTTCTTTTTCTAAGGGATTCTGTAAATGTGTATTTCCAGAGGGTAGAATGAGACTAGTCTCTGCAAAGAGAGTTAAAAAGTATATTATTATGAATATACTAGCTGACCCGGCAAACGTTGTTTTGCCATATAAATAATAATAAAAAAATTTTTTTGGGGTGGACTACCCCTAACATTTAGGGGGATAAAAATTGATGTTGGCCGATTCTCATAGATACCGGATAAGCACAAAAAATTTCATCAAAATCGGTCAAGCCGTTTCGGAGGAGTATGGCGACGAAAACTGTGACACGAGAATTTTATATATTAGATTAATTGAAATAGTGACAATTAATTATTATATTATCGACTATTCTACCAATCTACCAATTAGGTGTCGTTCATACGAGCGTCTTTTCAATGCGTCACGTCATTTTTAATTGGCCACTAACGCGCTATTAAAGATAAATCGTAGCTCGAAAATAGAAATAGAAAAGTAATTATACTTTGTAACGACCTCCAAACAATCTTTTGGCATGATAACGTCATATAAATCGATAACGCCGTCTGCATGCACTAAAAGCAAACGTAACTCATTGTTACGTTCCACTTGAGTCGAGCGTGCAAGCGAGAGCGCGGCTCAGTTCAGAAGTGTTCGGCTTGTGACGCATCTATCTCTCTTCCACTCCATCGGCCGATGTTTTCTTATAACGTTATCTTCCGTCCGTAAACCGACTTTACAGGCAACCAATTTTTTTCTTTTGACTCTTTGTGAAGAATAAACAATATACTTTTTAACTCTGTTAATGACTTATGTTTTTCTCAACTGAGGCGCCAGACTTCAGCTGAAACTTTTTTTTAAATTTGGAAATGAAATAGACGTTTTGATTAGGTAAATAGGCTCCTATGGATTAAGATTCTAAGTATATCCGTAAGCGTCTAAGTATATCCGTTCGCTCAAACGGGATACCTGTAAATTTCCTGGCGCGTTTTTAAATTACAACCCATAGAGCAAACATAGAGCCTTACGTTTATTAGACTGTCCATACAAGAATTAAGCCGGGCCTCCTGCTCCCAAAAATAAGACAAACTAACAAATCATGTTTGTCGAACTTGTTAGCAAAGCACAGTATGTACAGACGAACATGGTGATGTATTCCGTCCGACTTGGATAACATGTTGCTTGTTTTTTGCTAACGAAACAGTTTGACCATATTTGTTTTATGTTTGCAGTTAGAATACACTAAACATTGCCGTAGGAGACCCGGGTTTAATGTTAAATTGTTTATGCTGTTTTGTTTTATTTATAATTATTAATTATGTAATGTTTTATTTGTTACGTATAAAACTTTGTGCTTATATTTTTTTTTACTATTTACGTGTTTTTTATTAGTGCAATGGACAGGGGATCAAGTGGATACATGATATATAAATAACTATGTAAATTAATGTTAAATTATTTTAAATCATAAGTTAATTAGCTAAAGGTTTATTTAAACACGTGTATACATGTTTAATTGTAAATAACTCGCTATGTCGGATACGAATTTGGTTGACTCCCATATAGTCTTATAAATATTTAAAAAAAAAATTGAAAAATTCACTTCCCTCGCCTAGGTGGGATTTGAACTCACGACCGACCGACACAACCTCTCGATTACCGGTCGAGTGCTCTTCCAACTGATCTACCAGGAAGGTTTGTGATGGTAACGAATTTTTGTATTTTATTGTTTACTGCTGTGAAGTCGCAGTGTGGCGCCATCTACCTATTAAGTATAACACTACAAAATAAATCCTATATAGTTTCGTTTAGGTCCGGACTCCACCAAAGCGGAGATGTGGGGAGAGGACATGTGTTAAAATACATTTCACCAGGGGTTCCCAATCATTCAACGCGCAACAACAACAAACAACAAATTGAACCCGCGGCGCAGTTACAAATTTAGTAATTTGTCGCGGCGCCCTACCCTAGCTAGCTATTTGAAAAAGATACAGTCGAAAGAAATATTTGTGGTTTCGGATAATGATTGCGGGTCGATTCACGGCGCTCCTCTTCACATTCTACGGCGCAGGCCGCCGAACGCACACTTTGAGAACCCCCTGCATTTCACATCTCGCTGTACTCCGCTTGATGTCACGGGCGATATCAAATGTAATGAAAACACTCCGGGCCTTAGTTTCCGCCATGGGTTGCGCGGCGCAAGATAAAATAAACCTTATTTCATACAAATAGAGAACAAAATTCTTTGGTGATGTCTACCTCATTTGTACGCCTGCGAGTGCGATGTCGCCAAAGAATTATATTCTCTGCTTTTGTGAAATAAGGTTTATTTTAACTTGGTCCGCTGTTCTATCTATCGTAGGTACCCGTTTAACGCAATGGATGCGATTATAGAGGCGCGAGATGCGGGTCCAGGTATACCTTTCCTAGAATTTCCATTCGTTTGCCGGCTAGGGCGTCATATTGACACATCAAGTGTTTCATGGACTCGTTAGACCCTTTGCATGGTCTGCACTCTGGGCTATCAACACGTCTCATTTTGTATAGGTGTCCTTGACAGGCACAATGGCCCGTCAGTGCCCCAAACATGAGACGCTTCCATTTCCTGTCATATTTATGTACATGTCTGTACCAATTCTCGGTACCTTCGCCAATAGTTTCCTTGGAGTGTGTCCACTCATCTCTTTCCATTCTAATCATTATTATAATCGCATTGTGATTTTCAAGCATGTATAAGCGTCCGTCTCTACCCGTGGATGTCGTACTTCGTACAAGGCGACTAAGGTTAATACATTATAAAACATCGATCAGGCCTCCCCAACCCGTCTGGCCAGCGTGGGGAGTGTAGGCCAAATCCTCCTTCCGTCTAGGACGGACGAGAGAGAGTCGTGCTCCTCTGTTGGAGACTAAAATGGACCTGATGATGATAAGCGTACGGCGTTAAATTTGTAGGTGTCTTCAGAAGAAGTACAGAGTGCCTCAAAGATCAAGGATCATCTTTTAGGTATCACTATTTCGGGTTCCTACAGGTAGTGAAAGAAAAATTAAAAAGTTATGACGTCGTATTCTGTTACCAGGACGACACAATTTAGTTCCGCAATAATAAAATTCACAATCACAATAATAACTTGGTCTCTGAATTTAAACAAACTGATTTACAAGTATATTCGGATACAGACAAAGCCACGCGAGCGTGTACGTATCTCGCAAAAGATGTCAGCCGACTGCGAGGCTGGGCAGGTTACTAAGTGCAAAAATGCTTACATAACAACACGTGTGCGGCTACAGTATAAAAGATCCAGAAAGGTGGACGTGCCATCAGATATACGTCTGGATCTTTAAGAGAAAACGGTATACCAAATTCGTATCCAATACTCCTTATGACAGTTCCCACAGTAAAGGCAAACGCGCAAATGTCCGTGGAGCAGTCATTTTTTGTAGCAAAATAATAACGAGCATCTGCTGTTAGTGTCATCCAAATACATTATTTATACTAAAATTACTGTGGTGTGTGTTCACCTTAAAGACGTCGCGGCTTATGAATAATAAATGATAGCAAAACTTTAGCTAGAGGATATAAGACTCACTAGGGGGAGCTTAAGGCTCAATTCACACGCCGCAGAATGTAATGGAAGCGACTTTTTGCAACGAAATTGTACATACCATAATGAACTTTATGTCAATTGTATAACTTATAAACTTAAATACGATTCGTAGCTAGGGAAATTCTCGAGAATGCGCGAGTTTTCCACTGAAAACGCGCGATCTTTTTTTTGCTCGTATTTAAGTTTATGTGTTATACGATTGAAATAAAGTTCATTATGCTATGAATTTCTTTGCAAAAAGTCGCTTCCATTCCATTCCACAGCAGTGTAAATTGAGCTTAACGCATGAGCGCGCACTGATCGACCAATAACATGCGGTCTTTTGCTGTGTGCGTAATAGCGTAGTATTTAAGCAGGTGTGCGTTTTTTAACTTTTTTCTTATTTCATATAGGTAGGTCGAGTTACCCTATTATTGGCACTTTAAGAACTTTAGGAACGGTTGGTACCCCAAGATAAATAAAATAAATATTTCTGTACAAATTACACACGGCCATCTAGTCCCAAACTAAGTAAAGTTTGTACTATGGGTACTAGATGACTGATATAATACTTAAGTACATTTTTTTTTGTAAATACTTACATAGAAAACACCCAGACCAAGACAAAGCTCTAATAAGCGTTAGTAAAGTTCTAATAAGCGGTAGGGTGCCAACAATTGTGTTACTCACCGTAGATAAATTTACAACTCTTGCTGTTATTATTCGTTGTTCTTCATTTAATAGGAGTTTTGTTTTCACATTTTCTGGAAATTCTCTAGTATTTATTATTCATAGGTCGCTGCGGAGAAAATAATCCGCGGAAATATGGCATAATGACACCCTTTTGGTGTCACTCGTATTTTGCCACACCCAATGCATTAGAAGCTCTGTTAACCGTACTTGCTGGAATATTAATTCAACTAGCCTTTTTTATGGTCGGGTACAGCTAGAGTGAACTGGGAAGTTCTTCTACTTACAGAAAAAAGCAGCCAGATAATATATTCAAATGAAAAAATACCCTCCAGCAAGTAAGGCTACCAGAGTTCGAAATATAATGCGTTGGCAGCGGAGGTAACGCACAAGTACTTTTGCTCTAACAAGCTACAGTAGCTGCTTAATTTTAAGATCAGTGTAGACCTAAAAGAGCGCAGAGGAGAAGGATTTTTAAGTCATTGCTAAATAAACTTTATAAACATGACAAAAATGTTTGATCGGAAATGTTGCTAGCGCATTCTCTAGCCCGCACGGCATCTTCGATGTTCGAACATTTGAGATTCATGCCAATATAAATTAAAACGGGACATACCACTATTAATTTTATTTTTATAACTTCCTAATATTCAATCATCCCATAATGTTGACATCTGTAACGTTTCTGAATATCGGAAAGTTATAAAATTAGGTCGCCGTGTGACTTGTTTTTACAAATGACAAGTTTTACGTTAATAAAGTACATTTTCTAACCTCATCAATACTTCTGCGCTGCGCTTCTATCGCTCTACGTTGACGCTTAGGCGGATCGTATGCTTGTCTGCTGCTTAACTGGCACACGCAAAGACACGTCAAGTTAGACAACCTGCATGATCATAACTACGATACTATATGAAATCATGTTTTGTAAAGTAATATACATGGTATTCCTTTCGGATGATTATTCGTATTGTATATACGAAAAATCATTCGATGAGGATATCATGTATATTAATAAATCAATCGTTCGCGCCTTGAGCGGGACGAATCAACACTTATCTTTTTGTACAATTCACAGCATTTAACTTCAAACAGTACAGTCTAGATTGACGTATCGTTGCGTGAACAGTAAGCCAAAGGATCTACCGGGCTCGTGAATTAGAATAAAGATTTTCTGGAAATCGATTTATATATTACTATGAGACTTTGTAATTAAAAGTAAATCTATTAATAAAGAAAAAACATCTAAGGCTTAAAACACTGAAATGGACAACGACCGGCAACACATAGACTAGAATGATGGCGAAACATAGCTAGCAGTCGTGCTCACCGTTTTGATTTAACGCGACCGACCGTTTGAAGACCGCGAACGACTGTACCATTCTTACCATACATTCAAACAAGATACTGTATTTATTAATAAAGAAAAAGTTTGAACCCGAAACTGCACTGCAAGCAGCTGCCATTTCAGTGTGTTTTGAGCCTAAAAGGTCCATGTAGTTTTACGAAAATTTGATTCCCAATTCGCGGCCCGTATTATTCCACTCATTTGCAGACTGTACATAAAAATATTTTATTTTGTTGCTTTGTGATCAAGCAGCTGTAGTTTTAATGGAGATTGCAACAGTCCGCCTTATTTCTTTATAGAACTTCGTGCAATGATTTGTGTATAAAACGCTTGTCATTCTGTACCATTGTAAATGTCAGGTATTGTAATTAAAATAGGCTGGAACTGGGATCCTACCGCCGAAGTTGAAGCCGATTTTCATCGAATTTTTTTGATTGCAAATATCTAACTTCAGCTTAGATTGGTTGCAATTGTGTTTAGCTTAGCTAGTAGAAACCCTAGAGTTCTACTGATGGAGCTAGAGATGTTTGTCAATAACTTTAACCTAAGATCAATTTTTGAAATGGTAATCGGCTTCAGCTTCGGCGGCAGGGCCCCTGTTTTGATTCGTTTTACCATGGTATAATAGCACAAGGTATGTTCTTCAGTGGCACATTGAAATGTGGCCCTGTGGTTTGAACTTGCCTACGTCATAAGCTGTATGGAAAATGATAGATTTTTAACAACCAAATTCGTGACGTAGTCATAGCATACCTGAGTGCTTAATGCGAGTTTCTTGATCTTGTCATCGTAAACAAACCGACCAAATAGACAAGAACTATCATGTTGTGAATTTATAAGGCGCGTGTTACATATCAAAATTATGTGGCTTACTTGCTCACATTTTGAAGTGAGCAACCCGGCTAAATTTGATATGTAACACGCGTCTGATAAATTCACAATATGAAACTTTTTCTCAATTTGGTCGGCTTATATACGTTAACACTTTAGAATGTGACCAATAAAATTCGCACTAAGTACTCTGGTGTTGTTCTACCATGCGTTTGACGTTTAGGACGCAGATCACTTAGAAACGGCGTGACGCATTTTTGATGTTAGTCAAATTTCCAAATAGAGTAATTTATATATTCTCCTGTGTTTCGCAAAGGACATCGACCAATTTCACTTTTAAATATTGCATAAAAATATTTCGAATCTTCTTTTTGGGTGCTGGCAATCATTCTTTCTTTTAGGTCCTATTCATATAAAGCTATTCATTTTTCACTACTACATACTATGTGTTTTTTTCTTTCTATGTCGGGTGGCAGGCAAGTATATGACCCGCCTGAAGTGGTTACCGTATCGATATTAACGCTCAGATCAAGGAATATCTCTCGGGCGGCATCCTCGCCGCCAATGCAGCAGCACCTTCCTTTCTGATCACACTCTCAGGAACATAACAACCCTCAAGAGAATTGTATTTTGACTGCGGTATTCTGTCAGGTGGAGGTACTTCTCCAATCGGGCAGCTATAAATACACTAAGCCACACCTCTCTTTTGCCAGAGAGAATTTTTAACTACGCATTGGCGGAGGCCAGTGTGTTCAAGCCGCCCAAAAGCCACTAGCTTGGCTTAACGGCTGTCATCTAATGACCACAGTTGAGACCGGCAGTTTAACATTTTTGGGGTGTAAGTAGTTCATCAACATCTTTGAACCAAAGCCAACTTCATCTGCACGCGGTGCACCCTGCTGACTGACAAAAGAATCTCTGGCGAAAAGAGAGGTAGGGAGCGTAATTGTAAGCTACCCGACTGGGGAATGTACCTCCACCTCACAGAATACCGCAGCCAAATGACGGTTCCCTTGAGGGCTGTTGTGTTCCTGCGAGTGAGTGAGGTCACCAGAAAGGAAGGAAATGCTGAGATGCACGGGGATGGCGGCGCGCGAACGATATTTTATGTTGCGAGCGTTAATATGGCTACGGTAACCGCTTCACATCAGGCGGGCCGTATGCTTGTCTGCCACCCGACGTAGTGTAAAAAAATAACATGATTTCCAAAGCGTTAGAGATAAACAAACCCATCCATAGGCAGGTTAAGGTCGACGTGCATCGAACCTCTATGTGTATACATATACAATTCCGTATGGAATTAGATTTATTCAAAAAGTTTGCTATAGTTTGCATAGATATGCAATTTATATACATTTTACTCTTTTTTTTACCTATATTAAGAGTATTTATTGCTTCTACGGCATTTTCGTTGATACATTTTGTATGGCCGCAATTTTATTTTCTATGTGACCTGCGCCCAATAGGTGTATTTAGACGAATTCTGCGTCATAATGGGAATGTTGAATCTATTATGTGCAGAGCAATAAGCCTAAAAAAAAAAAAGACGCATCAAAAATTTACGATTTCGATTCTTAAGTCAATGCAGTAAGGTCAAGGATTGAATACAGTTGTACCATGTTATGCAGAATAGATACAACCGACGCCAAATTGAGTGACATACATAAAACTTCAAATCGAGTTTTTTACATTCGCAACAGATTCTAGAAGTTTGATGACATAATATGGTTCCCAAAACTTGTACTGCGTGATATTTTTAATTCCTATTAAACTTTAAATAGCTATAACTTAAAAGTACTACAATGTCAGTTGAATCTATTCTGCATAACAGAGTCCAATTGTGCATTTACCTTAGCTGTTGACATAAGGACGGATTATTATTGGGCTGGATAGCATGACTGGTTTGTCTTATTAAAACATAAGTATTAAATGAATTAATTTAATGAAATGGATTGGGAAAGCAGACAACAGACTAGTTTCGACGACGACTTTTGGACTTCTAGTGGGGGGGGGGGGGGAGTCACTTGAGAACGTTTCTGTCCCGGTTGTCGGTTCTACGAGCTATGTGGCCGGCCCACTGCCACTTCCACGCACACAGGCGGCAGTGAGCCGAACTAAGGCTAAAGTGGGCCCTAAGCAACATTGTATTTCCGGGCCTACTAAAGAAGTTTTCACTTCCAAAAAAAAAAAACCTAACTTTCGGGCCCCAAATTACGGGCCCTAGGCACGTGCCTAGGTTGCCTAGCCCTTAGTCCGTCCCTGATTCCGGAGGATATACGCAGTAGTCCTAAAGTAGACCGATATACTGCGGATATTTTCATTTCATTTGTAACAATGGTAACAGAACTAGGCTGTTTTCCCGAAAAAATCACACGAGTGACCCATTAAATTTTATTAATTGGTTTGATTCGACCAGAGTGCTAAGTGCGAGTGTTTTGCTCACATTTGAACGTGTTAACGTTTACAGGCCGACCAAATTGAGAAAAAGTTTCATATTGTGAATTTACCAGACGCGTGTTACATATCAAAATTAGCCGGGTTGCTCACTTCAAAATGTGACCACTTTGATGTGTACCACGCGTCTTATAAATTCACAACATGAGAGTCTTCTCTATTTGGTCGGTTTGTTTAAGTTGTCATGACAATTTTCGATCATGATCGAACGCGAACAAAAAACTCGCGCTAAGCACTCTGAAAATTAGTCATGTCATGGTGTATCAGTTTTCCCGGAGTAGTGTATAATTGGCGGTTCAGGCTTATTGTTCTGTAAATGAATATCTTTGTATATTGATTTAAGAAGTTATTGTATTTTAGTGATAGTTTTATAAAAAAGAACCTACTGAAAAATGATTTACTAGTTACATGTTAGATGTCGCTTTTGATAGCTCACATTGATATACAAAAATGGTATTTATTGCTCTGACTTAAGATTTAAAAAATGTTTTGAAAATGATATAGATCTTCAGGCGCATCTAGATTTATTAATACAGTTAACTATTCGACTTGAGTCGATGATAAGGCCTATACAAGATAATCATAGTGTCGTCTCGCTCTTATTAATGAGGTGCAAGGGAGATGACACTATAATAGACTTTGAATTTGTCATAGTACAATAGGTCCTTATGTCACTTGTAGCCTCGGCAGATTTCTCGATTTTTAATTTATTTAATGAAGTGTTACTTTTAATTATTAAATTTTTAATAGGTTACTAATGTTAATTAATAAAGCTAAATTATTTTAATACTATGCTAGAGTATCGATTTGTCTGCATCAATAACAATCTGTTTGCGCCTTTAGTACTTTGTATAAAGTACGAGAATTATGGGCGAAGCCATACATTGCGTTACGACGTCGCATAGCAAAATGTCATAGTACAACACGTATAGTACGATCCATGAGTCACTAGAAACAGAACTATTGGTTAGTGTCGTATTGTACAAATTACGATAAAATTTTTGCTTTGCGTCTCCACATTGCATTGCTGTGCGATGTAGTTTTTAAGATGCGACGTCGCAACATGCAATGACGTGCCCAACGCAATCTATTTTACGAACATTGAATACAATAAGATGTCAATTTTTATTGTAAATAGTTTTAGTTGACAGTATTTTTTTACGATTTTACGAAGGTTTTAATACTATAAGAAGTTTGTTTTCGCGTACTGAAATTTTGAGCTAATCTTACACGTTATGTACTTTTTACTGGGTATTAACACGTTCGCAGTCCTATATATTTAATAATTTCAAACACTCTTTACGTTCAATAAATATGTATACTCTTCTGAGTATGTAATTGTAACTATAAGAAGGTTTTCATAAGAAAATAATATTTTCTTCGTAATTTTTACGTCTCTTCTCTCCATAAGAACCTTCCTTATACCGTAACGAAAATATTAAAACCTAAATTCGCAGAATTGGTCGAGCTGTTCTCGAGTTTTGCGCTTAGCAACATTCATAAATATATGTACTATTCTGAGTATGTAATGCTAACTATAAGACAAAATATATATTTGTGTGTCTTCCTTATCTTTATATTCTTGTTCTATATCTCAATCTCTCTCAAAGGAAAGATTGCACAATTATATTCACAAACACATGGCATAGCATAAAAATAAACCAATATACATTAGTGACCACATGGACTCGACGGGTATATAGTGTACACTGGATGGTGAATGTGTTAATAAACATAGTATCTGAAACTGGGCGACTAATATACTTACTTGGCGACCAAAGATGATATGAAATATACCACACCCAACTTAGTATTGCAGAGTGCTTAGTGCAAGTTATCTGTTCGCGTTCGATCAAGTCAACGTAAACAAACCGATCAAATAGAGAAGAACTCTCATGTTGTGAATTTATAAGACGCGTGTTATATATCAAAATTATATGGCTTGCTCATATTTTGAAGAGAGCAACTCGGTTAATTTGGATATGTAACATGCGTCTGGTAAATCCACTATATGAAACTTTTTCTCAATTTGATAGGCTTATAAACGTTAACATGTTCCAATGTAACCATAATTATGTGGCTTACTTGCTCACATTTTGAAGTGAGCAACCCGGCTAATTTGGATATGTAACACGCGTGTGGTAAATCCACAATATGACAATTTTCTCAATTTGGTCGGCCTGTAAACGTTAACACGTTCGAATGTGACCATAAAAACTCTCACTGAGCACTCAGTAGACCATTTAGTATTATTTGGTCGCTCAATTTATTATATCCCGTTTTTATTAATTGATGTGAGTCATCAAAAGTGAACTATTTATTATGACGCTACTGTTTTTTTATTATTATTAATTAACTGACAAGTACAATGCGACACAAAAGAGTAGGCATGGGGGCGCCACTTTCTTCGTGAAAACAGTTTTCACATGGCAACCCTTTGACTTTTGTATGGAAAAAGCCAATGTTGCTACTAGTAATAAATTTAGTTACGTTACTACTCTTTTTGGTCGCATTGTAGCTACATTCGCTCATAATACAACATGAATAATACACTTGAATAATTGTAACGAAAAATATACTTTTGTCAACGTGTAATTGCATCGTTTTATTATTTAAAAAACAATACCCAACAGCTTTTAGAAGCACTTATACGAAAATGTCAACAGCATGTCTGCGCTAAAAGAAAAAGAAGTGGCGCTCTAAGCGACCACCTCGGATATAAAGTAGGTGATTATTGGGTTGTTTGACATTATTTTCTAATATACTTAATCCTTCTCCATTTCTCCTTAGAGCCACTCGTGCTGGTCTCAAATCCCATCCTCATAGGATACAGTTGTGACCTTCCCGCACCAAAAAGATTGGCAACTCATTGATCGACAACTCTGCCGAACCACAATGTTGTGGAATCTCTTTCTATAACCTAGGGCCGTTTGAAGGAATATTTACATGGGTCGTCAAGGTGAACCGCCAGTGCTACGCTAATTGTAGTGATTGCGGTCCTCGCATTTAGTCTACAACTGTGCTTTCCATCAGGTAAGATGCAGACATTTTGTCAGACCACATAAAAAAAAACAAAGATGTCAATTTCAATGTTTCAATGTTAAGAGTGCGGAATGCACGAGTCAGCGGCGCCTCCTTCAGGAGATTAGTCCTACAGCGCGGCTCCATCAAGAGACTCGGACGACGACGGCGCGTCGCATATTGGTCAGAAACATAAAAATTTTGTATACCTAAGATATCTGCGTTATATAGTTTTCCTCTAATTATTTTAAATAGGTACAATGCCAATGAATGTTCTCTCCGAACCCTGAGCTGATCACATCCCACCATGCCCAAAACAAATAATGTTGGATACATTAATGGGTATAAAGGGTACACACCATACTGCTTAAGATATAAATACCTAACATATTTGTTCTGTACCCGTTCTAACATAAGCGTATATTTAGCTTCGTTAGGCGCCCAGATTACTGAATTGTACTCTAACTGACTTCGGACCAGGGCGTTATATAAAGCTGTAACAGCTTTGATGTTCGTGAAGTCATGGGCTTGCCTTAGTACGAAACCTAAATTTCTAAAAGCCTTTTTACAACATTTAGTGATGTAATCCCGAAACGTTAGACCAGTATTAAATTGGACGCCAAGATCTCTAATTTCTTTTACTCTAGGCATAGCTGCCCCATCAATCTCGTAGCAGTGCTGCACTGTTGTATGTGCTCGAGAAAAAGTTATTGTGACGCACTTTGAAGTGTTGAACTCTAGAAGATTGTCCTGACTCCAAGCAACCACTCTGTTTATATCTTCCTGGAGCCTCTCACAGTCCTCCTTGTCTTTTACAGCGAGATACAGCTTGAGGTCGTCTGCAAACAGCAAGCACTTCGCGTTCTCAAGAACATGCGGAAGGTCGTTTACCATTATAAGGAACTCCAGGGGCCCTAGGTTACTCCCCTGACTTATGCCTGACCAAGTGTAATAAGGTGTCGACATGTAACCCGCGTATTCCACATATTGGCGCCGATCCCGCATATAGCATGCAAAAAATGATAGTAAATGCGGAGTAAAACCGACGCCTGCCAGCTTTCTAAGCAGTACATCATTATTGACAACGTCAAAAGCTTTCCTGAAGTCAAAGTAGGCGGCGTCTATTTGTCCCCCGCTGTCCACTACTGTTTGAATGCCGTTCACGTAGGATAACAAGTTACTGGTGGTACTTTTAGAAGGTCGAAATCCGTGTTGAGCTTCGGATAGTTGGGCGCTGACCTGAGAATAAATGCTGTCATGTATTGCAGACTCCAACACTTTCGCCGGAGTCGACAGTACAGCCACAGGCCTGTAGCAATCCACTGATGTACCTCCGTTACCTTTTGGTACTGGAATAACCCGAGTTATTCCCCAGTATTCCGGAAATTCTGGCTTCCCTAAACAAAGATTGTAGATATGGAGTAACGGTTTGCCTAGTACACTTCCACAATCCTTAAAAATGTAGGGTGGCATACCGTCTGGTCCCGCTGATTTCTTTGGCTTAAGTCGCCGAAGCGCACGCTGAACATCACTCAACTGCAAGTGGTCCAAGTGGATGCGCGCCGCTCCGTTGGCTCCGCCCGCCTCCGCCACCGCTGCATTTACGTCCAGTTTTGCCTTTTCCTTACTGTAAACAGAGTGAAAGTACTCCGCGAACTCGTTCACGCATTGTTCATTTGATAATTCCTGACCATCCTTCATAATTCTTTTCTGGCTTCTATTACCTTTTTTGGAATTTATATAATTCCAAAACGATTTGGGATCATCCATTACCTGATTTTCAACCCTGTGTCGATAATTATTTTTGGCAAGAGCTATCATATTTTTTAAGATTTTTCTACACTGACTAAATGCCTGGTAATCATATTTAGTCTTACTCTTTTTGTATTTTTTATGAAGTACCGATTTCTGTTTTATACAGTGAATTATATCGCTAGTATACCATTCCGGATATACATATTTTGAACCTGTTCTATTTTGATTTTTCCTGGGAACCCATGTGTCTATAATTGTATTTAAAGTATTGTAAAAAAATGTCCAACTATTATCTAAATCTAAGTCATAAATAGGAGACCAGTCTACACCCGCTATCGATGAATATAGAGAGAAAAAGTCAGCTTTATTAAAGTTCCATTGATCACACTGTCCGCGCTCCGCGTCGCACGCTTGTCACCCAGTGGCGACGGCGGCGGCGGCGGCCAGCGCGATGAAACTATTGGCACGGTAATTTCGAGCGGCGGGTGATACGCGTCCACCGGTACTAGCGGTATATCCGACTCGCACACCCTTACACCCTCACAGTCGTCAAAGTTGCTTAATACTAGGTCCAGTTGTCGAGCATTACAATTTTTTACGTTGTTACTCTGAATGAACCCGCAAAACGTCTGAAAATATTCAAAATAATTACAAATATTCGTATTACATGAATGCAAATTAAAATCTCCTATTACTAATAATTGGCTGTATTGCTCAATAATTCTAAATAATACCATGTATTCGTTCTCGCTACTGTTCGGAGGTATGTACACAACACACAGTGTAAATAAAAATCTATTTCGCCGGTAAACCGCTGCACAAACCAGTTCAAATGTACGGTCATCGATGTTGACGTCACTCGGGATCGGTACTCGACGCAGCTCGAAGCGCGGTGTGGCCACGAGACACGCGCCGCCCTGCTTACGGCCATCCATACGGTCACATCTCAGAATTGAATATCCAGGCGGAACCATTTCCGCGTCATGGATAGATTCATTGCAACCCGTCTCCGTGATAGCAATTATATCTGCACTCGACGAAGAGACCCCCACGTAGAAATTATGTAATTTAGTGCGAAGCCCCCTAGCGTTCTGATAGTAAATGTCTATGGTAGACTTACTTCGAGTTGTATGTTGCTTTGTTTGTTGGTCTACGAAACCAAATCCACTCGCAATACTCAATATTTACGGCCCAGTTCTCCGGTCGGCACAGTGTATCGTACTTGCTCTCTGGAACTCCTATAATGAATGATGAGTAATCCCTTTCTGTTTTATGTTGTATTTTATTGACTTTAATATCGGGACCACATATATTTTTAACATATTTTTCTAAACTTTCTGTGGTTGTACCTTTCTGGAGACGCCAAACGTGTAGAAACTTCTTTCGCTCAGTACCCTGTATTTCGACTGAACTTGTACTTCCTCCTTTCTTTACGTCATTTTTAGAAAATCTATTTTTCTTTTTATTTACTATAGTCCAGTTTTCTCCACTTTCATTTTTCTCCGTTTTCTCATCTCTATTACCATTAATACGATTAATTGTCTTATCAATGCTAGAATGAACTTTTCTGTTGTCGTCGTTCGCCAGTGGAGTAACCGGTTTCGTGGCCCTACAATGTTTTGGTGACATCATTTTGTTTTGTTTAACTGCATTTGTATATGACATTTGTTTTTCAGCAATTCCTTGGGTTACTTGTGGCTGCTCCTTGCCTTCATTATGCATAGTATTTTTTAGACATTCTTCTAAATGATCATTTTTCTCCTTCAATATTTTTATTTCCGTCTCTAAGAATTTAAATTTATGCATATTTTCTGCTACTACCTTCATTATTCCCCGCAATTCTCGTAGTTCGATCTCTGTGTTTATGTATTTTCTTTGTAGTTGTTCGTATGCTCTCGCTTGGGAATCTAGTCGAGATATCATCTCCGTACGAAATTCACGTATTTCCTCTAGTATTTTGGTTTCGTTTTCCAGTATTGACACTTCATTCATGTTCGAACAACCGCCGCGCCCAGTGTTTACGTAGCAGCTAGGTGTAAAAGTTTTATTCAAAACAGTGATACCTCGAACCGGCGCGGCGTCTCAGAGTTATCCCGTTTGGGAATAGTGCGAGTGCATTCAGGACATATCCAGGTGCTTTTATACTCCGATGTGAAACTTTCGAATTTTTCCGTTGACAAGGCGAGACACTTCAGGTGGTACAGTTTCTTGCACGCTTCTTTTGAACATTCCATAAATGATATGTCATAAATACCGGCATCACAGCCGTCACATTTCGTAGCCATCGGCACACAGAACAAAGAAAACTATTTTTAAATAATTAAAGCGAACACACAGATTCAAAACACGTATACACACGCGTAGGGTAGCGCGTAATATATTATGTTTATTGCTTTTCTAAATACTCTCCTTTACATTTTAAACATTTTTTCATGCGATCGAATCATTTTTTAAAACAGGAGGACCACAGATCGATGGCATGTTTTCTACGTGCTGATTGAACGCCATCACTGCCTCTTCGGAGTCGGTAAAAGTGAAACCTCTCATCAAATCGTAGAATTTTGGCAAAATACAGAAATCACAGGATGCTAGGTCGGGGCTATGTGCAGGATGGGTGACGGGTTGTACTTTTTTGGAAGCTAAAAATGACTTTGTTTTGTTTGCCGTGTGTGAAGAAGCGTTGTCATGATGTAGGAGAACGCGGCTTTTTGGTCGTCTTTCGCGAACTTTTTCTAACACCCTGGGTAAACAAATGGTAGAATACCACTCGGCATTAACACTCTTTTGATCCTCAAGTGGAATTGTGCAGATGGGACCCGTAGCTGAGAAAAAAAAGCGATCATTTTTTTACCAACGTTTCTCGCCTGCCTCACTTTTGTTGGCCTGTTCTCATTTTCAAACACCCATTCACAAGATTGCTGTTTTTTTTTCGGGTTCAAAACAATAAAGCCCCGTTTCGTCTCCTGTGACAATGTCATAAACAGCATTAGAATGTCCGTGGTCGTACTTCAGTAGCATCTGTGAGCACCATTCCACGCGAGCCTCTTCTGCTCCGCTGTCAGTTTATGAGGGATCCAACGACAACAAAGTTTCCGAACTATTAATTCTTCGTGTAAAATTTTCTGAATTTGGCTCATACCAATCCCCAATAGTCCTCGAATTGTCTCATAGGTAATCCGCGGTTTTCTTCAATAAGCCGCTTAATAGTAGCCACATGATTTTCGATGACGGTTGTTGAAGGCCGCCTTCACGAAATTCGTCATGTAAAGAAACCCGACCCCTCTCAAATTCAACAAACCATCGCCTCACGGTGCTTCTCTCCCAAAAGCATTTTAAAGACGAGCGGCACAGTCTAGCGGAGAGAGAGAACTTAAAAAATCATCGCTCTAAAATTTTTTCGACTTAATTCCATTTTCGTTGTGTACGTAGAACTTTGATGTGTGCTAAAAAACAATTGACACATGATTTCCCGCCAAATTTTTTTTTATTACTAAGAAGGTTGCAAGTCGTTTCAGAAAATATAACATTCGAAATTAAAATAGTTCCGATTAGCTAGAAGTGCAAAACTTTTAGTGTGCCCCATGTATGAATACAGGTGTAATTAAAATTGTTCGTAATAAATTTGCTAATGATGGACGTTTTAGGAGTGGATCAATTACGAAATGGACGTTACGAGAAGTGGACCAATTAGGAAGTGGAGGACGTAATAAGAGGATTTTAATCCTTCTAGCCATGGGACTTAAAACTTCAAGAATTATACATAAAAGCTGGACCAGTTTGTTTGACAAACTGAGCAAAATTTTTCTTGTAGTCCTCTCAGTTGTTAAAGTTGTTTGTAATGATGAGTACTATCGCCCCTCAAAGAATTTTCAATCAATTCAATAAGGCTCTATCTATTTACACTGCCGTGGAATGGAGTGGTAGCGACTTTTTCTAACGAAATTGTACATAACATAATGAACTTTATGTCAATTGTATAACATATAAACTTAAAAACGGGTCAAAAAAAGGTCGCGCGTCTTCCGCGGAATCCTCGCGCTTTCTCGAGAATTCCCCAATTTTTGGCACGTACTGAAGTTTATATGTTATACAATTGACATAAAGTTCATTATGCTATGTACTATTTCGTTGGAAAAAGTCGCTACCATTCCTTTCCGCGGCGGTGTAAATTGTACTCGTTGTATATAACTATGGTAGGTAATGGTCACTAGATATGTTCGCAAATTTGCAGCGCAAAGGAACTTCTTTTGAACTGCTGCGGCTCTGGATTTAATGTTTTTATGCGCGAAACTGCTATTCTTTGTTCTTCGAACTTGAGGATACGAGATTGTAAATTTTTTTTGACACTACGTCGGGTGACAGACAAGCATACGGCCCGCGCCCGCTTGATTGAAGCGGTTACCGTAACAATATTAACGCTCACAATATGAAATACTGCTCGCACGCCGCCACCCTCGCTGCCAACGCTCTCTGCAACTCCTTTCCTGGTAATTTCGCTCACTCGCAAGAATACAACCCTCAAGGTAATTATTTGACTGCGGTCTTCTGTGAGGTGGAGGTACTTCTAAAATTGGCGGATTTTTGAAAATTCCTACGGGGCAGCGGGATACGCGCTTACAAAGTCACAGGCGGGAATCAACGCACAGCTGAAACCACTGGCCAGATCTGGTTAAAATTTGGCTTACAGATAGCTATTATGGCGTAGGCAGTCGCAATGATTTTTAAAAATTCCTGCGGGATACCAATATACGCTCCGACACGATGCAATGAGAATACCGGCAGTGCCCCCTGCTGACTGACAAACGAGGCTCTGGCGAAAAGAGCGGTAAGGCATAGCGTATTTTTTAAGCTGCCGAACTGGGGTAGTAGAAGTACCTCCACCTCACAAAATACCGCAGCCAAATAACAATTCCCTTGAGGGTCGCTGTGTGTCTGGGAGCGAGGTAACCAGAACGGAAGGAGTATAGGCTAGCAACGGATCGGCGACCCCTTGTTGCTGATCTCCATGGGCGGTGGTGATGGCTTTCCATCAGGTGACCCACACGCTCTATTTCCGGGGGGCAAACTAGCGTGTGGGTCTCATCTCAAATAAAAAATATATAATAATATATAAAGTAGGTGATTATTGGGTAGTGTTTGACATTATTATCTAATATACCTCCTTCTCCATTTCTCCTTAGAGCCACTCGTGCTGGTCTGAAGCCCCATCCTCATAGGAGACAGTTGTTGCCTTCCCGCGCATTAAAAAGTTCGGCAAATATGTCTCCCGGCCTTGGGGAGACGCCAGTACTGTAGAAGTCCTTCCCGAAGGGGCCGTCAGGTGACACAGGAATCCGAAGGCAAATTCTTAACGAATACCTAGTGGTATATGCGCGTACAAAGTCGCGAGTCAGGGGTGTAACTATAACATCAGGGGCACGTGTCAAATAAATCAGATGGGCCCTCTAATAAATAAATCATGTAAGTGACAACCACTAAAGAAGTATTTTGTACCTTTTTGGTTCTATAATTTTATTTTTAAGAATGTGATAATGTACGTGCCTATCAAAATTTTGTATGTTGGATATTTAAAGCCTTAAAAGAATATATTTTTATATGTTCGCTCGCGAGCTTTTGGGGCCCGTGGCATTTTGCCGGCTCTGCCACCCTGTAGCTACGCCACTGTAGCGAGCGCAAGTGAGTATAAATAAAACACATAGTTATTGTAAATCTCAATATATTTATTACTTCTTACTATATTTACACGTCTGATGTTATTACAGCTCAGTCTATGCATTCTAATAGCATGATGCTTCCTTACGACATTAAACATACCGACAATTTTCAATGGGTAATAATTACATGAATTATTATTACAATAATTACATGATAAACTGGAATTTAACACTAGCAAGTAACGACCAACGTATTTAATTCATTTACAACGTGCCCAGAGTGCTTATCGCTTTTTTTTTTGCTCACATCCGAACGTGTTAACGTTTACAAGGCGACCAAAATAGAGAAAGTTTCATATTGTAAACACAACACGTTACATATGTAAATTAGCCGGGTTGCTCACTTCAAAATGTGAGCAAGTAAGACAAATAATTTTGATATGTAACACGCGTCTGATAAAGTCACAACATGAGAGTTCTCTATTTGGTCGGTTTAATTACGTTGATATGATCGAACGCGAACAAAAAACTCGTACTAAGCTCTCAGTATTGTTTGGCTTTCTTATGAAGCAGATAGAGAAGTTAAAATTATCAACTTGTCGTAAAGCGATCAACACACGCTACGATGCAGTGCCGTCTACCGATCGTTGATCGATGGCTCCATCGCGTGCCGCAGCGGTAGATAGTGCGCTCCGTGCGTGTATAAATCGCCTAATTATTGATTCCTGTTTAGTGTCAAGGCCGAATAATGATTATTAGAAATGGTCACAACTTACTAGTTTTCGTAAAATCCTTTATTTGTAATTCTACCAGTACCGCTGTACCGCATGTTAAGTATGTTTGGAGCAGTACAGCGGTTTGGATCAAACTATAGTACATAACATTCCTGTGATTTACCTGTTAACATTTTACATAAACATTTTTAGGTATTTTTTTAAATAATTTATATCTATATGAAGAGAATGATCGGTAGTGAATAATAGTAATTTCATTCTATTGGCTTTCGAATCGACATCATTACCTCTACAAAATTTTTATTCAGTAGGTATTAAAATTGATCTTCTATTGTGGACTGAGGCTACGTGGGCGATGCGGCGAACTATAGCTACTTAGATATAAAATCAATTGCTTGAATTGATAAGTAACAAGTTATAAATATTTTAAAATTGGAAAAGTTCACCTCCACCGTGTGAATATCTCCATTTTTTAAATATTTATTATATTCCGGCAAGTTGGCCGAAATCAAGTATTTAAATAATTTTTTTTTCAACTATTTAAGAATAAATTAAGTAACAAATTATATCCAAAAAGTGAAATTACTATTATACATTAGCGAAATCGTTCCCTTTTGATAAAAGAAAAAAGACTAATTCCGTATGAGAAATAAATCAATATATCAATTACAAACTAATATACATAAATTCGTATGACAAATCTATATTACAATAATAATTTCGATAAATAAATTTCAGCTAAAATTAAAATAATGTTTCTCATTATAAATACATAATTAAATTATTTTATCAGTCTAGTGAAATAAATCTCAAGATATGCATTTTAAATTTAACAATCACTCCCGTTTAGGATCCGCAAGATTATGCGTTGAAAATTAGCTGGTGGTTCCGTGAGTCCTGACTAGTTTTCAAATGGCTATTAGTGTAAAAAATAAACGACTTTGAAATTTAGTACCAAATATACACACATATATCATTGTCCTACCTAGGTAAGCGATAAATAATATATTTTTATTTTATATTTCGAGGCAAATGATACTGCCCGCTTAATAGTAAATAGTCGTTCTTCGTGATCGCATCTTTACCTCATCGTCTGGTCTATATCAAGTCTTTCTGCATATGAAGGCTAATTCTCGTACGATCGCCGAATGAAAATTGGCTGAATCAAGATTGAATTGTGAACTGACTAATAATTATATACTTAATTTCATTATTTTTTTGCTTGTTTTTTTAGTTTGTTTACTTTTAGGTCACATTTCGATATTATAATACCACTTTAATTCAACTTTGAAGTTCCATTATTGTGATACGAGAACACCAAATTTGACATTTGTGATCATGATTGATCGAGATTGGATTGGAACTAAATTTTAATCACATTATAAATACGAGAATTCCTCTCTGATTTTTCGTGTTTCACAGAAAAGCATCAAGGATAAAAAAAAGTTATACAGACAGTACGGCTAAATCATATTAAGAACCGTGGTTATCGCATTGAATTGCGTCGCCATTCGAAGTATTTCGTCGCTTACCTAGGCAATTGAATGAGATGATTTAAATGAAAGAAAAAAACATGACATAAATGAAAATCAACGTCAACATTTAACACGTTAATGACAATTTTATAATGTAATAACTGGTTTCATGAAAATAAAAAAAGAAACACTAGGATATTTTTTCATATGGCGATACTATCTCTATATACATTACAATTTCATGCGTATATTGAAAAATGTCTTTTTTTAACTAGGAAAATAAAAGCAGTCTCTCTAATGCTCATGGATTTGTATATCGTAAGAGGACAGTCAAATTGTCTAACACTACGCCGCCATTGAGAATAAACAAAGTAAACGAAAATTAAATTGAAAGATATTAAACTAATAAATGGGCGAATATAGACCAAAAATATTTTTACAAGCCAATATTTTAAAGTGTATGTCTAAACGGTGGCTCTTGCTTTAAAAATAGTGCCTGTTAATTATGCACTTAATACACACCTAATCAAAAAACTGTGTTTCATTAATATTAGAACGTTAACCTCTTGCGTGCCGCGATCTGTCAATTTTACCAAAAGCTATACCCACCATGGGACAGTGACACGTAAAACGTTAATCGATAGTTTATTAAGCCTCATAGTTTATAACATACACACCCTGTAGCTTTTGAAACGAAATTTGTGGAAAAGAACCATCTTTATTTATTTATCTTTATTTAGTATTTCAGAACAATTACGACATGGGAGCTTTTATGGGAGTCTTTATTCCCCTTAAAAGGCTAGTAACGTTGATGTTGCTGATCTCCGTGGGCGGTGGTGATTGTTTTCCACCATGTAACCCACATGCTCGTTTGCCCCCACATATAAAAAAAAATCTTTGACATGTTTCAACAGTTAGTCTTATGTTTGAATAATTTCATGACTTGTAAACTTAAATTAAATATGTATATTTAATTCTTCACTTGAGCGGCGCTAGTATTACGTGTTAGTTAATGTTACCCTTTATACAATTTAACAATCCTATTACAAATATACATTATCTATGCTAATATCACTTAAAATATGGCAACACTACGAAATAATACGTACTAATGCATTATAATTAGTCTAAAAGTTAAAAAGTGAACAGCCCTTACGATCTCAAAGTATTTACAGTTAAAAATAATTCCGCCATTCGATTTTATTACAGATTTCAATATTAGTGTTGTGAAAAAATCGAGTCCAGGAGGACACTCAAGAGTCATTGACTCAAATCTAAGATGAACCTGACGTGCACCTAACTCTAGTTTTGAACAAAAGTCCAGTTTAGAAACTCTCCAGGGCGTCTAAAACTGACAGTACATATCAATTTAAACAAATTTTTAGACTATCATTATAGACACATGTAAATTGTAAAACAAAACACCAAACTCTTCTGTAGCCACAATGCCGCTCAGTAGTTACTTGCCAGCCTCGAGCACTAATGTGAACTAGAATCTTTTTGATAATTAAACTCGGCTCGTGATATAAAAACAACGAGTGGTCCTGTCTTTATGGGTCCTGCAATGTAGACGCTCGGATGAGAGTTTGTTGCAACACTATTCAATGTAGTATTAGTGTTGCAGCTTTGTGTTTATGAGTCGAGTCTAGTGATAAAAATCCCAGTTGACTCTTGGACTCGAGTTTGTTACAACACTTGAAATTTGACTACGAAAGTTTTGGTTGTTCTTTTAATGTAGTCAAAATAGGGTACAGTCATTTACATTCAATTGGATACAGGGTGTTAAAAAAGTACGGGGCAAATTTCAGGGGTCATTCATAATCGAGTTTACTATACTCGCTGTAAATAGTAAAAAAAAAATGTAAAAAAAAAAAGAAATGCAAATTTGCATTTTATGACGACGGGCTTCCTGTCTGGGTAATGGCTCTTTATTTAACACGTACTTTTATTACAATAGTATTAGGAATATCGTATTAAGAAATTATTTAAATTGAAGCTAAACTGGAGTCGAATATCATATGATCATGATATTGTTTCATACCGTTATATTCACGGCATCACTTTCGAAAGCTAGTTAAAATAAACTAACTTTAAATACTAAATGAAAAAAAAATATAAGGAGAGAAAGTGCCTCAATTGAACATAGCTAATTGAAGTTTCCTTTTATTTTTTAATCAAGAATAACTGCAATCACAGACTAAAAAATATTTGAGCAAGGAATCGAATAGGCTAAAACAAAAACAAATCATATATTTTATTATATATGAATGAAATTCGACTAATAAATATTAAGTCATTCATTTAAGGGACACCACTGTAAATATACACTTTTATGTTCCGCAGATATTCTTGGATAGACTCAGCTTTTAACTTCATTTCATACCAATGATGAATGAAATGATTTTTTGGTAGTAAAATGAACAGCTTGGATTTAGACAATTTTCTAAAATATCCCCAACACAATTACTCTATTATGAATTTATGACAATTTTGGAACTGCAATATACATTCGAGGTAAAAAAATCACACAATTTTGACGTAAAATAGTACAATTTAAATTATTTAATCTAATATTACAACCAAGTCGTCTTTTCGTAGATATGTTCCGCGTTAAGTCGTACTCTCATCCGAAGTTTGAAAAATACGGCTAGGAAATGCCTAAAAAATACATATACAAAATGTTTACAAACAAAAACAAATGACAAATGTTTTAATACCTACTTAAATGCTACATAAAAAAAACTTTTTATGTAGGTATTTTTCAGCCGTTTCCAGTCGTATTTTTAAGAATTACTTGACCTTACGTATTATTTATACATTAGACAAAATATATTTCTACGTACGTAGATACGAATACATATTAAAAAATAAATACGGAACAATACAGATGAGTGCACAAACGCTCTTACTCTGCTGTCTATACAGATTGGTTTAACGGGTCGTTCTGCGATGGGTGGTTTGAAATCACCCTGTATAACAGAGACACTAATTTATCGCTATTGTATCAGCCACAATGAACACTTAAGTTTATTGCTATTTTCCTCAGCATTTTGTCTATTGAATTATTAATTGGCGATTGCCTTCAGATGTCGAAATCGAGTATCTTTTTATCCAACTGACGAAGAAGGGAGGGTTATGTTTTTCGAGTGTATGTATGTATATTTCTTTGGTACGCTCTACAGCCTAAACCTACTGACGGATGTCAATATATGAGATGTCATTCGAATCGTCTCAGCTGTGAGAGTAATATTGGGTATATTAGTTCAATATGACCTCATAAGGGAGGACAAAAAAATACAGTCGGTTTTTTTTGTTTCGGTTAATAATTTGTTTTTTAAATTTATATTAGTTTTACGGCCCTGGATACCACTACTAGTCTTTTAAACCCCGATTTTTGTCTTCAATTTCTTAACTTTCCCGGTGTTAAGGATTAGTAAAAAAAATATCACTAGCAACCAGAAGTTGCTACAATAACTCAACAGCTTTGAAAATGTTATGTATTTGTCTGATTCTGTATACAAATAAAAAGAAAAATAATAATGAGATGAGATCAATTATAGCAATAAACTTAAGCGGGTTTTTTATGCTAGTACATCAAGTAATTACCTAAAACAAATATTACATCCATGTCATAATTGTAAAATATGTAATTATTGCATACAGTAACTTTAAAGCTCTTCACAATAGTGTGTTACAATTTTGAAAACACAAGTCCCATAGAAATAAGATTGCAATTTTTTCATTTATTTCTTTTCGGCATTGCCCAGTGTATCATTAGACCTATTTACTTTATATTAAGTTATGTAATATATGTTAAGTGTTATAAGTAAATTCTTTACTTTGTATTATTTATTCAACACAAACTTTTAAGTCCTTCTAAAGATAAAGTAAGTTATTTATATACATAATTTTGAAAATTTCATTGGTCCTTCAAACGGATCTTTTAACGATCATCAGTAACCGAAATATTCTTGTTCGTATAGAGTTCATAGTAATAATACTAGGACCTCTATACGAGCATAAAGTGTAATTTGTCATATTGCAGGTCAAATTACACACCGCCATCTAGTCCCAAACTAAGTAAACAAACTGTATTATGGGTTATAGATAACTGATAGTTATACTTAAATACAATTACAATATAATATCTTGTCGTTACCAAAATTGTAACACCATTTAATGCTTTATTTCATAACGTTCAGTCGATCTACAGTAAATACATGAATATTAATTGAAATAATCAAATAGCAATTTAATTAATTATACAGTATAATTTTTAAAACATATGGATGTGTTAGTTCATATGTGCTTCTAGTAACATCTTCAAACCATCCAATCCAATCCAGTAACAGATATATTAACGGCAAGCGTCGTTGATACTTAAGCTTTGCGTCGCGCCACTACATTTTGAAAAAGTGAGTCATCTCATTAGCGCACTGAACTGAGTTAGTGCAATTTGCGCGGTGTCACGCAATTTTACCCATGTCTAAGCTCTTCAATACAACCAAAACCTAAGAATCACTTGTGAACTAAAACATCCAAATATTTATTCGTATAGTTTTTTTTTCTCTTGATTATCATTTGGTCGTAAATACTCCCCACTGAACAGCTTAGTTATTTTATTGACCAATAAAATTTCCCGGACACATTATGTTTTATAATTTCATGAAGCACTTCTAATTCATTTTAATTTTATTTTTTATTACTCATTTAAAGCGCGGATGACTTTGAGCTAGTTTACTAACCAGTAGCCGGTGCATTAAAACACGAGCGAGTCAGCTAGTGCGCTAGTGACGACGAAACACAAGACTTACCACTCGCTAAGTGGCCAATTAACTAGCACTTAATTTATTAGCTATTAAGCCCACATACTAGCTAGTACAGTGTTATTCAGCACAGTTGTCAACTTTTTTGGCAGATTGTTTACAATTAGCTAGTGAACATGATTATATTAGGCGAGTTCACTAGTAGATACTTAATCCGCCGGCTAGTAGTTAGTGTACTCGCTCAATGGCTCTGACGCTTTAGAATCAGTTTTGACAGTTTAAGAGATATAATAATATTAGCAATGAACAATTCTGTGTATAGAAAAAAGTATCGAGTGATGTACACTGGGTGGTACGTCCCTTAGAGGAAGATTCAAAAGATAACGTAAGCATCACATAGAAAGGAATTCAGAAACTTCTCATGAGATACGGGGATACACGGGAATAAATACCCGTATTTTATTAATAATATTTTTTTAAATATATTCTATGTTAAGTTTGTCTGGAAGAGATTGCTGATCGATTCGAGTTTCTTTAAATCATTATAGATTGAATGTACAAGTACATCATTGTATTTTTATATATTTTACAACATACTGCCAAAACCAATTCTACAATAACTGTAATGTAAATAATTTCATGTTTGTATACATAGCTGCCTGTATAATCTAAAGCTATATAGTTTATATACAGTACATTACATTTCTTTATGTAATCGCGGTCTGAAGTTAGCGAGGGCTACACTCATTTGGATCACTCATGGGATTTGGCTTTCCAAAACTGAAACGGTCTTATTACATAACCTTGTTTAACGAATGTGTAGCTAAACAATGTTTTGTTACAACAATGTTTCACACCTTTAACAATTTTCCTTATGTATAACAGAGACAACAATCGTGAAACAAGCTGAAAGTGAAAATTTTTCCTTGTAAAAATAATTGTTGTCACATTACCGCACGGTAACACTAACTTCAAGATCGTGATTGTCTTTACCATTGCTATAGGTGTTATTATTGCTTGTTAGTATTATAACATAGACAACTTAATTCATATACATCGCATTTTATATTAGATTCAACGTCAGTCGACGTCATACGTTTTTTTTTTAAAAATAATAAGGGTCGTTAGGTTCTTAATTCAGTTAACGTCATGTGATTAATGACGTTAACTGAATTAAGAACTTCAGACGAATTAAGAACTAACGACCCTTATTATTTTTTTAAAAGACAAGTAAAGTATGAAGAACTACTTAAAAGTACAGAAATAACATTGCCATTTTTTTCTGAAAAACAAATTATCAATGAAGTCTGTCCCAACTTACTGAATTAGATAGAATTCTTCATCGCATTCAAAAAGACGGAAGCGGCCTAAAATCTCTCTAAAATTAAGCGAGCACGAGTTTCTGGACATTATTATGAGGTAGTCTATAAATTTAAGTTGTCTAAGTTTGCAAATCAGTCATAAATTGGTTAGTAACATTGTATTTAGAAAGATGTATCGAGTTTAAAAATATGTATTAGAATAAGATTGTGTAAAATTTAAATACATTAGAATCCCGATTATCTGGACTTCAAGCCGTAGCTCGATTAGCCGGATTTAAAAATATTTTGATCAAATGCAACAAATTATTTAAGCGGCCAAAATCTAAATAACCCATTTTTTATTATTTTTTACAATATATTGTCTAAATGTATGTACATCATTAACGCTGATTAAATATACGAAATTGATTATCTAAAATACTTCAGGTTTTGTTCCGAATAATGGGGATTCTGATGTAATATATTTTTAATTATAGTAATTTCAAATTATCATTTTCAAAAGTATTGTTGTAGGTAGTAATAGGCAAAATGCCAGGCATTTACGATAAGTGCCGAGTAAGTACATGTAAATGCCCAATAAATGCCTAGTTTTGGGAATAAATAAGGAATTTATAAGTACTTTTTGCACATTTATAGTAAATGCCCGGCATTTTGCCTATCTCTAGTAGTAGGTAGGTCAATAAGCACCTACTACAGTAGGTAGTGATTGAGAGTTCTAATTATTTGTTTCTAAGAACCAGTTGTGGTTAGAACTCCCAATAAGCGCCTACTATAGTAGGTGGTGATCGGGAGTTCTAATTAATCGTTTTGTTTCCAAGAGCCAGTTGTGGTTAGAACTCCCAATAAGCGCCTACTACAGTAGGTGGTGATGGGGGTTCTAATTATTTGCTTCTATAAACCAGTTGTTTTAGAACTCACAATAAGCATCTACTTATACTTTTATTTTCTAATAAGTTCTCCCGTATTCTACCATAACGATAAAAATAAACGCGATTGAATGAAATTTAGTACTCGACACGATCTTCCTATATGTAAAATGAGTATCATTTTTATGTCAGTCAATAACTTTGGTATATTGGCAAGTTCACTGTTGATCGTCCTTGTGATGGCATGTTTCTAAACCTGCAAGAGACAACGTAATTATATATATTCGCTTGTAATTGTAGTATATTTTGAGTAGGGTATTCGGAATTTTTGGGGTGTAAGTGGTTTACCAACATCTTTGAACCAAAGCCAACTTCACCTGTACACGGTGCACCATGCTGACTGACAAACGAAGCTCTGGCGAAAGAAGAGGTAGGTAGCGTAATTGTAAGCTACTCGACTGGGGAATGTACCTCCACCTCACAGAATACCGCAGCCAAATAACAATTCCATTGAGGGCTGTTGTGTCCCTGCGAGTAACTGAGGTAACCAGAAAGGAAGGAGATGCTGGGCTGGCAGCGGAATGGCGGCGCGCGAGCGATATTTTATGTTGCGAGCGTTAGTATGGCTACGGTAACCGCTTCACATCAGGCTGGCACAAAGTAGTATAAAGAAACTTGAAAATTTACCATCCATAATGTTTACTTTCAGTACAATTTTTATACAAAAACGCTGTTTTGAGAGATGATAAAAAGTAACTACCTAATATGATTAAGGTACATTAGTTCAGGACATCAGTATTATCCGGTGGAAGAGAACATTTTGAACACCGACTAGTGTATATTATACGTACCTCTCTCTCTAACGCGATAGCGGTGTCCCGCTCTACCGCATGCGCGTGGCCAGCGCGGTTGCAGCAAGAGCGAACACGGCACACAGCGTACAACTCGCGATGGCCCCCAAGTCGCCGACACCGCGGACTATCGCCGCGCCCATGTAGGCCACGGACAGTATCAGCCCGTGAGCCGTACACCTGTGAATTTTATTTTATTGACAATTTACACAGCGCCATCTAGTCCCAAATTAAGCGCAAAGCTTGTGTTATGGGTACTAGACAACCGATAAATGTACTTACATACATTTTTTTTGTAAATACATACTTATAATACATAGAAAACACCCATACTAAGACAAACAGACATGTTCATGCACACAAATGTTTGTCTTGTGCGGGAATCGAACCCGCGACCTCGGAATCAAAGTGGCTATTGCTAACCCACCGAGCTTGTCAAATTTATTTATCTATACTCATCAGCATCAGTATTAACACACGTGGAAACACGTAGATATATCGATGCCTCCAAGGAACACTACGCCAACTGAAATTTCGATAAGTTTTCTTTTTTTATCTAAATGGATTCATTACTTCAGTAACATTCATTATGCTACCTGAATTCTATTTATAAAAGACACACAGACACAACAAAATCGACAAATACATACCGCTAAGTAAAATAATATAAATAATATTGTAAATAAATATTGTCAGGCAAATTACACAGCGCCATCTAGCCCCAAAGTAAGCGAAGCTTGTGTTATGGGTACTAGACAACTGATAAACATACGTAAATACATTTTTTTTTGTAAATACATACGATACATAGAAAACACCCAGAACAAGACAAACAGACATGTTCATACACACAAATGTTTGTCCTGTGTGGGTATCGAACCCACGAGCGTTGATGCGTAGCCGCGTCATTGACTGCTACGCCACCGAGCTCGTCAAATAATATAAATGTATAACTCATATTAGCGGTGTGTATCTGGATGGGTATGTTTTGAGTTGGCGTAGTGTTCCTTGGAGGCATCGAAATGTACTGTTATAGAACTAGTTTAATACAATATAATATTATGTTACAACAAATGGAGCAGACACAATGACAAATGGAAACCGTAAAGGCCCCCTCAAACAGCCGCGATCAGCGGTGGCGGTGGCGGTGGCGGTCAGATGTAACGCTAGGTAACACAAGAAAACATTCAAACAAGCGCGGGCGCCGCGCGGCCGGACGCGGCTGGCCGCCACCGCAAGCCACGCCCTAGCCCCGCCCTGGTCGCCACCGCGTTGGTTTGTAGTGTCAGCGGCCGCGGTCGCGATCACGGTGGCGTTCAGTTGTAAATAATCACAACTGATCGCGTCACCGCGTCACTAGTTCAAAATGGCTGCGGACAAAACGGAGCACCTAATAGAAGTTATTACAAAATTACCCAGTTCTATACGATACATCGCACGCGGACTATAAAAACAATAGAATTAAAAATAAAATATCCAAACTAATATTGTAAATGCGAAATTAACTCTGTCTATCTGTCTGTTACCTTGTCACGTTAAAACCGCTGAACCGATTTTGATGATTTTGGTATGGAGATAGTTTAAGACCCGAGGAAGGCCATAGGATAGTTATTATTCTGGAAATCCCCCCACCCCCACCCCGATGGGGGTAAAAAGTATTTTTTCGACTATAGAGACGCTGTATGATGGGCTATCGGCCAACAGATGGCGCCACAAGTCGCGCTATGGTTGTTTTATTGTAACAACACCGTAACAATGCGCGTGCTTGATCGCGCGGTATGTCTGTGATCGCTGGTCACGCCCTGATCGCCACCGCGGCAGTCTGTGTACAAGTGATCGCGCGATCAGATCACCACCGCCACCGCCATCGCGGCTGTTTGAGTGAGCCTTAAACTAAGTGAAGAAATTTGAAAATATGTCAGTTTAAAAACAATATGATTTATAAAAAGAATATATCCAGCCAGTCGCCAACAGTCAGCAATTTTTGGGGTGTAAGTGGTTCATCAACATCTATGAACCAAAGTCAACTTCACCTGCACGCGGTGCACAAAAGAGAGGTAGGGAGCGTAATTGTAAGCTACCCGACTGGGGAATGGACCTCCACCTCACAGAACACCGCAGCCAAATAACGGTTCCCTTGAGGGCTGTTGTGTCCCTGCGAGTGAGTGAGGTCACCAGAAAGGAAGGAGATGCTGCGATGGCAGCGGGGGTGGCGGCACACAAGCGATATTTTATGTTGCGAGCGTTAATATGGCCACGGTAACCGCTTCACATCAGGCGGGCCGTATGCTTGTCACCCAACCGATGTAGTATTAAAAAAAAAAAAAAGAAATTGAAACATTGTTTTTATATAAGGAGGGGGGGGGGGGGACGTATGTGGGTCACCTGGCGGAAAGCCATCACCACCGCCCATGGAAATCAGCAACATCAAGGGGTGAACAAAAACACAATGAAGTCCATTACAGTCCTGGTGATATGACTACAGCTGCCTTGGAACTCACAAGGAAATTTAATCAGAAGACATTAGTAGGAGTTAGAATACTTTTGAATTTTGACTTCCCCTCTTAGCAATGTGAGAGACAGCAATATGGCAAATAAGGCATTAAAAGCCTAAAGAGACGGCTAGTCAAGTGAAGCTCAACTGCCGTGCACCACGGATTTTCAGTATCTAACACTATTGGGGACCTAAAACATTGAGTTGTTACCTAACACATTGCCTCCCTCCAATAATATGAATTGCAATAAGGTAATATTATAACTTTGTGGGTTCCAAGTCCCATCTAGACCGGGGAGGTGAAATTTTCCATTTATGTGAAAACTTCATTAGCGGCGTTGTGAACTTTTTGGTATGGGTAAAAAATGTTAAACTCGCGTCAGAACACGTGACCTGATCGAAAATTCGTAAGACGGAGGGATAGTAGACCGCCGGCGCGGCGTAGGCCAGGAAGTAATATCCCCCTCTCTTTCTACCGCGCGGCGAAAATGTATGCCTGCTCCTGCTGTTTAATTTTAATGTAATGTAAATTGTCATATTTGTGTACGATAGCGCAATAAATGAATATTGTATTTTACCACATAAATGATAGGACTTTTATACTGATAAATAAAGCAATTCGTGCGAAATTATTCCCTTACCATTCCAAAAATGCACAACGTTAATGTTCAAGTTTTCACTTCTGCCGGCACTCCCGGAGTGCAGCCTGTTTTTTTTATATATAAAATCTGGAGTCAGCGTCATCAGGCTGACTCGTTTGTCACTGGAGTGTATCATACCTCAAATTAGCCGGGTACGCATCCACCACGTTGACGCCCAATGCGAAGAAAATGAGCGTCAGAAACACCCTGTATACTGCTTCCACAATGTACAGCATGTTCTCACTGCGCGCCAGATACAGTGCCGGCGTTAGTAGTACGCATGCGCCGCACAATATCACTGTAAACAAAAACGATATGTTTAACCATACAAAACAAGTTTTGGGTGTAAGTGGTTCATCAAAGTCAACCTCACCTGCACGTGGTGCATCCTGCTGACTGACAGACCAGGCTCTGGCGAAGAGAGGTAGGGCATAGCGTTTTTAAGTTTAGCCCGACTGGGGTAGTAACTGCACCTCACAGAATACAGCAGTCAAATAACAATTCCTTTGAGGGTTGTTGTGTTCCTGCGAGTGAGTGAGGTCCCCAGAAAGTAAGGAGATGCTGCGGTGGTAGTAGGGATAGCGGCGCGCAACATAGCGAGCGTTAATATGGCTGTGATAAACGCTTCACATCAGGTGGGCTTCTCTGCCACCCGACGTGGTATAAAAAAAAAGAAGTGAAAACTTCATCTCTCGCTCCCTCCCTGCTGACTTTACCCGAATGAGCGTTACAGAGCCGAGCGTGACGCGTTACATGCTCAGTTTCATTCTCTAGCTACAAAATTTGTTGACAGCGCGTCTAAGGAGGGAAGGTGAGTGACGTCACCAAGAAGGAAGGAAAATTCATTTCTCCTTCCTTAGTAAGGTCGCAGTCTGTGCGGCAGCAGCGCGGTGAGGCCGCCACAGCTCTGTTATACGACAATGACCCTTGTGCCTTCACCGTAAGGCCGCAGTCTGTTATGCGACAATGTCCCTTGTGCCTCTCACCGTAAGGCCGCAGTCTGTGCGGCAGCAGCGCGAGCGCGGCGGCCGCAGCTCTGTTATACGACAATGTCCCTTGTGCCCTCACCGTAAGGCCGCAGTCTGTGCGGCAGCAGCGCGAGCGCGGCGGCCGCAGCTCTGTTATACGACAATGTCCCTTGTGCCCTCGCCGTAAGGCCGCAGTCTGTCCGGCAGCAGCGCGAGCGCGGCGGCCGCAGCTCTGTTATATGACAATGTCCCTTGTGCCCTCACCGTAAGGCCGCAGTCTGTGCGGCAGCAGCGCGAGCGCGGCGGCCGCAGCTCTGTTATACGACAATGTCCCTTGTGCCCTCACCGTAAGGGCGCAGTCTGTGCGGCAGCAGCGCGAGCGCGGCGGCCGCAGCTCTGTTATACGACAATGTCCCTTGTGCCCTCACCGTAAGGCCGCAGTCTGTGCGGCAGCAGCGCGAGCGCGGCGGCCGCAGCTCTGTTATACGACAATGTCCCTTGTGCCCTCACCGTAAGGGCGCAGTCTGTGCGGCAGCAGCGCGAGCGCGGCGGCCGCAGCTCTGTTATACGACAATGTCCCTTGTGCCCTCACCGTAAGGGCGCAGTCTGTGCGGCAGCAGCGCGAGCGCGGCGGCCGCAGCTCTGTTATACGACAATGTCCCTTGTGCCCTCACCGTAAGGCCGCAGTCTGTGCGGCAGCAGCGCGAGCGCGGCGGCCGCAGCTCTGTTATACGACAATGTCCCTTGTGCCCTCACCGTAAGGCCGCAGTCTGTGCGGCAGCAGCGCGAGCGCGGCGGCCGCAGCTCTGTTATACGACAATGTCCCTTGTGCCCTCACCGTAAGGGCGCAGTCTGTGCGGCAGCAGCGCGAGCGCGGCGGCCGCAGCTCTGTTATACGACAATGTCCCTTGTGCCCTCACCGTAAGGCCGCAGTCTGTGCGGCAGCAGCGCGAGCGCGGCGGCCGCAGCTCTGTTATACGACAATGTCCCTTGTGCCCTCACCGTAAGGGCGCAGTCTGTGCGGCAGCAGCGCGAGCGCGGCGGCCGCAGCTCTGTTATACGACAATGTCCCTTGTGCCCTCACCGTAAGGCCGCAGTCTGTGCGGCAGCAGCGCGAGCGCGGCGGCCGCAGCTCTGTTATACGACAATGTCCCTTGTGCCCTCACCGTAAGGCCGCAGTCTGTGCGGCAGCAGCGCGAGCGCGGCGGCCGCAGCTCTGTTATACGACAATGTCCCTTGTGCCCTCACCGTAAGGGCGCAGTCTGTGCGGCAGCAGCGCGAGCGCGGCGGCCAGCAGCGCGGCGCGGCCGATGAAGCTCTGCTCCCACAGCAGGCCGTCCAGCCGCGAGGTCAAGTCCGCGCGGCGGGCACATCCGCCCTTGACGCCGCGGACCGCCGTCGCGTTCAGAACGCACCACTCGTCCAACTCGCGGCCTACCTCCATGTCGGTGTCGATTATTCTGAAATTTTATGACTATTTTACTACACTCGCTTTGACTACAAAATGAAATAACAAAACGCCACAAAAAAAATAAACACACAAATATATATAAATATATACAACGTGTAACTCCAAGTACGCAAAACCTCAAACACCCTAACCGATTTTTATATATTGATATAAATTGATATATATAGTAATAATTTCTAAAAAAAAAATTCTCGGAGATTTGAACACTTTTTTTGTTTCCTAATAATTCTAATAGTTTCTGAGCTCTATGGAGCTTTCTTATCAAAAAGACGCGCCAATGGCTACGATAGGCAAATATTAATATTAAAGAGCAAGCGCCGCTCTCTGCACGGCGTTTAAGACCTCTTGTACACGCTAAAGCCAGACAAGTCTCAGCGCAGACAAGATTTTTTTCACCTCACTAGCTCGTAAAAGCTCTGTTTATCATTCGAAATCTGCGTGGAAAATCGCACTTTATCCGCTAGCGTGGAAAGTGTTTTTAAAATTCGAATATTTTTATTCAATAAAGGTTTCGTACAATAAATTACATATATATAGAACCTCATTGGTTTCGTAATAGTTTATATTCTCTGCAGCCAGTCCATTGATGATTATTTATTAAAACTGTTGTTCTTGCACCTAACATTTTCCTCGCTTTAGTGAGGTGAAAAGTTGTGTGTTGCGCTCGGCAGCAAAGTTATTTAGCGTCTCGTACCTTTGAAACCCTCGCTACGCTCAGGATTCTATATTTGAACCACTCGCTTCGCTCGTGGCTCAATCCTAGAATCCTTCGCTTGCTCAGGTTTCAATACAAGGTACTCGCGCCAAAAAATAACTTTGCAGCCTTGCATAACAAATAACTATTCTTGGCCAGCGCGGATGCAGTGTACACAGTTCGTGTGTAGAAACGACACGAATTCTTGCATAGGTCCGGCGACTTTTCTTAGCGTGTACAAGAGGCCTAAGATTTTTTGGACGCAGCGGTATTACGTTTGTTTACCTACTTCACATTTTCTCGCTTGATTGTCGAGCGCAACTTAATAATAGACACGGAAATTAAAAATAACAATAATATTTTTTCATAACCTGTTACTTTAAAAATGGATGAAAATTATGGGATTGGTTCTACTCATGTCTGAACAAACTATTTTTAGGTTTTGCGTACTTGAAGTTACACGTTGTATATATGTAATACTAATACAAGCTGACCCGGCAAACGTTGTTTTGCTATTAAATCGCTATTAAAAAAGCCGGACAAGTGCGAATCGGACTCGCCCACCGAGGGTTCCGTACGTAGGATCATCATAAATAGTTCAGGAATTGAACCCCTTATTTTGTAAGATTTAATTACAAATGTATACTTTTGAGATTTATTCTTGTACTTGTAGTCTATAACGATGTTGCTTGCCAAATTTCATAGTTCTAGGTCAACAGGAAGTAGTTTTGATTCCCTTGAGAATGTGTCGAAATATGCGTTTTTTGCTGAATAAATGGCCGTATCTTTTTTTTACGTAAACTTTGATTTTTTTATATCTTTAGGCAGTTATATTTTTTTATAACTTCATGGGACCGCAGACGAGTATACAGTCCAAATTTCAGCTTGATACCTCAACGCATTCTCGAGTTAGAGGGTCTTGACAGACGGACAGACAGACAGACAGACAGACGGACAACAAAGTGATCTTATAAGGGTTCTGTTTTTCCCTTTGAGGTACGGAACCCTAAAAATAGAGGTTGACGGTAGAAGGGTGAAAATTTAGGGTTTTATGTATTTTTCAATGCTAAATCATAATAAAATAAAAAGAAAATTTTTTTAATCACATGCACGTGCGTGTGAGTCGAAGTTATGTTCACGAGAGTGAGTTGAAATGTGCCTTTAAGTATGTTGTACGTATATATAGGGTGTTTTCTGTAACATTTATTTCATGCTATACATTGTAACGACATAGCCAGCAGTTTGTATTACTGACAATGGCTTACATCGCCGCGTGGCGACTACTAATTCTTCAGTAGTCTCTTGTACCCCGCCACGGAACACACGAAGCCTTAATAAGTTACGAGACCATTATATTAAAGTGTAACTTTATAGTTCAAATAAAAGACAATTATATTTATTCCGTATTTAATACTTACTCACACCAACACAGCACCTTCGAATATTCAGGGACAGAGGCTACTCAACATTGGTGACCCCGAGAACTCAATATTACAGACATTGTTGGTGTTAAAAATTAGTGCGGTGCGTACTATTTTGTGAACCTGAACTATTTCAGAGAAAACATGAATCCATTAGCGGCACCAAACTCTATGCGACCTATTGAAGTGGCTCAAGTTTCATTGAAGCTGTCTCACTCGCAAGCCAACTCGGCACAAGATATATGCTCACAAGTGGCTAAACTCACAGCCCAGTTTGAAGAATTCCAGCGTGCATTCAAACCCTGGAATAGAGCAGACCAACAACGACGCTCAAGGACGCGCTCGCGACCACGCCAAGATATGTCACAGCAAGGTAAAGCAAGAACCCGAGTAACGACGGGCTGTTATTATCATCGCAAATTCAAGACAAAGGCTCATAAGTGCGTCCAACCCTGTTCCTAGAAGGCGGAAAACTAACCCTGAAGCAGTCAACGGCGGATGTCTGCAGCGTTCCCGGATCAAACCGCCTCTGCGTAACAGAATCTAAAAGTGGTATTCGATTTTTCGTGGATACGGGAGTCAACGTTTCTATTATTCCACGGTCGAACACTAAAAATAAAGATGAATGTAGACTATAAACTTTATGCCCCAAACGGAACCGAAATCAAAACATTTGGCATGTCTACTTCAATTATAGATTTAAATTTACGTAGAACATTTCGATTGAATTTTATAATTGTTGATATTAAACAAGCTATATTGGGAGCCGATTTTTTGGCACATTTTAACTTATTAGTCGACCTTAGGCTCGTAAACTTATAGATAAGATAACCAATCTTAGCGCTATAGCGTCAATTGTTAATTGTAACGAATTTTCTTCTATTAAGACTTTTGATAATAATCATCCGATGTACGAATTTTTCTCTCAATTCCCTGAGATAACAAATCCTTCTTATTATAAGGAAACTGCGAAACACAAAATTTCTCATCACATTATAACCACAGGGGCACCCGTGCATGCGCGCGCTCGCCGCTTGTCCCGGATATATTAGGTTGGGGAAAAAGTCTTTTCGTATTTTATATGAAAATTCAAAACATTTTTTAATAAAGTTTATTTACATTTAACTAAAGTATGTAGGTGCCATTATGTTCGATAACTTTTTGTCATCTTGTAGGTAGAGACATGATCCCATTACTATAGAAATTTTGGGACTTCTGTTCAAAAAACCGCGACAAGTGGTTTTGGCAGTCTTCTCGTGATGTTAACCTGACATTGCCTAAAGAATTCTTAAGAGACCGAAACAGGTGGAAATCAGAAGGTGCAAGGTCAGGACTATACGGCGGATGCATTAACACCTCCCAGTCAAACTCTCTTAATTTTTGCTGAGTGGCTAAAGATGTGTGAGGTTTAGCGTTATCATGATGAAAAATCACACTCCTTCTATTAATTAATTCCGGCCGCTTTCTCTCAACTTTTTGCTTTAATCTCATCAGTTGTTCACAGTAGAGTTCAGAATCGATAGTCCTGCCTGGCGGTAACAGCTCATAATGAATATCTTCCCTTCCAATCCCACCATACACACAGCATCACCTTGTTGCGGGTTAACCCGGGTTTCGCCAGAGTCTCTGAAGCCTGGCCGGTCTTTGACCACAACCTTTTTATGCGCCAAAACTGTTATGTGGTCAATTCCTAGTTCTTCAGCTACGTCGTAACTACTGATATGCCGATCTTGCTCCACTTTTTCAGAAATGGCATCCATTTTATCCGTAACAGGGCGACCAGAGCGACGTGCATCTTTGACATCAAAATTTCCGGATTGAAAACGCTTAAACCAAATTTGTGCTACTCTCACAGACACTGCACTAGGTCCATAATAATCACAAATTTTTTTCGCAGCTTGCGTTGAATTTTTACCTTTTTTGTAGTAAAATTTTAAAATGTATCGAATTTCATCATTAGATTCACTCATCTTGACAGTAAAAAAAACAACTGAAAATCACACATTTACCTAATTTGAATTTGGAATTATCTTTTTTAAAATTTAAACTTTTTATAGATATCAAAACCTGCTAGATACAAATGGTATAACCAAAGAGATTTTATTACAAGTTCATACATACTATAATGCGAAAAGACTTTTTCCCCGACCTATTATATAAAAAAGTCAAGGAAGAGTTTCAGATAATACAGGAGCTAGGTATCTGCCGGCCGGCGATGTCGTCGATCAACAACATTAATAATAATAATAGATATTGACGAGAGGGTTCCATCTCGAAGTTTCCATCACATAGATAAATAACATCACATAACATAGATAAAGAAAAGGCCCTTTATGAATGAAAATAAAGTTTTTTTCTAATACTCACGTGCTATTAAGAAAAAAAGACCCAGAGAACGTCGTATACGACGTCTTGACATTGGAGAACGCGACGTTTTCGAACGAGCAGTTCTTGAACGCGACATGCGACATCAGCAAATCCTTGAACGAACACCGAACGAACGTGATGTTCGCGAACTCCACGTTCTCGATCGTCCTGTTGTAGTGTTCGTCCGCGAATGTCGCGTTGTGGACTATGGTCTTCGCCGCTTCGAATTGTTCGTTCTCCATTTTGAGAACCGTTGACGGTATGTAGGATGATAGGTAGTACTGAAAAATGAAAATATACAGGGTGATGAAACGATGTAGTAAAATTTATATATAATTATGCTATGTATGTGTATTTTATTTTATGCAGTAATTATAAATACTATTTTGTTAGTCGTAGTATTATATATTTTTTTGCTTCTTCAGAACCGCATTCGTGATTTTCTGCTTGTCCCAAAGGTTGCTAGGTAGAGAATGCTTTTAGCGTTAAGTCCGCCTTTGGTACCCTTATTTATAATTTGTGGTCAATAAAGTTTTTAAATAAAATTAAATAAGATTACACACCGCCATTCTAGTCCTAGAGAATCCTCTAATAATTTCATTTTCAAAAATAATGTTCAAAATTTACTTGAAGTGTCAGTGGTTTATCAACATCTTTAAACCTAAGCCAGCTTCACCTGTACGCGGTACACCCTGCTGACTGACAAACGAAGCTCTGACGAAAAGAGAGGTAGGGAGCGTAATAGTAAGCTACCCGACTGGGGAATGTACCTCCACCTCACAGAATACCGCAGCCATAACAATTCCGTTGAGGATTGTTGTGTTCCTGCGAGTGAGTGAAGTCACCAGAAAGAAAGAAAGGAAGGAGTATAGGCTGGCAACGGATCGGCGACCCCTTGGTGTTGCTGATCTCCATGGGCGGTGGAGATTGCTTTCCATCAGGTGACCCACATGCTCGTTTGGCCCTCTCAAAAAACAAAGGACAGATGACACACCGTCGTTTTAAGCCTAGAGAATCTTCTAGTAAGTGCAATTTCAAAAAGAATGTTCAATTATTATTTACTTGAGAATTTATCCAAGCAATAATCATCATTGTCATATACATATATATATATATATATATATATATATATGCAAAATGAGAGAGTGCGCTGTCACGAGTGCAACACGCGTGTGCTACTAACCGGAATCAATTTGGTAATTAAAAAAAAAATGGAAACCAAATGTAATGGTTGTGATACAGTAATATTCGATATTTCGTACATGGAGTGCTGTAAAGAAAAATGCATGAAGCTATACCACCTCAAGTGCTTGGGAATAACTTTGGAGGCGTTTGAGAAACTTACCCAGGAATACAAGACTAATTGGATTTGTCCTGAGTGTGCCTGCAACAACCCGAAACGTGATAACTCGGATACTCCCGTTAGAGGCAATGTGAGTATGATGAACAAAACTTTTACACCGAATTATGTAAACACCGAACGCGGGGCTCGTTTCAATCCAGCCGACATGTCGATAACATACAATGACACGAAGTTACTGGACGAATTGCGGGAACTAAGAACGGAGATGAACTCTCGATTTGATGTTCAGATGAATGCTTATGTACAGCTTCAAGATCGGTTTACTAAGTCCGAGATCGAATTACAAGAACTACGTAAGAATCTGACGGTAGGCCAAGAAAAAAGTAATAGGGTTGAATTACTTGAAAATATGGTAAAATCTTTACAAGACAGAAATAAATACCTTGAGGACTGCTTAGCTGATAAGAAGAGAGAAGATGAAAGATGTTTGAGTGAGAAAAAACAATCGACATCAGTTGCTAAACTTTTATCACAAAGCAGTGTGAGGGTAGTTGAATCTGCTAAAAGTACGGGTGGGGCCACTAAACCGGCGAATACAACACAAACAAAATTAGTACCTGTGGTCAGCTCGGAGATGAGCCACAAGGAACCCGAAAAAAAAGTAGATGAGAGCATAGCATTACAAAAAAAGGGTGACTGGATACAAGTGACAAAAAGAAAGAGCAGATATTCTAATGCTGAAGTTCGAAAAGGAGGAAGTTCGAAGGTAGTAGAAATTCAGGGAACAGAAAAGAAAAAATATTTGCACGTATGGCGGTTGAAAAAGGACACCACAAAAGAAAGTATGGAGATATATGTGAAGAAGATCTGTGGTCAAGAGGTATCTGTTCATATAGAGAAAATTACGCCTAAAACGGAGAGAGACTACGCTTCATTCAAGATTGGAGTCCCAGAACAATTTTATGAACAATTATGTCATCCAGACGTCTGGCCAATTAATGTCGAATATAGCGAGTGGATATTTTTTCGTAGGCCACACAATAACTCGCGAACATCCTCGTAAGATCATCGACATTTACTACCAGAATGTGAGGGGTCTTCGAACTAAACTAGATAAGTTCTGTGCAGGTATAGCTTCTTCAACTGCTGACATTTTTGCAATAACCGAGACTGGGTGTAATGATTCAGTATATGATGCGGAACTGATTCCTCCAGGATATAAAATATTACGTTGTGATAGAACAGACGGCCGAAAGCAGGGCGGCGCGCTTCTCGTGGCCACACCGCGTCATGAGCTACGGAGCGTTCCAATACCGGACAACGTAAACATTGATAAGCAATCGTTCGAGATCGTTTGTGCTCAGGTATACCAACGCGGTAGATATTTGTGTCTATGTTGTGTTGTTTACATTCCGCCGCACGGTAATGAGAATGAATACATGTTATTATTTAAAATAATAGAACAATATTGTGTTAAATTTAATGAAGTAATTGTAATTGGAGATTTTAATCTATATTCATGTTGTGTTAATATTCTCAATTATTATGAGTATTTTAAAACATATTGTGGGTTCGTTCAAAGAAATAAGATACCTAACTGCAATGGTCGTCAACTTGATTTGGTGTTAACGTCGTTGGAGGGTGTTGGCGTGTGCGTCGCGAGTGAGCCGTTGGTACCGATAGACGCGCAACATCCCCCTCTGGATATATCCGTGACGGTGACGGGGCGGGCCGTGGCGAAGGCGGCCTTACCACACCAGGTTAGTAATAATTCAATACGCCAGTGGAACTTCACTAAGGCTAATTTACCATTATTGTATTCACGAATAGCTGCTATTGACTGGGGTCCGATTTATGAGTTAAATGATATTGCGTCTATTTTTAATTTATTTTATGATAATTTGAATAATATTTTTAATGACTGTGTTCCGATTAAAAGAGGAAAGCGTGTAAACTTGAGGTACCATTACCCTGAGTGGTACACGCCGGAATTAATTCGCGACATTAAACGTAAGGCCTCACTTCATAAGCGATATAAACAAAGTAAGTCGCAAATAGATTATGATGAATTTGCACGGTGTAGGTCTACTGTAAAGCGTATGATTACAATAGCGGAGGTGCAATACCGGGATCGGGTTCAAAACCATTTATTAGATGATCCGAGATCTTTTTGGAAATACGTAAATTCTAAGAAGGGTAAATCGTCATCCCAAAAAATTTTTAAGAATGGTTTAGAATTGACAGACGAGCAATGTTGTACGGAACTTGCAAGCTACTTTCATTCAGTGTATAGCACAGTCCAACCAGAGTTAAATGTTAACACCGCTGTGTTGGAGGCGGCGGGAAAAAATGAATCGGCGCGAATACATCTAGGTGAACTACATATGGCCGATGTTTCCCAGGCGTTGGTTAGACTTAAACCGAAGCGTTCCGCCGGACCAGATGGAATCCCGGCCTTCTTGTTTAAGGACTGTCGGTCTGTACTCGCGGAACCGTTGTTACACATGTATAACAGCTGTTTAAAAATGGAAACGTCTCCGGAGGCGTGGCAACTGACTCGTGTGGTTCCAGTCCCAAAAGCAGGTTCTTGTCACAATATAGATCAGTTTAGGCCAGTGGCAGTGTTATCTACTCCGGCCAAAGTATTTGACTCGGCTATACAAAAGAGTATTTTAGAGCAAGTAAGACCTCAACTTTGTGACGAACAGCATGGATTCAGGCCGGGGCGTAGTACGACAAGCAACTTACTGATTCATATGGCTCGAATCGAACCAATTGTAGACGAGGGGGGGCAGGTAGACGTCGCGTATTTTGACTTCCGCAAAGCCTTCGATGTTGTGGACAACGATGTGCTTTTAAGGAAGTTGGCTGGTGTTGGATGTACTCCCCAACTGTTAAAATTCTTAGCCAGTTACATGCGGGATAGACAGCAGTATGTAGATTATGCTGGACATCGGTCTTTGCCATATTTTGTTAGATCAGGTGTGAGTCAGGGTAGTAACGTAGGGCCACTCGAATTTCTCATAGTAATTAACGATTTACCTAAAGTCATCCAGTACTCCGACTGTCTGTTGTTTGCGGACGATCTAAAGTTATCCCTCAGTATCAATACTGCGGCGGATTGTGAGCGTTTGCAAGGGGATATTAACCGAGTGGTTTTGTGGGCTCACGAGAATGGACTCCAGTTTAACGCATCCAAATGTGTCACGATCACTTTCACAAAAAAACATAGACCGTTGATATTTGATTATAACATAGGAGAAGTTACCATGAAACGAGTGACGGAGGTGAAAGACTTAGGGGTTAACTTTACAACCGATCTGTCATTTAAGAAACACATTAATTGCATCGCTAAAAAGGCTTTTAGAAACTTAGGGTTCATTCTCCGTAGAGTGCATGGCTTCACAAATATCAAAGCGATTGTATCCTTATATAATGCTTTAGTTCGAAGTCACCTAGAATGTAATGCAGTCATTTGGGCTCCGCATGAAACTAAATATAGTGTCATGCTGGAGCGTATCCAGAACAAATTTACAAGATATTTATATATGAGGCTCTATGGTGTCTATCCGTATTATCCTTTAATGTATCCCACCCTATTTGTTCTGGGTATGGTGGGATATACTGAGTTGCGGGTGCGACGAGACTTAGCTCTAGCTGTGTACATTTTTGGGTTAATTCGTGGAAAAAATGACAACCCAGAATTGCTTAGTTTGGTGAGGGTATGTGTTCCCGATGGATACGTAGGGCGCCGCCGCCGGCCACCGTTACTGTATGTGCCCAGAGCTCGAACTGAGCTACAGCGCAATGCTCCGCTGACGCGCACACTACGCACCCTCAACCAAATGGCCGAGAGAACAGACCTTTTTTCTTGTTCTTTGAACGAATTCACAAAGATTGCATTATGTATTTTATGTTGTAATTTATAATATTGTATAATGAGTGCTTTTCTATCGTATTGGTGTGATGCTGTAATGGTAGACTTAAGCTAAGATAAATAAATAAATAAATAAATAAATGTTGCAAAAATGGGAAAAAAATATTCCTTTCGAGAGCTTCCGTTGCGTGCGCTGCCTAAATGGTTCAAGTTACGCAACAATAGGCTTGTATAACATTTTTTTTTTTCGATTTGTTATTTAAAGACGTCATAATAATATAGTTATAGGTGAAATAATTACTTCGATTGCATAAAAACTTCTCGAGATATGATAACTTGAAGATCACAATTTTGGACTATCCCGAAAACACTTCATACAAAAGGCCACCACGTTATGACGTCACACCTTGCTATTTTATATGCATTAAATCAGAAATTTGTACGACAGCTATGTTAAATATTGCGTTTATGTAGCCTGTAATATTTTTTATTGTTTCTACAATGGTAATATTTATTTTTTATAATTTCATACTTTTAAAATGGACTTTCCCACCAAACTTTGATCGACCATAAAACACGTTAGACATAAGTTATTAAAATTTTGATATAGCAGATCGTTCTAGTTTTATGTATTTTACGTTACTGATACAGAGTTTTTATAATTTTAAATCTTTGTTTACATGCCTATTATATGTCATCTAATTTATCATTTAAAAATTTGTCTAGAATGTAATAACATTTGGCTTCCAGTAAGGTCTTTAATTTTTTTTGATAAAGCTTGCTCCTTGGTCAATATCTTGTATTTTATTTGTTAATTTGTTAAATATTTCGACGGCCATCGAATTAGGACTAGAACTATGCATAGCAAGATTTGATTTTGGTTTTATTAGCTTGTGTCTGAACTGTTTTCTAACTTTACGTGATTTATTGAATGTTTTTATAAAGTCGGGATATTTTTTGACAAATTTACATTTTTTTTATATGAGAGGGGGGCAAGCGAGCATGTGGGTCACCTGATGGAAAGCAATCACCACCGCCCATGGAAATCAGCAACACCAAAGGGTCACCGATCCGTTGCCAGCCTTTTAAGGGAAATATTGACTCTGTTCTTGAAGGCCCCAATGTCGTATTTATTTGGGAATACCGCTGGAGGAAGTTGATTCCACAATTTCACAGTAATACATATATAAATAGTAAATTTTCCGTACCTGTATGGCGACAGTGAACAGCATGACTCCGCCCAATGACAACGTCGTGTTCCTGTATGCACTCGAGAACAACTGGAAGAACGCCTGCCAGAACTGTCGACAACACGAACGAGTTATAAAACATTTTGGGGTACAAGATAAGAGATAAGATAACATTTGTTTATTTGCTAGAATAAGGTACATTTATTACATTGATAGTCTATTTATAATTTATAATATTTAGGGGTGTAAGTGGTTCATCAAGATCTTTGAACCAAAGCCAACTTCACCTGCACGCGGTGCACCCTGCTGACTGACAAACGAAGCTCTGGCGAAAAGAGAGGTAGGGAGCGTAATTGTAAGCTACCCGACTGGGGAACGTACCTCCGCCTCACAGAGTGCCGCAGCCAAGTAACGGTTCCCTTGAGGGCTGTTGTGTTCCTACGAGTGAGTGAGGTCACCAGAAAGGAAGGAGATGCTGCGATGGCAGCGGGGGTGGCGGCGCGCGAGCGATATTTTATGTTGCGAGCGTTAATATGGCTACGGTAACCGCTTCAGATCAGGCGGGCCGTATGCTTGTCTGCTACCCGACGTAGTATAAAAAAAAATAAAAAATCATCAACAACATTCAGCCTGTGACCACGGCCGGTGCAACCTGGTCGCACCATCAGGCAATAATCAATCATCATCAGGTCATTTTAGTCTCCACTATAGAAGCACGACCCTCTCTCGTCTGTCCCATACAGGGGATCTGGCCTACACTCCCCACGCTGGCCAGACGAGTTGGGGAGGCCTGATCGATGTTTGGTAATGTATTTCCCTTAGTCGCCTTGTACGACATCCACGGGAAGAGACGGAGGACGGGATCCTCCTTCCGTCTAGGACGGACGAGACAGGGTCGTGCTCCTGTAGTGAAGACTAAAATGACCTGATGATGATGATGATAAAATCAATTATAAAAAAATAGTGTGTAAGTGGTTCATCGACATCTTTGTTTCGAAACCAACCTCACTTGCACATGGTGCACCCTGCTGGCTGACAAACGAGGCTCTGGCGAAAAGAGAGGTAGGGCATAGATTACTTACGCAGTTACTCTAAGGTTGACTGGAAGAGATCCCTATGTGGGATAAGTCCGCCTTTGTACCACTTTATTTTTCATTGTAATTTTTCTCTAAGGTTCTGATTGAAAATTACTGTTTGTGGTATGTCAGCAACTTATACTGAATCAGAATACTTTTTCACTACCACCGCATTAAGGTGCATAGGTGATTTGATTCTAAGTATTGTCATAAACAATATCTATGACTTATGTATATGTTACACCATTATTATGTACTGATATGTTGTGGATCGTTGAAATAAATATTATTTCTTCTTCTTTTCTTTTTAATTTGAAAATGAAAAAAGAAAAAATGTTTATTTCTTTCACAATTTACGTTTAAGAATGTGGAGGGTGGGCTCCTTCTTTTAAGTGTGAGACACCTGTGTCAGAAGGAGCCACTCTTCCATAACAAATGGTTTTACTTAAATTAAATTAATATCATTTATATATAATGTATAATAGCCTGCAGAATACATATTTATTTATTTATTTATATATCTACATACAATCCAATACTGATTTTAATTTTAATTTGAACAATACAGATACTACAAACAAAGAAAATTCTACAAGAATAACCACTTACCATTTTGACGCTGTGTCTGACATGGTGCAAGGCCGGCGGGCGCCGTTTCCCGGGCAGGGTCAGCTCCGAAGCCCTATAGGGCTCCCCTGTCGCCCCGCCTTTGCCGCATATTCGAATTTGGTTGCCGCTGTGAATGCTCTAAAAAAAGAGATTATATTATTAACTAGCTTTTTATCGTTGTTACGCTATTAAACATTGCTTCCATAGGGAGGCAATTAAAAAAAACTAATGATAATAAAATCGGGGTTACAGTTTGGTGTTGCAGCTATGTAGCTGCACATCTATCATCTCCATCCAAAATTCAATAACACCACTGGATAGATGAAGGATCAAAGAATTTATTACGCTAAGTAACACACGAACTGTGTACATTATGGTGCACCCTGCTGTCTGACAAACGAAGCTCTGGCGAAAAGAGAGGTAGGGAGCGTAATTGTAAGCTATCCGACTGGGGAATGTACCTCCACCACACAGAATACCGCAACCAAATAACGGTTCCGTTGAGGGTTGTTGTGTTCCTGCGAGTAAGTGAGGTCACCAGAAAGGAAGGAGATGCTGCGTTGGCAGCGGGGGTGGCGGCGCGCGAGCGATATTTCATGTTGCGAGTGTTAATATGGCTACGGTAACCGCTTCACATCAGGTGGGCCGTATGCTTATCAGCCACTCGACGTAGTATAAAAAAAAAGAAAAAACATCTTGTCTGCGCTAGACATGACGCGCGACGTTTTGCTGCGGTACGGTGGTTTTCACTAGATCCGACAAAATTCTTGTTGTGTACATGATGAATTGGTCCTATCTGCAGTAGACACGGTGAAATATCTTAGCGTGTACAAGAGGCCTAACATTTGGCCGCCCTAGACCCGGACCTATTCGGCCTTGGGGAAATCCGCCTTTGAGCGGATTTTCCCTAAGGTAAGGTAAAGATTTATTACATATATATATAAATGAGTAAAAAGGCAGTGTGGTATATGAGTTACCTGATAGACCATCATGGCGTCGACCTCCCTGCCCACGTCTAACAGATACCGAGGCGACTCGGGCGTCCAGATCAGACTTATCAGGGACGCTAGGATGGGCAGCGTGCATAGCAACAAGTACCTGGAAACAAGGTGAAATATTTTTAACTAGATGCGCGCGCTGCTTGGCCCGTATAGACTTATCCGTAGAATATAGTCATGAAGAATAATAATAATCCGTCCCTCTCCTGTAATAGCCCGGTATTAAGTTCACCCAGATCTCATCTCCATAGCCCATTTATTTTCCATTACACTTTGTAATAATCTTAACGCCTGCCGAGACCTGCTCATGGGTATATCGTTCCATTGATGTATCCTGGAGCGGGTCACGGCGGCCGTACAACATTACATCAAACTTCTCAAAGGGGCCTTTACGTGTTGGATCTATATCCCCGCGCACGCCTATCAAATGACCGGGCTTGACCCGTGAATTAAGAGAGATACATAATAATAAATATTGTCAGACAAATTACACAGCGCCATCTAGTCCCAAAGTAAGCGCAAAGCTTGTGTTATGGGTACTAGACAACTGATGAAATGTACTTAAATACATTTTTTTTGTAAATACATACTTATAATACACGGAAAACACCCAGACCAAGACAAATAGACATGTTCATGCACACAAATGTTTGTCTTGTGCGGGAATCGAACCCGCGTCCTCAGAGTCAAAGTGCCATTGCTAATTCGACCAGCGGACTTGTCAATGCTTTAGGTATTGTCGTTTCCTCTTGTAAAACATGCATCGGCATCAATCCATAATCATCACACTGTTGGGATACGGGTCGCTCCTCAATTGAAGGGGTTTAGAGCATACTCCACCACGCTGCTCAATTACAAGTTGGTGGAGGCCAGCCGTGTTTTCAAGCCGCCCAAAGGTCACTGACTTGGCTTAATGACGGCGGGTTCGATCCCCGCACAAGACAAACATTTGTGTGCATGAACATAATCTATTTGTCTTGGTCTGGGTGTTTTCTACGTATTATAAGTACGTATTCACAAAAAAATGTATTTAAGCGGCTCGCGCGCACTGCACTCATGTTTGCAATATTGCATTGTGGATGCACTGGGCGCGGCGCGGCGTGCGCCGTTTATAATGACAATAGGCTATTTTCCAATAAAAATTGTATAAATTATTTAACAATATCGTAAAATACACAAAACTATAAAGATCTGCAAACTTTCATTCTAATATCTTCAGTCAAATTTTTTTTAGCGTCGATCAAAGTTTGGCGGGAAAGTCCATTTTAAAAGTATGAAATGTTGTTATAGTATCAAAATGTAACTACTAGCGACATCTAGTCTATGGTATGTGAAATAAATGTTTGTAACGACACCGTCTAACAGAATAAAATTAGTCTGCACTGAATAACCAAACGTGTTTCACTTAATAGGTTATGGGCGTCCACCGTTTCATAAAATACAGTGTTTTAAACACTATTTATATAGTTATTGTTTTTTGATCACGATTGTGTTGTGCAAGATGTCAACGAACTATTTAGCCAGTGTGCCTAAACTAAAAGGCCGAGAGAATTACGATGAGTGGACATTCGCAGTTGAAAATGTGCTTGTGTTGGAAGGCATGTTACATTGTGTACAGCCAGCGGTTGGAAAAGACATAAAACCCGAAGACGATGCGAAGGCGCGGGCCAAATTATGCCTAACTATCGACCCGGCTTTGTACGTGCACATCAAGAAGACGAAGACTTCGAAAGAGTTGTGGGATAAGCTCAAATCTCTGTTTGACGACTCAGGTTTTTCGAGGAAGATTTCGTTATTACGTCACTTGATTTCAATACGGCGAGAAAATTGTGAAGATATGGCCACCTATGTGACTCAAATTGTGGAAACATCACAACGGTTGAGTGGAACCGGTTTTGAAATAACAGATCAGTGGATCGGATCATTGATGCTTGCAGGATTACCAGAGAAATTCACACCAATGATTATGGCCATTGAACATTCGGGCATTGCAATTTCGGCTGATATCATCAAGACAAAGTTGCTAGATTCGGAGCCACTAGAATTGATGGGAGTGACTTCGAAAGAAACACAGAATACCGAAGCGGCGTTTGCGTCAAGGTGGGCGAAATCAAATCGCAGACCTGGCAACACCGATCAAAGCGGAAATGGCGCGAAGTTGACGTCAAATGTTAAAGTGACAGGTAGAAACAAAAATGTAACCTGTTACAAATGTAAAACTGCCGGCCATTATCGCAATCAATGTCCAATGTTAGAAAAATCAAGCAAAAATAAGTCGTCAAACGCATTTAGTGCTGTTTTCTTGAGTGCTAAATATAGTAAAGACGAGTGGTACGTGGATTCAGGAGCCAGTGTTCACATGACGGCTGTTTCAAGTTGGTTGCAAGAAGTTTCGAGTCCACAGACATGCTCTGAGATTATGATAGCAAATCATGAGAAACTTCAAGTTTCTGGCAAAGGGAATGTTAAAATATCTACACAGCAGGGCTATGACATAACAGTCAAGGAAGTTTTGTATGTACCAGGCCTGACAACGAACTTATTGTCGGTGAGTCAGTTGATAAAAAACAACAACAGTCTATCTTTCATAAACAACCAGTGTTTGATTTATAATGCAAAGAAAGAATTGGTGGCTGTTGCTAACTTAATTGATGGTGTATATAAATTGGATTTATGTACTACACCAGTGACAAAATGTTTAATTGCCAGAGATAGTGCTTTGTTATGGCACAGGAGGTTAGGACATATAAATACAAAAGACTTGAATAAAATGAAGAATGGCGCCGTGGAAGGTGTTGGCTATGAAGACTCTTATGAAGTGACAAAATCTAACTGTGTGGTTTGTTGTGAGGGTAAGCAATCACGACTACCATTCTCCACAGGCACAAGAGCTACAGAATTGCTGGAAATTGTGCACGCTGACGTATGTGGGCCAATGGAAACCAAATCTATTGGATTGTCAAGATACTTTCTTCTTTTTGTAGATGACTATAGTCGCATGTCATTTGTCTACTTTATGAAAGAGAAAAATGAGGTGTTTAAATGCTTCAGAGAATTCAAGGCTATGGTGGAGAAACAGAAAAATGTCAATATTAAAATCTTACGAACAGATAATGGTGGAGAGTTTTGTTCAAAGGCGATGGAAGATTTTTTAAAATCATTTGGCATTGTACACCAAAGAACCAACCCTTACTCACCAGAACAAAATGGTATGTCAGAGAGAAACAACAGAACAATTGTTGAAAAAGCAAAATGCTTATTGTTTGATGCTAAGTTAGATAAAAGGTTTTGGGCGGAGGCTGTATCTACAGCAGTATACTTGAAAAATCGATCTATAGCATCAGGTCTCAATGACAAGACACCATATGAGATGTGGTATGAAAAGAAACCCATTTTGGGCCATATAAGAATCTTCGGCAGTCCAGTCATGGTGCATGTGCCCAAAGAAAGGAGAACCAAATGGGACAAGAAAGCTCGGCAGCATATTCTTATTGGTTATTCAGAACATGTAAAGGGCTACCGAGTATATGACCCTGTCAAAAACCAGGTTACTACTAGCCGAGATGTAGTGGTGATGGAGACAACTGTGTCAGAAGGAATATCCACAACTAACGAATCAACATGGTGTGTAGAAGAGGAATTGCCAGTTCCTGTAGGAAGTGATCGTTCAGTGGGGGAATGTGACTATCGAGAACGATCAGAATCAGACCCTGAACAAAACTCTGACAGTGAATCATCACAGCTAACCTTCTATGAGGCTGATGCAGATGAGACCTATGTTCCTGAATCTCCATCAACAAGCAGTAGTTCAATTCAGTCACCAGAACAGGTTTTGGACAGACCAAAGAGAGTGAGACGTAAGCCAGAAAGGTAAAATCAGACGAGCTTGTTGGTTACTGCAGATACTGAACTTACAGTGGCTGAAGCCTTGAAAAGCCCTGAAAATGTGGAATGGAGGAAGGCAATGGATGAAGAGATGGAGTCATTCCGAAAGAATGAAGTTTTTGAGCTTGTTGATGCTCCAAAAGGAGCTACAATTGTGCAGTGTCGGTGGGTGCTAAAGAAAAAGATCAAAAGTGATAGTGAAGTGCAATATCGTGCGCGGTTAGTCGCTAAGGGTTTTACCCAGAAACATGGACTGGACTATAATGAAACTTTTTCACCAGTGGTGCGACACTCAACATTAAGATTATTGTTTGCGATAAGTGTAAAACTAGGACTGGACATTACTCAGTTAGATGTTAAGACAGCTTATCTAAATGGTCATTTGAAAGAGGAGATTTATATGTGTGCTCCTGAAGGTTTTGTACATGAAATGTCAGGGAAAGTCCTCAAACTCAAAAAGGCAGTGTATGGATTAAAACAATCCGCCTTAGTTTGGTATGAGAGAGTTAGGAATTTATTATGTAAAAATAATTTTAAGAATTGTACACAAGAGCCATGTCTATTCACAAAGATGTGTAAAGATGTAAAAATTATTATAGCATTGTATGTTGATGACTTCCTAATATTTTCTAATAGTAAGAATGAGAGTGAGAAGTTAAAATGTATTTTAAATTCTGAATTTGAAATCAAAGACTTGGGTGAGGTTAAGCATTATCTAGGTATGAATATTAATGTTCGCAGAGATTGTAATAACTATGAGATAACTGTAGATCAACAACAGTACATAGAAGAGTTATTGATGAAATTTAATATGACTGACTGTAGAACAGCTGATACACCTATAGAGAGTAAATTAAATGTAACAAAAGCAGAAAATTGTACAGTAGGACTTAGTTACCAAAAACTCTTAGGATGTCTTATGTATCTAGCAGTCATGACAAGACCAGATATTACCTACTCTGTTAGTTATTTAAGTCAATTTAATACTTGCTATAATGTTGAACATTGGAACTATGCTAAAAGGGTTCTTAAATACTTAAAGAAAACTAAAATGTATTGTTTAAAGTTTAGTAGTCGGGGAGAAAACTTGCAAGGTTTTGTCGATGCCGATTGGGCAAGTGATAGCTTAGATAGAAAATCTTACTCTGGATTTTGCTTTGTTATGTCGGGCACAGCTGTTTCATGGCAGAGCAGGAAGCAGAAAGTTACAGCTCTATCGAGCACCGAAGCTGAGTATGTTGCACTCTCTGAAGCTTGTAGGGAGGCTACATATCTAAGAGAACTATTGTATGAGTTAACTGGATCTTTGTCAACAATTAGGTTGAATTGTGACAATCAAAGTTCATTGAAGATGGCCACAAACCATCAATGTCACAACAGGTCAAAACATATTGACGTTAAACATCATTTTGTTAGAGAGACTGTTAATAGTGGAAAAGTGAATATCATTTATTTATCTACTAATGAAATGCCAGCAGATTTGTTGACTAAAGGTCTGGGTACAGTTAAACACTACAAGTTTATGGAAACGTTAGGTATTTTAAAATTTTGATAAGTGGGGGTGTTGTTATAGTATCAAAATGTAACTACTAGCGACATCTAGTCTATGGTATGTGAAATAAATGTTTGTAACGACACCGTCTAACAGAATAAAATTAGTCTGCACTGAATAACCAAACGTGTTTCACTTAATATGAAATTATTAAAAAATAATATTTCCATTAGAGAAGCAATAAAAAATGCTATAACTTTTATTATGATACTAATCACATAAACGTAATATTTAACATAGCTGTCGTACAAATTTCTGATTTGATGCATACAAAATACAAACCTGTGACGTCATAATTCGGTAGTCTTTTGTATGGAGCGTTTTGGGGCAGTCTAAAAATTGTGATTTTCAAATTACCATATCTCGTGAGATATTTGTGCTATCGAAGTAATTCTTTCACCTATGGTTATATTATGGAGACGTCCCTACATATCAAACCGAAAAAAATGTTAGTCAAATAGCCTATTATGAGGTCACAATGTCGACTATTATATTATATATTATTTGACGAGCTCGGTGGCGTAGCGGTCAATGACGCGGCTTCGACACCAACGCTCGTGGGTTCGATTCCCACAAAGGACAAACATTTGTGTGCATGAACATGTCTGTTTGTCTTAGTCTGGGTGTTTTCTATGTATCATAAGTATGTATTTAAAATGTATTTACGTATATTTATCAGTTGTCTAGTACCCGTAACACAAGCTTCGCTTACTTTGGGGCTAGATGGCGCTGTGTAATTTGTCTGACAATATTTATTTATTATTTATTTATTTATATAGTGTACAAATATGTAGCAGTGGGTACACTTTATAGTACTCCATGGAATCTTAGTGTATAAATGTAAGTACTTGTAACAATGAATAGCTGTTAAAATCATAACAGATTGCTATTGTTGCAACGCAATCTGATCAAAAACCGAAATCATGCGACGGCTCGGTATGCGTATAAAGCCTGCAGGCTTTTAAGCATATTGTACTTTAAGAATATTATGTAATAATGTTATATGTTGGGATTAAATAAATAAAATAAATAAGTACATTTATCAGTTGTCTACGTAATTATACAAATATAAATAACTAGCTATGGCCGTGTGGTTTCCGGCAGACTAGAATAGAACCACTCCGTTTCTTCCCGTGGATGTCGTACAAAGCGACTAAGGGAAATACGCATTATCAAACATCGATGAAGCCTCCCCAACCCGTTTGGCCAGCGTGGGGAGTGTAGGCCAAATCCTCCTTCCGTCTAGGACGGACGAGAGAGGGTCGTGCTCCTGTAGTGGAGACTAAAATGGACCTGATGATGATGATAGGTAATAGACAACTGATAAATGTACTTAAAAATTGAATTATCTCAAGTTAATATGAACACTAGATATTCCTGGACAAATTACACACGGCCATCTAGTCCCAAACTAAGCAAAGCTTGTATTATAATGTATACAAAAATAAATGTATATATTAAGTACAGTATCAGTTATCTAGTACCCATAGTACAAGCTTTGCTTAGTTTGGGACTAGATGGCGCTGTGTATGTCAAGGAATATTTATTATTAAAGATGGTACGGATGGTACCTGTGCCAAGCGCTGAAGTGCTCCTTGTTCTCGATGAGGGTGGTAGCGCCGGTGAGGGGGAGCACCGCCCCCGCGATGGTGGAGGCCAGCAGGGAGCCAGCTCCCCCGGCCGCCGCCACCGCGCACAGGAGGAGGTAGCGCCGGGCTCTCGTGCACATCTCGCCCGTGTACGTGTAGCATGTTGGGACTATGCCACCGGACCCGATGGCCGAACAGAATCTGAAAGGAGTCAAATATCATCATCATCATCAGGTCATTTTAGTCTCCACTAAAGGCGCACGATTCTCTCTCGTCCGTCCCTGACAGAAAGATTTGGCCTACACTCCCCACGCTGGCCAGACGGGTTGGGGAGGCCTGATCGATGTTTGATAATGTATCCATGCATTTCGTTAAGTTTGATGACATCGAGACATTACAAAAATATCTAACATCTGTCTACATTAAAATATTTTTAAAATGGATAAATTCACCTCCTCAGCCTAGATGGGACATGAACCCACGGTCGGTCGGACGATAACAGGTCAAGTGCTCTTTCCAACTGAGCTACCAGGAAGATTTGTGATGGCGAATCGAGATTGTATTGTGAATTGACTAAAAATATTTACTTGATTTAAATCATAAATTCTTATTGCTAGCAGAATGCCACTTTTACTTTGTTTAATGTACGGTCATAATTCGATATAATCACAGTTCGGTATAAAGTTTCATATTGGGATACGAGAATACCAATTCAGTGGAATCTCAGTAATCCGGCACTATTAAAAACCAGAGGGCGACTGGACCGGGAAAGCTATTGTTACCACATATGAAAACGCAATTTTACAAACGAAATTGCTATCCATCTACCATAATGATGTTTAATAAGTTGCCCACCAAATGGATAGCACTTCCGTTGAATGAATTCAAAAAGACATCAACCCAATGGCTCATTGTACAATGTTTTTATTCAGTTCAAGAATATATGGATACAAAAATAAATATAAATGACGAATTATGAGGGTAATGATGGCATGACAATCAGTACTCTATTTCTGAATTTAATATTTTTAATTTAATTATATCTAATGCAGTTGACATGTTTTATGAATAAAATTTTAGTGTTGACATGTTTTTTTTTTTTTTTTTTTTTTTTTTATACTACTTCGGGTGGCAAACAAGCATACGGACCGCCTGATGTGAAGCGGTTACCGTAGCCATATTAACGCTCGCGACATAAAATATCGCTCGCGCGCCCCCACCCCCGCTGCCAACGCAGCATCTCCTTCCTTTCTGGTGACCTCACTCACTCGCAGGAACACAACAACCCTCAAGGGAATTGTTATTTGGCTGCGGTATTCTGTGAGGTGGAGGTACATTCCCCAGTCGGGTAGCTTACAATTACGCTCCCTACCTCTCTTTTCGCCAGAGCTTCGTTTGTCAGTCAGCAGGGTGCACCGCGTGCAGGTGAAGATGGCTTTGGTTCAAAGATGTTGATGAACCACATACACCCCAAATGTTATAATAATAGTTCAATGCTAGCTTAAATATAAGTTATTAGGACATTAATTAATTAATCTATGTCAAATTAATATCTCCGTATGAATATTTTGCATGCCAGTAATGGCTAGATATAGGGGTTGCTTTTATATATACTGTATAATGAATGAATGAATGAACTTTATTTGCTATAGATGTGGTACAATATAGATGTATATTGTACCACATCTATAGCAAATAAAGTTCATTCATTCATTCATTCTGGTTATTGGAATGTTCGGATTACTGGATTGTGTAAGAAAAGTCATAATAAAATAAAGCATTTTAAAAAGAAAATAGGATGTATTTGGGTTCCTGTTCTACAAGTTTTTATAACAGTAACGTCTCAAAATTAACTTGTAATTAGGGTTGTAACGGAGGCCTACTTAACGGAGGCGGAGGCGGATGCGGAGGCGACCTGTATCACCTCCGCGGATGCGGAGGTTAACGGAGGCGGAGGCGAAGGTGAAAGTGGATGTAGAAAAAATTGTAATTTATGGTGCATTAAAACTAAGTACAAAGTTTTCATTTCTAATCACTTAAGTAAACATATACTCGTAAATAAACATTACCTTCTAGTTAATCAAAATTAACACAAAATCTGGAATTCTTCAAATTAACACAACATCTGGAATAAATTTGTCTTCTAATAGTTTTTACCGTGCGTTTTTGTTTTATGATTACGTAAATAAACCTCCGTTACAACTCGTCCAAAAAAGTACGGAGGCGGAGGCGAAGATACGACTTCTTGCGGAACTTCCGCAGTAACGGAGGCGGAAGCGAAGTTCCGTTACAACCCTACTTGTAATTACATACATACATAGTTTAATAATAAATATTATTGAAGTTTAATTGAAGAGGGGCGGGGGAGGTGCGGGCGGAGAGTGCCGGATTATTGGACGTGTCGATCTATTGAAGTGCCGGATTAGTGAGATTCTACTGTATTGACATTTGTGAGATCGAGACTGGATCAGAACTGAATTTTGACTACATATTAATAGGCTATTTTTCAATCTTTAAAAATTGTATAAATTATTTAACAATATCGCAAAATACACAAAACTATAAAGATCTGCAAACTTTCATTCTAATATCTTCAGTCAGACTTTTTTTAGCGTCGATCAAAGTTTGGCGGGAAAGTCCATTATAAAAGTATGATATTATTAAAAAATAATATTACCATTGGAGAAGCAATAAAAAATGCTATAACTTTTATTATGATACTAATCATATAAACGTAATATTTAACATAACTATCGTACAAATTTCTGATTTGATGCATACAAAATACAAACCTGTGACGTCATAATTCGGTAGTCTTTTGTATGGAGCGTTTTCGGCACAGTTTAAAAATTGTGATTTTCAAATTATCATATCTCGAGAGATTTTTGTGTTATCGAAGTAATTCTTTCACCTATGACGTCCCTCTGTGTAAAACTCACCTAGCCATCATGAAGGTGCCGTAAGTGGGCATGAAGGCGGCGATGGCGGCGAACACGGCGTTGACGGCGAGGCACGAGAGCAGCGTGCGCCTGCGGCCGAGCCGCTCGGCCAGCACGCCCCAGCCCACCGCGCCCAGCGAACACCCCACCAGGCTGATCAGGACTGCACGCAAATATATACTAATAACTACATATTTCAGAGTTAAATTATACACGCGCACACACTCACGTACGCACGCACTCACGCACACCAGCACGCACTCACGCCCGCACGCACGTACTCACGCATGCACGCACGCACTCACTCACGCACGCACGCACGCACGCAATCACGCACGCAAGCACGCACTCACGCTCACACGCATGCACGCACGCACGCACGCACGCAAGCACGCACTCACGCCCGCACGCACGCACTCACGCACGCACGCACGGACGCAATCACGCACGCACGCAAGCATGCCCGCACGCACGCACCTACGCATGCACGCACGCACTCACTCACGCACGCACGCACGGACGCAATCACACACGCACGCAATCACGCACGCATATGACAAAAAATATATATAGTGCTGCATGATGTCACAATAGGTATATATTGTCAATTTGACAAAAATATAACAATATCGTAAATAGTAAATACACAAAACTATAAATATCTGCAAACTTTCATTCTAAAATCTTCCGTCCGACTTATTTTAGGGTCGATCAAAGTTTGGCAGGAAAGTCCATTTGAAAAGTATGAAATTATTAAAAAAATATATTTCCATTGGAGAAGCAATGAAAAAAAAAATCTATAACTTTTATTATAATACTAATTACATAAACGTAATATTTAACATAGTTGTCGTACAAATTTCTGATTTGATGCATACAAAATACAAACCTGTGACGTCATAACTCAGTAGCCTTTTGTATGGAGCTTTTTCGAAAAGTTTAAAATAACATATCTCGAGATTTTCAAATTAACATATCTCGAGAGTGATTTTTGTGCTATCGAAGTAATTCTTTCACCTATGGTTATATTATTGAGACGTCCCTACATATCAAACCCAAAAACATGTTGGTCAAATAGCCTGCATATAGGGCTGCATGATGTCACAATTGCTCCCGTGTCAGGATTGTGCCGTGGACTAAATAAGTTGGTCCTGCCCAGCTCCGAGGAGCTAATTTCCAGACAAAACCAGACAGTCACAGCACTAAGTTGTATTATTGTTTAACATACACATACAAAGTGGGGTGTAAGTGGCTCACTACGATCTTTAGAGCCAAAACCAACCTCATCTGCACGTGGTGCACCTTGCCGTTAATATGGCTACAGTAACCGTTTTACATCAGGGGGGCCGTATGCTTTTGCCGTTTGCTGTTTTGGGGTGTAAGTGGTTCATCAAGATCTTTGAACCAAAGCCAACTTCACCTGCACGTGGTGTACCCTGCTGTCTGACAAACGAAACTTTGACGAAAAGAGAGGTAGGGAGCGTATTTGTAAGCTACCCGACTGGGGAATGTACATCCACCTCACAGAATACCGCAGCCAAATAACAATTCCCTTTAGAGTTGTTGTGTTCCTGCGAGTGAGTGAGGTCACCAGAAAGAAAGGAAGGAGATGCTGCGTTGGCAGCGGGGGTGGCGGCGCGTGCTTCACATCAGGCGGGTCGTATGCTTGTCTGCCACCTGATGTAGCATAAAAAAAATATTATATTTATTTAAACTTTATTTACCCCAATTGAAGGGTACACAGGTGGTCTTAATGCTAATAGCTTTCTCTACCAGATAACCTAAATCGTACTAGAGGTGAGCATGAACTTTATTTTTGAAGTTAAATTTATTCGCGATGCTTCTGATGCTATCGGACAGCGCATTCCAGAGTCGTAGAGCTTGTAAAGTGAAGGAGTTTGACATAAAGCCAGTACGAAAAAGTGGGGTACTACACTCACCGAGCCAGTTCTTCTCGTGCGGCAGTATACACAGCTCCATTTCTGCCGAGGGCAGTATGAAGGGTATCGCAGCTATCTCCAACGCCGCGCCCGCGACCGCCAGGCCGCTTGCAAACACCACGCGTAATTGGGACAACCCACAGCCCGCCTGCAAGTGAACAAACCTTAAATGTAAGCAATTGACAGGGCCAAATTTTTTGTTTTCTATGAGAGAGAGGGGAGCAAACGAGCATGTGGGTCACCTGGTGGAAATTAATCACAACCATGGCGATCGGCAATCGTGTTTTAACACTAGATCAGCGATTCCCGTTTGCCGGGTTGCGATCCGGTACCGGGCCATCAAAATAAAATACCAGGTCGCAACATTCCCGATTTGTTTTAGAAATACCTACCATCGAATTCGAACTTTTTAATGCCTTTTGTCAAACAAATGTGAAGCTGGGTTTCCAACACTAGTTTCAAAATAAATATAAGAACCGACTTGCAGTGGAACCGGACCTTAGAATAAAACTTTCGTCTTTTTCCGCGAACTTGGATTCTTTAGCATTATAGGTTAAATAAGCAGTAGCTCCATACTTCGCACTAAAATTTAGTGACTAAACCGGCGAACCAAATATTTTTACTATAAAAAAATAGGTTGGAACCAGCTTAGGTTTAAAAGTATTAAGGGGGCCACGAAGGGGCAGTGTGAAAATTACCGGGCCATGGCAGAACAATGTTTGGGACACTGCACTAGATTATAATAGATTTTGAGGCGTGGCGTCTCGCGGCGCGTGGGACGTTTTTCCGTTCACAGACATCGCGCGCGCAAACACAACATATGGCAAAATACGATGTTGTTCACGGAGGCGCGAGACGGGAAGAGAGGCAGGGCCGCCGAGGCGCAACACACAAACCGACGTCCGACCAGTTTCTTATATTAAATAATTCACTTTTTAACATAGAAATTTCTTCTAAAAAAAGGCAATCATATCGTACGCTATTGCGACGGTGACCATGTCTGCGTTGTGCGATATCCAAATGATGACTGGCAGAAGTTTCCCGCTGCGAGCGCCGCAGCGACAAACACCGCGTGCGACGCGTCGTTGCCATCCGCGGGCGCCGCCACAAAACACGCGCAAACTCGTGAAAAATCGCTTCGTAAACGCACTAATACAACGCCATATGTTTGATGTAAATGCATGCCGCGACGCGTGACGCCCCGCGTCTCCGTAAATGAGGCCTAACAGATACGTCCAACATACCTGTCTGAGAGCATCTTCATGGAACTGTTCGAGGACACTCGAGTCGTTATAGTCCAGGAGCTCACCGCTCTCGTTGCCGTCGGCGCTGTGTTCGGGGGGACTCGTTGCACTGTTCGCTGTGGTGTTCGGTTCGCCGCCCCCTTCTGAACCTGCAACGTGTAGGATGGTAAACTAAAAAGGGGCAGCAAGGCTACAGGAATACTGTTTTAGAAGATTGTTGTTGTTTAATTTAAATTAAAAGTCTTTATTGTACATAAGAAATTACACAAACAGAGGTAGGGCGTAGCATATATTTTAAGCTGCACGACTGGGGAAGTACCTCCACCTCACAGAATACCGCAGCCAAATAACAATTCCCTTGAGGGTTGTTGTGTTCCTGCGAGTTGAATGAGGTCACCAGAAGAAAAGAAAGGAAGGATTATAGGCTGGCAACGGATCGGTGATCCCTTGGTGTTGCTGATCCCCATGGGCGGTGGTGATTGCTTTCCATCAAGTGACCACCTCTCACATATATAAATAAAAAGTAAAAGAAAAAGTAACTTGTACAATGGAGGACTTATCCCATAAGGGATCTCTTTCAGTCAACTCTACTCACCAAGTCTATCGTCAGTGTAGGTCATGGCGTGAGTGATAGAGCCGAAGCTGCCAAGTTTGGACGAGTTCTCGGAATCAGAGCGCGCGCGCACGAGGCACGCCTGCTCCTCCGCCATGGTGGGACGTTCGCTCTACGCTGTGGCTACTGAGACTTGCTCGATACATCTGGAACCATTACAATTTCAAATACAAAATTAACGTCACAACAAACATACCCAGACCTGGAAGACTACAGGCTCTTCCCAAGAAGGGACTATCAATAAATTACGTCACATGTTAGGAGGGGGGAGGGGGGGGGGGGACGAAAGAACGTCACAAAAAATCTAAACACGCTTAGGACTGCACGCTCGTTGTCCTAAATATGTGACGTCACAACAGGGGGGACAAGACAATAAGGTCAAAACAAAAAATCCAACAACAGAATGGTAACAATTTGTTATTATCCTCCATTTTTTTTGTGTACAGTAATAACCCGCTTTACGCGAGGGATATGTCCGGAAAAAATCGCGTTAACTGATTTTCGCATATATCGAGGTTTATGATTAAACATAGTCAAGATTTAATACAAAAAAATTGATTTTTTTTTTTTTAAATTAAACCGACTTCAGTTGGCGAGCGCAGCTTATTGGTGGAATACCCCGGCAGACGCTGCTGCCAGTCTTCCGGGAGAAAAGTTATCGCGTGACACAAGATTCCTTAGTCGCCTTGTACGATATCCAGCGCAGAGCAATGGAGTGGCAATAAATTTTATTTTATTCTGCCGGCTACCATAGGGCAAATTTAAGGGTTTCCCCTCGATTTTTCTGGGATCCCTTCATCAGACCCTGACTTGGTGAATACGGAATCACCTCACAATTACCCTTTCAAATAAAAAAATTGAATTTGACCATACATGCTTATAAAATTTAAGGGTTTCCCTTGATTTCCCTGGCATCCCATCATCAGATCCTGACTTGGTGAATATGGGACCACCTTGCAATCATACCCTTTTAAATAAAAAAAGAATTATGAAAATCGGTTCACAATTCGCAAATAACTCGATGACTACATTATGCTTATAATAATTCTTTCGCATAATGGCATTTGAACGCGAAATTTGAAATTTGCGTTATAGTGAAACTGCGCATAACAGGGTCGCATAAAGCGGGGTATTACTGTACCTCAATACCTATGTTGCTCTCACAACTGAGACGAATATTATACTTGTGTAGTTCCTGAGTGAGTAGTTCAATTGTACCAGTTCACCATACAAGCCGGTTCTTGTCACTCACTCTTTCTTGTCCCATGTAGTTCACTGCGTCATTTAGTTCAATCGAGTGACAAAGAGTAAAAAGAATGAAAATACATAAAGCGTACGAGTAAGAATGAGAGAGATACGTTGTAATGCCAAAATTGCTGATAGAGATTTATAAAGGAATTTATAAAATATTTCATTAGTTACACTTATTTATAACAAAAATACAATGTCATCAAAATGATGCAATAGAAATGTAGAAGGAATCAGTCAATAGAACTACTGAGTCGATTGAATCAAAGATACATTGAACTAAACTGAACGAGTGAGTCAAAAGAACTACATGAAGTAAATGAAGTAAATGAACTAAATGAACTAGATGAGTGATATAGTTCATTTGCGTCAAAAGAACTGCATCTCTCTTTTCAGTTCAGTGAACTGCTTTGCGCAAGTCTAACGAATATAAATGACATCTCATATGTTGAAATCTATCAAGCGGTTTAAGCTGTAGAGCGCGCCAAATAAAACCACATACATACATACACTTGACAAACATAACTTTCTTCTTCGACAGTCAGGTAAAAAATCTCTATGTGATAAACTCATGAGTGAATACAGGAGAATTAGAGTTACCAACAAAGCCCTAAGGATTAGAGGCTGAAGTGGCAGTGGGCAGGACACATAGCACAGACAACAGATGTCTGATGAGAGAGGAAGGTTTTTAAATGGGACGGGAGTTCACCACATATTCCCATCCGTGTGTTTCCTGTGTAGCCAGGATTAACAGCGGCGCATTGGGGTAAGACTATGGCTGCCTTGGAACTCACAATGAATTTAATCACAAGAAATTAGTAGGAGTAAAAAGCTTTTGGAACTTGATTTCCTCTCTTAGCAATGTGAGAGGCAGCATATGGCAAATAAGTCAAGTGAAGCTCACTCCCATGCACCATAGATTTTCAGTATCTTATACTATTGGGGACCTAAAACCAATTCCAGAGCCTCTGCTGCAGAACACACTTTGAATCTGCTATATAGTGACACTTGAATAAAAATCAATTGTGTTGAAAAGCCAAGATAACAAATAGAAGTAGATAGGGAACTTAGTCCCCTAATAAAAAAAACAATAACAAGGAAGAAGTATTTCTGACTGTCAAACTAAAGACACAATTTTGGTAGACTTGTAAATTGAGAAATTACGGTTTGCGAGATGTATTTACTAACCAATCTAGTCAATTTAAGTCTGCGGGGGAGTTCAGTCTCCTACAAATAACCAAATTAAAGTATCTACGCAAAACTACAAACTAGATCCCTGCTAAAAACACACTCACTGGTAGATAAGGATAGCTATTAATAGTCCACATTGTTATTTTTATTAATAATGCTTTGTGCGATAGAATAATAACAAAATAATTGGACACGGGTTATCAAGCGAGCTGATTAAAGCACATCATTCATAACTTACGGTTCGGTGCCAAATCCAATAGGCATCAAAAGGTCAGAATTATTAAATTTAATAAATTCGTAATTTCACTTGTTTCTTGGCAAAACTTTATTACATAAAATGCGATGCGAAAAATAATTGTATGCATCAAACAATGCACGGCTGCAATGCAATAGCGATTAGCGAGCCTGCCTATTATTAAACAGTAAAATTAAAATGTCGACGGAATGTTGATAATCGAATCAAAATAGGTACTTTCTCACTCTTACTCTCGTAAAGTTTCTGTTGGATGAAAGAGTAAGAGAAAAGCAAAGATAAATACATTTTGTTACAATCTAATTTAGTAGGATTATATAGAGAGTAAAGAGGTATGTATTGTATGGACGAATGGTCAAATGAATGGTTAACAAGAATTTGACATTATTTTTGACAATTGAATGAACGAAACACTTGTTTGTTCATTTTAGTGATTCCAAGATTTACATTTCTCGGAGTACACTACTATTATGCATTCGATTTCATTTCTCATTCAAATAAGTTACAAACAGTATGTACTGGATGCGAATTTGACTAGAATATGCCAAAAAAATATAATCATCTGACTGTCCATACAGTCAGATGATTAGCTAAAAGGAAACGACCGTCCTAATCTTAATGTATTCGTAGTAAAAACTTTTTTAGCGGCGTTGTGCACTTTTTGGCATGGGTAAAAAATGTTAAACTCGCGTCAGGAAGGACACGTAGCCTGATCGAAAACTCGTAAGACGGAGGGACCGTTGATCGCAGGCGCTGCGTAGAAGAGGAAGTGATATCCATCTCTCTTTCTACCGCGTGGCGAAAAGGTATGCCTGCACCTGCTGTTTATTCTTAATGTAGTATAAATTGTCATGATTGTGTACGATAGCGCAATAAATGAATATTGTATTTCACCACATTAATGATAGTACTTTTATAGTAAAGCAATTTGTGCGAAAATATTCCCTAAAAATTCCAAAATAATAGGTCTTTACCTATGAAGTTGCCGTTCTGCAGTACTGCAGCCATTTCAAATCAAAATATTTTTTGTTTGGTTATGAATTCTAATTTCAAATTAATTTTATTTAAAAAACATGGAATTCTTTTTCCAAAAGTAGTCATTTGTTTATTGATTAGTGTTACATTTTCATCGCATTTCAATCTTTTTCGTCATCATGGATACGTTAAAAAATCGAGTAATTATGGAATAAGAGTACCGTCACGGCAGCAACGCGGCGCAAGCGACACGCAACATCAACGACGTTTACGGAGCTAACACTAGAAACCAACGCACCACCTGTTATTGGTTTATTCGCTTCCGTTCTGGAAATTTCGACCTGAAAAATGAACCTCGCGGTCGTCCGAAGACTTTGGTCGACAATGACGAATTAAAGGCGATTGTGGAAGCTGATGATACACAATCTACGGCTGAATTAGCAGCAGCTTTCGACGTTAGCGTCAAAACAATATTAGTCCATTTGCGTCAAATTGGCAAGGTAAAAAAGCTTTACAAATGGTTGCCCCACGAACTCAATGATCGCCAGCGCGAAGTACGCGTCGAGACGTGCCTTGCACTGCTCAACAGACACACAAATGAAGGAATTTTGAACCGCATTGTTACCTGCGATGAAAAATGGATTCTGTTTGATAACCGCAAGCGCTCTGCAAGTTGGTTGGATCCTGGTTCAGCACTTAAACAATGCCCTAAACGAAAACTTACCCCTAGAAAAGTGATGGTCACTGTTTGATGGTCTAGCGCCGGTGTGATTCATCACAGCTTCTTACCAAACGGGGTGAGCATTACTGCAGATGTGTACTGTGAAGAACTGAACACAATGATGGAGAAGCTGGCACGTCTCCAACCAGCATTGGTCAATTGCTCGTTTCCGCTGCTCCTGCACGATAACGCGCAACCTCATACTGCACAGCAGAAGGTCTCCAAGTTGCAAGAACTGGGGTTGGAAGCTCTCCGTCATCCGCCCTACTCGCCAGACCTTGCGCCTACAGACTACTACTTTTTCCAGAATTTGGATAACTTCTTGGCGGGAAATAAATTCAATACCCGGGAGTCAGTACAAAATGCCTTTGAAAGATTTTTCCGCCTCCCGTCCAGCTGATTTCTTTAAGAAGGGCATCAATAAACTGCCACTGCGTTGGCAAAGATGCATTGATTGCATGGGGATTACTTCGATTAATACAAATAAAAAATACATGAAAAAATTTGTTTCAATTTTTTCATACAAAACGGCAATTTCATAGGTAGGACCTAATATTAAAAAATACACAACGTTAATGTTCAAGTTTTCACTTCTGCCGGCACTCCCGAAGTGCAACCAGTTTTTTTTTTAATAATTAGGTACTTACTAGTCTAGATTTTAAAGATTCTCGAAAAAATCTGAATTGCAACCTCTATTCCTGCGTATTTTTAAGTCAATGAAGCTGATTGAATAGTCCAGAGACATTACTGTCCAAACAAAGATTAAAATTTACTCAATATAAGTGTACTGACTAATTAAAATTCACTATGGGCTAGAATTTCCTTCAAGCTAATTACTAAAACTCATCGCTGAGTCTTTTTAAAGCACCGATCATCTTTTTAAAGTATACTTAGATGTTTTTCTGAATTACTTTTTATATTTGTATTCATTGATATATATTATATATATATATATATTATTTTGTAATACCAAAGAATCAGAGAAAAAATGTGAACATGAGTGAAAATTTACAAACATTTTTTCTCTGAGTCTTTGATGTAACTTTAGTATTTTTTAATTATTTTTAGTAATGAAAAGAAAAAGCACAATTTTTGAATATCTTCAAACCAACATCTGCTACGTACATTTTTTGAGATTTGAATCTTTGAACAATAGACGGTGGTACACAAACCAAATTTTAGTATCAAAGAACTGCAGTTGCCTGAATTGAAAAGTATAATTTACAAAACTTTTTTTTAAAATACCTTTTGTTCAAAGTTTTTGCACATAGTAGATTTTAGTTTGACAACGACAATATGTTACACTTTTAATTCTATGTTAACTAAGGCGTCTATAATCATAAAATTGTGTAATATTTATTTGACTCAGTATTCTAATCTATACCAAATAGATTAGAATACTGAGTCAAATAAAAGTAATATTTGTGTTAAGAGTATGGTGATGTCAAATGCAAAAGGGAAGCTTTTTGGAAAATTTCGTGAGAAAATATAATGTCGAGTAAAAATACTTACACATAAAAATATCTGAGATTAAATATATAATTTATGTAAAAGGGTGGTGTGGCGTCTAAGCGACAATATTTATAGTGTTCACTTTTATTTGAGCAGGATAAAACCTTGAAGTAGAAAATGAAGGTTTATTGATTTATTAAAATTGCATAATAAAGTAAAATATATACTGAGAGACTTCTTTAACAGAGTATAACGATTTTTAAGTAAAAAAGTGAAAGCCAATGTACATTTAATAGCAATTATGTAGAATAATATTATATATAGACCGCTGAATGTAAAGCTGATAATGTTACGATGTCTAATACCACGTTGACTAATATGAAGAGAAGTGACGATAATAATATCTAATCAATAACGCACAACAAGAACACAGAACTTACAATTTCGAAGCATTAAGCAAATATTTTTTGCGTCCTGTAATTATGACTAAGTATACACTTAAAGCGGTGCTACACTGCTGCTGAGCTAGTATTAAAATATTGTACAAATTACATTGTGATTATTTATTGCTCGTGTCGAGTGCAAAATTTTGAATAATAATTGAACTGTTTAGAACCTGGTGCACTGTTCAACGAGACACATTGCCACTAGTTCTATAACACACTGTGAATATTAAGTTCACTGTCATTTATCAAGGAAATGGAAGACCCGAGCACACATTTTGCGAATAACGCTTAACACATTCACATAATTTTGCGATACTAATTATTATGTATGTAGTGACTACGCTTAACACACACTAGAATACTCATATGGGATCCGTTAAAGTCTAAACTGTACTTTGTACACTTATTTATGTCACACACAACTTACTCTTTATATTTGCATAGAATTTTAAAGAACTCACTACAATACATTCGTTTTGTTTAAGTCTAAACATAAGTATTATATACTCTCCTCTTTGTTTGAAAGAAGGCAAACAGATCCTACAATGAAACTATCTCATGTGCCGTTGCCTCAAATCTGCAAAGTTTAAGGTCAGGAAAAGGACAGGACACAACCTTTTTAGCATGTTAGACAGAGAAATAAAACTTGGATCAAGGTAATATAAATGGTATTGCAAGTCGAGGATCGATAGCTAAAAATCTTTGACCATACCTTGTGGTATTTATAGATTAATACTAGTTGTGGTTTTAATTGCGTGGGATAGGAATTTTAAACGGAGTAGGTTACTCTTCGGTTTACAATTATTATTTATTAATTTTTGATATTCACATGAATTAAAAATAAAAAATACTTTTAATATATATTCTTAAGTCAAATAATTTGATGCTACAAAGATGAATATAAAGGTGAGCTTATCTTCGCGAGAGATGTCTTCCAGTCAATCTTAATAGTTGTACTCGACACCATACGCTATTGGAAGGATATAGATAACGAAAAATGCAAAAAAACTTTCATATTTTTCTGATCTTATAGCCAAACAAATTTGTCTTATCAGGTACCGAATATACTTACAGTGTTTCAGGCTATTGTATGCTTGTTAACTACCTAAGGTGACATAAAAATAAGCCTTGAGTAAAAGATTTGCCTACTATTTGGCCAAATAATGTAATATGTATACGTTTTGTTCGTATTAAAGTAATAATAATTAAAGTATGATTTGTAATATGTCTGTAATTCTACTGAATTAATTGTATCAGTATCTTATTTTATTGTATTTTTTTTGTGGCGTAAATTAAAAACCTACTTTTAATAAAAAATTGTAAATGAATTACAGGCGAATTAACTCTATATTTGAAAAACCTAAAAATACATATCATTATTTTAACTGAAAGTTACTGTTAGAATGTTACTATGATAGATAGATATTTAAAAAATTGTACAATATCCTTTAATTTTGAGGAACGTTTTGTACCTTTCTCTTAATTTAATATCTTAGGATATTGTTACCCTGTATATCGTTAAAAATATTGATTATTACTTAAAGTCATTGCGCGCATGTCTAAGACACTGCACATGCGCAGAGCAGCAAAGGTTGTTGTTAATTGAAATTGTCACCTGACAGCAAATCCACTCAACATGACACTGTTTATGAAATTAGTTACGAATGAGAATTAATCGCTTTGATTGAAATTATTCATAACTCAATCTTATCTACGTGAAATTATATCTCTGTCTTTCTTATTGTACTGGTACTACTTTAATTTACGCCTGCAAATACTCAAAGCTGCAATTACATATACTCATGTGAGATTGATTTTGTAGTTTGAAAAGGGTACAACACTAGGTCGTAAATGGAACGATTCGATCCGTTGTCATTGCATTCAGTTATAAGTATCGCGATGGGCGATTGTTAAAAAATTAACATTTGATATTTCTCATGATGGTTTGGTTACGATCGAATGTCTATTAGTCATTCAAATGATTTTTCGCTTTTCAAATAATTTTCTTTCATTCGGTTGTTTATTCATATTTCATTCGGGTATATCGAAATGTGTATTTTTCAATTGAAAATTATACATAATGGTAATACAATATTATATTACTACATTATTTTTCTATTGAAAAATTACGTATTAAAAAATATATATATATTATAAATTCTAAATAATGTTAATAGATTTCGAAGGATCATTCGAATGAATTCAAATTCGCCCATCTCTAAACGGCAGTTTGGTTCATTTTGACAATTTAATTTATATTGAAGTGACATTTGTAATTTTGTATGTGACATTCAAAAAGTCCGCGCGAATCGAGTTGATCATGATAAAATTAAAATTTTGATTTTATTTACAATTTATAAAATAACTAATATATAAAATGTGCGGATTGTCATCTGATACTGGTACTTCACATCAAATACAGTTAGTGAGAAAGTATTTAAAGTTGAAAATACTGGAAGATAACATTTCTTTTAAAAATCATAACCAAGAACGAAATCATGTTTACGATTTGATGAAACGTACTATTTCTCATGGAGAATCTCATTCGGCGTTGATGTTGGGTCCTCGAGGCAGTGGTAAAACTACGGTTAGACATGTTTTATCTCTTTAAAAGAATAATTACTTCCAGAGACTGATTTGTAGCGTTGGCAGGCCGTGTCTTCGCCGCCCTAGGTCGTATCATGGCCGCTTTTGGCCGTATCTTATTAGCTGACTCCTTATACTTTAATATATATATTATCTTGGTTCTTATTTATCAGCTTTCTACCTATTTATACAATTATTCGTAAAACTGCTACAGCAGTCTTTAATTTGTAAGAATTCTTCGGTAATCCCTGCTCCAACCGCCCCTAACATTTGGCCGCCTTTGGCCCGGGCCTAGTTGGCCTTAAGGCAAATCTACCATTGATTACTTTCTATAATTAATGATATTATCTTCGAGAATGGCTTTGTACACACATAAAGCCATTCTCACAGTCTACTGAGCATAGTCACCTACTTGGTTGTATATGTTTAAACGGAATAAGAAACATTGACATTCAAATCAATTCAAAATATCTTTATTCCTTGGACTATATAAAGCACTTAGAAACGTCATACAAATTAAATATAAGAACATGTATCTAAATCATTACTATAATCTATAATAATAAAAGGCTTTGTCCTCACTGATTGACTGACTGACTGATATATCAACTCACAGCCCAAACCGTTGGGTCTAGACATTCCAAATTTGGCACGTGGGTTCCTTATGACGTCTAGGGGTGCACTAAGAAAGGATTTTACAATATTCATCCCCTAAGGGGGTGAAATGGGGGTACAAAGTTTGTATGGGGAAACAAGATTAGTTGGACTATTTTATCCGAAACTTTACTCGAGTACTTCTATAGATAAATGAGTAAACACGTGTTTTAGGATTTATCAAAATTCACCCCTAAAGGGGTGAAATGGGGTGTAAAAGTCTGAAAATCTTCATGGGTATTGTTTTTATGGTTCATCGGGTCGCTGATTACGAAAACAATAACTATTTTGTAATCCAACATAGCCGACGTTACATAAAATCACCCTTGTGGGGGTGGATGGGGTTGAAATGTCCTAATATCAATATGGGTGTTGATTCTATGGTTTTCTGGGACATCAATTACGAAAATGGCATCGATTTGAAAATATAACGTAGTGGACATGTAATTACTTAAAAGGATTTTTTTTAATTTTACGCCTAAGACACGGCGGTCCTAAGTTTGTATGGGGAAATGAGATTAGTTGGACTATTTTATCCTAAACTTCACACGAGTACTTCTATAGATAAATGAGTAAACACGTGTTTTAGGATTTTTCAAAATTCACCCCCTAAAGGGGTGAAATCGGGTGAAAAAGTCTGAAAATCGTCATGGGTCTTGTTTTTATGGTTCATCGAGTCGCTGATTACGAAAATAACGACTATTTAATAATCCAACATAGCCGTCGTGACATAGAATTACCCCCGTGGGGGTGCGATGGGGTTGAAATGTCATAATATCCATATGGGTTTTGATTCCATGGTTTTCTTGGATGTCAATTACGGAAATGACATCAATTTGAAAATATAACATAGTGGACACGAAATTCCTTAAAAGGATTTATCAAAATTTACCACTAAGAGGGTGAAACGGAGGTTCAAAGTTTGTATGGGGAAATGAGATTAGTTGGACTATTTTATCTTAAACTTTATACGAGTACTTCTATAGATAAATGAGTAAACACGTGTTTCAGGATTTTTTTAAATTCAACCCCTAAAAGGGTAAAATGGGGTCAAAAAGTCTGAAAATCGTCATGGGTATTGTTTTTATAGTTTATCATTTATATGAGTGTGACACATGTTTCAGGATTTTTCGAAATTCATCCCAAAAAAAAGGTGTAAAATGGGGTCAAAAAGTCTGAAAACCATTAAGGATATTATTGGTTTCATATTTTATCGGGTCGCTGATTACGAAAACAACAACGATTTTAAAATTCAACGTGGCTAACGTGACCATCATCATGTAAATTTTTTAAACTTTGATTTATCCTTTTTAAGCTGATGGAATAAGACTTGTGTGTTGACTGAAGTGTTATCCTAATAGGTTTTTAAATTTGTATTTGGCGTCAGTCAGTGCTTATATGTACAATCGCGGGCGGAAGGCGCGGCGTTCTTGCATCCGTATTTAGTACAATTAAAGGTACTACTTGAAGGTGGTTGCGTTGCGTGTTAGACGATGAGTTGTTGAGTGACGACAGTAAGGGATGCGCTGTTGAGGAATCTCTCTTTATACCCCGCATTCCCATTATTTCATCAGACCAATCAGTTCAATTTAAGAGACTTCAATTTCCCATAAAGGTGTTTTGCTATGACCATTAACAAAGCTCAGGGGGCAGTCTCTAAAGGTCGCTGGGGTTGAATTGAGACAGGACTGCTTCTCTCATGTTCAGTTGTATGTAGCTTGCTCAGGAGTAAGTTCTCCTGGAAGCCTTGCAATTTTAGCTCCTGGTGCGAATGCCAAAAATATTGTTTACCGGGACGTCTTAACCTAAATGGTGTATGTTTGTAATAATAGTCAATACTAAACAGTCCTTTATGAGGAAAAAATTAAATATCTGGAATCTTAACAAAAATAGACGCAAATCAGGAGTGTTCCCGTAGCGAAGCACGGGTACTTTGCTAGTGTTATAATAAAGCACTTGTACTATTCCACGTTATTATATTTAATATTACCGACCGGTTTCGCCGCTAAGGCATTATCAAGGTAAACAGATGGTGTTTGTGTTTCTACAAAACATTTTTATACCGTGCAATCAATGACAAAAATTATAATAATAAAAATATTCCGCATTGGCGAGAATGTCAAGATCGCCACAAAGAAGAATTGAATTATCGCAAGTTAATATGAACGCTAGATATTCCTGGACAAATTGCACATGGCCATCTAGTCTCAAACTAAGCAAAGCTTGTATTATAGTTATTTATAAAAATAAATGTACAATGTTAAGTATAGTATCAGTTATCTAGTACCCATACTACAAGCTTAGCTTAGTTTGGGACTACATGGCAGTGTTTTTGTCCAGGAATAATTATTAAAGTAAAACTTATTTACATACACTTGACTTGGGGGAATAAGCTGGTGAATGTGAGATGAGGGCCTTACAGAAATGGCGAACGGAAGTTGACAGGGATATATAAGTTGTAGTTAACTACAAAGTAAGAATCAAAAGAAAGTAATGATTCTTTTGATTCTTACTAAGAACGTAAGAACAAGTTGATTGAAAATGCTAATTCTAATGTGATTGCAGCTCATCAATGCAGTCCTGCACCAGTTGTCTAAGGAGGTGGATTTAGAGAGCGATGTTATTATCGTAAAGCTGAACGGTCTCATGCATCATGATGATAAGGTGGCACTGAAGTCCATAACTGCCCAGGTAATATTGCTTCTGTAACGAAATTTGCATGTTCGGTTAGACCATTGGTTCTTAACCTATGGTCCGCGGACCACTAGTGGTCTGTGAGAGCACCTTAACTGGTCTCTAACCACCCTTGCTCCAACCAGGAATAGGCCGAAATAAGAATGAAAACTGAAAAAGAGTTAAAGCATAAAGGTGTTATTTAGCTTTTTAATTTTCAGTAATGTAAGAGTACGAAAGCTCAGCATTTTTAATAATTTATGAGCCCCTCCTCCCGCCAAAATATTAGGTGCTCTATGTCATTATAAAAAAATGCTACATGGTCCACCATCAACAAAAGGTTAAGAACCTCTGGGTTAGACTAATGTGTGTCCATCTAATCGAAGACACAAGCAACTTCAACCATAGACCTGTCCATGGATGAGTATATTTATCTTGAGCTCCTCCTTGCTTCCGATGGCATGTTTTTTTTTATACTACGTCGGGCAGACAAGCATACGGCCCGCCTGTTGTGAAGCGATTACCGTAGCCATATGTTAATAAGAGCGTTAGCTCGCTACATAAAATATCAGTTGCGTGTGGCCAACGCAAAATCTCCTTCTTTTTTGGTGACCTTACTCACCCGCAGGAACACAACAACCCTCAAGGGGTTATTTGGCTGGGGTAATCTGTGAGGTGGAGGTACATTCCCCAGTCGGGTAGCTTACAATTATGCACCATACCTCTCTTTTTCGCCACAGCTTCGTTTGTCAGTCAGCAGGGTGCACCGCGTGAAGGTGAAGTTGGCTTTAGTTCAAAGATGTTGATAAACTGTTTACACCCCAAAATGTTAATTTGTTGGTGGCGGCTGTCAAGTCAGTGGCCTTTACAACCTCTCTACACTCCTTCGATTGAGGGAGGAGGATACGGGTCTCCCAGCAGTGGGATTAATAAGGGTTGACGATGAAACGGAAGTAGAATTCGACCCTTCATTCATAAGTTCACAGAGGTTTAAATACAATAAATGATAAATAAATTGCGTGAACTGATGGGTATTAGACAACTGATAAATGTACTTAAAATTTATCAGTTGTCTAGTACCCATAGTACAAGCTTGCGCTTAACTTGGGACTAGATGGCGCTGTGTAAATGTCCATAAATATTTATTTATTTATTCTAGATGCAACTAGAAAATGCAGTAGGGGACCGCGTCTTCGGCACCTTCGCCGAGAACCTATCGTTTCTACTGAGCTGTCTCCAGAGCGGCTCTGACAGACGCTGCAAGAGCATGGTGTTCATACTTGAGGAGTTTGACATGTTCTGCCACAGCGGAAGGACGCAGACGCTCCTGTACAATTTGTTTGATATCACTCATACGAAACAGTCACCTATGTGTGTGTTGGGTAAGATTTTTTAACTGACTTGAATAAATGAATGATTGAACGAACTTTCATTCATTCAATCATGAATGAATGAAAGATCGAATGAATGAAAATGATGACTTTAAAAAAGGAAATTTCTGTGAGCCCTTTCCTTATTTCTTTTATGCCACGGCGGATGGCAGACACGTATACGACACGCCTGATGAGAACCCGTTACGCTCGCAACATGAAATATCGCCACCCCGCTGCTAAAGCAGCAACTCTTACCTTCTGGTGACTTCACTCACTCACAGGAACGCAAGAATCCTCAAGAGAATTGTTAATTGGCTGCGGTATTCTGCGAGGTGGAGGTCAGAGAACAACAATTACTAGGCTATTTGCTTCAATAGGCTGTTTGACAATTTAAAAAAATTGTAGGTTTAAATTATTTAACCATATCGTAAAATATACAAAACTATAAAGATCTGCAAACTTTCATTCTGATATCTTCCGTCTGACTTATTTTAGAGTCGATGAAAGTTTGACGGGAAAGTCCATTTTAAAAGTATGAAATTATTAAAAATAATATTTCCATTGGAGAAGCAACAAAAAATATTATAACTTTTATTATGATACTAATTACATAAACTTAATATTAAACATAGCTGTCATACAAATTTCTAATTTGATGCATACAAAACACAAACCTGTCCAAAGTTGTGATTTTCAAATTAACATATCTTGAGAGATTTTTGTGCTATCGAAGTAAGTCTTTCACCTACGATTATATTATTGAGACGTCCCTACATATCAAACCAAAAAAAAAAAGTTAGTCAAATAGCCTAATTGCCTTCTCCTCTCTGGATATATTTTTTTTTTTATTTATTTATTTATTTGCAACATTTACAGCTATTGTTACAGGTATCAAACCTAATGCAATAGTGTAACAACCTTTTTTTTTTTATATGTAACTTAATTGTAACTTATTATTATATATGTGTACTATTTACCCGACTGCGACAGAAGGAGGGTTATTGTTTTCGAGAGTATGTATGTATGTATGTATGTATGTATAATTGTTTGGCACGCTGTGCGACCCGAACGGCTGGATGGATTTTAGCTTGAGAGGTCTCGTTAGATTCGTATTTGCTGTGAGAGTGACACTGGGTACGTCAAAATAAAAAAAAAACAAAGTGGTCACTTTGATTTTTGGCGCCAAGTTCAAACGCGCGCCGCAGTCTTGACAGCTCGATGGATTTTAGCTCGAGGGGTGTCATTACATAAGTATTTACAGGTATTTACTGTGAGAGCGACATTGCATATATCAAAATAATTAAAACTAAAAAACATAAAATAAAAACGGTAATTTAAAAAACTAAAAAACCCGACTGCTTTTCTGTGTAATTTGAAAATGAAAAACCCCTAAAACAAGAAAACTTGCAGCAGTCGGGACCCTACATGTGCTCTAAATTCACTAAGCCTCAATTTCTAGAATGGGTCCCGACTGCTACATGTTTTCTTGTTTTAGGGGTTTTTCATTTCGAAATTACACAGAAAAGCAGTCGGGTTTTTTAGTTTTTTAAATTCCTTTCTGGTGACCAAACTCTGTCTTGTATATTTTCAGGCATCACAAACCGACTCGATGTGATGGAGCTTCTCGAGAAGCGTGTCAAATCCCGCTTCTCCCACCGTCACATATTCCTCTTCCCCACAGAAGACACCGGAGACACGGTTAGATCTCCCGTGGAGATTTACAAGGATGTGATGGAGAGATTATTGTGCATGCCTTTGTTTGTGGGGAAGATCGATAGTGGCAAGAGGAAACGGGGGAAGAAGAAGTCGGGTAAGTAAACAAGACGAGCTTGGTCGGCTATTTTGACTCCGACTGACTGCTAATTCAAATCTGGAAATCTTACAAAGATTTCAATCGAAAGTCCTAAGAACTATAGTTGATGCGCCGTGGTACATAACTAACAAGAGTCTACATAGAGATCTAAACATTCCCGACATAAAAGACGAAATGAAGTATATAGTGCCAAAGTACAAGGACCGTATTGTACATCATACAAATGAACTGGCAAACAGTCTCATAAAACCAAGAGTGGTACCCTCGAGATTACAAAGGAAGTCACCTTTTGACTTATGATGAAATTCGTACAGATATTGTGAAATTGAGTATTTTGTCAATAATTAAACCATTCACATTTGTAATTAATAAGCTTTTGGCGGGAGGTACTTGTCCAGATATTTTGAAAAAATCTATTGTTAAACCATTGTATAAAAAAGGTGTAAAGACATCATTGCAGAATTATAGGCCTGTTACATTGATACCTATATTTTCGAAAATTCTGGAGAAGATAATGTTTAGTAGATTGAGTAGATTTTCAGACATTAATAATGTAATAAAAGAGGAACAGAATGGTTTCCGAAAAAATAAAAGTACATCTTTTGGGGGTTGATGCTACTCACGTCCGCAGGCTGTACCCTAGTTTCCCTGCACGTGACCCCTGGGTGGTGCTAATCGAGTAGCTTTTTCTGAAGTGGTAGAGCTAAGTTGGAATCATTTAATGTCCATGACAGGGTCGTGATCAACTTATGGACATTGAGTGACTGCAGCTCGTAATTGGGCCGGCTCGTCCGGGGCAGTACCACTCTCACACAGAAAACCGGCGTGAAGTAGTAGCTCGCTATTGCGTTTCGTGCGGTGAGTGTTGAGACCCGAAGCCCAATCCAAAAACCTCAACTCTGGATATGGCAGTGGCATTAGGAAGAAGAATACCCCAGGAGGGTACCGTCACCGTTGGTGAAGGAGAATCCCTTCCTGAGTTTCACTACTCAGGCCGCCCGACGTATTCTGGGGCGGGCACTATGCCACTCTGTATCTCTGCCAGGAGCAGGCGTGGGAAAAGGACGGTGGCACGTTCCCCTGAGCTCTATATTGAGCTATGTAACATTAGGGGACTTCACTCCAACCTGAATGCCGTCCACCAGCATCTTGAAACGGCTAAGCCAGCCTTGCTTTTTTTAACTGAGACACAGATATCCCCACCTTCTGACATCTCGTATCTGCGCTACCCAGGGTACAAACTGGAACACAATTTTGTGCCACGAGCCGGTGTGTGCGCGTACGTTAGGGAGGATATCTGTTGTCGACGTCTTGGCAGTCTTGAAGAGCGGGGCCTGTCAATTATGTGGCTGCGCGCAGACTTCGACGACCACATTCGTATCTACGCGTGCCTCTACAGGTCCCACAGCGGTAATGCCGAAACGGAGTGCCTCGTTGAGCACATCCAAACGACGACTGACAATCTACTCCAGCAAATGCCTTCTGCCGAGATTGTGGTTATGGGTGACTTTAATGCCCACCACATCGAATGGCTTGGGTCACGCTCAACTGACCGTGCTGGAAGATCTTTTCATGACTTTGCCTTGGCATATGGTCTAACGCAGCTGGTCTCTTCACCTACACGGGTACCGGATGTGGAGAACCATGTGCCATCCCTTTTGGATCTTCTGCTGACCTCCCACCCGGACAACTATCGCGTATCTGTTGGCGCCCCTCTTGGATCCTCAGATCATTGCCTAATAAAATGTGTGGTGCCACTCATACACCAAAAGCGACCGCGTACAGCAGGTATCCGTCGTGTGTGGCATTTCAGGTCAGCAGATTGGGATGGGCTGCGTGACTTCCTGGCATCCTACCCCTGGGGGCCAGTTTGCTTCTCGCTGGATGATCCCAGTGCCTGTGCAAATGCTGTCGCTGATGTGGTTCTGCAGGGTATGGAACTATTTGTTCCTAATTCTGCGGTGCCCATTGGCGGCAAATCTCGACCATGGTTCGGTGGGTCTTGCAGAGCCGCGTCGCGTCAGAAGCAAGATTCCTATCGTGCCTGGTCCAATGCTCGGGCCACTGGAGATCCAAATACCGGCGTACTCAAAAAAAAATACAACGCTGATTCCAGATCGTTGAAGGGTTGTATCGCGAAGGCAAAGTCCAGATTTATAAGCGAAATTGGCGAGAGACTAGTGCGCTTGCCATCTGGGTCTCGTGCGTTCTGGTCGCTCGCCAAAGCCGTACAGGGTAACTTCTGTCAGTCGTCGTTTCCACCACTGCAACGGATGGATGACTCGCTGGCCCATACTGCAAAAGAAAAAGCCGATCTCCTAGGGTTTCTTTTTGCATCTAACTCGACTCTCGATGACCAGGGAGCCACACCACCTACCATCCCTCGGTGTGAGAGCTCTATGCCAGAAGTTAAGTTCACGCAAAGAGCCGTGCGTAGAGCGCTTTGCTCCCTGGACATCCATAAATCGAGTGGGCCGGATGGCATTCCGTCCGTTGTTTTGAAAATATGTGCCGCGGAGTTAGCCCCAATTCTAGTCCGCCTTTTTCGGTACTCTTACTCGCTTGGCGTGGTCCCCAGCTCGTGGAAGGAGGCTTTGGTTCACCCGATCCCTAAAAAAGGTGTTTGCTCAGATCCGTCCAACTACAGGCCCATTGCTATAACTTCCTTGTTTTCCAAGATAATGGAAAATATTATCAACCAACAGCTGATAACATACCTAGAGGATCACCAGCTGATTAATGATCGCCAATATGGCTTTCGCCATGGTCGTTCGGCTGGTGATCTTCTGGTATATTTGACTCATTGTTGGGCAGAGTCAGTGGAAAGCAAGGGCGAGGCTTTGGCTGTTAGTCTGGACATAGCAAAAGCCTTTGATCGGGTGTGGCATAAAGCGCTACTATCCAAGCTTCCCTCTTTTGGGTTACCCGAGAGACTCTGCACATGGATTGCCAGCTTTCTCACTGGGCGGATCATTAAAGTTGTGATTGATGGTGCACGCTCGGATCCATTACCCCTAAACGCTGGTGTGCCACAAGGCTGCGTATTGTCTCCTACATTGTTTCTTCTGCATATCAATGACTTGCTGCATGTATGCGGCATCCATTGCTATGCAGATGACAGTACCGTAGACGCAAGATACAGTGGCCTATGTAATGTTTCTCGGGATTGCGTCGATGAGTACCGGGAAAAACTTGTGTCTGAGATTGAGACGTCTCTTGGACACGTCTCTAATTGGTGTAGACTGAACTTAGTCCAGCTGAATCCATCAAAGACACAAGTATGTGCGTTTACTGCAAAAAAGTCCCCATTTGTCGTGGCTCCTAGATTGGAAGGTACTCCCCTTACTATTAGCTCCAGCATTGGTATCTTGGGTGTTGACATATCCAGAGATGTACAGTTCCGTGGTCACTTGGAGTGCAAGGCCAAATTGGCTTCTAGGAAAATTGGCATCATCAATAAAGCCAGAAGGTATTTTACACCACAGCATCGCCTTCAACTGTATAAAGCCCAAGTTAGGCCTCATATGGAATACTGTTCACATCTCTGGGCTGGTGCGCCCCAGTACTTACTCGCTCCATTCGACCGCATACAACGAAGAGCTGTTCGAATTGTCGGCGACCCAATGATTTCTGATCGGCTGGATTCTCTCTCCACACGCAGAGATGTTGCATCTCTTTGCGTTCTATATAAATTGTACCACGGGGAGTGCTCGGATGAGCTATTTGATTTGATACCTGCCGCTGAGTTCCACTATCGTACAACTCGCCAAAAATTAAAATTCCATCCACATCACCTTGATATTTGGCGATCTACTACAGTACGCTTTTTAAGGCATTTTCTACCACGTACTGTAAAGTTGTGGAATCAACTTCCCTCAGCGGTATTCCCAAATAAGTACGACATGGGGGCCTTCAAGAACAGAGTCAATATTTCCCTTAAAAGGCTGGCAACGGATCGGCGACCCCTTGGTGTTGCTGATTTCTATGGGCGGTGGTGATTGCTTTCCATCAGGTGACCCACATGCTCGCTTGCCACCCTCTGTTATAAAAAAAAAAAAAAAAAAAAACATCGTTGGCTACATTTACGTTAATAAGAATAATTACAAGCAGTCTCAATGATAATATTCCTGTTACGGTTCTATTTCTCGACATGACAAAGGCATTCGACTTTGTCTGCCATAAACGTCTTCTTTCAAAACTTTATAAGTATGGTATCCGCGGACCGAGTTACACTTGGATTAAAGATTACTTGTTAGATACAGAACAATGTGTGGAAACTCAGTGATACTGCTCTAAAAGTAGATGTTTAGAAAGTTATAAGTCATCCTTTAAAGTCAATAAATTTGGAGTGCCTCAGGGTAGTATTTTAGGCCCATTATTGTTTCTCTTGTATATCAATGATCTACCCAGTAGTATACCCCATGAATGTATCTTGTTTGCCGACGATACCACTATTGTAATTAAAGGTAGCAAAGATGGAAATGGATATGAAGATAATATTAACACAGCTCTAAACAAAATTATTGAATGGCTTGATAAAAATTATTTGAAGGTAAATATTGAGAAAACAAAATATATACAATTTGGTAGTCATAAGAGGAAACATCAGAAACTTAATATTAATTTTAATGGCCAAAACATAGAGGAAGTCTCATATACAAAATTTTTAGGCATAACATTAGATTATTTTTGCAATTGGAAGCAACATGTACATGAGATTTGCTCTAAGTTAAATAGATTTGTTTTCGCACTTGGTCGAATAAGTAGGATCGTAACACAGGATGCTGCCATCACTGCTTATAACGGCTATGTTAATTCATCTCTACGCTACGGAGTTCTAATATGGGGTAATTCCGTATATAAAGACAAAGCATTTATCCTGCAAAAAAAATGTATCCGTGCTATATTTGGGCTAAAGCAAATTGAGTCGTGTCGACCTTACTTTAGAGGTTATAAATTGCTGACTTTTCCTTGCCTCTATATCTTCGACATATGTTTATTTGTTCATCAACACAAATATTAGTTTATGCAAAAATCGCAGGTAACGAGTAGAAATATTCGTTCTGGTTATAAAGATAAGTTACATAGGCCGGGAACGAAATTAACACTCGTAGCTAATAACACTTATATTATGTGTATCAAGATTTACAATAAATTACCTGAGCATTATAAGCAGTTTAACACTTCAAAATTTAAAGCTACTGTTAAAGAATGGTTGGCCAAAAAATGTTTTTACAGTATTCAAGAATATTTAGATTATAAGTAATGATATAATAAATTTTGCGTTATTGTTTAACTATATCTAACATATACTCGTATATAAATGTGTATACGCCTGAAAAGGTAGGATCAAGTGAAACTTTTTGTAATTAACAATAAGACCTGTTTTTTTGTTACCTTGTTTTCCATACACAATAAAGTACTTACTTACTTACCTACTAAGCTGAAACCATACACCTGTACCAAAATCTACTAAGGTGGCCAAGACACTGAACTTGGACTACAAGAATTCTTTAAGTTTAACTTATAATGACCGATTGCTTAATGTCCTAAGTGCGACAGATTGCAACGATATTCAGGAAAAAAAAAAAAATTGACTCCGAGGTCGCAGGTTCGATCCCTGCTCAAGAGAAATATTTGTGTGCATGAACGGGGAAAGAAGAAGTTGGGTAAGTAAATAAAACGAGCTCGGTCGAATGGCTAGCAACGGCCAGTTTGACTCCGAGGTCGCGGGTTCGATCCCCGTAAAGTACAAATATTTGTGTGCGTGAATATGTCTGTTTGTCTTGGTCTGGGTGTTTTCTATGTATTATTTGTATGTATTTACAAAAGAAAATGTATTTAAGTATAATATCAGTAATCTAGTACCAATAGTACAAGCTTTGCTTAATTCGGGACTACTAGTTGATGGCCGTGTGTAATTTGTTCAGGAAAAAATATATTCTTTGACGAATTACACATTGCCATCTAGTCCTAAACTAAGCAAAGGACTGGGGAAGTACCTCTACCTCACAGAATAACGCAGCCAAATAACAATTCCTTTGAGGGTTGTTGTGTTCCTGTGAGTAAGTGAGGTCACCAGAAAAGAAGGAATTGCTGCGTTAGCAGCGGGTGTGATGGCGTGCGAGGAATATTTCATATTGCAGGCGTTAGTCTGGCTACCGTAACTGCTTCGCATCAGGTGTCATCTGCCATCCGACGTAGTATCAAAAAAAGAACCACAACCGCGGTTACCAAGTTCGCACTAAAAAGTCTGATACTATTCTCTCTGTTTACAGTGAATATAGAAGAGGCAATGGACATAGACAATATAGACCAATACTCTATGCCCGAGGAGGTTCTAACTCGGTGCAAAGTTGACATCGGCCAGTACTCAGCGTTGGATCCTGCATTCGTTGAGGACTGGAACAGCCATGTCAAGAGTTTAGTGGATGACCAGGGAGTCGTGGACTCTATTGAGAAGTTCTGTTATTATATTGTCAATGAGCAGATTTTTAGAAATGTTTTGGTAAGTTAAAAAAAGTGCTAAACTACTAAATTAGTATTTATTTATTTATTTTAATTTTATTGACCACAAAATTACATAAGTGAGTGAAGTCACCAGAAAGAAAGGAGTTGTAGCGTTGGCAGTGGGGATTGCGGTGCGCTAGCGATATTTCATAGTGCAAGCTTTAATTTATTTATTTATTATTAACCTAATATAATTTATTGGTAACCGCTTCACATCAAGCGGGCTGTATGCTTGTCTGCCATATCATGTGATAGATCCCCACAGAAATAACTTCCCATATAAAGGGGAGGTCATGATAACTGGCCGTTAAGAACGCAAAGTCGCGACAAATTAACTAGTTTACGCTAAAAATCTGACGAGCCTGGTGGTCGAATGGCCACTTCGAGGTCGCGGGTTCGATCCTCGCACAAGACAAATGTTTGTGTGCATGAACATGTCTGTTTGTCTTGGTCTGGGTATTTTCTATGTATTATTAAAGTCAACACAAAATAATAGGCCCGTTTTTACCCGACTACGGCGAAGCAAAAAGGAGGGTTATGATTTTGACCTGTATGTATGTATGTGGCTATGGATGTTCATCTGTTCCCTCATAACTTCTAAACTAGTTATCATAGTTAGACGAATGAAATGAAATGAAATGAAATATCTCTATCAGTATGATGTATAAAAAACTACATTAAAATATACTACGTGTAAGTAAGTTGTTTATTTAAAAGTCGGTAATTGTTTTATACTTAGTTTGTACATAATAATTTCAGCGGAAACTATTTTCTTGTTTCGTACTTTTTAGAGCGTGTTTTAGTAGTCGGGTTTTAGTTTTTTAAACTTTATTTTTAGGACATTTGTCTTCGCGACGTAACTAGTGATGTAACCGAACGACTCGGTACTCGATACTTACGATAAATCGATTCAAGTCTGTATGAGTATTTGATCAATTTGAATATGTATTATAAAGTGTATTGGATTAAAGTTCTGATTAGAAAATTTTACTTATACTTTGATATTGTAGGTATTTTGAAATGATACAATGTTACGAAAGTAAATAAATAAATAAAATAAATAAAAGTAAGTAAATAAATAATACCGGCCAAGTGCGAGTCGGCCCTAAAAAAAGTTATCTTGATCGATTTATTTTTTTCCATAACCGATTATTAATAGTCTGTGGACAATATGAAAAATTGTTATGCACAGCACTTACCCGAGTGAGCGATACCCATCAATGAAAAATGTAATTACCGTCAGAACATTTCGATCGGTAAAAAATAGAGAACTTCATGGGCTTGAACTGTGAAAACGGGCCTTTTATTTTGCGTTGAGTTTATGAAATGAAATGAAATGAAATGAAATGAAATGAAATGAAATGAAATGAAATATCTTTATTTGCTATTAGTACGTATTAACAAAAAAATGTAATGTACATTTATCAGTCATCTAGTACCCATAACACAAGCTTTGCGCTTAATTTGGGACTAGATGGCGCTGTCTAAATTGTCAAGAAATATTTATTTATCTATAATTTCAGTTTCATGTAGTATCCCAACTATCTCCAAATAAACCATACATAGAAGCTACGGACATTTCAGCAGCCATAGACAAGACTGTAGCACCGGAGCATAGAGTAAAACTCTTGCAATCACTGTCTATACTTGAATTGTCTCTGGTCATCGCTATGAAACACGGCATGGAGATATTTGATGGACAACCGATGAATTTTGAAATGGTATTGAATAGGTAAGTTATAAAAACATTTTGATGTACGCCGGGTGAACGGACGAAAATGCATGACTCATTGTCACGTTCCGCCTGAGCCGAACGTGCAAGCGAGAGCGCGGAACAAAGGAGAGAGAGGCACGGTCGGTCTAAGCGTTCGGCCTGTGACGCATCTATATCTCTTCCACTCCATTCCGTCGGCCGCCTCATATAAAGCGATTACTTAGCTCATGGAAGCTTTCAATACAAAGAGCTTCTTTGTTGGCACTTATATATGGGGCATTTCACGTGAAGCGGACAGGTAAAAAAATTTGATGTTTCCGATTTTAGTAATATTTGATTATGTTATACCTGTATATGTCCTCGATCCGGATACATAATATTTTTACAGTATAAAGTCTGGTTCATGAGTTAAAGGACTTTAAAGTTTTGACTAACCGGCAGGCATGCGCTACTTAGAAGCCCATTACCAAGATGTAAAAAATTACAATAAAATAAATAAAGTAGTAGAATTTATTCTTCAATTAATAAGCTTTTCAATTGCATTTTTGACTATTAAAAAATATTTCTTTTTTTGCAAAAAAAATGGATTTTAATTTTTGAAACTTGAATTTCACAAAGTTCGACCATTTTTATTTTTTTTAATTTTTTTTCTAAAAAATGCTAATAGTGTATAGATAATCCTTGCCAAGTTTCATAATGGGCGTGGAAGTCGTTTAGGAGCTAGACCGGTTAGAGTGCCGAAGCGCAGCGGCTGCTGCCGGGTCGCGCTTGCTGCCGGCTAGTGCGAGCTTACAGAAATTGATTAATCAAATTTTTTTTCATAATTTTATCATACTTTTATGTACCTAAAATTACAATAAGTCATTATGTTACTATAACTCATAGGTTTATTTACAAATTTTTACAATTTTATTACTGTTGCTCGTGCGTTTTACTATGATACCTTCAGCAGTCGGAATGGACGCATGGTATTTCTTTGTGCTTGGTATGGTCACTGAAGACTCAAATCGGCTTTTGAGAAAACATCTGTTGCCTTCAATTTCCTCTTTCTGAGCATAATATATATTCGTTTGAGGCATTGCCGCTTTAGCCCATTCGTACAACCGCATAGATGTCGTGATGACTTTGTTTGACGCCGACTGCAAACTAGCCCGTGCCGCCAGGCGTTTCAAGTTTCCACCAAAGCCATCACACGGCCCTTTGCCATATGATGTAGCTTGAAAATGTAATTCTACGTCTGTACCAAAATCCTGTTTAAAATAGAACAGGTTAATGAAATTGAATCTGTTTTCGAAGTGTTGTGATGCCCCGTCAGTAATATAAATATATTTTTAGCAGTTATGTTGTTTTTCTGAAAATGCTCGTGCAAAATTTTTTGAAAGGTATAGAAAGTAGCAGTGTCGTGTCTTAAATCGTCTGATATCATTACGATACTTCCGTGTTCTAAATTTTGCTCTTTTCTATAAGAATACACGGATGTCAGGAGTGTGGCTTGGTCGTTGTTCCAGTAAAATGATTGGGCAGCATCTTGAACTATAAAATTGTAGTTTTCGGCAAAATCGCATTGAGTAATAATGTCTCCTTCTATATTGACTATTTAAAATACTGAGCTTGTTGGTCTGCTATGTAGGAGATATAGATTTGAGTCTTCAGTGACCATACCAGGCGCAAAGAAATACTATGCGTCCATTCCGACTGCTGAAGGTATCATAGTAAAACGCACGAGCAACCGTGAAGCTTATAAAATTGTAAAAATTTGTAAATAAACCTATGAGTTATAATAACATAATGACTTATTGTAATTTTAGGTACATCAAAGTATGATAAAATTATGAAGAAAAAATTGATTAATCAATTTCTGTAAGCTCGCGCTAGCCGGCAGCAAGCCCGACCCGGCAGCAGCCGCTGCGCTTCGGCACTCTAACCGGTCTAGCTCCTAAACGACTTCCACGCCCATTATGAAACTTGGCAAGGATTATCTATACACTATTAGCATTTTTTAGAAAAAAAATTAATAAAAATAAAAATGGTCGAACTTTGTGAAATTCAAGTTTCAAAAATTAAAATCCATTTTTTTTCCAAAAAAACAAAATATTTTTTAATATTCAAAAATGCAATTGAAAAGCTTATTAATAGAAGAATAAATTCTACTACTTTATTTATTTTATTGTAATTTTTTACAACTTGGTAATGGGCTTCTAAGTAGCGCACGCCTGCCGGTTATTCAAAACTTTAAAGTCCTTTAACTCATGAACCAGACTTTATACTGTAAAAATATTATGTATCCGGGTCGAGGACATATACAGGTATAACATAATCAAATATTACTAAAATCGGAAACATCAATTTTTTTTACCTGTCCGCTTCACGTGAAATGCCCCATATGGCAATTATAGCTTCCTTGTTGGCACTCCCGCTGCAGACGCTGTATCTCCTTACGTTAGGTGATCTCATTCATTGGCAGGAACAGACGGAACGACGATTGTCGTCGTCGACAATCCTTATTCCCATCCATGGACAAGCAGCGGTCGACGTTCCATAACTTGAGTTTTCGATTAGACTGACACACGCAACGACGCCATCGAGCTTAGAGATTGCAACCCGGTATGTTTTTCAACCCGGCCGGGTCCGGTAACATTCGCCGCCAACCCGGCCGGGCCCGGCCGTGTTTATATTATAGGATGAAACCTTTAAAGTATTTTATGAAAATTTGCTTTAAAAATACAATGATTTAAGGTTACGAAATAATATTTATTTCAAACCAGCAAATCAACAATAATCAGGCTTAATCAGTCTCAAAATCACGATACAGAATTAGTTAGTTTAACTTATGAACGGAATAGTAACATTAGTGTTACTAATTAAGTTTAAGCAAACATTAGTATTCAGTAATTAAGTTTAGGATAGAAATGATCTTCCACACGCTGATGACATGCCTGGATTTAGAGGATTTCGAGAAAAAGAGAGTTTGGAAAGTAGTCAGATTATTTAAGAAGTCGCCCGCAATTTATTTGCTAATACTATACACAGAGTAAAGAGAAAGACCTGTTTGCTTAAAGTTAAAAGATTACTAATACTAATGTAAAGAAACTCGCGGTTCGCAGCGCTTGCCATGCCAATTTTCTACAAGTTGGGGCTTCCGTGCCGCAGTTTTCGTACCTACCGGGCCCGGTCACCGGGTCCGGTATGAATGGCCGGGCCCGGTGGATGTCTAAAAGGGCACCGGGCCCGGCCGGGCCCGGTTTGCAATCTCTAATCGAGCTCCTTATTAAGGCCAGCACACTTTATTAATCCAGTTGGAAACTTCTTTTCCCTTTGAAGGTATAGTTTTTCATTTTGAAGGTAGGTATCTCCTGGAAAAACTTATTCGATCAAAAGAGGTTAAATTTACTTTTCATTACAGGTATACTAAATTCGCCAACACAAACTCATCAACGCAAACAGTACCAAGACCAGTTATATTAAAGGCATTTGAACATCTCCAAGCGTTAGAAATAGTCCTACCGGTTCGCACGGTAGATTCTATATACAACACAGGGGAGACTACCGCCAGTAAGGTACAGAAGGAGTACAAATTATTCACTCTCGCGGTCCCAATCGACGATATCAACGAAGCTGTGAAAGGTTTCAAAGCTTTGCCCACCGAAATTAGTCATTGGTACAGTAATTCTATAGTTTGATTTGCATTTCTACAATTTTTTTTGGAGAAATTACTTGCAACATTTTTTTATTGCCGGAATTTGTTGATTTTAAAAGGCAATACTGCTTGTCGTGTCGCTAAAAATGGTAGTGAAATTATACTGTTGGGGTTTGTTGTTGTTTTATATTAAAATACTATGGTCCAGGGCCCTTAAATAAATAAAAAATGTTTACAATATTGACATGTGATTGTTATCACTTTTTATAATAATTTCTACTAAATCGGTACAATTTCGATTACTAGCAACATATCAATCTTTTTGAAAGCAATTTTGAATAAAGTCTACGTTTTAACTAAAGCGTCTTTCTACCTACTATGTTGTTATATGCTGTAATAGAAGAATATTAATAAACAAAGTGTATTAATTTATATTTTTGTAATTAAAATAAAATGCATTAGATTTTTTTAACATATTTCTTTTATTTTCATTTCTTTTCCACAAAAGGTAATTACTATATATATTTGTATAACATTAGAACAACGATGCATAGTCTGCATAATGTTCATAAATATATCAAATTCTAAATTAATTAAATATACAAATTATAATGTCACGGGGAGTCCTCGGATGAGATGTATGATTTGATACCTGCCGCTTAGTTTCCACTATCGTACAACTCGTCATAAATTAAAATTCCATCCATATCGTATCTAGAGATTTTATGTCACGAACGGTGAAATTGTAGAATCAACTTCCTCAGTGGAGTTGCTAACATGTTTTGCTAAAGGCAGGTCCGCAGCAATTTTCTAAGAAAACATGTTATCAAAACAAATTGGCGACTGGCTGGATATGATCGTTTTAATTTCATATTGGTTTTCTATTGATATGTCTTCAAACCTGTTTATGTTAGTTACGGTTACCATTGTCAATGTGTCTGCTCGATTGTACTAACATATGATAGGTAATAACGTATTAAATTCGCTCTAATAACAGTATTTCTACGTGTTTCCATTTCTCCATCATACAGTCCTCCACTCCTTAATAAAAACTCTTAGACTACGCCGCTGTTCGGTTAGCAAACAATGCTATCCTGTTTGCAAACATGAGAACACGGAGCAGCAGACCCGGCTTAAGACATAATAATATTTAATCAATCCATCTAATACCAGTATCATGGATGTTATGATACATTTTAGCATTATCAACATCTCTCTTATAATCCTCCTCCCCAAACCTATGTCGGAACCTGTCTTCGTTTGCCTGAATATCTTCCACTTCCTCCAACTCAGTTATAGTCAATTCCCTTAATTTCTTTCCTCTAATTTCTTCTGGCACGTGTTTCGAAGAACTCGCGCCATTTTTGTCCGTTCTATTTTTGAAATCCGCGCCACTTATTTCAACGGCCATAGAGTCTAGAGCTCGGTGGAGCGCGTTGTCAGGGTTGACACGTTTGTTTAAAATGCCATTTTTAATTGCTGTCTCTTGTGAGTTGTCGCCGACGAATGCGTTGTTTGTAAATGTTTGGATACCATTTTTGTTTTTCTTCGTTTTATTTTGTATCTGTAAAATGCGTATAAGTTATAAATGTGGAAAAAGAAAAACAGGAAATATTTTGATTTTCCCAGGGCGCAATTTAGTGTTGCCAAAAAAAAATCATGAAGGAGTTAAATATAACCTCTACGGCCTAACACTAAAACACTATTGCTATAGTTTTCGATTTCGCTAATTTTTCTATGAATACCTTTGGTTCCAGGCTTTTACAGTCGCAATTTAAGACGATACTTCAAAATACCGGAATTTAAACATAACGCTACATAAAAATATTGTAAAAATAACGGTACTCAATGATACCGATATTACCGTTATCATAAACGTTATTTTTCAGTCTCGTTATTTGATGAATCCCTCCCCTTTCCATCAAATATCATGTCAAATTTGACAAAAACTTATATTGATATGAAATGTATGATTCGGGACGGGGGCCCACTGAAAATGTATGATTATAAATAGTGTTTTATTAGTTATTATTAGTATGTAGATGCACTGAAAGTAATCCTGGCAGCGCCCATAATATGTCCCAAGTATAGTGCTATATGTAAAGTGGAACACAAAAGAGTAGAAAGGGAACTAAATTTATTAATAATAGCAACATTGTCTTTTTTTTTTACACAAAAGTGCTCTAGGGTTGCCATGTGAGAACTGTTCTTACGAAGAAAGTGGCGGCCCTATTTTTGTCTACTTTTCTGTGTCGCACTGTATCGCACCTCTCTCAGTTTGTCGACGATTAAGCTGTGCCCAGTATTGACGCCGATGCCTCCGACGTCCTCTATACTGCTCGAGCGGTGGTACGGCCGGAGGGCTGACACTGCCCGGGATACTCCCACCTGGGGGGGAAAAAGGTACGTTACACCACCGGTAGACTGGAGTAAATAGTGAAGGAATATTGGTGCGCTCAAATCATAGCTTAGTTTTTAAATATTTCTGATTTATTTTAGATCCTGAGTAATGAACTAATTTGCTTCTACGAGTATTTGGGGACTGAAATTCTATATATATATAGCTAGTTTCGAAAATATATTTTCGGAGAAAAATGCCTAAACATAAGCAAAATTGTCACTTTCGTGTGGGGCCATTTTACAAAACTCAAGTTTACGTAAAGTATGTACATAAATCAAAGAGATTATATCTAATCACAAACATCCTGGGGCCCTACCTCAAGCGTACAGTTGTGATTGCTTCGCACCACGCGATCCCACGGCAATCGCAGGGCCTGAATTTGGTCCGCAAACGGCTCGAGACCGCTCGGCGGGGCGGTAGGTAACTATAGCGCGCTACTTGCGCGTGTAACTATAGCGCGCAAGTACATGGAGTGATGGAGGCCTGGCCATACCACAGCCATACGTTTGTATGACATGTATTGACATGAAGACTCGTTCTAGTAGTTTTACTTTCATATTTTAAGTGGATTAATAAATATTCCTTGACATATTACGCAGCGCCATCTAGTAGGTATCAAAATAAGCAAAGCTTGTGCTATGGGTACTAAATAACTGACAAATCTTATATATAAAAATGAATTGCTTTTTGTTAGTCTCGCTAAAACTCGAGAACGGCCAGGCCGATTTAGCTGATTTTGGTTTTGAAATGTTTGTCTTAGCCCAGGGAAGGTTTAAACGGTGAGAAATTTTGTAAAAAATCAAGAAAGATAGTGAAAACAACAATTTTAATTTCCCATACAAAGTGTTCCTACTATAGTCGAATGTCATAACAGCAAAGATGGCGAACCTACCTATCAATAGTGTCATTGTTACAAAGAATCGACGTCATATTTATTAATAATTGACTTTCTCAGAAGTGACATAGAAATGACACAATACTAATAGACATCAAGAAAGGAGTTGAAATATGTAATGACTGTATATGGTAAATCATGCTTTGTACAGTACTTAAGAATAAATAGTAGAAATTTGTAAATTTCATAAACACTCGGATTGTAAATTACAAAAATGATTGCAAAAAATGTAACCAGTGTCAGCAATGCGAATAGACCAGAAAATTGGGGCTGAGCGCAGAACGAGGTTTGTGGATTCACATAGAGTTGTATAACTTTGCATAAGGTAAGACCTACATCACATTATGTAGGTCTGTCATGTTAACCAAGGTGATACCTTTTGCAAAATAAAACGGATCCTCATTATTTTCTGAAGTACCTAAATCTGTAATTTTAATGTAATCATATTTTATCATTTAGTCATAAATTTATTTGGCGAGAACTTTCTTTACTGAAGTCTAAAGGGCTGCCAGGTTTTTATATCGACATCATCCGAGACATGTACCGAAATTCCAAATCCATAGTTTAGACCTCTGTCGAAGAGGAGAGACAAAATTCCCATTAACGTCGGTGTCCTCCAGCGATCAGTCTTAGTCTGTTTTTGTTCATATTAGGCATATTCGTACATATTAGACATTTGTGGTTTCTTATATATTAGACGAATTGTCAAGTAGTATCATGGATCCACATGGACAAGGGGGCTTACCGCCGAAGCTGAAGCCGTTTACCATCGAATATTTTGATTCCAAAAATAGGTCTAACGTTTAAGTTATTGACAAGCATATTCAGCTTAGTCCGTAGAGCTCCAGAGTTACTGTCAGTTAAGCTAAACACAAGTATCATACTTCTAAGTTGAAGTTTGATTTTCGTGATCAGAAACACCGGTGGGGATCGTCTTCAGCTTAGCCGGTAGGTGTCCATGTATGCTGATATAATTGCCCTGGCGGATGCGGATAGAGGGCAGTTGGTGCGATGAGTGAATTAATGGAAGAGGTCACTTGAGAACTATGGGCTGAATCCGAATACGGGAAAGATCGAGTACTTGGGCTGCAAAACAACAGATCCCCGAACGACCGTGCACATAAGGATATGGTCGAATGCACGGACGGTTTAAGTACTTGGGGTCTATTCTTTGATCATCGGATAGCATCGACTGCGAGATTTCAGTAGCTTGGACTAAAGTTTGTGAAGTGGCTTGAGATAACCACGTCATCTGTGACTAGGGATTGCAATCCCGCATTCCCGCGGAATCACGATGCTTTAATTAATCTGCGGGATCCCGCACATTCAAAGGGCGGTTCCGCGGATCCCGCAAATAAAGACTTTGGCGCTAAAACCAAGTAAATTTTTATTTATTTACAAAATCCAAAAAAGTATGATGAAGAAACCAAAAATACAGATCGTACATATACATTCTTCATGCCAAGAAAAGTTGCAATACTTACGCCAAGAAATAAATAAAATTATAGAAAAAGTCGTAGTTCAAGTCGATGAAATATATGCAGATGACGTCTTGGAAAATACACCTATTCTTTGATCATTGCTAGAACATCTGCTACTGATATTTGTATCAGTAGCAGATGTTCTAGCAATAGGTGTAGGATTTGTCCTACTCTGACGCTAAAAGAAGAATGAGAAAAAAGCTTCTACAAGAAAAAAAATATTTAAGAAAAAACCCAGACATTGTTTTATGGCTTTTTCATTCATTTGACATTCGTGGTATTAGACTAATTGTCAAGTAGTATCATGTATCCACATGGACCAGCTCTGTGCGGTGGGTCGACGGGTGTTCATGTATGCTGATATAATTGCACTGGCGAATGCGGATAGAGTGCAGTTGATGCGATGAGTGAATTAATGGAAGAGGTCACTTGAGAACTATGGCTGAATCCGAATACGGGAAAGACTTGGGCTGCAAAACAACAGATCCCACGACCGTGCACTTAAGGATATGATCGAATGTACGGACGGTTTAAGTACTTGGGATCTGTTCTTCGATCATCGGATAGAATCGACTGCGAGATTTCAGTAGCTTGGACTAAGTGGCTTGAGGTAACCAGTGACATCTGTGACTCCGAAATTTCGTCAAGTTGAAAGGACAAATATATAAATCCAAGATAAGATCACTTTATAAGTTAGTAAAAAATCGTCAATACTTGAGCGACACGTACAGGTGTTGTCTTTCATGGAGTTGAATATGCTGCGCAGTATGCGCGAAGTTTCGTAGAATGACCGCGTCAGGAATTCTCGGACATGGCAAGCAAACTGCAAAAGAGTCATTTAAACTGGTATTGTCAAATTTTATGGAAAGCGGCAAGTTAGAAAACAAATGTCTTGCAATGGCACATCCTCCAGGTTCGGGCACACAGGGTAGGCAAAAGTAGGGTTCTTAAAGAGACACAGATCTTAGATCGTAAATATTTGTTAAGTAGATAGATGTAGGTGAAACAAAGTTCACCGGGTCATCTAGTGTGTATATAAATACATATTATAGATCGAGGGATAGAAAGAATGTCGCTTTATAAGTAGGGATACTAACTCAAAGGAATTATCCCTATGTATAAAGCGACATTTCTTTTTGCATAAATTGTTATAGATTGTCCATAAAAAAAACTTTTTCTTTTAAAATTGATTGTACGTATAAGAGTAAAATGTATGAAACTCATTTGTACAATAATAATATTCTTTAATTACTATATCGTAGTATAAGCAGACATGTCTGAAATGAAATAATAATGATTTTTAAGAAAAAATTAAAACCGCCTTCAGCTGGCAAGCGCAGCTTATTGGTGGAATACCCCGGGAGACGCTTCCGGGAGAAAAGTTATTGCGTCTCACAAGATTCCTTTGTACAACAACCAGCGCAGAGCAATATGCAATAGAGTGGCGCAATTCTATTCTGCCGGCAACCACAGGGCAAATTTAAGGATTTCCATCGATCTTTCTGGGATCCCCTCACCAGACCCTAACTTGGTGAATATGGGACTAACTCGCAATCATAACCCTTTCAAATAAAAAAAAAGAATTTGACCATACGTGCTTATAAAATTTAAGACTTTCCCTGGAATCCCATCATCAGATCCTGACTTGGTGAATATGGGACCACCTTGCAATCATACCCTTTCAAATCAAAAAAGAATTTTGAAAATCGGTTCACAATTCGCGAAGATAACAAATAACATACATTAAAAAAAAAAAAACTGTCGAATTGAGAACCTCCTCCTTTTTTGAAGTCGGTTAAAAAAATGCCATTTTTGACATGTTGCAAAGTAACCGTCGAGATATAAAACACCTAGACCATGACAAACAGACGACATCATGCACACATAAATATACATTTGTCATGTGCGGGGATCGAACCCGCGACCTCGTAGTCAAAGTGGTCATTGCCAGCCATTCATTACTAACTTGTCCGTGGCGTATCTTGTGCTCAGTGAGGTCCGCTCCAAGCAACTCTTCGTAGGGGTCCATCCTGATGGGCAGCACTTGGTCAATGAGCCACAGCAGCGCCATGGTGACGAGCGCGCCCCACACCATCAGACAGATGGCTGTCAGGGTCTGCACGCCGAGCAGGTACCAGCCACCACCTGGACATAAACGGATACAGTACTAGGGACCCTTCCTTACTTTTTTTTTATACTACGTCGGGTGGCAGACAAGCATGCGGCCCGCCTGATGTGAAACGGTTACCGTAGCCATATTAACGCTCGCAACATAAAATACCGCTCGCGCGCCGCCACCCCCGCTGCCAACGCAGCATCTCCTTCCTTTCTGATGACCTCACTGACTCGCAAGAACACAACAAAACTCAAGGGAACCGTTATTTGGCTGCGGTATTCTGTGAGGTGGAGGTACATTCCCCAGTCGGGTAGCTTACAATTACGCTCCCTACCTCTCTTTTCGCCAGAGCTTCGTTTGTCAGTCAGCGGGTGTACCGCGTGCAGCCCCCTTACCACCATCTCTTATTGCGATTCAATAACTGAATAGATTGCTTATTCATACCAATGAATAAGCGACTCTATTTCTAATTGAATAGAGTCGCTTATTATTGGTGGTAAGGGGGCAGGTAAAGTTGGCTTAGGTTCAAAGATGTTGATGAACTACTTACACCCCTAAAACCGACTTCACAGGGGTTGAAAATGTAGCCTATGACGCCTATGTTACTCGCTGATCTCGATGATGAGGAGCACGGTGGCGTCGTTGCGTTTGTCCGTCTAATAGCACACGCAAGTTAAGCAACTTCGACCGTAGCCAGTGTATGGGCGTGTAGCTGTGTGGCATGAGCCGCGAGTTCTACGTGAATACGTTATATCAGGATGCCCTAAAATTATCTCAAAATAGCAGAGCTGCCCCCACTCCCGCACGCGATCATTCAAAGTCCTTACTTATCGTAATAAATTATTTGATCCTTCATCTATCCAGTGGTGTGATTGAATTTTGGATGGAGATGATAGATTTGTAGCTGCAACACCAAACTGTATCCCCCGATTTTGTTATCATTCGTTTTTTTGAATTGCCTCTCTATGGAAGCAATTAAAAAATATAGAAATAGATTTATTTCAACTTCACACATACACATACACACAACAAGAGATACCTATTAAGATAAGATAAGATAATTTATTTGATGCATCATCACTACATAGTATAAAACAAAGTCGCTTTCTCTGTCCCTATGTCCCCATGTATGCTTAAATCTTTGAAACTACGCAACGGATTATGATGCGGTTTTTTTTAATAGATAGAGTGATTCAACTGGAAAGTTTATATGTATAATATATGCATAACATAGTAGAAAAACACTGATAATTTAGAGGTTTCTAATGTGATGTCGTAAATAAACACATTTTTTTGCTCTTTCATTGCAAACGCTGGCTGAACCCAACGAGATAGATCAAAATAATGTAGTACAGTATTGTTCACCTTAAAATGGTCTACAAAAAAGTTCGCGATGGTATATGTCTATCTCTTAGTGGTAACACACAATAACCGTTATTTTATCCTTTGCTTTTTACAAGAAATAATGCCTTATTTACGAAGCGATTTTAAGCAATACAGAATTAATCCTTATCCAATTAAGTACCTTAAATACATTGCGCATTTAATATAGATCAATATGGCCCTTCACAGCATGTAATTTAAATGAATAGTTTGGAAGATATTACACATTTAAAATGCAGGGACATAACGGCTTTGGCGGTACCGGCCGCGGAGCCAGCGGCGTGTGCCTATAACTGGGGACGGACTGGATAGGACAAAGCGCAAAGACCTTCTGTAGTACATTTAGTATCAGCATTGCACCCGTGCGAAGCCGGGGCGGGTCGCTAGTAATATTATATATTAGATCACAGAGTTATCTAGCTCTGTTTTTCAGTGCAGTTTCATTTTAAAGACATAATCACGTAAAAAAGAGTACCTTTGAAGAGTCCAGACCTTCCGTTGGTGGTGTCCATTGGCACAGGGTTGTCAGCGAACAGGCCCACTGCTATCACACCTATGGAATACACAGGAATATTCCGTATAGTCGGCGACGGGTTAAAATCACTTTAAAGCAGGGCGATTTCCATCGAGTTTTTTGATTGCAAAAATCGTATTTCTGTTTAAATTTGTGATAAACCTTTTCATTTTAATCGGTAAAGCGGCTCCGTCTCTAACTGTTAAGCTTATAATGTTACTATTAACACAAATGTAAGGTAGAATTAGATTTTCGCACCGCGAAATCGCGAATCGTTACTTCTTCGCGACATACCGTTATTTTCCGAATAGCGTCACATTTAGTATCGATACCTAAATAACGTTATTAAATACTGGTATGTTATAACGTTACCCAAAGGTTACCCATCATCAAAGTAAACTGGTTTTTGTCAGTTCTTTGTCGAATCTTCCCACCGCACATACAACCAACCCGAGGATACCTACATATTTCGATCGCCCGACACTGTTCTGTCACTGAATGACATCAACCAATCTGGCAAAGTTACACGTTAAAGGAACAGTATCGTTACTGAAAACGTTATTTCCCCCATTAATTTCTCATCAAATAACGATACTGAAAAATAACGTTATTAAAGTTGGTATCATTGAGTGACGTTATTTTTAATGATATTTCTAGCTATGATAGTTTTAAATACCTGTATTTCAGTCTCTGCTTTAACTGGGTCAAAACTGATTCTTGGAAATTCAACAAATTGGAAATCTGCGACTGGGGGCCATCCATAAATTACGTCACACGTTGAGGGGGAGGGAGGGGGCCGACGAAGTGTGATATTGTGTGACAAGGCGGGTGGGAGGAGGAATACGACCCGCCTGATACAAACCGGTTACTGTAGTACGATCTCAACCCTAACGTTGTATAAATCAGTGATTAAGTAGCATTTTAATTCGAGCATACCGCAGCGACTAATTAGGTATAAAATAAGAAAACACAGTATTATATGTACAGTAGATACATAGCAACTAAGAACGGAACAATAACGTCTTCTGTCACATCGTGTTTGATTCAGCTACGGAAACTCCACACTACTTCTAGTGTCTGTCCTCACACGTAAATAGGGTTGCCACCCGTACTTTATAATAAAGTATTGTACATTATTTCAGACATTTGTACTCTATACTTTTAGAGAATAATAAAGCACACGAAAATACTTTATTACTTATGATTTGATTTCTTTCAGATTTTGAAAAGTATAAATGAATTAACTACTTATTTACTTTAATTTAATTATATACTGTAAAGAACTGTGCAATTGTTTAGTAGAAATACAAATTTGATACAAACTGCTAAAAGCAATAAAAAAATGTTTTTAGACATATTAATAAAGTAAAATAAATTGTACTTTATTTTGATACTATGTACTTTTTTTTTCTTACCTATGTTATCCAATGTACTTTAATTACAAAGAGAAAAGGTGGCAACCCTACACGTAAACTACGTACTGGTACTGGGCGGTACACCGTCACAGCATAGTAATACAACCAGTAGTTTGACTTCATACTAGCGCACAAATCAGCGCACGCACACAGACAAGTAGATTTGGTGCGCGAAATAACATATTGTCAGTTCGGTCGGTGCACCAAAACTACTTGTCTGTGTGCGTGCGCCGCGGCGTCGATTTGGGCGCTAGTATGAAGTCAAACTACTGGTTGTGTTACTATGCTGTGACACCGTAGTAAATTTTACTTACCCCAAAATCCACAAGCGCCGTGGACAGCCGAGGCCCCGACCGGGTCGTCCACCCTCAGCTTGTCGAAGAGTGGAGTCGTCACGGAAGTTATCGCAGCACCGATCAACCCTATGAGGAGAGCCTCCCAAGCTCGGTACAGGAAACACCCCGCTGAAACGTATGATAAGATAAGATAAGATAATTTATTTGCGAAAATAAGGTGTTATAGGTGTTATATAATTACATGTCCAACTTATTCTACCCTCGCAGGGGCGTGCAAATATTTACTTACATTTGTTCGAGTATTTTTAAAGAGGTACCTACATCTTCGACAGGCGGATAACAAACAATAGATAGATAATATAAAGAAAAGAAGAAGTATAGGCTGGCAACGAACCTGTGACGTCATAACCTAGTAGCCTGTTGTAAGGAGCGTTTTCGGGAAAGTCCAAAATTGTAATTTTCAAATTAACATATCTCGAGAGATTTTTGTGCTATCAAAGTGATTCTATCACGCGTGGTTTTATTATTGTGACATCCTTGCATATAAAACTGAAAAGACGTTGGTCAAATAGCCTATTGTGTATTACTTGCAGGCTGTTTCAGGTGAGGTTTTGTCTGAAAGATCTAAATTCAATATTCCTTGCCTGTGATAGACACTAGAGAACCCAGCACGCCGTTGATGAGGTCCATAACATCTGCTCTACCCTTGTTCTTTATCATGGTATATCTGTAAAATACAATACAATACAATTGTTATACTACGTCGGGTGTTAGACAAGCATACGGCCCGCCTGGTGTGTAACGGTTACCGTAGCCATATTAACGCTCGCAACATAAAATATCGCTCGCGCGCCGCCACGCAGCATCTCTTTCCTTTCTGGTGACCTCACTCACTCGCAGGAACACTACATCCCTATAAATTGTTATTTTGCTGCGGTATTCTGTTAGGTGGAGGTACATTCCCCAGTCGGGTAGCTTGCAATTACGCTCCCTACCTCTCTTTTCGCCAGAGCTTCGTTTGTCAGTCAGCAGAATGCACCGCGTGCAGGTGAAGTTGGCTTTGGTTGAAAGAAGTTTATGATCCACTTACACCCCAATGTTATACAATACTCTTTATTGCACCAAAAACAGTAAAGTTTTGACAATAATGGCCTGCCTGATGTGAAGCAATTACTATAGCCTATAGACGCTAATAACATAATGGTATCACTCCACGTATAAACTCATAATCATTCCTGTAAATGGCTTCTAGATATTGCATTTCGACTTGCATTTAAGCATATGTAAATGCCCCATGCATCAACTCGTGAACGGGTGCTGCCAGCGGGGACTGGTCTGCCGTGGTTGTCATGGTTGCAAAGCAAACAATAAGAGGATTTAGATTAAGTAGTATTAGGCAATAGTATAGTTATTATCTTATATAGCCGTGTGGTTTCCGGCAGATTAGAATAGAATCACTCCGTCTCTTCCCGTGGATGTCGTCTAAGGCACAAGGCGACTAAGGGAAATACACTATAAAACATCAATCAGGCCTGCCCAACCCGTTTGGCCAGCGTGGGGAGTGTAGGCCAAATCTTCCTTCTGTCTGGGACGGACGAGAGAGGGTCGTGCTCCTGTAGTGGAGACTAAAATGACCTGATGATTAATATGAATGAAATAATTATTATCACAACAGCGACGTCACAGTCTTAACATTACCTACAGTCGGCTGGCGCGGAGCAATGATGGGGGGGGGGGGGGGGGGAAGCTAGCAGAAGAGTCGGCGAGCGCAATGTCCATTAGTTTGCGCTCACTAATCGGAAGGGGTGTATCATAGAGTAACTTTCATAATTATATAGAAAGAGTGTAAGTGTTACTCGTAAATAATTAATGTGAATATGCTCACGTTCATAATGAATTTGTTCTGTTTTTTGCGATGAACTGGAAGTGAATTTAATGCAACATTTTAGATCGTTAGTTGGGAACGATATTCACATAAAATGTTACAATGTTTTGAAAAATGTTGAGTTTAAAACACGACCCTATAGTTGTTTTCCGTTAAAGTTTCCACTGAAATTGTATATTCGTATGAGAATCTATTATATAGTAACATGAGAGCTCTAAAAACATCGAAAGTAAAATTAATAGAAAATGTCTATCGGTTATGCATTTATGATTTTTTAATGATGATGATTAAATAAAAATTGCTTTTTTGTCTTTTTAATTAATTCTTTCATGTAAAATATTTGCGTAGTTTTTGTTTTGTCAACCCTGACTCTTGATCAAGTCTCTGGGCGTAGGTACACACAGTGGCGGCACGCATTCAAGAACAAAGGAGTCATATTACTGGTAGAACACTATTAGTACTGTGGCGACGTGCAATTAATAAATTGTAAGAAAATTGTGACAAAAAAAAAATAGACGATTGTTAACAAAAGGTACGGATTCCGCGGTCTGTAGATTGTAACTATTATCAATAAAAAAAAGAAAGCATATGTAATAGCTGTAACTTTTCCTAATAAATAAAACCATTGCCATATTTACTGAGTTAAAAATGTTTTTTACTGTAACTTTATACTGACATGAGTCCAAAGCAGCCGCCTCCGAACGAGCCCATCATGGTCATGACAGCTGCACGCGCTGCATACTGCCATTTGGCCCCGCTCACCTGAAGAACAGATCTCAGATTAAAACTAGAAGGAAAAATCTATATCTATATACACTGCATAAAATAATGTATATCGGCGTGCGCGGGGATATGGATCCGACGCTATTTGATAATGTTAATGTAATGTTGTATACCCGCCATGACCCATTCCAGGATAAATCAATGGAACAATATACCCATGAGCTGGTCTCGGCAGACTATTGCAAAATGTGTTGGAAATTATATGAGCTATGGAGATGAGTTCTGGACTGGGTAATGGACTATTACAGAAGAGAGACGGACGCCTTCCATAACTACTGGTATCCTATTATTATTATATGACTCATTCAAATTACAATTTTCTGGTTTCCTTAGTACGTTCCTGCCGGCTAATACTGTAGAACAGATACATATAACTGGAATTTACCGGCAGCTTCCGTCATCAACCCACTAAGTGCTGGAACAATATTCCTCCACCGCTTAAACTATTGAACAGCCCACATCGAAGCGAAACGAAGTTAGGTTCATTTAGCTTCGCTCATGTCGCTGCGTTCACACCGTGAATATTTCTGACCGCCTTCGCATATTCATAGGAGAATTAGAAAATAATATTTGGTGATTGTATTCTTTCTTGCCTTCACTATTGCCATCACAAGGCTCAAGCTAACAAAGGCACTTTGCCCCTTTTGTGTTGAACATAAATAAATAAATATTCCTGGATAAATTACATACTGCCATCTAGCCCCATACTAGGTACTATATATTATATTTTATACTTAAAAACATTTTTTTTATATACATACATATAATACATAGAAAACACCCTGACCAAGATAAACGACATGTTCATGCACACAAATATTTGGCTTCTTCGGGGATGGAACTATGAAACCTGCGGCCCCGGAGTAAAAGTAGCCATTGCTAGTCATTCGACCACTGCCCCCTTACCACCATCTCTTATTGCGATTCAATAATTGAATAGATTGCTTATTCATACCAATGAATAAGCGACTCTATTCCATTTGAGATAGAGTCGCTTATTCATTGGTATGAATAAGCATTCTATTCAGTTATTCAATCGCAATAAGAGATGGTGGTAAGGGGGCTGTGCTTGTCAAAATATTGTACCTCTTGCGATGTTTACGGGTAGGGAATGCAGAACCGATATTGATTTACAGAATCGAGAATTTCGGTACTGGCGTTCACTTAGACCGGGCATCCGGTATTTTCGGACTTTCGGGACTATATTAAAAAAATTGGGAAACCATAAAAGATAGGTAAAATTGTACGAGTATTAAAGATATGTAAAGGTAAGAATATATATTTTTTTTGTAATAAGGTACGTTTAGACCCAATAGTTACTGAAACATCATTTTGTTTTCGATCTCGATGAATTTTACATAATTATTGTTGTAGTTATTTGTTCTTATTTTATTTATTCTTTATTGCACACAATCCATAAAATGATTATATACGAAAGGTGAACTTAATGCTAAAGCATTGTATATCAGTTTAACATTGGGACATGTATGATTTTTGTAGTTACTTATGTGGTTTGTAGTTACGTGGTATGGTGTCACGTTTAGTCACTACATAGTATAAAACAAAGTCGCTTTCTCTGTCCCTATATCCCTTTGTATGCTTAAATCTTTGAAACTACGCAACGGATTATGATGCGGTTTTTTTTAATAGATAGAGTGATTCAACTGGAAAGTTTATATGTATAATATATGCATAACATAGTAGAAAAACACTGATAATTTAGAGGTTTCTAATGTGATGTCGTAAATAAACACATTTTTTTGCTCTTTCATTGCAAACGCTGGCTGAACCCAACGAGATAGATCAAAATAATGTAGTACAGTATTGTTCACCTTAAAATGGTCTACAAAAAAGTTCGCGATGGTATATGTCTATCTCTTAGTGGTAACACACAATAACCGTTATTTTATCCTTTGCTTTTTACAAGAAATAATGCCTTATTTACGAAGCGATTTTAAGCAATACAGAATTAATCCTTATCCAATTAAGTACCTTAAATACATTGCGCATTTAATATAGATCAATATGGCCCTTCACAGCATGTAATTTAAATGAATAGTTTAGAAGATATTACACATTTAAAATGCAGGGACATAACGGCTGTGGCGGTACCGGCCGCGGAGCCGGCGGCGTGTGCCTATAACTGGGGAAGGACTGGATAGGACAAAGCGCAAAGACCTTCTGTAGTACATTTAGTATCAGCATTGCACCCGTGCGAAGCCGGGGCGGGTCGCTAGTTAGAAATAAAGAAAGAAAATGCGATTAATACTGACTTTATTCAGAGTGCTTAGTGTGAGTTTTTTGTTCCCGTTCGAACATGCCAACGTAAACAATCCGATCAAATAGAGAACTCTCGTGTTACGAATTTATAAGACGCGTGTTACATAAATAAAATTATGCGGCTTACTTGCTCACATTTTGAAGTTAGCATCTCGGCTAAAGATATGTGTATAGTGCCACAAACTTATCTGGCCCGGTGGCGGGGGCGGTGCGATCGACTTAAGTGTTGCTATTAAACGAAATGCCGCCCGTTTTAGAGTAAACATAGAAGTCAAAGAAATATATACACTGTTATAATAATAGCATTGATATACTTATTAATTGTGTTGTGTGGTGTTTCAATTAAATATCAATTGCCTTCTATTTTTTGTTGATTAGTTTTAAAAATGCACCACGTTAAGTCGCGATCATAGCTATGATATAATATTAGAGAGTGATAATATTGCACAGAAACAACTCGTTGACGATTTTTTTATTGTAAGAAATGAAATATGTGTAGAAAAAGATAATATGAATTTAAAAAAATAGACCTCAATGGAATGTGCATATGCGGTAAGTAAATAAATTGTACCTGGCAATACTACATTCCAAGATGGCGGCTTTAGTTCTAAATTTGGCCACCGGGTCAGATAAGTTTGTAGCACTGTACGCGTCTGGTAAATTTACAATATGAAACTTTTTCTCAATTTGGTCGGCTTGTAAACGTTAACACTTCGAATTTCGAATTTGACCAAAGAACTGTGAAATGTGAAAAAAAAAACATTTGAGTAGACCGTTATTACAATATTTAAATCTAAAAATATCTGTAAATGAGCCATATTCTTCGCAAATAAATTATTTGATTTGATTGATGCGTGGTGGCCACTGCTCTACCATCACGGTACACCACTCCTCTTATATAAACTTAAACTAGGCCGGATTCTAGCCCCCGGGGCCGAAATCGAGGTTGAGTGGAGCAAGTAGATTCGCTGAGTGTATGTTTAGGGTTGCCAACTTTTTTTACAAGAAATAAAGTATATTTTGGTCTGAGAAGAATATATAACAGTATTTTAGAAAAATGAACAAACAGTATTTTATTTATTGAATGTTTTGAATACATAATAGTGCTAAAATCAGTGAATGTCTCATTTAAAAAAAATGTGTGAGCTCTAAGCATTTTGATTCTGGAAACAGTATTTTATATACTTTATTTTTGTTAAACAGTAAAAAGTATAATGTAGTGAAAAACAGTATAATACTGTTTTTAACAGTATAGTTGGCAACCCTATGTATGTTTTCCATTGGTTTCAATGGAAAATGTATTTGATGATCAGTCCTCAAGGACATGATCGATTTCAATTTTTTTCGACGAAAACCTTGAGGTTTGGCATGTCGAGGTCTTTAATTGTGACAAGATACATAAAAATCGTTTTTGGAACCCATTCATTTCCAAAGTGACTTTTCCGCGTATTTAAAGCGTTGCGCTGACTCCAGTCAATTAATATTTATTAGTTGTTCGATTTCCTATATTTCCATAAGCATAAATATGTCTTACAAATGACTTTCGAAGTCAATAAAATAACATTGTTTGGAAAAACATGTTAACAATACTACCATTTATGAGTAGCGTGCGACAAATGACCGCCATCTTCTTTAACGGGTGTAATTTTAAAATGGTCGGTTTAACAAAATGGCCGATTACTACCAATCAGTCTAATGACAACGGAAACGACTTACTAATTGTACTTAAACATAGACCTTCATTTACATAGACTGACAATTTATATGAATATCTTTAGTTGCTATATAAATGTAAACTTCTAAGTTTATATTTATCTAGATATATCCTATATTAGTAAACAAACAATTATTGTATTATATGACGAGCTCAGTGGTCGTATGGCTAACAATGGCCACTTTTACTCCGTGTTCGCGGGTTCGATTCTCGCATAAAACAAACAGCTCCATTACCACCAACTCTTATTGCGATTCAATAACTGAATAGAATGCTTATTCATACCAATGAATAAGCGACTCTATTTCAAATTGCATAGAGTCGCTTATTCATTGGTATGAATAAGCATTCTATTCAATTATTGAATCGCAATAAGAGTTGGTGGTAAGGGGGCAGCTCCTTGTACTGACTCATTAAACGTAAGGTCTCCTCTGTCTCTAAAAGAAAGTCAAGTTTAGGTTAGGATAAGCATGATGTTAACAGAAACCGAGTGAGCGAAGTGAGCGAGGCTCGACTTACTTTTGGAGAGGGAGTGAGGTACCTTAGGTTTAACTAGTCAAACGTAGGAGAGCCTACATTTTGAGTATTGATTTACGAAAAACGAATGTATTTAAATACATCAGTTATCTAATACCCGTAGTACAAGCTTTGCTTAATTTGGGACTTCATGGCGGTGTGTAATTTGTCAAGGAAAATTAATTAATTTATTCTTTATATTCCAGCATCTGCACCACAGATTAACATCTTTTAAGAGTAATTGGTGGGCAGCTCATTGTAAATTATAGTAAAAAGGTTTATGGCAACAGCCCATAGTGCAGTGGCTTCGGCCACGTGAGCATTCATGTGCTTTGGCTTTGGTAATTATAAAAAGTAGGCAGTCATAATTAAAAAAAAAAAAAAACAATAACGGTTGTAATGTCTTGCGAAAATTGTGAATTGCAATTATTTTTATCTTTCATTTCAATGTTCACTTCACTCTGCGCGATCTAACTTGAGCCTGTTTTAGGCTCAATTTACACGCCGCGGAATGGAATGGAAGCAACTTTTTGCAACGAAATTGTACATAGCAGAATGAACTTTATGTCAAATGTATAACATATAAACTTAAATACGAGCCGCAGCTGGGGGAATTTTCGAGAATGCGCGAGGATTCTGCGCGACCTTTTTTAGCTCGTATTTAAGTTTATATGTTGACAATTGACATAAAGTTCATTATGCTATGAACATTTTTGTTGCAAAAAGTAGCTTTCATTCCATTCTGCTGCGGTGAAAATTGAGCCTTACGGTTATGGAAATACTAGTTGTCTATGTATTTCATGTCTATGTCTATTATACTAATCTACTATGATAGAGGTTTTAAGTTATGCTGGTTATGCATGTAAATTGTCGCGATTTCTTGAAACTTTTAAAGTTTTATGTTAACTATTTAACTTAATCGAGTATTGAGTGATGGACGAGGTGATTATTACAAGCTATTATTTAGTTTTACCGCGGTGTATGAAAATGAAATCGTAATCGTGACTTTTTGACCCACTTTTCAGAGCAGAGTCCGATTGAGCTAAAATGAGGCACACTCGTTTAGTATTCGTGACCATACAAGATTATCTAAATGCCGCCAATTCTAAACTTATACGGCCGCCCAAAATGACTGTTTATAATTTCCATTTTAACTCCTATGATTTGGTTGCTATATGAAAGGAATTGACGAGCAAAACATTGTAAACGTAAAACGTGTTTGCTTGCAAATAAATGATTCGTTAGTTCTTTTATTTATTAATAAAACCGTTTAAAAACTAGGTAGCTGGCCCGAAGAACTTTGTATCGCCTTTAAATATTTTAACGTAAGTTTTTCCGATGAGTTATTTTTTATTTATTTATTTATTCATCAAAAAAGTACAGCTATCATTACAGGTAGAACCAATGCGACAGTGCAGTACATGAATACTTATAATACCGAAAATAAACTAGGTACCCTAAGCTATATATGATACTACTTAACTTTTATACCTTATAACTAAAGACATATACTTAGTTCCACGCTTGTGAATTCACTCAGACTGCACATAAATACTCGTAGATCCAAATCGTTGGCCATAAAGTTGACAGTGAGAAGCACGCGCGTCAAGAGCCTCGTGCAACAGATTTGTTCTGCCTTGAGGGACCGCCAGCAATCGAGGCTGACGCCGTCTTTCCACGTACTTTGTTTGTTTGTTTGTTTGTAATATCTTTATTGTACTCCAAAAACAAATAGACAAAAAGAAATAACAATTGTGAAATTTTAAGAATGTACAAAGGCGGGCTTATCTCTATAAGAGATCTCTACCAGCCAACCTTCGAGTGTTGGATACTATAGTTTCGAGTGACGAGCGAGGGCATTGAGATATTAGAATATAAAAAAAAAAAAATTGATAACAAGAAGCAATGGAGAAATTATATGAAAATTGTAATGTCATACAAACAAAATAATACTTATAATAAATAATAATGACTAAAATACTTACAACTATAACTAGATACATAAAGATAAATACATAATACATATTCACATACACATACATAATACACACAGATAAATACATACTACATATTCAAATTTGATAACAATAATACATTCGATTAACTCAATACAGATGATTAAGAGATTTGACAAGTACTTATTAGGAACATAGATACCTATTTGCTCCATAATAGCTGGATTAAATATCTTCCCCCTAAATACCTTAATTATGTAACAAAGCAGTTGCATCTCCCTTCAAACCCTGAGTTCGTTGTATCCAACCATACCTAGTATGAATAAAGTTTGATACATTAATGGGTAAAATGGGTAAACTTTATACTGTTTCATATATAAGTACCTATCTTATGAATTTGTTCTGTACCCGCTCTAACATAACCTTATATTTGTCTTCATGTGGAGCCCAGATAACCGCGTTGTTATATAAAACTATCCTATGTCTCAAGTTGGACCAAATTGCATACACTGTGCAAAATTTTATAGATGGCAACAGTACTCCATATGCGGCCGTACTTGAGCTTTGTAGAGCAGAAGCCTTTGCCGCGGATTGAAGTACTGCTTGGCCCTATTGAGCACACCTAGTTTCTTCGACGCCAGCTTGACCTTCCCCTCCAGGTGACAACGAAACTGGACGTCGCTGGAGATTTCAACTCCAAGAATCCCAATGTTTTTGGCGATGGTAAGGGGTGTGTTTTGGAATTGAGGAACCACAGCAAAAGGGGTTTTCTTAGCGGTGAACGCGCAGACTTGTGTCTTAGAGGGGTTGAATCGCACTAAGTTCTGTTGCCCCCAATCGGACACTTTACTTAGTGTGCTCTCGATTTCCGACACAAGTCGTTCGCGGCTCTCCTCCACCAGAGAGCGGGGAATATTAGCGCGGCCCGTATAAAATGTGTCCCCGGTGCTGTCATCCGCATAGCAATGAATGCTGTCAATAGATAACATATCATTGATATGCAGCAAAAACAGCGTCGGGGACAATACAGAGCCTTGCGGGACGCCAGCATTAATGTCCATGCTATCGGAGCAACTGCCATCAACAACGGCTCTAATGCTTCTGCTGGACAAGAAGCTAGCGACCCATTCACATAAACCCTCTGGTAGACCGTATACAGGCAACTTCGAAAGAAGACTACGGTGCCAGACCCGATCGAACGCCTTCGCCATATCTAGACTGACAGCCAATGCCTCACCTTGACCCTCCACGGCTGAAGCCCAGCGATGTGTAAGATACACTAGAAGATCACCAGTCGAGCGACCATGACGGAAGCCGTATTGATGGTCGCTGATTAAATCGTGATCATCTAGGTATTTCAGGAGCCGATTGTTAATGACGCGCTCCATTACCTTGGAGAGAAGGGAGGTAACAGCGATAGGCCTGTAATTCGATGGGTCTGATCTGTCACCCTTTTTGGGCACAGGGTGCACGTTCGCAGTCTTCCACGATGATGGAACTTGCCTGGTGGAATAGGAGAGCGCGAAAAGGCGCGTAAGTACAGGACACAACTCAGGAGCACACAGCTTTAGCACCACTGCCGGAATGCCATCTGGCCCGCTCGACTTGTGAACGTCGAGGGATAATAATGCCCGCCGAACATCTCGTTGAGAAAATGAGATTTCTGGCATGAAATCACCACACCGCGGGATGGAGGGCGGTGCGGCGCCCCCGTCGTTCAAAGTAGAGTTTGAGGCAAAGAGATTCCCCAACAGATCGGCTTTCTCTTTAGCACTGTGGGCCAGACTACCATCCGGTTTTCGAAGTAGTGGAAAGGACGACTGACAAAAATTTCCCTCGGCAGCCTTAGCGAGCGACCAAAACGCACGGCTCCCAGATGGGTGCTTAGCTAGGCGCTCACCAATCCTGCCGATGAACTCGAACTTAGCCCTGGCAATTACTCTCTTACAGAACCTCGAGGCAGCATTAAACTCGCGTTTCAAGTCAGAAACATTATGAGCGATTAAACCACGGCCGCTTCTTAGCACCATAAGTAGCTACCCGCCGGTTTGGAATAAATAATTCCATCCCAGCTAAAATGGCTTCAGCTACAGCAGATGTCCACATGTTCCGACTCGAAACAGAGCTGCCCCACGGGTACGATGCATAAAATTCACGCAATCCATCCCAGTCTGCTGACTTATAGTGCCACATGCGACGCCAACCGGTAGACCGGGGTGTGACAGGGCTAGCGCATGGCACTTGTGCCGGATGAGACAGTGGTCCGATGAACCAAGTGGCGCATCCACCGAGACTGTATACCCATCCGGGTGTGTGGTCAGCAGAAGGTCCAGTAGAGAGCTAGTATGGTCCTCAATATCTGGTATTCTCGTTGGAGAATGAACCAGCTGTGAGAAACCATAGGCCAGAGCAAAATCATGTACAGACCTCCCCGCGAAGTCAGTGGACCGAGAGCTGAGCCACTCGGCATGGTGGGCATTGAAGTCTCCCAAAATCACTAACTCCGCGGAGGGGTACCTCTCGATGACTTTGTCAGTCGCCAATTGCAGGTGCTCGATCAATCGAGTTGTGTCCGTATCACCGCTATGAGACCTGTAGAGGCACGCGTAGATCCGGGTGCGGCCGCCCTGATCCACGCGTACCCACAACACTGACAGGTCCCTGTCTTCTAGGCCATGAAGACGTCGACAGCAAATATCATCCCGGACGTACATACATACCACCATTAATAAAATTTGAATAAAATTATACCTATATATTTCCAACTAATAAAAGTCTGATACAAAAAAAAAATATTGTTTCTTGAATCTATAATAGGTATTTACAATTCAACAAAATTCATTGCAAAACAATGCGATGAATTTTGTTCAATTGTAAATAGTTGCCCTTTTTTAATTGACTTGAAGAAAAGAAAGTTCTTTTATTTTTTACGTAATTTTACGGAATTTACGTTTTTTTAATGTATGTTATGTTATATAAGTATAACGCAGAAGTTTAAGACCAGACACCAATATTTTAATATCATGGGCATTTTGTAAACCGACCACCATAAATGGAAATGAACAGTGAAGTCCATTGCAGTCCCGGGAGTAAAACTACGGCTGCCTTGGAACTCACAACGAATTTAATCAGAAGAAATTAGTAGGAGTAGGAAGCTTTTGGAATTTGACTTCCCCTCTTAGCAATGTGAGAGACAGCAAAATGGCAAATAAGGCATTAAAAGCCTAAAGAGATGGCTAGTCAAGTGAAGCTCAACTGCCGTGCACCACGGATTTTAAGGACCTTAATTGGAGACCTAAAAGATTGAATTGTTACCTAACACATCGATTCCAATAATATGAATTGCAAAATCGTCTGGACGCTTGGTAATTCTCCCTTGTTGCTACCAAATCAGAATAGTATAGGTACTACCCCGGATGCGACATGCAACGAATTCAATATGTATTTTGATGGTGTAAATGCGCCTTGAAGAAACGCATAAAGAATATTAATATGCAAATCTTCTATAGAGTCATTATTAAACTAAAAAGGTTCCTTACCCCATAAGTGCTTCCAGAGTTAAAAGCCAGCCAGCCCCACCACAGCACGAATGTCCCCATCACGGCGTTGACTGGGTTCCCTAATGGTAACGGGGCGTCACCTTTAGCGTACCGACCCAGCCGTGGTCCCAGCATCAGGGCTGATGCGAAAGCTGATGATCCACCTGAGGAGGAACATCCTATTATAAATTGCGCAGCGAGAGTTGAGGTGAACGCTGTAGAAGAAGAAGAAACACTTATTTGACGAGCTCGGTGGTCGAATGGTTAGCATTGGCTACTTTGATTCCGAGGTCGCGGGTTCGATTCCCGCACTAGTCAAATATTTGTGTGCATGCAAAGGCAAAATAGTTCCAGAGGTCATTAAAAAATGCTACGTTAGTACTGAGGTGAGTAATCGCGACCGGCCTGCCATATGCCACCCACTTCCACCACTAAGCTGTGTCTCCTGAGTAGCCAGGATTAACAGTGAAGATTATCAAAAAGGCAATGAACAATGTAGTCCACTGCAGTCCCGGGGAAAATTACGCCTGTCTTGGAACCAACAACTTTAATGAGAAGAAATTAGTAGGAATAAAAAGGTTAGTAGACAAATACTACCAACTCTCCGTGGATTATCATCGGAACATCTTTAAAAGACCCAGATCCTAATAATAATGGAATAATAACATTGGCCGTCCAGAGAGGAGCCGCTAGAGCTATATGCTCCAGGGGTGGAAGTGTTAAAGGGCATCACACCGCGAGTAACTTCGGAGAAAGCGCAGCACACCTCTCGACATCCCTGAGTCACTCACACCGGTGTTGCCTCCGGCCGTTTTCCTGGCATTTCGGGGGCCCATCTAGTGAGTGGCAAGCCACCGCCTGCCGCAAATAACTAGCAATAAAAGCAGTTATGGCAGGCGTCCGTCCCTCTTCTGTAATAGCCCGGTATTAAGTTCACCCAGATCTCATCTCCATAGCCCATTTATTTTCCACCACACTTCGCAATAGTCTCAACGCCTGCCGAGACCTGCTCATGGGTATGTCGTTCCATTGACATATCCTGGAGCGAGTCACGGCGGGCGTACAACATTACATCAAACTTCTCAAAGAGGCCTCTACGCGTTGGATCCACATCCCCGTGCACGCCTATCAAATGACCGGGCTTGACCCGTGATTAAAAAGAAATGGAATAATAATAATAGAGGAATAACCTGGCATTTCAGGAGTCCATATAATGAATGGCTAGCCACCGCCTGTCGCGAATAACGAGCAATAGAACCAGTTATGGCAGGCGTCCGTCCCTCTTCTGTAATAGCCCGGTATTTAGTTCACGCAGATCTCATCTCAATAGCTCATTTATTTTCCATCACAGAATACAATAGTCTCAATGTCTGCCGAGACCTGCTCATCGGTATATCCTGGAGTGAGCCACGGGGCGGGTGTACAACATTACATCAAACTTCTCAAAGGGGCCTCTACGCGTTGGATCCATATCCCCACGCACGCTTATCAAATGACCGGGCTGGACCCTTTGATAAAAAAAGAGTGGTACAAACAAAAACTTACCAATGAGATGCACAGGCCCTGAGCCAGCGATGTCGACAGCTCCCAACTTGTTGAGGAAGCCGTGTGAACCCCAAACCCAGCCAGCTGGCACACAGTAGACGATCGTGTTCAGGAACGAGAACAGACAGTAAGCTTTGAAGTTGCATCTAGCGAAAGGAAAAAGGTTTCTGGAGACATCATGCAAGTAATGTAGATACTATTGTAGACTTTTTAGATAAATTTGGGGAGTAGTGTACCTCACTTGCACTCTCACACATCATCACCAGCCTGTATCTTCCCACTGCGGGATATAAGCCTTCCCCAATGCTTTCTACCAAATACGATCCTCCGCCTTCCGCATCCAGCCGCTTTATTAGGGGCATCGGATCATCTAGAAGGAGATCCAGCCGCTTTATTAGGGGCATCGGATCATCTAGAAGGAGCGCGCCCAACGCTTCGTCGTCCTACGCGCGGTGTCCACTCCTATACCTTCCTCCCCCATCTGCCATCACTAACTCGGCAGATGTGACCGGCCCATTGCCACTTCAGCTTTGTCGACAACTTTGTTTCTCCGTCGAATTTCTTCGTTCCGGATTCGATCCCTCAGAGAAACCCCGAGCATAGGCCTTTCCATCGCTCACTTGCACTCTATCTACTAGCAAACGAGGCTTTAATGAAAGAGAGGTATATCGCGCCCAACTGAGGAGTACCGTCACCTCAAAAATACCGCAGTCAAATAATCCTTGAGTATTATAAAGTCATTAAAAGCGAGGATATGTTGCGACAGCGTAAAAACAATACATCCTCCTTGTATTGCCAGCTTCTCTAAGTTACGGTACCCGCTTTCATTAGGTGGACTGATATTATGAATGAATGAAAAGTTTATTACGTTAAGCACACGGACACTTACAGAAGTATACAACACAATAAATCAATGTATGTAGTTTAAAAACGCGTTTATCTAAAACTATCAACATTGTCAGGTGAGTCCACACGCCTAATAAATGATTTTAAAAAAAAACGACTTCATTTGGCAAGCGCAGCTTATTGGTGGAATACCCCGGGAGACGCTGCTGCCCGTCTTTCGGGAGAAAAGTTATTGCGTTACACAAGATTCCTTAGTCGCCTTGTACGACATCCAGCGCAGAGCAATGGAGTGACGAAAATTTATTTTGCCGATAACCACACGGCAAATTTAAGGGTTTTCCCTCGATTTTTCTGGGATCCCATCATCAGACCCTGACTTGGTTAATATGGGTCCATCTCGCAATCATACCCTTTCAAATAAAAAAATAGAATTTGACCATACGTGCTTATAAAATTTAAGGGTTTCCCTTGATTTCCCTGGGATCCCATCATCAGATCCTGACTTGGTTAATATGGGACCACCTTGCAATCATATCCTTTCAAATAAAAAAGAATTTTGAAAATCGGTTCACAATTCGGGAAGTATAAGAATAACATACATAGAAAAAAAAAATTCAGTGGAATTGAGAACCTCCTCCTTTTTTGAAGTCGGTTAAAAAGGATCTCACTCAGTATAAACCACGGCGTGAACCAGGCACTGATTTTCAGTGAAACCCATCAGTGAAATACGGGACACGGACGGTCAGAAACTCATTGTGTAGCTAATTATATTCAGAAAGTATTAAAATAATATCTATATAACCAGATCATTCTGGACAGTGTATACAATGGTTTGTGTTCGATATGATGACCCTGGCTCCTACTACAAATGCACCGCTCGCCATCGCCAGGGAATTCTCCCGCACATATTGCAGCCAAAGTGATCTCGTACAGAGTGGTTCTACAGAGCTTTTCTTCCGTAACCTTCATGAAATGAACTTCATTGTGGTATGAACTTCCTTCCGAGGTTTTCCCAGGATATTAATTGTAGTTAACTGTTTTATAATGAATGAAACCCATCAGTATAGGTTGCTGCAGTTTTTTTACCACTAAAACTTTAACGAAAGAAAGAAAGGAAGAAGTGCCTTCACCGCACAGACGACCGATATCTATGATGATTGTTGTGCTCCTATATAAGGTCCTAACCTTTTAATTGACAATACTATATGGTTGGCATCTATAGCTTGTATACATCGTATTGTGAATGAAATTTTGCATAAATAAAAATGTTTTTAAAATGATATTATTTTTCTGTATACCAAGAAAAAATATTCTAACTTGCTCCCTTACGCATTTACCATCACGCGTAAGAATGAAATTGTAATAATGACTAGTTAGGTACGACGATACGTATACGACCAAGTACTGCCACATATGACAGCTACGGTGACGCGTGCGAGCGTTGAACTCTGTTTTTCCCTCTCTTTTTAACTTTTTTATACCACGTCGCGTGGCAGACAAGTATACAGCCCGCCTGATGTGAAGTAGTGTCCAGTGCTGCAGCACCGGTGACACGTCGACCCTCATGGATCTTTTGTGTTCTCCCTAATCCTTTAGTCACTCTCCCCTGCTTGTCTGGAGACATGTTCCATGTGAAGTAGTTACCGTAGTCGTATTAACGGTCGCGACGGTAACAACGCTCGCGCGCCCCCGCCAACCCCGCTACCAACGCAGCAACTCCTTTCATTTTTGTGACCTCACTCACTCGCTGGAATACAAGACCCTCAATGGAATTGTAAATTAGCTGCGATGTTCTGTGATGTAGAGGTATTCCCCACTCAGGCAACTTACAAATACGTTTTACCCTACCTCTCTTTCGCCAGAGTCTCTTTCGCTAGTCGGCAGGATGCACCACGTGCAGGCTTTGGATCTAAAGATCGCGGTAAGCCAAACATACCCCTTTACTTTTTTATAGGGCCGCAAGACTCATTGTTGCAAAAGATTCAAAAGAAACATTCAATAACATTAAAATCATAATAACAACTTTGTCAAAAAATTTGTTAGGAACCTAAAATTTCATCTAAACTCAATCGCGCCGTATTTAAATAAAAGAAGTCATCGCCCATATACGAGTTGACGGCATAGGTATGTAGCTAGCTTTCTAACTTCCGTACATACCCCAATAAGTAAAGTAGAGGGCCAGACGTAACGGCCGATGTCTGTTGATTTCTCGGAAGCACAAGGTAATCGCCCTCACAGCTGTCTATAAGCGAACGGCCATTAGTATCATTATTATCAATGCACTACCAATTTAAGGGTTAAAGCTGATCTTTGGTGCACGTGGTGCAGCCAGCTGATAAACAGACGCGGTTTTGGCAAGATGTAGGGTATATCGAGACCAACGGTACAGTATTTATTTTTTCTTTCGATCTAATGAGGTCTCAATTCAATAGCGTAGATTGAAATGTCGAGAACTCGCAATCGCAGCTGATATGTAGATACGTCAGAGGTACTTGCCATCGGATGCTGACTAAAAAAGTCCAATATTTCCTCCTCAAGACAGCAGGATATCGAGTCCTACCAGCGTCCACCGCAGGTTGGTCGAACCGTCCATGTTCTCGGTGTTCCTGCTGACACGTGTTCCGAGCCTTCGCTCTAGTAGATTCTACGCTTGCAGAACAATCTCCCCACTATCACTTCACTATCACGGTACGCAATTACCATTACCAGGTATTCCTGGTTGGTGTAACGTCGGTTTGGCATGGCAAATTTGAACAAATCACACTAAACCTAAAACGTACGAGCAAGAGCACTACGTTGTCGGGCGGTAGCGGCGCCGGCCGGTAATGCAGAAAACACGCGTGCGCTCACAAACTCAGTTTAGCGGCGACTGATTGTCTTTCGCCGTTCGCGCAGCGCGCAAGTATGAATGGTAGGTAGACTGCACATGCGCACTTGATACTACCAACATTTGCACTGGTATGAACTCGTGAACAAGGACGGTTTTATGTAAAGATAAAAAAGAACATTTTAAACATGTTTTAATGATAAATAAATTTTGTTATACAAACACTTTTCTTCACTAAAGCGTTCAGTATATGGTATTTATTTGATTAAAATGATAATTTATTTTTTCTTAAAATAAAAAAATAATAATTGCTAGCCGTGAAATTCCATTAGTAATGTGATGTATTTAAGCAATACGCATCCTCAATTCAGTATTGTCAACTAATAAGTTAGGACCTTATATATCTGTAGCAGAACTAGAGTTAGCGACAGAGCGCTAAGGACCAGCAGGCTGAAGTGGCAGTGAGCAGGCACATAGCACGGAGACCTGATCGCCGATAGGGCAGGAAAGTTCTGGAATGGCTCCCGCGGGTCGGATATTGCAGCAGTCCCACCCCCCACTAGATGGACCGAAGATCTGATAAAGATCGCAGGCAGCTGATGAATGCAAACGGCACAAAACCGTGTGTCTATGGGGGAGGGCTAAGTTCAGCTGTGGATATCATTTGGGAGAAATAATCATGAGGTAGAAGCTCTTGTAAGTGAGTGAGGGACCAGACGCGAGAAGAGCCTGCAGCAGAAGCGCAGGTGCCAATGCGCGAGCGATACTTGTACTGAAAGTGTACCGCCTACAGCTTTAGCCTGCAATTGCTTTGGATTGTAAGACGAGCTCCTTCAATCTGCTAAGTAATATAGATACTATACTTTAGGTGGTTATGAAGAAAAGACTGAAGATTGATGTATCACTTTTCTGCTAACAACGTCCACCTTTCACAGTCGAAAAGAGAATGTTCAACCGGGCTTTTTCCCTTCAAGTTTCGGTCTGATTTTCGCGGTAATAATCAAGTACTATGATTGGTTGTTGTTTACCAATCACAAATGACTGAATGTGATTGGTTAACCAAACATAAACCAGTAGAATCAAGAATTTAAAAGAATGAGTTGAATTTTTTGAAAGAATTTCTTTTCTTTGTAATTTAATAATTTTATTTGTAAATATTCTTATCCTAAAGAATGAGTTGCCAGTACAATTAATTTAAATCAAACATTAGAAAATGATACCAAAACTAACTAACCCTGCATGTTCCTGTAATGCAATTATTTGCTGGTTCCTAACGTGGTATAAAAAAAGCTTTCGTATAGCTTACCTTTCAGCCATAGCTCCACTAACGATAGTAGTAGCAGTGGTGGCGAAAGACAGCTGGAAGAGGAACGATGCGAACATAGGCCCCATGAGCTCGTCGCCCACCGGGGGGTCTATCAAGAAGTCTCCCACTCCTATGAAGGGGTTGGAGTAGGGCCCTTCGCCAAAGGACATGCCGTAGCCGAAGATCCAGTAGGTCAAACCTGGTGGAGAATATAACTTTTTTAAGGTGACTGTTCCTAGAAACTTCTTTCATACAATATGTTTGGTAGGATCTTTCTGCAAACAAACATTTTTGGCTTAGTCAACGTAAACCCCATTGCTGGGATACAGGCCCCTTATAATGGTAAGGGGGCTGGTCTCCCATAAAATGAAGGGGGGTTTAGAAACAAACATTTTTGGCTTAGTCTACAATGTCAACCCTTACTCATCCTATTGCTGGGGTACGGGTCTCGGGTCTCCCCAAATGAAGGGGGTTTTTTGTTTCTTTTTAATTTTTTTTTTTTTTTTTTTACATAAGCCAATCGCAATATGCGCATACTCAGCGGTGTAATTTGCCGCTGAGTATGCGCAGATCGGCTTACTTCAGAAATCGCGCACCCCTGTCGTGGACAAGGCTCTTTTATATTTATTTTCATCTTAAATTTATCTATCATTAAAATAAACTATTTACAATATTTGACAATTAAAATTTGGTTATGACGCAAAAGCGAATATTAATGAATCAATGTCGAAAATCAATGAAGGGGGGTTTAGAACAAACTCCACCACGCTGCTCAACTGCGGGTTGGCGGAGGCCAGTGTCATCAAGCCGCCCAAAGACCACTGACTTGGCTTAACGACTGTCATCTAATAACTAAATAATAATCTAATAATAAATTTATATAGCACTATCATATAACTTTTCAGCTAATTGCTTTCCAGGAACACAATGAACAGTCCCGCCTGTTGTTGTGTTCCTGGAAAGCAATTAGCTGAAAAGTTATATGATAGTGCTATATAAATTCGGATATATTCTGTATTTCATGTGGAACGGGGGCCCACCACACATTCCCACTTAAACCCCGTAAAACTACGGCTGCCTTGGAACTCACAACGAATTTAATCAGAAGAAATTAGTAGGAGTAGGAAGCTTTTGGAATTTGACTTCCCCTCTTAGCAATGTGAGAGACAGCAATATGGCAAATAAGGCATTAAAAGCCTAAAGAGACGGCTAGTCAAGTGAAGCTCAACTGCCGTGCACCACGGATTTTAAGTTTCTAAAACTATTGGGGACCTAAAACATTGAGTTGTTACCTAACACATCGATTCCAATAATATGAATTGCAAAATTCTGTATTTCATATTATTCAACAAGAATAACGATGTCCTTATGTCATCTTCAGATCATTTTCGTCTCCTTTACAGGAGCACGACCCTCTCTCGTCCGTCCTAGACAGAAGGAGGATTTGGCCTACTCTCCCCACGCTGGCCAGACGGGTTGGGGAGGCCTGATTGATGTTTTATAATAATAATAAATAATAATAATAAATATTTCTGGACAATTTACACAGCGCCATCTAGTCCCAAATTAAGCGTAAAGCTTGTGTTATGGGTACTAGACAACTGATAAATGTACTTAAATACATTTTTTTTTGTAAATATATACTTATAATACATAGAAAACACTCAGACCAAGACAAACAAACATGTTCATGCACACAAATGTTTGACTTGTGCGGGAATCGAACCCACGACCTCGGAGTCAAAGTGGCCATTGCTAACCATTCGACCACCGAGCTCGTCGAATGGTTAGCAATGGCCACTTTGACTCCGAGGTCGTGGATGTCGTACAAGGCGACTAAGGGAAATAATGTATTTCCCTTAGTCGCCTTGTACGACATCCACGGGAAGAGACGGAGTGATTCTATTCTAGTCTGCCGGAAACCACACGGCCCATATGTCCGATGTCCGTAGGCACCTAAATGGAAATCCACAGTAGTAAAAATCATAGTAAACACTTCATAATTGTATACCTAAAGTGCACCGACCACATAATTGTCTATATTAATATCGTCAATTCTGATACGCTAATGACAGAAATAATTACTAATCATACAATATACAACGTATGAATGAAATCACCGATGTTATTATACCTAAACTAATTAGCGGCGGGCACGCGAGCCTGTTTTGTGGTTAATTCCGATGTCATTGGTTATTTCCGCGAGTGATTTCTGGACATTTCACTTGCTTTATTTGCATAGTCTTACTAATCACCAGTATCAACAATAATGTGCCCGTTTTTTTCACTATCCAGCTGCCCGTCCCCAGAGGGCTTTTTTTTTCTATATATGAATTCTTTATATTTTTTTCTTTTTATGTGAAGCGGTTACCGTAGCCATATTAACGCTTGCAACATAAAATATTAAACGCAGCATTTCCTTCCTTTCTTTCTGGTGACCTCACTCACTCGCAGGAACACAACAATCCTCAAGGGAATTGTTATTTGGCTGCTGTATTCTGTGAGGTGGAGGTACATTCCCCAGTCGGGTAGCTTACAATTTACGCTCCCTACCTCTCTTTTCGCCAGAGCTTCGTTTGTCACTCAGCAGGGTGCACCACGTGCATGTGAAGTTGGCTTTGGTTCAAAGATGTTGATGAACCACTTACACCCCTTATTTTGGGCTGCCGAGGCAAATGTCACTGATTTCATCATTGCTAAAATCAAGTGGCATTTAACGAGTATGTCCTAAAGCTTTTTCACGATCTCCAACTCTCCAACTGTACTCGTCAAGTCCCATTTTTGTGGAAAATTGTAAAAAAAATGGTGTCAAATAGATAGCTAGCATCATGCCCAATAGATGCATTAGAGATTAAGAGTCGTTGTCAGTGGTACATCAATGTCTGTTCTGTTCCCGACGCTGATCTAGGATGTACCGAAAAATCCTAGGTCTTTGGTGCAAGCGATAGCAGCGGCAAGTCTGCGCAAATCACAACTTCCGTGGCTTTTACTATCTTGATGTTTTTTATACTCTTCTAGACAGAGTCCTTTGGGCTAAAGACCCCTGTCCTTAGCCAAAGGCTGGCGATGCCCTTTCCATTCCAATTGTAAGACCTCTTAGTTGAGAAGTAGTACCTAACGCAACTAATCAGCTATTGCGATTCAATAACTGAATAGAATGCTTATTCATACCAATGAATAAGCAACTCTATTCAATTATTGAATCGCAATGAGTTGGTGGTAAGGGGGCTGTAAGGAACTGATGACATTGAAACGAGATGGTCACCTATGCAATATCAGTCAGTGACAGCGACGGACGGAATATGCTGGGGTTAAACAATGTAAATATCTGGTCGCTGAAGGACGAAAGGAAAGAAAGAAAAAGACCATAGGCAGCCTTGGCAGCCCAATCATGCTCAATAAAGTGTTCAAACTGATGGTGTCGTGTGGCTGGTCGCCACATTCCCAATAAAATGGTTGAATGCGGCGATAGCTGCCCCATGTATCAACTCGTAAACAGGTGCTGCCAGAGGGGACTGGTCTGCCGCGGCTGTCATGGTTGCAAGGTAAACAATAGGAGGATTTAGATTAAGTAGTATTAGACAATAATAGTCTACATTAGCTTCTATTCTAATATTAGCATAATAGCGACGTGCAATTAATAAGTGGTCAGAAAATGTGACATGAAAATAGAAGACTGTTAACAAAAGATACGGAGTCCGGGGTCTGTAGATTGTAATTAATATCTATAAAAAAATGTCGTACATACCACCGAGTGAGATATCAGCTAAATTCTTCATCATAATGTTAGCTTCGTTCTTTATGGACACGCATCCGGACTCCAGCATGCCGAAACCTACAGAGAAAAGAAATTATGTTTGATCATGCGTTTAACTAGTTCAATACTTTGACGAGCTCAATGGTCGTATGGTTAGCAATAGCTATTTTGACTCCGAGGTCGCGGGTTCGATCCCGCACAAGACAAGAAGATATTTGTGTGCATGAACATCTCTGATTGTCTTGGTCCGGGTGTTTTCTATGTATTAAACCCGTTTGTCGTTAGAGCGCGTTTTCTCTAGTTAAAACTAGTTTTTACTAAACACGGTTGCTAGAAATACAACAAAACTTGAGGTGTTTGATTATTTTAGTCGCTTCTGGCACTCGCCGGCCGAGGCACGCTCGCTGCGCTCGCTCGGCTCATGCGCTGTGTTTATGTCAAAATAACCCGCTCGTCGCTTTGCTCCTCGTTGACCTAGGAGAGTTTATAAGCGACACTGTTCAATTAATAGAGTTGAAAATTTAGGTGAACTTTGGATCACCCTGTTTTCCGTCCCAATTTAGTTCTCTAGTTCTAGTTTTAACTAAAGCTCGGAGTGACAACTAGTTGTATCTGAAAATCAAGTACACCACTGTCAAATTCTACTTTTTATTGTTCTATTTCTAGTTTTAACAGCGGCGTTTAGTAAAAACTAGTTTTAACTAGGGAAAACGAGTTCTAACGGCAAACGGGTTTTAACAACATATATATTTACAATCTCCGTGTGTAATTTGTCTAGGAATATTTATTTATTTAGATATTGAGTAAATAAAGAATAGGCGGATATAAATTCAATATTGTAGGCTGTTGCAGATACTTAATATAGGTACTTAATGTAAAGTAAGTAAGAATGGGCTCACGTTTGTTCTTTTATAACTGTTTTAATTTTACTGTTTTTACCACATGCTTTACTCCAGTCACAACATAGATAAATTTAAATAACTTATGTGCATTCTTGAACGAAAACAATGCGCACTTGTGTAAGAATTGTAGATCAAGAAGCGAAGATTGTATTACCGTCTAATTACATCACCAAACAGGCAGCATAAGGGTATATTAAGTCGTTATTGTTCTAATAAAATACGTTCAATTTATAAATAAATAAATAGCTTGAAATATATTTTTTATTGAGTAATTAAATTGGTGGAGGTATGTTGTTCCAACATTTCGTGGCTCAATATTGAACGCTGCTATTGAAAGAAATAAATGTACACTGTTGGGGCCTTTCCATCTTCTGTTTGTGTGTATGTAGAGTATAGTGCAGCACATGAGAGGCTGACTTGTACTCAGATGGTACCACCATGTGTTGTCTTACCTGTTTGCATAGTAAATATGATAAAAGAAGATGTCAAAATCCAGTTAGTGTCTTCGAGGTCAATGTTTTCCTGAGAATTGATTGTGATATTGGTGAAACTTGAATTCTTTTGGCCAATCTCCGTTTCATTGTACTCCATATTGTTAGTTTATTTTAAAACTTAGGCAAATTCTTCTTCCCAAAGGCCAAATTTTGAAGTGCTTCTTTCTGACCTTTCCTCAATGCATACATATACTTTTAAGCTACAATGAGCAGGTATTTTGTTATTTTATTTGCAAAATAAATTATTTTGATTATATTAAAAAATTGCTTATTATTTATAACATGATTACGTTTTAAAAAAGAAAAATCTACATGTATCTACTAAATTAAATTATCATTATTTTATTCAGTTTATTTTCATAAAAAAAATCTCTAGAAATTAGGAATTTTCACTACTTTTTTTTATTTTTTTAAATTATTATTACTAATGCAGACTTAGTGAGAAAAAAAAGGTCTTTTACTTTGAAAAACAAAAACCAATCTACTTTCAAGTTCAACTGAATGTAACTTAAGTATCTTATAGTTTAAAATATTTAGTAGAAAGTGCCCTTATCATTGATTAGGCAATTACTCTGAAATTAGGGTAATTGCTGATGAATAATATATGGAATTAAGTGGCCGCGAATTCATTTAGAGTGCAGAATGTCGCCATGCTACGCTGCGAAGAGGTTGAAACCGCGTATAACTTTGAAATAAACACTAATGACATGGATTTTAAAGAAATAAAACGTTATGACTATTCTTATTTTAATAATCATGCGTCTAAAGTACTCACCAGTCTGCATAGTAAAGATGATGAAAGTGCAAATCAGAATCATGCTAGAATCCATCGCTTCGATGTAGAAGCCGGCTTGAAGCGTCACCGAAGAGTTGGTCGAGTTGGTCGAATTCGATTCATCCAGAATAAACGGCATCGTCTCGTTTGAATCCATTTTTTTATAAAATTTTTAGAGCTCAAAAAACGAGTTAAGTATGTTACTTTTTTTTATTTTTAATGAAATAAAAAACTTTTTATTATTCACTGTTTAACAAGCTTACAATCAAACTGTAAATAATGAATACTTATTCTACTTTTATTCTCCATTTTGTTATAAAAATCGATACTTATTTCGAAGAAAAATATTTTGAATGTCTTTTTTATATATTTTTTTATACGAATATTTCAAAATGTATTCTTAGTTATTAAAAAAAAATTGCTTAATTCTAATATATTTTAAGTTAATGATTATAACATTCTTTTCATGAATAGATATTTTCAAAAACTTCAATCAATTATTTGTCACAATTTTTTATTATTAAAACGATTTCCGTATCTGTCGGCCGAGTAATTCTGGAGTGAAGCAGATAGTTTCGTTTTCAGAACTTATATACAATAATGCACGCATTTTGTCTACACGTGACAATAGAGCCATGGAGTGTATAAAGACAAAAATGGAAGTGGCAATTGTAAATCTCGTAGTCATTGTCAACCCTTATTCATTCCACTGCTGGGATACGCGTCTCACTTCAATTGAAAAGCATAGTCCAACACGCTACTCAACTGCGTGTTGGCAGAGGCCAGTGTTTTCAATCTGCTTAAAGGCCACTGACTTTGGCTTAACGACTGTCGTCTATTGACAACAGCCAGGACCGACGGCTTAACGTAACGGGTCCAAAGTTTGTATGGGGAAACAAGATTAGTTGGACTACTTTATCCGAAACTTTACACGAGTACTTCTATAGATAAATGAGTAAACACGTGTTTGCAGAATTTTTCAAAATTCAGCCCCTAAATGGGGTAAATTGGGGTGAAAAAGTCTGCAAATCGCCATGGGCATTGTTTTCATGGTTTACCTGGTCGCTGATTACGAAAAGAACAACGATTATAAAAATCAACGTGGCTAACATGGCCATAGTCCCCTATTGGGGTGCGTTGGGGTCTATATATATCAATATATGTGTCGTTTTTACGGTTTTCGGAACGCCAATCCATACTAATATTATAAAACGACGGAGTGGCTGTCTGTTACCTCTTCACGCTTAAATCCGGGAAAGGACATAAGATAGTTTTTGTCCCAGAAATTACATGTTATTGTTATTTATTGTACCTGTAGGGCGGTTCTACGTTCGACTGTATGTATTTTTTAATATACATAGTTTCAATGATTTCTCCGTCAATTGCACAGCAACTTTAATAATCTTATTTGTTTGATAGAGTACACTCTTCAGGTGGTTCCATATTAATCAAATTAGAATTAGAGAAAGGGTTGAAATTTATAGGCCTGAACATGGATACAGTAATTGAAGAGTTTTCTGATGTTATTGAGTTACATAATTTGTATTTGGAAGTCATAATGTGACATTGGTGAGCTGACGAGGAACGGTTAGGAGTTAGGCAATAGTGTTGAGTTTTCTTTTTTTTTTTTTTTTTTTTTTATTTATTAAAACATAAAATGAATATTACAATTATTTCTTGACGCCTAAAAACCGTTAAAGTTTGTCTAGGCGTTGCACATTCGCAATTTGGCTATTATGTATTTACAATAATAATGGTTACTGAATTCTACATTATTCGTATATACCCACTACATATATGTATATATAATATATTACCATCATACGAGTGGTGCATCTAAGTACAAGTATAATTAAAAACTTGATGAAGGTAGCAATGAATAACATTATTACGCATCTCCGAATGAACGATTGCGGCAGCCAATACCAGTCCCGCTCACCTATACAGGGTGTCGACCATGCAATGCAATCCCGATGATATTTTATGACTGAATAATATATGGAAATAAATGTGGCTAAAAATGTAAATCAAATATTGCAATTAATAAATAAATGTGTTTTAAAGGAATATCCTTTACTATCACAAGGATTTCATAATAGCTTAAAATAAATTTTATTATCGATAAATTATGTTAGCTCTGTTTATTTAATTATCTCTCAAACTTTCTAATAAATATGTTTTTAATTTACTTTTTATATTCTTCTGGGTTAGCGTATTTGTAAAAGCTTGAGGCATTTTATTCCATATTAAGGGTAAGATATTACATAATCGCCTATCCCCATAAAAGTTGTTGGATGGAATTCTCATTAACTTCTTAAAATTAGCTTGTCTTGTTCGTGGATCCCGTTTTACTAATGGCAATAAATTTATTGTTTCTATGTTTTCTTTTAAAAGCGTATACTGTACCATCTCGTGTATAGGTAAAACTTTACAATGTTCAAACAGATCTGCGTAGTTGTTTTTAAATTTATTTTTTATTTTTGTATTGACTAATTGTTTGAGTATACGTTGTTGAAGGTTATATATTTTGTCCAAATATGTCTTAAATGTTCGTCCATAACTCGTTATACCATAAGTAACTATTGGTTCTACGAGGGCTTTATACAGGTTTATAAGTATTGTATATGGAGTTCTTCGTCTTATGATATGAAATTTAGAAAGTATGGCACGAAGCTTTGTACAAATTAGTTCAATATTAGGACCCCAATTGAACCTGTTATCGATAACAACACCTAGGTATCTATGTTGTGTGACTTGTTCAACAGGTTCGCAGTTACATGAATCGGTCTGGTCGTGCATGCACTTATGTGTGTGCACTATTATTTTGGTGTCATCTTGTACCCGGTTATAACTAGAGTGTATGTGTATTAGTTTAGTTTTTTGGGCATTCAGTACGAGACCCATATCATGTGACCATTTATTCAATAGATCAATTTCGTGTTGTAGAGTATTTTGCGCTGTTTTAAGATTGCGGTCCGCTGCTATTAAACAAGTGTCATCTGCAAATTGATAAATTGAACACTTTTCCATGAGGTTATTGAGGTCATTGACGTATGCTAGGTAGTGCAATGGCCCCAACACCGAGCCCTGTGCTGTCCCATTTTCTACTTTGATTCTATTGCTATAATTATTGGCAACTTTTACTACGTATTTTCGGTTTTGCAAATAACTTTTACTCCATTCGTATAAAGGGCCTCTTATGCCTGTGTTTTCTAACTTATTCAATAATGTATCATGTCTAAGGGTGTCAAATGCTTTACTATAATCTATAAAAGCGACCAGTATGTGTTTTTTGTCATTTAAGTAGCTGTTAATTTCATCGGTGAATTTTGATAGCAATTTGGTTGTACTTTTTTGTGGCTGAAAACCAAATTGATTGTGTGATAATATATTATTATCTTTATAAAAGGATTGTATTTGGCTACATATATACTTTTCCAATATTTTATCCAGTATTGGTAAAATAGATATTGGTCTATAGTTATCATAGTCGTTTTTAGAACCTTGTTTATAAATTGGTCTCACAATGCTTGTTTTAAGATCCCCAGGATACATGCCAAATTTTAGACAGCTATTAATAAATTTAACAATTATATGTGTGACTTTCTTAGATATGCGACTTATATCTATTGGCCTAATATTATCGATGCCTGCCGATTTTTTGCATTCTATATTTTGAATTATCTTTTTTATATTATCGTAAGTCGCAGGTTTGAGTCGCATAGATACATTGGTAGGGTTTACATATTGCTTCGGGTCTAAAAGGGTTACGTTACATTTGGATGTGATTTTCCGAACATTGTTTTTAAAACTTTCTGCGAAATTATTAGCAATTCCATTTTTATCTTTATCTGTGCTAAAGGCTTTTAACAATGCATCGTCTAAATTTTGTATATTTTTACCCGATATTTTGTTTAAAAGTACCCAAAGTTTTCTTGAATCACCTTCATACCGTTTTATTTGATTTTTATAGTAATTATTTCTGGTTCTTTCGATCAGTTTACTAGTCTTATTTCTGCATTTATTATACAATTGCCTTAATATTGAATTATGAGGATCCTTTGACCACTCTATAAACAAATTATCCCTTTTCAGACATTGCAATTCAATAGACTTATTAACCCACGGCTCTTTACTTCTTTTACTATTTGTAACTTTCATTTGATATTTAGATTTGTCATAGCATCTATTCATTTCATTCTTTATAAAACTATATATATCATTCGGGTTTTCTAAATTGTCAGCCAAATTCCAATCAATTTTATCCAATTCACATTCCAACAATCTATTATTTAACTTAGTGAGGTAATGTTGCACACCCTGTATATGCGGCGGTGCCGTGCACGACAATACAATCATACGATGGTCCGCCAGTACAGTTCCTAGCGCCGCGGAATAAGCGTCTTGCCTGCGCGATCTTACAAATGCATGATCAATGCATGATTTTGTTACCAGTTCAAGTCGTTTTTCTATTCTAGTATAGTCACTTATCCCGGAGGCAAGACCCAATCCGCTTAACATGTTAAGATAATCATATTTAATGAGACTTTCTCCTCTTATATTAATATTTGTGTCTCCTATTAATATAAAATTATCCAGAAGTGTGTATCTCTCAATTGTGTTTTTTAGTTCGTGTATAAAAGTACGTAATTGTTTTCTGTGATCTGGTGGTCGATACACCGCGCAAATAGTGTATTCGATGTTGTTGGGTGTCGTAATAGAACCCATCAAGCACTCAAAATTTAACGTAGCAATATTAATATTCTTAAATTTATTTCTATTATTAACATATGTAATAATTCCACCCCCTTTTCTATTTTGGCGTAATTTAGTATGCATTGAATATCCATCAATTTCATACAAAGAACTTAGGTTTTGAGAGATACCCACCTCCGTCACAACAATTATATCGATTGCGTTATTTAAATTATTAATACATTGTAAGAGCGAGGAGAAATTTTTTATTAAAGAACGAATGTTGATATGAACACAAGTAAAAGAATTATTAGGAATGCATTCCAGGTAACTATTTAAATTAGGACAATCAAACAATTCATTCACTGTAGATAAATTATTATTCATATCGAAAGCCATTTTTAAAGATTTTTTTTCTAATTGTACACAGTATAAAAATAAATAAATAATAAATGTACCAACCTAGGATAATACCTTCTCTATATCAATCTCACTTCTAATTACGATTACCTTGGCTTTTTCGTCTTTTCGAACTCTGATTACACCGTTTTTACACCACACAAACTTAAATTTATCCGCTAGTTCCTGTTTTGTCTTCCACAATAGTGATTTTATGTATGGGGTCAACGCTTCGCGGATATAGATTTTGCTTTTAGGGTCACTTGTTATAATAGTAGGCTGTAAATCCTCTGCTGTTAAAGTTTTATTCCTTGATTGTTCCAACCACTCGCTACGTTTTCCTTCCTGAAGTTCCACAATTATTGGCCCACTTTTGTCCGCTCTTTGGGATGTTCGTTTAGCTGCTATGACAGATACTTCTGGGATACCAAGCTTCTTGCCTACCACTTTTGCTACTGTCACTAATTCTTCTTTCTCCGCGTAAGGTATTCCAGCAATTTCAATATAGCGTTCTAGTTGCTTCTGCTCGAGTTCCTGTACTCGTTGTTCTACTGCACTAAGTTTTGTTCCCATATGTGAATTTAGGTTCATAAGATGCGCGTTTTTCTTCTCTAGCTCCTTAATTTTACTCGAGAATGCTTCCATACATTCATTGAACTCATCTATTTTTTCACCAAAAAATTCCAGAGTATTCGTGATTGTTTTCATTTCTCTCTGTACTGTTTTTTGCACACCAAGTAACAGCTTCTTGATAGCTGGTTTTTCTAAAATTGCTTCCAATTCGTCTTCTTCGTCGGTTTCTTCTTCTGTAATGACTATAGAACCCCGTTTCGAAGCAGGTTTCAGGCAATCCTGACAGGTCCACTCGGGACTATCTGCAGACCTCAATGCAGCTAGTTGCTTGATTGTAAGACTAGCACATTGAGTAGTACAATGCACTATTTTTTCGCATTTATTACACTCAAGTCCCGGCATTTTTTTTGTAACATTTTTAGAACATGTAATACACTTGGGTGTCATGAGGGTAGTTTTTTTTTTATTTGTAATTAGTTGTGACACGTCTAATCAGAACGAATTTCATTGAGCGAATGTTTCAACAATTCTTAATAAAGTTACTAATGTATTTTCGTATAGAAGGCACTATGTCACATTATCATAATAAATAATAAAAAAAAAAATATTCACAAGCCAAAAATAACTATTACCTGAGATTTTTGAAGTTGGTGTAATTATTTTAAAGTTTGAATTATCCTTTTTAAGCTGATGGGATAAGAATTGTTTTATCATAATAGATTTTTAAATTTGTATTTGGCGTCTATTAGTGCTTATAAGATCGCGGGCGGCGCGGCGGGAACGGGACGAGTGTAATAGTTATCGGAAAAGTTCTTGCATCCATATTTAGTACAATTAAGTAATGGTGCTACATGAAGGTGGTTGCGTTGCGTGTTAGACTTGGCTTGGGTAATCTAAAATGCCCGAATTTTACGCGAGAGAAGCCGCTGGCAACAGCTATATAAATATATTTGTATGTTGCTAAGCGCAAAACTCGAGAACAGCTCCACCGATTCTGCAAATTTTTATTTTAATATTTTCGTTAAGGTATAATAAAGGTTCTTAGGGAGAAAAAAGACGTAAAATTTGCGAGGAAAATAACACACCACTTTCTACCCATGCGAAGCTGGGGCGGGCAGCTAGTGTAAACATAAAATATAAGATAATAATTGATGTATGTAATTAATTGATAAGTGAAATTCTATCGAGAATATTGCCATATCCATTTATTTGAAACATTTTAGTGACTCCATGTTGAGTGCATTTAACAGAACCCGAGCATACAAGGTAGCGAGCGTTAGCGTAGTAATAACACGACTGTAAGATATATGTTTTTTATATCTAAATTATTTAATAATCTAATTCATTTATAAACGTTTTGGGTCAATGTTGACGAATGTGCATTAGTCTACGAGCTAATGTACTTAGGTATTGCATTTTTTTATAACTAGACTATTAAATTTTAAATTTAAATAAACGCCCGACCTGTTTCTGTGTATTATTCTGTGATTTCTGTGCTTCTAGTCTAGTTAAGCGCTTTCATTTAACATTGTCATTTGATATCCATATTGAGGGAGTTGAAAAAAATATATTTATTAATATATAAGAAGGAGTGTAGTAGGAAGGAGACTGCGTTGGCAGCGGGGATGGCGCGGCGCACAAGCAATATTTCACGTTCCGAACGTTAATATGCAATAAAAATAATACAGAAACTGGATAGGAAAAGTACACGTCTCATGTTGGACACGCTGTCAGCACAAAATTCTTTACACGCATTACCGGGGAGTAAGTAGCTCATCAACATCTTTGAATCAAAGCCAACCTCACCTGCACCCTGGTGGTGCACCCTGCTAACTGACAGACGAGGCTCTGGCGAAAAGGGAGGTAGGTCATAGCGTAATTTTTAAACTGCCCGACGGGGGAAGTACCTCCACCTCACAGAAGATACGCAGCCAAATAACAATTCCCTTGAGGGTTGTTGTGTTCCTGCGAGTGAATGTGGTCACTTAGAGTATAGATACGAAAGAGTATAGGTTGGCAACAGATCGATAACCCCTTGGTGTTGCTGAGCGGTGGTGATTGCTTTCCATCAGGTGACCTCACATGCTCGTTTGCCGGGGGGCAAACTAGCGTGTGGGTCTCATCTCAAATAAAAAATATATAATAACAACATCACGTAGAGGAGCACGATGGCGTCGTTGCGCGTAGCAATCTAATCAATCACGCAAGTCAAGCAACGTCGCCCGCAGCCTGCCCATGGATGGGTTTATTTATCTCGAGCTCCTTCGTGCTTCGGAGGGCACCGTTAAGTCCCGGCTGTTGTCGTTAGCCTTACCACAAGCTCTAACCGCAGGAATGGAACCATCATGGTTGCGAATTTATGAATGGAATTCATTGATAAATACGCAACCATCATAGTTCAATTCCTGCGTTTAGAGCTTGTGGTAAGGCCCCTGAAGTGTTTGGGTAGGCAAAGCCGATGGCCCAGGGGGGGCAAGTTGTTATGGAGAATGAGAAAAGTATGGCATGGCATAGATATAACTAGCTGTTAAATCAAATCTTCTACACTCTTTTTTTTTATACTACGTCGGGTGGCAGACAAGCATACGGCCCGCCTGATGTGAAGCGGTTACCATAGCCATATTAACGCTCGCAACATAAAATATCGCTCGCGCGCCGCCACCCCCGCTGCCATCGCAGCATCTCCTTCCTTTCTGGTGACCTCACTCACTCGCAGGAACACAACAGCCCTCAAGGGAACCGTTATTTGGCTGCGGTATTCTGTGAGGTGGAGGTACATTCACCAGTCGGGTAGCTTACAATTACGCCCTCATTTCGCCAGAGCTTCGTTTGTCAGTCAGCAGGGTGCACCGCGTGCAGGTGAAGTTGGCTTTGGTTCAAAGATGTTGATGAACCACTTACACCCCTATATCCATATATACTCACTACAATCTTGCCAAATGATAAACATCTTTCATTTCTTTCAAAAGGCAGCACTTTAGTGACTGAATAAAATTTTATTATTTACAAGTTTTACGATCAATATGTATGTTTAAATGAGAAAATATAATTAAAAATAAAGAGTATGTGCATTCTAACTTACTTCTTTGTAGCAGCGACCCCAAGGGAGTCAGCATCTACTCTGTCTCTCCAGTGATATTTTGGTCTACCTACTACATACTCTCACGATGCTACTTCTAACATAGTATACGGGATGGTGCCCACCACACATTCCTACCACTGTGACTCCTGTATAGCCAGGATTAACAGCGGCGACTACCAAAAAAGGCAATGAATAGTGAAGTCCACGGCAGCTGTAAGTTCCAAGGCAGCCGTAGTTTTACCGTTTTACTGAAAACTACGGCTGCCTTGGAACTTACAACGAATTTAATCAGAAGAAATTAGTAGGAGTAGGAAGCTTTTGCAATTTTACTTCCCCTCTTAGCAATGTGAGAGACAGCAATATTGCAAATAAGGCATTAAAAGCCTAAAGAGATGGCTAGTCAAGTGATGCCCAACTGCCGTGCACCACGGATTTTGAGTAGGTATCTAACGTAGTATATATATTTCAGTACAGCGTACTTCTATTTGTATAAAGCTACAGACGGTTGGGTGGTCGGTCAGTGTATAAAGCATAATTATCAAGACGGTCCAGGGATATCCTCCCAGACTTTACCATAATACACATACCAAAATACCAAAACCAGTCAAAACTGATTTTTTTCCTACTTTTCAATACAATCAATTAATATTGAGTACTGATCATCATCAGGTCTATTTAGTCTCCACTACAGGAGCACGACCCTCTCTCGTCCGTCCTAGACGGAAGGAGGGTTGAGTGCTGATACAATGACCTAAAAATACTTTATTGTCTTGGTAACAAACTGAACATAGGATTTTTCACAGACCTAGGATTTCGTGCTAGTCGGAATTTCAGATATTCATTTTATATGCAAAGTGGCGTCACTTTCGCGGCAATATAATATAGGTAATGGCAGGGACTAGAGAAATAATTTACTATAAGTGTCTATGGTAATGGTAACGCTTCTCATGAGGCGTGACGTAATGCTTGTCTGTCACATAACGTTATTAAAAAAAAACTGTCTTCGAAGAATTAATACTTTATTATTGGGTAGATTTTTTCGTAACATATTAAAATGATAAAAAAGTAGATTCCCATAGATTACCTTCTCGTGGACGGTGGACGTTAGCTAAAGAAGATAAAAATTAGAAAAAGCGCCATCTAGTGGCCATAGTGATACGTTTCAGAAAGCACAAAATTTTACTGTCATTGCAAAATAATTGTATCATTTTAGTAATGCAACTGGACACCAGATGTCACTACAAACACGTTAATTTAGAGGACTCTGCTACTGCACGAAAGATTGCGCCATGCGCCAGTATGTAAATATTTCTCAACGTTTGCAATCGAGTGACATGAATAAAAATCTCTATGTGGTATTTTAAAGTAATTCCGTAGAAAAATAATTAACGCCACCCCACCACTGAATAAAACATAGTCGAACAACGAAATGAAATAGGACGAGTAATGTTTTACGTGAAATTTTCGCTATTCCGCCGCTGAGCCCATGTCATGAGGTTCTAGAGTACATTGGCGGTACATGACGGGGATGGCATATCCCTGAAACTACTTATTATTACTGTACTGGAAAATGTTTTTAAGGCGCTGGACTGGAAGACACGGGGCATCAATATGATGTAGGGTACACCTTCCGTTTTCTGTTCACCGATGACGAGGTCATAACGGGTCAATCGCTGGAGGATCTCGATCTCAGTCGAATGCTCAACGATCTCAATGCTGCACTTCGATCCGGAGCTGGGGCTAAATGTTGACAAGACGAAAATCTTACACCTACAACTATTTTGTCATCCCTAGCCCGGTTAACGGAGAAAATGGAGCGATTGGAGCGGTTAAATACTACACCTACTTCGGACAGTCCATACAGCTTAACTGGGGTAATCCCAATCAAGAGATCCATAGATGTATACGTATATTTAGGATACACTACAAGCTTCACGTCTCTGGAACGCGCTGCCTGAATCGCTCAGACAGATTTCAAAAAAAAAAAAAAAAAATACAAAAAAAGAAAATCCATACTTACCTTTTAGATGGTTTAATAAGTCATTTTCCTATGTCTATGTATGTGTATGAATGTTTATTATTTTGATATAATACGATAATAATGTATATATGATAGAATATAATATTCTTTTACTTGAATACTTTTTGTCTCTATTTTCGAGATCTTATTTTCTTTTCATTTGCTTTAGAACCGCATTTATGAATTTCTGCTATTCCCAAAGGTTGACAGGTAGAGAATGGTTTTAGCGTTAAGTCCGCCTTTTGTACCCTTATGTAATCTTGTGGTCAATGTTGAAATAAATCAATAAATGTATTTGATTGAGTAATTGAATTAAAATTAATTGTTGTGTCTAGTGTTGTAATCCAATAAAATCTGTAGCCATGCGCCACTCAGCAGCAAATAGGCCAGTCAGCGGCGTCTTCGGGACCGTAGCGTAGTTGTAATGTATCTAGCTATTTAAAATATAGATTTGCATGCCGAAAGGTAAAATGTAGTAGAGGTTGCTATTATGTATTTCTTACATCTATTGTTACCTACATTTGCAAATAAATTGATTGATTGATTGATTGATTGATTGATAACAAATTCACCGATTGCAGTCCGGTATCGTAGCAGTGTAGCACTCAATGTTAGTTAAGTAGTGAATTCGTAGTAAATTCGTAGCTGAACGTCTACATCACTGGTGTCGTAGCGCTCGTTCGTAGCACCCTTTAGGTTACAGATCCTCAATTTTGGTAAGAGTGTAACTCTTGACTTGGCTCAGTGGCAAAATGCGCCTTCCCGATTTAAATAAATAAATATTGTCAGACAAATTACACAGCGCCATCTAGCCCCAAAGTAAGCGAAGCTTGTGTTATGGGTACTAGACAACTGATAAACATACGTAAATACATTTTTTTTGTACATACTTATGATACATAGAAAACACCCAGACCAAGACAAACAGACATGTTCATGCACACAAATGTTTGTCCTATGTGGAAATCGAACCCACGAGTGTTGGTGTCGAAGCCGCGTCATTGATCGCTACGCCACCGAGCTCGTCAGCTGCATTTAAAATGCAGGCACGCACACAACAACACTTAGTAATAGTGCTACAAGTGCTAGTGCTAGTGTTTGTAGTAGATTCATAATGATGAATAAGAATATTTTTATACCACTAAGGTGACAAACAAGCGTACGGTTCGCCTGATAGAAGTAGTCACCACAGTTTATGGACGCGGGCAACACCAAAAAAATAATTCACGCCTTTTTTGAAAAAAAAAAATGCTGTTTTATCTACGGATCTGTCCAACCTGATAGTCCACGAGAGAAGACCTCTTTGCAACCGGATAATTTGTAACAATTTCGGTTCAGAGTGCTTAGTGCGACCAAATAGAGAGGACCTCTTAATGTTGTGTATTTGATGCTTGTTACATATCAACTTTATGTGGCTTACTTGCTCACAGTTTTGGGGTGTAAGTGGTTCATCAACATCTTTGAACCAAAGCCAACTTCACCTGCACGCGGTGTACCCTGCTGACTGACAAACGTAGCTCTGGCGAAAAGAGAGGTAGGGAGCGTAATTGTAAGCTACCCGACTGAGGAATGCACCTCCACCTCACAGAATTCCACAGCGAAATAACAATTCCCTTGAGGGTTGTTGTGTTCCTGCGAGTGAGTGAGGTCACCAGAAAGGAAAGGCGCACGAGCGATATTTTATGTTGCGAGCGTTAATATGTCTACGGTAACCGCTCCCCATCAAACAGGCCGTACGCTTGTTGTTGTAGTATAAAAAAAAAGTTTGAAGTGAGCAACCCGGCAAATTTTGATATGTAACACGCGTCTGGTAAATTCACAATATGAAACTTTTTCTCAATTTGGTCGGCTTGTAAACGTTGACACACAAAAAATTCGCACAAGTATTGTGCTAGAATTATTTCCCTGCCGATGGTGAGCGGTGTGATTGTAGATGGAGGCCGTTGGCATCATATCGTACAACTTCTTTGAACACAATCTGTTTTACAATCGACAGAACACACAAAAGGAAGCAAAATCTCTTCTCAGACCTATGGGCGTAATATCGCCAGAAAGCTTGAGAATGTCAATAATCCTCACAGGCCCTTTAGGTACCCAGTCGCAAGTGTACTAGCTGATATCCAAGTACTCCCGCCCAAGAGTAACAGCAGTACTCCATGTGGGGTCGCACCTGGGGGCCTACCGCCGAAGCTGAATCCGATTACCACCAAATCTTTGATTCCAAAAATAGGTCTTACGTTTAAGTTATTGACAAACATCTTCAGCTTAGTCCGTGAAGCTCCAGGGTTTCTACCAGCTAAGACAAACCAGGGATTGAATAACTGAAAAAATTTGGATATATCGGTTAAAGGTATGACGTCATACCTTTAAATTTCGATACCTTAAAGTATAATTTCGGTATCGTTATTTTTTGGGTATCTAAATTATAAAATAAAGGTTTTCTTTCCACAATGTCGGCCGCATTGGTAGGTAAGTACTTGATCACACGCCAATGTTACCTACGTCGCGTCGTTGTCGCATCATTTTTTCGGTACTGAAATGGTTTTGGTTAAGGTACTGGTAATATAAAGGTATAATGGTACCGTAAAAAAATAAAGGTATTCTTCTTGTTTTACCGGTATCGTAACCACAACTCTCAACCGTTTTGGCTCTACCTTTAAATCAAAACGATATCGTAATTTTATACCAGTACCATACCCTTATACCTTTACCGCTTTCAATCCCTGAGACAAACACAATTACCACTAATCTAAGGCCAAGTTTGATTTTTGCTATCAAATATTCAATGGGAATCGGCTTCAGCTTCTGCGGTCTGTGCTATGTCGGCACTGGCAGCAGCGGCGGATACCTATGTTCGGCGCACACGTCTACGCGGAATTGAATGCCGGGCAATTACCTTGCTTTTTCTTACCACAATGGAGGTAGGTAGAACGCAACGATAAAAACATCATAAGAGAGTGACTAGTTATTTTATTAATAGATAACTCCAATCACCAAACACAGGAATCCGTACATTATTCCACATCAAACTTTTAAATACACCACTTAAGATCTGAAGCAGTCTTTATAAACACTCCTAATATGTCACAGCTAAAAGTATCGACCTATAAAGGGGCAATTAGCGGCCGTTTTTTAAACGCAAATAGAATAGGGGACGCATAATGCGATATGCTTGTTCGCTTTTTAAAATGAGACCACTCAATTAAATGGGGCGCGTTTATGGAGATAGTTTAGTTTAGTGGTTTGTTTTTGTAGTTAATTTTGTGACGTTCCATTAGCGGAAATAGGAAGTTATGAGAGGAAGTTATATGTTATTGTGAAATGGGAAGATGCAGTTTTTTTTTTATGCCGAATGGTATAAAAAAGATCAGCCATGATGAATTCTTAACCGTACTTTTGACGTGAATATGACTCTACATTGCTTATATAGAATGATAACAAAATTGGGGGATACAGTTTGGTGTTGCATTGCAGCTACATGTCTATCATCTCCACCCAAAATTCAATCACACCACTGGATAGATGAAGGATCGAAGAATTTATTATGCTAAGTAAGGACTATGGAACATCGCGTGCGGAAGAGGGGGAAGCGCTGCCATTTTGAGTTAATTTTAGTGCATTTAACGTATTCACGTACACACGTTGTAACACACCGCCGTGTCTATGACACAGCCACAGCCCATTATTTTTCTATAATACCTACATCTGGGGCCCTACTGCCGAAGCTGACGCCGATTACTTAAAAATTCAGTGAAAAAAACATTTTATCTACTCTTATAAGCACTAAAATTTAGAGATTAAAAAAATTAACACAGAATCTTAATGTCAGTCTTTTACGCACAAGGCATCAAAATAAATTTAAAAAGTTATTTTTCGATACTGCCCCCTTACCACCATCTCTTATTGCGATTCAATAACTGAATAGAATGCGTACTCATACCAATGAATAAGCGACTCTATTTCAAATGGAATAGAGTCGTTTTTTCATTGGTATGAATAAGCAATCTATTCAGTAATTGAATCGCAATAAGAGATGGTGGTCAGGGGGCAGGTCTTTATGGACAACTGAATCGAAAAATAACTTCTTTTCCATTTCGATACAGCAGCAAGCAGATTGCAATGCACTTTGCAAAAAAAATCCACTTAATCTGTGATTTTTTGAATGCAAAAATGAAACAGCCCCTATTTTTTAAGATCTATTTACAAATGTATAGTTTTGAGATTTATTCCTGTACTTGTAGTCTATAACGATGTTACTTGCCAAATTTCATAGTTCTAGGTCAACGGGAAGTACCCTATAGGTTTTGATTCCCTTGAGAATGTGTCGAAATATGCGTTTTTTGCTGAATAAACGGCCGTAACTTTTTTTTACGTAAACTTAGCAGTTTGATTTTTTTACAACTTCATGGGACCGTAGACCTGAGTATACAGTTCAAATTTCAGCTTGATACCTGTACGCATTCTCGACATATAAATTCTTGACAGACAGACGGACAACAAAGTGATCTTATAAGGGTTCCGTTTTTCTTTTTGAGGTACGGAACCCTAAAAACATCTGATCTTTAGGCATCTGAAGCTTTAGGTTTTGTTATAAGAACTACATAAGATTTCAGTTCAATTAAGCCTATCAAAATATTGTATTGTGCCTTCTTACGTAGACACCTAGAATGTGCCTCACAGGTTTGGAATCCACAGTACCAGGTATACAAATCTCGTATTGAGAGTTATACAAAAACAATTTTTACCACAGAACTAATAATAAATTAGTTCTGTGATTTTTACGATACCAAAAAAGGCAATGAACAATGAAGTCAATTGCTGCCCCGGGGGTAAAACTACGGCTGCCTTGGAACTCACAACGAATTTAATAAAAAGAAATTAGTAGGAGTAAGAAGCTTTTGGAACTTGACTTCCCCTCTTAGCAATGTGAGAGACAGCTATATGGCAAATAAGGCATTAAAAACCTAATGAAATCTTGCAAGTAAATTTGAACCTTATCCCAGCGTCCGATTGAGCTGAAGATATATGTATTGTATTTTTTTTTAAAGAAAATAGAAAAATAATTAACGGTAAATATTAAAAAAAATAAAAATATATGATTTCTATTTTTTTTTTCATGAATAACATGAACTAAGATTTATATTTTTCACTAAGGACTCTAAACTTATGTGAAATATCGATTTCTTTCAAAGTAATCAGTCGATTTCGTTGAAGAAGGTAAAATAAATAATCGTGTCAGTTGAGAATACAATACCAAAAAGCCAGCAAAGAAGTGACTGTCATTTTTTAACCTAATCTGTGCTTTTCATCATAAAAATGGTTTTTTCACTGATTTTTTCAATATAAGTACTAAGAACTGTATGTACATAGAGTTCTTAGTGAAAAATAAAAAACTTAATTCATAAAAAAAAAATAGTTTTTTTTTTTTTAATATTTTTCTTGTCGATCTTTTTTATCCCCTTTCAGGGTTAATCAATAAATGAAAAATATGGCATAAAGCACCCCACGCTTTTTTCACAATAATACTAATCTTTTTCGTTCATTTATATTTTCTGGCTATATTAAAAAATATGTGTCGGTTTTTAGTTCCATTGATCATCAAAGCGTGTTTTTTAGTTTTCTTTATACAATATTTATTTTCCACTATTTAGTTCGATGTGATATGTTAGGAAATTAATTAATCCTGGCTATCCTTACCAGGGTAATTAAATAATCTTATTAAATTATTGTATTATCATCGGTCCTTGATAAGCTTACAAAGTTATCTCTAGGCTTCACATCAGTCAAGTATGTATACATTTATATAGCCACACCTCTCTTTTCGCCAGAGCTTCGTTTGTCAGTCAGCAGGGTGCACCGTAAAAGTTCTATATTCTTTTTTTAAGGTAAGCCTATGTGAATAAATAAATATTGTCAGACAAATTACAAGCGTCATCTAACCCCAAAGTAAGCGAAGCTTGTGTTATGGGTATTAGACAACTGATAAACGTACGTAAATACATTTTTTATTTTGTAAATACATAGGTAGGTACTTATGATACATAGAAAACACCCAGACTAAGACAAACAGACATGTTCATGCACACAAATGTTTGTCCTATGTGGGAATCGAACCCACGAGCGTTAGTGTCGAAGCCGCGTCATTGACCGCTGCGCCACCGAGCTCGTCAAACAACGTAGATAGTTAGGTACGCAATCAAAGTAGGTACACAATTGGTCTGTCCGTCGCTTTTAGTCCTTATTCATTGATTTTTGTTAATCAATCAGATGATAGTTGGTATCTAAACTGTTTTATGACTATGACTCATGGCAACCATCATACCTTTCATCCAAATGCTGGCGTAATTTTTGAAGTGAAAACTTCTTCAGCGGCGTTGTGAACTTTTTGGGATGGGTAAAAGTAAAAAATGTTAAACTCGCGTCAGGACATGTGGCCTGATTGAAAATTTGTAAGACGGAGGGAGAGTAGACCGCCGGCGCGGTAGACGAAGTAATATCCCCCTCTCTTTTTTTACCGCGCGACGAAAATGTATGCCTGCTCCTGCTGTTTATTTTTAAAGTGATATAAATTGTCATGTTTGTGTACGATAGCGCAATAAATGAATATTATATATTACCACATAAATGATATTATTTTCATACTGATAAATACAAAATATTCAAAAATTAACAACGTTAATATTCAAGTTTTCACTTCTGCCGGCACTCCCGGAGTGCAACCTGTTCTTTTTTAAGTTTATTTAATTTTTAGTGAATATATGTATTTTTTTATTTATTATAATAATGGGTAAGTAGTACTGACATGGTGCCTTCTAGACCAAAATACTCGTACATAAATAACTTAATTAAGAAAACTCAACACTATTGCCTAACTTCTAACCATTCCTCATCGGCTCAGCAGTGTCACATGATGACTTCCCAATGCAGATTATGTTACTTAATAACATCAGAAAACTCATCAATTACTATATCTATGTCCATGCCTATAAATTTCAACCCTTTCTCTCGATTTCCCAGGGAGCCCATCATCAGATCCTGAATTGATTAATATGGGACCACCTGAAGAATGTAGCCTCTCAAACAAATAATAATTATTAATATTGCTGTACAATTGACGGAGAAATCATTGAAACTGTATTAAAAAAATACATACAGTCGAACAATGAACCGCCCTACAAGTACAATAAATAACAATAACAGGTAATTTCTGGGACGAAAACTATCTTATGTCATTTCCCAGGACTCAAGGTATATCTGAACCAAATTTCGTCTAAAACGGTCCAGCGATTTAAGTGTGAAGAAGTAACAGACAGACACTGTGTTGCCTTTATAATATTAGTATGGATTGGCTTTCCGAAAAACCGTTAACCCCATCGCACTCCAATTAATTTTAAAATCGTTGTTGTTTTCGTAATCAGCGATAACCCATAAAAACAATACCCATGACGTTTTTCAGACATTAGACCCCATTTTACATTTTTTTTTAAATCCTGAAATACGCGTTTACTTATTTATCTACATAGAAGTACTCGTGTAAAGTTTAGGATTAAATAGTCCAACTAATCTCGTTTCCCCATACAAATTTTGAACCTACATTTCACCCTCTTAGGGGTAAAATTTTAAATCCTTTTAAGTAATTTCGTGTCCACTATGTCATATTTTCAAATCGATGCCATTTTCGTAATTGTCATCCCAGAAAACCATAGAATTCACAATTCAAAACTCATATTGATATTTTGACATTTCAACCCCATCGCACCCCCACAGGGGTGATTTTATATCAAGTCGGCTAGGTTGGATTATAAAGTAGTTGTTTATTCATTTATCTATAGAACTACTAGTGTAAAATTTCGGATAAAATAGTCCAACTCCGCTGTACTGACGGCGCGAGGGACAAAAAGCGCGGTCTACCCTCGCAGTACAATGCAGGTTGTGCGGTTTGCTAACGCGGCGGGCTGAAGGGCCCCCGATCCTCCCCCCCCCCCCCCCCCCCCCCCCCCCCAACGCTGCAGCAGCCGGGTCCACTCCGGTCTCCTCCTTGGACACGACTACTACAACAGGGACTTTTCACAGGTTGGCAGTTCAGCCTCACGGGGAGGAGATTACGTGATCCTTGGGTTCGGGAACCCTACTGACTTGTGGGCGGCCAGCGGACAGCCGTTTCACCGGGTCTCCCTGCCTGACCGCCGCGCCAACACACCGCGCCTACACCGCTAGCGGCGGCGGTTCGACAGCCGCTGGTCCTGCCGTCAGCAAAACAACTCCAAAAAAACCTTGGTGACCTAGCTCACTCGCAGCATACCCATTATGGCTGCGGTTTTTTGCCAGGTGGAGGTACTTCCTCAGTCGGATGCTGGCCAAGCCAGTGAACAACCTCACTATGCCGCTCTCCCATCTGATGTGTGATTTTTCGCTGCGTCCTACCTCTCTTTCGCCATCGCCTCGTTAGCTGATCGGCAGGGTGCACCACGTGCAGGTGAGGTTGGCTTTAGCTCGAAAGATGTTGATGAGCTGCTTACACCCCAAATATGTATTATAGTATACATTCACAAAAGAAAATGTATTCAAGTATAAAATCAGTCATTTCTTACCTATAGTAGTACAAGCTTTGCTTAGATTTGGACTAGATGACGCTGTGTAAATTGTCAAGAAATATTTATTTATTTATACTTTTATATATTTAGATACCTAGATAGATTTTATCTACACGTTGGTGTTTGTTGTTTGCCATTTGAAATAAACAAAAGACAAATTATTTTTTTGCATCATTATTATTACTCACGCCCAATCGTGATATCCAAAACTCGTGATAATAATAGAGAACGAATTAAAAATTAAACAAATTAACATAACATAAACAAATAAATAACAAATAATCCACCATTTACAGCGATAAATCCTCTTGATTTATAAAAAAAATACAATAGGGCTGTGAACACAAGGGCCCGGGCACAGGTGCCGCACGGCGCCCCCTGGCGGTAATTTGACAGACTATTAATCCGGATTTAGCCAGTTTTAACCGGATTAGGGGGATTTATCCAGCTCTAAGTGGTTTAGCAGTGTGCCGTGTTTGGTAACAGTAGTTATCACTTTCGCACTGTATTAGGGAGAATTTATTTGTTACATAATTTTTAGTTGGTCGGCGAAATAACTATGAATGAATGAATGAATAAATGAATGAATGAACATTCTCAGAATAAGGTTTTTGTACAGCTGTCATTTATATTTCTCTTCTTTATTTTTGAAGTAAGACTTTACGAACGTCAGCCTGGCGCAAATCAAGGTAAAAAAACGATTCTATGAATCGGAAGCGAATTTTATGAAATGGAAGCGAATTTCGCTTCATTTTATACATATTAGAATTTACGCTATTTATAAGGCACATCCGTCTCTTAAAACGTAGTGTTTACATTCTCTTTGACGAACGCTTGACTTGGGGACTAATTGGGGACAATCTAAATGGCGTCAAAAAATTAAAGAGTAAAGTCAAAGGGTAAAGTGACCAGAAGGCTAGCACATTGGATGTTAAATTTTAATGTTCATAGTAATATAATACAATATACTTTTATGCACCAAAAGAAAAGAAAAATACATAGTAATAATAATAATATTGTCAGACAAATTACACAGCACCATCTAGATCTAAAGTAAGCGAAGCTTGTGTTATGGGTACTAGACAACTCATAAACATACGTAAATACATTTTTTTTTTGTAAGTTTTTGTAGGTACATATTTATGATACTTATAAAACACCTAGACAAAGACAAACAGACATGTTCATGCACACAAATGTTTGTCCTGTGTGGGAATCGAACCCACGAGCGTTGGTGTCGAAGCCGCGTCATTGTCCGCTACGCCACCGAGTTTGTCATAGTGAAAAACATTTAGTAGTAGTATTCCTTTATTCTATGGTAGTAGTACAATAGCGCACGAGCCGAGCGAGTGCCAGAAACGACTTTAGCGAGCGAGTGACGCGAGCGTCCCGCGGTGGCGATCGGCGAGTGCCAGAAACGGGCGTTTCTCACATTAATTTACATTTTTTTTTTGGCAAACAAGCATACAGCCCGCCTTATAGAAAGCAGTTACCGTAGCTTATGAACGCCTGTAACACCAGGGGCATCACACGCGCGTTGCCGACCCTGTAAAAACCTCTTCACGCCCTTTTTGAAGAACCCCATGCTGTAGTCTCCTGAGAAAACCTCGACAGGCAGTTCATTCCACAGCCTGACCGTACGCGGGAGAAAACTTCTCTGGAACCGCACGGTACGCGACCACTTAGGCTCCAATGTGTGAGGATGAATTCCCTGTCGATGGCGAGTGGTGCGACTGTAGAAGGAGGCCGTGGGCATCATGTCAAACAACTCCTCTGAACACACCCCATTGTACAGACGGTAGAACACACAAAGGGACGCAAAATCTCTCCTCACACTTAAGGGTTCTAAACCGTCTGTCAGTTTGATCGTCAACAATCCTCACAGCACGCCTCTGAACCGAGTCACAAGGTGCAAACTGGTATCTAGGCGCTCCCGCCCACAGATGGCAACAGTACTCCATATGCGGCCGTACTTGAGGTTTGTAGAGCAGTAGCCTTTGCCGCGGATTGAAGTACTGCTTGGCCCTATTGAACACACCTAGTTTCTTCGACGCCAGCTTGACCTTACAAACATCTCTTTACATTTGTCTACAAGTCTTCACTACGAATTATTCTTTCTGAATGTGAGTAAAAATATTATTGCAATTATGTTTAGGGATAAAAGCGTTATGAAATGCAACTGTAGGAGTTTAAATATATTTACATAAGTCATATTATTATTCACATTTTAGGAAACATGACTGTTATGTACATCGTCAGTAGTACTACAAATTTTGTGAATGAAATTGAAAACTTTAGGAAGAGTGATCATTCGGATAACAAATCTGTAGGACGAACAATTTCGTTTATGGAATTTTACGTGAGCCAATATGGACTCAGAGTAAGTAGGTATGTAAGTATCCAGTTACGGGAAGTAACTAAATAATAATGTACGTCAGAATCGCGGGTGTATTTCCCAGATTGGCATAAATTTATTATTGTTATATGGTACCTTCTGTGTACTTTTACGTACCTCTTCCGAAAATCTGTGTACCCATGCCAGTACAACGATATTTTGAAAATAAGGTACACCCGCCATTCTGATGTCAGGACCGCGGGTGTACTGTTAACCAATATATGTAGCTTAGTGCATTGTATAGACAGATTTGGTACCTCGTGTGTACCTGCAGAAACAAGTAATAAATAAATAAAATACGGTAAGCTTTCTGAGAAAATTAAAAAAACTCGAACTGACGCCATTACTATTTTATGGAGAACATCCTAATAATATTAAGTATAAACGTCAAAGAAAGTGGTTAAGCCGCTTAGACCGATTTAGTACAATATAGTAGGTATTATGATATAACTAACTTAATATAACTTGAATTACTTTGGTGCAAGAACTACCGCTGATCATATTCGTATGTTGCTGATATTATTATTCTGTGTTGCGTATTTCCTTCTCAATTATTCATATCCATGTGCTGATATCGATATTAATAAAGTATAAATTATTTCTATTCAGTTCTAGGACCGACACATACTTACATAATATTGTAATACCTACATAATGATACCGAACCAAATATTTTTTACATATAATTTGATTGTTCACATTTTTTTAGCTAGCTACTCATGTCCCTCTTTTAGATAAAAGACCCGCAATAGATCGATTCTTGACATTCGATTTATTTGAAATACATTTTCTAATGCAGGTATGGTAGGTCGTATCACCGACAAACATCTTCATATTTTAAATAAAATAGGCAATATTATATTTGTCTTTTTTATACTTTTTGTTTATCATTTTAACTTTAGTCATAATATTAATAATATTTTTTTTTATAAAATACTAGCTTTTGCCCGGGGCTCCCATAGAAATTTCGGAATAAAATATAGGTACATAAGTATTCTATTATATTTGTTGTTCAGGATATAAACTACGTATACCAAATTTCATGGCAAAAGATTTTAGTTTAGGCGTAACAGCACAACAGACAAACTTAATTTCGCATTAATATATTATTTAGCACGTTTTCCATAAACTAGTAATGGCGTCAGTTCGAGCTTTTTTTAATTTTCTCAGACAGCTTACCGTATTTTATTTATTTATTACTTGTTTCTGCAGGTACACACGAGGTACCAAATCTGTCTATACAATGCACTAAGCTACATATATTGGTTAACAGTACACCCGCGGTCCTGACATCAGAATGGCGGGTGTACCTTATTTTCAAAATATCGTTGTACTGGCATGGGTACACAGATTTTCGGAAGAGGTACGTAAAAGTACACAGAAGGTACCATATAACAATAATAAATTTATGCCAATCTGGGAAATACACCCGCGATTCTGACGTACATAAATAATAAACGAATAAAACTCTCATATCTATTATTTTGTTATCATTCAGAAATTCCTGTACAAAAACATAATACCACTTTCATTCTTTTATTATCACTCTCATTTTTTTTTCTATTATTCAGAAACTTTTACTGCTCTGCATTTTGTGCTAAGATATAGTTTTACGGCCCTGGAATCAACATCTTTTTTAGCCTGTCTTTGTATTATCTCTTTATCTTATTATATTAGTTTTAAACCCCAAAAGCTGCCGAAAATATTGTGAGAAATCTTATTGTTCCTCCATTACTCATAATAAGTCAACAATAACTAAAACCGATAGTGCAATTTTGCTGCACTTTTTTGTTTGACTTCTTGGAATGACTCGGGAGTCGGGAGCCCCCAGTGAAACACTTTTAATAGAAGATTCTACTAATTTTATATACTCAAATGATTACAAGCACAACCGCGTTCACCAAGTTCGCGCCAAAAAGAAAAAAAAAGATTATTATTCGTAAAGACAAACAAACATGACAATAGTAAATATATTGATTAATAATATATACTTAAATGAATATAAGAAAATATTTCTCGACAATTTAAGCAGCGCCATCTAGTCCCAAATTAAGCACAAAGCTTGTAGTATGGATACTAAACAACTGATAAATGTACTTAAATACATTTTTTTTGTAAATACATACTTTTAATACATAGAAAACACCCATACCAAGACAAACAGACATGCACACAATCGATCGAACCCGCGACCTCGGAGTCAAAGGTATAGTAAAAGCCATCGCTAGCCATTCGACACCGGCCTGTCATATTCATACTTATGGCACACTCCGGCCACTCCATACAAATGACGCGTCGTTCACTATTACAAAAATAATGACGTCTGTACAAAGCGAGAATGAGCGTGTGTGCGAGCGGCGCCATACAAACTGTTCCAGATTCGTCTCAGAGGGGAGGTGAGGTCGATACGAGAGAGCGGCAGGGAGAGGCCATACTGTACGTAGTCCTTTTGAGTGCTTCGGTTGCCTGCGCTGTGTAAACGGTTCAAGTTACGCAACAACTATATACGACGGAATTATTCATCTTAAAAAGTTCTAAAAAAAGACTGTGATAGCATGTGTCTGTCTATCTTTTAAGATTGGCTCGCTATAGCCTTTCAAATGGTAACCTTACGCTTCATTCTCAACGCTCTTTCATACGCAACGAAGTTGCACGAGTCAGCTAGTGTAAAAGTAATACATACATATATACAGTGTTAATAACAAGTTTTATACAATGACACAGGGTCGGACTGGGCCAGAAGGGCCCGGGAGGCTGACAAGCCCGGGGCCCGAGACTAGATGACGGTAGATGGTATATTATCCTACGGTTGCCGCAAGCCCCGCAAGTAGGCCCGTGGGGGGCCCGCGCAGGCTGGGGCCGGGCTGGCAAATGCCACCTCGACTATATGGCCAGTCTGACGCTGCAATGACGGACTTATCCCATCAGGGATTTCTTCCAGTCAACCATAGAATAACCATACGAAACTGAAAGCGAGGCAGATGAAAATAAGCACAACGTGTAGGTAAATATTTACATATACTGCATACATACACAGATACAAAGGTACTACTAGCTATGTGTGTGTACTATATGTACTACTAGCTGTTACCCGCGGCTTCGCCCGCGTGGTCCAGGGGAGCTGTAAGATGTTTTTCCGGGATAAAGAGTAGTCTATGTCACTCACGACGCCTTAAACAATCTCCAAAAAAAAAAATCGGTTGTCGGTAAAGTCGGTTTACTGACGATAGTTGAGCGTGACAATGTCTTGAAAATACTGATGGAAAGTTTGCATTTTTCAAAAGAAAATATTAATGGAACGCCTCAGAGCGAGGTTTTTTAATATTCAATGAAATTTGTATAGAGTGACATGTATTTATAATAATTTCAAGCTTTGACGTACTACTTGTAACATTTTTTATATTTCAATGATGACTATGTAATATTTGACATGACATTTATGATTAAAACAAAGGGTAGTAATATCATAGAATAAGTAGTAATCCAATTTAAATTTTTGCATGCCGTAAGGTAAAATGTATACGGAACATGTAAACCTAATTACAAAAGATCTTTTCTTAATGTACTACATTTTAAGCAAAATAAATGATTCTTCTGATTCTGATTCTGACGTAACGCCGCATGAGTCATGTTTTTTCGTGCGTGCAGCCGGCTCCATCGAATTATAAGACATTGTAACGTCAAAAAAAACATGTCAATCCGTTCGTTACTTTCGACGTGAAAGAAGGACAAACAAACACGCTTTCACATTTATAATATTAGTATGGATTATACTGTGGCGGACTAAGGCTAGGCGGGGCCCTAGGCAACATTGTATTTCCGGGCCTACTAAAGTAGTTTTCACTTCAATAATTAAAATTAAAATCCTAATTTTCGGGCCCCCAATATTACGGGCCCTAGGCACGTGCTATGGCCTTAGTACGCCCCTGCTGTTATACTTATTCAATATATAATACTTATAATAGGATAGCTTGTTGCCCATGTCACAAAATTATAAAAACTCTCTATCAGTAACGTAAAATACATAAAACTAGAACGATCTGCGATCTTAAAATTTTTATAACTTATATGTATACGACGTGTTTTATGTTCGGCCAAAGTTTGGTGGGAAAGTCCATTTTAAAGGTATGTAATTATAAAAAATAAATATTACCATTGTAGAAACAATACAAAATACTATAACTTTTGTTACGTCACTGGCTACATAAACGCAATATTTAACATAGCTGTCGTACAAATTTCTGATTTAATGCATATAAAATAGCACGGTGTGACGTCATAACGTGGTGGCCTTTTGTATGGAGCGTTTTCGGGATAGTCCAAAATTGTGATCTTCAAGTTATCATATCTCGAGAAGTTTTTATGCAATCGAAGTAAATATTTCACCTATATTTATATTATTATATTATTGCCTTCCCAACCCGTCTGGCCAGCGTGGGGAGTGTAGGCCAAATCCTCCTTCTGTCTGGGACAGACAAGAGAGGGTCGTGCTCCTGTAGTGGAGACTAAAATGACCTGATGATGATATTTATATTATTGTGACGTCTTTAAATAACAAATCGAAAAAAAAATGGGATACAGGCCTATTAACAATGTTCAAAAATTGTATAAATAATTTAACCTTATCGTAAAATACATTATACTATGAAAGATCTGCAAACTTTCATTCTAATATCTTCCGTCCGACTTATTTTAGGGTCGATCAAAGTTTGGCGGGAAAGTCCATTTTAAAAGTATGAACTTACCAAAAAAATAATATTTTCATTGGAGAAGCAATAAAAAATACTATAACTTTTATTATGATACTAATTACATAAACGTAATATTTAACATAGCTATCGTACAAATTTCTGTTTTGATGCATACAATATACAAACCCGTGACGTCATAACTCAGTAGCCTTTTGTATGGAGCGTTTTCGGGAAAGTCCAAAATTATGATTTTCAAATTACCATATCTCGAGAGATTTTTGTTCTATCGAAGTAATTCTTTCACCTATATACTCGTATATACGAGTATATTATTGAGACGTCCCTACATATAAACCGAAATAAATCTTGGTCAAATACTCAAATAGCCTATTGAATTTCTCATAAACGCGTACCTATTTTGAACTTATGTAACGCGGTGACGCGATCAGTTGTGATTATTTACAACTGAACGCCACCGTGATCGCGACCGCGGCCGCGACACTACAAACCAACGCGGTGGCGATCAGGGCGGGGCTAGGACGTAGTTTGCGGTGGCGGCCAGCCGCGTCAAAGCCGCGCGTCGCCCGCGCTTGTCTGAATTACCTAGTTTAATTGTGTTACCTAGCGTTACAAACCGTTAACCGGTGGCGTTGAACGCCACCGCCACCGCCACCGCTGATCGCGGCTGTTTGAGGGGGCCTTTAATCGTCTTAAAATTAATTGAGTACTTACAAAAAAAAGTATCAATATTTAACACGCTTTATCGATATCGATACTGAGAAAGTTCTTTCTAATTGAATACTCTATTGTTTGAATGTGTGCGAATAGTACAATATGAAAAATAGTAATACTGTGACAATGTGGTCCTTTTATGGTAAGAACCAATAATAAGGGTAGAAGCGGTGTGTAAGTGGTTTAACAACATCTTGACGAGCTCGGTGGCGTAGCGGTCAACGACGCGGCTTCGACACCAACGCTCGTGGGTTCGATTCCCACATAGGACAAACATTTGTGTGCATGAACATGTCTGTTTGTCATAGTCTGGGTGTTTTCTATGTATCATAAGTATGTATTTACAAAAAAAAAAATGTATTTACGTATGTTTATGAGTTCTCTAGTACCCATAACACAAGCTTTGCTTACTTTGGGGCTAGATGGCGCTGTGTAATTTGTCTGACAATATTTATTTATTATTTATTTATCTTTGAACAAAGCCAACTTCCCCTGCACGTGTTGCACCCTGCTGACTGACAAACGAAGCTCTGGCGAAAAGAGAGGTAGGGAGCGTAATTGTAAGCTACCCGACTGGGGAATGTACCTCACAGAATACCGCAGCAAATAACAATTCCCTTGAGGGTTGTTGTGTTCCTGCGAGTGAGTGAGGTCACCAGAAAAGAAGGAGATGCTGCGTTGGCAGCGGGGGTGACGGCGCGCAAGTGATACATTATGTTGCGTGCGTTAATACGGTTACGGTAACCGCTTTACATCAGGCGGGCCGTATGCTTGTCTCCCACCCGACGTAGTATAAAAAAAATAAGGACTTTTGTCTGTGTGCAGTAGTTTATGCATTGTTTTATGCCTGTAGGAGTGGCAGGTAGTAGGAGAATCGGCGACATCTGTACTGCGTACCAAATCTCCCTTGTTTGCTGTGATCTGAGTGTCTTCTGGGGCCTTACCACAAGCTCTAAACGCAGGAATGGAACCATCATGGTTGCGAATTCATGAATGAAATCTACTATATAAAAATAAGTCGGGTTTTCCTTCCTGACGCTATAACTCCAGAACGCACGAACCGATTTCCACGGTTTTGCATTCGTTGGAAAGGTCTCGGGCTCCGTGAGGTTTATAGCAAAGAAAATTCTGGAAAAATTTGAAAAGAAAAGCGGGAAAATCTTTTTTCACATACAGCGCCATCTCTAAGGAAATGGATGGAAACGAAAAGATTGAGCCACAGCGAAGCGTGGTCGGGCCGCTAGTTCATTGATAAATACGCAACCATCATAGTTTCATTCCTGCGTTTAGAGCTTCTGGTAAGGTCCCTGATAATTTTGCACAATGGTCACTTGCCCACGATCTTCGTTTGTCAGGGTAGCTTCACGCTTTAGTGTATGAGAAGACTCTCTCTACTCATATATTTTTGATGAGGTCAAATCACCCGGATGAAAAATATATTACATTAAATAACATTTTTAATTATGCTCTATTATCACAAGTTTGATTGTTAGGGTTCCGTACCCAAAGGGTAAAAAGGAACCCTATTAGGTACTAAGGCTCCGCTGTCCATCCGTCCGTCTGTCACCAGAAGGCCAATTCTCGTAATTTTTCTACGATCGCAGATTGAAAGTTGACCGAATCGTGATTGAATTGTGAATTGAATAAAATTATCTAACTGATTACATTAATTAATTGTTATCAATTCTTGTTGCCGACAAAGTAACATTCTTAGTTTGTTTAATTTTCACTCATATTTTGATATAATCCCGCTTAAATTTAATTTTGAAGTTACATATTGTGTTACGAGAATACCAAATGTGTCATTTGTGAGATCGAGACTGTATCGAAACTGAATTTTGACTATATTTTAATTACGAGAATTGCCCCTCAGGCTGTATCTCATGAACCGTGATAGTTAGACTGATACGTGATAGTTGAAATTTTGACGTGACAACGTCTTATAAATTGGTTAGCCGGGTGACACTTCAAGAAACTGGCTCACGTTATGCGCTCACAATGAGAGCGAGTGAGAGGCACGCGTCCCTTCTAAGAGCGAGAGAGACAGACATAAAAAGTGAAAGGCATGCGTCCCTTCCACTCGAAAACATTTTACCACTCAAAGTCGTTGTCACGTAAAACTTTCGCCCGTATACCGACTTTACAGGCAACCAATTTTTTACAGATGATGTATTTCTGTTGCCGCTATAACAACAAATACTAAAAAACAAAATAAAACAATTATTTAAGGGGGCTCCCATACAACAAACGTTATTATTTTTTTGCTCGTTTTTGCTCGCAATAAAATTGATAACGGCAATAGGTAGACGCTTAAAATACTCACATAATATTTAGTTATATATTCATTTTAAAAATAAATAATTAAATTAAAATAAAAAAAATATTTAAGGGGGACTCCCATACAACAAACGTGCTTTTTTTTTTGCCGTTTTTATAGATAATGGTACGGAACCTTACGTGCGTGGCTCCGACTCGCACTTGGCCGGTTTTATTATAGGTATATTAAATCAAAAGTTTATATATTCTCTGCATTTGTTGTTTTATTTCTATGTTTATATTTTAGTATTTGAAAAAGACCATAGAGTAATTATGTAGTAAAAAACAAAAAATGTGGTGTCCCATAACCACAATTACATAATCTATTATTCCAAGCGAAACAAACAATTTTATTATTGCGTAATTTTCGTTTTTTAGGGTTCCGAACCTCAAAAGGAAAAACGGAACCCTTATAAGATCACTTTGTTGTCCGTCTGTCTGTCTGTCTGTCTGTCTGTCTGTCTGTCTGTCTGTCTGTCTGTCTGTCAAGAATTTCTATGTCGAGAATGCGTGGAGGTATCAAGCTGAAATTTGAACTGTATACTCAGGTCTACGGTCCCATGAAGTTAAAAAAAAATCAAACTGCTAAGTTTACGTAGAAAAAAGTTACGGCCGTTTATTCAGCAAAAAACGCATATTTCGACACACTCAAGGGAATCAAAACCTATAGGGTACTTCCCGTTGACCTAGAACTATGAAATTTGGCAAGTAACATCGTTATAGACTACAAGTACAGGAATAAATCTCAAAACTATACATTTGTAAATAGATCTTAAAAAATAGGGGGTCTATATTTTTTATAGGGAGTCGAAATTTCAAATTGAAACTACTAGTTCAAATGGGGTATCATATGAAAGGGCTTGATGTACACATTGCAAAATATATTTTATTTATTTTTTTCGACGCATTATTTCCTATTTATAATGAAAAATATCAAATTTAATAATGATACTACGTACCTACGGAACCCTCGGTGGGCGAGTCCGACTCGCACTTGTCCGGTTTTTTTATTTAAAAAATACTTTCTTGTAAGTAAAACATTCAAGAATATTCCCGTCCTTTTTGTAATGCCGCTATTTTCAAGGACGCTTTACATGAATAGGGTTTTGGAGACAAAATATTTAGTCATGAACATCAAGAACAACAACATTAACAAGCATGAACATGTTTGAGCCATGGTTTATTTGAGTTATTGTTGCCGTCGGCTATTTTTATTGGCGTCGGAGAAATTACTTTACGTTTCTATTTTTACGGTAGTTTATTTAGGACCGTAGCATTATTGAACACTACCGCAATTTTTAAGTATTGTAAGGTTTCATTCAAAGGCGCCGAGTTTCTTCACATCATAAGTTTAATGACATAATTATGTAGGGAATTTTTTAAATGTTTTGTTGAGTTGAGGGTAATTTTTTAAAGTCCTTACTTATAATATAGAGAAGGAATTATATAAATTTATTTTTAATCATATCCGGGGTCAAGATTAGGATAATACCTTTAATACATTGATGAAAAAAATACTGGACTGAACCCCAGAACCTGTACACATATAAAATTTAGCACTGGCGACCCGGCCGTCACCTCTCGCGATCGCCATTTGTCGCAATAAAAAAGAAAAAAAGGATTGTCTTTTGATTCCAATTTTGAATTCAATCTGCGCGGGTCGGCCCGCCATGATTTTATTTTCATGAGTGCCCTGGGAGCTCGGCTCACGCACGTCGACAAGGGTTGCTAGCTTCGAAACATTTTTAATAATAAATGAGATGAAATCTTGTTATAATATTGTGTTGATAAGCGAGGGATAATGTTTTCGTTATTGTTCACGGCTCGGATTGTTTATTATTTGGGGAGGACGCAAAATTATCATGTAACTTATGTTTTAATTCGATTATAGTATAATGTAATTTAAGCTGTTGATTATGGAATTCTAGCCAATTAAATATGCTAGATAATATCGTGCTTCGGAACGCAGGTTAATCCGTCGGTCCCGGCTGTTGTCATTATATGACAGTCGTTAAGCCAATACAGTTTAGGTGGCTTGAAAACACTGTCCTCCGCCAACCCGCAGTTGTTAGCCTATACTCCCTCCTTCCTTTATTTTTGGTGACCTCACTCACTCGCAGGCCTCAAGGAAATTGTTATTGGGCAGATTAAAAAATACGCTATGCCCTACCTCTCTTTTCGCTAGAGCCTCGTTGGTGAGTCAACAGGGTGCACTACGTGCAGGTGCGGTTGGCTATGGTTCCAATCTTGGAACCATAGCCAATCATCAACATCTGTTGATGAACCTCTTACACCTCATACATACTGATGATGGTGATGAATAAAAATTGCTGCTGAATATTTGTCTCTACAATTTTCTTTTGCTGGAAAATGCCGCTTGTCGCAATGGCTGAATATAAAAAAAAGTTTATTTAGGATAGACAAAAATACCTGCACGGACATTTTTACCTTCATGAAACAAACATGATTCCAAGTTTAAAAAAACCAAACGCTTTTCTTTTTTTTTTTTTAGTAGAACTTTACTAACCCAAGCATCCCTCACCCAAAACTAGCTTCACAATAATCCGGGGGACGGTTATTTTTTAATCCGGGCCGGTCGTAAAGACCCGGGCCGGGCGGAGGCATCACGGATATACCGGCCAATCATCCCGCTATCTACACTATTTTTTCGTGTAAAAATGTTGCCCTATCCCCAAGGGATGCTACCTTAATATATGTTTTATTTGGAAAAGGTTTGCGTTGGCTTTTATTTTTTTTTTCTTTGGAATATATTATTGCATTATTATTAGACTATGTAACACATTTATTGGCATGAATACGTCTTTAAAATTATCATAGGGAGGCAATTAAAAAAAACCGGACAAGTGCGAGTCGGACTCGCCCACCGAGGGTTCCGTAGGTACGTAGTATCATTATTAAATTTGATATTTTTCATTATAAGTAAGAAATAATGCGTCGAAAAAAATAAATAAAATATATTTTGTAATGTGTACATCAAGCCCTTTCATATGATACCCCATTTGAACTAGTAGTTTCAATTTGAAATTTCGACACCCTATAAAAAATATAGACCCCCTATTTTTTAAGATCTATTTACAAATGTATAGTTTTGAGATTTATTCCTGTACTTGTAGTCTATAACGATGTTACTTGCCAAATTTCATAGTTCTAGGTCAACGGGAAATACCCTATAGGTTTTGATTCCCTTGAGTGTGTCGAAATATGCGTTTTTTGCTGAATAAACGGCCGTAACTTTTTTCTACGTAAACTTAGCAGTTTGATTTTTTTTTAACTTCATGGGACCGTAGACCTGAGTATACATTTCAAATTTCAGCTTGATACCTCCACGCATTCTCGACATAGAAATTCTTGACAGACAGACAGACAGACAGACAGACAGACAGACAGACAGACAGACAGACAGACAGACAGACAGACAGACAGACAGACGGACAACAAAGTGATCTTATAAGGGTTCCGTTTTTCCTTTTGAGGTTCGGAACCCTAAAAACGAATGATAACAAAATCGGGCGATACAAGTTTGGTGTTGCAGCTACAAATCTATCATCTCCATCCAAAATTCAATCACAACGCTGGCTAGATGAAGGATCAAAGAATTTATTACACTAAGTAAGGACTAGGGAACATCGCGTGCGGGTGAGGGGGAAGCGCTGACATTTTGAGATAATTTTAGTGCATATAACGTATTCACGTACAACACACGGTCGTGTTCATGACACAGCCACACTATTTTATTTATCTGTCTATAATTGACATAATCGATGAACTGCTTATGTTTAGAGGGTGTAGGCACAGACCTAGGATGTTTAGTAGAGGCATTTATGAGTGTTTTAAATCATCATAGTCAGGCAATCTTGGGCAGAGACTAAAAAAGTCACGGTTGATAATTCCATCATTATATTGACTTTGTCTTGTCTCCCCATCACATGGTAAATATTTGTGTAAATGAACATGCCTGTTTGTTTGGTTTGGGTGCTTTCATTTTTATTATACTATGTCGGGTGACAGACAACATACGCGTGATGCGTAGCGGTTACCGTAGTAGTAGTAGTATTACCGCTCGCAACATGAAATATCGCTTGCGCGCCACCACCCCGCTGCCAACGCAGCATCTCCTTTCTTTCTGATGACACATTGGTCAGTATAAACTTTAAAATATTATTACCTAAATCTATAAAAAAAACAGCGGCAGACAGCAGTAGAATCTTAAAGTTGGTTATGTTCAAAAAAAAGTCACGCGCATTTCTTGATTAAGAGCCATATTACATATCGACTGTGATTTTTGCGTAAAATGGCCAATTTTGGCGTTCTTGATCTCGGAAACAAAAATACATTAACAATGTTGACTTATTGAATAGTACAAAATAGCTATTGGCTTAGTTCATAGCGGCCTCGCTTTTTGTAAATTTTGCTTAACTTTTTAATGAAACCCAAAATTGCAGAGAAAGATTTTCATAAAATGCGCATATTCACTTTTTTGAGCTTCCTGGATTGTACTAGATACTGTTCCAAATAAATGAAATAAAAAAAAATAGAATGTTATTTCTTATATAGTCGTATAGTTCATAGCGGCCTCAGAATTTTGAAATATCATTGATTTAATATAGAAAAAAAACATTCTTTTAACCAAAAAAACTTCGAAAATCGCTTTAAGTAAACTGTTAATTTCTTGAATAAACGATAATATTATTGAGCAAAATTTATAATTGTTAGGTACGAGAATAATTGTTAGGTACTTCATGATGAATAAACTTTGTAGCATGAATTTATTATCTTATTTCAATAAAAATAATAAATATAACTTCAAAATTACTACAAAAAACGATGCACCGGCGGCCTTCGCGGATTTAGTACTGCGTGAGAGCTCGTCAGCGTGCAAATGTATATTTTCCTCCTTCAAATAATTACCACCGTGTCAACAAGCTGCAACTTGTAAAAATAAGTCAACTTTTGAGCAATACTTACAATAATAATAATAGAAATTGAAATATGCGTTAAAAACTATTCTTTATAAGCATAACTAAACAATTTAGTCATCGTCACCTACGCCATAAACAAATACATAAAGCGAGACAAGATTATTTACACTTTGAAATGGCAACCGAAACTAATCATTTGCTACTGGTTGCTGAATAAACAACATCATCTCAGCGGGATTCCGCTATTATTTACAAAATAAAACCTGTTTTGAACAATTGCGGACCGAAGCAAACGCAATCATAAAAGACCCTTCGCTCCATAGATAATATCTGTGAAAAAATTAAATGTTAAAATGTTTCCCGCCTTTTTGTTTTTTTTAAAGAATACGTCGTGTGTCTAAGTGGCTTTGTTTATGCCAAAGGTTCTATATGATGTAACACAAATTTAAATAGGGAAATTGTAACAATTTCTTTCGGTGGGTTATAAAATTGTCAATTGATAGTCTGTTTCTAGGAATCATATAATGATTGTTAATTATAACTAAATTGTTTGTAAAGAGCGTAGGACTTTGCTTTTCATTCTGGTTGCTACTGCTTGATTAATGATTTTAAGAATGACAGTAAAAAAATGCACCACAAAAAATATTATACCTACACGTTTATTATAGCGATATTTTACGTTTTCTTTAGTTGAATAGTCTATATAGGTACCTAGTATAAACTTTATTGACAATAAAGAAATATAAAAACACAAAAATACACAATAATTAGAAAAAAGAGGAAACTTTATCATATAATGGCGGACTTATCCCATTAAGGATTTCTTCCAGGTAACCATAGAAAACCTGACAGGATATTGAAATTTAAAATTTTGCGATATCGTTGTACTCATTGTTGAAAGAAAAAAGAAAAATATATAATAAAAAGAATTTCAAGAGTCATTATGTAGGTATGTACACCTATATCTATTTTCCAGACCCTGTTTTTTTTTATTTGCTTTGAAACCGCATTCGTGTATTTCTGTTATTGCCAAACCTGAACTGGTAGAGAATGATTTTAGCGTTAAGCCGCCTTTTGTACCCTTATGTAAATTTGTGGTTAATAAAGTTCAAATATTTTTTTTTATTTCTGCAAATGTAGGTACAGACAAAAGATGTTTTAGATCATACTATCACTACAACACTTTGCCTTTCGGCGTGCGTATATATATATTTTTTGTACCTAAATAGAACGTTTAAAATTGAAATTAATTTTAACATTCAATTCGATTATTAAATTATAGATTAAAAAAGCACTGAGCTTTGTACTAAATAAATTTAATTCATTCTAATATAAAAAAAATATGCAGATACCTAATTGTGAATTGGTTATATAGGAATTCAAATTAACTAAAATAAAATATTTTTAATTTTTATGTATTTTTTTAAAACTGAAACATTTGTTGTTCTAATTTTCATTATTTTGTAAAAACCGGCGTTTTTTTTTATTCTTACAAAGTTAGGATCTCGTTCACCTGCATGTCCGCTAACCTCTTGAGTGTGATAGAGCAAAGAGTACACTGTTTAATTTCTTGATAGACAAAGGTAAGAATAAAATAAGTTTGAAACAATAGAGTACATACGTAATTAAAGAATAGGCTTGTGAACCATTTTTTTTCGATTCGTTATTTAAAGATGTCACAATAATATAGCTAAAGGTGAAAGAATTACTTCGATAGGCTAAAAACTTCTCGAGATATGATAACTTGAAGACCACAATTTTGGACTATCCCGAAAACGCTCCATACAAAAGACATACAATTACATAGTATTATGACGTCACGATACGCTATTTTATATGCATTAAATCAGAAATTTGTACGACAGCTGTATTAAATATTGCGTTTATGTAGCTAGTGCCGTAACAAAAGTTATAGTATTTTTTATTGTTTCTACAATGGTAATATTTATTTTTTATAATTTCATACTTTTAAAATGGACTTTCCCACCAAACTTTGATCGACCATAAAACACGTCGGACATAAGTTATTAAAATTTTGAGATCGCAGATCGTTCTACTTTTATGTATTTTACGTTGCTGATAGAGAGTTTTTATAATTTTAGAACATTGGTCACACGCCCATTAAAATAAAAGTATTATATCATACGTAGTGCCTACTATTACATAAAGTGTGATAAAAGTCTATTCGTATTCCGTTTTAATAAAACCTGCCAAAACTCGTGTCGTATCCATACAATATGCCATCGCATCGTTCATTCAGACAACGACAAATTATCCGGCCATTTTCAGATCCGTGCACCATTTCCCGCCAATATTAACGTCAAAATGGTTGCAACGGTACGCTCGCTCGAATAAACGGCTATCATTGTGGAAATACGCGGCGAGTCGAGCTAAGCGGCTTGGGTTGTTTTATGATGTTACATTAAAATGCCGGAGGGAAGTTTACATTGTTGGATTAAAATTTACTTAGTAATTTTCGAACTGTTTTTAAAGACCTATCTAAGTTTAATTCGCAAATTATTTATTTGTTGTATTTGTTATTGTCAGGAGGTTCTTATGAAAGAAAAAAAATAAGAAGGTTGCGTCGAAAATTAGAAAATTTAAGAAAACTAAACGACGATAATTAACTTTTCTAATGTTACTGTAACGTCGTTTGACAGAACTGTCATGGAACTGTCAGTCATTTGACGGATTGCGCGAAAGCACTTCGAATTCAATATTCATTGTGAAGACAGGTTAACGTCTGTCAGGTCAGCTAGTACTAAATATTAACCAGTAGCCTAGTAGTACTTCAGTTCCCTTAAATTCGAAAAATCCAAATATCGTTCACGTTCACCGAGCTTAGTGTTAGTTAAGCTATTGCATAGCTTCTATCGCGGGCCTTGAGCGCGGGGACCGAATCCAGAAATTCCGTAACGAAAAAACCTCACGCTCCCCACTCCGACGGGCAAGGAGGTGTGGCTTGAAGGCCGTGCATCGTCTAACGTCGTTTCAGTTCGGCAGTCTTCGACACGGCGTTGTGGGCGTGCGATTAGACGTATTGTACGACTCTACGAAACTCGTTTTATTTATTTAATAATAGAAAAATTTGTTTTCTTATCGGTCACCACGCTCAAAAAGTGTAACTTGAATTAATATCAAAGAAAAAGCAATACTGCATGAATAAAATAAATAAATAAAATTATAATTGCATAAGTTGATACAAAATGCTATGCAATAGCTTTACCGCGGCAGTCCCCGAGTGCCACACGTCTTTTTTTTTTTTGTACGCATTTGATTATTTCAACGTAAACAAACCGACTAAATAGAAAAGAGCTCTGTTGTTTTCTATTTAGCGAATTGAATGATTTTATAAGAAGCGTGTTACATATCAAAATTATGTGGCTTACTTGCTCACATTTTGATTGAAGTAAGCCACCCAGCTAATTTGGATATGTAACACGCGTCTGGTAAATTCACAATATGAAATTTCTCAATTCGGTCGGCTTGTAAACGTTAACACGTTCGAATATGACAAAAAAAACTTGCACTAAGCAATCAGAAATCGTTCCATTGTAGGCGTATCCAAATTTGTTATTCTCGTATCAGTTTTCGATAAGATTTAAACTGAATAGGAACAATAGGATTTGGATTGTACTGATACAAAATTTATATGTATGGATCGTCTTTAGTCGTCGCTATCGCATCCAATTTTACCAGTAGAATATCTCGATCTCGTTTTGAAGGGTGATTAATTAATTATGCCATACAGGCATATGATTTTTAGCTTGACAACATTTCGACAACATATTCCGATGGAACGACTTCCGTCGAATAGACTTACTGTCTATGGTCTATAGATAGTAAGTCGATATGATAGTTTAGAGATAGTAAGTCAATAAGATAGTATAAACATTAAATCTATTCTAGACAGTAAATCAATTCGAATGATGTGAAAAGAAAGGATTGTAAATAAGCTGTATGATCAGTAAGCAGTGGCGGCTGGTGGGTTATCGAACTGGTGGTGCACTTTACTTGCTCACGAAGTGACGTATTAAGATTAGAAATTTAAACAAAACAACAATCACATAACATAATTATGTTAATTTTTTAAACATTAAATCAATGCGACGACATTTTTCTGAAGTGAAATGTTCAATCACCTTTTTATTAAAATCGGCTATTGTTCCTATATTTTTTTCAATAGTGATCACATGTCCATTTTTGTAATTTTAAATCTTTTGAATTGATGGTTCAGCGCACGAGCGCACTTAAGGTAGAGCCACCACTGTCTGTAAGTAAATATATAGGTAATTATATATTATTGGCATTGCACCTGTATGAAGCCGGGGCGAGTAACTAGTACGTATGTGCTTAAATAACATTATGAGCAGAAAAATTGACTGCACTGTCTTTCAGTTGCGGTGCAAGCATTTTAATTCAAAAATAAAATACACTCGTGTTACAATGTAACGTTACTTGCCGCTCCGCTGAATAAACGCGGGAAAATTACTTGCTTGATTCAACGCAAAAACAGCTTAACTACCATTTATCTGCATCCTTTTCTACCACAGGAATACGGGTAAGCCCATCTCTATCCCACCCATAGAGGAAAACTAGGCGAGCAAAGCTTTTTCGAAGTCGCGTTCCATTTATGAATCGCCCTCGCCTTCCATGATGGCTGATTATACAATACAATACGGTCCAAAATACCATGAACGCTTTTCCGAGTACATCTTGTTTGAAAATGGTAACCGACTTACGGCACGGAATCCCGGAGCGAAACGGGCCTTTATCTCTGTTCCGCTATTGGCTGTTCAAAAAAACTACGCAGCTTGTGATTGGCCAAAACAAATTGCTCGCGCTCGCGTTCTTTATTGACGTTTAGGGTAGAACGTCGTATGTGCCAATAGATTTTAGTATGAAAATGTCGTATCTCTTCTGATTTTCCTTCATGTTACGTCTATATTCTTCTAAAATGCTTGCGTCTATACGCAGTCGGATAACAATAGAATGAAATTGCAATATTAGAACAATTATATGAGTTTTTCTCTTTTTGTAAAGAGTTATAAATGTTTAGACATGACAAATTCGATTATGAAAAAATAATTGGTGGGACCATAGCACGGTGGGTTTTCAAACTGTTTCTAATATCATTTAACTGAAGTGATCTTACTATCATCATATCTATTTTCATCTATTCACATCATACCTTCGTCGTCATCCCACTGCTGGGATACGGGTCTCCCCTCAAGTGTATGGGTTTAGAGCATACTCCTCTACGCTGCTCAACTGCGGTTTGGCGGAGGACAGTGTCTTGACTGTCATCTAATGATAATATCTCCTTTGTACAGACATTGGCCAGTTACAATTTTACTATAATCTAAAAGACAGAAAGTAAGTAATATATTATGTACTAAGTGTATAAAATTGTCGTGTAATTTCAATTTGATAAATTTTATTACGAGGGGGTAAATGGTTCGTGTACTCAACACGACTTCAAAATCATTACTTCACGCTTTAAAGTGTTAATAAGGTCTGTAGGAAATATTTACGATCAATATACATAATTATACACAATAATATAACTACAGCGTAGATCTATTTTATGTAAATGCGGCGACTTATTAAATAAATATTATTAACAATAATTATAAATACAATTTACACAGAGCTTGTACTATGGGTACTTACTATTTAGACAACTGATAATCATAATCATCATTTATTTGTAATGAGTACATTAATACATATATCGGTCTTAACTAAGCTGTCCGATATGACAACATAGTTATATAAATGCACTTAAATATGTTTTTTTGTAAATACATACTTATAATACATAAAAAAACACCGAGACCAAGACAAATAGACATGCACACAATTGTTTGTCTTGCAGGGATCGAACCCGCTACCTCGGAGTCAAAGTAGCCATTACTAGCCATTCGACCACCGGGCGCATCAATTACTTATTAAGTCGTTACTTATTGTAAATGTCTAATATTTGTGAAAAATAATGGCTGTATTGTTTTATTGCATAATTGAACATTTATTTTAATTATTTATTGTACATGTAGTCAAGAGTCATACCTAAGTCCAGCCCCCTTACCACCATCCCTTATTGCGACTCAATAACTGAATAGATTGCTTATTCATACCAATGAATAAGCGATTCTATTTCAAATAGAATAGAGTCGCTTATTCATTGGTATGAATAAGCAATCTATTAAATTTTGAATCGCAATAAGAGATGGTGGTAAGGGGGCAGTTACTTTAACACTGAATATTTGTATTTATTACAATATTAAAAACATCTTTGATTATGTAGGCCTTATCATTATATTATCACTAGCTTTCGCCCGCGGCTTCGCTCGCGTGACATTCGGGGCAAACACGTGTTTACTCATTAATCAATAGAAGTACTCGTGTAAAATTTAGAATAAAATAGTCCAACTAATCTTTTCCCATACAAACCAACTAATCTCGTTTTCCCATACAAACTTTGGACCTAGACTTTAGCGATGTCTAATGTCACGCGAGCGAAGCCGCGGGCGAAAGTTAGAATCTCTAGACCCAGCAGTTTGGGCTGTGTGTTGATAAATCAGTCAGTCACTCAGTTTCTTATTTTATATAATTCAACCTCATCGCATCCTCCCCACAGGGGTGATTTTATGTTACCGTCGGCTATGTTAGATCATAAAATAGTTGTTGTTTTCGTAATCAGCGACCCGATAAACCATAAAAACAATACCCATGACGATTTTCAGACTTTTTCACCCCGTTTTATCGCTTTGGGGGTTGAATTTGGAAAATCCTGAAACATGGGTTTACTCATTTATCTATAGAAGTACTCGTGTAAAGTTTCGGATAAAATAGCCCAAATAATCTTGTTTCCCCATACAAACTTTGGACCCCCGTTTCACCCCCTTAGGGGATGAATTTTCAAAAAATCTTTCTTAGTGCACCCCGAGACATCATAAGAAACCTACGTGCCAAATTTGGAATCTCTAGACCCAGCAGTTTGGGCTGTGCGTTGATAAATATCAGTCAGTCACTCAGTTTCTTATTTTATATAATTCAACCCCATCGCATCCCCACAGGGGTGATTTCATGTTACCGTCGGCTATGTTAGATCATAAAATAGTTGTTGTTTTCGTAATCAGAGACCCGATAAACCATAAAAACCATGCCCATGACGATTTTCAGACTTTTTCACCCCATTTTACCCTTTTAGGGGTTGAATTTTGAAAAATCCTGAAACACGTGTTTATTCATTTATCTATAGAAGTACTCGTGTAAAGTTTCAGATAAAACAGTCCAACTAATCTTGTTTCCCCATACAAACTTTGGACCCCCGTTTCACCCCCTTAGGGGATGAATTTTGAAAAATCCTTTCTTAGTGCACCCCTAGACGTCATAAGGAACCTATGCGTCAAATTTGGAATCTATAGACCCAGCGGTTTGGGCTGTGCGTTGATATGTCAGTCAGTCAGTTTCTTCTTTTATATATTTAGATATCTCTAGAAACGAGGCCTACGTTCGAAGACGGACGCAACAAGGACTGTTATAGATAAATAGATCTCTAGAAAATAATTGAAGGTTAATTAATATCATGCACGAGTAAAAGCGTGTTTTATTCAATATATAATTGTGTTTAAAAAGGCCAATGTCATTATGAAGCTTTTGTAAGTGTGACTACACTATGAAAGACTGTCTGAAAACATGACAATGAAATACGCCGTTAAGGCACCATTCATTTAATAAATAAGATTTTTATTACCATATCTTAAAGTGAAAGTAATAAGGTATTTCTTGAAGTATAATAAAAGGGAGTAACTTCGGAGAAAGCGCAGCATACCTCTCGACACCCCTGAGTCACTCATACCAGTGTAGCCTCTGGCAGATTTCTTGGCACTTCACCAAGCCACTGCCTGCCGCAAATAACGAGCAATAGAAGCAATTAAGGCAGGCGTGTCCGTCCTTCTTCTGTAATAGCCTGGTATTTAGTTCACCCAGATCTCATCTCCATAGCCAATTTATTTTCCATCACACTTTGTAATAATCTCAACGCCTGCCGAGATCTGCTCATTGGTATTTGTTCCATTGATATATCCTGGAGCGCGTCACATCAGGCATAAAACATAACATCAAACTTCTCAAAGGGGCCTCTACGCGTTGGATCCATATATTAAGCCTTCGATCCCGGTTGTTGTCTTTAGATAACAGTCGTTAAGTCAAGTCTGTGGCCTTTGGGCGGCTTGAAAACACTGGCCTCCGCCAATCCGCAGTTGAGCAGCTTGGTGCAGTATGATCTAAAACCTCTGCGATTGATTCCAACAGTGGAATGATTATGGGTTGATGACTTTATTTTTAATAAAAAATCAAAAATGTAATATATAAATTTAATAAGCAGTTGGCATTGATTGCACGGTACCTGAATGATTTGTGGAAACGAGAAAATCAACTTAATTCCTTGATTATGCTGTAATAGCAAACCGGTCGGTAAAAATAAATAAAAAAAAAAAGTCGTTTATTTTCTCTCTACAATCTTAGGCTTAGGTGGTAAAGGAACGAGTATACATATAGGTATTTACAAACAGAACATTGAAAACAATTGCAGGATAAAGAGAGAGAGAGAGAGAGACTGGTACCTGAATTAAGCTTAGGTTAGCCTGAGTTAAGCCTAGCCTTAATTAAGTTGAATAAGTAGTAAGTAGTTATATTAATTCATCAAAATAAGTTCCACCAAATATGTCCGTAGACCCAGCGGGGCCCTTCGCTTGAAATAATTAAGACCTAGATTTTTACGAACCCTACCTACTTCATGCCTTGTTTAGATACCTTAAGGTTGCCTTGAAAAGATTGCTTTCAGCAATAGGGCCGTCTTGTTCCTCATAAAAGTTTAGTTAAAATTTATATTTTTTAATTGTATTCTCTTTGTGCAAATAAAGCGTATTGTATCTATCTATCTAGTTGATCGAATAGTATATAGATAGATAGAATATACTTTATTTGCACTATACAAACTACAGAAAAACAATTTTGTTAGCACACAGAAAAATATTCATTTGTAGAATATGTATATGTAATAAGGCGGCTTTATATAGTATCGATTAAATTTCGTTATTTAGGGAATTCTGATAAGGAATAATAATATAATAGTATACTAATCTGGATAAAGCAATAAAAGGTTATTAATAAATAAATATTACTAATCATTTGACCTTCAATCGGAAAAGGGTGCTGCTGACTGTAAAATTATATAATTTTTATTTTACCAACGAACCTATCAAAGTTAAAAATTAAAGATATACTTATAAATCGATAGATACTAATCGATACTAATTCACCCAATGAGGTCTTAACATCAAATTAGGCGAAGGGCCCCGCTGAGTCTACGGACATCCACCTAGTATCTACTGTTAATGATAGCTGAGCATATAGTTTCAAAAATGGACTGAATTTTATAAAAATAAATCACACACGAGGCCCGAAGAACTATGATGTGAAGAATATATCATCATCATCAGGTCCATTTTAGTCTCCACTACAGGAGCACGACCCTCTCTCGTCCGTCCTAGACGGAAGGAGGATTTGGCCTACACTCCCCACGCTGGCCAAACGGGTTGGGGAGGCCTGATCGATATTTGATAATGTATTTCCCTTAGTCGCCTTGTACTCTGCCGGAAACCACACGGCCAAAGAAGAAGATATATTTACTTGCAATTACATACATGAAAATGAAAATTTATAAGAAAAATATCTACGGTAGGACACCTGACATCTGGATATTTTTTTTTAATATATCGCAATACCAAAAAAACGTAAATAAAAAAAAATATTTTATAAAATCTACAAAAAAGGCAAGTATATACATAAAAGCTGGAGAGGCTGCCGGCAACACCTACAGTCACCAGTATCAATAATATTTTAAAATAATGTGACGAACACAAACGTGATCATGCAATTGAATTCATAACGAACAAGTCATAGATATTTTGTGTAACATTATTTACTAAAATAATGCAATCACATGATGCACGATCAAATACGATAATGTAAAAGTCACAGATGGGCAGTTACTACGTTTTTAATAATTGAAATTCCGCAGTCTCCTGTCTGTTGCGAAATTTTTGGTCATTTATTATTTTCTTGTCTATGTCTACACTCTACACTATTATCTAATTATTGTATTCTGGAACACTGTGGATCATTCAATCCCATGTCAAGCTGGGTATCCCAGCTAATATGTAGTTATGTACGATGCTGATCATCTCTCTTTACGATTTTTACGAGGTTTTCTCAGAGACTACACAGCATGGGGTTCTTCAAAAAGGGCGTGAAGAGGTTTTTACAGGGTCGGCAACACGCGTGTGATGCCTCTGGTGTTACAGGTGTTCATAGGCTACGGTAACTGTTTTCCATCAGGCGGGCCGTATGCTTGTTTGCCACACTGGTGGTATAAAAAAATCTAAATATATAAATATTGCAAAGAAGATTGGTAGCACGAAGTACGGATACGGAGAAGCTCGAGATAAACAAACCCATCCATAGACAGGCTACGGCCGACGTTGCTTCACTTGCTGGTTCGGTTAGACTGACGCGTGCAACGACGTCCCTATTTTAATGCGCCATCGACGAGCTCGATGGCAGATTCAAATAGGATTAAAATAGATACAATATTAATATCTAAACTCGCGTTATCATTAAAGAAACGAGTTTTCAATCTAGTAATACTCATATTACCTACTGGTGACCTCACTCACTCACAGGCACACAAAAGCCCACAAGGGAATTTTTATTTGCCTGAGGTATTCTGAGAAGTGGAGGTAAAAAAAAAACTTTTCTACAGATGCCAAACATACCTATTACAGAAAATCGGTGTATACCAAAGAACAACCGAGAAAATGAACAACAGGATCTGGAATTCAGATAAACTAGAAAATTCCTTCCGATGTTTACGAGATGACATCATTGTGGTCAGTGGACGTAATACAATACAGTAACTCTTTATTGAACCAAATAAAATACAGACACAAAATATTACTAGTCTATTACTAGTTTTTAGGGTTCCACGGGTAAAACGGACCCTATTACCACACCCCGGCCACTCTATACAAATGTCGCATCGTTAAATACTACATAAACAACTGCGTCTGTGCAGAGCATAAATGAGCGTGTGTGCGAGCGGCGCCATTCAAACTGTTCCAGATTCGCCTCAGAGGGGAGGTGAAGTCGATACGAGAGAGCGGCAGGGAGAGTTCTTACTGTCCGTCGTCCGTCCGTAGTCACCAGACTATATATCTCATGAACCGTGAAACGTACGTAGTTGAAATTTTCACAGATGATGTATTTCTGTTGCCGCTATAACAACAAATACTAAAAAACCGAACAAAATAAATATTTAAGGGGGCTCCCAAAGGGTAAAAAGGAACCCTATTACTAAGGCTCCGCTGTCCGTCCGTCCGTCTGTCACCAAGCTGTATCTCATGAACCGCGATAGTTAGACAGTTGAAATTTTCACAGATGATGTATTTCTTTTGCCGCTATAACAACAAATACTAAAAAATAGAATAAAATAAATATTTAAGGAGGGTCCCATACAACAAATGTGATTTTTTTTGCTCATTTTTGCTCGCAATTGATAACAGCAATAGGTAGACGCTTGAAATACCCACATAATATTTAGACATATAATCACTTAAAAATAAATAATTAAATAAAAATAAAACAAATATTTAAGGGTCCCATACAACAAAAGGGTTTTTTTTTTGCCGTTTTCATAGATAATGGTACGGATGCCTACGTGCGCGAGTCCAACTCGCACTTGGCCGGTTTTTTTATAGATAATAGTACGGAACCTTTCGTGCGCGAGTCCGACTCGCACTTGGCCGGTTTTATTTAAAAACACGGCGGTAATTGTTGATGTGGACGGACTGTAATAAAATTATAATTACCTACCTGTTCGGAAAGTAATAATTATAATGTTTTTGCGGTCCATTCACCACAATAACCACCTTAAACAAACCATTAAATTTCTATACCTGCTGAATATGCAGCAGGTAGGTATAGAAGTTTAATAGTTTGTTTAAGGCTATGACTCAACTTTGAAAATGTCATTCATAACAAAAATTGGTTGTTTGATTTACGGATTAAGGTTAAAGCGCCCGCTTTAGGAAACATTGTATTTCCGAACCTACCAGAAAATTAAAAACCTAACTTTCGGGCCCCAAATATTACGGGCACATGCCTAGTAATAGTTAATATTACTAGGCACATGCCTAGGTTGCGTAGGCCTTTGTCCGCCCCTGGATGTCTGTAAAGTCGGTTTACGGACGACAGCTTTACGTGATAACGTCATAAGAAAACATCGGCCGATGGAGTAGCAGAGAGATAGATGCGTTAAGCCGAACGCCGATCATGCCTCTCTATCTCTTGTTGCGCGCCCTCGCCTACACGCTCGGCTCAGGCGGAACGTGACAATGAGTCATGATTGTTCGTGCATGCAGCCGGCTTTCATCGATTTATAAGACGTTATCACGTCATTCACGTCAATAAAAATATCTCGATTTCTGAATTTGAATTTCTCCGAGGTGCCGCCTCTAGTCGACTTCTATTAGCCGCACCGCTCGCCCCTAATATAAATGGCGGTGGCAGACTGAGCAGCAATTTTTCACGTTCCTATCTCCATCTGCGTTAAATAATAGACCGTCGTAATATATTCATGAAGTTTATTTTTCATTAGCCGACGCTCAGTCGCTATAATTGGCTAACGAATATTGTGTGCTTATTTAGGATTTTTCTGGTTTGAACCGGTTTTCTTTAGGGATGTACCACATTATCGGTTGCTGTAGTAATGTTTTGGGGTTTATAGTGATATTTTATGTTCAAGGGTCTATAGGATACCGACACTGCTGCACATCAGGCGGGTATAAGAAACCGGCCAAGTGCGATTTGACTCGCGCACGAAGGGTTCCGTTCCATTCTTCGGCGGTAGGGCCCCGGGGTTTTAACAGTATGGTTGGCAACCCTAGCGGTAGGGTTACCGCTAGGGTTGCCAAAAACATTATTATACTGTTTTCTATGCTTTAATACTGTTGAAAAAAACTTCATTTGACCATAGCACTGTTTATTGTACTGCTCCGCATGCGCTGGGCTTTACTATACTGTTTGTTTTGCTACGAAGCTTTTAATATACTGTTTTTCTTGTAAAAAAAAGTTGGTAACCCTACCTACCGCCGATGCTGAAGCCGATTACCATGGGATTGTTTGATTGCGTAAATCAAACTTTAACTTAGATTTATGCTACTTGTGTTTAGTTTACCTGGTAGAAACGATGGACCTCTACCGACTAAGGTGAAGGTGTTTGGCAATAACTTAAACGTAAGACATATTCTTCGAATCAAGATATGGTGGGGTGTGTAAGTGGTTCATCAACATCTTTGAACCAAAGCCATCTTCACGCGGTGCACCCTGCTGACTGACAAACGAAGCTCTGGCGAAAAGAGAGGTAGGGAGCGTAATTTGTAAGCGACTGGGGAATGTACCTCCACCTCACAGAATCATCATCATCATCATCATCATCAGCCTGTATCTACCCACTGCTGGATATAAGCCTTTCCCAATGCTTTCCACCAGATACGATCCTCCGCCTTCCGCATCCAGCCGCTCCCAGCCGCTTTCTTAAGGTCATCAGACCATCTAGTAGGAGGGCGTCCAACACTTCGTCGTCCTATGCGCGGCCTCCACTCTAATACCTTCCTCCCCCATCTGCCATCAGTTACTCGGCAGATGTGACCGGCCCATTGCCACTTCAGCTTGCAAACTCTGAAGGCTATGTCGACAACTTTGGTTGTCCGTCGAATTTCTTCGTTCCGGATTCGATTCCGCAGAGAAACCCCGAGCATAGTCCTCTCCATCGCTCGCTGCGCGACCTTTAGCCTGTGGACCAGTCCGATGGTCAGTGTCCAAGTCTCTGCACCATATGTCATTGCAGGGAGGACGCACTGGTTGAAGACTTTAGTCTTCAAGCACTGGGGTATTTGCGCGGCGAAGATATGACGAAGCTTTCCAAAAGCTGCCCAGCCCAGTCGAATGCGTCTGTCGATCTCTTTGTTGAAATTTTGTTGAAATAATGGCAGCGGGGGTGGCAGCGCGCTAGCGATATTTTATGTTGCGAGCGTTAATATGGCTTCGGTAACCGCTTCACATCAGGCGGGCCGTATGCTTGTCTGCTGCCACCGGACGTAGTATAAAAAAAATAATCGGTGGTAATCGGCTTTAAATTCGGCGGTAGGGCCCCAGATCGGGGTAATAGGTAGGCATGTGAACAAAGTTCTAAAATTGATCTGCGATCTCAAAATTTTAATAACTTATGCCCGACGTGTTTTATGGTCGATCAAAGTAAGCCTGCGGAACAAAACGGAAACGGAAAGGTTTGTGGCGTTTTCGTGGTGTTCAGCCCCCTTACCACCATCTCTTCATCATCATCAGATCATCATCATCAGGTCCATTTTAGTCTCCACTACAGGACCACGACCCTCTCTCGTCCGTCCTAGACGGAAGGAGGATTTGGCCTACACTCCCCACGCTGGCCAGACGGGTTGGAGAGGCCTGATCGATATTTGATAATGTATTTCCCTTAGTCGCCTTGTACGACATCCACGGGAAGAGACAGAATGATTCTATTCTAGTCTGCCGGAACCCACACGGCCATCTCTTATTATCTTATTATTATTCAATAACTGAATAGAATGCTTATTCATACCAATGAATAAGCGACCCCTTCCTTCCTGGTTACCTCACTGTGTTATTTGGCTACGGTGAGGTGGAGGTACATTCCCCAGTCGGGTAGCTTACAATTACGCTCCCTACCCCTCTTTTCGCCAGAGTTTCGTTTGTCAGTCAGCAGGGTGCACCTAGTGCAGGTGAAGTTGGCTTTGGTTCAAAGATCTTGATGAACCACTTACACACCCCACCACGTTTTTGAGTTATAAAATTACAACGAAAATTGGCATTGATTTTTATATACATATATAGATATAGATATAGATCCGTGCCGTGTGGTTTCCGGCAGACTAGAATAGAATCACTCCGTCGTACAAGGCGACATAAGGAAATACATTATAAAATATCGATCAGGCCTCCCCATCCCGTCTGGCCAACGACAGAAACAGGATTTGGCCTACACTCCTCAAGTGTAGGCCAAATCCTGTTTCTGTCTGGGACGGACGAGAGAGGGTCGTGCTCCTGTAGTGGAGACTAAAAGGACCTGATGATGATGATGATGATATATGTACCCATGTACTCGGCAATAAGGACAGTTGTTAAAGAGTTATATTCATTATACATCCAGTTTATGACCAGCCCCCTTACCACCATCTCTTATTGCGATTCAATAATTGAATATATTGCTTATTCATTGACCAATGAATAAGCATTCCATTCAGTTATTGAATCGCATTATGAGATGGTGGTAAGAGTGCTGCTATAATACCATGTCTTATTAGTGAACACCCTCGTGCTACATTACATGGTAGAGATTGCTTGTGTACCTACATTGTTCTCATGTGCATGAAGATAAAACAAATATTTTGATGTGCAAGTGGCTCACCGTTACCTTCGAGCCAAAGCTCTCTTTGACGAGCTCGGTGGCGTAGCGGTCAATGACGCGGCTTCGACACCAACGCTCGTGGGTTCGATTCCCACACAGGACAAACATTTGTGTGCATGAACATGTCTGTTTGTCTTGGTCTGGGTGTTTTCTATGTATCATAAGTAAGTATTTACAAAAAAAAATGTATTTACGTATGTTTATCAGTTGTCTAGTACCCATAACACAAGCTTCGTTTACTTTGGGGCTAGAAAAAAAATCCAAACCTCACCTCCACGTAATAGGTGAGGTTGGCTTTCCTACTTCAAATTTTTTTTTTAATTTTATTTCTACGTCGGGTGGCAGACAAGCATACGGCCCGCCTGATGTGAAGCGGTTGCCGTAGTCATATTAACGCTCGCAACATAAAATATCGGTCGCGCGCCGCCACCCCCGCTGCCAACGCAGCATCTCCTTCCTTTCTCGTGACCTCACTCACTCGCAGGAACACAACAACCCTCAAGGGCATTGTTATTTGGCTGCGGTATTCTGTAAGGTACATTCCCCAGTCCGGTAGCTTACAATTACGCTCCCTACCTCTCTTTTCGCCAGAGCTTCGTTTATCAGTCAGCAGGGTGCACCGCGTGCAGGTGAAGTTGGCTTTGGTTCAAAGGTGTTGATGAACCACTTACACCCCAAAATATCATGGTGACTCACAATACATCCCATATTCCAATAAATATTCCATGTTCCCCACACCATGGTCACCCTAACTCCATAGACAATTTTCTGCGCCCTTATTCCCTTATCATTTATAACGGTTTTATCTCATCTCTACTCTATTACAGATATATTTGTCATAGCATATTATTAGTAGAGATATTCGCTGCGTTACAACAACATTGACTTATATTTGTTACTGCTGATACAGATAATTCAGCTTTTTTGTGTAATGTCTAACTAAACTTAAGTTTTCCGGGCGTTTTCATTTGACGCTATACCTATAAAAGAGAAAGTAAGTTTGTATGTTCCGTATAGACTCCGAAACGGCTGGCCCGATTTCAACGAAATTTTCAGACAATCTTTAGATTGACCCAGCGGATAATCCTGCACTCCTGGACTACGCGGTCGAAGCCGCGGCTAGCAGTTAGTAGTATATAACAATTAATTAAATAAAAAAAATGGCTCCTGATTTAATTTTAGTTATAATTATGATGAGGCGTATCTAATATATAAAAAATACTGTATATGAATAAGTTGTGCCAGCTTTCCAGCTTTAAAAAAATGTGTATTTAAAATATTAAATAAATAAAATACTGTTAATTTTTCTGAAATACTGTTTAATATTTTTAATTTTTTAATATAAGATCTTTATTTCTTGTAAAAGAAGTTGGCATCCCTACCAGAGGAGCGGAGGGCGTGCAGCCCCTGCCTGCTGTAATGAAGGGCAGGCACCATGCGAGTCGTAGCGGCGGAGGCTAGCCACTAGAGGTGGCCAGCCGAAGATGCGAAGGCGATGCCTACATCCCTTGCCTGCAGGTTAAGCACCAACAGCATCAACAGCGTCATGAACGTGTTTGCTCATAGATTTGATCTTCAGTATGTGAATCACTGATCAATGGTTCACATGCTGAGGAACAAAAATATATGGTCTGTCTCTCTAATTTTGTTTTTAATGTTACTAACAGTAAGTTATGTTACTACTGTTCTTAATATTCTACTCGGCCGGATTCTAGCCCACGGCGCCGGTTGAGTGTAGCGTGTAGCTAAGCTAAGTGTATGTTTTCCATTGATTTCAATGGAAAATATATTTGAAGATCATTCCTCAAGGACACGATCTCAGTTTTTTTTTTGAACACAAACCTCAAGCATGTCGAGGTCTTTAATTGTGACAAGATTCACCAAAATCGAATCAGTGGTTTTGGAGCCTATTCATTTTCAAAAATGACTTTTCGGCCTATATAAGCGTTTCGCTCGCTCCCCTCAATAATGAAATTTTGGCGGTCGAAATAAAATAAATAAATAAATAATAAATATTGTCAGACAAATTACACAGCGCCATCTAGCCCCAAAGTAAGCGAAGCTTGTATAATGAGTACAAGACAACTGATAAATATAAGTAAATACATTTTTTTTGTAAATACTTATGATACATAGAACCCAGACTAAGACAAGCACACAAATGCACACAAATGTTTGAAAATAAAAATATTTTATTTATTAAAAACCGGCATTATAATTATATAATAAAAAAAAATTACTTACTATTATTTAATTTCTTTCATAGTCGGGCTGTACGTTTTTTTAAACGTTTTCTTTTTTTGTGACATATCTAGACGTGTCGTAGAAAGTCTGAAAGTTAAATCTTAACAGTAACTTTATCATTCTTGTGATCGCTTATCCCGCTTTTTTGGACATAAACTTATTTTCTTTTTCGTTAATAAGTATTATGCCCGTTTCTTATTAGTGTTCCGTAACGAAATTGGAGAAACGGAATCGTAATTTTATATTGTACATACATACATAGAGAAGCGTTCGATGGCGTCGTCGCGCGTGTCAGGCTAATCGATCACGCAAGTTAAGCAACGTCGACGGTAGCCTGTCTACGGTCGGAGTGGCACGTCAAGCTGTCAGTCGTGGCCGTTAAATTAAAATTAAATTGCCAATACAATAATTGGTTATTGCACCAAATAAATTACAGAAACAAAGAATAATAAATAAACAATATAATTGGCCGTGTGGTTTCCGGCAGACTAGAATAGAATCCGTGGATGTCGTACAAGGCGACTAAGGGGAATACATTATAAAACATCGATCAGGGACCAGACTACCAATCATTACAATAGTCTTATTATGGCGTTTCAATGGCACTACAGTGGCAAGTCAATGACCATAATTATTTTGTAGAATACCAAATGGCAAAGACAATTCTATCGAGACACTACTGACACACTATTGATACGTTGGTTATTTTACAGACTTGGGGCCCAGGCCTGCCCAACCCGTCTGGCCAGCACGGGGAGTGTAGGCCAAGTCCTCCTGTCCGTGGCGGACGAGAGAGGATCGTGCTCCTGTGGTGGAGACTTGAATGACCTGATGATGATGATGATAATGGCAATACTAGAAGCGGTCTTATCTCATCCAGGTAATCATAGGGTAGAAGAGGACAAAATGTATTTTGAACAGGTGGGGGTCCAAGATTTTTTTATATAAGGAGGGGGGGGGGGGGAGCAAACAAGCATGTGGGTCACCTGATGGAAAGCGATCACCATCAGCAACAGCAAGAGCCTATTATACTCCTTCCTTTCTTTCTGTACTGAAATACTGAAACTTTTGGCTATAAAAATATTTTATATATTATTAAAAATGGAAAAATTCACCTCTCGCGCCTAGGTGGGATTTGAACCCACGAGTCCTCGACCTCTCGATTGCTGGTCGAGTGCTCTTCCAACTGAGCTACCAGGAAGTGTTTGTGTTGGTAACGATTTTTTTTTTTATACTACGTCGGGTTGCATATGAAGCAGTTACCGTAGCCATATTAACGCTCGCAACATAATATATCGCTCGCGCGCCGCCACCCCCGCTGCCAACGTAGCATCTCCTTCCTTTCTGGTGACCTCACTCACTCGCAGGAACACAGCAACACTCAAGGGAATTGTTATTTGGCTGCGGTATTTTGAGAGGGTTCCCCAGTTGGGTAGCTTACAATTACGCTACCTCTCTTTTCGCCAGAGCTTCGTTTGTCAGTCAGCAGGTTGCACCGCGTGCAGGTGAAGTTGGCTTTGGGTCAAAGATGTCGATGAACCGCTTACACCCAATTTATGCATTTTATGTTTTACTGCTGTGAAGTCGCAGTGTGGCTCCATCTACCTATTAAGTATTACACGGCAATAAGGCATGGGTTTGGAAACATTTATCCCGCTTTATAAACCCCGCTTAGGTGGGATTTGAACCCTCGATATACAAAAGTAAAATATAAAATGCAAAAATTTACCACCATCACTAACCTTCATGGTAGCTCAGTAGGAAGAGCATTCTTATCAAAATATTTAAAATATTATTTTAAATATTTATAATAATGCCAAATTGGCCGAAATCAAGTATTTATATTATCAATACATATTATAAAACAAAGTCCTCCGCCGCGTCTGTCTGTCTGTCTGTTCGCGAAAAACTCAAAAACTAATGCACCGATTTTCAAGCGGGTTTCACCACTCGATAGCGTGATTCTCGAGGAAGGTTTTAGTATATATTTTGTAAGGTTTTTGTATTTATTTCTGTGTACATTAACGATATTTGTTGAAGATGTCGGGAAAAATAAGCCTTCTGGGAGCTTTCAACGAAAACATTTTTACGTAACATAGGCTATTTTATATTTTTTGTAAAGAACCCGTCGAAGCCGGGGCGGGTTGCTAGTCTTCTATAATATAAAAATGAATCGCTGAATGTGTTGTTAAGCTCAAATCTCGAGAATCTCGGCTGAACCGATTTCGCTAATACTTCTTTTAGAATATTCCTTGAAGTACGAGGATGGAACGCAGAGAAAATTTAAAAAAAATGCCTGAATTTCTATACTCCCATGCAAACAATTCGTAATGTAATAATACTTAAAAGTAAATTTGAACTTTAATACCATACAATAAAGTTCAAGTGTTAGTGGAGATGTTCCGGGAAGGTAAAACAATTGAGTGACGTTGACGTGACAATAGGCAATTTGACTAACATTTTTTTCGGTTTGATATGTAGGGACGTCTCCATAATATAACCATAGGTGAAAGAATTACTTCAATAGCACAAAAATCTCTCGAGTTATGGTAATTTGAAAATCACAATTTTTAGATTGCCCCAAAACGCTCCATACAAAAGACTACCGAATTATGATGTCACAGGTTTGTATTTTGTATGCATCAAATCAGAAATTTGTACGACAGCTATGTTAAATATTACGTTTATGTAATTAGTATCATAATAAAAGTTATAGCATTTTTTATTGCTTCTCCAATGGAAATATTATTTTTTAATAATTTCATACTTTTAAAATGGACTTACCCGACAAACTTTGTTCGACGCTAAAAAAAGTCTGACTGAAGATATTAGAATGGAGTTTGCAGATCTTTATAGTTTTGTGTATTTTACGATATTGTTAAATAATTTATACAATACAATACAATACAATACATTACTCTTTATTGCACCAAATACAGGATGACAAAGTAGTAACAATGATTATAAAGTACAACGGGCGGCGATATCGCTATAAGCAATCTCTTCCAGGCAACCTTTGGGTATAGGAAAAAAAGAATACATATAAGAGGTAGGTGGCGCAGTTAACAAAGTTAGGACATATTGAAAAACGAAAAACATACAAACATACACATTTGTAGATATATAAACATTAAACTTTACAGATAACATTAAAAATTAAATAAATTATGCATTATACATGAAAGGAGAACAAGGAAAAATATAATATATAAGTATACTATACTGAGACCATTGAAAGGTAATAATCTTTGACTAGCTTCTTAAAATTATCAATTGTTTGAGCTTGTCGTATAGCAAGCGGAAGAGAGTTCCATAGTTGGACAGCCTGAATACAAAAGGATTTGGAGAAGAATTGAGTGGAATGAGAGGGAGTTACAAGACGAAGTTGAAGAGCACTACGAATATTAACGCCTCGGATGTCAGAGTGGTATGTGAAGGAATCTTTAAGATATAAAGGCGTGGAGGGATTAAAAAGGATGGAATATAGCAAGGCGAGAATATGCAATTTCCTGCGAAAACGAATTGGGAGCCACTTGAGCTGAGAACGAAAGTGAGAAACATGGTCATACTTACGAAGCCCATAAATGAAGCGAATACAGAGATTTTGAAGACGCTCAAGTTTACAAAGTTGCTCTTCTGTGACGTCGATATAACATGAATCTGCATAATCAAGGATCGGGAGGATTATAGACTGTGCAAGCGCAATTCTGGTGTCGATCGGCAAGAAATTTCTAAGCCTCCTGAGTGAGCAGGTGGCTGCAAACATTCTCCTACTAACCTCGGCCACTTGAGGATATACAATTTTTAAACATTGGAAAATAGCCTATTATAGCGGTACGAAGTTCGCCGGGCCAGCTAGTTAATTATAAAAACATTTTATTCGTATTTATCAAAAGTAAACATATCTCTACTTGCCGACATCATGGTGATACTACGCCGTCAGCCATTTTTCTTAGTTACTGTTATCCGTTATCATTTATTACTGCTTGCGAGGAAACGGACGACTCTCTTGTGATTGCCATATTATTATAATATTCCGCTCAGCTTCTTATTTTACGAGTGGTATGAACAATATTGTTTTTGTGCGTTGGCTTGTACCTAGCTGTGCTCGCGACTTCGTCCGCGCGGAATAGTTATTTTTTTTTATTATTTATTTATATTAATAAAATAAAATTAAATTTCTAAAATAAAAGTCGAAGGTACTCCTTATTACATCCGCTATATGCCAGTGAAAGTCCCGTCAAAATCGGTCCAGCCGTTTCAGAGAACAAACAGACAGACAAAAATAGTGTAAAATGTTATTTTGGTATTTCTTAAAATAGAAAAGTTGGTCAAATTTAATTTGTAAGATTTGATTGCAGGCACCGCGGCAAGGGCGGATCCAGCTACGGCACCGGGGGGGGGGGGGGGGGGTCACATAGTTGTGGGCAAGTCACTTCAAGTTGTAATTTAATTTTCATAATAATAGATACAGGTAAAAAGTGGGTATTTTATTAATGTATGCATGTACTTTTAATCTATATTGGGACAAAAATATATAAAAAAACATTAAATTTAACAATTTTAATTAGTGGTCCATTTAGGTCCTGGACCCGGTCCAGGGGGGGGGGGGGTCATGACCCCCATGACCCTCCCCCTGGATCCGCCATAGCACCGCGGTGAAACTAAATAAAAACTTGTTACAATTGGTTACTATAATTAGGAAAAAATAGGAAAAAGATTGGTCGACATAACCGGTGACCCAAGATCTGGCACATTCCTCGCCCAAAGGATCAGTTTAGCCATCCAGCAAGGTAATGCTGCTAGCATCTTGGGAACGATGCCACATGGCCAAACTTTTTACATTTAGTTTTAGGTTAGTTTTATTTTAGTGTTATTTAATTTTAGGTACTTTAGTTTTATAGTTTAATTATATGTATTGTTTATAGCTTAAGTTTATTCGAATAAAATTTATCACATTGGTTACTTCAACTTCAACTGGTTGTACTTCAACCACAGAGCACCTTAGATGGTTTACTGGAATACCAACTGTGATCTTCTGATGTATAGTATACTTAAGTGTCATTTTAGCAACACAATTTACGTACGTCACTGTACAATATAATAAATCCGTGGTGCGCGGTAGTTGAGCTTCACTTGACTAGCTATCTCTTTCGGCTTTTAATGCTTTATTTGCTATATTGCTGTCTCTCATATTGCCAAGGGGCCAAATTACAAAAGCTTCATACTCCTACTAATTTCTTCTCGTTAAATTCGTTGTGAGTTCCAAGGCAGCCGTAGTTTTACCCCCCGGGGCTGCAATGGAGGACTTCATTGTTCATTACCTTTTTCGGTGGTCGCCGCTGTTAATTGTGCCTGTTTCGCATCCGGAGGTGGAAGCCTGGTGGTTCGTAACACAGGTATTCTTACCTAACACGATACACCAGCTTCCACAAACAAGTAATTGTAAGTAGGTATGTTTGTATTATTTGTATTGTATAAGTCGGATTATAATATTATGTACTGTCTATACTTTATTACTTTTTAAGATCGTGTACTTATTTAATTTAAATTTAATTTTAATTGAAGAGTTCGGTGGTCGCAATGGCTACTTTGACTCCGAGGTCGCGAGTTCGATCCCCGCACAAGACAAATATTTGAGTGCATGAACATGTCTGTTTGTCTTGATCTGGGTGTTTTTCTATATATTATATGCATACATATATTTACAAACAAACATTATTTAAGTATAATATCAGTTATCTCCTACCCATAGTAGGTATAAGCTTTGCTTAGTTTGGGACAAAATTGTGTAATTTGTCGACGAAAATTTATTTATTTATATATTTAATTCTGGATACACAGGAGATACAGTAGTGGTGGGCATGAAGGGTGGCCCTCGTCGCGTTAAAAAAAACCGGCCAAGTGCGACTCGGACTCGCGCACGAAGGGTTACGTACCATTATCTATAGAAACTGCAAAAAATCACGTTTGCTGTATGGGAGCCCCCCTTAAATATTTGTTTTATTTTATTTTAATTATTTATTTTTAAAGTGAATATATAACTAAATATTATGTGAGTATTTCAAGCGTTTACCTATTACCGTTATGAATTGCGAGCAAATACGAGCAAATAAATCACGTTTGTTGTATGGGAGCTTCTTAAATATTTATTTTATTCTATTTTTCAGTCTTTGTTGTTATAACGGCAACAGAAATACATCATCTGTGAAAATTTCAACTGTCTAACTATCACGGTTCTTGAGATGGGGTGTAAGTGGTTCATCAACATCTTTGAACCAAAGCCAACTTCACCTGCACGCGGTGCACCCTGCTGACTGACAAACGAAGCTCTGGCGAAAAGAGAGGTAGGGAGCGTAATTGTAAGCTACCCGACTGGGGAATGTACCTCCACCTCACAGAATACCGCAGCCAAATAACGGTTCCCTTGAGGGCTGTTGTGTTCCTGCGAGTGAGTGAGGTCACCAGAAAGGAAAGACATGCGGCGATGGCAGCGGGGGTGGCGGCGCGCGAGCGATATTTTATGTTGCGAGCCTTAATATGGCTACGGTAACCGCTTCACATCAGGCGGGCCGTATGCTTGTCTGCCACCCGACGTAGTATAAAAAAAAAAATAAAAAAAAATGAGATACATCCTGGTGACAGACGGACGGACGGACGGACGGACGGACAGCGGAGCCTTACTAATAGGGTTCCTTTTTACCCTTCGGGTACGGAACCCTAAAAAGAAATTTACTAGTAGGTAAATAAAGGAAAAATCCCTAAATCCGTCAATCACGTCCGTTCACGGACCGGCCAATAATGCCCGGAGGCTTTAATAAACCGGCGTGCCTTAGTAAAGGGCGCTGACGCCTTATTAAGTAATTTACGATGCCTAGTGACAAATGTGCTGGGCCTACCTGTACTTATACGACTTTTGACGTGGTCTTCTATTAGGCTATTTGACTAACATTTTTTTCTGTTTGATATGTAGGGACGTCTCCATAATATAACCATAGGCGAAAGAATTACTTCGATAGCACAAAAATCTCTCGAGTTATGGTAATTTGAAAATCACAATTTTTAGATTGCCCCAAAACGCTCCATACAAAAGACTACCGAATTATTACGTCACAGGTTTGTATTTTGTATGCAATTTGAACGACAGCTATGTTAAATATTACGTTTATTTGATTAGTATCATAATAAAAGTTTTTTATTGCTTCTCCAATGGAAATATAATTTTTTAATAATTTCATACTTTTTAAATGGACTTTCCCGCCAAACTTTGATCGACGCTAAAAAAGTCCGACTGAAGATATTAGAATGAAAGTTTGCAGATCTTTATAGTTTTGTGTATTTTACGATATTGTTAAATAATTTATACAATTTTTAAACATTGGAAAATAGCCTATTCGATGGAGCCGGCTGCACGCACGAAAAAACATGACTCATGCGGCGTTACCTCGCTCTGAGGCGTTCCATTAACTAACTATCGTCAGTAAACCGACTTTACAGACAACCGATTTTTTATATTAGCTCAGTGTTATGGCTCCGCTTCGTCTGATGGTAAGCGGGAAGAGGAACACAAATTGCATTGGCAACTGACTAGAGATTAGATAACAGTGTTCAGACAGTTGATACTGCCATGCTGGCCCGCAAGGTGCTTCTTCTCGCTTCCTGCCCGGAGCTACTAGATCATCATCATCATCATCATCAGCTCATTTTAGTCTCCACTACAGGAGCACGACCCTCTCGTCCGTCCCAGACAGAAGGAGGATATAACTATATATATATACTAGCTTTTACCCGCGGCTTCGCCCGCGTAGTCCAGGGGTGCAGGATTATCCACTGGGTCAATCTAAAGATTGTCTGAAAATTTCGTTGAAATTGATCCAGCCGTTTCGGAGTCTATACGGAACATACATACATACTTTCTCTTTTATAGGTATAGAAGAAGATTTATATAAGTGAATATAGATGGAGCTATATAACTTATACACTATATACTGATGATAGTGAAGAAAAATAGTGATTCAACGGCCTGGAAACCAGTGCTCCAGTTTGAGTCTAAAGAGAGTCACGATACAGTCGCCAATGCTGATACTGTCAGTTTTTACCACCACATGGTAAGCGCACTAGATGACCACGCGCCCGAAGAGATAGAAGAAGTGGATGCACCGGCTACCACTACGTCATCGTCGAGGGCAGCACTCCACCAATCAACGCACCAACCCCCCACCACCCTTTCCAGTCGGGCGGCGCGCGCATTGGCGTGCACTGCGTGCAGTGTCCGACGCGAGAGACAAAGGGTTGACGTGTCTGGACATTCGCCCTGATGAAGATCTCCTTTTGAGATCGAAACTTTTCTTTTCCGACAAAAAGACGTGAGTGACCCGTTTAATTTATTTAATTAATTTAGTGATTCAATTAATCTCAATTGACTACTTTCAAGAAGGTAAGAACTAAGAACGCACTTTAAAACAAACAGGGTATCGACATTTCATTTCATTGCCGTAAAGCTTGTATGTAAAGTAAAGGAATTAGACATGAATCCCGTATGGAAGAGTGGAATTGAGTGAATGTGGGAGTTATTGGAACAAAGTTGAAGATTAGCGTGCCTTAATTCGGCACTGCCCAGGTCTCAGATCTTGATTTTACTATTACTAAATATTTTACTAAATATTATATTTTTAGGATACAGAAGTCAACTAACCTCAGAGTTAAATATAACCTACGGTGTTATCAAAGGAATCGACTTGGATTTAAAAGATGAGGATATTTTGTCTATTTTAGAAACAACCACTCCCATTTCATCTACAAAGAGATTAAAACGTTTAGATATAGACGGAAAATGGACAGACAGTGAGTCAGTTCGAGTTGGCTTCAAAAGTAACGTCATACCCGACTTTGTCTATGTTTATGGATGTAGACTAAAAGTGGAATCATATGTATTTCCAGTGACACAGTGCTCCGTATGCTGGAAATTTGGACACCACAAAAAATTCTGTCCCTCTAATAAGTGCTATTGCCCAAAATGCGGGGAAAATCACGCAAACTGCGAGACGAAAGAGTACCGTTGCGTAAACTGCAAAGGTAAACATATGACAATAGATAAGAGTTGTCCAATGTTTATTAAGGAAAAAAAAATTCGTCACATTATGAGTAGAGACAATATACCTTACCGCATTGCTCTTGAGGTATATCTAAAAGAAAAGAAAGTTGTGCATGATTTTTCTTTTCCTCCCCTTTCTAATGACACACCCATTGTGCCGAAAAGACAAACGTTTGCTGATAGATCATATTATAGTGTGCTAACTACACAAGCAATAGTTCACGATACCCCAGCAAACAGTGAGAGAGAAATTCAACCAGAGTCATCGGTAAATCGGCTACAGGCTGCGAGTGAAAAGGAGAAAAAGCGCAAAAAGCAAGTAAAAAAAAAGTATATTCACGAAGAACAGCCGTTTATAGAAGATGATGACGAAGAGTCTACGTTAAGCGCTATGGAATTTAATGAGAGTGAGGGATACAACAAAATAGAAGAGAATAGCTTAAAAAGAATTATACTGAAACTTAAGAAAATAATATCATCCAGAGAGAAATTTGAAGAAAAGCTAATAGAATTTCTTAAAGTTATGTTTGAGGAGTGTAAAATATTTTTGGTGAATCTTTTTAGCGGTGAAACACTAATGGATAAATTATTTAGTCTAGTCACTAATTATGGATAGTACAGCTTTAAGACATTGCTCGTTAAACATATTTCAGTGGAATGCACAAAGTTTGCGGCCCAAGTCAGTGATATTTGGTGAGCTTTTAAATCAACAGAAAGTGCATATTGCGATTATTAGCGAGACCTGGTTAGAGCCAGAAAGTTCATTTAGATTATCGGGATTTAATATATATAGAAAAGATAGGGTCGATTCATATGGTGGTGTTGCAATTTTGGTCCATAAATCAATAAAAACTCAAGTATGTACAGTTAATGCTTCTATAAATCCAGGGATTGAACTTGTCCACATCAGACTGCTAAACTGTAAGTATTTAGAAAACATTGTATCAATCTACTGCCCATCTTCTGTTACTACTACTGATGCGGACTGGGAGACTGTTTTTTCATTATGTCCTAAAAAATCGTTAATAGCAGGGGACTTCAATGGCCACCACACAAATTGGTCATACAAAACTGATAGCAGGGGAACTCAATTATTCGATGTTTCATTGAGTAATGGTTTCTGTCATCTTAACACTGGTCATCACACTAGAGTAAAGTTAGTTGAAGGTGTAGTACAGCAGACTTCTCCTGATATTACGTTTGTATCTTCCGATATAGCCATATATTTTGAGTGGAAAGTATTTAATGAAAACCTAGGAAGCGACCACCTTATTATTGACATTAATATGAGATATAATTCCAAATTATACTTTACAGAAAAACTAAATTTCAAAAAAGCAGATTGGCTCGCCTATCGTAAAAGTCTCGAAAAATCTTTTGAGAATATTAATAGCTTGACGAATAATAAAAGTATTCAAAACCAGTATGACCTTTTTCTGGAACAAATTAAAGTAGCAGCAAACAAAAACATTCCTTTAGTTAAAATATGTACCAACCCCGAGTCTAAATTCAAACCAAAACAGTACTGGAACTCGACATTGTCTGAAGCAGTTGCGAAACGAAGATTAGCTTTAAGTAAATTTAGAAGAAACCCCACCCCAGAAAATCTACAAAATCTAGAAAGAAAAACTAAGGAAGCAAAAAATGTAATTAACCAAGCTAAATCTGAAAATTGGCGTAAATTCTGTAGTAGACTCGATGAATCTTCTTCAGTTTCAGATATGTGGTTACACATGCGTTGGATTAAAGGTATTCAGAAACCTAAGTTTAACCCACCTGATGATAGGATAGACGATTTATTAAGTTCTCTAACTCCTGACACAGTTCGTAATTTGCCACCGCTTTTTAACTCATCTAATGACTTGCTAGAAAAAGCTTTTACATTGAGTGAGTTAGATAATAGTATAAAATGTAAAGACACTGCCCCTGGTTGTGACGGTATTACATACTCTATGATACACAATCTGCCAGACATAGGAAAATTATACTTACTAACTTTGTACAATGTTATCTTTCAAACTGGTTATATTCCATCTCAGTGGCGCAGTACATTGATTGTTCCTATTCCTAAAACTTCTAATGAATCAAATCATGATGTCAAGCTTAGACCGATATCACTGATGTCATGTTTATGCAAAATTTTTCATTCCATGATTGCAAAGCGATTAGAGTGGTATATTGAAAAGAATGAATTTTTATCCTCTTATACTTCCGGCTTTCGGAGAGCTCAATCATGTTTGGATTGTTTAACTAGACTTACATCAAGTATCCAAATAGGCTTCTCTAAAAATATACCAACACTTAGCTGTTTTTTGGATATAGAAAATGCCTATAACAACATTGCTATCTCGAAATTAATGGTGATAATGGATGATCTCAATGTAGGTAAAAAGATTTGCAGTTACCTATGGTCCTTCTTGAATGACAGAGAGCTTAAAATAAAAAAAGGAAATAACACTATATCGAGATGGACTAACAAAGGTCTAGCTCAAGGAGATCCTATATCTCCCTTATTATTCAATATTGCAACATACAGCATATGCAATCAAATCAGTAACGTTCAGATATGCCAGTATGCTGATGATTATGCGCTATTTGTAAGTAATAAAGATTTGTCCTATTGCGAACGTAATATGCAATCCGCTTTAAACTCCATGATATCAATTTTGAATGAGCTGGGTCTAGATCTATCCCCGAGTAAATCTAAATATTGCCTTTTCAGTAGAGGTTTCAGAAAACAACTAGTAGAACTTCAGATAAATCATTGCGGCCTAAATTCAACTGACTGTATAAAATACCTAGGTCTTTGGATGGATAGATCTCTTTTATGGCGAAAACATATAAATGAAACGGTGGCCAAAACTGCAAAATTTTTGAATATGTTAAAAATGCTCACTGGACCTGGTTGGGGAGTTCATCCGAAACATTTGCGCACACTATATATCTCCTTAATTAGAAGTAGAATGGACTACGCTAGCTTTTTATATGACTCTGCAGCAAAAACTCATACAACAAAATTAGATAAAATTCAAAATCAAGCGCTAAGAATAATAGGAGGGTTTATTAAAAGCTCACCAATCCATGTCATGGAAAGTGAATTGTGCATCCCACCATTACATCTGAGAAGAAAGTACCTTGCATATAAGTTCTGTCTAAAAGCCCAGTCATGGTCAAATAACCATATTATAGAACTTTTGACCAACTTAGAAGGCCATTGCAATAGTATATATTGGCGTAAAAAGAAGAAACCACTGCTAGTCGTGACATATCAAGAGACAAAATTATATAATATTCATTCGGCCTATCCATTAGAAATGTTTACATTAGATATTTGGCTATCATATATTGAGATTAAAAAGATAATAGATTTAAACTTAAATAGTGTTACAGATGCTAAAAGAAATATGAACTTGAACATCTTGAAATATAATATATTGAGAGAAATATACATTAAATATAATAATTGGAAAAAGATCTATACAGATGGTTCAAAAACTGGCAATGCAAGGGGAGCGGCCTTTTATGATTCTTCTCAGGCGCATAGTAGTATGTTTCAAATAGATGTGGATATTTCTGTTATGTCTTTAGAACTATTGGCAATATCGAAAGCTTTAGAATATGTCATAGGTTGTGAGCGACAAAATGTTGTTATAATTTCTGACAGCAAGAGTGCTCTACAGCATTTGGCTCGATGCGCCTCTGGAGTCAGAGGTGTATCGATAGCCTATGCTATTCTCAGACAGATTCTTTTACTTCAGAATAAAGGTGTTACTTTAAGACTGCAGTGGATACCATCCCATATTGGGATAAGCGGAAATGAGAAAGCTGATCAATTAGCAAAAATGGCCACCACAATGGGTACGGAAATATTAATTAAACCTTACTTTTCGGAAATTTTAAACACATTCAAAACATCAATATTTAATCTGTGGGTGGAATACTTTAATAACATATCACAAACAAAAGGAATTTGGTACAAAAGTATAAAAAATCAGCTTTCTCAACTCCCATGGTTTGCAACTGCCGACTTAAGCAGGCGTTATACAGTTTTAGCTCACAGAATTCGTTCAGGCCACATTCCATCGGGAAAATTTGGACATCTCATGAAAAAAGTTGACTCTGCTAACTGTATTGAGTGCGGTGTTATTGACGATGTACATCATGTCTTGATGGAGTGTGTGAAGAATGATTGTGAAAGAAATGCTCTGGTGTCCGATTTTGGGATAAATGTCTGGGATGTAGGAGCTTTTCACGGCATTCTAGCCCACCCAACATCTTCTGGGGCTAAAGCTGTATACGATATGGTAGCACGTCGGTTATGAATTACGATGTATGTATGGATGCTTATGCCTATATGCATACGTCTATATGTATATGTGTGTTTTTATGTATGCGTGTAATGTAAATATGTGTATGAAATCTAAAGTGTAAAATAGGATAAGGTACGATGGGACTGACATGTCTTTTTAAGACCAAAGTCCCTAAATAAAATAAAGAAAAAAAAAAAAAAAAAAAAAACTGACAAAAAAATTGTCGTTAATATGTCGCCCAAAGGAAAAAAATTGTCGCTCTCTCGTTAAAGAGCTACATATAAGGTTTTTTTTGTGGCAGTGCCGAAATAAGCTTATTTCGGCACAGCCCACTCGGGATCTATTAAACTACATAACATAGCGAAGATATGATTTCCCCCAGAATTAGTCGTCAATTTGTCGAATTCAATCACCAAGTATAAGAATTAGTCGACCTCCCGTTAAAAAGTTGTAAGTATTTTTTTGTGGCAGTGCCGAAATAAGCTTATTTCGGCACAGCCCACTCGGGATCTATTAAACTACATAACATAGCGAAGATATGATTTCCCCCAGAATTAGTCGTCAATTTGTCGAATTCAATCACCAAGTATAAGAATTAGTCGACCTCCCGTTAAAAAGTTGTAAGTATTTTTTTGTGGCAGTGCCGAAATAAGCTTATTTCGGCACAGCCCACTCGGGATCTATTAAACTACATAACATAGCGAAGATATGATTTCCCCCAAAATTAGTCGTCAATTTGTCGAATTCAATCACCAAGTATAAGAATTAGTCGACCTCCCGTTAAAAAGTTGTAAGTATTTTTTTGTGGCAGTGCCGAAATAAGCCTTATTTCGGCACTGCCCAATAAAACTGCACCACCTAGCGAAAATCTGATTTCACCCAGATGTTGCCTTGAATTTGTCGGAAATAAAACACAACTGGTCACTGGTCGATGCGTAGTTAAAAAGTTATACGTACGAAGATTATGAGAGTCGCAGAGATACTGAAAGTTCATCATCATCATCAGCGTATCTAGCGTTCCACCATATGCGATCCTATGCTTTCCGCATCCCACCGCTACCAGTCACTTTGTTGAGGTCGTAGGTCCATCTAGGTGGGTTGGTCCACAGACTAAAAGTCGCACAGATGGAGAGAGCAATGCTTGGAATTTCTCTAAGGCAGTGTTTTTCAAACTTTTTGAATTCGCGACCCCTTTACAGGTTGAAAAATTCTGGCACAGCATAGTAATACAACCAGTACTTTAACTTCATACTAGCCCCCAAATCGGCGCACGCACACAGCCAAGCGTCATTTACACGACCGCTCAGGAAGTTTTGGTGACGTAGTCCACGAAGAGCACCCGTCTGAATAGCACCTGTGCGAATGACGTAGTCCACGAAGAGCACCCGTCTGAATAGCATCTGTGTATACTTTATGATGCTTGGCTGTGTGCGTGCGCCGATTTGGGCGCTAGTATGAAGTTAAAGTACTGGTTGTATTACTATGCTGTGATTCTGGCGACCCCCGTGTGCCATAGACAAAGAAATAATTTATAAGACTACGTAAATGGTTTACGTTTACTAACAAGCCCATCCTTCTAATTATAATTGTGTTTTTATTGTAGTGTTGCCTTTTTATTTCTGCTGGCAACCCCCCGGGGGTTGCGACCCACAGATTGAAACACTGCTCTAAGCGATCGTATCCGGATCACGGTATATAGATTGTGGGTATAGTAAATTAAAACCAGAAAGTAAATGTATATAATAGTTTCTTTTATTTACCATCTTTTATATTAATTAAATATACTATTTACAAACGCCGTACTATATTTTAACTATACATTTTTAAACATTATTTAGAACATACTATAAAAATTAACACATACAATCTCACATACAAGACACAAAAATATGACACTTAGAGAAAAAAACCTTACATTTTTACAATTTTAAAAAATATAGAAAATATCTGCCGCTGAGTAGGTACAACTCTACAACTCGCCATAAATTAAAATTCCGTCCATATCATCTTGCTAATTGGCGATCTACTACAGTACGTTTCCTAAGACATTTTATACCACCAACGGTGAAACTGTGGAATGAACTTTCATCAGATTTCTTCATTTCCCTTATAAGGCTGGTAACGGATCCGCGACGATATGTCTTTTTTATATATATAAGAGTGGGACAAATGGTCACCAGGTGTAAGCAATCCCCACCGCCGATGGAGATTAGCAACACCAACGGGTCGCTGATATGTTACCAGCCTGTTAAGGGAAATATAGACTCTGTTCTTAAAGGCTCCTAAAATGTACTATACGAGTACGAATATGACAATTTTTTATTGCGGTGACTAAAGGCAGTAAAGGCTTGCCCACACTAGCGTCACTAGCGTACAAGCTTGCGATATGACATGTATGATCGGCGGTGTGGTAATTAAAAGATTAAAAAAAAAAATGCGCGGCAGGCTGCTGTAACTTTTTGATATGACACGGAGTAGGTCGAGGTTGTTCTAAAAAAAATTGAAAAATATTACTTGTATGTTTATTTTCCCATTATGCTTATCATCATACTATGAATTTTTCCCACAGCTCTCATACATAATAGCTATGATCTATACTAAATAATGTATAATTATTTGTAACCATACATAGAAGCCCTACTGAACATTAATTTGGTGTAAAAGATACTTTTTTTATAAGTTTTATTAAACTAAATACAACACGAACTTGTTGCTTAATTTGAAATACATATCTAATGCTATGCATAGGTCTATTTACAATAATTTCGCTCCAAATATAATCAAATAAAAAATAAATGAGAAAACATGTTTGAACATTTCGACATACTTACAGAAAAATATACAAAAGAGATCTAAAAGAGGTCTAGATTCGATTTCTACCTCAAAAATAGAAATAATGTAACCCGGGCTATATATGTAATAAGAGTTTAGTTTTTTTAAGTTCATAATGTTACGATGTTCTAATCGGTACCATAGCTTGCAACTGCAAGCCATATTTTATTTTTATGTACACATATATTTTTAATTTAATTTCCGGCCCTGGATACTTACTTCTTTTTTTGACTGTTCACATATCGACATAGCTGTATTTAAAACAAAAATAAGACATAAAGTTAGAAAACAAGTCAAGGAGACAGAATGAACATTCATTTTATCTTTTAACTTTTTTTACAAACTTTTTTTAATAGGACTAAAACTAACATTATTTGCTGGACAGCTAAAAATTAAGTAAATAAAATTCATCCAAGCGTTCGTAGTTGGGTGCCAACGGAGCAGTACTTGTGTTACAAGTGTTTGTAACCGCTTCACATCGGCCAGATTTTTTTGTCTAATACACGGTATAGTGTAAATAAATACAGTTAAAAAAAACTAAAAAACACGCTTTAATGATCAATTGAACTAAAAAACGAAAAATATTGTTTAATAAAGGCAGCAAATTTTAATAAACTTGAAAGATTAGTATTATTGTGAAAAAAGCGTGGGGTGCTCGATAAAATAAAAATATCGCTATATAGTTTATATACTTTTAAAACTATATTTATTTTCCACTTTTTAATTCAAGATAATTAAATAAACTTATCAAGTTGTTGTATTGTCATCGCTCCTTGATAAGTATACAAAGTTTCAATTAAATCTGACCGTTCAATGTGGGTCTAAATTAAGTTCAAAGAAGTCGATTACAAACTGACAAGCAAACATACAAGTGAAGTAGTATACCCGAACCTAATATGACCGAGGCGTCGGTCCCGCCTGTTGTCATTAGATGACAAAAGTTTCTATTCCAAATATAAACGACAATAACAAAACAAAATTCAACAAATTATTATTCTTAAGTAACTATATACAAAAATTAATAAACCTAATATAGGTATTCATTTACAATTTATATACTTATCCAGACAGAGCTATTTTATATTATTTATATATATTTTAATTTCCTAAAAATAATAACAAGAAATTGCATGATTTATAAAAATAACAACGGGAATTAACGCGAGTATGCATAAGTAAGGCCCTGCAACCTGGTCGAAACGGCAGGCAATAATAAAAGTATGTAAATACCCATTATCGCTGTTAATTCCCATTGTTATTTCCTAAAAAATAATTACAAATAGTTAGAATTAATTACGCAATGTCATATTTATACCAGCATAAAAGATATTGTTTGTATTTTAATTTTGTATTATAATTAATGTAAATTGAGCGGCAGTATTCAACCTGGGCGCGGGACTAGTGTTCCGAAATTTCGTCTTTTTACAAACTCTAAGATATAACTGATCTGAGAGTCTGTTAAAAATTTCGAATTTATCTTTGGAATGCTTTTTGAATCTTGTTATGTATTACTATTTTATTAATTTTTATTTTAATAATACTATTGTATTAAACAATGTTGTATACTTAGCTATGTCGTCACTGTTATTTTAATCCTTGAAAAATTCAGGGGACTTTTAGCTTTTGGATGAAAATTATTTGCTTAGAAACTTTATACAATTATGTATCTGTATATAGACAAATTTTTTGCTTTGTATTATATTTACATCAACATATTTTGAGTGTTACATAAAGTGTCGGCTGACTGTGAAAACCTCGTATGTGTGTATCCAAATATTACTTACTTACATTAAAAAAACAATAACTAAAGTTCTAATAGAACCATTTTCATTCTGTGTTTTTAGCAGACAGAGTGCTTAGTGCGAGAGAGATCATGTCAACGTAAACAAACCGACCAAATAGAGAGGAAGTCTCATGTTGTGAATTTATAAAGCGCATGCTACATATCAAAATTATGCGGCTTACTTGTTCACATGTTGAAGGGAGTAACCCGGCTAATTTGAGATGTAACACGCGTCTGGTAAAATCACAACATGAAACTTTTTCTCAATTTGGTCGGCTTGTAAACGGCTTCGGTAACTATTATTTAATCTGTGGCTTTGGTAAATCGGCTTGTTCGAATGTTATCAAAAACTCACACAAAGCACTCAGGACACATCGATATCCGATAGATGAATGTTGTAAAATTTACATAAAAGTATGTCTTTCTGACTTTATCACATATAAATTAGCGGCTAATTATTTTATTGTTAACTATACGATTCGTTTAAAGATCACTAAAGTTATTTTGACATAATGCTTCTATATGAAATCGAAAGACGGTGTGAGAGCTACATTTAAATTTAATTACACCAATCAATAGCTAAAGTTGAATGAGTTTGTTACATTTACTGAGAACCGTGGTCGTCGCCATTTTGAGATAGTTTTGCTGCGTCACATATTCTAATACGTAATACCATGTTCATGGAAACACACGGCGGTTTACACTACACAATCTCTTTGATGTTTTGAAAATTTTGTGAGGTTTTGACAGATAGAGGCTACCAGAGCGCGGAAGAAATGAAATTTTCTTGTTTTGTTGTTTGTTTCGACATTCCAGAAGATGCAGAAACGTTGCGAAGAGATAAAAATCGAAGCACAGCCAGTTATTTACATATATACAAAACTAATATTAAAGTTAGCTTATTTATCTACGTTTAAATTAAAACTAGGATATGTCGGTCTTAAAGATGATGCATCAGGATTCACTGGGGATTGAGCGGTAGGAGAGATATAGGGGTAGCGAGGGTAGGGGGGATAAGGATAGGGGTATCCTGTTGGTAGTAATTGGGGGTTGTGGAATGGGGGCATGAGCGCTGGGGAGGGGTAACCGTAGGGCAGGCCGACGGATGAAGCTGCTGCTTGGAGGATGGACGCGGCGAATGCTGGGTCGCTGTATACGGCTGCGTAAGGCCAAGCAACCGCTATGCGTTGACGTTTATCCTTCATTCTTCGGTTTTGGAACCATACCTGTTGATGAAAGAAGGTCTTGTTAATTTCCAGCGTCCCAGTGGGGATGGATCAAATGAAGAAATGTAACAGAGGATCTCATTACTTTTATCATGAACAGATCAAAAGTTACTGAGGTTTTGACGTGATAACGTCTCTATAAATCGATGAACGCTGGCTGCACGCATGAAAAAGCAGGACTCATTGTCACGTTCAGCCTGAGTCGAGCGTGCAAGGGAGAGCGTGGAACAAGCGATAGAGACGCACGATCGGTCTAAGTGTTCGGCTTGTGACTTGTGACGTTACGACGTTAACACGTAAAATTATCGTCCGTAAACCGACTTTACAGACAACCAATTTTTTGTTAAATTATAAAGATAGTCGGATCTTAGATCATTTGGAATAACAAACACATAATAGGTACCAATATATTTCCTATTTTTTTATACCACTCGGGTGGTAAACAAGCACACGATTTGTCTGATGATAAGCAGACAGCTCATAATTCCAATTTCTTTTGCGTATCTGCCTACTCTCTACCTATGACATTACACAATATAGAAGTTCACTGAAGCGATAAATCGATCAAGTAAATTTACCTACGACAAAATAAAGGATTCTTAATTGTTATTCCGCAGTCTTCATCTGGTTTTAAAAAAAAAATAACTGCGGGTGGCCATAGATCATAGACTTTCAAGCTCCGTTCGCACTCCATCGCTAATTAATTGCATCTTTTTCAATAACTGCAGTATATTCGAAAAGAGCCCTCGTAAAATATTCAGTACATAGTGCGAAGCGTTTAAACCCATCTGAAATCGTTAACGGCATAATGGAACGAAACTCAACAAAGTGAATAAACAAAACGCTTTAAACCCCGCCATTGTCTGCGAATGACGTGTTAATTGGCGGGAATTCTGCAAGGAAAACGCTGAACTTCCTTTCACGACCACAGAGTAAAGATCCATTGTTTTTTAGCAAAGGTATTCTGTTTTTGCAGCCACAAATGCCACATAATTTCTTGTTACATTACTTGTACAAAAGGACCAATATTTTAACGTGAATATGTCTGTAATTTTTCTACCATATGGAGGCAATCCAAAAAAATTAATGATAACTAAATCAAGGGATACAATTTGGCTGTACAGTTTGTTTGTAGTTTCGTATCTACGCTCTATATTCAAAATTCAATCACATCACTGGATACATGAAGAATCAAAGAATTTATTATGCTAAGGACTATGGCACATCGCGTGCGGGGGAAGCGAAAGCGCTGACATTTTGACATAATTTTAGTGCATATAACGTATTCACGTACAAATAAACAGAAAATTACCTACAAATAAAAAATATCCCTAAGATCGTTGCCTGTCAGCAGTGTCCTCAGGAGACTGACTGGCAGCATTACCTCGCTGGATTTGCCTTGCTCAGAGAATTTGTATGAGTATCGCTCATACAAATTCTCTGAGCAAGGCAAATCCAGCGAGGTAATGCTGCCAGTCAGTCTCTGAGCAAGGCGACCAATTTTTGAGAAATCTCATTAGGTATACTACATTAATGTATAAATATAAATCATTATATTATATTAATTAGAATTAGCTGTGGTGTACTCAAATGTATCACATACCTACCTACATACTAGTAGAGTATATTATCTATTATGTAATCTACTATATAAAAATAAGTCGGGTTTTCCTTCCTGACGCTATAACTCCAGAACGCACGAACCGATTTCCACGGTTTTGCATTCGTTGGAAAGGTCTCGGGCTCCGTGAGGTTTATAGCAAAGAAAATTCTGGAAAAATTTGAAAAGAAAAGCGGGAAAATCTTTTTTCACATACAGCGCCATCTCTAAGGAAATGGATGGAAACGAAAAGATTGAGCCACAGCGAAGCGTGGTCGGGCCGCTAGTCTGTGATATAATTCTGTCATTTTTTACTCCATAATATTTTAATCTATAAGTAGGACTGAGATTTTAATAATTTTAATACACTTTTGAGTTGAGACCAAGGAATTAAACATCGTGCAGTCGCAATTATCAGCTTTTTATTTTTAAGTAATAAAAGTAAAGTAATATGTTGAGTGTTATAATATAACTATTAATAAAATTCAAATGAACTGCGAAAGATTTTTGGTATGTCACGTTGAATTAGAAATTTTTTATTGATATGTTATCGCTGTTTATTGATGTTATAAAGGCCCATCACAATAAACAAACATACGGAAAAAATTCTTAGTTTTATTGCTTATCAAATGGTAGCGGCGGTTTAATAGTTTTAATTGGTATAATCGCACCATAAAACAGATGCCCCGCCTAATAGGGTTGCTACACGATGTTCTAATTTTTAAAGTTTTTTTTTAGACTGGGCTGACATGTCTTCAATAGATAAAAGGTCCAAAAACAAACTAGAATAAAAGAAGTTCTTTTTTGTTTGGATTTTACTTAAATATTAAATGCAATGCTTTATAGTAATAAGTATTATTATGAAACATTGCAAAACATAGGGCGGCTCAAATGAATGAATGAATATTTATTTGCCAGAATAAGGTTTTTGTACAGTTGTCAATATATTCCATATTATTCTGTCGTCGATAATAGCGTGCAAATATTAAAATCATATTAGGTAATTGAACTGTATAAATTAATGATAAATAAATCATAAATAAACATCAAATTATTATGTATGTCAAGCTGAATTAAACATCAATTATAATTATGTCAGCTTGCTTATTGATTTATAATAAGTAATTGTTTTGAATTTGAATGTAATCTTTCGCAAAGGTATCAGGTGAATAAAGTGACACTTTTACGATGATATTAGAATCCAAAGATCAAAGTGTTGGACTTATTTATAATAAGGATTTGTTCCACGTATTTATGTATGTGATACATAGATCACATACAAAATACCCGCTTAGTCAGTCTGAACATGATAAAGTAAAAGACTAATGAACATATTTCCAAACAGTTTTCACCATTGCATTGGTCGGACTGATTCATAAGGTTTAGATATAGAATTGAATAAGGCTTTTTGTAAATTGGCTGACGTATGAAGATGAAGATGTCATAAATAATTTTAACAAAAAAAAAAACATACTAACTAACTGTAGGTACTGATAGATATCTATACAACTGACTCCTAATATTACTCTACATTTATGTATGTAGATACAGACTGATGATAATGATGATGATGAAAAAAATATGGGACCATTCTGGAAGCATACTCTTGCAAATAATAAAAGTTTTTTTCAAATCGGTTTATAAATGACGGAGTTATTAAATAACAAATATAACAAAGTACAGCCGAATTGAGAACCTCTACCTTTTTTGTAGTAGTAAAAATAATGCGAACTGGGAGCTTTACTGGCTCCAGTTAATCAACGGGGCGGGTCGCTACTCTAAAAATAAAAAAGACATGTGTATAAGTGGCAACCCTACGGTCAATACGGTCCGATGAAGTGTTTTCATGCACTCCCTCACTAATGATGGCCGCCGAAGTTCTCTATCAATGTTCATTAGCGTTCTACAGCTACTGGATAATTCGGCCGGTGCCTTTATTAATACCTACATCGACAAATTAGCGTGAATGTAAAACTCGAATGGGCCATAAAAATACGTGTCGTTTTTTTATTTGTGCCGTTGGTTTTCTTTTTGGGGTTCCTTGTCTATGACTGGCACAAATGGATTTTTTTTTGTATTTTATTTTCTATCATACAAAGATAATACATACATAGATATGATATGAAAGGAATGAGTACAGGCTGGCAATGGATCGGCGATCCCTTGGTGTTACTGATCTCCATGGGCGGTGGTGATTGCTTTCCATCAGGTAACCCACATGCTCGTTTGCCCCCCTATCATATATAAAAAAAAGACAGTTACTGATCTCCACAAGTAACATTGTATAAAGTAAAGAATTATAACATTTTTAATCTTTAATTTATGTGTTACGCATACCTACCTGCCCGTGAGGATCATTATTCTCACGGGCAGGTAGGTTGGTGGAGCACCTTGGTGCTGGTGGGAGGACCTTGATGCTGCCGGGAGGAACTTGGTGAGAACGCTGGTCATGCCGATTGTGAAAGATAGGATAAGAGATGTGGGTGTACCAAGGAGCTCGATTGTGTGCTGGACAAACGCAAAAAAGGTCTGTGTGATGCACAATTCGGATTCAGCCCCCTTACCACCAACTCTTATTGCGATTCAATGACTGAGTAGACTGCTTATTCAACCAATGAATAAGCGACTCTATTAAATTTGGTATAGAGACGCTTATTCATTGGTATAAATGGGCTGTCCACTATGCATCTCTCATAAGCATCTGTATTGTGTCTGAAGCACACCGTCAGGTACTACACTGATAGCTCAACACCTGTGTATGCTTGCTTTTGACGTGAATTTTTTAAAATTGCTTTCCTAAGGAGGCAATTAAAAAAAACGAATGATAACAAAATCGCGGGATACAGTTATGGCACAGATTACATAATAGTTACTACGTAAGTTATGGTGTTGCAGCTACATATCTATCATCTCCATAATCACACCACTGGATAGATGAACGATCAAAGAATTTATTACGCTAAGTAAGAACTATGGAATATGGCGTGCGAGAAGCGCTGCCATTTTGAGATAATTTTAGTGCATATAACGTGTTCCCGTACAACACACGGCCGTGTCCATGACACAGGCACACGACCATTTTTTAGATTTATCCGAGGCTTTTGACATGGTATCTATGGTATTAATTATTACTTTTAAATGTCTATGGTCTTCTACAAAAAGAAAATATATATATCCCTGTGGCTATAAAACGTGGTCCATTTGTGTACAGAATACTTTCCCTGACAGCTGCTCGATTCACACTTGGCATCTTTAAAAAAGTGATAATTGAGATTATGACCGGACAGCGCAGCGCGCGAATCGAGAATTCAAATTAGCGTTCGCATTCCATTAGGATTGGAATTCACGTGTAAATAACTGCTTTTCGTTTTTATTATTTCGAGTGATCTTTTGATGTTTGAATCGATAATCTTCACAAAAGAGTGACTTAAAGACAATCCTCTTCAATAATCGTAAAATTTAATTCTTTAATGATCGTAGCATCATGGAACTAAGAGTATTTATTAGGAGTATTATATGTCCGTTATTTTTCTTAAAATTTAAATGTTTGTGCAGTGAAATAATCTAAGAGGAAGGATGAAAGAATCCTTAAATTTTGCCTATGGTTTTCTTAGTCTTTTCGCTGGTTTTTTGGCGGGAGATAACACTTATTGTGCAATAATAATGGACAGACGTTACACTTGTTTCATACGGAAGGACCGACTTAATGAAGTACGTAATTCAATCACACCACTGAATAGATGAAGGATCAAACAATTTATTACGCTAAATAAGGACTATTGAACATCACGTGCGGGGGAGGGGTAAGCGCTGCCATTTTGAGAAAATTTTAGTGCATATAACGTACTCACGTAGAACACACGGGCGTGTCTATGGCAACCCCCCCCCCCCCCCCCCCCCCATTTTTAATTTGTTTATCAATTAGAGGAAACTTGGGAACAATTTATATTACTTTATTATTATTTACCTGCTATTTTATTTTTCGTATTAATGATAAAAAAACACATTCAATGAATGCTTGCATCACAGATACTCGTATCACACGTCACTGGCCCTGACGTAAACTCAAATTTTGACAGCAAATTATTCAAAATGGCTGCTGTGCTGTCTTACCAATTTACAGTTTAAACAGCCTCTCTGTTGCCTTCACACATTTGTCCATGATTCTGCGAATTAGCGGTCGTCCATAAAACATTCGTGATGGAAATTATGATGTATCTAATTGAAGCATCATACCGCCGAGTCGTAATTTTGGCATAGAACAAATATTTACAGAGTGACCACTTTATTATAATAAATACAATCACCTACAGGCACTGAACTACTGTACCTAATAGGATGGACTTGTGAGTACATAAGTAGTCTGCTTGCAGGTGAAAAAGGAGTAATTCGTGCTCGGTTGGTTTAGCGAGTGCAAGAAAGGTGTGGATAAAGGTCCTCTCTGGTTTACTAGACGAGAGACTAGCAATCCTGTGATATAACTGGAAGATTGGTGCACCCTGTGCACCAACCTTCCAGCGCATAATGTATAATGCTATAAAATATGGAGAGTAAGTAGTTCATCAACAACCAAAGCCAAACTCACCTACCCGTGGCGCACCCTGCTGTTATTACTATTTATAGAATCTCGTCAATAATGCCTACAAATGATGTCAGGATATTCTATATATATGCATTATAAAATTCAACGTTTCACTATCTGTAAGTTTATGTCCTTTTCCCGTAAAAACAATATAACCGACTTACATGGCAGTTTTTAAGTTGAACCTGGCTAAGTATGCAATCCAGTCCACACGATCGGAGTCGTCAGTACAGCTAGTGCTACATATAATATGGACACATAGTATCCCGCTACAGCAATAACTAGTGACATCAGTAGGCATTATAATAAATTTGAACCCAGCTGACCCCTCTGCGAGTATTTAGTTTGTGGTAATATCGATTCAGCGACTCAACGTCGACCTACATAGAGGTTGTTTGTCTCGTTTTAAAATAACATGTTCATTATTGCGTTTTGTGTCTCTTTTGTTGAATTCACGAAATTTACGCGTACTAACATTGTGTAAACATTTTAAAGTAACGTCAGTCACAAAATATGTGATAGAAGCCTAAAAACGTTACTCATGACGAGTGATAAGTTTGAATTAGTATTTAATTGTAAAAAGATAGTACTAAAACGTTATGCATAGCTTGCTTGACAGTATAGTTGGTGCATGAAGTAATTTTACATGGTTGGTAGCCAACCCTGGCTGGAAGAAATCTCTTGAAGAGTTATCACTTGTGACGTGAAGGTGAACGCTCACCACACATTCCTACCACTGTGTCTCCTATGTATGTAGCCAGGAAAGCGGCGACCACCAAAAAAGGCAATGAACAGTAAAGTCCATTGTAGTCCCGCGGGTAAAACTACGGCTGCCTTAGAACTCACAACGAATTTAATCAAAAGAAATTAGTAGAAGTAGGAAGCTTTTGCAATTTGACCTCCCCTCTTGCCTCTTGGCGATGTGAGAGACAGCTATATGGCAAATAAGGCATTAAAAATGGCCAGTCACGGTTTCTTTTTGTAGGTATAATATAGATCATTGTTATATACGATAGGTAACTTGGCAAAGGTAAGAATCGTATTAATTTATGAATTATCCATTATTGCATTTGTACTTACTTATTGTTTATCTAATAACATTTTGAGAAGACATCATAGATAGAAATCAGCAAAACAAGAAAGGTGAATGTAATATGTAAAAAGAAAAACCGGACAAGTGCGAGTCGGACTCGCCCACTGAGGGTTCCGTAGGTACGTAGTATCATTATTAAATTTGATATTTTTCATTATAAATAAGAAATAAAGCGTCGAAAAAAATAAATAAAATATATTTTGCAATGTGTACATCAAGCCCTTTCATATGATACCCCATTTGAACTAGTAGTTTCAATTTGAAATTTCGACACCCTATAAAAAATATAGACCACCTATTTTTTAAGATCTATTTACAAATGTATAGTTTTGGGATTTATTCCTGTACTTGTAGTCTATAACGATGTTACTTGCCAAATTTCATAGTTCTAGGTCAACGGGAAGTACCCTATAGGTTTTGATTCCCTTGAGTGTGTCGAAATATGCGTTTTTTGCTGAATAAACGGCCGTAACTTTTTTCTACGTAAACTTAGCAGTTTGATTTTTTTTTAACTACATGGGGCCGTAGACCTGAGTATACAGTTCAAATTTCAGCTTGATACCTCCACGCATTCTCGACATAGAAATTCTTGACAGACAGACAGACAGACAGACAGACAGACAGACAGACAGACAGACAGACAGACAGACAGACAGACAGACGGACAACAAAGTGATCTTATAAGGGTTCCGTTTTTCCTTTTGAGGTTCGGAACCCTAAAAACGAATGAAAAACCGGCCAAGTGCGAGTCGGACTCGCGCACGAAGGGTACTATTGTCTCTGGGCTTTGTACTATTATCAAGCAAGGGCTCTGTACTATTATCAAGCAAAAAAACAGCAAAAAATCACGTTTGTTGTAAGCCTTAAATATTTGTTTTATTATAATTTCATTATTTATTTTTAAAGTGAATATAACTAAATATTCTGTGAATACTTCAAGCTTTTACCTGTTGCCGTTATCAATATCGAGCAAAAACGAGCAAAAAAAATCGCGTTTGTTGTATGGGAGCTCCCTTAAATATTATTTTTTTTCTGTTTGTTAGTATTTGTTGTTATAGCGGCAACAGAAATACATCATCTGTAAAAAATTAAACTGTCTAACTATCATGGACGGACGGACGGACAGCAGTCTCAGTAATAGAGTCCGTTTTCCCTTTGGGTACGGAACTCTAAAAACAGAAAAGGTGAATGTAAAAAGAAAAACGAAATATGCTTGTAAAAAATGATCACATCATAGGTAATTACCATATAGACAGTGGATTTCTAAGGAGAAGAATATAACTCAATATAGACAACGTCAGGTGACGTTTATATTTTTTTAAATTTTCCTAGGCAATGATAATTATCAAGTTATGTCAACGATGGTCACATTACGAAACTAATATAATAATTGCGTGGAGGTCGGTATATTTAGGTCACAATGTAGGCGGGTGCTTATGAATGAAGTAACTGGGCATTTTACAGGCTTCGCTAAATAGTTGACAGTTTGCTGTCGTGTGTAGGTCGTTTATAATGAAGTATTTCGTGTTATATTACTTAAGTGATACAAATGTGGAGGTAAAAAGAAGATTGCAAAAGTATATTTCGTGGGAATCATGGGGCCCTACTACAAAGTTTTAGGCGAAAATTCAGAATTTTTCGATACGACACTCCGATTGGGCCGGTGAATGTGGACTTTTCGCCCCGCATTATTTGCCCAATTTGATAGAAATCAGCAAAATTTGATAGAGCTCGGTGGCCGAATGGTTATAAATGTCCACTTTGACTACGAAGTCGCGGGTTCAATCCCCAAATATTTGTGTGCATGAACCTGTCTGTTTGTCTTGGTCTGGGTGTTTCTACCGTGTATTATATTACGTATGTAGGTACGTTTTGTGATATTTATATTTAATGAAGCAAACATTTATTAATTGTTACGATGCAGTCTTCTACCGCTAGCTTAGTCAGTGAATCGTGGGGTTCCTCAGGGCTCAATTCTTGGTCCGATTCTGTTCATCATATATAGTGCTAATCACGAAAGCTATAAATCATTGCAAATATTTCTATATGCTGATGATATAAGTTCTCTCCTTGTTACATCAGAACTTAGGTCGATTATTAAAAACTTTTTTTTTTACCTTTATTGTAGACTCAGGTAGTTGCAACTGTGCGGCCAGCTCACATCTTCTTGGTCTTGAAACATAATTTTCTTTCATAAATTCTTTCTCAAGTCTCGCCAGTTGTTCTCGTGTGAATGCTGTCCGATATCTCCTGAAGAGAACAGACATTGTTAAAAATTGGTCCGAATTAAAAAAAAAGTAGAATTAAGAAAAGGTATGTAGTGTACATTATTTTATTAAGTATAAATTATTAAGAGCCCTATTACATTTGCACGCTGACGAGCTCTCGCGCAGTACTAAACCCGCGAAGGCCGCCGGTGCATCGTTTTTTGTAGTAATTTTGAAATTATCGTTTTTATTGAAATAAGATAATAAATTCATGCTACAAAGTTTATTCATCATGAAGTAACAATTAGTCTCGTATAAATTTTGCTCAATAATATTATCGTTTATTCGAGAAATTAACAGTTTACTTAAAGCGATTTTCTAAGTTTTTTTGGCTAAAAGAATGTTTTTTTTCTATATTAAATCTATGATATTTCAAAATTCCGAGGCCGCTATGTACTATACGACTGTATAACAAATAACATTCTATTTTTTTTATTTCATTTGTTTGGAACAGTATCCAGGAGCTCAAAATAGTTAATGCGCGCATTTTATGAAAATCTTTCTCTGCAATTTTGGGTTTATTTAAAAAGTTAAGCAAAATTTACAAAAAGCGAGGCCGCTACGTACTATGCCAATAGCTATTCTGTACTATTCAATAAGTCAACATTGTTAATGTATTTTTGTTTCCGAGGTCAAGAACGCCAAAATTGGCCATTTTACGCAAAAATCACAGTCAAAATGTAATATGGCTCTTAAAATGTATCAAAATAAAATTTTACACATATTTAACTAATGCATAATGTAATTAAGTGACATAGGAAATACATTCCTTTGCAAAATTAAATTATGAAAGGCAATTGAATTTTATAAATTAAAAATATCAAAGGTCCCTGTTATATTATTTTTCATTTAAAATAATAATAATAAGTATGTATTTTTATGAATTCACAGTAGGATGAATTTTTGCAGCAATAGTTACCTAATGTTTGGATCAGGAGCAGATCCTGGATTTGTTAATTGTTCAGACTGCGGGCTCAGCGATTCTGTGGACAATAAGAAATTATTTTCTCAACAATGCAATATTAAAACTGTCTTTAGATTTAAAATAAAAAGTTATAAAATGAACATTTAAAACAAATAACCTTTTTTGAAGTCGGTTAAAAGTAAATAAAAACAAGTAGAATCTTTCTGAAAGTTATTTTTAAATGGGTACCTAGTAATAAACCGAGCATCTCATCATCATCATCATAAGAGAGGTAGGGAGCGTAATTGTAAGCTACCCGACTGGGGAATGTACCTCCACCTCACAGAATACCGCAACCAAATAACGGTTCCCTTGAGGGCTGTTGTGTTCCTGCGAGTGAAAAAGGTCACCAGAAAGGAAGGAGATACTGCGATGGCAGCTGGGGTGGCGGCGCGCGAGCGATATTTTATGTTGCGAGCGTTAATATAGCTATGGTAACCGCTTCACATCAGGCGGGCCGTATGCTTGTCTGCCACCCGACGTAGTATAAAAAAAAAATCTAAAATTGTTAAACTGGACGACTATCATACTGACTTGGCGACTAAAGTTGATATAAAACATATAAACCTAACCTAACCTAGTATTTCTGTGGCATTTAGTAGGTATTTTTTGTGGCTCATGTTATTATTATCCTTTTTAAATTAGGTCACATGAAACCCTAAATAAAATGTGGTATTTTTCATTAGATAACCCAGTGACACATTTTCTTTTTTGACGTAAATACTTCTTCTCGTCTTTCAAATTGCTTCCATATGGAGGCAATTAAAAAAAACGAATGATCACAAAATCGGGGGATACAGTTTGGTGTTGCAGCTACATATCTATCATCTTCATCCAAATCACACCACCGGATAGATGAAGGATCAAAGAATTTAATACGCTAAGTAAGGACTATGGAACATCGCGTGCAGGGGAGGGGGAAGCGATACCTTTTTGAGATAATTTTAGTGCATATAACGTATTCACGTACAACACACGGCCGTGTCCATGAAACAGCCACACGCCATTTTTTTTTTTATTATAAAATGTTGAAGGACCGGTAATCGCGGGCTCTTACTCTATGAATTTCTCCTAAATTTTGGCGGGTTAATTTTGTTATACATATTATGTTGTATTTTATTATTTATTACTGGCTAATCAAAATTTGAATTTATGTTTCCTTTTACTATGCACTGTTTTCTTATGATGTCTTTGTGTCATTTCTTTAAAATAAAGTCAATTCCATCACATTAGAAACTAACGGCTAAAAAGAATGGGATTACCGTTTTGAACAAGATGAATGTTGCCATTTTAAAAAGTGAAAGATCCCGCTATTGACCATCATTATGAATGTGAAACACCATTTATGACTCTTGACATAAAAATCAATATAATTTTACTTTTCTGCTGTTATTTTTTATAAGTCCATAAATTTTATAACATACATGACATTTTATTTTTTAATGAAGTTAAAATTGTTTAGGCAATCAAATGACATGTTACCGTGGATCTGTTTACATAATAAGTAGACGAATTCAAATTCAAATTATTTATTTTGTGAATCACAGGTTACTAGCTGTTAAATATCTTCTAATACCTACTTATATAAAATTCGTGTCACAATGTTAGTTTCCATACTCCTCCGAAACGGCTTGACCGATTTTTATGAAATTTTGTGTGCATATCGGGTAGGTCTGAGAATAGGTTATTATTTAGGGGTTTGTAAGGGTTTGCGTTTTCCGGTTCAGCTAGTAGAATATATAATGCGCTGTGTTCTGCCTGTAGGCGTACGAATATGTATAAACTTATTACTAATATATCATTCATCATCATCAGGTCCATTTTTAGTCTCCACTACAGGAGCACGACCCTCTCTCGTCCGTCTTAGACGGAAGGAGGATTTGGCCTACACTCCCCACGCTGGCCAAACGGGTTGGGGAGGCCTGATCGATATTTGATAATGTGTTTCCCTTAGTCGCCTTGTACGACATCCACGGGAAGAAACGGAGTGATTCTATTCTAGTCTGCCGGAAACCACACGGCCATATATACATATCCTTAATGTCTTTGAATGAGACGAAGATAGGGAATTACCTACATAAAATATTGCAAACTTTTCTTTCTTATTTATCAATATTTCTTAGTTATATCTACTTTTCAATACATAATAATCTATCAAATTTAGAAAGTAAACATTACAAATTAAAACAAATCAGTGATTCAAAAATTTATTTTGAGAGTAGCATTTCGTGTTCACATAGGTATGCAAAAAAAAAAAAAAATAAGTTGTGATGAGAATAAAGCCTTCGAAATTCAAATTATACTTACCTACATAATACAAAGTAAGTAAAACAAAGTGAATAAAAATCACTACACATTCCTAAGTTTGTACGATCATACTCGTATTATCATATTGTACCGCGTCGCAAGTAAATAAAATGTAATTATAAGAACTTAACTAAAATTAGTTCAGAGCATTTGTAAGGACCGATTATCACTTATCTAAACATAAAAGCATTTTAAAGGGTTGCGAGTAGTACTTGAGGCGGTAGCTTTTAATTTTAGTCGCATTATCTAAATTACGGTTATGTCTAGACGTTTATTAAGTGGCATTACAAAACGCTGGACTTTAAAAAAAAATCACGTACCATAACAAACATTTAAAAAAATGTATTTTGACGTCAATACGTCTCTAAAATTGCTTCCAGGGAGGCAATTCAAAAATACGAATGATAACAAAATCGGGGGATACAGTTTGGTGCTGCAGGTACAAATGTATCGTCATTATCCAAAATTCAATCGCACCACTGGATAGGTGAAGGATCAAAGAATTTATTACGATAAGTAAGGACTATGGAACATCGCGTGCGGGGGAGGCGGAAGCTCTGCCATTTTGAGATAATTTTAGTGCATATGACGTATTCACGTACAACACACGGCCGTGTCCGTTACACAGCCGCATCCCATTGTTTTTTACATTTTTATTAAAAAGATTTATCGATCCTAGCGACTCAGATAATTAGGTATACATATAGATACTACTTATTTACGTAATACGTATACTACGTATTGTATCACAACCTAAGTAACTTAATACTAATAGCACAGCAAATTTAATGTCTACATACGCCTTTTTGACACAAAACAAATTATTTTATTAATTTATTAGGTATACATATAGATACTACTTACTTACGTAATACGTATTACGTATTGTATCACAACCTAAGTAACTTAATACTAATAGCACAGCAAATTTAATGTCTACATACGCCTTTTTGACACAAAACAAATTATTTTATTAATTTATTAGGTATACATATAGATACTACTTACTTACGTAATACGTATACTACGTATTGTATCACAACCTAAGTAACTTAATACTAATAGCACAGCAAATTTAATGTCTACATACGCCTTTTTGACACAAAACAAATTAATAGACACCAAACACCTTAATCTTAACGACTAATTATTTCGTGACTCCAAGATTGACTTATCATAAAAAGTGAAAAACGAAACGCGCCGCCGGGAACCAGTAGCCTTTAGGTGCTAATTGAGCGAACGAAACGCTTCAAAAAGAATACATTAACACAAAACAAACACAAATAACCTATTGTCTAATTAAATATTTTCCCATGCGTGTGTGTTTTCGTTCTACAAAGAAAGCCGCATTTTAGTAAATCGCCGCCCAATTTTAAAAAAAGCTGACACAAACCGCCGACTTTACCCATCTTATTAGATGAAGTGCTTTTAAAAGGCAGTTATTTACACTGGCAGTTAAAAATGTACTTTTGAGATGTATTGTCTATGGCATGATTAAGACATTCGATTTCCTGTTTAGAGCATAGACAATATTTTACTGGAGTAATGTCAAAATTTAGTAATATCTAATCGTTCTAATGTTAAATTCAACATCGGAAAAATCTGTAGTGTTGTAGGTATATATTGAATCAGTAAAAAAATGTGTTGGTACCCAAATACGATAAGTTAAACTTAAGATGTGTGGACAAAATTAAGTTTGTCTTGCTGTCTCTAATGCATACCATAGAGTTTTGTAATTGATTAGTAATTAAAAAAAAACAAATCTGAAAAGTAAAATGAAGAAAAAATACTAAAGTGTAGAAATGCTTAAAGTCTTTTTTTTTCTATGTATCATAAGTATGTATTTACAAAAAAAAATGTATTTACGTATGTTTATCAGTTGTCTAGTACCCATAACACAAGCTTCGCTTACTTTGGGGCTAGATAGCGCTTGTAATTTGTCTGACATTATTTAAAAAAATATATATATTTATTTATTTATCTTTCTAAAACAACATAAGCATAGCATTTTAGGCACAAGTTTAGAATTAAATAAACAGTTTATTATGAACAGGAGATGTTTTTCTGGCTATTTGTCAATGGACCATAAAGTAGATACACAAGTTATGGATTAAAATTTTGATATTGGCTTAAATGTATAGCCATACAAAAAATAATAATAAGAATAGATTACATATGTACCAGGTTAGGTACTATTTTAGAATTTGAACCTAAACAAATTATTATAAACTAGCGACCCGCCCCGGCTTCGCACGGGTGCAATGCTGATACTAAATGTACTACAGAAGGTCTTTGCGCTTTGTCCTATCCAGTCCTTCCCCAGTTATAGGCACACGCCGCCGGCTCCGCGGCCGGTACCGCCACAGCCGTTATGCCCCTGCATTTTAAATGTGTAATATCTTCTAAACTATTCATTTAAATTACATGCTGTGAAGGGCCATATTGATCTATATTAAATGCGCAATGTATTTAAGGTACTTAATTGGATAAGGATTAATTCTGTATTGCTTAAAATCGCTTCGTAAATAAGGCATTATTTCTTGTAAAAAGCAAAGGATAAAATAACGGTTATTGTGTGTTACCACTAAGAGATAGACATATACCATCGCGAACTTTTTTGTAGACCATTTTAAGGTGAACAATACTGTACTACATTATTTTGATCTATCTCGTTGGGTTCAGCCAGCGTTTGCAATGAAAGAGCAAAAAAATGTGTTTATTTACGACATCACATTAGAAACCTCTAAATTATCAGTGTTTTTCTACTATGTTATGCATATATTATACATATAAACTTTCCAGTTGAATCACTCTATCTATTAAAAAAAACCGCATCATAATCCGTTGCGTAGTTTCAAAGATTTAAGCATACATGGGGACATAGGGACAGAGAAAGCGACTTTGTTTTATACTATGTAGTGATTTTAATACAAACTGTTATTTTTTTTAAAGGGTTTTCTAAATATAAATTGTTCTTATCTAATCTGTCTCTGTAGTAGGTAGTCAACGAGACTATTGAAGTCATCCATAGACTAAGTATTTCATTTGATGAGTCTATCCATGGCATGTTAATTTCAACTAATAGGTATGAAACAGACGCGAATAAGTCTGTCTGTTACCAATATCTTCATTTGGAATGATATGTGATAATTATGCTCTAATAAAGTTGATTGAATACTCACGAACTAAAATTTTATGGCCATATTAACAGTACTAGACGTGCATTTTTGTACACAGACAAAGTTAGTACAGAAGGTCTACCGATATTTTTTTACCTACGCGCGTGAATGTCATAAAGTGCTTTCTTTTCACTGGTACTAAACTGTCTGCCTCGTTTGTAGGTGCGTAGATACCGTCTTATCAGCCTTATCAATGATACGGGGCTATGAGGGCTCCGCGATGGGCGACTAGATAGAAAACCCGCTGGCCTTGACGTATTTGAGTAGAAGAGCCTTCACCAAATTTTGATACAGGACTGGACAGGACTAGCATCAGCTCCTTTACCACCAACTCTTATTGCGATTCAATAACCGAATAGAATGCTTATTCATACCAATGAATAAGCGACTCTATGTCAAATGGATTAGAGTCGCTTATTCATTGCTATGAATAAGCATTCTATTCAGTTATTGAATCGTAATAAGAGATGGTGGTAAGGGGGCAGGTACGCCACTGCTCCTCTGGTTCGATATGAGATCTTTTTAGAGGATTTCATTTTCGAAGCAAAATCCAATTGCACATAACTTGCAAATTCGGATATTATTTGAATAATCCATGTATGTAATAATATTTGAATTTTCATAAGCCCTACAGGACGCAGGTGCGATGGAAAGACGATTTCGTAAAGCTGGTGGGCATAAACTAGATTATAGTGGCCTTAAACAGAAAGAGAGTAAGGAGGTTGAAGGAGGCCTTTACCAATATGGTAGAAAGTAGGCTAAGATGATGATGATGATGATGATGTAAGCTCTACATATGACTTATTTATTAGTGAACTGCTACTGTATTGTATCGACCTCACCTCCCCTCTGAGACGATTGAATCTGGAACAGGGGGCCTACCGCGTAGGCTCAAGCCGATTCCCACCGGGATTTTTGATTGTCAAAATCCGAGTTTTGTTTCTTGTAATAAACATCTTGAGGTAAATCGGTAGAGCGACTCCGTCCCTACTGGCTAAGCTTATTACTATTAGCACAAATTTAAGGTGAAGTTAGATTTTCGCAATCAAAAAATCCGATCGTAATCGGCTTCAGCTTAGGCGGTAGGGCCCCAGTTTGTATGGCGCCGCACGCACACACGCTCATTCATGCTCTGTATGTATGTACAGACGTCATTGTTTAAGTAGTAGGTAGTCAACGACACCGACATTAATTTGGAGTGGTTAAGGCTACAGTCTCATTCGGTAACCAGTAACAACAAAGTTTGTTCAGAAAACTTTTCACTTACAAAATATTGAGCCAATCAATATCAATATTGATTATCAAATAAAATGAACCCATTATAAATACATTAACAATCTCGCAAAACTTATTTCAGCATATCATTGAGAGCTCGTTACGAGAAATTTATTGCATAAGTGCCTGTTATACTTTTTCTTCTACTGTCTGGGCCACTTCACATGTTCCCATGCTGGGTGGCGACGGAACACTTAGAAATCAATTTGCAATCGTCTAGTCAGTCTTCCTTTATTAATTTTTTTAGTCTGTGCCGTTTAAAATTTGTTGCACAACATTTTTTTTATCGTCTATGGTCGCCAGCTGCGATTGGCGTGTGCTATCGTGAAACGAAAAGCTTCCGCTTCCGAAATTTGAATTTCGATTGACAATTTAATGTGATTTGTGTGTTCAGTTTTTTTGACATTTTGCTATCTTCAGAGTCTGAAGTAATAAAATATTTTGAACATTTACTTTGTTATGAAGTGGTACCTAATTCAATAAATACTTTTTAATAATGGCTGTCAAATTCCATACAAAATGCAGCGGATGACGTAGTCAAGTTCTTATTTTTTTTTACTCTTTCTGTCAATACAACATAAAAAGAAATAGCGATATCGGTGAAGCCGTTCACCCGTGAAGCCAAGTCACCAAGGGAAGTAAGTATAGGGATTCATTTCATTCATTCATTCGGGATATATTTTTTATATCTAGATTTTATTGACAAATCAATTTGCTACGACTTTTCTACGTCAAAACCATGTCCAAGTAAAATGGGTTGTATTTAAGGTAATAATAACTACAAATTATATTAAGATAGGGGACTGAAATATGAAATATGAAGGAAACACTAAATAAAAATGATACGTAGAAATTATAATTCGTAAGATCACTTTTGTTGTAAGACACAAGGAGTAGAGGCAAAGACAAGACATATTAAAACCCGAACGTCACGTATAAAAAATATACATTGAAACCAGCCAGTCGCTACAAATTGTCGTTAATAATTATAAAAAAAAAAATTGAACACGACTGACAAACGAGAACATTATACATAACACTCACGATTGCTTCATTCCATTTCATTTCGTAAGATTACTGAAGTCTTTGTTTCAAAATGCGCGTTAATTCGAACGTCAAACAGCATTTGAGTACTCATGATGCGTAACAGCAACGTCATGTGGAACGTGTACGACAATTTATAGCTAATTTAGAAGACTTTTAGGGTACGATAATTGGACCCTGTTATATGTTCATGCACACAAATGTTTATCTTGTGCGGGGATCGAACCCGAGACCTCGGAGTCTAAGTGGCCATTGATTCGAGCACCGAGCTCGTTATTGATGCCATGTTGAAATTCGTCCATAGTATGTTACAAAAAAATACACCGACTGACAGCAAGCAAATTCGTCGATAGCACTAGAGCCACTGCAAAACACCCATAAAACGTACGCCTACACCGCTTTCGTCCTCACTTAACGCCGTACAATGCTAACAAAACCAAATATACATCATAATCATCATCAGTATTCGCCAATTACGTTCGAGGAAATCGAATCTGATTATCATATGCCCATATTAATAATACCTATGTGTAAATTTTATTAACACATTGTTTATACACCATACAAGTCCCTTTCATATACATCATTCATCCTATAATCATGCAAACAAATAATCTTAGATCATCATCAGTTCAGACGAAGAGTTTGATAAGTGCATCCCATTTGTGGATCAAAAAAATGGGGTGTATTTGTATTTATTTATTCGTTAACAAAAAAACATTGTGTTCGAATGCATATTATAATAAGAACTTAATACTACATAATACATTAAAATTCATCCAATGAGTAACAATATTTTTCCACAAGAAGAGCCCTTTATTTATGTGGCTGTGTCTGTGTGTGATTGTGTCATGGACACGGCCGTGTGTTGTTTATTTGATCCTTCATCTATCCAATGTGATTGAATTTTGGATGGAGATGATAGATTTGTAGATGCAACACCAAACTGTATCCCCCGATTTTGTTATTCGTTTTTCTGAATTGCCTCCATTCCATAAGGAAGCAATTTTAAAGATGTATGCACGTCAAAAGATTTGTTCAAATGTTCAAAGTATAAACAAAGGTATTGACAATTAATTTATGACTATTTGTACCAAATATTTGCATCACAGTAGATACATAATTTATTTTATCTTCTAACCACGCAAACAAAATAAACCTAACTCCCTATCTGTCTCATTTAAAATCAGAAGATTCCGATTTGGCGGGAACATGTCATAGACAATTAAAGCATAATAACATCTATAAAGCGTCCACACACGATACAATTACTGGCGCGTGCCGTGGGGTGGGTATTCTCGATAATCAATGGTAATGGCGATCGGTTAACAAGGGCGATTTGGCACGCTGTGTGTCCAGCGTCGATTAATTAAACGGTTTGTAATTGGCTTATGTCCTATTGATAAATTGTAGGCAAAGATACTATAACAATTGTATTACACGTTAGGTACGTACTACAACGAACTAATTTTTAGTCTAACGGAGTGCCTTTGTTGATTTTTGTAAGAGTATTTAGAAAGCTATATGACCTATTCAAAACGAGAGAATGTTGCTTTCACAATTTTTTTAATAAAGTGTTGATGCGTTCGAAAACTAATTTATTACTTTTAACTAGCACATGTGATATATCAGTAGGTAGGTATAGGTACATACCTACTCTCATTTTAAATTTTTGAATGCACTGTTTCTAATACATGTAAGAAAAGTAATACACCTCGTTTATGGTTTCACTTAAATAAATCTTTACCACACAAATCTTTATTAGCCAATGGGCCTTTGCGACCACTTATAGACGTCATACATTATAAACTTGGAATATTCAGCTCTTTAATTCTAAATTTAACAAGACTTAAAAATACGCGTTATAATTATAATATATTAAACATTACAAAATTGTTACTAGCAGCATTTACGAAATATCGGGCTGGCGAACGCTGTGCTGTATGTGGCTGATTTATAAAAACAATATTATAATATCCGTACCCACAAAGCATTGTAAACCTTATAGCAGTTTTATTTTCTCTATTACCTACATAATAATATTAGAATGAGATATGAATCTCAATCGTACAGAGACAGGCTTGTCTGTAAAATCAAAACAACCCCATCTCAGAGGGATTAAACAATCTGCGAGCAACATTTGCCGAACAATTATTCAATACGAAGCCAATTATACGGTGTCATCCCTCGACACGCGCTCCCCTATACAATTTTCATAATAAAATCCGTATCTAGTAGTCGGCAACAAAGTAATGAAGATAAATATCTCAATGGGGAGTCAACGGCAATAAAAACAGAATCAGTTTAAGCCCAATTGACAGGACTTAACCTATTACCCCGACCCCACGGCCAATTGTTTGCACGAATAAACATGGCCGAGCTGTCAAATTGTGGCGGGAAATACACCCACGCGTTGACATTTTACTTTTAAGCACTAAACATAGACAATCTTACGCGCCATTGAACTTTTAGGAAATGGAACATCTGCTTAAAATTGTTAATTGCCTATCATTTAGTTCTACTATTGGGTTAATTTGTCTAAAAATTTATTACTTTAGAATGTTTTCATTAAGTACACTGTAAGTAGAGAATTAGATATCTTATATATGTATCTACAAAATGTTTTTGTAATGGCAATTACGAATACTGAGCATGATCTTTTGACACTTGACTCTTTTCATACACGGAAAAATAATAGTAGCATTCTGTAGCTTTATAGAAAAGTCTGTTTTATTATTTACTAACTGACCCAACAGACATTATCCTGTCTTAGCTATGAATATTATTAGAATTGGTGTAATATGTATTAAAAAGAAAGAATGCCTATTATTATTTAATCAATATAATTCTGACAGATGCGTCTCTTTTAAACGATATTTGCAGCGTGCTCTTGACAATGAGTGTGGCAGCTATACGGCAAATAAGGCATCAAAAGCCGAAAGAGATGGAAGAAGAAGAAGAAAAACATATATTTGCCCATTAAGCAGCACTATAGGTACAAACAAGTCAAAAAGACACAATTATTATACCCATATATACCTAGAATATTTATAGAATATTGAAGTAGGTAGGTACAACTACTGTGAAATGACAGTATAAAAATCGAAATGTGTAGCAGACTCGGCACTGATTTTCAGTTAGGAACAGCCCCCTTACCACCAACTCTTTTTGCGATTCAAAAACTGAATAGAATGCTTATTCATACCAATGAATGAGCGCCTCTATTCAATTTGAAATAGAGTCGCGTATTCATTGGTATGAATAAGCATTCTATTCAGTTATTGAATTGCAATAAGAGGCGGTGGTAAGGGGGCTGGTACCCTACCGCCGTCGCCGAAGCTGCATGAAGCCTACGAATACCAATGAATATTTTGATTCGCAAAATTTGTGTTACGTTATAGTTATTGACAAATATCTTCAGCTCAGTCCGTAGAGCTCCAGCGTTTCTATCAGCTAAGCTAAATAAAGGTTACATACCAAAAATCTAAGCTGAAAGTTTGATATTCGTATTCAAAAAATCCGATGGGAATCGGCTTCAACTTCGCCGGTAGGGCCACCGGGGCCCTACCAAAATCAAACTTCAACCACACCTAGGGTTGCCAACTCTTGAAAATCTGGGAGACTTTTATGGATGTAAAATGAGAGGGGGAGTAGAATAAACATAGTTTAATTTTTAAATTTACTAAAGAAATACTCATTCGGTTTCTTTCTTTGCTCCACGCTTGTTCCATTATGCTGAACACACTCTCGTAAGAAGAATAAAGAGACAGGAATAGAAAGTACAAACGTGACATTTTTTTTTTCAATTTTGGAACGTGGATTTATCATGGATGTCCCAGCGTAAATCCACTTTATTTTCTTCAACAATGTAGTACGAAGAGTATAATTTTTTAAAAAAAACCGGAGAAATTATTGTTCCCCGGGAGGTCGGGAGACTAACCAATATTACCGGAGTCTCCCGGGCAATCCGGGAGGATTGGGAACTCCACACCCCGGCCACTCCATACGAATGTGGCGTCGTTTACTACTACATAAACAATGGCGTCTGTGCAGAGCGTGAATGAGCGTGTGTGCGTGCAGCGCCATACAAACTGTTACAAATTCGTCTCAGAGGGCAGGTGGGACGACATGAGAGAGCGGCAGGGAGAGGCCATACTGTATGTAGTACTATTACTTATACTGTGCCTAGTTGAAAGCATACAATAAGTAAGCAAAGGAAGCGTGCGTAAACGTCCACAGCGGGTGGTACTCGCTCTGGGCACACCCCAGATACTCCATGCAAATGTCGTACCGTTTACTACTACAATAACAATGGCGTCTGTGTGGAGTGTAAGTGAGGGCATGTGCATGCGGCGCCATGCAAACTGTTACAGATTCCTCTCAGCTTTTACTTATAGTGTATTGCACTAGATTTATGCTACTTGTGCTTAGATTAGCTGGTAGAAACGATGGAGCTCTACCGACTAAGGTGTTTGGCAATAACTTAACGTAAGACCTATTTTTCGAAAAAAGATATTCGGCGGTAATGGGCTTTAGGTTCGACGGTAGGGCCCCTTATGCGACATCGCGGACATATATACTCAAAAACGACAAGAAACAACATAAACAATGGCTAGTCAAGTGAAGCTCGACTGCCGTGCACCAGTTGAGTTTCACTTGACTAGCCATCTCTTTAGGCTTTTAATGCCTTATTTGCCATATTCCTGTCTCTCACATTGCTAAGAGGGGAAGTCAAATTCCAGAAGCTTCCTACTCCTACTAATTTCTTCTGATTAAATTCGTTGTGAGTTCCAAGACAGCCGTAGTTTTACACCCGGGACTGCAATGGACTTCATTGTTCATTGCCTTTTTTGGCGGTCGCCGCTGTTAATCCTGGCTGCACAGGAGACACAGTGGTGGGAATGTGTGGTGGGCCCCCGTCCCATGCCGTGCACCACGGATTTTAAATATCTAACACTATTGGGGACCAAAAACAATGACTTTGTTATCTACCACATCGATTCCAATAATATGAATTGCAAAATCTTCACTCGTAGTAAATGAGATTCTGTGAGTAAAGTAGGTAAGTGAGTTCCAGCGAGTTTTTTTTTTATACTACGTCGGCTGGCAGCAAGCATGCGGCCCGCCTGATGTGAAACGGTTACCGTAGCCAAATTAACGCTCGCAACATAAGATATCGCTCGCGCGCCGCCCTGCTGCCAACTCAGCATCTCCTTCCTTTTTGGCGACCTCACTCACTCGCAGGAACACAACAACCCTCAAGGGAATTGTTATTTGGCTGCGGTATTCTGTGAGGTGGAGGTACTTCCCCAGTCGGGCAGTTTAAATATACGCTATGCCCTACCTAGCCTAGGAGGTATCTACATGTAAAGTAAGTGAGAGTCACCAGAAAAGAAGCGACGCAGTATAAAAAAATCTTCTTTAATATTAACCGGCAATTAGCTATGGACGTAATTACTAAGGTAATTACCTGTTATTGATACCGAACATGACCTAACGGTAATATATGTCGGATGGAATTTCAAAACATTTTTAAAAGGTAAAAATTACTTCAAAAGGTCCTGTTTTATTGCACCAATAATAGCATAACAATAGGAGCGCCGGCAGATGAATAGAGCTGTAAAAGATCTTTACTAATAGCTTTTAATGTTTCGGAAATGTGCGGGTTTTTTTTTATCTTTTTTTTTATACTACATTGGGTGGCTCAGACAGAACTACGACCCAATGTAAGCGGTTATCCCTGGGCCTGATGAGTGCCGCATTAACACAAAAAGGCTATAGCTCAGCTACATGTTTTGTTCTAACGAACGGGCTAGATTAGCCCTAAATTAAGCGCAAAGCTTATACTGTGCGTACTAGAAAACTGATAAATGTACTTAAATACATTTTTTTTTTGTAAATACATATTTATACTTAGAAAACTTATAATACATAAAAAACACCCAGACCAAGACAAACATACATACGTATGTATACATGTTCATGCACACAAATACTTGTCTTGTGCGAGGATCGAACCCGCAACCTCAGAGTCAAAGTACCCATTGCTAACCATTCGACCATCGGGCTCATCAATATCTACAATCAATAAATAAACGGCGGCACTATTTTCTCCCTTTTAATTTAATTAACAATAATACTCTTTAATTCCAATAACAATACCTTTGAGGATTTGAGAGATTTCGTGTTCCTGCGATTGAGTGAGGTCACCAGAAAGGAAGGAGTTCCTGCGTTAGCAGTGGAGCTGGCGGCGTGCTATTTCCTATTGCGAGCGCTTAATATAGCTACAGTAACCGCTTCACATTAGGCGGGCCGTATGCTTGTCTGCCACCAGATGTAGTTTCAAAAAAATCCGTCCAAAATCAGCATAGTGTCAATATAAATAAATTGTGATAGTGTATCATTCCCTGAACACAATAAACTTTTTCATTTTTTTTTTAGACTAAATAACGATAACTTTTAACTACTTTTGAGCTTACATTAGGGTTGCCAACTTTTTTTACAAGAAAAACAGTATATTAAAAGTTGCGTAGCAAAACAAACAGTATATGGTGAAAATAAAATGGCAAGTGGACTGTATTTTGGTAAAAAGAAAGATCTTTTATTGTGTGCGTGGAAGCGAAAAATATGGAATCCTAATTCCCCAAAAACCGCAAGTATGGCGCGCAGCAACTCCCAACCGTAGACAGTAAAAGAATTACGATATGGACTTACTTGGGTCTCCAGAAGTAATGTTACAGGATCCTCGAGGATGTGACAGCAGTTCTTCCAAAATTTCTCTCTCCCTTAACACCAGCGTAATATTATATAGAGAAGGTATGTGCGTGTCGCGCGCGGGTTAAGCGATACGTGTGTGCTCTCGCGTGATTTTGTAACGACTGATTTCTTCAAATCGACAGCTGGTATGCGCTGCCGTTGAGAGTACCCTCGAAATCCACTCGCAATAAAAATACTGCCCGCGGATTGCAAGCCACCGCGCGTCCATACCCCCGGCCTTGGGGAGAAAAATGCGATTTCTTCCCAATAATAGAAAAAAGGAGAGTATGCGATAAGCGTTAAGCCTATTAAGAGGCAAAAATTAGTAAGAGAGAAAAAAAAAAACCTATTCTAGGCAATGAATAACTAATATAAATAAATAAGTATGAAGCGAAAATATAATAAAGCGATAAAATAATAAAAAAAGTTTATTGAGACGGAAGAGGACAAATCTTTACTACCGGTCTAACAAATGTACCGGAACTAGTACGAACTGTAACTACTCGCACGATACCGTCCGAACCGGGATGAACCTCTTCGACAATTCCAAGAGGCCATTTCAAAAGCGGTGCGTTTTCATTTTTTAAAATGACCAATGTACCCTTAGTAATAGGATTGGTGTGTGTGTTCCAACGTTGTCTATTATTTAATGAGGTAACATATTCTAAACGCCAACGGTTCCAATATCCATCGACTATGCGTTTCAAAATATTATTAATGCGATGATAATTAGGTGGATGCAGTGAAACATCAACGCGATTGGAGCGAGGCAATTTCTTAATAAAGCGTAAAATATATACTATGACATATAGCAATTTTATCCAAGAGGAATATCGTTTAGCGAGCGTATAAAAATAAGGTAATTCGTCATTGGTCGTATTAAGACAACTAATGGCTTCCCTTTTATATTCTAAATCACTACAGATTGATGACGTTTCATTGAAGACAAAACGTGTGAGCGGCCATTCCGATGGGTCCGAGAGTATCCAAGGAGGACCGTGTAACCACAAGGGATGGTTTATTAATTCAGAAGGCGTAAGACCACGTGACAAGCAGTCAGCGGGATTTTCCTTTCCGCTGATATGACAAAATCGAGCGGTAGGAGCGTTCTGTTGGATTTCAGTAATCCTATGTGAAATAAATGTTCCAAAGCGGAAGGGTTCGGAATGTACCCAATGAAGAGCAATTGAGGAATCAGTAAATGCGTAAACTGCGTGAATATCAATTCGTGAGGAAATACTATTAATAACGAATTTTAAGAGCCTTGACATCAAAACTACACCACATAGTTCAAGTCGGGCTAATGTCACTACTTTAAGCGGAGCAACTTTGCTCTTGGCAAATATTAAATTCACCGAGTTAGGAGTATTTGAATTCGGATGAATTACGCATACGTATATAGCAGAACCATAACCCTGCTCACTCGCGTCGGAAAAACCCAAAATAATTATTTTTGACTCCTTAGATTGTATACCGAGAAATCGAGGAATACGTAGCGTTTCTAATAAGGGAAGTTCATTTTGAAATTTCTCCCATGCATTAATGATTTTTTGGGGCGGTTGATCATCCCAATCTACCTTATCAATCCACAATAATCTCATTAATAATTTAGCGTGAAGAATAACGGGGGCACAGTAGCCATTAATATCCCATAATTTTGCAATGGTAGAAAGTATACTGCGTTTAGTACAAACGCGCGAGAAAGGTTTGAGTTTTATGAAAAATTCATCGAGCTTTGGATCCCAGCATAAACCTAATAATTTTAGAGTTTCATTTTTATCAAATTCGACATTTGCTTCTAAGCGACAGGAACTCGGAAGAGCAGCGAGCAATTCAGGTGAGTTGCTAACGAATTTGGTTAATTCAAAACCTCCTGACTGAAACATCTGTATTAATTCCAGTGACAAGGTTAAGCCTTCTTCGTTAGTCACAACCGAAGTTCCTAGATCGTCCATGTATATATCCCTAGAAGTAATCTCTGAGGCGCGTGGATAATTAATACGTTCGTCTTCGGCTAATTGAGTAATACTTTTTAAAGCCAAATAAGGGCTGCAGGTCAAACCGAAGGGAACGCGAGCAAACTGATACAATTTTGTATCTTGATCGTTCTCAAAGCGATACAATATTCGTAGAAAACGACGATCTTCGGGACGTACAATAACTTGCAAGAACATTTGCTTAATATCAGCAGTGATGGCAATAGGAAATAAGCGAAAACTTAGAATTATTTCACATAAGTCGCGTTGCAGGTTAGGTTCGGAATGTAGGCAATCATTGAGTGAGAGCCCACTAGATGTGGAAGCGCTCGCATCCGTCACTATCCTCAACTTAGTTGTTAATTTATCGTTGCGTGTGACACCATGATGTGGTATAACATAAGATAGGTCATCTGTATTGACAGATGGTACCTCTTCCAAATAACCCTTCTGAAGGTATTCTCTAATTATGCAATCATACTGGGCACGAATAGATGCGTTCTTATGTAATTTAAGTTCTAATGCGTTGTGTCTTTTCAACGCCATGGGCATAGAAGACCCTAACAAAGATGGATTCCTTTTAAAGGGTAGAGCTGTTATATATCGACCTTCACTATCACGAGCGATATTATCAGTATAAATTTTTTCGCATTGCATATCTTGTAGCGATAATGCAGGCTTAGTAGCGGGTGTCTCTTCAATCGACCAAAATTTAGAAATTAAATTATTTAGCGGTTCCTGGTTCGTTACCAGAAAAGACCGTGTGTCGCGTCGCGAACGTGTCGCGAGCGGAGTACTAGAGCCAAGGATAAGATACCCGAATGCGGTTTCTAAAGCGTCAGGTTGTCCAGGCGGACCCGTTAATTTATTCGCGCGTAAAAGTTGAACGAAGACTTCGGCACCTAAAATAATGTCTATTTTGCCCGGTATATAGAACTCTTCGTCAGCTAATTTTAAGCCATTTAAATAATTTAACGATTTAATATTTAATCGTGATTCAGGTAAATCACCGGCGATTTTATTAATAACGAGTGGTTTAATATTCAAAGAAAATTCTTCTTCATATCTCGAGTATAATGTCACATTAGTGTGCCCGAACACTTTTTGAGTAGATTCACCAATTCCTTTGACCGATGATATCGCGTCATCATTAAAAATGTTCAAGTGTAAACGTTTGCAACAATATTTAGTTATAAAATGACTCTGAGAACCAATGTCTATTAGAATCCGTACAGCGTGCTTCTGATAATTATTATCGCGTGTATAGGCTACGGCGGTCCCCAACAATATTTTATGTTTAGATGCGCGCGAGTCGAACGTAGTACGCGGCGGAACGCATTGAGCTCCACCTGATAGACTGCATAATGCAAGGGGCGTGGTCGATGCAGCAGTGAGACTCGCGGGACCGGGCGCTGGCACCTTCATATTATATGCGGCGGCCGTGGCAGGCGGTTGATTCTGCGAGCCTTCGGGATTGCGCGTATATGACGTATTTCGACTCACGAGTTCCTTATCGGAATTATTCGAATTCCAATGTAATAAGGAATGATGAGATTTTTGACAAATTTTACACCGAGACTTCGATTTACATTCTGTAACTGTATGGTAAAATCCTAAACAGTTAATACAACAATTTATTGATTTAGCGTATTGATATTTATCCCGAGGTGACATTTTTTCGAACACTGAACACTTGTACATTTGAGCGTGCGTAGAATTGCACAACTTGCAAGTAATTACAGGCGCGTGATTATTATTTTCATTTACAAGAAATGAGCGCGAGGGTTTATTGTTTTTTAATGTATTACGAATTAGTTGTTTATCCGTCTGAGTTCTCATAATTATTTTTGATTGTTCGCGTATAAAATCTAAAAATTCAGCGTAAGTAGGTATGGATTGTTTACGAGTACTCATTTCAAAGAATTTAATAGTTTCGACATCCAATTTACGCAATCCAAGATGCACAAAAATAAAATCCAATAAATTATCTATTTTACATTGTTTAAGCGCGGCTATTGACGTACTATACGAATCAACGAATTGTTCAAATTGCTTTGGTGATGGGTTACATAACTTGGGCATATCCAATAAATTATTTAAATATTTGAGAGCAATTGCGCGGTGATCTTCGTATTTCTGTATTAAAGCCGTGTAAATTAAATTATAATTTTGTGCAGTAGGCATAATACCCAGCCAAATAGATTCAGCTTCTCCTTTGAGTTTAGAAATTAAATATCGTACGCGCAGTGAGTCGTCCAACGTAGGATTCTCGTGAACCATCGTATTGAACGATTCGATAAACATTGGGAATTTTTCGTATTCACCGTAAAATTCCGGGATCGATAATTTTTCCAATTTAATCATATTATTATGATGTAAAGTGGAGCTATTTTCCGACGGTATATTTTCATTGCCGTTAGATTTGATTGAATATTCGTCGTATGCAGACATAATCTCTCCGAAGAGATCATCAAATGACCATAGGGACTCAAAGTTCTGCTCACGGGGAGGATTAGCTTTACTGTACAATTCATTAAGTTCATTAACCAATGCAATGAAAGTACTGCGGACGGACGTTAGCGTTTTGACTTTAGACAAAAATCGTTTTAAGCCTTTATCCTGCGATGATTTCGGAATAGCATCGAAAATCGCTTGAACTCGGGCGTAATAAGAGTTGACTTGACTTTCAAATCGTTTTATTTGAGCGTCAATTGCGTTTGCGTCTTTAGACATTTTTAAAAAGTGGAGCACACACACAACCCGATTAAATATAAAATTATATGCGATTAAATAATGTGTATAAAATAGATGCGATAATATTCTTCCACGGAAACTATTAGAATTACCGGGCGGGTAGATCGAAAATGCGTAAGTATATAAGCGTTATTTATGCGTAAATAGTTACCAATCTAATATATTTTAGAAATATTTATTAGATAAGTAGATGCGAGTAGGTAAATTTGACCACGAAAACTATTAGAATTCCCGGGCTGTACCTAGATAATAAATGCGTAGCGTGTGCGTAGTTACAATGCGAAATATAATTAAATATAATTATTAAGCGATAATTCTATATGTATTAAGCATTTATCTATAAAAATTCATCTATTAAGAGATGGTAGTACAATCTGTCCTCTAAATTTATTTAAATTTTAAACAAGAACGAGACCGTTGCACAAGATGGCGGCGCGTATGTGCGTAGGCAAAATCCGTCTCGAAATGGACCAAAAATAATGGTGAAAATAAAATGGCAAGTGGACTGTATTTTGGTAAAAAGAAAGATCTTTTATTGTGTGCGTGGAAGCGAAAAATATGGAATCCTAATTCCCCAAAAACCGCAAGTATGGCGCGCAGCAACTCCCAACCGTAGACAGTAAAAGAATTACGATATGGACTTACTTGGGTCTCCAGAAGTAATGTTACAGGATCCTCGAGGATGTGACAGCAGTTCTTCCAAAATTTCTCTCTCCCTTAACACCAGCGTAATATTATATAGAGAAGGTATGTGCGTGTCGCGCGCGGGTTAAGCGATACGTGTGTGCTCTCGCGTGATTTTGTAACGACTGATTTCTTCAAATCGACAGCTGGTATGCGCTGCCGTTGAGAGTACCCTCGAAATCCACTCGCAATAAAAATACTGCCCGCGGATTGCAAGCCACCGCGCGTCCAGTATAATAAGGCCCAGTGCATGCGGAGCAGTACAATAAACAGTGCTATGGTCAAATAAAGTTTTTTTCAACAGTATAAAAGCAGAAAAAACAGTAGGTATAATACTGTTTTTAACAGCATAGTTGGCAACCCTAGCTTACATTGCAACCTTACCTACTCTAAATAAGGTGATGATATCGGTGATGATTGACTCATCACATCACCGACTTCAAAATAAACAAGGAAATAAATATTCCTGGACAAATTACACGCGGCCATCTAGTCCCAAACAAAGCAAAGCTTGTACTATGGGTACTAACTGATATACTTAGTAGGTACATAAAAACATTTTTTTTGTAAATACATACTCATACATACATATAATACATAGAAAACATCCCAGACCAAGACAAACAGACATGTTTATGCACACAAATATTTGTCTTGTGCGGGGATCGAACCCGTGACCTAGGAGTCAAAGTGGCCATTGCTAACCGTTCGACAACTCGTAAATAAGGACCTGCGGCCATTAATATCAAATCAAAGGTGGGATCGAAAAAAAAATCGTGTTCGACGTCGTTCCCGCCAAAATTAACAACATGTAAATAATGACAATGTAATATCTAGAATTCTAGAACGTTTTAATAGACAATATAAAAAAACTAACCTTTGAGCGGCGATGACGGCGGTGAATTCTCCACATCTACGTCACTATTTTCGTGCCTTAATAAATCTATGGGCTTTTCTTTTCTGTGGCCCATACCGCATTGACTATAGCCTACTGATGTATTATAATACCTCATTTTTATTTACAATAATAATCGACCAGAAATGAAACACAAACACAAACATAACCGGCAATGTTAGTTTAAATACCAGCAGTGATTATCTCATCTGCAGGCTAACGAGAAATGAACGAGTGACACTTTGTTTTTTAACCTCAAAGCCTTCATCCAACCTTCTTTACTAAAAATCCATAATGCATTGGCCAATAACGTTCACCGTTGCCATCCCCACCATCATTGGGCGGGGCCCGATAATCTGCCGTCTCTTTCGCTCATGAGATTTTCTGTTACGAGCTCGTTTCATTTATTTGGGTAACGAGTAAGGTTCGTGGTATATAAACACTTACTTCGTGGTATTTAATTTAACTGGTATATATTTTTTTTTTAAAGAACAACGGATTTCTTGTTATAGAAAATAGAGCAATTATGTATCCAATCGGATAAAAATGAATGGATTCATATTTTATACGGTTATGTTATGTTAGATATAGAAAAATATTCTTATGATTTTGGTTAAATATCTCGTGAACCTGGATAAAAAATAACCTATGTGTTAATCTGGACATATTCTATATGTAGGTATTCCAAATTATAATACATACTCACAAACTTTTATATATATATATATATATATATATATTTATATATAATGTTAGTAGGAAGCACATAACTTTCGCCATTTTATAATGAATTATTCCAGATAAGGATATGTAATTATATTTAATGATCTTCCTTTCATTTAAGATAGGTACTTTGTTATTTAGGAAAAAAATAATCCTTATGATCGACCCTTTCGAAGGTTATAATAAAATACATGTGGCTTTTTTTTACATTTCACGAGTTCGATTACCGGTTGAGGCACGCGATTTTAAAAAAATATGTGAAAGCAGTTCTACGTATTATTAAAAATAAAATGATATCTTCTTTCAGTAAAATATTCTATCTTCAATATTTAATATACTTTCCAGTGAGCTGGTATTACTACGTATAGAGTTGCTGCAGGTATTACCCGCTAGAGTAATAGTTCAATGATACCTACTTCCCTCCATGTGGCATAGCCGTGGGACATATTGTTTATAGATCTAGTTGAAGACTGAGTAGACCGGTAGAAGTTAGAGAAACCAGTTTAGAGATTTTTAATTATAATAAGAAGTAAAAATTAAGGGTTTTAGTAGAACAAGTTAGTTTCTTGCTCTCTAATTGCAACTGTTTAACAATAATTAGGTTAGATAGTTAATTGATACATGTGTTATTTTGCGGAAGCCAGATTTACAGGCAATTTGATCTACACTAGGTACCTACTTTGCGTGCTTCCGCCACCAATGATATCCTTCACTTCAAAAGTGTATAAAGGGCTGTAATGAGATGGATTTGTCAACTTCTCGCCTCTATGAGGCCAAGTATCAGCCAGTTGGTCAGACCACCTTTACCCGCGAAAGCGAGGTAAAATTACACAGGGCCGGTTGCCCCTGGAGTCTTGTCCGGGCAAAGAGCACCTAACTCGTGGCCCGTACGCGCCTAGGCGCAAGATTACTGACTGACTGACTGGATTTGTCATTACATAGCACAACAACCTACAAACCATCAACATTTACACATCGCCTGACATCTACTAACGGTAGTTGGGTGGGAGCCGGCCGGCAGTAGTTTGCATGAAATAATTAGTGACGGAAACACGCAAAGTAGTATAGATTAAATTGCTTATAGTTACGTTAAACTGTTATAATATCCCGCCCCGCCCAGTGTACCACCCGCCATAAATTTTAATCACGCCCGCTCATTTCGTTTTAATACAGCAGCCGCGCAGTTCACATCATGGACCTTTATTACTCGGTACAAGTTATTAATACTCCATAACTGGACGTATGTGTGAGTTGATGAAGCGATTTAACACAGTTTATGGATGTTTAACACTGTGCCGAGAGGTTTGCACATGTTCGTAAGTGATTGGAGAGAGTCTGTAGCTATGATAATTCATACGGATCGTTTTTACTCCAGACTCCAGAGAGGCAATTCTCGTAATTAAAATGTAATAAAAATTACAATCTCACAAATGTCAAATTTGGTATTCTCGTATCAATGAAACTTCAAAGTTTAATTTAAGTGGGATTACTTATATCGAAATATGACCTAAAATTAAACAAATTAAGAATGTTAATTTGCCAGAAATAAGAATTGATAATATGTTAATGTAAATAAAAATCTCGATTCAGTCAACTTCATATTGCGATCGTAAAATAGTTACAAGAATTAGCCTTCAGAAGGTCAATTCTCGTAATTTTTTCTACGATCGCAAATTGAAAGTTGACCGAATTGAGATTGAATTTTGAATTGACTTAATTGTATACTTGATTTCATTAATTAATAATTATCAATTCTTATTTTTGACAAAATAACATCTTTGGTTTATTAATTTTTCGGTCATATTTCGACAAAATCCCACTTTAATTAAATTTTGAAGTTACATAATGTGATACGAGAATACCAAATTTGACATTTGTGAGATCGAGACTGCAGGGTCGGACTGGGCCGGAAGGGCCCGGGTGGCTGACAAGCCTGGGGCCCGAGACTAGATGATGGTAGATGGTATATTATCCTACGGTTGCCGCAAGCCCCGCAAGCCAGGCCCGTGGGGGGCCCGGCTGGCAAATGCCACCTCGACTATATGGCCAGTCCGACGCTGCGAGACTGGATCGGAACTGAACTTTGACTACATTTTAATTACGAGAATTGCCCCTCTGTTCTATGAGAATAAAATGGTGTGTGGCTGTGTTATGGACACGGCCGTGTGTCTAAGACACAGCCACAGTGTTATATATCAATGAACGCCGGCTACACGCACGAAAAAACATGACTCATTGTCACGTTCCGCCTCAGCCGAGAGCAAGCGAGAGAGCGGAACAAACAATAGAGAGGCACGATCGGTCTAAGAGTTCTTTACAGTCAACCATTTTTTTACTGGTCAGATATAAATATTATTTTTATTTATATGTCTAACTCACTAGTTATAAGTAGGTAAGTAAGCATTATTATAAAACTATGATAACCAGAAATATTTCTAAACAATATTTAATATTCTTCTGTAATGACTAATGATAGTCATCATCATCATCAGGTCATTTTGGTCTCCACTACAGGAGCACGACCCTCTCTCGTCCGTCCCAGACAGAAGGAGGATTTGGCCTACACTCCCCACGATGGCCAGACGGGTTGGTGAGGCATGATCGATGTTTTATAATGTATTTCCCTTAGTCGCCTTGTACGACATCCACGGGAAGAGGCGGAGTGATTCTATTCTAGTCTGCCGGAAAACACACGGCCAATAATAAATAATGAGAGTAATGAGCTATAATAGCAGTATTTCAAGGCGATTTGTCAAACAACCCCAAAGTATAAAATGTTAAATGGAATTCGTCATAAAAAAACCGTAGACGGTATCTAATTCTTAGAATTATTACGTATTCACCAAAAATGTGGGAGCAATAAAACCTGACACATTACAAACGACAATAAAAGAGAAATTTCAACACAACACGCTGGCCACAAAGACCCACTCTATAATTGAGCAAAGACAAAACTTTGTTGACAAAACCAAGTACAAAGAAAACAGACTTATTATGCTAAGCACCATTGTCATAAATGTGCTCTCTGGCACGCATTTGTTTTGGCGGCAAAACATACAAATGTCATGCTGAGTCAAAATGACGCACAATAGACGCGAGGAAGACAGTAGTAAATGTATTGAATGTTATTGATGAATAAACTGCTACTGTTTCGAACGATTTGTCAAAATTAAAGCGTAGAACGCTTTGGAATTTAAGTTTCATGCTAAGTGTCCGTTTTTTTCTAATTTTAAACGTTTAAATGGAGAAATAATGGTACAGGGCTACCGGTTTTCGCGTAAATTTCTTTCAAAGAGGTAATTAGTCAAACGTGTCAAGATTCATTTCATATTTTTTAATTGTATGAAGAAAGAATCTGTTTTTAATTGCTGATTTGTAACTAAATTTGGATTTTTAATACATGGGCCAAAAAGCACAAGCCGTGCAAAGCCAAAAGTATGAAAAAAAAAAACTAAATTTGGGGTGGTCTTTTTGGCCATATGCGTTTGACGGAAAATCATAATCCAGAAATAACCGATTCAAATTAGCAAGTACCTACCTATATATGCTCTAAATATGTACTTAGTACATTATTATTTTGAGGTTAGGTATATAATAATAAATAATAGGTAATAATAGGTAGGTACATACATACCTACCTATTATTATTTCAACCCGCAGATGAGCAGCGTGGTGGAGTATGCTCTAAACCCCTTCGTTTGAGGGGATACCCTTATCCCAACAGTGGGATGATTGTGGGTTGATGCCTGCCTGACCTATTATTTTGGTAACCACAAAATAACGATGGGTAACAATGAACAATGAAAATGTCCATTCAGGCAGCTTACAAATACCTACACTGTGACGTCAGAACGTACCTAGAACATCGTTTTTGTTAAATATTGTTATATATGTTGACAATGCTAGTAATTAAATTTAATATTACCCAAATAACCTTTTTTTATGATAAAAACTTTTGTCAAAAATTGTTTTTGTTGTACTCGATGACTGTTTAGTGTTTGAATAGTTGGGTTAGTCACCATCCGATAAAAATAGGAAAAAAAAATATTATGATGAAATTTTCAGGACAATGTTTTTGGGACAAAGGCTAGATCATGCGAGGGGCTGCTGGCTTTTTAGCATTATTGTATTTTAGCATACCTATTGTGGTTTAGTATTATTACACTCTGTCAAGAAAGTACCGGGAAAAGATCAATAATACACAAAATGTTTATGGTTATTCATCCAAATTAATTTTATCACCTTCAAAATATGCTCCTTCAGAAACGATACACTTACGCCAACGAATAATTCAATGATCAAAACATTTTTTAAACGCTTTTTCCGGAATTGAGTACAATTCTCGCCGCGAATTCTCCTTTATGTCTTCTATCGAATGGAAACGGGTACCACGAAGTGGTAATTTGAGTTTAGGAAAAAGAAAAAAGTCGCATGGAGCCATATATGGTGAATAAGGTGGTTGCTCGATGATATTTGTGGAGTTTTTGGTCAGAAATTCGTTCACAATAATATACACGCTAACACACGATAATGCGCCTTGTGCGAAGGCTCATTATCGTGGTGCAAAATCCAAGATTTTTCTTCCCACAAATCTGGCCTTTTTCGTCGAATTTGCTCCCTTAAACGCCGCATACCGCTCAAATAATATTCTTTATTTATAGTTTCACCTTCCGGCAAGAACTCTGAGTGCACAACACCGCGATAGTCAAAGAAAACAGTCAACATGACTTTAACTTTTGATCGACTTTGGCGTGGTTTTTTCGGTTTCGGTTCAGTTGGAAGGCGCCAATCTGAAGCTTGTTGACTAGTTTGCATGTCAAACTCGTCACCAGTAACAATGCGTTTCATGAATGTTGGATCGGAATCGACTCGTTCTAGCATGTCCTCAGCGATTCTTATGCGATTGAATTTTTGGAGAAAATTCAGCTCTTTTGGGACTAGCCGAGCGGCAACATGTTTCATACCCAAGTGATTATTTGAGATGGTACGGATCGATTCGTGAGACACAGAAAGTTCGACGGCTATCTCTCTCAAAGTTGAATGAGGATTTTCAGTCACTATTTCCTTCACTTTTGCGATGTTAAGTCCAGTTGCAGACGTTGATGGCCTACCAGAGCGAGGCAAATCTTCCATCACATCTCGACCGCTTTTGAAAGCTTTGTACCACTCATAAACACGTATTTTTGATATTGTCAATTCACCGTAAGCCTTCTGTAACATTTTTAGTGACTCCGAACACGAAATTCCATTGGCGATGCAAAATTTAAGACAACCTCTTTGTTCGATGTTTTTGTCCATTATACAATAGATATGATACAATTAAAAACAGTACTGTATTAAATATAAATGACAGATACAACTCAAACTCCGCGCCAAAATGGAAAAAAGTAGTGCCAATCCAACAACAACAAAAAAAAAACAAGAATTTGAATTTGGAACCATAAACAAATCATCCATTCCCGATACTTTTTTGACTGAATGTATGTCGCAGCCAATTTGTATAATCCGCCGCATTACATAACGTCTAGCTGTTTTAAAAAATGTCGGAGCCATTATTTCAACCCACCTTTTTATGACATGATTACACGAGTGAATTGTTACCTGATGGTGGCTGGTAGCGGATGGATGCGGAAAGCGGAGGATCGCATATGGTGGAAAGCATTGGGAAAGGCCTATATCCAGCAGTGGGTAGATACAGGCTGATGATGATGATGATGACGGTAATGTTGAATTTTAAACTCTTACAAGTATCCGTTGGTTACGCTCTGTGACATTGGTAGGTCGATTACCGAATCTAACCTTCAAGCGGATTCTATTCTTATTTGTCAAATTAACATTAGTAGGTACCTACCTAATGAACAAATCATTGCTCCATTCCACCATAATAGCACCTATTGTCTAATCCAGTGTTTCGCAAACTTTTTGTGTTTATGGGAAAACGACCATTTTTTGGTTATTACATTTGCACGCTGACGAGCTCTCGCGCAGTACTAAACCCGCGAAGGCCGCCGGTGCATCGTTTTTTGTAGTAATTTTGAAGTTATATTTATCGTTTTTATTGAAATACCTAAGATAATAAATTCATGCTACAAAGTTTATTGAGCAAAATTAATACGAGAATAATTTTGCTCAAGAATATTATCGTTTATTCGAGAAATTAACAGTTTACTTAAAGCGATTTTCTAAGTTTATTTGGTTAAAAGAATGTTTTTTTTCTATATTAAATCAATGATATTTCAAAATTCCGAGGCCGCTATGTACTATACGACTATATAACAAATAACATTCTATTTTTTTTATTTCATTTGTTTGGAACAGTGGTACAATCCAGGAGCTCAAAATAGTGAACGCGCGCATTTTATGAAAATCTTTCTCTGCAATTTTGAGTTTATTTAAAAAGTTAAGCAAAATTTACAAAAAGCGAGGCCGTTACGTACATACTATGCCAATAGCTATTCTGTACTATTCAATAAGTCAACATTGTTAATGTATTTTTGTTTCCGAGATGAAGAACGCCAAAATTGGCCATTTTACGCAATAATCACAGTCAAAATGTAATAATATGGCTCTTAACGAAAAATCGGTTTATATTTGTGTAAGTATTTTTCTTCTGTCGGTCTATTTAATTTTATGAGATAAGATAACCTTATTTTTACGAGGCACACCAACTAATGATCAGAGTAGGTACACCAGTGTGCCGCGGCTCACACTTTGCGGAACACTGGTCTAATCAACGCAGAATTTGACCTCAACATTAATTCTCTAGTCAATGAAACATTGAAACTTGAACTCGGCATCAACACAATCTCCCGCAAATCGAAAGGGAGTTTAGAGCATACTCCACCACATTGCTCAACTGCGGGTTGGCGGAGGCTAGTGTTTTCAAGCCGCCTGAAGGCTGGCTTAACGACTTGTTTAAAGACAACAACCGTGGGTCCACGGGCGGATCCAGCTTTGGCACTAGGCGGAGGTCACATAGTTGTGCTCAAGTCACACTCAAGTTATAATTAAATTTTGATAATAATAGACACAGGTGAAAAGTAGATAGTTTAGTAACGTATGTAAGTACTGTACTTAATCTATATTGTGACAAAAAAATATATAAAAACATTAAGTTTAACAATTTTAATTAGTGGTCCGTCTAGGTCCCAGCCCAGGGGGTGGTCATGACCCACATGACCCTCGCCCTGGATCCGCCCTTGCCTGAAGGCTGGCTTAACTACTTGTATAAAGACAACAACCGGGGGTCCTACCGCGGAAGCCGAAGCCGCTTACCATTGGATTTTTTGATTGCAAGAAGCAAACTTCAACTTAAACTTATGCTATTTGTGTTTAGCTTAGCTGGTTGAAACGATAGAGCTCTACCTAGTAACCTGAAGATGTTTGGCAATAACTTAAATGTGATAGCTATTTCTCGAATTACAATATTCGGTGGTAATCGGCTTCAGCTTAGCCGGTAGGGCCACGGGACCGACGGCTTAAGGCGGGGTGGTACCAGTGGTACTGCAAAATCCACAATTCAGAATTCATATTTGAAGTAATAAACAGGGAATTATAATCTAGGAAAATTATATTGATATTGTTGAGGATATATACCTACTAGGGAATATATCCGATGGAAACATGAATTGATGAAGTTGACTCGATAAAATAAATGTACAAAGTTACCTCTTTTTTCGTGTCATTTTGTCTTCTATTTTCGGTTTTATTCTTAAAATAAGTAATTTGACATTGTAAGTCATTTACTAAAAAAAGGTCATAAATAAATGGAGGTATTATACCCGATAGATATTTTTTATTACATCTTTAAAATTTTAATCGATTATTCAATTGATTTTCGATCAGCAGGGCGCTCGCCATAGTCGCCAGTGTCTCGCGGAATTGTCATATTGTTTCTAGCGCTAGCTCACTTCCTCTTAATTTGCACTCCGAAGCTCGAGATAAATAAATATAGGTATCTATGGACAGGCTGCGGACGTTGCAGTGGCGGACTAAGCTTAAAGCCTTAGCGGGCCCTAAGCAACATTGTATTTCTGGACCTATTAAAGAAGTTTTCACTTCAAAAATAAAAATTTAAAACCTAATTTTCGGGCCCCAAAAATTACGGGCCTAGTCACGTGCGTAGGTTGCCTAGGCCTTAGTCCGGTCCTGGGTCGATGTTGCTTAACTTGCGTGTTCGATTAGATTGACGAGTGCAATGACACCATTGAATTCCTAACTTGAACTACCTACTCAGGAGACACCATTGAATTCCTAACTTGAACTACCTACTCAGGAGACACCATTGAATTCCTAACTTGAACTACCTACTCAGGAGACACCATTGAATTCCTAACTTGAACTACCTACTCAGGAGACACCATTGAATTCCTAACTTGAACTACCTACTCAGGAGACACCATTGAATTCCTAACTTGAACTACCTACTCAGGAGACACCATTGAATTCCTAACTTGAACTACCTACTCAGGAGACACCATTGAATTCCTAACTTGAACTACCTACTCAGGAGACACCATTGAATTCCTAACTTGAACTACCTACTCAGGAGACACCATTGAATTCCTAACTTGAACTACCTACTCAGGAGACACCATTGAATTCCTAACTTGAACTACCTACTCAGGAGACACCATTGAATTCCTAACTTGAACTACCTACTCAGGAGACACCATTGAATTCCTAACTTGAACTACTCAGGAATAAAATGTCGTTTTTAAATAAAACAAAACGACATTTCATTTAAAAATTAATAACTCCTGTTAGAACTTTACATAATAAATATAGTTTAAAAACACGTTTTAATAATCCATTGAATCAAAACTAAAAAATGAAAAATTTTTTTTATACTTAGTTATAGACAGAAAATATAAGTGAACGAAAAAGATTAGTACCTACTTATGTATACTTAATTGTAAAAAAAGCGTGAAGTGCTCGATAAAATAATGAATATGGTAGGTAAGTAAGAGTACAAAGCACCTCACGCTTTTTTCACAATAATACCTACTATTTTTTTTCGTTAATTTATATTTTCTGCCTATATTAAAAAATATGTTTGATTTTTTTATTTATATTTTATAAACAAAGAAAAAAACACATTTTTTTTTTATCCGTATATTAAGTTCAAGCTATAGAGCTCGCGTTAGATGCTATATTTTTACTTGGATTGATCATTAAAGCGTGTTTTATTAGATTTTTTAAACTATATTTATTTTTCACTCTTTAGTTCGATATGTGTGAGAAAATTAATTAATCCTGGCGATCCTTACCAAGGTAACTAAATAAACTTATCAGATTATAGTATTGTGATCGATCCTTGATAAGTACACAAAGTTTAAATTAAATCTGATCGTTCAAAATATGTCAAAATCAAGTTCAAAGAAGTTGGTTACAAACTGACAAACCGACAAGCAAACATACAGGTGAAGCTAATAAAAGCGTGTTATAACATTGTCATCCAAACTTAAGGTGAAGTGAGTCCAGAGAACACGCAAATAACTTTTATAATTAAACTATTTCAAATTGGTTTCTAGAAATTTAAATATGAAATCTTAAGTCCTTTCTGCAGCGTTAAAAGCTATTGAAAACACAATTAATAATTTTTGGCTCGATAGAAAAAAATCGCGAACTTACTCTCTAAATTGCCTGGACTCACGTCACCTTAACGTGTATACAAAATTTTAGCTCAATCGGTAGAAGATATCTGCCCCCTTACCACCATCTCTTATTGCGACTCAATAACTGAATAGATTGCTTATTCATACCAATGAATAAGCGACTCTATTTCAAATGAAATAGAGTCGCTTATTCATTGGTATGAATAAGCAATCTACTCAATTATTGAATCGCAATAAGAGATGGTGGTAAGGGGGCCTGCTTCAAAATTGAGTTGCAAGATTCGACCCGAACAAACATATACATACGTAACAACATTGCAAGTTAAATCATCATCAGGTCTATTTTAGTCTCCACTACAGGAGCACGACCCTCTCTCGTCCGTCCTAGACGGAAGGAGGATTTGGCCTACACTCCCCACGCTGGCCAAACGGGTTAGGGAGGCCTGATCGATATTTGATAATGTATTGCAACTTTGCAAATTAAATAAAAAGGCGTCGAGATGGGTAATAGAACTTACCGTGTGGCCTGTCATCAACCCCGTCGCTATCTACTTCACTCCTTACGCTGCCAGGACTTGCTCTCTTCAAATCCTCCTGCCTCTGGTCGTTCTGGTACACGTTCATCATCCTCTTCTCACAAGACATAAAAAATGGAAAATTCGGAACTCGATTCTGTTGGAAATAGTAACCCATCTTCCCATCCCTAACCTTAACTTCCTCGTCTTCTGAATGATCGTTATTTCCCGAATAATCTTGTGATATATTAGTCTCTATATCGATATCTGGCGATCGTCGATCACTTAATCCGACTATCGACTCGATTGAGAAATTCTTCAGCGGTATTTTCGTCATCTTTCCAATTTCGGAATCCATCACTCACTTATTTCATCAATGTCACTACACTATTGTCAGTCACTGGCCACAAAACTCGCGGTGATTCGAAATTGGAATATTGTCCAATTTGAATTTGGAACGTCCGTATGTGACTTCTGTGAAGAGAATTGTGCCGTCCTGGTTTCGACGTTGATCGCCACGCCTCTCTATATGGGGAGTCGACGATTCTGAAATACCTACCATCCAACGAATTTAATCCGTATTGCTATTCCTTTAAGATCTATTTCGTATAATGCTGCTAACAAAGGTAAAATTTCCAGCTATGAGGTATTCTATTCTGAAGTTTATGCCGCAGATAATAAAATATTTTTTCACAAATCAAATTCTACAACAAAGATTTTAAAAGAAGGTTGATTGAATGGTGAAAATAATAATTGTAAAAAAACTTAAACAATGAATAGTTATACAAATTGCGGTCGCCGGAGTCATGTTTTTGTTGAAAAATTGAATTGTTTAAAACCGAAGAGTTTTTGTAATAAAAAAACATTTTTATGGTTAGGTTGTCGGTCTGACTGTAGTAATAATGAGCAGGCATAAAATTGAACACGAAAGAAAAAAAAGGAAAGGAACTAGCTGGAAACGGATTTTACCTAAGGTTTTTTTTAAGTACTCGTAATAAAATGTTTGCCGTGTGGTTTCCGGCAGACTAGAATAGAATCACTCCGTCTCTTCCCGTGGATGTCGTACAAGGCGACTAAGGGAAATACATTATAAAACATCGATCAGGCCTCCCCAACCCGTCTGACCAGCGTGGGGAGTGTAGGCCAAATCCTCCTTCCGTCTAGGACGGACGAGAGAGTGTCGTGCTCCTGTAGTGGAGAGTAAAATGACCTGATGATGATGATGACATAAAATTTAACACAAATAAAAATAAAAACCGGACAAGTGCGAGTCGTACTCGCCCACCGAGGGTTCCGTACGTAGTATCATTATTAAATTTGATATTTTTCATTATAAATAAGAAATAATGCGTCGAAAAAAATAATATATTTTGCAATGTGTATGTACATCAAGCCCTTTCATATGATACCCCATTTGAACTAGTAGTTTCGAGTTGAGATTTCGACACCCTATAAAAAATATAGACCCCCTATTTTTTAAGATCTATTTACAAATGTATAGTTTTGAGATTTATTCCTGTACTTGTAGTCTATAACGATGTTACCTACTTGCCAAATTTCATAGTTCTAGGTCAACGGGAAGTACCCTATAGGTTTTGATTCCTTTGAGAATGTGTCGAAATATGCGTTTTTTTCTGAATAAACGGCCGTAACTTTTTTTTACGTAAACTTAGCAGTTTGATTTTTTTATAACTTCATGGGACCGTATACCTGAGTATACAGTTCAAATTTCAGCTTGATACCTCCACGCATTCTCGACATAGAAATTCTTGACAGACAGACAGACAGACAGACGGACTAAGGGTTCCGTTTTTCCTTTTGAGGTACGGAACCCTAAAAAAGAAGGGAACTAGGCTGGCAACGGATCGGATCGATCTTTTGAGTGTTGCAGATCTCCATGGCCATGGTGGTTACTTTCATCAGGTGACCCATATACTCGTTTGCCCCGCTCTCACATGCAAAAAAGGTTTGTTTTACTAACAACTATTCTAATAGGTACCTAACCTACCTACCTTTTTTTATTTCTTTTGGAATTTATTCAGATTTGTTTAAAATCAAAATAATAAAAACAAATAGGCAAAATTAATAAACTAAATATTTTTCGACAAATTAGGTACACACTGCCATCTAGTCCCAAACTAAGCTAAACTTGTACTATGGGTACTAGATAACTGATATTATACTTAAATACTTTTTTTTTTGTAGGTACATACATACTATAATACATAGAAAACACCCAGACCAAGAGAGACATGTTTATGCACACAAATGCTTGTCTTGTGCGGGGATCGAACCCGACCTCGGCAATAGGCTATTTGACCAATAGGCTTGTATCCCATTTTTTTTTTCGATTTGTTATTTAAAGACGTCACAATAATATAAATATAGGTGAAATAATTACTTCGATAGCATAAAAACTTCTCGAGATATGGTAACTTGAAGATCACAATTTTGGACTATCCCGAAAACGCTCCATACAAAAGGCCACCACGTTATGACGTCACACCATGCTATTTTATATGCATTAAATCAGAAATTTGTACGACAGCTATGTTAAATATTGCGTTTATGTAGCCAGTGCCGTAACAAAAGTTATAGTATTTTTTATTGTTTCTACAATGGTAATATTTATTTTTTATAATTTCATACCTTCAAAATGGACTTTCCCATCAAATTTTGATCGACGATAAAACACGTCGGACATAAGTTATTAAAATTTTAAGATCGCAGATCGTTCTAGTTTTATGTAATAAACGTTACTGATAGAGAGTTTTTATAATTTTGTAACATGGGCAACAAGCCTATTATATTATACGTTTATGTAATTACGTTACGTTAATTTAATATATGTATTTAATTATTACGTTTATGTAATTTATTATCATAATAAAAGTTATAGTATTTTTTATTGCTTCTCAAATGGAAATATTATTTCTTAATAATTTCAGACTTTGAAAATGGACTTTCCCGCCAAACTTCGATCGACCCTAAAATAAGTCGGACGGAAGATATTAGAATGAAAGTTTGCAGATCTTTATAGTTTTGTGTATTTTACGATATTGTTAAATAATTTATACAATTTTTGAACATTGTCCAATAGCCTATTCCATGAACACCAAGCATGACGAATGTTAAAGATGTGACGTGATGTGATGTGATCTGTTAATACTTATGATGATGATGTTGATAAGTGATAACACTTATAAATAAATAAATTGTTTAAATAAAAAAAAGGATGACTCATTGTCACGTTCCGCCTGAGCCGAGTGTGCAAGCGAGAGCCCGGAGCAATCGGCCTAAGAGTTCGGCTTGTGACGCAACAATCTCTCTTCCACTCCATCGGCCGACGTTTTCTTGTGACGTTGTCACGTAAAATTATCGTCCGTAAACCGACTTTACAGACAATAATTAAACATTTTTTTTTGTAATACACAGAAAACACCCAGACCAAGACAAACAGACATGTTCATGCACACAAATATTTGTCTTGTGCGGGAATCGAACCCGCGACCTCGGATTCAAAGTGACCACCGAGCTCGTCTCATTAATTCTAATTGATTGTATATTTCATGTAAATATGTTACAGTCAATATAATAAATTGGTCATTATTTATAATGGCTTGCCAATGTAATAAATTGTCAATTAGTAATAAATAAGCTTACTTACTGGTGCCAAACCATTCGACACGACGACCTCGGTGGTCGAATGGTTAGCAATGGCCACTTTGACTCCGAGGTTACGGGTTCGATCCCCGCACAAGACAAATATTTGTGTGCATGAACATGTCTGTTTGTCTTGGTCTGGGTGTAGGTATTCTATGTATTACATGTATTTACAAAAAAAAAACGTTTTTAAGTACAATATCACTCATCTAGTACCCATAGTACAAGCTTTGCTTAGTTTGGGACTAGATGGCCGTGTCTAATTTGTCCAGGAATATTTATTTATTATTATTATTTACCATTCATCATCTAGGGATGTCTAGGGTGACGGAGCTTGCCGGCGGAGCTCCTGTTTCGGATGACAGGACTCAAGAAAACCCTAACTTAACTAAGTATTAACTTGGTCAATGTGATAGTGATAAGTCATGTTTTGGTTAGGTTTGAGTTGATTTTTGGTTAGGTTAGGGTTTTCTTGTGTTAAATAGTACCTACCCGGAACCCCGCCCACAGGCGACGAGAAGGAACACCGGTGGTTTTTTAGTCGGTAGGTCTACCCGGTGGGGTCCTTAGGGGTCCCTTGCACGCCGGGTAGGAGTCCGACATACCCACGTCGTCGTCCCCTCGACCGCGTGGGATGCATGAGCATTTTTCCATCGTAAAAAAAAAAAAAGGGTTTTCTTGTGTCCTGTCATCGGAAAAAGATTAACTAATGTTAGGCGATCTGTAGATGTTGTTTGTTGTTGTAGATGAGCCTGAGGATGCCTCGCGTAGAGGCGAAACACGTGTCGCAGAGACGACCACGGCAGTCGCGGCAGTGGCGGTCGCATGTAGGTATCTTCTGTTTCAGATGTTGGAGATTCGCCGAGACGACCACAGCAGCTGGAGCAGAGACGACCAAAGCAGCCACGGCAGTCGCATGCAACTACTAACGGTAGTGGGTGGGTGCCGGCCGGCAGTAATTTGCATGAACTAATTGGTGGCGGAAGCACGCAAAGTGTGTAGATCAAATTGCCTACAAAAAAAAAAAAAACGTGTTATGCAATCGCTATATACTTACCCATAGCTATCCCCCATCGCGTATACATTACACGCAGTATAAGCGGCTGTTAGCGCTGGTTGGCAGACTTGCTGTGTTACACTGCAAGTGTTGCTAAATAATACTCTGCAGAGATTCAAATAAACATAGATCCCACCAAAAACATTCTGTAAAAAACTAGCCAAGTCTCGATGGAGCTGCTTGTTTATCTCTAAAAAAACCGGACAAGTGCGAGTCGGACTCGCCCACCGAGGGTTCCGTAGGTATGTAGTATCATTATTAAATTTGATATTTTTCATTATAAATAAGAAATAATGCGTCGAAAAAAATAAATAAAATATATTTTGCAATGTGTACATCAAGCCCTTTCATATGATACCCCATTTGAACTAGTAGTTTAAATTTGAAATTTCGACACCCTATAAAAAATATAGACCCCCTATTTTTTAAGATCTATTTTCAAATGTATAGTTTTGAGATTTATTCCTGTACTTGTAGTCTATAACGATGTTACTTGCCAAATTTCATAGTTCTACGTCCACGGGAAGTACCCTATAGGTTTTGATTCCCGTGAGTGTGACGCAAAAAACGCATTTTTTTGCTGAATAAACGGTCGTAACTTTTTTCTACGTAAACTTAGCAGTTTGATTTTTTTACAACTTCATGGGACCGTAGACCTGAGTATACAGTTCAAAACTCAGCAGCTCCACGCATTCTCGACATAGAAATGCTTGACAGACAGACAGACAGACGGACAACAAAGTGATCTTATAAGGGTTCCGTTTTTCCTTTTGAGGTACGGAACCCTAAAAGTAATGAAATCTAGACAAAGTCGTGCCAAGTCTAAGGTTCCTTACTGCGATTTCTTTATTATTATAGTTAATGTTGTGTGACTTGGCCGTTGAAGGCTACACAAGGGTACAAAACCAGGTGCTCCATGACACCATTGCACCAATCTGTCGCCAGAACCGCTACCCATTGACGATGGAAAATTGCCACTTTCAATTGATTCAATAACCAGTCAATTGTAGGCTTGATAAAGCTGCGTATTTCAATAATACTTATGTATATATTGGTAACGAGCTCGTCGATGAGTAATACATCGACGAGCTCGGTGGTCGAATTGTTACTATCTACTTATCGAAATATGACCGAAAATTATACAAACTAAGAATGTTATTTTGCCAATAATAAGAATTGATCGAAAGGAATTAAATGAATAATAATAAATAAATAAATATTGTCAGACAAATTACACAGCGCCATCTAGCCCCAAAGTAAGCGAAGCTTGTGTTATGGGTACTAGACAACTCATAAACATACGTAAATACATATTTTTTTTGTAAATACATACTTATGATACATAGAAAACACCCAGACTAAGACAAACAGATATGTTCATGCACACAAATGTTTGTCCTATGTGGGAATCGAACCCACGAGCGTTGGTGTCGAAGCCGCGTCATTGACCGCTACGCCACCGAGCTCGTCGAGAATGAATGAAATTATGTCTTTCTAGTCCGGATTTCTACCACGGGGGCCGAAATTGAGGTTGAGTGGAGCGAGTAGATTCGCTGAGTGTATGTTTTGATGATCATTCCTCAAGGAATGATCGATCTCAATTTTTTATCGACACAAACCTCAAGCATGTCGAGATCTCTAACTGTGACGAGTTTCATTAAAATCGGTTGATTGGTTTTTAAGATAAGATAAAATTCATTTATTCACAAAAAATATGGTAATAAATACACATGTTACATTTTTTAGCTTCGCTTATTCTACCCAATATGGGCGTGTGAATATATCGTTCAATTATTATTACATTTATTTACAGTATATGGAATATATTATTAATATGTCATAAACTAAATCACAATTTTATGTCGTTTTTTGGAGCCTATTCATTTCCAAGTGTGACTTTTCGGCGTATATAAGGGTTCCGCTTGCTCCGCTCAGTAAATTTTAGCCAATTCATAATTATTTTTTTAACTTTCATTACGCGATCGTAAAACTGTTTTTTGGGGTGTAAGAGGTTCATTAACATCTTTGAACCAAAGTCAACCTCAACTGCACGTGATGCACCCTGCTGCCTGACAGAAGAGGCTCTGGCGAAAAGAGAGGTAGGGCGTAGCTTATTTTTTAAGCTGCCCGACTGGGAAAGTACCTCCACCTCACAGAATACCGCAGCCAAATAACAATTCCCTTGAGGGTTGTTGTGTTCCTGCGAGTGAGTGAGGTCACCAGAAAGGAAGGAGTTGCTGCGTTGGCAGTTGGGGGTGGTAGTGCGCGAGCGATATTTCATGTTGCAAGCGATAATATGGCTACGGTAACCGCTTCACATCAGGTGGGCCGTATTCTTGTCTGCTACCCGACGTAGTATAAAAAAAAACAACGGGTTGCACTCCTAGAGTGCCGGTAGAAGTGAAAACTTGAACATTAACGTTGTGCATTTTTGAATATTTAGTTCAGTATAAAAGTACTGTCATTTATGTGGTAAAATACAATATTAATTTATTGCGCTATCGTACACAAACTTAAACTATTCAAAGCAATCTCAATCGTATCGTCTTTGCTTAAAGTTGTATTTTGTAGTCTCGCAGCTTTGGCTTACTAATTTTATTGTCATTTCGAAACTATTTCAAATCATTAAAATATTCAAAGCATTCTCAATCGTATCGTCTTTGCTTAAAGTTGGATTTTGTAGTCTCGCAGCTTTGGCTTACTAATTTTATTGTCATTTCGAATCTATTTCAAATCATTAAAATATTCAAAGCAATCTCAATCGTATCGTCTTTGCTTAAAGATGAATTTTGTACTTTCGCAGCTTTGTCTTACAAATTTTAGATCAGGCCACGTGTCCTGAGGCGAGTTTAACATTTTTTACCCATTCCAAATAGTGCACAACGCCGCTAAAGAAGTTTTCACTTCAAAAATATATTACAAGAATTGGCCTCCTGATCATTGTTCCTTTTAATTTTAGTTCATCATCATCATCATCAGGTCATTTTAGTCTCCACTACAGGAGCACGACCCTCTCTCGTCCGTCCCAGACAGGAGGATTTGGCCTACACTCCCCACGCTGGCCAGAGGGGTTGGGGAGGCCTGATCGATGTTTTATAATGTATGTCCCTTAGTCGCCTTGTACGACATCCACGGGAAGAGACGGAGTGATTCTATTCTAGTCTGCCGGGAACCACACGGCCGATTTAATTTTAGTTACTGTCTTATATATTTTGTGCGCCCCCAATGAATCCCCCCTTATTTTGGAAAGTGGGGGCTCCGCCCGGTGTCTGTGGGCGGGCGGGGCCAGATTATATTTTAATGCAATAATTCTACGTGATCATACAGCGTTTACGAGTGCTCAGTGGATTAACTAAGGGGCGAATATTTACAGATAGATCTTAAGATATTTCGGGTGCCTCTCATGTTGGTACAATTTCAAGATCCGCAGCAATCACAGTAGACTGTAAGACCTCTCAACTCATAATGCCCTTTTCTCCAAATGTCCTTTCTCAAAATGTCTTTTCTCAAAATGTCCCTTTCTCAAAATGTCTCTTTTTCAATATGTCATTTTCTCATAATGACACTTTTTCAAATTGAAAAAAGCGCCGTTATTGTTTTAAGGGGCAAATCCGAGATAGGCGGCACCCGCAGACCGCATCTTCGTCAAGCCATAGCCAAAATTACTTTTTTATTTATTTGTTTACATTTACAAGTTTCACAAAAATAGATACATATATTTAGCATTATAAAACCACTGAGGTTTGTCTAAATGCTGAGTAATTCCACGTCAACCTAGCTACACATTAAGAAAGGAAATGTGATAATAGACAATTGATATTACTTAACTTACACACAAATAACAATTTTCTCGAGGGTAGTCGTGTTCCTGCGAATGAATGAAGCGGTAACCAGGAAGGATTAGCGTTGCTGCATTAGCAGTGGCGTGTTAGGGTGTCCTAGCCGCTCTTTTGCCCCCCACGTTGAGCCCCCCGCGCCCCCCCCGCGCAAAAACGCGGCGGAACTATGCCCATTTGTTTTTTGTTCCTACCTGCCCGGCGCCGCGGGTGGTCGGGGCCCCATAAAAACGGTCATTGAGACGAAACTTTGTTATTGAGTGCCTACAAGTGGTGTTTTTTACGTTTACTAAGAACAGCACTATACAATGCCGTCTTTTGTTGTTCAACACTCGACTATAGTGTAGAATTACGATGGTCTAAACATTCTCAAGTGGTGTTTCATAGCCCTACTTGTATTCAAAAAAATACCTTATGAACTAAGGCGATAACGTATAGTTTTTTATTTAAAAATACGCTAGGGAGATAAAACCCGATGTTAATAAACAAAAACCTACACTTACCTAAACAAAATAAGTTTTTATAGCACTTGACACCGGCCCGAACATCTGGCGCCGTTAAGGCGAGTCCCTTAAACCCCTTTTTTTATTTTTTTTTCCATTGAGTTTATGATTCTTTGGCCTTAATCCGATAGCTAATATGGCGGAGAAACGAAAAAAACATAAACAAATGGGCCTGAATGTATGACAGATGAGTATTGTTCAATCTGCCCAAAACTGAACGCCAAACTGCAAATGTCGACCGTAGGTCGACACGGGCAATTCAAGCGTTTCAAGGTCGTGACGTCACTTGTCGACCGTAGGTCGACACGGGCAATTCAGCGGCTAGACACCCCTGAGTCACTCACACCCTCAGATCACAGCGATCTGCCCCCTTACCACCAACTCTTATTGCGATTCAATAACTGAATAGAATGCTTATTCATACCAATGAATAAGCGACTCTATGATATTTGAAATGAATAAGTGACTCTATTTCAACTACCATAGAGTCGCTTATTCATTGGTATGAATAAACATTCTATTCAGTTATTGAATCGCAATAAGAGATGGTGGTTGGGGGGGCTTATCTCACACCGGTGTCGCCCCCGGCCGATATCCTGTCATTTCGGGGGCTCATCTAGTGAGTGGCGAGCCTGCCGCAAATAAATAACGAGCAATAGAAGCAGTTATGGCAGGCGTCCGTCCCTCTTCTGTAAAAGCCCGGTATTTAGTTCGCTTATACATGTATCTTCATTTCCATAGTCCATTTATTTTCTAACTCACTTATCAATAGTTCTAATGCCTGCCGTGACCTGCTCATGGGTATATTGTTCCATTGATATATGCTGGAGCGGGTCACGGCGCGTGTATAACATTACATCAAACTTCTCAAAGGGGTCTCTACACGTTATCCCCGCGCACGCCTAATAAACGACCAGGCTTTGTAGCATATGGTAACATTATATGTGTAACATTAGGATAAAATATGTATGGCAACACTACAGGGCTTCAGCTTGTAATGGTTTAAAACACGTATATAGAATGAAGTAATTCTAATGAGTCACCATTACAAGCGGAAGTCGAAGTCCTGTAGTATTGCCATACTTACATATCCTATCCTAATGCTACACATATAATGTTATCATATACTACAGGCTTAACCCGTGATAAAAATTAATAACAATATTATTAGGTAGTATCTCTCTATTGACCCCATTTTTAACACCCTTTTATTAGGTCGACCTGTATATAACTATGTAATGGAATCTAAGGTAACTAATTTAACCATCTTCCAAGGATCGTAGGCGTAGCGTAATTACAATTGGCAGCTGTATGTAGTTCTGATGACAATACAATAATATGATACTGTCGAACTGACCTGATGATGGAGCCGAAAGATATGAACTGGAACTTCATGATGGAACATCGTATCATAGCTGTTTTTGGATTTCTTAGAAAAGTCTTGTAATGAACTTTGATCACGATTAGGTTTCAAGGTCTGACGATGAAGCCGGAAGATAGGCACTGGAATTCCATGATGGAATATCGTATCATAGTCGTGTTTGCACTTGTGAGAAAGGCCACGTAATGGACTTTGCACACGATCAGGTGCATTTAGGTTTTCTAGTGTTTTTTAAAGTATTAAATTATTTGTCTCGGTAACGTGAATACGCGAGCGTAGCTGTTGGCGGAAGTATAGGATAAATCTCAAGACTTGTGCTACAAATCTGTGCACGTGTACGGAGTCTCGCGTCGACGTTGCAAAGATTAAATTTGGCCAAAGCTAACTTCGCTTTATATCCAGCGTACAGTTGCGGAAACAGCTTCATCCAACCAGTTATAAGAATTTATCCGGTCTTAAAGTACTGGTACAAACAGAGTACCTATCTGCTGCATCATCCCATATGACGAGCTCGGAGGTCCAATGGTTAGCAATGGCCACTCCGAGGTCGCGGGTTCGATCCCCGCACAAGACAAACATTTGTGTGCATGAACATGTCTGTTTGTCTTGGTTTGGGTGTTTCTATGTTACACACGGCCATATAGTCCTAAACTAAGCGAAGCTTGCTGTACTGTACTGTGTTTTTTTTTATACTACATCGGGTGGCAGACAAGCATACGGCCCGGCTGATGTGAAGCGGTTACCGTAGCCATATTAACGCTCGCAACATAAAATATCGCTTGCGTGCCACCACCCCGCTACTAACGCAGCATCTCCTTCCTTTCTGGTGACCTCACTCACTCGCAGGAACACAACAACCCTCAAGGGAATTGTTAGTTGACTGAGTTATTCTGTGAGGTGGAGGTACAATTCCCCAGTCGGGTAGCTTACAATTACGCTCCCTACCTCTCTTTTCGCCAGAGCTAAGTTTGTCAGTCAACAGGGTGCACCGCGTGCAGGTGAATTTGGCTTTGGTTCAAAGATGTTGATGAACCACTTACGGGGTGTACGTACGGGGTACTAGTTAATAACACTTAAATGCATATAATAATATGTATTTAAATATGTACTTAATATAAATATCAGTTATCTAGTATCCATAGTACAAGCTTTGTTTAGTTTGGAACTCGATGACCGTGTGTAGTAGTTATTTATATACACCCCACAACTGGGATAGGTACTGGCAGGGTCGGACTGGGCCGGAAGGGCCCGGGTGGCTGACAAGCCCGGGGCCCGAGACTAGATGATGGTAGATGGTATATTATCCTACGGTTGCCGCAAGCCCCGCAAGCCAGGCCCGTGGGGGGCCCGCGCAGGCTGGGGCCCGGCTGGCAAATGCCACCTCGACTATATGGCCAGTCCGACGCTGGGTACTGGTCTCCCATAATTGAAGGAGTGTTTAGAGTAGTGACTCACCCTCGCCACTCCATACAAATACCGACAACATAAACAAACCGCATCTGTATACGTGCAAATGTGTGTGTCGATGCCTTGGGGTTGACTGCTTAGGTACACTTGCATTGTGATTAGGGCATGCAATATTCGCCCGATTTTAGTATTCGAGTTTTACGAATATCATGATTCATAATATTCGAGTTTTTTTTTTATACTACGTCGGGTGGCAGACAAGCATACGGTCCGCCTGATGTGAAGCGGTTACCGTAGCCATATTAACGCTCACAACATAAAATATCGCTCGCGCGCCGCCACCCCCGCTGACAACGCAGCATCTCCTTCCTTTCTGGTGACCTCACTCACTCGCAGGAACACAACAACCCTCAAGGGAATTGTTATTTGGCTGCGGTATTCTGTGAGGTGGAGGTACATTCCCCAGTCGGGTAGCTTACAATTACGCTCCCTACGAGTTATTCGAGTTTCACGAGTTTTTCGAATATCTTCTTTACATAGTATAAAATAAAGTCGTAACCGCTGTCTGTGTTAGATCCTTTAAACTACGCAACGGATTTCAATGCAGTTTTCAGCAATAGATAAATAAATAAATAAATATTTCTGCACAAGTTACACAGCGCCGTCTAGTCCCAAATTAAGCGAAAAGCTACTAGATAAGTGATAAATGTACTTAAATACATTTTTTTTTGTAAATAAATGCACATAATACATAGAAAACACCCAGACCAAGACCAACAGACATGTTTATGCACACAAATGTTTGACTTCAGGTGGGATTGTTGGCTGAGTCTGTGTGATCTCTGGTTTTCTACCCCATGTCATAGCTGGGCACCGTTAACCAAATAGTTAAGTTCGTTAAAAGTTAAAGCGTTACATTTCAGAAAATTTAACGGAAGTTAACGTTAACACGTGATAAAACGGCATTGCATCTTCTGATAAAAACTGTTGGTTCTAGAAGTTATCAGGACCCACAACTATCGACAACATGTAAAGTTTGAAATAAAAAAAAATACTATGCATTGGGCCACTTTTGCTTGAGGTGCTTTGATTATTGATTCTGCAGGTGCCTATCATCATTTTTATCGGAACGAGCGATTCTCATTTTGCTTGCCCCTGTTTGACCCCACCTTAAATTGTATGCACTTTCTTATGTGTTGTTTGAGGTTGTTGAGGCTCGATATATGAGCTTTTATTTTTGTTTGTTTAGGTAAGCATAGCTTATACTCAAAATGTATTTGTTCTCCCGATCTGGATACAAAATTAATATTGTCACTCAAATGTGGCCACGGATTTTCGTCTGAGTGGAATTCGAGTCCAATTCCATGATATTATGGTTTTATTTCGCACAGAACAGTCTTTCTTTATAAATACACACACTGTACAGACGCAAACTATTACTGTGAATACATAAATTATTGCTAGATTAACGATTAACGGACTTAAGGAAATTTAACGAAAGTTAACGAGTCCGTTAAAATATATTTAAGTTAACTTAAAAGTTATCCGTTACTCGAAATGTTAACTTCGTTAATTAACGATTAACGGATTAACGAGTTAATGCCCAGCTATGCCCATGGTCTAGCATTATCATAATCTGGTATCAGAGGGTTTTGTGGCATGTCTTTATTTTGTGGATTTTGTTTAAAATGGCGGATGACGGCGTCAGTCATTTATCCCCGCGCGCGCAAACTCCCGAGAATGATCGGATACACGCACAGATCAATAAGCTGCGATCGCAAATTTTGTTGCTATAATTTTACTAGTTATTTAATATACCTACTATTCGAAAAACTCAGAAACCTCGAATACTAAGTTTATAGTATTCGAATACCTATTAAACAAGGGCGAATCCTCGAATAAAACCAATACTCGAATAGTCGAATTGCATGCCCTAATTGTGACGTAAGACCTCAGGTAAGACTTTATACTTTAAGTAATATTGTAAAAAAAATATCTTTAAACGTTTATTTTGAATGATTGTCATTATGACACTGCATTAATTTCAGTTACGTTACCGTGCTACACTAAATGTCTCACGCGGGTTGTAATTGGTTATTAAACAATTTAATGTCGTAGTTGTCTATTGAAAATGTAGAATAAATATTAATATTCAATTTCCAAAAAATCAGTGGAACTGTTGAATCAATTGTTGAATCAACGATATACAATGCAATATTAGGTAGGTAAATAATAAGAAATAAATCATTTTACAATTCAAAAATTCAGTTGAGATTAGATTATTATATAAGATTTATACATGATTTTTTTACAAGAAATTTGAAGTGGGATATAGATTTTTATCATAGAAAAACATCTTTAAAAGTTTTATCAAACGTCACTCAATTGTTTTGCCTTCCCGGAACCTCTCCACTAACACTTGAACTTTATGGTATGGCAATAAAGTTCAAATTTACTTTTAATTCTTATTACGAATCGTTTGTATGGGAGTATAGAAAAGTGTTGTTTTTAGACTTTTTCAGGCAATTTATCAAATTTTTCTTTGCGTAAGAACTGTCTTCGTACTTCAAGGAATATTCTAAAAAAAGAATTAGCTAAATCGGTTCAGCCATTGATTTATTAACACACACGATCACTGAACTGAACTGAACACGATCTGGGGGCTTACCACCATCTCTTATTGCGACTCAATAATTGAGTAGATTGCTTATTCATACCAATGAATAAGCGACTCTATTCCATTTGAAATAGAGTCGCTTATTCATTGGTATGAATAAGCAATCTTTTCAGTTATTGAGTCGCAATAAGAGATGGTGGTAAGGGGGCAGGTGCATTTATTTAAGCGTGTTTTTCTAGTGTCTTTTATACTATTAATTTATTTTTATATTATAGATAGATGACAACGCGGGTGAAGTCGAAGTAACAACTAGTCTATAATAATTTAATAAATTTTATATCAAAACACAACTTGTTCGCGCAACTGTTTCCCCACCATTGTATAATACTCAATTATTAAAATAATAATCCACCCCCGAGAGTCCGTTGGGACGCAGCGCCACCTAGCGGACGGTTAGCGCGGTTAACTGCGCACCGGGAGTCTTCAACTTGCAAAATAAAATAAAATTTCTTTTAAGCTTTAAAACGTTAATAATAGCTTAAGACTATATAAGAATAATATAATATCTTTATTTATCTCTTATGCTGCGGCTACAGTACCGTGATATGCCAATATTATTGCCATAATTTCAACAACGCCTAGGTGTAACCACGATTTATGGCCATAATTTTACAATGCCAATCAATATGGCAAATGGCGGTAGACAACAGCTCCGGCGGCGGTCTTTTTTCGCACATCAAAGAGAATTACCGCGGTAAATAATGCGTTTGTGGCCACACTACTGTTTGACCAGTGTGCAGCATGAACTCAACGGCGACGCACGTATCGACCGACATGGAGTGGTCAAACGAAAAAAGCTTGAGTTTTGGAATTATTCCAATGCGAACCGTATCTTTTTATGAGCTTTCAGTCGGGTATACCCCGATAAAAATCGCAGTGTACAATGATGATTTGAAGAAGAAAAAAGACCGAAACCATCTAAATAAATATAACAGCTGTAGCCTCAACCTCCATCTTGAAAAATGATATTTTTACCGCCTAATTTATTGACATATCTAGGTAAACTCTAGTGTAACCACACCACTTCACGCAGTAATTTAAACGGTAATTTAATGCCACAATTATGGCGGTAACAGCCCGGTAGACGGTAAGGTAGTGTAGCCGCAGCATTACACAAAGGACAATATTGCATGCATTATACATAATTCTATGTAGATATATATCTGTTTTCTATCAATCAATCATTTATTTGTCAATACAGAGTACATCGAGATACAAGGTCTACATTTTTGTTCCTTGTATTGAGCCTGCATGCAGGCGTGCAAATTTTTAAATTATTAATTTAATATCTAGAACAGTTGATTACAATATAATTTAAGGATATCACAAATAAATAAATAATAAATACAAAGGAAAATTCAATTAGAATAAAATTATCAAATTTATACAAGTCAAGTAAGCATATATGAATTATTATTAGTCGATATTCTTAAGTTCACAAAATTCTTTGACACTGTAGAAGCAATGGTTTAAAATCGAAGTCGTTATGCAATACATATATATATTTTTTGTTCATAGGGCCACCGAGCATGTGAGCCGAAGTGGTCACATAATGCACGGGGTTTTCTTCCACCTATTATCAAGCTATTATAAAACGTTATCAACATCATTATCAGCCTGTATCTAACCCACTGTTGGTTAGAGGCCTCTCCAAATGCTTTCCATCAAGCGATCTTTCGCTTTCTTGACTGACTGTGACTGTGACTGACTGTGAGAGACTCGTGTCTCTTGTGGATTGTCTGCCACCCGTCGTAGTATAAAAAAAAAGTTACGTCTTCAAAATAACTCCAATACATTACCGTGTACCAGCCTCTCTAGCCAAGTGTAATTCGTAGCGTAACGAACGTTATAATATAGATCACATGACATTTGTCAATTCTCATACTAAAATGTTCGATTTTGACAAATGTCACGTGATCTATCTAACGTTCGTTACGCTACGAATTACACTTGGCTAGGGGGGCAGGGGCCCTACCGCCGAAGCTGAAGCCGATTACCATCAGATTTTTTAATTGCAAAAATCAAACTTCAATTTAGGTATGGTATTTATGTTTACCTGCTGCAGTAGAAACTCTGGAGCTTTACCGCCGAAGCTGAAGCCGATTTAAGTAGGATTAATTCATGGTGAAAATCAAACTTCAATTTATTGTACTTGTGTTTATCTTAGCTGGTAGAAATACTGGAGCTCTACCGAATAACTTAAAGATGTTTGTCAATAACTAAAACGTAAGATCTATTTTTCGGATCAAAATATTCGATGGTAATCGGCTTCAGCTTAGGTGGTGACCCCATTGGCGGATTTTCCTTAATGCCAAATAGACCCAATGGCGACCAAATGTTAGGGGCGGTCGCAGCAGGGTATTACCGAAGGGAAATTATTAGAAATTACAGTCTGCCATGGCGGTTTTGTGGAGAAGAGTCATATAAATAGGTATGAAGCTGATAAATAAGAACCAATATATAATATACTTGGCCGTGTGGTTTCCGGCAGACTAAAATAGAATCACTCCGTCTCTTCCCGTGGATGTCGTACAAGGCGACTAAGGGAAATACATTTTAAAACATCTATCAGGCCTCCCCAACCCGTCTGGCCAGCGTGGGGAGTGTGATACGAGAGAGGGTCGTGCTCCTGCAGTGGAGACTAAAATGACCTGATGATGATATAATATGATATTTATATAATAAGGAATAATAAGAACCAAGATACGGGCTAACGCGGGCACGATAAGACCTAGTGCGGCGAAGACACGGCCTAGGGCGGCTAACACTACAAACAAATCCGCCTCTAGTTGGGTTCCTGATCAGAAAACTGAGGGGCAATTCTCATAATTAAAATGTAGTCAAAATTAAATTCCAGTCCAGTCTCAATTTCACAAATGTCACATTTGGTATTCTCGTATCACGATATGAAACTTCAAAGTCTAATTTAAGTGGAATTATATCGAAATATAACCGAAAATTACTCAAACTAAGAATGTTATTCTGCTGACAATTAGAATTGACAATAATTAGTAACGAATGAAATGAAGTATATAATTTTTAGTCAATTCAAAATTCAATCTTGATTCGGTCAACTTTTGTTCTGCGATCGTAAAATAATTACGAGAATTGGTCATCTGGACTGTAACGAATTGGTCTAGAGACACAGATCCCGAATTTAACACTACAATAGGAAAACCTTTGAGCAGATCGAAATTAGAACCAGCTCAAGCAGCGACGCATCCAAAGGAGCCAGTACAAACAGAACATTCACCTTGAAAGAAAATCAGGTAAGCGACTGACTAACTCCAATAAATGGGAAAATAATGTCATAAAACGATTGAGACGTGCAGGTAAAAGATATACCACAAATCACCTAAAAAAACGGAACAGGTAAGCGACTGACTAACTCAAATAACCCAAAACGTCAGGGCTGAGGGGCTCTTCCACAGAACTAATAATAAAGAGGATTCATCTTATTATTAGTTCTGTGGGTTCTTCTATCTACTCGAACCGAACATGCTGGGGGCCCTTGAAGCCCGGGGGCCCGTGTCATTGATATGGCTGATACGGCGGTATCTACGCTCCTGCCACCATCGCCAAATCCGTTCGCATTTCCTATATGCGTTACAATTAAAAGTTTACTTTTACCTGCAACAAGCATTACCTGCAATCAGTCCAGCCGTTTTCGAAGGAGTTTGGAAACAAACACAGGGCACGATAATTTTATATATTTGAAAGAAGATATTATTGTTCTACTTTTTGACGTGAAACGTGTTTAAAGGTAACCGCTTTACATCAGACGGGCCGTATGCTTGTCTGCCATCCGACGTAACATAAAAAAAAAGAAATCAAACTTCAGTTTAGGTGTATGGTATTTATGGTTACATTTACCATCATCAGCTCATTTTAGTCTCCACTACAGGAGCACGACCCTCTCTCGTCCGTCCCAGACAGAAGGAGGATTTGGCCTACACTCCCCACGCTGGCCAGACGGGTTGGAGAGGCCTGATCGATGTTATATAATGTATTTCCTTTCGTCGCCTTGTACGACATCCACGGGAAGCATTACCTGTAATCAATGGCGAATTAAGACTTTCTGAGGCCCTAAACATAGAGTTCATGTGGGCCCTCTGTAGCTTTAATTTGGAATTGCTATAAGATTAGTATATTTTTAGTTAATTAAGTTTGTATTTTAAGATTAGTTTATTTTTACTTAATTTAGTTTATATAATATAGTATAGTACCCACATTATTGAAACAGTTAGTGAAATTACATAGGAATCCTTACTAATATTATAAATGCGAAAGTGTTTTTAATTAAATTTTGCTATATAGTTGAAGTACCAAGGTTACCGACATAGCCCAGCGGATTAGCAAGTTGAAGTGGCAGTGGGCAGGGCACATAGCACGGAGGACGGATGACCGATGGGGTCGAAAGGTTCTCGAGTGGAGACCACGTACCGGCAAGCGCAGCGTTGGACGTCCACCCACAAGGTGGACAGACGACCTCATTAAGACCGTAGGATCGCGCTGGATGCAAGCCGCTTCCAACCGGTCTTATTGGAGATCTAGAGGGGAGGCCTATGTCCAGCAGTGGACTTTCAATGGCTGAGATGATGATGATGATGATGATATAGTTTGGTATAGGATAGAAGCCCCTGGAAACCAGAGCTCCAGGCACGTGCTTATAATGCTTCTAAGTTCGTTGATCCGCCACTGCCTGCAATAAGTACTTATTACCTGCAAGAAGGATTACTGCATTATTTCAGTATCAATATTTACTTACGGTATCATATAAACTATCGCCAATTTAATTAGTCTTGTGTTTCTTAACTAATAGAGTTTGCCCGCAAAATAATAGATTTGTCACCAAAATGTAGTCATTAAACAATATAAAATCGATTCCACAATAAATCACCTAAAATCATGAAGATATAGGATCTAGTACCAAATAAATGTTTTTGTACGAGTATGTAAGTATTATATTGTCAATTATTAATAATTAAGCTTACTTGGCACCACATCATTCATCATATAGGTTGACGGAGCTCCTATTTCCGATGACAGGACACAAGAAAACCCTAACCTAACCAAAAATCAACTCAAATCTAACCAAAACATGATTTATTACATTGACCAAGTATTGGTAAGACTCGTCAGTGAATATGACGCCAATTTGACTTCGCCCCTATTAGCCATTTTTTCATTAAATTAAGGAGCTGATCTATTTATTTGGTGACAGATCTATTATTTTGATGATCAAACGAATTAAATGATAATAATAGTTTGTTAAGCTGATGATTTATATTTAGAGACATTTTTGATTAAAATGATGACTAATATATTTCTTGGGGATAGATATTATTATTAGGGTACTGCAGATTAGTGACACATCTAAACCACAATTGTGTCTAAACTTAGGTGACAGAAAAAATATTGTTCCCTTTACTTACTAACTTGTTGCAGGTAATCTTTATAGATTACCTGCAACAAGTTAGTAAGTAAATATTGATATTATTGTTAGAGAATTTTACTGGGTAATGAATACTGCAGGTGCCTAGTGTAATGACTCATTCTTAGAAAAAAATATATCATAATACCATAGAGAAAGGATAATATACCTATAAAAACTGTAGTAAGCCGACGTCTTTGATGTTGGTAGAAGAAGGAGCGCCAAGCGTTCTCCAGACTGTGTCGATATCATTTTCAGTGATTTATATGCATTGTTATACGCATTGAACCATTATTTAATATAAAATAAATAAAAAACATCAAATAAAACCGGCCAAGTGCGAGTCGGGCTCGCGCACGTAGGGTTCCGTACCATTCTCTATAAAAACGGCAAAAAAATCACGTTTATTGTATGGGAGCCCCCCTTAAATATTTGTTTAATTTTTATTTAATTACTTATTTTAATAGTGAATATATAATTAAATATTTTGTGAGTATTTCACGCGTTACCTGTTGCCGTTATCAATATCGAGCAAAACGCCCCCTTAAATATTTATTTTATTCTAGTTGTTAATATTTGTTGTTAGCGGCAACAGAAATACATCATCTGTGAAAATTCAACTGTCTATCTATGTCGGTTCATGAGATACAGCCTGGTGACAGACGGATGGACGGACGGACAGCGGAGCCTTAGTTATAAGGTCCGTTTTACCCTTTGTATACGGAACCCTAAAAATAATGAGAACAGACAACAAATTAGCATATCATTGGCTTAGTATAAGTAATAGTCACTAATAGTACTACCACAGTATAAGTAATAGTACTACGTACAGTATGGCCACTCCCTGCCGCTCTCTCGTGTCGACCTCACCTCCCCTCTGAGACAAATCTGGAACAGTTTGTATGGCGCCGCACGCACACACGCTCATTCGCGCTCTGCACAGACGTCATTGTTTATGTAGTAGTGAACGACGCGACATTTGTATGGAGTGACCGGGGTGTGGTACTACGTACAGTATTGCCGCTCCCTGCCGCTCTCACAAGGCGACCTCACCTACCGGACCCCTGAGTCGAATGTGGAACCGTTCGCCAGGGCTGCCACACGGCGCCGCGTATTACGAAAGTTCCTTTACTTGTAGTTTTTAATCTATTCTCAACTTAACTTCTAAATGATAAATTGATTTATTTCTTATTATTTTATCATTGCCATTAAAATATTTGTTTTTTCATTACAAAATCTAGGTACTTATTTTTTCTAGTGTTAACAATGAATTTTACATATTGTATCGTCGAAAAATTATTTATTCCACATTTTCACAAAGTTGGACGTTCAAAAAAAAAAATGACATATTATCTAGACGAAACATGGATTAATGAAGGATATAGAGTCCAGCTCAGAGTGTAATATGCCGCCCGTGACGTATAACGTTCTTACGTCACAGATTATCCTTTCTCTATGGTCACAGATTAGTACTTAGAATATTTATTTACATAAAATTAATACTCTAGAACTGTCCTAGACCGATTGTTTCATACTAAGTATGAAGTGTGAGTTCAAATAATACGGACATGGTTTTTAGAATTTGTAATGATATGAATTTATTGAAAGAAATAAACATAGGTACTTACTACTTATTTAAATTTAAAACGAAAAATGCTCTAGTGCCGCAATGTCATGCACCCTTACATTTTAGCACAGTATAAGTAATAGTATTACGTAATTTTAGTCAAAACTTAACGCCCAATTCTCCTGTCTTTTTCATATGTATGCAAATGTTCAAATGAGAGAACCCGATATTCATTGCTTCCCATTTTTTATGCGTTATTATTTCAATTGTTCAAACTTTTAGGGTGTAAGTGGTTCATCAACATCTTTGAACCAAAGCCAACTTCACCTGCACGCGGTGCACCCTGCTGACTGACAAACAAAGCTCTGGCGAAAAGAGAGGTAGGGAGCGTAATTGTAAGCTACCCGACTGGTGAATGTACCTCCACCTGACAGAATACCGCAGCCAAATAACGGTTCCCTTGAGGGCTGTTGTGTTCCTGCGAGTGAGTGAGGTCACCAGAAAGGAAGGAGATGCTGCATTGGCAGCGGGGGTGGCGGCGCGTGAGCGATATTTTATGTTGCGAGCGTTAATATGGCTACGGTAACCGCTTCACATCAGGCGGGCCGTATGCTTGTCTGCCACCCGACGTAGTATTAAAAAAAAAAAAAAAAAAACTTGTTAATTTTTGTTTCATATTACTACCGCCATCTATTAGTGAATAGATTTAACAAAACATAAATTTGTTTTTGCTTCTTCCTCATAGATGTAGCAGCAATAGCGTTTTTTAATAGTTTACTTTTAGACTAATAGATGTCGCTTCTATAAAATAGTAAATACATGACTTCAATTTTTTAGGAATTTGAAAGAGGAACCTTTTGTTTTATGGCGTATTAAATTGGTCTATTATTATTGTAATAATACCCACGAAATACACAATAATAATAATATAATAGTCTCCAGAGAGTCGGTCTTCATCGGTCGGAGTGTAAACACAAGAAGGCCCGCAGGACTCTCAGCTCTGGCTTGCCTTGATTGGTCGTCCAGAGAGGAGTCGCTAGAGCTATATGCTCCAGGGGTGGAAGTGTTAAAGGGCATCACGCCGCGAGTAACTTCGGAGAAAGCGCAGCACACCTCTCGACATCCCTGAGTCACTCACACCGGTGTTGCCCCCGGCCGTTTTCCTAGCATTTCGGGGGCCCATCTAGTGAGTGGCAAGCCACCGCCTGCCTCAAATAACTAGCAATAAAAGCAGTTATGGCAGGCGCCCGTCCTTCTTCTGTAATAGCCCGGTATTAAGTTCACCCAGATCTCATCTCCATAGCCCAATTATTTTCCATCACACTTCGCAATAGTCTCAACGCCTGCCGAGACCTGCTCATGGGTATGTCGTTCCATTGACATATCCTGGAGCGGGTCACGGCGGGCGTACAACATTACATCAAACTTCTCAAAGGGGCCTCTATGCGTTGGATCCATATCCCCGCGCACGCCTATCAAATGACCGGGCTTGACCCGTGATTAAAAAGAGATATATAATAGAATTGTGTTACATATTGTTATTGCAATTGTTTATTTAGTGGATTTTTAAACAAAAAGTATAAGTTAGAATTGTTCCAAAACGTCACGGAGAATAGTAGTAAAATTGCAATAGCGGTTTTGTTGTGTAGTTATTGAGTTCTAATATAAACCTGATGATATAATTTCGGCATATCTTTGAACTCGGAATGACGAAATTATACAAAATAACTGGATACAAAGAGGCGGAATAATCTTCGATTGAAGAGTCGTCGCCAACAACCAAGATAGAATAGAAATATACATTTAATTTGACAATAGGTTTTGATATTTTTGACATTTGCCGTTGAACTGACGTCTGTCTGTTTTTGAAAAATTCTCCGTCCGATCGGAAACCAGAAAATTTAATTGTTTTGGTTTCTTTTGGTAAAATTATAGTGATTATTTGAAATAAAAGTTACATAAAATGATTGTGTGAGTTAACTTCTATTAAAAGATGGATCGACTGTACGCGCTGGGAGTGTCCTGTATAGAGTTTATTCAAGAATGGTAATTTATTGATTTTTCACTTTGCAGACCGCAGTCGTCTACCCTTTTTCATCCCAGTGCTGGGATACGGACCTCCCCTCAACCGAATACTCCACCACGCTGCTCAACTGCGGGTTGGTAGAGTGTTTTAGACAGTGTTTTCAAGCCGCCAAAGGCCACTGACTTGGCTTAATGAGTATCATCTAAAGACGACAGTCGAGACCAACGGCTTAACGTGCCCTCCGAAGCACGGAGAAGCTCGAGATAAATAGACCCATCCATAGACAGGCTACGGTCGATGTTGCTTAACTTGCGTGATCGATATAAACTGACACGCACAACGACGCCATCGAGCTTCTCAGACCGCACTAATATGATGGAATTTTTATTTATTTCATGAGATACTAACAATAAATTATGTCGTACATTATCAGTAACAAATAACTACTGTTTACTGATAATATTACATATCAGTAGACAGTAGCACTGTTCTATCTACAACAGTGGTTCCCAACCTTTTTTTGTTCACGGACCAATATGAGGTTTTTGTTGCGTGCGTAGGTCAGGTAATAAAAAGTTACAATCTTCCTGACAATCTGAAAGAGCTGAATATATTGACTTTTAAGAAAAAATTGCAAGACATTCTATTAAATAATAGTAGTTTATGAAACTGTTGCATAATAAGGGTTATTAAAATACGAGTGTGAGTGTGAGCCGAAGGCGAGTGTTATAATAGACCACACGAGTATTTTAATACCTAATTATGTGCAGTTTCATTCACTACTTTATGTAATCTCATGAAATAGATGATAATAATATTTTAAATACAACCATGAAGTTAATGTAACAGCTATAATTTTTACATAATAATCCATTTGCAGATCGAGCATGCGTAATGCGCATGCGCGACGCGCCGCGCGGCGCCGCGTTCACAGATTATGTAGAAAAATTTTGCAAAGTTGCAATGTATTTATCAACCTGTTTAAAATACCTGTATCCTGTAGGGCTGAAGCTGTATCGAAATGGTAAAAAAGTTATTTTACGATACAGTTGTCCATAGATGAGCTGTATCGAAAAATTACTTTTTAAATTTATTTTGATAGCTTGTGCGTAAAGACTGTCATTAAGATACTGTGTTTAGTTTTTTAATGTGTAAATTTCAGTATGAGATTAGATAAATGTTTTTTATTCTATTGACGAATACTTGCGACATAAATTATTGTAATTACTTTCAATAAGACACAAACATACGTCCCAATAATAAAGTGATATTTTTGTTAGAGAAATTTTACCTAATTAGAAATACCTTGCATCAAAAAAAACACTAAATTCTATTCTATTTTTGTAGACATTCAAAAAGTCTTTGTGGAACAATTATTTCAATATTTTATGAAGATCAGATAGAGACTTTGCTAAATAAAATTCTATATTTCCAGGTTTGCAGATTACGAGAACTTCTTTGAGTGGGTCAATGATTTCTCCAACCCTCACAACGTGTTCGAAATCCTCTTCCCGTTCATATCTGTTTTCGACTCGGTGTTTGGTTCTCAACTGCTGCTGTGCATGGCCTTTGGAAGCTGGTTGAACTCTGTCATGAAATGGTTTGTAACATTTTTTTTAACCTACTATTGAAGAGTATTTATTGACAGATTCATAAATCTGAATAAAAGTATGTGTCTGGATGTCTGCCTGTTTGTCAGTGATCTTAATCACTGGGTTCCATCTTCGCAATTGAAATTAGAGATGTTACGATCTGGAATTTTGTCAAACCGAATTGAATCGGTTTGACAATTCATGCAAGTCGATTCCAAACCGAATCGACGAAATCGCGATTTGAATCGGATTACGTCCGTAAAAATATTTCGAATTTTACAAAAGTATGTGATATAACTAATGTCAACTTGCGGAACAAAAACAAATTGATTATTCCAAAACATAGACTGGGGAAGGGCAATAATTCGTTTGTCGTAAACTGCATCCGCTACTACAATAAGTTGCCGGAATCGGTCCTGATTTTACCCGACACTAAATTCAAACAGCTTATTAAGACCACCTTATGTAAAAAGGCTTACTACAGGACCGACGATTACCTTAATGATAAAAATGTATGGCAAATTCTCGGCACAGGATGTGAAGCACAGGCGTCTTATCTTTACAAGTAGTATAGTGGATATACATATTTAGACTTTATACAATATGTATATACACTCTATACTATGATTTTTTATATTTTTATTTTTTTTACTATTTTATTTTACTTATTTTTTTATTTTTTATTTTCTCTCTTATTTTGGTTGACATACCATTTTTTTTATTGTACATTGACATTCTTTTTATTGTATTATGATTGTATGGCTATTTAAAAAAAAAGACCTATATTGACAGAGTTTCTTTCGGCATTTCTTCTCGTCAATGGTCATTCCGAAATGCTGGTAGATAAAAAATATACCTAATTGTAAAAGACGTGTCTAAGTGCCCGCGAGGGCCCACAGAATAAAGAATTTTGACTTTGACTTTGACTTTGAACCGATTTGAATCGGTTTGATAGCGATGATCGGTTTAAAAAGTCGAGTTGTTACTCGACTTTTTAAACCGATTAAAAAGTCGAGTCGTTACTCGACTTTTTAAACCGATTAAAAAGTCGAGTCGTTACTCGACTTTGTAAACCGATTAAAAAGTCGAGTCGTTGCTCGACTTTTTAAACCGATTAAAAAGTCGAGTCGTTACTCGACTTTTTAAACCGATTCAAACCGATTTGAGCATAAACCGAGTTGCGTCGATTAGCGCCTTTACTAAACCGATTTGGCCGAGTCAAAAGCGATGTAACGACTCGACTTTTTAAACCGATTTGAACATAAACCGAGTTGCGTCGGTTAGCGCGTCAGCGCGTCTACTCTACTAAACCGATTTGGCTGAGTCGAACTTACTTACGCATTTCGCTCGCGTCGCTCTGCGCGCATGCGCGCGCCTGTCGGTACGAGTTTATACCGTCCCGCATGCTGACCAATCAGAAAAGCCGGTGCCCGACTGGAGTAGCGGTTACGGTTATTTCGCGTCGTCACTCGTCCGTCCGTAAGTCCGATTGAATCGAAGTGAAGTAGCCGCTTCACATCAGCCGGGCCGTATAATTGTCTGCCATCAGACGTATTATAAAAAAAATATAAGACAAGCATGGTAATAAACAATTAACCTATATACGTAATTGTTTTTCTGGACCGCGTGTGTAGGTAGGTTAGGTAGGAGGTAGGTACTTAACTAAACTAAACTGCCAATCATTGGTTCAATTCAACCCCATTTTGGGGTGTAAGTGGTTCATCAACGTCTTTGAACCAAAGCCAACTTCACCTGCACGCGGTGCACCCTGCTGACTGACAAACGAAGCTCTGGCGAAAAGAGAGGCAGGGAGCGTAATTGTAAGCTGCCCGACTGGTGTATGTACCTCCACCTCACAGAATACCGCATCCAAATAACAATTCCATTGAAGGTTGTTGTGTTCCTGCGAGTGAGTGAGGTCACCAGAAAGGAAGGACATGCTGCGTTGGCAGCGGCGGTGGCGGCGCTAAAATATGACTTTCTCAGAAGTGACCGCTTTGAATGAATGGATGGATGGACGGACGGACGGCAAACAAGCAAACGAGCAAACGGGCAAACGGCCAAACGGTCAAACGGCCAAACGGACAAACGGCCAAACAGGCAAACGGCCAACCGGCCAAACGGTCAAACGGGCAAACGGCCAAACGAGCAAACAGCCAAACGGGCAAACGGCCAAATGAGCAAACGAGCAAACAGCCAAACGAGCAAACGGGCAAACGACCAAACGAGCAAACGGCTAACGAGCAAACGGCCAAACGGCCAAACGAGCAAACAGCCAAACGGGCAAACGGCCAAACGAGCAAACGGCCAAACGAGCAAACGGCCAAACGAGCAAACGGCCAAACAAGCAAATGGTCAAACGGCCAAACGAGTAAATGGCCAAACGAGCAAACGACCAAACGGGCAAACAGCCAAACGAGCAAACGGCCAAACGGGTAAACGGTCAAACGGCCAAACGAGCATGAATGCGCGCAGAGCGACGCGAGCGAGATGCGTAAGTAAGTTCGACTCAGCCAAATCGGTTTAGTAGACGCAAGACGCGCTGACGCGCTAATCGACGCAGCTCGGTAAATCAGTTTGAATCGGTTTAAAAAGTCGAGTCGTTACATCGCTTTCAACTTGGCCAAATCGGTTTAGTAGACGCGCTAATCGACGCAACTCGGTTTATGCTCAAATCGGTTTGAATCTGTTTAAAAAGTCGAGTCGTTACATCGCTTTCGACTCGGCCAAATCGGTTTAGTAGACGCGCTAATCGACGCAACTCGGTTTGAATCGGTTTAAAAAGTCGAGTCGTTACATCGCTTTCGACTTGGCCAAATCGGTTTAGTAGACGCGCTAATCGACGCAACTCCGTTTGAATCGGTTTAAAAAGTCGAGTCGTTACATCGCTTTCGACTCGGCCAAATCGGTTTAGTAGACGCGCTAATCGACGCAACTCGGTTTATGCTCAAATCGGTTTGAATCGGTTTAAAAAGTCGAGTCGTTACATCGCTAATTGAAATTAGTATATTTCTTCATTACTATCGCTTCATGCACAATTCTTGAGAAGTGTTGAAAGTAAATATCCTTATATGCAGGATCGCGTTAATTCCCATTATTAATTTCATAAGTATTGCAACGCGAAAGTTTAAGTCCTCATTTACGGAGACGCGGGGCGTCGCTCGTCGCGTGCGGCGGCGCGGTCCGCACTTAATTCAAACATATGGGGTTGTATAAGTGCGTTTATGGAGAAGCGGGTTTTCACGCGTTTGCTTGAAATGGAGCGTGCTTTGTGGCCGAGCCCGCGGATGGCAACGATGCGTCGCACGCGGCGTGTATCGCCAGTCTTCATTTGGAAATCGCAATTTGGAAGGCATACTCGCCGTTGCAATGGAGTACGATATGACCGCCTTTTTTTTAGAACAAAATTCTGTGTTAAAAAGTGAATAACATATTTAATATAAGAAACTGGTCGGACGTCGGTTCGTGTTTTGAGCCGCGGCGGGCCCCGCCACTCTTCCCGTCCCGCGTGTCTATGAACAACATCGTATATTGCCATACGTTGTGTTTGCGCGTGCGATGCCGCGCGCCGCTGCACGCACCGCCTGTCTGTGAACGGTAAAAACATCCCACGCGCCGCGAGAAGCCACATCGTAAGCGACGGCCCGCGTCTCCGTAAATGAAGCTTGCAAGTTACTTACTAATTAGGTAATCTAATTTATGAAAAAAAAATCGGTTGTCTGTAAAGTCGGTTTACTGACGATAGTTGAACGTGACATCATAAGAAAATACTGATGGAATGTTTGCATTTTTCAAAAGAAAATTTTAATGGAACGCCTCTGAGCGAGATAACGCCGCATACGTCATGTTTTTTCGTGCGTGCAGCCGGCTCCATCGAATTTTAAGACGTTGTCACGTCAAAAATGTATTATGTCTTTCTTTCAGGTGGCTTCTAGAAGACCGTCCGTACTGGTGGATCCGTGAGACCAATTTCTACACCCACAGCAGACCGCAACTGAGACAGTTCAGACAGACATGTGAGACTGGACCAGGCTGCCCGTCGGGTCACTCCGCGACCACCGCCATGCTGCTGCTACTCTTTATTATGTGGATATCGCATGTTATGAATGATAGGTAAGATCCTACTAGAGGTCAGTCATAAATTCATCATCATCAGGTCCTTTTAGTCTCCACTACAGGAGCACGACCCTCTCTCGCCCGTCACAGACAGAAGGAGGAATTGGCCTACACTCCCCACGCAGGCCAAACTGGTTGGGGAGGCCTGATCGATATTTGATAATGTATTTCCCTTAGTCGCCTTGTACGACATCCACGGGAAGAGGCGGAGTGATTCTATTCTAGTCTGCCGGAAACCACAAGGCATAGCCATAACACACGATATTCATGATTTTTTGACCCCTCCCCCCGTCCCTGTCACAGCTGGTAACATTTGTGAGACTTCCCCCTCCCTAGTGTGACGTCACATATTTAGCAATTTTACATCTAGAGTTGCGAATGTTTTTCAGTTTTTCGTTAATAGTTCAAAGTTCGTTTTTAAACACTTATATTATAGTATATTTTGAAATGTCACGTCATGAAATTAAGGACTTCTCCCACCCCCTTGTCACACAATATCACACTTCGTCGACCCCCTCCCTCCCCTTTAACGTGTGATGTAATTTATGGAGGGCCCCTATCATATTTCTGTATCTACAACGTGTTACTTAACCTGAAAATGGTTTGTTCAGAATCATGAATATTTTGGAATGGTTAGGTTATAATTTCGCACCAATTGCTTTATTTATCAGTATTTTTATACTACTACTATAATTTACGTGGTAAAATACAATATTCATTTATTGCGCTATCGTACACAAACATGACAATTTATATTACATTAAAAATAAACAGCAGGAGCAGGCATACATTTTTACCGTGCGGTAGAAAGAGAGGGGGATATTACTTCCTCTCGTACGCCGCGCCGGCGGTCCACTCTCCCTCCGTCTTACGAATTTTCGTTCAGGTCACGTGTCCTGACGCGAGTTTAACATTTTTACCCCATCCCAAAAAGTTCACAACGCAACTAAAGAAGTTTTCACTAAAAAAAAAAACATTTTTTATAGCCGCGTCTAATACTTCATTGCGCTCAAAAATCGAACAAAATATCTATTACTATCAGATACCTATAAACAAACGTAATCACGTTTACGGGACGGTCGCCCACCACACATTCCCACCGCTGTGTTTCCTGTGTAGCCAGGATTAACAGCGGCGACCACAAAAAAGGCAATGAACAGTGAAGTCCACTGCAGTCCCGGAGGTAAAACTACGGCTGCCTTGGAACTCACAACGAATTTAATCAGAAGAAATTTGTAGGAGTGAGAAGCTTTTGACAGTAAACCGACTCTACAGACAACCAATTTTGTTTATACCACTAAGATAGCAAACAAGCATACGGCCCGACTGATGGGAAGCGGTCACTGCAGCCTATGTCTATATATATACATATATATTTGATTGGAGACATGTTTACTCAGTACGATGAACTGGATCTATTTGCCGATAGTATCGAGAAACTTTTCACTGGAGCAGTTGAATTCCTCAGTAGAAATCATATTAGTTTGTGATATTATTTAATTCTATTTATTTAAAATTTCGACATTGTAATATTGTTATTTTATTCTTATTGATTTTTACTTTGTATTGTTATTAATTTATTTTTATTGATTTTGACATTTTTTGCAATTTGAATTTTTTGACAATTTTGAATTATAATTGTTTAAATGTTTTTGTATTACTTCTTAGTGACATATTGACTGATAATGTTAATATTTCTGAATATGTATATTTTAACATGTGACATTTTTAATTATAAATTGTATTTTTGTATGACTTGCCAGTGTGTTGGAGTCAGTAGTACTCTGTGAACGGGCATGAAATGAAGTAAATAAATAAAATAAATATAGAGGCAGTAATATCCCCCTCTCTTTCTACCGCGCGTCGAAAATGTATGCCTGCTCCTGCTGTTTATTTTTAATGTAATATAAATTGTCATGTTTGTGTACGACAGCCGCAATAAATGAATATTGTATTTTACCACATAAATGATAATACTTATATACTGATAAATAAAGCAATCCGTGCGAAATTATTCCCTAACCATTCCAAAATATTCAAAAATGCACAACGTTAATGTTCAAGTTTTCACTTCTGCCGGCACTCTCGGAGTGCAACCCATTTTTTTTTATACTAACAACGTGTTTAACAATATATTTTGTTATACTCATTCTTGTTTTCCAGAAAGTTCTACATATGGTGGTGGAAGTACATAATATACCCAGTGTTCGCATTCGCCCTGGGTGTAGTGATGCTCGCGCGAATGTTCGTCGGCACACATTTCCCGCACCAGTGTTTGCTCGGCGCGTTGGTCGGTAAGAACCTAAAATGAGAATCATTGAAATGAAATTATTTATTCTGTCATTGGGTCCTTGTGGGCACTAAGGGTGAGGCCAAACGAGCGTAATTTTGTGAGTCGCGTAATTCACGTCGGTTTCATACAAATGGTGGATTTACGTAGTCACGTACAACTTATATGAAAACGACGTGATTTACGCAACTCACAACTCACAAAGTCGACGAGCCCGGTGGTCGAATGGTTAGCAATGACCACTTTGACTCCGAGGTCGCGGGTTCGATCCCCGCACAAGACAAATTTTGTGTGCATGAACATGTCTGTTTGTCTTGGTCTGGGTATTTTCTATGTATTATATGTATATATTTACAAAAAAAAAATGTATTTTAGTATTATATCAGTTATCAGTTATTAATAACCCATAGTACAAGCTTTGCTTAGTTTGGGACTCGTCTTAGTCGTGTGTAATTTGTCCTGGAATATTAAAAAAAAAAAAAAAATGACGCTCGCTTGGCATCACCCTTAGACACGTCTTAGGGTACCTACGCAATATGCGTTTAGCCGGAATGCGGTCAGCCCTCCGGTTAACCGCAGTCAAAAATATGTATGAAAAATTAGTTTTCATGCTCACTGTCATGAGACTGCCGCTCAACCGATGCGGTTGCACGCAGCGCTACGGCCCGATTGACGGCCAGCCGGACGGTGTCTATACCCATTACGCGGTTACTAGTAGGTTGCGATTGGCAGCCACTTCAAAATGTTTACTCTCATCTCGTGTTTGCAAATAAGGATGCACCCAGTACTAGATACGCGACCAGCCCTTATACATATCGCCGACGTAGCATGACGCTGCACACGGCACTATTACTCTACCGTACTTGACTCAACGGTTGAGCGGCAGTCGCATGAATGACAATGCGCAAGAAAACAAATTTTTCATTTTAATTTATCATTCAAACTCCATCCATATGATCTGGATAATTGGCGATCTACTACAGTACGTTTCCTAAGACATTTTATACCACGAACGGTGAAACTGTGGAATCAACTTCTGTCAGCGGTATTTCCGAACAATTACGACATGGGAGCCTTCAAGAATAGTTTTTAATTCTCTTAAAAGGCTGGCAACGGATCTCATCCCCATCCCTTTTGTGTCGCTAGTTTCTATGGGCGGTGGTGATTGCTTTCCACCAGGGCACATGCTCGTTTGCCCCCCTCTCCTATAAAAAAAAAACATTTTTGACTGCGGTTAACCGGACATCTGACCGCTTTCCGGCTAACCGCATAGTGCGCAGGTACCCTTACACATTTTTATTAATAAGTAATATTATTATTTTTTATCATTTACCGTCGGGTGGTAATCAAGGCATTCAAGAATATGAAGCAGATACCGTAGCCATAAACGCTTGCAACATGAAATCGTAAAGTAATTCCAAAAATTGTGCGTTAAATTATTATTATTTTGTCTTTTCCAGGTTCATTCATAGCCCCAGCTCTATGCATCTACGTATCTGACCCGTTCATCTGGCAGTACGGGATCCATACAAAGTATACTCCGCAGCGAGTTGTCACGTGGCACGTGTTCAGCGCCGCCATCACTATAGCTATAGCAGCGGTCACGTACTACAGTCTAACGCTGTGTGGGTACGACCCACAGAGTACTGTCAAATTGGTGAGGAGATTTTAGTGAAAAAGTTCTTGGCATGCTTGTTAACACAGATCACCCTCAATAGATTCCGCATGTAAGTGTATGAATGAATGAGTGATGAATGAAGAATGAATGAATGATGAAGGAAGAATGAATGAATGATGAATACTGAATGATGAATGAATGAATGATGAATGAATGAATGACGAATGAATGAATGATGAATGGATGAATGATGAATGAATGAATGATATACGATTTATTCATTATCAAAACGCACACACAGAACAATTAGGCAAGAGAAGTTCTTGGCATGCTTGTTAAGACAGATCACACTCAATAGATTCATGCACTCGATCTAACTACGATCTAAATACTCCCCGCAAGCGGGATAACAAAGAGTAAAATTACATAGCCCGTTGATATTGCATGCGAGTATTTCTTAAGCGTAAAATAGTTCTGTGATCCGTTGTCCGTGCGTTGTCACGTGGCACGTGTTCAGCGTCGCCATCACTATAGCTATAGCAGCCGTCACGTACTACAGTCTAACGCTGTGTAGGTACGACCCGCAGAGTACTGTCAAATTGGTGAGGAAATTTTAGTGAAAAAGTATTTAGTGCTTGTTAACACAGATCACACTCAATAGATTCCGCATGAGTAGGTTACTTTTGGGACAATCAGCCCACCAAAAATTAAAACCCAGAATATAGAGCTCATTTCATTCGCTCTATATTCTGGGTTTTAATTTTTGGTGGCCTGATTGTCCCAAAAGTAGACTGTAGAGTGCTACCTGTCTATTTGGAAAGAATAATGAAACACTTACCAATAATTATTGCTCAACCCGACTCAGAACACCCGTTCAGAAGCTGCACACTCACTCACACATACATACATTGTAACAACACTGCACTAGAAGTAAGTACAAATTAATATCCCTGTCTACTTGGAAAGAAAAATCTTGCCAACATTGATTGTTCAATCATGCTTGTTAAGGGGTTATGGTTGGAGATAAAAAAATTGAATATACCAGCTGGTATATTCACTCTTCTCATCATTTAAGTAAAAAATAAAACCACGGCATGTTTAATAATTTGTTATTTTATTTTTAAAATCTTACACTAATCATATTTTAACAAGGAATTGTCTTGACACCACTTTTTTAAACAAAGCACATTTTTCAAAGCACACATTTTTTTATGATAAATACAATTAAGCACTTGACCATTCTGTTTACAGTAATTTTCATATAATTTTAATAACTTGGGACAACCTTTTTCACCCAATTCTATTATTTCGCAATCTTTACATAATTCTTGAATCCATGCAACCTTCTCCAATCCCTTTGTCAAGATATTTTTGCCATATAAGTATGGAATTATAACTCTTCGAAATTCTCGATAATCCATAAAACCTTCCTTCCAATTAAGCCCCCTATTGTTTTCTAACCATCGTACATGCTTTTTTTCTTCATTAGTTAGAGTTTTAAAAGAATATGGCGCTTTAATCAGAAAGGTTTGTGTGTAGTCTTTTGTTGCAATTGATAATTCTTTGATAATAAATTGATTTTTCAAATCCTTAAACCCTTGTAAGTCCGCGATTATGGTGTTAGAATTCATGATATCTTCTTTACAATATTGCTCAAAGGTTTGTACTCAAATATGCAATCGTTTAGAATAAGACAGTATGCAGCTGTATTATCAGGTATGTCTTGATCGGATTCGATTTCGACTCTCACATCGATTGATCCTTTTAACATTTCATGCTGTCGAGAACAGTCGATAACGAATAATGGAGCTATGTCTTTAAATTCTTTCAATCCCATCAACGGTTCTGCACGGCGTCCGTGATAAGACTGGTGAAATCTTGCGTACTGCTCATATATTAATGTATATTTGTTATCGGAGAAGCTAATATTTAAACCTTCATATGGGTAATACGAAGAATTCAGGAATACTCTCACATCACGAATATGACAATGGTCGAATTCTGCCATCGACGTTGTTGCATTGTTTTTACGGTTTGTTTGTAAAGCGATAATAACAAATCTCGGTTTCTCTATCTGAGATGAAGTTTTAATAGACCATGTATGTTTCCGGGTTTTGGGTAATAATGGATACTCATACAAATCCCAGTTGCGAAACGCAACAGTTATCGCCCGATCTTTTTCTAAATGTTTTAGTAAATTGATTCTTTCGCGGTCTGACACTCTAACATGAGGAACTCGCCAAACTATTTTATTTATAATTATATCTTCCACAACCTCTCCAGTATTTAATAGTAGTGAATTGATATTTGTATTACTTCTCAATAGTACTAATTCATGTTTACAGTTTATTATTATTTTTTCATAATCTTCAGCGAAACCCAATATTTTATTCAGCGGAATAGATACAGAAAACACTCCATCGGTGGTAATGCCTGTTGGGGACCAACCCCAAACTTTTGCGCTTCTGGATTCGTTTTCATTCAACGAAAGATAAGATTTTATTGTGGTGGTAACACCTGCATTTTTAATCTTATCTATTTCTATTCCATTTAGTTCATATCTGATGTCTTGAAATAGAAAAAGGGCAGGGTTGTTCACAAAATGCACATTCGATACTTTCTCTTTTTCTTTACTAGTGCTGTCTCGCTTATACACATGTACTCTGCCCTCAATATACAAATTACTGAGTGCAGGCAATACGTACAAATCTTGCTGATTAATCGGTATCCGTATTTCATCATTTTTATTAAAACTTGATACATACGGCTTATATGAATGATATTCAAAACTTTCTATGCTGTTGTCGTGTGACGCTGGTTGGCATATATTTAAAATGTTCATTTTAGCAAACCAAGTAGCTTTAAAAACTCTTTATTGATTTTAGTTAGTCGCTTTTTTGATCGAAGCGGTGTTCCTTTATGAAGCGATACCTTAGAACTGAGTCTGATATTAGAAGTAGAGGCGTTTTTATTGAAATTTAACATTTTATTCTAAAGTGTAAATACAGCTGTACTTCTTCACCACGTAAGTTGATTTGCTTGTTTTCTGCGTCTAACAGCCGTATATTAATAGAATTGATCGAACTCTGATTGACTGGAAAGTAAATCAAATTTTTAGGTATTTCAATAATTCTATAACCAGGGGGTACGTTCGGCACAAATTCGTAAATTATATGACTTGCTTTGCCATTCACATATGATCCACTAATAACATCACATTCGATGCGTACGATAGCTGTTGGTAAAATGCTGACAGGATGCTTAGATTCTGTACTTATGTTAGCTTTTATTGATTCTGTGCCAAACCCTAATATTTTTCCGATCGAAGCATTTTTATTAAAGTGAACGTCTTCAGAACAACAAATACTTGTTTTCAATGTATTATTATTAGAAGTCAATTTTAAGGCTGCATTCTTAATGTTACTTTTAAGATAATCACAAATGTCTTGTAGCTCATATGATCCTTCAGGTATTTCGATAACCTCTTTACCATAATAAAATTTGTTATTTCGTTCGTCTATATTAGGTATAGAATTAAATGTGGAGAAATACAAAAGCCCGCATTCGTACTCTTCGTACAGCTGTAAAGTAGGGGAATAATTTGTTGTTAAGGATTCTCCTCTGCCGGTTATTGACACAGTGAAAGACATTGTTAAACTGATATATATATTTATTTATCATGTTACTTATATAACTTATTTTTCCAATAATTTTGTAAAAAATGTAAACAATGATGCCCACAGTTTGTAGTACCATAGGTTTGATACTGTAAATAATTATAACTTATATCCAAAGGACTTAAATAATTGATTAATTCTAATGGAGGTTTTAAATCACCAAAACTATCAAAGTATTCGCAGTATTTCTTTTGTTTTACATAGGCTACCCAATGTGTTCCAGGATTGTGAGAACTATCTAAGTTTAATATAGCGCACTCTATTTTTCTTGGTCGTCGAGGGAGAGAATCTCTCATATACACTCCACGAAAGTAAGGAATGTCCTTAGCGTGCTCCAGTATATCTAAATTGGTTAGTGGTCGTCTAGGTAGCCGTTTATTTAGTTTTTTGAAGGACTTAGGTATAAGCCAGCTCCTTTTTTATATGGCTTAATATACAACCCTTTTCCTAAAGCAACAGCCTCCATCATCTTGTTATGTCGTTCGGACTCTTGAAAGTTTTTCTGAGCAATCTTGGATTCGTTAACAGCCTTTGCAATACCTGCTGCTCCACCAGCAAGCGAACCTAGAGCTGACAGGCCAGCGAAGATAGGAATGAGCGGTAAGAAGCCTCCACATTTAGGAATTGGAATACATCGCGGTAACCGTATTCCTTTCTTTTTAGAAAACAGTTTTTTTGCGACCGCATATGCATAGTTTATTGTCGAACGATTGTCCTTAGATTTTATATTTTTTAGCTTAGACCGAATTTTTTTCACTGCCGTCGTGAACGAACGAACTCCAGCACCGGCTCTGAGTTTTGCTTTCATTGCATTTTTAACAATCCATGAAGCAACTTTTTCTCCTCTCCCAGCATCTTTTGATTTTAATCTCTTTTTAGCCATATTTAAAAGTTCTAAATCTGCTTTATGTCGAACACTTAAATCTTTATTATTGTATGCAATATCGTGGTACATGCAAGCTTCATCCAATTTATTTATACCCCGGTCACCTCTCAATAACCGTTTCTGAAGTTTAGTTCCTGGTCCACAAAATTGATATCCAGGAATATGTAGTTCAAACGGTAAATTATTGATGACGTTATTCAAAATACCACTTCCCTCCTTCATAGATATTCTTAAAATGAATGAATTTATTATAAAAACCCACTTTATATTACAAAAGTAATGCACTTTTGTCCACCCAACTGTTTTCTTTTTCACTAAGACCCAACCACTTTACAAAAAGCCTATTACCCTTGCGTTTAATAACTTTTTCAATAAGATAAAGATCAGGAAAATTTGTTCTTTGTAATTCATATTCATAGAAAGATCCTAAAATTGTCTGTTTGTGCTTATCTTCTAATTGATATGTTGGTGGATTTGTACCATTTATTTTAACTATGACAAAAATTTCAGTCGACCAGTTAGGAGTGTAACCTTTGTAAAAATCTCCTTTAAATTTGCTTATCCGAACACTATCACCAACACGAAACTTAGGCTTTCGATGTTTAGTTTGTCTTTGTGCGTTCAAAATGTTACATTTAACAACCATTTCGTTTACTTTATTTACATCAGCGGGTTTATATTTAGTAGTACGATGAGTAGTATTGTTATATTTTTCTACAACGGAATTCAAATTTGACCCCAGCCATTGATAACGACCGTACAAACTAAAAAGTTTGTACAGATGGTTTTTTATTGTCCGTATTACTCGTTCTGCAATAGAAGCTTTTTTGACAGAGTGGGTCGAATAATGATTGATGCCAAACTTTTTACACAAATTATTAAAAACATCATTATAAAATTCTTTACCTAAATCAGTTTGTAAATTGGCGGGTTTTCGTGATGAACAAGATAATATTTCAGACATTGCTTTTGTAACACAATTTTTATTTTTCGAATTTATAGGTTTTGCCCAAACATATTTTGATAATGTATCTATTACGACTAAAACATATTTGTATCCCTTATTAAAGGTAGAATATTTCTGAAAATCTATAAGATCAGCTTGCCATAAATCATCTATTCCTTTAATGATTGTACTTCGACGAGGAAAATTTCTTCTTGCCCCTTTATGAATTTCATCAACTATGTTTTTTTTGCTCATTATGTTTGTTTAATTTGAGTTCAATCAGGTTATCTATTTCTTCTTTTTTGTAATATGAGTTAGATAATAAGTGCGATGTAGCTTGTTGCAAATTTCTTAAGTATATTTTTATATTATTGTTAACTTGTTCAATTTCATATTGAACTATGTTATCCACATAAGCCTTGTTCACAGCTTCATCGTCTTCGTTTGGAGATGAAAGACCTTTTAATTTAGATCTTTTTAAATCATAGTGTCCAGCATCTGTTTTCACTAATGTATCGTTTATAGTGTCAATAAATTCCGATAATCGCAAGCGTTTATGAACGTGATGACCAAACTTGTCTATATTCATTGCTGTCTTGATGAATTGAGAACTGTAATGATACTGCTAATTTTTCCTGGTGAATGCTCTTTAAATTCTACATTTATAATGCCAGCCTCTTGTAATTCTTCTATAATTGCAATAATTTCATTGTCAACACTAGTGTTACCAGCTGCCCGTGATCCCAACAGTAATTTAAGTCGTTCTACCAACTCGTTGGGATCATCCCAATAAACATAATCAGTGTCTCTTTTCACTTTCTTCAAAAGTGGAATACCTTTTCCTTGGGGAATACTTTTTGTGCTTGTAGTTGAAGTTTTTGAGAATTTAAATAAGGGTTTAATAACGTTAATGTATTTGAAACCTTTGTTACTGTTTATAGGTTTGGATGACTCATAATTACGTCGATGTGCGTTCGTATAGATTAATAATAAACGGTAGTTTTCCAAGTCTTCTGATGTGACTTTATCTAAATCGGGTTTCTTTTTAAATAATAATTCTTTTAAACCGTTTGTCTTATTAAGAGTGTAAGTTCCAATTTTCAGAATTTTATCACCCTCAAAAACACGAATCTTGCCAAGCATTAGTTTTCCGCGCTCATTTCTAACTCCAAACGGTATAACATCTATTACTTCAGACGATGTAGACCAAGACAATGTATGATTTTTATCCGGTGAAGACGCAGTAGATTTAAACGATTCTTCACTTAAATTAAAATTTTCGGAAGGGGATAATACCAAAGTTTTATTATAATCTCGAGGAATTTCGCTATCGGACATACTATGTTCATCGCTGACGGGGTCTTCAGAATCCTCATTTGAGGAATTGGAGGACGTGATTTCATTATCTTTATACTTTTTCACAAAAGGCGTTTGAGATTCTTCCACAACGCTCTTATCATTACTTTTATTAACTATTAAATTAAGAGGATCAACTATAGGCTTAAATATTGTCTCTAGTGCCATATTGTTAACGTTTTTTGCATCTTTAATCATTTCAACTTTTCTTTTAACAGCTGCTGCAGATTTCACAATTTGTTCTTTGTATGCTTTTTCCATTTTAGTAATAGATAGAGAATAGTATGTTCTTGTGAAAATTACAATTCAAAATGATCCATTATGAACGAAACACCCTATTATGTATGTTAGTCCAAAATTATAAAAGTGTCAAATGCTGATCTATAACATCCTTTATTTTTTTCACAATCCTTATTAATAACAAGGTAGCTAAAAGGTTTTCTCCAAACAGCTGAACACATTTCACGAAATTGAGACCAAGACATATCTGATCCAACGTGTTCGTCGTATACGTGTTTCAAATTAATGTCATCTTGTTTGAACAATACTATCAGGTTTGAATTATCTCTTACTAGTTGTTTAGGTATTTTTGTATACGTCTGATTGATATAAAAACAATCAATATTTTTATGACGACCCATGGCAAAATAATCTCTGATGTTGTTTTGTTTCTCACATGCCACATCATCAAAAATAATAATTGAATCAGGTGAGGCTTTATGCGGACTCAAAATTTCGCTGTTGTGGTTGTATTTATTGAAAGTTGTACCAGCTACCATATTTAAAACTTTCTCCAGAAATAAATATTTAGCTTGGTATAAAGATTTTGAATAAACATATAAGTTGCAAAAACGCGGACCATCTCTATGTAACAATAAACTTATTACTAAATTGGTTTTTCCGCAGTTTGATGGACCACAAACTATACAACGTATAGTGTTCGGCAGTAGGTTACCATGTCGTTTTGGTTCCTGTGATGATACGGGACAAATGCAATCTAATTTAAGTGTTTCGTTTTGTTTTACAAACTTCATGATAAAATATTGTACTCGACTGTAGTACTCCGTGAGTTAAATCAAAATGAGCTTACGTTTCGTGTAGAATCAAATTTAATAATATGTACTTCCAAAATGAATACGGATGAGTTGGATAAAATGTGAACATTTGATCTTAGCACACTTTTTTGAAATTGTTATTCATGTGAGGCTTAATAATGTTTGATGAGAATTTAGCATAACTAACTATTAATAAATAATATAATTAAGGATCGCTAAATTCATGAAATCATCTAATTATCAATTGAAGGTGATTCAAGCCTGCAATGTCCTAACCAAACTGGGAACAACTTTACAAAGTACGCTCCCCGTGGGAATCGAACCCACGACCTCTGTGTCACATAGTAAATGCCTAAACCATTAAACCACAGAGGCAGTTAACACTATGCGTTAAAAAATGTTTTATGTATCAATTTATAAATAAATTCAATGTGTTATATCAATTGTGTATTAAATATTGAATGTATTTACTAAAAAATATAAAACAAATTTATTTTAACCTGACATTTATTTATTTATTTTTTTATTATAAGCTTAAAATATGAATAATTATACCTATGTAAATGACATAATATACGGATTAAAAACAATACATTTATAAAATAGACATAATCGAAATTATAATTAAAAAACACAAATCATGTTTAGTAATTTAAAAACTAAATAACTTAACACTACAACTACAACACTTTAACTAGAAATAATCGTTAGCAATTTTTTTTGATATTTTATTTATCACATTTTCCGTAAGGTCCATTATTTCATCGATTGAGTTTTCTAAAACGTACTGCACATTAAACACTATTTTTTCTGATACATCACACTGTCTATCACTTTGGTTGGACCCAGCATTTTCTTCTAAATCATACACTTGAATTTTTATCACTTTTTTGGGCTTATTTCGTTGTTTTCGTATCACATACGATGAAGATAATAATTCACCATGTTTCTTCGACTTTTCTTGCTGTTTTATTTTCTCCGCCGCAACATTAGCTCTATTTCTTAATAATTCGTCATAACACTCGTCAACACCCGCATAAGGATCTTGCGCATCTTGGGAATATAAGTGGATAGTTTCTTGAGAATCAGACATGATCTGTAAAAAAAGAAAAAATATATGGTATTGGTTCTTTAAATTGTTAAAACCATTATTTAATATAATAAACATATTATAAAAACAATACTTACAAGTATAAATAAAAGTCAGCAGTATGAAAGCTGTAAAATATTAAACACAGCGGGACGGGCTGCAACAATGCGACTGTCGAAAAATATCGATTGCAAAATAAATATTTGAAATATAATTACTTGCTGACTAGGCTGAACAGACGATCACGTTGTAACATGACAGGTAGCAATGCGTTGCGTCAGTCGCACGTTGCCTTTGAATTAGCTGACTAGGCTGAATAGGCGATTATTGAAACTACTAATTATTGCTTACACATTTATTTATATTAAACCTCCTAATTTTAAAATACAAAATATGAGAAAAATTAAAAGCGAAAATTTTTCAATGTACATAAAATATTCTTTTAAATCGTAAAACATAACATTTAGATAATAACTTTTATTTGCATTAATAAACCATTGTTACTAAAAACATTATATACAATTGTTAGCATAATATTAACTTATTATTAAAATAGGCTTGATTGATGCCCCCAAGATAATGTTGATATTTTATCTTTGAGAACAATTCGTTTATCATCATTAGAAGATAAAGCAATCTTATTTACAGCTTGAGTAAAGACCTCATGTTTCAAAGATTTAAAAATTACATTTTTTCGTCGTAGTAATTTATTATGCAATAACACCTCATTATAGTCTTTCATACAAAGCTTTCCAATGACAGATTTTCTAATACCTTTAGCCTTTTTGAGTTCACAATTTTCAGTTTTTATACAATACAGCTTAGACCGCAATCCAACAAAAGCTGTTATCACAACTCCTGAAAATTCATCTTTCATCAGGCCAGGAATCTTTTTATTTTTTGGAATAATGCCGTATTTATTATCTCTATCATAATTACTGGTATCAAAATAAGCCTGGAAATGATCTTTTATATCTTTGTAGACATCATCAGTTTCTATTGAATATAAGAAACTATCCGTATCAGTGTAACATAATTTCAAATGAGAATCGTATTTAGGTTTCATTACGGAGTAATGAAAATCATACATATGATTTTTAGATAATTCTAAAACTGTAAATCCTATATAGATGGGCTTATCTAACAGCACTGAATCTTTCTTCATTTGAATAGCAACAAAATTTTCTGTAAAAGTAGAAGAACTGTGAAAATTAAGGCTAGATATCAATTGTTCTGCGGTATAATGTTTTTTTGTTACGTTATTCGTATCGCGCCATTGGTTGACTAAATAAACATCTAATCTATTTTCCGTGTTTTCCAAAGTCTTTCCAAAAATACTATTATTTAATAATTTAAAAAAATCTTGCTCAAATGTTGATTGTGCTTGTTGTCGTAATTTGGTATTTAAATCAATATACTGTTTTAAAAATGGGCTTTGTTTAAACTTTATGACTCTATGAATTTTTTTTAATACCAACCCATGTAGTATGCATGTTTTTAAATGGACATAATGAATCACATACTTAAATTTATCATACAAGTTAGGAATTAATTTAGGTATCTTAGATCCAGGTGGTGCGAACTTTTGAGGACAAAATGGAAGATCATTGTGAAGATCGTGAAGATATTCGGGATAATATAAATCGACTTCTAAGATATATCCGTACATCGAATCATTGGGTATTTCAAGAATATTTAAATTACTGATTTCTGTATCATCCATAAATTCGAAATTGGAATGCGGTAAATATGAACACATTGCATAACCATATAAATTATTACAATCAATATATAATAAATAATTATTAGGTATAGACGAGTCATAGTTTGGTACATATTTATTGTTAGCCTCGCAGTATCTATTAGAGCAAAGACAAACACCGCCACGAATACCTTTCTGAATCATTCTAATCATTTCTAAGTCTTCCATAAGTTCCAATTTTACTTTTGTTTTAAGTAACATTGCATCGAAGGATAGGGATGGTGAAGTTAGATAAAAAGCACTGTCTAGTTGATATGTGTATCTGCACATTTTACGAAATTTTTCAAAAATATCGGTGAGTAAAAGCACATCTGTCTTGAGATATAAGTCGGTATACTCACCCATATTTTTTAAACGAAAAACGCTCCAAATTTTTTGAGCGTGAGAATATTCGGATTCTGATATAATGCTGTCATACATAGTACTATAAAAACAATCACGAGGAGGTAGCTTTTTTTCTTCATAACGATCCCAATTAGTCATGTACTCATAAGGGTACACACCTTTCCGCGTTAGAAGGTTAAAATGGTCTTTTATAGGAAAAAAATGAGATAAATGAACAAAATCATCGATATTTAAAGTATCAGCAAGTTTTTCTAAGCTAGTACTTAAAAATTTAAAAGAGTCAACAAATCGAACTGGTACAAATTCTTTATCACTTACTTGAAAAAATTTTGTGAATGACACATAATTTTCTTTAGTTTTTGCTATTACACGAATATTGCCTGGTGATTCTCCTAAAAGGCGTATAAACAAATGACTATCATATCCAGATAAATTGTGAAAAAATACTGGAACGAATTTTGGTAAGCGAAATTTTAAGATACAATCAGAATGGGCTGCTCCTCGGTATTGTCCTGTCAAATGACAGTATTCCCTAATTTTATCGTCAAACAATAATCCCTCGCAAAGAAAACAGTACTTTGATTTACTGAATAAGTTCTGTTCCTCTTTTGTTAGTTTTATTGGAATAGTTTTCTTCAGTTTCTTATAAATGTTGATAGTATCTTTACGAAGATTTTCTAAAAATTTTTCGACACAATCTTGCCCACGATATGTGACATATTTATTAAGTGAAGCATCATATGAACAAACAATGTAATATGCGAACGCAGAAGGTAAGTGTTTTTGTAGTATAGTTGTGCAAGTAGAATTAGACCGCATGGTGCTTGAAGCTGGTTCTAATAAAGATTCAAAATCAGCGTATACAACAAAAGGCACATATTGCATTCTCTCATAATGTTTAAATTGGATAATGCTTCCAGGATCGGGAAGCACAGTTTTTACTCCACCACAAATATGATCGTTTAATTTAATTTCACTGTGAAAAAAGTTAAGGCAATCATCACAAAAGAAAACTTTGCCATGATGCTTCGTTAATTGTTTTTTGAGTAGTTTACATAGATCTTTCACTAAACAAAAATGCTTACACTCTTTTTTTCCTATCACTAATAAATTGACGTGGTGTTTCTTTTTACGTCCCGTTTTATATAAAGGTCCTACAATATTTGAATTGTTTGATAGACCATAAACATTAACGCTGATATCACAATTATTTTTCTCAAATATTTTGATATCCGGAATCCCTACCGGAAATGTCATATTATCAGTATTGAGTATATTTTTAAAATGTGGATATGAAGATACCCTTTGAGCATGTTTTTTAGCTGGGAATAATGCTGCTACAATACACCACAAAAAACAGAAAGAGTCGTTATTTTTTATATTGACGCATGCTCGCTTATTTTTAATACATTTAGGTAATTCAATGTATTTTGATGCTCTCATAGGATTGTACTTGTTAATATTGACTTCCAAGTATAAATTCCTTAGAAAAATCCATCCACTATCTTTTTGTTGAAAATCATCTATATTTGATGCTATGGTATTGGTTATTTCTGAATATACCTCACTAAAATCAAAATTCTTATGTAATACGATGTTTTCAGTACTAAACGATTTTATTTCCGAAGTATCGGTATTTGGAAGAGTGAATTCAGCAAAAAACTCGAAATTAGTTTTTATGGAAATATAAGTCGATAATCTAGCAAGAAGTAATTCACGCACACGAGGTGCTATTCTATTAAGAAAATCAACGGGCGGTCTAGTGTCAGAGTCTTTAAATGTTACATCACGTACTCTATACGAAGCAATACGACTTCGAAACGCACTACTAATTTTCTCAATATCATCACTAATCTGTATAGCGCTATTATTTTTATGAGTATTACTTCGCAAATGCGCTGAAAACGCTCTGTTTTTTATTGATATATCGCATACTGTGCAATATACAGATTTGTTCGACATACTTAAACTGGATTTAATTTATAACTGGGTAATAAGATAGTTACTGTTAATGAAGCTTAAATTGGTGAAATATTTTTTTAAATCGGTTAGGTAGTTTTAGAGTTTATCTACTAGAAACCCCTAGAAACGCTGATTTATTAATGCAAATCAAAGCAATATTTTGATAAAAAATTAAAACAGTGAACTAATATGTAGTGTATATATTATATGGATATACAATTTGTTATTATTTATTTTAACTGTTTAATTTACTACAACATATAATTAATATAATTTAAAAAAATCTAAATATATCATCGCTGGAAACGAGCCTATTTCATTTATATTTTTTTTCAGCGAAGAATGTTCCTTCGTTTGTAAATTTTGATTTACATAATTTTATCACCTTTTTTAAGGCATTTAACTCTGGTGCGTCCGAATCACCCTGATATTTTAACGAGACAACAGCTCGTTCCCAACGATCTTTAGGGTTAACTCCTTCTATATCTTTTGTGTTATAAACCTTTAACTCTACAAACACGTCTCCTTTAAGTTCTACCGTACGCCGCAATACCCCGCCAGCAATACGCCTGGTAAGGACTGATACCAAAGCGCTCTTCGGTGGAGGACGGTGCTCGTCGTCGCTATCTAAATCTAAACTCCAGCCTGTTGCTGCTGGTTTCGTCGCAGCAGCCTTCTTCTTGCCTTTCACGCCGGTCTGTTTCCGTTTTTGAGGACTGTAAAAAAAAAAAAAGAAAAAAGAGATTTAAGTATATTTTTTCAGGTAAATGAACATTAATTTTTTGACCTAGCTGGTTTGTGAGAAAATAAGAAACATTATGCAAAATAATAATAAATATTCTTGGACAATCACACAACACCATCTATTCCCAAACTAAGCAACTAAACTTGTACTAAAGGTACCAATTTGCTGATAAAAATACTTTTTTTTTTTGGTAAATAAGTACTTATTATACAAATAAAACATCCAGACCAATGCAAACACCGTTTTAGGGTTGCAAGTGGTTCATCAACATTTTTGAACCAAAGCCAACTTCACCTGCACGTGGTGCACCCTGCTGACTGACAAACGAAGCTCTGGCGAAAAGAGAGGTAGGGAGCGTAATTGTAAGCTACCCGACTGAGGAATGTACCTCCACCTCACAGAATACCGCAGCCAAATAACAATTCCCTTGAGGGTTGTTGTGTTCCTGCGAGTGAGTGAGACCACCAGAAAGGAAGGAGTTGCTGCGGTGGCAGCGAGGGTGGCGGCGCGCGAGCAATATGTTATGTTGCGAGCGTTAATATGGCTATGGTAACTGCTTCACATCAGGCGGTCCGTATGCTTGTCTGCCACCCGATGTAGTATAAAAAAAAAACAACAGGTTTTGGGGTGTAAGAGGGTCGTCAAGATCTTTGAACCAAAGCCAACTTCACCTGCACGTGGTGCACCCTGCTGACTGACAAACGAAGCTCTGGCGAAAAGAGAGGTAGGGAGCGTAATTGTAAGCTACCCGACTGAGGAATGTACCTCCACCTCACAGAATACCGCAGCCAAATAACAATTCCCTTGAGGGTTGTTGTGTTCCTGCGGGCGAGTGAGGTCACCAGAAAGAAAGGAAGGAGATGCTGCGTTGGCAGCGGGGTGGTGGCTCGCGTGCGATATTTTATGTTGCGAGCGTTAATATGGCTACGGTAACCGCTTCACATCAGGCGGGCCGTATGCTTGTCTGCCACCCGACGTAGTATAAAAAATAAAAAAATAAAAAAACACAGTCATGTTCATGCACACAAATGTTACCTTGCGAGGATTCGAACCCGCGGCCCTCGGAATAAAGTGACCATTGCTAGTCACTCGGTCACCAGGCCTATTAATTGTAATTAAGTAATTATGACAATGCTTGTTTGCCACCTTCGTGGTATAAAAAAATGTTGTAGAGGTTATGAGTGAATAGGTATAAATATACATACTTATTTTCCGGAGCAATCGCCTCGCCGTCCGAATCTCCAAAGTCTACCGCTGATCGTTTCGTAGCTTTAGTTCTGTATTCGGAATATTCAGAGTCCGACCTGAAAAACAAAACAAAGATAATGTTATTATAAATTAGTAAATTCAGACAATCCTTGATGAAAAACAATTATTCAAAAAATGTTAACTTAATAAATAAAATAATTGGAGTGGTAGAGCTAATTATGGAATGGGCTAGCTCGACCGGGAAGGTACCACCCTCTCACAGAATATCGACGTGAAGCAGCAATGTGTTGATCGGTGAGTGAGAG